>CP136058.1:592569948-597369948 GCA_032464435.1 Aegilops umbellulata | reverse complement strand
ATTCTCTAATGCATTTCTGTGTTCATACATACAGTTCCGTTCATCAGACTAATCAAATGAGAATGTATTAGCACCAGCAGATCTTTAATTTAAATAACCTTGATTTATTTCAGAGAAACGGCATTACTAGAATTTTCTGATGCCATCCTTTTGGACAGCGGTCCATTAAAGTTTCATTGAAATCTTCAGTAGTTCTGTTTTGCTATACGGTTGTGGTTGGCTTTTATCATGTTACTTCTTCCATGAGACTGTACAGGGTATATGGATATTTGCTCCTTTTGTTGAGTATATCTGTTCCTTCTCAAACTCCTGAAACCATTCTAATCCATGGTGACTGAGAAGCTTCAAATATTGATGTTACCTCCTACTCTGTTTGTCTTGCATTCAAAATTTACATTGTTGATATTTTGCACACATCGACAGTATTATTTGAATGTTGTGAATCATCTAGCACACACAAAAATTTGTGGTGTGTTCCTTTTTGACATTTCTGGTACTTGACCCTGCTGACTTTTCCAAACATCTCTGAAATTTATGTTGCACCCTCTCTATTGCCTACTTTGATAGGTTGGCTAGTTGACCTCATCTCAATCGAATACCATGCTTCCAGAGGAATACCTATCTTATCCAGTATTTTTGGTCAGTCTGATGCATTTTTGCGTTTGTATGGTTTTGTTCACCAAACTAGTCAAATTAGAAGCTTGAATGTATTAGCACTAGTAGATCTTATTTTTTTTTAAGTAGTAGATATCAGGAAAATAGAATTTTCTGATCCTGTCACTTTGGAGAGAGCTTCTTCAAAGTTCCATTGGAACCTTCAATAGTTCTGTTTTGCTCTACTGTTGTGGTAGCACTTACTATAAGACTTCTTTCGTGAAACTGTGCAGGGTCTATGGTTAGTTATCTTACTCTGCTTCTTTTTTTAAGCAACACATGTGCCTTGTCAAACTCCTGAAGATCATTTTAATCCATAGTGATCTTGATGTCACTTTTTGTTTCTGATTCTCCTGTAGTAAGAGCTTGAATTGTTGACATTCTCCTGGCACCTACGGTATTATTAGAATCTTGTTGCTTTAAGAGGAACATCTTGTGAATGGTCTTACATACTCAAAATTTGTGGTGTATTTCCTTTCTGACTATTTGACCCTGCTGGCCTCTCCAAATATCTCTGAAATTCATGTTGAGCTCCCTGTATTGCCTGCTTCCATGGGTTGGCCAGTTGGCCTCATCTCAACCCAACGACTTTCCTCCAGAAGATTAACAGATATGGAGAATCTTAGATTTATCCATTTATTCTGGGTCCAGTAGATGTCAGGGAAACGGTATTAAATATAATTTTCTGATCTTGTCACTTTGGAGATGCTTCTTCAAAGCTCAATTGAAGTCTTCAATATTCTGTTTTGCTCTGTTGTTGTGGTAGCACCTACTATAAGACTTCTTTCCGGAAACTGTGCAGGGTATATGGTTAGTTGCCTTCCCCTGCTTCTTTTCTTGAGCATTATATGTGCCTTCTCAAACTCCTGAAGATCATTTTAATGCATAGTGGTCGAGCAGCTGCAGCTCTAAATCTTGATGTTACCTCTTGTTTCTGATTCTCCTGTAGGAAGAGTTTGAATTGTTGACATTTTTGCACGCACCTACGGTGTTATTAGAATCTTGTTGCTTTTAAAAAGGACCTTGCACACTCAAAATTTATGGTGTGTTTCCTTTCTGACTACTTGACTCTGCTGACTTCTCCAAACATCTCTGAAATTTATGTTGACCTACCTGTATTGCCTGCTTTGATGGGCTGGCCAGTTGGCCTCATCTCAACCCATTAACATACCTCCAGGAAAACTACAGATATGAAGAACCTCAGATTTATCCATTTATTTTGGGTTCAGAATATAAGTTCAATCAGCTCATCTAAACATAAATGGCCCATCACTCCCAACTGGCCCAACCCATCGTTCCCCATTAGACGTGCCTCTGTATTGCGTCGACATTATATTTGTCAATTTAAATGTTATGGTAAACACTGGGCATAATGATTGTTACTCTGTGTATCTTACTAGTTACAGCTGCGCTGAGCTCATATATCATGACCTTTAAGAGGCTTCCAAACACTGCCTGTACCTATCTGTAATTGTATTGATTTACTGTAGAAACAGGAGTTACAGTCTATCTGATAATAAACTAGCCTGTTTTGCTGTAGTTTTGAACTTCAGTTTAGCCACTACTTTCCGTATCTTCAGAAATGAAAAACATTTAGGAAGAGTCGTTTTCGTACCTTCTCAAATGGGAACCATTTAAGAGGAAGCCTGTCGCAGTCGTGCTGTTTTTTTATTGTTTCATTAGTATCATTTGGCTGTATCAATCTTGTAGGGTTGCAGTCATGTGAAGCCGTTTAGCTATTAAATAGTTTGTTGAAAGATTAGTTTGACTTGGTTTTACGAGATACCATGCTTGCGCATGACATCCCTGCTTATTTCAAAAGGAACGCAAAGCATAATTTACTTGCATGACCCATATGAATGAGTAGTTGTAGCAGTTAACAACCATTAGTTGACAAAGTGTGCTGATAACCGTCGAATGTCAAACTTTACTATCTGAGGATTTAATGGAAGATGTAGAGTAAGTAGCCCAATTTGCATTTACATTTCGAAGGCATTATATCGATTATCGAATTTATCGCACTATCAAGGCTTTCTGTTACCTGTTGGTGATCGGCTAGAGACGGTTAGCTTCATTCGCCCGTCTGCTTTCTAAAGTAAAAAATATTTGGTGAATAGTAATTTGACTTGAACCGAGCTTTCTTACATCTACTCCCATATGGTTCATCTTTCTCAGCTCCAGTACCTCAACTATGCAACTAAAAAGCGTTTGATTTCCTTGCTTTGAAGGTTGATGTTTTGGTAATGGCTCACTGTTTGGAAAGGAATGCCGACACGGGTTCGATGTATGTGCGCTCTCCCTCCCAGGCCATACACATTCCCAGGATTATGATGCAAAGGTGCTTTGAGTAAAGAGACGGCATATGGATGGCAACTTCTCCTAGAAAGCCATGGCCTGGGTGGGGGCAAACTGTACCCCAGTGTTCCACAAAAGGATTACCAGGATGTGTCATGTTAAAAGGTACGTAGACACTTACTCATGTGTGGTTGCTCTGTCCAATGCTTTAGCACTAGAAACGAGATTTGTGGTGAAATGCAGCGTAGGAAAGAAAGAAAAACTCGTGGTCGGTTTCTCTCCGCTCGTCTTTTACCAAATATATCATTGAATTTTTTTGTTCTTCATACGTGTCGACCGTGTTTTCTTCGGTACCTTGCATTTATTTATTTATTTTATTTTATGAGCATTTTTTGGTGGCCATGGTCTTGCAGAGTAGCATATACTTCTGGAGCGCATAACGACATTATTATCGAATCGTCTCCGTGTTCCGGTCCATTTTAGATGCCTGCTTATGGCAAAAGCTCTTTAAAAGATTTGTGCGAAGATTTGTTTGTTTTGTCGATAGATAGAAGGAGGAGGAGGATACACACACTTTGCAGGTATTCCATTTTCTAGTTGCAGCCAGGATTCCCGACCGTTGGTAAGAATGAAATACGCTTTCGAAAAGCTTGGAGCGATTCTCATTCACCAGCTGGCCACTGCTGAGGTGCTGAGATTCCATGTCTAGCTAGTGGCTGCGTCCCATTAATTTGATGCCTCGGCTGAGCGGAGACGCTGAAGGTGAATATCTCCTTTGGCAATTTGCAACCATGAGACGTTGAATCGATGGGTAAGACGCAATGTACTAGATATAGCCATGTAGGTGTAGGTGGATTGCCGGATCCACCACGCCACATTGTTGAATGAATCCATCTCGTCTCGTGTCATCTCCTCCCCCATCAGCTGATGAGACCTCGTCCTCTCCCAGGCCACAGTATACTCCCTTCCTCCACAAACTGGGATGATGATACGGAGTACTAGCATTAGCTCTCCTGTCACCACTTGCAACATTTTTCAGGCATAAACAAAGCCAAGACCTCTCCCACATGCAACAACGATAATACTCTATGTATACTACTAGGGGTACTGTACAACTGGAGCGCCATGAACACTGAGGCTGTCGCCACGCCGGGACAAGCGCACGAGCGGAACCGGAACCTGGGCCTCGTGGATTAGAAGAACACAGCGGGCGAGCGAGCGTGTCCCGGCGTCGTTACCGCTGTTGTTGCGTGTGTTGAGGCAGACACTTTCCCCTGGTTCAAGGGCCTCAGACCCCTCTCTGGCCATGGCAGGGTTCTTGATTGGAGAACCGTATTTTGTCCTCCTCGACAGCGCCTAGCCCTAGCCTCCCCGGCTGCGCGACACGCCTCCTGCCCCCATGGCCATGGGGGTTGCTACGAAATGCTGCTTAATTTGCAAGTTGTGATGTGACATGACATGATGATGAGGCGTAGCGTAGCACCACGCATATGCCGAATTCGGAGCAGCTTTTGGAGATCTCCCAACGTGAGGGCCGCATCAGTCTGTCTCGGCCTCTTCTTTTTCCCTTCCCCGGAATCCATCCAGGATTGGCTTTGGTCAATGGATGGACCATCTCCGGAGACCGGACAAAACTTGTGTAGCAGACACTCGATAGTCGTCGTGTTAAGGCCTCATAGGACCAGCGCAGTAGAACAACAATCGCCGCCGATTAAGAGTAGCGTAGATCACAAGGATCCAACCCAAAGAAACACAATCGAGCAAATCCACCAAAGGCAGATCCCTTGTAGCCCGTCTTTCTTCATCAGTTAGACTTTTGGATGAGTTAGCTGGACTATGGATTCAATATTCATGCCATGTCCAATAAAAGCTTAGGGTTTGCTCGGATCTACAAGCAAAGCGTGTGTGAGAAACTCACTGGCAGCGTGACAGGACGCAAGTCCTACCCTAATCTAAACTCTAAAACTCTAGTTGTGCTACGGACGGGACAGGTGCCCGTGCGGCAACGTTGTCTGTCGATCAATCGATCGATCTCTGGGTTTTGTCACCATTATCCCAACCACCCGACTAACCCCTCCGTATTATAAGCGCTTCGTCTTCGTCGCGTGGCAACATAAGTTTGTCTTTGACGGAGACCACACCCATCGGCTTCGAGGGTTTGTTCGGATGCTTTGCTTTTGGTAGCTAGGAAATGACCAGCCACCCTTCGCCCGCCGTACGTACGCGGCTGCTGCTAATGCTTATTTCCCATAACCGAAGAGAAGACCGCGTGCAGTGGGTCGGTTCAGCACCCTGACCTTTCAGCTCAGCGTGCAGCTCACAGTTTACAAATGCGTTCTGTCACTAGTTCAACTACGTCCTAAATATTTCCGGTCCACGTTATCAAGCAGACAAAAGCACGAAAAAATATGGTGTACGAGAAAGAGAGAGGACAAGGGCAACATGGGCATTTCATTTGCACCGAACGGCCTGGCCTGCGCGGTGGCGGTGGGGCGGGCGAGTGGCCTGCGCGGTGCGACTATATCTGCGCCATGCCGGCCCGTGCCGAGCTTCCCTCCTCACTCTCCCTCCTCAGACACCACCCGGCTGCACCCTGCACGCCACACGTACAACTCAACTCCTCTATCTATCTAGCTCGTGGACGCGCACGCGGCTCATGGAGGTGAGCGGCTCGCCGCAGGACCTCGGCGACAGCTTCTCCTACGGCTGGCTCAACCACGCGCCGCCGTCCTTGGACCGCCTGACTGCCGACTCCGGTCAGTATCCCTTTGGCGGCTCCATGTCCTCCTTCATCGACATGGAGGACCCCGCCGAGCTCTTCTCCATGCGGTGGACCACGCCGACGCCGAGCGACTTTGACTTCGGCCTCCCGGCGCCAGGAGGAGGCGCCGCGTCCCCCGCACAGCTTGTCAGCGCGAGCCAGATCTTCCGCGGCGGCCGCCTCCTCCCCTGCGAGCCCGGCGGCTGCTCCGGCGCCATCGCACAACAAGACGCCGACGGCTCGGTGGCCCGTCGCGCCACGGACGCCGTGCCGAGGTTGTCGCCTCCGTCGTCGCCGCTGTTCCACTCGGTGCAGAGCACGCCGCTCTCGCTGAGCGCGTGCTCCAGCGCGACGAGCAAGCACGGCGGGCAGCGCCCGATGGCGAGGCGGCGCGGCGGGTCGTCGCCGTGGAAGGTGCTGCTGAGGTACGTGCGGTTCCTGATGCCGCTGTACCGGAAGGCGAGGGCGAGGCACGCACACAACAGGGTCGCGCCGGCGGGGAGCCCGTCGCGCGGGTCCACGTCGAGCGCCGTCGAGTGGTGCCACGGCAATGCCGACACGGCCGTCCACGACGCCATCCTCTACTGCAAGAAGTCCAGCGTAAGTGCACCTTTCTTCTCAAATCAAAGCACACACACGTGCTGATCAGCAGTATCGATCGACATGTTCTCCTAATTAACACCATCGATTCGGTCTCTGATTTCAGGGAAAAGATGCAGTGCCATGAAGGAGATCGATCAATCGCAGGTCACCCAGCGCATGAGTTTCTGAATCCGCGAGAGCTTTGCATGACCTTGTGTGTGTTCAAGCTCAAGCCCGTGTCCGATTTTTATTTTTGTGCGTGTTCTGATCTTCAAATGCCTTGGTGTGTGTGTATATATGACAGTATTACAGATGTATGCCTAATTAACCGTGTACGAATGCTGTGTCTCATGGATGGGCTCCATGCCTCCATTAATTCTTCGTTCTTATTTGCGCACGGACACCATTTCTTGCGTTAATTAGTTACGATGATTAAACGAATATAGTTTGTCGGCTCGAGTTATGCGAGCTGTTTTCCGAAAGATTTATATATACAGTTTTGCTAAAGCACAATCTGCGGCAGGAAACCCCTTTTGCTAAAAAAAAATCTTATCTACGGCTCGACTAAGGGAATGCAATTTGTGGGCTCGAATTATATCCTTTTTACGAAAATATTGTCGTCTTTTCTTTCGTGAAAACTTTTATCTATTCATCGTGTCATGGCAGTATAAAAAACACATAAATAACAAAAATTGCGTCCAGGTCCGTAGATTAATATTGTGTTCTCATTACGATATTCGAGGGATTGCGAGCATCTGTATCGCGTGTGCTGCTATGTGCCAAGCCCCTGCAGTATGGAAAATGAGAAATCATTTTATAGTGTTGACCTAGTGCTCGTTTAGCGTGTTGCCTTTGGCACCTATTGATAAGTGGAAATGGTTAACATATTTTGTGTTGATTTGGTAGCTAGGGGGTCAGACTAACAAAATTGGAGTTGAGCAGATGAGGCAATCTGCAGGCACGCGCAGGGACATAACACTCTATCAATCAATCTAGACACAAAATACTCGAATTATTGGGCGCCCTTCTCAGCACTAGTACCCTAAGCAGAAGAAATAATAGAGTTGTAGCAATTGTCATCCATCTCTCTCAATGAAAGCATAGATAGATTTGACCAAAAACTGAATTAGAAAACTCCACCCATGCATCATCCATGTCATGGCATGGCCACAAAAATTAAAATTTACGTACATGGATCGCGATCCCGTGGCTCGCAAGTATTTCCCACCAGCCAAGAGAAATTAGAGAGGAGACGGATACAGTTTCCTACGTCTTGTCCCTGTCGAACTGCACAGGAATGTTATGTCGAACTGCAAAAATGTTTCTTGTCTAATTGAAAGAAAGAAAGAAAGAAAAGCCGGCTGGTGGCGTCTCCCGTGGCCACCAGTCGTGCAAGAGTAGGATTTCGGCCCCTTTTGGGGCGTCCAAGCATTGCCACTGCTGTCTATTATTGGGTCTCATTCATGTAACTCTTTTTTCTTTTTCATTCATGTAACTCTCGTGGCTATAATAAGATCGACGGGGCAGATTATGGACGCAGCTAGTGAGCAATTGTCTGGATTGCGACTCGTGATGGAATGAGTAAACAGGCATAATTAAGACCTACGTACAATCGGCGTCAAATAATTGCAGGCCATGGTACGTGCGTGCGTGCGTAATCATATTGCATTCTGCAGGCGCCGCCTCCTCTTCCAAAATAATCTTAGGTTCCTCTGCCTTCCGCCGAAGCTGTTGCTGGTCTGCGTCGTCTTCTGTGGCCCTAGGGTCATGATGGCGTGGTGGATTTCGGTCCTTTTCGGCGGGAGGGTGTTGTTTTTACATGTTTCTTTGGAGTTTTGTTAGACTTTGAGTGTCCTGCTCAGTAATGCGAGACGACGGCGACTCTCTGGAGATGGAATAAGGTCCCCCCCCCTCTGTTTCGGTGGTGCGTCTAGTATCGTCGGAGGGCGTGTGAAGATGTGTCTCCGACAGATGTTGCAGGATTTGGTTGGTGGTTGTCTTTGATG
This sequence comes from Aegilops umbellulata, assembly GCA_032464435.1. NCBI lineage: Eukaryota > Viridiplantae > Streptophyta > Magnoliopsida > Poales > Poaceae > Aegilops > Aegilops umbellulata. Next base: position 597,361,650 of record CP136058.1, on the reverse strand, counting down.
GATCCACTCGGATTTGGTTTTGTGCATCTAAGTTCATGTGTCTTCAGGTTGGATCCTTTCGATCTACTCATCTCGGCGACAGTTGTTGTTTTGGTGCACTGATCCTATGGAGCCTTAGGGCATCTCCAACACCGACCCTCAAACCGTCCGCATACGTCCGGACCGCGTTGCCCGGACGTGGTGCGCCAACATGGGCTTGTATCCGTCCTGGAAGAACATCCGGTGCCCCCATGTTTGGTTTTGGTAATTGATGACAATCTCTGTGATGACAATCTCTGTGGACTAATGGTTGCCTTGAGTTATATTTGAAGGTTTTGTCCATAGGCATTTCTTGGAGCACATTTGTTGGTTTCAAGGAGAGTTTGTGATGACCAAGGTGCTATTCAAGGAATTACCTAAAGATTGGTCTTGTGAGAGGTTGATCAAGACTAAGTAAAAGAGAGTTGATCAACACACAAAGCGTAGAAGATGTACCGAGAGGGATCAAGCGATCCCATGGTATGGTAAGCATTGTCAATTACTCTTTGTGTACTAACCCATGATCTTCGTGAGAGTTCTTTGTGGGGTTAGGTTGCGGTGTGCAAGTTCAAGTGAAGCATCATGAAGAGATCAAATGCTTGAAGCTTGACGTCCGTTGTGGTGACAATGGACTTGTGAAGATGTGCGGAAGAGTGGCTCACCCATAGTGAAGTATGGGGGAGCAATCAACTAGTCTTCATCAAGCCAACGCAATCAAGAAAGGTGGTCCAACTTGAGGGAGTCAAGATCGTCATCATCTAGCTCAAGTGGACCATGTGCAAGGCAAAGGTTTTCCCTTATAGGTTTTCTATTTTACCGGTCTTATGATGGTAGTTGGGAGACCGGGTTATATGATCGATTGCCGTACTATCAAGGGGGGCTCTCGATGAGTAGCTTGATCGTATCATTCATAGAGAGCTCAAACCATTGCATCCTTGCATCATCTTTCTTGGTTCTTGTTTGCTTCTCTTTTGTGAGTTTTGGAGTTTTTGGTCATCTTGTTGACAACCTCGAGTTCATCGAAAGCGGAGTTCACATGCATCTTCTATGATGTTTGGGGAAGTAGTGGATGCACCCACTTTCGGTGCACCCACGGTGCACCCACGCAAGAAAACATATCAAAACATTTAAAAAAAATATGAAACTTCGTGGAAATGATGATCAACAAATGTTATGAGGGCTTGCAAAGTTTGGTGGTCAAATAACATTTGACAAGCGCTCTACAAAAAAGACAAAATTGCAAAATCTGCTCAAACAGTGCACGTATATTTTGACTAATTTTCGGTGATTTTGTCTTTTTTGTAGAGAGCTCCTCGAATGTTATTTGGCCACCAAATTTTGCAAGCCCCCATAACATTTGTTGATGATCATTTCCATGAAGTTTCAGATTTATTCGAAATGTTTTGATATGTTTTCTTGCATGGGTGCACCGTGGGTGCACCGAGAGTGGGTGTAGAAAAACCACTCTCATGATGTTTTCGATGTTGGAGGTTATGCCGGTTCTTCTCTGTTGGAGGTTTCACTCCTCTATTTGTTAGGCATACCTCCCCTGTCTCTTCTTACTATAACCAGTCGCTATTTTGATGCTACTCGTTGTCTTGTATCCAACAAGCTTGAGTTTTCTCAATTCAGAGCTCATTTGCAGAAGTTATGGCAGTTCTGGTTTTATTGGATAGCTGCGTTTTGGAGGCATCCAAATGTTAAAGCCTCTGTGGCATGCGGTAGTACTGCTCAAGGGAGCGGTAGTACCGCAGGGGTTAGCGGTAGTATCGCTCTTGGTAAGCGGTAGTACCGCTGCCTCTAGCCCAGAACGTTGGCGCACACGGAAGTAGGCGCGGAAGTAATTTTTTACTTCCGCGCCCTACGTGGTAGTACCGCTCCTGGTGAGCGGTAGTACCGCTGCCTCGTTGTCCTGGCGCTATTTTGTGCGGTAGTAGGCGCGGATGTAATTTTTTACATCCTCCCTTATGCGGTAGTACCGCTCCCTATGAGCGGTAGTACCGTGCCGGCTTTCTCTTGTAGCTAGCTCCAGCGGATGTAGGTGCGGCTGTAATTTTTTACATCCGTGGACGCGCGGTAGTACCGCTCCTGCAATAGTTCCGCCCTGTTGCCCCGTTGCAGTGTTGTTTCATTTGGCTTCTGCCGCCCTAGCGGTAGTACCACTCCTAGCACTACTAGAAAAAGGGCTACTAATGGCGCATCTAATTTGGCCATTAATGGCGTATTAGTGGTGCGCCATTAGTAGCACGCCATTGGTAATATTTACTAATGGCGCACCACCGGTGCGCCATTAGTATCTGGTATACTAATGGCGCACCACGAGTGCGCCATTAGTATGTGGCACGGTGCGCCATTAGTATGCCTACCAGCACCATGTATAGCCAGGTGCTTTGGTATACTAATGGCGCACCTCTGGGTGATGCGCCATTAGTAACCTAGGCATACTAATGGCGCACTTGTTGGGGATGCGCCATTAGTATCCTCTGGAATACTAATGGCGCACTTTTGTGTGATGCGCCATTAGTATGAATATTAGGTTTTTTTTATTTTTTAGTTTTCTGCTTTTTTGCACAGGTTACAAAATGTATAATTGGACAAAATATAAACAACACACATCAACAACAGATTCATCGAATACAATAAAAGATTAGTCTCTGAATACAATTCATCATATTAGTCTCCGAATACAATTCATCATATTAGTCTCCGAATACAATTCATCATATTAGTCTCCGAATTGAAAAGACCGAACAAAGATAGAACATTATATTACAAGTCTCGAGACCGCGAGTAGCGAGTTTGTCTTCACATTACAAGTCGATATCGATCATCTAAACTACCATCACATAGAAGAGAGCTGCGGTCATCACGATGAGCATCATCACGATGGAACTCGTCTTCATCCGGTTCCTCCAACGCTCCCTCCCCTCTCCCGCTAGATAGCGGGCGTATCTAGATTCGGCCTCGGCCCTAGTGGTGTACCCTTTGTAACTGTTTCCGCTGAATCGGTGAACCTGTCTCCGACACTCCTCCCAGTCGTCGTAGACTCCGGGAACCTTACCCTTGTAGACGACATACGATGGCATCGCTATGCACTAGCCAAACGTTAGTACCAATTCACAAACAATACATAAGCAATATATAAGTATGCAACAGAACGATCGGAAGAGAAAAGCAAGACATTAATAGCATCGATTACATCTAAGTTTAACGACTCTCGAAACCAAAGAGACATACTACAAGTTCATTAAAGTTTAATTACAAGGAGCGACTCTCGACTCAAGGGACCGGAGCGTGGATGAAGCCGCCGTCTATCGTGGGAGTCATGAAATTACGGGCGTTGTCAGCCTGCATTTGTAGCATTCCGTCTATCTCACTGTTGGACGGTTGATTTCTGAGGTAGAACTGCCCCGAGGTACGAAGGACATCTTGATGGATGATTTCCGCAAACTCTGACTGGATGCGAAAGAATTCTTGTCTGATGTCCGCGTCCTGGATTGCCGACACGCTCGCGGCCCAATCTTTGAGTTTACTCGGTAGCAGAAGTTGATGATGGTCCCGTACGATCGCCCGCATGTGATGGATGGCGTAGTAGGCACCCTTCTGACCGCCAGTCGGCTGCTTGACGCAGCAGAACGTCGTATTGTGGGAGAACACGTGCTTGCCGTACTTACGAATAGGCCTGTTGAAGGTGCCTCCAGATTGGGCGTAGCCGGGGAGAACATTATCAAGAACCTTCTTGACATTTGTGTAGTCTACGTTCGACTGACGGTCCGGGTCGAAATACGTGGCCATGGAATATTTGGGGCTTAGGAGGATGAGCGTGCAATGTGTGTCACTGCAGAAAACACGGAATGTTAAAAAAAACGATCGAAATCTAAGAATTCGTATGTTAGGGGCGGTTGAGGGGAGGACTTACTCGGGAAAGTAAGGCACGAGGAAGTTATCCTTATCTGGGTTTGCCAGAATGACGCCTTCGAGGTAAGAACTCGCGACTTGCCGGTCCCCAGCGCTGCCCAAGATCTTGGCACGCATGTAGAAGGGGTCGACTATCACGATGTCCGGGGTCTTGTCGCGAATGATCCGCATCTCCATACTCAGCGAAAATAGCCGAACGAAGGTGTAGTGCAGCGGATGAAGGTTCAACATAGCGTGGATGTCATCAAACCGCAGGACGATCGTACCCCCGATGGAGTTATCCACAAAGCCCTTGCCCTCTGGCACCTTGGCCACGAAAACCGGGTATGCCACATCCTTCTCTCTGAGACGCCGCTTCTCCAAAGCAAGAACACTGTCATGCAGACTCCGCATAGAACCGGTTGCAACATCGAGCATATTTCTCGGTAGCATCGGCCTACCGGCCACATGCAGCCTCCTCATTAAATCCTCAGGTGAAGGTGGCCCGTCCTGAGCACGGATCGTACTCGTTGCCGGCTGGCCCGCACCCTTGTTTGTCTTTCTTTTGCGTGCCTTCTTCTTCTCCTGTAATGGGACCGAGTTCTGCTCACAGACTGCCTTCTTGAGTGTGTTGGGGCTGAGAATATTTCGCACCTCGCCTATCTGAGGCTCGGTGAAGTCGGCAGCTGGAGGCGTCTCCTGAGAGCTGAACGGCAGACGACGCCTGTTGCAACTTGGCTTCCCCGCGGTACCAGCTACATCGCGCACGTCTTTTGTTGGGTTGGGTTCTTGAGAAGCAGGCCCCATGAAGTCGCCATCGTACCCATGATCGGCAAAGTACCGATCGACGTTGACAAATGTATCGTCGTCGTCGTCGTTCTGATCCTGTGCCATATGCATGTTTGGATCCAGTGGCATAGGGATGTCCGGCACCGTTGCGGCGGTCTTGCCATGGGGCCGACTTGGCGCCGGCACGACTGGCGGTGTTGTCTTTGGGGTGGTGTCCCCCGCCCCCAAACGAATCTGGCTCTTCGGCCAAAGCAGGGGCCAGCCGATCAGGCAGGCGCTGAGGGTCATCACGTCATCATCGTCGGCCCCGACAGGTCGAATCGGAGGTAGCAACTCATCGCAGCCTGGCAGCACCCGAACCAGTTGAACCCTAAACAAGTTGGGTGGCATCTGCGTACCGTGGAACAAGGGGTTGCCCGGTTGAACGATTTTGCCCTTGGCGACATCGACCAACTCATTGTTCACGAAGTGCAGGAGAGTGCACGGAACGTCGGCGGCGCCCTGCGAAAACATGTAGGGCGTCAGGGATGCCCAGTCAAAGGCAAGGAGATGAAGTCCTCGGCCGAGAGAGGCTTAATTAGTTACCGTGATGATGGCGTCGAGCTCGGCTAATGTCGAGGCACCGCCAACGGCGGGCGTGCAGTTGACGGAGGGGCCGCTTGCTGCAGAGGTGTCGGCCGGCGTACACCCGGGTGCATTAAGCTCCCGTGCCGGCGTCGGAGACACCAATGCCGCCTCCGCCGGAGACCCCAATGGCCCCGCCATCGCGTTCTGCGAGTTGCTGGCCGTGAAGCTAGGAATCAGGGGCGGCCCCTGTTGGCCGCCCGCAATCCACGCACTCAACCCCTGCATCAAGGTAGGCACAATGGTGGTGATCGTCGCTCCGAGTTGTTGTTGCACTTGCTCTTGGACAATCTCCGGAATCCGCGCCACCTGTGCCCTGAGTTCTTGAACCTCGCGCGCCTGGCTTTCCGAGCTGGTCTTTTTCTCCTTTCGTCCACCAGTGTTATAGTATGACCCCCATTTTGTCGACAAGCCTTTGCCGGCCACACGACCAGCTGACGTCGGCTTACTGAGCTTATCCTTGTTCTTCATTACATTCAACGCCCTATTTAGAGTGGTGTCCCAAGGGTTGCTCTTAGTCGAACCCGCGCTACTGCTTTCACTCGCCTGCGGAAGGAATGTGAACCATTTAGAAATTTGGCTTCATTAATTAGAATGCAACCATATGGAGCTAATTACGCGGGGGTGTATTCCTTACCAGAACAAGCTCAAGCGCCCTGGTCTTCGGATCCGTGGTAAGCTCCTTTGTTTTCGGGTCCTTCTTGTACCGGGCCCTGACATAGTTCCTGGTCTGCTTGTCACCGTATTTATCGAAGAGGGGCGGTAGGCCTTGCTCGGCACGGTCCGCCTCCTCCTTGTCCCATATAGGCTCCGCCACTCTATAACCGCCGGGACCGAGTGTGTGTTCCCCTAAGTTCAGCTCCCGCATTTCTTTCCCCCACTGACTTGATTGGGAGTGTGCGGTGCTCGAGCAATTGATCTTGAAGTCATTGTAGTCATCTTCGGTGATCGAAGGATTTTTCTCCTTGATCTTCTCATAACTCTCACCTTTCTCGATCATTCTCTTCACATTGCTTTTCCAAGTAGACAGGGCCTTGCTCATCTTCGTGAGGGCAGCATTGTTCACTTTATTCCCTTTGAGGCTTGTGTTTTCAAATTCAGCGGGGAACTTGTATCGTTCGTGCAGCTTCGTGAAGAGGAGGTTGCGCAAATTCCCTCGGTCAGGATGCCTCAGGTTCTCGGTGTTGATCGAGACGGTGCTCCGGAGAATGCACCCGAGCTGAAGCGAGTACCCCTTGACTATTCGTTCGGGCGCCGTTGGATTCCCGTCGGAGTCCACTTCAGTAACTTCCTCCTTGAGGGTGCGGAGCACGGTCGGGCGCCGGTCCTTCCGTTGCCTCTTCTGGCTGCCATCTGTGCGTGCGCCGCCATCATCAGTGGTGGCATCCTCGGCGGCACCATCAGTGGTGGCATCAGTGGGGTCATCCTCGGCGGCACCATCAGTGGTGGCATCAGTGGGGTCATCCTCGGCGGCACCATCAGTGGTCTCAGGATCGGTGGGGAAGGCGGTGTCCTCATACAAGTGAGGTTGTTCCTCCATCTCCTGGGACAGCTCCCAGAATGCCTTGCCGCCCGAACCCCCGGCCTCATCGTTGTGGGCCATGTTTCTCTCTAAATAGAAACAAAGTTTGGTCAAAAAGTTGGTTATTGTCAAGGAACAAGATCATGGTCTCATCATTTAGGGTTTGTCGACACCGAGGCATCCTAAAATCTAAGCTTTTATCATTGAGGGTTTTTTGACGCCGAGGCACCCTAAAAGCCATGCATTAGTCACAAGTACCCCGGGGCACTTGATCCTACTTAATTAACTACTAAGATACCCTGGCCCATGCATTAGTCACAAGTACCCCATATGTCCTATTTTTAGCAAAGTCATGCTAAAATTCACGGAAAATTTCAGCATGACCTTTGCTGAAAATAGGACATATGGAGTACCCGAATTTGCCGGAACGGAAGTTAATCGACATTCCGGCAAACTCAAGGGCCTCTCGGGGTACCTGCAAAATCATTATCCCAGGAGCTCTGCTAACAAATGTGCTCTGCTTCAACACAAATGTGCTCTGCTTCAACACAAATGTGCTCTGCTTCAACACATTGGAAACTGAGTTCTGACTGCTACAAATTCAGTTTTCAGATACCAGCAATCAGGAGCCTACATGGTACCATTTTGTTATCCTAGCACTGAACATTCAAAAGTTCAGGTCAGACAACTATTTTCTCAGAAGGGCACCACATCCTCATATTTCAAACTTGGTTCAATTGGCTGAGCACAAGATGAAGTGATAACAGCCATGGAATTGGGAAAAGTTCCATCTAAGTTTTGAATTAGCTCATGGTTGGGCATTTCACAGCTGACGTAGAAATGCAGGTATGGTTCGAATCAACAGCATACTGACACCAACACGATCGAATTAACAAACTGTAAGATTTAACAAATTCGGATATTGTGGCCAACAAATGCAGTTATTCTGGCCAACAAATGCAGTAGCTCTGCCTTATAAGCAAGGAGGGAAAGTTATGTACAAGAGGTCTCACAAATAAGGTTTCCAATATGTGTACATTCTTTGCTTGATCAACCTAATAAATTGCATTATTGCTAGATATTTTAAAGAAGGACACTACGAAAATCTATATTCTTTTCTACTGCTATATTTGCTTTGTAAAGACCTTTTATTGTACCTTATTTTAAAAAAAAATCAATATCTCTGCAGTAGGTACACACTCCTATAAACATATTGACATAGTGAGAGGAAAATCTGGTGGTCAAAATGGAAGAACTTCATATCTAGAACATCTCACTACTCAAGTCAGTTGAAGTACAGCAATATGGTCATACAGTAAATTAACGAAATGGAGAGACATGTAAGGCACATGAAGCATTTAATGAACCGTTTGATCAAGTGTCACTAGCCCATGATTATTCTGTTGTAGACTTTCTAGGTGTACTATTTGAACACACCAGTGTACATGCATACTGCTAGTTTAAATTTTCTGTTTAGTTTGACAATATATTAATTAATTGTAATGTGGCCATACATCCAGAGAATACTTTGTACCAACCAGTTGGCTTGTCATACATACTTATAGTCTATGTTTCAAAGGGATATATGCTATTCAGAATTTCAGATATAATGATTCTAGACTAGCTAATTATAATCACTATCATGATACACATGCTTTATGTTTTGACAACTCTGCTCACAGGCACCTTTTTCTTTTCTAATAATCATTCTCATATACATGCGATACATGTATATCTCTTGCATTAAATTTCTTTTTGCGAGATATATCTCTTGCATTAATGTGATACTTATATTAGTCTTCCTCTAGACCTGTGTGACTTGTATGTGAATAGCTTTCAGTGAGGATAACAGATAATTCAACTAATTAACTCAAACTCAAGGTGACACTGAACAAATATATAGTTGACTGAAATATAGTGCTATCCGAATTTGATAAAAAAGATAGATCATTTCTGTAACCAGAACACCTGCAGCCTGCTTATACATCCTTGTATACTGCAGGAAGTATAAAGCCCTAAATCAAAACAAATAAATGTACACTGGTGAGCCTGATTACTCTTTGCTCTTATCCTGGTTTAGATCTTGTGGTAATTAAATAAATGTCCGTATATGCAATTGCAGACCAAAACAAAACTACAATTAACAGCCCCTGTTTTATTGCAAGTAAATTTGCTATCTTATACTCCCTCCTCTCTGGATTAGAGATCCTGCGTGTAAATCTAGGTTGTCTATTTTACCAACATAACAATACATATCACAATACTAGAGAGGGAGAAGCTCACCTGAGAGGATCCGCCGCTGCTGCCTGTCTCCTTCGCGGACGGGCACCTTGCCGCCGGAGGAGCAGAACCTAGTCAAAAGAGAAGAAACAGGCCGGTCAGAGAGAGAGAGAGAGAGAGAGGGGGGGGGGGGGGGAGGGAGGGAGGGAGGGAGAGAGAGGGACCTGCCGGCGGAGGGAAGGTGGCGCGGCGGAGACGGCCCGGCGACCTCAACCCTAGCGGGCGGGGAGAGGCAGCGACACTGATGGGCGGGCCAGCTCTGGGTAGCGGTGAGGCGGCGGCGAGGAGGGGCCGGTGCCGGAGGGTGACGGCGAGGCGGCGGCGCGAGGAAGGGGCGGTGAGGGGGAAGAGACAGGGGGCGGGCGGGGCGGCGGCGTTGGGAGAGGAGAGGGGAAGGGGATCGAGGGCGTGCGAGGGCGAGGGAGAGAGAGGGGAAGGGGATCGAGGGGGGGCGCGGGACAAAGGAGGGGCGGCACAATACTAATGGCGCACCACCCCCCGGTGCGCCATAAGTATATACATGCTAATGGCGCACCTCACCCTGGTGCGCCATTAGTATTTTTTTTATTTTCGCTCGAGCCAACAGGTTATCTCACACCTGACCTTATCCACATCAACTCCCCTCTACTAGCTCGACTGGTCAGGTGCTTGTTCTCACACCAAGAGGTCCTGTGTTCGATTCCCAGGCTCCACAATTTTTTTTATGCATTTAAAATGCTGTTTGATAATTATTTGTGTTTAAATATGTTCAAACTTGTTTAAATCATAACATTAATTTTTTTTATAAGACAATAATAATTTTAAAAGGGGGGTCGGTGGCGGCGGTTGAGTAGGGGAGGGGTGCGGGGGGTTGGCGGCGGCGGTTGAGTAGGGGAATCGAGGGTGCGGGGGGTCGGCGACGGCGGCCGGTGGACCGGGGGGGTGCTCGGCGGTGAGTGGGACCGGATCTGGCGAGGTGGGATAGCGATCGAGATGGAGGGGAATCGAGATCGAGTGTCCAGGAAATTTAAAAATATTCATGATAGTTCAAAAAGTGCCCATGAAATACAATCGAGAAATGAAGGCTACGATTTAATTAAATACAATCTTCTTGCCCTTCTTTTTCGCAAATGGAGTTCTTCTGTGGAACGGACGTCCTTTAGGTAGGGTGGTCCTGCTTCTTCTTGTGGTGTATGCTGCTACTTCATCATCGTCGTCATGTTCGATCCTCGGGTCGCCGTACTTGTCGAAGTCTTGCTCATTGGCTACGCCATCCATTCCGATGATCTTCCTTTTGCCTCTCCTCACGACAACACGGCTGGTCTTTGATGGGTCGGTAATGAAGAAGCATTGGTCCACTTGGGAAGCCAGTATCCATGGCTCATTTTTCGCGGTGACGTTTGCGCCCGCGGTCTTGGATTTGGCTTCGGGTATAACCATGGTGGTGAAATACCGGTCTTCTTTTAGGACGCTCTTGGCCCATCTGACACGGAACATCGGGACCTTCTCTCCAGCGTAGCTCAGCTCCCAGATCTCCTCGATCCTTCCGTAGTATCTGTCCTTGTCGTTACCGGTGTAGGATTCCATCGTTACCCCGGAGTTCTGATAACCATCGCTCTTCATGTCCTTGGCCTCAGTGTAGAATGTGTAGCCGTTGATATCGTACGCCTCATAGGTCATCAGGTTGTGCTCGGCGCCCTGTGACAAGGCGAATATGAGTTGTTCTTCCGCGGAAGAATCCTCATGTAAAGGGTACGACAGAAGCTTCTGCTTGAACCAACGCGTGAAACATGAGTTGTGCTCTTTGAGTATATCTCCGTCCGTCCTCTGTTGGCCTCGGTCATTGTACGTCTTCTTAATAAAGGTTTTGTGCTCTACCACCCAAGGATCGACCACGTCTATGTGTTGTAGCGCGACTAGGTTTGCTCTTTCAAAGTCGGCGAGTCGACCCTCGAAGTCGACATGCATTTCGCGGCGACCCTCACGGTGACCCCATCCAGCGAGCCTGCCGAGGTGCCTGTTGACGGGCAGACCAACGGGGTTCTCGATGCCTAGATAATTCGTGCAGTACGAGATGCACTCTTCGGTTAGAAAGCCCCTGGCTATGCTTCCCTCTGGACGTGACATGTTACGAACGTATCCTTTGATGACACCATTCATCCTTTCGAACGGCATCATGCTGTGCAGGAACGTCGGCCCGAGTTGGATGATATCCTCCACTATATGGACCAACAGATGCACCATAACGTCGAAGAATGCGGGCGGGAAGTACATCTCAAGCTCGCATAGTATCACCACGATCTCTTCCTGTAGCCTTCTGAGTTGCCTCACGCCAATCGACTTCCGAGAGATGACGTCGAAGAAGTTGCATAGGCCAAATAGCGTTTCACGGACGTGAGCGTCCATGATCCCACGGATTGCAACTGGAAGTATCTGCGTCATCAGCACATGACAGTCGTGAGACTTCATCCCGCTGAACTTCTGCTTCGCTGGGTCTAGGTATCTGCTTATCTTCCCCGCGTAACCGTAAGGAAGTTTTACTCCTAGGAGGCAGGTGAAAAACTGCTCGATCTCCTCCTGACTTAGAGTGAAGCACGTGGGAGGGTAGTCATTTCCGGTCTTCTTGGCCTTTTTGCCTTTGCGACGACATTCTGTGTCCTGCTTCGCCTCATCATCATCATCATCATCATATATAGCGTGAAGCTCCTGCCTGATGCCCATTGATTTCAAGTCTGCCCTTGCTTTCGGCCCATCTTTGGTCCTCTCTGGCATGTTGAGCAGGGTACTAAGCAGACTCTCGCACACGTTCTTCGTGATATGCATGACATCAAGGCTGTGAGGCACACGGTGGATCTTCCAGTACGGCAAGTCCCAGAAAACAGACCTCGTTTTCCATACCTTCAGTAGCGGCTCTGGCGCCTTTCGCTTCTTTCCTGGCTCTGGCGCCTTTTGCTTCTTTCCCGGCAGTGGGCAGTCTTTCCAATTTTTCAACAGCTTGTCTATTTCCTCGCCGCTCCTCGTACACGGGCGTTTTCGGGGTTCGGTTTCACCATCGAACAGATCCTTGCGTTTCCTCCACGGGTCATCGTCGCGAAGCCACCTTCGATGTCCCATGAACACGGTTTTCGAAGACCCGGGATCTCTATCTAGCTGGCGATACGTTGTGTCGTCCATGCACCGTACGCATCCAGAAAATCCGTGGACTACCTGCCCCGCGAGATATCCATAACCGAGATAGTCGTGCACCGTCGTGAGCAGTGCGGCTCTCATAGGGAAATATTCTTTCTCTGCGGCGTCCCACGTATTGGCTGGCGTTTTCCACAGCGTGTCTAGCTCCTCCTTCAGCAGCCCCAGATACAGATTGATGTCGTTCCCTGGTTGTTTCGGCCCTTCAATTAGCATACTCATGTGAATGTACTTCCTCTTCATGCACAACCAGGGGGGAAGGTTGTACATCCACACAAACACAGGCCAGGTGCTATGTGTGCTTCTCTGGCTGCCAAACGGATTGACTCCATCGGTGCTCGCGCCCAGCACGATGTTCCTTGGATCCTTCCCAAATTCTGGGTATTCAAAATTCAACGTTTGCCACTGGCTCGCATCCTTAGGGTGACTCAACATCTTGTCTTTTTTATCTATCTCCGGATCATTTGCGTCATCTTCTCGCTTCTTCTCCTCCCTATCCGCGTGCCAACGCAGGAGCTTTGCTACCTTAGGATCCGCGAAATACCGCTGTAGACGAGGAGTGATCGGAAAGTACCACACCACTTTTCGAGGAGCTTTCTTCCTCTTCTTGTATCGAGTGACGCCGCACACCGGACATATGGTAGACTCCGCGTGCTCGCCCCGATAAATGATGCAATTGTTCATGCAGACATGGTATTTCACGTGCGGTAAATCCAGAGGACACACGATTTTCTTCGCCTCCTCCAAACTGGTCGGGCACTTGTTCCCCTTTGGAAGACGTTCGTGCCAGAATGACATGTTCTCGTCGAAGCATGCGTCCGTCATTTTGTGTTTTACCTTCATCTCCAGAGCCATGAGCGTTACTTTCAGGCGGGTATCCTCGGGCCTGCATCCTTCATACAATGGAGTAACCGCGTCTAACTCAAGTTGATCCACCTTGGCTTTCTCTCGGGCGGCATCTCTTGCGTTATCCGTCTGCTTGAGAAGCAGCTTTTGAATATAAGGGTCCTGCACCCAGCCCATCGATGGTCCACCGTCGTCTGCTCCGCCGGCATCATCATCTTCATGATCATGCCCGTCGTCTGCTCCGGCATCTTCCTCATCATCATGACTGTGTACAGCATCACCGTCATGATCATCTCCTGGGGATTCTTCGTCTTCTCGCCCGCCCGAGCCGCGGTGGTTGTCTTGCTGCCCTTCCTCATTTCTTGCCCGGCCCCCATGGACGACTTCGTAGTCATCTTCATCACCTTGCCACCGATAGCCATCCATGAAACCACGCAAGAGCAGGTGGTCCCGCACCTGCCCGGAATCCGGGTCCGCAATAAGGCTCTGCAGCTTGCATCTTCAACACGGACATCTTATCTCCGTCTCGTTCTTTTGAAGCATCTCGGCCTTCGCGGACCTCAAAAACCTATTCACGATGCCTTCGGTCATCGTGCGGACCATGGTTGCCTGCGGGGTAGAGCAAAACAATATTTTAGAACCAAGAAAAAATTTGGCATGACTTTCCCTAAAAATAGGACCAAAAAGAATGCTTAATGCCAAAATTATCGCCGAAACGGAAATGAATCAACATTCCGGCAAAATATTGGCAACTATCGCATTTCAAATACCGGTACACCTCCAACCACAAACACATATGCAACACCACTAACATATGCAACACCACGAACATACATAGATCTAGCTAGGCCATAAAAAGTGCATGTGCACATTGTTGTAGGAAGAACAACGTAAATATAGCTTCCCCCTTACTTACCTATCAAAACAAGATAATTTAACCACTTAATTTGAATGAATCTATGGTGGAAATGAGAAGAAAGAGAGGAGGCACCCGAGACAAGGAGGAGGTGGAGAATGAAGTGGGGGAGAAAGTGAGTGTGGGTAGGAGAGGCTGCCCAAAATATCTTGTTGCTGCCCACTTACTAATGGCGCACCTGACATAAATGCGCCATTAGTAATCCAAGTTACTAATGGCGCACCAGCGCCTGATGCGCCATTAGTAGTTTTGCGAAAAAAGTAAATCATACTAATGGCGCACCCTGCCTCAGTGCGCCATTAGTAGTTTGAACTAGTAATGGCGCACTTTGGGACAGTGCGCCATTAGTAGTTTTCCAACAAAAGGAATAAAAAATATAATTAAAAAAAAGTCATTAGTGGCGCACCCTGTCACTGGTGCGCCATTACTAGTTACAACTAGTAATGGCGCACCGTACCAGGATGCGCCATTAGTATGTTTGGCCAGACGCGCTAGTTCAAAAAAAAAATTTAGGACACTAATGGCGCACCCCAGGCCGGGTGCGCCATTAGTAGTTTCAACACTAATGGCGCATCAGAAGGTGGTGCGCCATTAGTATATACTAATGGCGCACCACTTGTCAGGTGCGCCATTAGTGTCAATCCCATCTATAGCCCTTTTTCTAGTAGTGTAGGAGCGGTAGTACCTCTCGGTGCGGGCTGTGAGGATAACAGTTGGATTTTCCCCCACCTATAAAAGGGGGTCTTCTTACCCAATGAACCTTATCCTTTGAGCTCCCATTGTTGACCTTCTTTGAGCTTGCTATCTCTCAATCTCTCCATGGATTCTTGCTAGTTTTGGGGGGAAAGGAGAGAGTAGATCTAGATCCACATTTCCACCAATCACTTTCTCCTCTATGTGAGGGGAACCCCTTGGATCTAGATCTTGGAGTTCTTGGTGTTCTCCTTCTTGTTCTTCCTCTCATTTTCCTCCCTAGCATTAGTTGCTTTGGTGGGATTTGGAAGAGAAGGACTTGGGCACTCCGTGTGCCCTTGCCATTGCATTTGGTGCATCGGTTTGAGTTCTCCACGGTGATACGTGGAAGTTAAAAGTTGAGAAGCTTATTACTCTTGGGTGCTTGGTACCCTTGAGTTTGTTCCTCTTGGGTGCTTGGGCGCCCTAGACGGTTGGTGGTGTTCGGAGCTCAATCATTGTGGTGCAAAGCTCCGGGCAAGTGTCGGGATCTCCAATTAGGTTGTGGAGATCACCCCGAGCAATTTGACGGGTACCGGTGACCGCCCCCAAGGGTTGCCAAAGTGTACGTGTTCGGTGACCGTCCCCAAGGGTTGCCATTTGTACGGGTTCGGTGACCGCCCTCAAGGGTCCCTTAGTGGAATCACGACATCTTGCATTGTGCGAGGGTGTGAGGAGATTACGGTGGCCCTAGTGGCTTCTTGGGGAACATTGTGTCTCCACACCGCTCCAAACAGAGATTAGCATCTGCAAGGGTGTGGACTTCGGGACACATCGTCGTCTCCACGTGCCTCGGTTATCTCTTACCCGAGCCCTTTACTTATGCACTTTAGTTTGTGATAGCCATATTGTTTCTTGTCATATATCTTGCTATCACTTAGTTGTTTATCTTGCTTAGCATAAGTTGTTGGTGCACATAGGTGAGCCTAGTTGTTGTAGGTTTTGTGCTTGACAAATTAACCGATAGGTTTATTCCGCATTTGTTCAAGCCTAAACCGTAATTATTTTAAAAAGCGCCTATTCACCCCCCCCCCTCTAGGCGACATCCACGGTCTTTCAGGTCCGCCGAGCGGTATGGACCATGTTTTTCTTGAAGGAAATATGCCCTAGAGGCAATAAGAAAGTTATTATTTATTTCCTTACATATCATGATAAATGTTTATTATTCATGCTAGAATTGTATTAACTGGAAACATAATACATGTGTTGATACATAGACAAACAGAGTGTCACTAGTATGCCTCTACTTGACTAGCTTGTTAATCGAAGATGGTTAAGTTTCCTAACCATGGACAAAGGAGTTGTCATTTGATTAACAAGGTCACATCATTAGTTGAATGATCTGATTGACATGACCCATTCCATTAGCTTAGCACCCGATCGTTTAGTATGTTGCTATTGCTTTTGTTCATGACTTATACATGTTCCTTTGACTATGAGATTATGCAACTCCCGTTTGCCGGAGGAACACTTTGGGTGCTACCAAACGTCACAACGTAACTGGGTGATTATAAAGGAGTACTACAGGTGTCACCAAAGGTAGATGTTGGGTTGGCGTATTTCGAGATTAGGATTTGTCACTCCAATTGTGGGAGAGGTATCTCTGGGCCCTCTCGATAATGCACATCACTTAAAGCCTTGCAAGCATTGCAACTAATGAGTTAGTTGCGGGATGATGTATTATGGAACGAGTAAAGAGACTTGCCGGTAACGAGATTGAACTAGGTATTGGATATCGACGATCGAATCTCGGGCAAGTAACATACCGATGGACAAAGGGAACAACGTATGTTGTTATGCGGTCTGACCGATAAAGATCTTCGTAGAATATGTAGGAGCCAATATGGGCATCCAGGTCCCACTATTGGTTATTGACCGGAGACGTGTCTCGGTCATGTCTACATTGTTCTCGAACCGTAGGGTCTGCACGCTTAAGGTTTCGATGACAGTTATATTATGAGTTTATGAGTTTTGATGTACCGAAGGAGTTCGGAGTCCCGGATGAGATCGGGGACATGACGAGGAGTCTCGAAATGGTTGAGACGTAAAGATCGATATATTGGACGACTATATTCGGACTTCGGAAAGGTTCTGATTGGTTCGGGTATTTTCGGGAGTACCGGAGAGTTACGGGAATTCGTAATGGGCCTCATTGGGCCATACGGAAAAAGGAGAGAAAGGGCCAAAAGGTGACCGCGCCCCTCCCCTTACTCTAGTCCGAATTGGACTAGGGAAGGGGGGCGCCCCCTTCCTTTCTTCTCCTTCTCTCTTCCGTTTCCTTCTCTCATACTTCCCCTACATGGAAGGATTCCTAGTTGGACTAGGAAAAGGGGAATCCTACTCCCGGTGGGAGTAGGACTCCCCTTGGCGCGCCAAACCTAGGGCCGGCCTCCTCCCTCCCTTGCTCCTTTATATACGGGGGCAGGGGGCACCCCATAGACACACAAGTTGATCATTGAGATCGTTCCTTAGCCGTGTGCGGTGCCCCCCTCCACCATATTCCACCTCGGTCATATTGTAGCGGTGCTTAGGCGAAGCCCTGCGACAGTAGAACATCAAGATCGTCACCACGCCGTCGTGCTGACGGAACTCTTCCCCGAAGCTTTGCTGGATCAGAGCCCGGGGAACGTCATCGAGCCGAACGTGTGCCAAGAATTCGGAGGTGCCGGAGTAACGGTGCTTGGATCGGTCGGATCGTGAAGACGTATGACTACATCAACCGCGTCGATATAACGCTTTCGCTTTCGGTCTACGAGGGTACGTAGACAACACTCTCCCCTCTCGTTGCTATGCATCACCATGATCTTGCGTGTGCGTAGGAAATTTTTTGAAATTACTACGTTCCCCAACAGTGGTATCAGAGCCTAGGTTTTTATGGTTTGATGTTATTTGCACGAGTAAACCACAAGTGAGTTGTGGACGATACAAGTCATACTGCCTACCAGCATGTCATACTTTGGTTCAGCGGTATTGTTGGATGAGACGACCCGGACCAACCTTACGCGTACGCTTACGCGAGACCGGTTCCCTCGACGTGCTTTGCACACAGATGGCTTGCGGGAAACTGTCTCACCAACTTTAGTTGAACCAAGTGTGGCTACGCCCGGTCCTTGAGAAGGTTAAAACGGAGTCTATTTGACAAACTATCGTTGTGGTTTTGATGCGTAGGTAAGACGAGTTCTTGCTTAAGCCCGTAGCAGCCACGTAAAACTTGCAACAAACAAAGTAGAGGACGTCTAACTTGTTTTTGCAGGGCATGTTGTGATGTGATATGGTCAAGACATGATGCTATATTTTATTGTATGAGATGATCATGTTTTGTAACCGAGTTATCGGCAACCGGCAGGAGCCGTATGGTTGTCGCTTTATTGTATGCAATGCAATCGCCCTGTAATGCTTTACTTTATCACTAAGCGGTAGCGATAGTCGTAGAAGCATAAGATTGGCGAGACGACAACGATACTACGATGGAGATCAAGGTGTCGCGCCGGTGATGATGGTGATCATGACGGTGCTTCAGAGATGGAGATCACAAGCACGAAGATGATGATGGCCATATCATATCACTTATATTGATTGCATGTGATGTTTATCTTTTTATGCATCTTATCTTGCTTTGATTGACGGTAGCATTATAAGATGATCTCTCACTAAATTATCAAGAAGTGTTCTCCCCGAGTATGCACCGTTGCCAAAGTTCGTCGTGCCCAGACACCACGTGATGATCGGGTGTGATAAGCTCTACGTCCATCTACAACGGGTGCAAGCCAGTTTTGCACACGCGGAATACTCGGGTTATACTTGACGAGCCTAGCATATGCAGATATGGCCTCGGAACACGGAGACCGAAAGGTCGAACGTGAATCATATAGTAGATATGATCAACATGATGATGTTCACCATTGAGAACTAATCCATTTCACATGATGATCGGTTATGGTTTAGTTTGATTTGGATCACGTGATCACTTAGAAGATTAGAGGGATGTCTATCTAAGTGGGAGTTCTTAAGTAATATGATTAATTGAACTTTAATTTATCATGAACTTAGTCCTGGTAGTATTAGCATATCTATGTTGTAGATCAATAGCTCGCGTTGTTGCTTCCCTGTGTTTATTTTGATATGTTCCTAGAGAAAATTGTGTTGAAAGATGTTAGTAGCAATGATGCGGATTGGATCCGTGATCTGAGGTTTATCCTCATTGCTGCACAGAAGAATTATGTCCTTGATGCACCGCTAGGTAACGGACATATTGCAGGAGCAGATGCAGACGTTATGAACGTTTGGCTAGCTCAATATGATGACTACTTGATAGTTTAGTGCACCATGCTTAACAGTTTAGAATCGGGACTTCAAAGACGTTTTGAACGTCATGGACCATATGAGATGTTCCACGAGTTGAAGTTAATATTTCAAGCAAATATCCGAGTTGAGAGATATGAAGTCTCCAACAAGTTCTATAGCTAAAAGATGGAGAAGAATCGCTCAACTAGTGAGCATGTGCTCAGATTGTCTGAGTACTACAATCGCTTGAATCAAGTGGGAGTTAATCTTCCAGATAAGATAGTGATTGACAGAATTCTCTAGTCACCATCACCAAGTTAGTAGAACTTCGTGATGAACTATAATATGCAAGGGATAACGGAAACAATTCCCAAGCTCTTCGTGATGCTGAAATCAACGAAGGTAGAAATCAAGAAAAACATCAAGTGTTGATGGTTAACAAGACCACTAGTTTCAAGAAAAGGGCAAAAGGAAGAAGGGGAACTTCAAGAAGAACGGCAAGCAAGTTGCTGCTCAAGTGAAGAAGCCCAAGTCTGGACCTAAGCCTGAGACTGAGTGCGTCTACTGCAAAGGGACTGGTCATTGGAAGCGGAACTACCCCAAGTATTTGGTGGATAAGAAGGATGGCAAAGTAAACAAAAGTATATTTGATATACATGTTATTGATGTGTACTTTACTAGTGTTTATAGCAATCCCTCAGTATTTGATACTAGTTCAGTTGCTAAGATTAGTAACTCGAAATGGGAGTTGTAAAATAAACAGAGGCTGGTTAAGGGTGAAGTGACGATGTGTGTTGGAAGTGGTTCCAAGGTTGATATGATCATCATCGCACACTCCCTATACTTTCGGGATTAGTGTTGAAACTAAATAAGTGTTATTTGGTGTTTGCGTTGAGCATGAATATGATTTGATCATGTCCATTGCAATACGGTTATTCATTTAAGTTAGAGAACAACTGTTGTTCTGTTTACATGAATAAAACCTTCTATGGTTATACACATCAACAAAATGGTTTGCTGGATCTCGATCGTAGTGATACACATGTTCATAATATTGAGGCCAAAAGATGCGAAGTTAATAATGATAGTGCAACTTATTTGTGGCACTGCAGTTTAAGTCATATTGGTGTAAAGCGCATGAAGAAACTCCATGCTGATGGACTTTTGGAATCACTTGATTATGAATCACTTGATGTTTGCGAACCATGCCTCATGGGCAAGATGACTAAGACTCCGTTCTCCGGAACAATGGAGCGATCAACAGATTTGTTGGAAATCATACATACTGATGTATGTGGTCCGATGAATATTAAGGATCGCGACAAGTATCATTATTTTCAGAACTTCACAGATGATTTGAGCAGATATGGGTATATCTACTTGATGAAACATAAGTCTGAAACGTTTGAAAAGTTCAAAGAATTTCAGAGTGAAGTGGAGAATCATCGTAACAAGAAAATAAAAGTTTCTACGATATGATCACAGAGGTAAAATATTTGAGTTACGAGTTTGGCCTTCAGTTAAAACCATGTGGAATAGTTTCACAAATTCATGCCACCTGGAACACCACAGCATAATGGTGTGTCCGAACGTCATAACCGTACTTTATGGGATATAGTACAATCTATGATGTTTCTTACCGATTTACCACTATCGTTTTGGGGTTATGCATTAGAGACAGCTGCATTCACGTTAAATAGGGCACCATCTAAATCCGTTGAGACGACACTATATGAACTGTGCTTTAGCAAGAAACCAAAGTTGTCGTTTCTTAAAGTTTGGAGTTGTGATGCTTATGTGAAAAAGTTTCATCCTGATAAGCTCAAACCCAAATCGAAGAAATATGTCTTCATAGGATACCCAAAGGAGACAGTTGGGTACACCTTCTATCACAGATCCGAAGGCAAGACATTCATTGCTAAGAATGGATCCTTTCTAGAGAAGGAGTTTCTCTCGAAAGAAGTGAGTGGGAGGAAAGTAGAAAGACTTGATAAGGTAATTGTACCATCTCCCTTATTGGAAAGTAGTTCATCACAGAAATCTGTTCTTGTGACTTCTACACCAATTAGTGAGGAAGATAATGATGATGATCATGTAACTTTAGATCAAGTTACTACCAAATCTCGTAGGTAAACCAGAGTGAGATCCGCACCATAGTAGTACGGTAATCCTGTTCTGGAAGTCATGTTACTAGACCATGATGAACTTGCGAACTATGAGGAAGCGATGATGAGCCCAGATTCCGCGAAATGGTTTGAGGCCATGAAATCTGAGATATGATCCATGTATGAGAACAAAGTATGGACTTTGATGGATTTGCCCGATGATCGGCAAGCCATAGAAAATAAATGGATCTTCAAGAGGAAGACGGACGCTGATAGTAGTGTTACTATCTACAAAGCTAGAATTGTCGCAAAAAGGTTTTCGACAAGTTCAAGGTGTTGACTACGATGAGAGTTTCTCACTCGTATCTATGCTTAAGTCTGTCCAAATCATGTTAGCAATTGCCGCATTTTATGAAATCTGGCAAACGGATAAAACAAAACTGCATTCCTTAATGGATTTATTAAAGAAGAGTTGTATATGATGCAACCAGAAGGTTTTGTCAATCTAAAGGTGCTAACAAAATGTGCAAGCTCCAGCGATCCATCTATGGACTGGTGCAAGCATCTCGGAGTTGGAATATACGCTTTGATAAGTTGATCAAAGCATATAGTTTTATACAGACTTGCGGTGAAGCCTGTATTTACAAGAAAGTGAGTGGGAGCACTACAACATTTCTGATAAGTATATGTAAATGACATATTGTTGATCGGAAATAATGTAGAATTATTCTGCAAAGCATAAAGGAGTGTTTGAAAGGAGTTTTTCTAAGAAGGACCTCGATAAAGTTGCTTACATATTGAGCATCAAGATCTATAGAGATAGATCAAGACGCTTGATAAGGTTTCAATGAGTACATACCTTGACAAGATTTTGAAGTAGTTCAAAATGGAACAGTCAAAGAAAGAGTTCTTTCCTGTGTTACAAGGTATGAAGTTGAGTAAAGACTCAAAACTCGACCACGGCAGAAGATAGAAAGAGAATGAAAGTCATTCCCTATGCCTTGGCCATAGGTTCTATAAAGTATGCCATGCTGTGTACCAGATCTATTGTATACCCTACACTGAGTTTGGCAAGGGAGTACAATAGTGATCTAGGAGTATATCACTGGACAGTGGTCAAAATTATCCTTAGTGGAATAAGGATATGTTTCTCGATTATGGAAGTGACAAAAGGTTCGTCGTAAAGGGTTACGTCGATGCAAGTTTTGACACCGATCTGGATAACTCTAAAGTCTCGATCTAGATACATATTGAAAGTGGGAGCAATTAGCTAGAGTAGCTCCGTGCAGAGCATTGTAGACATAGAAAATTGCAAAATACATAACGGATCTGAATGTGGCAGACCCGTTGACTAAACTTCTCTCACAAGCAAAACATGATCACACCTTAGTACTCTTTGGGTGTTAATCACATAGCGATGTGAACTAGATTACTGAATCTAGCAAACCCTTTGGGTGTTGGTCACATGGCGATGTGAACTATGGGTGTTAATCACATGATGATGTGAACTATCGAAGTTAATCACATGGTGATGTAAGTTAATCACATGGTGATGTGACCTAGATTATTGACTCTAGTGCAAGTGGGAGACTGAAGGAAATATGCCCTAGAGGCAATAATAAAGTTATTATTTATTTCCTTACATATCATGATAAATGTTTATTATTCATGCTAGAATTGTATTAACTGGAAACATAATACATGTGTGGATACATAGACAAACAGAGTGTCACTAGTATGCCTCTACTTGACTAGCTTGTTAATCGAAGATGGTTAAGTTTCCTAACCATGGAAAAAGGAGTTGTCATTTGATTAACAAGGTCACATCATTAGTTGAATGATCTGATTGACATGACCCATTCCATTAGCTTAGCACCCGATCGTTTAGTATGTTGCTATTGCTTTTGTTCATGACTTATACATGTTCCTTTGACTATGAGATTATGCAACTCTCGTTTGCCGGAGGAACACTTTGGGTGCTACCAAACGTCACAACGTAACTGGGTGATTATAAAGGAGTACTACAGGTGTCACCAAAGATAGATGTTGGGTTGGCGTATTTCGAGATTAGGATTTGTCACTCCAATTGTGGGAGAGGTATCTCTGGGCCCTCTCGGTAATGCACATCACTTAAAGCCTTGCAAGCATTGCAACTAATGAGTTAGTTGCGGGATGATGTATTACGGAACGAGTAAAGAGACTTGCCGGTAACGAGATTGAACTAGGTATTGGATACCGACAATCGAATCTCGGGCAAGTAACATACCGATGGACAAAGGGAACAACGTATGTTGTTATGCGGTCTGACCGATAAAGATCTTCGTAGAATATGTAGGAGCCAATATGGGCATCCAGGTCCCGCTATTGGTTATTGACCAGAGACGTGTCTCGGTCATGTCTACATTGTTCTCGAACCGTAGGGTCCGCACGCTTAAGGTTTCGATGACAGTTATATTATGAGTTTGTGAGTTTTGATGTACCGAAGGAGTTCGGAGTCCCGGATGAGATCGGGGACATGACGAGGAGTCTCGAAATGGTCGAGACATAAAGATCGATATATTGGACGACTATATTCGGACTTCGGAAAGGTTCTGAGTGGTTCGGGTATTTTCGGGAGTACCGGAGAGTTACGGGAATTCGTAATGGGCCTCATTGGGCCATACGGGGGAAAAGGAGAGAAAGGGCCAAAAGATGGCCGCGCCCCTCCCCTTACTCTAGTCCGAATTGGACTAGGGAAGGGGGGCGCCCCCTTCCTTTCTTCTCCTTCTCTCTTCCCTTTCCTTCTCTCATACTTCCCTTACATGGAAGGATTCCTAGTTGGACTAGGAAAAGGGGAATCCTACTCCCGGTGGGAGTAGGACTCCCCTTGGCGCGCCAAACCTAGGGCCGGCCTCCTCCCTCCCTTGCTCCTTTATATACGGGGGAAGGGGGCACCCCATAGACACACAAGTTGATCATTGAGATCGTTCCTTAGCCGTGTGCGGTGCCCCCCTCCACCATATTCCACCTCGGTCATATTGTAGCGGTGCTTAGGCGAAGCCCTGCGACAGTAGAACATCAAGATCGTCATCACGCCGTCGTGCTGTCGGAACTCTTCCCCGAAGCTTTGCTGGATCGGAGCCCGGGGAACGTCATCGAGCCGAACGTGTGCCAAGAACTCAGAGGTGCCGGAGTAACGGTGCTTGGATCGGTCGGATCGTGAAGACGTACGACTACATCAACCGCGTTGATATAACGCTTCCGCTTTCGGTCTACGAGGGTACGTAGACAACACTCTCCCCTCTCGTTGCTATGCATCACCATGATCTTGCGTGTGCGTAGGAAATTTTTTGAAATTACTACGTTCCCCAACATTTCTGGCAAACTGGAACCAAACATGGGGGTGTTTGCGCGGTAAAATCCCACTCTCTTCTTCCATCCCGCCGCTCTCCATCCAATTACCACCCTTTTCCCGCACTTTCTTCTTCCCTCCCACCCGCACCTGCTGCCGCCGCTGCATGGAACCGGAGGAGAGCCAACCAGAGATGGAGGACGTGGCGGAGGTGTTGGAGGATCCGGACATCGCGCTGGCCCAGAAAATCAACTCGGCGACATAGCATTGGTTGGCGCCTCCGGCATCTGTGTCCATGGACTGGTCCCACTATCCGCAGACGGATGCCAGAGGGAATTGGCGGGTCAGCATTGGAGATGCCCTTAGCACGATGACTTCCCGACCGTCTACTACAAGAATATTTGCACAACTCTAACGAGTGACTGGGGATGATGGTGACACGCCTTCGGCTTGCTTCAGTGGTTGTAGTCATCACTTGGTGGACTATGGATCTGAATGTAATTTTTATTATTTATGATCTTCGTTGTATTGTCATGATTGAATATGAATAGATCAAAAGTTTTTAAAAATAATAATTCATATTATGTTCCAATTGGTCATCGCCGGAGATGCAAACGTCTGCAACCCACCTGAACACATGCCTGCGTTGTTTTCGGTGCTCCGTACGCATATTCAATTATGCATCAGAGCCAGGTATATGCGTGTGTGTGCAGTGGAGTGAAGTGCAGTGCAGATTGTACACCATATGCAATACTGATCCCTCTGAACTACAAAAGCGTCTTTATGTTAAGAGACAGAGGATTGAACTGCATACATATCCCAAAAATCCTCACGCATCCGTCGACGGATGGGGCGGGGAGGGAGGGGGTAGTCCGTTGTCGTGGATGTGGAGGATGCCATCCAACGCTAGCCCCGTACATTCGCATTTTAATTAACCAGACAAAATTCATGAAAAGCGGCCAATATTCATCAAAGTTTGGATAGAAAATAGCAAAAGTCATCCATACTAGCATGCAAATTAAGTTTAGTACAACAATAACTCTAATGCGACTAGATCCCAGATGTTCAGCAAGTTTTTCATGAACAGGTCATGTCGTTCTACACAAACTCCCCATCGGCTTCATCCATGATCCAATAGTATGTGCACGTAAATGGTCATCTCTCTGTCCCGTGGTACATCATGGCGACACGTGTAGAAATGTGTAGACCAACATTGAGTGAACGAATCAATCAACAAGTTGAGCAAGAGAAAGTAAAACTTCAGCTTCAAAAAAAAGAGAAAGTAAAACTTACCATCTCCTCCATGTCCGCGTGCGATGGCCACCTTGCCTCGAGCCAAGTAACCAAGTAGTAAAACTTGATGGCTGCCATGGATAGTGCGCCAGTGACACGACAACGACCTAACATTGCGTTGTTGAATGATGTACATGTCTTAGGGCGCAATGATCTTTCGTGCGTGAAAATTTTCATGCACTTGCTCCCATAAGGGCTCCCCTCTGCTCCTGCCTATGAAATCTGCGGATACGTTCAGCCACGCGTCGCACAACTCATCCTCCATGGTCGAGTAGCTCACCATCTTTCGTACTCTAAAAAACGACAGAGCATTTGAAAATAAGCTCAATGGCATTTGACCGAATACCTGCCGGACGTGGTATCCGTCATGGAGGCGTCGACAGGGGCAGAGTGCACCTGGGTACAAACGGCTCCAGAGTGGAAAGCTCCAGCGGGTGCGTCGGTACTGATTGCGAATGTCCAACAATGCCTTTGTGGCAGCCGGAGACGAACAACAACGGCGACAGAGGTTGAGGGTGTGGATGCAAAGCAAGGGGGAGTAGGGGCGTAGTGAAAGTAAATGGAACCAGGAAGGGGGACTGAGTGGGCCGAGGGTGTCGAAGACCTTCAGGTGTCTGGACTCCCGTAAACCTCCTTCACGTTTGTCTTGTCCCTGCGCGTCTACGTGACACGTGATACAGTGCCGTAGGCTAAAATAATTAGCTGTAGGCCTGCTGATGAATGTTGGAAGGAACGGTCGCATGTTTTGAAATTCAAACGCACAGGGATTAATAATTGGACCGATGGGTCGGCCGGGACCAGGCACAGGCCGGAAAGCATGCAGCGGGTACGTGCTAAAACTAGCTCTAGATCGATGGATGGATCGGGCAGGGTTGGCTGGCTGTCGCGACGCAACGTCGTGGCCTGGCCAGGCTGCATCCGCATTTGGGCGACAGGTTGCCGGCGTCCAACAGCGACGGCGGCGAGCCCGTCCAAGCCTTGCTTGACAATTCGGAAGAAAGGCGTACAGTATGTGCTACGTAGTTTGTCGCCATGCGCACGCTCTCGCCGGAGCGGAGCGGAGGGAGGCGGACGTGGTGCGGGCCGGGGCCGGGCAGGGCATGCACGCACGCGTGCAAAGACGAGGCGGGCCTGCATGCGCGGCCGTTGGGGCGCGGCCGGGACCAGGCGGCGTTGTTCCATCTCACATGCTGCCATGGCCGACGGGGACGCGGCCGAGCGCGCTACGCTGGATACTGCTCCGTTGTGGCTTCGTGTCGCGCGATGCCAGGGGGGGCTCTGATGGACGCTCCCATGGCGCTCCCCGGCCCAGCTCTCGCTCATCAGAACTTGGCAAACAGAGAATGGGAGGAAGACGAACGGTGCGATGAGACGAATAGTGAAAGTCGAAGGATGCCAAGCATTGGATTCATTCAGAACAGTCTGCTGGCTAGCTTAGCTAGGGATGGAAACAGTGGCCGAGCCGGTACGTAAAAGTCTACTGAACGGCGACCTAGTACGTGCCAGTCTGAGACGCTCCGGTCTGGTCCCCGGGCGTACGAGCGGCGCGGGTGTGCCGGTCGACCTCACTCCCACATGAGGCGGTGGCTCCACGCCTGCACTGCACGGGACAAAGCTGCGCCTGCGCGGCCACGTCCGTCTCATGTCGCTCGCAGCCTCTCCTCACTCAGATCCTAGTCCAGTCGCGCAACAGCGATGGGCTCCCACTGCCAGGATTTTATTCTTGCACCACCGTACCCATCATCCAACGCTCGCTGGTAGCTCTCTCACAACACGTTGATGACTAGAGGACAGCCTTAGGAAGAGACACGTCGTTAAAACCCTGAATTATGCTTTCTGTCCGGAGGACGTGTCTGTTTCTCATTTGTTTTTTTATTATTGTGCGGTTGCTAAAAACGTTTGGTCTTTTGTGAAAAATCACTTTGGAATCACTGTTGGTGATGGCTTTGAATCCACTGCAAGATTCTGGATCTCTAATAATAAAACCTCTGCTTTAAATACTGTCAGTTCTGCGCTAGTTTGGTGCTTGTGAAAATGTAGAAATTCTATGATTTTTGACAACACCAAATGAATCTCTACTACTCAGGTTTTGAGGCTGATCCTGGGAACAATTAGGTACTGGGCGGTTTTGTCTCCGGAACAAAGCAGAGAGAGGCTGAAGGTCTTCTTGGAAGCCTGACAGTATTTATACAGAAACCCTATTGATTGCAAGTGGCTAAAGATGTTCCCATCGATCCACGATGATGCTTCACCGCCTGGCGACCCCTGGAGCAAGTTCAAGATCTCTAATGAGGGAACAACCGCTACCTATCGCCGATCAAGAAGGGTGATATAGGGGACAACTGTTACCTATCGCCGATCAAGAAGAGGGATACAGGGAACAAAAATGCGGTGAACAGCCCGTGTCCACGCTAACGAACTACTACTCCCCCCCCCCCCCCAGGCTTTTGCTATGCCGCCGATGAAGACCACACACACACCATGGCCTCTCTAGTTTTATCCGGCTTGCATTGCACCTATTATTCCTACCTAGTTTCGGTCTCTCTCGTGTGGACTATGTAGTTTCCAGATGTCTTATTTTCCGTGTTGAACCGCTCCTCTTAGTGAGCTGATATACGACTTGATGGTTTCATTGAGCAATGGAACCGGGGAAGGCCTCCCTATGTTTATTAAAAAAAAAACACCCATCGCTCCATCATTGTCATGCTTACCATTAGGGAAAGGACAACCTTGGTCGTACATAGGTCAGGTGTGCACTAATTTTGTGTGTATCCGCTTGATGCTACAACATGGGTCAATACTTTAACCAAAAAATGTTGCACATGAACCATCGATTGTAGAAAACGATTCGCAACATGTGCACGAGACCTCCAAAATCCTCCCAGCATGTCGCCCATGTGTTTGTAGGAAAACACACACACAAAGAGTTTCTAGCATGTCGAAAGAGCGTATGCAGCGTCAAAATCGGGGTCCTTATGATGAACCTGGCATGTTAGAGTCCCAACGTCGCCATATGCGGTAGGCCTAGACCCATCCATCATGGCACCTTCATCTTCCCGACCTCTATGGCATAGACAACTCTGGTTTGACCTCCAATGCAATCCCCATAGTGTGGCCATGGCAGGGAGCTTTGGTAGCACCTTGCGAACCAGCAAGGAGAGATACAAGAAGGCCACATTGAAGTAAAAATCCGGCGCAATGCAAGTCTTCTTCTACCATGTATCAACCATTGACCCAAATAGCACTGTTGATTTATGAGTGCTTCAGGCACACACCGCTTCAAGAAGGGTCTTTGCTAATCAGTCGTCATTGGTGGGTAAGCGAGAACCCTTTTTTTTCACTTGACTTTTCCCCTTATATTTTGTTTTCTAACCATTATGATTGGTTTTAACTATTTTTTAAATTTCCTTTCGCTTTCTAGAAAATATAAAAATGCTTTCATGAGGAACACATCCATTATTTCATTATGAACATTTTGTCCGAGGTACATGAACAACAATGTATGAACTTCTTTCCAGGGGCGGTGCCAACTATCTGGCATGGTTTGGCTGCTGCCACACCTAAAATTTTCTAGATGTGGCGGAGTTCAAAAAAAGTGTGGCTGATCTTCCGTAGAGGCCGCCTCCTCCCCTACGAGCCGGGTGGCTGCTCCGGTGCCTCTGCACAACAAGATGGCCACGGCTCGGTGGCCCATCGCGCCATGGACGTCGTGCCGCGGTTGTCGCCTCCGTCTCACTCGGCGCAGAGGATGCCGCTGTCGCTGAGCACGTGCTCCAGCGCGAAGAGCAACCACGCCCGGCAGCGCCCGATGACAAGGCGGCACGGCACGAATATAATTAGTCATGGTGATTAAGCAAATATAATTAGTCTTTTCACAAACAAACAAAAAAAAGAATATAATTTGTCGGCTCGAGTTATGTGAGCTTTTTTAGGAACATATTGCCGGCTCGGGTTCATAACGTTCGGACTAATCTAATCGACGGGATCAAGGGAATGCAATTTGCGGACTCGAATTATGTCCTTTTTGGGAACACATTGTGTTCTAATAAACATATTCGAGGGATTGCGAGCATCGACATGGAAATGTTTCTATACTGTTGACCTAGTGCTCGGTTTGCGTGTTACCTTTGGCTTCTTCTATTGATAAGTAGAAATGGTTAACATACTTGTGTTGATTTGAGAGGGGGTCAGTCTAACAAAGAATGGAGCTGAATAGATCGGGCAATCCGCACGGCACGCGTACGTACCCATTCAGGCACTTCAAAATGCCGAAATTATTGATGCGGTGCCGCCTTCTCAGCACTAATATCCTACTATTAAGCAAATGAGAAGAAAAAAAAATAAACAACAGAGAGTTGTACTTGCCATCCATCTATGTCTATATATATATATATATATATATATATATATATATATATATATATATATATATATATATATAAAGCATAAATAAATTTGACAAAAGACTCCACCCATGCATCATCCATGTCATGGCATGGACACAAAAATTAAAAGTTACATGGATCGCGGTGACGCGATCCCGTGGCTCCTATTTCCCACCAGCCAAGAGAAACTAGAGAGGAGACGGAATATCGAGAAGGGGAGAGGGACTATACGTACGTCTACACGATGATCTACCGCGTCAGCCAGCAGCAGCAGCTAGCAGCAGGATGAGATGATCCGTGGAGGAAAGCAACTCCACGTCCACGTACCGGCAGATGCAACGTACGTAGATAGATTAGATGCCGGACTGTGGAATGATAGCTGCGGCAACAATAAAAAGTGGCAGTGCAAGTGCACGCTGTCATGCACACATACACACGACGCATATGCAAAATGTTTCTTGTCTTTTATATTTCCTTTTTTTTTTGCGAGGGGCAAAATGTTTCTTGTCTACTTGAAAGAGTGAAAGAGAGCCGGCTGGTGGCGTCTCCCGTGGTCGCCGACCGTGGATGCAAGGGTGGGATTTCGACCCCTTTTTGGGGCGTGCAGGCACTCCTACTGCCATCTCTCTATTATTGGCCGTAATAAGATACTCTATGTGGCAAATTATGGACGCAGCTAGTAAGCAATTGTTTGGATTGCGACTCGTGATGGAATGAGTAATAAACAAGCATAATACCCTCCCAAAAAAAAGCACAAGACCAACGATGGGCGCTAACTAATTGCAGCCATGGTTTCTCAAAAACAAAAATAAAAAATTGCAGGCCATGGTACGTGCGCATGTAATCATACTCATGGAGTATTGCTTTCCACATTGGTCGTCCGTCGCCGGAGATGCAAACGTACGTACGTCTGCGTCGGTTCATCAATCAGACAGTCCCCCTGAGCCCATGCCTACTGAATGCTGCGTTGTTTTCGGTACTCCGTACCCACATTCAATCATGCATCGGAGCCACGTACACTACAACACGGTTAAGAAATGGAGGCATTTTATTGAAGGCATAAAAAAAAAGTGCCTTAGATGATCTCTTTCAAAGGCGTTCTGGAGAAAATGCCTTCAAAGGTCCATGGATAGGAGGCACTTACGAAGAATGCCTCAAAAGATGCTCAATTAGTGGCATTTTAAAAAAGTGCCGTGATATGGAATAGTATGCTGGCGTTTTGCAAAAGGCCACTGGAGATTTAGATGCGTTTTTAGAAAACGCCGCAATTTACCAAAGCACAAGGGGTGTTTTGAAACTTGCCAGCACATGCTTTGAAGGCGTTCTGGAGGAAAACGCCTCGAAATCTCTGCTACATTTCCAAATCAGTCCCTATTGGATGGCATATGTACGTCAACAGCCTTCCACTCGTGCGGCCCAGCTGGCCAGATGTACTACATATAGAAGCTACTGTTTCTTTTCAAAGCAAAAGCATGATCGTGGAATGGTTTGCATTACCTTAGAATTAATTAACCCGAGGTCGCTGGTTCGAGTCATGCTATTTACATTTTTTGCGCCAGCCATCCAATACAACCACTAACTATTTAGTCCCATACCGCCTACCGAGAGAAAATTTATCCGCTTTAAAAGGACAGCCGCGTACTGTCTCGTAAGAATTCTCCAACGTAAGCGAAGCTTAATTATGGTGGACCTGTACATCTGAGCAATGCTACACCGGGAAATTACAGGCACAGATTGATTACGGGCTGAGTTGGCTTAACAGAATTGGATAGAAAGAGAGTGAGGCGGGACCACCCCGGGTAGAAATCAGGGGGGGCCGAAGAGATTTAAGGGAAGGCCGTCTGACCTATGCGGAATTTAACGGTGTGCTCTGTGTAAGTTGCATGTCATATATTATTGCTCTAATATTTGGTCAAAATTAGTCTCGAAAACCGCATTAGGGAGTATTGAAATGTGACACGTGGTACATGCGTATGTGTGTGTGTGTGTGTTTGTTTTAATTACGTACTGACTGCAGTTTAAAGGCGTTTTGAAATTCAAACGCACACGGACTAATTGGATGGATGGATCGGCCGGCCGGCCGGGACCAGTACGTCCGGAAAGGCATGCAGCAGTACGTGCTAAAACTGGGCCTGGATTGATCGGGCAGGGCTGGTTGTCGCGACTCAGCGTCGTGGCCAGGCTGCACTCGCATTTGGGCGACAAGCTTTGAGCGTCGGACGGCGACGGCGGCGAGCCCGTCCAAGCCTCGGCAATCCGGACGAGGCGAAAGCCGGGGTGGTTTGTCGCCATGCACGCTCTCGCCGGAGCGCAGGTGAGGCCGGGGCCGGGGCCGGGCGTGCATGCACGCGTGCAAAGATGGGACGGGCCTAGATGTGCGGGCGTTGGGGCACGGCCGGGGCCATGTGGTGTGTCGCTCGTTCGTTCGGTCTCACATGGTGATGGTGGCCATGTGGTGTGTCGCTCGTTCGTTCGGTCTCACATGGTGATGGTGGCCATGGCCGACTGGGACGCGGTCGATGAGGGCGCCACCACGCCGGGTGCGCCCCCGTCGTGTCGCGCGATGCATGCCAGCCAGGGGGGCTCTGACGGACGTCCCGAAGGCGCTCCCCGACCCAACCCAACACCTGGCTGCGGCTCGTCGGCAGACAGAGAATGAGAGGAAGACCAACGGTGGGTTCGTCGAGTCGATCGAGTTGTTCATCCAGAGCAAGTTGCTAGCCAGGAATGGAAACAGTGTCCTCCTCCGGGCCGGGGTAAAAGTCTGCTGAACAGCGACGTACTAGACGCTAGCCTGAGCACGTACACATCGATCATACGTAGGCTCTGCCAAAGACGCTCCGGTCTGGGACGTAGGCGCGGCGCGCTGGTCGCCGTCAGTCCCACGTGAAGGCCACGAGCCGCCGGGGCGATCGCAACACGGCGATTGATCTGCGGGACAAAGCCCGGTTTTAATGCGCGGCCACGTCCGTGTCATGCCGCCGCTCGCAGCCTGCCTGCTTGGACATCTTCCTCGCAGTGTCTGTGTGCCTGTCTACTGTGTCTACTTAGTCCCGTCCCGCAACAACGACGGGCAGCCACTGCCAGGATTTTATTCTTACAACACGGATCGACCATCCATCGCTTAATCGCTATCGGGCCTACCATTGGCAAAGGACCGCTCTACGTCGGCCGGAACAAGACAACGCGCAATTTCCTTCAAATTGAGCCAATTTTTTTGCTCTGTTATACTTATACTCCCTCCGTAAAAAGAAGATAAGAGTGTTTAGATCACAAAAAGAGTAATTAAAAGAGAGCTTATAGTAATAATAAATATATTTATGGACAAAGATGGTCTCGCGGATTGGAACCCAGTCTTTCAAGCAAGGATGGTGTGGCGGCGGCGGCATCCTCGTGGTGGACCTGTGTCCTCGGGCTCCGCCGTTGCGACGGCGTTTGCTCCAGCGTTGGCGCGGAGCTTGGAAGATAGTCCAGGAGCGGATGCAGATTGTGGTCTGCGTCGACGACATCTGGAAGACAAAGCATGTGCTGGGCTCGTGGTTCGTGGATGGCAGATATGGTTTCCTCCTTCGGCATTTTAGTCGTGGTGGGGTGACAGATCTGGAGTTCGATGGCGTGTCCGGGGTGTTGCCCCGATCTGATTCATTCAACAGTAAGGACTTCACTTTTGGTGAGCCGCCTTGGAGGTCCGCAAAGCTGCATATCAGCGATGGAGCCGCGTCGAGCTCGAGTGAGGAGGTGATTCGTCATTCTTTTCTTCGGTGGCCGCTGTGGTGGTGCCGGAGGCAGGTGACGGGCGTTGGTGTCAAGATCAGAGATGTTCTGCTATCTTTTCGGTTTTGTCATGTCGGTCTTTACGTGACTTGTACTTTTTTTTCGAGAATGACGGAGGAGCGGAAGCCCCACCGGTTGTTATATTACTCGAAACGACGTGGTGTCATACAGTGTTTTCCATCGAGGAGATAAAAAACAACAAGATAAAGAGGCAAAGAAACAAAAACAAAGAGAGAGAGGTAAACTAAGTGCCCGAGATAAGGAAGGAGCGGAACAGGAGGAGTTGTTCGCTCGATCGAGTCTCAAAACGTTTGGACCATAGAAGCACATCGTCGGCCGCGCGCCGGAGAACGTCGCCGGTCGTGCAGCTGATGGAGTTGAAGACCACATTCTCCTGGCTTTCCACATGTTCCAAAGCAGGATGTAGAGGCCAGGCAGAACCATTAATTTGCGGCGCGGGCGAAGTAGAGAGAATTTCACCCATGGAGAGAAAGGGGCCCAAGCCAAGTCTGGCCCAGACCGGTGCCACACGAGGACAGGCAGCGAAGAGATGGTCCGCCGTCTCCGCCGCATGGCAGGAGGCATGTGCCGATGAAGGAGCGCAGTTTTTGTTGTACAGATTAGCCCGAGTGCTAAGCCGATCGCCAACCAAAAGTCTTGCAAAGATCTTGATTTTTCCAGGGAGCCGAGAACCCCAGATGTCGATGGAGTCCTGATCGAGCACGCCCTGTGGTGACAGGACGCGGGAAAGCAGCCCGCGAGCTGAAAGCAAGGTCGCCCCCCCACGCCATGAAGCGGCGGTCATGCACGGCCAGCAGACGAACATCCCGCAGGAGTGCGTGCACGGCTCCAAGCTGAACGCCCGCCACCGTGGAAAGCCTCGGCTGAAGCGCGAGGCCGTCCTCCATGACCGCAGCGACCGAAGCGTTGGGCCGCGTCGAGTGGGAGAAGAGCGCCTCGAAGGTGAAACAGAGCGCACCCCCGGGAGCCACCGATCCTGCCAGAAGGAGGTAGTGCGCCCATCACCAAGCTGCACCCGAGTGATGGATCGATAGGTCGGTAGCGCTGCCTGGATGATCTTCTGGAGGAACGAAGGCGCCGAGCAGGGGTCCCCAACATCGCCCCTGATGTGACGTAGGAACCAGAGCTTCCAGGGCGGGGAGCCGGGCCGATGAAGAGCGTCGACGAAGTTGAGAAGGAGGCACATATTTTGTCTCCGAAGGTCGCGCATGCCGAGTCCGCCTTCCTGCACATCAATGCACACTTTGTCCCAAGCAATTAAACAACGAGCACCGGAGCAAGTATCCTTGCCGGTCCAAAAGAAAGCACGGCGCCGACGATCGATTGCCTCAAGCACTCCAGGGGGCAGCATATAGGAACACATGTAATAGGTGGCAAGGTTATTTAACACCGCATTGCAAAAAGGACAAGCCTACCGCCCGAGGAAAGGAGAAGAGCGCGCCATCCAGACAAATAGCGGTCAAACGATATGATGAGGGGGTCATAGGCAGAGATGGGGAGTTTGAGAGGGGAGAGAGGAAGACCTAGGTAGGGTTGGGGGAAGGTGGAGATAGGACATCCGAGGATCGAGGCCATTTCGGTCGACAGCTCGGGGGCGCAATGCATGGGAATGAACCCGGACTTATGAAAGTTAATAGAAAGCCCTGTCGCAAGGGCAAAGGCATCGAGAGTTTGTTTAAGACGAGTGACGGAGGGAATGTCGGCTCGACGAAGGATAAGGGTATCGTCGGCGTATTGCAGGACGGGGCAAGGGAGGGAGGGGTCGATTGGGTGCACTAGTTGCCCGGAAGTGCTGGCCGCCCTTATGAGGCGCTGAAGGACATCGGCAACAATAATAAAGAGATAAGGGGATAGGGCATCGCCTTGGTGGAGGCCGTTCCGGCAAAGGATCCAGTCCCCAGGAACATTGTTAAGAAGAACTGACGTGTGTCCGGTTGAGAGGATGGCATGGATCCATCCACACCAACGATCGTCAAACCCCCGCGCGGACAAGATCGTGAGAAGGCTAGACCAGTTGACAGTGTCAAAGGCTTTGCGGAAGTCGATTTTAAACACCACAGTGGGGACCTTGCGCACGTGGCAGGCACAGAGGAGGTCAGCGGCGTAAACGATGTTCTCCGAGATGCGCCTTCCGGGAAGGAACCCCGTCTGGTCCTGATCCACCAGGGAGTGGATGTGCTGCTGAAGGCGGGAGCAGAGGGCCCTTGTGATGGATTTCATGATGCAGTTTTGCAGCGAGATAGGCCGGAAGTCTGAGGGGGAGCGAGCCGCCTCAGTTTTTGGCAGAGAACTAGGAAGGCACGGTTGATTCTAGTAAGATCGATAGTGCCGGCAAAGAAGTCGTGAAAAACAGCCTGCACATCAGCAGAAAGGACATCCCAAAAGGAGACATAGAATGATGGTCCAAAACCGTCCGGCCCGGGGCTAGACAGACGGTTCATGTCGAAAAAGGCGCTTTACACCTCGTCCGCGGTAAAGGGGGCTGAGAGGGAGTCAGGAAGAGGAGCTGCGTCGGGGTACAAGTCGGAGAGAAAGAAAGTCCAGTTACAAGGGGTCGTGGTGCTGAGAAGAGTTTTGTAGTAGTCCCGGAGGACGGTCGCCTTGCCCTCATGAGAAGTGATCTCGCGGCCCTCGAAGGAGAGGACAGGGATGCAGTTCCTACGGAAGCGAGCGGAAGCAGACGCATGAAAAAACCCTGTGTTTTCGTCACCGTCGATGGCGTAGCGGCATTTCGCTCTAAGTTTCCAATAGGAGACACGCTCCTTAACAGAGGTATGCAGAGCTGCAACTGTGAGGGTACGAAGAAGGGCCTCAAGAGTAGAGAGGTGGCGGATCTCCTCAATACGGTCAAGGATGTCAATGAGCACGCGGCAATCGTTCTCGCGCTGGGCAGCCGGCGCAACTCGTCTAGCCCAACGTTTACAACTGAGGCGACACTGACGAAGCCGAGCCACAAGACAGGCAGTGGCATCAGCCCAAAACGCAGATAGCCAAGTGGAACGAATGGAGTTTCGAAAGGACGGATGAAGCGTCCAAGATTTCTCAAACCGGAAAATACATGTTCTGGGGGCCGCCGAGGAGATGCATGCAAGCAGGGGGACGTGGTCAGAGGTGGAGCGTGTAAAAGATGAAAGTGTGAAGGTGGGGAAAGCAGAGTCCCAAACGGTGTTAACGAGAACACGGTCGAGGCGAGCAAGAGTCGGGGAGGTTTGCCGGCTAGACCACGTAAACTGGCGATCATGGAGAGGAAGGTCGATGAGCGCGAGATCGTCAATGAAATCATTGAACCATTTAGCCTCCGAGTGAGAAAAGTTGTCGTTGCTGCAGTCATCAGGCGACCTAATGAGATTAAAGTCTCCCAAGATTGTCCAGGGAACGGGGTTGTGAGGTGCATGGCCGGCCAACTCGGCGAGAAAGGCTTCTTTGGCGCCGTGGGCGCAGGGGGCATACACGTTGGTGATCCTAAGGGGAGAGCTATATAGGCAGAGAGAGAGGTCAAC
The DNA here is from genome assembly GCA_032464435.1 of Aegilops umbellulata. Taxonomy (NCBI): domain Eukaryota; kingdom Viridiplantae; phylum Streptophyta; class Magnoliopsida; order Poales; family Poaceae; genus Aegilops; species Aegilops umbellulata. The sequence continues at coordinate 597,324,168 of CP136058.1, read as the reverse complement.
GGAGAGAGCATGAGAGGTGGCAAAGTGGTGGGAAAAGGAGAGACATTAGCATTCCAGGCCGAGCAAATTCCTCCCGATGCGCCGACTGAGTCGATGGAGAGAAAATTACGGAGAGAGGGAGGAAGGAACAAGTCAGTTTTAGCGAGAGGGGGGCGCTCGAGTTCGGTTTCTTGCATCACAATAAAGGAGGGCTGCATGGCTCCTCGAAATTAGCACGGACGTCCCGGCACTTGCATGTATCCCCGAGGCCACGGACGTTCCATGTACACAACAAGAACAACCCAGTCATGTCGGATCGAGAGAGCAGCAGAAAGGAACCGACAGGTAAATAACACCAGGTTTGATTAGAGGCACAAGCGGGCCTAAGGCCATTACACACCCCACGAGGGGAAATGAGAAAGGAGAAAAGATAAGGCACTCTGGCAGCCATGCAAGGCCCACAGACGGGAGCACCGAACCATCCCTGGCGATCTAAAAGAGAGGAAGGAGGGAGACGGGGGCGAACAAACTACGGCCAAACGGGGCCTCACAAAGAAAGGGTGGATCATGGAGCACCGTACGCCATCTCAGCGCGAGCCCCAGCAGCTAGCGCGTCCAGGTCAATGCCACACGGCTCCCCGAGAGCACGGAGCTGACAGAGAGAGACGGGGCTGGCGCGCCGTCGTCGATGCCGATGCCGGCAGCTCGCACCGCATCACGGAGGCGTGGGGAGCCCTTGGAGGTGTCGAAGCATGCCGCCTTCGCCGCCTTGGCCCGGTCAAGCATCTTCACGTACCCCGACGACTCCTTCCTGGCGAGGCGCGAGCTGCGGCGTCCGGTGTGGTTGGTGTCCACTGCGCGCTTGCGCCGACCACGAGCTTGAGGGCGGCATGCTCATGATCCTCATCCGCCAGCTCAGAGGGGAGCATCACCGGGGAGGAAAGCAGCAGGGCACAACCACCATCAGAGGAGGGGTCGGAGCTGATGGAGTCGCTGCCTTCCTCTGGAAGCAGAGGGGTCGCGGGAGGGAAGATGGCGCACCAGCGGGGAGGGAAGGGCTCAGAGAGCAGCCCAGCCATGCGGCATCCCAGCTGACGGCGGAAAGCAGCCATGGAGGCGCTCTGCTGCGCGCCGGGGAAGTCGTCGAGGGGGGCTGGCGCAGCGGGGCGGGGCTCGAGGGAGAGGTAGTCGAAGCCGCGCAGGCTGAGCGTGTCGATGTCGTCCATCCCGAAGGAACGAGGTCCACGCGGGGGCGAGCGAGGGGAGGAGCCGCCGTCTCCCTCGAAGTGGAGGGAGGAGACGGAGGAGCCATCCTCGGCGATGGACCAGAAGCGGACGCGGCGGATGCGTACCTCAGTCGAGAGGTCGTCGTCAAAGTTGCGGATGAAAAGCGCGTGAGGGACGTCGTCCTGATGCTCGAGGCGGATGACAAGCCTCACAGCGGAGAAGTCGAGGTCGTTGAGGCGGAGAGGGTCGATGCAGTAGACGTTTCCGACGGAGCGGAAGGCATTGTGGATTCCCCCTTCATGCCAGTGCTCGAGGGGGAAGCCGGTGGCGGAGAGTTGCGCAAAGCAGGTGTACTCCCAGCCGAACCGGTTTTCGCCGCTCTCGGGGCGCTCCAAGGTGACGACGTGCCCCTCGAACGGGAGGGGGAAGTGCCGCATGGCGTGCTCCCGCACTCCATCCGAGGAGAATATGACCATCATGGTGCCGTAGTGGGAGGCGGCGAGGCCTACAGAGGGGTTGCCAGCGTGCAGCTCAAGAGCCCGGCGGAGGAGGTCGCCGGGGCTGGGGGACGCCGGGTCGATGAGGGCGTAGGCAAAACGGCGCGAGTGCGCCATGTCCACCACCAGAGGCATGAAGACATCAGCGTACTCCGGGCGATGGTGGCTGGTCTCACCCCGAGAAGGAGGCGAAGGGGGCGGCAGCTGCTGCTCCGGCACCGGCGGGCTGGCGGAGGAAGAGGACCCGCCCGACGGTGACGCCCCATGAGGGAACGGCGTGGGGGGGGGGCGCACCGAGAAGGGGCGAGTGCGTTCCGCCTCGACCTCCCGGTAGTACCACTCCATCCAGTGCTCACGCGGGGGAGCACGGGCCGGGGGGGAGCTGATGGGGGAGGTCGAGCGGGAACGGTACGGGGAGCGAAGGATCACGTCAGAGAGCCTGCGAGACGGAGAGGAAGGGTGAGAAGCAGTAGAGGTAGGAGAGGAAGGGATGAGGAGGAGGGGCTCAAACTTACATCCTAAACTGATGTGGCCGGAACGCCCGCAGTCACGGCACCGAACGGGGTCGCGGCACTCGCAGACGAGGTGGTGGGGAGAGTAGCACTTGTGGCACAGGGGTTTCACAGGTGAGGGGAGAAAGGCGAGGATCCGACGACGGGAGAGTTGACGAGCAGTAGGAGAGAGCAAGGCGTCCTTATAGGACCATGGCGGAATGGGCGCGCCGTCCGCAGCAGAGGCCGGCGGAGAAACGGGGGATGGGTGAGCGGCGCTGCATGTTGCATTGTTGTGCGGCAGAATCCCCGGAGCAGGGGGGGGGAGGTGGCGGGATTCGCGGATGCCAGCGTTAGGAGTTGAGGAGAGGCGGGATGGGAGGGATGAAGGTCTGAGGTAGGAGAAGACGGGACGGGAGAGGGAGGGATGGGGGCGCCGCGCGAGTCACATCGGGGAGTCAGGGGCTCAGGGTCCCACAGGTCAGCGACGGGAAGCGCCTGCATGCGTGCGGGGGGGGGGGAGGCGGAGTCTGGGGCACGTGCACAGGAGAGATTAGCCGGCAAAACCGCAGGCTGCAGGCACGAAGGATCAGCGGCGGCAAAAGGGGCACGCGTGGGATGCCAGAGAGGGGGTCCCCTGCATGCACCTGAGGGCCAGCCATGCACGCACGCGCGAGCGCAGCGGCAGCCATGGCGTCCGCCCTACTACGATGAAGGGCGAGTTTTGTCCGGCCAAGGCACAAGGACGTCGTCGCGACAATGAAGCTCGCCACATCCGGGGAGGCGGCAAGAGAGAAAAAGACATCGGGGGCCGCGAGTGAAACCGAGAACGTGTCCGGAGCGTCCGTGAAGAGGAAATTAAGCGCATTTTTAACAAAGAAAACGTTGATCCGGGAGGACGGAAAAACAGGCGTAATCCAGAAACGGCAAGAGGCAGTAGTATGCGGACGAGCTAAGGGAGACGCCACCATGGAGTGAAAGTTGAGCAAGATCGAGTCGAGGAACGCCGCACCTGGCTTTTGGAAGACGACGCGGCCAGGTTTCCCCAGCCAGAGACCTCTCAGCAGTGCATCGCAGTCGCCGTTGCGGGGGACATGCGCGGCGGTGAGGCGAAGGGGGCTTGGGGCGCCAGTGGAGTCCAGGGAAGGCAGCTCCGCCACACACGGGGCGGCGGCCGGCACGGCGGTCACGCGCCAAGGGAGGGAGAGTGGCGAGTAGACCAGCACGGGCAGTAGCGAGAGGCTACCCAGGCGCGCGGGGAGTGGATGGGGCGAGGCACGCTGGGGCGGCGGCGGGGGTTCGCCCGACGGAGACGAGGGGTCGCTATCGCCAGAGCTCATAGGCCCCATCCACACGTAATTGTCGACTGCTGATTTGACACCTTTTTGTTATTTTTGTCAAACATCCACCACGTGAGGTGTACTCCCTCCGTCCCATAATGTAAGACGTTTTTTGACACTAGTGTAGTGTCAAAAGACGTCTTACATTATGGGACGAAGGGAGTACTTTGTTATATATGATATGAATGAGACACGTATTACCAGTTAAAACTACTCTAGCGGCTTCTCCCAATGCTCCACCATGTACAAGTACTAAGACTGCCATGTAAGAAAAAAGATAATGTGGCAAGGTAATTAAGAGGAGAGAGATGAGTGTAGTGACCCATGAAGAAACAATGCCAAGCGTAGGAATCTAGAGAAAACACTTAAATGAAAGAAGCCCACCAATGCATGAATAACTTTAGTTGCTAAATTATTAAATGAAAGATGCTTAGCTATAACAAATTAAGCACCTTTACATTAGAGACTTTAGTTGCTTAGCTTTTTAATGTGCCTAGCATTTCATCTTAACACTAGTGCGTTGGAGGAGGTATAATAAAACCTCGGATGTTCTGCTCGGCCCATACCACAAGATAACGCTTCCTCTTTGATACCCCAAGAATCTCACAAGCCGTGAGCATTAGATTAGAAGAAGGAGGAGGCGAGGGCCTTCCTCGTCCCATCCGGGACGACGACTGAAGTCCACTGTATATTATGTTGTAAGTATAGATTATGAGCTAGGATTTGTTAAGATTGTTTGTTTTTTTATAATTTTTACCCTATATCTAAGAGAGACCTTTTGCCTTTCAAGTCTTGCATTCTATAAATACTTGCTCTCGAGTCTCAATAATACATCCACCGCATTACGCCAAATCCCTCTTTATCCCTCTACATGGTATCATTCTAACCCTGATCCAAAATCATAACCGCCGCTTCCGCACCCCACCGTCCCTAGGGCGGTTGATCTCTATGATCGTCACCGGAGGCCGCGCCGCCCGTACCTAGGGTCCGTCCACCGATCGCGTTGAGCGGCTGCCCTAAAGTCTTTTTCGATAAGATCAGTTTACATCGCCCGCCGACGCTCGTCGACTCTTCGCGAGCCTCTACTTCAACCTTGGCTGACACTGCAAGGGCCTCCGCCTCGTTCGTCTCGGCGTGTCCCTCACGACTTCAACAACAACGGCACGGGTGGCCTGATGCTTCGTCTTCAGGCTAGCTTCTGTGCAGTGCTCACGTGCATCAGGTCGTTGCATGCACGATGCAATGTCCTGGACGAGGACGTTTTGGAGATCATGAGCGGGATCTGATCTGAATCACGTACTGCGCAAGTTTGGCTGCTCGCGCGCGTTGCATCCTGTGCGGCACAGTGCGGGTGTTGCCGCTTGCAAGCCTGGACGCATCCCTGCATAGCATGTGTCTCTGCCAGATCCTACTCCTGCAGCATCCGAGCCGCGCGACGCGTGCTGCAGATACCTCGTCGACATCTTCATTTTTCTCGATCTTGCTCATCGTGACTATGGTCTGATTAACCGTATACGCGTGTCTTTGTTGGATCCCGTAAAAATCGTCATCGAGTATTTGCACATCTCTGTCGATTGAGCAACGGGATGCTGCTGCATCATCCCTTCGGACTGCAGTGCCGCCGCCTCTCGTGGTTTCTCCGTGGCCGCATCTGTCCGCCTCTCGTTGTTGTTGCTTCGCCCCTTTGGACCATAGCGCCGTGGTGTGCGATATATGTCGCTGCCCCGAGGACTTCCCCGCCGTCATCTCGACCCATGCGTTGCCCGCTGCGTCGCTCTTCAAGTTGTAGAATCACGGCACGCGGTCCATTCTGTCGTTCCCGCGCGTAGACTTCTACGTGGTATGTGCCACACCGTCTCCCTAGGCAGAAACACCATCGTTCGCGCATGATCTTCTTCATGCTGTCAGGTACTTCTTCGCCTACTTCGAGCACTGCCATCGCCCTCCTACCAGCAACAGACGTGGCCCCCAAGGGCTGCCTCTGGTTTCGCCGCCTACTTCGTCTTCCATCTCTTCATCTTTGTCATGCACCAGCTCGTCGCATCATCTTCCTCGGCCATTTCATCTACTCCGACAACCGTGGTTGACATCGGCACCTTCTACGCCACGTCAACTGGCGCGCGCAACCGTCGTTGAGTCCTTCTTTGCTTGCCCCCTCGACATGGCGTACAGCTCGTGCAGGTCCCCAACTACGCATACCCGATGCTGGCAACACCAGCGCGTGCCTTCATCCATGACGTGTCTCCAGGCTTGGCAAGCCTGGTACAACGGCTCGTCAATATTGACTTCATCCGTCTACGCATGCCCGGTGCTGACAACACCGACGCGTGCCTTCATCCACGACGACATGTTCCCAGACTTGGCAAACCCGGCGCGACGCCTCGTCAACACCATCCTCTACCCGGTGCACCACTACCTCGACACCACTACGCCCATGACTAACACAACACCTCCTTGCGTCTGTGGCTCTACGGTGACTACCTCGACACCGGCCACCCCAACTCAACATTGATCGCGGCTACACAACTCTACGCTCTCGGCTACCTCAACATCGGCACAAAGGGCTATCACCGCGCTTGAGTAACTCGTCGGTTTTTTCTACAGTCAACGCATCCGCGCGATGCGACATCGTCCAAGATGCTCCCGCTACGACTGCGCGGGGGGGGGGGGGGGTGAAACCGTCGGCTTCTGCCTTCCAGTCTGACCGTCCGCGACGGTACCGCTACGACCGGGGGGAGGGGGGGTGTTGGAGTGTAAATTATGGTAGGCTAGAATTTGTTAAGATTGATTGTAATCTTTCCTATACGTTTTATACATTATATCTAGGAGAGACTTTCTGCCCTTCAAGTCTTGTACTCTATATATACTTGTCTTCGAGGCTCAATAATACATCCACCACATTACATCAAATCCTTCTCTATCCTTCCACACTTTGTAATAGGGTCTGAATCAAATGGTTTCTCTTAATAAAAATCGGACAAAAAGGCCTTGATCGGACCAAGACAACAACGGCGCGATGGCTGTCTCCCCCACCGTCACATCTCAGTTCAATCCGAAATCTGCAGCATCTAATTCTCGTACGCGGGTTTCTATTTTTTTCTTTGCTTTTTCTATAATAACATCGCCGCAATAAAAAAAGCATGAAAAAAGTCACACCATTTAAAAAATCATACAAGCATTTTTCTTGTATGCATGCAGCAAGTCCTCATTGACTGCGTCAAAAAATCCCATAGAAAAATAGTCGCTGCATATGCAGCATGTGAACCAACTGTTCGCAACATGCACGCAACATGTGCACGACTGCACGAGACCTCCAAAATCCCCTCGAAAATCGGGGTCGCTGATGATGAACTTAGCTTTTAGAGTCCCGTCGTTGTCAGATCCGGCAAGCCCGGAGCTATCACCATAGTGTGGCCATGGCGGCAAGCTTTTATAGCACCTTCCGAGCCAGGGAGTAGAGACACAAGAAGGCTCCATTGAAGTAAAAATACGGTGCCTTGTGGTCTTCTTCCCCCATGTAACAACCATCCACCGTTCGTTATCAGGCCTAGCAAATACCACTGGTAGATTTATGAGTGCTTCACCACTCCAAAAAGGGTCATTGTTATGTTGGTTTCGTCTATTTATAAATTTTTGTTTTGCGTTCCAGAAAATTTTAAAATGTTTTCAGATATACATAAACATTATTTTTTCTGAGGCAGATGAAGAACGATAAAAGAACTTCTGTCCACTATCAAACAGAGTTAGATAAAATAAAAGTAAACATTTTCAGATTTATAAAGAAACTGATAGGTATTGTAACAGCTTATCGGCATGCATGTGTGGCCCGTGTACCATTTCTTCATGTGTCAAGGCTTCAAGGGGCATATTTGCCGAGCACCTCTTTGTCGGACTGTATCATGTGAGGTCGCGCGGTTCTTCCCACCACTGCCGGACCGTATCTTGTGAGCTCACGCGGGTCTTCCAACCACCACTCTCTCTTAATCCAATGGGAGACCATCTAGTAGAAACTAAATTACAATGAAAACTCAACGAAAACCATGTTAGAAAATTTATAAAATTTCTTAAAAAACACAATATGTTCAGAAGTTGGCGTTCTTTTAGCATCTGAAATTCCGAGATCAAACAAAAGTTCATTTACAAGTTACAAAAGAAACTCAACGATAAATAGTGACATTTACTAATTGGCATAATTTATTGTTGAATTTGTTATTTTGATACCTCGTAAATTAATTTGTGGTTGAACTTGGAGTTTCACATGCTAATAGAATACCACCTTCTTAACATACCCATTTTTGAGAATTTTTGAAACTTCATAACATAGTTTTCTACATGGTGTTTACCAGTTTCCACTTTAATTTGATTTCCATGGAATACTCTCTTCAAACCAACCATGTGGAAAATGCTATTCATTGTTCACAACAATGAATTGTCACTATATTGCCCAACTCTCCCAACATCGGTCGGTCCCTTCAGCAGTAAACGCTAGCTGGTTCCCACCAATTTTCATTTACGACCTTTTGTGATCCCCGCTCTGTTTAATTCTCATAGTTTTTCTGTGGGCTTCCTTCATTTTCTTCCATTTTTTAATTTTAATTTTTTTGGGTTTAATTGTTTTCCCCTTTTAATTCATAAATAAATTAGAAATTAGTGAACACTTGTATATATTCATGAAATTCTTTCAAAAAGAAGCATTTTCAACTTTATGAACATTTTTCAGGTTACCAACTTTTCTAATAATACACAAACCAGTGAAAAATTGGTACCCCCTTTTTCAGTATACTAGAACAATGCACATGCGTTGCAACGGGATATAAATATTCTAGTATGTTAGCTTGTGATACCTTCCCATAATAATGTAATTGTGTAAATAAATATTCATCAAATTCTGCCCATGAATTACCTTATATTTTGATCACAGGTTTGGTAACTAAATTAAAGTAGAAATGGTTCAGAAGGTAAGTAAATTAAGTTGATTGAATCATACCGGAAAGGTTGGACGAAGGGGTGATGGGGAGAAATGTGAAATGGGAACCTTATATTCTTTTTAAGTAGTAGAGATCATCTAGTACAAACTAAATTACAATGAAAACTCAACGAAAACCATGTTAGAAAATTTATAAAATTTCTTAAAAAACACAATATGTTAAGAAGTTGACGTTCTTTTAGCATGTGAAATTCCGAGTTCAAACAAAAGTTTATTTACAAGTTACAAAAGAAACTAAACGATAAATTGTGACTGTTACTATTTGGCATAATTTATTGTTTAATTTGTTATTTTGATACCTCGTAAATTAATTTGTGGTTGAACTTGGAGTTTCACATGCTATTAGAATACCACCTTCTTAACATACCCATTTTCGAGAATTTTTGGAACTTCATAACATAGTTTTCTACATTGTGTTTACCAGTTTCCACTTTAATTTGATTTCCATGGAATACTCTCTTTAAACCAACCATGTGGAAAATGCTATTCATTGTTCACAACAATGAATTGTCACTATATTGCCTATCTCTCCCAACATCGGTCGTTCCCTTCAGCAGTAAACGAATAGCTGGTTCCCACCAATTTTCATTTACGACCTTTTGTGATCCCCCCTCTGTTTAATTCTCATAGTTTTTCTGTGGGCTTCCTTCATTTTCTTTCATATTTTTAATTTTAATGTTTTTGGGTTTAATTTTTTTCCCCTTTTAATTCATAAATAAATTAGAAATTAGTGTTTCGCAAAAAAGGAAATTAGAAATTATTGAACACTTGTATATATTCATGAAATTCTTTCAAAAAGAAGCATTTTCAACTTTCTGAACATATTTCAGGTTACCAACTTTTTTTAATAATACACAAATCAGTGAAAAATTGGTACCCCATTTTTCAGTATACTAGAATAATGCACATGCGTTGCAACGGGGTATAAATATTCTAGTATGTTAGCTTGTGATACCTTCCCATAATAATGCAATTGTGTAAATGAATATTCATCAAATTCTGCCCATGAATTACCTTATATTTTGATCACAGGTTTGGTAACTAAATTAAAGTAGAAATGGTTTAGAAGGTAAGTAACTTAAGTTGATTGAACCATACAGGAAAGGTTGGACGAAGGGGTGCTGAGGAGAAATGTGAAATGGGAATCTTACATTCTTTTTAAGTAGTAGAGACCATCTAGTAGAAACTAAATTACAACGAAAACTCAACGAAAACCATGTTAGAAAATTTATAAAATTTCTTAAAAAACACAATATGTTAAGAAGTTGACATTCTTTTAGCATGTGAAATCTGGGTTCAAACAAACGTTCATTTACAAGTTACAAAAGAAACTCAACGATAAATTGTGACAGTTACTATTTGGCATAATTTATTGTTGAATTTGTTATTTTGATACCTCGTAAATTAATTTGTGGTTGAACTTGGAGTTTCACATGCTATTAGAATACCACCTTCTTAACATACCCATTTTTGAGAATTTTTGAAACTTCATAACATAGTTTTCTACATCGTGTTTACCAGTTTCCACTTTAATTTGATTTCCATGGAATACTCTCTTTAAACCAACCATGTGGAAAATGCTATTCATTGTTCACAACAATGAATTGTCACTATATTGCCCATCTCTCCCAACATCGGTCGGTCCCTTCAGCAGTAAACGATAGCTGGTTCCCACCAATTTTCATTTACGACCTTTTTTTATCCCCCCTCTGTTTAATTCTCATAGTTTTTTTGTGGGCTTCCTTTGTTTTCTTTCATTTCTTTAATTTTAATTTTTTTGGGTTTAGTTGTTTTCCCCTTTTAATTCATAAATAAATTAGAAATTAGTGTTTCACAAAAAAAAACAAATTAGAAATTAGTGAACACTTGTATATATTCATGAAATTCTTTCAAAAAGAAGCATTTTCAACTTTATGAACATTTTTCAGGTTACCAACTTTTTTTAATACTACACAAGTCGGTGAAAAACTGGTACCCCCTTTTTCATTATACTAGAACAATGCACATGCGTTGCAACGGGATATAAACATTCTAGTATGTTAGCTTGTAATACTTTCCCATAATAATGCAATTGTGTAAATAAATATTCATGAAATTCTGCCCATGAATTACCTTATATTTTGATCACAGGTTTGGTAACTAAATTAAAGTAGAATTGGTTCAGAAGGTAAGTAAATTAAGTTGATTGAATCATACAGGAAAGGTTGGACGAAGTGGTGATGAGGAGAAAGGTGAAATGGGAACCTTACATTCATTTTAAGTAGTAGAGATTTAATTCATAAATAAATTAGAAATTAGTGAACACTTGTATATATTTATGAAATTCTTTCAAAAAGAAGCATTTTCAATTTTATGAACATTTTTCAGGTTACCAACTTTTTTTAATAATACACAAATCAGTGAAAAATTGGTACCCTCTTTTTCAGTATACTAGAACAATGCACGTGTGTTGCAACGGGATATAAATATTCTAGTATGTTAGCTTGTGATAACTTACCATAATAATACAATTGTGCAAATAAATATTCATCAAATTCTGCCCACGAATTACCTTATATTTTGATCACAAGTTTGGTAACTAAATTAAAGTAGAATAAGTTCAGAAGGTAAGTAAATTAAGTTGATTGATTAAGGATGGTTGGACGAAGGGGTGATGAGGAGAAAGGTGAAATGAGAACCTTACGTTCTTTTTAAGTAGTAGAGAAGTAGCTACCAGATTTTTATCCTCAAGCGGGAGGGCGACTTGGGCCGGGCCATCCACCCGTGCAGCCACTATCCCGCTAAGTACTGCTAACAGCGGTGAATAGGACCTCCCCAGCCATGCGAGAGCTATATCTCACTGCATCTCGCATTACGCGATCGCCAGATGGGCCGGTCCAATAATGGTTTCTGGGGAGCGGCTTTTACGAAGCTTCTTTGGCTGGTTCGGACAGGTTTTAGAAGTTTCTATATGTTTTTTGGTGTGTGTTTTGTGTCAGTTTTCATATAATTTTCTTTAGGTTTTCGATTTCCGTACCAAATTCCTTGATGTGTCCAATACTTGTCTCCTAATTTCAATACGCGTTATATTTTTTTCTATACACACTGAACATTTTTCAAATAAATGTTTTATTTTTTTTCGAATACATGTCCAATTATTTTGAAAACACATTTAACATTATTTTTTATGGTATGAAACATTTTGTTAAACTACGTGAATAATTGTTTTACATTGTATGAGTATCATGACCATTTTCGTGTTAATATTTTTTTAAGTGTCTACTACATTTTTTGAATGCTACAAAATATTTATTTTTAATTATTTATACATTTTCTAAAGTTATATAGACATTTTTAGAAGCACCATGTACATTTTTAGAAGCGGAATTCTTTTAGAACTCACAGACATCATTTAAGTGCTTTTGACATTTTTGAAAAAGTTATGGAGACAAAATTTGAAAGCTGTGTTAACCTTTGTCTAATATGCACTGAACATTTATTTTTAAGATGTTTTTATATAGTTTTAATAATACAAACAAAAGTAGGAAAATACCAAAAACAATTACAAATGAGAAGGAGAGAAAAAAATTAAGGGATCTACATCAACCTACTTGGGCCAGCCCAGTTGTAGCTATGCGCCTTTAAGGTGTGACTTCCTTTGGTAATGCATGAAGCGAGACAAAGCCCCCTATTCCCCAGCCCCAAGCTGTGTGACATTTTTTCTTAGGCTAATGTGATGTTTGGGTGAAAGCCTGAAAGGTAGGGTTTGGTTGGGTGGTTATGAGGGCCTAATATTTTAGCCCGTGTTTGGGCGCTTACAAATTTACATATGCGTTATAACAGACCAAAATATGAACTACCAACACTCTCTTGATCTGTGGATTTGCGGCAAACATTACCGATGCTCCCAAAATGGGCCACGCTACCTCAAAAATGAATTTATGATTGAACTTGGAATTTCACATGATAGAATACCACCTTCTTAACATATCAATTTATTTTAGAATATTTGAAACTTCAAAAAATACTTTTCTACTTCATGTTTACCTCTTTCCACCGTAACTTAATTTCCATGGGACATTCTCTTTAAAACGAACCATGTGGAAATGCTATTCATTGTTCATAGCAATGAATAATCTCTATATTGCGCACCTCTCCCACCATGGGACGGCGCCATTTGGGAGCTTCATCTATAAACCATAGCCGGTTCCCATAAATTTTCGTTTATGGTCTTTTGTTAACTTTTGCCCTTTTCCATTTAATTCTTACCGGTTTTTTATGAGTTTTTTGTTGATTTTATTTTATTTTCTCGTTTCATTTTCCTTTTAGTTTTTCAATTGTATTTGTTTATTTTCATTTATCTCTTTTAAGGTGTGAACAATTTGAAAATTCAAGAACACTTGTAAAGATGAGCATTTCAAAATTGTATGAATATTTTCAAGTTCATGAGCAGTTTTTAACAATATATTTAAATCTCTGAAAAATGGGTAGCCGGTTTGTAAGTCCGAGTAGCTGCCAGTTTTTTTATCCAAAAGCGGGAGGGCTACTTGGGCTGGGCCATCCATTCGTTCAGCCACTATCCATCTCTAAGGATTGCTAGGAGCGATGAATAGGACCCCCCCCCTACCGTACGAGAGCTATTTCTGGGGAGCGAGTTTTCGGAATACATGATGAACTTTTAAAAAATACATGTTAATTTTTTTTCAAACACACACTGAACATTTTTTGAATGATATGAAGCTAATTATTTAAACTATGCGACATTTTTCACATTATATAATTTTAAATTTTCGCAATCTTTTTTTTGAAACATGTGAAGTTTTATTTCAAATGCCACATATATTTTTTAATGGTGTGAACTATAGTTTTGAATTACATGGTAATTATTTTATTTTATTTTAAATTGGCACGAACATTCTTTTGAAACACATGACCATTTGTTAAATGTCATGGCCATTGTTTTAATGCTATCAACGGTTTCTAAAAGTTTTGTTCTGCGTTAACATTTTTCTAATACGTTTGGAACACTTTTAAATTTTATTAGTAAATTAAAATTACGAATATATGTATTTGGAATTATCTCAATATGATAAAAAATGGAAAACCAAAACAAGGAACTAATGAAGAAACAGAGAAGAAAAACGAATGATCATGCAGAAAGTCACTTGGGCCGGTCCTCTACTGACTGACTGAACGTTCCCCATGTACGCTTCTGGCGCGACGTGGTGTGCACCGCTCGTTCTGGCTAGCGGCCACAAGCATGCATGATCATGGCGTCGCGCTGTAGTAGATTCCAATCCAAAAAGGAAAAAAAAAAAAAGCGGGTTTGCACCAGACGACACGACTCATCTGCGTGCTGCGCTGCCCATATATGCGTGTCATGCCCGTGCTCAGCCCACCACCACACCCGTCCACTCGTCAAGCTGAAGCTCCAACGCTGAGCCTGAGCGCATGGAGATGGAGGGTAGCAGGTCGTTGCGGCACCTCGCCGAGTACGACAGCTTCTTCTTCGGGTGGCTCGGCGACAGCGCACGGCACTCGCCGCCGTCCTCGGACCGCCTCGTCCACAGCGTCGGTCATTCCTTCCGAATCTCGACGTCCTCCTCCTTCATCGACTTGTACCCCCACGACGATCTCTTCTCCATCGACGTAACCACGGCGGCGAGTGACTTCGACTTCGACTTCGACCTGCCGGTAGTAGACGATGCCGGAAAAGCGTCCCCGATGCTGCAGATCAGCGCGAGCCGCCTCCTCCCCTGCGAGCCCGGAGGCGGCCGCGGCTCCGGCGCGCAAGAAGCCGGCGACGAGTCGGTGATCACCAGTCACACTGCGGACTCCCCGAGCGCACCGTGGTTGTCAGCCTTCTCGTCGCCGGTCTCCCACTCGGCGCGGAGCACGCTAGTCTCGCCGAGTGCGTGCTCCAGCCCGACGAGCAAGCGCGCCATGTCGCGGTCGACGTTGTGTGCCAGGACCAGGAGGCGCCGCGCGGCGTCGTCGTCGCCCTGGAAGGTGCTGCGGTTCGTGATGCCCCTGTACCGGAAGGTCAGGGCGATCGCGCGGAGGCACAGCATCAGGTTCACGTTGGCGGCGAGCCCAACGCGCGGGGCCACGTCGAGCGTCGCGTACCACGGCAGGGCCACCGACACGGACGTCCATGACGCCATCCTCTATTGCAAGAAGTCCAGCGTAAGTGCATCTCAACAGTAGCGCACGCACGTGCACGCGCGCTCATTCACGCTTGCTGATTAATGAGTAATTTCATCTCTGTTTCAGGGGTCAGGTGTGCAGGAGACTAATCACATGTCAGCCACATGATTTTCTAAATCCGTGACAGGTTAAATATACCCCTTCTGTATTACAAAGCATGACGATTTGAAGATTTCTATAAAATATACTACTTCCATCTCAAAGTATAGGACGTTTTTTAGGCTATGGTTTTAGCCTACAAAACGTCTTATATTTTGAGAGAGATGTGATCTAAAAGATATTATATTAGTTTATGGAGGGAGTAGTTTGTAACAAAATGGGAAAATAAAAAATATTTTTTAGGTAAGATTATAAATATGATTTTATTTCAATTTCTAATCTGAATAATAAAAATGGTATTGCAAATCAAATTTCTTTTGTGACACTTGAAACAGTGGGGGAGGCTCTACTGCATTTGTATTAATGAATCAAAGAACAATGTACATATTTACAAGGCTTGCCAACTACCAGTTTGGATAGGGTCAACGAGAGAAATAAAAGGCTTGTAACTTATAGTTGTAAAAACTTAGGGGATATATAGATGCCAGAAAGGCAGCAATAAAGGGCTTGCATGCTTCCGTAAGATTTTGAATGAAGCCATATTCGAAACGTCATGTTTTTGTTGTAAGAAGGAAGAGTATGGTATGGACTTTGTGTTGTGTTCTATTAATGGTTGTGTGTGTATGTGAGTATGTACTCCCACTCCTCACAGTACCACATAGAATCAAATGTATTATTATTATTATTATTATTATTATTATTATTATTATTATTATTATTATTATTATTATTATTATTATTATTTACCCCTAAGAGAATTCTATGAAAAAGATATATGTGACAATAAGATACAGTATATATGATGTATGCAGATGAGAACGGTTTTCTAGCATGTACATCCACCGGCTGTCATCACCTAGCTCTTTGTATCACACCTTGTTTTGTTGACGTTTGTCTTGTTCTAAAACATTACACTATTTTATTTTAAATTCTACTTCCTCCTTAAAGAAATATAAGAGCGTTTAGAACACTAAAGTAGTGATCTAAACGTTCTTATATTTCTTTATAGAGGGAGTATTTTATTATGTACCAGAAAAGAGAGTGCACTTATTAAAAATTTATATAGTTCCATCTCTTTTGTTATTTTCTCATTGTATCTTAATGTTTATTCATATATAAGAAAACTCCAGACAGACAATCTCTAACACATTGAGCAGCGAATATCAACACACTCTATCTATATAGCTTGCATGGTAGAAAAATTGCTCTATGTATACATGCTTGGCTACCCTTGTTTGAACGAGCTGTTTAGTACAATCATAGATGGGATCTGAAATTCTTTTTTTCTTCCATATACTTTCTCGGTCTCAAAACAAATGTCTCAATTTTGTACTAACTTTAGTACAAAGTTGTACTAAAGTTGAGACACTTAGGAATGGAGTGAGTATATAATAAGAAATGCTCTCATGAATTAGTAACATGTATTAGCTACAAGGACGTTGCAAAGAAATCTAAGGTTGGCCATAGTGGGGAGTGACGTACACTATTATCATGCATATGATATTAGTGTATAATATAATCTCCACACTGCACAACATCATATATTGGTATTTTAGATGCTATCATTTGATTTTGTATGGCTCATATTAGCACTTCATTTATTATGATATATAGTATCATGATATGCTACCAGTATGCTCTCTTTCCACATATTCTTAGTTGGCATTGAATGAGATGATATATTAGGTTATGATGACCAACTGAGAGAGACCTAACCGCCATTGCAAGTTTGAAAATTCCAAAAACTAGGGTTCAGAAAAATCTGAAAATTTAAGGCTATATTCCACCCGACTTTTCCCGAGTAATTATAATAAGGGGCTATAAGGCTACTTACATTACATGTTTGCTTTGTGAAGGAGAGGGTCAAAGTAAAGGAAAAGAGTGGCCTGTCATAAGAGAGCTAATCTCTACACGTGGTCGTAGGTAAAAAGGGTAACAAGAGAAAGAGAGAGAAAAAAAAACTAACCTAATAACGAACATTATTGTCAACCATGCTATATGAGTGATTTACTAATAATGCTGCCTCTTAATGACATGACAGTCTAATATAGCTGGTTGCTGGATCTATTATTAGCCCTGCTCTAATTCTCTCTATATTCTTTTTGAGTATAATTCTCTCTAGTTAGGTGCGATGGCTCATCCATTGTTACATAGAAAAGATGACTAATTACATGTTCAGGTGGGATTACACAGGAATGTCTCAAAAAGGAGCAGCAAGGACTATACATATGATATGACAAGTTGGGTCGCCATCAGCCGATCAGCATGATCCTGTGTAAGAAAGCAACTCTATGAAGGGAACGCGATTGAGAATCCCTGACTTACAGCTGATAGTAGCAGTGACGAGAAGGCAGGATGGCCATTTCCTGAAAGACACCGGCTGAATGCGTGTCGCATGGTCCCGGCGCGGCGAGAGTATGATCTGGACCCTCTTGTGGCGTCTAATGGAGCATCTCCCTCTTTTTTCAGAAAAGGAGGAACCTGTGCATCAAATGATGCACACAACTATTTATTTAAATGAACAGAGTAACGAATAACATTAACCATTTATTTAAACGAATAGAGTATCAATGTACGAATAACATGTCAAGTACTAAATGTCTTACTCAACTTTTCTTAGCAATTGGAACTCTAGTTAACATTATAGTCATATTTATATGCGCATACGTACCCCTAAGCTCAAATTAACTCCTTAGGGCATCTTCAATGCTGACACACAAATTTGCTCCGGCATCCGTCCACGGACTAGGGAATAAATCCGCAGACCCTCATGCACGAGCTGGCCATCCCACACTGCCTGCATACATCCGACCCCAACTTTTTAAAGTACGTGTGTTCAAATAGCCGCATATATGGTCCAAAATAGTTGAAATGTTCAAATGCAGCGGTAATAATTCTATGAACCCCATTCTTGCAATTGGTCAGGATAAAGTTCTAGAAGATGTTAATGGTAAGCAAGAAGATTGTTTACGAAGAAACAACCAAAAAATTCATATTCTGATATATAAGAGTTATATAGGAATTGAAATAGTCTTTTATTTCCTTTTTGATTTTATTTGATTTTATTGAAGTAATAAAACTTATTCAAACCGAATAGTAGTTGAGAAAGAATCACAATCAATGCAAAGATGGAAAAAAGTTCAGATATTACATTCCAACATTGTTGTCCCCCTTGACTGTTCATAGATGCTCAATCAGATCTTTCTTCTGTTGCTCGTGAGTTGCTCGATGCCAAATTTGTTGATGCATTTGAACAAACTTCTCAATGTGGCCGGATTTTGGTCGGGAAGTTCGATGAATCACCCATGTTTTCAGATTCAAGACCCGTGGCAGCATCCTCGCCCTCATCGTCCACGATCATATTGTGCACGATCACACAACAGGTCATCACCTCCACAAGGTTTCCGGATCCTACAGTTTTGCGGGTTCATGAACAACTGCAAGGTCATTGTTTTTCATTTGCGACCTTTTTTTGCGGATATCACGCCCGCAGAACAGTTGGGCATGACGAGCATTGTAGGAGCAGATGGTACCTGAGCGGCGGTCTGAGAAGAGGTGTGGAAGATCGGCGGCAGAGAAGCAGCGCGGACCCCGGGTGTACCGCTGGAGGTGACGGCCTCGTCGAGTTCTGAAAGGGGTGCGGCGTGGCGGCCGGGGTGGTGAAGTGGCGGGGAAGGCAAGAGAGAAAAATTGAGAAGAGAAAGTGTGAGGATGGAGTCACGGGGTCAGGAAGGGGTTTTGGGTGGGCCCGTGTGTTAGAACCCTACATGTCTGCTGTCAGGACTTCCGTAACACCCTCTCCCCCACTTTGTTTCATGTTTGCTGAAAAAATTATGTCCGAACCGCTCGACGGATCGATACAACCTCGTGTTGGATGGCTTCCATGGTCCGGACCGCGCGAGATGCCCTTAGTCAACCAAATCACGGAGTTTACTAAATGCACGTCGTGAAGAATCAAGAACTATGGCTCTAGGAGGCATGGCGGAGGGACGGACCCCGGCTCCTTGTCGGCGGTAGGATTTAGGTTTCCTTTTGTGTGAATATTTGGTCCCTTCGTCGACCTCTTGGTGAAGCGGTGGTCGGCGGATTTAGTAGGGAATAAAGACCCCCAGCCCTTGCTCCTTCTCGCCGGAGGCTTCGCGGGCGTCGGTGGGGGGCTTGTGGAGGACAGACGTATGGAGCAGCTTCGTTTCGGTGATGCGTTCAGTGCGGCGTCGGAGGTGGTCTGCTCCGGAAGGATGGGGGTGATGGCTGCTTCGTTCTTGTGGAAGGGGTCGATGGATCCGGCCGCCTCCTGCTAGGCGGTAAGGCCTCGTCCCCGGATCCGGGGCTGAAGATACCTGCTTTCGGTTTCTGCTCAGACCGATGTTCTCCATCGCTGAAGATCCAGGTCCCTGTCGCTGGGCCTGGTGGTTGCTGCGGTTCGTCAACGCCGTTAGGCAAGGGGTGTCTTCAGCTCCTTGGTTCGTTTTGGCTACGGATGTTCTCCTCTTCCGGCGATGGCAGAGGATTTCGTCGGCTCTGTTTGGAGAGTGGTAGTCTATCCTCTTTGTATTTTGCTGCCTGTATGCGCCGTTGTTCTGTATCCTTACTCGTATGAATACAGGTAGTGTACGCCCACTTTAAAAAAATGAAGAGAGAGAACATGCTTACGAAACAGCCCAGCAGCGCCGTTCAACACTCTACACTCTACACGCTGCCAAAATAGTTAGTACACGGCGATTACAGTCACTAAAAGAGAAAAAAGAAGAGCACGGTGAGGAGGCTGTCGTCGCGTGCTATGGCTATCTCGAATCGATCGCGTCAGGGTGAGCTGTGACACCTAAGCCGCCGTTGGTTCGTCGGATGAAAAAAAAAACCGTGCGTTATCGTAAAACAGGGTGGTGAGAGGAACGTGTATGACGAAGAACGTGTGTGTGGCTCGAATCGATTTTATGGGCATCTTCAACGCCGACCCTCCAACCGCCCGCATGCTTCGGACGGCGCTCACAAGACCAAGTAAACAATCTATGTCGAGCCTGATCGGTCTGTCGAGCCGTATGGACGTGTTTTCTCCCGCAAGCCGCAGACTAAGGCTTTGTGGGTGCCCGGACTGCTCTCAAGTCCACCCTTGAACAACACGTACAACTTCATTAGTTGTCACTCTATCACCTTTACCACCAGCTTCAATCTTCTTTAATTTCCAAATGTGTTGATAGGAACATAAGGGCCATTTAGTCATCTAGAAATCATGTTGACAGGGATACAAGGGTCAGGAATTTAGCATTTTCAAATATGGCACTATTTCTTATTTTCCAAATAATCAGGAAAACCACAACAACACCAGTAAACATCAGGTGTTTTTCATCAACCCTAAATCTATTCATCCAAGACAGAGCATTAGAATTATCAAGGATGGCAAGCAAATTAAAAGCATTTAAACTCTTAAGAGCAAGGTGTGTTTCAAATTTCACAACATTCTAGCCAAAGAGCATTTCGTGAACAATGATCAATAGATCCATCTAAGCCACGGAAAGGCAGTCTTTACTACCAATCCATCCCCCTCTCAAGAAAATTGCCCTTGGTCAGAATACTTTTTCCAAGGACAAGCCACATAAAAATCTTAACTCTATGTGTCATATTTTCCCATGTAAATTTATATGGAAAATTAATCCCATTTTCAATCAACTTTCTATAATAAGATTTAACAGAATAAATCCCATTCTTGGTTAAAGTCCACTTAATAGTGTATCCCCCCAAAAAGTCCACTTAATAGTGTCCTTCTCATTAATCAAAGCAATACTAGCACATACCTTTTTAATGTGATTCCATAGCTCTAAAGACTGTCCAATGAGTGTTCTTCTGAAATGAATTCGATCCAGGCCTTTTCTATATACTTCATCAACCAAAATATTTTTATCAAAGCATATGTCATAAAGTCCGGGGAAATTATATTGGTGGGGTTTGTCTCCTAGCCACCAACCTTCCTAGAATCCGACATTCTGCCCATTCCCCAAATTGAATTTACATAGGAAAAAGAAATGTTTTTTCACGTAGTTAGCCTTGCCAAAATTGTGAATCACTTTTAGAGGTTTTATTCCAGTTAGACTGTGGTTTATTTGCAGACGGAATTTACATATGGGCTAAAATAGACCAAAAAACTAAAGCTACCCACGCCCCCTTAGGCTTTGCTACACGTACATAAATTGTTTTACGAAACTTATGTACTACCCAACGCGGGGGGGGGGGGGGGGAAGGGGTGAGGTTTGGATTTTTGTGGGGGGTAAGGGTGGAGGGGAGGGGGGATGGCCGGGGCCCACATTTAGATTAGTTGGAAGGTTACATAAAACATGCTACACCTACTAAGAAGCTTTTACGTAAAAGATGATGTGGAGGTGATTAATTGGACCAGGATTAGCGGCTGGGGCCCACCCCCTTGAAAATGAGGGGGCCCGAAGATTACGTAGGCCATCGTAGTCTATTCCTAGATGTAGGATTGTCGTTTTCGCGCTCCTTTCATCTATAGTGGATCTACCTATTTTTTTCCGAGAACTTCCTGTGGCATCCACCCAGTCGGCACAAAACGAGGTTGGCCGGAATGGAAAGAACACAGTACAGTGTTGGGCCGTGGAGAGCAACACGAAATTGATAGCTTGATGAAGCGAGAAAAAAAACATGAAGAGATGGAGAGAGCGCGCGGAAAAGGTAGGGGTAACATGGACATTTGCACGAAACGCCAAGGCCAACCTGCGCGCTGCGCTGCCCATAGATGCGTGTCATGCCCGTGCTCAGCTCGATGCATCGTGCATCCCATCCAGCACCACCACACCCGCCCACTCGTCAAGCTCCTACGACTCCACAGCGCATGGATGCCAGCAGCAGGTCGTTGCCGCACCTCGCCGAGTACGACAGCTTCTTCTTCGACGAGTCCAGCGGCCGCCTCGTCCACAGCGTCGGTCATTCCTTCCGAATCTCAACGTCGTCGCCCTCCTTCATCGACTTGTACCCCGACGATCTCTTCACCATCTTCTTAAGCAGCCCGGCGACGAGTGACTTCGATTTCGACCTGCACCCACCGGTAGTAGACGATGCCCCGCCGTCTCCCATGCTGCAGACGAGCGCGAGCCGGATCTTTCACGACGGTCGCCTCCTCCCCTGCGAGCCCGGAGGCGGCTCCTGCGCGGAAGAAGACGGCGACGACCCGGTGACGAGTCAGCATCACAGCGCGGACGTCCCGAGCGCACCGTGGTCGTCGGCCTTCTCGTCGCCGAGCACGCCCGTCCCACGGAGCCCGTGCTCCACCGCGGCCAGCAAGCACGCAAGGCCGCGGCCGACAACGTTGTGTGCCGGGAGGCGGCGCGCGGGGTCGTCGCCCTGGAAGGTGCTGCGGTTCGTGATGCCACTGTACCGGAAGGTCAGGGCGATCGCGCGGAGGCACAGCAGCAGGTTCACGTTGGCGGCGAGCCCGGCGCGCGGGGCCACGTCGAGCGTCGCGTGCCACGGCAGGGCCGCCGACACGGACGTCCATGACGCCATCCTCTATTGCAAGAAGTCTAGCGTAAGTGCATCTCAACAGTAGCGCGCGCGCTCATTCACGCTTGCTGATTGATGAGTAATTTCATCTCTGTTTCAGGGATCAGGTGTGCAGGAGACTAACTCACTTCACTTCTTCCATTCTGAGACGGAGGGAGTACATGATTTTCCAAAATCTTTTTTTGTGGGATGATTTTCTAAATCCGTGACAGCTTAAATATACACCTTCTGTATCACGAAAACATGACGTTTTAGACATATTATATATTCCAATATAATGCCATGTTTTCACGAAAACCATATTTTAAAAACGGAAATGTTAACGCCCACACGTGTGGGTGTTAGCCAACTCGCCCACACGCCTACATCACCGTCCAACACCTTTCGCACGAATCTTGGCATAAAAAGGTTGATTTTATGTGCCACGTAGGACCACTCGTGTGTGTGGCATGTGGGGGAGTTCGCCCACACGCCTGTTTTCTCTCCGCGGCCAATGTTCGCCAGCCGGGGCGTGCGATGGAACTGCTGTCGCGCCCGCACGCCACGCACCACTCCTGTTCCCCATCTCCCACGACTGCCATTCACCCACTCTCCCACACCTAATCTGTCATTTGCCATGTTTTTGAAGGGTACATGGCAACTGCCCTATTTGTGATTGTAAGCATATGACAACTCTCTTTTTACCCGAAC
Organism: Aegilops umbellulata; assembly: GCA_032464435.1. Lineage (NCBI taxonomy): Eukaryota > Viridiplantae > Streptophyta > Magnoliopsida > Poales > Poaceae > Aegilops > Aegilops umbellulata. The sequence continues at coordinate 597,301,160 of CP136058.1, read as the reverse complement.
ATGTTATTGTTGCCATGTCTGTTTTGTAGCGTTACATGACAACTGTCTAGTGTTAGCAGGTGGCAACTCCTAAAGATACCACCGTCACCCACATGCCCGTCTCCTCTCCCACACACCAAAAGCCATCAGTTGCCATGTGTTTTGCATGATACATGGCAACTGCCCTCCCGTCTCCTCTCCCACACACCAAAAGCCATCAATTGCCATGTGTTTTGCAGGATACATGGCAACTACCCTAGCGTGCTTGTAAGAAGATGGCAACTCTCTTTTTACCCGTAACATATTTTTTGCCATGTTTTTTAGTGCTACATGGCAACTGTCCAATGTTAGTAGGTGACAACTCTTAAAGTTTTCCAAAATCATGATAACTGTAGTTGTCCGACATGGCAACAGCTGCAGTTGCCCAAAAATGGCATCCGACACTTGACCTAAGATGGCAACTGCAATTGAGCAACCATGGCAACTGTAGTTGTCTGACATGGCAACTGTAGTTCAGCAACATGGCAACTGCAGTTGAGCAACATGGCAACTGAAGAGGGTCCGGACCATGGCAATCGCGGCGGGACGCGTGGTTACTGAACACGCGGGGCGTGTGGCTCGCAGGCGGGGAGGGGCGACGGCCGAGACGGGTCGTGCGGGCCGCGTGCTCGCTCGCCCGGACGTGCTCGTGCGGGGCGATCGCACTGCACCGGACGTGCGGGCTGTGGCTGCGCGCGCCCGGACGCGGTCGTGTGGGCGGGGTCGTCTCCGTGCCACACAGGACGTGCGGCACAACCACCCGATACACCACACGTGTGGCAGTTATCGGGTCCTTTAAAAAAGAGAAATATAATTTTCTAAACAAATATTTTTAAGGTAAGATTGTAAATATGGGTTCCCCAACACATAAAAAAAATCTGAACAATTAAAATGATATTGGAAACCGAGGCCATGTTCAAAACGTCATGTTTTTGTGATAGAAATGGAGTATGATATGGTCTTTGTGTTGTGTTGTGTTGTGTAAACGGTTGTGTGTGTATGTGTGCACGCGTGTTTCGGAAATGATTCTATACTTCCTCAGAATCAGAATGTACTCTCACTCCTCAGAGTACCACGTAGATGAATCGTTATACTACTTTTTATAGTTATTGGATACCCCTAATTGAGTTATATGAAAAGATATATGTGACAATAAGACACGACACATATGATGTATGCAGAAGATAAATGGTTTTCTAGCATGTACATCCACCGTCTGTCTTGGCCTAGCTCTGTGTATCATATCTTCTTGTTTTGTCGAAGTTTGTCTTATTCTAAAACATTACATAATGTTATGTTGGATTGTATTGTGTACCAGCGAAAGGAGAGCCCACTTATTAATTTTTTTATATAGTTCCATCTCTTTTATTGGTTTTCAGCGTATCTTAATGTTAATTCACATATATAAGCAAAATCCAGTCACATGAATCTCCAACGCATTGAGCGACAAATCAACATAGGCTATCTATATAGCATGCATGATAGAAAAATCGCTCTGCATGTTTGGGTACCGTTATTTGAACAAGTTGTTTAGTACAATCATATGTGGGATATAAATTATTATTTTCTCCCATATATATAATAAAAAATGCTCTCATTAATCAGTAACATGAAATAGGTACAATGCCGTTGCAAAGAAATCCAAGGCTGGCCACAATGGGGAGTATCATATGTTGTTATCATGCATATGATATTAGTGTATAATACCGCCCCCACAATGCATAGTATCATAGATTGCTATTTTAGATGCCATCATTTATTATTTTGTATGTCTCATAGTAGCGCTTAATTTATTATGATATATATGGCATCATGATATAGTACCAGTATGCTCTCTTTCCTCGTTTAATATTATGTCATGTCAGTAATATTCTTAGTTTGCATTCCATGAGGTGATATATTAGGCTATGATGACCCACTGTGAGAGACCTAACCCCCGCTGCAAGTATAAAAAATCGAAAAATTTTATGCCATATTCCACCTAACTATTTACAAGTAATTATAATAAGGGCCAGGGCTATAACGGTGCTTACCTGACACTTACTATGTGAAGGGGAGAGCCAAGGAAAAGGAAAATAGTGGACTCTCACGCGAGAGCCAATCTCTACATGTGGTCCTAGGTAAAAGGTGTAATGAGAGAAAAAGAAAGAGAAAATAGAAAAATAACTAACCTAATACCCAACATTATAATCAACCATGTTATACAAGTGATTAATAATGTTGTCTCTCAATGACATGATAGTCTTATATAGATGGTTGTTGGATATTATTAGCCTGGCTCTAATTCTCTCTATTTTCTTTTTGAGTCTAATTGGTGCCCTGGCTCCTCCATTGTTACACCCCATGAAATATTGCACATTTATTATGTGCATGCATGAGAGACGTTGCATGTTGCATGGGCCACTGCATGCCGGAGATGGACAAGTTTAATTAGGCCATTGTAGTTTGATTGGTTAGACTGTTTTACAACTACTCCATCCCTTCCTAAATATAAGCCTTTTTAAAGATTCCACTATAAAGACTAAATTCGGATGTATATAGACTCCTTTTAGTATAGGTTTACTCTATTTTGCTCTGTATGTAGTCTATATTGAAATCTCTAAATAACTTATATTTAGGAACGGAGGGAGTGGTAATTTGTACTCAGTTTGAGGTTTAGTATTCTAACTTTTTTTTTGCGGGTGAGGTTTAGTACCGTATCCAGATTGGAGTTGGAGTCAGTTACAGTTTTCATATGAAATGAAGTTCAGTGGGGTCAGTAGGAAAATTTCCTAAAGGATTATGTCAAAATACTGAACACCAAATATCCATGGGAACAACCATGTATGTGCTGACCTTCAGAACGAATGTTATTTCGACAGCGAGTCACTCAGATTATTCCCACCAACCTAACTTAGATCTTTGTTTTTATCGTTTCAGTTTTTTTTCCTCATCACCTTAGCAGAGCTTTGGTCTTATATGACTTAGCTCTTTGCTATCGAATCCCGCGATGCTACATTATGAGTTAATTGAGTTAATAAAAACATACTTTATCAAAAAAATATGTCCAAGTCAAATTACACAGGAGCGTCTCAAAAAAGATTAGTGACGGACTAATACATATGATATATGAACTAGCGTCGCCATCGATCGATCAACATGATCCTGTGTAAGAAAGCAACTCCACAACGGGAACACGATCGAGAATCCCGATTTACTATGATAGTGGCAGTAATGATAAGGCAGGAGGGCTGTTTCTTGAAAGATACCGGCTGATTACGTGTCACATGGTCATGGTGCCGCGAGAGTACGATTTAAGCCACTTAAGGTGTCTAATTAATGGAGCATCTCTCTATTTATTATCCAATTTGTTACTCCCTTTGTTTCAAAATAAGTGTCTTAATTTTTATGTATTAGTCAACTTTCATAGCCATTGAAACTCTGTCCAACACGGTTATTTTCCACGTACCTTTGAACTGAGGTTCAATACTCAATGCATCCGGTCAACCAAATCACGGAAGTATCACCACCGGTGCAACGGCTCCATGATAGCGGTGAAGCCATGGCGAGATGCGTCGTCCCTGCCTCCGACGTGGTCATCGCTGAGTACTCGCTGGGACGTCGCGACCTCCCCCGTCTCGTGCTCGGGGCTCTACGCGTTGTGAAGAATCAACCAACGGGCCAGGCAACCGCGGTTTCTGTATAGCTGCTGAAGTTCACATGTTTTACGAAACAGCGCGTCAGAACTGTTCACGCAACACAAAAAACTTCCCCCAAAACCAAACAACGCCCACACGTTCCCAGAAATAATAATCAAAGACTACACAGCCACTTAAAGCATCTCCAACCGCACCCCCAACAGGTCCCTAGGTTCATTTTTTGGCGCCGGCGATGAAAATTTGGCCCAGCCGCATCCCCAGAAGACTAATTTTTGCCGGCTTGGGCCGATTTTGATGCCGACGGACCCAGGTCGAACCCGGGACGCTGGGGCGCCGGGGGGAACGATTTTGGCACGAAAAGGAGTGGGCCCGCCGGGTCAGCCACTTGTCGTCTTTATCGCCTCGGTTCCCCTAGGAATCAATGCCACGCTGGCCATCCTTCCATTGATGCCTCACGGGCGGCGCAGTGAAGGCGCCGCGACGCGCGTCCCGCCCGCTCCTGCCACGCGGCACCCGGCGGGTAGTAGCTTCTCACCGCCCATCTTCGGCTATAAAAGCCGACCTCCCCGCTGGTGAACGCCACAACTCGCCACCTCTCGCCCCTCTCGCCACCGTAGCCCCTCTCTCCCATTCTTCCCCCGCCGACGAGCAATGCCCGAGCGTTACCCAGGCGATGCCGCGGCGGCGAACGGCTTCGGCCGACGCCATCTGCGCGAGGACGAGGCGCGCCTCCTCTACGAGGCCGACTACCCGGCGCCCCCGAACATGCGTGGCCGACATAGCGTGCATTCGTTCGTCGCTGTCGGAGGCGCAGCGGAACGAGCCGAGGTACGCTGTTGACAGCCGCAATCTGTGGACGATGTACATCCCGTCGTCATCAACCATCAACAAGGGCGGCGGCCCCTTCCCTCGTTCCCTCCGCCTCATCCGGCCGAAGACCGAGCCGGGGTTGCTCACCATGAAGAAGGAGCACGAGGAGATGGCCGCTGCCGACGAGACCGCCCTCAAGTGGGCGAAGGCGGACTACGTCCGCTAGCAGGTGGAGCGCCAGCGCCGGGCCTACGAGAAGATCAAAGCTCGGCGCCGCGGACGCGACAAGGGCGTCGTCGTCGTCCTCGACAGCGTCGACGAGGACGCGCCCGTCGGCGACCCTGGCCAGGGGTGCAGCAAGGACGGTGACATCTCCGGTGGGACGCAGGGCGGGGGTGACTATGACGACGACGACGACGGCAGCGACGGCGACTACACCCGGTTCTACAGGCTCCCCGGCATGTAGAAGGTGGGCGGCGGTAGCGGTGTAGTAGGGCTAGGCGTAGTTGTTTTTAAATCATGTTTATATATTTTTTATACAAATTTAAATGAAATCCCGAGTTTGCGCCATGTTTGTGTCGTGTTTGTGCCGATTTGGGGACGACCTGGGGCGGTGACTGGGAACACATTCGCCCCCGTGCTGAAATTAACGACGGTTCGGTCTCAAACGGCGTTTTTTCAGTGTTTTGGGGGCCGAACAATTGATGATGCTCTTACAGGACAGAGGAAAGAGGACAGCCGACAGGGTGAGTGAGGAGGCTGTCGTCGCCTGTTGATTGTTGTGGCTAGCTCGAATCCATCGTGTCAAGGTTGTGCGTTATCGTAAATAGGGTGGTGAGAGGAACGTGTAAGAACGGACGAAGCCGAGAAAGATAAGTCAAGTTGTTCCAAGTCTGCAAAACGCCAAGCGAGAAATAAACGTCCGCTTATCTTAGGATTAGGAATGGTGATGGATGTAAACAAGCGGAATGACACAGGATTAATGATTGATTGTACATAAAAAGGGTAAGGACGCAAAATACTGGAGTATATAATGGATCTTGGTCGTCGTAAGCTATGGTATTTTTCAAAAAGATGCCCCCGCCCGCTACTGTGCTTCACATTTGGAGACCAATGACATTTTGGTTCCTCGGAACAAGGGCTCCCGCGTGAATAGTAAACAAAAAAAATAGTAAATATTTCTAAAAGGTTCTGATTTTTTTTTGTAGATGTTCGTGTTAGTATCGTAAGCATTCATGAAAATTTTCATGTGAAACGGAGCAGCGGTGTTTCACGGGTGAAAAAAAAAACAAATTTAGAGTGACATTTTGAAGTAACATTCGGTGTATTTTTTTTGCACAGGGCAAAATGTTTAATATTTTTGCCTACAAAATTGTCTGTAGCATTAGGATGTGACAAAGAACACATATAATTTTTGTTTTGAACTTTTTTGACATTTTAAAAAATATTTTCGTGCGTAGGAGCGCGTGCTCCCGGGAGCACCAACGAATTTCACACGAGCAATGCTATTTCTTCATGTGGGTTCTACAGAAAGTTTTACGTACTTAGTTCATTCTGACGATGGTTAGCTAAGAGAAAAGGACAGTACTAGTTACCGATCGAAATACACCAGCACGTACAGATTTTGCAGAAACTTTATGTAAGAATAGGATTTTGAAAACCCTTTGGTTTCTTCAAATCAGCCCATCACTCCCGCACCTCATACAACCAAATAAAATGAATAGTTTTTGGGTCAAATCCGACATCTTTGGAACCCGAACTAGCTCCCGCTCCCCCGCCCCTAGGGTTCCCCTGCCGCTGGCTCCCCCACGTGGAGCCGCCGCCACCCCCTTCCCCTTCCCGTTCCCCTTCTCTTCCCCCACCCCCTCCATGCCCCCGTACCCCCGCGCCGCCTCCCCGAGCGAGGCGGCCGGGGGCCCTTCCACCGTGCGCCTCCAGCCCTCCCCCGCGTCCCTCCCGCCTACCGCCGCCGTCAGCATGCGCCGCCGGTCGTCGGCCGCGTGGTGCTGGCGGCGGTGGGCATGCCCTTCCCCGCGCGCGGTCCTCCCCTCCTCAGGCGGTGATGGCCGGCGGCGGTGCGCCTCGGCCGGTGGCGGTCCGGCATCCTGGTGCGGAGGCCGGCGACGCTCGCCGTGGTGGTGCAGCCTCTTGGCGGTAGGACGGTCCGGGGGTGCTGGCCGGTCGGTGGCGCGTCTTCGGCCCAGATCTGGGCCCGTAGAGTCCCTTCTAGGTCCTTGCGGGCCGGCTCCGGCGCGACCGCGACGCTCTCTGTATGGGGAGGCAGGGGAGCGGCTTGGATTGGGACAGCGACGCCGACGACGTGCCAGCTGCTGCGCGGAGGCAGGAGCTGTCCGGGCTTTTGGGGGCCCGGCCGGGCCTGTGGGGCCACGGGCCCGGTAGGCTCCTGCTATGGCATCCGGTCGGCTACCGTCATGGACGGTGGAGGTGGGGCCCTCCCGTATGCCAACGGTGTTGCTGCCCTAGTCCCGGCTCCTCTTCTTCGTTGTGCAGACCATCTTCGCGGTGCCGTGGTGAGACAGCGTGGGAAGCTTCGTGTTCGTGTTGGCGCAGGGTGGTGGTCAGTCTGGTGGCAAGCTCCGAAGTGCCTGAGGTAGAGGCTGGGATCGGGAGAAATCCCTGTTGGCTTGGCCGACACCGACGCGGTGGCGCCTGAGGGTGCCGCCGGACCTTCCTGGAGGGATTCGGGGCTACCCTTCCTCTCTCCTCGCCGCGTACCGGGGGAAACCCTTGGCAGCAGCTGAGGGAGTCCTGGATTAGGGGGTGTCCGGATGGCCGGACTATACCATCAGCCGAACTCCTGGACTATGAAGATACAAGATTGAAGACTTCGTCCGTGTCCGGATGGGACTTTCCTTGGCGTGGAAGGCAAGCTTGGCGATGCGGATATTTAGATCTCCTACCATTGTAACCGACTTTGTGTAACCCTAACCCTCTCCGGTGTCTATATGAAGCGGAGGGTTTTAGTCCGTAGGACAAGACAACATACAACAATCATACCATAGGCTAACTTCTAGGGTTTAGCCTCTTTGATCTTGTGGTAGATCTACTCTTATACTACCCATATCATCAATATTAATCAAGCAGGACGTAGGGTTTTACCTCCATCGAGAGGGCCCGAACCTGGGTAAAACTTCGTGTCCCTTGTCTCCTGTTGCCATCCGCCTAGACGCACAGTTCAGGACCCCCTACCCGTGATCCGCCGGTTTTGACACCGACAACAGCCTCGTCATCGCCGCGTCCCTTCTTGGAGGTGTTGTTTGGTACCGGCGCTTCAGAGTTTCGGAGCTTGGTGGGCGATCTCCGGTGGATGCAGCGGTCACGAGGCTTCGTCGCTTTTGTCGATCCGCTGTTATCGGCATTTGTTTCTTTTCTTTTTGCTCTTTCTTTTCTTTTTGGCGTGTTTGTGCTACTCATTTTGCTCTGTATATGTAGTCCATACTAGAATCTCTAAAAAGACTAATATTTAGAAACGGAGGGAGTATATCAATAGTTGATTTTTCCAAGTTTATGAATATGTACTAGACTATTTTAGACCCAATGCAACGCACAAATACTTTACTGGTCATACAATAATGCCACCATTTGGACCTGTGTAAAAATGAGATTGGCACTCATTTTTCATCCAGGTCATATCTATATCTATACCTATACGCAATACCTATATATAATATTAAAAGGACGATTGTTTCTCCATTTTTTTGTCTAGCCTGCGTTTCGTACATTGAATTACAATTTCCGTACGACGTTCCTGACTTTTTCTTTCTAAAACCAGCCAAAAAGTGGGGCTCGAGGAGAGGAAGGATCGAACACAGGACCCTCTAGTTTCGGGTGACCATGGTAGCAATTCAACCAGATGGTGTTTGGTGACTAGGAGCTGCCCCGGTTTATAAATATACACTGAATGCAAGGACGGGGCGTCGACCCGTTGGCTGGGCAGCTGGGGTTGCTGCCAGCCCACCCGAATTCGAGTCCCGGCTTGGACCCGTGGTGCTCGCGGAGTTTATTCTATAAAAAAAAATACCAACGCGGTTAGCCTTTGGGTTGGTCTTATTTTTCTAAATATACACTGGACGTTACGTTCCTGAGTTTTTTTGTTTTGAAAGAAAAGCCAAAAAGTTGATGCGCGAGGGAGGATCAAACACGGGACCTCCCGGTTTCGGACGAATGTACTAGCCACTCGACCAGATGGTGTTTGATGACTGAAAGAAGCGCTGACTTCTAAAGATCCACTGAGAAAGTAGTATACGGTGAATATTTTTTACAAATATAACTTTTTAACTGGCAACAAATTTCAGAATATTTTCATAAAAATGTGAAGAAGTTTAAAAAAACTGAATTTGAAAATACACACCGATTTTTTTAGTATACGGTGAACATTTTTCAAAAACACACTGAACATTTTTAATATACGGTGATTTTTTTAAATGCACACCAAGACAAATTTCCTATGCACGATGAACATTTTTCTATATACAGTGAAGAGTTTTGAAATGTATGGTTAATCTTCTATATTCTATACAGCGAACTTTTTTGATTATGTGAAGAATTTTTTTAAACATGAATTAATCTTGGAAGTTTGACCTTTTTCTGAAAAGAAGCGAACATTTTGTAAAAAAATGAGATTCTGAACAATTTTGAAGAATTGAAATTTATGAAAAAACAGAAAGGAAAAACTAAAAAAAGAAAAAGGAAACGAAACGGAAGGTCAGCAAAGCCGGCCATCTAAATGCTACCTCCAGCGAAACGACGACGTTTTGACGGTCACAAATGTCAAATAGGATCGAAGGCGTTTCGTACGTCGAGTCACAGTTTCTGAACGTCGTTCCTACTGCGAATAGGCTTTGGCGAACGCGCCTCTCTCATGGGCCTGGGCCTAATTGAGTTTCTTTTTTTTTGGAAAATCAGCAAACAATACGTGCTTTATTGGTCAAACTTACGACACGAGGTGCAAATCCCACCACATTAACTAACTACGATAGTGGACTTTCATGGTATCAAATGGGACATCGCGAAAGTGTCCTTCTGCTCCCGAGCTCAAATGAGCTCGGTGAACAGTAAAACTGAAAAAAATATCAAAAAGCATTAAAAAAATCTGAATATTTTTTTGTGACAAACATTAACAAAAGATTCAAGTGCTTGCAAAAATTTGTCATGGAATCACATTCCTGTAAGGCGTGGCAAAAAAACAAATTCAGTGCTCCAAAATGCTTTTGAAAGTAATATTTTCAGAGTACCAATTTTGTTTTTGTTCTTCACGCCTTCTAGGAATGTAATTTCATGACAATTTTTTGCAAGCACATAAAACTTCTGTCAAAGTTTGTCACAAAAAAAACAGTTTCTTTATTCTTTTTTCTATTTTACTGTTCACATGTGCTCATTTGAGCTCGGGCTCACAAACTTTACGTCCGCTACATTGTATTTATACACTATAACATATGACATTCTTTTCATCCCGGTCCCAATCGTTGGCACGCTACACACTGCATTTGTTTTTAGTATATGGTGAACATTTTCCAAATACACACCGAACATTTATAAATATACTGTGATTTTTTTAATGCACACTAAACAAATATCCTATAGATGATGACCATTTTTTACATATAGTGAAGAATTTTGGAATATAAGATGAATGTTTTTCTCTATACGGTGAACTTTCTTTGATTACGTGAACAATTTCTGAAAACATGAATAAATTTTGGTATTTCGTTATTTTTCTGCAAAGAAGCAAACTTTTTCTGAAAAATGACAAATTTTGAAATTCTGAACATTTTTGAAGAATTCAAATTTATGAAAAGCAGAAAGAAAAAAAAGGAAAGGTAAAAAAAGCATAAAAAATGAAAAGTAAAATGAAACGAAAGGTCAGGAAAAGCCGGCCATCGAAACGCTGCCTTCTGCGAAGCGACGACCGTTTTGACAGTCTCAAATGTCAAATAGGATAGGAGGCGTTTCGTACGTCGACTCACAATTTTTGTATGTCGTACTTATTAGGTCAGATGGATGTGATATTATTAGTTTTCTCCCGTCGCAGCGCACAGGCATTTGTGCTAGTTATTTTATAAATATTTACATGATGACGAGAATGTTTTGACTCAAGATGTATGTGTGTGAATTTTTTCAAAAATAAAGAATAAAAAATTATAAATACATTTTGCTGCTAAGTTTTAGGAAATGGGTTCCAGCGTACCTAGGTTCCAATATTCCTCTCCCAGAACCAAAATAATCATCAGGGTGGGTCTTACTTGCTAACCATGAGAACTGGTCTCATATAATTTTTTTCGCACCTCGAGCTCGAGATAATTTCGGGGAGCAAAAGCTAATTAAGTGCGATTTAAAGCGGCGTACGTAAAGGTCCGAATCATACGGGTGCATGCATGTAAATCCCCACATGCATTAGAAAACAGCGCTGGTTCCTTGCGACGGTCGGAAACAGCTAGCGGCCGGTGCCATGCATATGCATGGCCACTGCTGACTGCCGATACAGCGGCACTTTAAAAACCGCAAAGCAGCGTGCCCGCGACCGCACATGCTCAGACAATTGTTTTCCCATGATCCAACGAATATTTGGTCGCGGTTTAACAACTAAAAGTATACTGGAATGGAACACTCCCAACTAAACAATCACCGCCGCCATCACTCCACTTGCAGGCTTGCATTGCAGCAGGGAGGTAGTATAAATAGGCCACCGGTTGGCGTCACTCCAGGGCACATCTACAAGCTTACCAGAGAGCAAAGGACCAGCAAAGCACATCGAAATACTGAGCAGAGCACTGCAGGGCTTGATCACTCTCCGTCCGGCGGAAGAAGATGGCCAACCACGGCGGCGCGTCCGCTGCTCCGCGTGGAAATGGCGAAGGATCGGGAGGACTCCGACGACGAAGCCTGCCGAGACGGGGGCAGATCAAGGCGAGGATAGCGTCCTCCGCCGTGCACTCCGTCGCCTCGGTGCTCCTGAGAGCTGTAGGAAGACGCCATCACAAGCTAGCATCTTCCGCCGGCATCTGAGGCGTGAGCTTGGTTCGACGAGTAGTCAGTCCTGTTAGGTGAATGCATATCCTCTGTTTCTTTTCATCTTCTTTTTTCCCGGGGAAGTACCGCTCTTTATTCGTTGTAAGACAATGCGAAGAAATTGCCAAAGTACAGTATTCTTACTGCAAAAGAAAAATTTGTATGGAGTCGCCAGTTTGCTGCAGATTTCATGGGACTTTGACTAGAGAGAGTGAGGGAGAGAGTGGACCGAATTCCATGTTAATTGGATATAAGCAAGTGGGCAGAATTGCTGCACGCTCTGCAATGCAATGCAAAGCTTTTTTTATGGGGAAGCACCTATGGCTTTATTCATCCTCGCAACCATTACAAGTACACTGCTTTTGATCCACGTATCCAAGAAATTACAAAGTAACTCTTACAACCAAGAATTATAACGAAATTTGTTGGATACATCGTCTCCATACTATCGACCTTTGCAAGGCAAAAAATTACCCATACTATAGTGATGAGACTACATTTGGACTGGACCAACCACTCATTTCCCTCCACGAATTTGATTAATGATTACCGAGGAAGGTTTCTGAAAGCCGCCTGAGTCGCACATCCGGAAAAATGGGAAGCTGTGAGCAATGAGCGTACTTGGGCAGGGAATGATCCTCTAGGAATGCAAGCTGTCAAACCACATAATCTTCACTGTAACGCTGAGGAAAGATTCCAACCACACAAAGAGTCAAACCAACAAAAGCAACATGACACTTCCTTCATGGAAAAGAAGGCCCTAGCCATGCTAAGGAGAGCCCAAGGGCTGCCGACTCCTGCTCGGATCTGATGACGACGTGGTGGCCGTCGTCGAGAAGCACTACTGATCGGGTACTACCAAGGGCCACCAGGCAGAGGAGGAGTCTCCTCCATCAGCTCCAGCTGCGACGGCTGGAAGAGCAAGGGCAGCGGTAGCAAGAAAGGGATGGGTATGACCAGACATGACCATAGCTGCAGCAGGAGAGGCAGCTTGGCCGTGGCGCCCATTTACCTAAAGATGACATTGGAGGCCGTGGACTGTCCGCTAGTGAACCTACACGCACTCGAAGCATTCGTCATTTTCCCCATGGGCATCGTGGCTCTCCGGGCTTGGGAGTCTACCGCGTCGACATCCCAAGCTTCTGGCCACAGGATTTAGTGGTGGCCATCCACAACATCATCGGCAACGGCTGCCCGGGTAGTGATGACAACAGGGGCAGTGGCCTTCGCTGGCCATCGGGGGCACCAACCCTCGATGACCGCGACAAGGAGATTAAGCGGCACGACGGCGGGCATTGTGGCGGCGTCCAGACCATGTTGGATAGCAAAACACGCTCAGACCGCGTGTGATCCGAATGGTTGCGAGTAAAAACTACTCCCTTCGTCTCATAATGTAAGACGTTTTTTGACACTAAGAGTACATGACAATGTTCATCCCATTTTGATGAGAGGGAGGCAGCGAATCACCTGGTCAGCGTTGGAGATGCCCTTACATGCATTACCCAAGATATATACCAGCGTTGCCCTTCGAGTCGCAATGCAAACCTCGGGTAAACCACGGTTATGCTTTTAGGTGGAATATTTCACTACTCCCAGCTGCCATCTACTATTAACAGGGGGAAAAAAAAAATAAAGCGGTCGGTATGGAGACTCGGGGGGCGACTCGAGGGGTGACCTCAGGGCTGACTCCGGGGATCGCCGCTGCTAACTCCGCTGGCGAGAGGCACGTGGGGGGCCGGTTTTGGGCGCTGGCCGAGGCTGGCACCGGCGACGACGATGGCGATTCGGATGGCGGGCCTGAGGGCGCGTCGTCCCCCACCCCATCTGATGCGATTTGCGAAGCCCTGCTACTACTAGGGAAAAGCCTAGCAGCAGCGCGGGTTTTGGGCCTATTAGCAGCGCGGGTGCCCGCGCTACTAATAAGGCGCTACAGCTAACGTATAGCAGCAGCGCGGGTGCCACCCGCGCTACTACTACGTCCGTTAATAGTAGCGTGGGTAAAAACCCACACTACTACTAACCCGCGGAATTCTTTTTCGAATTTTTTGCCCGAATTTTAAAATTTCTAAATTATTTTAACCTCTAATCTCTAATCACCCTCATCGCTGCTCAATTTAATCTCTAACCACCCCTCATCATTCCAAATCATCTAACTTCCCGGACGGTCACCCATCCTCTCACTACTCCAGCCTGAGCACGCTTAACTTCCGGGTTCTATTCTCCCTCGATTCCAAGTCTGCACTTGTTGTTTTCCTGACAATAGTAAGATGTCGATCCTATTAACCCTCGGGAGTTTAGCTTGAGCATGAAGTCACACATTTCACTGCTTGAGTTTAAAACTATTGTTCTAAAAAACAATAATTATTTATTAACGGTAATATTTCTTGAATAACTAGTTTGACCACAGTTTGACCAGGTTTTGACCAGATTTGACCAAAATTCAAAAAAACTGAAATAATTATTTAGTAACACTAATATTCTTGAATAATTAGTTTGACCACAGTTTGACCAGATTTAACAAAAATAAAGAAAAAACTGAAATTTGATGAATTTTTTTGCCTCCAGATCTTAAAAGCCCCGTAACTTTTTTTCTGTTAGGTTTTTGAGGATTTTAAAAATGTTTAACGGGGTTTCCCCAATTAAATTTGGATGTAACTTTTCGAGTAGATGATTTTTCATATAAAAAACTTTTTCATCCGAGTTAGTATGCAAAAGTTATGCCCATTTTTACAAATTCTCGAGAGATTTTGCAAATGAAGTCGAAATTCATATTTGCAAATTTTCCCAACAACTAGACCACATATCACATGGGAAACTTATTTTCTTTTATTTTTTGACATTTTCATCATTTTCTTTTATTTTTTTTAAACTGAAAAGGCGATCCACCGGCGGCGGGGGGGGGGGGGGGGGGGGTAGAGTTTGAAAATGGGACCACACCCCGCGCTACTGCTATGGTAGACGATTAGTAGTAGCGAGTGGTAAAAACCCGCGCTAGTACTATCAACTTAGTAGTACCGCGGGTTTATAACCATCGCTACTACTATGGCATGGTCCAGGGGACGATAGAGACCACTTAGTAGTAGCGAGGGTTAAAAACCAATGCTGCTGCTATCAACTTAGTAGTATCGAGGGTTAAAAACCCGCGCTACTACTATGGCATGTCTCGGGGGGCACGGTAGAGACCGCTTAGTAGTAGCGAGGTTTAAAAACCCGCGCTGCTAGTAAGTAGGAGTAGCGTGGGTTTTTAACACTCGCTGCTGCTAAGATTCTGTGTATAGGCTTTTCCCTAGTAGTGTGCGGGTGGGATATCCTGAGGAAGAGGTGGCTCTGCTGGTAGACATGGCGTTTCCGTCCGACGATCTGGCGAGGAGTGGCTTGCGGGCAGAGGACAAGATCGAAATCGTCAGACGCGTGGTTCATGGACGGACGGCGGCGACGGCAATCCGGCCATGGAAGGGGCCTCTTCCTAAGGTGAGTCTACAAAAACCAATTTTATCAGATTTAATTACGGAAGGGTCGTGAAAGATAGTGAAGAGGAAAAAGCAACGGCGGTCGTCAGTGGCGCAGGCGCCGACGCCGGCGATAGACCGATCGGGCGTGATCTGAGCGGAGCGGATCACGCGTTTGAATATGCTGCTGGGCTCTGATGGGCTGGAAGCGGCGGGCCACGGCGTGGCTATGCCTGCGCTTGGGCCGTCGGGCCTGGGAGAGTGGCTGGCGGGTGGGCTGGGATTAGCGAGGCCGACGTGCATGAGGAGGTATCGGATCGAATCCAGTCGCATGCACGAGCGCCTCATCTATCCTGCCACGGTGCTGTTTCTAGGGTTCGCCGCCGCGGGAGACAAGGCTTCCCTGCCAGTGCCGTTGGGCGCCCGAGGAAGATTCCTGGCCCGTCCGGCGAGTCTGCGGTGCTGCCGATCGGCGGGGTCGTGATGTCGCCAAAGGCTGCGCCACCAGCGAAGGCTGCGCCTGTGACGAAGACGGCCTCGGGGGCTGCTGGAGCTGCTCCGGTGCATGGCCCGGCCGTGCCGGTGCCCGCGCGGGCCGCGGTGCCTGCTGCCAGGGCTGTGGCGGCTACTCCGGTGCATGCTTCGGCTCCGGCCGCGCCGGCGCAAGCGCGGGCTGCGGTGCCTACTGCCGCGGCGCCTACTGCCAGGGTGTTGGGGAATGTAGTAATTTCAAAAAATTCCTATGCACACGCAAGATCATGGTGATGCATAGCAATGAGAGGGGAGAGTGTTGTCCATGTATCCTCGTAGACCGAAAGCGGAAGCGTTAGCACAACGCGGTTGATGTAGTCGTACGTCTTCACGATCTGACCGATCAAGTACCGAACGAACGACACCTCCGAGTTCAGCACACCTTCAGCCCGATGACGTCCGATCTAGCCGAGTGTTGAGGGAGAGTTTCGTCAGCACGACGGCGTGGTGATGATGATGATGTTCTACCGACGCAGGGCTTCGCCTAAGCACCGCTACAGTATTATCGAGGAGGACTATGGTCGAGTGGGGCACCGCACACGGCTAAAAGATCAAACGATCAATTGTTGTCTCTAGGGTGCCCTCCTGCCCCCGTATATAAAGGAGCAAGGGGGGAGGAGCAGCCGGCCAGGAGGGGCGCGCCAGTAGGAGTCCTACTCCTGGGAGTAGGAGTAGGACTCCCTCCCTTTTCCTTGTTGGATTAGGAGTGAAGGGGGAAAGAGGAGGGAGAGAGGAAGGAGGGGGGGGGCGCCGCCCCCTTCTCCTTGTCCTATTCAGACTAGGGGGGAGGGGCGCGCGGCCCTGCCCTGGCCGCCTCTCCTCTTTTCCACAAAGGCCCACTATGGCCCATTAAGCCCCCGGGGGGTTCCGGTAACCCCTCGATACTCCGGTAAAATCCCGATTTTACCCGAAACACTTTCGATATCCAAATATAGGCTTCCAATATATCAATCTTCATGTCTCGACCATTTCGAGACTCTTCGTCATGTCCGTGATCATCCGGGACTCCAAACAACCTTCGGTACATCAAAACTCATAAACTCATAATATAACCGTCATCGAAACTTTAAGCGTGCGGACCCTACGAGTTCGAGAACTATGTAGACATGACCGAGACATGTCTCCAGTCAATAACCAATAGCGGAACCTGTATGCTCATATTGGCTCCCACATATTCTACGAAGATCTTTATCGGTCAGACCGCATAACAACATACGTTGTTCCCTTTGTCATCGGTATGTTGCTTGTCCGAGATTCGATCGTCGGTATCTCAATACCTAGTTCAATCTCGTTACCGGCAAGTCTCTTTACTCGTTTTGTAATACATCATCCCGCAACTAACTCATTAGTTGCAATGCTTGCAAGGCTTAAGTGATGTGCATTATCGAGAGGCCCCAGAGATACCTGTCCGACAATCGGAGTGACAAATCCTAATCTCGAAATACGCCAACCCAACAAGTACTTTAGAAGACACTTGTAGAGCACCTTTATAATCACCCAGTTACATTGTGACGTTTGGTAGCACACAAAGCATTCCTCCGGTAAACGGGAGTTGCATAATCTCATAGTCATAGGAACATGTATAAGTCATGAAGAAAGCAATAGCAACATACTTATCGATCGAGTGCTAAGCTAACGGAATGGGTCAAGTCAATCACATCATTCTCCTAATGATGTGATCCCGTTAATCAAATGACAACTCATGTCAATGGCTAGGAAACATAACCATCTTTGATCAATGAGCTAGTCAAGTAGAGGCATACTAGTGACACTCTGTTTGTCTATGTATTCACACAAGTATTATGTTTCCGGTTAATACAATTCTAGCATTAATAATAAACATTTATCATGATATAAGGAAATAAATAATAACTTTATTATTGCCTCTAGGGTATATTTCCTTCACAGGGCTGCACCCCCCCTCCGCAACGCACTTGGCCTAGGCAGATGGCCGGTGGGCGGGGTGGTTCTAATCATGGCGCGGGTGGCCGAGGTATGGGAGCTTTTGCGGGAGACGGCTGCAATACTCCTCGTGGTCAGTGGGGAGACGATGGTTTTAATGCCTATGGAGAAGGCCTTCATCGAGGTTTGTTGTCTACCGGTGGTGGGCGCGGCTATGCTTGGACAGATCGCGGGGCTGCCAGTAGAGGTTTTCAAGGACCGCCGGGAAACTTTGTGGAGGGAGCTGTTGGCCCCAATAACCGTTTCCGAGGCCGCTTCCGCGGAGGTCATGGCGGCTACTGGCGCTCGCCTCCTCCGCGTCCTCCGCCCGTTGCTACAGGTTCAGAGACGAGCCTAGAGGAGACGCCTACCGATGGTGCGGTATTACCCACGGTTGCGGTGGAGCCCATTCAGCATGGTGATACTGCGTCTGACAAAGGTACGGAGAAATCCGATGGTGACAAACCGTCCAAGTGGGCAGTTAAGAAGAAAAAGTTGACCTGTTTTCGTTGCGGTGAATCGGGACACATTATGGCTGAATGCTCTGTTGAGTTATGTGACTTATGCTGGAAACCGAAGCATACAGCGGCCGAGTGTCTGCTTCTTTTAGGGCCCAAGCCCTCGGTTACCATCTATGGGGTATGTTGCTCAGAGTTGATGTTCTTCGAGTCACCTAATGTGGCTCCTATCACGCCCATGATTGAAAGCTCCTTCCCAGGTGTGGTGAAAGTGGTTCATGGCCCTCTGAATGAAGCTCAGATTATTCAGCAGCTACGAGAGTTGGCACTGGGTAATTTTCAATGGTCTTTGCTGCAGTTATCAAATCAGACTTACAAAGTGGAGTTTCCTTCTAAAGAGTATCAGTTGAGAATCCTCAAATTTGGCATGTGTAGAGTCACTGGAACAAGTTTTGTGTTGCAGTTTGATGAGTGGAAAGAGGGAGCCTCAGGGTACGCCGTTGACTCAGATTTGGGTTCGTTTCTCGGGGGCGCCATCGGAACCACTGGATAATTTGTTGGTCACATGGAGCCTGGGATCCTTGCTTGGCAAGATGGAACAAGTGGATATGCCCTTCACACACGCTCATGGGGTGGCACGTTTGCTTGTTAGTGTGGCTAACATTGAGTTCTTGCCGGATGTGGTAAGATGGACTCATGAAGGCATGGTGTACTTGTTGGATGTTGAGTATGAGGATCCAAATTTGTTTCAGGACTTTGAGGAGGTTCAACATATGGATACTTCTGAGGGTGGAGATGACTCCGGGAACCAGGAGGATAATGCACAAAACAATGTTGACAAGGCCAGAGGGCCTTCCACTTCATCTAAAGCAGGAGAGCCAGCTAATGACAAGTCTCTGGTTTCTGCTCCGACCAACATGCTGCAGCTAGGATCCTTGGGGGCGTTCTCTGCGCCTCCTTGTCTTTGGAGTGATTGAGTTGATTTGGATGATCCGGCGGAACATCTTCCACCAGTGATTGTGGGGTCTGAGTCTTTGTTTGTGATGGATGGACATGCTGGAGTCGGTGGACAGGAGGACGCCATTGCCCCCTCTTCACGGTTGTGTATGATGGAGGTGGCGGCTGCTTTGGATGCCGTGGCGGGAGGAGGTGGGCAGATGGCCCGGCCGTCTTCCTCGACTTCTTCATCTTCGCTGAAGGGGCCCAAGGAAGGATCGACAACCATGGGTTCCCGCGGGGGACCGGAGGACCTCGGATGGGCATGCGGGTAGGAGGCCTGCGCACCCCTTTCTACCCCTCAGGCGATGCACCCGCTGACATCGCCGATGGCTCCGGTACCGGTGATGGCAGCCCTAGTAGGAGGGTTTCCTGGGGTTGCCATCCAAGGGCCCTGCTCGCCCTACGTTTCAATCGCTTTGGTTGCGCCCGTGGTTGGTGGGGTTCCCGTGGCAGCCCCGGGATCCGGGCATTGGCCGATGCCATGGGAGGCTTCGAGGCCTCTTGGTGACTCATCGATTGCTCTAGTTGAGTTGAGCTCAGTTGGGGGTCGGGCAGGAGGCCCTACCCCAAACAGGGCTACGAGGGAGGAGGTCATTGCTTATGGAGGGATACCGGATCCTGTTTCTGAGGGGCGGCGGGTGAGTAGTCGTCTCCAGGAGTAGCCGGATGTGGATGCCATGCAACTAAGGTGCGCTATGCGGGCGACCAAGCTCCGTGACATTGAGGTCACTACTGGTATGTCAGTCAATACATCAAATTCCATTATGCATTTTTCCAATGATGAGATTATTCACAATGCAAATCAATTATGGGTTTCACTAGGTAATAATGGTAGTGAAATCACAAAATAAGTTAATGATATTCTTGATCTCGAAGCGGAGCGCGCTTTGGAAATGATTCACAACATAGCAGCTGTCAAACCCATGAATGATGCTGAGATAGATGCGTTGGGGGTCAGGGCTCTTGATAGTTTTTGTGTGGATCTTGCCCCTTCACTTCCCGAGGCAGAGGAATTAAAGGGAGTCGGGTCCCCTACGGCCTCGAGCCATGTTGATATTCTGGAGGTTACCTCCCCAGAGCCCGGTTCTGAAGACCGGCGGGAGGATCAGAATAAGCCTAAGTGGAAATGGAAACAGAAGGTTTATCCATTTTGGGATGTGCGTAGAAGTGCTAGGATCCGTACCTCTAAAAAATTCATGATGAAATATGAGAGGAATTTTTTGGAATAACAGAGGTCTTAAAGACTTGGCTAAAAGAAGGTTTCTAGCGGAAGCATCTATTGAATATCAACTGGATTTTATTGCCCTGTCCGAGACTGGAAGGGATAATTTCACCCCCAATTTCTTAGCACGTTATCGGGGGGTATCGACTTTGACTGGCACTGCTTACGTCCGAGAGGAAGGTCAGGAGGGGTTCTACTCGGGGTTAAGTGTGACTCGTTGGAAGTTCGGAGTGTGGTCATGGGAGAGTTTGCAGTTAAGTTTTGGGTCAGATCAAAGGCAGATGGGTTTAACTAGGCTTTGGTGGCAGTATATGGTGCCGCGCAACCCAAACTTAAGCTAGATTTTTTGGTCGATCTTGTCCGCATCTGTGGTAGTGAACAACTCCCTATCCACGTTGGGGGCGATTTCAACATTATTCGAAGGAAGGAGGAGAAGAATAATGAGAATTTTGACGGCAGATGGTCGTTTATATATGTTCAATACTATAATCGAAAGCTTGGATCTTAGAGAGATCGAGCTGTCTGGTAGGAAATTCACTTGGGCCAATTCGCTACCTAATCCAACTTTTGAGAAGCTGGACCGTGTCCTGGCTAGCTTCGAATGGGAACAGAAGTTCCCACTCGTAACAGTCCAGGTGTTATCACGCACAATTTCGGACCACACCCCGTTGCTTGTTGACTCTGCCAATCTGACCCATGTGGGAAATAAGGACACCTTTTCTTTCGAATATCATGGTTCGATAGAGAAGGGTTCCTTGATTTGATTACTAGAGAATGGGCAAAAGATTCAGGAGGAAGGTCGCCTGTTGAAAGGTGGCAGAATAAGATTAGGCACCTGCGAAGATTCCTTCGTGGATGGGCTAAACATACGCATGGGATTTATAAGGCTGAGAAGGAAAGGCTCCTTTTTCTTATTCAATCCCTAGATTTAAAAGCCAAGTCCGCTATCTCAGATACGAAGAGCTGGAAACTAAGATGGAGGCAGAGTTGAGACTGAAAGAACTTCTTCGGGAGGAGGAATTGAAGTGGGCGTTGCGAGCTAAGGTTTGCAAAATCGTTCAAGGGGATGATAACACTCAGTTCTTCCATATGATTGCAAATGGAAAACACCGCAAGAAGAGGATATTTCAGCTAGAGCAGGACGAAGGGACGATTTTAGGACAAGAGAATCTGAAAGTGTATATCACCAATTACTATAAGCAGCTGTTTGGGCCTCCGTAGGATAACTTTGTGTCCTTAGATGAGTCCAGGGTTGAGGATGTCCCTCAACTTGCGTCAGACGAGAATGAGATTTTGACTGCCCCATGTACGGAGAAAGAGGTGTTCGAGGCCATTTCACAAATGAAAAACAATAAGGCTCCGGGGCCGATGGTTTTCCGGCGGAGTTTTATAATTTTTTTGGCATATTATCAAAGGGGATTTGCTTCCGATGTTCCATGATCTATTCTCTGGACAGCTTTAGTTGTTTCAACTTAATTTTGGAACGATAACTCTACTCCCTAAGAAAATAGAGGCCGTTTGTATTGAGCAGTTCAGGCCTATCTGTCTTGTTAATGTCAGTTTCAAAATTTTCACCAAGGTTGGGACGAATAGGATTACGCAAATTGCGCACTCTGTGGTGCAGCCGTCCCAAACCGCTTTCATGCCGGACAAAAACATCCTAGAAGCGGTTGTCGTCCTGCATGAAACGCTCCATGAAATCCACACGAAAAAACTGGACAGAGTTGTTTTCAAAGTGGACTTTGAGAAAGCATACGATAAGGTCAAATGGCCCTTCCTTCAATAGGCTTTGCGTATGAAAGGTTTTGATCGGGCCTGGAGACACTAGGTAGACTCTTTTACGCAAAAAGGGAGAGTTGGGATTAAAGTGAATGATGATATAGGTCACTATTTCCAAACACACAAAGGGCTGAGGCAAGGAGATCCGATGTCACCTATCCTATTCAACATAGTGGTCGATATGTTGACAATTCTCATAGGAAGGGCTAAGGATGCGCATCAGGTAGGTGCCTCTGATACGTCTCCGTCATATCTACTTTTCCAAACACTTTTGCCCTTGTTTTGAACTCTAACTTGCATGATTTGAATGGAACTAACCCGGACTGACGCTGTTTTCAGCAGAATTGCCATGGTGTTATTTATGTGCAGAAACAAAAATTCTCGGAATGACCTAAAACTTCATGGAACGTCTTTTTAGAAATAATAAAAAATCCTTGCCAAATATGAAGACCAAGGGGCCCACACCCCGTCCACGAGGGTGGGGGGAGCGCCCATACCTCGTGGGCCCCCTGGAGCTCCTCCGACGCCAACTCCAACTCTATATATTTGCTTTCGGGGAGAAAAAAATCAAGGAGAAGAAATAATCGTGTTTTACGATACGGAGCCGCCTCCAAGCCCTAAAACCTCTCGGGAGGGCTGATCCGGAGTCCGTTTGGGGCTCCACAGAGGGGGATCCGTCGCCGTCGTCATCATCAACCATCCTCCATCACCAATTTCATGATGCTCACTGCCGTGCGTGCGTAATTCCATGGTAGGCTTGCTGGACGGTGATGGGTTGGATGAGATCTATCATGTAATCGAGTTAGTTTTGTTAGGGTTTGATCCCTAGTATCCACTATGTTCTGAGATTGATGTTTCTATGACTTTGCTATGCTTAATGCTTGTCACTAGGGCCCGAGTGCCATGATTTCAGATCTGAACCTATTATGTTTTCATGAATATATGTGTGTTATTGATCCTATCTTGCAAGTCTATAGTCAGCTACTATGTGTTATGATCCGGCAACCCCTAAGTGACAATAATCGGGACCACTCCCGGTGATGACCATAGTTTGAGGAGTTCATGTATTCACTATGTGCTAATGCTTTGTTCTAGTTCTCTATTAAAAGGAGGCCTTAATATCCCTTAGTTTCCATTAGGACCCCGCTGCCACGGGAGGGTAGGACAAAAGATGTCATGCAAGTTCTTTTCCATAAGCACGTATGACTATATTCGGAATACGTGCCTACATTACATTGATGAATTGGAGCTAGTTCTGTGTCACCCTATGTTATGACTGTTATATGATGAACCGCATCTGGCATAATTATACATCACCAATCCAATGCCTACGAGCTTTTCCTATATTCTTTTTCACTTATTTACTTTTCCGTTGCTACTATTACAATCACTACAAAACACCAAAAATATTACTTTTGCTATATTTACTTTTGTTACCGTTACCACTACTATCATATTACTTTGCTACTAAATACTTTGCCGCATATATTAAGTTATCCAGGTGTGGCTGAATTGACAACTCAGTTGCTAATACTTGAGAATATTCTTTGGCTCCCCTTGTGTCGAGTCAATAAATTTGGGTTGAATACTCTACCCTCGAAAACCGTTGCGATCCCCTATACTTGTGGGTTATCAAGACTATTTTCTGACGCGGTTGCCGGGGAGCATAGCTCTATTCTTTGAGTCACTTGGGATTTATATCTGCTGGTCACTATGAAGAACTTGAAAGACGCTAAGACAACAATTTATCCCTCAACTATGAGGGGAGGTAAGGAACTGCCATCTAGCTCTGCACTTGATTCACCTTCTGTTTTGAGTAAGCTTGCGACACTTAAACCTGCTTCTGCTATTCGTTCTGATATGTCGCATGTTATTGATGATGCCACTTCCGCTATGCATGATACTTATGATGAAACTACTTCTATGCTTGATACTTCTATGCCACTTGGTGAATTTCTTGATGAACAAATTGCTAGGGCTAGAGAGAAAGAAATTATTGAAACTGATTGTATTGATGAAAGTTATGATGAAGATATGCCTGTTATTCCTGATGGTTATGTTTTTGATATGGAAGCTTCTGCAACTATTTTAGCTTGCAAAGATAGATATGAACTGAATAGGTTATTAGTTAAATGGAATAAGCAATCTCTTAAGGATAGAATGAAACCTGACCCTGCTTTTGCTACTTCACCTATTTGTGTTGCCGATAAGGATTATGAATTCTCTGTTGATCCTGATGTAATTACTTTGGTTGAATCCGATCCTTTTCATGTTTATGAATCTAAAACTGTTGTGGCACATCTTACTAAATTAAATGATATAGCCACCCTGTTCACTAACGATGAGAGATCTCGCTACCTTTATATCCTTAAAATATTTCCGTTCTCATTAAAGGGTGATGCTAAGATATGGTTTAATTCTCTTGATCCTGGTTGTGTGTGCAGTCCCCAGGATATGATTTATTACTTCTCTGCTAAATATTTCCCTACTCATAAGAAACAAGTTGTTTTAAGGGAAATATACAACTTTGTGCAAATTGAAGAAGAGAGTCTCCCACAAGCTTGGGGGAGGCTTCTCAAGTTACTTAATGCTTTGCCTGATCATCCTATTAAGAAAAATGAAATACTTGATATCTTTTATAATGGACTAACCGATGCTTCCAGAGATTACCTGGATAGTTGTGCTGGTTCTGTTTTCAGGGAAAGAACACCGGATGAAGCTGAAATTCTATTGAATAATATGTTGACAAATGAAAATAATTGGACACTTTCTGAGCCAGCTCCTACTCCAATTATTGAGCCTATTCCTAAACCAACTCCGAAGAAGAGAGGTGTTCTATTTCTCAGTCCTCAAGATAGGCAAAGAAATCTATGAAAAAAAGGTATTAAAGCTGAAGATGTTAAGAATTTACCTCTTATTGAAGAAATACATGGCCTTAATCTACCACCTGTTGAAGGAACATATGATCTTGATCCATTACCTATTGAAGAACCTCATGGTCTTGATAACCCGACACAGGTAGTAAAGGTAAATTCCCTATATAGATATGATAGAGATGAAATCCCTCCTACTAAAATTGCTAGCCAATGCTTGGACGAGTTTGATAACTTTATGGTTATGCAAGAAGATTTCGATGCTTACTTTGGTAGACAATTAATACAAAATGCTTATATGATTAAACACTTGGGTGATTATATGGCTAATATTAGAGGTGAACTTAAACTCGTTAGCAAACACGCTTCTATGGTTACCACTCAAGTAGATCAAGTACTTAAAGCTCAAAATGATTTGCTCAATGAAATGAATAGTAAGAAAAATGATTATGCTGTTAGAGTGGCTACTAGAACTGGTAGAATGACTCAGGAACCTTTGTATCCTGAAGGCCACCCTAAAAGAATTGAGCAAGATTCTCAGAGAAATAATATTGATGTACCTAGTTCTTCTAAAAGGAAGAAAAAGAAAAATGATAGGACTTTTCAAACTTCACTACAAAGAAAAGACACATTCGTGACATTTTGGGCCGAACGAATTTTTTTCTGTCATACATATGACACTTCTATGACGATAATTGTGAAAAAACCCGGTATCATGATAGATGTGGTGGGCTCCTACTTTTATGACAAAAAATCATGACAGAAAATGGGCTTTTTGTCCTGGGCGGGCCGGAGACGCAGCTGCACGACATTCTTTGCGCCGTCCATGACGGAAAAAACCGTGGTAGAAGCTAGGGGGAGGAAAATTTCGGGGAGTTCCCGGTTATAGTGGGAGGTCGGGGGCCGAGCGATGCACGTTTCTCTCATACACATACGCGCGTGTGTGCGAGGCGTTGGCTCTAACTGAACCCGAGCGAGGCGTTGGGCTCTAACTGAACCTGAGCGATTGCACTGCAGGCTACGCGTTACTGAACCCGAGCAATCGATCGATGGCTGTTAACTGAACCCGATCGAGCGATTCCTTCGTTACTGCTGCTAACTGAAGCCGATCGATGCTGCCTCTAGGATGAACAGGAGCCCATGGAGGCTGGAGGAGGTCGACGGTAGCCCGTGGAGGCTGAAGGAGGTCGACAGTGGAGATGAACAGTATCCCGTGGAGTCCCATTTTGCGGTACGCCATACCCCTCCCGATGAACAGGACCCCCGTTTCGACCGTAGCGCTCCAACACAACTCCATTTCCTCCGTTTGGCGGTACGCCACACCCCTCCCGATCAACAGGACCCCCGTTTTGACCGTAGGAGGTCCGTTTCCTCCGTTTTACGGTACGCCAGACCCCTCCCGATGAACAGGATCCCGTTTCGAATGTGGCCGGTCGAACACAAGGCCGTTTCCTCCATTTTGTGGTACGCCAGGCCTCGTTTCCATCGTCTGTTCCGTCCAAGCCCTCCCGATGAACACGACCACGCATTCCGTTCCGACCCAGCCGGTTGGCTCCCACGCGTTCCGTTGCCTCCCGATGAACACGACGCATTCCGTTGCCTCCCCATGAACACGACGCATTCCGTTGCCTCCCATGAACACGACGACGACGTTGTTTCTCTGTTCCGACCCAGCCATGTACACGAGCCCTGGCCATACGCATGCACGAGTAGGCGTTCGAGACCCCGCCCATATGTACACATACGTGGCCGTATTTTCTTTCTTGCACCCGGGCCGTTGTACGTACATGTACATGCTACGTGCGCGCGTCTACTACGACACATACGCGCCTCTACTATGACACATGCGCGCCTCTACATCTAACAGTATATATGTACGTACACGTTCGCGACCAGAATGACAACGCTACGTACGCTTCGACCAGGTGGGTCCCGACTGTCAGGCACTTCCTTGCCTGCGAAGATGTAGCTGATGGGTCCCAACAGTCAGGGGGGCGAATCATTTTTTTTGCCCGGACGCACTTCCTTGTGTGCGAAGATGTAGCTGGTGGGTCCCAGCAGTCAGGGGCAAACGTTTTTTTTGCGAAATACGGTGGCCCGTCCGGTGGGTCCCCGCTGTCAGGTGGAGGAATAATTATTTTGCGTGTAATAAGGAGGCACTTCCTTGCTGCGGCCGTGGACCCAGCTGTCAGCCTCTCCACGTACAGTCCATGTCCGATGGAAGCAATTCCTTGACCATGTTGACCATGCCGCGCCGAGAGCACCAGGGCGGTGGACGACGGCAAGGCCTAGGAAGGTGACGACGCGGAGCCGGGGAAGACGCGGCAGTGGATGCCCACGCGTAGAGGAGTATGAGGGTTCACTCGTTCGGTTGTGGTGTGAGGCTGCCGTCGCCGCAGAATAACAGGGGGTGTGGGTGCGTAGAGGGATTGCCTGGCCAGCGGTGGGAGTAGTAGGGGGCGGTGAGGCCTCCGGGGCATCACAGCCGGCCACGGGAGGTGGGAGTAGGCGGTCCCGCCGGCGCTGCTTTGGCGGCTGGAGCAAGAAGATCAGAGATTGAAGAAACACGACGGCCGTTGGATTGACATCCAACAGTTACGTCTACTAGAATCGTTTGTTGACATATATAATAACTAAAAAAATCTTGCATATGCCTCAACTAAACAGGCCCACAGGTCAGACCACTCCCTCTTTTTTTAATAATTTATATATAGCTCATGGCAACTTCTTATGCAATTTATTGCAGTCGTTTTTTTGGTTGGCCAGGGCCAATTTCGCATATTTCTGTGGGTTCCAAACTATTTTTAATACCGAAATGTCGAGCCAGATTTAAAGTACTTTGAAGATATATTTAAATTAGGTTAATGCCCAGTGAAATAGGAATCTGAAAATGTGAAAAAATTCAGAAATTATAAAATAATTGCCAATTTGTCATCTGTTTTTATATTTACAACCCATTTCATATTAGTTTCAAGATTTGCAGGCGTCTTGAAAGAGTTGCAGCCCATCAGGACGTAGAAAAGTAAGTAGGCCTGGATTGGGTATTCTTTAGAAAAAATAAACTGGGCTAATTTTCACAAAGAAAAAATAGCTGGGCTGGTCACATGGTGAACATAAAATATAAGCCTGGGCTAGACATGCCACAGCCCAGTTCAAACCCTGCTCCGTCTCAACGATACCAAACAAAAAAAATACTGCTCGAGTAGCTACGTCCGAGGTGTCAGCCGATCTTGTGTTGTTCTCTTGTCTATGGACTATATACGCTCACAATGTCGTGGGTCCCAGATGTCAGGAAAACACTAGGAGGAAGCATTTTATTTTTCCATACGCTGACGTGGTGGGCCCCTACTGTCATCCTCTCCACGTACTTCTGCCGATTCGTGTTGTTTGTTGACCATGTTGACAACGCGAGAGGGCGGCGCCGCGACGAGCGCACCAAAGCGCGCGGAGGACGTCATCGTTAACGATTTAGGAGACGGTGGGGCGGCGATGCGTGCGCTGAGGCGCAGCCAGCCGTGGGAGGCGGAAGCAGGCGGCCCCGCCGGCGCTGGTTTGGTTTTGGCGGCTGGAGGAAGACATGACTGAAGAAACACGACAGACCGTAAAAGCAGCAGGAGTACTTAACAACGTTCACTGAAACCAGCAGGGGCACTTAACAACCAAAGCTAAAAGTAGTATGAGTACTTATACAGGTTCAACCGTACAAAGCACGCCTCGAACAGTGCTACTTTGCCTACAGTTAACCAAGGGTGAGGCCGCCAAGCCCCAGGACAAGGTCCAAGTGCCACCCCGCGCATCCACAACCTTCTGAAAGCGGCTTCATCTCACAACGTGGTCAATAAACAGGATATTCGCTTTAGAGCCATGGAAAAGCATGAACATAATCTTCTGTCCTATTCTCCAAGATGGACGGGCCTTCATTATTTGAGACCACCCATGAATAAGTATCTTTTCACCTCCAAGGGGAATTGAGTAGGTCGACATCAACATCATGTTGTGACCAAGCGCAAGTCTGACCCGACCATGGTCAGGCATCTGTATAGGAGCAATAGAATTCGGTTGTTCCTATTTCAAGAAGATCACAGCTGTAAAACTGTGTATAAGCAATAGTTTATGAACAACATATATAATAGAAAACAGCTCGTACCATAAGTTTCTCGACACAGTTGGACCTGTTCAACGAGTGCAGCAGTGGCACACATATCCCACGTGGCCTTCCACCATTGAAACGCCCCACAAGGACCTCAAGACGATCAATAAAGTGTAGGAACTTGTGGATGTCGATCCAGTCAACTTCAGTGCCATTAGTAACAGCCGAGTTATTATAGAGTAACAAACGAGCAGACTGCTTAACTCCGAAAAACCTACACGTGCCACCAATGATGAGAAAGTATTAGTTAGAAGTAGCATCTTCGTGAGGGATTCGTTGCTACTTCTAAAGTTAAATTGTGATTAGTTAGACAGAATAGGTGGATTAAGAAGTAATCGAGGCAAAAGCAAGAACCAGATACAAAACTAACATGGATGAACAATTGGAACAACGTCGGGGTGGAAGATCGCAGTGAAGATGAGACCAGGTTCTGCTATTTCCATCAACATTTGTGCGCCAACTTTCAGTCTGTAACACTTGAGAAAGTTTATCCAAGTTCGGCCATAGAAAAGCAGCGATCTTCTTGGTTCATGAACCCAACTCGGAACTTATAACCATGGCTTGTCTTCACTGTGACCATTAAACTAGTGTATTCAGGTATGGCAAGACCGAGCATCTTGAGTACATGTGTTCTGGCAGAGCAAATAATACACTGCGGGAAAAATAATATGAGAATACAACATGTTCAAAAAAAACCCCACCCTCCCGGATAGAAAAGAGGATTCTAGGAACATACTGTGCATGTTTCAAAATGCTGTGTTAGGATGAGAAGGAACAAGTGTGGCGTCTCGCCGATGGCGCAGAAACCTGTAGGGTACTCGCACTTTGGGCACTGCAAATGAAACACACTAGATTCAGTAGGAAGAAAAATGCATCAACGGCTGCCATCCTAGGATTACCTGCGACCAAGGGACTTGGGTTTATCGGGGATGGATGAAGAATTCATACCTGGTTCTCCATGCGAAAACCCTATGCAATTGTCGAGAGGGGGTTTTCTCTGAACAAGCAGACGAGGGAGAAGGGGATTCAGGCCCAGTGAAATATTGCTGCTTCGTCCGTCCAGCTTACTGCTAAAGCTGGAAGGGGGGTTGTGATTTGATGGCTCATTGGGCATTACTGCGGCACTACGACCGGGGTGTGTCTACCGTGAAGTTGTGCACTCTAATTTGTGCATATGTCACGTGGACCCCGTTGCCAGTTGCCCCACATATCAGCGAAAGGAAGTAGAAAAAGGAGTAACTAGTTACATATAAATATATATTTTGACAGAGAGATACTCCCTCTGTAAAGAAATATACAAATCTTTTATATCGCACGCTCACCTTGCCGAGAAATATACTCCCTCTGCAACGCACGGGCATTATGGGGGTTCAGCTTTTTTATGGGGGTTCAGCTGATAATATAATACTCAGATAGGCTCACGGTTCTGGACTTTGGGCCGCAGGCCGACCCTGCATGTTTGGGGGCCCATGTGTTCTCCCTCAGTGCTTTTCATATTACAAGCGATCGGTACGGCGCTGGTTTTAGATGCTGTCGCAAGGCGAATACACAAAATTAATAAAGCACGACAACTGTTGGAATGAAATCGAACGACAGTTCCTAACCAGCAATCAGAGTTGCAATTCTATCAACGATATACCATGTGATAAATAATACTATCGTACTACTTATACACACAGGACACTTGTTTCACCATGCTAGATTATTACATCAAAATCTCTCGGAGGACAGATCAGTTCGGCAGTTGCGTGCTGCTACTAAAGAATTTCAAAGTTGATTTGGACCAACTCTCCTTGCCGAGAAAGTTTGATTTTCACATCATCCCCTACCGCAAGATATGATTTAGATTTGAACCTTGACCACCCTTTAGCATCAATCATCATGCGACCATCCTTTGTACTTACGGTATATTGAGCAGGTTCATTCACACCAAGGCTACGCATGGTAAGAGAAACTTGGCCGCGGTCACCCGGATTGTTGAACGACTCCCTCGTGCTCTAGAAATTCTCTGTTTGCAAACAAGAAGACATACCCAAACAGTTAGATCAACACAGTGAATCATGTGAAACAACATGGAAAGAAAAAAGAAGGTGGACATGTCGGTTTTTGTAAGGACTTTGGTATATGAAGTGCGAACTGCATCCCAGTCTGTTGCTGGTGCAACTGCACGGGCCGGAGCAGATGCAAGTGGAAGTGTTGGTGCAGGTGCCGAAGCCGCTGCTGCTGCCGGAGATGGTGCTCCTTGTAGAGCTGGGGCCGGTGTCGGAGCAGGTGCCGGTGGCGATGCCCGATCCTCCGGTAGATCTGAAGGAAATATGCCCTAGAGGCAATAATAAAGTTATTATTTATTTCCTTATATCATGATAAATGTTTATTATTCATGCTAGAACTGTATTAACCGGAAACATAATACATGTGTGAATACATAGACAAACAGAGTGTCACTAGTATGCCTCTACTTGACTAGCTCGTTAATCGAAGATGGTTATGTTTCCTGACCATGAACAAAAGAGTTGTTATTTGATTAATGGGATCACATCATTAGGAGAATGATGTGATTGACATGACCAATTCCATTAGCTTAGCACCCGATCGTTTAGTATGTTGCTATTGCTTTCTTCATGACTTATACATGTTCCTATGACTATGAGATTATGCAACTCCCGTTTGCCGGAGGAACACTTTGTGTACTACCAAACGTCACAACGTAACTGGGTGATTATAAAGGAGCTCTACAGGTGTCTCCGAAGGTACATGTTGGGTTGGCGTATTTCAAGATTAGGATTTGTCACTCCGATTGTCGGAGAGGTATCTCTGGGCCCTCTCGGTAATGCACAGCACATAAGCCTTGCAAGCATTGCAACTAATGAGTTAGTTGTGAGATGATGTATTACGGAACGAGTAAAGAGACTTGCCGGTAACGAGATTGAACTAGGTATTAAGATACCGACGATCGAATCTCGGGCAAGTAACATACCGATGACAAAGGGAACACCGTATGTCGTTATGCAGTCTGACCGATAACGATCTTTGTAGAATATGTAGGAGCCAATATGAGCATCCAAGTTCCGCTATTGGTTATTGACTGGAGACGTGTCTCGGTCATGTCTACATTGTTCTCGAACCCGTAGGATCCGCACGCTTAAGGTTTCGATGACAGTTATATTACGAGTTTATGAGTTTTGATGTATCGAAGGAGTTCAGAGTCCCGGATGAGATCGGGGACATGACGAAGAGTCTCGAAATGGTCGAGACGTAAAGATCGATATATTGGACGACTATATTCGTACATCGGAAAGGTTCTGAGTGGTTCGGGTATTTTTTGGAGTACCGGGGAGTTACGGGAATACGGGGGAAGAAGTATATGGGCCTTATTGGGTTTTAGGGGAGAGGAAGAGGCAGGCCGCGCCCCCCCATTGACTAGTCCGAATTGGACTAGGGGGAGGGGCGGCGCCCCCTCCTTCCTTCTCTTCCCTCTTCCCTTTCCTTGACTCCTACTCCTACTACTTGGAAGGGGGGAATCCTACTCCCGGTGGGAGTAGGACTCCTCCAGGGCACGCCACTGGGGCCGGCCCTCTCCCCCCTCCTCCACTCCTTTATATACGGGGGCAGGGGGCACCCCATAGACACACAAGTTGATCTTCGTGATCGTTCTCTTAGCCGTGTACGGTGCCCCCCTCCACCATACTCCTCGATAATATTGTAGCGGTGCTTAGGCGAAGCCCTGCGATGGTAGAACATCAAGATCGTCACACGCCGTCGTGCTGACGGAACTCTTCCCCGACACTTTGTTGGATCAGAGTCCGGGGATCGTCATCGAGCTGAACGTGTGCTAAAACTCGGAGGTGCCGTAGTTTCGGTGCTTGATCGGTCGGATCGCGAAGACGTACTACTACATCAACCGCGTTGTCATAACGCTTCCGCTTTCGGTCTACGAGGGTACATAGACAACACTCTCCCCTCTCGTTTCTATGCATCTCCATGATCTTGCGTGTGCGTAGGAAATTTTTGAAATTACTACGTTCCCCAACAGTGGTATCAGAGCCTAGGTTTTATGTGTTGATGTTATATGCACGAGTAGAACACAAGTGAGTTATGGGCGATATAAGTCATACTGCTTACCAGCATGTCATACTTTGGTTCGGCGGTATTGTTGGATGAAGCGGCCCAGACCGAGATTACACGTACGCTTACGCGAGACTGGTTCTACCGCGTGCTTTGCACACAGGTGGCTGGCGGGTGTTAGTTTCTCCAATTTAGTTGAACCAAGTGTGGTTACGCTCGGTCCTTGCGAAGGTTAAAACAGCACCAACTTGACAAACTATCGTTGTGGTTTTTGATGCATAGGTAAGATTGGTTCTTGCTAAGCCCGTAGTAGCCACGTAAAACTTGCAACAACAAAGTAGAGGACGTCTAACTTGTTTTTTGCAGGGCATGTTGTGATGTCATATGGTCGACATGATGCTAAATTTTATTGTATGAGATGATCATATTTTGTAACCGAGTTATCGGCAACTGGCAGGAGCCATATGGTTGTCGCTTTATTGTATGCAATGCAATCGCCCTGTAATGCTTTACTTTATCACTAAACGGTAGCGATAGTCGTAGAAGCATAAGATTGGCGAGACGACAACGATGCTACGATGGAGATCAAGGTGTCGCGCCGGTGACGATGGTGATCATGACGTTGCACTACTAGGGAAAAGCCTATACACAGAATCTTACCAGCAGCGCGCTTTAAAATCAGGCGCTGCTGCTAAGTAGCAGTAGCGCGGGTTTTTAACCCTCGCTACTACTAAGTTGATAGCAGTAGCGCTGGTTTTTAACCCTCGCTACTACTAAGCGGTCTCTACTGTGCCCCCCGGGACATGCCATAGTAGTAGCGCGGGTTTTTAACCCTCGCTACTACTAAATTGATAGCAGTAGCGCTGGGTTTTACCCCTCGCTACCTCTAAGCGGTCTCTACGGTGCCCCATGGCCATGCCATAGTAGTAGCGAGGGTTATAAACCCGCGCTACTACTAAGTTTTTACCCCTCACTACTACTAAGAGATATCAACCGTGCCCCTCCGGGACATGCCATAGTAGTAGCGAGGTGTAAAATCCCTCGCTAGTACTAAAGGTCCCATTTCGAAACTCTACCCCCCCCCCCCCGTGGATCGCCTTTTCGGTTTTGTAAAAAGCAAAAGAAAATGATAAAAACTTCAAAAGTTAAAATCCTTCGAGATGTAGTTATGTTACTACATCTACTAGTTAGGAAAATTTAAAAACTTAAATTTGGACATTTTTTGCAAAAAGTGTAGGGAAAATGTAAAACGGCTATAACTTTTGCATACGATGTTAGAAAAAAAGTATAATATATCAAAATGTTTCAAAAATTAAAATCCTTCGAGATGTAGTTATGTTACTACATCTACTAGTTAGGAAAATTTAAAAACTTAAATTTGGACATGTTTTGCAAAAATTGTAGGGAAAATGTAAAACGGCTATAACTTTTGCATACGATGTCAGAAAAAACGTATAATATATCAAAATGTTCAGCACGAATTGAAGTGGGCGTTGCGAGCTAAGGTTTGCAAAATCGTTCAAGGGTATGATAACACTCAGTTCTTCCATATGATTGCAAATGGAAAACACCGCAAGAAGAGGATATTTCAGCTAGAGCAGGACGAAGGGACGATTTTAGGACAAGAGAATCTGAAAGTGTATATCACCAATTACTATAAGCAGCTGTTTGGGCCTCCGGAGGATAACTTTGTGTCCTTAGATGAGTCCAGGGTTGAGGATGTCCCTCAACTTGCGTCAGACGAGAATGAGATTTTGACTGCCCCATTTACGGAGAAAGAGGTGTTTGAGGCCATTTCATAAATGAAAAACAATAAGGCTCCAGGGCCGATGGTTTCCCGGCGGAGTTTTATAATTTTTTTTTGGCATATTATCAAAGGGGATTTGCTTCCGATGTTCCATGATCTATTCTCTGGACAACTTTAGTTGTGTCAACTTAATTTTGGAACGATAACTCTACTCCCTAAGAAAATAGAGGCCGTTTGTATTGAGCAGTTCAGGCCTATCTGTCTTGTTAATGTCAGTTTCAAAATTTTCACCAAGGTTGGGACGAATAGGTTTACGCAAATTGCGCACTCTGTGGTGCAGCCGTCCCAAACCACTTTCATGCCGGACAGAAACATCCTAGAAGGGGTTGTCGTCCTGCATGAAACGCTCCATGAAATCCACACGAAAAAACTGGATGGAGTTGTTTTCAAAGTGGACTTTGAGAAAGCATACGATAAGGTCAAATGGCCCTTCCTTCAATAGGCTTTGCATATGAAAGGTTTTGATCGGGC
Organism: Aegilops umbellulata; assembly: GCA_032464435.1. NCBI lineage: Eukaryota > Viridiplantae > Streptophyta > Magnoliopsida > Poales > Poaceae > Aegilops > Aegilops umbellulata. The sequence continues at coordinate 597,265,920 of CP136058.1, read as the reverse complement.
CTGGAGACACTAGGTAGACTCTTTTACGCAAAAAGGGAGTGTTGGGATTAAAGTGAATGATGATATAGGTAACTATTTCCAAACACACAAAGGGCTGAGGCAAGGAGATTCGATGTCACCTATCCTATTCATCATAGTGGTCGATATGTTGACAATTCTCATAGGAAGGGCTAAGGATGCGCATCAGGTAGGTGCCTCTGATACGTCTCTGTCGTATCTACTTTTCCAAACACTTTTGCCCTTGTTTTGGACTCTAACTTGCATGATTTGAATGGAACTAACCCGGACTGACGCTGTTTTCAGCAGAATTGCCATGGTGTTATTTATATGCAGAAACAAAAGTTCTCGGAATGACCTAAAACTTCATGGAACGTCTTTTTAGAAATAACAAAAAATCCTTGCCAAATATGAAGACCAGGGGGCCCACACCCTGTCCACGAGGGTGGGGGGAGCGCCCGTACCTCGTGGGCCCCCTGGAGCTCCTCCGACGCCAACTCCAACTCTATATATTTGCTTTCAGGGAGAAAAAAATCAAGGAGAAGAAATAATCGTGTTTTACGATACGGAGCCGCCGCCAAGCCCTAAAACCTCTCGGGAGGGCTGATCCGGAGTCCGTTTGGGGCTCCGCAGAGGGGGATCCGTCGCTGTCGTCATCATCAACCATCCTCCATCACCAATTTCATGATGCTCACTGCCGTGCGTGCGTAATTCCATGGTAGGCTTGCTGGACGGTGATGGGTTGGATGAGATCTATCATGTAATCGAGTTAGTTTTGTTAGGGTTTGATCCCTAGTATCCACTATGTTCTGAGATTGATGTTGCTATGACTTTGCTATGCTTAATGCTTGTCACTAGGGCCCGAGTGCCATGATTTCAGATCTGAACCTATTATGTTTTCATGAATATATGTGTGTTATTGATCCTATCTTGCAAGTCTATAGTCAGCTACTATGTGTTATGATCCGGCAACCCCTAAGTGACAATAATAGGGACCACTCCCGGTGATGACCATAGTTTGAGGAGTTCATGTATTCACTATGTGCTAATGCTTTGTTCTAGTTCTCTATTAAAAGGAGGCCTTAATATCCCTTAGTTTCCATTAGGACCCCGCTGCCACGGGAGGGTAGGACAAAAGATGTCATGCAAGTTCTTTTCCATAAGCACGTATGACTATATTCGGAATACATGCCAACATTACATTGATGAATTGGAGCTAGTTCTGTGTCACCCTATGTTATGACTGTTATATGATGAACCGCATCTGGCATAATTATACATCACCGATCCAATGCCTACGAGCTTTTCCTATATTGTTTTTCACTTATTTACTTTTCTGTTGCTACTATTACAATCACTACAAAACACCAAAAATATTACTTTTGCTATCTTTACTTTTGTTACCGTTACCACTACTATCATATTACTTTGCTATTAAATACTTTGCCGCATATATTAAGTTATCCAGGTGTGGCTGAATTGACAACTCAGTTGCTAATACTTGAGAATATTCTTTGGCTCCCCTTGTGTCGAATCAATAAATTTGGGTTGAATACTCTACCCTCGAAAACCGTTGCGATCCCCTATACTTGTGGGTTATCAAGACTATTTTCTGGCGCGGTTGCCGGGGAGCATAGCTCTATTCTTTGAGTCACTTGGGATTTATATCTGCTGGTCACTATGAAGAACTTGAAAGACGCTAAGACAACAATTTATCCCTCAACTATGAGGGGAGGTAAGGAACTGCCATCTAGCTCTGCACTTGATTCACCTTCTGTTTTGAGTAAGCTTGCGACACTTAAACCTGCTTCTGCTATTCGTTCTGATATGTCGCATGTTATTGATGATGCCACTTCCGCTATGCATGATACTTATGATGAAACTACTTCTATGCTTGATACTTCTATGCCACTTGGTGAATTTCTTGATGAACAAATTGCTAGGGCTAGAGAGAAAGAAATTATTGAAACTGATTGTATTGATGAAAGTTATGATGAAGATATGCCTGTTATTCCTGACGGTTATGTTTTTGATATGGAAGCTTCTGCAACTATTTTAGCTTGCAAAGATAGATATGAACTGAATAGGTTATTAGTTAAATGGAATAAGCAATCTCTTAAGGATAGAATGAAACCTGACCCTGCTTTTGCTACTTCACCTATTTGTGTTGCCGATAAGGATTATGAATTCTCTGTTGATCCTGATGTAATTACTTTGGTTGAATCTGATCCTTTTCATGTTTATGAATCTAAAACTGTTGTGGCACATCTTACTAAATTAAATGATATAGCCACCCTGTTCACTAATGATGAGAGATCTCGCTACCTTTATATCCTTAAAATATTTCCGTTATCATTAAAGGGTGATGCTAAGATATGGTTTAATTCTCTTGATCCTGGTTGTGTGTGCAGTCCCCAGGATATGATTTATTACTTCTCTGCTAAATATTTCCCTACTCATAAGAAACAAGCTGCTTTAAGGGAAATATACAACTTTGTGCAAATTGAAGAAGAGAGTCTCCCACAAGCTTGGGGGAGGCTTCTCAAGTTACTTAATGCTTTGCCTGATCATCCTATTAAGAAAAATGAAATACTTGATATCTTTTATAATGGACTAGCCGATGCTTCCAGAGATTACCTGTTTAGTTGTGCTGGTTCTATTTTCAGGGAAAGAACACCGGATGAAGCTGAAATTCTATTGAATAATATGTTGACAAATGAAAATAATTGGACACTTTCTGAGACAGCTCCTGCTCCAATTATTGAGCCTATTCCTAAACCAACTCCGAAGAAGAGAGGTGTTCTATTTCTCAGTCCTGAAGATATGCAAGAGGCAAAGAAATCTATGGAAAAAAAGGTATTAAAGCTGAAGATGTTAAGAATTTACCTCTTATTGAAGAAATACAAGGCCTTAATCTACCGCCTGTTGAAGAAACATATGATCTTGATCCATTACCTATTGAAGAACCTCATGGTCTTGATAACCCGACACAGGTAGTAAAGGTAAATTCTCTATATAGATATGATAGAGCTGAAATCCCTCCTACTAAAATTGCTAGCCAATGCTTGGACGAGTTTGATAACTTTATGGTTATGCAAGAAGATTTCGATGCTTACTTTGGTAGACAATTAATACAAAATGCTTATATGATTAAACACTTGGGTGATTATATGGCTAATATTAGAGGTGAACCTAACTCATTAGCAAACACGCTTCTATGGTTACCACTCAAGTAGAGCAAGTACTTAAAGCTCAAAATGATTTGCTCAATGAAATGAATAGTAAGAAAAATGATTATGCTGTTAGAGTGGCTACTAGAACTGGTAGAATGACTCAGGAACCTTTGTATCCTGAAGGCCACCCTAAAAGAATTGAGCAAGATTCTCAGAGAAATAATATTGATGTACCTAGTTCTTCTAAAAGGAAGAAAAAGAAAAATGATAGGACTTTTCAAACTTCACTACAAAAAAAAGACACATTCGTGACATTTTGGGCCGAACGAATTTTTTTTCTGTCATGCATATGACACTTCTATGACGATAATTGTGACAAAACCCGATATCATGATAGATGTGGTGGGCTCCTACTTTTATGACAAAAAATCATGACAGAAAATGGGCTTTTTGTCCTGGGCGGGCTGGAGACGCAGCTGCATGACATTCTTTGCGCCGTCCATGACGGAAAAAACCGTGGTAGAAGCGAGGGGGAGGAAAATTTCGGGGAGGTCGGGGGCTGAGCGATGCACGTTTCTCTCATACACGTACGCGCGTGTGTGCGAGGTGTTGGCTCTAACTGAACCCGAGCGAGGCGTTGGGCTCTAACTGAACCCGAGCGATTGCACTGCAGGCTACGCATTACTGAACCCGAGCAATCGATCGATGGCTGTTAACTGAACCCGATCGAGCGATTCCTTCGCTACTGCTGCTAACTGAAGCCGATCGATGCTGCCTCTGGGATGAACAGTGAGCGTTGCGGGCGGGGGGGGGGGGGGTGGATGAATAGTGAGCGGTGGCGTTGCCTCTGGATGAACAGGACCCCGTGGTGTGGTGGAGGTCTGGATGAACAGTAGACGGTGGAGGGGTGGTTGAACAGGACCCCGTGGTGTGGAGGGCTGGATGAACAGTAGATGGTGGAGGGGTGCCCGTGGAGGGGTGGTTGAACAGGACCCCGTGGTGTGGAGGGCTGGATGAACAGTAGGCGGTGGAGGGGTGGTTGAACAGTAGCCGGTGGAGTAGCGCGCGGTGGAGGCTGGTTGAACAGGAGCCCATGGATGCTGGAGGAGGTCGACGGTAGCCCGTGGAGGCTGGAGGAGGTCGACGATGGAGATGAACAGTATCCCGTGGAGTCCCATTTTGCGGTACGCCACACCCCTCCCGATGAACAGGACCCCCGTTTCGACCGTAGCGCTCCAACACAAGTCCATTTCCTCCGTTTTGCGGTACGCCACACCCGTCCCGATCAACAGGACCCCCGTTTCGACCGTAGGAGGTCCGTTTCCTCCGTTTTGCGGTACGCCAAACCCCTCCCGATGAACAGGATCCCGTTTCGAACGTGGTCGGTCGAACACAAGGCTGTTTCCTCCGTTTTGCGGTACGTCAGGCCTCGTTTCCATCGTCTGTTCCGTCCAAGCCCTCTCGATGAACACGACCACGCATTCCGTTCCGACCCAGCCGGTTGGCTCCCACGCGTTCCGTTGCCTCCCGATGAACACGACGCATTCCGTTGCCTCCCCATGAACACAACGCATTCCGTTGCCTCCCATGAACACGACGACGACGTTGTTTCTCTGTTCCGACATAGCCATGTACACGAGCCCTGGCCATACGTATGCGCGAGTAGGCGTTCGAGACCCCGCCCATATGTACACATACGTGGCCGTATTTTCTTTCTTGCACCCTGGCCGTTGTACGTACGTGTACATGCTACGTGCGCGCCTCTACTACGACACGTGCGCGCCTCTACTACGACACATGTGCGCCTCTACATCCACCAGTATATATGTACGTACACGTTCGCGTCCAGAATGACAACGCTAGGTACGCTTCGACCAGGTGGGTCCCGACTGTCAGGCACTTCCTTGCCTGCGAAGATGTAGCTGGTGGGTCCCAGCAGTCAGGGGGCGAATCATTTTTTTTGCCCGGACGCACTTCCTTGTGTGCGAAGATGTAGCTGGTAGGTCCCAACAGTCAGGGGCAAACGTTTTTTTCGCGAAATACGGTGGCCCGTCCGGTGGGTCCCCGCTGTCAGGTGGAGTGAGGGAGTCCTGCATTAGGAGGTGTTCGGATAGCCGGACTATATACCTTCAACCGGACTCCAGGACCATGAAGATACAAGATTGAAGACTTCGTCCCGTGTCTGGATGGAACTTTCCTTGGCGTGGAAGGCAAGCTTGGCGATGCGGATATTCAAGATCTCCTACCAATGTAACCGACTCTGTGTAACCCTAACCCTATCCGGTGTCTATATAAACCGGAGGGTCGTAGTCCGTAGGACAATCATCTTCATACACAATCATACCATAGGCTAGCTTCTAGGGTTTAGCCTCCTTGATCTCGTGGTAGATCTACTCTTGTACTACCCATATCATCAATATTAATCAAGCAGGAGTAGGGTATTACCTCCATCGAGAGGGCCCGAACCTGGGTAAAAACATCGTGTCCCTTGTCTCCTGTTACCATCCGGCCTTGACGCACAGTTCGGGACCCCCTACCCGAGATCCGCCGGTTTTGACACCGGCATTGGTGCTTTCATTGAGAGTTCCTCTGTGCCGTCGCAATCAGGAAGGATGCCTCTTCCCGTCTTTAAAGACGGCGCCGTTACTAAGGGAGCTTTGGCTGTCGGCCAAACCCTCCGGCTAGGTGGTTTTCTCACGACCGCTTGTTCGGTCGTTGCGCCGACGGTGACCTCTCGGGTCATCGAAAGCAACCTTCACGTCAGCTCGGAACTTGCCGAGCAGCTGGATCCAATGGAGCTCTCTTCCGTAAACGAGCTCTTGGATCGCATCGCCGCACTGGGGGTCGCTACAAATTACGACTAGGTTGGGCTTAAACCCGATCTAAGAAAAATTAACTCTCCCGAAGTCACCCGCCACATTGCCGTGGTAGAGGCGCAGAGCGGCGACCCTTCATCTATTCTAAGGACTAGCTACGTCCGAATTCCCGAACCCTCCAAGCCGGATACCCGCGGAGGGAAGGACATAACTCAAGGCCTGAGCTTAGAATCAGGCAATGGGCTAGATTCATTGAACAACATCCAAGACTCCGGGCTTCAGAGTTCGAAAGCTCTTCGGCCTCCGAATCTTAAATTGGGTGAGGTCTCAGATTCAACGATACTCGCCCGCCCGAACATAAGCGATCTTTCCCAAATCAGGCAAAAGCCCGAGGAGACAATACATCACTACTGGGCCAGATTCCTCCTGGTTATGAACAGGACAAAGGATTGCCGCGAAGGAGACGCAATTTCAATCTTTTGCAGTAATTGCACGGACGAGGGAATACTCAACGCCATAAGTCGTCGCGACATTACACACTTCGCTGACTTGGCGTCCATAGTACAAAAGTACTGTGCGATGGAAAGTGCTTGGAAAATGAAATAAAATTTTGGGATAATCCGGCCTTGAATAGCAATCCCGTCTGAACTAAGAGGGTGCATCATAATAAGACACCCAGGTTAAGTATCAAAAAACCAAAACCCTCTACAGGGCATGGAACCGTACTGGAAAGGTGGCTTGATGGACCCTGTAGAATTCACAGTACAGAGGACGCCACATCAACTCACAGCCTTAAGAGCATGTTGGATACTCTGGCAGGTGGCCAAAATTGGCGAGGATCTCCTAATTTCGGAGGCCGCAGAAAGCCAGCCCGAGTATACCAGTACCGTTCTCACAGTCTTCGAGACTTTCGCATCAAATAATATGCGAAAAAGAACACTCCGCAGCCTCGCCGAAGTCTATCAAGTAGCAACAATAAACCCATGGAGCGACACTGCTATCACCTTCAACGCAAGTGACGAACCTAAATTCCGAACAGCCCGAGCACCAGCCGCATTGGTCCTCAGTCCAATAGTGGACGACTTTCGCCTCACCAAGGTACTCATGGATGGAGGCAGCGGATTGAACCTCATTTACGAGGAAACCCTCCAGAAAATGGATATAGACCGGAGCCGCATCGAGCGAAGCAGCACAACTTTTAGAGGAATAATTCCCAGTCGGGAAGCGCGCTGCACAGGAAAAATCACACTAGATGGGGTGTTCGGCACGCCGGATAATTACAGGTCTGAAGAGGTCATGTTCTAGGTGGCCCCGTTCAATAGCGGATACCACGCTATACTAGGGCGGGAGGCAATTACAATCTTCCAAGCAATACCCCATTACGAGTACATGAAGCTAAAGATGCCCGGGCCAAACGGAATTATCACCCTCGCTAGTGATCCGGACATAGCACTCCGCGCCGAAAACAAAACGGCCGCATTGGCCCTTGAAGCACTATCCAAAGCCTTGGCGGCAGAGGAACTGACTGCGCTACGCTCCACGGTTAATAGGGATGATGTGATACTCGATAAGAGATCCAAATCCACATCCTTCAAGCCAGTAGACGAAATAGTAAAATTCCAGGTCCATCCAACAGACCCCAATAAAACAGCTTCCATCGGGGCACGACCGAACCCTGAAATAGACGCCGCACTACGAGAGTTCCTACAAGAGAACTGGGATATTTTCGCCTGGCACCCTTCAGACATGCCAGGAATCCCACGCAGGCTGGCCGAACATAGCTTAAATATCCAGAAAGGATTCAAACCTGTCAAACAAGCCCTTCGGCATTTTTCCGAACCGAAGAGACAGGCTATGGGAGAGGAGCTAGCCAAGTTATTGGTGGTCGGATTCATTAGAGACATAAAACATCCGGACTGGCTAGCAAACCTGGTGATTGTACCAAAGAAGGACAAATCCTGGCGCTTGTGTGTCGATTTTAAAGACCTTAATAAAGCCTGCCCAAAGGATCCCTTCCCCCTCCCCCGTATCGATCAAATTATCGAGGCCACCGCAGGACACGACTCGTTGTGTTTCCTCGCCGCATACTCCAGCTAGCATCAAATCAAGATGGCAGAATCAGACCAAGCTGCAACAACATTCATCACACCATACGGCCCATTCTGCTTCAACACAATGCCCTTTGGACTGAAAAACGCTGGCGCAACATATCAGCGCATGATACAGACATGTCTGGCAAACCAGATCGACAAAACATTAGAGGCGTATGTGGATGGTGTGGTCGTCAAATCAAAACACGTCGAATCTCTAGTAGACGACTTGAGGCTTACATTCGATAACCTTCGAAAATACGACATCAAGCTCAATCCGGAGAAATGCGTCTTCGGCGTTCCGGCCGGAAAGCTCTTGGGCTTCATCGTATTCGGTAGAGGAATTGAAGCAAATCCAGCCAAGATCCAAGCTTTGTCACAATTGGATGTCCCAAAAGACCTCAAACAAATACAGAAATTAACCGGATGCGTGGCGGCTCTAAGCCGCTTCATCTCCCGCTTGGGAGAAAAGGCACTGCCCCTTTATCGCCTCCTTCGGCGCACTGAACACTTCGAGTGGACGGATGCCGCCACGGCCGGACTCGGTGAAATAAAAGCCATATTGGCAACAAACCCAGTCCTGGCCGCGCCAAACACCGGCGAGCCAATGCTATTATACATCGCGGCAACCCATCAAGTTGTCAGCGCAGTGCTCGTCGTCGAACGGGAAACGGACGGACACAAATACCCCCTTCAAAGGGCGGTCTACTACGTGTCCACTGTCCTCACTCCATGCAAATCACGATACCCGCATTATCAGAAAATTGCATACGCGGTATTCATGACATCCCGGAAGCTACGACACTAGTTTCAAGAGTGTTCGATTACAGTAGCCTCGGAAGTACCACTCAATGACATTATCAATAACCGCGATGCAACGGGCCGGATCGCAAAATGGGCCATTGAGCTCCTCCCGTTCGATATAACCTATAAGCCATGGCGATCTATCAAATCGCAAGTGTTGGCCGACTTCGTCGCAGAATGGACGGAGGCCGAACTTCCTAAAGAATACGGCACATACTCAAACTGGATCATGCATTTCGATGGCTCCAAAATGTTGGCCAGACTGGGGGCTGGCGCCGTTTTGACGTCCCCCACAGGAGACACAATCCAGTATGAACTCCAAATTATGTACACGTACTCCAACAATGCAGCCGAATATGAGGCCCTCTTACATGGTCTCCGGATGGCAGTATCCATGGGCATTCCACGCCTAGAGGTACGCGGGGATTCGAACCTCGCGATATCCCAGATAAATGGCGACTTCGACGCCAAGGATCCAAAAATGGCAGCTTACCACAATGCCGTCCTAAAAATGTCGGTCCGGTTCGAAGGGCTAGAGTTTCACCATATAGCCCGAGAAAACAATCAAGCAGCGGACGTCCTGGCACGCATCGGAGCAAAACGCGATGCAATCCCCCCAACATCTTTTTGGAAAGATTATTCAAGCCATCAGTAACATGGGAGGGGGAACCCGCCATTAACAGCCCGAACGCAGCCGCACCACTCGACGTCGAAGAACCTGACATAATTGGAGGTCCTGCGAATGAAATTACACCTTCAGCCCACGTAATAATGGCGGTTATCGCCCCGTGGACAGAACCATTCCTTGCCTACCTTACTAGGCAGGAACTCCCAGAGGACCAAAACGAGGCCCGCTGCATAGTGCGGCGATCCAAAGCCTACAAAGTCCACGAGGGGGAGCTTTATAAGAAAAGTGCTACCGGAGTCCTCCAAAGGTGCATCTCCGAAGAGGAAGGGTGGAACCTTCTGGCTGAAATTCACGCCGGACTCGGTGGTCATCACGCTGCTGCTCGGTCCCTTGTTAGCAAGGCTTTCCGTACAGGCTTTTATTGGCCGACGGCCCTGGCAGATGCTCAGGACCTAGTCCAACGTTGCGTTGGTGGCCAACTTTTTGCCAACCAAAGCCATATGCCACCCACCGCACTCCAAACTATACCCATCACCAGGCCCTTTGCGGTCTGGGGGCTTGACATGGTCGGACCCCTTAAAGGTGGAACCCATAAGAAAAAATACTTACTGGTCATGGTGGATAAGTTCACCAAATGGATAGAAGCCAAGCCTGTTAAAACGGCTGAATCCATACCTGTGATAGACTTCATATCCGGGGTTGTACACCGTTATGGCGTCCCCCACAGCATCATAACCGATAACGGTACAAACTTTACAACCGACAAGGTAAAACTCTGGTGCAAAAATATGGGCATCAAGCTCGATTATGCTTCAGTCTATCACCCACAAACCAACGGCCAGGTCGAACGTGCAAACGGTCTTATCATGAGCGGCATCAAACCCAGACTAGTGCGGTCCCTCAAGGAATCTAACACGCACTGGGTAGAGGAGCTCGACTCCGTACTCTGGGGGCTGCGGACCACGCCTAATCGGACCACTGGATACACACCATTCTTTATGGTGTACGGCGCAGAGGCAGTTCTGCCCTGCGACATAATTCATGACTCACCTAGAGTGCGCATGTACGAAGAAAGAGAAGCCGAGCTCAATCGGTAGGACAGCTTGGACGCCTTGGAGGAGGAGCGCGACACGGCGAAAGCCCGTTCCACATTTTATCAACAACAGGCCCGAAGATACCAAAGCAGAGAAGTACGGGCCAAAAATTACAATGTCGGCGAACTAGTTCTACGCCTGCCGGATAAGAAAAAGGACAAACTCAAGCCCAAATGGTAAGGTCCATTTATGATCGACCAAGTCCTGACTGGTGGGGCATACCGCTTGCGAGATGCGTCGGATAACCGACTCGAGCCGAACCCGTGGAACGCCACCCGCCTCCGAAGATTCTACGCCTAGCGCCGGACTCCGTGTTCGTCTCCTTCCCCTGTCCATTTTTTACATTTTTCTGTCTTATATTTCTCTCCTTCCCCTCTTTTTCCTTTATAGCCCTTAAAAGGCTCACTACGTGACGCGCCACTCGCGCTCATTTAACCTGGGGGCTTCTTTAACAGAAGCTTATTTATACGGGCTTCATGCCCAACACATGTGTCAAACTTCCGCATGTACCCTTTTCTTCACCATTATATGCATCGATATGACTTAAGTTTTGGCCAAGCTGGGTTGCCTGGCTCCTGTGCTTACCCCTACGTTCCCGATTGTTCGGCTAGGCGGTAAAGGGAGCACCTCTGTGATTGTTACTGTCGGGTCAGCCGGATGTGTACCTCAGACTGGGTGAAGCCGAAAGCTAGCGTTCTTAAGGGAATATTCGGTCGGTGAAATAAAAGATGATCTTTTTTATTAATTTTCATGCGCCCCCAGATGCTCTTTCTGCGTCTTTTTCACGCAGTTCGGACATGCACTTTAGGGCATGCCTCGCCAGCGAAAGGAACCCTTAACGGAACTATTCTCTCTGGAAGATGTTTCTTACTAACCATGTAATATAACATAACTAGTTGGGCACTTGTCTGATAAAGCACTAATGACCCCTACGCCTGGTCTCCACGCATACCACGGTTCTTGTATAACCGCTATGGTATTCGGACACACTCCGGACCGTCAGGTCCCGAAGTTGAAGCGAAAAGGTCAGCAACGACAAACGATCTACAATCCGGCTAGAAGGCATTACATATGTCAATTTCAAAGTACATAGTCATTTTGACTGATTATATTCCTCCTCTATACCATCTAATAGGCTGTCTAATTTACAGTCCTGCTAGGAATACTTTGCGGCCAATTCTACTTGACCATACACTAAGCTTACAGGGATCTCCTTCCCATCAGGCCCCACCGGTCCGACCTCGGCCATGTGGTTTGGGTCAGACTTTGTAAAACGGGTCTTCACCATGGCCCAGGCCTCCCTAGCGCCTTGTCGGCAGGCTGATATCTTCCACAATCGGAAGCGCCGCCGAGCTCCCTTCAGCTTCTCCGCAAGCTCTCCAAGGCCCTCGGGCATGGAGTGGGCGGGCCATAAGGCTTGGGCAATGCCTTGCATAGCCTGCCGAATCCGCTCGTGCAGTTGCAGGAGTTCAGGAAGAAGGTCACCCGTAGCACCGGGCATCTCCTCTGCAGGACGACCTATGAGCATACCTACAGACAATACTCTGTTAGTCGACTTCCTCGCCGAACTCATTTTTCAAAGTTCGTTCAAGCACTTACTAAATATGCCGCGTCGAAGCCGCTGGTTCTCCTTCGAGGAGTCCGACAGCTGGCCACGAACGTCTTTAAGTTCAACATCCAGCTTGGTGTTGGCGTCCTGAAGATCGTTCTTCTCTCGCCTCACCTTGGTTAACATACTCTCACTGACCTTTAACCGGCGTAAGAGTTGTTGCTTTTCCGGATCAAGTCCGGCGCCATCTGCAACATTAATTGTCAGATTTGCACCCAAACCGCACAATACTAATCTTTTGAAGTGTATCTTACCTGAGGGAGTGCCTTTGGGCTCCCCTTCTGCGGCTAGTGCGGCCTCTAGTTGGGCCTTGCACTTTTCCAGCTCCTGGGACAGCACGGTGTTCTTCTCTGTAAGAACCTGCATATTATATGATCCTTAAATCAGTTACTTTAACTGTTTCAAGTCTCGGGGGCTACTGGTATATGTATATATGTAACCAAAATTTTCTTACCCGTATGTCTTTCACATACTGCTCCGTGGCTCTGTCTAAACCATCTTGAGCGGCACGGAGGTACGCGTCTCCCGAATTAAAGGCATCTAAAGCCTCTTGGGAGAAACAAGCGTCGCGCAGAACTGTCCGGCAACGCCTGTGGTTCATGGCACTCTCCACTTCTGAATTTATGGCAGACAGCCTGTCCGCATCCTCTGTCGGAGGAGCGTTCGGTGCGCGCCTGGTGCTCGCCTCCGCTTCCTGGCCGGACGTTGGAGCCTGGCTGGTGGAGGCGCGATTGGCAACCTCTCCGAATATAGTCCGGCGAGGTCTCTTCGTCCTGAAGACAGCATGAACGTTAATATGCCCTAACAGAATAACACCAGGGAAACAGAGGGTGCACTATACCTTGGCGCCGGCATCTCAGTCCGGACTACATTTCTTTTTGCCCCACGGGGCCCTGCGGCCCCTCGCTGGCTAGCCGCCGCAGGTTCGGCATCCCACCTCGGAAATCTCCCCTGCAAGATACGGTTGTCATTGGAAACGCCGGAATACGTGAGAATGGAATATCTCTTGCGGGAATAAACACTCCGGTTTCTGTCACCTGGGAGGCCGGGATTAACCCGGGGTAATCAGCCGTAATGGCTACCAAGGTATTGTCCTTGCTTAACTGATGAAACACCCCGTCAATGAGCTCCACCGATATGTCCGGATCCTCTTCGAAGTCCGGATCGAGGGACCGTCCTGGGTCCTCGGGCTGGGGAGGGCAGCTGTTTATATCCTTTACTTCTTGTCGCTGTTCCTGCATTAAAGTCGTTAGACTACATATCTAACCGTGGGAGTATAAAAAGGGCAAGTGCAATTGTTCACTTACCCAACTTGGAGGTTCGTACATAGTGAATCCGGCCCGCGAATTGACGCGGAGGAATTCCTCCTTTTTGCCCTTGTACAAAGAAGATAAAATCTTCACTAGAGCGGTAGCTGAAGCCGGCCCCTTACGACCATAATGCGTGGCGTCATCCTCCCCGTTGAAATCCCACATGGGGTGGCCTCTATATTGAAGCGGCTGCATCCCCCGCATAATGCATGCGGCCATGACTCCAATCATGGTTAGTCCAGAATGAGCCAACAGTCTTATCCGGCCCATTAGGTAAAAGACGTCTCTGTCGCTTTCTCTCTGAGAGCTCCGCGGACGCCAGCTCAAGCGTTTCTTCAATGGAGCACTGTTGAACTCAGGGAGACCGACCCGGATAGGGTCCGGCAGCGGGACGTCATCTATGTAAAACCATTCCGAAGGCCAGTCCTCGGACGCCTTTTTTGGGGTTCCGGATAGGTATCCGGTCCCGGCGATGCGCCATACTTCGGCTCCGCCCACTTGATATATGTGCCCCTCTTGAGAGCGGGGTACCAAGCAGAACAACCTCTTCCACAGCGCGAAATGAGCCTCGACGCCTAAAAATAGCTCGCAAAGGGCGACGAAGCCCGCAATATGTAACACGGAGCCGGGCGTGAGATTGTGCAGCTGGAGGCCGTAGAACTCCAGAAGCCCTCGGAGAAATGGATAAATTGGAAATCCCAGTCCCCTTGTTAGATAGGGAACAAGGCACACCCGTTCTCCTTTAGAAGGATTGGGGGTGCTCTCCGCTTGTTTACCGCCATTATAAGTGGCGAGACCGGCTCGGACCGGGACCATGTATGCTTGAGGGAGAAATCCCTTAGCCTGAAGCGACACTAACTCGCTATGTGGGATGGTGCAACTCTCCCAGTCCCCGGGTTTAGGACCGGAGGAGCAAGGGGAGGAGCTGCGATGGCTGGCCATGTTGGAATGGACCTTGGCTGGGAGCGCTCCGATGATAGCTCGCGGAGAGGAGAAGATGTGGTTTGGATCTGAATCCCCATCCCGTTAAATAGGCGGCTCGTTTATATGGCTAGGGGTGTGGATGTAAAAACACCTGGGCTTTTCGCATTCGTTTGACACGTGGAAGACGACCATTATTGGGCGCGGGGACCGAGAAGCGCTACATTACGAAAAACGGACATTATTCCTACAGGCACATAGGATTTGGAGAAGAACCCGCCTTGCAACGTGGAACAATCTGCGCGCCGGACTCGTCGTCATTGAAGCCTGGTTCGGGGGCTACTGAGGGAGTCCTGGATTAGGGGGTGTTCGGATAGCCGGACTATACCTTCAACCGGACTCCAGGACCATGAAGATACAAGATTTAAGACTTCGTCCCGTGTCCGGATGGAACTTTCCTTGGCGTGGAAGGCAAGCTTGGGGATGCGAATATTCAAGATCTCCTACCAATGTAACCGACTCTGTGTAACCCTAAACCTATCCGGTGTCTATATAAACCGGAGGGTCGTAGTTCGTAGGACAATCATCTTCATACACAATCATACCATAGGCTAGCTTCTAGGGTTTAGCCTCCTTGATCTCGTGGTAGATCTACTCTTGTACTACCCATATCATCAATATTAATCAAGCAGGAGTAGGGTATCACCTCCATCGAGAGGGCCCGAACCTGGGTAAAAACATCGTATCCCTTGTCTCCTGTTACCATCCGGCCTTGACGCATAGTTCAGGACCCCCTACCCGAGATCCGCCGGTTTTGACACCGACATGGAGGAATAATTATTTTGCGCGTAATAAGGAGGCACTTCCTTGCTGCGGCCGTGGACCCAACTGTCAGCCTCTCCACGTACAGTCCATGTCCGATGGAAGCAATTCCTTGACCATGTTGACGATGCCGCGCTGAGAGCACCAGGGCGGTGGACGACGGCGAGGCCTAGGAAGGGGACGACGCGGAGCCGGGGAAGACGCGGCGGTGGATGCCCACGCGTAGAGGAGTATGAGGGTTCACTCGTTCGGCTGTGGTGTGAGGCTGCCGTCGCCGCAGAATAACAGGGGGTGTGGGTGCGTAGAGGGATTGCCTGGCCAGCGGTGGGAGTAGTAGGGGGCGGTGAGGCCTCCGGGGCATCACAGCCGGCCACGAGAGGTGGGAGTAGGCGGTCCCGCCGGCGCTGCTTTGGCGGCTGGAGCAAGAAGATCAGAGATTGAAGAAACACGACGGTTGTTGGATTGACATCTAATAGTTACGTCTGCTAGAATCGTTTGTTGACGTATATAATAACTAAAAAAATCTTGCATATGTGTCAACTAAACAGGCCCACAAGTCAGACCACTCCCTCTTTTTTTAATAATTTATATATAGCTCATGGCAACTTCTTATGCAATTTATTGTAGTCGTTTTTTTTGGTTGGCCAGGGCCAATTTCGCATATTTCTGTGGGTTCCAAACTATTTTTAATACCGAAATGTCGAGCCAGATTTAAAGTACTTTGAAGATATATTTAAATTAGGTTAATGCCCAGTGAAATAGGAATCTGAAAATGTGAAAAAATTCAGAAATTATGAAATAATTGCCAATTTGTCATATGTTTTTATATTTACAACCCATTTCATATTACTTTCAAGATTTCCAGGCATCTTGAAAGAGTTGCAACCCATCAGGACGTAGAAAAATAAGTAGGCCTGGATTGGGTATTCTTCAGAAAAAATAAACTGGGCTCATTTTCACAAAGAAAAAATAGCTGGGCTGGTCACATGGTCAAGGAATTGCTTCCATCGGAGCCGAGGTGTCAGCCGATCTTGTGCTATTCCGTCTCAACAATACCAAACAAAAAAATACTGCTCGAGTAGCTACGTCCGAGGTGTCAGCCGATCTTGTGCTGTTCTCTTGTCTATTGACTATATACGCTCACAATGTCGTGGGTCCCAGATGTCAGGAAAACGCTAGGAGGAAGCATTTTATTTTTCCATACGCTGACGTGGTGGGCCCCTACTGTCATCTTCTCCACGTACTTCTGCCGTTTCGTGTTGTTTGTTGACCATGTTGACAACGCGAGAGGGCGGCGCCGCGGTGAGCGCACCAAAGCGCGCGAAGGACGTCGGCATTAACGATTTAGGAGACAGTGGGGCGGCGATGCATGCGCTGAGGTGCAGCCAGCCGTGGGAGGCGGAAGCAGGCGGCCCTGCCGGCGCTGGTTTGGTTTTGGCGGCTGGAGGAAGACAGGACTGAAGAAACACGACAGACTATAAAAGCAGCAGGAGTACTTAACAACCTTAACTGAAACCAGTAGGGGCACTTAACACCCAAAGCTGAAAGCAGCATGAGTTCTTATACAGGTTCAACCGTACAAAGCACGCCTCGAACAGTGCTACTTTGCCTACAGTTAACCAAGGGTGAGGCTGCCAAGCCCCAGGACAAGGTCCAAGTGCCACCCCGCGCATCCACAACCTTCTGAAAGCGGCTTCATCTCACAACGTGGTCAATAAACAGGATATTCGCTTTAGAGCCATGGAAAAGCATGAACATAATCTTCTGTCCTATTCTCCAAGATGGACGGGCCTTCATTATTTGAGACCACCCATAAATAAGTATCTTCTCACCTCCAAGGGGAATTGAGTAGGTCGACATAAACATCATGTTGTGACCAAGCGCAAGTCTGACCCGACCATGGTCAGGCATCTGTATAGGAACAATAGAATTTGGCTGTTCCTGTTTCAAGAAGGTCACAGCTGTAAAACTGTGTATAAGCAATAGTTTATGAACAACATATATAATAGAAAACAGCTCGTACCATAAGTTTCTCGACACAGTTGGACCTGTTCAACGAGTGCAGCAGTGGCACACATATCCCACGTGGCCTTCCACCATTGAAACGCCCCACAAGGACCTCAAGACGATCAATAAAGTGTAGGAACTTGTGGATGTCGATCCAGTCAACTTCAGTGCCATTAGTAACAGCCGATTTATTACAGAGTAACAAACGAGTAGACTGCTTAACTCCGAAAAACCTACACGTGCCACCAATTATAAGAAAGTATTAGTTAGAAGTAGCATCTTCGTGAGAGATTCGTTGCTACTTCTAAAGTTAAATTGTGATTAGTTAGACAGAATAGGTGGATTAAGAAGTAATCGAGGCAACAAGCAAGAACCAGATACAAAACTAACATGGATGAACAATTGGAACAACGCCGGGGTGGAAGATCGCAGTGAAGATGAGACCAGGTTATGCTATTTCCATCAACATTTGTGCGCCAACTTTCAGTCCGTAACACTTGGGAAAGTTTATCCAAGTTCGGCCATAAAAAAAGCAGCGATCTTCTTGGTTCATGAACCCAACTCGGAACTTATATCCATGGCTTGTCTTCACTTTGACCATTAAACTAGTGTATTCAGGTATGGCAAGGCCGAGCATCTTGAGTACATGTGTTCTCGCAGAGCAAATAATACACTGCGGGAAAAATAATATGAGAATACAGCATGTTCAAAAAATCCCCACCCTCCCGGATAGAAAAGAGGATTCTAGGAACATACTGTGCGTGTTTCAAAATGCTGTGTTAGGATCAGAAGGAACAAGTGTGGCGTCTCGCCAATGGCGCAGAAACCTGTAGGGTACTCGCACTTTGGGCACTGCAAATGAAACACACTAGATTCAGTAGGAAGAAAAATGCATCAACGGCGGCGGCTGCCATCCTAGGATTACCTGCGACCAAGGGACTTGGGTTTATCGGGGATGGATGAAGAATTCGTACGTGGTTCTCCATGCGAAAACCCTATGCAATTGCCGAGAGGGGGTTTTCTCTGAACAAGCAGACGAGGGAGAAGGGGATTCAGGCCCAGTGAAATATTGCCCCTTCGTCCGTCCAGCTTACTGCTAAAGCTGGAAGGGGGGGGTTGTGATTTGACGGCTCATTGGGCATTACTGCGGCGCTACGACCGGGGTGTGTCTACCGTGAAGTTGTGCACTCTAATTTGTGCATATGTCACGTGGACCCCGTTGCCGGTTGCCCCACATATTAGCGAAAGGAAGTAGAAAGAAAGGAGTAACTAGTTACACATAAATATATTTTTTGACAGAGAGATACTCCCTCTGTAAAGAAATATACAAATCTTTTTTATGGGGGTTATACTCCCTCTGCAACGCATGGGCATTATGGGGGTTCAGCTTTTTTATGGGGGTTCAGCTGATAATATAATACTCAGATAGGCTCACGGTTCTGGACTTTGGGCCGCAGGCCGACCCTGCATGTTTGGGGGCCCATGTGTTCTACCTCAGTGCTTTTCATATTACAAGCGATCGGTACGGCGCTGGTTTTAGATGCTGTCGCAAGGCGAATACACAAAATTGAATAAAGCACGACAACTGTTGGAATGAAATCGAACGACAGTTCCTAACCAGCAATCAGAGTTGCAATTCTATCAACGATATACCATGTGATAAATAATACTATCGTACTACTTATACACACATGACACTTGTTTCACCATGCTAGATTATTACATCAAAATCTCTCGGAGGACAGATCAGTTCGGCAGTTGCGTGCTGCTACTAAAGAATTTCAAAGTTGATTTGGACCAACTCTCCTTGCCGAGAAAGTTTGATTTTCACATCATCCCCTACTGCAAGATATGATTTAGATTTGAACCTTGACCACCCTTTAGCATCAATCATCATGCGACCATCCTTTGTACTTACGGTATATTGAGCAGGTTCATTCACACCAAGGCTACGCATGGTAAGAGAAACTTGGCCGCGGTCACCCGGATTGTTGAACGACTCCCTCGTGCTCTAGAAATTCTCTGTTTGCAAACAAGAAGACATACCCAAACAGTTAGATCAACACAGTGAATCATGTGAAACAACATGGAAAGAAAAAAGAAGGTGGACATGTCGGTTTTTGTAAGGACTTTGGTATATGAAGTGCGAACTGCAGCCCAGTCTGTTGCTGGTGCAACTGCACGGGCCGGAGCAGATGCAAGTGGAAGTGTTGGTGCAGGTGCCGAAGCCGCTGCTGCAGCCGGAGATGGTGCTCCTTGTAGAGCTGGTGCCGGTGTCAGAGCAGGTGCCGGTGTCGATGCCCGATCCTCCGGTAGATCTGAAGGAAATATGCCCTAGAGGCAATAATAAAGTTATTATTTATTTCCTTATATCATGATAAATGTTTATTATTCATGCTAGAATTGTATTAACCGGAAACATAATACATGTGTGAATACATAGACAAACAGAGTGTCACTAGTATGCCTCTACTTGACTAGCTCGTTAATCGAAGATGGTTATGTTTCCTGACCATGAACAAAAGAGTTGTTATTTGACTAACGGGATCACATCATTAGGAGAATGATGTGATTGACATGACCCATTCCATTAGCTTAGCACCCGATCGTTTAGTATGTTGCTATTGCTTTCTTCATGACTTATACATGTTCCTATGACTATGAGATTATGCAACTCCCGTTTGCCGGAGGAACACTTTGTGTACTACCAAACATCACAACGTAACTGGGTGATTATAAAGGAGCTCTACAGGTGTCTCCGAAGGTACATGTTGGGTTGGCGTATTTCAAGATTAGGATTTGTCACTCCGATTGTCGGAGAGGTATCTCTGGGCCCTCTCGGTAATGCCCATCACATAAGCCTTGCAAGCATTGCAACTAATGAGTTAGTTGTGAGATGATGTATTACGGAACGAGTAAAGAGACTTGCCGGTAACGAGATTGAACTAGGTATTCAGACACCGATGATCGAATCTCGGGCAAGTAACATACCGATGACAAAGGGAACACCGTATGTTGTTATGCGGTCTGACCGATAAAGATCTTCGTTGAATATGTAGGAGCCAATATGAGCATCCAGGTTCCGCTATTGGTTATTGACCGGAGACGTGTCTCGATCATGTCTACATTGTTCTAGAACCCGTAGGGTCCGCACGCTTAAGGTTTCGATGACAGTTATATTATGAGTTTATGAGTTTTGATGTACCGAAGGAGTTCGGAGTCCCGTATGGGATCGGGGACATGACGAGGAGTCTCTAAATGGTCGAGACGTAAAGATCGATATATTGGACGACTATATTCGGACATTGGAAAGGTTTTGAGTGGTTCGGGTATTTTTCGGAGTATCGGAGAGTTACGGGAATACGGGGAAGAAGTATATGGGCCTTATTAGGCTTTAGGGGAGAGGAAGAGGCAGGCCGTGCGCGCCCCCCATTGACTAGTCCGAATTGGACTAGGGGGAGGGGCGGCGCCCCCTCCTTCCTTCTCTTCCCTCTTCCCTTTCCTTGACTCCTACTTCTACTACTTGGAAGGGGGGGAATCCTACTCCCGGTGGGAGTAGGACTCCTCGAGGGCGTGCCATAGGGGCCGGCCCTCTCCCCCCTCCTCCACTCCCTTATATACGTGGGCAGGGGGCACCCCATAGACACACAAGTTGATCTTCGTGATCGTTCTCTTAGCCGTGTACGGTGCCCCCCTCCACCATACTCCTCGATAATATTGTAGCGGTGCTTAGGCGAAGCCCTGCGACGGTAGAACATCAAGATCGTCACCACGCCGTCGTGCTGACAGAACTCTTCCCCGACACTTTGTTGGATCGGAGTCCGGGGATCGTCATCGAGCTGAACGTGTGCTAAAACTCGGAGGTGCCGTAGTTTCGGTGCTTGATCGGTCGGATCGCGAAGACGTACGACTACATCAACTGCGTTGTCATAACGCTTCCGCTTTCGGTCTACGAGGGTACGTAGACAACACTCTCCCCTCTCGTTGCTATGCATCACCATGATCTTGCGTGTGCATAGGAAATTTTTGAAATTACTATGTTCCCCAACAAGATCAGACTGATCCGCTGACGCGGTCGATGCCCAATCCTCAGCTGGATCAGACTGAGCTGCTGCCGCTGTCAGTGCTAGAGCAACTGCTGGTGCTCGATCTGTGCGAGACAGCGGCGATCGTGTCTGGTCTGCTATGATAAGCTTTCTAACTTGACTAGGATCCGTGACCGTGATTCAGTTTTTTTGTTCATTGTTTTTAAACGCGAGAAGGACTAATTGTGGCATTTTTGTTTAACCAAACTGCAGTTCATCATAGGGATTCAGCTTGTACTCAGACAACAGACTGATCCAATTTTTTCCAGTAATATAAGTGATGGACGGTGCCTTCGTTACTGACACGACATAAGAAGTGAAACCTGCAAAAATAGCCATCGTAGAGCAAACCAAACGGTTTATTCTATGATGAATGTCACATGGCAAAACCTGCATCGTAAAATTGCAGGAAAAGAAAGAAAACATGACATTAAATCAATAAGATTTAGACAGTAAATCAATAAGATTTACTTGATGTGACACGAGTGAATCCTTACCAGGAAATCACTACGTTGAAGTACTAAAATAGAAGATTGATCGTCCAACTACGCGTGGCATGCAGGGCCCCCGCCTACTCCCACAAGCAGGACAGTCCAAAGGTCGTGACAAATCGTATGGACCGAACATCCATGGGACTAGAAATCCTGGTGGGTGCGATAAACCATGCAATGCATACAGATATTGGAGTGTAAGCATTTGTGCGGGGGGGGGGGGGCTAAAAACAACATTTGAATGTACATAGTACGAGACTTAATTAATATCGATGTTTCAATTCGGTGTACATTGTAGGATTTGAACCGAGGACCAGGCATACGGGTAATTATTTCGAATTTGCGCCATACTAAGTTTCGAAAAGTTGACATTGACTCAGTTTGTTGTGCTATTTTGTAGGTCATATGTTTGAATCCATACAAAAGTTTTCTCATACCATGGTATTCATCATATACATATGAATTTGTATTAAAAAAGTAGCATGGATACAGTGAAATGCGAAATCTACGTTAGAATTGGAGATCGCTACGTGACACACACTCTAATTCAAATAACTAACTACGTGACACACACTCTAATTCAAATAACTAATTATGTGACACACACTCTAATCCACGTTAGCGTGGGTACCGTTTCGATTTTTTTTCAAATAACTCCTCATTAATTAATTTATAGTACTCCCTCTGTTCACTTTTATAAGACCTTGAAGACATTTGAGACAATGTGCAAAACCGTTCATTTTAAGTTGTCTGAAACGACTTACAAAAGTGAATGGATGGAGTATCTCGTTTCGAATGACTAATTACTGAAAGGAAAACACGGGCATGATAATACATACAGATTCGTTTGCAAATGAAAGAAGATTCGGTTGCATTCTCAAATGTAGGCGTACCAGGCAGACCAGGGTCGTGTCGGGGTGGACGCTGCTTCGATGCCTTAAAGGCAACTGCCTTTGGGTCACTGACACGTCAGCCACCCACCTGTTGGGCCCACATGTCATGGACAGAAAGGCAGGTGCCTTAAGGCACCGAAGCATAGTCCTGTCGGGGTGGTCGCGTGTGTCGGACGGACGCGTAGCACCCAGCCACCCCCCCCCCAAAAGGACGAAGACAATATAAATTCGCGCTTCCATGTTTTGGATTGAAATATCTGGCGGCCCCAATTCCAGCCCTGCAAAATCTATCTTCTCCACCGTCCCCTTCCACGCCTAGATTGCTCAAATCCCTAATTCACCGCCAACCCTCGAATCGCCCCTCGTCTCGTCTCTTTCCCCACCATTCCCCCCCTATGTGCCGGACGACGACGACAAAGACGACGGTCGCGCTTCACCACCGCACCGGAGCTACCTGATCTACGCCCTCGTCCACCGCACCGGGTGGTCCACCGACAACGTCGGCCGCCGCAACCGACGTGCCTCACAGACACCGAGTTCCACCGCATCAGGTGCGCTGCACCGACGCTGTCTCCCAGCTCACCGGGGCTACTTCACCGAGCACATCGTCACACCTCCGCCCCCGAGGCCGTTGGGGCTTCACCAACGGTCTCGTCCACCACATCGTAGCGCTCCGCTGCCACTCAAGATCTGCATCCGTGCGCGGCCAGCCAACGCCAGCGCATCACCCTCAACGGCTCTGAAGTGACCCGCACTCTAGCTAGGCGAGCATGCCCAAACGCCGGCCCGAACTAGGTATCCACACATCACTCCCTTGTGCATTGTTCCGACGATGTTTGGATATCCTTTCGCTGCTCTCTTAGCTTACACGCCTATGCAACTCTGACTTTAACTCTTATTTCTTCTAGAGATATCATCTGTAACAAGAAAATCCATATTTTAGCGAAGCATGACGGCGCTACGGGGTCTGGTACACATCCTGCACACCCGTATAACCTTGTAAGTATCTGTCCTCCGGTACAACATCAAGGTCGATTCCTCTTATTTGATCAACCATTCGCCGTGTCAAAAATGCAGAGGGGGATGCAAGGAGCACAAGGCCTGCACAACCAAGCAAGTGGTAACATGGACTTGTACATGGAACATCCCAAGCACAAGCAGAGCTGCAGTGATCCTGTACAACGAGCTAGCGTAAGTCCCTGCATTTCATTTAATTCGTACTGGCATTCGTGTATGATTTGTGTGCAGTGGCTGATCCATGAATTCAAGTTACCAGGGGCGAACATTTAACTTAAAAATACGAAGGAACTTGCACTTGAGAAATCAACATAACTTGAGAAATGTGAAGCTACATGCACTTTGAAAACCAGCAAATGATCCAAAGTAGTTCAGATTATAAACACTAAATGATGCAAGCACCAAAAAACACAAAATACAACATGGTGTACAAGGACTACAAACATGGTTTGTACCTGCTTGAATTATTCATTCTCTAGCTGAAAATATCGAAGTGTAATGGCACGTATAACTAGTGCGCAAACTGCAAATCAATATATCTATCCTGCAGAAGTATGCCAATAGTTTCAAACAACAGATTAGAAAAGTATTTATGCTATGTTGTCATGATACGGGGACTTTCTGGTAGATGGCCTCGACGTTTCCTCAAGCTATGAAAATGCACTATAATTTGCTTGTCATCAATGCCTGCAAATCTCTGTCTCTCTCAACATAGTAGATCATCATTAGACACTGAATCCTTCAATGAGCTTGCAAAATGCTTGCATTAGATCCCTCATTAGACACTATATGTTCATCACCAGGAGCATGTAAAATGTTTGCATCAAATCCTTCATTAGCAGTCTGTTCATTAGACACTTCAGGCTCAAGAACAACATGAGCTTGTATGTTTGCACCAGAAACTTGACTAGATACATCAGATTCAGTCAGTTCAGTATTGATTGGGGGAGTTATAAAATAAGTAGAAATTGGTTTCATTTTCTCATAGATTCCCTACATACAAGCAGTTTTACAACACCGTCAGGTTTAACTATTGGCCAGAAATTGAAGAGTTGGATTAGATATAATCAGGGATGTGATGTACCTGCTCGTTGCGCGGGCTACTCTTGCAAGCTACGACTGTCCGTTTGCGCAAGCTCGATGCAATGCCCGTGTTGCCGCCGCTGCCTCCCACGCAGGCTACACCTAGGATTGGATCTTCATATTCTTGTCCTTCCGTTCGCTTGAAGCCCGGCGACCGCCCTCCAACGAGGGCGCGAGGAAGTGCTGTGTCGGTCTGTCCAGCGGCGGCTAGGTTAGGAGCGAACCAGACTGGAGGCAAGAGCGAATGAATTGGGATTATTCCTGCTGTCGATCGATATGGGAGGCGCTCGTTTGGGCCGCGAGCCTGCTATAGGTCCTGCCTTGCGCTTATGTTATTGGCCCATCCAAATTGAAACATTTTTCTTCATTTTTTACATTGCCTACTCGTGCGTTGGGACGAACAAAACTAGCGTGGGCCAACCTGGACGACTCAAATTAGGTGCACACTTTCCAGCCACCTGAGGTGGCCGCCCATACGAGCCCCTATGGTGGCGTCGCCCCTTTTTGCGTGTATGATTGGATAGTGAAAAACATTCCAGTGGCGCTTTTGATTTACCCACATAATAGTTGAATTGCTTGTTTATATGAACTGAGTTCGCCAATAATGTGAAGGATGTCAGTCTTTTCATCCTATTGTAGATTGCTTAGATCTCGATATGCCAAAAGTAATCGCATGAAATATACAGTAAAAGCCAGTGTGATGTGTTTGGCTACAACTAGTCTGACTACATGCCCTCATATAACATATCAAGGACGCACCATCTTACCAAATTAACCATTCGACTTACCCATGCAGTGTGGGAAGAAAGAAGTATTGGGACTGCGTATCCAAGCGATTGATGCCATGGACTCCTTCGTACAACCTTGTAAGCGAAAAATAAGTTGCAGTGTGCCTGTACAAAGAACTAGCGTAAGTTCAGTTACCTGCTTCTCAGAATTTTAGTTAGCGACTTATTGCAAAATTGTTCAATTATGTTGCTTGGCTTAATTTAGTTTGCAACTGATTACATAATGGCACAGCCTGTTAATCATATTATAGACTGCGCCTATCTATGTGTTTGATACTTACTGTTAAGAATTACCTGTTTGCCTTAACTTAAATATCTACTTGTTTATTTAAATGCTTTGCTGCTGCAACAACGGGTTACAATGATATTAATAACTACTTTTCAGCATCCAATTGAAACTCTTTAATTCCTTGTTTGTTTAGCTGGTTTGCTATTATAACTCCCAGTTGAGCTGTTTTGCTAACTTCAACTTTTCTGAATCCAATCGAAACTTTGATGGCAAAACAGGTTAGCCCAAGATCAAAGAGCGAGGTCCCCATGGACGTTGCATCATCCCACAATAGTGGCACCGACCCAATCGTGCATTATGAATTGCCAACTGCTGATGCTCTAGAGGCTAAACTAGTGATAGAAAGAGATTCTGCTTCTGCACTTAGAGATGAAGTTGACATGTTGAGGAAGCAAACATCACAATCACAAGCAGTACTGAAGACAACCATTAAATATTTGGTGGATTTCAAAACGAAGCAAGCTGAGACTGGCCAGATTGTTAAGGTCCTGAAGAAAAAAAGGAAATTAAATTCCTACTTGGTAAATCATAGGTAAAATGTTCTTTCCATAGTTGAATAACCTTTGTGTTGTCTGTTCATGTAATCAATCAAACCATTTGTTTTAGAGATCATGTAATAATTGTTTTTTTGTTTTTTGGTTTGTAATTTTATTTGAGCACAAGTCTATATTAATTGATAAGACTCGGAGACATTTCATTTGGATTGTTGTGCCAGACCTACAAATATGCCAATCGGGCTGAATGTGCATTCACCAATAGTAGTAGTATAGATGGACCATAAGTGGCACGCATCGAAAAGGGCCAAGATGCTAACTAAAAAAAGGATGGTGTTGTAGCCAAAAAAAGTACAGTGGCCTGGCTTATGTATGTTAGTTGATATTATTGATCCATATACTCTATAAGTGTTTATATGTCTGTTAGTTCTGTATATTCTTGGTTGATTGACTCGGTATTTGAATCTTGATACATCGCTTGTGTACATATCTAAATGGGAGTACACATTATGCTGCGTGTGACATTTGAGTTGGACATGAAGTGTTACAAATATTCGAATTCACCTTAAACTGGATTCTAGTTTCTGAATTTGAGTATCGGGATCAGTAAACCATATTCATATATGACAGTGGAATACATCTTTGTCGTCCTTTTGAAGATATATAAAAACACATAGAATGATTTATAAGGAATACAAAATGGATTCGAATTTAGTTGCCAGGGTAAACGTGGATGCTTATTGTCCCAAAATTCGAAATAAGCAGCAAAATGTACACTCCCACGTCGGCTGCCCGAAGCCATGTGTTTGGAAGATGGAAATTACTATCTACCCATTACACGGACAATCCATCAGCCCGATTTCCACTGCTCTAAATATGGGTAGGTTAGTAACTTCAATTAGACGTGACACGACTGCCTCTGAGCCCATTCCGACACGGTGGGCGCCAAACATGGGCGGCAAAACTCATTTGATTCAAGCTCATCTGAAAGACCTCTGTTTCTACCTCCATTCCCCATTCATACATGGTGGGCGTCAAAACAAACTCGACTCGGCCGAAATCGATGTAGGCAAATATTTTCAATAGGGGCAGGTTTGTAACTTCACTCAGACGTGACACAACCGCCCTACCTGTCAGTCCTGTTCATACACCGTGGGCGCCAACCATGGACGCCAACCACCCTCTCCTCGCCCGAAATCGCTCTGGGCAAATATTGGCGAGATGCGAGATTACCGTCTTATCCCCAACCGACGAGACGTACAAATTTTAAATGGGGGCTAAGTTCGTAACTTTCCCATATTTCAGACAGGTGCATCCCAAAAACATGGTTCCCCGTACCTCTCCCTCCATTTTCCCATTCATTCACCATCCGTGCTAGAACACCCCATCCCCACACCAGCCTCCGCCCGCCACCCGATCCATCGCCGCCGTTCTCCACCACATCCATCGCCACCGTCCTCCACCATGCCAGAGCGCCTACCAAGACCGTGTCGTCCACTGCTAGAGATGGACGTTTCTGATCCAAGCCTTGCATCGCGTCCTCTCGCTTCATCGACGTTGTCGTCCTCTTTGCCGGGGCCGCTCACACGACCTTCTCTTCCACCGCAACGGGACTTATCCCCCGATGCACCCGTCTACCGCCGCAGATCTGCTTCAACGCCACTGACAGCCATCGCACCCCCGATGCCTACACGGCGCCGCAAGAGAGGTGGTACTTCATATCTCCTCAACTTTTTGATCTCAACCAGAAAATAGATCTTAACTTGGTTACTCTACTTTCTTTTCAGCTCTTAGAATTTAGTTCTTAGTTCGAAGCAAACAATGGATGCTAAATATCATTTCTCTGGTTTGCAGCTTCAAATCTACCATGGCACAACCATAATACGGTTTAATTGATCATGCTTAGGGTTTAATTGATCATGTTGGTTCCGTGGTGGTTTCTTTAATAGAAATCGAAGGGGAAACTCTCTTTTGCTAAAAAATATGCTTAGAGTTTCCCCCTTTTATGATCACTATATGATCAGAATACGTGCTTCGTGTCATAATAACACTGCTCCACCCATCAAGCTAAACAAGCTTAGTTGTTCAAATACGAATCTGATATTATTAAAATAGAGTTGTTTAATTGGTCAGCTAAATGTTCCTAAATTATTTTCGAAAATGCATGTTTCCCGCTCGGGTGTGTATCTCTACAGGGTGCCCACGGTGGGCCGGCCCACCCTGGCATTTTGGGTCGTCCCAGGCCCCGATTCCCCTCTGTTCTGCTGCGCGCTTCCGATCTCTACTCGCCCCCAGCCGCCTGCCTTGCCGGCGACTTACCGTCCGAGGACGGCATGACTCTAGGAGGAGACACCGGACTAACAGGAGGCCAGGAGCCGCTCGCCCCACAGCGTCACCGCTGCCCGGGCGCGCCGCCGTGCCTACCTTCCCAGTCCGTTCAGGGCTCAGGCGTGCAGCACCCACCGAGCCAACCCGATTTATCCTAATATACGTCCTCAACACTCAGCAGCCACTCCTCATCACCCATTTTCTAATTGATTCATTACTCATTAGGCAGGACTGTCATTAGGGTTTGTTGTGTGCTCAGTGCTACCTACACTTAATGGTTCAGATGTATTTTGGTAATCTTTAGTACCTCTAAAGTTCACAGGGTTTTCAAAATTCTGGCCCTCGAAACAGAAACTAGTCATTTTGGATTGTTGGACGTAGTGACATTGACCCAGATTACTACTGCAAGCCAGGTTTGTTGACAATTTTACTTGTCTTTCTTACTCATTCGATATAATATCCAATTATTCACGTTGATTAGTTGCAAACAATAAGTGCTAGACAAACTTCTTCATTCAGATTTTGGACGGTCTCTTACTGCAGTTACAATTCTGCATACTTGTCCTAGTAAGCTCACAAGTAAATGATTGATTCACTACATCTATGCTTGCCTTGTCATATTTGTTGTCAATATTCTTTTAGGGTGGACCACCCTGTTTCTAAATACTGGAACCATAGACATGAGTGAATAGTATTTCTCTATGTGATCTCTTCCATCATGTGTGGGTAACGAACACTGCATTGTATAGAAATAAAGTGTCATTTCCAGCTTTTACATAGGTTTCGATCTTTTACATGGAATACAATCTGCCTACTTGCTTTGTGTCGCACTACCAGCACTCCACCCTTGAAGCTAAACATTACGCCACTCATAATTGCTTAGTTTATTTGTTCAAATACGAATTTCATATGATTCTAATGTTCCTACTTCAGTTTTGAAATGTGTGCCTGCCTGTTATAGAGACATAAGGGGTTTGTATTTCTGTGTGTGGTCTGGTCAGCACGGTTGGGGAGGTGAACTTTGCATATGCAGGGGTTTATAGGGGGACACTCTCCGAGTTGAATCCGCAATGCATTCCATAGATAATCTTATTACTTTTTATGTTTTCATGAATCTCAGATTCTGAACAGCATCATAATGATTATGAGCTTGCGCGCATGAAAAGAATAAAGCAGAACAATGCCATGGCTGACAAACTTGGCATTAAGGGACTGAAATCAAGTCTAGATGCAATGCAATGCAAATGATCTCCACCTACAGATTCATGCTCAGAATATGATCCTAAAAGTGATTCTAAGCTAGAGGGAGAAGTAAGTCAATGTAGCTCCCTAGTGGAGGAGTCAGAGGAAGATGCCCTATCTTATTCACCCATCAAGGTACTTGCTCTAACTTTCCAAGGTTACATTGCTCGCGCATATCTTGCAACTGATGCTTTGCATTGCTTCTACTTTGTTGACCTGCCATTAGCTTAGTTTACACATCGTGTATGTGAATACGCCCTGCCTATCCATTTCAGTACATATTCCATCTGTCATCATACCATATTTATCCATTCAAATGTTGTTCTTGTGTATCAGACGTTCAAAAGGAAGAGGGCGATTGCTGATCGTGGAGGAGCACAAGCAAAGTATTTGGAAAAGGTAGTGGCACCTGATAAATCAAATAGCCCATTAGGTGCAGTTGCAATATCACATGTCCCACAAAATACCACAACTCTAGCAGACTCTAGCCCTACTACACTGGTCATTTCTGATGCCCCAACTCAGCAGACCCCAACTGCAGCAAACAATATGATTATGCCAGTTGACATAGCACCAGTTGTACGACGCAAAACCCCCATTCCAACAAAGAGTACACCAAATCCAGTTGCCAAATCCATTTTCGAACCAGAGAGAGCCCCAATTGCAGCAAATAGGACCCCTGTTCCATTTCTTCCCAGTTTAGAAGACGAAGCTTATGTTGTTGTCAGGAACTTTGTGCTCATCTTTCCTTCATGGAAAGATTATACCGCAGACACAGAACAATTTCCAGTCTTCCTCCGCAACCTACGCGTAAGTAACGTACTAATGTTATTCATGGTTATTACTGCATATGTTTCTGCTGACAGAAGACACAAGATTTCATTCTTTTAAATAGGCGAGGAGCAAACTGGATTGTGATGACAAGCAAGGGTTGGTTGCGCTTTTCAAGCACTCGTTAATGAAGTATCGTTCCTACCTGAGGCAAGCGCACTTCGATGGCAAGCCTCTGAATGAAATTTCTGTGAAGTCTCCGGTGCTACATTTATCCGACGGTGACTGGAATAATCTTGTTACACATTGGTCTCGGCTGCAGCGTAAGGTACTGTCTATGAGATCACATCACAATTTGAACTACATTTTTGCATTTGCCTTAATGTCTCACTTGTACGAAAACTGTTAGCAGAAGAACATTCGTTCTCAAGGGACCAGAGAATCTCGCAACTATACTGCACACTGCATTGCTCTTGTGAGTACCTCTTGCCCTGTATGACCATACTTACTTTCATAGTTGTTTGATTATGTAGCATCACTGCACATGTTAGCCTCGTAATCGTCCATTTGGTGGACATTATAAGATCTGTATGGACTCTTACATAAATTTAGAATCAACCCAATGCTGTTGAAGAGGTTTAGCTCTGCAGTCCTCTTGTAAGGACTGAACGTGGTCTATCACTATACTTACATTAACAGCTACTCCCTCCGTCCCATAATATAAGAACGTTTTGTACAGTACACTAGTGTTCAAAACACTCTTGTATTATGGGAAGAGGGATTGGTTCATTCTGTAGCATTCTGCATCTTATCTCCCTCGCCCACCATTTACTAAAAAAGATCAGATCTATATTTAATCTTACCAACAAGTAGAATACACAGACAATGCCAGTGCAGAAGTGTAGCCCATTGCTCTTGTCAGTACATTTTGTCCTGTAACACTTGTACTTCCAGGGATTGGTAGTTGATTATGTAGCATCAATCTGCATCTTATCTTCATTATCCTCTTTCCCTTCCAGTATTATCATATCTATAATTACTCTCTACAAAATGTAGAGTACAGGCAATGTTTATGAAGAAGATTCTGTGCTGAAATTCTTGAGTTATCCTTCCCTTGACATGGAGAAGGGCATTATAAAGCCAGTGTTAACTGTTAATGTAAGTCAGTCCTTCTAAAGCCTTTATCCTCAACTGCTGTTTAATTTGCTCATACTCCCTATCGTTTACTGCTGTTTAGTTTGCTGTTTCTACCAAAATGCATGTTCGTAAGAACCGTAAGTTCTAAGTTTTACTTGTAAAACCAAATTCCTTATTCATACCATGCACATTACTTAATACTCCCTATATGTAGGCTTGTTTTTGTGGATCTATAATCCAGTGTGTGGTGAAGCAGCCCACGTTTGCACCTTGTCATCTCCTGTTTTATCTTACTGATGTGGCTGATGATATGAACAATATGCCATGCACATTATCCAAAATAGATACAATGATTTTCTTTGCCCTTCATCTATGCTTGTTATGTTGACATGGTAATCCAGTAGTGTGGTGAAGCTCCCCGCATTATGAACAATGCCAAATTATGCTATTGATATTTTGAACTTACTCTTTATTTTCTAATTTGAAATTGGATAGAATTGACAGAACAGTTATCATCTTTGTTTATACACGTGCAAAACCTGTCATCTCTCTGCTTTGTTTCAGGGTGATATGCCTGATGGCATGCACAAGTCTGCTGAAGGCTGTGAGACAAACCCAACATATATTGCAACAAATAAGGCAAAACATCTTGAAGATAGCGAGACAGCCCCAAAGTCTTGTCTTGCTGCAGTGTTCAAGTTACTTGAGACTAACAGTCAGACAATCTCACAGAATTCGTTGTCTGAATTAGTTCGACTTCTTCAGTCCCAAGTTCTTGCAGAAAGGCATTCTGCAACTCAACTTCGACTTGAAGTCCTATCTCTAAGAAAGATTGCGGAGAACACCAATGAGAACCTCATCGCTAAACAGCTACACCTGGAAGCTATGACCGACATGCTAGGCCCGTCTCACAGCCTTGCTCAGCAGCTTGCGCAGCAGTTCCCCCACAAGGCTAACCTTTCTTGAACTGACTTGGAAGTGGTCTCGGTTCAGTATTATTTTGTTACGCTGCAATGGTGCCCAGTTTTTGTAATCTGCTTCTTCGTTGTGCTTTATGATCACTGGTGGCGAACTACGATGCCCAGTGGATGTAATATACCTTAAATCCTTTATTGTATAGTGTAGGTTTATTCTTAGTTACTATGCCGTAATTTGTTTATTGTATAGAGTAGGTTTGTTCTTAATTCCTACTAGTTACTGCCATCATTCGCTATCTGAAAAAAAATCAGATGTAGTCGACCGGACCGAAACATTCGACTCTAACGGGCCAGGTTTTTAGCGGGCCACAATTGGGCCGGCCTGCGTCTTTCTTGGGCCCGAATGATTGGGGCCTTCACACATTGCGCCAGGCCCAAACTTACACCGGACTATATTTTAGTTGGGCATTTTGTCGACCCAGCGCTTAGTTTGGCCCAGGTAGCGTTGGGCCATTGACATACTGAATATTGTACTGGCCAGTTACAGCCGAGATGAAACCACGGGCATTTAGCAGGCCAAAATGCATGTTGGGCCTCAATTTTCACTAGTCGTCGACGGGCCTTCAGCAGGCTGAAATGTAGACCGGGCCGTTTTGGGCCCAGTTAGCTCACGGGCCGTTACCAGGTCGAAACATATCTCGGGCCTTAGTTGGCCCACTGATATCATGGGCCTTTAAGAGGCCGAAAGCTTAGCACAGGCATCAACGGGCTGAATTACGCGACAGTCCTTTAACAGGCCCAAAGTCACGTTGGGCTTAACTGTTGCCACCTTTAGCACGGGCCATTAGTGGGCCCGATGTCCCGTCGGACCATATATGGCCGATGGGCAGCACGGGCCATTCCCAGGCCGAAAGTCACACCGAGCTAAAATGGTCCCATGTCTACATCAGGCCTCTAACAGGCCGAAAGTCACTGGGTTGTAGTTGGGCCCAAATATTCGGTGAACAATTAACGGGTCAGATCTGGTTTTGGGCCGCAAATGGGCACAAATATTGGGCGAACAATTAATGGGCCAGATCTGGCTTCGAGCCGTAAATGGGCCTTTATTAAGCAGGCCGTTATTGGGCTGGCCCACTAGTACCTGATTAAGTTCTATGGGCCTTTGACTAGGCCAGCCTTTTTAACCTATATGGGCCTTTGTTGGGCCCAGCCACGTGTCGACGTATCATAGGCATGTCTCCTCCAATGGACGGGCGACATCTGGCCCACTGACGAGCTGACAGGTGTTCCCTTCGGCCAATCAGAATTTTACACGTGGAAATTTCCCATTGGTCAGGGCTGTTAACGGGTTATCGGATCCAAAATCCGACCCGATAGCTTAACGACGTTCCATTACGGTGGATGCCACGTGTCAGTCACCCTTGACGAAAGCACTTCTGTACGCGCGATTTATCGTCATGGAAGTGGACACTTCTGTGCTGATAATTTTGGTAATGTCATGGAACACTTCTACGACACCACAGGTATGACTATCTTGATTCTGTCATAAATTTGTCATGGATGTACATGCATGACAAAAAATGTAACCTACTGTGACAAATACGTATCATCACGGAAGTGTTTTTTTTGTAGTGCTTCTAGTGAACCTATTGCTGAACCACCTGATAATCCCAATGATATCCCTATTTCTCATGCTGAAACACAATCTGGTAATGAACAGGAACCTAATGAAAATGCTAAAGATGATGTTCATGATGATGCTCAACCTAGTAATGATGATGATGTGGAAATTGAACCTGTTGTTGATCTTGATAACCCACAATCAAAGAATCAACATTATGATAAGTGAGACTTTGTTGCTAGGAAGCATGGTAAAGAAAGGGAGCCATGGGTTCAAAAACCCATGCCTTTCCCTCCCAAACCATCCAAGAAAAAGGATGACGAGGATTTTGAGCGCTTTGCTGAAATGATTAGACCTATCTTTTTGCGTATGCGGTTGACTGATATGCTCAAAATGAATCCTTATGCTAAGTATATGAAAGATATTGTCACTAATAAAAGAAAGATACCGGAAGCTGAGATTTCCACCATGCTTGCTAATTATACTTTTAAGGGTGGAATACCAAAGAAACTTGGAGATCCAGGAGTACCTACTATACCATGCTCCATTAAAAGAAACTATGTTAAAACTGCTTTATGTGATCTTGGAGCCGGTGTTAGTGTTATGCCTCTCTCTTTATATCGTAGACTTGACTTGAATAAGTTGACACCTACTAAAATATCTTTGCAAATGGCTGATAAATCAACTGCTATACCTGTCGGTATATGTGAGGATGTGCCTGTTGTGGTTGCAAACGTTACTATTTTAACGGACTTTGTTATTCTTGATATTCCCGAGGACGATAGTATGTCTATTATTCTTGGAAGACCTTTTCTGAATACTGCAGGGGCTGTTATTGATTACAACAAAGGCAATGTCACTTTTCATGTTAATGGTAATGAGCATACAGTACACTTTCCGAGGAAACAACCTCAAGTTCATAGTATCAACTCTATTGGAAAAATTCCATCGATTATATTTGGAGGTTTTGAATTTCCTCTTCCTACTGTCAAGAAGAAATATGATATTCTTATTATTGGGGATGTGCATATCCCCGTTGAGGTAACATAGTGTTATTCGAAATTTCTCCGGTTCCATGTTATTCGGAATGAGTTTGTTAACAAGACTTGATCAACCTTGTTAGTGGATTCTTTTTGATGAGCATGAGATGGATGAAACTAGAAGGCACAACCTTCTGTACCCTCTCTCAACTTTCTGTAATTTAGTTGAAATAAAGTAAAATAGTATTTTTTTTGTGTGTTTTCTGATTTATCCGTGCAATATAAAAATACCCCGAAAATAAAAGTTCTCCAAATGCCCTGAAAATGAAATATGATTTTTTCTAGAATAATTGAGGATTTATGGAACTAAGAACACAGCAGGGGTCAACCACATGGGCACGAGGGTGGAGGGCGCGCCCTACCCCCCAGGGCGCGCCCCCTGCCTCGTGGGCCCACGGTGGCCCTCCTCCACTTATTCCTGCACCCATACAGTTCTTCTTCCTCCCACAAACACGAATATCTAGCTCATGCACGAGTTCTAGCTCACTTTGCTGTGATTTTCGATCTCCTTGCTCAAAGCACCTCTCACAAAACTGCTTGGGGGGGGGGGTTGTTCCTTGGTATGTGACAGCTCCATTGGTCCAATTAGTTTTTGCTCTAGTGCTCTATTCTTTGCAAATTTGTGCTGCCTAGGTGACCATGTTCTTGAACTTGCATGTCAAATTTATACGGTTCCAAGTAGTTCTAATGCTTGATATAGTCTCTAGGCACTTGTAGGAGTAGTTGCTATTAATTTTATTGAGCTTGGTTCACTTTTGTTTGAAGTTACTAAAAAATTCAGAAATTTTCTAGAGGAAGAAATATGTTTAGGAAAATTTTCCAAGGTGGTTCTTCAAGGAAGCAAGGACCCAGGCTTACAATGCGTGATGCTGATGACGAGCCACCAAGAGACGCCCAGTGCAGCCTTGTGAGTGGCCTTCAGAAAATTTTATGGATCGAGCGGGAATCAAAGAGGAATTTAACGCATATTCGCGTAACGCCGATCTTGTGAGCTTTGAGGAAGACAAATGCCCGCAGTACCATCATCTTACTAGTTCATTTGTGAGGAGGTTTGAATTTTCATCTTCACGTAATTCTCCAACAGTCATGTTTGATCTTTATGAAAAATCTTATACCATGGACTTAGAGGATTTTACTTCTGCTTGCAAACTTCCACAATGGGGTAGTGTTAGTGATCCCCGTAAATCTGAATTTAGAGACTTTCTTGCTGGTATAACTGTAGGGGAATCTAGAGATATAACACAAGCTACCATAGGGAGCATTCACTTTCCTGCTATACATTATTTTGCTCTCTTCATAGGTAGGTGCATAAATGGTAAAGATGAAGCATGTCATATGTGTGTGCCTGATCTTAGTATTCTTAGGAGTGCTGTGTTGGGAGACCAATCTTATAATTTGGGAGCCATTGTTACACGTAGGTTGCACCATAATAGATTTAATGGATATTTCTTTGGAGGAATTTATGCAACTCGCTTAGCTGATTTTCTTGATGTGGACATTCGTGAGGATGATATGGAGTTGCCTCCTACTTATTTAGATTTTAATTCTATGGTCTATCACCAGTTTGTCGAGAGGAATGAATCACATCTCCAGTATAGACTAATCTTTGACAAACGGCGTGTTGTCCGTATTACTCTCCCTGCTCCTGCCTTCTTTGATTATCAGGCAAAAGGAAGATATGTTATTACCAGAGAGGAGGCAGATGAGTACGAGATGAGGGCGGAGGCAGCTTGACGCCACGCTGCAGCTCAGGAGGCGATAGCTGCTGCATGAA
This sequence comes from Aegilops umbellulata, assembly GCA_032464435.1. Classification (NCBI taxonomy): domain Eukaryota; kingdom Viridiplantae; phylum Streptophyta; class Magnoliopsida; order Poales; family Poaceae; genus Aegilops; species Aegilops umbellulata. Next base: position 597,228,679 of record CP136058.1, on the reverse strand, counting down.
AGTGCGTTATATCGACTAGGGGGGTGAATAGGCGATTGTTATGAAATTATTCACTGAGGAATTTGCAGGTGAGGAAATTCCGTAGCGAAGAACTACTTGTAGCAGAATAAGTACTCAGAAGTAAACATAACAGAAGACAAGCATAGTCATCATGATGATATGAAGACAAGCACAGAGTACAGAGAGCGTAACCACAGGATAACACAAGATGAAGACAAATAGACTGAAGAAATTGAACTGAGGAAATTGAGAAAGTCTTCAGTCAAAGTCTTCAAACACAGATATGACAAGCAAACAACACAATACTGAGGAAATGAAAGAGTTGAGGAAATAGAACCAGTTGGCTTGGTGAAGACAATGATTTGGTAGACCAGTTCCAACTGCTGTCTCAGTTGTACATCTGGTTGGAGCGGCTAGGTATTTAAACCTGAGGACACACAGTCCTCACCGTATTCTCCTTGAACTAAGATCACACAGACCTCGTCCAATAATCACTCGTGGTAAGTCTTCAAGTGACTTCCGAACCTTCACAAACTCGGTCACTCGGCGATCCACAATTCCTCTTGGATGCTCTAGACCATGATGCCTAACCATTTGGAAGAAGCCCAGTCTTCAAAGGTAACAAGCGTTGGATCCACGCAGGATCAATCTCTTCAGTGATACTCAATCACTTTGGGTTTGTAGGTGTTTGGGTTTGGGTTTTGGATTTTCCTCACTTGATGATTTTCGCTCAAAGTCCTCGGAGGATGGGATGCTCTCAAATGACAAGTGTCAGTTTCTGGCGGAGCAGCCAACCAGCTGGTGGTTGTAGGGGGCGGCTATTTATAGCCTACGGAACAGCCCGACATGATAAGACATAAATGCCCTTCAATGATATGACCATTAGGTGGATAAGATATTTTGGGACAGCTGGCGCGTAGCACAGCAACGGTCGGAAATTTGAGGTTTAAATTCCTCATGGCTATCATGTTCCTCACAGTGTAGGCAATACGCACTGGCGAATTCCTAACTCCTCAGTCAGAACAAATTCCTCAGAGACTAGAAGAACTTCGTCTCTGTCACTGAAGAAATTGACTGAACTGTATGAGATTTCCAATGGCTTCACTCGAAGGGATTGGTAGGTGTAGGATTTTGAGTTGAGCATCACACGGAAATTTTTCCTTAGTATTTCCTCGACCCCCTTTAACAGTACGGTGTTTCCTATGACTCAAGAAAGAGAAAATGAAACTACGAAAACAAAAGTCTTCACGCTTCATGTTCCACGAATGAATACCAAATCTTCAAGGTCACACCAATTTCTTCACTTTCAAAGTCTTCAGAAAGTCTTCAGAATACCAAAGTCTTCAGTCGAAGAACTTCATTTTTAGGTATCGACTTTCTCTGTAAATATCAAACTCCTCATAGACTTAATTATAGACCTATATACACTCATAAACACATTAGATCCTTAACCTATAAGTCTTCAATACACCAAAATCACTAAGGGGCACTAGATGCACTTACACTGCATCTCAGTACGACCCCGACTACAACTAGGGATAGCCGCCTGGCCATCCTTGGCAATAAACCAACTTAGGCCAAAAGCCTAACCTTGGGGGAGTACGTATTTCCCGCCGACATTATCCAGAAATAAGAACAGGATGGATGCCGGAGCCTCCTCAGAGCTCAGTGATTCTCGGCCGTCGGATCGTTCCCCTTGATGCATTTTCGTCCGTATGATCAACATCTGGATCAACCTGGGCCGTCGGATCTGAGGTAAACACTGCTGAAATGAATAGTTACTGTTTTTTCCCGGCCTCGCTCACTCCGCGGCTTCGACCTCGTCTCGCTGATGTGTGGGGTCGCCAGCGTGTGGGCCCTATTTGTCAGCGACTGTGGCTGTGACTGTGGCCTGTGCGTCCCGGCGCGCGTACGGGCGGGTAAATATCCCATGCCACCGCCTGATATTTCCCTACCCCGTCGAGGGCAAAAGTGAGATTTCACGTGGGGCATCGCCACCTGGGTCTCCACGATTTGTTGCTCCTTTCCCAATCGGTCGACGAGCTAGGTTTCGGTCCTCATCTCTCACTTCTCTCTTTCCCTTCCCCGTCTCCCCACCGCTTCCCACTCCCCTGCCGCCGCCTCCTGCTTTCGCATCCCCATCTCCCCTCCGGTTGCCACTACCCTGCAGGTGCCGCCGCCGCCGCGTCCTCCTCCCATCCCGCAACACATCCTCCCCTTCTCGCGTCCCGTCTCGCCGTCACCCCTCTGCCTCCTCCCCTCGCGCCACACATCCGCCCCGCCCGTTGGAACACGCGGCTGCGTCAAGAGAGCCTCGAGGGGAAGGAGTGTCAGCACTACGAGAAGAGGTGCCGCATCCAGGAGGTGCTCGGGGAGGGCAAGCCTATCCCCACCAAGCTTCGCAACGAGGGGCTCGCCCTCCGCCGCGAGATCGACCTCGGCGACCAAGACCGTGCAGGTTTCGTCGGATCCATCGTCCCCACCTTCCCATTTCTTTAATTTATTTGTTGCGCTTCTCATGGTTGGTTGCTGTCAGTGCCGAGGAGTATCATAGATGATAAGTACGCTGGCGCCACGCTGCGCGAGCCCAAGATTCTCTTGACCACATCCTGTAACCCTGGTGCTCCCCTGACTCAGTTTTTTAAGGTTGTGTTTATGCTGTGAATTAGAAGGTGTTTTGATAGATTAAAATGGTGCATCTCGTGCTTACTGACCAAGTAAATTTGAAGTGCGTGTGTCCTAGGTATCTGCATAGTAGTTTTTGTTGCCTTCTTAGCTTGTTGGGTACCTATTTTTTTTGTCAAGGAGTACCGATTTGGCCTGAGGTTGTGTCCTTTCTCAAGGAAGGTTTTGTTCCTATCCAGTACTAGGAGACGAATTGGTTGCAGGGTAGCCAGAGTAGGTCTTTCTGCATATGCATTTGAATATTAGATGTCCCAAGATTGTTGGTTTACTTCTTTTGCTCTTATACTGAATATGTCTTTGGTCAGGACAACTTGGAACAGCTTGTATGTGCCTCTCAGATTCCTACAGAAGAAAGGATACCTTTTCTTTTTTATTGGATGGACAACAACATAACCACAAACAATAGATCTATCAGGTAATTGGCCATCTGTCTTAATCCATGCGTACTTAGAACTTATATGTCAGGTTGTGCTATCAAGTCAAGTTTTCGATTTATACTCTTGCTTCTAAATAGTTTTCGGTTTATACTCTTGCTTCTAAATAATGGGGAAAACCTATTTTCTGAAATTTTGCACTCTAGACCTGAAATTTATAGAGAAATTTGTGAATAGTTAAATGAATTTGAGCATTTGATTCATTGCGTGTGCGTGGTGGTCGAGCACGGTAGTGCTGATGGGTGCCGTCTCCGTCGACTGGAGAAGCGCAGGTCACGGCTCACACCGCTGCTCTATTGGGGTCATCAACCGTTGTGCTTGCGTTGCGCCTGCGCTCAGGTACTACATCCCAGGTTCATGTCTCACAAATGTCCATACACAAAGTTCTGACCCCCTTTTTTCTGCTGCTCCATATAGTGAACGAACAGAGTCGTGGATGCAGTGAGCGTTGGGTGATGTGTTCGTTGGCTGAGCGACAAGTCGGAGCTGCAAGTCGTTGACCATGGGGTGCTACTGTGAGGATCTCATGTCTCTCACTCTATGTGTGTATCTCTCTGTCTTGTTCCCCTTTTGCTATTCATTCATGCCTGTTAGGATCACTAGGTTTTCTCTTGGTTTTGTAGTTGTGGGTTGCTGTTAAGAATGATTACCCTGATTAGTTAGGATTTAAATGCCAGAAGTTGATTGCTGTTAAGAATCAATGGGTGGACTATTTAAGTTTCACTCATAAGTGTTTACCATTTATGAAATTGGTTTCTCCTTTCGGACATTATATAAACTTTTGTGCATATTAATGCAGGTATTAGTAGTCCATTTCCTTTATGAATATGAGCTTTGCTATGGATCTTGGGAGCAGGTCATCCTTAGTTTGCTTCCAGTGTAGCAGGTCATCCTTAGATGGTCTCTTGCTTTGGCTAAATCAGATAGAGGCTTTAAACACATTCTGTTTAAATAATGAAAGTCTTTTGTATTTACTATTGCCATTAATTAATTACATTGGTTAGTGTAGCCCATGTGTGTAGGTTTGGCTAGCATTAGCCAGGTGCCATCAGACACTGTTGTCGAGAGCCATACCCAACAAGCAGATAGGCTAGAAGTCGTCGGGCGGCACCAGCAGCCTCACCCGCTCCGCTCTGTCTCTGTCTCTAGGTAGCAGTAGGTTTATAAGTGTTTCTTAATCTATCAAAGTTGCTTCTATGATCTGCCAGGTAGTGAATGACGATGAACTCAATGGTGTTTTGTTCCTATTACATGTGAATGGTTCTTTTATTTTTTTGTATCCCGTTTGAGTACGTGCACTAAACTTGATTTCCTGTACAGTACTTTAGCTTGTGCAGTACTTTAAAAGATGGATCTCAAGAGAATTTGGTGATTTTGTGCAGAGTGGAGCGGGTGAGGCTGCTGGTATTTTTTTGCTTGCTGTACACTTGTAGATATATGTAGCGAAAGCAAGTAGGGCATATGATTTTTGTAGCTTTTATTATGATACATCTTTGCTAACCCTACTAATGTGGATCAGGGAGTGGATTGATGGGTATCACAATTTTGGTTCCTTTTTTGGACTAAAGTCTCTTTGGGTGTTTCCTACATTGTTTATTTCCTATGTTATTTTGCTTGCGAAGTTCAGATTCAACTTAAAGAACAAGGACTGTTTGTGCTTTCCTATGGGGACGTGAGTATTTGGTTTGCTTTGGAATATTAGTTCTTCCTGAATCTTATTACAATTACATCAGACTATGGTTGACTGGAATATATTTTCGCTTAGACTGATATAAGCTCCCGGAATATCATTAATGGAAGAAGACTCTGAATGGAACATAATTCAGTCAACCATAGCATGTATTCAGGGTGTGCTTTGGCCTTGGGATTATATTTGTTTTTATTCTAGATGTGGTGGTCTTATTAGTCAGTTCAACATGTCTTTTGTCAGGCCTTATATGGTTAGGATGCATATCCCGTTAGAATAGAGTCAGTTCGTGCATTCTTATGCTATTTTCATGTGATTTTATTCATTTTTATACAGAGTCAGTTCATGCATTCTTATGCTTTATTAGTTATCAACCGAGGCATGGTTGTTGTGTGCACTTCTTACTGAAGATGATCATGGTGTTGTTTGTTTGACAAACAAAAGAGAGGCTCGATGTGCAGTTCTTACTAAGGTTGCTGCTCCCGCAGCTTCTCGGCCCTCTCTCCCTCGGCGTTGAGCGGCCGGCTCATGGCGGTGCCGAATCCGGTGTCTGTCGTCGTCGTGCCTCGGACTCGGAAGGTGGAACACCATTCGCAGAGGTGCACCGATCACATCTCCGTCGACGCTACCCAGCATGTTGGCTTCATGTGACAAGGCGGGTGAATCCACTTCTATGCTACCGTCGGGTCGTGATTGCCCTTCCGCAGGTCAGCCAGTTAATTCCGCATACTTTTCCGCGCTTGATTCGATCTCTGTAGGTTTGTTGTATTTTGAATTCCTTCCTGGATCTGCCATTTCTGAGTATGTATTTCAACCGTGAATAATTTGAGTATTCATCTTTGATATATGCATTACTTTTCTGTGCACGTTAGAAACGCGGTTGCCATGGGCTACTCTATTGGAGATCTTCCTAACATAATGGAAGACACAAGCAGCCGCTTGAAAGGACATCTAGAAAAAAGGGTGCGTTATTAGATGCCACCTCTCCTAATTCATAACTGCTACTAGGATTCTCTTTTTTGCATATACAGTATATATTACTTGCTTGGCTAATAGCATCATATCCTACGTCCTGCTCGGACTCTGTATTTATTTCCATTGTTTTGTTGCTATTCTCTTGCTTGTGGCGTGTGGCCTGTAATATGCAAATATTCATGAAAAGGCTTTTGGAATGTGCAATTCAAGAGTAGAAATAGCTGTAAATAAATGATGCTTTTGTGCAATTCATGAAAATGGTTTGAGTACCGAGTTCTTCGAAAGGGTTGGAATGTATAAGGTTAATTGTTGTTCGGAGGTCATTAGGTTTATCCATTTCTACTCTTGGATATTTGCTCAGTGGCAAGACTTGCTAGACTATTGCAGCATTACAACCTGCTAGATTTAAGTATACTGATGTTTGCTTAGCACCTCCAGTTTCATGGCATGTCATTTCAGCCATAATTTTGTTGTAGGTTTGCATAGATAAATTAGTAGAATTCTTGGTTTCAAAGTGTGTGTTTCATGGGACTTAGCTTTGTTCAAGAGACGTAACTCCAATTACAGTTTTCAGCCAAAATTCTGCTGTATGGAAACTTTCAGTGATTCTTTCTTTTTTATCTGAACTAAGCCATAATTCTAATGGCTGAACTGAGCCATCAATGTGCTCCTCTTCCTCTCCAGCCGCTGCTCCCATCATGACACTACGCGGCATCCTTTGGTTGAGGTGCCCCCCTCCCCATGCCTCCTCTTTCCTGTGCCTTCCGACATCGTCGAGCCGATTAGAGTCGATGGTGACAAGGATCACGCTCATGGGATTTCGGTTCGCATCTCAACCACTCCTTCTACCTTGAACTGAAGTCTCTGAATGTTACAAATTCATTTGTAATCATGATCCTGTTTTTTTCATTGTCGCTCTTGGATAGTCAATATGATGTTAATTTAGCTTTTGCCTGTGCAAGTTTGTCAGGCACAATAAAGATTTGAATGTTTGAATCATATCAGCAACAACCTGGAGGTGCTTATTTTCTCCATGGGGTCTTTCGGAAGCTTAAAAATAACACAACAAAGGTTTGCTCTAAATGTAATATTTTCAGGGATTTTGTCTACTTGCTTGAAAATTGGAAAGGGACATTTTCTTGATAATTTAATCCATCAACGGTCAATTGCTTACATGTTGTCGTTTCTCACGGTTTGATTTATATGTACTGTGAACTGCAAATACCTTGGCTCCTTGCAATATAGGAATCAATGGTACCCTATTTATTTATTGAATTATTTATTTCCTATATTATTTTGCTTGCGAAGTTTAGATTCAACTTAAGAAAATGGACTGTTTGTGCTTGCTTGTAGGTTCCGATATTACACCAGAACTTTAGCTTTCTCGGGCATGTGACGATGGCTTCCATGGAAAAATTCATCAAAGTGACTGTCAATGACCTTCAGGTCCATATCCCTCTCAATCTCGATTTTCTCTTATTTTGTAGATCGGAAGTGGACTGAAAACTGAGATATGGCATGTCTTGAGAAATGCTAATGCCATGATAGTTTGATGTCTGTAGCAGCTCTTTTATTTTCGTTGAAACGTTTCTATGTGATATTGAGCACCGTATAAGTATCTTTTGGCAACTTCTACCATATATGTTTTACTTGGAAATTTAGCCCTGGAGCATCTATTTGAGCATGGTTCAACATTGCATAATGCAGTTGTTTTGTATTTGATTGCAAGATTTGCGCCCAGAGTGCATAAGGCCCAAATAGTAGGACGTGTTGCTGCTCTTGTCTTGTGGTGTTTGCGCCCACATGGCTTGCCGCCGTTAGGCAGATCTTGTAGTTCATGACTTCACTTTTTACACTATCTAGCGAACAAATACCGAGTTGCTGGTTACTTTCTTCCACTGACTATGATCTGCCACATTCATCTATAGGTATATCGGCGTCAAATGACAAAAGAATGCCTCCAGAAAGTTTGTTCATCAGGCACAAGCGAACGACAAAATGCAGGATCAAGTACATAAAGTTATCTTTTTCTTTTTTTATCCTTCAAACAGCCAAGTAAATTGATTTCTCATGGCTCTGTTTTCACTTTTACAGTGGAATTCTCTTTCAACAGAAGATCTGCGTGATCTTTTTACTCTTTATGAACAAGTCAGGTGAACTCTGCTTCTCATGGCCCACTATAGCATTTTCTTTATGAAACATGTAAAGTTAAAACACTGATTTCGTATCTCATTCATTATTATTCCTTAGCCTCCAAATGATATTAGATCTGTTGTATTAACATGATTGGATCTTGTGTTTTCTTTTTCTACTAAATAATATTTGCTGACAAAATCTTATTCCGGTTTCAGTGCGAGGGAAAGTTGCATGCTATATGAGTGTGAAACGCCATCGAGCGATCTGAACAGAGCCGTGGCTCGAGTCGTTTTCGCTGTCCTGATCCATGGGTCAGGATTGATGCTTTCCGGTAACTTCGACAGTAGCTGAGTAAACGCAAGCATGGGTCGCTGGGAGCATCTGTCTCCTACCTCTCGAGCCTGGATCCATCTTTTATCGAGAGCGGCAGCCTCGTCGAGCCACCGTCTGCGAGAAGGGACCTGCGAATACCCGTGAAGATGGGGTTCCCGCTGAAGCCGATTAACAGGTACAGATTTGTGTTAGTGATGTGTGCAGTTCCGCAGGAATTTGTTTCTGCATTTCTGCATCTAACGTGAATTTTGGTAATGGGGTTATGTAGACGCACCATGAGGGAAGCAGTGTGGACGGCCAAATCTGTGCGGCGGAAGTGGGGGCAGAGGCAGTGATTGGGGATTCCGCTCAGTCATCTGATAAATCCATAGAACAGATTGATCCCAAATTGCCTGGATAGACTAGAAGGTATGTCAGATTTCCGATCATATAGTGTTTGGCTGAATTACATCTTGCAGATTTGAGTAGAAAGTGTCACCACTTTTCGGCAGAAATGTAGTTAATAGAAAATATTAAAATAACAAGGTTGGTGTTTGTTGCCATGGGTAGCGGGGATTTTAGCAAATAATTAAAATTGTTGGATGATGCCTGTGTGGCGCTTCAGCCAATCTATATTTTTAATCTGTAAGCAGTTAGTTGTTCCTGATGAAAAGAATGTGATTATGGATCAAATAAACATGGTTACAATTAATTCGTAGTGTTGTGTTTCGTGGGGAGGGATTGTTAACTGTATTTAATTTATTTTGGAATCATGCCTGCATCATTATTTGAGAAGAATGCGATGGGCAATCTGTTGCATGACTAATTGTGTATGAACACTTATTTGCACACAGAGTTAGGATTTGGGCCACCGAGCCAGGCAGGGCGCCTGTGTATACTCAATTTTGATAGGTGTACTGTTACATTAAGTTGGTTACTGACTTTTTATAATAATTTTGTCCATCAGGTATTCCTGTGGTATAACTATCACGTGCCTGATCATATTCCTGTGGTACCCTGCAACTCATGTGCTTGTGTTGAACATTACATGTGCTTAAGATTTATTAAACCATGGAATAGATATGGAAAATTAGCATAGAACTATAGATACACTATTTAGGCCTTGTGTACTTATGTTCAGATTGAAAAATTCATGTATCATGTCCTTCTGTAAGAAACTTTCTAATCAAAATGATTGGAGTGCTATCGTTTGGCCATACAAAAGCATAGAGGAATTGTAAGTAATGTGGTCGATGCTCGATAGTATCAGGTTCGTGTGAGGCAGTCCCTATGAAGTACATCGACAAGACAGATGAATTGCGGCACTTATTAGTATGCTTACTTATTATGGCTCCGTAGTTGGCTCTTCTTTATTATGTCCCGTTCTTATTACCTCCTCTTATGTGTTCTTACTTTTGGTATCAAACTTCATGTCGAATGGTTATCTTTTGCGGTCGTATGAACGCACTGAGCTTGATCCTGCCTTATAAACTTATGTTGATCTTGAGCTCTATCACAATTAAATGTCTCTTTACTTTATTATCCTCTATAAGTGCAAATGTTATACCTGGTTTTTACTAATATAGTGTTATATGCTTCGGCAAAATGCTGGGACCGGCACCCTTGCGCCAAGGCGCGATTCCGATCTAGTATTTATGTTCACACACACTCATTTCTAGATGTCGGTGCTCATACTTTTTCACTATAATATCCATGCTAGTTTATTTTCTTTTTCCTGCTTTCTTCTTGTGTGTTTGATAAACCTTAAGAAAAACCAAAAAATTAGTAATAGCTTCTAGCTAGTTTACTTTCTTGCTGTAGTAGTATTAACTAAAAGAAAATCCAAAATATTTCCCGTTCTTCTTTTGCTTGTTGGGAGCTTTCCTGTGTAAATAGTTTTATTTATTTTTCTTTTCTTTGGGGGTCGATAGGAGAAGACCATAATTAAATTGTTGAAGTGGCTCTTATATATGCATTATTGTTGATTTAACCAAGAGAGCCCATATTGCCTTGTCTTCTTCTGTTTATTGAATGCTCGCAGATCCCAACTTAGTCCAATGCATGTGCACTCTTATTATTATTTATATTGTTCGGTCGTGCAAGTGAAAGGCAATTATGATGATACATGATGGACTGACTGAGATGAGAAAAGCTGGTATGAACTCGACCTCTCTTATTTTTGTAAATATGATGAGTTCATCGTTCCTGATTCAGCCTATTATGAATAAACATGTTTGCGATGACAATTAGAGATCATAGTTGCTTGTGCCATGCTTGATTAGCTATGAGTTATAATGGTTTACTTTGCGTGCCAACATGCTATTAAAATGGTTGTGGTGTGGTATAGTGAGGTGGTATCCTCCTTTGAATGATTTAAGTGACTCGACTTGGCACATGTTCACACATGTAGTTGAATCAAATCAACATAGCCTTCACGATATTTATGTTCATGGTGGATTATATCCTACTCATGCTTGCATCCAATGCTTATTAATTTTAATGCATGTTCATGACTGTTGTCGCTCTCTAGTTGGCCGCTTCCCAGTCTTTTGCTAGCCTTCAGTTGTACTAAGCGGGAATACTACTTGTGCATCCAATCGCTTAAACCCCAAAGTTATTCCATATGAGTCCACCATACCTTCCTATATGCGGTATTTACCTGCCGTTCCAAGTAAATTTGTATATGCAAAACTCTAAACCTTCAAATAAACATTCTGTTTTGTATGCTCGAATAGGTCATGTATCAACTAGGGCTTGTTGGGGAACGTTGCAGAAAATTAAAATTTTTCCTACGGTTTCACCAAGATCCAACTATGAGTTCATCTAGCAACGAGTCATGGGAGAGAGAGATTGCATCTACATACCACTTTGTAGATCGCGACGGAAGCGTTCGAGTGAACGTGGATGAGGTAGTCGTACTCGTCGTGTTCCAATTCACCGATGATCTAGTGTCGAACGGACGGCACCTCCGTGTTCACACGTATGGAAAGCGTGACGTCTCCTCCTTGATCCAGCAAGGGGGGAGGAGAGGTTGATGAAGATCCAGCAGCACGACAGCGTGATGGTGGATGCAGCAGAACTCCGGCAGGGCTTCGCTAAGCAACTACGGGAGGGGGAGGAGGTGTTGCAGGGAGGAGGGAGGCGCTAGGGCTTATGGGTGCGGCCACCCCTCCCTCCCCTCCCTTTATATAGGCGCATGAGAGGGGGGAGGGCGCAGCCTTGCCCCTTCCTCCAAGGAAGGGGTGCGGCTAAGAGGGGGGGAGGAGTCCATCCTCCCCAAGGCACCTCGGAGGTGCCTTCCCCTCTTTGGACTCTTCCCTCTCCAAGTCTTCTTGGCGCATGGGCCTCTTGGGGCTGGTGCCCTTGGCCCATATAGGCCAGGGCGCACCCCCTATAGCCCATGTGCCCCCCCGGGGCAGGTGGACCCCCCCGGTGGACCTCCGGACCCCTTTCGGCACTCCCGGTACAATACCGATAAAGTGTGAAACTTTTCCGGCGACCAAAATAAGACTTCCTATATATAAATCTTTACCTCCGGACCATTCCGGAACTCCTCGTGACATCCAGGATCTCATCCGGTACTCCGAACAACATTCGTTTTGCTGCATACTCATATTCATACAACCCTAGCGTCACCGAACCTTAAGTGTGTAGACCCTACGGGTTCGGGAGACATGCAGACATGACCGAGACGACTCTCGGGCAATAACCAACAGCGGGATCTGGATACCCATGTTGGCTCCCACATACTTCACGATGATCTCATCGGATGAACCACGATGTCGAGGATTCAATTAATCCCGTATACGATTCCCTTTGTCAATCGGTATTTTACTTGCCCGAGATTCGATCGTCGGTATCCCAATACCTCGTTCAATCTCGTTACCGGCAAGTCACTTTTCTCGTACCGTAATGCATGATCCCGTGATCAAACACTTTGATCACATTGAGCTCATTATGATGATGCATTACCGAGAGGGCCCGGTGATACCTCTCCGTTAAGCGGAGTGACAAATCCCAGTCTCGATCCATGTCAACCCAACAGATACTTTCAGAGATACCCGTAGTATACCTTTATAGTCATCCAGTTACGTTGTGACGTTTGGCACACCCAAAGCACTCCTACGGTATCCGGGAGTTACACGATCTCATGGTCTAAGGAAAGGATACTTGACATTGGAAAACTCTAGCAAATGAACTATGCGATCTTATGCTATGTTTAGGATTGGGTCTTGTCCATCACATCATTCTCCTAATGATGTGATCCCGTTATCGATGACATCCAATGTCCATAGTCAGGAAACCATGACTATCTATCGATCAACGAGCTAGTCAACTAGAGGCTCACTAGGGACATGTTTGTTGTCTGTTATTCACACATGTATTACGATTTCCGGATAACACAATTATAGCACGAATAAAGACAATTATCATGAATAAGGAAATATAATAATAATGCTTTTATTATTGCCTCTAGGGCATATTTCCAACAGGGCTGCCCTTATCTTCCATATTAGGCGGGTTATTCTCAAGAGGAGTGGACTCCGCTCCTCATTCACGAGAAAGTGGCTGGTCTCCGGGATGCCCAGTCCCATGCTTTATGCAAACTAAATCAAACTAATTGCAAACAAAACTCCCCCTGGGACTGTTTCTAGTTTAGACACTCGTTGTTTCGGGCAAGTCATGGATTGATGCTTGTTGGTGGAGGGGGAGTATAAACTTTACCATTCTGTTTGGGAACCGCCTATAATGTGTGTAGCATGGAAGATATCGCCATCTCTTAGTTGTTATGTTGACAATGAAAGTATGCCACTCAAAATATTATTTATCTCTATTTCAAAACCGAGCTCTGGCATCTCTACAAATCCCTGCTTCCCTCTGCGAAGGGCCTATCTATTTACTTTTGTGTTGAGTCATCACCCTCTTATTAAAAGCACCAGCTGGAGAGCACCGCTGTCATTTGCATTCATTACTATTAATTTATAATGAGTATGACTATGATTGGATCTCTTTTACCATGAATTACAATGTCTAGTCAGTCCTTGATCGTTAAAGGTGCTCTGCATTTATGTTATGCGGTCTCAGAAAGGGCTAGCGAGATACCATCTTGTTATATCATATTATGATTGTTTGGAGAAAGTGTTGTCATCCGAGATTTATTATTATGACTCGCTAGTTGATTATGCTATTGATATGAGTAAACATGAGACCTGAGAGTTATTGCAAATGTGGTTAGTTATAATCTTTGCTGAAAACTTGAATGCCGACTTTACATATTTACAACAACAAGAGCAAACAGAGTTTGTAAAAGTTTTTTTATCACTTTCAGATTATCAACTGAATTGCTTGAGGACAAGCAAAGGTTTAAGCTTGGGGGAGTTGATACGTCTCCGTCGTATCTACTTTTCCAAACACTTTTGCCCTTGTTTTGGAGTCTAACTTGCATGATTTGAATGGAACTAACCCGGACTGATGCTGTTTTCAGCAGAATTGCCATGGTGTTATTTATGTGCAGAAACAAAAGTTCTCGGAATGACCTGAAACGTCACGGAACGTCTTTTAAGAAATAATAAAAAAAATCCTTGCCAAATATGAAGACCAGGGGTCCCACACCCTATCCAAGAGGGTGGGGGGCGCGCCCTCCCCCCTAGGCCGCGCCCCTACCTCGTGGGCCCCCTGGAGCTCCTCCGTTGACAACTCCAACTATATATATTTTCTTTCGGGGAGAAAAAAATCAAGGAGAAGAAATAATTGCGTTTTACGATACGGAGCCATGGCCAAGCCCTAAAACCTCTCGGGAGGGCTGATCTGGAGTCCGTTCGGGGCTCCGGAGAGGGGGATCCGTCGCCGTCGTCATCATCAACCATCCTCCATCACCAATTTCTTGATGCTCACCGCCGTGCGTGAGTAATTCCATCGTAGGCTTGCTGGACGGTGATGGGTTGGATGAGATCTATCATGTAATCGAGTTAGTTTTGTTAGGGTTTGATCCCTAGTATCCACTATGTTCTGAGATTGATGTTGCTATGACTTTGCTATGCTTAATGCTTGTCACTAGGGCCCGAGTGCCATGATTTTAGATCTGAACCTATTATGTTTTCATGAATATATGTGTGTTCTTGATCCTATCTTGCAAGTCCATAGTCACCTACTATGCGTTATTATCCGGCAACCCCAAAGTGACAATAATCGGGACCACTCCCGGTGATGACCATAGTTTGAGGAGTTCATGTATTCACTATGTGCTAATGCTTTGTTCCGGTTCTCTATTAAAAGGAGGCCTTAATATCCCTTAGTTTCCATTAGGACCCCGCTGCCACGGGAGGGTAGGACAAAAGATGTCATGCAAGTTCTTTTCCATAAGCACGTATGACTATATTCGGAATACATGCCTACATTACATTGATGAATTGGAGCTAGTTCTGTGTCACGCTATGTTATGACTGTTACATGATGAACCGCATCCGGCATAATTATCTATCACCGATCCAATGCCTACGAGCTTTTCCTATATTGGTTTTCGCTTATTTACTTTTCCGTTGCTACTATTACAATCACTACAAAACACCAAAAATATTACTTTTGCTATCTTTACTTTTGTTACCGTTACCACTACTATCATATTACTTTGCTACTAAATACTTCGCCATCCAGGTGTGGCTGAATTGACAACTCAGTTGCTTCTTTGGCTCCCCTTGTGTCGAATCAATAAATTTGGGTTGAATACTCTACCCTCGAAAATTGTTGCGATCCCCTATACTTGTGGGTTATCAGCCTCGTCCCGCACTTAGTTGACGGAGTTGTATCCATTCCACAGTATGCCGATGATACTATCCTCTTCATGGAGCACGATTTAGCAAAAGCGCGAAACATGAAGCTACTGTTATGCTTATTCGAACAATTGACCGGGTTAAAAATTAATTTCCATAAGAGCGAATAGTTCTGTTTTAGGAGAGCCAATGATGACTAAGATGCATACAAACAATGGTTCGGCTATGAGTTGGGGGCTTTACCTTTCACGTATCTAGGTATACCAATTCACCATCGTAAGCTGACCAACGGAGAACGGAAGTGCATCGAGGACCGTTTTGAGAAGAAATTGAGTTGCTGGAAAGGCAAGCTGATGTCATACGGAAGACGACTAATTCTTATTAATTCGGTCCTCACGAGTATGCCCATGTTTCTTCTCTCCTTTTTCGAGGTACCGGTTGGAGTCCGGAGGAGGTTAGACTTTTATCGATCGCGCTTCTTCTGGCAGAGTGATGAACTGAAGCGAAAATACAGATTTGCTAAATGGGATATCATTTGTTGGCCGAAAGACCAAGGGGGTCTAGGTATTGAGAACCTGGAAGTGAAGAACAAATGTCTCCTTAGTAAGTGGCTGTTTAAGCTTTCTGTCGAGACGGAGGCTACATGGGCTCAGATTTTGCGAAACAAATACCTCCACTCTAGAACCTTGGCCCAGGTGACAATGAGGTCGACTGATTCGCCTTTTTGGAAAGGACCGATGAGAGTTAAGTCTCTCTTTTTCAATAGGACAAGGTTCATCATTGGAAGCGGTACTGCTACGAGGTTCTGGGAGGATACGTGGCTGGGGGAGACGCCCCTCGCACTCCAGTATCCTTCTTTGTATAACGTTGTTCAGCGTAAAGACGCTTACGTCGCAACAGTACTTCAATCCACTCCACTCAATATTCAATTTCGGAGGACACTAGTGGGTAACCTGTGGGAAGCCTGGCTTAATATTGTGAGAAGATTGATGGACATCCAGTTGTCTCAACAACCCGATAAATTATACTGGAAACTAACTAAGAATGGAGAGTTCTCGGTTAAATCCATGTATTTGGATGTGATTAACTCTAGCGTGATTCCTAGATCGAAACATGTTTGGAAAGTTAAAGTACCTTTAAAAATCAAAGTGTTTATGTGGTTTGTGCATAAACAAGTTATTTTAACAAAGGATAATTTGGTAAAACGCAATTGGACATGATCTATAAGATGTAGTTTATATGACCAACATGAATCAATCAAACACCTCTTTCTTGACTGTCCTCTGGCAAAAATTATGTGGCGGTCGGTTCACATAACTTTCAACATTACTCCTCCGACTTCTACCAACACGTTATTTGGGATGTGGTTTGATGGGATAGATACTGCTACAGCGAGACACATTCGTGTGGGAGTATGTGCTTTATTGTGGGCAGTTTGGAACTGCAGAAATGATTTGGTCTTTAACAGAACAACAAACATTCCATTTTTGCAGGTTATCTTCAGAACCACTGAGTTGATCCGTATGTGGTCGCTACTCACTCCGATGGAGGCCAGGGAGCGTTTGGTTACTGGGTTTACCCGATGAAAAATGGTAGCACGGGATGTTTTCAATTGGTTTAGATGGCGATCATGTAATAGGATATGCATGTAGTGCTCCTACCTTTCGCCAGCCGTTTGTGGCCTTTCTTTTTTCTGATTTGCTCTTCGTGAGCCTTTTTTTGTATTTCTTTGTACGAGATGTGAAGACTTTTGTTGGACCTTTTGCTCATTAATAATATTGGACGTATGCATCGTTCCGATGCAGAGGCTGGGGCGATACCCTTTTTCGAAAAAAATAAATAAAAAATTTACAGGGAGAATGCAGCCTATAGCCACGACCCGCTCCAAAATGCAAATTATTTGAAATCAATTGAACAGAGGCTGATAGGTGTGCTGCCATGCACGCTCCAACGATTTAATTCACTCATGCGCAAGTGCACAAAACCAAAACGATCAGTGGCATTGGATTTGAAACGGTTCAACAGAGACATCTGATAAGTCTCTTGTTTTAGAAATCTACCCCCAGCACCCAGCACGCGGCGAGTTGGGACTGGCAGACCAGGCTGGAACGCCCATCTCACGCAAGAGCCAAACCATAATGTCAAATCAATCCACACCCCGTCAAATCAGCGCGGCGCCCGCTGAGTAGTAAAGCCGAACAGCCCGCCCGCCTGTCCGCACTCGATTCGTGAGATGCGTCCGAGGCACACGACAACCATGTGTTTTTATACTTGTACCATGCGTTTATATACTTGTACTCCCTCCATTTACATATAAGGGTACTATAGAAAATACACTTTGCATCTATATAAAGCCATTAACAGTAATTGAGACAAATATATTGTTGATATTTTCTCGAACTAACAATCTATTTAATACTTACATACATGTAATATGAGTTTGTGGGCTTATATACAAAAATGAAGGAAGTATCAAAATCGGGGTTGCATGATCTCAAGCTGCCTGGTGCTCGTCCTCGGAATTGCTTGTCTCTACATCAGTAATAATGCTGCAATAATAGATGTGTAGGGTGGCCGTTGAACATGAGGGCACTACCGCAAGCATGCAGCCTCTGACGTGCCAGAAAGTGGTTTAGGACCATGAAGAGCATGCGGTCCATGGCAGTGGAGCGTCACAGAGCATGTGCGGTGAGCGTGATGGGTTGACACAACAGCGGGCCCCGTGTCCGTGGAGGAAATGTAAGAAGGCGCAGCTTCAAATCTATTTTCTAGATTTTAAAAAAAATTGGAAAAAAAATGGATACATTTCATGAACATATATGTTTATACGTGCTAAATTTTTGTATAAACAACGAATAACGGTATTATTGGATGAAACATTACTGGCGCGTTTGGTTACCTGCATACAGGCCAATCAGGCCTGCGCAGAAAGAAACTGGGTTATTTGATGCGTAGAAAGAAACTAGGTTATTCAGCAGTTTGAGTCGATCCACATCGAGCTTACGTGTTGGGTCCACTTGCACAAGAAGATCCGAGCGGATATGAGAGAGTATACATGATGTACGTGATTTGTTCTTTTACCTTTGTATGTGATTTGTTCTTTTACCTTCATTAGTGTTCTTCTTTGAACGGTACGTCGATTCGAGATAAACACTACATGAAAAAGATGTACATCGATGTTATGGTTTCATTTAGATGATTGGTTCGTAGTTTCGTTGGCTGTAAATGTTCAATTTCATGTTAATGTTTGGATCTTTCTTGAACGAATTTTGTCAAATTTATCACACACGGTCGATCGTTTGAACTTTTTTTATCAATACCTTCGTCTTGCAGTTTTCACACGAGTTTTGTCTTGCATATTTTCTATTTGGACGATTGTAGACAAGTAGATCTACCTCTTTCTCCTGGACTGTATATATGCGTATGTGTAGTATGTTTAGTGATACTCCTTAATCTCCATCATCCCTTTGTTCCTCTCGCCTTCTCTCCTGCGTCTTGCTGCACTGACGCCATCGCCGGCGCCGTTCTTCTCAGTCTCCTCTCTCGCGTCCTGCTACACTGGCACCACCGTTGGCGTCATTCCTCTCGGCCTCCTCATCCGCGTCCTACTACACTGACGCAGCCATGGCGCGTGCACTGCATTTCTCCTCCCCCGTCCTCTGCCTCAGCACCCTCCTATTAGTTCCTCCGCACAAACTTCCTCAACAGCGATGGCACTAGCAATTGGTTCACCGCGCCGCTAACGGAATCGCTCGCTTGCGACTCCATGTTGGTCGTGTCGGTCGCGGCGCCTCGGCCATAGTCCACTGCAGTCACGGAGGCACTCTAGTGTAACTCTCTGTGTTACTCCCTCCGTTTCATAATGTATAACGTAGTGCCTATAGATTTTTGCAAAAGTTAAACATCACAAACTTTGACCATATCTATAAAGAAAAGTAAGTACATCTAGAATACCAAATGCACATCATTGAATACATCGTGAGTTATATTTTCAGAATGTACATGTTTTGGTATTGTAGATGTAGACATTTTTCTATATATAGTCAAAGTTAGCAAAGTTTGACTTTTACTAAAATCTATAGGCACTACGTTGTGGAATGGAGGGAGTATGTCTTATGTGTAGCTGATAATTCTTAATCATATCTAGTATGCCACAAAACACCGTGTAGTTGCATGAGGCCAGCCAATGCACGCAATCAAACGCCAGGCAGCCAATGCATGCGATCATGCAAAATTGCTCTCCTAACATGTATATGCATTTATAGTTAGAAAGTGATTTTTTTACTTCGAAATGTAGTTTTTTTTTTCCAAAAGGTCTCCCTGAAGCGCATCATATAAAACGCCGCATGCGTGATTGATTGCCTTGCCACACTGTGTACGTACTCCATATCCACTCCGAGGCTGATTTGTGACAAGGGCATGGAGACGGGCGACGGGCTCGATCTGAGCTTGTCTCTGCGCCAGTACTCGCCACCGAAGTTCCAGCGGGTGTTCTCCTGTTGCTATTGCCCCCGCAAGTTCAGGACCTCGCAGGCGCTCGGCGGCCACCAGAACGGGCACAAGCTGCAGCGCGAGCTGGCCAGGGAGGCCACGGCGGTGGGAGAGCTTGGTAAGGCCGCCGTCG
This sequence comes from Aegilops umbellulata, assembly GCA_032464435.1. NCBI lineage: Eukaryota > Viridiplantae > Streptophyta > Magnoliopsida > Poales > Poaceae > Aegilops > Aegilops umbellulata. Next base: position 597,209,056 of record CP136058.1, on the reverse strand, counting down.
ATGACCACAGCGCTCCGCCTCGCTACGGCTCCCACGCGTGGGGAGCAGGAGGGAGCATCCACCCTCGTCGACATCGCCAGCAGGGCACGGGTACTGGTTCGGGAGCAGCCTCCTCCGGGACAAGAAGAGGCAACCAAGAGCTCGCGGATGAGGCGATTGACCTGTCCCTGAAGCTATGATCGATCCATCCATGCAGTACCTAGTTCCTCTGTTCCATTAGTTTCATTTCTTGTCTTCTGTTTCTGCTATCGCTTACCAGCTAGGTTAAATACTTATGCTGGTTGGTTGGCTCTTGATTTGTGCTTGACACTGTGGTTGCTCGATCTTCAGATATCTCCATGCATGCATGGATTGTTACTTTGTTAGTTAAGTCGCTACACTCATCTGAATCTTTGTCTGTAAATGCTTGCAGTAATCTACTTCTGGTCCGTCGCCTGTGAATAACTAAATTTTCGGCCCTGGCCGATAATTTCTTGGTTTTGAGGCAACTAACCGTGCCTTAACGTCTGATTCAAGCTTGAAGACAGATTTCTTGTTGTCTCGCTCATGAGCATAGCGCATCAATCGGCGGCCAGCTTTGACCGGGCAACACTAGCTTGGGTCCCATGCTAACCATGGCCGACTTGTAGGTAGCTTACCAAGCTGGCCGCTTGCTTACCATGGCCGACCTGGATGCACCAGTCAAGCTGATGCGGTGAGGCCGGCCGGCGGGGTATACAACAATGCATGTCTTCATAAGCAAAATTTGGCGTAGCACCTCTGTGCGCACCCGAGCTGGTGGCCGGGAAAAGGCCGCGTCTGTAGCAAAATCGGCCGAGCTGCTTGTCTGCCGCAGCCTCAGCACCGTCCAGGATGGCAAGGATGTCACCGCTGCGGCGCTGGACACCTTCACCGAGCGTTTCAAGGAGCAGCTGCCACCTGAGGTGATCGTCGCCATGCGCTTCCTCTTCAAGCTGGATAGATGACGGCCAGGCCACGGCTGTCAAAAATGAGCTCGTCGACCACGAAGGTGAACATGCTTTGGATCATGAGTTTGCGAATGATGGAGCTGTGTCGCAGCCAAGGTTCTGGTTGCATTCCCCTCTCCCCCAAGATAATTTTTTGAATTTAAACTACTAACGTCTAGTTAAATAAGGTATATCTCTAAATGAAACACATGCTTACTTGCGTCGTAGTGGTAAGGATCTTCAACCAGCAACGGCAAGCCATGTGTTCCAGGATATCCAGCTGCACTTTTTCCTTTTTGATTTTCGAAAAATGCACGCCATACTGTCTGCTGTATTTTTTTGTGAGGAATATGCTGTAATTTCTTAAAAATACGAGGGTGCAAGGGTCGAACTCGCAACCTGCATGTGCGTGGCAGTGGAGCAGACCTGTTACCGCTGAGCTAGAAATAGTGCAGCTATTATTTTGTGTTCAAAACTTATGTATTTTTGTCTTAAAAGTTTGAATTCAAAGTTTGACCTTAAATTTCGCTCGAATTTTTTTGGTATTTCGTAATTACCATGGTAATCGAGTTTACCGCTGCCCTTCGAGAAAAATGTTCCATTTGGAATCCAAAACCTTGCTCGCAGCCCTGCGGTTGCGGCCGTACGTCTGATGTGCTTCTGGTGGCGCTGGGGTCTCAAGGCGTCCCATGTTAGCACATGTTCATGCTCCAGGGTGCTCTAATAGTAGTAGCTGTTTTTTTTGGTGTTGTTATTATTGGTTTCTGCGCGGCCAAAGTATTGGCTGGATGCATCACCGCTGGCAGCTTGCCATGTACGAGGGCCCTATGTGTTTCCATATGGTAGAGCAACAAAGGTTCCTAAGCTGGAACGTCAGGGCCGGGCATAAATTATTCAGATCGTGGTACTACTGTTAAAGAAACCATCGCAGCATCCTCCTGTCATATCGTCTGTCTGGAGGAGACGAAACTTGACAATATCGACCGGTTTACTGCTGCCTAGCTATCTTGGCGATATAGGGTTAAGGCCTTATTTGGTTCATAGGATAGGAATTTTATAGGATAGAAAAGTCATAGAAAGTGAGATGACATGCATGTCAATTTCTATTGAGAAAAAAATGTCATTTGTTCCATAGGACGGGAATATTTTCATTGAGTCTAGCCTAATGGTTTTTTTCCTCCAAAATGTGAAGGATTGATTCCTATCCTACATAGGAATAGGAATCCATTATTACAAACCAAAAGGCTTGAAATGATTTTTTCCTTTGCAAATCCTATCCTATAGAATTTCTACAAAATTCCTTTCACAAGTACAGCAGTAAGTACAATTGCGGGCGTCAACGATCAGTAGTAAAAACCAAGGGAGGCCTTAAAAGCTTTGCTCGAAGACCTGCAGCTGGTACCAGAGGAGGGACTGTTCTGCTGTGCGCTGTGGGATGGCCAGATGGTTGATAACTTGATATGTCCAATATTACAACCACAACCTACTGTTCATAAGCTATGGTGCACATTAGAGACTTGGAGGTGAACTTCAAGATTACTTCAGTTTATGGTCCTACAACATCCTCTCGCAAGGATGCTTTCTTTGTCGAGCTTCTCGCCCAAAAAAACCCCAAGCGGGGTGATGTGGCTCGCTGCAGGTGATCTCAACCAAATTTATCGGGCATGAGACAAGAACAAGCGCAATGTCAACTGAAGTAGAATCAATCGTTTGGAGGCCATGTTGCAAGGCTGCAAGTTCAAGAAAATCCACCTGCAATATACACAGTTCACATGGAGTAACGAGAGGGAAACCCCCACCCTTAGCAAGCTTTGATGCCTTTTTTTTGCAATGGTGAATGGGGTTCAAAGTTGAACACTCATGTGATGCCTGCTTTTGCTCGCCGATGATAGGGGCCCTCAAAAGCCAATTGCCTTGCAAGGACCGTCAAGTTTGAATTTGTTTTAGACAATAATGCCTGTCTTCGAGGAGGTGGGCCACAAGGCTTCAAATTAGCATGCGAGGCACTCAGAACCTTATCAAGTGTTGTTTCAAAAACTCAAAAAAAAAGAACTCGTTGACGTCTTACTATTTGAGGAAGGGGTGGTGGCGGTGAGCTACTCAGGTTGTCGGTGTCTTACTTCTGGACGAGCTAGGAGATGGGGGGATGCAGAGGGCGCAGGACACGAGATGGGAAGATGCTGAGAGCTGGGAGATGGGGAGATGCATACAGGGTTTGCTTCGGCCGCCAGAGGCGAGTAGGGTGGTAGAGGCGGGGTGAATCAGGAGCAGGGCAGCGCGCTGGGCAAGTTCCAAAACCCTATCGATTAGGAAATCGGTAACTGGTAGCTGCTCGGTCGGCTTGGGAGTAACAATTAATCGGTGGACCGGCCTATTAACTGGATTAATCAGTCCATCATTAATTGGTAGATTAAATAGGAACTTGACAACATATATCTAGATTTTTATGTATTATACCATACTTTCATGTTCTTATATTGTTTGGTCAAACCATAGCTATTGAGAAGAGAGAGGGGGATGTCAGGGGTTACGGGACAAAATTTTGGGCTTTGTTTGCTCATAAGTTAATCGGTCAGCAACGATTAATAGGCCTAACAACCGACTAATTGGTCTGAGAGGCTAATTGCTCACAAGTTAACGCGATGAATAAGTGCTACTCGATTCGGCCACCCTATGGGATGCGATTAACTGACCCGTTAACTGATTAATCGGACGAATTCTTGAACAAATCGTAGCGGTCACCTTCCAAGGAGTGAAGTCTAAAATAAACCCTGAGATTGTAAACAACCCTCACCTCTAAATCCCTGAAATTGGTACCCCGTATATACAGATCCCGGTCAATCCAGACCTTGAACGAGTAAACTCCTGTTTTACTATAGTAGAATTTTGTAGGAATGTAAAAGAGCTTATCCCAGCCGGGGTTGATTTCTACTGTCACTTACTACATGGGTCCATCCGTCATATGCTTTCCCCAATCTCTTACTCAATGCCAAGTGTGGCGAGGCGCGGCTGGCGTTCAAGGTGTCCGATCTGCTCCCGGACACGAACCTACTCTCGTGGGCAGAAGACCCCTGCTATGGCAACCTCCGCGAGCTGGAGCAGCTGCTTGTCGACACCATCCAGATTCCAGGCGCCCCTCAAGCTCCTCGTCCAGCCTGTCCAACCCGCGGACAGCATCGGCAACAGTGGTGACGTGGGTACCGCCGGTGGCGGCTTGGTCTTCGCTGGACTTCATGAGGTGCGCGGCGAGTCTGAAGGAGATGAAGACGGCGGGGTTGGTTCCCTGGTCGATGAAGTGAGCCCATCTCATGAACGCCCGTACTTCTGGTGCCGCTCGCCGGGGCGCGTAATGCTGCGGCTGGTGCTTCTCCTCACCATAAGCAGCCGCTGCCCTCGCTGGGCAGCAGCAGTACTCACACATGCTACAAGCTAAACTCACACATGGTGACATTCGTCCTTGTTGTGCTCTGTGCTAATGCACGACAGCACAATAGTGAGCAAAATAATCAGAAGGCCCTCCATTTGCAACCGCGCCCGGAGCTCCTGGACTAGCTTGGCCTTAAACAAGAAGAACGTGGCCATATATTGGCTGCCAGACTCTGGGTCTATGGTCGTCGTCCGGTGGCTGCCATCTTGTGCTACTCTCTCCTCTGCTCAAGCTCGGCGCGCTGCTGGGAATGGCCTTTGCTGGGGTGCAAGTGCGGGGCCAATGCAGCAGAGAACGGGAAGGACACGGCCACAACGTCGCCAGTAGGTACGTGATCCTCATGTGCGTGTGCAAGTACGCGTACACGTACGCCAGTGAGAGAAGCGAGATCCTGGCGAGGATTGTGTTTTTCCCGGTGTGCCAAACGTATTTATGGTTCGGATAGATTGGGATCAGAGAGGTCAGGGTACACACTTCAGGGATATGAAAATGAGGGTTTATTTGCGTCCGCCTCTACAATCTCAGGGTTTATTTTAAACTTCACTGCCCACCAAGTAGCGATAGCCGGTATTTCGAACATTGAAACGCAGATAATTGCTTTAAGCATTATGACATACTGTTATCTATAGGACTTACTTTGGTCCTCCTGTAAATATTTATCCTTAGTGGCAACAATATACAACGGGCCTTTTCTACTTTTTGTCACTGTGCTAGTTTACCCGCAAGATTAAAATCAACCAATGACACTACTCCTCTACTGGCTACCGATCTAAACTACCAAGAGTAAACAAGAAATCAGAGATAAATATGCATCTGTAAACCAAACATAAAGGCATCCATAAATCAGAGATAAATAAGCATCATCATGTAAGACAGCTCATCTGACTATTGTACTGAACACCAAAGGGGAGAGATTACATCTGGGCTTCTAGAGGATGGACTCCTCACAACTCATCTTGAGCGCGAGGACTGATGTTGGTGATGATGGAGACGAATTCTCCCTCTAGCAGAGTAACAGACCAGGCTGAAAGCGAAGATCGCCTTGAAACGATTTCTATCCGACCGACATGACGTTCCGAGGAGAAGAAGGAATGGTTCTATGCATGCGTCGGACGCCTATAAAAAAGTAAAAGAAACCATTGATGGGGAGAAAGAAATCGCTCGGTTGCGGTGGTGGAAAAAGTGGATATAAATCATGGGTGTTTTGTGTTATATAAAAGCCAGCAGGCATCAGAGATCGCCGGGGTGCCTAGGCGCCTGAGCTCGGGGCCGCCTATACAGGGCGCCTAGACCCTGCGCGTTGCTCCAGGTGAGGGGCCCACGCCACCTTGTCTTCTTCTAGCACAAAAATACTCCTCTAATTTTCCACCGAATGTTGGTTTCCGTGTGATATTCTCCCATTGTAATACATCTATCATATAATCTCTTTTATAAGAATGAGTATAGGATTTTCTAGCCATACGAGACCTAACTTACCTAAAATATGCTCCATGTCCATCTAGTAACCCGAGGTGATGTTTCACTGTCATACAAATTCACGTGGTTCACTGTATTATTGCTAGCTACACTGCCAAACACCATCAACAATATAAAATCTGATCTTCTCACACATACAGTTGATATCAATACAGAAAACAATAGGCTATTGAAAAATGGAAATAATAGGAAAGCTTTCGATTACACCGTAGCTCCATGGATTAAATTTATAAAATGATCAATCATGTTTTGGTAGAATTATATAATGTAACCACGCAGAAAGCATATAGGTACTCCCTCCATTTTATAATGCAGTATGCACACACTTTTCGAGATTTAAGTTTGACCATAAATTTAACCAATGAAATGTGGGTTATGTGTCATAAAAATGATACCATTGAATTCGTACTCGAAAGAAGTTTCCAATGGTATAATTTTGCAGTAGCTTAATTTATGTATTATTTGTCTAATTTATAGTCAAACTTTAATCTCGAAAAGCATGTGCGCACTACATTATGGAATGGAGGGAGTATATTGGATAATTGATCATACAGGAGCTGACATGAATTATCTTCCATGTGGAGATTATAATTGAAAAGAGATAAACAATTAAACAAAAACCTTTATCAAAGAAAATAATTAATGAAACATTATAGCATACACGAAAGGTTATACTTATCATTAGATGTTTTTGCATCTTAATATACAGAACATTATAGGGGGTTATTAAAAAACTGGATTTTTATTTTTATTCAATGAAATCATTAGTTAAGGGGTACCATTAGCAAAGGTTACACAAAACTTCTCTAGTAGTAACAAGTGGCACAATTCATGTGCATCTCTTGTCGCCACCAGAGAGTTTTGGTGGGTTTTTCTTACTATGTGTGAGGGATGTGAGGATGGTGTTCGTGCTTTTTTTCTAGATCCCTTTTTAATGAAATATCTTGTGAACCGTTCGTCCACATTACAAAGCGTTTGTTGAAAATATGTTCTAAAGGCAATAATAAATGTATTATTATATTTGAATGTTCATAATTAAAAGTTTATATTTTTGTGCTATAATTGCATTGTTTCCTGAATAATAGATTTAGAGGAAAACTCAGTTGCATGTATGGAAACATAAACACCAACATGATCCCTAGTCATGCCACTAAGAGTAGCTCATGTATTGATTATGTCTTGTTATCCTAATCCCGAGCATTGGTAAAGTAACAAGGATGCTATCAATAATGAGGCCACATTCACTAGTGTATAACCCTGCTAAGAAGACACATCTATCGCACACCCTTGGACAAAACTTTATGCATTGCAGGCATCACAAACGGTAGAAAAATATAACCGCCAGAACAAAAAAGATACTTGTGCAATGGCTGATCCATCAGGCATGATTCAGAAACGAGATGTGTGTGCCATATATGACATACAGTTCTGTCAGTAGAACTGTTTGCAATGAGCGAAAATAATACAGAGGATTCCCTACCACAAGATATGTACGATATACGGCAAACAGTTTAGTAAACGGAACTATTTGCGACGACAAAAATAACATAAATGATTCCCCATTAAAAGATGTGTGTGTTACAGGCAAACGGTTACTAGGAAGAAATTGTCTGTGATTGTGGTAATCATCACGGTGGTATTCCTTACTTTAACCGTTTGCGATGCAACTTGCTCTGCCTGCACAACAATATATATGTTGTGTCTACATAACAGAACATATACTTATAAAACATGATTGCATAACCGAATTAAACATCCATTACATAAGTAACTAAACGTCAAATTTGCACATCTCAATGAATAATTACATAAACTAGGAAACCATCATCAATCATATACTTCTCGGACATAATACACGTCAAACGTATTTACAATTTTTGATTGTTTAATACTATTATATTATCACTTTTGTATGATCTATATGCCATTTTATATTATTTTTTAGGACTAAACCATCAATTCCGTGCCTAGTGTCAGTTTCTGTTTTTTTTATCTAAACTCCTAATGTCTCAGTTGGTAGGTCGCGTTCCGGGTTTTATTTTTGTCCCATCATTTTCGTCCCACCATTTTCGTCCGGTTTTTTTCGCTGGTTTTTTTTCGACGGTTTTCTCGTCCCTTCCCCGCACGTAGCAAAAAAAAAAAAAAACAGCTAGCGAGGCTCCCCTCGATCTATGTATTCTATCCTACGATCTCTCAAAGACGCCCCAGCCCCCAATACGAGCCGCCGCCGAGATCCAAGACGAGCCGCCGCCGAGATACGAGTCGATCCGCCGCCGCCGAGGACCGAGTGGAGCCGCCGCCGCCGCTGGTCAGGCTCTCCACGATGTGCGCGCCGGGGCGCCGCTCCCGCTCCCGGGCATAGCAGTAGCGGCGGAGCCCCGCCGCCGGCGAGCTCTCACTGGCGGAGGAGGGCGGGGGCGAGCTCGCCGTCTCCCACGCGCTCAACAATCTCTTCTCCCACGCCGTCGCCCGCTTCACGACCTACTTCAGCCTCATGCTCCCGCATCGACCGGCTCTTCGGCGCGGAGGACGTCCATCAGGCGGCGGGCGAGATCTCCGGCCGGGATGGGCCACTGCCTCCACCATCACCGCCTCTTCGTTGCCGCCGCCGCCGACATGTGCGAGGGATGCCTGTCTTCTTCAAAGAACGAGATGAATGAAGGATGCAGAGGAGACAGGCTCCATGGCGTGTTCCTGCTGTAAAGCTCTCGACCTCTCGTACAGGTACACGTTTCTTCTTCACGCGAGTTTGAAAACACACATACTACCTCGAGCCGCAGATCCATCCACCCAGTTATGGATCCATCAGGTACAAGCCACTAGCCACCAGGTAATAGAGATTTCCCCTCTGATTTAGTTGGATTGGGGGAGGCTAGAGAGGCTTGCTTGTTGTTGTGTTTTCTGCGTGAGAGAGCAGAGAGAACTGAGAGATCACATGGATCCAGTGTACAGATGAGCTTTTGGTGTGGTGGTGGCGGTTGAGGTAGCAGGGAGAGGATGGTCACTAGATGGAAGAGTGCAGGGAATGTTGCTTGCTACTGCTACTGCATGTGCTATTGTGTTATTTTGTAATATTTCTGAACTGTTAGCGATATTGCCGCAGTGAGATGAGCTTATTTTGTAATATATGGTCTTTTCCAGTGCATTGCAAAACTAACTAATAGTTTGTGATCTGACACCCTGGTAACCTCATGATTGGGTGGTGCATGCAGGGCACACCTCCGAGCTAGCCGATGCTTAGTATACCAGTGTTCTGCTGCATCCGGTGCGACCTCAAAGAATACCTTCGTCTAGCTGGCCGTTGAGCACCTTAGGGACGACGAGGTGCAGTGCCTGGGGTGTAAGCAGTTCAACTACACGATGAAGTGAGTAAAGGGGTTAAGACGGTTGCGTTGTGCGTGCGCTGCTTGCTTGCTGGTGAGTGTCGCCTCTGTGACTAGGTGTTCTTTGTTGTCTATGCCCTCTGTAGTTTAAGGTATTTGTTCTTTTATGCAATGCTCGCTCGCCCAAAGTATGTACGATCTTTACCATCGTACATTAGCTAGCTATAGGAGACGACATCTTTGTGCTTTTCTTCTTCGTGAACACGCATATGGATGTTTGTGCATTGGAACGGCATGTCTTTTGGATCAACTGTTCCCTGCTCTGACTTCGCCTGTTAATTTGACTGAATATCTACTTACACTCTCCAAGATTGTTCCTGTGAGTTTCTTTAAAACCTATTTGTGCACCCAGCTAGATTATACAGTTGTTAATGTATGGAGTTTTTTATTGGGTCTGTTTATCTCAGGGCTCTGACGCGCCGATTTCATTTAGACAATTTTTAGAGCCAGTATTTACTCCAGGGAATACTCTTTATATTGTTCAATCTCGGTGTAGGTCTAATTTCTCGGAAACAGTTTCAGTCAATGCTGGGCCGAAACCTCTTAAACTCATTAAGTAGCGTTCTTGAAGAGTTGAAATCTCATTTCATTGATGATGTATTGCGCTGCGTGTTGGTTAAGATGAAGCAAGGAGAAAACCATTGACGATGTATTGTGATGCATGTTTCAGTCAACTTGTTGGACAACTGTACACGTATGTGTTTTTTCAAGCCCACTGATTTCTGCCTCTCCGTCTCCTTCAAGCCGGTGAGTAATTAATTGGTTAACTGAACATACTATTTGAGAAGGGACAAGGGAAGAAACCTCAACTATTCCCCTTAGTTCATGTTGTCTCTACAATTTACAATTTTATATGTAGTGCTACCTGAATTAAATTCTGGCAACTAAGCTCATGCAGTGCTTAAGATTAAATGGGATATAATGGAAATGCAGATGAGAAGTTCAGGGATATTCCTGGGAGTGCCTATTATGTGGCTCCGGAGGTGCTGAAGCGGATATATGGAGCCGATAATTGAATATGGAGTGCTGGAGTTATGCTCTACATTCTGCTGTCTGGCATTCCTCCTTTTTGGGCAGCAGGGCAGATGCGTTCTCTGGCTGGTTATGTCAATCAATTTTGGGGCTGTGATGGATGCAAAAACTGGAAGGTGAATATAGTTATCCTACAGGAACCCTCCCTTGGTTTTAATTACGTGAGAATGAGTAAGGTCTATTTGATGTTTGTTCTTCAAGGTTCTATTCATTTCTCATTTGATCCCTGGCCATCAATTTCTAACGGGGATAAAGAATTACTTCCTCCGTTCCTAAATATAAGACCTTTTAAATATTTTAATATGGACCACATACGAAGCAAAATGAGTGAATCTACACTATAAAAATGTCTATATACATCCATACATAGTCCCTATTGAATTATCTAAAATAGCTTATATTTAGAAACAAAGGGAGTACAACAAACGGGAGAATCAGACATAACTCTGTTATGTGAGTAGAGAACGTGAGTGCATATGCTTATTGGGGTCGGTCGACATGGTTCAGTTGGCATAACGAGCTCCAACGGACACAACTTTTCATGAATTGAATTGATTGAATGCCGTTAGTAAGTTCTGGATAGAATTACCTCTTCTTACAAGGATGAGAAACTTAAGTGTTTTTCATTTATTTTGTGCAGATCCTCCTGTGAAGCATAAATTTCATTGTATCCAAGGAGATATCAAATGCTGAAAACATGGGACTCAAAATCTATAGAGAGTCGGAGACACTGCTAAATTGTCATTTATGGGTGTCTACCAAATTCAATATCAACCACTGTTGTAGGACCGGCGGTATGTTAAATTTTATTTTGGTTTTATTAGTCCATGTAGAGATGCTATGCTCAGCTATTGATTTGACACTTGTGATAACCAATTACACTCGTGTGGCTTGTATGTTGCTCGAAGATGCTCACAAGTCTGGTTGGGAACGTTAACCTTACTCTTAGGGACCATTATTTGAAACAGTACTCTGTCTACTACTCCCTCCCATGATATAGCTTAAAGAATGTTCTTATATTATGGGACGGCGGGAGTATATGCTAAGTTGTGTACTGATGTATAGATATCTGATTTTGTTAATTTTGCATTAGGTTGGGAGGAGATAGACTAAGAGCTATATATGATGATTCTACAAAAGATAATGTACTGGAAGACATGAGAACTTTTAGGATGCTACAGTGTAAAAATATTTGGAATATGGTATGGTTTGCCGGACCGGAACCAAAGCAAGAACGAGAAGGAGCTTAAGTAGGGCCATGTCAGGGTGTCGCCACAATAGGAAATTGTCGCTGGTACTAGATACCAGGGGAACCAAAAAAATCTTTTTTTCTACAAAGGTAACGAACTTTTTGGGTCTAGAGGGACCAAGATGAGCAGGCCATCAACATCCTATTCCTGCTTATCTTTGTTTTCTTTGTATCTGTATTATTAATCTTGCTTTCAACTGGCGTGTTGAGTGCAATCTTCCGGGTGCAATCCTCAAATATGGGATGTCGTACTAGCCTTAATTCAACTTCTGGAATGGCTTATGATGGCATGGAGTTCCATCATTTCGGCTGCTTGCGGCGGAGAGTGTGGCTGGTGCTTGCGGCAGCAGCAAAGCGGTGTGCGCGAGCGTAGTGTAGGCAGTGGCCAAAGGCTCATCGGCCGCTGCGAGTACGCCGTTGGCACCAGGTTCATGACATTTAAAAAAAAATGTTGATTCAATATTCTTTCGTCATTATTCCTCTTTCATGTTCTTGATCCTTGAAGATACTTGCTAGATTTCTAGCTGATATTTTTTGGTAGTATAAGCTCCATGTATATGGCCTGAATATGACCTGATTCAGAGTACATTGTGTTCTGAAGCTTTTTACTGTATGGTTCTCTCTTGAAAGAATTCAAGCCATTGTTCAATGGGAGAGAACAGTTGTAATCCTGAAATAAATGTCGTACCTATTCAACAGCTGACACAATTGCCACTGAGATCATTATTTTCCTTTTTTTCAGGTTTTCAACATCACAAATTTCATACTAATGGAGTGGAGCTACCAAAATATCTATTGAGGTAAAATCACTATATACATATTGTTTTCCCCCATTGCGTCAGGCGACACGCATCTGTTGCAAAGAAATAGGCATCACCTGCGTGCTTGCTTTTGTCCGTTTCTAGTCGGCAAGAATCCATCAGTCTTCCTCTATGTGTGCAACCTTGCCAGCATGGGAATCAATCAAGGTAGGGGCAGCCAACGTTAAGTATGTGCAGTCTTGCCGGGATCCAATCTATTGACTCCTTCAGCCAGCTTTGCACTATGTGCACGACGTCCATGCTCGAAAGCACTTTGCAAGTGGACCATGCACAGCTCCACCGGCCTTGCGTCAACAATTCAAATCCTTATCTTATACTTCCTCTGTCTGAAAAAGCTTGTCCCAAGCTTGTCCCTTAAATGAATGTATCTAGCACTAACTTGGTGCTAGATACATCCATTTGAGGGACAAACTTTTTCGGACGGAGGGAGTACTACTAGATAGACACGTACTTTTTTTATGCAATTCTTAATTTATAGAAGCAGAAGAACTGATTATGTGAATTGAATATATAATCCCATGTGTAGGTGCTATCCAAGTGTTGTGATTATTTAGCACACATAACTTGCAGGGAGATAACTCTATAGTATGAAGACTTTAAAATACGAGTGTGTGTCGTTGGTGTTTTTTAAACCATCTGCCATCACGTCTAATATTTTTGTATTTCATAATAGTAATTGTTCAGCCTTTGACTGCCATATGGATGATATTTGTAATATATATCTTTCTTCCATATGACGGTAACATTATGATGAAGGTGGAACCATAGAGAGATGTGTATTTTTAATTGAGATATTTTCAGGAGTACCTTTGTGAAGCTGATATATCTTTCTTTTACAAGATATGGTTGCACTTGCTTCATCTACATAGGCTGTCTGGAATGCCATGAGGCCGGGATTGGTGTAGGAAATCTTCAAAGCTATTATATTGGTCTCAAGAAACTTGCAATACATCAATGCATTATTATTTTTAATTTTTTTGCTGACACCACAGCTACCACCTCTTCACTAAATGACAGAGATTGCCAGCAACTGCACATGGAAAGATTTAATGTTATATTATGTCTACTAATCAATAAGGAGGGAGATCAAATTACTGCTCTCAAATATTCACCTGATTGATTTTGAAAAGAGGGTTAAAAATGGTGTTATGAATGAAGATGGATGGGGTTGAGGGCTGGGAGAAAGATGTTGTATTGCAAGAAGAAGTTGGCTAAGAAGACTGACGATTATGAGAATGAAGGACACAAACTTTTGAATTAGACCAATTGTTTGATCGATCATTTTTGTTCTCTTGAAAACGATATACGGTCAATTTTAGTATTCTGATGTGATTGAAGAATATAGGAGGGACAAAGAGATGTGCTATTGCCAGGACAGTTATGACTCTCTATTAAGGTATTCAGGTATGATTCTCCATGGTCATGCTTCTCCTGTTCACCTGGAAGTTTATTGATGGGAAGGGAAGTCACTTCTGCTTTGATGATTTCTTGGAAGTTCAGGTTAAAACACTTTCGCTCTTAAAGTTTGTTTATCAATTCTTTGGATAACCTATTTAATAATTGGTTTTGATTTTCATACAGCTAGGTGAATTTACAACACAAGTCAGATTATTTGCGAGAGAATTTCATTCCCTAGAATCATTGTCATTCTTGTTGCCTACAAGGTACTTGAAGAAAATGCCCGAGGCATATTTTAAGGAGTATAATTCAGCACTAAGGCTATTATTACAACGATGGAATCTTTGTTGTGGTAGTTATGTCTCCAAATGCGTCGATCCCTATCGGCTACTGAAGTAAACTCATTTATTTTTTCTGTGTCGATTTCTATTGGCTTACTGATAGCTTATTTATTCTTTTTGAATTTTAATTTCTTGATCTTTGCCTCTGCCCATCTCCATATCACACAGAAGGTGCTCAGTGCAATGCATCATGCGGTGATTCCATGATAGGAATTAGGAACTGCTCATCATTTGAATGTTTCTACAATTTTCCTGCTTGTTAGAACATGTTTGATGTACTTACACATTAACAAAAATGACCTGTAACATTCATGAAAATATTTGGGTTTGGTCATCTACTTTTTTACTGTTTATTTACTCATGAAGATAGCAGATGTTCCTGTTTTTAAATATAGTTATCTGTGCTTCCAGTTGGTAGAGATCAAAGTATTAACTCGCCGATGTAGGGAAAAAGAGCTCTTTTATAGACACTACTAGCAGCGGATAGAGGGTGAGCCTTTTTTAAATTGTTTTGGGGGGGGCGGGGCTTGGGGGGCAAGGGTGGGCCATTTTTTGCCCTTTTTGCATCGCCGGCAGAGAAAAAAGGCTCCGGGGGGGGGGGGGGGGGCTGGAGATGCTCTAAGTATACAGTAGCATATTTGACAGATGAGCATTGGAAACTCTTCTAAATCTGTGTTTAGCATTTAAGAATGAACTATGTAATTTAATCAATAGACTCACTTCAGTTGCCATGCTAACTGAAAATCTATAAGTCAAATGATGCGACTGTCAAGTGGAAGTTACTTATATTTTTTTTCTTAGATCACTTGAGAAGTTTCCTTTTAGCAAGCTTATTTAAGTGCAGCCGAAGTGTACTATGTTTTTTAGACAATCTCCATGTTTTCTATTGAGATCAGAGAGCGGCTGAAGTAGTGATGTGACTACACCATTTTTAGGTTCTGAAGGCAAAGCTTCTTACAGAGTTAGTCACATTTGTCAGTTCTGTGAGTAGAAGAAATCTTGATAGCTTGTTGCTTCTGCTCAGTGTGCTTGGTGCATAAACTGATTGCTTGCTGCAAATGTTGTTTAGTGTCCTATTTCATGGTAGCTGCGGATGCTATATATTTGGTGATTTTGTTGCCGGTATTTGGAGTGCTAGGAGAGTTTCTAAACTACTGTCACGGCATTATAGATAGGATAGTGAACCAATGTGACATATGTTTAACATTTCATGTGAGATTCTTTGCAACAAACAGCATGAGCGAGCGGTCCATATATTATTTTCATCAAGCCGTACAATTTTTTGGTTAGGATAGAAGGGTTGTTGGTTGCTTCAAGAGTTAATACGAGGGCCCCAGCAAGAAATGTCCTGTTAAGACGGGAATCCGAGCGGTAAGTGGAATGTCCGACAAGAAAGGTAAGTGTGCGTCGTGGGGTGGGGTTTTCGTGTTGGGACCGCATGTTGGGATGATATATGGGTTGGATTTGGGGGGGGGGGGGGTCAGGACTATCCAGACGGTTAAATTTTGTGGAGCTTGCTTAATGTCCTAACATGCTCGGATGTATGAGGAATAAGATTTGACCTTGGATATGACCATTTGTGTGATTTATTTGTATGCATTGTAGCCTGGGGGGGACTATCCAGACGGTTACATTTTGTGGAGCTTGCTTAATGTCCTAACATGCTCGGATGTATGAGGAATAAGATTTGACCTTGGATATGACCATTTGTGTGATTTATTTGTATGCATTGTAGCCCGGGGGGAACTATCCAGACGGTTAAATTTTGTGGAGCTTGCTTAATGTCCTAACATGCTCGGATGTATGAGGAATAAGATTTGACCTTGGATATGACCATTTCTGTGATTTATTTGTATGCATTGTAGCCCGGGGGGGACTATCCAGACAGTTAAATTTTGTGGAGCTTGCTTAATGTCCTAACATGCTAGGATGTATGAGGAATAAGATTTGACCTTGGATATGACCATTTGTGTGATTTATTTGTATGCATTATAGCCCGTAGCAACGCACGGGTGTACTACTAGTGTATATAGTGGAGCGGTTTCCTTTTCTCTCCATATGAACCTATCATATTGCGTACGTGCCACTGAAGATAAAAAACTTTATTTATAAATGACGCGGCACCTATTACTCGTTCTCCTATAACCTTGCCCTTGGCATCTCCAAGATATTCATCTTGCGATTGGCTCTTCGCCTCTTCGGCAAGTCGAGCAATAATGGTAGTGCAGTATATATCGTTCTGGCTATATGAGACCGAATGAATTGCTGCACGTCCACCACGTGGGCGAGGGTCGAGGGGCGAGGGAGAGTGCTACATACGGAGCAAAATGAATGAATCTACACTCTAAAATACGTCTATATACATCAGTGTTTGGAGCATGTACTAGTGTTTTTGGTTTTCTAGTAAATCCATACGTACACGGTGCTAGTAGACACTCTCGCATGCTGCTAATTAAGGTGTCATGTACTAATGCTTTGTGCTCCCGCAGGATGAATCACAATTGTGCTCCCATGTATAGTACCTTGTGTTCCCGTGCTGTGAAGCACACCTGCTCCACACGGGAAGAAACCTGTGCTGACCGATAAAAAGAGTACAAGGAAAAAAGGAAACGAAAAAACTGAGAAAAGGGGAACCAAAAAACCATAGAAAACGAAACACCCCCCCCCCCCCCCCCCCGGCCCCAGAAGGGTAAATGCTCCTGACAGGTGTTGTCTGCACGCGACATATGTAGGATGGGGGACTGCTTCTAGTTTTGCCGGAGTTTATCTTTTTTGTTGGTAAAAAACAAAAGCTGTTCGGGAGTGCCCTTTGGGAAGGACCTTTGTTCACTTAATCACGTACGGCTTCATATGTGAGTAGGCATGCCAAATCTACGCGCATAGATGGCATTCAGTAGTGTACTAGGCCAGCAAAGGTCACAGAAATTGAAGCAAAACGGGTCAGATGTCGAGCTGCGTGGTGCTCGCCCTACGAATCGCGTTTTGGGCCATGTCTATGTGGCTGTGGCTTTGGCGCTTTGCTATAGCTAGCGCGGTGACAGTATGCGGACGTACGTGTTGATTCAGTAATAATGCTGCAATAGATGTGCATAGGGTGGTCAATGATCACGAGAGCAGTGACCGCTAGCATGCATTGTCTGAGATACCGGCCGCGCCAATAATATCAACGTGGCACCTCGGCATGCATGATTGGTTGCATTGCCTTGCCAGTTGCCACACCGTTTACGCTACGTACCACCATATCCAGGGCATGGACATGGAGACGGAAGAAGGGCTCGATCTGAGCCTGTCGCTGCGCCAGTACTCGCCGCCGAGGTCTCAGCTGGTGTTCGCCTGCGGCTACTGCCCCGCCAAGTTCAGGAGCCCGCAGGCGCTCGGCGGCCACCAGAACGCGCACAAGCTGGAGCGCCACCTGTCCAGGCGGGCCATGGGGCTCTCGTCAGTGGCGGCGGGATTGCTTGGTAAGGCCGCCGGTGATGACCACCGCGCTCCGCTGCGCCCGGGCGCCCACGCGTGCGGAGCCCTCGCGTGGGGAGCAGGAGGGAGGATCCACCCTCGTCGACATCGCCAGCAGGGCACGGGTACTGGTGCGGCAGCAGCCTCGTCCGGGACAAGAAGAGGTAGCGAAGAGCTTGCGGATGAGGCGATTGACCTGCCCTGAAGCTTTGATCGATCCATCCATGCAGGAGCAGGATACGCGGTAGTTCGTTCCTCCTCTCTCTTCCAATAGTTTCATTTCTTGTGTGTGTTTCTGCTATCGCTTACATGCAGGTTAAATAATTATGTTGGTTCACTCTTGATTTGGGCTTGACAGTTGACACTGTACTTGCTCGATCTTCAGATATCTCCAGTTGTTACTTTGTTAGTTAATTTGCTACGTTGATCGGAAGCTTTATCTGTAACTGTTGAGTATCGTGATTATTAGGAAACATAGGATAGATTAAAAATTATTCTAACTAGTTTTATACTCTAAGAAGGTCATCTACTTCGAGAATGGCGTTTCCGAGGCCGAGCTCCATGGAGCCCTTTATTTTTGAAAAATTAAAATTAAAATTTTTATGTTTCAAAAATTCTGAAAACAAATAAGCGTATATGTAAGGATGTAACTCACATGTGTATAAAAATTCATGTTGAAATATCTTGAATTGCCACCTGTACAAAAAGGACAAATTTATGGCCTGAGAGAATGAATAGTATCTTGTGTTAAACAGTTCCAGATTTGTTTTTTTGCACAGTCCTCATTTTAACGTATTTTGCCCTAAAAGTTTACACACATGTGTGTTATGCATTCATGTATATCTGTGTTTTTTTTCCAGAGTTTTTTGAAACGTAAAAATATGAATTTTGATGAAATTTAAATTTGGAGGGCTCATTGGAGCTCGGTCATCAAAAGGGATTTCCGATCTACTTCTATATATATGCCCTCGAGGCTCAAGCACCATATCTCTCTCTATTCCTTTACACCCATTGCGTCGTCCCTTCGGGTCGTAGTGCTGCGGGACGCGGTCCGCTTTGCCATCCACGCGCATCGACTTCTGTGCGGTATGCGACGCGCCGCCTTTCTAGACGCGGGAACGCCACCGCCGCGTAGGTTTTTGTCACGTTGTCGGGTTCTTCCTCGCTTATTTCGAGTATCGCCGCCGCGCTCCTAACCCAGTCGTCGCCGCTGCTCTTCTTCCCAGTCCACGACGACTACCTCAACACCGGCCACTCCAACTCGACATCGACCATGGCGTCCCTCGCACGTCTACTGATAACCCTCAAGTATATAGGATGCGACAGTCTTCGAGGCTAGTATTTCACCCAAATTTATTGATTCGACACAAAGGGAATCAAAAAAATATTTACGAGCTTAGTAGTTGAGTTGTCAATTCAACCACACCTGTAGAACTAAATATCTGCAGCAAAGTGTTTAGTAGCACAGTAGTATGATAGTTTGAAAGCAGTGGTAACAGTAGCAGAAATAGTTTTGTAGTGATTGTAACACCAACAACAACGGTAGTAACTTAGGAAAGACCAACGATGGACATTTGTGTTGGATGACATTCATTATATAACAGTCATAATCTAGAGCAATACACCATAGCTCCAATTCATCAGCGTAATACACATATGTATTCCGTAAATAGTCATATCTGCTTATAATAAGAACTTGCATGACATCTTTTGTCCTACCCTCCCACGGCATCGGGGTCCATAAGAAAATCTAAGGGATATTAATGCCTCCTTCTAACAGAGAATCGGAACAAAGCATTAACACAAAGTGAATACATGAACTCATCATACTACGGTCATCACCGGAGTGAATCTCAATTATTGTCACTTTGGGGTCTGCGGATCATTACACGTAATAGGTGCATACAACTTCCAAGATAGGATCCAAAACACACTTATATTCATAAACAAAATAAGTTCAGATCTAAAATCATGAATTGGGGCTCTACTGACAAGCATTAAGCATAGCAAAGTCATAGGAATATCTCAAAACATAGTGGATACTAGGGATCATGCCCTAACAAATTGACTTCATTACATGACAAATCTCAATTCATCTCCATCACCGTCCAGCAAGCCTACGAAGGAGTTACTCACTCCTATTGGTAAGCATCATGAAGTTGTTGATGAAAAAGGGTTGGTGATGATGATGACGTCAAATCTCCCTCTCCGGAGCCCCGAACGAACTCCAGAACAACCCTCATGATGAAGAACTGGGGGTGGTGGCAGCCTCGTATTGAATAACGCAATGAAACTTCTTCTTTTTTTTTCTCGGGAAAACATAATTTATTGCATTGGAACTAGGTCGGACGGAGCCACGTGGGCCCCACAAGGCATCAGGACACGCCCTGGGGGGTAGGTGCCCCCTGTTGCCTTGTGGGAAACTGGTGCCCCCTCTACTGGATCTTCGTTCTAGTAATTTTTTATTTATTCAATAAAAAATCTCCAAAAAGTTTCGTCCGATTGAGTACTTTTATTTTTGCAAAAAAAACAACACCATGGTAGTTCTGCTGAAAATAGCACCAGTCTGGGTCAACTTCATTCAAATCATATAAATTAGAGTCCAAAACAAGAGCAAAAGTGTTTGGAAAAGTAGATACGATAGAGACGTCTCAGCTACGTCGACCAATAGATGCATTGATCGTTTAGGGTTTAGGGCACAATGGGCTCTCGCCTTGCTTGATCAACCTCATCGGTTTCCACTACAGCCATGACTTCCATGATGCATTGACCGTTATCCGCTGTAGCCCCGACCAACCTGCGGTTTCGTCGCCCCTTCGGGTCGTAGCGCCACGGCATGTAGTCCACTTCGCCATCCACGTGTGTCGACTTTTGTGTGGTATGTGCCGTGTCACCTTCTCAGGCGCGGGAATGCCACCGTTCGCATCGGTCTTTGTCACGCTTTTGGGTCATTCCTCGCCTACTTCGAGCACCGCCACCGCTGCTCCTCTTTTCGGTCCACGACGACTACCTCGACAACGGCCACCCAGACTCTACCTCGACCACGGCGTCCCCGCACGGCCAACTTGACCATGGCTACACTACCCTATGATCTCGGCTACCTCGGCATTGGCACAATAGGCTACTGCCTTGCTTGAGCAACCTCGTCAATTTCCACTCCAGCCACGACTTCCGAGATGCATCAGTCGTTCGACTGTCGGGTGGATGTCCGTTGGCTTGCCTTCGGATTATTCTCGAGTCTCGTCATCTGCGTCACTACTGTTGTGACTGTGGACGGATGTTGAGTATCCTGATTATTAGGAAACATAGGATAGACTAGGAATTATTCTCCGGTAACAGGACGACTTGGAGTTGTACCTTGACCTTATGACAACTAGAACCAGATACTTCATAAAACACACCCTTTCAAGTGCCAGATATAACCCGGTGGTCACTCTCTAGCAGGGCGACGAGGAGGGGATCGTCGGGTATGATTTATGCTACGTGATGCTACTTGGAGGACTTCAGTCTACTCTCTTCCACATGCTGCAAGACGGAGGTTGCCAGAAGCGTAGTTTTCGACATGATTAGTTATCCCCCTCTTATTCTGGCATTCTGCAGTTCAGTCCACTGATATGGCCCTTTACACATATACCCATGCATATGTAGTGTAGTTCCTTGCTTGCGAGTACTTTGGATGAGTACTCACGGTTGCTTTATCCTTCTTTTCCCCCTATCCCTTCTACCTGATTGTCGCAACCAGATGTTGGAGCCCAGGATCCAGACGCCACCGTTGACGACGACTCCTACTACACCGGAGGTGCCTACTACTACGTGCAGCCCGCTGATGATGACCAAGAGTAGTTAGGAGGATCCCAGGCAGGAGGCCTGCGCCTCTTTCGATCTGTATCCCAGTTTGTGCTAGCCATCTTATGGCAACTTGTTTAACTTATGTCTGTATTCAGATATTGTTGCTTCCGCTGACTCGTCTATGATCGAGCATTTGTATTCGAGCCCTCGAGGCCCCTAGCTTGTATTATGATGCTTGTATGACTTATTTTATTTTTAGAGTTGTGTTGTGATATCTTCCCGTGAGTCCCTGATCTTGATCATACACGTTTGCGTGTATGATTAGTGTATGATTGAATCGGGGGCATCACATCGCCGCTACGCCGCCCTGCCCCATCGCCCCACCACCTCATCGCCACACCGCCCCGCCGCCACGCCTCCCCGGCCCGGCGCCCCGCCCCATCGCCCCACCCCGGCTCGTCGCCCCACCCCCTCCCCCCCCGCCCACCCCGGCTCGCCGCCCCACCCCCCGCCCCGCCCCGGCTTGCCGCAACACCCCCTGGCTCCCCCCCCGCCCGCCCCGCCCAGGGTTGCGCAACACCCCCTGGCTCGCCGCCTCGCCCCGGCTTGCCGCCCCAGCGGCGCCCCGCCTCCTCCACCACCGCCGGAGCCAAGGTGACTTTTTTCTACTGTTAATTTTTTTTAGGTTTAGGTTATAGTGGTAGGATCAGGTTGCTGCCAGATTTAGGTTTAGATAATTAGAAGAAGAAAAAAATTGAAAAAATAAGAATAAGTAGAAGAAGAGGAAAAAGGGAAAAAGGAATAGGGTTGCCGAGGGGATAGATGGTGGAGCCAGTGGGTCCCGCCGGTCCCGACGCCCATGCCGAGAACCCCCCGGTCCGAGTGCTGACCCGCCGACCGTGCGTCGCCATACCTGAGGGCGCCCAGGGACGAGCGGGTTAGGGGGTTCCTCGGTGTCGATGGAACCCTAAATAACAAGTATCGTCGGTGTGAGGTACATGTGGCCGTCGGTGTCGAGCACTACATCCACGTCCCACAAGTGACGCCGACGTCCGGCGTCCCAAAGCAATTGTTCTCGGCGTCGATGGCGGTCGAACACCATTGCGAATTTGTTCGACCGTCATCGTCCACCAGAACTATTGTTGCGGGACGCCGGGCGCTGGCTTCACTTGTGGGATGTGGATCTAGTGTTCAACGCCGACCGCCTAATGTAACTTGCACCGTTGGTAGTTGCTATTTAGTTTACCCGGGGACGAGCGAGTTAGGGGGTTCCTCGGTGTCGATGGTACCCTAAATAGCAAGTATCGTCAGTGTGAGGTACATGTGGCCATCGGTGTTGAATACTACATCCACGTCCCACAGTGACACAGGGGTCCTGCATCCAGCAGCAACAGTTCTAGGCGTCGATGGCGGTCGAACACCATTGCGAATTTGTCTGGCAGCCTTAGAGATGACGATTGAAAGCTAAGTGTTGAAACTTGAAACACCCAAACTAACTTAAGTCGGTTTGGTTGTTTGAAATTTCAAAACTTGGCTTTAATCCTCATCGCAGAGGCTGCCAGACAAATTCGACAAGGTGTTTAACCGTCATCGGCCACCAGAACTATTGTTGCGGGACGCCGGGCGCCGGCTTCACTTGTGGGATGTGGATCTAGTGTTCAACGCTGACCGCCTCATGTAACTTGCACCAATGGTAGTTGCTATTTAGTTTACCCGGGGACGAGCGGGTTAGGGGGTTCCTCGGTGTCGATGGTTCCCTAAATAGCAAGTATCGTCAGTGTGAGGTACATGTGGCCGTCGGTGTCCAATACTTGCTATTTAGGGTTCCATCGACGCCAAGGACCCCCTAACCCGCTCGTCCTGTTATAAATATTTAGTTAGGTCGATGGAAGAAACAAAATTGCTATGTTACTCATCTTTTGATTTAAATGTGTAGTTATTTCGTCACTGCGAGGGTCTAGTGTTCGACGAGCTCCACCCCTGCGTTCGTTGGTGAGCACAAATGACATCTCCTCCTCCCCCCTTCATTTGCTCTATTCCGTTCTTCATGCCGATGAAACTTGCTAGCTATAGGTGTCAATCTTTAGTATGCGTAACCACTATGCGTCTCCCGTTCGAAAGGGTTACATCTATAAATATGCATGCATTTGCATATTTATAATCGTGATTCTTTCGAATTGTCCAGCGTTATCCATGGACAGCCCGAGTATGTGTAGATTGGGTTCGTTTTCCCATATGCTCTGCTCCGGATCCGATGCAGAATTTCGTCACTGCCTCCCTGTTGTTCTACGGGTACACATCCTCTTTGCTTATTGCCGAAACGTGTATCAGGAGAACAACGGGGAGGTGCTGTCAAAATTTTGCGTCGGATCTGGAGCAGAGCATGGGAAAACGAACCCAATCTACACATACTCGGGTGGGATTAGGACCTATCTTTACCTATTAGCGTGTAGGTTGCATGGACGTAATAAAACTGACAAACTCCATTAACTAATGGATATGGTTTGCTTAATTATGTATATATTTCTTGTGTGTCCAGTAGGAAGTCAATATGAGTGATCGTGCGTTGATGTACACCGGTTACACTAGTCAGAAAGTTTGGACCGAGGAATGGTTAACAAAAACCAAGGGGTTTGTTAGAGCCGCATTTGCAAATGGCCAGGAATTAAGCTGGTGCCCCTGTGCCCGGTGCGACAACTATAAAAAGAGGGACGAGCTAGAAATGAGTAAAGACCTACAGAAGTTCGGTTTTACACCCGGTTACACGGTCTGGACATTACATGGTGAGTCTGCCCAACGTGCCAGAGCCGAGGTGGTTCGTCGTCGCACCAACGAGCATGGTACCGGGACCGCAGACATGGTGCAAGACTTTGATGATGCTCGGGACTCGGCCGAGGAGATGGAGGAATCTGCAAAGGCCTTCACTGAAATGTTGGAGTCCTAAAAACGTCCTCTCCACGAGCACACTGAGCTCTGTCAGCTGGATGCCATCTCACAAATAATGGCTTTGAAGGCTCAATTCAACTTGGGCAGAGAATGCTACGACGCGATGATGATAGTATTCAGACGATTTCTACCCAAAGGCCATGTGCTACCTCCAAACCTGTACCAGTCAGACAAAATCCTCTGTGCTCTAAGATGCCCTATGAGAAGATACATGCCTGTGATAATGGATGTGTCTTATTTAGGCTTCAGTATGAGGACTTGAACTATTGTCCCATTTGCAATTCTTCCAGGTATGTTGTGGTAGACAATGGTATGGGTGAGAAGACGCAGACCAAAATACCCATTAATGTTCTTTGGTATATGTCATTTGTACCAAGACTACAACGTCTTTTCATGGTCGAAGAGACTGCCAGACAGATGACATGGCACAAAATGGGCAAAAGAACCGAACTAGATGCAGATGGGAATGTGATGATGGTGCACACATCGGATGGTGAAGCGTGGAAGCACTTCGATGCATTACATAAGGAAAAAAACGGCAGATCCAAGGCATCCTCGAGTCGCCATCAGCACAGATGGGTTCAGTGTGTTTGGTCAGGCGCCAGCCCCATACAGTTGTTTGCCCGTGTTTGTCATTCCACTCAATCTCCCCCCCCACGGGCAGATTATGCAAAGAAAGAACATTTTCCTGACATTGATAATTCGAGGGCCCAACTATCTGGGGAAGAATATGAATGTGTACATGCAGCCGCTTAAGGACGAATTGCAAGAAGCTTGGGATAATGGGTTCAAGACATACGACGCCTTTAGCAAACAGAACTTTATAATGCGTGTCTGGTACATGTACTAGACGCATCACTTGTCGACGTATGCGCTATTCGTTGGCTGGTGTGTGCATGGAAGGTTCCCGTGCCCCACATGCAAGGGAGCTCTTGAGTTTCGTTGGCTGACGACAGGGCACAAGTATACTTGATTCGACTTGCATAGACCGTTTCTAGATCCTCGCCATAAGTTCAGGAAAGACAAGAAGAACTTCATCAAAGGTAGATTTGTCAAACACTCTGCACCACCTGCGTTGACAGGCCAACAGACCCTAGATCAGTTAAACACTCTCGAGCCAGATCTAGAGCGTCCAGGGTATTTCAAAGGTATAATAAGGAACACGCCTGGACTCACAAGACATGCTTGTGGGATCTGCCTTACTTCAAAGACCTCCTTTGCCCACACAACATCGATGTGATGCACACTAAAAAGAATATCGCCGAAGCCATTTTTGGTACATTGTTCGGCATAGAGCAGAACTCAAAGGATAATACTAAGGCTAGAGTCGATCAAGAGGAGCTATGTGATAGACCGTTACAAAACATGCAAGAACCGAAAGGAAAGCGGAACTGGACGAAGCCAAAGGCATGGTTCAATCTTGGAAGGCCAACTATGAAGGAAATTATTTTGTGGGTGAAAATGCAGTTGATGTTCCCCGATGGGTATGCAACAAATCATAAGAGGGGAGTGAGTCTTGAAAAATTGAAAATATTTGGTCTAAAAAGTCATGATTGGCACATATGGATTGAGCGGATAATGCCGGTGATGTTGCGTGGCTTCATCCTTGAGGATGAATGGCTAGTACTGGCAGAGCTGAGCTATTTCTTCCATGTTCTTTGTGCGAAAGAACTATCGCCTGGCCTCCTAGAAGAAATGGAACAGTTGGCGCCGGAGTTGATCTGCAAGTTAGAGATGATCTTTCCACCAAGCTTCTTTAATCCAATGCAACACTTGATTTTGCCTCTCCAGACCGAGGCACGATTGGGGGGGTGTGCAAAATCGTTGGTGCTACTCAACTGAGAGGATGCAGAAGACGCTTCGAGCAAAATGTAAAAATAAACCTAGATGTGAGGCATCGATGGCCTAGGCATTCATCACTGAGGAGGCGGCAAACTTCGTGACAGCACACTACGAAGCCAAAAATCGTCATTTGCCTAATCCGAAGCCTCGGTACAATGTTGACGACCCTGAAAAGGGTCGATCCAACCTCAGCCTATTCAAAAGGAATCTCGCACCAGCAAGTGGTTGGAAACCAGTATCGTTGGATGTTGAAGAATGGCAGAGCATTTCGCTGTATCTCTTCAACAACCTAACAGAAGTGCGGCCGTACATCGAGTAAGATCTCGGTACATTGTTTCGCAACTTTTAATTCCTTTGAACTACTCTTATTCCTGGATATTTGATGCAGTCGATACGTCGCCATATTCTCGTATGGAGTGGTGATCCAAAAGGATTCCACCGAAGAGTATGAGCTTCTGGCAAAGCAAGGAGACGAATATCCCGGTTTCATCTCTTGGTTTAAAAAAAGGGTAATTTCCATTAGACCATTCCATTTCTTTGGCTAATTTGCGACTAATGTAACAATCCTTTCGTATTAAACATGTAGGCCAATTCAGAGATTATGGATGCCAAATTGAGACAAGTAGCTAATGGTTTTGACTATAAGGTCCGCTCATTTGACAAATAGAACATCAACGGGTATCGCTTTCGTACCTATGGGAAAGAGCTATCTATGACCGACCGGAAGTCTACAAATTGTTGTGTCTCTGCTATCGGCGAAGGAGATATCGAGTATTATGGAAGAGTTGAAGCAATTTATGAACTTCAACTCTATGGTGAAAATCCACCAAACGTCGTACTCTTCAGATGTTATTGGTTCCAGCCGAGGGAGACTAGAAGGACTCATGAACATATAGGGCTAGTCGAAATCAAACAAAGCACCCATTTGGAAGTTCCCGATGTCTATATTACGGCTCAACAGGCAACCCAAGTTTTCTATCTACCGCGGGCCTGTCAAAGTGATCCAAATCTCAGTGGTTGGGATGTCGTTTATGAAGTGCCGCCATGTGTTGGACCACCTCCCCCCAATGAAGAGAATTATGAACCTCACATTAACCAATACACATATGACGAAGGAGAATTCTTCCAAGAAACACGTCTTTCCAAAAAACGTTTCAAGAACCGCTCTACTCCACCCCAGAACATTGAAGTAGACAACAATAGTGAGTCCGACTTCACCCCTGAGCCGGAACAAGAAGAGCCGGAACAAGAAGAAGTTACTGCTGCAGATGACCTGTCAATGCTTGAACGATTACGTAAAGCAGGCCTTCCACATGTTGATGCATTTATTGATGATGATGATGATGAGCACGTCACTGATAGTGATGATGATGATGCATTTAATGATCCCACAACATATATAGACGATTCATAGTAATATTAGTAATGTGAGGTATTCAATTTTTCCTACACCTCCGTGATAACGGTATCTTTCTTCTTATTTAGCCTGTTTAGTCCATTTTTGACATAATTTAGCCTATTTAGTCCACAAATGACATAATAAGATGAAGAAAATTAAGGAAGAGGAAGGAAAGAAGGAATAGGAAGAAAAGAAGAAGAAGAAGCAGTTCTTCTTCTTCTTCTTCTTCTTCTTCTTCTTCTTCTTCTTCTTCTTCTTCTTCTTCTTCTTCTTCTTCTTCTTCTTCTTCTTCTTCTTCTTCTTCTTCTTCTTCTTCTTCTTCTTCTTCTTCTTCTTCTTCTTCTTCTTCTTCTTCTTCTTCTTCTTCTTCTTCTTCTTCTTCTTCTTCTTCTTCTTCTTCTTCTTCTTCTTCTTCTTCTTCTTCTTCTTCTTCTTCTTCTTGTTCTTCTTTTCCTCCTGTTACTTGTTTTTATTCGTAAATGGCAAAATAACCTTGCTAACCTCATAAATGTCATATACTTAGCTTGTTGTCCTCTAAAATGACACAATAAGCTTAGTTAGGTCAAAAATGGCATAATTAGCTAGGTTAGCTCCAATATTCTTCTTCTTTTCATCCTCTTCCTTTTCTTCTAGCTAGTCTTCTTCTTCTAACTTTCATCTTTCCCAATTTGCAGATTTGCTTTACATGAGGAAGCTTGGATTCATGGAGTGTACTATTCTTCTAGTGCTTCCTTGTTGTTTATGAAAACTTGTTTGGATATGTATGTCTATATGGATATGTTGTTGGAAACTTGTTTCTGGTTATGTATATATGGATATGTTGGACTTTCTTGAACTATGTTGTTGGATATATATGTTGGATTTGATGAAATATGTTGTTGGACATGTTGTTATATGCTGTTGGATATGTTGGATAAGTATGCATGTATATCTGTGTTTGAAACCATGTATAATTAAATGTATTAAAATAAAAATAGGTCATATATAGCCTCTTTGCCGTCCGCAAGCAGATGGCAAAGAGGACACGTGGCAGCTACATGTACAAACTGGGAACACTGGGTGCCTATTTGTTCATTTTGCCGCCTGCTGGCAGACGACATAGCTGGCCACATGCCATCTTCCCAGTGCTGGCCCAGCTTAGCTCTTTGTCGTCTGTCAGCGGACGGCAAAGAGCGCCGTTAACCCCCTAATGGCTCTCACCCCACCACACTGACGTCCGTTCTCTTTGCCGCCTGCTGGCCTTGAATGGCGGATGGCACAATCCTTTGTCGTCCTTTTCTAAGAAGCGGACGGCAAAAAAGGCCTTTGGTGGCACGTGTTCAGATGGACTGTTTGCCGTCCGCTGGCTGGCGGCAAAGGAGTTTGCCGTCCAAGATCCGTGCCTTTGCCGTCCGCCATGGCGGACGGCAAAGAAACTGATTCCAGTAGTGTATGGGAGAGAATCGAGTAGGGGTATAGTTTGGAGGGTAGGATCTCAGTCAGAGTTTCTTCGATTCAGATGGGGGCTAGTTCTCAAGCTTCTGAGGGGACTTAGGGGCAAGAGGGAAAATTAGGTTCCTATCCGAGAGGCACCTACTCAATGGATGATGCCAGTCGGGAATTCGCTAGTACAAATCACAGCGATGGCGCTGCAACAACAATGGTTTGCACAGATGCAAAATTATGATGGGTATGGGGATGGGCAAAGGTCTAGCATGCTGCAACAGGTTGTTGGAATGGATGGAATGGATGGCTTCATTCCATATCTTAGATCTGGAGCCGGGATGTGCTGCTCTCTATAGAGTTGTTGGGCTACTCTGAAGAGGCGGGGCGAAGTAGTATATTAGCAGGTAGTATTTCGCTTAGTTAAGAACCAAGGTTTCTTAAACCATAAGGAGACGACACACAAACAACATGAACAATACCTACACACACAAAGCAAATTCTTGCACCCAACGAAGGCAAGAGGGTTGTCAATCCCCTTATTCTTACCATTTGCAAGGATTAAATCTGATAGTGATAGGTAAATAAACAAAATAAAATAAAAGCAAATAAGCATAGCGAGGAATTGTACATTTTTAGTAATAATGGAGAATGGACCCGAGGGCCATAGGTTTAGTAGAGGCATCTCTCTCATCAGCATAACGATGGTGGGTAAACAAATTACTGTTGGGCAATTGACAAAATAGCGCATAGTTATGATTATGATTCTTCATGGCATGATTCATATATAGGCTTTACGTTCGTGACAAGTAGACCGTTAATCCAACTTCATCTACTACTATTACTCTATCCCAAGACTGTTATCCATCATGCATATCAAAGTATTAAGTTCATGACAAACAGAGTAACGCTTTAAGCAAGATGACATAATGTAGACAAAGTAAGACCAAACAATATGTATGAACCCCATCGTTTTATCCTTAGTAGCAATAATACAAGATGTGCCTTCCTACTCCTCCTATCAAAGATAAGGACACTGCAAGATTGAACCCACCACTATGTACCACTCTCTCTGAAGATCTACTCATCTAATTGGCTAGCATACATATCTATGAAATCACACGTATATAAATCTCAGAGAAGACTCAAATAGTTTCAATGAATAAGCTGATCATAAACCCACAATTCATCGGATCCCAACAAACACACCATGAGAAATACATCAAATAGATGTCAGTGGAGATCATTGTATTGAAGATCAAAAGAGGGAGAATGCCACCTATCTACCGATATGGATGGTATGTCCATTTTGCATCATGTTTTTATGTTGATATTTATTGCATTATGGGTTGTTATTTCACATTATGGTACAATACTTATGCCTTTTCTCTCTTATTTTACAAGATTTACATGAAGAGGGAGAAAGCCGGCAGCTGGAATTCTGGACCGAAAAGGAGCAAATTGGAGATACCTATTCTGCACAACTCCAAATGTCCTAAAACTTTACGGAGAATTTTTTGAAATATATAAAAAAATATTGGGCAAAGAAACAACAAAAGGGGACCCACCAGGAGGCCACAAGCCCGGGGGGCGTGCCCTACCCCCAAGGCGCGCCCCCAGGGCTTGTGGCCCCCCTGTCCATCGTCAGGTTCCCATCTTCTGCTATATGAAGCGTTTTGACCTAGGACAAATAAGAAGGAAGCTTTCGGGGTGAAGCAACACTATCTCGAGGCGGAACCTTGGCAGAAGCAATCTAGGGCTCCGGCAGAGCTATTCTGCCAGGGAAACTTCCCTCCAATAGGGGAAATCGAAGCCATCGTCATCACCAACGATCATCTCATCGAGGGAGGGTCAATCTTCACCAACATATTCACCAGCACCATCTCCTCTCAAACCCTTGCTCATCTCTTGTATTCAATCTTTGTCCCAAAACCTCAGATTGGTACATGTGGGTTGCTAGTAGTGTTAATTACTCCTTGTAGTTGATGCTAGTTGGTTTATTTGGTGGAAGATCATATGTTCAGATCATTAATGATATTTATTACCCCTCCGATCTTGAACATGAACATGCTTCGTGAGTAGTTACGTTTGTTCCCGAGGACATGGGAGAAGTCTTGTTATAAGTAAGCATGTAAATTTGGTATTCGTTCGATATTTTGATGAGATGTATGTCGTCTTTCCTCTAGTGGTGTTATGTGAACGTCAACTACATGACACTTCACCATGGTTTGGTCCTAGGGGAAGGCATTGGAAAGTAATAAGTAGATGATGAGTTGCTAGAGTTACAGAAGCTTAAACCCTAGTTTATGCGTTGCTTCGTAAGGGGCTGACTTGGATCCATATGTTTCACGCTACGGTTAGATTTATCTTAATTCTTATTTCATAGTTGCGGATGCTCGTGGGAGGGGTTAATCATAAGTGGGAGGCTTGTCCAAGTAAGGACATCACCCAAGCACCGGTCCACCCACATATCAAATTATCAAAGTAACGAACGCGAATCATATGAGCATGATGAAAACTAACTTGATGATAATTCCCATGTGTCCTCGGGAGCGCTTTGCTTTAAGAGTTCGTCCAGGCTTATCCTTTGCTACAAAAAGGATTGGGCCACCTTGCTGCACTTTTGCTACACTTGTTACCTGTTACCCATTACGAATTATCTTATCACCAAACTATCTGTTACCAATAATTTCAATGCTTGCAGAAAAAACCTTACTGAAAACTGCTTGTCATTTCCTTCTGCTCCTCGTTGGGTTCGAGACTCCTACTTATCAAAAGGACTATAATAGATCCCTATACTTGTGGGTCATCAATGGGCCCATAGGTCTAGTAGGAACTACTCACACATCTTCATGGAGGCAGCAAGCGGCTGATGAAGATTGCCTCCTCGATGGTTTGCCCCGCCAACGGAGTACCAGAAAAGGCCTCCAGTTTAGGTTACGAAA
This sequence comes from Aegilops umbellulata, assembly GCA_032464435.1. Taxonomy (NCBI): domain Eukaryota; kingdom Viridiplantae; phylum Streptophyta; class Magnoliopsida; order Poales; family Poaceae; genus Aegilops; species Aegilops umbellulata. Next base: position 597,177,183 of record CP136058.1, on the reverse strand, counting down.
GAACAGGGGCTTGTGTGGCGATAATTTTTTCGGGTCTCGCTTCAGGGTTTTGGAGAGAATTTATAGGCTTGGAATTAGGTCAAGGGGTGGCCAGGGGGTCCACAAGTGTTGATGGCGCTCCCCAGGGGCGCACCCCTAGATCTTGTGGCCTCCTCCTATATAGTTTGGTCTCTCCCTAAAGCTTGTAGGGTCACTCGTAGTCCAGAAAAAACCACCGTCAAGTTTCATCGTGTTTGGACTTCGTTTGGTAGGGTTTTTCTGCGAAAAAAAGAAATAGGCAAAAAAACAGCACTTGGCTCTATGTTTATAGGTTAGTCCACAAAAATAATATATAATGGAATATAAAGCATACGAGAATGATAATATAATAGCATGAAATAATAAAATATTATAGATACGCTGGAGACGTATGAACATCCCCAAGCTTAATTCTTAATTGTCTTCGAGTAGGTAAATGGTAAAAACAGATTTTTTTATGTGAAATCCTACATAGCATGTTTCTTTGATCATCTAATTCTTTTGCGGCATGAATATAGAGAAGCGAATGATTGCTCCTATCAAAACGATAATATGCAAGAGTACTAGAAAGTAATCATTATGTTTAAAAAATAATTATCTTTAAAAATAGAAAATGCTAAAGAATGTAAATCCTAAACATTTAATCATGTAAGCATGGCATAGCTCGATCTTCCTAACATAAAGTATAAATCATGAACACCCCGGTTCCAAACCAAGCAATTGGATTATACCTTTTCTCGCTTCATCTTGTTCAACTTACTCAACAAATGAGCGTGAGACATTGACTTAGCAATTTGGACGACAAAGAGAATGATAATTGGGGTTTATAAGGGAAGACAAAAATATGAGAAAGTCTCGCATCAACTAAGCGGACCATTAGGCAATGGAGAGGCCTTACAATCAATATCAATGCAAGGAGTATGGATTGCCATGCAATGGATTCACTAGAGCTATATGTGTATGAAAGCTCTCTATGTGAAATTAAGTGGGTGTGCATCCAATTTGCTTGCTCATGAAGACCTCGAGCATTTGAGGAAGGTCGTCATCAAAATATACAAGCCAAGTTCTATAATGTAAATATCCCACTAGTATATGAACATGAAAAGCATGGAGATCCTCCATATGCAGTGCATGGTGCTACTTTGAAGCACAAGTGTGGTAAAATGATAGTAGCATTGCCCCTTCTCTTTTTTTCTCTCATTTTTCCTTTTCTCATTTTTTTCATTTTTTCTAGAACATTCCCATGTAACCCTTCCCCACTTTTCTAAGGACTCATACGTCTCCACCATTATTTCCCTCACTAGGACAATGCTCTAATAATGATGATCATCACACTTTTAATTTACTTACAACTCGATAAACTGGAAAATATGACTACATATGAATGTCTTTAGCAGTGTACCAGGATGTGCAATGATTTAGCGTACCAGGTATAACAGTGATGAACGGTGGCTTTGCCACAAATATCATGCCAGCTATATATGATCACGTAGAGTAAAATGACAATGAATGCTCAAGTCTTGTGAATAGTGAAGGTGGAAGTTGGATGGCAATAGATCTTGAAATGGCTAAGAAAATACCATAATAGGTAGGTATGGTGACCGTTTTGAAGGAGGATATATAAGGCTTATGTGTGATAGAGAGTGTCATATCACGGGATTTGCATGCATCGGCGAAGTTTGCAACAAGTATGAGAATAGGCAAGCACAATATCGGAGAGGCTAGCAAAATATGAATAGGTGGAAGTGCTTATAGTTGAAAAATCCACATTAATTATAAAGAACTCAAGTATTTATTGTGAAAGCCTGGAAGCCCCCGAAAAAAAGTATTACTAGCATGCCCCAAGGGAGGAGGTTGGGAGGAGTTAAGCCATCATGCGTCCCCGGTCCGGACAACATAAATGTTACCAATCAATAATAAATTATGCTACAACTTCCTATCTATGCCACAACCGACACTTTAATAAATAGGACATCACGAACCTTAACATCAGTATTTTTACTAGAACCAAGACTATTGACTAGAAATCCTTCATATTATAACCTCAATATCATTTATCAAACGCAACATATTCAATGATCTACATGCAACTTTTTATTATTCCACGCTTATATACCTATTATTTTTGGACCAAATATATACTAATGTAAATTACCAATTACTATTTAACACTCAAAAAAGATATACGTGAATCAAGAGAGTGCAAATCATTTCTATAAAATATATATCGTCATGCTCAAAATATATAAGTGAAGAACATGAGCATTTGCCTCAATTCAAAAGACATAAGTGAAGATCAACGAGCATTCTGTAAATTGCAATAAATGTGTGTCTCTCTTAATAGGTATGATCAGGAAGTAATGACTGTGGAAATAACCAAACTGACAAAAAATAAAAATTACAATGCTCCAAGCAAAACACATATCATGTGAGGAATAAAAATATAACTCCAAGTGATATTACTGATAAATTGAAGATGAAAGAGGGGATGCCTTCCGGGGCATCCCCAAGCTTAGATGCTTGGATCTTCCTTGAATAATACCTTGAAGTGCCTTTGGTATCCCCAAGCTTAGGATCTTGCCGCTCCTTATCCTTTTTCTCATTGTCATCTCACCTAAAACTTGAAAACTTCAGTCACACAAAACTTAACAAAACTTTGTGAGATCCATTGTATAATAAAATAAATCATTAACTTAGGTACTATCAAAAGAAAGATTCATAATTGTTCTTACATAATACATACTATATTCTATCATCTCCATGACTTATACCCCCTGATACAATCTATAGAAATTTTCAAATAAGCATACTATGCAATGAAAACATAATTTGTCTAAAACAGAACTGCATGTAGTGATGTAACTCTAAAAATTCTGAAAAATTAGGAGGACATAAACAATTTTCAGCCCAATACCGTGTAAAAAGTTCAGCAATTGATCATGCTCCAGTACAGAATAAAAATTCATATAGTGGACGCAAATCTTTCTGTTTCTGCATAGGATCAAATCAACAAGCATCCACACTATCTGAAAGGCTTTACTTAGCATAAAAATCAAAAGAAAAGATGCAAACACAATTACTACAGTAGAAATAATCATGTTGACACAAAATAACAGAACAGAAGTAAAGCATAACTATTGAGTTGCCTCTCAACAAACGTTATTGTTTAATGCCCCTAACTAGGCATAATGCATAATATCAATCGTTGTCATCTTTTAACTCGTCGATTATGCAACGTGATTTCTTAGGAGGTTTAGCAAGCATCTCATTAATCAGAACACTCCTAGGCACAAAATTAAGGAATCGGGTGTCAAATATAGGTTTCCTTTTTATATTTATGAAATTAGGGTGTACACTGATCATTTTTTAAATCTCCTCTCTCCTTGCTAGAGGAAACACCCTCACTATTTTTGGGAACATAAACAAGATTTGAATTCTTGTTTGTGGGAAGTTCCACACTAATTTTAATGGAAGAAGTTGCATGAACGGCTCTAGGTGTTGTAGGCCGGTAGGCTTTGTGTCACTTCGTGCCTTGCAATGGGGCACTCCATTTACTGAGCGCTAGCATGAGTAGGGCAAGCACGCCTCCTCCTCTTGATGGAGGCTTCTATTTTTTCATTTCGGATGGAATCCTATTTTTTGTAGATGGGAAAAAGAAACGCTTCTTTTTCTACGGTCTGTGTATATCCAAGCATCTAACCAAGGTCCTATTCCATGGAACAGTCGCTCTACAAGTACGTATTAAATTTCTTGACTTTTGTTCAAGAAACAGTGTGATCTATATATGGTGCACGTTTTTCAACAACTCCATGGAGTATAAGGATTTTTACTAGTGCTAAAAAGGAGTACAAGAGTAAGCCGTTTGCTTCGTTTGCGGCTCTCCAATTCAGCAACACTAGCAAAAAAAATGCTCAGGTTAAAACTAAGCACAACCCAGACATCATAATGGAACCCTGCCAATGATGATTATACAACTATAAATCACTCCAGTTGCTACTTCAACTAGTACCATTACTTCAGATTCATTAAAGGGTTTCAAATCTTCTGACTGGGTACTGTTTTTGTCCTGTGTGGTTAATAATAACACTACTGATGAACGGCGCACGAACTTGAAAAGAATCTAGAAGCGCTCGCCTTGTCGCGCAGGCCGTAGCGCTCCGCTTGTTTCCCCCTGCTGATCTGCATGCAGCACGAAACAAAACATTGAGTCACCGCTAAGTAGAAAATATGCAAAACGAGTCGATCGAAGAGGGGTACAGTGCACACTCACCATGTTCTCGACGTAGCTCATCTCGCCTCCGATCTTGTGGTCCTTATAGGAGAGCACCTTGTGCATGGCCGCCTCCACGTGTCGTGACTCGGAGCTGCCTGGTGCTCGCCCTCCAAATCGCGTTTTGGGCCATGTCTATGTGGCTGTGGCTTTGGCGCTTTGCTATAGCTAGCGCGGTGACAGTATGCGGACGTACGTGTTGATTCAGTAATAATGCTGCAATAGATGTGCATAGGGTGGCCAATGATCACGAGAGCAGTGACCGCAAGCATGCATTGTCTGAGACACCGGTCGCCGCGTTTAGTGCGGTCCTTTTCGATCGTAGCTCATTTTGCCCGAAAAAATAAACCCGCGTGATCTGACGAATACTGATACCTGTCCGTGCGAGTACCGGCCGCGCCAATAATATCAAGGTGGCACCTCGGCATGCATGATTGGTGGCATTGCCTTGCCAGTTGCCACACCGTTTACGCTACGTACCACCATATCCAGGGCATGGACATGGAGACGGAAGAGGGGCTCGATCTGAGCCTGTCGCTGCGCCAGTACTCGCCGCCGAGGGTTCAGCCGGTGTTCGCCTGCGGCTACTGCCCCGCCAAGTTCAGGAGCCCGCAGGCGCTCGGCGGCCACCAGAACGCGCACAAGCTGCAGCGCGACCTGCACAGGCGGGCAATGGCGCTCTCGTCAGCGGCGGCGGGATTGCTTGGTAAGGCCGCCGTCTATGACTGCAGAGCTCGGCTGCGCCCCGGCGCCCACGCGCGTGGAGCAGGAGGGAGGGTCCACGCTCGTCTATATCGCCAGCAGGGCACGGGTAATGGTGCGGGAGCAGTCTCGTTCGGGACAAGAAGAGGCAACGAAGAGCTTGCGGATGACGGGATGAGGCGAGTGACATGCAGTAGTTCGTTTCTCCTCTCTTCAAATAGTTTCATTTCTTGTGTTGTCTTTCTGCTATCGCTTACATGCAGATTAAATAATTATGTTGGTTGGCTCTTGATTTGGACATGCATGGTTGTTACTTTGTTAGTACTACTTAAGGAGTACGGCGTTTCGGTGCCCAGACTCATCTACACTCGGGCAGAAAAACATTCAAAACAAATACTAAAAAAATTCAAAAAACTCCAATTTTTTTCTGTAGTAGATAATTTCATGTGTGAGGTTTGCTCCAATTTTCAGATCATTTGCACATTTGAGTAGCTCTCAGCAAAAAAGACAAATCAGATCAAAACAGTACGTGAACAGTAAACTTTTTTACAGACCCTGAATTTGTCTTTTTTGCCGAGAGCTGCTCAGATACCCAAATGACTTGAAAATTGGAGAGAACCTCATGCATCAAATTATCTACTATACAAAAAAATTAAATTTTTTTGAATTTTTCTAGTTTATTTTTTTATTTTTTTTCGTCAATGCGGGTGCAGATGAGTCTGGGCTCAGAAATGAATTATCGCTACTTAAGTAGCTACATTGATCGGAAGCATAGTCTGTAATCTATTTCGGGTGGATGGGCTGTAAATATTCGGTCCTAGCCTAGAATTTCTTACGTCTGATTCAAGCTTAAACACAGATATGCAATTCGGGCTTACAAATGTACTTACTCGATGCTCAGATATCTCCATGCATGGATTGCTACTTTGTTAGTTAATTCGCTACACTGATTGGAAGCTTTGTCTCTAACTGCTTGCGGTAATCTACTTCTGGTCGATCCTGTAAATATTTGGGTCCTAGCCTAGAATTTCATGGTTTCGGGGCCAGCCCTCCATACCTTAATGTCTGATTCAAGCTTGAAGACAGATTCTTTTTTTTTTAAGATCTAGCAAGAAAGCTGGCATCTTATCTTATCTACTATATCTAAATAGCGCCCCTAATACCAGGAATTCTTCCGTTCTCCATGTGCCACATCATCCAAATCTACTATATCTATATAGGTAGCCCCCACTAGAAATGAAAATGGAGTGAAAAGTTTCCGTTTTTCTAGGGAAAAAATGAAAACGGACAGGAAATATGAAAATGGAGAAGGAAATTTGCAAACGGAAACTGATTTTTTATGCGGAAATGGAAAAAAAACGGAATGATGTTTTTCGGTGGAATAGACATGGAAACGGAACCATTCGTTCCCGTGAATATGAAATTTTCGTTTCTACTATAGGCCCATGGCTGCCTTGTAGGCCAGGAATTCTCTTTCTTCTCCTTGCACCACATCATCCAAATTAGTTTAGCCATTAGATATATTAAATCGGTGTACAATAGCCCTCAGATCTACATGGTGAGAGCCTCCACCAAGCACATGCAGTAATTGAACGCATGCATGCAGTAATTGACGCATAATGTTTTCTTTAATTCAGAAGGAAAACGGACCACAGATTGGTTGGTAAAGGAATTATCTTGCTACAGGAGAAACGAAGACACTAGTGAGGTTGATTAGTTCAACGAAATTTTATTGTGCATTTTTTTATTTTATACAAATTACGCAGCAACGTGCGGGGAATTCGTCTAGTATTTTTAAGAAGTTAATTCTCACGAACCAATCTGTAGTTGAACGGTTAGTGGGACAATGGTATCCCAACCCACCATGGTTCAAGTCCTGGTGCTCGCATTATTCCTGGATTTATTTCAGGATTTCGGCAATGCGCTTTGAGTGGGAGGGGACGTTTCCGTCGACGACAAGGCGCCTAGGTGAGGCACCTACGGTGACTTCATAAATCTCAAGATGATATATCGGCTCATTCTCTCGAAGGTGCTTATGGAGGTACGGTATGTGTACGTTCATAAGAGTGAGTGTATATGCATATGTATGCGCTCTTACGTTTGCACCGTCTTAAAAAAGAAGCTAATCCTCACTATTACCAATTTCTCTTAAAATGCACACTATCTACATCAACATGATGCCACCTCAATGTTTTCTCAACATGCAGCCTCCACCTTAGCAAAAAAAATCAAAGAATTATGGGATCAATCTCTGACAGAAAGCAAGGCGCCGGCTTCCACAGCTTCGCAATCAAATCTAATTTATTTTGGAAGCCCGAACGACCAGGCTGCCTCCATTTTCCCTCCTTGTCCGTGCTCCTCCCCCATATGTCTATAGTAGCAGCGCTGATCCGATTTCCCGGTAGGGCGCTGTCCGGCAACGCCGTCGGTCCGGCTACCTCCAATAGCCCTCTCCACGTTCATCTGCTCGGCTCCAATATTAGCCATCCCCCTCCGCTCCCTCTAACCTCCGCTGAAGGTGAGATTAGTCAGCCACCAAGATGCAGGATACAGCCAAGAAGACTATTCCGAGGAAGTCGCTCAATCTCCCTTACTTATTCCCACACAAGGTTTGGTGATTTTGTTTATAGTGAAGCCACTCCCTTGAGTTCTAAGTGAATCTCCAATGTCGACTCTCAAACCATCCGCATTCCTTCGAATAACGTACGCCATCTAACATGGTTTGGACATACTTTCTCCCGCACACCGAAGACAAATGTGGTGGTGGAGGGGGGCTTTGCGGGCGTCCACACAGCACCCATACCCGGTTCTGACCGCCCTGGCCCACCCAAACCCCCTCCTTCGACCGTACGCTTCCCACCCAAAACGGTCAGCACTGCTCTAGAGTTTTGCCCGCATTCACGCCCGGCTATTGTGGATGCGCCCGCCCACTCGCGCCGGCATTAAAGTGGCACGCCGGCTGAGAGAGCGCCGCCCGCGTCGCTTCCCGGTGCAAGCAACTGCTTCACATTCAAACGACACGATGGCCGCCTGTTCGTCCGTATGCCACCCACAGTAATGACACATGGTTGCCGAGGCGGCTAATCCGGCGCCACTCATCCCTCCCTCTACCGCCCATCATTTTTATATAAACTTCTTCCCCGGCCATAGCCGTAGTCATGTGCTTCTGATCCATCTCCGCACCACTCACACCATCGATTCTTCCCTCGCCAAAGCTCTCTCGGACGGGCTGACGCTAGAAATAAAATAAGGAGACGGCCGCCATTACTACCGGCAGCCGGAGGACAACGACGTCCCAATGGAGGACGCGGCTGACGATGAGCCGAGGCCACCCTCCTCGTCCGTGCCACCCTCCTCCTCCTTCACGCCGCCCTCGCCGGTGCATTGCACCATGACCATCGGCGAGACTCGTGCCCATTACATGGACATGGTGCAGGAGGAGCGGTTCCGGGAGGCGCAGGCCGACGCCGCCCACAACCACCAACTCCTGCAAGAGCAGCATGCCACTGGAAGGGCGATCGCACCGGACGTGGAGCAGGCGGCGTTTCTCGACCCGTACTGCTCCGCCGGCGAGATCCACCTTGCCCGCTGGCGGTACTGGTGGCGCCTACAAGAAGTGCGACGAGGCAGTGTTCAGCGAGACCGACGAAGAGGACGACATCACCGGCTCCGTTGAGGCCGTGCCCCGCCACCACGACCATGAAGCCGGCACGTCTGCCGGCGCCGCCGGCAGCGAGGAAGAGTAGTGCACGTTAGGTCACCACCGCTTAGGTCCCAAGAAGGCCACCGCTCCTTCCCTCCCGTCGACTCCAAGCTTGATATGGGTTGAGCATCGCCGGCCGATTAGTTGCTTGGCGGCAACGTGGAGGCGGACAACTTCAGTTCCCGTGGCTCTGGAGGCGGAGGTTACGGAGGCGGAGTTGGAGAGCGCCAAGGCGGAACTAGGAAGGCAAAGCTTCAGTTCTCGGGGCTCATGGCCGGACACGTGGAACGGGCTCCGGTGATCATAGATTAGGTGTATTAATTATACCTCAAGAGCCGGAGGAGCACCACTTAGTTGATGTAAATGTAATGAAATCCGTCATGGTTATATGAAATCCGTCATGGTTATATGAAATCCGACATGTTTATATGAAATCCGGCTGTGTCTGGAAAAAAATCGTCTGATTGGTTCGAATTGTTGGCTGGATGTATGTGGGCAGCGTTGGATAGCGGCCTCCCGCATCTGTGCCCCCCCCCCCCGCGTGGGGGTTTCCGTTAGAGATGCAGTAACCTCCTGTACAAGATTTGTGTCATCAGTGGCAAATTGGATCACCATATGTATGAATAGGAATTCTTATCTTTTATCTTCTCCGCGGATCCCATCCTCAGGCTTTTCTCTAATTATTTCGAATTTGTGTATAATTGATTGTAATGCCAAATATTTTTCCACTTCCACCAATGAAAGCAATTGTTTGTCCTTCTACCCTCTGTGCTTATTTTACAACTTTGTCATCATACTTTTTAGGATGAGATTGCCAGGTTGGTCCTGAATGTTATATCTCATGTGTAATACTACTAACATAAATACAGGGTCAAATCTTCAACAGATTACATGGTGCTTCACCAGAGAAACAACACAACGTCACACATATGTCAAAGCAGAATTGGAAAAATAGAAGCAATGGCAATTCACAACTGCACTGAATTTGATTTATTGCTTACGTACATTCTGTATTAAAATGTTTGCTTCCAGTGCATATATTGTCGTTTTTTCAAGTTTCTATAGTAGTATGATGTTATCAATTGAGGCTAACCTTTTCCTTACAATAGTGAGCACTAGCATGTCTCCCACATTACAGTAGCAATTTAGTTTAGTCTTAATTGTTTCCACAATGGGACGCAACTGAAAGTTGTCACAGAGGCTGCTAATTTTTTGTGGTTTCTTCAAGGACATATTTCTAATTTCTCACAGCAATTGGTTGCTCTTTTTTTAAGCTAGCAATAAGTTTCTCTTCCAAACACAACAATTTGATATTGATTCTACAATCGGAGAATCATAGACATTTAATTTTGTAATTATTTTACATTTTATAATTTTCAGCAGTAACCCCTTTTTATTTATTTTTAATATTATATTAGTATCATGCGATCACGACCATGCAAAGCAACTGGGGACTCCAAGATATCTCTCCTGATATAACCAATTTCTATTTCTCAGTTTTCTTATTTCTAGATGTGCAACAAGTCATCTGGTCGTATAGTAATTCAATTTTTACTGTATTTGTTGGATCATAATTTTGTTCTATCATTTTATCCTCTCACTGCCTAATCTACGTCATTCAGGGTATGGTTTTAGGAGTAAGGGTGTCAAATTGTGCATGTTTTGAGCTCACGCGAACAATTTACCGCTTTTAGCTCCCTTTCATGTAGTTACTCTCTTGAAGTCATGGTCACATATGTTATATATTGCCTTTATCATCATAGATAGATGTATATGCACTAATTTTCTGAATCATAATTTTAATCTTGTGTCATTTAGATTACCTTTTTTGTATCAATTGAGTGTTCTTCGTTTATGAATCTTTTATGACGCCTTTTAGATTTGTAGGTGATTGGCTGGGTGAGAGTTTGGATATTGGGGTAATAATCAGTTAGGTTTTCTTTCATTATCCTCGATTATATACTGCATCGTTCTATTCCTTATTATCTTATTGTATAAGTCACTGGTTTGTGCTATTCTAATACCCTTCCCACTATATGACACAGTGAAATATTCTTCGAAGCCCCTGAATGAGCTATAGATAAAATGGTAGTTCCATAGTTTGATGAGAATGGAATTGGAAAATGCATCAGTGTAACTTTTCTACACTGAAAGATGCATCAGTGTAATTATAAGTTAGCATTCCTTTCATTATCCTCGATTATATATTGCATTGTTCTCTTCATTATTACCTCATTGTATAAGTCACTGGTCTGCGTTATTCTACTACCCTCCCCATTATATGTCACAGTGAATATTCTTTGAAACCCTTGTATGAGCTATAGATAAAGCCGACAGTTCAATAGTTTGATCTAATTACCAATATAACGTTTCTACACTGAAATATGCCACTCTGTTAATATCAGACAAAACCAATTTTCATTTTGTCATATCTACTTAAATCGTTGTTGAATTTCCACCGCAACGGGCGGGGTGTCATCTAGTTTCAGTATAGTTCTTTTGGTGGCTTTTTTGGGCATCTAGAATACCCAGCTTATTCTAGAAGCCCAACCAATTTTTCTAAAAGCCTACTAATTAAAAAATGACTAATAGGCTTCTAAGAAAATAATTTTGGTTGGGCTTCTGGAATAAGCACTAGTAGGTTTCTAAAAAAATAATTTTGATTGGTCTTCTAGAATAAGCTAGGTAGGAGGCAGCTTGTTCTAGAAGCCAGCAAAAGAATTGATCCTTCATATATTGAGCAGGAAGCAGTGCGAAAAGGAATATATGGTGAAGATCCGAGGACCAGGTGAAAAACTGGAGAGAAAACAGAAAACCACCCTGGCTATAACAGAAAAGGGGTTTATCAGTCAATACCAACCGGTGGCTCGGCAAAAGGAAATTCTAACCATTTTGCTCCTGTTTGGCGCCATAACTGAATGTTTCGACGAACGACATCCACACATCCTCCACTTGTGCAATTCTTCTTCTGAATGTGCTCTGGTTTCTCTCGATCCAGACTTCCCACGGACAACCACGATGATCGTTTTCATTCCCTTTTCTTCTGCTCTCGCCTTCATTTCTGTTATTATTGTTTTTTAGTGATGGCAGTTGATCGATCCAACGAGCTGCAAGAGTAGGTGTTGGCTGCTCGGCATCCAGACCATGAGGCCACCTTATCCCAAACATTTTTAGTGGCATGACAGTGCTGGAAGAGGCGCACTAAATATTCTAAGTTTATGAATAAGAACTCACATACTCCCTCCGTTCTAAAATATAGTGCGTATTCGGTTCCCACGCTTCAATTTTGATTATAAATTTAACCAACAAGACCGACTGCGGCGGGAGCAAAATTATACCGATGAATTCGTATTAAAAAACTTTTTTAGAGAGGATGCATATTGCCCGGCTTTAGCACCCTGAAGCCCTTACAAGTACAAATCCAGGTCAAAAGAGGTTCGCCGAAAAAGAAAAGAACATAAAAGTAGAATGGTTCGATACAAACCCATAGGGCTGAAGGAAGTATGCCCTAGAGGCAATAATAAAGTTATTATTTATTTCCTTATTTCATGATAAATGTTTATTATTCATGCTAGAATTGTATTAACCGGAAACATAGTACATGTGTGGATACATAGACAAACAGAGTGTCACTACTATGTCTCTACTTGACTAGCTCGTTGAAACAAAGATGGTTAAGTTTCCTAGCCATTGACATGAGTTGTCATTTGATTAACGGGATCACATCATTAGAGAATGATGAGATTGACTTGACTCATTCCGTTAGCTTAGCATTTGATCGTTTAATATATTCCAATTGCTTTCTTCATGACTTATACATGTTCCTCTGACTATGAGATTATGCAACTCCCGAATACCGGAGGAACACTTTGTTTGCTACCAAACTTCACAACGTAACTGAGTGATTATAAAGGTGCTCTATAGGTGTCTCCGATGGTACTTGTTGTGTTGGTATAGATCGAGATTAGAATTTGTCATTCCGATTGTCGGAGAGGTATCTCTGGGCCCTCTCGGTAATGCACATCACTATAAGCCTTGCAAGCAATGTGACTAATGAGTTAGTTGTGGGATGATGCATTACGGAACGAGTAAAGAGACTTGCCGGTAACGAGATTGAACTAGGTATTGAGATACCGATGATCGAATCTCGGGCAAGTAACATACCAATGACAAAGGGAACAACGTATGTTGTTATGTGGTTTGACCGGTAAAGATCTTCGTAGAATATGTAGGAATCAATATGAGCATCCAGGTTCCGCTATTGGTTATTGACTGGAGAAGAGTCTCGGTCATGTCTACATAGTTCTCGAACCCGTAGGGTCTGCACGCTTAACGTTCGGTGACGATCGGTATTATGAGTTTATGTGTTTTGATGTACCAAAGATAGTTCGAAGTCCTGGATGTGATCACGGACATGACGAGGAGTCTCGAAATGGTCGAGACTTAAAGATTGATATATTGGACGGCTATATTCGGACACCGGAAGGGTTTCGGAGAAAACCGGAGTGCCAGAGGGGTTACCGGAACCCCCGGGGGGACTAATGGGCCTTGATGGGCCCTAGTGGAGAGAGAGAGGGGCCGGCCAGGGAAGGCCGCGCGGCCCCTCCCTTTAAGTCCGAATAGGACAAGGAAGGGGGGTGGCGCCCCCCTTGCCTTCCTCCTCTCCCACTCCTTCCTTCCCCCTCCTAGTGGGACTAGGAAAGGGGAGTCCTACTCCCACTGGGAGGACTGATGACCCACAAGTATAGGGGATCTATCATAGTCCTTTCGATAAGTAACAGTGTTGACCCCAATGAGGAGCAGAAGGAAATGATAAGCGGTTTTCAGCAAGGTATTCTGTGCAAGCACTGAAATTATCGGTAACAGATAGTTTGTGATAAAGTAATTTGTAACGGGTAACAAGTAACAAGTGTAAATAAAGTGCAGCAAGATGGCCCAATCCTTTTTGTAGAAAAGGACAAGCCTGGATAAACTCTTATATAGATAAAAGCGCTCCTGAGGACACATGGGAATTATCGTCAAGCTAGTTTTCATCGCGCTCATATGATTCACGTTCGGTACTTTGATAATTTGATATGTGGGGGACCAGTGCTTGGGCGATGTCCTTACTTGGACAAGCATCCCACTTATGATTAACCCCTATTGCAAGCATCCTCAACTACAAAATAAGTATCAAGGTAAACCTAACCATAGCATGAAACATATGGATCCAAATCAGCCTCTTACGAAGCAACGCATAAACTAGGGTTTAAGCTTCTGTCACTCTACCAACCCATCATCTACTTATTACTTCCCAATGCCTTCCTTTAGGCCCAAATAATGGTGAAGTGTCATGTAGTCGATGTTCACATAACACCACTAGAGGAGAGACAACATACATCACATCAAAATATCGAACAAATACCAAATTCACATGACTACTAATAGCGAGACTTCTCCCATGTCCTCAGGAACAAACGTAACTACTCACAAAGCATATTCATGTTCATAATCAGAGGGGTATTAATATGCATATAGGATCTGAACATATGATCTTCCACCAAATAAACCAACTAGCATCAACTACAAGGAGTAATCAACACTACTAGCAACCTACAGGTACCAATCTGAGGCTTTGGGACAAAGATTGGATACAAGAGATAAACTAGGGTTTGAGAGGAGATGGTGCTGGTGAAGATTTTGATGGAGATTGGGCCCCTCCCGACGAGAGGAGTGTTGGTGATGACGATGACGATGATTTCCCCCTCCCGGAGGGAAGTGTCCCCGGCAGAACAGCTCTGCCGGAGCCCTAGATTGGTTCTGCCAAGGTTTCGCCTCGTGGCGGCGGAGTTTCTTCCCGAGAGCTTGCTTATGATTTTTTCTCGGACGGAAGACTTCATATAGCAGAAGATGGACACCGGAAGGCCACCAGGGGGCCCACGAGGCAGGGGCGCGCCCAGGGGGTAGGGCGTGCCTCCCACCCTCGTGGCCAGGGTGTGTCCCCCCTCTGGTATTTTCTTCATCCAGTGTTTTTTATTAATTCCAAAAATTACTCCCGTGAAGTTTCAGGACTTTTGGAGCTATGCATAATAGGTCTCTAATATTTGCTCCTTTTCCAGCATAGAATTCCAGCTGCAGGCATTCTCCCTCTTTACGTAAACCTTATAAAATAAGAGAGAATAGGCATAAATATTGTGACATAACGTGTAATAACATCCCATAATGCAATAAATATCAATATAAAAGCATGATGCAAAACGGACGTATCAACTCACCAAGCTTAGACCCCTCTTGTCCTCAAGCGGAAGCCGATAATGATAAATATGTCCACATGTTTAGAGACAGAGGTGTCGATAAAATAAAGTACGGACATGAGGGCATCATGATCATTCTTCTAACAGCAACAAATGGTACTATATATACTATTTTATTATTTTAAATATGTTCATATACTGTATCTAAGATATTTCAAAGCAAGTTACGTGAAAAATTGCATATAAGCCCATAGTTTTTGTTATATTTATGAAATACGTACATATTTGAACGTAAAAAAGAGCATACTCAAAAAATGATACATACTACCTAAAAATTTGTATATATACTACCTAATCATTATTATATACTACATACTACACGTACATACTCTCGGTTTCGACAGATACTACATACAACATACAAAACGCAAGTGATGGTAACTACCACTGCTTGTAGGAAACATTTGTCATAATCTATTCATAAAATGTAAAGGGAAAGGTGAAGATCACCGTGACTCTTGCATAAGGTAAAAGTAAAGGTTAGACCCTTCGCAGAGGGAAGCAGAGGTTGTTATGCGCTTTCATGGTTGGATGCACGAAATCTTAATGCAAAAGAACGTCACTTTATATTGCCACTTGTGATATGGAGCTTTATTATGCAGCCCGTCGCTTTTATTTCTTCCACATCACAAGATCGTATAAAGCTTATTTCTTCCACACTAATAAGTCATACATATTTAGGGAGCAATTTTATTGCATGCGCCGATGACAACTTACTTGAAGTATCTTACTCAATCCATAGGTAGATATTATGGACTCTCGTGGCAAAACTGGGTTTAAGGATATTGGAAGCACAAGTAGTATCTCTACTTGGTGCAAATAATTGGCTAGCTTGAGGTAGAAAGGCAAGCTCAACATGTTAGATGATCCATGACAATATACTTTATTTCAAATATAAGAAAACATAACCCATTACGTTGTCTTCCTTGTCCAAGATCAACTCTTTAGCATGTCATACTTTAATGAGTGCTCACACTCATAAAAGATGTCCAAGATAGTATATTTATATGTGAAACCTCTCTTTCTTTATTACTTCCTATTAATTGCAACAATGACCAAACCTATGTTTGTCAACTCTCAACAACTTTTAATCATCATACTCTTTATATGTGAAGTCATTACTCTCCACAAGATCAATATGATCTCTTTATTTCTTTTTATTCTTTTCTTTTCTTTTATTCCCTCAAGATCATAGCAAAATAATCAAGACCTTGACTCAACACTAATCTTTATTATATATAGCTCATGGACTCGATTACATAGAGGGCTCATAAAGCAAAACTCAAAACTGATCATACCAAAAACTTTATTCTTACTAGATCAAGATATTACCAAAAGGATCGAACTAAGAAAAACGGTACAGATAAGAGTGTGATGGTGATACGATACCGGGGCACCTCCTACAAGCTTGGCAGTTGCCAAGGGGAGTGCCCATACCCATGTGATTATGTCTCTTTTGCTGGTGAAGATGAAGGTGTTGATGATGATGGTGGGTAGTCGCACATCGAGCGCAGGAGATCCTCCAATTTGCGGATAATGCCTTTGAGTGCGATGATATGATCCTTCAACAAAATATTTTCACGTGTGAGATACTTGTTTTGTCTACGAGCTAACGCAATCATCTTGAAAGCTTCAATCTCAGTTGGGGTAAGAAGATTGTGATCAAGTTGAAGGATGTCTTCTGCTGCCGGCACTTGGTCCTCCGTAGCCTTCTTGATCCCTTCTTCTTTGTTGATCTCCATGGGTTCTTCCCTCTTCAGCTCTATCTTCATCAGCCAAGCATCGTTGCCCTCATTGATGGAGGAGGGGGACGACATGATGCCTGGCCTTGACAACTCTGGCAGAAAACAGCTCGGAACAAGAACAGAGGATATTTGCGTGGTATGGTGGTCAAAACCGTCGGGAGATTATATAATGATTTTTTACCGACCAACAGAAGTATCGTGCAAGAAAACAGAGTCCGGAGAGCCCACGGGGTGCCCACGAGGTAGGGGGGCGCGCCCAGGGGGTAGGGCGTGCCCTCCACCCTCGTGGAGGCCTCGTGTCCTTCCCGGACTGCTTCTTATTTTCCTATTTTTCTAAATATTCCAAAATGGAGAAAATTTCCATTAGAACTGTTTTGGAGTCGGTTTACTTACCGTACCACGTACCTATTCCTTTTCGGAGTCTGAAACGTTCTGCAAAGTGTCTCTTATGTATTCCTCCGGGGTTACGGTTTCAATAAAAAATTCGACATTTATAGGATTACCTGAGATATAATGTTTGATTCTTTGCCCGTTCACCACCTTCGTATTTGTGCCTTCAAAGTTGTTGATTTTTATGGCACCGGTATGATAGACCTCCTCAATAACGTAAGGACCTTCCCATTTAGAGAGAAGCTTTTCCTGCAAAAAATCTTAAACGAGAGTTGTATAGCAACACATAATCACCTACATTAAACTCACGCTTTTGTATCCTTTTGTCATGCCATCTTTTAACTTTTTCTTTAAACAACTTGGCATTCTCATAGGCCTGGGTTCTCCATTCATCAAGTGAGCTAATGTTAAATAACCTCTTCTCACCGGCAAGTTTGAAATCATAATTGAGCTCTTTAATGGCCCAATAAGACTTATGTTCTAGTTCGAGAGGTAAGTGCCATGCTTTTCCATAAACCATTTTATAAGGAGACATACCCATAGGATTTTTATATGCAGTTCTATAGGCCCATAATGCATCATCAAGTTTCTTGGACCAATTCTTTCTACATCTATTAAAAATCTTTTGCAAAATTAATTTGAGCTCTCCATTACTCAATTCTACTTGACCACTAGACTGTGGGTGATAAGGAGATGCAATTCTATGATTAATATCATACTTAGCAAGCATTTTATGAAAAGCACCTTGAATAAAATGTGAGCCACCATCAGTCATTAAATATCTAGGGACCCCAAACCTCAGAAAAATAACTTCTTTAAGCATTTTAATAGAAGTGTTATGATCAGCACTACTAGTTGGAATAGCTTCTACCCACTTAGTAACGTAATCAACAGCAACTAAAATATGTGTGTACCCATTAGAGGAAGGAAAAGGTCCCATATAATCAAAGCCCCAAACATCGAATGGTTCATTAACAAGTGAATAATTCATAGGCATCTCCTGACGTCTAGTAATATTACCAATTCTTTGACATTCATCACAAGATAAGACAAACTTATGAGCATCTTTGAAGAGAGTAGGCCAATAAAAACCGGATTGCAATACCTTATGTGCAGTTCTATCTCCAGCGTGGTGTCCTCCATAAGCCTCGGAGTGACACTTGCGTATGATCTGTTCCTGTTCATGCACAGGTACACAACGTCTAATAACACCATCTACTCCATCTTTATAAATATGTGGGTCATCCCTTAAGTAATGTCTCAAATCATAGAAAAGCTTTTTCTTTTGATGGTATGTGAAACTAGGTGGTATAAATTTAGCAAGAATATAATTAGCATAATCAGCATACCATGGAGCAGTACGAGAAGCATTTATGACATTTAACGGTTCATCAGGAAAGCTATCATCAACAGGTAGTGGGTCATCAAGAACATTCTCTAACCTAGACAAGTTGTCTGCAACGGGGTTCTCAGCTCCCTTTCTATCAATAATAAGCAAATCAAATTCTCGTAGCAGGAGAACCCATCTAATAAGTCTAGGTTTAGCATCTTTCTTTTCCATAAGATATTTAATAGCAGCATGATCAGTGTGAATAGTTACTTTAGAATCAACAATATAAGGCGTGAACTTATCACAAGCAAATACAACTGCTAAGAATTCATTTTCAGTAGTAGCATAATTTCTCTAGGCATTGTCTAGAGTTTTACTAGCATATTGAATAACATTTAATTTCTTATCAACTCTTTGCCCTAGAACAGCACCTACAGCATAGTCACTAGCATCACACATAATTTCAAAGGGTAAATTCCAATCAGGTGGCTGAACAATAGATGCAGAAATTAATGCTTTCTTAAGTATTTCAAATGCTTCTACACAATCATCATCAAAGACAAAGGGATATCTTTTTGTAATAGATTGGTTAGAGGCCGAGAAGTTTTTGAGAAGTCCTTAATGAACCTCCTATAAAAACCGGCATGAGTGAGGAAACTTCTTATACCTTTGATGTCCTTAGGACACGACATCTTTTCAATAGCATCAACTTTAGCTTTATCAACTTCAATACCTCTTTCAGAAATTTTATGCCCCAAGACAATGCCTTCATTAACCATAAAGTGGCATTTCTCCTAGTTCAAGACAAGGTTAGTTTCTTCACATCTCTGCAAAACTCGATCAAGGTTGCTCAAGCAATCATCAAAAGAGGATCCATAAACGGAGAAATCATCCATGAAAACCTCATAAATCTTTTCACAAAAATCAGAGAATATAGTCATCATGCATCTTTGAAAGGTAGCAGGTGCATTACATAAACCAAAAGGCATACGCCTATAAGCAAAAGTACCGAAACGACAAGTAAAAGTGGTCTTTGCTTGGTCATCAGCTGACACAGGTATTTGAGAGAAACCAGAGTAACCATCTAGAAAGCAAAAATGTGTATGTTTGGATAATCTTTCTAGCATTTGATCAATGAATGGCAAGGGGTAATGATCTTTTTAGTGGCTTTATTTAATTTGTAGAAATCAATTACCATCCTATAACCTGTAATAATTCTTTGCGGAATCAATTCATCTTTATCATTAGGAACGACAGTAATACCTCCCTTCTTAGGGACACAATGGACAGGACTTACCCAGTAACTATCAGCAACGGGATAAATTGTACCTGCCTCAAGGAGCTTTAATATTTCCTTTCTTACCACTTCTTTAATCTTAGGATTTAACCGTCGTTGATGATCAATAACCGGTTTGGCATCTTTCTCCAAATTTATCATGTGTTGACTTAGAGTGGGACTAATGCCCTTAAGATCATCAAGAGTATATCCAATAGCAGCACGGTGCTTTTTCAGAGTTTTCAATAATTTTTCTTCTTCCTTCTCTGAAAGTTTAGCACTAATAATAACATGATATATCTTATTTTCATCAAGATAAGCATATTTGAGAGTATCAGGTAATGGTTTAAGCTCAAACACGGGATCACCCTTGGGTGGAGGGGGATCCCCTAGGATTTCAACGGGAAAATTGTGTTTCAGAATGGGTCCCTATTTGAAGAATACTTCATCTATTTCCCTTCTTTCATTAATAAACATATCATTTTCATGCTCTAGCAAATTTTGTTCTAAAGGATCACTAGGAGGCACGGCAATAGAAGCAAGACCAATAATTTCATCTCTACTAGGTAATTCCTCATCACAGGGTTGTCTATGAAATTTAGAAAAATTAAAATCATGAGACATATCATCCAAGCCAATAGTAACAACATCATTTTCGCAGTCTATCTTAGCATTAACAGTGTTCAAGAAGGGTCTACCAAATATAATAGGACAAAAGCTATCTTGTGGGGAACCAAGAACAAGAAAATCAGCATGATATTTAACTTTCCCACACAATACTTCAACATCTCTAACAATCCCAATTGGTGAAATAGTATCTCTATTGGCAAGCTTAATTGCAACGTCTATATCTTCTAACTCAGCAGGTGCAATATCATGCATAATTTCTTTGTATAAGGAAATAGGTATTGCACTATCACTAGCACCCATATCACACAAGCCATGATAACAATGATCTCCTATTTTAACAGAAATAATAGGCATGCCTACCACAGGTCTATGTTTATCTTTAGAACCAGGTTTAGCAATCCTAGCAGTTTCCTCACAGAAGTAAATAGCATGCCCATCAATATTATCAGCCAAGAGATCTTTAACAATAGCAATATTAGGTTCAACTTTAACTTGCTCAGGGGGTGTATAAGTTATAATATTGCTTTTACGAACCACGGTTGAAGCTTTAGCATGATCCTTTATCCTAACAGAGAAAGGTGGTTTCTCAACATAAGCAGTAGGAACAATAGGATCATTATAAGTGATAGTCTTTTCTTCAACTTTAATAGGTTCAACTACTTTTACTTCTATGGGAGGCTGATATTTGAACCACTTCTCCTTAGGGAGATCAATATGAGCAGCAAAAGATTCACATAAAGAAGCTACTATCTTAGTGTCAAGTCCATAATTAGTGCTAAATTTACGGAAAACATCGGTATCCATAAAAGGTTTAACACAATCAAACTTAGGTGTTATACCTGACCCCTTACCTTCGTCGAGATCCCAATCTTCAGAGTTGTGTTTAATCTTTTCCAATAAATCCCATTTGAATTCAATAGTCTTCATCATAAAAGAACCAGTACAAGAAGTATCGAGCATGGAGCGATTGTTGTCAGAAAGCCGAGCATAAAAATTTTGAATAATCATTTCTCTTGAGAGCTCATGATTGGGGCATGAATATAACATTGACTTAAACCTCCCCCAAGCTTGAGCGATGCTTTCTCCTTCGCGAGGCCAAAAATTATATATATAATTACGATCACGATGAAGAAGATGCACAGGATAAAACTTCTGATGAAATTCCAACTTCAATCGTTTGTAGTCCCATGATCCCATATCATCACATAGCCTATACCATGTCAATGCATATCCCTTCAAAGATAAAGGGAAGACCTTCTTCTTGATAACATCATCGGGCATACCTACAAGCTTAAATAATCCACAAACTTCATCCACATAGATTAAGTGTAAATCGGGATCCAATATTTCATCTTCTCCAAAAGGATTAGCTAGCAGTTTCTCTATCATACCCGAAGGAATTTCAAAGTAAATATTTTCAGTAGGTTCAGTAGGTTGAGGAGAAAATCTTTGCTCTACTGGTCGGGGTGAAGATACCCCGAACAAGCCCCTCAGAGGATTACTTTCCATAGTAACAAGTGACAGTAAATTTCAGCACACTATATAAATATTTCCTTACCAAATTCCACCTACCAAAGGCGCTTCCCTCCCCGACAACGGCGCCAGAAAAGTCTTGATGACCCACAAGTATAGGGGATCTATCGTAGTCCTTTCGATAAGTAACAGTGTCAAACCCAACGAGGAGCAGAAAGAAATGATAAGCGGTTTTCAGCAAGGTATTCTCTCCAAGCACTAAAATTATCGGTAACAGATAGTTTTGTGATAAAGTAATTTGTAACGGGTAACAAGTAACAAGTGTAAATAAAGTGCAGCAAGATGGCCCAATCCTTTTTGTAGAAAAGGACAAGCCTGGACAAACTCTTATATAGAGAAAAGCGCTCCCGAGGACACATGGGAATTATCGTCAAGCTAGTTTTCATGACGCTCATATGATTCGCGTTCGGTACTTTGATAATTTGATATGTGGATGGGCTGGTGCTTGGGTGCTATCCTTACTTGGAAAAGCATCCCACTTATGATTCCCCTATTGCAAGCATCCGCAACTACAAAAGAAGTATTAAGGTAAACCTAACCATAGCATGAAACATATGGATCCAAATCAGCGGAAGTGCTAATCTGAGCTCGGGCTTATATGGTCTCTGTATCATCAGCGTCCTTTTGCCTCTGGATCTGCGCATGCACATGTATAGCATCCAGTATATGGAGCTGTATCTGTCCCATTTTCAGACTTTATGGCCCACCCTGTGCACCATTTATTAAGACGTTTCCCGTCACTCTCCATCCATTCCAGATGGAGCACTAACGATGGGCAAAGAAGGAGTACAGTAGGCTAGCTTTGTATCCTGACGACGCTAGCAATACACATTCAGATTTCATAGGAATTTTTCTTCCAACACAAAAGCTCAACCTCATGTAAACGTACATGCTCATGTAGACATTCAGCTAGCTCAAGTAGACATACAGGCTCATGCGGAACATTGAGAGTATGTACACATTCAGACCAAGGTTTTGGTTTCTCCTGATTTCAATTATGCTTCGGTATGCAATTCACCCACGGTGATCCATGTTGACACAATACGTCCAGATCTTTTTGCACAAAAAAAATGTCTCGAAAACCAAGAGGGATGCCCTGAACGAGTGTTTGAAGCTTTAGGCCAACTTCTCCACGCTCGCGCACAATGTTTATGTATGGTTTTTGCACCATCGGATTCTGCATTTGATCCCTACAACTCAAGACGATATTTCCCGTCAGTCACCCATGACCAGTAGTTATCGCAACCTCCATGGCTCGGTTCTGGTCAGAGAAACAGAGAACAAGAGTTTTATAAAAAATTCGGGTAGCCCAAATAACTGCAATACAAAATATACATTGAAACCAAAACCATTGTAACTACCTGCTAGAGTTGTCTTCGGCACCAGCCCTCCCATCAACCGTAAGAATTCTGAGAACATCCACTGAAAACTCTACAGTCTCATCACGGGACAAGTACCCAAGCCAATATCACACTCTGGAAATGGTTATCCACTCCAACAAACAGCCCAAAAGGCATGGCATACAGGTTAATGTGGTAAGTTATGTCGAAGTTCACAACATCCCTAAAGAAAGTGTATGTCATACAGGTCTGCAGACGGCTGCTACCATTCAACTCTTAATTTTCTCTTCGGTGTCAGCTTGCACCCTGTGCATGGGATGTCGATCCTTCGAGCCTAATTCAGCAAATATCTTCATTGTTTCCCTTACATCATCATCTGCTTGTTTTCCTGTTCCACGGACCAGCATTCTACAGGACGGCCTAGCCACGGCTCAGCTAGCGACGCACTGACGGAAGTGGCGATCAGGCCAGCGTATGGATAACGTCCGTCCCGATGCTGTTCCACTGTTCGAAACAGTGCATACGTATAGATGCGAACTGGTGATTAAAAAAGCGGCTGTATTGTGCATAAAAAATTGGGAAGGACCAGATCACGATGCCATACTCATTGGCTCAGATACATAGAGCATATGTGCTCGAGTGCACAAACTCCATGTCCTCCAAATCAGCCCCTTACGAAGCAACGCATAAACTAGGGTTTAAGCTTCTCTCACTCTAGCAACCATCTTCTTATTACTTCCCACTGCCTTCCTCTAGGCCCAAATAATGATGAAGTGTCATGTAGTCGGCGTTCACATAACACCACTAGAGGAGAGACAACATACATCTCATCAAAATATCGAACGAATACCAAATTCACATGACTACTAATAGCGAGACTTCTCCCATGTCCTCAGGAACAAACGTAACTACTCATAAAGCATATTCTTGTTCATAATCAGAGGGGTACTAATATGCATATAGGATCTGAACATATGATCTTCCACCAAATAAACCAACTAGCATCAACTACAAGGAGTAATCAACACTACTAGCAACCTACATGTACCAATCTGAGGCTTTGGGACAAAGATTGGATACAAGAGATAAACTAGGGTTTGAGAAGAGATGGTGCTGGTGAAGATTTTGATGGAGATTGGCCCCCTCCTGGCGAGAGGAGCGTTGGTGATGACGATGACGATGATTTCCCCCTCTCAGAGGGAAGTGTCCCTGGCAGAACAGCTCTGCCGGAGCCCTAGATTGGTTCCGCCAAGATTCCGCCTCGTGGCGGCAGAGTTTCTTCCCGAGAGCTTGCTTATGATTTTTTCTCGGACGAAAGACTTCATATAGCAGAAGATGGACACCGGAGGGCCACCAGGGGGCCCACGAGGCAGGGGCGCGCCCAGGGGGTAGGGCACTCCTCCCACCCTCGTGGCCAGGGTGTGGCCCCCCTCTGGTATTTTCTTCGTCCAGTATTTTTTATTAATTCCAAAAATTACTCCCGTGAAGTTTTAGGACTTTTGGAGCTGTGCAGAATAGGTCTCTAATATTTTCTCCTTTTCCAGCCCAGAATTCCAGCTGCCGGCATTCTCCCTCTTTATGTAAACCTTGTAAAAAATAGAGAATAGGCATAAGTATTGTGACATAACGTGTAATAACAGCCCATAATGCAATAAATATCAATATAAAAGCATGATGCAAAATGGACGTATCAAGGACTCCTCCTCCTGGCGCGCCTTCTTAGGTCCGGTCAGCCTCCCCCCTTTCTCCTTTATATACGGGGGCGGGAGGACACCCTAGAACACACAAGTTGATTGTTACAAGCCGTGTGCGGTGCCCCCTCCACCATATTCCACCTCGGTCATATCGTAGCGGTGCTTACGCAAAGCCCTACATCGGTAGCTTCATCATCACCGTCATCACGCCATCGTGCTGACGAAACTCTCCCGCGAAGCTCTAATGGATCGTGAGTTCGCGTGACGTCACCGAGCTGAATGTGTGCAGATCGTGGAGGTGCCGTACGTTCAGTACTAGGATCGGTCGATCATGAAGACGTACGACTACATCAACCGTGTTTTCATAACGCTTCCGCTTACGGTCTACGAGGGTACGTTGACTACACTCTCCCCTCTCGTTGCTATGCATCACCATGATCTTGCATGTGTGTAGGAATTTTTTTGAAATTACTACGTTCCCTATTAGTGGCATCCGAGCTAGGTTTATGCGTAGATGTTATATGCACGAGTAGAACACAAGTGAGTTGTGGGCAATACTGGTCATACTGCTTACCAGCATGTCATACTTTGATTCGGCGGTATATTGTTGGATGAAGCGGCCCAGACCGTCATTATGCGTACGCTTACGTGAGACTGGTTCTACCGATGTGCTTCACACAAAGGTGGCTGGCGGGTGTCAGTTTCTCCAACTTTACTTGAATCGAGTGTGGCTACGCCCGGTCCTTGTTGAAGGTTAAAACAGCACATACTTGATGAAATATCATTGTGGTTTTGATGCGTAGGTAAGAATGGTTCTTGCTCAGCCCATAGCAGCCACGTAAAACTTGCAACAACAAAGTAGAGGACGTCTAACTTGTTTTTATAGGGCATGTTGTGATGTGATATGGTCAATACATGATGCTAAATTTTATTGTATGAGATGATCATGTTTTGTAATGAAGTTATCGGCAACTAGCAGGAGCCATATGGTTGTCGCTTTATTGTATGAAATGCAATTGGCATGTAATTGCTTTACTTTATCACTAAGCGGTAGCGATAGTTGTAGAAGCAATAGTTGGCGAGACGACAACGATGCTACGATGGAGATCAAGGTGTCGCGTCGGTGACAATGGTTATCATGATGGTGCTTTGGAGATGGAGATCAAAGGCACAAGATGATGATGGCCATATCATATCACTTATATTGATTGCATGTGATGTTTATCCTTTATGCATCTTATTTTGCTTAGTTCGACGGTAGCATTATAAGATGATTTCTCACTAAATTTTAAGGTATAAGTGTTCTCCCTGAGTATGCACAATTGCGAAAGTTCATCGTGCCGAGACACCACATGATGTTCGGGTGTGATAAGCTCTACGTTCACATACAACGGGTGCAAGCCAGTTTTGCACACGCAGAATACTCGGGTTAAACTTGACGAGCCTAGCATATGCAGATATGGCCTCGGAACACTGGAGACCGAAAGGTCGAGTGTGAATCATATAGTAGATATGATCAACATAGTGATGTTCACCATTGAAAACTACTCCATCTCACGTGATGATCGGACATGGTTTAGTTGATTTGGATCACGTGATCACTTAGATGATTAGGGCCCAGTTCTTTTCACACAGGATTCTGCAGAATCAAGATTTTGGAAAATTCTCCTAGAATCTGCTTCTCCCAGAATCTGTTGCCGAGTTCTTTTCTGGGATTGTAGGTTGAGATTCTGGAAAGAGTTGTGTGTTGAAATGTCTGTAGTACCCTTAGACAAAAAATGTTTGATGAATTTATTAACACCTTGTTGTTTCTAACAGTATCTAGTCGGATATGAGTATGAAAGTGATTTACGAATGTCATAAAAAGTGCTAAATATTACATTTAGAATGGATTTAAAGATTTGTTCATTACAAAAGTGGATGAACTAAAAAATGGATAATCTCAAGGTACTAGACTAGCAGCAATCGCCTCGCGTACTGCGTTCATGGTACCATCATCTTCTGGTGGTAGAGCATTGGCACCTGTAAACGGCAATGGAGGTTGCACATATGCATCATTGTTGAACTTGTCAAAATGCTCATCACGTAACTTGCTATCATGAATCCAATTGTGGAGACACTTGCATGCAGTGACAATCATCTTTTGGGTCTCCGTTTGTACCAAGGTATGCCTCCATCTCCAAGAATTCGCCATTTCATCTTGAGGACACCAAATGTTCTTTTGATGACATTTCGCAAAGAAGAATGTCGATGGTTGAATGTCTCATATCTCCCAACTGGTGGGTGTTGTTGGAAATCTGGTACATGGTGTCGTTGCCCTTTGTATGGAGATAGATATCCAACCCTGTTTGGATATCCGGAGTTGACAAGATAATATTTATCTACAGTATGACATCAACAAAAGAAATTAGAATATTTTTAGCATCCCTCTTGTCTCTTGCGCCAAAGATGTCCACCATGCGTACAAAAGCCTCATTTTTAGCATTCTCACTTGCCCACTTGTCATTCATCTTTGGACTTGGCGAATAAGGACACACCCTCTTCTTCCCACCCTTGCCTCGATTTTGAACAGGGGTAACTTGGCCTTCATGACTATCACACCCTGAGTCATCCTCCAAACTGATTCGAGAGGGATCACCTTGATACGAGGGAGTTGGCACCCTCGCATGCTCATTTGTGACACAAGTAATATCGAAAACCTCTGACATTTTTTCCTCCTCCGCTAGTGGAGCATAGCGAAACTTGGCAGCTTCTGGATGTGCCTGTAATCATATAGCACCACATGTTAATATCAAAAAATAAAGCAACATGACTTGTTGTTTAAGAAATTACATGACGACAACAATACCTTTATCTCCAATGCCCACCACTCATTTGTAGCTGCAATAGTGTGTCTATGCTCATCTCTTCCTAAGCCAGATGCTTGCTGGATCAATGTCTTCCATGTGTTGTACTCGCTTCTACATACACCCCACCTATTTTTGATTTGTCGGGTCGAATAGTTTCTTCCAGAGCGTTCCTTGAACTTTTTATGCAAATTAGCTTGTCCTATGTCCGACAAATAACCACCGTTGCGGTTATTTGCTCGAACCTCCTCTATGCACGCATTCATAAAAATTGTATGAGCAGCACTGTGCCAATTTGCTTTGGGTTCTTTGACTTTCTCCATCTACCATTACCATTCATCATTATCACATTAACATTCTACCATTATCATTCTACCATAAAAATCAATGTACATTAGCAATAGCACCAATACAACCAGACATCCATACAGTAGCAAGTAGCAAATACCATTGTAGCATTGACAGTAGCACATACAAAAAAATTAGCACCATCCATCCATCTACCAGCATCAGCAATCAATCCATCCATCTATCCATCAGCAATCAATCCATCCATCTGTCTACTATCCATAGCATAAGAAAAAAGAAGAACAGAGACAGGGAAGGATGCCTCACCGTGGGTGTGGTCTGCTCCTCAGGTGGGCTGCTTGTGGCCGTCGAGGTGGAGCGCCGGTGGCCGTCGGTGGCCGTCGAGGTGCAGCGCCGGTGGCCGTCAGTGTTGGCGGAGATACGGCGGAGGGGAGGACGAGCAGGGAAGGAAGATGGGCGGCGGAGGGAGATAAGGCGGGCGGCGGCAGCGGCAAGGGCCAGGCGGCGGCGGCAAACCCTAGCCCTCGCGAACAGGGCGGCCGAGTGTTTTCCCCTGATGCAAACAGGGGCGGTCGAGCGAAGCGCTCGAGCGTTTTCTCTCCAGCGCGTGGATGGGCCAGTGGCATTCTGGGCGTAATTTCTCCATGGGATAGGGGTATTCCTATATTATGAAACGTTTTCAGTGGTGGGACTTGCCAAAATCTCAAGATTCTGGGAAAATCTAGCTTTCTGGCTGCTTTTGGATTGCACTAGGATTCTACAGAATCCTCTCCAGATTTTGGAAGTCAAAACGAGTTCTTTTGGCTCCAGATTTTCCAGACCAAAATTCTCCACAATCTGCTCAAAAGAACTGGGCCTAGAGGGATGTCTATCTAAGTGGGAGTTCTTAATTAATATGATTAATTGATCTTTAATTTATCATGAACTTAGTACTTGATAGTATTTTGCATGTCTATGTTGTTGTAGATAGATGGCTAGTGATGTTGTTCCGTTGAATTTTAATGCGTTCCTAGAGAAAGCTAAGTTGAAAGATGATGGTAGATACTACACGGACTGGGTCCATAACTTGAGGATTATCCTCATTGCTGCATAGAAGAATTACGTCCTGGAAGCACCGCTAGGTGCCAAACCTGCTGCAGGAGCAACGCCAGATGCTATGATCGTCTGGCAGAGCAAAGCTGATGACTACTCGATAGTTCAGTGTGCCATGCTTTACGGCTTAGAACCGGGACTTCAAAAATGTTTTGAACGCCATGGAGCATATAAGATGTTCCAAGAGTTGAAATTGGTATTTCATACTCATGCCCGTGTCAAGAGGTATGAGACCCCTGACAGTACTTTGCCTAAAAAATGGAGAAGAATGGCTCAACTAGTGAGCATGTGCTCAGATTGTGTGGGTACTATAATTTCTTGAATCAAGTGGGAGTTAATCTTCCAGATAAGATAGTAATGGACAAAGTTCTCTAGTCACTATCACCAAGTTACTAGAACTTCGTGATGAACTATAATATGCAAGGGATAATGACGATTCCCAAAGCTCTTCGCGATGCTGAAATCGACGAAGGTAGAAATCATGAAAAAGCATCAAGTGTTGATGGTTGACAAGACCACTAGTTTCAAGTAAAAGGGAAAGGGAAAGAAAGGGAACTTCAAGAAGAATGGCAAGCAAGTCGCCACTCCCGTGAAGAAACCCAAAGCTAGACTCAAGCCTGAAACTGAGTTCTTCTATTGCAAAGGAAATGGTAACTGGAAGTGGAACTGCCCCTAGATACTTGGCGGATAAGAAGGATGGCAAAATGAACAAAGATATATTTGTTATACATGTTATTGATGTGTACTTTACTAGTGTTTATAGAAACCCCTTGGTATTTGATACTAGTTCAGTTGCTCAGAGTAGTAACTTGAAACGGGAGTTGCAGAATGAGCAGAGACTAGTTAAGGGTGAAGTGACGATGTGTGTTGGAAGTGGTTCCAAGAATGATATGATCATCATCGCACGCTCCCTATACTTTCGGGATTGGTGTTGAACCTAAATAAATGTTATTTGGTGTTTGCGTTGAGCATGAATATGATTTGATCATGTTTATTGCAATACGATATTCATTTAAGTTAGAGAATAATTGTTGTTCTATTTACATGAATAAAACCTTCTATGGTTATACACCCAATGAAAATGGTTTGTTGGATCTCGATTGTAGTGATACACATATTCATAATATTGAAGCCAAAAGATGAAAAGTTAATAATGATAGTGCAACTTATTTGTGGCACTGCCGTTTGGGTCATATTGGTGTAAAGCACATGAAGAAACTCCATGCTGATGGGCTTTTAGAATCACTTGATTATGAATCGCTTGATGCTTGCGAACCATGCTTCATGGGCAAGATGACTAAGACTCAGTTCTCTGGAACTATGGAGCGAGCAACAGACTTGTTGCAAAAAATACATATTGATGTATGCAGTCCAATGAGTGTTGATGCTCGCGGCGGGTATCGTTATTTTCTAACCTTCACAGATGATTTGAGCAGATATGGGCATATCTACTTGATGAAACATAAGTCTGAAACATTTGAAAAGTTCAAAGAATTTCAGAGTGAAGTGGAAAATCATCATAACAAGAAAATAAAGTTTCTACAATCTGATCGTGGAGGAGAATATTTGAGTTACGAGTTTGGTCTTCATTTGAAACAACGCAGAATAGTTTCGCAACTCACGCCACCTGGAACACCACAGCGTAATGGTGTGTCTGAATGTCGTAACCGCACTTTATTAGATATGGTGCGATCTATGATGTCTCCTACCGATTTACCACTGTCGTTTTGGGGTTATGCATTAGAGACAGCTGCATTCACGTTAAATAGGGCACCATCTAAATCCATTGAGACGACACCTTATGAACTGTGGTTTGGCAAGAAAGCCAAGTTATCGTTTCTTAAAATTTGGGGCTACGATCCTTATGTGAAAAAGCTTCAACCTGATAAGCTCGAACCCAAATCGGAGATATGTGTCTTCATAGGATACCCAAAGGAGACTGTTGGGTACACCTTCTATCGCAGATCCGAAGGCAAGACATTCATTGCAAACAATGGATCCTCTCTAAAGAAGGAGCTTCTCTCGAAAGAAGTGAGTGGGAGGAAGGTAGAACTTGATGAGGTAATTGTACCTTCTCTCGAATTGGAAAGTATTTGTTCACTGAAATCATTTCAAGTGATGCTTACACCAATTAGTGAGGAAGTTAATGATGATGATCATGAAGCTTCGGATCAAGTTACTACCGAACCTCGTAGGTCAACCAGAGTACGTTCCGCACCAGAGTGGTACGGTAATCCTATTCTGGAGTTCATGTTACTTGACCATGACGAACCTATGAACTATGAGGAAGCGATGATGAGCCCAGATTCCTCGAAATGGTTTGAGGCCATGAAATCTGAGATGGGATCCATGTATGAGAACAAAGTGTGGACTTTGATTGACTTGCCCAATGATTGGCAATCCATAGAAAATAAATGGATCTTCAAGAGACGGACGCTGATAGTAGTGTTACTATCTACAAAGCTAGCCTTGTCAAAAAAGGTTTTTGACAAGTTCAAGATGTTGACTACAATGAGATTTTCTCACTTGTACCGATGCTTAAAAGTCTGTCCAAATCATGTTAGCAATTGCCAGATTTTATGAAATTTGGCAAATGGATGTCAAACCTGCATTCCTTAAATTGATTTCTTAAAGAAGAGTTGTATATGATGCAACCAAAAAGTTTTGTCGATCCTAAAGGTGCTAACAAAGTGTGCAAAGCTCCAGCGATCCATCTATGGACTGGTGCAAGCATCTCGGAGTTGAAATATACGCTTTGATGAGTTGATCAAAGCATATAGTTTTATACAGACTTGCGGTGAAGCCTGTATTAAAGTGAGTGGGCGCACTACTGCCTTTCTAATAAGTATATGCGAATGACATATTGTTGATCGAAAATGATGTAGAATTTTCTGGAAAGCATAAAGGAGTGTTTGAAAGGATTTTTTTCAAAGAAAAACCTTGGTGAAGCTGCTTACATATTGGGCATCAAGATCTATAGAGATAGATCAAGATGCTTGATAAGTTTTTTCAATTAGTACATACCTTGACAAGTTTTTAAAGTAGTTCAAAATAGAACAGTCAAAGAAGGAGTTCTTGCCTATGTTGCAAGCTGTAATTGAGTAAGACTCAAAGCCCGACCATGACAGAAGATAGAAAGAGAATGAAAGTCACTTCCTATGCCTCAGCCATAGGTTCTATAAAATATGCCATGTTGTGTACCAGATCTATTATATACCCTACACTGAGTGTGGCAAGGGAGTACAGTAGTGATCTAAGAGTAGATCACTGGACAGCGGTCATAATTATCCTTAGTGGAATAAGGATATGTTTCTCGACTATGGAGGTGACAGAAGGTTCGTCGGAAAGGGTTACGTTGATGCAAGTTTTGACACTGATCCAGATGACTCTAAGTCTCAATCTGGATACATATTGAAAGTGGGAGCAATTAGTTAGAGTAGCTCCGTGCAGAGCATTGTTGACATAGAAATTTGCAAAATACATACAGATCTGAATATGGCAGACTCGTTGACTAAACTTCCCTCACAAGCAAAACATGATCACACCTTAGTACTCTTTGGGTGTTAATCACATGGTGATGTGAACTAAGATTGCTGACTCTAGTAAACCCTTTGAGTGTTGGTCACATGGCGATGTGAATTATGGGTGTTAATCACATGGTGATGTGAACTATTGGTGTTAAATCACATGGCGATGTGAACTAGATTATTGACTCTAGTGCAAGTGGGAGACTGAAGCAAATATGCCCTAGAGGCAATAATAAAGTTATTATTTATTTCCTTATTTCATGATAAATGTTTATTATTCACGCTAGAATTGTATTAACCGGAAACTTAGTACATGTGTGGATACATAGACAAACAGAGTGTCACTACTATGCCTCTACTTGACTAGCTTGTTGAATCAAAGATGTTTAAGTTTCCTAGCCATTGACATGAGTTGTCATTTGATTAACGGGATCACATCATTAGAGAATGATGAGATTGACTTCACCCATACTACTAGGAAAAGTCTAATTAGTGGCGCACCTGTTTTGGCCATTAATGGCGCACTATACGTGCGCCACTATTATCACGCCATTAGTAACAAAATAGTAATGGCGCACCTATAGTGCGTCATTACTATGCCTATCTGGTGCGACATTACTATCTGACTTAGTAATGGCGCACCACATAGAAGCGCGCCATTACTAACAATTTTTTTTTCAAATTGTTTTTCAGAAAAAAAATCAAAAAAAATTCAATTTTTTTGTTTTTTTCTTAATCTGGGGTCATTATGGCTTAATCTCGGGTCAATATGCTTAATCTCAAGTTAAATCGCACTCCGTGGTCAAACTTTCCGAAAGTTCACTCATCCTCACACTACTCTAGCCCGAGCATGCTTAACTTCACAGTTCTATCCAACACGAGCACCAGCTCACTTCACACGCACTTGTTGATATATCTATCATATCAATCCTATTAAACCTTGTTGATGTCTAGGACTTTGTTTATGTTCATGAGTGTGATGAAATTTTGAAAAAATATTTCAAACTTCCCGGTCATATTACGTATCATATTTTTGAAACCAATTTTTTTTCTGTTACTAGTGGCGCACCTAGCAAATGGTGCGCCACTAGTAAGTTTGATTTTTTTCATTCCCCCCCCCCCCCTCTAGATCTTAAAAGCCCCATATCTTTCATTTTGTTAGGTTTTTGGGGATTTTGAAGATGTTCAATGGGGTTTCCTCGGATGTAACTTTTCGAGTAGATGTTTTTTCTTATAAAAAACTTTAACCCAAGTTCGTATGCAAAAGTTATGCCCATTTTACTAAATTCTAGAGATATTTTGCAAATAAAGTCAAAATTCATATTTGTAAATTTTCCCAACAACTAGACCACATATCACATGGGAAACTTATTTTCATTTATTTTTTTGACATTTTCATCATTTTATTTTATTTTTTTTAAAACTGAAAGGGCGGTCCACAGGGGGTGCAAAAAAGTTAGTAATGGCGCACCTTCACAAAGTGCGCCATTACTATGTGTATGACTTGGTCAAACCTTGGTCAAAATTAGTAATGGCGCACTTTGTGTAGGTGCGTCATTACTAAGTTTGACATAGTAATGGCGCACATATGCAAGGTGCGCCATTATTAAGTTTGATCAAGGTTTGACCCAGTCATACACATAGTAATGGCGCACCTTACAGGTGCGCCATTACTATGTCAACTAGTAATGGCGCACTATCCCCTGGTGCGCCATTACTAACAATTTTTTTTTTCAAAATTAGTAATGGCGCACCACACATCAGGTGCGCCATTTGTAATTTGTCATTAATGGCGCACCCGTATCTTGTGCGCCACTGCTATATAGCAGTGGCGCACCACTTACATGGTGCACCATTAATGTCCATATTAGTTATAGCCCTTTTCCTAGTAGTGGCATTTCATTAGCTTAGCATTTGATCGTTTAGTATATTGCTATTGCTTTCTCCATGACTTATACATATTTCTCTGACTATGAGATTATGTAACTCCCGATATCGGAGGAACACTTTGTATGCTACCAAACATCACAACGTAACTGGGTGATTATAAAGGTGCTCTACAGGTGTCTTCGATAGTACTTGTTGTGTTGGCATAGATCGAGATTAGGATTTGTCACTCCGATTGTCGGAGAGGTATCTCTGGGCCCTCTCGGTAATGCACATCACTATAAGCCTTGCAAGCAATGTGACTAATGAGTTAGTTGCGGGATGATGCATTACGGAACGAGTAAAGAGACTTGCCGGTAACGAGATTGAACTAGGTATTGAGATACCCACGATCGAATCTCGGGCAAGTAACATACCAATGACAAAGGGAATAACATATATTGTTATACGGTTTGACCGATAAACATCTTCGTAGAATATGTAGGAACCAATATGAGCATCCAGATTCCGCTATTGGTTATTGACCGGAGATGGGTCTCGGTCATGTCTACATAGTTCTCGAACTCGTAGGGTCCGCACGCTTGACGTTCGGTGACGATCGGTATTATGAGTTTATGTGTTTTGATGTACTGAAGATAGTTCGGAGTCCCGGATGTGATCACGGACATGACGAGGAGTCTCGAAATGGTCGAGACATAAAGATTGATATATTGGACGGCTATATTCGGACACCGAAAGGGTTTCGGAGAAAACCGGAGTGCCGGAGGGGTTACCGAAACCCCCGGGGGAGTAATGGGCCTTGATGGGCCCTAGTGGAGAGAGAGAGAGGGGCTGGCCAGGGCAGGCCGCGCGCCCCCTCCCTTTGAGTCCGAATAGGACAGGGAAGGGGGGGCCTTGCCTTCCCCCTCTCCCACTCCTTCCTTCCCCCTCCTAGTGGGACTAGAAAGGGGAGTCCTACTCCCACTAGGAGGACTCCTCCTCCTGGCGCACCCTCCTAGGGCCGGCCGGCCTTCTCCCTTGCTCCTTTATATACGGGGGCGGGGGGCACCCTAGAACACACAAGTTGATTGTTCCAAACCGTGTGCGGTGCCCCCCTCCATCATACTCCACCTTGGTCATATCGCAGCGGTGCTTAGGCGAAGCCCTGCGTAGGTAGCTTCATCATCACCGTTATCACGCCGTCGTGCTGACGAAACTCTCCCGCGAAGCTCTACTGGATCGCGAGTTCGCGGGACGTCACCGAGCTGAACGTGTGCAGATCGGGGAGGTGTCATACGTTCGGTACAAGGATCGGTCGATCGTGAAGACGTACGACTACATCAACCGCGTTGTCATAATGATTCCGCTTACGATCTACGAGGATACGTGGACTACACTCTTCCCTCTCGTTGCTATGTATCACCATGATCTTGCGTGTGCGTAGGATTTTTTTTAAAATTACTACGTTCCCCAACAAGGGCCGAGGCACTGGGCCAAACAACTAACGATGCAAGCCGGCGTCGGCGATGAAGCATAGTGAGGTGGGCCTTACGGCAGAGGCCCTCGGCCGCCCTGCTGATCCTCATGGGTCATGTGCCGCCGTAACTGGGAGACAAGTGTGTGGAACTTCTCCAGTAGTAGTACCGCGATGGTTGAAGCATCCTTCGTCTTGCTCAGTGGTTTCCATAGCTGCATAAAAATGGTCATTTTATATATGATATCAGCTGTGTGTTTAATGAATTTGCCCTCAATTACAGATTTGTTGCGAGCATGCCATAAGGCCCAAACCATTGCCGCAAAGACAAACCAAGTAATCCTACGTGGGCAGCCAGACAATCGAGCGACTAATGTATGGAAGGCTCCAAACGAATTGCGAGCCCAATTGCAATTAGTAGTATCATGGATAACGCCCAAAAGGAGTTGTGCCAGGCTGCACTTGAAAAACATATGATTGGTATCTTCGATTGCACCGCACAGGGGACACCGCCCGTCCCCTGGGCCGTGTCGTTTCTGAACCTGGACATCTGTGGGCAGCCTATCACGGACCAACTGCCATAAAAAGATTTTAGTCTTAGAGCAAGTATAATAAGCCTAGTCAGCTGGTTATAACACATGCCAGGTCATTGAAATCCTAGCTGGAAGGGTGAGAAAGAAGGAGAAAGAGCGCAGCGGGCGCTTGATCAGTCGCCGGGCGCTAGCACAGGTTACTAGGAAAAGTGCTTGCATGCAGCGTGTGAACAAGTGCAGCCTTCTTTCCTCCCAATCAAGTGTGTGTCTTCACATGCATATATTAAATACTATAGCCAACCTAATAGCTGGCTTATTATATGAGTGTACTTTTATAAAGGCTATATGTGACATGGCACTAGTATATAGCCAGCAACAGGCTTTATTATTAGCCATGCTCTTAGTACGAATACGCGTCCTTTAAATGTCCATTGTTTAGTGCTTGGAATACATGCCCTTCAAAAGAATTTTTTAATTATATAATTTTTGATCCCATCACAGTTGTTTTCATTGGTCAAATTTATGGTCAAATTTGAACCTCGAAAAGCATTGACACACTCTATTTTAAAACGGATGAAGTAGGTAATTGTTACACAGTTACTGTAGAGGATCCCGACCTGGGGAAACAACACATGGTTGAACCGATTCTGAGGGAGGGTAAAGGAAAAGAACAATGCGCGGGAAAATGGCCTTTGGTTCTCGGCTATATATACACCCGATATTGGAAAAAGAACTACGAAAAAATTAAAAAATCTAGAACTTTTTTGTAATAACTTTGACTTTCTTTTGCACTAGTATATAAATTTCCGTGAGGGAAAAACCCATTGACTTAAGAGAAAAAAATTTATTGCTATATACAGGTTACTATTCACACATTTTCGGCCTTAAATTTTGTTTTTTTGTCCCAAAGTCAAAAGGATTTTTTCCTTCATGGTTTTTTTACGAGTTCAATGGAAGGTCAAACTTTATTTAAAAATACTTTTATAGTTTTTTGTAATTATTTTTTTTGCATATAGGTACACCTATAGGATCCAAACGTTCCCCTTCTGTAATGTCCCCCTCATTTACCACTCTCTAGCTTTCTAGCCCATTATCAAAGAGCCTGATTGATTTGCTCGATCGTGTCCCATAATAATGCATACTAACACTAGCATCGTATGTTTACTTATTTTCCTTCGCTACGTACTAATAGAGGGATAAGTGCTTCTCCCGTCTGTCGTGTAATTTTATAGAAAACCCCTTGCCTTTTCTATGAATCAACCTGTAGTACAAATTACGAACCTTCTTTTTGAATTTTTGTAGAATACCCCCTGACCTTTTAGATAATTACCCCAAAATACATATTTAAGTCTCAGAAGAATCGCCGGTTTTTGGTCTAATCCATCCATAGTTCATTTATAACAAATGCTTTTCTAAATTATCCATATCGTTTGAACCGTAATTTCAATTTTAACATGTTATATATGAAATTTGATTAGAATAATATGTAGAATCTGAATATGATATTATTTTTACCTGTTAGATATGTTTAAAATATTATTTTGGTTACAAGCTTAATCTACAATCTGTTTTCTTTAGTACCGGCGGCGATCCGAATTGCCCACCTCACTTAAACAAAATTGACGAACCAAAACATCAATAACCATGCGTGCACACCTTTGAAAAACCCTTCATGGGAAAACAACATATTTCTCATCTTATTTCGAGGGAGCACGCGCGAGAGAGACATCATAGGATTGACCACATTCAAGTGTCTTCTGATTGTGTGAACAATGAGGCCAGTGCTAGGGAGAGTGAGAAGAAGGATAAGTGGCAACACAAATGTGATGCCCTGTTAATATAAATAAAGTGGACCTATTGGGGAATTAAGTCAGGATTATTGGATTTAGAGAGTGTGTTAACTTTTCTTCCGTTGTAATGCACGTGCTCTTTTGCTAGTACTTATAAAAGAGCAAACATTATCTTCTTTAAACATGCCTACAAAACATACACAACCCATTACCATCATATGATTAGCCCCACTAAATTGAATATAACCGCTAGACTTAATCTAATTTGTTCTTTGTGTGCACTTTGAAATTCATATTGCGGCAATGCTATACATACGGAGGCTTTACAAGACTTTTACGGGCAATGTTGAGGTGGGCTGTTTTAATTGGTAATTAGATAAGGTGGGCCCCACCCTGAAACTCGGGAAGGGAGTGATCGGTGAGGGGAGAAGGGTTGGTTTGTAAATCTTTACCTAATAATAAAGCAAATTGGGTTTCTTTCGTCCGTCATGGCATTTTTCAGAAAAGTCCTTCTATTTTAGAGAATTCAACCCGCCATCCGGATTTAAGTCACACCCGAACCGTTGTTTTACATTTTTTTCAACCCCCTGATATTTTAGGTAATTCATCTGCGGATCATATTTAAGTCAAACAAATGCTTTTTAAAATCATTCATACCTTTTAAACCGTAACTCCGATTTGAACATGTTATATATGAAATTTGATTATAAAAATTTGTAGAATATTTATATGAGATTATTTTTACCTGTTAAGTATTTACAAATATTATTTTGGAATATATTTGAGTCAAACCAGATGATTTTCTAAATTATATGTATCTTTTAAACCGTAACTTCGATTTTGACATATTATATATGCAAATTTATTAGAAAAATGTGTGGAATCTAAATATGATGTTAATTTTACCTATTAAATATTTTTAAAATATTGTTATGGACGCAAACTTATAATTTATAGCGCAAGATCATTTTTTCATACCGACGGCGATCCAGATTGCAAATAAACACTCAACTATAACCATATAGGGAAAAGAAAACATCAATAACTACACATGCATACCTCTGAAAAATGTCGCAGGGGAAAACAACAGATTTCTCATCGCGAGAGTGAGAGAAAGCGAGCGAGAGAGAGAGAGAGAGGGAGAGACACCTTAGGATTAACCATATTCAACACACGGTTTTTGTTATTTTGTGTGAACACCGAGGCCATCGCCGGCGAGGGTGAGAAGGAGGATAAGCGGCAACACAAATATGATGCCTCGCAAAAATAAAGGAGATGAACCTATTGTGGCCTTGAGTGATGGTTGTTGAGTTAAGAGCGTGTGTTATGTTTTCTGTTCCGTTACAACGCACGGGCTCTTTTGCTAGTCCTTGTAAAACAAATCCGTATGTCTATCATTTTTGTTTATACTAGCAAACATGCCCGTGCGTTGCAACGGGAGAAAACAACCCTCACACACCTTTACCCACAGAGCATGGCTAAAGAGCTCATCCTCATGCCCATAACATAATAAACATGACTAATACCTCATCCTCAGGTCAACATCCTCCATCTCAATATAACACCAGACCCATGTTTCCGCTTGTTGTCCTTGTCGTCCTTGTCGCTGGTGGCCACAGTACCAGTTTTCATTAACCAAGGTTATCCAGGTCAAGTAGCTAGATTGTTGAGCATCCTTTATGTCCAGCGAGATCAAGAGCGTTGAACAAAGAATTTTTTTTGATCGTCTGTCAAATATAATAGGGAAAAACGCTGCACATAATATGTGTCCATGTTCTCATCTAAATTGAGTAGTTTCTGTTTGGAGACCATGAAACCTTAGTTGGACTCCTCACGCATTTTGACGGGTGTCATTGGGCCGAGCGAGACTGGCCGTACGTGAAGATGTGATGGAGAAAAAGATTCCTTCCATATCCTTGGTTTAATAAATTAAACTAAAACAATGCAGCAGGTGGGTTATTTTAAAAATTTGCCAAGTTTTATTAATAAGTATAGATTAAAAAATAGCTATAGTACCTACCAGTTTTTAAAAAAAATCATGATTCAAAAACATGTTTGCCTTTTCAAATTCAAAGTTCAAAAAATATTTGTGTTTTTAAAATGTTGGCAAATTCGAAAAAACAATCACTACACTACAATACCTCCTATTTTCAAAAATAGTTTGTGTTTTAAAAATACTCAGGTTTCAAAAAAAAGAGAAATATTGCTCTTTTTAAGGAAAATATGTTTGAGTTTAATTTTTTTATTAACAACTTTGCAAATTGTTTGCGTTCTAAAATATATTTATTTTTTGTAGAAAAAGGTCTCCTTTTCCTCTTAGTATGCGCCACTGCTATCTCAATTTAAAATGCTGCACTGCTCGTTATACACGTTATATCGTTTAGTCCAGTGGCTAGCATTGTGAGTTGTCTACTTTGAGCGGATGTTGGTACGCTAATGGGCCGGCCCATCGTGGCTATGTGCGCCCTATACTTTTTTTTTTTGAAAGAAACAAATCGGGAGATTGAGAAAACGCCCGAACTAGAGAACGCTTGTGACGGACGAAATATTAGCTGGGTCCCACCATAAACAAAAAAAGTGGAGAAACGATCCGTCCTTTTATCTATAATAATGGAGTATAATCTATATCTATAATTATTTAAACAAGCAAACATATTCACCGCTAACTACACCCAGACTAATCTACACACAACAGCACAGAGAAATTACAGCCTCTTGATTAGATCACTTAATTTAATCTAACCGTTTAGATTACACTAACCCTGAGCCAAAATCGCGTTTAGCATTTTTTCTGGGCGGACGAAAACTCTGCCGTCCCGAGTAGTACTCATCAAAATCCCTACGCGAGGACGTAGCGTCCATCTATCCCCGCCTCTGTCGTTCCTATCGCCCTCCCTCCGCCACCGCCGCTGCTCTAGGGAGGATCAAGCCCCCGCCTCCGCCGTTCCCCACACCTCCTTCCTCTCTTATCCTCGCCGCTGCCATAGGATGCCGCCGGACGAAGCTCGGCCTGCGTCGATAGCGTCGGGTACCTCTCCTCCCTCGGGCGGCGGCGCAAGACACAGCTGGCTCGCCCTGCGCCGGTGACGGCGGGGTCCCTCTCCTTCCTCGGGCAGCGGCGGCGGCGCAGGACACAGCGGGCTCGGCCTGCGCCGGTGACGGCGGGGACCCTCTCCTCCCTCAAGCAGCGGCGGCGGCGCGGCACGCAGTGGGCGGCCACGGCAGCAACGCTGGGTGCGGGGCGTGGCGGCTCTTGTGGGACAGGCGCGCAACGGTGCCGTGGCGGCTGCCGTGTCCGATGCTCTGCACTGGAGGCAGAGCGGCACCGTCACCTGGCCAAGGACCAGGGCAGCTTTCCGAGTGGTGGAACGTCTTCGTACAGCGGGGGTGAGGTCGTGTTTCCTCTGCGTTGTACATTTGGATCCCGGAGTGTACGGCGATAACTGTGATGTTGTCGCCAATCTCACATCTTGTTTCTTCAAATTGTGTTCTTTGAAATCTGAAGCGTGCATCTGTGAATGATAGTTCCTAGAGCGCAGTGTGGTTAGGTGCGACCAAAACGTATCGGGATGTACTGGTTGACAATGTTTGATCTACTTTGATTCCGATATAGGCCTCTCTTTCTTCAATCATTTACTGTTGCTTTTTTCTCATTTCTTTGGCAGATTTCACAGCTCGCAAGTTCCAGTGTCCAAATGTTGATTTCAAACTTCAGATCCACAAGATTGGTAAGAAGTGCAATATTCTTTCTGCACACCTGCCTTGAGGTAGTAACAAAATCATTTGTGGCATGTTTAACTCAGTTGTTTGTGTTTACATAGGAGTGGAGTTCCAACTCTGCCAGTAAAACAAGATTAAGTGGGAGGGGCTGAAACTCTTTTGCATGGAAATGTTTAACTGAATGATTTAAGATGGTCTTACATTCTTTAACTTGCAACTATTTAACGAAATTATTTTTAAGTGGGCTATCACAGTGACACCATACCTTGAGTACCACTTACTACATATGAAAAGTAGATTATGATAATTGACCTTTCATGATCGGATCTCAGGCAATCATGATATTGTATTGTGCAGTTTTAATAATTCTGACTGGAGAGGTATTTCGTGACTTGTGAGTGTCAGGTTCAATGCATAAAAAATCGTGGTCTATTTGTTATGTGCCATTCTGCGCAAGAACTTCATCCTCATTATGCTTTTTCCCCCTTTCATTTGAGTTAGTAAAGTGGTTTCTGCAAGACCAATATAATCTGGTAATGTTATTGCAATGCCATTGAAATTCTGTCGTGCTCATCAAACTCTTTGACCTTGCAGACTATAAAATATAAATTTCATTACTGGATTATCAAGTGGTTCAGAAGATT
This sequence comes from Aegilops umbellulata, assembly GCA_032464435.1. Taxonomy (NCBI): domain Eukaryota; kingdom Viridiplantae; phylum Streptophyta; class Magnoliopsida; order Poales; family Poaceae; genus Aegilops; species Aegilops umbellulata. The sequence continues at coordinate 597,134,458 of CP136058.1, read as the reverse complement.
GGTTTCTCTTGCAAGCAGAGGATTTCCCTCACTGTATGGACCAGAAATTGAACGTATTATTGATGTCTTTGTTACACGATCCGTGCCGTGTCGGGAACTCCTCTGTTACATACTCCTCTCCTGATTTTGTAGATGAATAACCTACCATTTCAATCTGTGCAATATTGCTGAATTTTGTAAAATGTCAGATCATGGTACTTACAACCAATGGAAACCATAGAATTGATGTTCATGAAAGTTGACCAATTACTGTATTGAGGAAATGTAGCATGTAAGATTTAGAGTACTTTCGCTGCCAGGCATTGATGATCTTTGTATATTTCAATGGGCCTTTGCGAAGGATCTTCACATTAAAGGCTCCTCCTATTCTCAAGATTATTCAGGAGGTAAGCTTTGAGATTGATTTCTTTTTTGTTTCCCTTTCATTTTGAAGAAAGCAACCCTTTTGTTTCAGAGCAAGCAACTGGCTTTATCTCTCAAGCAATTTACTCATATGTGTGATTGGAAAGATGACTGACATTTGATCTACGACACTACTAACTGAAGACGATTTTATGTTATGAGACTTTGGCCTGATTTCAGAGATGTACTAAATTCTGAAGTTTGTTGTATGACACTACTATCTGACAAGTACATTTGTTCACACTTACTTGACTGTACCCTATGTGTCAATTTGTGGTCTGTGATTTTAATGTGTGTTTTCCTGTTGTTGTCATTATCCTCGACAGATAATTCAAATGGTCGATTCATGGCTTGCTACAATAGATGATTTTCTGAATCTAATGTATTCTTTTGCTGCTGTTGTTAGGTTGTTAATTCATCAAGCCCGACTACTGAGTATACATATTGTGTTCATCTTCCCTGCCTTCTTAGGAAAAATCATGTACCGAAGTCTGAAGGTAAGCTATTCTTTATTTACATTTTATTTGTTTCTTCCTGCTAACCCAGGTTCTAATTAAATGCAAGAGCTTGTGTAATGCTCATTTGCAAGCTACAGGGGCATGCTCATTTACTCTTTTAACAGAAATTGTTTGCTATCCGTAGCTGATGTTAATTCTTTGCTGGATCTTATGTCAGTAGGGTGATCAATGTAATTGCCTGGAATCATTGGGTCTCTCTTTAATTCTGTCATCTTCTGTATAGTGGTATTAAATATATCTGTGATGGATTGGCAGGTAAATTTAGGTATCAAATATACTCTTATCATTGCTAAATGCTGCTTATCCTTTGTGCTTCTTCACTGTATCCCATCAGATAAGCTAGCACGAGTACTAAATGTTTACTTGTTATTAATATATATATTTTTCTTCACCGGGCAAATTGATTTGTGCGACTGAAGTGTGACAATGGGTTTAGTGCATTTTTTGTTGCTTTTACTCTTCTTTTCCGGCAATTGTTAATATGTAGATACCTTATCACACACTTTCTACGAAAAGTTCAGGCAATATAACAGACCAGCTCATCTTTTCGTCGCAGATGAAGAACCAAGCATGCCACCGGAACCGCCGGACCGGCCGCCTGCACCACACCTCAAACCTCCATGCGCCAACGCTGGGAAGTCCAGTCCTCCACGCTCCGCAAAGAAAGTGAAAGAATTACGAAGAAATAAAGAAAAAGGAAGAAAAAAGAAGAGGAAAACATATATTTGTTTGTTTATAGAGTTGTGTGCATTCTTGTATGATAATACTGTGTTTATTGCCTGCCTTGGTGATGGGGCAGGGAAGGTAAGTGGGGGCTAACATGTGGCTGAGGCAAAAAAATAAATTTGGGTGAAAAACAGAAGAGAAAGTGGGGGCTCCTTTCCCCTGGAACCAAGTTTTTCATTAAATTTTCAGGGAATTTTTTTCTTTAATTGGATGAATTCGAATCTATAGTTGTTGGTTGCAGTGTCCATTCTGTACGAGGTAGCACTATTTTTGCATGAAGGGATTGTTCTTTGGTTGTTGATTTGGCTCTCCAAAATTGAGATTTGTTTGTATTGTTCTTTGGTTCTTATATGTTGTTCTCATTAAATAATAACATGGTAGGAGAGGAGATGATTCATTGTTGGGTCACTGCTGCATATGGCATGTTATCAGTTAATGGGTTAACTGATAACATGATAGGACTAATGATTTTATCATCATCGCATTTATTTCACCACTTCTACATTTCAGTTAGTTATTGCAAAGCGTTTTTCATTTACGTAAAGATACAAATTGTTGTGGTCATAGGTCAGCTTATATTTCCTATCATACAAGTTGTATGGCCTTGGAAGTGACGTTTTGATTATGTGCAAACTCATCTCGGAGAGAGTCGGAAATCAGTTCGTTTAAAAAGGGTGGTGATCATGGCTGGACACTCGATTCTTCACGTATTTGTTGGATCACAAAGATGTCTCACATTTGAAAATACAATTTGATTGGCATGACAACATTTTGTATTCCTTTGATTTTTTTCAAAACTTGTTTCAATAATATACTATGTGAACTTATCTGATAATTGTTTGAGATGTGCGTTGCACGTGCATGCTAACTAGTATTAGGTAAAGATAAAGATAAAGATTGACGGACTCATGGAAATAGCATATGCGCCCTTTGCTCGCGCGTCTCCGGCCCGACGATCGCTCGCATGCCCCCTGCGCCCAGCTGTTGGGCCCTCGCTCGAAGGCCCGCCCCGCCATCAGCCGCGACTCCTCGCGCCCCAGCGCGGCCTTCCTCCACAGCGCCCGAGACCCATGCCGCCACCGTGTCCTAGGGCAGCAACCCTCGGTGGCGCCCCGCCCTCGTTGTCGCCCGCCGCGCCCCAGCGCACCCTCCCTCGACGTGCCTCTGTTCGACGAAGATTAGCCAGCAGGGGCCGCCTACATCGACCAGCCTCGCTTTCCTCCTCCCACATCGTCGTCGCCCAACGTATGAACCGCCGCGGCCTTTCCTTTTTTTTATCTGCGGTAAAAGGTGATTTGCAAGTTCTACCTCACTTCCTAGACCAGGAATTTTTGGAACTTGTTGTGCAGTTATTGTGGAGAAGTGAATGAATGGCTTGCCACCTTGAGTGGTGCCTACGTATGATCGCATGTATATATTAGGTTTACATGTACAGAGGGGGGCGCAGTGCGCCGGTGAGATCGTGCGGGTGATCGTGGGATCATGCACAAGGACGTGCTAGAGAGATGGGTCAGAGTGTTTGACCTATACAACTAACACCCCGCCGCAGTTGAAGCATCCGGGGGATGCACAAACTGGAACGAAAATCCTGAAAAGCTGCAGTCGGAAGACCTTTGGTGAGCACGTCCGCGAATTGCTGCTTGGTCGGGACATGGAGGACACGGAGCTTGCCGAGTGCCACTTGCTCGCGCACGAAGTGTATGTCGAGCTCGATGTGCTTCGTGCGCCGGTGATGAACTGGATTGGCGGCCATGTACACCGACGAGATGTTGTCGCAGAAGACCACGCTAGCTTTCGGCAGTGGAGCGGAGAGCTCGGTGAGAAGTTGGCGGAGCCAGCAGCATTCCACAACTGCGTTCGCGACGGCGCAGTATTTGGCCTCCGCACTCGAACGGGAGACGGTGGCTTGGCGCTTGGACGACCAGGAGACAAGGGAGTCGCTGAGGTAGACGGCGTAGCCGGATGTCGAGCGTCGCATGTCGGGGCAGATGGCCCAGTCCGCGTCTGAATAGGCGACAAGGTCGAGCGATGAAGCGCGGTGAAGATGAAGTCCGTGCGTGGTGGTGCCGCGTAGGTAGCGGAGCACGCGCTTGGCCAGAGCAAGGTGGGGCGCGCGCGGATCATGCATCACCAAACAGCACTGCTGAACTGCGTAGGCAATGTCCGGGCGTGTCATGGACATGTACTAGAGCGCGCCCACGATGCTGCGGTACTCAGTCGGGTTCGAGACGGGCACACCCGCAAGCGCCGAGAGCTTGGCGTGCGTGTCGGCTGGCGTGTCCACCGGCTTGCAGTTCGTCATATTGGCTTGTTCTAGGAGTTCTTCGGCATACTTGTGCTGGGAGAGGAAGAATCCGTTCGCCGTGCGTGTGACGGCGATGCCGAGGAAGTAGTGGAGCGGGCCGAGGTCCTTCATAGAGAACTCGCTGGAGAGCTGTCGTTGAAGGTGCTGTAGCAGGGACGTGGATGACGTCGTGATCACGATGTCGTCGATGTACAGTAGGAGGTAGGCGGTGCCGGCGCTGCTCTGCAGGACGAACAGTGAGGTGTCCGCATGCGAGCTGACGAAGCCAAGCTGGTGCGCGTACGTTGCGAACCGGGCGAACCACGCCCGCGATGCCTGCTTGAGGCCGTAGAGCGACTTGTCGAGGAGGCACACGTGCTCGGGGCGGTCGGCGTCGACGAAGCCTGCTGGTTGTTGACAGTAGACACGCTCGGCGAGGCGCCCGTGCAGGAAGGCGTTGTTGACGTCCATTTGATGAACAGGCCAGTCGTGCGTAGCAGCAATGGTGAGGACGACACGGGTGGCCGCCTTGACGACTGGAGAGAACATCTCATCAAAGTCGACGCCGGCCCGCTAAGAGAACCCGCGCACAACCCACCGCGCCTTGTACCGTTCGAGGGAGCCATCCGCCTTGAGTTTGTGGCGAAAAAGCCACTTGCCGGTGACGAAGTTGGCGTCGGGAGGGCGTGGGACGAGCCGCCAGGTTCCGTTCTCCATCAGCGCCCTGTACTCCACCTGCATAGCAGCCTACCAACACGGATCTTGCAAAGCAGCATGCACCGATCGAGGAATGGGTGAGATGGTCACTAGTGCAGAACCGGGCAATAGCACCGGTTCGTAAGGCCCTTTAGTGCCGGTTTAGGAACCGGCACTAAAGTGTGGGCACTAAAGGCCCCCCCCCCTTTAGTACCGGTTCAGCACGAACCGGTGCTAAAGGGCAACCACGAGGCACGAGCCAGTTCCGGGGGCCGGGAGCCCTTTAGTACCGGTTGGTAACACCAACCGGTACTAAAATGTTTGGGTGGTTTTTGGTTTTATGATTTCTTTTTCATTTAATTTTGTGTTTTCCATTTTAATTCTTTTTCGTTTCACCCGCATATATATATATATATATATATATATATATATATATATATATATATATATATATATATATATATATATATATATATATATATATATATATATATAATAACTCATGCATGCTCGCATCATACATCATCATATATAATAACAATCCTACTAGCTAATTAATCAAGCATCATCATACAACTTCTACTCGTTATTAATAATAAGTCATACGATCATCATCCTCATAGTCATCGAACCCAACCCTACATAATTGTTCTTAGCACATGATCATCAAGTATCAGGTAGGATCGGACCTAAACACACTTAAGGTAAAATAGCATAAAACAATATAGACCCTGACTCTCCATTATGAAGAATGGAGATCATCCTGTCTCCAATTCTTGCGCCTCGCTTCCTTTTGCTTCCAAGAAGCTCCTTACGACTGTCCATACATTTTTTCCATCCTTTGATTGTCATGTCTCCACTTTTTTTAGAAATCCGGTATGGACAGTTGAGATTCGTAGGATGACCTGGATATATGTTCAAAATACGAAGGCTGCCGCCATTCTGATACATCAAATGAGGCACACAATCCTCTGGGATAAGCTGTTGAAAAACATAGTAATAACTTCGTAGTTAACAATGATGTACTAGTTTTAAAAGTATGCAAAAAGATGCACGGATGTCGTAATAGTAAAAAAAAACTTACCAGGGTATCTCCATGGTAGTTACCGTAGTTCAACACGTGCACTAGTGGCACGTATTGACCATAATGTTGAGGAGTTCGATTGTAGATATTGTAATTCTCAATATCATTACAAAATCCAACCAGATGAGTTTTCTCCTTGTAAGTTAACTCAGAGCCATCGGTGTAGTAAGTTCTATCTACCATCTTCTGCACATTCTTTGATACTTCAAAATAAGCTGTTAATGAAAATAAGTTGTCAACTATTTTGAAATGAATAATATAAGTTCTATTAATAATTAACTATGTTTGAGAAACTCATATAGCGGTAGAACTGGAGGAGTATCAACAAGGACCCAAATGTTCATATTGTCTTGCTCGTTTTCAGGATCACCAAGATCCATGGTGACAAGCATACCCTCATCAAAACCATACAATTTGCAAAATGCTTCCCAATTTTTGCAACCAAAATGGGTTACGCTCTCAGCATTATACAACTTTACTTCAAAATCCACATCATGATGGGTCCTTAGGTGAATTTTCTTTGTTTTAAAATTTTTATGGTCTTCAAAATCCATCCTCTCCAAGACATAGCGTCTTGCATGGCATGGGATCAACTATACTCGAATGGTAAAAGATGAAAATTACACGTTGAAATAGTTGAAGTCATGCTTAATTATGAAAAAAAACACTTGTCGTCGTTGCGTACCGTTTCAACTTCGAAGGTCTCCTCGAGCTTAATGCTGAAGCGCCGACCATCGTCCAGGTGAGGCCTGTCGCACTCACCTCGATCGTCGTGGCACCAGTCGCACTCCCCCGGGAGACTTTCGTCGTCCGATGATGACATTTCCTATACGTTCATAATTCAAAGACTAAATTAGATCATTATTATTCAACTAATCATATGCATATGCCTTGCATATAATGCTCTTCAATTTGAGCATTCAATAAGAAAAATCAAATCGCAAAATAAAGTAGTATTCAAATTAGGATGCCTTCAATTATAAGAAAAACTACATTATCTCTATGTGTCCGTACATCGAATATTATCACTAATACACGTCGAATACTATATATCATACATGCGGGCGGTGGACACCCAAAGGGAAGGAACCATCACAGGATCATAGCTCCAGTGAGATCCCTGAAGAACCTGCCAGGTATTGTCGAACCTGCCCTCCAACGCAACCATGTAGCGACGGACGTGCTGGTCCTCCTCGCTGACACGGTGACGTACCACTTCCGCGGTGTCCGGAAGCCTCGGCACCGTCGCTGGCCCACGCGACCGCCACCAAACAAGGATCGGGTCAACGACGGGCTGTCTCCTCACCAAGCTACGCCCCCGGCCGGAAGGTAGCGCCTCCCAGTACCACCCCGGCGGAGCCCAGTTCCGGACATGGCCCATCTGGTCAAGCAGGTGTCGTCCTCCGCCGACTCGACGACGAGGATGCGGGATAGGCATCGTCCACGTCGATGCGGGAATAATTGCTTTAACTAAAAAAAGAAACTAGTTCTATTAATTTTCTTGCTAAAAAAAACTACTTCAACTAGTTCAACTACTAAGCACTTACTATAAATAGAATAATGTAGTATATACTTACTCAAAATAAACAAGTTGCCCTCTAACTAAGTCCATTGAACACTTTCTAAGTAGTACTAATTATTAAAAGTTATCGGGGAGGGGGGGTATATCGACAATGACATACCCGATAACAAAAATATGAACATAATAAAAATTCTATGAACAAAATTACAGCAAAAAAAATTCATAAAAATCCTATGAAAAAATTCTATGAACTAGTTATATTAATTATTGAACTAGTTCTAATCTCTAGTTCGACATTAATCTAACATTGGACATTAATCTAGTACGTGTGTGGTATATGTGTGTGTGTGTGTGCGGCCCGCCGGCCCGTACGTACGAGCGGGGGCGCCGGTGTACGGGGCGGCGGCGGCGGCGTACGGGCGGGGGCGCCGGCGTTCGGGGCGGCGGCGGGGACGGACGACGGCGCACGGCATTCGGGGCGGACGACGGCGCGGCGGCCGGGTACGCGCGAGGAGAGAGAGCGAGATACGTACGGACGGCGGCGCGGCGGCGTTCGGGGCGGCTGCGGGGACGACGGGCGACGGGCGGCGACGACGGGAGCGGCGCGCGAGAGGTTGACGTACGAGAAAGAAGTGGAGATGTAACTGAAATTTCACAAGTGTTGTATATATAGGGTGACCCTTTAGTACCGGTTGAAGCCACCAATCGATACTAAAGGCCAACTTTGGCCAGGCCAGGAGGCGGGAAGACAAGGCCTTTAGTACCGGTTGGTGGCTCCAACCGGTACTAAAGGGTTGTCTTTAGTACCGGTTGGAGCCACCAACCGGTACTAAAGGCCTCGCGCTGCCTGCACAAAGTTTAGTCCCACCTCGCCGGGCGAAGGGTAGCCGCACTGGTTTATAAACCCAGCCGCGGCTGCCCTTTCGAACTCCTCTGTATAGCAGGCTTGTGAGCCTAAACTCTGCGCGCTGTCCTGTGAGTCTGCTGTGCCTTTAAGGCCTGTAATTGCACGCCCGTGGCCTAGCAGGCCCACAGGGCAGCGCCCCAATTTTTTTATTTGTTTTTCTTTTCTACTTTATTTTCTTCTATTTATTTCTGCGTAGTTTTTTGTATAGTTTTTTCTTTTCTGTTATATTTATTTGTGAGTAGTTTTTCATCTAGTTTGCCAAAATTGAACATTTCAGAGTTCATTTTGTAGTGATTTTCAATTTCACGGTCATTTTGTGAACGATTGAAAAATAGCAAATATTTTTTTTCTTTTCTGCTTTATTTTTTCTTCTATTTATTTCTGAGTAGTTTTTTTCTGCTATATTTATTTTTTTTTATTTATTTGTGAGTAGTTTTTTCTTTTCTGCTATATTTATTTTCTTCTATTTATTTCTGAGTAGTTTTTTTATATAATTTTTTTCTTTTCTGCTATTTTTTCTTTTCTGCAAACCTTGATGGTCAAAGTCTGGAGTTATAACCAAAGTTTTAAAAAAAGAAATGCCGACATGTAGTGTAATAAGTCCGGAGTTGTAATAAGTTATTAAAAATAAAAAAGAGGTGCAATGCTTCGTTAATTTGCTTCAAGCCTTTCGGAATAGTGTAAACTGCACTGCGCGTAGCTCCGTGGAATCTACCATATTCCTGAAGGCTTGAAGCTAAGCAACGTGAGCATTGAGTCTCTTCTTCATCGTCTCTGCACTCAGGGCTTATAAACCGCTCCTAGTGCCTCTCTCTTGCCGAGGTGGGACTAAAAAACAACCTGTAGTACTGGTCACCCTTTAGTACTGGTTGGAGCCACCAACCGGTACTAAAGGTGGTGCTATGCCTGCACAAAATTTAGTGTCATTTAGTTCAAAACAAATCATTGAATGCATGAAAAATAGCAAATGAAGGCAGAAATGGTTGAAAGTTAATGGCGTCGCTTTGAATGGTGCATACTGAACGCATAAAAATTCTGGAGTTGTAATAAATTTTAAAAAATAAAATGCCTTTGTAACAGATGAGTTTAATTTCGTCAGAAACCTGAATACTTCGAAAGAGATTGTCTAGTTTGTAAACGAAGTGCATCCAGTTTTTGCCGTAACCCTCTCTACTTTTTTGAACAATCTATGTGGGTGAAATGATGGTACCATGCCAAGTTTCAACTTTTTCAGAGTTCATTTGTAGTGCTTTTCAATTTCCAGGTCATTTAGTTCTCAAAAAAAATCATTGAATGCATGAAAAATAGTAAATGAAGGCAGAAATGGTAGAAAGTTGATGGCGTCGGTTTGAATGATGCATACTGAATGCACAAAAATTCTGGAGTTGTAATAAATTATAAAAAATAAAATGCCTTTGTAACAGATGAGTTTAACTTCGTTAGAAACCTGAATACTTCGAAAAAGATTGTCCAGTTTGTAAACGAAATGCATCCAGTTTTTGCCGTAACACTCTCTACTTTTTTGAATAATCTATGTGGATGAAATGATGATACCATGCCAAGTTTCAACTTTTTCAGAGTTCATTTGTAGTGCTTTTCAATTTCCAGGTCATTTAGTTCTCAAAAAAAATCATTGAATGCATGAAAAATAGCAAATGAAGGCAGAAATGGTTGAAAGTTGATGGCGTCGCTTTGAATGGTGCATACTGAACGCAAAAAATATAAGAGCATTTACATCATGCTCTTATATTTCTTTACAGTCTAAATTGTCAATATGATCTTATAACATAAAAAATACTTTGATCATCAATGATCTTTGTGTGTACAATCTGAATTGTCAATATGAGTCATCAACGATTTATAAACCGATGAAGACACATAGAGTTCAATGAAGACCAAGTGCTTGTGATAGTTTGAGAAATAACATATTTAAGGTGGTAAAAGGCTTGTTAGGGGAGCGAGGTGGGACTAAAAACAGCCTGCCACAACGTCATTAGTACCGGTTCGTGTTACGAACCGGCACTAAATGATGATGGTGGGGCCATAGCCTGATCGTAGGCTGACACAGCCTCTTTAGTACCGGTTCGTGGTACGAACCGGTACTAAAGGTTCTCCACGAACCGGTACTATTGATTGCCGCCACAAACCGACACTAATATACACATTAGTGCCGGCTCTAATTCAAACCGGCACTATTGTGCTTCATGTTTGACCCTTTTTCTACTAGTGGGTGGTGGTAGTTGTAGTAGCGGAAAGGCCGTCGGCGTATTTAGGGTTGGGCTTGAAGGTACCGGCCTGAGCGCGTGTGGTCATGTTGTGGGTGGGAATGGGCGCGGCGCGGCGTCGAGGAGGCGGCGACATGGACGGGGAGAGAGACGGGCTGGTGATAGGCCGAACAGGTGTGGGTTCAGAGGTCGGGGTTGTGGGTTCAGAGGCCGGGGTTTGGGGCATGACGGCAGTGGGTGTCGATGGCGAGCACGGTGCTGTGACGGGAGCAGGAGCGAGTGGGGTGCTGGGGTTTGCGGTCCGTGTAGTGCGGGGTCGACGGGGAACGAGGGGGAGATGAAGCTCATCTTCCAGAGAGGACTGTGGGTCGGCGGGCGATGCGCTAGCCTGATCAAGGAAGGGGAAGCGTTGCTCGTCGAAGACGGCGTGGCGTGAGATAACCACGCGCCCGGTGGCTGGGTTGAGGTATCTGTACCCTTTGTGATCGGGAGCGTAGCCTAAGAAGATGCAGGGCGCTGATCGCGGCGTGAGGTTATGGGTTGTGGTAGCGGTGAGGTTCGGGAAACAGAGGCACCCAAAAACTCGCATGGCCGCGTAGTCTGGGTGAGCTCCATAGAGGAGAAAGAAAGGGGTCTGGTCGTGGCGAGGTCGGCTGTTGAGGAGGAAAGTGGAGGTTTGTAGGGCTTCAGCCCAATAAGAAAATAGCATATGTGCATGAGTGAGTAGAGCGCGAGCTATGTTGTTCAGGGTGCGTAGCGCATGCTCGGCGCGTCCATTTTGGGGGGACGTGTACGGGCATGACATGCGGAGCGTGATCCCGAGCGAGGCGAAGGGTGCGCGGGAGGCAGCATTATCGAACTCCTTGCCGTTGTCCGTTTGGATCGTAAGAACAGGTAGGTTAAAGTGATGTTTGGCAAATGTGATGAAGTTGCGTATGGTGGGGAGGGCGTCAGATTTGTTGCGAAGGGGGAAGGTCCATGCAAAGTGACTGTAATCATCGAGTAACAGGAGATAATATTGATAGCCAGAGTTACTAGGTACAGGGGACGTCCAAACATCACTGTGTACAAGTTGAAAAGGGAAGAAAGATACATGCGATGACGAACTAAAGGGAAGCCTAGTGCTTTTGTCGAGCTGACACGCCTGACACACGCCGACGATGGTGGTAGCTTGGTCGATGTCAGAGGGATGCAAGGTGCGGTCGAGGGCATCGACAGCAGGGTGACCAAGGCATTGGTGCCATAGGTCACGCGAGACCGCAGCGAGAGCGTGGTGAGTGTGGGTCAGTGGCGTGTATGGCATGGGGTAGAGCTCGTCGCCGTCATCATTACATCGGAGGATCACCTTCCTCGTTCTTCGATCCTTAAGAGAAAAGCCAAGATCATCAAATTCTACATTAACCGGATTATCACGGGCAAGGGCTTTGACGGACAGCAGATTTTTGATGAGATGGGGAGAAACTAGGATGTTGTTGAGGTGGAGTGGGGAGGTAGAAGTGGGAATGGTGGTGTGACCGGTGTGCGTCACTGCAAGCGAGGATCCGTCGCCGACCACTATGCAGTGTGTGTAATAAGGGGTAGCAGATGAGAGGATACCTGAGGACGAGGCCATGTGCGAGGAAGCGCCGGTGTCCAAGTACCAGTCGGTGCTCGGTGGAGACGGCTGCTGCTACTGCATCGACATGTTGTTGAGCGCCGCTATGAGAGCGCTCTGGTCCCAGGCCGGAGTCGTGGTCGGAGGCGGGTGTGCCGGTGGCCCGTTGTAGAGCGGGTGGGGAGGCACTGCAGGGTACCAAACAGTTGGTGGAGCAGTGTTGGGGATGCCGGGTGCAGTCGCGTGGTGTGTAGCCGAGCCGGCGAACGGTGAAGCCCCGTCGGGCCTGGGACCGAGGATGCCGGAGCCCGGAGCATGGGGCCGCCAGGGCATGGGCCATGCATGCACCATGCCTGTCCAGGGGGCGGGGGCAGGAGCAGGAAGTCGGGGGGCTGGTGCCCCGCCGGAGTTGTTGCCCCGGCCGCGTCCACGACGCCCGCCGCCGCCGCCGTTGCGGTTGTTGCCGCCGCCCTGCCCAGCCCCTGCGTGGCCCCCTGTGTTGGAGTTGGAGGGGGCCCGAGCGGCATGGAGAGCGGTCTCGGTGGTGGTGCTGTCGGCGGCCAGGTGGCTCTCCTCAAGAAGAAGAAAGGCGCGGCAGCGAAGGAGCGATGGGAAGGGAGTCTGCATGGTTAGGATGGGCACGGCGTACCTGAACCGAGGGTGGAGCCCGCGGATCATGTTGAGCACTTGGTCGCAGTCGTCGACAGCGGCGCCAAGCTCGGCGAGACGGTCGGCGCAATCCTTAAGACGCGCGAAGAAGGAGATGATGGAGGAACCGCCCTGCTCGATGCGCCTGAACTCGGTGGAGAGAAACACCACCTGATGCTCGGCGTTCTCCGGGAAGAGGTTGCAGATGGCGGCCCAGACGGCGGCGGCCGTGGCACCGCGCTGGTGGATGAGGCCGAACACCTCCGCGCTGACGCGGTTGTACAGCCAAGAGACGATGTGTGCATCGTCCTGGAGCCAGGTCGGATCGCCGGGACGCGGCGGCCCGGTGATGTGGTCTTTGACGGCGTGCTTCTGGAACATCACCTCGAAGAGAGTGCGCCAATGGGAGAAGTTGGGAGGGTTCAGCGAGAGCACGATCGGGACGTGCTGGTTGATGAAGACGTCTGCCAGAGGAGAGAGAGCAGGGGGGACGTGTAGGTGGAGGCACCAGCATCCGGGACGAAGAGAGCCCCGCGTTGAAGACAGACGGGTGAGGAGGGTCGGGTTGGGTGGCTGGCTGGTCACCGGCGTGGCTGGCGTCCGCGGAGTACCGTGGCCGGGACGGGGAGGTGGGGGAGGTGGCGGAGGAGGTGGAGGAGTCGACATGGCGACGGGAGGCAGTTGGGGAGGGGAGAGGGCAGCGGAAGAGGTCTAGAGACGGGAGAAATGTCCAGCGGTCTGATACCATGTGGAGAAGTGAATGAATGGCTTGCCACCTTGAGTGGTGCCTATGTATGATCGCATGTATATATAGGTTTACATGTACAGAGGGGGGCGTAGTACGCCGGTGAGATCGTGCGGGTGATCGTGGGATCATGCACGAGGACATGCTAGAGAGATGGGTCAGAGTGTTTGACGTATACAACTAACAGTTATAAAGATTGTGGATTTCGTTTGCTTGGCAGGATATTGAGGATTTCAAGCTATTCTCGGTCAACCTGTTCAATGTCCGGAGTGGGAGAACCCTTCATTACCTAGGGATAGGCGGATGGTTCTGAAATTGTTTGTGGTGAACAAAACTATTTTGGTTTTGATGACAATTTGGTCCACTCTTTTAGTTTCTAACTTTCACTAATAGAAAGAGACTGCGAGGCAGCACAACTACTGCCCACTGGATCAGAACCTAGCAATCTTTCAAATGCTGGGTTTCCATGGCAACCCCAACAAACCAAAATAATTAAAGCGATAGGCCAGTCATCTATTTGTATTTGTACTTCAGGAAGGTGATGGCTATTCATCTTTATGTTGAAATACTTTTTGATTCAGTCCCAAACTTTTTAGTTCTTCGACCATTCCAGTTGATTTATTATAACACCATCTCTTCAGGTATTTTACCGTGGAAGAAAGGAGCAACGGATTTAAGAGTTTCTTCATATGGACAAGGAGGTCAAGCTCCAGAGCGAAACACGGGACAGCTCAAGGAGGCAGGATTCCACGACACAAATACATAATCCATAGTGAAGCTCATGGAAGATCAGATAATAATGGCAAATGTGTAAGACACCATTGCACATTCCCAGAACGGCTAATTTTTTTTAAATAATACATTTTTTTATTAATTTTCATAAATATTACGCTGGGTAAAGTTTTTTCAAAAATAATACACCGTCGGCCCGCTGCAGGCCGACTGGGCCTAGTCGGCCCACAACAGGCCGATTGGATTCCAGTCGGCCTACAGCTGGCCGACTGGCCCCTGTCAGCCCACTGTGGGCTGATTGGGTCCTGTCGGCCCACTGTGGGCCGTCTGGAGCTAATTGGCCCGCTGTGGGCTAATTGTTTTTGCAAAAAAAATAGACATAAACAATATATGTTTAAAAAAATTAATCATGTAATTAAAAAATGTTAAACGTGTATAAAAATTGTTCCTGATGTATACAAAGAATGTACAATATATATGCAAAAATGTTGACATAAAAAGTATGTTTTAAAAAGTGTTAATCATGTATTTAGAAATTGTTAAATGTGTGTATAAAAAATGTTCCTTATTTATACAAGAAATATAGAATGTGTATGAAAAAAAGTTGACACCAAAAAAATTATGTTGATGAGTTGGTGACAAAAAATAAATCAAGGTTGTGCAAAAAATATGATTGGTTGCTCTTTTTGTATGGAACTGGAACATTTTTTTCAAACATATTTTTTGGTGCCAACTTTTTTTCATACATATTCTATATTTTTTATAGATAAGGAACATTTTTTACACACATTTAACAATTTATAATCATGTATTTGAAAACATGTCAACTTTTCAAACATAATTTTTTGGTGTCAACTTTTTTCATACACATTCTATATTTTTTGTATAAATAAGAAACATTTTTTATACACACATTTAATAATTTTTAAATACATGCTTAACACTTTTCAAAACATGTTTTTTATGTCAACATTTTTGCATATATATTGTACATTTTTTGTATACATTAGGAACATTTTTTATACACGTTTAACATTTTTTAATTACATGATTAATATTTTTTAAACATATATTTTTATGCCTATTTTTTTGCAAAAACAATTAGCCCACAGCGGGCCAATTAGCTCCAGTCAGCCCACAGTGGGCCGACAGGACGCAATCAGCCCACAGTGGGCCGACAGGGGCCAGTCGACCAGCTGTAGGCCGACTGGAATCCAATCGGCTTGCTGTGGGCCGACTAGGCCCAGTCGGCCTGCAGCGGGCTAACGGTGTATTATTTTTGAAATTTTTTTATCCAGCGTAATATTTATGAAAATTAATTAAAAAATGTATTATTTAAAAAAAAATTAGCCCCCAGAACGAGCCTGACTTGTATGCATCACTCATGAAGTGCATAAAAGAAAGCGAATCAACTATTGGGGATGCACACATGGACACCGAAGTAGATTATGACCTCATCAGATATTTTCACTGTTGTGCTGTAGTATTTTCTGAATATATGGCTTGTCCTAGAGTTTGATCCTCCACACGACAGTATTATAACCTCATCAAGGTAGCGGTGTTGAAGACTACTAAATTGATTTGCATAATAGTATCCTTGCTCTAGAGTATCCCCTTGTGTGTACTGTTTGTGTTGTACCCCTCCGTCCCAAAATAAGTGTCTCAACTCTAGTACAACGTTATACTAAAGTTAGAATAGTATTTTTTGAATATATGGCTTGTTCTGGCGTTTGATCCTCACAGCTACTCTATCAATGTGCTTTATTTTCTGATAATATGCTTGCACCATCAGTACTTGTCAGCTCAACTGTGACACATTCCAAGGAACCAGATAAGCATGTGTTCCACATCGTCGCTAACGAACTAAAATTTGCAGCTATGAAGATGTGGTTTATCAACCATTATCCTCACGCTGCTACTGTCTATGTGGAGAAATCAACGATTTCAAGTGCTACTGTCTATGTGAAGACCCAGGACTCGCATCCAGATAGAGAGCACCACGCGTCCCCCATGCCGTTCCCGCGAGCGGCCCGGGCGGAACCCTAGATCGCCGCCGCCGCTCCCTTCCTTCGCCTTCCTTCACCCTCGCCGCCGCCGCTCCCTTCCTTCGCCTTCCTTCTTCCTCGCCGCCGCCAGGGGACGCCGCCGGGCAAAGCCCGCGCGTGCGTCGGCGGCGGCGGGGCTCCCTCCCTCCTCGCGAGGCTCCTGGGCGGCGCGGGATGGCCGGCCCTCGCGGCGGCGCTCGGCTCGGCCGCAGGTCGGGTCGCCGGCGAATCTGCGGGGCTCCCCTTTGGTGGCGCTGCGGCGATGGCAGCGGCGTGGTCTGCGCGGGCAGCGAGGCGCGGGCTCCTCCTTCTCCCGATCTGATAGCGCCGTGGTGGCGCCGGCGCTCGGGCGTGCGGCGGGGTCCGCGAGGGTGGTCGGCGCGCGACGTCTCCCTTCCCGATCTGATGGCTTCATGGTGGCGCCAGTGCTCGGGCGGCGGTTGGCATCGACAAGCGGTGGCGGGCGCTGGGATCTCGGCGGCGCTCCGGCGTGTGCAGGCGGCGGTGGTCCCTGTGCGCGGTCGGCAGCTCTGTCTCTGACCCGGACGGCCCGGGGGGTGGCGGCGGCCCGGCGTGGCCGGCGATCTGGATGCGGTGGTGCCGGTGGCTCGCTGATCTGCCGGTACTCCAGGGTCTGCCTAGTGGTGCTGGTGGTGACGGCGGCCCGTGCACGAGAGTTGGATACCTTCGAACTGCTCTGGGTGAAAACTTGCCTTCAGCTTCTGCTAAGGCCGGCGGTGGCGGCGCTATCTGCGTCGTTCCCTTCTTGAAGGCATCGCCGTGGAGAAGTTCAAGGCCACTCTCTGCGACCTCCCGGGGAAACCCTAGATCGGATGATCGGATGACGGCGGCGCTCTGGTGTCGTTCCTCCTTGGGGGCGTCATTTTTGGAGGTACACACGTGATCGAGGGACCAGAGAACGGATTCGTTGGTGGAGCGGTGCTTCATCCTACACACTGATGGTGACGGATCTTGACGGCGTGGCGCAGTGCAGATTCGGAGTTCGCTGTGGGAGGATGGACTCGCGCAGGAGGACGACGCTGTCGGGCGTCGTGGTGGCGTCGATGGCAGAGAGACCTGGCACGGTACATGCAACAGTACAGCTCGGAAGATGGATTTGTGGCAGGTGGCTGCGGCGGCCTCATACCCGGCAGGCGTCCTGGTTGAGGAGTGCGCCGGACTGTTAGGTGCCCCATACCCGGCAGGCGTCCTGGTTGGGACCTCAGGTCTTAGATGTTTAGGTTTGGCTGCGATGTCTGTTTGGTATTAGGCCCAGACTATCTGCCCCTTCATCAATTGGATAGGTGTAGCGACAGTTGTTGCTTAGACGGTGGCTTTATTCTTGCTGTTGTATGGCTTTGTCTTGCTGTTGTATGGCTTTGTATGGTTTTGTGATAATAATTAATAAAGTGGCCGTATGCATCGCCCAGATGCAGAGGCCGGGGGTCATCCTTCTTTTCTAAAAAAAAAAAAGTGGCTCAATCTGTCTTGTTGTGTTGTTATGCGGCAACTTGAATCAGCTTGTCTCAAGGAATATTACTGTAAAGCACACAATCGGTCACCACTCTCTGATGGGAACGAGAATCTTAAGTACGGGAACCCAAAATATTTGTCCATGCTCAACCATCTAAGGTTCTACATGCCAGATACACATCCCAAGCTTGACAAGACATTGTTTCCCGATGATAATGTTGTGTAGAAGGACTTGACACCCCTATGGGATGTTGATCTTAAAGGGATGGCAAATGGTGCAGTTAAAACTTGCGAAGAAAGTTTACATCGCGTTGACACTTATCTCAACTTCTCACATCCTAAGATCTCTAGAACTTTGATCCACTTGCCTGTGGTTGGGCTTTTGGAATGGACATGTTTGACCTGAATGGCTGGAAGAAGCAAAACATCACTCGATTACACCATTATTTGCAAAATTTGGTAAGTAATGGTGAAAAAATGGTTGTGATATTTTTGAGCTACATTTACCCACTATATACGCTATGTCTATAAAACTCACTCACCAGTAGCTTTTTCTTGGTTTCACTTACTAAGGCCAACTCCACCGCACGACCCCAAACGAACGTCCTGATTGGCCGGATTTTGTCCCTTTGGGGCGCCGATGGGTTCGCCCGTGTCCGCCTTTGTCAGATGGGTCGTGCGTGCGCGCACCGCGCGGCCGCACCCCAAATCGTGTCCGGGGTGGACGTGAATAAAAAAATATAAAAACTAGAATGAAATAACTAAAAAACTAAATAAACGCATTTAAAAAAAACATAAAACATATATAGGGGTCGGCCACAAAATGGCCTAGTTTTCACGGCCACTTAAAAGGCCCAGTTTAATAATTTACATATAAAACAAAATAAAAAAACGCCTCCCGCGCGCTCCTGCCGCGCCCGTCGGTGCCGTGGCCGTCGCCGCCTTCACTGGCGCCGGTGTCGTCGTCGTCGCTGACGAGGTCGACGTAGGGCGGCGGCGTCCACAGGTGGGCCGGAGGTGCGTGCTGGACGGGGCGGGCTGGACGGCCGGAGGTGCCTTCACCACCTCCTCCCGTGGCGACGCCTCCTGCTCCGTTAACCGCGGCGGAGTGGGGCACCAGTTCACGCCCACGCCGGTGGTCATCTCCAGAACAGTGCAGGACCAGCCCCGCCCCTGGCCCATCAGCTGCTGGAACGCGGCCGGCGGGTCATCCCTCCTCTCCTCCTCCACGGCCACCATCTGCAGCTCCGGGAAGGCGACGTCCCCGGCGGCAGACAAGGCCATGGCCTCCTCCAGGCCGTCCCACTGCCGCTCGTCGTGCGTGTACATGGAGTCGTCCATGACACGCTTGAGGAGACGGGCCTCCTCCTCCGCTGACATGCGAGGAGGTGGAGGGGGCGACGGAGACGGCGATGGCGATGGCGACGGCGTGGGCGTGACGCCGCGCACCCGCCTACGCCCGCGCTGCTGTCGTGGCCGTCGCGGCCCCGTCGAGGTGCCGACGAAGAAGGACGCGCGTCTGGTGTTGTGCTCGTCACGAAACCAGGTGTCCCAGAGCGCGGAGTCGGGGCGTACCTGGGGTCGTAGAAGAGGTCGTCGGGGAGGAGGTGGCGGCGGCGCTCGATCTCCTCGTCGCGCGCACGGCCGCTCGTCGGGACCGGCGGGATCGGGACCCGGTCGGCGGAGAGATGCCAGTTATTGGGGAGATGGACGTCGCTCCAGGGGAGCGGCGTCCTCTTCTCCTAATAACGGCGGCACACCGACGCGCGGATGTAATGCTGGTCGCGCTCGCCGACGGACGTGGGCGCGATGGAGAAGGCGGGCGGCGCGGGGGCCCGGCGTGGTGGCGATGGCGAGGCGGGCTCCTCTTTCTTCACCGAGCCGCGGCGGCGTCCCGACAAGGAACTAGCCTCGCGGTCGTGCCTGTCTTTGCGGCCGTAGTTCCAGAGGCCCATTGCTGCAGGCGGCCGGCCGGCCGGCGAGGTCTTGGCTAGGGTTTGGGAGCTGCCGCTGTCGGGTTTCGAGGAGGCCCCGGGGTGGCGTGGGGCAGTGTGGACGATGACCCGTCCACGCTTCCCACTTAAAGAAGGACGGCGACCGTTCGACGTGCGGATGACAGGTGGGGCCGCCCGCTCCTGCGCATTGATGTGGGCGGGTGGGAGGTAGGTGGCCGCCTGCCACGCGACCCCGACGCGGATGAACGCGCGTCCGTTTGTTGTCCGTCGCGACCCAAACCCGGCGCAAGTTTGCGCTCGAAATGGGTCGGCCCGGACACAAAACTGACAAGATAGGTCCGGGCCGTCGCGCGCTGTGCCGCCTCCTTTGTCCGTTTTACCCCAAACGGACGGGGCCGGACATGATAGGGTCGCGCGGTGGAGTTGGCCTAAGAGAAGTTGTTTTGCAGAATGAGGGTCGCAAGTTGACGCATCCATTGCATTGGGCCGCACTTGGCATGTCTTGGGCCTTGGCTATGATCCAGCTGTTGACACTGTTGAAATCGAGAATGCAGCGGCAATTCATTACAACAGGAATAGAAGCCATGGCTAGACCTTGCCACTTCGAGGTACAAAGGAAAGGCACTATAGTTACCATAGCTGCACCAATATCAAGGTGATGCACTTGATGTGTCCGATATCTATCGGACAGTAACTCTACCAAATGAAGGCATTTACATGCACCGTGGCAAATGCTTCTATTTGTGAAATTGAACCGATTTTGATCAATACAGATTGGTGAATTGTTTTGTGGCCCTGCACTGTTACAATTGACATTGTTCTATGTGTAATTGATGTTGATTTGTGAATCTGGTGTTATTCTCATGCATGTATGACATGAGTTTGTCCTTGAATAAGATATTATTGGATACCTTTTTCCGTGTTTGTTTCCAGGGAAAATTGTGTTTCATCATGTAAGAACCATGAACAATCACATATGATTGTGATATTTTTCTATAAAAAATATTTGCTAATTATGAAGAAAGAAATTCCTTTGTATGTTCATTTGTGCGTTGCACGTGCAGGCTTACTGGTACACCAAATCAATCACAGTCTGAGCCTAATTGGTTTTTTTGCGTGTGTGACTAAAACTAAATGCACAAACACGTAACTCTGCCACAAGTACTCCTTATTTTTGACAATTCTGCTACAAGTACTCCTTTTTTTTTTTGACAATTCTGCCACAAGTACTCCTTGATGTAACACTTCCACCCAAAGTTGACATGGGGCTTTTTCTCTTACACAAAAAGAAAGAAAAGCATCTACTAACACGTACGCATTGCTATTTTGTGGGGCCGCACTGCCTCATACATGTCGGATTTTTAAAACGGCAGTACATGCTATTGTTGTACTAAGTTTTACATCTTCTAGGGACTCTATGATCCCTGATTTTATTTCCCAAACTCTTCTAAATGGCCTATTGATCATCTGAGAAATAAGTCTATCTTTTCAAAAAAAATCAACTCCCACAAAAGAAAACTAATAAATCAAGGCATCATCCCGGTGATAGTTACAAATTTTAAACAGGCTCCCTAGCCATACAATAGGATCAAGGCCAACCGCCCGATTTCTGTAGGTGTGTGAACGCAAACTCATTGGTAGCCGGTCTTTGCAACTTTACACGTCTTGTTTACAGTAAGAACAACCATTTGTTGCAGCATGGTGCGTCGGCCTTTGCAACAATGTTGTCCGACACTTGCAGCGTTGTGCACGAGGGCTTTGCAGCAGCGGTCATCGGCCGGCCCTTACAACACACACGACTGTAGCAGGAACGACCACCCCCTGCAGCATGGCCACCTATCGGTTCACATGATCACAACGGTGTGTCTTGTGCCCAATACATCCCATGATTCTCCCACCCGTGATTCCCCCTCGTAGCACATACGTTTTCCACTCAAAGCATGGCTTGCAGCACCAACGACGCTCCAGTAGTATAGGCTTGCCATACCCGCAGCGCTCCCATAGCATGGCTCGCAACACCGGCTTGTAGCACGCCTCGTAGCACAACAGTGCTCCCCCTGCTACAAGACACCACCAATCGCAAAAACGCTTCGTCGTACTGTGGCGCTCTTGTAGGCTAGCAACAACGACTTGTAGCACGACAATGCAACCCGTCGCAACATCGCCTCGCCGCACCGGCGTCACTCCCACAACACGGCCGCGTTCCCGCAACACTGGCTAGCGGCATGCATTGCAACACAAGATGGCCCCTCATAGCACGGTGGCGCTCTCACATCACTAACTAGAAATATGTCGGTGTCCTCTCGCAACACCGGCTCGCAATGACACATCCATCCATTGCAACACTTCACGTAGCAACTCTGACGACCTCGGAACAACAACTGGTGCCACCTCGCAGCACTCACTCGGACGGCCTTGCAGCACAACATCCACAGGAGGGTCCTCGACAGCCGTCATGGCGCCACTCGCAATAGGGGCCACCGGCCTTTGGAGCAATGGGTGTCCGGCAAGGTAGATAAAGGGAAAGATTGGAGATAGAACATGTGGATTGGATCATTCGGCTCAAGCTGAGGTTGCGACTGCAAAACATGTCGCACAAGAGAGACGATTCACGCGAGCTAGAAATTTGTTGGTGGATCTAATTTGTTGGCGACTCTTCCACCGATGCTAATTGTGTAATTATTAATTTAAATAGTCTAAGCGTCCATGCAGGCGTCCCTGCATTGGAAGATGCCCTTAGTGTGCCCCTAAAACGTCAAGATGAGGGCATTTAAAACGCAAGACGCTAAGGCAGACGCCAGGCTCAGATTCCTGGCATTTAAAACGCAAGACGCTGTTTTTATTTGTTTTATATCCTTCCAGAGATAAGACTTTTGGAGTGTAGCGTTTATAATCTGCGCTTTAGTGCCATGCCTAACAACAGGAAGGACTTGTCTGAAATCTCCTCCAAACACTACTACTTTTCCTCCAAATGGTGATCTACAACCGGTAATATCCTGGAGGGATCTATCAAGTGCCTCGACAGCTTGTCGTTTTGTCATAACAACTTCATCCCAAACTATTAGAGATGCTCTTCGAAGTAATTCTGCAGTCCCACTTTGCTTACTAAAGTTGCAAACAGTTTCTTCTTGAATATTTATTGGTACTTTAAATCTGGAATGGGCAGTCCTACCACCGGGCAAAATAGAAGCTGCAATTCCAGATGTTGCTGTTGCGATGGCTATTAGTCCCATAGAGCGCACTTTAGCCAATAAAGCTCTATATAAATATGTCTTTCCTGTACCTCCTGGACCATCGATGCTAATTGTGTAATTATTAATTTAAATAGTCTAAGCGTCCATGCAGGCGTCCCTGCATTGGAAGATGCCCTTAGTGTGCCCCTAAAACGTCAAGATGAGGGCATTTAAAACGCAAGACGCTAAGGCAGACGCCAGGCTCAGATTCCTGGCATTTAAAACGCAAGACGCTGTTTTTATTTGTTTTATATCCTTCCAGAGATAAGACTTTTGGAGTGTAGCGTTTATAATCTGCGCTTTAGTGCCATGCCTAACAACAGGAAGGACTTGTCTGAAATCTCCTCCAAACACTACTACTTTTCCTCCAAATGGTGATCTACAACCGGTAATATCCTGGAGGGATCTATCAAGTGCCTCGACAGCTTGTCGTTTTGTCATAACAACTTCATCCCAAACTATTAGAGATGCTCTTCGAAGTAATTCTGCAGTCCCACTTTGCTTACTAAAGTTGCAAACAGTTTCTTCTTGAATATTTATTGGTACTTTAAATCTGGAATGGGCAGTCCTACCACCGGGCAAAATAGAAGCTGCAATTCCAGATGTTGCTGTTGCGATGGCTATTAGTCCCATAGAGCGCACTTTAGCCAATAAAGCTCTATATAAATATGTCTTTCCTGTACCTCCTGGACCATCGATAAAGAATACTTTACACTTGTTATGCAATACATGGTCCATTATCTCATCAAAAGCAAGTCGTTGAGTCCTCTTTAGCAACTGTAATAGATAGTTCCTCAGATAATTCTCTCCTATTTAAGCTCTCCAAATCATCAGTATCCACTAATTCTGGAAGGTCAAATATCCTGATGTCCTTCCCCATAGAATATAGCAAATCACCAATATCTCTAAGGACCATTTGTTCAATTGATTCATTAGTTATGCCCTCTTTTTGAAAATCATCACACATCGCCTCAAAGTGTTTTTCCCATAATGCACGAACATTTGTCACCTCACAGAAAACCAAAATGGTTGCAAAGAGTCTTCTAAGTGCAGATGGCATCTGAAATGTTGCAGCTTCAGTGAGACAGTCAGAAATACTTTCATCTGCTTCAATAAGACCTCTTTTTTCTGCAGCCTCTCTGAATGTTGAGAAAACAATACCTCCAACAGTACGCAAATCCTCAAATGATGTAGGCCCCCTCACATGATTTAGCAACACTCTCAAGTAATAACGCTCTCCTTCTGCGGGGTGAGCAGCCACAAGCCTACCTACTTGAGTTCTCTTCACACGACGTTTCCATCTCTTATGGGCTTTGTCCCATACATAGAACTCGGGGAATTCCTTATATAAAAAATTTCTAGCATAATTATCAATTGTATTCATCCTGAAAAACTCAGTAAGCATGGTCTTAGAAGATGATTCCTGCCTTATCACACTCTCTAAGTTATCAGAACCCTTATAACACACCACATGCATGTTTGGCAAATGCACCTGTAATTGTAAAACAGAAGGATGCATCTCACTGAGATTGAAGGAATAAATCCTCCATATCGCCTCAGGAGGTGATATAAATCTTGCATCTCTATACTCACGAATTTCATCAATAACTACATCTCCTGCAGCTTGTACGATAAAAGAGGCACGGTCATGACCCTTATAGATGTACTTGAATAAATATTTTACAGCCTTGATGCTGGAGCAAACTTCAAGATTTATATGGCAATTGTATCTCATAAGTAGGTACGGATTGTATGGCACAACCCATCTATTATCCAAAAGAGCACCCCTGATATGAACTCGATGACCATCATCCCTACGCCTATAGACTGGATATGAGTCCTCTCCCTGGAATGTAGCCTCTGAGAACGGACGGGGATAATGGTATCTACACTTCCCATCTTGCATGCAGAGGTTTTTACTGTTTAGAACACCACATGGTCCATGGAGCATGTGTTTAATAACTAAATCATGTAACAAAGGGTACTTATCTCTATCAGGGATCTCAGCTGAAATAATGTGATCATACTGGTCAGGGTTATTTAGTTTGTAAGACGACTTTAGAATTATTAAGAAATGTGCGTGTGGTAGCCCTCTCTTCTGAAACTCAATCACATGAACATGAGCGGCAACTTCACCAAAAAAGTTCTTCTTGAATATAAGATCCTTAAGATCCTCTAGTTTAGCCTTAAAGACTCGTGCCACTAAATCTGGTCGATCTTGTGGTGACTGGCCTGGTTCCAACTCTTTTATTATCTCTTCCCAATTTGGATTGCATGTCATTGTAAGAAATATATCTGGTTTTCCAAATCGTTGGACCAAAGCCATGGCGTCTAGATACCTCCGACGCATGTCCCTTGGACCCCCAATGAAAGTGGGAGGAAGCACAATGCGCTTGCCTATCATGCATGCACGTGTCTCGCCAGCTACAACACTATCAACCAGTCCTTGATACAAATCTGCTCGTATGAGTCTCTGATTTGATGGCTTCAAATAAAATGCTAATCTTATGGATTCAATCTTAATGTACATATCAACAATATATTGTTGCGTAAGTCGTTTTCCACAGAGTAATACATTAAATTCCCCATCCCGAATCTGCAGTTTATAACAATAATATTCCCTTGGTGAAACACATGGACCAAAATTGCAATCCAGCCCTATATATAGGGGAAATAATATTTATATTAGATACATTATTTTAAAACATTAATTTTAGAATGACTGCTCGATTATCATAAGAAAATGCATTTTACCTTCTTCGCTCAATTTTTTTTCTTCATGACTAATATTAATAACAGAATGTGCTCCCACTTTTGGAATACTCAAGTTCCACCCAACTTCCCCATTAGGGAAAAATAGTGGGTAAGATAGTGGATCATAACAACCATGGTACCTTCTTATGTATTGTGGATTATCTGATTTTCCATATACCATAATGCTCCTGTCGAAATGGCATTGGGGGTCATTTCCCTCTACCCAGATTGCTGCTACTTGTGACGTGGTAGGTGCATTATATACCCGCTGATCTAAAGAAATGCTTGTGTTCAGCTCAATTTTGTACTCATCAAGACTTGACACTGAACCAAGGCTTCGAAATGTTTGGGCGTATGGATTTGATGAAAGTATACGCACCCATTTTTTAATAAGAGACCTATCAAGATTTGGCGAGTGACGAAACCTATGTTGCAAATCTGCATCTGTGTCATAAAAGTATAACTGTAAATGCTTGGGCCCATCTTCCATTGGAACCAATTGGTCGATTCGGTGATAAATTTGTCCTTGTGCACGGAAAGTGTATACACCAGACCTTTTATTGCAATATCATTGGTCCAAAATAACACCAAGTGAGGTAAAAGAGAAGTGAGAATTGAAGTACCGTATGTTATCTTGGAAGTACTTT
Organism: Aegilops umbellulata; assembly: GCA_032464435.1. Classification (NCBI taxonomy): domain Eukaryota; kingdom Viridiplantae; phylum Streptophyta; class Magnoliopsida; order Poales; family Poaceae; genus Aegilops; species Aegilops umbellulata. The sequence continues at coordinate 597,108,268 of CP136058.1, read as the reverse complement.
GCTTCTGGATCTTGGCTCGTGTACAGTCGACGCATTTCAGCAGGAACATGGGGTATTACTATCTTGACCCTTCCGCCCATGCAACAAAATGTTGGTTTCTCAAACTGGAACCTTTTAGCATTGCAATGAATGCAATTAGGCATTGGCTTCAGAACATGATGACCAGCGGGTAAATTTTGATATGTACGGTCATACGGGTCAACTTGTGTTCCACAAATATCATGGTTTAGTTCTCGATATGAAAGATATTCAAAAGCTGCCATTGTTTTAAATATAAAATATTAATACAATGATGATAAACACATTTTTTTATTAAATAATATACACATACTTATTTTTTACCTTGTCCAAGGAATAAATTTCCCTCTTCATCTTCATCACTGTTTTCAGCCATATCTTCATCTTGCCTAGTTTCATCTATAATATCATTTCACGAAAATTAGACGTGTTAGTATATATAAAAACAGAACCAGAAATATACAATATTATATCATAGATAGCTACTGAAACCAAAATTGTTGTTCCATAGCTTAGAAGTTACCTACCCTGTACAGCAGGGAAATTATCCCTTGGCATGTAAATGGTGTTGTCGTGGTCTTCTTGTTCTCTGGTGACATGGTGTTGCATTTGCACAGGAACATATTGGTCAAGCAAGTCACATGTATATCCATTTTCCTTTTGCGCAGTGCTACAACATGCAGTACCACAGGAAAATTGTGAAGCACTGCTATAACCCCCATTAGACAGCCTTCTTCTCTTATAATCATTTCCCATGTCCAAGTATGTTGCTGCCTGCTTATCTTTACCAACAATTGTCGACACATGACCACATCTCCTTTTTCTATACATAGAAGATTGTGTAGCAGTGCTACAACTCGCACCATCAGACGATCTTCTTATATTGTCCTCACCACTATTATTCAAGTATGTTGTCGGTATCCCCTTTTGTGAAACAGTAGTTTCAGAAGTGCAATGTGATGTCGATAAGCCAGATGGATTTACTATGATCTGCCTTCCAATAACTGGGTTGACTAAACTTTCTTGAAAGATAATTTTATCAGATGGAGGCATGCTTGGATCTCCAGTTGCGGCCACTGTATTGAAATAAAAAAAGTTGCATGATGAAAGAAGGATTAAATATTGAAGCATACATGTTTTGAATGTTTTATTGGGCATAATTATCATTTATTAACTCGCTAAACTGTACTCAGGAAACATCACCGGATTACACCATTTACAATGATATTATCAACAAAGAAATAATACCAATTAAATTAAAAAAAATACCTTTTGTTTTTTTTACTTGTTTGAGTTGATGAGTTTGTTCCGCCATTGCTACTTCTACTGGTATGGCTAACTGCAGGTTGCATACCATCACTTGTATCATGATTTTGCCTCCTAGTCCGTTTGTACTCGCGATTTCTTTGCAGATAGACATCACGCTGTTCTGGAGTCATACGCAAGTATCTTTCCCGATTATTATAACTCTTTTTTTCAAGAGCATTTGTTGGCCCAGCACATCTACACTCAATTGAGGAAGTATTACGATCACTATATACAGCAAATGGATTTACCGAATGCTGAGTTCTAGCAACAGAATGGCCCACAGACTGAAGAAAACCTTGTCCTGAAGTGGATGCTTGGACACAACCTGTGAACACTAATTTACTAAGTTATAATTGTTCATGTGTACATACTTTCCGAAAAAAAGTATCATATGAGACAAACTCCATACCAGATTTATCTTCCAATGATTGTCGGGAATCAGCCACATTAGTGATATCTCTAAATGGATTACGTGCTTGTACTCCAAGCGACCTTGGTAATTGATTGTTTAAGTTTTCCTTGCCTGCCCTCATATATGATTTCTGATCTTAAACAAATTAAATCGAGTAGCTGCATAACAAAGTATACCATAAAAAATTGTTCAATGTGAGATTTTCATAGTTTAATCTTGTATGGCAGCATATAAGATCGGACTTTAAAAACCGAAAAGCTTATAGACATAAACACAAACACTTGAAGGTCGAAATTTAGGATCTTTGCATTATTTGATATCCCCTTGACTGGATTGTACAAATCATCAATGTAGAAAAACAAAAGGCTTTGTGCACATAAACACAAACAGTTGGTGGTCAAAAATTAGAATGCGAGACATTATTGGATTTAAGTAGGATCGGAAGACACAAATCAAGAAGTCAAGAAAAACTGGCTATACTACCAGAATTATTCTACGATACCTGTTTCTCAACTTGGTGAAATTGAATGATATGGCCAGTACGGCAGTACGTGGTCCAAATTCCAGTAACACCCGTGCAGCTCTCCAACGATCCCTCCTATATCCACGGGATATTGTAGTGGGCGAGAAGACACCCAGCACACCGGATTTGTGTTCCAGAATAAACGCCTAGAGCGGCTCAATGATGACAGGAGGTTAGCGCGAATTGATGCCCCGGCTGGAGTGGCGAGGTAGAGGGAGGAGCATAGCGCGATATGCTGACCGGATCCAAGGATCGGATTGGTGAGGGAGAGGGAGAAGGAGAAGCGATTGGAAGGATGGGGATTAGGGTGTGATGGATGTGCGATTGATGGGGTGGTTTGAATCGGTTTAGGAAACGCGGATCGACAAAGGGGATGAGCTCGGCGGTGGTATGAGCAGTCACGGGGGGAACAGTCGGGGTAATTTTGTCGGTGGAGCTTCCAGTTCGTTCGAGACTACAGTTGCGCGCTGTGGAGTCCTAGAAAGCGCGCGCGCGGCAAATTCAACTTTTCACTCATATCCACGTGGAAGGATCTTGTGCAGCACATGACTTGATCTGACGGCCAACAACTCCTGGATTTGCCAATTCACAATCGTCGGATTGAACACATCCAACGGCTGATAACAAAAGTTATTCCCACACTATATAGGGGTATAGATATTAAGGACCTACGTATTCTATGATATAAACATCTTCAATTTGTGGCAACCTTATGTCAGCGATTGTATGTAGGCTAAGCATCATGAGACGGCACAGTCGTCATTCACTCGAGACATTGCGATAGAGTCACCCGTTCAATGCCACATCAGTCCACCCCAACAACATATCGTCAATTCTCCCCTTGTAAGTACCTCGCAACGATGCATACCCAAGATATGGTATGACCTTTCAAAACTTGTGTGTAAACCCACTGTCGACGTTTCATACGCAGAATAAGAAACCTGTGATGGCAGAGTCCCTAGTCACACCACATGAAGGATACATTCCACATAACAAGATGAGAAGGTTTGAGATGGCACAATCCCCAGTCACTCCACATGAAGGATACATTCCACAAAAGCAGGTAACAACGCCGCAATGTTGCTATGCACATACAAAATTATGTTTGCCCCCTTTACTCATTGAATGTATTAACTCTGATGTGAGATACTAGGTGCTGGTCATGGAATTTTTTGTTAGTAGGGATGATGAGATGTCACATGTCCCGAGAGCATACTTTGATGAACACCCGGCAGAAGTCAGAATTTTTGAACCCGCCAAAGTGACCTACGATCTCATTATGAGTGAAATGAGAGATTCTTTTGGTTGCAAAATGGGAGCAGAACTGTACTACCACTAGTAGAAAAAGGGTCAAACGTGAAGCACATTAGTGCCGGTTTGATTTTGGCCCGGTACTAATGGTACCATTAGTGCCGGTTCGAGCGGATTTGCATTAATGCCGGTTCGTGTTGAACCTTTAGTACCGGTTCGTGGCACGAACCGGTACTAAAGGGGTGGTGGCAGGCTGGCGTCAAGCCGGGGCCCCACGATCACCTTTAGTACCGGTTCGTGGCACGAACCGGTACTAAAGGTCTAACCTTTAGTACCGGTTCATGCCATGAACCGGTACTAAAGGGGTCTGACCTATAGTACCGGTTGGAGACACAAACCGGGACTATAGGGCAATTTTCAAACTTGAAAAATCATAACTAAATCATCCTAATTCAGAAAAATACATATAATATATCAGAATTTACAGAACAAAAAGATTGATCCGCTGAAACAACCATTTTTCCGTTTCGACAATTTTTTAAAATCACGAAATTCCAAAGGGAAAATAGAGTTTTTGGGCGTTTTAGACGTTTTTAGCGTTTAGTGCTAGGGTTCAGATTTCAGAGTTTAGGGTTAGGTTTTATGGTTGAAACCCTTAGTTTTTACTGTTTAGCATAGAGTTTCCGATGTTTTAAGTCCTGGGTTTAGGGTTTAGGACAATTTTTGAAATGACAAAATTGTAAAAGGAAAAAATGATATGCTCTAATTTATGTTTTTTTTGAATTTTGGTTAAATCTTGTCAAACCGGTCAAACAACTGATTCAAAAAATACAGAGTGTTACTAACTAATTATGCAATAATAATAGTGTTACTAAATAAGTATCTCAGTTTTTTTGAATTTTGGACAAATCTGGTCAAACTATGGTCGAACTATGGTCAAACTACTTATTCAAGAAGTATTGATGTTACTACATAATTATTCAAGAATATTAGTGTTATTAAATAATTATTTCAATTTTTTGAATTTTGATCAAACCTGGTCAAACTATGGTCAAACTTATTCAAGAAATATTAGCGCTACTAAATAATTACTGTTTTTTTAGAATAATAGTTTCAAACTCAAACGGTGAAATGTGTGACTTCATGCTCAAGCTAAACTCCTGAGGGTTAATAGGATTGACATCTTACTATTGTCAGGAAAACAACAAGTGCAGACTCGGAAACGAAGGAGAATAGAACCTGAAAGTTAAGCGTGCTCGGGCTGGAGTAGTGAGAGGGATGGGTGACCGGTCAGGAAGTTAGATGATTTGGAATGAGTGATCCACACTTGAGCAGTTAAGAGAGGATTAGAGACTAAATCATCAAATAATTGAGAAAAATTAAAAATCGAAAAAAAATCAAAAACAAATTCCAAAATTTTCAAAAAAAATCAAAAAAAAACCTTAGTACTGGTTGGTAACACCAACCGGTACTAAAGGTCCCCCATACCAGGGCGCGAGCTCACGCCACGTGGTGGCACTTTAGCGCTGGTTCGTGCCGAATCGGTACTAAAGGGGGGGCCTTTAGTGCCCACACTTTAGTGCCGGTTCCATAACCGGCACTAAAGGCCCTTACAAATCGGTTTTAAAGCTCCGTTTTCTACTAGTGTACTTCTTAGCCGGGTCCGCGTGGAAGCTGCCAGAAGGAATGTTCTTGATTGCAGGACCAGATGATGTAGAAAAAATGCTTTCTGATCTGAATGGCAGCAAGACATGTCACCTGTACATTGTGTATAATAGAACTACGGGTTGTTTTCCCGAGGATGACATTGATCCAGAGGTTTAAATTTTAAATGTTACATGCAACTAGTTTATGGCTACGTCTTTTTTGATTTCTTCCTAATACAATTCCTATGGTTTTCTACAGGAAGTGAGAATCCAAGAAATGGAGGGTCTTGCTAGAGAGTTGGCGGAGAAAGACCAAGAACAACTTCAGTTGTATGGTTACATTGATGTTAAAGAGAAAAAGATTGAAGCACATGGGTCGTCGCCAAGCCCGACGCAATCTCCAACGACGCAACGCAAGAGGTCACTGGATTTTGGCAGTGCAGAAGACCATATGGAGTAGGCTCAATTGTTTTCAGAGTCGAAAACAATTCTAAAAAAGCCCAACCACTCTAAAACTTGTAATAAAGTACTAGCACCTAGGACTACAAGACCAGTTTAAGCTTCAAACCAGGATTATTTTGTTGCAAACAAACATTTTTTTTCAGTTTCACACTATGTTCGCAATTATGGTACAATTTATTCATGAGACAGTTCGTTGAACAACAATGCATGTGTTTTATGACCAATCGTACAGTTGTTTCTGAGTTGTTTGTGAGATGGCATTGCATCTAAAGAAGTTTCCATCTATAAAACTTGTAAGAAATCATTTATGTTGTATTTGTTGAAATTGTTTTTTCGTGCCTTTCATCTACACGTGTGCGTAATCATTATATCCTACAAACCATACAACGCCTACAAAACCATACAACGTCGAAAAACAATTTCCAGTTAACCAACGACATATCAAATAGACGGGTAGAAATCATAACAAAGTAATAGACATTACAGAACGGAACAGAACCCACAACCAACATGAAAAACAACCCACCAAAAGGCCAACACAGGCCATTAACCAGAAATGGCTACCAGCCGGCGAGCGTCCTACTGGCGGCGGGAGAGGGCAAGGAGGCGAGGCGAGCGCCTCGGGAAGCGAGGGGAGCGGCGGGGAAGCGTGGTTGGAGTCGCTGGCGTCCTGGCCCTGCGTCTTGGAGTCACAGCCAGCACTTCGTCCTCCTCCATTTCGATTGGGAGCCATCTGGATCCAGGAGACGGAATCCCCATCACCACCGCCTGCGGTGGCGCCTGTGGCTGCGCCCGCGGCTGGATCAGGCGGTAGCGGAGGGAGCGGAACACCTTCCACTTCTCCCTCTGCTCTGGATCCAGAGACTCCGCCTCCAGCATCGCCCAGAGGAGCACCCCCATCACCGGCTGGCGCTCGTAGTTGGGGAAGCAGCGGAGGATTTCTTCTCCCCTGAGCTTGTCTCTCACCATTTCCGACGCGTCGTTGAGGGCCTTCGCCGTCGGGAACCAGCCGTTGAGTTCCTGAAGCCTCCCCATCAGCACTTCATCGCCGGCGGCGACAGCCCACATCTGCTGTGTTGGGGAACGTTGCAGAAAATTAAAATTTTTCCTACGGTTTCACCAAGATCCATCTATGAGTTCATCTAGCAACGAGTATTCAGATTAGATAGCATCTACATACCACTTTGTAGATCGCAACGGAAGCGTTCGAGTGAACGTGGATGAGGTAGTCGTACTTGCCGTGATCCAATTCACCGATGATCTAGTACCGAACGGACGGCACCTCCGCGTTCAACACACGTACGGGACGGGAGACGTCTCCTCCTTCTTGATCCAGCAAGGGGGAAGGAGAGGTTGAGGAAGATCCAGCACGACGGTGTGGTGGTGGATGCAGCAGAACTCCGGCAGGGCTTCGCTAAGCAACTACGGGAGGAGGAGGAGGTGTTGCAGGGAGGAGGGGGCGCCAGGGCATATGGTGCGCTGCCCCCCTCCCCTGCCCCCCTTTATATAGGTGCATTAGAGGGGGGGAGGGCGCAGCCTTGCCCCTTCCTCCAAGGAAGGGGTGCGGCCAAGAGGGGGGAGGAGTCCATCCTCCCCAAGGCACCTCGGAGGTGCCTTCCCCCCTTTGGACTCTCCCTCCTCCAAGTTTCCTTGGCGCATGGGCCCTTGGGGCTGGTTCCCCTTGGCCCAAGCAGGCCAAGGCGCACCCCCTAAGGCCCATGTGGCCCACCAAGGCAGGTGGCCCCACCTGGTGGACCCCGGGACCCCTCCGGTGGTCCCGGTACAATACCGATAACACCGAATCTTGTCCCGATGGCCAAAATAGCACTTCCTATATATAATTCTTTACCTCCGGACCATTCCGGAACTCCTCGTGACGTCCGGGATCTCATCCGGGACTCCGAACAACATTCGGGTTACTGCACATACATATCTTCACAACCCTAGCGTCACCGAACCTTAAGTGTGTAGACCCTACGGGTTCGGGAAACATGCAGACATGACCGAGACGGCTCTCGGGCAATAACCAACAGCGGGATCTGGATACCCATGTTGGCTCCCACATGCTCCACGATGATCTCATCGGATGAACCACGATGTCAAGGATTCAATTAATCCCGTATACGATTCCCTTTGTCAATCGGTATTTTACTTGCCCGAGATTCGATCGTCGGTATACCAATACCTCGTTCAATCTCGTTACCGGCAAGTCACTTTTCTCGTTACCGTAATGCATGATCCCGTGATCAAACACTTTGATCACATTGAGCTCATTGTGATGATGCATTGCCGAGAGGGCCCGGTGATACCTCTCCGTCAAGCGGAGTGACAAATCCCAGTCTCGATCCATGTCAACCCAACAGACACTTTCAGAGATACCCGTAGCATACCTTTATAGTCACCCAGTTACGTTGTGACGTTTGGCATACCCAAAGCACTCCTACGGTATCCGGGAGTTACACGATCTCATGGTCTAAGGAAAGGATACTTGACATTGGATAACTCTAGCAAACGAACTATGCGATCTTATGCTATGTTTAGGATTGGGTCTTGTCCATCACATCATTCTCCTAATGATGTGATCCCGTTATCGATGACATCCAATGTCCATAGTCAGGAAACCATGACTATCTGTCGATCAACGAGCTAGTCAACTAGAGGCTCACTAGGGACATGTTGTTGTCTGTTATTCACCCATGTATTACGATTTCCGGTTAACACAATTATAGCACGAATAAAGACAATTATCATGAATAAGGAAATATAATAATAATGCTTTTATTATTGCCTATAGGGCATATTTCCAACAGTCTCCCACTTGCACTAGAGTCAATAATCTAGTTACATTGTGATGAATCGAACACCCATAGAGTTCTGGTGCTGATCATGTTTTGCCTTAGGGAGAGGTTTAGTCAACGGATCTGCGACATTCAGATCCGTGTGGACTTTACAAATTTCTATGTCTCCATCTTGAACATTTTCACGAATGGAGTTGAAGCGACGCTTGATGTGCCTAGTCTTCTTGTGAAACCTGGGCTCCTTTGCAAGTGCAATAGCTCCAGTGTTGTCACAGAAGAGCTTGATTGGCCCCGACGCATTGGGTATGACTCCGAGGTCGGTGATGAACTCCTTCACCCAAATTGCTTCATGTGCTGCCTCCGAGGCTGCCATGTACTCCGCTTCACATGTAGATCCCGCCACGACGCTTTGCTTGCAACTGCACCAGCTTACTGCCCCACCATTCAAAATATACACGTATCCGGTTTGTGACTTAGAGTCATCCAGATCTGTGTCGAAGCTAGCGTCGACGTAACCTTTTACGACGAGCTCTTCATCACCTCCATAAACGAGAAACATTTCCTTGGTCCTTTTCAGGTACTTCAGGATATTCTTGACCGCTGTCCAGTGTTCCTTGCCGGGATTACTTTGGTACCTTCCTACCAAACTTACGGCAAGGTTTACATCAGGTCTGGTACACAGCATGGCATACATAATAGAACCTATGGCTGAGGCATAGGGGATGACGCTCATCTCTTCTATTTCTTCTGTCGTGGTCGGGCATTGAGCTGAGCTCAATTTCACACCTTGTAACACAGGTAAGAACCCCTTCTTAGATTGATCCATATTGAACTTCTTCAATATCTTATCAAGGTATGTGCTTTGTGAAAGACCTATGAGGCGTCTCGATCTATCTATATAGATCTTGATGCCTAATATATAAGCAGCTTCTCCAAGGTCCTTCATTGAAAAACTTTTATTCAAATAGGCCTTAATGCTGTCCAAGAGTTCTATATCATTTCCCATCCAAAGTATGTCGTCTACATATAATATGAGAAATGCTACAGAGCTCCCACTCACTTTCTTGTAAACACAGGCTTCTCCATAAGTCTGTGTAAACCCAAACGCTTTGATCATCTCATCAAAGCGAATGTTCCAACTCCGAGATGCTTGCACCAGCCCATAAATCGAGCGTTGGAGCTTGCACACCTTGTCAGCATTCTTAGGATCGACAAAACCTTCCGGCTGCATCATATACAATTCTTCCTTAAGGAAACCATTAAGGAATGCCGTTTTGACGTCCATTTGCCATATCTCATAATCATAGTATGCGACAATCGCTAACATGATTCGGACGGACTTCAGCTTCGCTACCGGTGAGAAAGTCTCATCGTAGTCAATTCCTTGAACTTGTCGATAACCCTTAGCGACAAGCCGAGCTTTATAGATGGTCACATTACCATCCGCGTCTGTCTTCTTCTTAAAGATCCATTTATTTTCTATGGCTCGCCGTTCAACGGGCAAGTCAGTCAAAGTCCATACTTCGTTTTCATACATGGATCCTATCTCGGATTTCATGGCTTCTAGCCATTTGTCGGAATCCGGGCCCGCCATTGCTTCCTCATAGTTCGAAGGTTCACCGTTGTCTAACAACATGATTTCTAAGACAGGGTTGCCGTACCACTCTGGTGCGGAACGTGTCCTTGTGGACCTTCGAATTTCAGTAGGAGCTTGATCAGAAGTATCTTGATCATAATCATTAATTTCCTCTCTAGTCGGTGCAGGCACCTCAGGAACGATTTCTTGAGTTTCGCCATTTTCCGGTTCAAGAGGCAACACTTCATCAAGTTCTACTTTCCTCCCACTTACTTCTTTCGAGAGAAACTCTTTCTCTAGAAAGGATCCATTCTTGGCAACAAAGATCTTGCCTTCGGATCTGAGGTAGAAGGTATACCCAACAGTTTCTTTAGGGTATCCTATGAAGACGCATTTTTCCGACTTGGGTTCGAGCTTTTCAGGTTGAAGTTTCTTGACATAAGCATCGCATCCCCAAACTTTTAGAAACGACAGCTTAGGTTTCTTCCCAAACCATAATTCATACGGTGTCGTCTCAACGAATTTCGACGGAGCCCTATTTAAAGTGAATGCGGCAGTCTCTAAAGCATAGCCCCAAAAAGATAGCGGTAAGTCGGTAAGAGACATCATAGATCGCACCATATCTAATAGAGTGCGATTACGACGTTCGGACACACCATTACGCTGAGGTGTTTCAGGCGGCGTGAGTTGTGAAACTATTCCACATTTTCTTAAGTGTGTGCCAAATTCGTGACTCAAGTATTCTCCTCCACGATCTGATCGTAGAAACTTGATCTTTCTATCACGTTCATTTTCAACCTCACTCTGAAATTCCTTGAACTTTTCAAAGGTCTCAGACTTGTGTTTCATTAAGTAGATATACCCATATCTACTCAAGTCATCAGTGAGGGTGAGAACATAACGATAGCCACCGCGAGCCTCAACACTCATTGGACCGCACACATCGGTATGTATGATTTCCAATAAGTTGGTTGCTCGCTCCATTGTTCCTGAGAACGGAGTCTTGGTCATTTTACCCATGAGGCATGGTTCGCACGTGTCAAATGATTCATAATCAAGAGACTCTAAAAGTCCATCCGCGTGGAGCTTCTTCATGTGTTTGACACCTATGTGACCAAGGCGGCAGTGCCACAAATATGTGGGACTATTGTTATCTACTTTAACTCTTTTGGTATTCACACTATGAATATGTGTATCATCACGTACGAGATTCATTAAGAATAAACCATCAACCATCGGAGCATGACCATAAAACATATCTCTCATATAAATAGAACAACCATTATTCTCGGATTTAAATGAGTAGCCATCTCGAATTAAACGAGATCCAGATACAATGTTCATGCTCAAAATTGGCACTAAATAACAATTATTGAGGTTTAAAACTAATCCCGTAGGTAAATGCAGAGGCAGCGTGCCGACGGCGATCACATCGACCTTGGAACCATTCCCGACGCGCATCGTCACCTCGTCCCTCGCCAGTCTCCGTTTATTCCGCAGCTCCTGCTTTGAGTTACAAATATGAGCAACTGCACTGGTATCAAATACCCAAGAGCTACTACGAGTACTGGTAAGGTACACATCAATTACATGTATATCACATATACCTTTGGTTTTGCCGGCCTTCTTGTCCGCTAAGTATTTGGGGCAGTTCCGCTTCCAGTGACCACTTCCCTTGCAATAAAAGCACTCAGTCTCGGGCTTGGGTCCATTCTTTGGCTTCTTCCCGGCAACTTGCTTACCGGGCGCGGCAACTTCCTTGCCATCCTTCTTGAAGTTCTTTTTACCCTTGCCCTTCTTGAACTTAGTGGTTTTATTCACCATCAACACTTGATGCTCCTTCTTGATTTCTACCTCTGCTGATTTCAGCATAGCATATACCTCAGAAATGGTCTTCACCATCCCCTGCATATTGTAGTTCATCACAAAGCTTTTGTAGCTAGGTGGAAGCGACTGGAGGATTCTGTCAATGACCGCTTCATCCGGGAGATTAACTTCCAGTTGAGTCAAGCGGTTGTGCAACCCAGACATTTTGAGTATGTGCTCACTGACAGAGCCATTTTCCTCCATCTTACAGCTAAAGAATTTATCGGAGACTTCATATCTCTCGACCCGGGCATGAGCTTGGAAAACCATTTTCAGCTCTTCGAACATCTCATATGCTCCATGTCTCTCAAAACGTTTTTGGAGCCCCGGCTCTAAGCTGTAAAGCATGCCGCACTGAACGAGGGAGTAATCATTGCAGCGTGACTGCCAAGCGTTCATAACGTCTTGTTCTGCAGGGAGAATAGGTGCGTCACCCAGCGGTGCTCGTAGGACATAATCTTTCTTGGCAGCTATGAGGATGATCCTCAGGTTCCGGACCCAGTCCGTATAGTTGCTACCATCGTCTTTCAGCTTGGTTTTCTCTAGGAACGCGTTGAAGTTGAGGACTACGTTGGCCATTTGATCTACAAGACATATTGTAAATATTTAGACTAAGTTCATGATAATAAAGTTCATTAAATCAAATTATTTAATGAACTCCCACTTAGATAGACATCCCTCTACTAGTCATCTAAGTATTACATGATCCGAGTCAACTAGGCCGTGTCCGATCATCACGTGAGACGGACTAGCCAACATCGGTGAACATCTTCATGTTGATCGTATCTTCTATACGACTCATGCTCGACCTTTCGGTCTTCTGTGTTCCGAGGCCATGTCTGTACATGCTAGGCTCGTCAAGTCAACCTAAGTGTTTTGCGTGTGTAAATCTGTCTTACACCCGTTGTATGCGAACGTAAGGACCTATCACACCCGATCATCACGTGGTGCTTCGGAACGACGAACCTTAGCAACGGTGCACAGTTAGGGAGAACACTTTCTTCAAATTATTATGAGGGATCATCTTATTTACTACCGTCGTTCTAAGTAAACAAGATGCAAAACATGATAAACATCATATGCAATCAAATAATAAACGTGACATGATATGGCCAATATCACATAGCTCCTTTGATCTTCATCTTGGGGCTCCATGATCATCTTGTCACCGGCTTGACACCATGATCTTCATCATCATGATCTTCATCATCGTGTCTCCATGAAGTTGCTCGCCAACTATTGCTTCTACTACTATGGCTAACGCGTTTAGCAATAAAGTAAAGTAACTTACATGGCGATTCTCAATGACACGCAGGTCATACAAAAAATAAAGACAACTCCTATGGCTCCTGCCGGTTGTCATACTCATCGACATGCAAGTCGTGATTCCTATTACAATAGCATGAACATCTCATACATCACATATAGATCATTCATCATACATCACAACTTTGGCCATATCATATCACAAAGCACTTGCTGCAAAAACAAGTTAGACGTCCTCTAATTGTTGTTGCAAGTTTTATGTGGCTGAATTAGGGTTCTAGCAAGAACGTTTTCTTACCTACGTTCAAACCACAACGTGATTTGTCAATCTCTATTTACCCTTCATAAGGACCCTGTTCATCGAATCCGATCCAACTAAAGTAGGAGAGACAGACACCCGCCAGCCACCTTATGCAACTAGTGCATGTTAGTCGGTGGAACCGGTCTCACGTAAGCGTACGTGTAAGGTTGGTCCGGGCCGCTTCATCCCACAATACCGCTGAATCAAGATTTACTAGTAATGGCAAGAAGAATTGACAACATCTACGCCCACAACAAATTGTGTTCTACTCGCACAAGAAGAACTATGCATAGACCTAGCTCATGATGCCACTGTTGGGGAACGTTGCAGAAAATTAAATTTTTTCCTACGGTTTCACCAAGATCCATCTATGAGTTCATCTAGCAACGAGTATTCAGATTAGATAGCATCTACATACCACTTTGTAGATCGCAACGGAAGCATTCGAGTGAACGTGGATGAGGTAGTTGTACTTGCCGTGATCCAATTCACCGATGATCTAGTACCGAACGGACGGCACCTCCGCGTTCAACACACGTACGGGACGGGAGACGTCTCCTCCTTCTTGATCCAGCAAGGGGGAAGGAGAGGTTGAGGAAGGTCCAGCACGACGGTGTGGTGGTGGATGCAGCAGAACTCCGGCAGGGCTTCGCTAAGCAACTACGGGAGGAGGAGGAGGTGTTGCAGGGAGGAGGGGGCGCCATGGCATATGGTGCGCTGCCCCCCTCCCCTGCCCCCCTTTATATAGGTGCATTAGAGGGGGGGAGGGCGCAGCCTTGCCCCTTCCTCCAAGGAAGGGGTGCGGCCAAGAGGGGGGAGGAGTCCATCCTCCCCAAGGCACCTCGGAGGTGCATTCCCCCCTTTGGACTCTCCCTCCTCCAAGTTTCCTTGGCGCATGGGCCCTTGGGGGGCTGGTTCCCCTTGGCCCAAGCAGGCCAAGGCGCACCCCCTAAGGCCCATGTGGCCCACCAAGGCAGGTGGCCCCACCTGGTGGACCCCGGGACCCCTCCGGTGGTCCCGGTACAATACCGATAACACCGAATCTTGTCCCGATGGCCAAAATAGCACTTCCTATATATAATTCTTTACCTCCGGACCATTCTGGAACTCCTCGTGACGTCCGGGATCTCATCCGGGACTCCGAACAACATTCGGGTTACTGCACATACATATCTTCACAACCCTAGCGTCACCGAACCTTAAGTGTGTAGACCCTACGGGTTCGGGAGACATGCAGACATGACCGAGACGGCTCTCGGGCAATAACCAACAGCGGGATATGGATACCCATGTTGGCTCCCACATGCTCCACGATGATCTCATCGGATGAACCACGATGTCAAGGATTCAATTAATCCCGTATACGATTCCCTTTGTCAATCGGTATTTTACTTGCCCGAGATTCGATCGTCGGTATACCAATACCTCGTTCAATCTCGTTACCGGCAAGTCACTTTTCTCGTTACCGTAATGCATGATCCCGTGATCAAACACTTTGATCACATTGAGCTCATTGTGATGATGCATTGCCGAGAGGGCCCGGTGATACCTCTCCGTCAAGCGGAGTGACAAATCCCAGTCTCGATCCATGTCAACCCAACAGCCACTTTCAGAGATACCCGTAGCATACCTTTATAGTCACCCAGTTACGTTGTGACGTTTGGCATACCCAAAGCACTCCTACGGTATCCGGGAGTTACACGATCTCATGGTCTAAGGAAAGGATACTTGACATTGGATAACTCTAGCAAACGAACTATGCGATCTTATGCTATGTTTAGGATTGGGTCTTGTCCATCACATCATTCTCCTAATGATGTGATCCCGTTATCGATGACATCCAATGTCCATAGTCAGGAAACCATGACTATCTGTCGATCAACGAGCTAGTCAACTAGAGGCTCACTAGGGACATGTTGTTGTCTGTTATTCACCCATGTATTACGATTTCCGGTTAACACAATTATAGCACGAATAAAGACAATTATCATGAATAAGGAAATATAATAATAATGCTTTTATTATTGCCTCTAGGGCATATTTCCAACATGCTGCTCGCGCATCGTCATCATACCCTAGCTCTGGGAGCGTCGCGTCGCAGCGGTTGTTTTGGATGAGATCTGAGAGGGAGGGAGTGGTGGAGGAAGTGGCGGAGAGCCGATGCGTCGGCCAAATAACCTCTCCCCCTCCCCCCCCCCATGTAGGATCGGAAGTATGTCTAGAGGGGGGTGATTAGACTACTTGACCAAATAAAAACTTAACCTTTTCCCAATTTTAGTTCTTGGCAGATTTTAGCAACTTTAGGACAAGTCAAGCAATCATCACACAATTCAAGCAAGCATGCAAAGAGTATATAGGCAGCGGAAAGTAAAGCATGCAACTTGCAAGAATGTAAAGGGAAGGGTTTGGAGAATTCAAACGCTATTGGAGACACGGATGTTTTTCCCATGGTTCGGATAGGTGGTGCTATCCTACATCCACGTTAGTGGAGACTTCAACCCATGAAGAGTAACGGTTGCGCGAGTCCACGGAGGGCTCCACCCACAAAGGGTCCATGAAGTAGCAACCTTGTCTATCCCACCATGGCCATCGCCCACGAAGGACTTGCCTCACTAGCGGTAGATCTTCACGAAGTAGGCGATCTCCTTGCCCTTACAAACTCCTTGGTTCAACTCCATAGTCTTGTCGGAGGCTCCCAAGTGACACCTAGCCAATCTAGGAGACACCACTCTCCAAGAAGTAACAAATGGTGTGTTGATGATGAACTCCTTGATCTTGTGCTTCAAATGATAGTCTCCCCAACACTCAACTCTCTCTCACAGGATTTGGATTTGGTGGAAAGAAGATTTGAGTGCAAAGCAACTTGGGGAAGGCTAGAGATAAGGATTCATATGGTAGGAATGGAATATCTTGGTCTCAACACATGAGTAGGTGGTTCTCTCTCAGAACATATGAGTTGGAAGTGTAGATGTGTTCTGATGGCTCTCTCTCCGAATGAAGAGGAGGTGGAGGGGTATATATAGCCTCCACTTAAAATCCAACCGTTACACACAATTTACCAATCTCGGTGGGACCGAATCAACAAACTCGGTCGGACCGAAAAGGTAAACCTAGTGACCGTTAGAGTTTTTCGGTGGGACTGACATGCATCTCGGTAGGACCGATATGGTTAGGGTTTGGGCATAACGTAATCTCGGTGAGACCGATTACACAAACTCGGTGAGACCGATTTGGTAATTAGCTAACCAGAGAGTTGGTCAGGCAAACTCGGTGGGACCGATTTGCTCTTTCGGTGAGACCGAAAAGTTACAAAAGGGAAACAGAGAGTTTGCATTGCAATCTCGGTGGGACCGATCCGCTCTTTCGGTGAGACCGAAAAGTTACGAAAAGGAAACAGAGAGATTGCAATCCCATCTCGGTGAGACCGAGATCCCTATCGGTGAAACCGATTTGCTAGGGTTTTGGCAGTGGCTTATGACATATGAAGACTCGGTGGCGCCGGATAGAAAGAATCGGTATGACCGAGTTTGGCTTAGGGTTTAGGTCATATGTGGATATGGGAAAGTAGTTGAGGATTTTGGAGCATATCATTAAGCACATAAGGCAAAGAGCTCATTAAGCAACACCTCATCCCTCCTTGATAGTATTGGCTTTTCCTATGGACTCAATGTGATCTTGGATCACTAAAATGTAAAATGAAGAGTCTTGAGCTTTTGAGCTTGAGCCAATCCTTTGTCCTTAGTATTTTGAGGGTTCCACTTTCACCATTCATGCCATGCCAATCATTGAGCTTTCCTGAAATAGTTATCTTGGAATATCATTAGCTCAATGAGCTATATGTTGTTATGAATTACCAAAACCACCTAGGGATAGTTGCACTTTCAATCTCCCCCTTTTTGGTAATTGATGAAAACATATAGATAAAAGCTTCGACAAATGGTAATAAGAATGAATTACATCGTCGCTTTGAGAAGTATGTGATAAGTAAGAGCTCCCCCTAAATTTGTGCATATTTAAAATTTGCTTTGGACTGCAAATGCACAAGAAGTTAGAATTATGGGTTACTCTTCCATGTCACATACATCTTGGTGGAGCGCTCAAAATGATTAATAATGAAATACATGCACTCATCACCAAGGCAAAGTGAATGATCACATAAGATAGATAAGATATATCAAGCATGCATAAGTGTAGCTTATGATCAAACACATGATCATCAATGTCTCACAAGCATATCAAAGTATCTCAACCAAAAGCAAACAATGTTTTAAGGACCACCAAATAAAAGCAAGAGAGAATAAAAGCAACACTCTCTCTCGAAGCCTATGATCTATACATTTTTCTCCCCCTTTGGCAACAAGTTACCAAAAAGTTCCTAGAAAATGCATAGTGCTAGATCGACACTCAGGCTTGATCTTCAGGTGGTGGTGGAGTCTGGATCACTCCAAGCACAAAGGCTTCCGTAGATGTTGTTGGAGTTGGAGCTGAAGTGGATGCTGGAGCAGGTTGGGTTGGTGTTGCGGCTGGTGCTGAGGCGGTTGCTCTTGTGTCAGGAACTGGCACTGCAGACGACCTTGAACCTCGTGGCACTCTGGCAAATGCATCTGTGGTTGTCTTCCCTCTCCTCTCCTGCATGTCATCTTGGAGTTGCTCCACTGTAGTCTGAATCTCTGTCACCTTGATATCCAGCTTGCCTGGTTCTGAGTTAGGTTGGCCAAACCTTTCTCAATCCGCAGGGTGGATGCAATCAGGTAACTAAGCTGCTCTTGCTTGGTTTTCAAGAAGTATTCAGATGCCTCCTCTTGAGTTGGCATCCTTGCAGCTTTCTCCTTCCTTGCCTTCTCCTTCTGTGCTTGTGCATGGGCTGAAGATGGTTCATCTTTGTTCATCACAACCTCATTTTCTTCAAAATCAGGATGAATAGGCAGATGTTCCTTATCCAAAAGATATATGCCAGTGCCCATCTTGGAATTGATCAGTTCCTGGATCTGAGGGGCATATCCACAACTCCTCTTCTGGTCTGCTGCAGTCCTCTTGATTGTTTCTATCATAAGGCTCATGACTTTGAACTTCTGAGGCACATCAAAGATATGAAGCAAATTGATTGCATGGCCTCTGATCATCTTGTGATCACCTGACTTGGGCAACAGAGTGTGCCTTAAGATCCAATTGATGGTTGGAAATCCTGACAGAAGATAGTGTACAGATCCATACTTGAAAGTTTCAAGTGCCTTGTCAGGGATCTCTTTGTACATGTTGATCATGGAGTTGTGGTCCATCTTCTTCTTGGAATAGACATCCAAGTCATCTTCATTTTCCTCTGGGGCATTGATCAACTTTGCCCATTCCTCAACAGTTGAGTGGTACCTTGTACCTTCAGACATCCATGTGATCCTTCCATCTGGGTAAAAGTGTGTTGTGGATTAGAACTGCATGATAAGTTCCTCATTCCACTTTGTGAGCTTTTGCCCAACAAAGTCTGCTACTCCACACGCCTTAAAGCTGTCCTGCACTCCATGGTAGTGCTCTTCGTGGTCCTTGATGTATTGCCAATCGACCCATCTCATGTCACATACAATGGGCTTCTTGTCTAACAAGACTGTCTCATAGAAGTCTTGCTGTTCCTTAGTATGGAACCTGTAGTCTACAGCAGTCCTTCTCCTGGTAGCATAGGGATCCTCTGCTCTCCATTTTCTCAATCCAGAGTCTCTCCTGATTTTCATATCCTCGGCCACAGGATGAGCATCATTGTGGTCTGGGATCTTGGGCTTCAACTTTCTCAGCACTTGGCCTTCCTCTTCTTCTGCAGGTTCAGGCACTGGGGCCTTGTTTTTCTCAGCAGCTGGGATGCTCCTAGTATTCCTCTTTGGTCTTGGCTTTGGAGCTGGCTTGGCCTTGGAAGCAGACTTGGGGGCTTCCTTTGGCTTAGATGCAGCTGCTCCTGATCTAATGGCATCACCCATCAGCTTGGGTGCCTTAGGTGCTGGTGCAACACCTTCCTCTTCTTCTTCTTCTTCTTCTTCTTCATCAGAAGAATGTTGTTCAAATTCAGCCATGGGATCTACTTTCTTGCACCATCTGCCTCTTTTCCTTTCTTTCTTTGTTTCAGCTGCAACTGGCTCTTTGGGTGCAGGCTTCTTAGGAATCTTTGTTGAGGCTCTGGCCTTTGGCATGGGCTGCCTGCCTGCTGGTCTTTTGACCTTTAACCCTGGCTTGTTGCTCTACCTTGAAACATGCTCCTTTTTGAGTTCAACTTTCTTGGAAGTTGCTTCCTCCTCTGCCACATAATTTTCATCCTCTGAGTCTGAAGTTCTCTTCTTTCTCTGTCTTGTGGCAACTTTTGGCAGATTGCTAGGGGTGCTCCTGCTGCCATCATCTGAGGAACTGGAGGGACTAGTGCCCTCACTCATGTGCACAAGCTGCTCTGACTGATTCTGACTATCACTTTGATCTGACATGATGAACAAGCTGACTGCTGACCCCTGTGAATAGTTTATAGATGAGGTAGAGTGGATGAGCGTCACAAAATGCAGAGATTTTTGCAAAAAGAATGATTCAAAAACTTAGTTTTAGTTTCCCACAGAAAGCATCTCGGATCTACCGATTTTTAAACTCGGTGATACCGAAGCAGTTTTTGGAACCTAAACTAGTGAACTTGCTCAGACCGAGTCACAGTTCGGTGGCACCGAGACTGCTAGGGTTTCACAAAGTTCAAAAATCGATCACACCGATTAGTTACACTCGGTCAGACCGAGTTTCTCTTGTGCAATGGCATAGGCCAAATCGGTGGGACCGAGTTTTTCAACTCGGTGGGTCCGAGATGGTTTCGGTGGAAACCTAACCCTAAAATTTTCAAATCAAAACTAATCTACGAGTTCCTTGACTGGATAGAAGTTTATCAAACGTGGCAAGAATCATTATGATCACAATGTGCTAGGAATCGGATTGGGGAATAGCACAAAGATCGAGTCCGTACCCTAGTTCGGCGGAGACTCGCTACGGCGGCAACGGTGGGGTTGATTCCCGTTGACGGCGATGGAGACCAGCGACTGGTGGCTGCTGGCGGCGAGGAGACGATCCAGAGACCACGTCGGCAGAGCGAGCTATGGCGCGGGCGAAGAGGTTCGGAGAAATTTCCAAAATTTTGTCCATGTTTATATATAGCCCGACCCTGTCGGTGTGACCGAGTGGAACAACTCGGTGGCACCGAGATGCAAAACTGTGTACAGTTATTGCAACTCGGTGTGACCGAATAGTTCAAATCGGTTGCACCGAGATTAAAAACTTAGATCAACTTGATGATCTCGGTAGGACCGAAAGTGGGATATCGGTCAGACCGAAAATCACAAAGAGGTTTTGGAAGTTTAAGTCTATGACGAATCGGGGACTCCGAGTGCTCCTCACATAGAGTGGTTCGAATCTGACTTGATCAATTTTATGATGTAGCATGAATAGAGTTTGAGACGAGAAAAGCATAGATAGCTAGAGGGGGTTCTTAGGCATTCTTGTCCATCCACTTGGCAAAAGAACAATAAAACCAAGCAATCAAAACAATAAGTGGATGTCCTCGAATGAGTAAAATATGCAACCAACATGCTCACACAATAAAATGGCAATTAAAATATGTGACAAAACATGCACAGCCAATTCTAGCATCTATCAAGCAATTGGCGATGACTAGGTCATCTATATATGAGTATATTGACTTAGGAGTCAAATGAGAACATTTGATCATAGGTCATACTCATCGTTTAAGCTCAAGTGGGGTTACCACTTTTACATAAAGCATTGTTGTGTTCACATCATTAGAGTCGCTTTAGCTCAAGTCTTAGAGTAAAGCTCCCCCTAGATGTGATATCCCCCCGAAGAGGGATGAACTAACCTTGGGTTTTGTCGATGATGACTTCATGTAGATGTTGAAGATGTGGATGCTCAATGTTGATGTAGATCACTCGGAGCTATCCTTTTGAGTGAATTGCACTTTCAATACCTACATGGGTTAGTCCCACAAGGAACAAGCAAGTATATCCATAGACATAGAGTGATGCACATACAAGATGATGTCTATGAAAGCTTTTAGGTTACCTTGTCCCTTGACTTACCAACAAGAGGGTTTGTGACTCCTTGAACTAGTGCAAGATGTGGAAGTTGATTGCACTTGTTCTTGCCAAAATGATAAGCGTGAAGTTTGTTGGCGGAGTCACCCTCAAGAACTCTCTAGTTCTTCTTCTTTTGGATCCACACCATCTTGTGCGAATCCTTGGAGTTGTAGTCGTACTAGATGAAGTGGAACTTTAAGTAGTCTTGGGAATCCACTTGAGTAAGGTCTTAGGAGCTTCTTCAAATGCATCTATTTCCTCTTGAAGCTTGTCCTTGCCTTTTTGCTTGTAGTCTTGTGGTGGAAGATCATCTTGAGTTTGTGTCCCCTTGAAAGAAGTTGGGTCATACTTCTCTTGTTGAGGAACAAACTTTGTCTTGGGGTATTGATCTTCTTCCCACTCAACTCCATTGGCATTGAACTTTCGTTCAAAACCAACACCTTGATTCTTCCGGTGCCTTCCTTGCTTGCGTACAATCTCCTCGAATTGCTTACTTCCGGCAAGGCTTTTGTACACTCCTTTCTCTATGATTTCCTTCAATATGCTATTTTCTTGCTCAAGTGTAACTTGGCTAAGAGAATCATTAGTGGAATCAAGAGAACTACTAGAAGCAATAATATTGGATTTAACATGATCATTGTTACTACTAGAAGAAGAATCTTTCTTGTTCTTGTTACTAGACTTGACTTGAGGCATGTAAGTGGATAAGAGTAAACGTTTGGCAATGTAAGAAGAACTTTTCTTGCGGAGATCATCATTTATTGCCTTTAAAAGCTCATGCTCTTGCTCAAGATTGAGCTTTTCAAAGCGTAACTTCTCATGAGCCCTTAAAAGTTCTCGATGATCTTCGAAGATAGTTTCATGAGCTAACTTAAGAGTGTTTAGTTCTTTAGTTAGAGCCTCAATTTTCTCCTTATCATTGTCATTCGTTTTAGCATGATTAATTGACGTTTCATCATAGGATTCATCACTAGAGTTGTCAACAAGTAAATCATCATCGCCTAACAAATCATCTTCATCACTATTAAAATCTACATACTCATGATGAGTTACCTTAGGACCTTTGGCCATGAAACATCTTCCAATTCCTTCATTTGGTGAATCAAATATGTCGTAGGAGTTGGTTGACACAAGTGCTAGACCGGCAACACCTTCATCTTGAGTATATTCGGAGTCGGAGTGATAACTTCTCTCGGAGTGGTTGTCGGAGTCGGAGTCGGATACCCATTCACCAACATGAGCTTGATGTCTTCGTTTTGTGTAGCTCCTTGATGATTTTTCCTTCCTTTCCGAATCCTTGCTTCTCCGTGAGTATCTTCGTTCATAACGATCATCTCTACTCCTTCTCTCTCGTGATGGTGATTCCTCTCTTTTGCTTCTTCTTTTTGGAGAATCTTCTCTTCTTTTGTAGGGAGCCGTACACTCATTGGAATAGTGTCTGGGTCTTCCACAATTGTAGCAGTTTTGCTCTCGACTAGAAGATCTTTTGTCATTGTAGGACCTTGACTTGGAGCTTCTATCTTTGCTTCTACTCTTGTAGAACTTGTTGAAGTTCTTCACCATTAAGCTCAGTTCTTCATTGAAGTTTTGTTTCTCACTTGATGATGTGGGGGCTTCACATGAGGCTTTGTAAGCACCACTTGATTTGTTGTGAAGTTCCTCTTTATCCTTGAGTGACATCTCATGAGCAACAATTCTTCCAATGACTTCCGTTGGCTTGAGATCTTTGTAATTGGGCATCATTTGGATCAATGTGCACACGGTATCATATTTTCCATCCAAGGCTCTTAGGATCTTCTTGATGATGAATCTGTCGGTCATCTCTTCACTCCCTAAGCTGGCAATCTCATTTGTGATGAGAGCAAGCCTAGAGTACATTTCAGCGACACCTTCACCATCCTTCATTTTGAACTTGTCAAGTTGACTTTGAAGCACATACAATTTGGATTCCTTGACGGAGTCGGTACCCTCGTGCATATCAATCAAAGTATCCCAAATTTCCTTTGCATTCTCAATATGGATGATTTTGTTGAATTCTTCGGGGCACAATCCGTTGAAGAGAATATCATAAGCTTGAGCGTTGTATTGTAGCATCTTCAACTCATCCGCAGTAGCTTCACGGTTTGGTTCTTTCCCGTCGAAGAAGTCACCTTGCAAGCCAACACACACAATAGCCCAAACGGCTGGGTTATGTCCAAGAATATGCATTTTCATTTTATGCTTCCAACTAGCAAAGTTAGTACCATCAAAGTAAGGACCTCTACGGTGATAATTTCCCTCACTAGACGGCATACTCTCCTAGGTTGTGAAACCAAGGCTATGACCACCAAAAGCTATGGAAATCAAAGCAAATGGAGACCAAAGCTCGGATACCACTTGTAGGATCGGAAGTATGTCTAGAGGGGGGTGATTAGACTACTTGACCAAATAAAAACTTAACCTTTTCCAATTTTACTTCTTGGAAGATTTTAGCAACTTTAGGACAAGTCAAGCAATCATCACACAATTCAAGCAAGCATGCAAAGAGTATATAGGCAGCGGAAAGTAAAGCATGCAACTTGTAAGAATGTAAAGGGAAGGGTTTGGAGAATTCAAACGCTATTGGAGACACGGATGTTTTTCCCGTGGTTCGGATAGGTGGTGCTATCCTACATCCACGTTAGTGGAGACTTCAACCCACAAAGGGTAACGGTTGCGCGAGTCCATGGAGGGCTCCACCCACGAAGGGTCCATGAAGTAGCAACCTTGTCTATCCCACCATGGCCATCGCCCACGAAGGACTTGCCTCACTAGCGGTAGATCTTCACGAAGTAGGCGATCTCCTTGCCCTTACAAACTCCTTGGTTCAACTCCACAATCTTGTCGGAGGCTCCCAAGTGACACCTAGCCAATCTAGGAGACACCACTCTCCAAGAAGTAACAAATGGTGTGTTGATGATGAACTCCTTGCTCTTGTGCTTCAAATGATAGTCTCCCCAACACTCAACTCTCTCTCACAGGATTTGGATTTGGTGGAAAGAAGATTTGAGTGCAAAGCAACTTAGGGAAGGCTAGAGATCAAGATTCATATGGTAGGAATGGAATATCTTGGTCTCAACACATGAGTAGGTGGTTCTCTCTCAGAACATATGAGTTGGAAGTGTAGATGTGTTCTGATGGCTCTCACTCCGAATGAAGAGGAGGTGGAGGGGTATATATAGCCTCCACTTAAAATCCAACCGTTACACACAATTTACCAATCTCGGTGGGACCGAATCAACAAACTCGGTCGGACCGAAAAGGTAAACCTAGTGACCGTTAGAGTTTTTCGGTGGGACTGACATGCATCTCGGTAGGACCGATATGGTTAGGGTTTGGGCATAACGTAATCTCGGTGAGACCGATTACACAAACTCGGTGAGACCGATTTGGTAATTAGCTAACCAGAGAGTTGGTCAGGAAAACTCGGTGGGACCGATTTGCTCTTTTGGTGAGACCAAAAAGTTACAAAAGGGAAACAGAGAGTTTTCATTGAAACCTCGGTGGGACCGATCCACTCTTTCGGTGAGACCGAAAAGTTACGAAAAGGAAACAGAGAGATTGCAATCCCATCTCGGTGAGACCGAGATCCCTATCGGTGAAACCGATTTGCTAGGGTTTTGGCAGTGGCTTATGACATATGAAGACTCGGTGACGCCGGATAGAAAGAATCGGTATGACCGAGTTTGGCTTAGGGTTTAGGTCATATGTGGATATGGGAAAGTAGTTGAGGATTTTGGAGCATATCATTAAGCACATAAGGCAAAGAGCTCATTAAGCAACACCTCATCCCTCCTTGATAGTATTGGCTTTTCCTATGGACTCAATGTGATCTTGGATCACTAAAATGTAAAATGAAGAGTCTTGAGCTTTTGAGCTTGAGCCAATCCTTTGTCCTTAGTATTTTGAGGGTTCCACTTTCACCATTCATGCCATGCCAATCATTGAGCTTTCCTGAAATAGTTATCTTGGAATATCATTAGCTCAATGAGCTATATGTTGTTATGAATTACCAAAACCACCTAGGGATAGTTGCACTTTCACCCCACCACCCCCGTCGCCATTACTCGCCTCAGGAACCGCCATGGGGTCGCCCCACCGGTCAGCCACCGCGATAGATACGTGCCAAATGGCACGGGAATTCCACCATTCGGCCCATCGTGAACCCAACGTTCTCGGGCCAGATTCGTGCGTCCACCATCACCCCATCGATGTCGGCGAGCTCCAGGCAGCGCCCTCGCCGGCGGATCGAACCTGGTCGGAAGATCAGCAATGCCGTGCCGAGATTTGGCACGCAGTCGCATCGGAATCGCGTATGACGCGAGAGGCGTGCGTCGCACGTGAGCTTGTTTTCGGGTAGAAATCATAACATAGTTCGGATATATAAAGTTCACGTCCACCACCCTCGCATGCAAACCCACGTCGCCGCCATTCCCATGCATGCATGCCTCAGGCACAGACAACGAGACGGCCCATCCGAATTAGGCCCATCCGAAGTAGGCCATTAGAACCCTCCCCCCACTCCACCTATTCCCCTCGCACTGTGGCCTCCCTCCCTCCATCGCCAGATCCCCCACTCGTCCCCCTTTGTCTGCCGCCCCTGCACGCCGTCGGCGACTCCACCTCCGCTGCCCCCCGAACGAGATCGGCCGGATCCATCTCCTCAACCACCGCAGGACAGCGCAGGTACCCCCAGTTTCTGTTCACGTCTCAATGGTATCCATGCTGATAATGCTAGGTAGATCGACTGAGTGTAGCAATTTTGTGCCACCAATCCACTTTTCTGGAAAATACTTGCTAGAAAACCATCTGAAACTTGTGATGCTTGCTACTGTATAATATAGGACTTTTCAAAGTTTTGTTATGATGGCACTATTGGACACATACAGTAGAGCTGTGTTTTTAGTTGTTATACTTTCAGTTACCATCACTGCTTGGGAAAGGCCGAATTGGATGCATTCAGGTATGCAGTTGATAGTGTATCATCATAATGTAGGTGCTGTGTTGTGTGATTCTTCATGCTGAGAACTTCAGCTTTTTCAGTTATAGTGAAAGGCTTCTGTATAAAAAAACTACTAACTGATCAAAAAAACTTCTAGACAACATTCTGTATGATCTGACCAAAACTTGAACTAAATGATCACCAGAAGTTGAAGGATTTTGCATCACATCACAACCATAAGTGTTCTGCACCAGCATCATAACAATCACATAACTACATAACAAAAGCAAACTTGTTCATCATTACAAAAGCAAACTTGTTCAGCATTACAAAAGCAAACTTGTTCAACCACATAACTGCAAACTGAGACACATAATACCACAAACAACTCAATATCCCCAGTAGTACGGGTCATCCCAATGATCCTCCGCCTCTTGCCAGTACTTCAAACCTTCTTTGACGATTTCAATTTTCTTCCATGCCTCGTAGGTGACGTACGCATCTTTCGCTGTGTGCTCGATGAGGTTGTTTGGTAGTGGGCTGTCCCCCCATAGTTTGTGGTCCAATTTCTTGTTGATCTTCTGCTTCATTTCCTTGTATGATGGGTGGATGAGGCTGGCTACAAACTCAGCCAAAACCTGCCACTTCTTTCCATTGTTTGGAACTCTCCATTTGCGCTGCATGTCGACGTACTTGTCGGGGTTGATCTCCAAACCAGACAATTTCAGCTTCTCCTTGTCACCTCCAATGGAGAAGCCAACAAAGGTGTACAGCTTCTTCTCCTGCAGGAGCGGGCGGAGTTCCTTGGGCCTGCATCAAATTAATCTGGTGCATCAAATTCATCTACTTCAAAAACTTCAGAAACTACTAATTAGACAGAAAATTCAGAACTAGTATTGCATCTACTCCAGAACTTCAGAACTAGTATTGCATCTACTTCAGAACTTCAGAACTATTGCATCTACTTGAGAAACTTCAGAAACTTCAGAACTATTGCATCTACTTGAGAAACTTCAGAAACTACTAATTAGACAGAAACTTCAGAACTTCAGAACTTCAGAACTAGTATTGCATCTACTTCAGAACTTCAGAACTATTGCATCTACTTCAGAAACTACAGAAACTACTAATTAGACAGAAACTTCAGAACTTCAGAACTAGTATTGCATCTACTTCAGAACTACAGAACTATTGTGTCTACTTCAGAAACTTCAGAAACTACTAATTAGACAGAAACGTCAGAACTTCAGAAACTTCAGAACTGGATGTTTTTACCATTTGGTTGCCGCGGTGATGTGGTATACCAGGACGAGATCCTCCACGCGTAACTGTAGAACTGCGGCCATTTGCGGAGGTTCGTCTTCCCTCGTATACTCAACATCAACGCCGATCGACCAAGAAAGCATGCCGCCGTGCCTCCTCCTGATCTCGCGGATCCTCTTGTCGGCTTCGTCTGGATTGCTGGTGCATACGACATCCAACTTCTCCTTCTTCAGGTGGATATCAACCATGAGCAGCACAGTGTAGTCCTGCTTCTGCCCGGGGACCGGAACGTCACCGTCGACCACCAGCGGCTCCTTGCCAGACGCCTCACCTTGGTGATGCTTGGCAGACGGAGGGGAGTTGCTCCACGATGCCTCCGCCATTCTCTTGGCAGGCGGAGGGGAGTTGCTCCACGATTCCTCCGCCATTGCCCTCCTGGCCAGTGATGGTGGAGGCAGAGGGGAGTTGCTTGATGGTGGAGGCAGAGGGAGGCATAGGGAGGAAGATGGAGCGGCAATGGAATGAGGAGGGAGGCAGAGGGAGGCAGATGGAGCGGCAATGGAATAGGAGGGGAGTTCCCTGCGTCGTGGGGATTTGCCAGTGGAGGGGAGTCGTGGGGAGTTGCCAGTGGAGGGGAGACGTGGGGAGTTGCCTCGAAAACTCAAACGTCCTGCCCTTTGGCCCTCGAAAAATCTGGAGGGGAGACGTGGGTCCTTTGGTTTGTCCTGTTTTTGAAACAAAACAAAAAAATAACAGCCATATTTTGCTCTCACTGCAACCATATTAAGAGATCAAAAATGACACCAAAAAGTCACTGCAGCCATCCTAAATGGCATGAAAACAGCACCAAAACAACATCAGCCAAAACAACAAAAAATGCATCCACCGATCGTTCTTTATTTTTTCTAACATTCCGTGTTCTGTGTAGTGAGATAGACACAACGCTACAAATGCAGGCTGACAACGCCCGCGATTTCATGACCATCAGGACAGACGACCGCTTCATCCACGCTCCGGTCCCATGAGTCGAGTCGAAAGTAGTGATGCTATGTGTAGTTCTGAAACATTAATTGGCTCATGTTGTAATTAAACTTTAATGAATTGTATGTCTCTTTGGTTTGGACAGTCGTTCAACTTAGATGTAATCGATGCTATTTATTACTAGGACCATCAATTGTGCTATTAATGTCTTGCTTTTCTCTTCCGATCCTTTTGTTGCATACTTATTTATTGCTTATGTATTGTCTGTTGTTTGGCTTGTGCATAGAGATGTCGTCGTATGTCGTGTACAAGGGTAAGGTTCCTGAAGTCTAGGACGACTGGGAGGAGTGTCGGAGACAGGTTTACCGTTTCAGTGGTAACAGTTACAAAGGGTACACCACTAGGGCGGAGGCGTAATCTAGATACGCCCGCTATCTAGCGGGAGAGAGGAGGGAGCGTTGGAGGAAACGGATGAAGACCAGCTTCA
This sequence comes from Aegilops umbellulata, assembly GCA_032464435.1. Taxonomy (NCBI): domain Eukaryota; kingdom Viridiplantae; phylum Streptophyta; class Magnoliopsida; order Poales; family Poaceae; genus Aegilops; species Aegilops umbellulata. The sequence continues at coordinate 597,079,051 of CP136058.1, read as the reverse complement.
TCGCGATGATGCTCATCTCGATGACCGCAACTCTCTTCTATGTGATGGTAGTTTATGAAGGAAATATGCCCTAGAGGCAATAATAAAGTTATTATTTATTTCCTTACATATCATGATAAATGTTTATTATTCATGCTAGAATTGTATTAACCGGAAACATAATACATGTGTGGATATATAGACAAACAGAGTGTCACTAGTATGCCTCTACTTGACTAGCTTATTAATCAAAGGATGGTTAAGTTTCCTAACCATAGACAAAGGAGTTGTCATTTGATTAACAAGGTCACATCATTAGTTGAATGATCTGATTGACATGACCCATTCCATTAGCTTAGCACCCGATCGTTTAGTATGCTGCTATTGCTTTTATCCATGACTTATACATGTTCCTATGACTATGAGATTACGCAACTCCCGTTTACCGTAGGAACACTTTGTGTGCTACCAAACGTCACAACGTAACTGGGTGATTATAAAGGTGCTCTACAGGTGTCTCCGAAAGTATTTGTTGGGTTGGCGTATTTCGAGATTAGGATTTGTCACTCCGAATGTCGGAGAGGTATCTCAGGGCCTTCTCGGTAATGCACATCACATAAGCCTTGCAAGCATTGCAACCAATGAGTTGGTTGCGGGATGATGTATTACGGAACGAGTAAAGAGACTTGCCGGTAACGAGATTGAACTAGGTATTGGATACCGACGATCGAATCTCGGGCAAGTAACATACCGATGACAAAGGGAACAACGTATGTTGTTATGCGGTCTGACCGATAAAGATCTTCGTAGAATATGTAGGAGCCAATATGGGCATCCAGGTCCCGCTATTGGTTATTGACCGGAGAGGTGTCTCGGTCATGTCTACATTGTTCTCGAACCGTAGGGTCCGCACGCTTAAGGTTACGATGACAGTTATTATGAGTTTATGCATTTTGATGTACCGAAGGAGTTCAGAGTCCCGGATGTGATCACGGACATGACGAGGAGTCTCGGAATGGTTGAGACGTAAAGATTGATATATTGGACGGCTATGTTCGGACATCGGAATGGTTCCGAGTGGTTTCGGATAATACCAGAGTGCCGGAGGGGTTACCGGAACCCCCCAGGGGAAGTATGGGCCTTATTGGGCCGCGAGGGGAGAGAGAGGGCCACGCTAGGAGGTGGCGCCCCCCCATGGGCAGTCTGAATTGGACAAGGAGGGGGGGCGCGGCCCCCCTTTCCCTCTCCCTCTCCCTCTCTTTCCTTCCCCCTTCCTCCCTCCTAGTTGGACTAGGAAAGGGGAGTCCTACTCCTACTAGGAGGAGGACTCCCCCCTCCCTTGGCGCGCCTCTAGGCCGGCCGGCCCTCCCCCCTTGCTCCTTTATATACGGGGGCAGGGGGGCACCCTAGGATACACAAGTTGATCCTTGAGATCATTCCTTAGCCGTGTGCGGTGCCCCCCTCCACCATATTCCACCTCGGTCATATTGTCGCAGTGTTTAGGCGAAGCCCTGCGTCGGTAGTTCATCAAGATCGTCACCACGCTGTCGTGCTGACGGAACTCATCCCCGGAGGTTTTGCTGGATCGAGACCCGGGGACGTCATCAAGCTGTACGTGTGTCAAGAACTCGGAGGCGCCGGAGTAACGGCGCTTGGATCGGTCGGATCACGAGGAGGACGTACGACTACTTCCTCTATGTTGTGTCAACGCTTCCGCTTCGGTCTACGAGGGTACGTAGACAACACTCTCCCCTCTCGTTGCTATGCATCACCATGATCTTGCGTGTGCGTAGGAAATTTTTTGAAATTACTACGTTCCCCAACAGTGGCATCCGAGCCTAGGTTTTTATGGTTTGATGTTTTGCACGAGTAGAACACAAGTGAGTTGTGGACGATACAAGTCATACTGCCTACCAGCATGTCATACTTTGGTTCGGCGGTATTGTTGGATGAAGCGGCCCGGACCGACATTACGCGTACGCTTACGCGAGACTGGTTCTACCGCCGTGCTTTGCACACAGGTGGCTGGCGGGTGTCAGTTTCTCCAACTTTAGTTGAACCGAGTATGGCTACGCCCGGTCCTTGAGAAGGTTAAAACGGAGTCTATTTGACAAACTATCGTTGTGGTTTTGATGCGTAGGTGAGATTGGTTCTTGCTTAAGCCCATAGCAGCCACGTAAAATTTGCAACAAACAAAGTAGAGGACGTCGAACTTGTTTTTGCAGGGCATGTTGTGATGTGATATGGTCAAGACATGATGCTATATTTTATTGTATGAGATAATCATGTTTTGTAACCGAGTTATCGGCAACCGGCAGGAGCCGTATGGTTGTCGCTTTATTGTATGCAATGCAATCGCCCTGTAATGCTTTACTTTATCACTAAGCGGTAGCGATAGTCGTAGAAGCATAAGATTGGCGAGACGACAACGATGCTACGATGGAGATCAAGGTGTCACGTCGGTGACGATGGTGATCATGATGGTGCTGCAGAGATGGAGATCACGAAGCACAAGATGATGATGACCATATCATATCACTTATATTGATTTGCATGTGATGTTTATCTTTTATGCATCTTATCTTGCTTTGATTGACGGTAGCATTATAAGATGATCTCTCACTAAATTATCAAGAAGTGTTCTCCCCGAGTATGCACCGTTGCCAAAGTTCGTCGTGCCCAGACACCACGTGATGATCGGGTGTGATAAGCTCTACGTCCATCTACAACGGGTGCAAGCAAGTTTTGCACACGCAGAATACTCGGGTTATACTTGACGAGCCTAGCATATGCAGATATGGCCTCGGAACACGGAGACCGAAAGGTCGAGCGTGAATCATATAGTAGATATGATCAACATGATGATGTTCACCATTGAGAAATAATCCATTTCACGTGATGATCGGTTATGGATTAGTTTTGATTTGGATCACGTGATCACTTAGATGATTAGAGGGATGTCTATCTAAGTGGGAGTTCTTAAGTAATATGATTAATTGAACTTAAATTTATCATGAATTTAGTCCCTGATAGTATCTTGCTTGTTTATGATGATTGTAGATAGATGGCTCGTGCTGTTGTTCCGTTGAATTTTAATGCGTTCCTTGAGAAAGCAAAGTTGAAAGATGATGGTAGCAATTACACGGACTGGGTCCGTAACTTGAGGATTATCCTCATTGCTGCATAGAAGAGTTACGTCCTGGATGCACCGCTAGGTGCCAGGCCTGCTGCTGGAGCAACGCCAGATGTTATGAACGTCTGGTAGAGCAAAGCTGATGACTACTCGATAGTTCAGTGTGCCATGCTTTACGGCTTAGAACCGGGACTTCAACAACGGTTTGAGAACCATGGAGCATATGAGATGTTCCAGGAGTTGAAGTTGATATTCAAACAGAATGCCCGGATTGAGAGATATGAGGTCTCCAATAAGTTCTATAGCTGCAAGATGGAAGAGAATGGTTATGTCAGTGAGCATATACTCAAGATGTCTGGGTATTATAATCACTTGAATCAGCTGGGAGTCAATCTTCCGGATGATTGCGTCATTGACAGAATTCTCCAATCACTGCCACCAAGCTACAAAGGCTTCGTGATGAACTATAATATGCAAGGGATAGATAAGTCTATCACCGAGCTCTTCGCAATGCTAAAGGCTGCGGAGGTAGAAATCAAGAAGGAGCATCAAGTGTTGATGGTCAATAAGACCACTAATTTCAAGAAAAAGGGCAAAGGGAAGAAGAAGGGGAACTTCAAAAGGAACAACAAACAAGTTGCTGCTCAAGAGAAGAAACCCAAGTCTGGACCTAAGCCTGAAACTGAGTGCTTCTACTGCAAGCAGACTGGTCACTGGAAACGGAACTGCCCCAAGTATTTGGCGGATAAGAAGGATGGCAAGGTGAACAAAGGTATATGTGATATACATGTTATTGATGTGTACCTTACTAGAGCTCGCAGTAGCACCTGGGTATTTGATACTGGTTCTGTTGCTAATATTTGCAACTCGAAACAGGGACTACGGATTAAGCGAACACTGGCAAAGGACGAGGTGACGATGCGCGTAGGAAACGGTTCCAAAGTCGATGTGATCGCAGTCGCCACGCTCCCTCTACATCTACCTTCGGGATTAGTATTAGACCTAAATAATTGTTATTTTGTGCCAGCGTTGAGCATGAACATTATATCTGGATCTTGTTTGATGCGAGACGGTTATTCATTTAAATCAGAGAATAATGGTTGTTCTATTTATATGAGTAATATCTTTTATGGTCATGCACCCTTGAAGAGTGGTCTATTTTTAATGAATCTCGATAGTAGTGATACACATATTCATAATGTTGAAGCTAAAAGATGCAGAGTTGATAATGATAGTGCAACTTATTTGTGGCACTGCCGTTTAGGTCATATCGGTATAAAGCGCATGAAGAAACTCCATACTGATGGACTTTTGGAGTCACTTGATTATGAATCACTTGGCACTTGCGAACCGTGCCTCATGGGCAAGATGACTAAAACACCGTTCTCCGGTACTATGGAGAGAGCAAAAGATTTATTGGAAATTATACATACAGATGTATGTGGTCCAATGAATGTTGAGGCTCGTGGCGGATATCGTTATTTTCTCACCTTCACAGATGATTTAAGAAGATATGGGTATATCTACTTAATGAAACACAAGTCTGAAACATTTGAAAAGTTCAAAGAATTTCAGAGTGAAGTTGAAAATCATCGTAACAAGAAAATAAAGTTTCTACGATCTGATCGTGGAGGAGAATATTTGAGTTACGAGTTTGGTCTACATTTGAAACAATGCGGAATAGTTTCGCAACTCACGCCACCCGGAACACCACAGCGCAATGGTGTGTCCGAACGTCGTAATCGCACTTTACTAGATATGGTGCGATCTATGATGTCTCTTACAGATTTACCGCTATCGTTTTGGGGTTATGCTCTAGAGACGGCCGCATTCATGTTGAATAGAACACCGTCAAAATCCGTTGAGACGACACCTTATGAACTGTGGTTTAGCAAGAAACCAAAGTTGTCGTTTCTTAAAGTTTGGGGCTGCGATGCTTATGTGAAAAAGTTTCAACCTGATAAGCTCGAACCCAAATCGGAAAAATGTGTCTTCATAGGATACCCAAAGGAGACTGTTGGGTACACCTTCTATCACAGATCCGAAGGCAAGACATTTGTTGCTAAAAACGGATCCTTTCTAGAGAAGGAGTTTCTCTCGAAAGAAGTGAGTGGGAGGAAAGTAGAACTTGATGAGGTAACTGTACCTGCACCCTTATTGGAAAGTAGTTCATCACAGGAACCGGTTTCTGTGACATCTTCACCAATCAGAGAAGAAGTTAATGATGATGATCATGAAACTACAGATCAAGTTACTATAGAACCTCGTAGATCAACCAGAGTGAGATCCGCACCAGAGTGGTACGGCAATCCTGTTCTGGAAATCATGCTACTAGATCATGACGAACCTACGAACTATGAAGAAGCGATGGTGAGCCCAGATTCCGCAAAATGGCTGGAAGCCATAAAATCTGAGATGGGATCCATGTATGAAAACAAAGTGTGGACTTTGGTTGACTTGCCCGAGGGTCGGTAAGCAATAGAGAACAAGTGGATCTTTAAGAAGAAGACAGACGCTGACAATAATGTTACTGTCTACAAAGCTCGACTTGTCGCAAAAGGGTTTCGACAAGTTCAAGGGATTGACTACGATGAGACCTTCTCACCCGTAGTGATGCTTAAGTCTGTCCAAATCATGTTAGCAATTGCCGCATTTTATGACTATGAAATTTGGCAAATGGATGTAAAGACTGCATTCCTGAATGGGTTTCTGGAAGAAGAGTTGTATATGATGCAACCAGAAGGTTTTATCGATCCAAAGGGAGCTAACAAAGTGTGCAAGCTCCAGCGATCCATTTATGGACTGGTGCAAGCATCTCGGAGTTGGAATAAACGGTTTGATAGTGTGATCAAAGCATTTGGGTTTATACAGACTTTTGGAGAAGCCTGTATTTACAAGAAAGTGAGTGGGAGCTCTGTAGCATTTCTGATATTATATGTAGATGACATATTACTGATTGGAAATGATATAGAATTTCTGAATAGCATAAAGGGATACTTGAATAAGAGTTTTTCAATGAAAGACCCCGGTGAAGCTGCTTACATATTGGGCATTAAGATCTATAGATATAGATCAAGACGCTTAATTGGACTTTCGCAAAGCACATACCTTAACAAGATTTAGAAGAAGTTCAAAATGGATCAAATAAAGAAAGGGTTCTTACCTGTATTGCAAGGTGTGAAGTTGAGTAAGACCCAAAGCCCGACCACTGCAGAAGATAGAGAGAAGATGGAAGATGTTCCCTATGCTTCAGCCATAGGCTCTATCATGTATGCAATGCTGTGTACCAGACCTGATGTGTGCCTTGCTATAAGTTTAGCAGGGAGGTACCAAAGTAATCCAGGAGTGGATCACTGGACAGGGTCAAGAATATCCTGAAGTACCTGAAAAGGACTAAGGAAATGTTTGTCGTGTATGGAGGTGACAAAGAGCTCATCGTAAAGGGTTACGTTGATGCAAGCTTTGACACTGATCCGGACGATTCGAAATCGCAAACCGGATACGTATTTACATTAAACGGTGGAGCTGTCAGTTGGTACAGTTCTAAACAAAGCGTCGTAGCGGGATCTACATGTGAAGCGGAGTACATAGCTGCTTCGAAAGCAGCAAATGAAGGAGTCTGGATGAAGGAGTTCATATCCGATCTAGGTGTCATACCTAGTGCATCGGGTCCAATGAAAATCTTTTGTGACAATACTGGAGCAATTGCCTTGGCGAAGGAATCCAGATTTCACAAGAGAACCAAGCACATCAAGAGACGCTTCAATTCCATCCGGGACTTGGTCCAGGTGGGAGACATAGAGATTTGCAAGATACATACGGATCTGAATGTAGCAGACCCGTTGACTAAGCCTCTTCCACGGGCAAAACATGATCAGCACCAAGACTCCATGGGTGTTAGAATCATTACTGTGTAATCTAGATTATTGACTCTAGTGCAAGTGGGAGACTGAAGGAAATATGCCCTAGAGGAAATAATAAAGTTATTATTTATTTCCTTACATATCATGATAAATGTTTATTATTCATGCTAGAATTGTATTAACCGGAAACATAATACATGTGTGGATATATAGACAAACAGAGTGTCACTAGTATGCCTCTACTTGACTAGCTTATTAATCAAAGGATGGTTAAGTTTCCTAACCATAGACAAAGGAGTTGTCATTTGATTAACAAGGTCACATCATTAGTTGAATGATCTGATTGACATGACCCATTCCATTAGCTTAGCACCCGATCGTTTAGTATGCTGCTATTGCTTTTATCCATGACTTATACATGTTCCTATGACTATGAGATTATGCAACTCCCGTTTACCGTAGGAACACTTTGTGTGCTACCAAACGTAACAACGTAACTGGGTGATTATAAAGGTGCTCTACATGTGTCTCCGAAAGTATTTGTTGGGTTGGCGTATTTCGAGATTAGGATTTGTCACTCCGAATGTCGGAGAGGTATCTTAGGGCCTTCTCGGTAATGCACATCACATAAGCCTTGCAAGCATTGCAACCAATGAGTTGGTTGCGGGATGATGTATTACGGAACAAGTAAAGAGACTTGCCGGTAACGAGATTGAACTAGGTATTGGATACCGACGATCGAATCTCGGGCAAGTAACATACCGATGACAAAGGGAACAACGTATGTTGTTATGCGGTCTGACCGATAAAGATCTTCGTAGAATATGTAGGAGCCAATATGGGCATCCAGGTCCCGCTATTGGTTATTGACCGGAGAGGTGTCTCGGTCATGTCAACATTGTTCTCGAACCGTAGGGTCCGCACGCTTAAGGTTACGATGACAGTTATTATGAGTTTATAGATTTTGATTTACCGAAGGAGTTCGGAGTCCCGGATGTGATCACGGACATGACGAGGAGTCTCGGAATGGTCGAGACGTAAAGATTGATATATTGGACGGCTATGTTCGGACATCGGAATGGTTCCGAGTGGTTTCGGATAATACCGGAGTGCCGGAGGGGTTACCGGAACCCCCCGGGGGAAGTATGGGCCTTATTGGGCCGCGAGGGGAGAGAGAGGGCCACGCCAGGAGGTGGCCCCCCCCCATGGGCAGTCCGAATTGGACAAGGAGGGGGCGCGGCCCCCCTTTCCCTCTCCCTCTCCCTCTCTTTCCTTCCCCCTTCCTCCCTCCTAGTTGGACTAGGAAAGGGGAGTCCTACTCCTACTAGGAGGAGGACTCCCCCCTCCCTTGGCGCGCCTCTAGGCCGGCCGGCCCTCCCCCCTTGCTCCTTTATATACGGGGGCAGGGGGCACCTGGGACGCCCCCGATTCAATCGTACACTAATCATGCACGCAAATGTGTACGATCAAGATCAGGGACTCACGGGAAGATATCACAACACAACTCTACAAATAAAAATAAGTCATACAAGCATCATAATACAAGCCAGGGGCCTCGAGGGCTCGAATACAAGTGCTCGATCATAGACGAGTCAGCGGAAGCAACAATATCTGAGTACAGACATAAGTTAAACAAGTTTTGCCTTAAGAAGGCTAGCACAAACTGGGATACAGATCGAACGAGGCGCAGGCCTCCTGCCTGGGATCCTCCTAACTACTCCTGGTCGTCGTCAGCGGGCTGCACGTAGTAGTAGGCACCTCCAGAGTAGTAGGAGTCGTCGTCGAAGGTGGCGTCTGGATCCTGGGCTCCAACATCTGGTTGCGACAACCAGAAGAAAGGAAAGGGGGAAAAGGGGGAAGAAAGCAACCGTGAGTACTCATCCAAAGTACTCGCAAGCAAGGAGCTACACTACATATGCATGGATATATGTGTAAAGGGCCATATCAGTGGACTGAACTGCAGAATGCCAGAATAAGAGGGGGATAGCTAGTCTTATCGAAGACTACGCTTCTGGTCGCCTCCGTCTTGCAGCATATAAAAGAGAGTAGACTGAAGTCCTCCAAGTAGCATCGCATAGCAAAATCCTACCCGGCGATCCCCTCCTCGATGCCCTGTCAGAGAGCGATCACCGGGTTGTATCTGGCACTTGGAAGGGTGTGTTTTATTAAGTATCCGGTTCTAGTTGTCATAAGGTCAAGGTACAACTCCGGGTCGTCCTTTTACCGAGGGACACGGCTATTCGAATAGATAAACTTCCCTGCAGGGGTGCACCACATAGCCCAACACGCTTGATCCCATTTGGCCGGACACACTTTTCTGGGTCATGCCCGGCCTCGGAAGATCAACACGTCGCAGCCCCACCTAGGCACAACAGAGCGGTCAGCACGCCGGTCTAAACCTAAGCGCGCAGGGGTCTGGGCCCATCGCCCTGAGCACACCTGCATGTTGCGTACGCGGCCGGAGAGCAGACCTAGCAACCTCCATTTCAAAGGAAGTCACGTTACGCGGTCCAACCCGGCGCGCGCCGCTTAGTCGCTGATGTCACGAAGTGCTTCGGCTGATACCACGACGTCGGGATACCCATAACTACTCCCGCGTAGGTGGTTAGTGCGTATAGACCAAATGGCCAGACTCAGATCAAATACCCAGATCTCGTTAAGTGTGTTATGTATCGCGGACGCCGACTAGGGCCAGGCCCACCTCTCTCCTAGGTGGTCTGAACCTGCCCTGTCGCTCCGCCACAAAGTAACAGTCGGGGGCCATCGGGAACCCAGGCCCACCTCTACCGGGATGGAGCCACCTGCCCATTCAGCCCCCATCTCCGAACAGTATCACATGTAATGTAACAGTGTAAAGTATATAGTATATGCCCGTGATCACCCCCGAGTGATCACGGCCCGATAGTATAGCATGGCAGACGGACAAGAGTGTAGGGGCACTGATGGAACACTAGCATCCTATACTAAGCAGTAGGATTGCAGGTAAAGGTATCAACAGCAGTATCAAAGACAGGCTATGCATCAGGATAGGAATAACGAAAGCAGTAACAAGCTACACTACTCTAATGCAAGCAGTATAGAGGAGAGTAGGCAATATCTGGTGATCAAGGGGGGGGGGCTTGCCTGGTTGCTCTGGCAAGAGAGAGGGATCGTCAACTCCGTAGTCGAACGGGGCAGCAGCAGCGTCGGCCTCGATGTCTACCGAGAGGAGAGGGGGGAGAAACAATAAATATTTAAACAAGCAGAGGCATAGTGATGCAATACATGACAAGTAACGGCGTTAGAGGTGCCCTAACGCGGTATGGGATGATACCGGTGAAGGGGGGAAACATCCGGGAAAGTATCCCCGGGGTTCCGCGTTTTCGGGCAGAGGAGCCGGAGGGGGAAAGTTGCGAGTTTGAGATGTTAGGGGTGTGCGGTGGATGAACGGGCTGCGTATCCGGGTTCGTCTCGTCGTTCTGAGCAACTTCCATGTTGAAAATAATTTAATCCGAGTTACGGATTAAAAGATATGATTTTCTAAAGATTTTATTAATTTCTGGAATTTAATTAATTATTTAAATCTAACATTATCCAAAACAGTGTTTGCTGACGTCAGCATGACGTCAGCAGTCAACAGGGGTGTTCACTGGTCAAACTGACGTGTGGGTCCCACTGGTCAGTGACTGTTTATCCTAATCAGGGTTAAACTAATCTAACTACTATTTAATTAAACTAATTAGTTAATTAGGTTAATCTAATTACGATTAATTAACTTAATTAATTCCTTAATTAATTAATTAATTAATTAATTAATTAATTATTTAATTCCTTTTTTTTAAATCGTTCTGGGCGGGGCCCCCTAGTCAGTGGCCCATAGAGGCCACAACGGGCGACGGGTGCGGGCGCACGGGCGCGGGCGTGCGTGCCCGAGGCCACCCGGGGCGGGGAGCACACAGGCGCCCAGGAGGGCGGGCGCCGGCGGCCACGGCGCGGCCGGCCGGAGCCGCGAGGGCTAGGGCGGCGACCACGAGGGGGCCGCGGGTACGGGGCGCCGAGTGCGGGCGCAGGGCAGAGCCCGAGTGGGCGCATGCCCAGGGGCGAGGGGTGGCGGACCCGGCAGTTCGCCAAGGCAGGGGAGGCCGGTCGCCTGAGGCGACAGCGGCGAGGCCGGCCGGATCGAAGGGAGGGGCGCGGCGTGCGCGCGAGGCGGAGCGGCGCTGGCTGCACGGGGCAGAGTGGCGGAGGCGGGACGGAGAAGAGGCGCGGCGGGGCGTGTGGCATGGATGCATCAGGGGCGCGCGGCACACGAGCCGAACGCGGTGACCGCGGTGCAGGGGCGTGGACGGCGCGGATGGTGGCGTGAGGGAGGGAAGGCAGGGGCGCCACGGGGCGCAGGGCGGCGACAGGGGGGCACGGGCGGCACGGGCTTGTGCCCACGCGACGAGCGCGCGTCGGCCGTGGCCGGGTGCGGGGAGAGGGCGAGAGGGAGCGCGGGGTGCGGCTCCGAGCGACGCTCCGAGGCGCCGGCGACAGAGGGAAAGGGGGAGAGGAGGCGGAGCTCACTGGGGCGGTAGGGACTGGGCAATGGGGGTCGACGAGGAGTCGGGGACGACGTGCGGCGACGGAGTCGGGGCGGCGTGGTTCCGGCGAGGTGGCGTCGATCGGCACCGAGGCGAGGTTGCCAGGCGACGGCGCGTCCAGATCGAGGGAGAGGGGGCGCCGCGGCGAGGTCGAAGTAGCAGGAGGGGCGAGGTGGCGGCGCGCCAAGGGTGGGGCGGCGTCGGGGCGAGGTGGCGTCGGTGTGGTGCGCCCCGATCCCGATTGGATCGGGAGGAGAGGGAGAGTGGCCGGCTGGGCCTGGTGGTGGCTCAGTTGGGCCTGTGGTCAGCTGGGCCGAAGCCCAGGGGGGTTTCTCTTCTATATTTTTTTGTCTTTTGTTTTTTTTGTTTTATCTCTTTTCTTTTATTTATTTTCTTTTACTGTTTTAATTGAACCTAGGGCACTTAAGTATTTTATAAATTTGTGTTTTCTTTACTATGATTACCTATGCCATTTTTGGCACTGCCCGAACATTTTGTTTCAATATTTGAAAACTTTTATTGTTTGACACATTTTGAATTTGAATTTTGGAACGGTTTTTGATCTAACGATAGCTTAGCAATAGTAATTGTGGTGACGTGGTATCATTAGCCGACGTTACTGTAGCTTGACTAACCGGGCGTCACAATTCTCCTCCAGTACAAGAAATCTCGTCCCGAGATTTAAGAGGGGGACTAGGGGGTAAGGTCTGGTTACGAAATTCTAATGAACCCTCGCGGTCATACTTGCTCTTCTCAAAGAGGTCGGTCCATTACGTTGATGTCTTCATTTCTCTGATTTAGGTCATCATGATGAAGTCATCATCCTTTCTTCGGGAACTCCATCGTACGTATGAAGGTCAAGGGGTAACTTCGGAAGAACGGACCGCTACAATGTTGCTTATCTGGTAGATAACATTAGGAAAGGTGGCGAGAAGTAACTCTTGAATAGATACTTAACAAATTATCGAGAGCAACGTAAGAAGGTGCAAAATGGAAGTTTCAAGCCCATAGGCAATCGTTTGTTGCCTATCAGAAGGTGAAAGGGGTTCAGAGCAACGAGAATAAGTATTGCATCTGATACCCGAATAGATCACTTGGCAGGTGGCCCGTGAGTTACATAAGAAGTCAAGTGCGAGGAATAACTCTGGAAACCGGGGGTGTACAGGAGAGTCAGGTTTCGATCCTGGGACCTGTGGGTTATGGGCCCACCATGTGGTTTTTTTTAATAGGAGCAATGACATCTTGCACGGTCATGATAGGAAGGCATGTCAGAGAGTACCATGTCAGTTATGTCGGCAACAACGTCGATACCAAGGGCGAGGGACGAAGAGAACCATTTTCCTGCTCATTGAGCGAGGCGGACCAATAGGCAAAGTTCCCGTCCATCGGTGGCTACCAGAATGTCATCAACAATAGTAACAGGGTCTTTCTGACAGAGTTGTACAACGAGGTGTTTACATAAGCAGAAGAATATTACCGCTTAGATTATATAGATCACAAGAAAGGTCAAACAAACCAATGGAAAGGAAAATGTGATCATCAGGCTAAACAGAACAATGGAAAGGAAATTTAAACACATAATTCAGGGGTATATCCTTCCCAAGGACAAGCAGAGCATGATATCCATGACAGGATATTATGTAGAAAACCCTTTAGGTAAGGGGAGAGAGAAATATCATGACATTACCCATAAAACGGTGTTTGGTTAATTTAGCAGGAAACATTTAGCATTGTCTACAAATGTTCTTGTTGAAAATCAGAGTACAACCAACATGCTTCAAGATAGCATTGACATGGTCATCAGATAAAGATCAGACTTTGGAAACACAAAGGATCCATCAGGAACAACTTATAGAATAAGTCTTATAGTTTCCTCATGGAGGAATGGATAACTTTGCTAAAAGGGAACTATAACAATAGGGCCTCCGGCCAAGTGTGCTAGGCATGACAACACCTTACCGGGTCACATTAAGACCAATGTGATAACTCTTGGAAATATGTTCCAACCATCATATCTGACCGCGATTCAGATTTGATTGGTGTCAGGATACCTCGGACTCAGGATGCCTGAGAAGAAAGGTGCAACATAAATTGTCGAGATGACATTGTAAGATTCTCGGGAAATTTACTACGGAAGCGAGTTCCGAAACAAAAGCTCATCATTAAACCAATGATGGGATAAGGAGGTAGCTGATGAATTCAGCGACAATTCATCGAGACTTCCAAAAGATGGGTTTCCACAAGTATGTGAACAAAGAGATATCATTAATCAGATGAAATGATATAAGGGAATATGCTCGAGGAGAACATACCCAGTTTAAGCATTGGTTGATAGGTGCACCCGAAATATGGGTTGGGTTGCACGACCAACGTCGGAATGGTGATTCAATAATCAATAGTCTAAGAATGAACGGCCGACCATTAACTTCAAAACAATAGGACTGCTAGAAGGGCAGAATCCAAACAGCACCGTTCACTTGTTGGTACATTGGTTGGAATCAACACGAGGACCAAGAAAGAATGGTGAGAGTGAGAAGTATCACCATACCAAGAATTCTTAAGAGGTGGTGAATTTCTCACGACATTTTTGACATAGAAGATGGTAATACTTCAAGGTAGAACATAACATAAGTCGGTTAACAAGGAACTCAAGGTATAGCCACAACACGAACAAGTTTGTGTTGGAAAGAAGGCAAGGAAGTAGTCGATGACACACAAATCATCGAGGGGCAAGGATGGTAATTCTTATCATGAACTTGTTTGTTATTCTGGAATAGCTCAGAAAGTTGATAATGATCACGACACATTTGTCGAGAGATTACCTGAAGATGTAATCGATCCGTGATCACATCAAGTCAAAAGAATGATGAAGCAAGAGGTTATTGGAACCATGGGTAAGACACAAACTCGGAATCAAGCTTGTTGTCTGAGGTGGAATGATAAGACAAGGAAATCAACGTAAGCTTAGCTCAGCGTCGAATAATTGTGCTACGGGAAGAAGGACCGGGTGGCACAGTTAAACTATAGCAGGATAACGATATAGTTGATCAGGCTAGGAATGACTTGATCGGGTACAAAATCATACTTAATTAAGATTACTAAAAGTTGTTGAACCGTAGTGCGGACTCGGTTCAGTTATCAGTGTCTTCGAGTTTTTAATAACTCAGAGTCCATGAAAAATTGTAATCAGCGAGAATGTAGTACTTGATGAAGAACTCATAAGAAGTTATGTAGTTCCAAGGTAATCTCGAGATACCAGGGGGTAATACTCGACGACAGATCAAAGTAGAGGTTGGACTGGTGTATTGATCCATAGATGACAAGTGATTAAACTTGTCCGAGAAATGGGATCAAAGAGAAAATATGGTCGGAACCATGATTGTAAAAGGCCAGACCCCAGATATAAGATGGACTTATATCAAGGGAATAATTAATTTTTAATCAGAAGCATCGATGAGAAGATGTACATCGTGTCCATGGGCATGAACATAAAGTTCAAGGTCGACTCCCACTTCTCCAATGCATAATCTTTCATTCACTTCTCGCGTTCGATAAAGTTGTATTGTTGAAATTTTATCTAGCAAAATACCAGAAGAGTATGACTCGTGAAAACTCCCGAGTTCACTCATATAAAAGGAAGGCATAGGTTCAACCCGTCGGGGTATCGTGGAAACATATACCACAAGCTTCAATATTAAATACCACCAGCTCGAAAGTAGGGCATGGTTGGCCAAGCAGATGATACAATTTACCAAGGGCATTATGTATCAGGTAAAGAACTCACAAGAATTTTGGTTGTGAAGGACACTGTCGGATAATAACCTGGCAACGGGTATGGCGGTCCACAACGGGGCTGATGTGAGTATCGGTACTCAATCAAAGGAAGAAGGAATGCCAAGGCATCGGATTATAGAAACCACTGACTAATTCAAAGCATAATGCAAAGAAATTTTATGATTTCCAAATCAAGGGATCAGAAGAAATCGTTCTGATCGAAAATGAATAAGTTCAATAGACTTAGAAGCACAAACGATCAAGGCATTGATTGGTTAAGAACCAGCTCATGTTTAGAATGACGTCTGAGCCGGGAAGATAATTTAAAAGAATCAACTGATGAGTGCGTGCTTTCACACACATGTTGAATCGATAGGATCAAAATGATGGTGTCAAAGGATACTAATGAATATTGCTACACATATGGAAAGCATCCATATTGCAAACAGACAAGTATTTGCCGAGCAATAGTTTGAGGAGGATACTCGGAAGATCGGGTAGTATTTCCAAGTATTTTGAAAAGCATATGAACAACTGGGGATAAGCGGATACTCAATAAGTGCGAGAATTATCCGTAGGGGTATTCAGGTGACAAAGAACAGTAAGGCAGTAAGCTTAAAGGATTATCGAAACAACGACGAGTGTTTCGGGGTATCTTGTAATAACAAGATCAATTGGAGAATAAAAGTAAGGATGGCAACCGTATGTATTTATCCATAAGGGTTGACGGTGGAAGGGGAATTGCAAACACGATGAACACAAGTTCTCGGGTTAACAACAAAGAGTAACTCCAGGGTCTTCTGGTGCTGCAGACGATCATCGGCAATAAGGTGCTCTCCGGGTGAAAGTGATAACGAGAACCTAGAGTTAGATTTTAGTAAAATCATTTAACCCGAATAGAAGAGATGTCAGGGTCCCAGAGTATAGGTCAAGGAGTAAAAGATCCTACAACCACCCGATGGCGACGTGTGCCCGTAAGACACACAGCCATGTTAGTAAAAGTTTTGTAATGTCTAGACTCGACTTCGGCCAAGGAGTTGGGAAGGGGGATTCCTACAGGCAGTCGGCTCTGATACCAACTTGTGACGCCCCCGATTCAATTGTACACTAATCATGCACGCAAATGTGTACGATCAAGATCAGGGACTCACGGGAAGATATCACAACACAACTCTACAAATAAAAATAAGTCATACAAGCATCATAATACAAGCCAGGGGCCTCGAGGGCTCGAATACAAGTGCTCGATCATAGACGAGTCAGCGGAAGCAACAATATCTGAGTACAGACATAAGTTAAACAAGTTTTGCCTTAAGAAGGCTAGCACAAACTGGGATACAGATCGAACGAGGCGCAGGCCTCCTGCCTGGGATCCTCCTAACTACTCCTGGTCGTCGTCAGCGGGCTGCACGTAGTAGTAGGCACCTCCAGAGTAGTAGGAGTCGTCGTCGAAGGTGGCGTCTGGATCCTGGGCTCCAACATCTGGTTGCGACAACCAGAAGAAAGGAAAGGGGGAAAAGGGGGAAGAAAGCAACCGTGAGTACTCATCCAAAGTACTCGCAAGCAAGGAGCTACACTACATATGCATGGATATATGTGTAAAGGGCCATATCAGTGGACTGAACTGCAGAATGCCAGAATAAGAGGGGGATAGCTAGTCTTATCGAAGACTACGCTTCTGGTCGCCTCCGTCTTGCAGCATATAGAAGAGAGTAGACTGAAGTCCTCCAAGTAGCATCGCATAGCAAAATCCTACCCGACGATCCCCTCCTCGATGCCCTGTCAGAGAGCGATCACCGGGTTGTATCTGGCACTTGGAAGGGTGTGTTTTATTAAGTATCCGGTTCTAGTTGTCATAAGGTCAAGGTACAACTCCGGGTCGTCCTTTTACCGAGGGACACGGCTATTCGAATAGATAAACTTCCCTGCAGGGGTGCACCACATAGCCCAACACGCTTGATCCCATTTGGCCGGACGCACTTTTCTGGGTCATGCCCGGCCTCGGAAGATCAACACGTCGCAGCCCCACCTAGGCACAACAGAGCGGTCAGCACGCCGGTCTAAACCTAAGCGCGCAGGGGTCTGGGCCCATCGCCCTGAGCACACCTGCACGTTGCGTACGCGGCCGGAGAGCAGACCTAGCAACCTCCATTTCAAAGGAAGTCACGTTACGCGGTCCAACCCGGCGCGCGCCGCTCAGTCGCTGACGTCACGAAGTGCTTCGGCTGATACCACGACGTCGGGATACCCATAACTACTCCCGCGTAGGTGGTTAGTGCGTATAGACCAAATGGCCAGACTCAGATCAAATACCCAGATCTCGTTAAGTGTGTTATGTATCGCGAACGCCGACTAGGGCCAGGCCCACCTCTCTCCTAGGTGGTCTGAACCTGCCCTGTCGCTCCGCCACAAAGTAACAGTCGGGGGCCGTCGGGAACCCAGATCCATCTCTACCGGGATGGAGCCGCCTGCCCCTTCAGCCCCCATCTCCGAACAGTATCACATGTAATGTAACAGTGTAAAGTATATAGTATATGCCCGTGATCACCCCCGAGTGATCACGGCCCGATAGTATAGCATGGCAGACGGACAAGAGTGTAGGGGCACTGATGGAACACTAGCATCCTATACTAAGCAGTAGGATTGCAGGTAAAGGTATCAACAGCAGTATCAAAGACAGGCTATGCATCAGGATAGGAATAACGAAAGCAGTAACAAGCTACACTACTCTAATGCAAGCAGTATAGAGGAGAGTAGGCGATATCTGGTGATCAAGGGGGGGCTTGCCTGGTTGCTCTGGCAAGAGAGAGGGATCGTCAACTCCGTAGTCGAACGGGGCAGCAGCAGCGTCGGCCTCGATGTCTACCGAGAGGAGAGGGGGGAGAAACAATAAATATTTAAACAAGCAGAGGCATAGTGATGCAAGACATGACAAGTAACGGCGTTAGAGGTGCCCTAACGCGGTATGGGATGATACCGGTGAAGGGGGGAAACATCCGGGAAAGTATCCCCGGGGTTCCGCGTTTTCGGGCAGAGGAGCCGGAGGGGGAAAGTTGCGAGTTTGAGATGTTAGGGGTGTGCGGCGGATGAACGGGTTGCGTATCCGGGTTCATCTCGTCGTTCTGAGCAACTTCCATGTTGAAAATAATTTAATCCGAGTTACGGATTAAAAGATATGATTTTCTAAAGATTTTATTAATTTCTGGAATTTAATTAATTATTTAAATCTAACATTATCCAAAATAGTGTTTGCTGACGTCATCATGACGTCAGCAGTCAACAGGGGTGTTCACTGGTCAAACTGACGTGTGGGTCCCACTGGTCAGTGACTGTTTATCCTAATAAGGGTTAAACTAATCTAACTACTATTTAATTAAACTAATTAGTTAATTAGGTTAATCTAATTACGACTAATTAACTTAATTAATTCCTTAATTAATTAATTAATTAATTAACTATTTATTTATTTATTTAATTCCTTTTTTTAAATCGTTCTAGGCGGGGCCCCCTAGTCAGTGGCCCATAGAGGCCACAACGGGCGACGGGTGCGGGCGCACGGGCGCGGGCGTGCGTGCCCGAGGCCACCCGGGGCGGGGAGCACACAGGCGCCCAGGAGGGCGGGCGCCGGCGGCCACGGCGCAGCCGGCCGGAGCCGCGAGGGCTAGGGCGGCGACCACGAGGGGGCCGCGGGTACGGGGCGCCAAGTGCGGGCGCAGGGCAGAGCCCGAGTGGGCGCATGCCCAGGGGCGAGGGGCGGCGGACCCGGCAGTTCGCCAAGGCAGGGGAGGCCGGTCGCCTGAGGCGACAGCGGCGAGGCCGGCCGGATCGAAGGGAGGGGCGCGGCGTGCGCGCGAGGCGGAGCGGCGCTGGCTGCATGGGGCAGAGTGGCGGAGGCGGGACGGAGAAGAGGCACGGCGGGGCGTGTGGCATGGATGCATCAGGGGCGCGCGACACACGAGCCGGACGCGGTGACCGCGGTGCAGGGGCGTGGACGGCGCGGATGGTGGCGTGAGGGAGGGAAGGCAGGGGCGCCACGGGGCGCAGGACGGCGACAGGGGGGCACGGGCGGCACGGGCTTGTGCCCACGCGACGAGCGCGCATCGGCCGTGGCCGGGTGCGGGGAGAGGGCAAGAGGGAGCGCGGGGTGCGGCTCCGAGCGACGCTCCGAGGCGCCGGCGACAGAGGGAAAGGGGGAGAGGAGGCGGAGCTCACTGGGGCGGTAGGGACTGGGCAATGGGGGTCGACGAGGAGTCGGGGACGACGTGCGGCGACGGAGTCGGGGCGGCGTTGTTCCGGCGAGGTGGCGTCGATCGGCACCGAGGCGAGGTCGCCAGGCGACGGCGCGTCCAGATCGAGGGAGAAGGGGCGCCGCGGCGAGGTCGAAGTAGCAGGAGGGGCGAGGTGGCGGCGCGCCAAGGGTGGGGCGGCGTCGGGGCGAGGTGGCGCCGGTGTGGTGCGCCCCGATCCCGATTGGATCGGGAGGAGAGGGAGAGTGGCCGGCTGGGCCTGGTGGTGGCTCAGTTGGGCCTGTGGTCAGCTGGGCCGAAGCCCGGGGGGTTTCTCTTCTATTTTTTTTGTCTTTTGTTTTTTTGTTTTATCTCTTTTCTTTTATTTATTTTCTTTTACTGTTTTAATTGAACCTAGGGCACTTAAGTATTTTATAAATTTGTGTTTTCTTTACTATGATTACCTATGCCATTTTTGGCACTGCCCGAACATTTTGTTTCAATATTTGAAATTTTTTATTGTTTGACACATTTTGAATTTGAATTTTGGAACGGTTTTTGATCTAACGATAGCTTAGCAATAGTAATTGTGGTGACGTGGTATCATTAGCCGACGTTACTGTAGCTTGACTAACCGGGCGTCACAGCACCCTAGGATACACAAGTTGATCCTTGAGATCGTTCCTTAGCCATGTGCGGTGCCCCCCTCCACCATATTCCACCTCGGTCATATTGTCGCAGTGTTTAGACGAAGCCCTGCGTCGGTAGTTCATCAAGATCGTCACTACGCCGTCGTGCTGACGGAACTCATCCCCGGAGGTTTTGCTGGATCGAGACCCGGGGACGTCATCAAGCTGTACGTGTGTCAAGAACTCGGAGGCGCCGGAGTAACGGCGCTTGGATCGGTCGGATCACGAGGAGGACGTACGACTACTTCCTCTACGTTGTGTCAACGCTTCCGCTTCGGTCTACGAGGGTACGTAGACAACACTCTCCCCTCTCGTTGCTATGCATCACCATGATCTTGCGTGTGCGTAGGAAATTTTTTGAAATTACTACGTTCCCCAACAGTTTAGATGATCGATATCGACTTGTAATGTGAAGACAAACTCGCTACTCGCGGTCTCGAGACTTGTAATGTTCTATCCTTGTTTGGTCTTTTGAATTTGGAGACTAATATGATGAATTGTATTCGGAGAGCTATCTTCTATTGTATTCGATGAATGTGCTGTTGCTGTGTGGTGCTGTCTATATTCTGTCCAATAATATATTTTGTAACCTGTGAAAATATCAGAAATGTGCATTTTTTCGACCACCTCCAAATCACCTCAGTTTTGGCACACATGATTTCTTCCACAAAAAAAACTAGGTTTCCAAGTTTTTGTATTTTTTTTGAATCTTTTTGAATTTATAATGCCCTCTAGACTGACTGCTGAAAACATCGGTCTATGCCTCAAGGGGGCATTGTAAAAAAAATTCAAAATTTTCTTGCATACACATGTTTTGCACATGTGGGTCACCATGTACAAGAAAATTTGGGTGATTTGGAGGTGGTGGAAAAATTCACGTTTTTTCAAAAACTGGCTTAAGTTAGACCAAATGGTCCATTCGGGAATGCGGGCATTTTTTCGACCACCTCCAAATCACCTCAGTTTTGGCACACATGATCTCTTCCACAAACAAAACTAGGTCTCCAAGTTTTTGTATTTTTTTGAATTTATAATGCCCTCTAGACTGACTGTTGAAAACATCGGTCAATGCCTCAAGGGGGTATTGTAAAATAATTTTTTTCAAAATTTTCTTGCATACACATGTTTTGCACATGTGGGTCACCATGTACAAGAAAATTTGGGTGATTTGGAGGTGGTGGAAAAATTCACATTTTTTCAAAAACTGGCTTAAGTTAGACCAAATGGTCCCTCCGAAAATGCGGGCATTTTTTCGACCACCTCCAAATCACCTCAGTTTTGGCACACATGATCTCTTCCACAAACAAAACTAGGTTTCCAAGTTTTTGTATTTTTTTTGAATTTTTCTGAATTTATAATGCCCTCTAGACTGACTGCTGAAAACATCGGTCTATGCCTCAAGGGGGCATTGTAAAATAATTTTTTTCAAAATTTTCTTGCATACACATGTTTTGCACATGTGGGTCACTATGTACAAGAAAATTTGGATGATTTGGAGGTGGTGGAAAAATTCACGTTTTTCAAAAACTGGCTTAAGTGACCAAATGGTCCCTCCGAGAATGCGGGCATTTTTTCGACCACCTCCAAATCACCTCAGTTTTGGCACACATGATCTCTTCCACAAACAAAACTAGGTTTCCAAGTTTTTGTATTTTTTCGATTTTTTTTAATTTATAATGCCCTCTAGACTTACTGCTGAAAACATCGGTCTATGCCTCAAAGGGGCATTGTAAAATAATTTTTTTCAAAATTTTCTTGCATACACATGTTTTGCACATGTGGGTCACCATGTACAAGAAAATTTGGGTGATTTGGAGATGGTGGAAAAATTCACATTTTTTCAAAAACTGGCTTAAGTAGACCAAATGGTCCCTCCGGGAATGCGGGCATTTTTTCGACCACCTCCAAATCACCTCAGTTTTGGCACACATGATCTCTTACACAAACAAAACTATGTTTCCAAGTTTTTGTATTTTTTTAAAAAAATTGAATTTATAATGCCCTCTAGACTGACTGCTGAAAACATCGGTCTATGCCTCAAGGGGACCTGCATGCAAGAGTCGGGGACCTGCATGCAAAAGTCGGGGACCTGCATGCAAGAGTCGGGGACCTGCATGCAAGAGTCGGGGACCTGCATGTGAATAGTGATTCATCAAGGCCTTGACAGCTACTGGCACAGCGGCTGCCGCCCGATTTGCATGCAGCGAAGATGAACGTGCATGGAGGTTTTTCAAAGATTTCCAAGCACACCCCAGTGGGCCCCGCTTATTTAAAAAATACATCAGTCATTATTGCTCTGTAAATGAAGAATATGCATGATGATTATGAATATGCATGACAACCATAGTAAGGGTGAAGAATCATAATGCCCAATTTGTCGAAATACATCATCATTCTTAAAGTTGGACATCAAATGATACACACAGAAAATGGAAACGAAAGATGCCGAACTAATACAGTAACATGGTAGTACAACCGCACTTCACTAAATTACTGTCACGATGAAATAGAATGTAAAGACCACGTCACACAAAGCTGAATGGCACACGACTTTCTCTGGCTCATCGTCGGTTCATGCTGTATGTAGATATCATAGTTCAGCCTCGAGATCCTACACAGAAGAATACAATAAATAACATGGACATCAATTATGAGTAAAACACATGCAAAAAAAATATGAACATATTTCGTACCTCTAGCAATTTAGCGCATTTACATCGATTGTGACCTGGTTTCTTGCAATAGCCACAGATATTCTCTGATCTTGACTTCTTTGTCTTTGCCTGCAGCCTTTTCTTCGGTGCACCTCGTCCTGGCACATGCACGGGATCCAGAACCTTATCAACTTTCTGCGAGTGCGGCATCAACGGGCCAAACCTAATGCTGTTATGCTGAGCATTAGTTGACTCCTTGCTGTCAGCTTGTTCAAAACTTGATTGCTTGTCATGATGTTGTGCTTGCAAAAGCATCTTTAGACGGTGATAGTCCTCATCAGAGTGGCATGCCTGGAAACTTGCGGCGTGACTACAATTCCACAACTCGCGGTACCTCTGCAGGCTTACCGAATAGTCATACATCTGGTTTTTTTCTGGTAGGTGCGTATGTACATTTTGCATTCATAGTCCACCTAGTGGGAACGCAACAACCGGGCAGAATTGTTTGTTTTAAAATCCCCAATATGTAAAAAATGTGGGAACATGGTGTGCCTGCGCATTCCAGCTTACGGCAAGAAGTGGAATCTTCAATGCGCACTCCAAACTTTTTATCCATTCTTTCCTGCTTGGACACAACATAAGTGGAATCTTCTGATCCATCTAGTATCTCTCTAATCTGACATTTGCTGACAGCATCTATGCTCCATAAGACCATCTTAAAGACACTAGGTGTGAAAACTGTTGCGGCGTGTTTCTCAAGCGGCGAAGCATTTTCCTCTGTAAATGGAACGGACTGCAAGGCTTCGATGTCATGGAGAGCTTCGTTAATCCTCGCGATGCAAGGCAACGCTCATAGTGCTCTAGCATTTCAAACAACAACATCTTACCCTCAAGATGCGTATGTAGCACAGAGTTCAAGCTCTCACTCCTCTGATTGCTACTCAATCCTATGAAACAACGCCCCTCAAGATATGGAGCACACCACAACTTTCTCATCTGATACATCTGATGCAGCCAAGACTCCTCACTGGTTACTGTATTCCGTTGTAAGAATTGTATCCATTTTATCTCATGCTCTTCAATGGAAGAAGTATCATAAATGAAAGATCTGAATTCCTCCTTTACGTCGTCATCATGCAGATGGCGTACAATGTTCTGCTGAATGTGCCATATACATAGTCTATGGTTTGAGTCTGGCCAGACCACTCTTATTGCTCTCTGCATTGCAAGGTCCCCATCTGTGATCACAAATATCGGATGCTTCTGTGCCATGTAATCAGAAAAGGTCTGCAACATCCACTCGTATGCCTGGCTTGTTTCGTGAGAAATTATACCACAGCCAAATATAACAGTGTTGCGGTGGTGATTCAACCCGACAAAAGGCACGAATGGCAGATTGTATTTGTTGGTTCTGTATGTGCTATCGAAAACAATGACGTCTCTGAAAGCCTCGTAGTCAAGTCGCGATTGACTATCAGCCCAGAACAGTCCCTTCAGATGGCCATGCTCGTCTACCAAGTACTTGAAGAAAGAATCCACATCTTGCTCTTGCCTCGCCATCATGTGCATGATCACCGTTTTAGCATCACCAGCACTGATTGTCTCCTGCTTATTAGCATGGCAAAAATTATAAATGTCCCTCTTTATGCATCCAACCTTATCAAATCCACCATATTGAAAGCACAAAATATCCATAATACGGTATTTGCGGATCCGACATTTTTTCATGTCCGCAATGTCCGCTTTCTGCTCATCGCTAATTCGTCTGTGCGAACGCAGCAGACAAGAAAGATCCCGTGGGGCTAGAGGATGGCTGTGCTCATCGATGAAATCCTTGACAAACCACCGACCGGTTTCCTCCTGTCTCGTAATGACCATTTTAGCATTACACCCAACACGAGTTAAACTTCATGGCCTCCTCTTTCTATCTTCCATCTTTCTTTTCATGTGCTTATCTTCGCGAAACCCTTGACGACTACACACAATTTTCCTTAAAATTATGTATTTGTTGGATCCATCCCACTCAACGTAGCTTTTCCTCACACTAAAACCTTTTTCAAGAGTATATTTGTTGTAGAATTCATAGCCTTCAGCCTCACTATCAAACATCTTGCTGACAACATTTACATACTCGAACATACTCTCATCACTTGCATACGCCATGTCTTCCTGCATATGACATGTGAGGGAAACCAATCATCAACATCTTTCTGTTTATCAATGTTGCAGGTGTAAAATAGCTCATAGGCAAAGACAAGTGCATGGAAAAGACTTTGCTGGTTTGACATGTGAGGGAAACCAATCATCAACGTCCAACAAGTAGTATCTCATCTTCCTTTAAACTATATTTCATGCGCTGTGCAAACCTAAAGTGATGATGACTTTAATAAACTAAATTAAGTGAACTATGGAACCAGTATCTCATCTTCCTTTAGTATATCTCATCTCAAGCGTCAACATCTTACTTAAACAAACATGATACGATTAGCTCAAGAGAAACTATGCCACGATGAAGCTTTCCATTCATTGTTCTAGTCCGTACCCGGATCTTGTGGGGTTGAGGTTGTACTGCATGCACGGTGGAGGGGCGCAACGGCCAAGAGAACGAGCAGAACGCCAAGCCGAATTCATACCTTAAGGATGGTACGCGCGAAGAGATGGGATCGCCCGCCGCGGTCGCCGCCGATTCAGCCGGCGCAGATCCGGCCTTCTTCTTCTTCGGTGACGGCGTGGGGGCTGGGGTTGGTTGGGTGGAGGACGAGGACGATGAATTTATTCCTCTCGCCGGGCAGGTCGAGGACGGAGAAGGTCAGGAGCGGCGAGCGGCGACGAATAGATCGGAGGAGGATTCTGAACTGGATCGAGTAGACATGGATCTGGTCCTCAGGTGATCGGTTCAAGAAAAGATATTTCCTCCTGGACCATTATGCCCTTATCGCAATTAACATATTAAATTTAATCAATTAAAATTCCCCGCAAGATCTGACGGCTAATAAAAATCAGACGTGATCAGACATGTAAGTACTGCTAAGTACTCCGAGTACTAACCCAATCACCGTAAAACAGCTCATAAAAAATATCATTCCCTATCTAAGTTAAATATTTTTGTTATTTTCCCTCTTTTATCTTCACCGTCTGATGTGCCGCAGCCGCCTCCTCGTCACTAAAATCTATTGATGGCACGATTGCTTCGTCGTTTTTAAGCAAAACACCAGTGTAAAAAATACAGACGCCGCTCTTTTTTCCCGAACAACCGCTTGGATTATTATAAACACCGGTGTAAAACACTAGTTTACACCCCTAAGGTTTAGGGCATCTCCAACGCCGACCTGCAAATTTTCTCCTGTATGCCGGAGGCCGTCATTCAACGTTACACGCATACATTTGAACAACATTTTGAATCAATCAGATAAAAATCATGCAAACCGGACGGATTTAAATATGAACCGAAAGAGATTCATGCAAACACGATGGATTTCATATAAAAATTCATTACATTCCGGACATACTTCAACTAAAAGCAGAGCTTGTCCGACTTTGAAGGCTCGACCAACCGAGCCATTGATTTGACGTCATAACTACTAATGGATATGGTGTCCTAATTACTAATGAATTTGATGTTCACATTCGACCGAGAAAGAATTGACCTTCAATAAAGAATTCAGCCAATAAAAAAGTGACAGTTTCTTCGTGTGGTCGGTGTGAATCAGTGCATTATCCTTAATCAATCATCATCCTCGCACGAGCCGACAAGTCAGGTCTCCCCTGATGTGTCGCAGCCGCCTCCTCGTCACTAAAATCCATTGAGGGCGCGCTGGCTTCATCGTTTTTTCGCAAAACACCGGTGTAAAATACAGAGGCCACTCTTTTCACCCGTATGAGCGCTTGGATTATCATAAATACCAGTGTAAAACACCAATTTACGCCCCTAAGACTATCCAGAGTGGGAGTAACATAGGTATATATCTAAATAAAATGAATTATGTGGTAAGCAATAAATGAAAAAAAAAGCATATTATAACATAGCTAGTTACTACTAGTATGAGTAACATCACACATATCAAGGCAAGATGAGTCTATAACCTAATAAACAAAGTGTTGCATGTTAACACACATATGTTACTCCCCATTATAGAGGTAGTAACATAGAGTAGTAACATGTCCATGTTATTACTCTATGTTACTATCCATTGTGGCTAATCTAAAGTTTATGAACCAATCAAGAAATTGATTTGATATCCTAACTACATACCAACCGAGGCATTGATGTGATGCCCTAACTACTAGCAATTGTTTTGATGTCCTAATTACTATTGATTAGATGTCCCGGACTTGCAGTGCTTGGTGGTGCTCCCCCTTCTAGCCGGCGCGGCCCTTGTACGCGTTCGCGATTGGAAGAGGTGCGCACGGGCCTCCTTGGCGGGGTTCCACCCAGATCCCTCGCACTGTGGCGTGGGCTAGTCTGTTTCTGCATATCCTGGCCATTCTGGAGCGCGGCGGTGCGGGCATGCTAGCTTTGGTGCGTCCCGGCGAGCGGCCGCGTGGGCCGGTCTGATTTCGACGTGGTCCCGGCCAGATTCAGCGTGCGGCGGTGCAGACGTTTTCCACCCAGTCCCTACGTGCGGCAGCCCGGGTCGGCCAGATCCGGCGAGGTCCTTGCTAGTTCCTGTGCGCGACAGTGCGGACGACCAGTTGGCATGGCATCTGCCCAGCTCCTGCGTTCAAATTGGTCTTGGTGGTGTGCGCTTTCGGCCTCCTTTTTGCTCGATGGCGTTTGGGTGACCTCGGAGGTCGAGATGGTCTGTTGGAAGGCGAGGCTCCGGATGAAAATCTAGCATTGACCTTGTCGATGCCGGCGGCAACAACATCCGTGGATGTCGTTATCCTTCCTGAAGGTGTCGTCGTGGACCTTGCTATTCCTCGATATCTCATGTCTAATGATCTTCGGGTGAAAACCTAAGATTTGGCTATGCCGGATCGGGTGACGGCAGTGTCTCTAACATCACTTCCTTCTTGGAGGCGTTACGTTGGAGACCTGATGGCTGGGGTGCGTGTGGTTGTAGGTGGAGCTTGGGTTTGGGTAGTTGTCACGGGAGTAGCTAGTAGCTGGCCTTTGGCCGGTGGTTTGCGACTTGCGGTGCTTAGACCTAGTTTTGCTAGTGTTTAGCCCGTCTGTTAGGGTTTTAGCCCAGTTTTTCTTAATTAACCGAGCGGTATCTTTGTACCATTTCTCTCTGGTCAATGAATATAGCAGCTCTTCTGCTATCGTTCGAAAAAAAACATTCAACCGGGAACGAATTGACCTTTAATTAAAAAAAATCAGCCAAAAAAGTGATAGTTTTTCTAGGAAACTTGTGATACATTCATCATGGCAGTACAAAGAACGCATAAATAATAAAACTTAAATCCATGTATGGACTACCTAGCGACGACTACAAGCAGTGGAGCGAGCCGAAGGCGTGCTGCCGTCATCACCCCTTCCTCAACGGAGCCAGGCCAAACTTGTTCTTGTAAACAGTCGGGAAGTCGTCGTGCTCAGGCCCCATAAACCAACGCATCAAAACAGCAACCATTGCCAATTGAGAGAAGTATTGATCGAAAAGCTGTAAAAGAACACATACAAAGACTGGATCCAAGCAGACCCACTGAATACCAACTCCGACCGAATCCCGTAAAATCCGTCAAACACACATCCACACGCCCTCTGACGACGCTAAACACATCACCGGAACGGGGATGGGCAGGGATGACCGTATTCCATCTTCAGGGAGCCGCCCACCGCTCGTCTTCCTAAATAGGACATAAACCCTAAACGGCAGAAAAACACCAAAAATGGAGCAAGATCCCTCCTGCCGGCAAGGGTCACGGTCCACCACACCTTCATGGCCCTAGGTCCACCGTAGATGAGGCAGACCGGCGGCGGCGCTGGCAGGAGGCAGAGAAAACCCTAGATTTTTTCTTCTTGAGGAGGCGGCTGTTGTGTGAGTTGAGGAGTTAACAGTGTGCGTTAGTCAAACTTAGGCACAACAAAAGTGATAGTTGTATTCATAACTGACTGGCATTTGACCGAAAACAAATTTGACATCACCCAGAAATTACAACAAACTCGATTCTGAAGGACTAACAGTGATTCATCGGGTGAAAAAATCCACACGAACATTCCAAAATTACAACATTACATAGGTTATGTATATACAACAACTATAAAGCGGTAAATATTACACACTGGCAATAGTAATTATTATTGAAGAACAATATTGAGTAATAAAGTTTTTTAGATTAATATAGAAAGAATTTCAATAGTAATTCAGTTTAACTGTAAAAAAATATAAATTATAACTTTGTATCTCAAAATTTTAAAAGGTAAAAACTGATAATAGTAATTCTCACAAAACAAGATTGAACCGCTGAAAACACATAAATTTACAATGTACTTAGGAATAGAAGTCTCAGACATAGACATAAGCCAAAAATAAGTAGAACAAATAATTGTATAGTTAGTTGGAAAATGCTACAACCCAACATACTAAAATCCAGAAATTCAAATCAACGTGAAATGATGTAGCCATCGCAACACGTGATCGAACAAAAGGCGAAAACACTCTAGACAACTAAAAATATAGTATGAATCATAGCGCGGGATCTAATGGTCAGAAAGTTTGAAGGAAAGCAAACTGAAACCGGATTGCTGAAAAATACTCCCTCCGTTCTAACTATAAGTCTTTTAGAGATTCCAATATGAACTACATACATATGTACATAGACATAGTTTAAAGTGTAGATTGACTAATTTTGCTTCGTATGTAATTCATATTAAAATCTCTAAAAAGATTTTTATTTAGGAACGGATGGAGTAGCATTCATGTTCTTCTTTTGCCAAGGAGAAAGTTGGCCTTCCTCTTTTATTTCTTCTATAAGAGAATTTATGATAATATTTTCCCCCATAAACCAACCTTGTCTACATGGGCTGAGTTTCTATTGGATTTCCACTGCAGTGGCCAGTCTGACACTCACTGGTTCCGTACACGGCAGTCTGATCCTCGCCGGGCGCAAGGTGATGATGCGTGTGGGCGGCGCCAGCGGTGGCATCGGCCAAGGTGCCGGCTGTCTTGGAGGTGGACGTGCAGCGGACAAAGACGCCATGCACGGGGGACACACGCAAAGTCTCTTTTACCGGTTCACGGATGTACCGGCAAAGGATCCATCGTTCGCTGGGTTTGTGATTCGTGCGTCGTTCTGGTCCACCTTTTGTATAGCACTGTATTTCTATAACCCATCTCTAGTATATCACTGTAGCTATGTCAGGAGGATGACCCACTACTTGTACTAGTATATCAGCTTTGTCAGCCCAGCATGCATGCAACCTTTTTCCTCTCTCCCCGCTCCCAAACAAATTCATCTTTTTATTTTTGCTTACAATTTTAGATGGTCATCATATTTCACATTAAAATTTCATTATATAATTTTTTTATAGATTCAAATTCCTTGCAACATGATCTTTAAAACAAGATCAATCTTGAATATTTTTAAATAAGATTTCAAAATAACATGTTTCATAGTCTTCAAAAAATATCTCGTTTCATAGATTTCACGTAGTTCAAAAAATAAATTTCGCTAAGTTCATAGATATAAATTATTTCAAAGAATTGAAACATATATTTTGTAACGAGTGAGATCACTTTCTACAAACAAGTGAAATATAGTATTTCAATTGAATGAGTGTAATATATTTTCTGAAACTAGTGAAATGAGTGAAATCTATCTTTTGTAACAAGTGAAATCACTTTTTTGAAACAAGTGAAATATAGTATTTTAATTGAATGAGTGTAATATGTTTTCCAAAACTAGTGAAATGGGTGAAATTTATCTTTTGTAACGAGCGAAACACTTTTTTGAAAGAAGTGAAATTTAGTATTTCAATTAAATGAGTGTAATATGTTTTCTGAACTAGTGAAATCTTCCTTTTGTAACGAGTGAAATCACTTTTTTAGAACAAGTGAAATATATTATTTGAATTGAATGAGTGTAATATGTTTTCCGAAACTAGTGAAATGAGTGAAATCTATCTGTTGTAACGAATGAAATCGCTTTTTAAAAACAAGTGAAATATAGTATGTCAATTGAATGAGTGTAATATAGTTTGAGATGAGTGAAATAATCAAATATAATAATATTGAAATATGATACGTAAAATTCAAACTAGTCAAAATGTATCCAAGATTGGTCTTGTTTGAAAGGTCTTATCGTCCTGGACTCGAATATATAAAAAGTTTCAAAAATAAACATTTGGTTCAAAACATATCAAGTATTCAAAAATATGAGGATGAAATTAATCCATGTGAGTGTGTGGAAAGAGAGGCTGCATGCATGCGTCATTCACCTCCACTCTAACTCTCTCTCTCCTCTGTGAAATGGCTGAAAAGACATGCAGTGTCAATTTTGTCTGTTGTATTAACTCGGTATAGTAGAGGAATTAATTTATAAATTTATACTGAGCCAGACAGCACGCATCTTGAGAAAATTGATGGATGGTGGATTCTCCACCGGTACATCCCGCCACCGGTAAAAAAACTTATTCGCAGGGACACAGGCATGCATGCAGCAGCCGGCCAAGTCGGCAGTAGTTACCTCCTCCAATCAGCCATTAGATGAGATGAGTGGGCGTTGTGGAGGCTCGGCGTCCGATGCACGGAGATGGACTCGCGCAGGAGGAGGTTGCTGTCCGGCGTCATGGTGACGTCGATGGCAGAGTAGCCAGACAAGGTAGAAGCCTCAATATGATCTGAAGACGGACCTGTGGAAGATGACGGCGACGACACACGAGTGCGTCTGACCGAATTGTGCCCCAGACCCGGTATGTGGCTCGGCTGGCGCTTCCGAATGAGTTTCGGCTTCCGGCTTTTGATGTGAAGCTTAGGTGAGTGGTTTGGGTAGTGGCCCAACTAGCACCCCTTCATCATTTTGGATAGGAGTAGTGGCCTATGCTGCCAAGATGGTGGATTCAGGCACATTGTTGTAATACTTTGTAAGGTCCTCGAAAATAATTAATAAAGTGGCCGTATGCATCTTTCAGATGCAGAGGCCGGGGGTCATCCTCCTTTTCTGAAAAAAAAAAGATGAGATGAGTGCAGCTGTTAGAGTGGTCGCCCAAAAAAGCGAGGTTTGGAGTTCGACTGTGCATGGGTACAGGATTTTATTTTCCCTTTTCTTCTCTTCGTCCACCCATGGACAGATCGGCCCCGCATAATATATAAAGAGAAAACAAGCTGGCGAGGTGCATGTGAATTGTTTGACCGGTTAAATAGATGGAATACGGAGCTATACGATCTGATAGTGACCGTATAATCATCTCAACACGTATATAATGATCGTATTGATCGTATTCTTAAGTACGGTGACCAAAGTGAGCGTACACGACAAGTTCAATGACCACTAGTGCATTTTACTCATTTTCACCATTGTGTTTCTCATGTTGACGTCTTAGATCTCATGTTGACAAGTTTAGCCCTTTTTTTTGGACTCCTCTCGTACTTTTTATGGTAGTGTACACGCATTTACCACGAGTAGCATACTTGTACTATATGTGTGTGGTAAACTTGTATTTCCTGTGTGTTGTGTACCTGTACTTTTTTTAGGGAGTGTACCTGTACTTTCACGTGGACGTGGTAGTGTTGTTGTACTTCCACGACATTATACTTGTACTTCTACTATGGTAGTTGTTGCTTCTCTTGGTCCTAGATGGGAGGCGCCATTGCGCTGAGCGCTCGCTGCAAGTAGCCGCCTCCATCCTGAACGGGAGGTGCCATTCACGCACCGCCGCAAGCTCCCCATAGATATGCCCTCGGTGGGAGGGCAACCCAGATATTCGCCGCGCGCGACCGTAAATTAGCGAGAGGATGCGGGTCGAGGTTGCACAATGGAGATATCGTTGTCGCTGCTGCTCCTCGTTTCGTTCAGGCCATCCATCGGCGCTATGGAGAGTCATCGCGTCAATCTGCAAGTTTGGGGAGGAGCCACCACCAGAGTAGCCAGGAGGCCATCTTGTCATCTTTAGAGACGAGAAGGAGAGAGGGAATAAAAGGGAACATGGAGCGCCGGTGGTTCCACGACACAACAACCATGAGAAATACGGCGTCGCTGGGGAAATCTAGGTGTCGGTCGCTGGAGGTGGTCTCATGACGGGGAATGTATGAGTCAGGTCGTAAGGATTTTTATTCTTACGGACATCTTTCCCACCTATCCATCCCCCCGACTTTCACTGATATCCCACCTCATCCCTAAACGCGTTGTTTGGACCAAGGTGGTATGAAGAATATGGTTCAGGAATTCAGTGGGAATTTATTCACATCAGAACCTTGTATCGCTTGAGATGAGGTTCTTGATGTGATACCACAGAAAGTTGATGCGGCAAAAATTATAGTCTCTGCAGCCCCTTTACAGATAATGAGATCAAAATTGCTCTATTTCATATGGGCCCGGCAAAAGCACCGGGTCCGGATGGATTCCCAAATTAGTTCTATCAAACACTCTGGGAATTTCTTAAACATGACATCTGTGATGTTGTACGAGGCTTTCTAATGGGGGGAGCCATTAGCATGTGTGATACTATGACTGTTCTTATTCCAAAGATGTCAAACCTAGAGCACCTAACCAATTTTCGCCCTAGAAGTTTGTGCAATGTTATGTGCAAGATTGCAGCAAAGGTCTTAGGCAATAGACTTAAGGTATTTCTCCGAGACATTGTTCCATTGTATGAGCATGCTTTTGTTCCGCAAAGGTTGATTACAGATAGTGCTCTAATTCCTTATGAGTGCTTGCATACCATCCTGAGACTACACCCCGAACGCCCTTATTTTGCACCCCAAGCCAAACATGATGAAAGCCTACGACCGTGTCGAGTGGTCTTTCCTCCATTACTGTCTGAGTAATCTGGGCTTTACTCCATGATGGATTGACATGGTGTTACAGTGTGTCACGACTGCTAGCTATGCAGTTAGAGTTAATGGAGAGCTCACTGATCGAGTTGTCCCATCGCGTGGTATTCGACACGGGGATCCCATCAGGCATTATCTCTTTATTCCTTGCACTGAAGGTTTATCATGTCTGTTGCTGCAAAAGGATCGCCTTGGTGGGATACATGGTTTACTTAATGGTCAACAAGGCCTCCAATCTCACATCTGTTTTTGCAGACGATAGTATCTTTTTTGCAAAGAGTGGTCGTCGTGTAGTGGAGGCATTGCGTGACACTCTGATGACATACTGTGATGCCTCTGGTCAGAAAATAAATTTGAGGAAGTGCTCGATTTTCTTTGGTTGTTAAACAAGAGGTAAAGAACATACTACAATTCATAATGAAATACTACAAGACACATACCTTCGTATGACTACTGAAATAGGCCGAGCTGTTTGTGGTTCTTTTAACTTCTTACTCGCCCGTGTGTGGAAGAGCATACATGGATGGACTGGCCAACCCTTGTCTAGAGCCGGTAAGGAGGTATGCTTGAAAGCGGTTGCACACTCCATACAGCCTTATGTTATGAGCTGCTTTCAGGTTCTTGTGTCAACGCGTGACAAGATGAGAAAGTCCATTGTTGACTATTGGTGAGGCATTGAAGATGACCGAAAAAAGATGCACTCGCGCAGTTGGGCATGGCTATTAACTCAGAAGTCCATTAGTGGTATGGCCTTTCATGACTTTGTTCTCTTCAACCAACCAAATGCTGGGGAAGTAGAGTTGGCGCTTATTGACTGACCCATCATCGTTGTGCGGTAAGGTCCTTAAGGGAAGATACTTTTCGCACTGTGATTTTATGGATGTAAATCGTCCTAGAGTAGCATCCTTTACCTGGCGCAACATTTTGTTTGGCAGAGAGCTAGTTTTGAAAGGCTTGAGTTGGGTGGTGGGTACAATAAATAACATTAAGTTGTTGAATCATAACTGGATTCTAGGCCACCCAGCGGGGTCTTTTCATAATCTGATCCCTATTCCTGAGGGAGTGGTAGTAGATTTCCTCCTGACTGTTTATCGAAAATCTTGGGACGAAGGGGTGGTCCGAAGTGTTTTTCCAGAGATGATGGTCAATGTAGTGTTACAGATTTCACTCAATGTGCGTGTGGTGGATGATTTTGTTACCTAGCCTCATGATCGCTTTGGATCCTACTTAGTCACATCGGCATATAAGCTAGCCCAAACTGAGGAATTTCATGATACTCGTAACTCTAGTGGCCATGGTGTGCAATCAAACTTTGGTGCCGAAGCTCTTTGGAAGGTCAATGCTTCGGGGGAAATGAAGATCCTTCTCTAGAGATTGGCTCACGGTTGTCTGTTGATGGGCGATTAGGTTCTATGAAGCCATAATCTGAATGCGGGGGCATGTGTTGTTTGTGGCATTCCTGTTTTGCCATTTTGCGCGCCAGGTATGGACAGTGGTGAAGCGGAATTTTGGCTTCCATCTATGCCAGAAAGATTTTGTTCATACCAAGTAGTGGACTTTTGATTTCCTTCGGCGAGCGTCCTCTCTCGAGGCCACAGCTTTGGTGGTAACAATTTGACACATTTGCGAGGTCCAAATGATGCAAGAAATAATGCGGTCAAGATGCATCCTCGCAGAGTGGCTGAGAAAGTTTTGGTTTATCTTGACTTCATAGTGCAGTATTTGTGGTATGACTGAATTGCTTCAAGACGGGATACCCCAAGATCTCCTGTTAAATGGGTTTCTCTGTCGGCTGATGCAGTGGCGGTTAATGTGGATGCTATTTTGTCGGGAGGAACTGTCTCATACGTGTGTCCAAAACTAACATGTACTAGCACATAGGCATTGCTATTTTGCCGGGAGGAACTGTCTCATACATGTCGGACTTTCATAAGGGTACATGCTATTGTTATCCTCAGTTTTACATCTTCTAATCTCCTTCCTTACGATGTTAAGTCAACACCGTAATCCTATGTACCTAGACGGCATTGCCAAATCTCAGATAAGATCTTGCGTGAAGAATATGAAGATCCATGTAAAATGTCCTTCTTTTTTATATGTTTTATCACTGAGATTTAGATTAGATCTCAGATGACTGAGATATAGCTACATCTATATTTAAATCCTTCATCGCTACTACCTCTATTATCTTAACATGCCACATGTCGGACGCGAATTTTTGGGACATGGTGGCACGTGAGGATGTTATCCTGACCGATGATTGCTGCTAGACGATTCGTACTTAATATAGCGATTAATTGGATACTGTGGCAATACACATGGATAAGTGAGCGAATACACAACGTTAATAAAGTAGACGTGGGTCAGCTATAACTGAATTTGATGCAGAAAGACTGGTGTGTTTATGATCAGGGTGCAGGGTGGCAGGCTACCCATCAGTGCAATTAACATTCATGACCTGGCGGTAGTAAATGAGGCATGTTCCTAGTTAAAATTACTCACCCAGCCTGCAGTATGGAGTAATGCAGTTAGGGGGTGTTTGGTTTAGAAGTCCTAGGACTTTTTCTAGTCCCAGGGACTAATCGAAAAAGACTTTCTAGTAGAGTCTTTTTCTAGTCCCTGTAGAAAAAGTCCCTCCCGTTTGGTTCCCAGAGACTTTTTAGGAACTTTTTCTAGTCTCTGGGACTAAAAAGTCCCTGAACCAAACACCTCCTTAGTTCTTCTTCTTTTTATTACGCTAGTAGATTGTTTAGTGCAATCATAGTATGGGTTAGTGGAGCATTAATGTCACTCAAAGAAGGCTAGCTGCAATACTATTGGCACATTGATTAAACATGCATGTATCGACTAATACAGTACTACTAGTACATAGATCATCGGCCGAGCACACGAAATTAGCTGTAACCATGATATACTTGCTCATATATATTTTGGTAATTAAATACAGCTTGTAGATATTTTCATATTGTAAAGTTCAGTTAGAAATTCGTGAGTGTATTTTGATGTCCTAATTTGTTCAGAAATGTGTATTGTAATTTTTGGTTAACATCCAAAGTATGATTGTAAAGCTGAGATCAAAACCAAAGTCATATTGGTGATGTCTCAGTATTCTCTATTAAGCCTTGTAAAAATTATAGCTTTATTGTCCTATTAATTTTGCCTGATGTTTTGTTCATTGATGTACTTTCTTTATTAAGGTTGCATTTTAAAATACAAATTGTAGTTTTCATAATTCGAGTTAACTTTGAAGAATGAACCAACTGATTTTTTGGGTAAGAAAGTGATACATCTAAGGAATTCGGTTGTGCGTCGTAGTTCAATACAGCTTTGTGCAGATAGCCCTCACGCGGCATGGAGCTGCGCCCCCTACCTGAACGCCATGGTATTTGGCTTATCGAAGGGATCAGCGTGGTGGATAGAAAAGGGAAGAAAATGTAGTTCGTCGCTAGTGCAAGTTAGCATTGGCCAGCTGCTCCACATAAATGGAGAGTAACTCGTATTTAAAATTGTGGGTCCGGTGTAGTTATTGGTGTCTGGCATACGTAAGTTAATACTATCATTATGAAATGTTGAAGCATTTTATACATGATTATTGATAGGTATACTGCACGCATCTTGAAGGAATGTGTGGTTAAGATTTCAGTCTCGCGTGGAACTATGTCCACTCATGATTTATCGGGCACATGTCATCTTATCAGAGTCCCACCACAACATGCATGCTAGCATGAGAGGAACTTCTTCATTATTAGTTGATTTCATGCACGCATCCCATCTTACCACACATGTCACCTCATCAAAGGTCCACTCAACATGATAAAAAGTATTACATTACATTATGTCACTTAAGTTCAAAATATTTTTCTCCACAAATAGTCAAATACAATATAGTATAATATTTATTTGTAATTTTATTTTACATATTATTACTTCAACTATGCATGTTTCGTACAATCATATGCATGTTTCGTGCCATCATCTATCCCTAATAATAAAGCACGGATTGAATCCGTCTGGTTCACCGTCGTGATGCTTTTACAGAAAAGTCCTTTTGTTTGTTTTTTATTTAACCCGCAGTCCTATAAGGACAGGAAAATATTTGGATCGTCACACACCATCATGGGCCGGCACTTTGAGGCTTTGACGTTGTGCTGCTACGATCAACGAACGAAAAATAGTATGTGTTGTGCGAGGATCGAACCCACGCCACGACTTTACAGTCGAAGGGAAGGAACCAGCCGAGCTGGGTTTGGCTTCTGTTAAAGTCATAGGGCCGCGTCTAATGAAGGGTCGCGTGTATTCATGTAAAAAAAAGGGGGTCGCGTATATTAATACCACCTCGCCGGTTTACACAAAATTATACCAATTTATATATGTGAGCAAGTAGACAACAGACAAGCCTTCTTGGAAGCTGACCAAAACAGAAGAGGTGCCGGTCCCATTTCTAATCTATAAGAAGGAAAGAAGACCCAACAAATAAGAGAGGCCAAGATGGGATGTGCTGCGCTAGAAGCAAGGAAAGAAATAAAAAAGAGGCCAAGCTGGGATGTGCTGTGCTAGAAGCAAGGAAAGAAATAAAAGAGAGGCCAAGATGGGATGTGCTGCGCTAGAAGAGGATGCATGGCAAGGAGATCCCATAAATACGGGAAATAAATAAGGATATGCATGGCAAGAAATAAAAGAAATGTGTAATGCATGCGTACACAAACATTAAAAACATATGTGTTTTAAAAAACTTTTTGTGTATTTTCTTTGATATATTCAAAGTTTTTTTTTTTGAGCATCAGTACAGACACAAGCGCTCATATACACGCGCATACACGCATCCCTATGAACGCACACACGCACATCCTACCCCTATGAGCACCTCCGAGAGACTGAGCCGGCATATCATCTTGAGATTTACGAAGTCACCGTAGGCGCCTCGTCGTCGACGGGAACGTCTCCTCCCACTGAAAGCGCATCGCTAGAAATCCTGAAATAAATCCAGGAATAATGCGAGCACCAGGATTTGAACCCTGATGGGTTGGGGATACCACTGTCCACCTAACCAACTCAACCACAGGTTGATTCGCTGATATATTCAACGTTGCAACATAGATATTTGCAGACACCAATATTTTTTTCCATACAGGTTGTAAATAACAAGCCAAGTGACCCATGAGCAGAGGGGTGCGAATTATAAGGCAGACAATGTTGATGAACAAAATTGGATGAGCATAGAGGAGGCATGAGAAGTTCCGGAGCGATATTTCACGTCATACTGAAGCAAGGACGAGTTCGCGACAACAGCGCGAGGATGAGCTTGAGGTCATGGAGCGGAGCTAACAATAGGAGTGTTGTTGAACACACCATAAGTTGGTGATGCTTCAACCGAAAACCGTCCATGATGCATGCATGTATCCGTAGTGCGCTAATGTATCATCGCATGTTCTTGTTGTTTTCCTTTACCCATAATAACACCTAATGTATCATCACATGTTCTTATTGTTTTCCTTTACCCATAATAACACCTCATTCCGTGCATGTCACGAATAAATGGATTATCGCTACTCGTTTGTATATACTTTTTAAATCAACATGCAAGCCATGTTGAAATAGAAGATCTGGACTTGTGGAACAGATTTCTAGATTATGTAACACCTTTTCTAGATTATAAGAGAATGTGGTATATTTTTCTACCGTTGCAACGCACGGGCTCTTTTGCTAGTATCACTAAAATATATTGCAATTGATTCTTACGGCAACGCATAGGGTATTCTCTACTAGTATGTATCATGCACACCCAACTAAACCAAAACAACTATTACCTCTGATCCATAACAAGTGTCGTAGTTTTAAACTGACCCCAATTCAAAACTACAACACTCAATTTGGATTGGAGGGTGTATAAAACGTTTCTCACTACGCTGCGTGGTGAGCAATCATCAATCATTAACAAAACTTCCCGCAAAAAAATCAATCATTAAAAAGAACATTTCTCAAGAAAAAACTAATAAAACAACTAAAACATCGGGCGCGGCACTGCGCGCAGTACAAATATGCGCCCGGCCGGCACATAGATGCAAAAGGCGCAAGAGCTGCACAAATATAAATCTTGAGCTGGTTGATTCGAGGCATGGCGGGGGTGGCGCAGAGCGTGCAGGTGCTGGCGTCCTCGCTGGGTGCGCTCCCGCCGGAGTTCGTGCGGCCCCAGCACGAGCGGCCGCGCGCCACCACTTTCTGCAGGGCCTCACCGCTGCAGATCCCAGTGGTCGACATGACCTTGCCGGACGCCGGCAGCCGCATGGTGGAGGCGGCGAGCGAATGGGGAATCTTCCAGGCGGTGAACCACGGCGTGCCGGCGGATGTCGTGGCGGAGCTGCAGCGCGTGGGGCGGGAGTTCTTCGCGCTCCCGCAGGAGGAGAAGCAGCGGTACGCCATGGACCCGGCCTCGGGGAAGACCGAGGGCTACGGCTCCAGCATCCAGAGGAGCCCCGGCGACAGGAAGATATGGTCCGACAACTTGTTCCACGCCATCTCGCCGCCGGCCGCGGTGAACCACGGCTTCTGGCCGGAGAAACCCAGGGGGTACCGGGAGGCCAACGAGGCGTACTGCGGCCACATGAGGCGGCTGACGCGGGAGGTACTGGAGCGCCTCTCGGCGGGGCTGGGCCTGGAGGAGGGCACCATGGCGGAGGCGTTCGGCGCCGGCGACGACGGCCTGGTGCTCATGCAGAAGGTCAACTTCTACCCGCCGTGCCCGCAGCCAGAGCTCGCGCTCGGCTTCGCGCCGCACACCGACCTGTGCGCGCTCACGGTCCTCGTAGCCAACGGCGTGCCGGGCCTCCAGGTGTCCAAGGACGGCCACTGGTACGACGTCGAGCACGTGCCAGGAGCCCTCATCGTCAACGTCGGCGACCAGATCGAGGCAAGCTAACACACTCCATTTGTTCTTCGGTTAGATCGTACTACCGTCTCGTCAAGTGAACGTCCGAGAATGTGTTTGTGGCAGATCTTGAGCAACGGGAGGTACAGGGCGGTGCTGCACCGGGCGACCGTGAGCAAGGAGAAGACGCGGATGTCGTGGCCTGTGTTCGTGCATCCGCGGCTAGACTACGTCGTCGCGCCGCACCCGCGCCTCGTCGCCGGCGAGATCCCTGCCAAGTACGACTACAAGGCCAAGACGTTCGAGGACTACATGTGCTGCAAGATCAACAAGCTACCGCAGTAGTCGATCGTCGTCCATGCATTGCTTGCACGCATGAGCAAATGTAGTGATATCAACATTCACCTCTGCATGCAAGCTTCGATATTCAACAAATAATCTCGCTCATACGTGATC
Organism: Aegilops umbellulata; assembly: GCA_032464435.1. Taxonomy (NCBI): domain Eukaryota; kingdom Viridiplantae; phylum Streptophyta; class Magnoliopsida; order Poales; family Poaceae; genus Aegilops; species Aegilops umbellulata. The sequence continues at coordinate 597,037,916 of CP136058.1, read as the reverse complement.
ATAATAATATTATCATCTACTACTACTACTATATGTAAGTTACAAGATTTTAGTTCTTTTCTTTTCTTTAATTTTTATCTTCATCGTGCGGTCCGTGTGAGTCAGTTTCATTATCCTTATCAACCATGACCTGTACCAGCCGATAAGTCATGGAGCCAGAAATGCGACGCTGCAGCCGCCTCCCCGTCACTGAAATCCATTCGCTACTCTCACACACCTAGCGACATTGATTTGATATCCTAATCGTGAAAGTGATGAATGGAGACGGCATTGTCTCTGTTTTTTCTAGAACATGCATTTGTCTCTCTCTACTGAGCAGTGGGGCAGCAGGATCGTCTTCACGTGTTGCGGTTTTCTTCTCGGAAGTGTCTGTTTCACATTCAACTGAAAACGAACTGACCTGCAACAACAAAAAATCAGCCAATAAAACATGACAGTTGTATGTATGAAACCGAACTGACATTGGACTGAAAACAAATTCATCATCGCTCACAAACTTCAACCCCACTCAATTCTTGGGGACTAAAAGCAAACCATTAGGGGAAAAAAACAGGCTAAGATGCAAAATATCAAAACAGTACATCAAGTCATATACAACGACTATAAAAAGGTTACCGCATCGATTGTACTGTGTTAAAAATATATATAAAATAATTAAAACGACACATTGACAATAGTAATTCCGGAAGAACAATAATCAATAAAAAAACATAGTATGAATCATAGCGCGGTATCTGATGGTCAGAAATTTTGAATGAAAGCAAACTGAAACCAGTCCGCTGAAAAGTAGCATTCATGTTCTTCTTTTGCCGAGGGGAAAGTTGGCCTTCCTCTCATGTCTCCACCTAGGGGCTCACGGGTAATTTTCCACACATCTCTTTAGAGCGAGTGCTCTGTACATCTACCATCCTAGTAGATCCACACTCAAATTCAAAATATCTTTGAATCGAGTGGCTAAATTATGAATCACCATTTCCACTATTGTGTTTCTCGTGTTGATGTCTTGGAAATTAGATCTTGTGTTGACAAGTTTTGACTTTTTTGTTGTCTCATCTTGTACTTTCTATAGTAGTATACATGCATCTACCACGTGTAGTATACGTGTACTATATGTGTGTGGTAAACTTCTATTTCCTGTGTGTGGTGTGCCTGTACTTTCTCGTGGTAGTGTTGTTGTGCTTCCACGAGATTATACTTGTACTTTTGTCGCGTAGCCAGGTTGAAGCTACTCCCCGGGCCAACATCATTGCTGCAGTGTAGAACAATGCTAATGTAGCTGTAGTAAACGAAGGCTCAGCTCAAGTGCTCCCGATGAAGCACAACTAAAAAGTAGCACACCTATGCTCCATGCAAAAGCATAACACACATGTGCTTTCGAGGAGGCGGTCGGGGACGACGGCGACGCGGTGCAGGCCAGCGAGGAGGAGGAGGCAGGCCGGCAAGAGGGAGGAGGCTCCGGGCGGCGACATTCGGCGGCGACGAGGTCCGGCGAGCGCTTGGCGACGGGGGACGGCGGGGTTGGCGTCGAAGGGGCTCGGGACTACTCCCTCGATCCAGATCGGATCGAGAGGGGGGAGCGACGTGGGGAGTGGGCGGTGTGGGTGGTTGCCTAGGGTCGCGGGGGTGAGGGGAGTGGATAAGGAGTGGGGTTTGGGCCGGCCGGTTGCTTGGCTGGCCGGCTGTGTGGCTAGTTGTAGGATCGGAAGTATGTCTAGAGGGGGGTGATTAGACTACTTGACCAAATAAAAGCTACGCCTTTTCCAAATTTTAGTTCTTGACAGATTTTAGCTATTTTAGGACAAGTCAAGCAATCATCACACAATTCAAGCAAGCATGCAAAGAGTATATAGGCAGCGGAAAGTAAAGCATGCAACTTGCAAGAATGTAAAGGCAAGGGTTTGGAAAATTCAAACGCTATTGGAGACACGGATGATTTTCCCGTGGTTTGGATAGGTGGTGCTATCCTACATCCACGTTAGTGGAGACTTCAACCCACGAAGGGTAACGGTTGCGCGAGTCCAAGGGCTCCACCCACGAAGAAGCAACTTTGTCTATCCCACCATGGCCATCGCCCACGAAGGACTTGCCTCACTAGCGGTAGATCTTCACGAAGTAGGCGACCTCCTTGCCCTTACAAACTCCTTGGTTCAACTTCACAATCTTGTCGGAGGCTCCCAAGTGACACCTAGCCAATCTAGGAGACACCACTCTCCAAGAAGTAACAAATGGTGTGTTGATGATGAACTCCTTGCTCTTGTGCTTCAAATGATAGTCTCCCCAACACTCAACTCTCTCTCACAGGATTTGGATTTGGTGGAAAGAAGATTTGAGTGGAAAGCAACTTGGGAAGGGCTAAAGATCAAGATTCATATGGTAGGAATGGAATATCTTGGTCTCAACACATGAGTAGGTGGTTCTCTCTCAGAACATATGAATTGGAAGTGTAGGTGTGTTCTGATGGCTCTCTCCATGAATGAAGAGGAGGTGGAGGGGTATATATAGCCCCCACTTAAAATACAACCGTTACACACAATCTACCAATCTCGATGGGACCGAATCAACAAACTCGGTCGTACCGAAACGGTAAACCTAGTGACCGTTAGAGATTTTCGGTGGGACTGACATGCATCTCGGTAGGACCGATCTGGTTAGGGTTTGGGCATAACGTAATCTCGGTGAGACCGATTACACAAACTCGGTGAGACCGATTTGGTAATTAGCTAACCAGAGAGTTGGTCAGGCAAACTCGGTGGGACCGATTTGCTCTTTCGGTGAGACCGAAAAGTTACAAAAGGGAAACAGAGAGTTTGCATTGCAATCTCGGTGGGACCGATCCGCTCTTTCGGAGAGACCGAAAAGTTACGAAAAGGAAACAGAGAGGTTGCAATCCCATCTTGGTGAGACCGAGATCCCTATCGGTGAAACCGATTTGCTAGGGTTTGGCAGTGGCTTATGACATATGAAAAACTCGGTGGCGTCGGGTAGAAAGAGTCGGTAGGACCGAGTTTGGCTTGGGGTTTAGGTCATAAGTGGATATGGGAAAGTAGTTGAGGATTTTGGAGCATATCATTAAGCACATAAGGCAAAGAGCTCATTAAGCAACACCTCATCCCTCCTTGATAGTATTGGCTTTTCCTATAGACTCAATGTGATCTTGGATCACTAAAATGTAAAATGAAGAGTCTTGAGCTTTTGAGCTTGAGCCAATCCTTTGTCCTTAGTATTTTGAGGGTTCCACTTTCACCATCCATGCCATGCCAATCATTGAGCTTTCCTGAAATAATTGTCTTGGAATTGCATTAGCTCAATGAGCTATATGTTGTTATAAATTACCAAAACCACCTAGGGATAGTTGCACTTTCAATCTCCCCCTTTTTGGTAATTGATGACAACATATAGATCAAAGCTTCGACAAATGATAATAAGAATGAATTGCATCGTCGCTTTGAGAAGTATGTGATAAGTAAGAGCTCCCCCTAAATTTGTGCATATTTAAAATTTGCTTTGGACTGCAAATGCACAAAGAGTTAGAGTTATGGGTTACTCTTCCATGTCACATACATCTTGGTGGAGCGCTCAAAATGATAAACAATGAAATACATGCACTCATCACCAAGGCAAAAGTGAATGATCACATAAGATAGATAAGATATATCAAGCATGCATAAGTGTAGCTTATGATCAAACACATGATCATCAATGTCTCACAAGCATATCAAAGTATCTCAACCAAAAGCAAATAATGTATCAAAGACCACCAAATAAAACAAGAGAGAAAAGCAACACTCTCTCTCTCTCTCGAAGCCTATGATCTATACATCTTCTCCCCCTTTGGCAACAAGTTACCAAAAAGTTCCTAGAAAAGGCATAGTGCTATATCGACACTCAGGCTTGATCTTCAGGAGGTGGTGGAGTCCGGATCACTCCAAGGACGAAAGCTTCTGTTGATGCTGATGGAGTTGGAGCTGAAGTAGATGCTGGAGCAGGTTGGGTTGATGCTGCGGCTGGAGCTGAGGCGGTTGCTCTTGTGTCAGGAACTGGCACTGCACTGGACCTCTGAGCTCGTGGAACTCTAGCAAATGCATCTGTAGTTTTCTTCCCTCTCCTCTCCTGCATGTCATCCTGGAGCTGCTCCACTGCTGTCTGTATCTCTGTCACCTTGGTATCCAAGTCGTAGAACTTCTGTTCTACGATCCCCTCTAAGCTCGCCTGATTCTGAGTTAGGTTGGCCAAACCTTTCTCAATGCGCAGGGTGGATGCAATCTGGTAACTGAGCTGCTCTTGCTTGGTCTTCAAGAAGTATTCTGATGCCTCCTCTTGTGTTGGCATCCTAGCAGCTTTCTCCTTTTTAGCCTTCTCCTTTTGTGCTTGGGCATGGGCTGAAGATGGTTCATCCATGTTCATCACAACTTCATTGTCTTCAAACTCAGGATTAATAGGAAGATGTTCCTTATCCAAGAGATATATGCCAGTGCCCATCTTGGAGTTGATCAGTTCTTGGATTTGAGGAGCTTATCCACAGCTTCTCTTCTGGTCTGCTGCTGTCCTCTTGATTGTCTCTATCATCAGGCTCATGACCTTGAACTTCTGAGGCACATCAAAGATATGAAGCAGGTTGATAGCATGGCCTCTGACCATCTTGTGATCTCTAGACTTTGGTAGCAGAGTGTGCCTTAAGATCCAGTTGATTGTTGGCAATCCTGACAGAAGATAATGTACAGATCCATACTTGAAAGTTTCAAGTGCCTTATCAGGGATCTCCTTGTACATGTTGATCATTGAGTTGTGGTCCATCTTCTTCTTAGAATAGACATCCAAGTCATCTTCACTTTCTTCTGGGGCATTGATCAGTTGAGCCCATTCTGCAACAGTTGATTGGTACCTCGTACCTTCAGACATCCAGACAATCCTCCCATCGGGGTAAAAGTGTGTTGTGGAGTAGAACTGCATGATAAGTTCCTTGTTCCACTTTGTGAGCTTTTGCCCAACAAAGTCTGCTACTCCACAAGCCTTGAAGTTGTCCTCCACTCCTAGGAAGTGCTCTTCATTGTCCTTTATGTATTGCCAATCAACCCATTTCATGTCACAGACAATTGGCTTTTTGTCTAACAGGATTGTCTCATAGAAGTCCTGCTGTTCCTTAGTGTGGAACCTGTAGTCTACAACAGTTCTTCTCCTGGTAGCATAGGGATCTTCTGCTCTCCATTTTCTCAATCCAGAGTCTCTCCTGATATTCATATCCTCAGCCACAGGATGAGCATCATTGTGGTCTGGGATCTTGGGCTTTAATTTCCTCAAAACTTGTCCTTCTTCTTCTTCAGCAACGTTAGGCACTGGGGCCTTGTTCTTCTCAGCAGCTGGAATATTTCTTGTATTCCTCTTGGGTTTTTGCTTTGGGGCTGTCTTGGGGGCTTCCTTGGGCTTGGATGCAGCTCCCCCTGATCTAATGGCATCACCCATCAGCTTGGGTGCCTTGGGTGCTGGTGCAGCACCTTCCTCTTCCTCTTCTTCTTCATCAGAAGAATGTTGTTCAAACTCAGCCATAGGATCTACTTTCTTGCACCATCTGCCTCTTTTCCTCTCTTTCTTCTCTACAGCAACAACTGGCTCCTTGGAAGTGGTTTTGTCAGGAATCTTAGTTGAGGCTCTGGCTTTTGGCATTGGCTTCCTGCCTGCTGGTCTTTTGACCTTCAAGCCTGGCTTGGTGCTCTGTCTTGAACTATGTTCCTTCTTGAGTTCAATTTTTTTGGAGGTAGCCTCCTCCTCTGCCACATAGTCTTCATCTTCTGAATCTGAAGTTCTTTTCCTTCTCTGTCTGGTGGCAGCCTTTGGCAGATTGCTTGGAGTGCTCCTGCTGCCATCATCTGAAGAACTTGAGGGGCTAGTGCCCTCACTCGTATGCACAGGCTGTTCTGACTGATTCTGACTATCACTCTGGTCTGACATGTTGAACAAGCTGACTGCAGACTGCTGACCCTGTGAATAGTTTATAGATGAGGTAGATTGGATGAGCATCACAAAAAGCAGAGATTTTTGCAAAAGAATGATTCAAAAACTTAGTTCTAGTTTCCCACAGAAAGCATTTCGGATCTACCGATTTCTAAACTCGGTGATACCGAAGCAGTATTTGGAACCTAAACTAGTGATCTCGGTCAGACCGAGTCACAGTTCGGTGGCACCGAGACTGCTAGGGTTTCACAAAATTCAAAAATCGGTCACACCGATTAGTTACACTCGGTCAGACCGAGTTTCACTTGTGCAATGGCATAGGCCAAATCGTTGGGACCGAGTTTTTCAACTCGGTGGGTCCGAGATGGTTTCGGCGGAAACCTAACCCTAAATTTTTTCGAATCAAACCCAATCTACGAGTTCTTTGACTGGATAGAAGTTTATCAAACGTGGCAAGAATCATTATGATCATAATGTGCTAGGAATCGGATTGGGGATAGCACAAAGATCGAGTCCATACCCTAGTTCGGCGGAGACTCGCTACGGCGGCAACGGCGGAGGTGATTTCCGTTGACGGCGACGGAGACCAGCGACTGGAGGCTGCTGGCGGCGAGAAGACGATCCAGAGACCACGTTGGGAGAGCGAGCTATGGCGCGGGCGAAGAGGTTCGGAGAAATTTCCAAATTTTTGCCCGTGACTATATATAGCCCGACCTTGTCGGTGTGACCAAGTGGAACGACTCGGTGGCACCGAGATGCAAAACTGTATACAGTTATTGCAACTCGGTGTGACCGAATAGTTCAAGTCGGTTGCACCGAGATTAAAAACATAGATCAACTTGATGATCTCGGTAGGACCGAAAGTGGGGTATCGGTCAGACCGAGAATCACAAAGAGGTTTTGGAAGTTTAAGTCTATGACGAATCGGGGACTCCGAGTGCTCCTCACACAGAGTGGTTCGAATTTGACTTGATCAATTTTGTGATGTAGCATGAATAGAATTTGAGACGAGAAAAGCATAGATAGCTAGAGGAGGTTCTTAGGCATTCTTGTCCATCCACTTGGCAAAAGAAAAGATAAAGCCAAACAATCAAAACAACAAGTGGATGTCCTCGAATGAGTAAAAAATGCAACCAGCATGCTCACACAATAAAATGACAATAGAAATATGTGACAAAGCATGCACAATCAATTCTAGCATCTATCAAGCAATTTGCGATGACTAGGTCATCTATATATGAGTATATTGACTTAGGAGTCAAATGAGAACATTTGATCATAGGTCATACTCATCGTTTAAGCTCAAGTGGGGTTACCACTTTTACATAAAGCATTGTTGTGTTCACATCATTAGAGTTGCTTTAGCTCAAGTCTTAGAGTAAAGCTCCCCCTAGATGTGATATCCCCCCTTAAGAGGGATGAACTAACCTTGGGTTTTGTCGATGATGACTTCATGTAGATGTTGAAGATGTGGATGCTCAATATTGATGTAGATCACTTGGAGCTATCCTTTTGAGTGAATTGCACTTTCGATACCTACACGGGTTAGTCCCACAAGGAACAAGCAAGTATATCCATAGACATAGAGTGATGCACATACAAGAAGATGTCTATGAAAGCTTTTAGATTACCTTGTCCCTTGACTTACCAACAAGAGGGTTTGTGACTCCTTGGACTAGTGCAAGATGTGGAAGTTGATTGCACTTGTTCTTGCCAAAATGATAAGAGTGAAGTATGTTGGCGGAGTCACCCTCAAGAACTCTCTAGTTCTTCTTCTTTTGGATCCACACCATCTTGATGGGAATCCTTGGAGTTGTAGTCATACTTGATGAAGTGGAACTTGAAGTAGTCTTGGGAATCCACTTGACTAAGGTCTTAGGAGCTTCTTCAAATGCATCTATTTCCTCTTGAAGCTTGTCCTTGCCTTTTTGCTTGTAGTCTTGTGGTGGAAGATCATCTTGAGTTTGTGTCCCCTTGAAAGAAGTTGGATCATACTTCTCTTGTTGAGGAACAAACTTTGTCTTGGGGTATTGATCTTCTTCCCACTCAACTCCATTGGCATTGAACTTTCGTTCAAAACCAACACCTTGATTCTTCTGGTGATTTCCTTGCTTGCGTACAATCTCCTCGAATTGCTTACTTCCGGCAAGGCTTTTGTACACTCCTTTCTCTATGATTTCCTTCAATATGCTAGTTTCTTGCTCAAGTGTAACTTGGCTAAGAGAATCATTAGTGGAATCAAGAGAACTACTAGAAGCAACAATATTGGATTTATCATGATCATTGTTACAACTAGTGGAAGAATCTTCTTGTTCTTGTTACTAGACTTGACTTGAGGCATGTAAGTTGATAAGAGTAAATGTTTGGCAATGTAAGAAGAACTTGCGGAGATCATCATTGATTGCCTTTAAAAGCTCATGCTCTTGCTCAAGATTGAGCTTTTCAAAGCGTAACTTCTCATGAGCCCTTAAAAGTTCTCGATGATCTTCGAAGATAGTTTCATGAGCTAACTTAAGAGTGTTTAGCTCTTTAGTTAGAGCCTCAATTTTCTCCTTATCATTGTCATTCGTTTTAGCATGATTAATTGACGTTTCATCATAGGATTCATCACTAGAGTTGTCAACAAGTAAATCATCATCTCATCACTATTAAAATCAACATACTCAGGGTGAGTTACCTTAGGACCTTTGGCCATGAAGCATCTTCCAATTCCTTCATTGGGTGAATCAAATATGTCATAGGAGTTGGTTGACACAAGTGCTAGTCCGGCAACACCTTCATCTTGAGTATATTCGGAGTCGGAGTGATAACTTCTCTCGGAGTGGTTGTCGGAGTCGGAGCCGGATACCCATTCACCAACATGAGCTTGATGTCTTTGTTTTGTGTAGCTCCTTGATGATTTTTCCTTCCTTTCCGAATCCTTGCTTCTCCGTGAGTGTCTTCGTTCATAACGATCATCTCTACTCCTTCTCTCGTGATGGTGATTCCTCTCTTTTGCTTCTTCTTTTTGGAGAATCTTCTCTTCTTTTGTAGGGAGCCGTACACTCATTGAAATAGTGTCCGGGTCTTCCACAATTGTAGCAGTTTCGCTCTCGACTAGAAGATCTTTTGTCATTGTAGGACCTTGACTTGGAGCTTCTATCTTTGCTTCTACTCTTGTAGAACTTGTTGAAGTTCTTCACCATTAAGCTCAGTTCTTCATTGAAGTTTTGTTTCTCACTTGATGATGTGGGGGCTTCACATGAGGCTTTATAAGCACCACTTGATTTGTTGTGAAGTTCCTCTTTGTCCTTGAGCGACATCTCATGAGCAACAATTCTTCCAATAACTTCCGTTGGCTTGAGATTTTTGTAATTGGGCATCATTTGGATCAATGTACACACGGTATCATATTTTCCATCCAAGGCTCTTAGGATCTTCTTGATGATGAATATGTCAGTCATCTCTTCACTCCCTAAGCTGGCAATCTCATTTGTGATGAGAGCAAGCCTAGAGTACATTTCAGCGACACCTTCACCATCCTTCATTTTGAACTTGTCAAGTTGACTTTGAAGCACATCCAATTTAGATTCCTTGACGGAGTCGGGACCTTCGTGCATATCAATCAAGGTATCCCAAATTTCCTTCGCATTCTCAAGACGGCTGATTTTGTTGAATTCTTCGGGGCACAATCCGTTGAATAGAATATCACAAGCTTGAGCATTGTATTGTAGCATCTCCAACTCATCCGCGGTAGCTTCACGGTTTGGTTCTTTCCCTTTGAAGAAGTCACCTTGCAAACCAACACACACAATCGCCCAAACAGCAGGGTTATGTCCAAGAATATGCATTTTCATTTTATGCTTACAACTAGCAAAGTTAGTGCCATCAAAGTAAGGACCTCTACGGTGATAGTTTCCCTCACTAGGTGCCATACTCTCCTAGGTTGTGAAACCAAGTCTATGACCACCAAAAGCTATGGGAATCAAAGCAAATGGAGACCAAAGCTCTGATACCACTTGTAGGATCGGAAGTATGTCTAGAGGGGGGGTGATTAGACTACTTGACCAAATAAAAGCTACGCCTTTTCCCAATTTTAGTTCTTGGCAGATTTTAGCTATTTTAGGACAAGTCAAGCAATCATCACACAATTCAAGCAAGCATGCAAAGAGTATATAGGCAGCAGAAAGTAAAGCATGCAACTTGCAAGAATGTAAAGGGAAGGGTTTGGAGAATTCAAACGCTATTGGAGACACGGATGTTTTTCCCGTGGTTCGGATAGGTGGTGCTATCCTACATCCACGTTAGTGGAGACTTCAACCCACGAAGGGTAACGGTTGCGCGAGTCCATGGAGGGATCCACCCACGAAGGGTCCATGAAGAAGCAACCTTGTCTATCCCACCATGGCCATCGCCCACGAAGGACTTGCCTCACTAGCGGTAGATCTTCACGAAGTAGGCGATCTCCTTGCCCTTACAAACTCCTTGGTTCAACTCCACAATCTTGTCGGAGGCTCCCAAGTGACACCTAGCCAATCTAGGAGACACCACTCTCCAAGAAGTAATAAATGGTGTGTTGATGACGAACTTCTTGCTCTTGTGCTTCAAATGATAGTCTCCCCAACACTCAACTCTCTCTCACAGGATTTGGATTTGGTGGAAAGAAGATTTGAGTGGAAAGCAACTTGGGAAAGGCTAGAGATCAAGATTCATATGGTAGGAATGGAATATCTTGGTCTCAACACATGAGTAGGTGGTTCTCTCTCAGAACATATGAATTGGAAGTGTAGGTGTGTTCTGATGGCTCTCTCCACGAATGAAGATGAGGTTGAGGGGTATATATAGCCTCCACTGAAAATCCAACCATTACACACAATCTACCAATCTCGGTGGGACCGAATCAACAAACTCGGTCAGACCGAAATGGTAAACCTAGTGACCGTTAGAGATTTTCGGTGGGACTGACATGCATCTCGGTAGGACCGATGTGGTTAGGGTTTGGGCATAACGTAATCTCGGTGAGACCGATTACACAAACTCGGTGAGACCGATTTGGTAATTAGCTAACTAGAGAGTTGGTCAGGCAAACTCGGTGGGACCGATTTGCTCTTTCGGTGAGACCGAAAAGTTACAAAAGGGAAACAGAGAGTTTGCATTGCAATCTCGGTGGGACCGATCCGCTCTTTCGGTGAGACCGTAAAGTTACGAAAAGGAAACAAAGAGGTTGCAATCCCATCTCGATGAGACCGAGATCCCTATCGGTGAAACCGATTTGCTAGGGTTTGGCAGTGGCTTATGACATATGAAAAACTCGGTGGCGCCAGATAGAAAGAGTCGGTAGGACCGAGTTTGGCTTGGGGCTTAGGTCAAATGTGGATATGGGAAAGTAGTTGAGGATTTTGGAGCATATCATTAATCACATAAGGCAAAGAGCTCATTAAGCAACACCTCATCCCTCCTTGATAGTATTGGCTTTTCCTATAGACTCAATGTGATCTTGGATCACTAAAATGTAAAATGAAGAGTCTTGAGCTTTTGAGCTTGAGCCAATCCTTTGTCCTTAGTATTTTGAGGGTTCCACTTTCACCATCCATGCCATGCCAATCATTGAGCTTTCCTGAAATAATTGTCTTGGAATTGCATTAGCTCAATGAGCTATATGTTGTTATAAATTACCAAAACCACCTAGGGATAGTTGCACTTTCAATCTCCCCCTTTTTGGTAATTGATGACAACATATAGATCAAAGCTTCGACAAATGATAATAAGAATGAATTGCATCGTCGCTTTGAGAAGTATGTGATAAGTAAGAGCTCCCCCTAAATTTGTGCATATTTAAAATTTGCTTTGGACTGCAAATGCACAAAGAGTTAGAGTTATGGGTTACTCTTCCATGTCACATACATCTTGGTGGAGCGCTCAAAATGATAAACAATGAAATACATGCACTCATCACCAAGGCAAAAGTGAATGATCACATAAGATAGATAAGATATATCAAGCATGCATAAGTGTAGCTTATGATCAAACACATGATCATCAATGTCTCACAAGCATATCAAAGTATCTCAACCAAAAGCAAATAATGTATCAAAGACCACCAAATAAAACAAGAGAGAAAAGCAACACTCTCTCTCTCTCTCAAAGCCTATGATCTATACATCTTCTCCCCCTTTGGCAACAAGTTACCAAAAAGTTCCTAGAAAAGGCATAGTGCTATATCGACACTCAGGCTTGATCTTCAGGAGGTGGTGGAGTCCGGATCACTCCAAGGACGAAAGCTTCTGTTGATGCTGATGGAGTTGGAGCTAAAGTAGATGCTGGAGCAGGTTGGGTTGATGCTGCGGCTGGAGCTGAGGCGGTTGCTCTTGTGTCAGGAACTGGCACTGCACTGGACCTCTGAGCTCGTGGAACTCTAGCAAATGCATCTGTAGTTTTCTTCCCTCTCCTCTCCTGCATGTCATCCTGGAGCTGCTCCACTGCTGTCTGTATCTCTGTCACCTTGGTATCCAAGTCGTAGAACTTCTGTTCTACGATCCCCTCTAAGCTCGCCTGATTCTGAGTTAGGTTGGCCAAACCTTTCTCAATGCGCAGGGTGGATGCAATCTGGTAACTGAGTTGCTCTTGCTTGGTCTTCAAGAAGTATTCTGATGCCTCCTCTTGTGTTGGCATCCTAGCAGCTTTCTCCTTTTTAGCCTTCTCCTTTTGTGCTTGGGCATGGGCTGAAGATGGTTCATCCATGTTCATCACAACTTCATTGTCTTCAAACTCAGGATTAATAGGAAGATGTTCCTTATCCAAGAGATATATGCCAGTGCCCATCTTGGAGTTGATCAGTTCTTGGATTTGAGGAGCTTATCCACAGCTTCTCTTCTGGTCTGCTGCTGTCCTCTTGATTGTCTCTATCATCAGGCTCATGACCTTGAACTTCTGAGGCACATCAAAGATATGAAGCAGGTTGATAGCATGGCCTCTGACCATCTTGTGATCTCTAGACTTTGGTAGCAGAGTGTGCCTTAAGATCCAGTTGATTGTTGGCAATCCTGACAGAAGATAATGTACAGATCCATACTTGAAAGTTTCAAGTGCCTTATCAGGGATCTCCTTGTACATGTTGATCATTGGGTTGTGGTCCATCTTCTTCTTAGAATAGACATCCAAGTCATCTTCACTTTCTTCTGGGGCATTGATCAGTTGAGCCCATTCTGCAATAGTTGATTGGTACCTCGTACCTTTAGACATCCAGACAATCCTCCCATCGGGGTAAAAGTGTGTTGTGGAGAAGAACTGCATGATAAGTTCCTCGTTCCACTTTGTGAGCTTTTGCCCAACAAAGTCTGCTACTCCACAAGCCTTGAAGCTGTCCTCCACTCCTGGGAAGTGCTCTTCGTTGTCCTTTATGTATTGCCAATCAACCCATTTCATGTCACAGACAATTGGCTTTTTGTCTAACAGGATTGTCTCATAGAAGTCCTGCTGTTCCTTATTGTGGAACCTGTAGTCTACAGCAGTTCTTCTCCTGGTAGCATAGGGATCTTCTGCTCTCCATTTTCTCAATCCAGAGTCTCTCCTGATATTCATATCCTCAGCCACAGGATGAGCATCATTGTGGTATGGGATCTTGGGCTTTAATTTCCTCAAAACTTGTCCTTATTCTTCTTCAGCAACATTAGGCACTGGGGCCTTGTTCTTCTCAGCAGCTGGAATATTTCTTGTATTCCTCTTGGGTTTTTGCTTTGGAGATGTCTTGGGGGCTTCCTTGGGCTTGGATGTAGCTCCCCCTGATCTAATGGCATCACCCATCAGCTTGGGTGCCTTGGGTGCTGGTGCAGCACCTTCCTCTTCCTCTTCTTCTTCATCAGAAGAATGTTGTTCAAACTCAGCCATAGGATCTACTTTCTTGCACCATCTGCCTCTTTTCCTCTCTTTCTTCTCTACAGCAACAACTAGCTCCTTGGAAGTGGTTTTGTCAGGAATCTTAGTTGAGGCTCTGGTTTTGGCATTGGCTTCCTGCCTGCTGGTCTTTTGACCTTCAAGCCTGGCTTGGTGCTCTGTCTTGAACTATGTTCCTTCTTGAGTTCAATTTTCTTGGAGGTAGCCTCCTCCTCTGCCACATAGTCTTCATCTTCTGAATCTGAAGTTCTTTTCCTTCTCTGTCTGGTGGCAGCCTTTGGCAGATTGCTTGGAGTGCTCCTGCTGCCATCATCTGAAGAACTTGAGGGGCTAGTGCCCTCACTCATATGCACAGGCTGTTCTGACTGATTCTGACTATCACTCTGGTCTGACATGTTGAACAAGCTGACTGCAAACTGCTGACCCTGTGAATAGTTTATAGATGAGGTAGATTGGATGAGCATCAAAAAAAGCAGAGATTTTTGCAAAAGAATGATTCAAAAACTTAGTTCTAGTTTCCCACAGAAAGCATTTCGGATCTACCGATTTCTAAACTCGGTGATGCTGAAGCAGTATTTGGAACCTAAACTAGTGATCTCGGTCAGACCGAGTCACAGTTCGGTGGCACCGAGACTGCTAGGGTTTCACAAAATTCAAAAATCGGTCACACCGATTAGTTACACTCGGTCAGACTGAGTTTCACTTGTGCAATGGCATAGGCCAAATCGGTGGGACCGAGTTTTTCAACTCGGTGGGTCGGAGATGGTTTCGGCGGAAACCTAACCCTAAATTTTTTCGAATCAAACCTAATCTACGAGTTCTTTGACTGGATAGAAGTTTATCAAACGTGGCAAGAATCATTACGATCACAATGTGCTAGGAATGGGATTGGGGATAGCACAAAGATCGAGTCCATACCCTAGTTCGGCGGAGACTCGCTACGGCGGCAACGGCGGAGGTGATTTCCGTTGACGGCGACGGAGACCAGCGACTGGAGGCTGCTGGCGGCGAGAAGACGATCCGGAGACCACGTCGGCAGAGCGAGCTATGGCGCGGGCGAAGAGGTTCGGAGAAATTTCCAAAAAAATTCCCGTGACTATATATAGCCCGACCCTGTCGGTGTGACCGAGTGGAACGACTCGGTGGCACCGAGATGCAAAACTGTATACAGTTATTGCAACTCGGTGTGACCGAATAGTTCAAGTCGGTTGCACTGAGATTAAAAAAATAGATCAAATTGATGATCTCGGTAGGACCGAAAGTGGGGTATCGGTCAGACCGAGAATCACAAAGAGGTTTTGGAAGTTTAAGTCTATGACGAATCGGGGACTCCGAGTGCTCCTCACATAGAGTGGTTCGAATTTGACTTGATCAATTTTGTGATGTAGCATGAATAGAATTTGAGACGAGAAAAGCATAGATAGCTAGAGGAGGTTCTTAGGCATTCTTGTCCATCCACTTGGCAAAAGAAAAGATAAAGCCAAACAATCAAAACAACAAGTGGATGTCCTCGAATGAGTAAAATATGCAACCAGCATGCTCACACAATAAAATGACAATAGAAATATGTCGGGGAAACTGCCTCCACGAGCACCTATGTGGACGGAGCCCCTTTCGGTTCGGCGGGGGCGGAGGTCGCACGAAGAGCAGATCAAGGCGGAGCACACGAGCGGTTTACCCAGCTTCGGAGCTCTCCGGAGAGATAATACTCCTACTGCTGCTTTGTGGTTTGTATTGAGTTCTTGCTCGGGAGCGCTGAGTGCTACAGTACGCACAAGCGACTAACGAGACCGAGCGTTCTTCTGTTTGTCTCCCCCCCCTACGTTGTGCATGGGCCTCCTTTTATATGCTCAAGGGGTCACCGACAGGTGGCAACGTAGGCAAGGGCAAAAATGGAAAAGGTGATGCGGTAGGTACAGCTACCTACACAGTGTATCCTACCTAACCCTGACGGCAGGGGACAAGGGCATTAAATGCCCGTCTGCGTCGTCCAAACAGTGCAGGAAGGGACCGTCAGGGACGCCACCACTCGCCACGATGGCGATCTTGTCAGCGCCGCTTGCCACAGTGCACCCCTTGCTGCACAGCCTCCCGCCACGTACGCCTGGAAGGGTCCCAGAGCGACACGTTGGTGGGTGTGCTGGAGCGCGGGTACAGAGTGGTTGCTTGCCGCGGCAAGCGCCTTGCCGCGGTCGTTGTCTTGTCGCGTCCGGGAGCTTGTCGCTCGTCGGGTCTTGCCGGGACGCGTGGCGCGTCGCGGCAAGTTCCTTGAGATGCCTCGGTTGGCCTTCCCGGCAAGCTCCTCTTGTCGGGGTCTTGTGTCTTGAGCGGCCTTCCCGGCAAGGTCCTCTTGCTGGGGCCTTGTCTTCTTGGCTTGAATACTTTGTTCTTGAATGGCTCAAAGGGAGCCACAAAGGGCCTTGGCGGTCGCCCGGCAAGCCTTGCCGCGGGACGCTACGACTGCCCATGCACAAGTTCGGGATACTAGGGTACCCCTACTCTAGTACACCGACAGGAGCCCCCGGGCCTGGGCCATACACGGTGCCGAGCGCTGTTGGGCCAGGCCCAAAACAGGGCACGGGCACGCGCGGCCTGGATCACGCCGTATCTTACTCTGTATCCACCGCTCCCTCCCCGAACGGCACGCGTTGATTGCGGCGTCGTGGGAGAGATCGTGGGTGGTTTCTTTATTCGGAAAGGCGGAACGTCCGCCCCCTCCCTCCTCATAAGTAGGGGAAACAGGGGCAGACCGCCCATCCGCCCGTTGCTACTCCAGACTCGAAAATCTCCGCCGCTCCCCTTCTTCTCAAAGCCGAAAGAGAGCAGCGCTCCGCCCCCATCGCCACCAGCACCACCAACGTCGTCGTCCTCCCTCACCACTCCCGCCATGGCTCCGAAAGCCGAGAAGGTGAAGTCGGCCGAGGCGCAGCGGCTCGCGGCGCTGCGAAAGGAGCGGGCAATCTTCCCTCCTAGGCTTGTCGCGGAAGAGCTGAAGGAGTACTACTATCTCTTCTGGTCGACGGGGACGCGAGCGCATCTGCGCACGAAGGTACTCCCAGCCACTGCTTGGAAAAAGGCTCCCACTGGGTACCCTTTCTTCGCCTTGTTCTTCTACTGCGGGCTCTGCCCGCCCTTTTCTGAATTTTTCTGTGACGTCATGAACTCCTACGGGCTCCGCCTCCTTGACTTCACCCCCAATGCTGTCCTGACCATGGCAGTTTTTGCACATCTCTGCGAAAACTTTGTCGGAGTCCATCCAAACGTAGCCCTTTTTCGCCACTTCTTTTCGCCTCGAGTTGTGAAAGGAGAGCCTTTATCTGGCGGAATCGCCTGGATCTCAAAAGCCGGCAAGAAGGATGCTTATCTGGATGGAGAGTTCCGCAGCAAGTGGGAGGAGTGGAGGGCGGACTGGTGCCTGATTGTCGAGGAGAACCCATAGTCGTTTACCGCCCAGCGCCAAACTCTAGTAGTGCGCGGCAGTGATTGGAGTAGCTTGGCCCCGGAAGACGACAGACTGAAGATTGCCGTCGCCGGGATCTTACGCCTCAGGCTTGCCGGGCTTACTGTAGGAGCGGTTGGCGCCGATTTCCTTCGCCGCCGCATCGCCCCCCTGCAAGAGAGGAGGAGACCCGCCTGGGAGTTCCAGAACGCGGCGGATATCATGAGGCTACGGCCGGGCCTCAACTTTAACTTCACTGTCCTGGAGCTCAACGCGATGCTCCAGGAGCTGTTCAAGTACGACCCTCAGCATCCCGAAGTGTTCAGGTTGCCGAGGGGCGTCGTTCCGCTGTGCAACAACTCCTCGCTCAGCCGCATCCGTGCAATGATGCCGCTGTGCGACTCGCACGGAATTGACCCAGCCTGGATAGAGCCTGCAGATGATGTCGTGCAGGCATTCTTTGATAGCTTGGTAGAAGTGCCGATCGACGCCGATGAGCAGAGGGGCCTCACCCGGGACACCACCGACGAGGAGCTCAAGCGCATCGCCACCAGGCTGGAAGAGGCGGCGACAGCCGCAGCTGCGGGCGAGTTTGGGTTCACCGTGGAGGAGGCAGAGGCGGCAAGCCTTGCCGAGCGAGAGGAACTTGCCGGCGAGGAGAAGTCCGCCGGGCATGACGTTGGGACGAGCGGGCCCGCCGAGGATACGAGCGGCTCGTTGGAGATCGGCTCCTCTTCCTCTTCGTCTTCGGGCAGCTTGCCGCAAGCAGAGCCCCCGGCTCCACCAGGGAGGCGTCTTCACAAGGCCGGGGACGTAGCGGAGCGGCGGACGAGTCAACCCCCGCCGCGCCGCACGACAGGCTCCACCGCGGCAAGTTCTGTTGCCGCGGAAGCACCTCACGCTGCAGCGGCAACTGGAGCGGGGTCCTCCCGATCCGCCGCTCCAGCTCCGCCAAGCGGCCAAGGGATCCTACTCCTCCGCCTCCTCGCGCCAGAGGTGGACCAGGCTTTGACTTCTCCGCGCTCAGCTCCGACGAGGAAGAAGAAGAGTAAGATTCTTGTTGTACTTGTATGTCTTCAATACTTGCTGTCTTGTCTTGTATCTCATTTGCTTTACTCTGAACTTATTCCTTTTTAGGACTCTGGCCCAGAGAGCGGCAAAGAGAGCCAAGGTCCCGGTGATTGTCATTGAGGACGATCCCACCGTGTCAGCAGGGGGTGCGCCCGAGACAAACTTGCTGGACCCGGCAGCTGCTCTTCAGAGCAGCCCCCAGCGCAGCCCCCAGCGTAAGTATATAGTTTGCTTCCCGCTGTTAGGCGCGCATGGATACTCTTTGTTTGCTGATATCTGACTGTTGGCTTGTGTAGGAGCAGAGCAGCCCCACCAGGAGCGTCCGGAGGCCACCCCTGACACGCCACCCGCTTCGACTACGCCGCCAAGGGAGAGTTCTCCGGCAAGGGAGGATCCTCCAACAAGGGAGAGCTCTCCGGCAAGGGGGAGCTCTTCGGCAAGGGAGGAGTCTCCCGCAAGGGACAGCACCAGCGGTCCTCCGGTGGTGGAGACCACAACTGCCGAGCCCGGTGCAGGTAAACCTCTTGCTTCGAAACTTCCCTTGGGTTCTTCTTCTTTTGATCTTCTTTTTGGATATTTGCTTGACTTTTCTTCCTTTCCCGGCCGTCAGATCCATCTACTGCGGAGCCGATGGAGACCGAGGTTGCCGTTGATGACGCCGCCGCCACCGAAGAAGCGGCTGGCGCTGATGATCCCGCCGGTGAAGAGGCCGCCAAGGCTGCCGCTGCAGTAGCTGACGAGGGGTCTGGCGATCGTACTGACGACCCTGAGGCCGCAGGAGCGACAGGCGCTACACCGACCGCCGATCCTCCCGCCGCTGCCGCAGCGTCAGGCTCCGAAGAGCCCCAGCCAGGTGTATACTTGAAGGCCGGCGATGGTGTCTTCATCAAGCTTCCCTGGGAGTCAAGCTCCAGGGCGCCGGTCGAAGGAGAAATCTTGGATGGAGAGGTGCTCGCCTCCGCTGGGCTGACGTTGGTTGATGCGCCGAGCAGCAGCAGCGGCGAGTCTGAGGAGGAGCGGCTGCTCCGGAAGCTGGTGTCGCTCTACCGCGCTCGACAAGCCAAACTGGAGTCCCGCGAAGCGCTTGTCGCGAAGGCGGGGGTGGACATGGAGAAGCGCGCGGAGGAGCTCCGAGGTCTCAACCAGGCAGCTCTTCGGTCGCTGGCGGCGGAGCGTGTGCAGCTCGATGAGGCGCAGAAGGCCTTCATCCTTGAGAAGGCAGAAGTTGCAGAGCAACAGCGGCTTGCCGCCGAGGAGCTATCTGCGCGGGAGGGCGAGTTGGCGCAGCTGAAGGTTAGCCTGGACAGCCACGAAGAGGAGCTTGCTGCACGCGAGCAAACACTCAGCGGAGCTCTCAGGGAAGCAAAGGACGCTGCCGCAGCTGCCGAGGCCGCCAAGAAGGAGCTGGAGACGAAGGTGGCGCAGCTAGAGACTGATCTCAAGGCGAGCGGTGAAGAGCTTGCCATGCTCAAGCATGAGTGCGAGAAGGACGCCTACACCTTTGGCGAGCTGCAGGGTCGTCTCGCCGAGAAGATCAAGGAGCTTGCCGCCGCCAAGGACTCCAATGCCGATCTTGAGCTGAAGGTGGCTGCTTTGACCAAGACGCTAGACGATGCCAGGGAGCAGGAGGCGGCCCTGAAGAAGGAGATCAAGGCCGTCAAGGCGCTGCTGGAGAGCATTGCCGCCACGCAGAATGATTTTAGAGAAACTGTGGAGCAGTGGATGGAGGGTCTTGTGAATGCTGCCGCAAACATCGACAAGGAGCTGGCGCGGCTGGGGATGGAGGATCTCGGGTATCCCTCCGTTGAGACCCTCCCATCTAGCGCCAAGCTCACTCTGTTCTTCAAAGGCGTGGCGATGGCCCTCCAGCGACTCCGGGAGAGGATCCCAAAGCAGCTGGCCGACGAGTCACGCAAGATCTGCGCAGGAGCTCTTCAGAAGGTGTTGGTGAAGGTGGCCTTCCGCAACCCGGGTCTCAACCTCACCAACGTCCTCAGATCCCTGCCGGCGGAAGCTGATCTGGAGGCGCTCAAGGACCTTGTCGCACCCATTATGGACAAGGTGAGCGGGATCAAGAGGATTGAGGGCGACCGCGTGGACTAGGCCGCCTATTTTCTTCTTTTCTTGTCGCTACTGATCATGTTATGAAAACAGTCTATTAGAGCCGCGACAAGCTATTTTGTAATATATAACTTTATTTTGGGTAGTGATTGCAATGTTATTCCCTTTACTTGATTCCTTCCTTTGTATGCTTTTGCCCTACGCTTTTAGGGAACTTGCCGGCGTAGGCACCTTTGCCGCGAGCGCTGAGTGCGGGACGTCAGCAGCCTGCTGGCGGTGCCGTTACCGACAAGAAACCTTGTCATAACTAGTCGCAGCTCGCTTAAGTTGTTGAGCGAACTCAAAACAAAGTAAGGGCGCGACTCTAGTCGCAGCACACTTAAACTGTTGAGCGAACTCGAAACAAAGTAAGGGCGCAACTAGCCACGAGCCGGTTCCTTCGCGCACAGGTTTTCCATACAAAGCACGGTCGTTTAAGGAAGATAACTTGAAAATTAAAAAACATCTGATTGCTCAAACTTTGGCAACTTAGCTTTTCTGTCTTTTGCTTCCCGGCAAGGCAAAACTTTCTTGAACGACGCCTGGTCCACACCATTATCTTCTCCTCCTCCCCCCGGCAAACTTGTGGGCGAAGGAACCTTCATTTCCTTGAGAAAAAAGGAAGTAGAGAAAATAATGATATGGAGCCTTATGGCTCGTTATTGCTTACCGGGGGTGTTCGCTGCACAAAGTGTCAGATAACTCATGCAAAAAAATAAAAAGCATGAAGTTGACAAGATGTGCGGAGCACATGAGTTTTATTTATGCACAGGGTCTGCGCCTGGCTTTGTACAAAGGATTACATGCAACAGCGGCAAGACTTGTACAAAAGGTGGTTGCCGGAGCAGGGTCCGGTGACCGCGCCTTACGGGTAAAACTTACGAAGATGCTCAATGTTCCAGGAGTTGCTCACCGGAATGCCATCTTCGGTCTCAAGGCGGACAGCGCCAGGCCTAATGACTCGTTTCACCCGATAAGGGCCTTCCCACTTCGGCGTCAACTTGTTGGAATTCTTGGCGGAATGAACGCGCCGAAGAACAAGGTCGCCTTCCTCGAGACTTCTGGCGTTAACTTTGCGGCTATGGTAGCGGCGCAAAGCTTGCTGGTAGCGAGCAGCTCGTACAGCAGCCTGAAGACAGTCTTCCTCAAGGAGCAACGCGTCATCTTGTCGCAGCTGCTCTTGCTCAAGCTCATCATAAGCGAGCACTCGAGGCCACCCTTATACGAGTTCCGTGGGGAGAACTGCCTCTGCTCCATAGACTAGAGCGAAAGGTGTCTGGCCAGTGGCTCGATTTGGCGTCGTCCTCATCGACCAAAGAACCACCGGCAGCTCCTCAATCTAGTTTCTTCCGCACCCGTGCAGCCTGTCGAAAGTCCTGGTCTTGAGTCCACGCAGCACTTCAGCATTTGCCCTCTCCGCTTGACCGTTACTCCTCGGGTGAGCAATAGAAGCAAAGCAGACCTTGGCGCCAAGATCTTGGACGTACTACATGAAGGGCGGCTCGTGAATTGCGTACCGTTGTCGATGATGATCCTGTTAGGGATCCCGAAGCGGCAAACAATCGACCTGGAGAACTTGACTGCTGACTGTGCTGTCACCTTCCTCACTGCTTCCACTTCCGGCCACTTTGTGAACTTGTCGATTGCGACGTACAAGTACTCAAAGCCCCCGACTGCTCGGGGGAAGGGGCCGAGGATGTCGAGCCCCCAGACCGAAAATGGCCAGGATAAAGGGATCGGCTGGAGAGCTTGAGCTGGCTGGCGTATTTGCTTGGAATGGAACTGGCACGCTTCACACTTGGTTACTTGTGCAGTTGCATCCTGGAGGGCTGTCGGCCAAAAGAAACCTTGCCAGAATGCTTTGCCGGCAAGTGCTCTTGTGCCAATGTGGTGACCACAAATGCCTCCATGTATCTCGGCCAACAGCTTCTGTCCATCTTCCCGGTGAATACACTTCAATTTCACACCGTTGAGTCTTTTTCTGTACAGTGCGTTGTCGACAAACTGGTACATACTTGACTGCCGGGCTACTCTTTCCGCTTCTTCTTGCTCTTTGGGAAGTTCCCCTGTCTGAAGGAAATGGACGATCTGCTGTGCCCATGCTGGAGCTTGTGGCTCGACAACAAGGACTAAAGGCACATCTGCTGCTGTGGGAACATCCGCTTCTACGGCGAGAAACTGTGGCTCAGCCGGAGCTTGACATTCCCCGGCAAGCTTGCCGGAGCAAAACTTGTCGGGAGCGTCTGCTTCAACGGAACAAACCCTGGGGTTTGCCGGAGCAGACTGCTCCCCAGCACTCTTGGTGTTGATCTTGGGGACCTTCTTGGTGGCGGCTTCGGGAAGCTCTTCTGGAAAATAGTCACCAGAAATCAACTTCCTCTTCTTGCTCTGTCCAGTTGATGGCGTAACAGATGGTTGAGTCAACTTGAGCAGAAAGATCCCTGGTACCACAGGTAACTTAAATGCTGCACACTTTGACAGGCCGTCGGCGATGTCGTTCTGAGCTCTTGGAACATGTTCCATCTGTAGGACGACAAAGCGCTCTTCTAGCTTTCTCACCTCATCAACATAGGCCTCCATCAACGGACTCTGATAATTCTTGTTCACTTGGCGGACGACAAGCTGCGAGTCACCCCTGACAATGAGCTTCTTGATCCCAAGGTCTGCCGCGATCCTGAGACCGGCAAGCAAACCTTCATACTCTGCAGTATTGTTTGTTGCTTGCTCCTTGGGAAAGTGCATCTGGACTACGTACTTAAGGTGCTCTCCGGTGGGTGCGACAAGCAGTACGCCAGCACCGGCGCCTTGAAGTGAGAAAGCACCATCAAAGTACATCAGCCACTCTTTGCTTGCTTCCTTGACGAGGATGCTCGTCTCTGGAATTTCTTCATCTGGTGTTGGCGTCCACTCTGCTATGAATTCTGCCAATGCTCTGCTTTGGATAGTTGAAGTGCTCTCAAACTTGAGGCCAAAGCTTGACAGTTCCAGTGCCCACTCAACAATCATGCCTGTTGCTTCTGGATTCTGTAGTATCCTCTTCAGCGGAAAGCGAGTGACAACTGTGATCTCATGTGCTTGGAAGTAATGGCGCAGCTTTCTCGAGGCCATGAGAAGGCCGAAAAGCAATTTCTGCACACCAGAGTACCTTGACCTAGCCCCCTGCAGAAGGGAACTGACAAAGTAAACTGGGCGCTGCACCATTCTCTTCTGTATCTCCTCGGGTGCCTGCGCAGATCCATCTTTGCCGGGACCAGAGCTTGTCGGGGAAGCCCCCTGCTTGTTGCTGGATGCGCTCGCCGTGGTTGCTGGCTCATCATCAGCCTCCCTCTCCGCTACTAACGCAGCACTAACCACTTGATTGGTTGCCGCTAGATACAGCAGCAACTTTTCTTGTGGCTTAGGTGCGACAAGTATTGGAGTGGAGGACAGGTATCTCTTCAAGTCCTGCAGTGCATCCTCCGCTTCCGGAGTCCATTTCATTGGACCTGCCTTTTTCAAAATTTTGAAAAACGGCAGGGCGCGCTCAGCAGACTTAGAGATAAACCTGCTGAGAGCCGCCATGCAGCCGGCAAGTCTCCGCACATCCTTGACGCGCTTCGGTGCTTCAATCTGCTCAATGGCCTTGATCTTGTCGGGATTGGCTTCAATTCCCCGCTGAGACACGAAGAACCCGAGAAGCTTGCCGGAAGGGACTCCAAACACGCACTTCTCGGGGTTGAGCTTGAGGCTGATCTTGCGCAGATTTGCAAAATCTCTTCTAAATCTTGAATCAGAGTTGCTTTGTCCCTGCTCTTGACCACTATGTCATCCATGTAGGCTTCCACATTTCTGTGTATTTGCGGTTCAAAAGCAGTATGGACTACCCTTGCAAATGTTGAACCAGCATTCTTTAAACCAAAAGGCATCCGTATGAAACAGTACGTGCCACAGGGAGTGATGAATGCGGTTTTTTCCTCAGCCTCTTCTGCCATGAAGATCTGATGATATCCTGAGTATGCGTCAAGAAATGAAAGCAAATCACATCCGGCCGTGGAGTCAACAATCTGGTCAATGCGCGGCAAGGGAAATGGGTCTTTGGGACAAGCTTTATTGACATCGGTAAAGTCGATACAAAGCCTCCATTTCCCGTTTGCCTTGCGCACGACTACAGGATTGGCCAACCACGTAGGATGGAGCACTCCTCTGACAAGGCCTGCTGCTTCCAACTTCTTGATCTCTTCTGCGATGAATTCTTGGCGCTCCACTGCTTGCTTTCTGACTTTCTGCTTGACGGGCCGCGCATGAGGACAGACGGCAAGGTGGTGCTTAATTACTTTCCTGGGAACACCGGGGATGTCAGATGGTTGCCATGCAAACACATCGACGTTCGCCCGCAGGAAAGCAATGAGCGCGCTTTCCTATTTAGGGTCGAGAGGCACTGATGGTGAAGGTACCACCAGTGCCGTCCTCCTTGGCGGACACCTTCTTGGTCGCTGGCGGAGCTGCCATCGTCTTCTTACACTTGCCGGTGGAGCTTGATGGTGCGTCCTCGACGGTAGCGCAGCACTCCGAAGAGGTGCGCTTGCCGGAGTGAGCATCAGAACTCTTGCCGGACTTGGTCTTCTTCTTCCCCCCGGGAGCTTCAGCGGCAAGTGTCTCGTGATCCGTTGTGGTTGCTGCTTCCCGGTAGATCTTGTCGGCACAGATAAGAGCATCTTTCTTGTCGCCAGGGACAGAGATGACACTTACCGGGCCTGGCATCTTCAGCATGTTGTATGCATAGTGAGAGGTTGCCATGAACTTGGCGAGCGCTGGACGACCGAGAATCCCATTGTAAGGCAATGGAAAATCGGCGACGTCAAAAGTGATCCTCTCAGTCCTGAAGTTTAACTCGCTGCCAAATGTCACCGGCAGCGTGATCTTCCCCTTCAGCTTGCTCCTTCCCGGGTTGATTCCTTGGAATGTGCCGGTCTCTTCGAGCTCGCTGTCAGGGACCTGGAGTTTCCTGAGCACAGCGGAGGAGATCAGGTTCAAGCCGGCCCCACCGTCAACTAGCATCTTAGTGACCTTGAGGTTGCGGATAGTAGGTGAAACCAACATCGGCAAGCACCCGACAGCAGTTGTGCGATCAGGGTGGTCCTTAATATCAAAGATGATAGGCGTGCTGGACCATTTCAGAAGCTTGCGTGGCTCAACGGGTGGTTCTGCCGCATTGACTTCCCGCACCCACTGCTTGAGTTGGCGGTGTGAAGTATGCAGAGAAGCACCGCCGTCAACGCACAAGACCTCTGTGGCTTTCTGGAACTCCTGCTCACTGGTCTCATCTGTTGGGGATCGTAGCAGAAATTAAAATTTTCCTACGCATCACCAAGATCTATCCATGGAGTATTCTAGCAATGAGGGCATAGGAGAGCATCTACATACCACTTGTAGATCGCAACGGAAGCGTTCAAGGAGAACGTGGATGATGGAGTCGTACTCGCCGTGATCCGAATCACCGATGACCTAGTGCCGAACGGACAGCACCTCCGCGTTCAACACACGTACGGGACGATCGACGTCTCCTCCTTCTTGATCCAGCAAGGGGAAGGAGAGGTTGAGGAAGAAGACTTCAACAGCAGCACGACAGCGTGGTGGTGGTGAAGAAGTAGTACTCCGGCAGGGCTTCGCCAAGCGCCTGACGGAGGAGGAGAGGTGTTGCGGAGGGGAGGGGCTGCGCCTTGTTGTGTGTTGCTGCCCTCCCCTCACCCCCACTATTTATAGGGGAAGGGGCAAGGGGGCCGGCCCCCTCTAGATGAGATCTAGAGGGGGGCGGCGGCCAGGGAGGGGGGCTTGCCCCCCAAGCAAGGGGGGCGCCCCCACTAGGGTTTCCCCCCAACCCTAGGCGCATGGGCCCAAGGGAAGGGGGCGCGCCCAGCCCTCCAGGGGCTGGTTCCCTGCCCCTTGTGGCCCATGAAGCCCTCCGAGAGGGCTGGCCCCTCAAGGTGGACCCCCGGAACCTCTCTGGTGGCCCCGGTACAATACCGATATGCCCCCGAAACTTCCCGGTGTCCGTATGACAACTTCCCATATATAAATCTTCACCTCCAGACCATTCCGGAACTCCTCGTGACGTCCGGGATCTTATTCGGGACTCCGAACAACATTCGGTAATCACATACAAGTCTTCCTAATAACCCTAGCGTCACCGAACCTTAAGTGTGTAGACCCTACGGGTTCGGGAGACATGCAGACATGACCGAGACGACTCTTCGGTCAATAACCAACAGCGGGATCTGGATACCCATGTTGGTTCCCACATGCTCCTTGATGATGTCATCGGATGAACCATGATGTCGAGGACTTAATCAATCCCGTACTAAGTTCCCTTTGTCTAGCGGTACGATACTTGCCCGAGATTCGATCGTCGGTATACCGATACCTTGTTCAATCTCGTTACCGGCAAGTCTCTTTACTCGTTCCCGTAACACATCATCCCATGAACAACACCTTGATCACATTGAGCTCATTATGATGATGTCTTACCGAGTGGGCCCAGAGATACCTCTCCGTCATACGGAGTGACAAATCCCAGTCTCGATTCATGCCAACCCAACAAACACTTTCGGAGATACCTGTAGTGCACCTTTATAGTCACCCAGTTACGTTGTGACGTTTGATACACCCAAAGCACTCCTACGGTATCCGGGAGTTGCATAATCTCATGGTCTAAGGAATGATACTTGACATTCAGAAAAGCTCTAGCAAACGAACTATACGATCTTTTGTGCTATGCTTAGGTTTGGGTCTTGTCCATCACATCATTCTCCTAATGATGTGATCCTGTTATCAATGACATCCCCATGTCCATAGTCAGGAAACCATGACTATCTATTGATCAACGAGCTAGTCAACTAGAGGCTTACTAGGGACATATTGTGGTCCATGTATTCACACATGTATTATGATTTCCGGACAATACAATTATAGCATGAACAATAGACAATTATCATGAACAGGGAAATATAATAATCCTTTTATTATTGCCTCTAGGGCATATTTCCAACAGTCTCCGACTTGCACTAGAGACAATAGTCTAGTTACATTGTGATGAATCGCACACCCATGGAATTTTGGTGTTGATCATGTTTTGCTCTAGGGAGAGGTTTAGTCAACGGATCTGCCACATTCAGGTCCGTATGTACTTTACAAATCTCTATGTCTCCATTTTGAACACTTTCACGAATGGAGTTGAAGCGACGCTTGATATGCCTGGTCTTCCTGTGAAACCTGGGCTCCTTCGCAAGGGCAATTGCTCCAGTGTTGTCACAGAAGAGAGTCATCGGGTCCGACGCATTGGGTATGACTCCTAGGTCGGTAATGAACTCCTTCACCCAGACTGCTTCTTGTGCTGCCTCCGAGGCTGCCATATACTCTGCTTCACATGTAGATCCCGCCATGACGCTTTGCTTGCAACTGCACCAGCTTACTGCCCCTCCATTCAAAATATACACGTATCCGGTTTGTGACTTGGAGTCATCCAGATCTGTGTCGAAGCTGGCGTCGACGTAACCCTTTACGACGAGCTCTTCGGCACCTCCATAAACGAGAAACATATCCTTAGTCCTTTTTAGGTACTTCAGGATGTTTTTGACCGCTGTCCAGTGTTCCTTGCCGGGATTACTTTGGTACCTACCTACCAAACTTACGGCAAGGTTTACATCGGGTCTGGTACACAGCATGGCATACATAATAGACACTATGGCTGAGGCATAGGGGATGACACTCATCTCTTCTATATCTTTTGCCGTGGTCGGGCATTGAGCCATGCTCAATCGCACACCTTGCAATACAGGCAAGAACCCCTTCTTGGACTGATCCATTTTGAACTTCTTCAAAATCTTGTCAAGGTACGTACTTTGTGAAAGACCGATGAGGCGTCTCAATCTATCTCTATAGATCTTGATGCCTAATATATAAGCAGCTTCTCCAAGGTCCTTCATTGAAAAACACTTGTTCAAATAGGCCTTTATGCATTCCAAGAATTCTATATCATTTCCCATCAATAGTATGTCATCCACATATAATATGAGAAATGCTACGGAGCTCCCACTCACTTTCTTGTAAACGCAGGCTTCTCCATAAGTCTGCATAAACCCAAACGCTTTGATCATCTCATCAAAGTGAATGTTCCAACTCCGAGGTGCTTGCACCAGCCCATAGATAGAGCGCTAGAGCTTGCATACTTTGTTAGCATTCTTAGGATCGACAAAACCTTCCGGCTGCATCATATACAATTCTTCCTTAAGAAAGTCGTTAAGGAATGCCGTTTTGACGTCCATTTGCCATATCTCATAATCATAGTATGCGGCAATTGCTAACATGATTCAGACGGACTTCAGCTTCGCTACGGGAGAGAAAGTCTCATCGTAGTCAACCCCTTGAACTTGTCGATAACCCTTAGCGACAAGTCGAGCTTTATAGATGGTCAGATTACCATCAGCGTCTGTCTTCTTCTTAAAGATCCATTTATTTTCTATGGCTCGCCGATCATCGGGCAAGTCATTCAAAGTCCATACTTTGTTTTCATACATGGATTCTATCTCGGATTTCATGGCTTCTAGCCATTTGTCGGAATCTGGGCCCGCCATCGCTTCTTCATAGTTCGAAGGTTCACCGTTGTCCAACAACATGATTTCCAGGACGGGGTTTCCGTACCACTCTGGTGCGGAACGCGTCCTTGTGGACCTACGAAGTTCAGTAGGAGCTTTATCAGAAGTATCTTGATCATCATCATTAACCTCCTCTTGAACCGGTGCAGGTACCACAGGAACATTTTCCTGAGCTGCGCTACTCTGATTTTCAAGAGGTAGTACTTCATCAAGTTCTACTTTCCTCCCACTTACTTCTTTCGAGAGAAACTCTTTCTCTAGAAAGGACCCGTTCTTGGCAACAAAGATCTTGCCTTCGGATCTGAGGTAGAAGGTATACCCAACTGTTTCTTTGGGATATCCTATGAAGACGCATTTTTCCGATTTGGGTTCGAGCTTTTCAGGTTGAAGTTTCTTGACATAAGCATTGCAACCCCAAACTTTCAGAAACAACAGCTTAGGTTTCTTTCCAAACCATAATTCATACGGTGTCGTCTCAATGGATTTAGACGGTGCCCTATTTAAAGTGAATGCGGCTGTCTCTAGAGCGTATCCCCAAAATGATAGCGGTAGATCTGTGAGAGACATCATAGACCGCACCATATCTAATAGAGTGCGATTACGACGTTCGGACACACCGTTACGCTGAGGTGTTCCAGGCGGCGTGAGTTGTGAAACGATTCCACATTTTCTTAAGTGTGTGCCAAATTCGTGACTTAAATATTCTCCCCCACGATCTGATCGTAAGAACTTTATTTTTCTGTCACGTTGATTCTC
This sequence comes from Aegilops umbellulata, assembly GCA_032464435.1. Lineage (NCBI taxonomy): Eukaryota > Viridiplantae > Streptophyta > Magnoliopsida > Poales > Poaceae > Aegilops > Aegilops umbellulata. Next base: position 597,008,099 of record CP136058.1, on the reverse strand, counting down.
AACTTCACTCTGAAACTCCTTGAACTTTTCAAAGGTCTCAGACTTGTGTTTCATTAAGTAGACATACCCATATCTACTCAAATCATCAGTGAGAGTGAGAACATAACGATAGCCTCCGCGAGCCTCAACGCTCATTGGACCACACACATCTGTATGTATGATTTCCAACAAGTTGGTTGCTCGCTCCATTGTCCCTGAGAATGGAGTCTTGGTCATTTTGCCCATGAGGCATGGTTCGCACGTGTCAAATGATTCATAATCAAGAGACTCTAAAAGTCCATTAGCATGGAGCTTCTTCATGCGCTTGACACCAATGTGACCAAGGCGGCAGTGCCACAAGTATGTGGGACTATCGTTATTAACTTTACATCTTTTGGTATTCACACTATGAATATGTGTAACATCACGTACGAGATTCATTAAGAATAAACCATTAACCATCGGAGCATGACCATAAAACATATCACTCATATAAATAGAACAACCATTATTCTCGGATTTAAATGAGTAGCCATCTCGCATTAAACGAGATCCAGATACAATGTTCATGCTCAAACTTGGCACTAAATAACAATTATTGAGGTTTAAAACTAATCCCGTAGGTAAATGTAGAGGTAGCGTGCCGACGGCGATCACATCGACCCTGGAACCATTCCCGACGCGCATCGTCACCTCGTCCTTCGCCAGTCTCCGTTTATTCCGCAGCTCCTGTTTTGAGTTACAAATATGAGCAACGGCACCGGTATCAAATACCCAGGAGCTACTACGAGCACTGGTAAGGTACACATCAATTACATGTATATCACATATACCTTTAGTGTTGCTGGCCTTCTTATCCGCTGAGTACTTGGGGCAATTCCGCTTCCAGTGACCAGATCCCTTGCAAGAAAAGCACTCAGTTTCAGGTTTGGGTCCATTCTTTGACTTCTTCCTGGCAACTGATTTACCAGGCGCGGCAACCTCCTTGCCATCCTTCTTGAAGTTCTTCTTACCCTTGCCTTTCTTGAACTTAGAGGTTTTATTCACCATCAACACTTGATGTTCCTTTTTGATCTCCACCTCTGCAGATTTCAGCATTGAATACAACTCGGGAATGGTCTTTTCCATCCCCTGCATATTGTAGTTCATCACGAAGCTCTTGTAGCTAGGTGGGAGCGACTGAAGGATTCTGTCAATGACCGCCTCATCCGGGAGATTAACTTCCAGCTGAGTCAAGCGGTTGTGCAACCCAGACATCTTGAGTATGTGTTCACTGACAGAGCTATTTTCCTCCATCTTGCAGCTAAAGAACTTGTCGGAGACATCATATCTCTCGAACCGGGCATGAGCTTGGAAAATCAATTTCAGCTCCTCGAACATCTCATATGCTCCGTGTTGCTCAAAACGCTTTTGGAGCCCCGGTTCTAAGCTGTAAAGCATGCCGCACTGAACGAGGGAGTAATCATCAGCACGAGACTGATGGGCGTTCATAACGTCCTGGTTTGCTGGGAATGGTGCATCACCTAGCGGTGCTTCTAGGACATAATCTTTCTTGGCGGCTATGAGGATGATCCTCAGGTTCCGGACCCAGTCCGCATAGTTGCTGCCATCATCTTTCAGCTTGGTTTTCTCTAGGAACGCGTTGAAGTTGAGGGTGACATTAGCGTGGGCCATTTGATCTACAAGACATATTGTAAAGATTTAGACTAAGTTCATGATAATTAAGTTCATCTAATCAAATTAATGAATGAACTCCCACTCAGATTTGACATCCCTCTAGTCATCTAAGTGATACATGATCCGAGTCAACTAGGCCGTGTCCGATCATCACGTGAGACGGACTAGTTATCATCGGTGAACATCTCCATGTTGATCGTATCTTCTATACGACTCATGTTCGACCTTTCGGTCCTCCGTGTTCCGAGGCCATGTCTGTACATGCTAGGCTCGTCAATCCAACCTAAGTGTATTGCGTGTGTAAATCTGGCTTACACCCGTTGTATGCGAACGTAAGGACCTATCACACCCGATCATCACGTGGTGCTTCGGAACGACGAACCTTAGCAACGGTGCACAGTTAGGGAGGACACATTTTTGATATTTTAATGAGGGATCATCTTATTTATGCTACCATCGTTCTAAGCAAATAAGATGTAAAAACATGATAAACATCACATGCAATCAAATAGTGACATGATATGGCCAACATCATTTCGCTCCTTTGATCTCCATCTTCGGGGCGCCATGTTCATCGTCTTCACCGGCATGACACCATGATCTCCATCATCGTGTCTTCGTGAAGTTGTCACGTCAACTATTACTTCTACTACTATGGCTAACGCTTTAGCAATAAAGTAAAGTAATTACATGACGATTTAAGTTGACACGCAGGTCATAAATAAATAAAGACAACTCCTATGGCTCCTGCCGGTTGTCATACTCATTGACATGCAAGTCGTGATTCCTATTACAATAACAAGATCATCTCATACATCACATACATGATTCATCACAACTTTTGGCCATATCACATCACAAAGCACTTGCTGCAAAAACAAGTTAGACGTCCTCTAATTGTTGTTGCAAGTTTTTACGTGGCTATTATAGGTTGCTAGCAAGAACGTTTCTTACCTACGTTAAAACCACAACGTGAATTGTCAATCTCTATTTACCCTTCATAAGGACCCTGTTCATCAAATCCGATCCAACTAAAGTGGGAGAGACAGACACCCGCCAGCCACCTTATGCAACTAGTGCATGTCAGTCGGTGGAACCGGTCTCACGTAAGCGTACGTGTAAGGTTGGTCCGGGCCGCTTCATCCCACAATATCGCTGAACCAAGATAGGACTAGTAACGGCAAGAAGAATTGACAATTCGACGCCCACAACTACTTTGTGTTCTACTCGTGCATAGAAACTACGCATAGACCTAGCTCATGATGCCACTGTTGGGGATCGTAGCAGAAATTAAAATTTTCCTACGCATCACCAAGATCTATCCATGGAGTATTCTAGCAACGAGGGCATAGGAGAGCATCTACATACCACTTGTAGATCGCAACGGAAGCGTTCAAGGAGAACGTGGATGATGGAGTCGTACTCGCCGTGATCCGATTCACCGATGACCTAGTGCCGAACGGACAGCACCTCCGCGTTCAACACACGTACGGGACGATCGACGTCTCCTCCTTCTTGATCCAGCAAGGGGAAGGAGAGGTTGAGGAAGAAGACTTCAACAGCAGCACGACGGCGTGGTGGTGGTGAAGAAGTAGTACTCCGGCAGGGCCTCGCCAAGCGCGTGACGGAGGAGGAGAGGTGTTGGGGAGGGGAGGGGTTGCGCCTTGTTGTGTGTTGCTGCCCTCCCCTCACCCCCACTATTTATAGGGGAAGGGGCAAGGGGGCCGGCCCCCTCTAGATGAGATCTAGAGGGGGGGCGGCGGCCAGGGAGGGGGGCTTGCCCCCCAAGCAAGGGGGCGCCCCCACTAGGGTTTCCCCCCAACCCTAGGCGCATGGGCCCAAGGGAAGGGGGCGCGCCCAGCCCTCCAGGGGCTGGTTCCCTGCCCCTTGTGGCCCATGAGGCCCTCCGAGAGGGCTGGCCCCTCAAGGTGGACCCCCGGAACCTCTCTGGTGGCCCCGGTACAATACCGATATGCCCCCGAAACTTCCCGGTGTCCGTATGACAACTTCCCATATATAAATCTTCACCTCCGGACCATTCCGGAACTCCTCGTGGTGTCCGGGATCTCATCCGGGACTCCGAACAACATTCGGTAATCACATACAAGTCTTCCTAATAACCCTAGCGTCACCGAACCTTAAGTGTGTAGACCCTACGGGTTCGGGAGACATGCAGACATGATCGAGACGTCTCTTCGGTCAATAACCAACAACGGGATCTGGATACCCATGTTGGCTCCCACATGCTCCTCGATGATGTCATCGGATGAACCACGATGTCGAGGACTTAATCAATCCCGTACTCAATTCCCTTTGTCTAGCGGTACGATACTTGCCCGAGATTCGATCGTCGGTATACCGATACCTTGTTCAATCTCGTTACCGGCAAGTCTCTTTACTCGTTCCCGTAACACATCATCCCGTGAACAACACCTTGATCACATTGAGCTCATTATGATGATGTCTTACCGAGTGGGCCCAGAGATACCTCTCCGTCATACGGAGTGACAAATCCCAGTCTCGATTCATGCCAACCCAACAGACACTTTCGGAGATACCTGTAGTGCACCTTTATAGTCACCCAGTTACGTTGTGACGTTTGATACACCCAAAGCACTCCTACGGTATCCGGGATTTGCATAATCTCATGGTCTAAGGAATGATACTTGACATTCAGAAAAGCTCTAGCAAACGAACTATACGATCTGTTGTGCTATGCTTAGGTTTGGGTCTTGTCCATCACATCATTCTCCTAATGATGTGATCCCGTTATCAATGACATCCCCATGTCCATAGTCAGGAAACCATGACTATCTATTGATCAACGAGCTAGTCAACTAGAGGCTTACTAGGGACATATTGTGGTCTATGTATTCACACATGTATTATGATTTCCGGACAATACAATTATAGCATGAACAATAGACAATTATCATGAACAGGGAAATATAATAATCCTTTTATTATTGCCTCTAGGGCATATTTCCAACATCATCATCATCATCCATGTCTTCGTCGTCGTCATCTTCATCCTTGTCGCGGCCGTTGAGGTTTGTCTCCTTGCCGCTGCTTGGCCTTGCCGCGGCGTCCTCCCCGGCCGGGGCGCTTCGTGCCGGATCCTCCAGCACCTCCTTGAGCTTTCTCCTTGTCGCGTCGCTCGTACTCGGCCTTTTGCAGCTCGACAAGCTGCTCGACCTTCTTGCAGCTCTGGAGGTCATGGCCCTTGGTGCGGTGGATCTTGCAGTACTGCTTGTTGGTGCCGTCCTGCTTGTCGGCGGTCGCCACAGCCTGGCAGTTGGTGCATGCAGCAACCTCCTTGCCGGAGCTACCAGTCTTGGTTGTCTTGGCGCCACCTTCGTTGCCAGACTGCTCAACAACTAGCACATCTTTGCCTTTCCTCTTCCTGTTGTTCCGCCGCCGGTTTTTCTTTGCCGGGGCAGCATCATCGCTGTCAGATCCTCCTGTTCCTGTATTCTCTCCGGGGAGTTTCCTCCCTTCCTCAGCACGTGCACACCTGTCGGCCAGGGCATACAGCTCACTGACGTCTCTGATCTTGCACATCGCCATCTCCTCCCGCATCCTGCGGTTACGCACGTTCTGGTGGAATGCGCTGATGACCGCGGCAGGGTGGACATCTGGGATGTTGCGTTGCACTTGGCTGAATCTCTGGATGTACTTGCGCAGGGGCTCTCCTTCTTTCTGGGCAAGCAGATGAAGATCACTCTCCTGGCCATGAGGTTTGTGGCCGCCTGTAAAGGCGCCGACAAACTGATGGCATAGGTCTGCCCAGGAAGATATGGAGTTGTCCGGCAAGTGCATGAGCCAGGACCTGACGTTGGGTTTGAGCACCAGCGGGAAGTAGTTGGCAAGGATCTTGTCGTCCCGCCCCCCAGCAGCTTGCACCGTGATGGTGTAGATGCTGAGGAACTCCGACGGATGCAACTTGACGTCGTACTTCTCCGGTACGTCTGGCTTGAAATTCTTCGTGCTGGGCCACTGGACTTGCCGCAGCTCACGGGTAAACGCACGGCAACCTACCGCATACGGCAGGTCGCCTGGTTCCCCTGGCGCATGCATGTCGACAGTGGGTCCAGCGCGCCGGTCTGATTGACGCCGCGCTTCTCTTCGGCGCTCGATGCGAGTATGAGCGTCTTCTTGCTGTCGTTCGTGAAGAACTTGGCGCTGATCGCGGCGAGCTCGCGGATCTGATGAAGCAGTGGAGTCGCTGTCGTGGTGGACCCGGCGAGTCGGCGATCTTGGCCTTCGGGGCGGAGAGTGCACAGTGGTTGCACCCCCATCGGTCTTGTCGCCATCGGCTCGCACCTGGCTGGCTTGCCGCGGCTGCGATGTGGTCGGCTGCCGTGGAGTGTCGCCGTCGGCGAAGCCGATGAGACTCTGAATGGTGGCCCTCTAGTCGTCGATCTTGTCCGCCGTTGGAGGGAAGTCTAGGAGCAGTTGAGCTCACGCCAAAGCTTCTGCTGGAGTGGCGGGTAGCGGTGGCGAACGGTGCGAGGAGCGGGATATGCTCGGACTTCTAACTGCGTTAGAAGGAGCAATATCCCGTCCAGGCGACCGTGCCTCTCTCGCGCCAGCACGTTGGCGCGCATGCTGGCCTGGAGCATCCCGAGATCCGCCAGCTCGATTTGGGCCCAGCAAGCGTATGGTACCGTGAGTACCATGACGTTGTCGGTCCCGCGCCTCCTGAGATGGGCGCGGTGCATCTACGGACGCCCGGTCGTCGTGGGAGCCGGCTACACCGCCGATGGGCAGCGCAGCCTTGTCCTTGGACCTGGCGGCACCGTGGGCTCCCTCGTCGACGCCCGTTCTTCCGCCGGCGTCTTCCCCACCAGCCGTTTGCTCCGGCGGCGGTGGGTTCGACGCGGACGGAGCAGCCGCCTCCGAAGCCTTCTTCTTCGGTGGCATGTCGATGAAGTCGATGAAGATCTGGCTCGTGTGAACGCCGGATCAGGTTCACACAACCTCGACGCCCCCTACCTGGCGCGCCAAAGATGTCGGGCAAACTGCCTCCACGAGCACCTATGGGGATGGAGCCCCTTTCGGTTCGGCGGGGCGCGGAGGTCGCACGAAGAGCAGATCGAGGCGGAGCACACGAGCGATTTACCCAGCTTCGGAGCTCTCCGGAGAGATAATGCTCCTACTGCTGCTTTGTGGTTTGTATTGAGTTCTTGCTCGGGAGCGCTGAGTGCTACAGTACGCACAAGCGGCTAACGAGACCAAGCGTTCTTCTGTTTGTCTCCCCCCCCTACGTTGTGCATGGGCCTCCTTTTATATGCTCAAGGGGTCACCGACAGGTGGCAACGTAGGCAAGGGCAAAAATGGAAAAGGTGATGCGGTAGGTACAGCTACCTACACAGTGTATCCTACCTAACCCTGACGGCAGGGGACAAGGGCATTAAATGCCCGTCTGCGTCGTCCAAACAGTGCAGAAAGGGACCGTCAGGGACGCCACCGCTCGCCACGATGGCGATCTTGTCAGCGCCGCTTGCCACAGTGCACCCCTGGCTGCACAGCCTCCCGCCACGTACGCCTGGAAGGGCCCCAGAGCGACACATTGGTGGGTGTGCTGGAGCGCGGGTACAGAGTGGTTGCTTGCCGCGGCAAGCGCCTTGCCACGGTCGTTGTCTTGTCGCGTCCGGGAGCTTGTCGCTCGCCGGGTCTTGCCGGGACGCATGGCGCGTCGCGGCAAGTTCCTTGAGATGCCTCGATTGGCCTTCCCGGCGAGCTCCTCTTGCCGGGGTCTTGTGTCTTGAGCGGCCTTCCCGGCAAGCTCCTCTTGCCGGGGCCTTGTCTTCTTGGCTTGAATACTTTGTTCTTGAATGGCTCAAAGGGAGCCACAGAGGGCCTTGGCGGTCGCCCGGCAAGCCTTGCCGCGGGACGCTACGACTGCCCGTGCACAAGTTCGGGATACTAGGGTACCCCTACTCTAGTACACCGACAAAATATGTGACAAAGCATGCACAATCAATTCTAGCATCTATCAAGCAATTTGCGATGACTAGGTCATCTATATATGAGTATATTGACTTAGGAGTCAAATGAGAACATTTGATCATAGGTCATACTCATCGTTTAAGCTCAAGTGGGGTTACCACTTTTACATAAAGCATTGTTGTGTTCACATCATTAGAGTTGCTTTAGCTCAAGTCTTAGAGTAAAGCTCCCCCTAGATGTGATATCCCCCCTTAAGAAGGATGAACTAACCTTGGGTTTTGTCGATGATGACTTCATGTAGATGTTGAAGATGTGGATGCTCAATATTGATGTAGATCACTTGGAGCTATCCTTTTGAGTGAATTGCACTTTCAATACCTACACGGGTTAGTCCCACAAGGAACAAGCAAGTATATCCATAGACATAGAGTGATGCACATACAAGAAGATGTCTATGAAAGCTTTTAGATTACCTTGTCCCTTGACTTACCAACAAGAGGGTTTGTGACTCCTTGGACTAGTGCAAGATGTGGAAGTTGATTGCACTTGTTCTTGCCAAAATGATAAGAGTGAACTATGTTGGCGGAGTCACCCTCAAGAACTCTCTAGTTCTTCTTCTTTTGGATCCACACCATCTTGATGGGAATCCTTGGAGTTGTAGTCGTACTTGATGAAGTGGAACTTGAAGTAGTCTTGGGAATCCACTTGACTAAGGTCTTAGGAGCTTCTTCAAATGCATCTATTTCCTCTTGAAGCTTGTCCTTGCCTTTTTGCTTGTAGTCTTGTGGTGGAAGATCATCTTGTGTTTGTGTCCCCTTGAAAGAAGTTGGATCATACTTCACTTGTTGAGGAACAAACTTTGTCTTGGGGTATTGATCTTCTTCCCACTCAACTCCATTGGCATCGAACTTTCGTTCAAAACCAACACCTTGATTCTTCCGGTGCCTTCCTTGCTTGTGTACAATCTCCTCGAATTGCTTACTTCCGGCAAGGCTTTTGTACACTCCTTTCTCTATGATTTCCTTCAATATGCTAGTTTCTTGCTCAAGTGTAACTTGGCTAAGAGAATCATTAGTGGAATCAAGAGAACTACTAGAAGCAACAATATTGGATTTATCATGGTCATTGTTACTACTAGTGGAAGAATCTTTCTTGTTCTTGTTACTAGACTTGACTTGAGGCATGTAAGTTGATAAGAGTAAACACTTGGCAATGTAAGAAGAACTTTTCTTGTGGAGATCATCATTGATTGCCTTTAAAAGCTCATGCTCTTGCTCAAGATTGAGCTTTTCAAAGCGTAACTTCTCATGAGCCCTTAAAAGTTCTCGATGATCTTCGAAGATAGTTTCATGAGCTAACTTAAGAGTGTTTAGCTCTTTAGTTAGAGCCTCAATTTTCTCCTTATCATTGTCATTTGTTTTAGCATGATTAATTGACGTTTCATCATAGGATTCATCACTAGAGTTGTCAACAAGTAAATCATCATCGCCTAACAAGTCATCTTCATCACTATTAAAATCAACATACTCAGGGTGAGTTACCTTAGGACCTTTGGCCATGAAGCATCTTCCAATTCCTTCATTGGGTGAATCAAATATGTCGTAGGAGTTGGTTGACACAAGTGCTAGTCCAGCAACACCTTCATCTTGAGTATATTCGGAGTCGGAGTGATAACTTCTCTCGGAGTGGTTGCCGGAGTCGGAGCCGGATACCCATTCACCAACATGAGCTTGATGTCTTTGTTTTGTGTAGCTCCTTGATGATTTTTCTTTCCTTTCCGAATCCTTGCTTCTCCGTGAGTGTCTTCGTTCATAACGATCATCTCTACTCCTTCTCTCTCATGATGGTGATTCCTCTCTTTTGCTTCTTCTTTTTGGATAATCTTCTCTTCTTTTGTAGGGAGCCGTACACTCATTGGAATAGTGTCCGGGTCTTCCACAATTGTAGCAGTTTCGCTCTCGACTAGAAGATCTTTTGTCACTGTAGGACCTTGACTTGGAGCTTCTATCTTTGCTTCTACTCTTGTAGAACTTGTTGAAGTTCTTCACCATTAAGCTCAGTTCTTCATTGAAGTTTTGTTTCTCACTTGATGATGTGGGGGCTTCACATGAGGCTTTATAATCACCACTTGATTTGTTGTGAAGTTCCTCTTTGTCCTTGAGCGACATCTCATGAGCAACAATTCTTCCAATGACTTCCGTTGGCTTGAGATTTTTGTAATTGGGCATCATTTGGATCAATGTACACACGGTATCATATTTTCCATCCAAGGCTCTTAGGATCTTCTTGATGATGAATCTGTCAGTCATCTCTTCACTCCCTAAGCCGGCAATCTCATTTGTGATGAGAGCAAGCCTAGAGTACATTTCAGCGACACCTTCACCATCCTTCATTTTGAACTTGTCAAGTTGACTTTGAAGCACATCCAATTTAGATTCCTTGACGGAGTCGGTACCTTCGTGCATATCAATCAAGGTATCCCAAATTTCCTTCGCATTCTCAAGACGACTGATTTTGTTGAATTCTTCGGGGCACAATCCGTTGAAGAGAATATCACAAGCTTGAGCGTTGTATTGTAGCATCTTCAACTCATCCGCAGTAGCTTCACGGTTTGGTTCTTTCCCTTCGAAGAAGTCACCTTGCAAACCAACACACACAATCGCCCAAACGGCAGGGTTATGTCCAAGAATATGCATTTTCATTTTATGCTTACAACTAGCAAAGTTAGTGCCATCAAAGTAAGGACCTCTACGGTGATAATTTCCCTCACTAGACGCCATACTCTCCTTGGTTGTGAAACCAAGGCTATGACCACCAAAAGCTATGGGAATCAAAGCAAATGGAGACCAAAGCTCTGATACCACTTGTAGGATCGGAAGTATGTCTAGAGGGGGGGTGATTAGACTACTTGACCAAATAAAAGCTACGCCTTTTCCCAATTTTAGTTCTTGGCAGATTTTAGCTATTTTAGGACAAGACAAGCAATCATCACACAATTCAAGCAAGCATGCAAAGAGTATATAGGCAGCGGAAAGTAAAGCATGCGACTTGCAAGAATGTAAAGGGAAGGGTTTGGAGAATTCAAACGCTATTGGAGACACGGATGTTTTTCCCGTGGTTCGGATAGGTGGTGCTATCCTACATCCACATTAGTGCAGACTTCAACCCACGAAGGGTAACGCTTGCACGAGTCCACGGAGGGCTCCACCCACGAAGGGTCCACGAAGAAGCAACCTTGTCTATCCCACCATGGCCATCGCCCACGAAGGAATTGCCTCACTAGCAGTAGATCTTCACGAAGTAGGCGATCTCCTTGCCCTTACAAACTCCTTGGTTCTACTCCACAATCTTGTCGGAGGCTCCCAAGTGACACCTAGCCAATCTAGGAGACACCACTCTCCAAGAAGTAACAAATGGTGTGTTGATGATGAACTCCTTGCTCTTGTGCTTCAAATGATAGTCTCCCCAACACTCAACTCTCTCTCACAGGATTTGGATTTGGTGGAAAGAAGATTTGAGTGGAAAGCAACTTGGGAAAGGCTAGAGATCAAGATTCATATGGTAGAAATGGAATATCTTGGTCTCAACACATGAGTAGGTGGTTCTCTCTCAGAACATATGAATTGGAAGTGTAGGTGTGTTCTGATGGCTCTCTCCATGAATGAAGAGGAGGTGGAGGGGTATATATAGCCTCCACTTAAAATCCAACCGTTACACACAATCTACCAATCTCGGTGGGACTGAATCAACAAACTCGGTCGGACCGAAATGGTAAACCTAGTGACCGTTAGAGATTTTCGGTGGGACTGACATGCATCTCGGTAGGACCGATGTGGTTAGGGTTTGGGCATAACGTAATCTCGGTGAGACCGATTACACAAACTCGGTGAGACCGGTTTGGTAATTAGCTAACCAGAGAGTTGGTCAGGCAAACTCGGTGGGACCGATTTGCTCTTTCGGTGAGACCGAAAAGTTACAAAAGGGAAACAGAGAGGTTGCAATCCCATCTCGGTGAGACCGAGATCCCTATCGGTGAAACCTATTTGCTAGGGTTTGGCAGTGGCTTATGACATATGAAAAACTCGGTGGCGCCGGATAGAAAGAGTCGGTAGGACCGAGTTTGGCTTGGGGTTTAGGTCAAATGTGGATATGGGAAAGTAGTTGAGGATTTTGGAGCATATCATTAAGCACATAAGGCAAAGAGCTCATTAACCAACACCTCATCCCTCCTTGATAGTATTGGCTTTTCCTATAGACTCAATGTGATCTTGGATCACTAAAATGTAAAATGAAGAGTCTTGAGCTTTTGAGCTTGTGCCAATCCTTTGTCTAAAGCTTCAAGCTCAAGACTCTTCATTTTACACTTTTAGTGATCCAAGATCACATTGAGTCTATAGGAAAAGCCAATACTATCAAGGAGGGATGAGGTGTTGCTTAATGAGCTCTTTGCCTTATGTGCTTAATGATATGCTCCAAAATCCTCAACTACTTTCCCATATCCACATTTGACCTAAACCCCAAGCCAAACTCGGTCCTACCGACTCTTTCTATCCGGCGCCACCGAGTTTTTCATATGTCATAAGCCACTGCCAAACCCTAGCAAATCGGTTTCACCGATAGGGATCTCGGTCTCATCGAGATGGGATTGCAACCTCTCTGTTTCCTTTTCGTAAATTTTCGGTCTCACCGAAAGAGCGGATCGGTCCCACCGAGATTGCAATGCAAACTCTGTGTTTCCCTTTTGTAACTTTTCGGTCTCACCGAAAGAGCAAATCGGTCCCACCGAGTTTGCCTGACCAACTCTCTGGTTAGCTAATTACCTAATCGGTCTCACCGAGTTTGTGTAATCGGTCTCACCAAGATTACGTTATGCCCAAACCCTAACCACATCGGTCCTACCGAGATGCATGTCAGTCCCACCGAAAATCTCTAACGGTCACTAGGTTTACCGTTTCGGTCCGACCGAGTTTGTTGATTCGGTCCCACCGAGATTGGTAGATTGTGTGTAACGGTTGGATTTTAAGTGGAGGATATATATACCCCTCCACCTCCTCTTCATTCGTTGAGAGAGCCATCAGAACACACCTACACTTCCAATTCATATGTTCTGAGAGAGAACCACCTACTCCTGTGTTGAGACCAAGATATTCCATTCCTACCATATGAATCTTGATCTCTAGCCTTTCCCAAGTTGCTTTCCAATCAAATCTTCTTTCCACCAAATCCAAATCCTGTGAGAGAGAGTTGAGTGTTGGGGAGACTATCATTTGAAGCACAAGAGCAAGGAGTTCATCATCAACACACCATTTGTTACTTCTTGGAGAGTGGTGTCTCCTAGATTGGCTAGGTGTCACTTGGGAGCCTCCGACAAGATTGTGGAGTTGAACCAAGGAGTTTGTAAGGGCAAGGAGATCGCCTACTTCATGAAGATCTGCCGCTAGTGAGGCAAGTCCTTCGTGGGCGATGGCCATGGTGGGATAGACAAGGTTGCTTCTTCGTGGACCCTTCGTGGGTGGAGCCCTCCATGGACTCACGCAACCGTTACCCTTCGTGGGTTGAAGTCTCCACTAACGTGGATGTAGGATAGCACCACCTATCCGAACCACGGGAAAAACATCCGTGTCTCCAATAGCGTTTGAATTCTCCAAACCCTTCCCTTTACATTCTTGCAAGTCGCATGCTTTACTTTCCGCTGCCTATATACTCTTTGCATGCTTGCTTGAATTGTGTGATGATTGCTTGACTTGTCCTAAAATAGCTAAAATCTGCCAAGAACTAAAATTGGGAAAAGGCGTAGCTTTTATTTGGTCAAGTAGTCTAATCACCCCCCCCCTCTAGACATACTTCCGATCCTACAAGTGGAAAGCAACTTGGGAAAGGCTGGAGATCAAGATTCATATGGTAGGAATGGAATATCTTGGTCTCAACACATGAGTAGGTGGTTCTCTCTCAGAACATATGAATTGGAAGTGTAGGTGTGTTCTGATGGCTCTCTCCACGAATGAAGAGGAGGTGGAGGGGTATATATAGCCCCCACTTAAAATCCAACCATTACACACAATCTACCAATCTCGGTGGGACCGAATCAACAAACTCGGTCGGACCGAAACGGTAAACCTAGTGACCGTTAGAGATTTTCGGTCGGACTGACATGCATCTCGGTTGGACCGATGTGGTTAAGGTTTGGGCATAACGTAATCTCGGTGAGACCAATTACACAAACTCGGTGAGACCGATTTGGTAATTACCTAACTAGAGAGTTGGTCAGGCAAACTCGGTGGGACCGATTTGCTCTTTCGGTGAGACCGAAAAGTTACAAAAGGGAAACAGAGAGTTTGCATTGCAATCTCGGTGGGACCGATCCGCTCTTTCGGTGAGACCGAAAAGTTATGAAAAGGAAACAGAGAGGTTGCAATCCCATCTCGGTGAGACCGAGATCCCTATCGGTGAAACCGATTTGCTAGGGTTCGGCAGTGGCTTATGACATATGAAAAACTCGGTGGCGCCGGATAGAAAGAGTCGGTAGGACCGAGTTTGGCTTGGGGTTTAGGTCATAAGTGGATATGGGAAAGTAGTTGAGGATTTTGGAGCATATCATTAAGCACATAAGGCAAAGAGCTCATTAAGCAACACCTCATCCCTCCTTGATAGTATTGGCTTTTCCTATAGACTCAATGTGATCTTGGATCACTAAAATGTAAAATGAAGAGTCTTGAGCTTTTGAGCTTGAGCCAATCCTTTGTCCTTAGTATTTTGAGGGTTCCACTTTCACCATCCATGCCATGCCAATCATTGAGCTTTCCTGAAATAATTGTCTTGGAATTGCATTAGCTCAATGAGCTATATGTTGTTATAAATTACCAAAACCACCTAGGAATAGTTGCATGATTAGCATGGGATTACTGTAGCAAGATTATCCGGGCGTTACACATACTTGCCAGGTTGCAAATAAAAGATGCGACCTTCCTCACAGATAATTTATCGCTAGCGAAAGCAGCTGCTGCAAGATCGCCTAGAACAGATCCAGGACATTGGGAGGCTAGATGATTACTTGTAGAATTTTGTGCAGCAACAAATGCATCTTCAGTTCAGGTTTTTCACATCTCAAGACTCAATAACATAGAGGCACATGATTTAGCTCAGATAGCACTCACCCACATAACAGATCAGCAAGTTAATTTCTCTTGTAATAATACAGATCATCTTCAGGACAATTGCCCTTTAAAATTATTGTGTTTAGACATGCAATTACAAGGAATTGTAATTCTCAATGTAAATTGTTTGCAGTATGAATGAATGAATGAATTGGCGCCATAGGCGCCTTTGCATGTTAAAAAAAACTCGGCTTTGGAGTGGACCGACCAATCAAAAAAGTAAACCAACATGGGTGCAATGGCGAATTCAAGGGGCAGGCTTGGATGGGCTCAAGCCTGCCCTCCAAAATCGAACAATATTTTTTTACTACTACTCATCAAGTCAATAGTGCAGTCCAGCCCAGCCCAGCCCAGAAAACACAGGCCCATCTGCTCAGCCCCTGTAAACGCTGGTCTCGAGCACCAATTCCAGCCGGCTGCTGCCTGCAACACCTCTCGACGCCTCATATTTGGCACGTATTGGCTGTTTAAATTGACAATACCAATTTTTACCACAAAATTTGACTACTTTCAAAAAAAATCTGAGAAAACTCTTGTAAATACTACTCCCTCCGTTCCTAAATACTTGTCTTTCTAGGCATTTCAACAAGTGACTACATACGGAGCAAAATGAGTGAATCTACACTCTAAAATATGTCTACATACATCCGTATGTAGTAGTCATTTGAAATGTCTAGAAAGACAAATATTTAGGAACGGAGGGAGTACATGTGACTAGTATGAATCTGGGAAAGTTTGAGCATCTTTGGACAAAGGGATTGGTATATAATAGCTATTTTGAAAAAATGTCCAAATTTTGGTTCATAAATTGTCATATAAAAAATAAAAAATCCAGGAAATACTACATGCTTACAGTAGTAATCTGGGAAACTGTAAGCTTGTTTTGACAATATGATTAGGAGATAACATCTATTTTGCTCAATCGATCCTAATTTTGGTTCAAAATTTGATAGTTTTCAAAAATTCTAAAAAAAACTGTAGTAAATAGTATATATGGCCAGTAGCAATCTGCTAAAGTTTGAGCTTATTTGCACAAATGGATTAGGAGAAAATTGCTTTCTTCTTCTAAGGCTGGTCACAATGGGCAAGAACATAAGCTAGGAACTTCACGTTTTCCTAGACTATGTTACTACCTCCACAGTGGGTAGGAACATCTATGTAGTGTCATGCAACCATGTATTTATTAGGTTATAGACTCATTGCTTCTTGGAGTGTGTGATGTTCCGGTAACTTAGCTAGTTACCACAAGCACCTCTCTCTTCATTAAATATGTGCCACATAAGCAAAGTTGCATTGAAGTGTGTGATGTTACTTCTAAGTTCCTCCCCATTGTGACCAGCCTAAAAGGTGTTTAATTTACTCATCATTAACTTTGAGCCCCCCTCCATTTTCTTTCTGGATTCGCCGCTGCATGGGTGTATGGGCGGTGGCTGACCGCGGTGAGCGGCGCCTCGAGGGCGGCGACTGGGCCATGGAGAGAGATGTGCCAATGCTAGCATACGTGAACGGTGTGTCTGAGGGCAGCACAATCACAGGAGGTAGGATGCTAAGAACGCGTGTGTGTGTGTGATCGTTTCAGTAGAAAAAAATTGTTTCAAGTGCAAACATGTGAAACCGGTGTGGAGGGCACTCGGGTATGAAAGAGAAAGGATCGAGCTCGAAGAGATCACGTCCGTGCATGTAATGATGGACTTCTTGTGGGGGCTGAATGAAGATGTGCGTGTGCATACTCTAACCATGTGGTGGCATTGGTGGAATAATCGGAATAAGCTCAGAGAGGGAGAGATGGCAGTACCACCCGATGAGTTAACACGGCGTGTAAAGGCAAACTCGCTGGAATATTTGGAGCTGTTCCAGAAAAAAGCCAAGAAGAAGGAGAACCTAAAGTGGCGACCTCCGAGCGATGGCATGATCAGGATAAATCTGGATGGTGCTTTTAGACCGGGCGATAACTTTGCAACGTGGGGAGTAGTGGCCCGAGACGAATCTGGAGATGTGATCATTGCACGTGCAGGCAGGACGGAGCAAGTGGCGTGTCCGTTTGGTGCCGAAATTACAGCATTCACTGAAGCCATCAACATGGCTGCCAATCTGGGGGCTCTGCGTGTGGTGTTTGAGACCGATTCACAACTACTCCAAGAGGCGCTAAACTTGCGGAGGATCGACGCTTCACCGTATGCAACACTCTGAGAAGTCTCCAAACTCCAGCTAAGGATGTGGTTCTCAAAACATCAGGTTCAGGTATGCCGTAGGGAGGCAAATTCAGTCGCGCATGAACTTGCCCAAATGGGGCGTCAATGTATGTCCAATAATTGTATCGTGTGGAACGATGTTGTACCGCCCCAGGTGGCGATTTGTGTCTCTGGCGATTTAGCCGGACACCGTTAAGTTATAAAGATTTGCTTTCCCTCAAAAAAAATTGTTTTTCCTCCTGCCGAACCGGCTATCCGAGCCTGTATCTTCACTCTGTCAGCCGTCTTCTCCCCCCCCCCCCCCCGCCCAGCGCTTCAACATCCTAAAACGAACGGCTTACATGATCATTCTTCAAAGGCATCGTTTAGCCACCGGTCGATTAGTTATTTCAAATAAGCGCAATATTTGCTCACGACCACTTGGATGGTATACTATTGATGGCTGAGCGACCTAGTCCTATGGTTACAGATGAGTTCATCGTTGGAGGACTTGAAATTCTTGTACTCATGGAACCAAGTATGTATGTTGCGCCCATTTTCCTTCGTGCCATGGAATAAACCAATACTAGTGGCCAATCATACATCACACAACAACTCGTCCTCCCGCATGTTGAAGTTTTCTCCTCTATCCCTCTTCTTTGGGTCGTCCACAAATTCATCCAGATCAAGGTCGTCGTCGTCTTGTTCCAGCTCCGAGTCATCCACCTGCCCGTCCTTGCAGCATCCTCCACCTCCGTTGTGGATTATCTCAAATATATGTATGTCCGCGTCGTCGTATGCCAGCTAGCCCAGTTGAGACATATTAGCGAACAAAGAACGAACACCGAGCCACTCCACGCCCGGCAACAGTGTCTGGACAAACTACGACAATGTGGACTCGACGAAATGGAGCAACGCTTTGTTGTCGTTGACGTAATAAGGCACGTTCCCGGCCGCGGTTGCCGAGGATTGCCCGCCGAGCTGCCAAGCGGCGTAGAAGTAGGGAGACTTGTATTGTTCTGGCGAGGACAATGTATGCATGGACGACGACAGTGGCGTCACCCCGCATCCCAGGGCCCACCCACCCTCACACCACGCGCGCACCATGCACCCTGTCCGATGGCACACCCACCACCCTTATTTTTGAGTGCTGCCTCCTTTGCCTTCTGTTTGAGGCAGTGGGCTTGCCGTGTCGCCGAGTTGATCTTTCTAGAGGCCGCCTTTGTCGGTTCCTGCATCTCCGCCAACTCCAACAACTTTTTGTGCGGGTCCATGTGGCAGTGGCGGCGATGACGAAAAAGGGCGGGAATTCGGGTGGAGAGCGGCGTGATGATAACAGAGAGGGTTGAGAAAAGGGGGTTTCCCCGTGAAAATAGTGGGGCCAACTCCAAATGTGTGGGCTCCTCCTTAGTTTTGGGTGGGTCGAGGGTGTCGGAGTCCTACGTTGCGGGCGTCCATACTCACACAATGACGCAAAGTCCCGCTATTTGTTTCCGGTTTGTGGGAGAACAGACACCTGGATTGATCTGCGGAGAAATGCAGTACACAGTTGGATGGCCTGTGGCGTCCGGACCGCTCGATTTATATGGATGCAGGAGATTTGGGGTCCACGTTGAAGATGTCCTTAGTGGGCTCAAATAAGCAGAAGGGCCCTAAGCTTCTAGAGGAACCTAACTTAGGGGGGTAAGTAGCGAGAATTGTTGTCTCTTGCTTTGAAACGAAGGAAAAATAAACTTGCTTCATCAGTTAATTAAAAATAAAAACATAATTAATGGTAAATTAGAATAAAAGACATCATAAACCATTGAGTGGAACACACAAGATACTCCACAACAAACCAGTACAAAGAAAGCGTTGAAGAAGCACACTGGCTTCATAGTCATCAGGTCTCTCGGAACACACATCATTGCCATCCCTTCTCCTTGAGGAGGCGACTCTGACTTTGCTGCAAACGACCGCCAACGTAAACTCATCCCGTAAAGGATGCATGGAGCCACATGAAGATCTAACATAGTGCTACGAAGGAAAACTATACATGGTTGACGTTGTCGAAGAAGGCTAAACAGACCACTTGTCTCCCGTCATGCAACGCGGCCCCGCCATCACTGCTCCGACTTCACAACAACAACAAAATCCGGGGCCATCCCGCGGACACCGCGGAGAGGAGACGATTACGACAACCAATGTCGTGACCCCGGGATCGAGCACCCTCGCCGTAGTCACCACGGAAGCATCTATGACAACACTGCCGTCTTCCATCGGGCCCGCTCGCCGACCCCTGCATCACCTAGCTCTGTCGTTGTTGCCACAAAAGCCTCGACGCCACCACCTCCACGCACCCACTGGTGCCTCCGTCCGAAACAACTGAAAAAGAAACCCCCCCCCCCCGGTGGTGGCATGGCGTCAGGGTGTCATCATCGCCTGATCTCGAGAAGATACGTGGTTTCCCCGGGGATTGTTTGAGAGGAAAGATGGGCACCACACCTCAGGGATGGCTCCGAGGAGAAAAGGCGGTGCGCAATTCCATGGTTTTTGTACAAACACGAAACCGGAAACAAGGTCACCCCCATGAGGGGACTCATGATGACCTGAACCTCACACGCCACTCGTGCCAAACCTGTGGTGAGCTCATGCAATGCAAGGTAGGCAGAGCTTCCCGTACAACCTGTCAACAGGTACATTATTGTTTTAAATAAATTTGATTAACACCCACCAATTGAATGATCGAAACACATGGAAACAGATCATCATCCTCTCTCAAAAACAGGAAACATATTATAATCTCCATTTAAAAGCAACCAAAATATACTTAGGAAATCCGCATCGTAGGGTAGGACGCATGCATGCAGCTTGCTTGCACTCTTCAACAAGATCACGCACGCTCCGCCACTGCAGAAATCTCCCATGGATCCGGGTATACCTTCCCCTTGCAAGTCAGCTCAGATCGATCACCATGGATTGATGGGGGTGGTGGTGGTGAGGTCCCGACCCCGAACAATCGCTTCGGCAGGACGCGTGCGGTGCCACAGGCCGCTTTAACCGCAAGCACTTGTGTGTGTGAGGCCTTTGACCCTGGTGGCACCCTCTCCGGGCGCCACATAGACATTGTAGGACGTCCGCAACCAGCATCGACGCATCCACTCGCCATTTCGATGAAGCTTTCAGCCCCGGAGCCGCTTGTATCCAGGTACACTCCGCCCACTGTCGACGATCTTCATGGCGGACACCACGCCCCGCAGGTGTTCGGTCAAATGTCAGTAAGCTTATTTTCAGTTGCTATGTCTTTTTTAGAGTATGAAGGATGATGAGTTACTCGATCAAGGAGGATGAGTTGATGTGCGATGCGTGGCTGGCCGTATCCGTGGATTTCATAGGCAGGACCAGAGGGCCCCCTTCTGGGAGCAAGTGCATGAAAAGTTGTGCGCAGGAAGCACATTGTGCCCTACGACATGCACATCATTCAACGACGCAACGTGATGTCGTTGTCGTTTCGCTGGCGCACTATCCCGGTCAGCGTCATCAAGTTTTGCAACTTGCTTAGTTAGCTTGAGGCAAGGTGGCTATTGCACGCGGACATGGAGGAGATGGTAAGTTTTACTTCCTCTTGCTCCACTTGTTGATTGATTCATTCACTCAATGTTGATCTACAGGTTATATGTAGCCC
The DNA here is from genome assembly GCA_032464435.1 of Aegilops umbellulata. NCBI lineage: Eukaryota > Viridiplantae > Streptophyta > Magnoliopsida > Poales > Poaceae > Aegilops > Aegilops umbellulata. The sequence continues at coordinate 596,987,502 of CP136058.1, read as the reverse complement.
GCACGCGCGCCCCGTGGTGTTCAGAGGGATGGCCATTTACGCGCACACACTGCTGGATGAAGTTGAAGGGGAAGTATGTGTGAGAGGACATGATCCGTTCATGAAAAATCTGTTGACATCTGGGATCTAGTCAAATTTGAGACATTGTTGTACTAGATTTAATTTACATGTTATGTGTGGATGATTTATACTATTTTCTATCCGAATTTTGATGAATATCAGCCGGTTTGCATGAATTCTGTCTTGTCTGCTAAAATGCGGTTTGAAATGCATGCGGCTAGCGTTGGATGGCTGCCTCCCGCATCCGTGTCCACGATTTGGTCCTACTTTGTTCGCGGACGGATGCTGGAGGTTTTTTGCGGGTTGCCGTGGGGATGCCCTTACCATACAATCTGCCACATTAGTAGCGTTTTAAATTTAATTAACACCCACCAAAGAATTGAATGGCCGAAAGCATGGAAACAGATCATCATCCTCTCTCAAAAACAGGAAACATATTATAATCTCCATTTAAAAGCGTCCAAATATACCTACGAAAACCGCCGCGTTCGTAGGGTAGGACGCATGCATGCCGCTGGCTTGCACTCTTCAACAAGATCACGCACGCTCCGCCACTGCAGAAATCTCCCATGGATTTGGTTACCTTCCCCTTGCAAGGCAGCTCAGGTCGCCATGGATGATGGGGGTGGTGGTGGTGGTGAGGTCCCGACCCCGACCAATCGCTTCGGCAGAGAGGACGCGTGCGGTGCCACGGGCCGCTTTAACGGCAAGCACTTGACACTTGTGTTGTGTGTGAGGCCTTTAGCTTTGACCCCGGTGGAACGGACCGCGTACGCGTGCGCCGCGCAGCACTCGCCCGCCCGTTGCCACGTCCGGCCCAAAACATGGCATGCATTTACGAAGGGCGGATCAGGCAGCAAGATGAAGCGGAGCGGGCCCGTGCCTCTATATAAACGTCGCCGCCTCCTCCTCGCCGTCCCATCCCCATCCCTTTCCCAATTCAGTCGCCATGGCCGCGCTTCAGGTAAGCAACCACCCGTTCCCGTCTCCGTGATGATTCTGCTCGGCGCGGGCGCGGATCGAGGCTGACGGACGGGTTTGGTTCCTTCCTTGCTGCAGGCGGTGTTGTGCGCGGCGGCGGTGGCGCTGGCGCTGTGCGCGGCGGGCATTGGCGCGACGCCCGCGGCGGGGTGCCGGAAGCACGTGCGGAAGGTCACGGAGTACGGGGCGGTGGGGGACGGGAGGACGCTCAACACGGCGGCGTTCGCCCGGGCCGTGGCGGACCTGGGCATGCGCGCGGGCGACGGCGGCGCGGCGCTGGTGGTGCCGGCGGGGCGGTGGCTCACGGGGCCCTTCAACCTCACCAGCCACTTCACCCTCTTCCTCCACCGCGGCGCCGAGATCCTCGCCTCCCAGGTGATTATCCATCCCGGCGGCGACCCATCCATCCATCTCCTCTTCGTCAGTTACCCTTTGGTGGGATTAATTAGCGGTAGTAATTCCTAATTACGTACTTACTATGGCACGATGTGGGGTGGGGGGCTACTGGTGACGGACGGGACGGCACGGCACGGGGCCGGTGGCAAAGGCGCTTGGCCGCTTGCGTGCGAAGGTCCAGGCACAGAGTGGGCAGCGGCTATTGGTTTGGGGGTCCCTTCCATGGTCGCTTACCACGACCATTGTCGCTTCCTTCCTTCCTTTTCAACCATGGCATCATCGTCTGCCGTCCCCGTGCTCGTGATGGCGGATTGATTCCCTACTCTAAATAGGATGCTAATTACTACTGTAGGAGTAGCGTGCTAAATGCCACCATTACATGCCTATTTTGTTTTTCTCTACTACTTAGATTTCATTATCTGGCACGATTCAAGGTACGGCTTAGGGCAGGAGACCGTAACATTTCGGCGCTTGATTAATCTGCTGGGACAAACAAACCCGGCCGGCCACAATGTCCTTGCTCCTCTCAACCGCTGGTTGCCAATTGCCATGAGAGAACGAGTCAGTCGGTGGTTATTGATTACATGTACAGAAAAGTTGCTTACTAGTACTAACAGCAGCACGGACCGTTTGACCACAAGGTCAGCCGACATTGGTGTGCATATCGGGTACCCGTGGCCGTGGGAACCAGAGAAAAATAGGAGAGTTCTCTGAAAATTCCATGCATGCCATCGCCGTCTCATTCAGTACCTTTCTTTGGCTGCATTCATCCCGTGATCTGACGCCCTTGACGAATCGCCCCGTGCTGATGCTTCCGTCGCTCGCATTGCTCCCGTGATCTATCTGACTGACTTGTGAATTCAAATCCAACCTGTTCGTCCGTGCAGGACCTGGACGACTGGCCGCTGATAGCGCCGCTGCCGTCCTACGGGAGGGGGCGGGACGAGCCCGGCCCCAGGTACAGCAACTTCATCGGCGGATCCAACCTCACCGATGTCATCATCTCCGGTAAGATAGATAGATCATTACAAACTGACGACGAGTAAAAAAGTCTACTGCACTGGTAGCAGCTGCAGAGACCTGACCAAAAAATCGTTTTGCAGGTCACAATGGCACCATCAACGGGCAGGGGCAGGTGTGGTGGGACAAGTTCCACGCCAAGCAGCTCGACTACACGCGCGGCTACCTGCTCGAGCTCCTCTACTCCCAAGACATCATCATCTCCAACGTCACCTTCGTCGACGCGCCCTCCTGGAACCTCCACCCCACCTACTGCACGTAAGAAAACACCATCTCTCTCTGAATCCACACACACACACACACACAGTCAGTTTCATCTTAGTAGTAGTAGATAGCTTGGTTGGTTGATCATGTGTCCATCGTGCTCACCTCGCTGGCGTGCCCTGTGTTGAGCAGCAATGTGACCATCAGCGGCGTCACGATTCTCGCGCCGGTCCACTCGCCAAACACCGACGGAATCGACCCAGGTAAGTAGATCAGTCACGCTTTCAGTATGATGAACTATCCAGCAGTGTTCTTCATGAGAAGCATGAATGTGTTTCTGAATCTGAACTCAAGTGAACTGTTATTGCTTGTGCAGATTCTTCGTCTCATGTCAAGATCGAGGACTGCTACATCGTGTCTGGCGACGACTGCATCGCGGTGAAGAGTGGCTGGGACGAGTACGGCATCAAGTTCAACATGCCAAGCCAGCACATCGTCGTCAGGAGGCTCACCTGCATCTCCCCGACGAGCGCCATGATCGCGCTCGGCAGCGAGATGTCCGGCGGCATCCAGGACGTACGCGTGGAGGACAACACCGCCATCAACACCGAGTCGGCCGTCAGGATCAAGTCCGGCGTGGGGAGGGGCGGCTTCGTCAGGGACGTCTTCGTGCGTCGCCTCAGCCTCCACACCATGAAGTGGGTCTTCTGGATGACCGGCAACTACGGCCAGCACCCCGACAACTCGTCCGACCCCAAGGCGCTGCCTGAGGTCACCGGCATCAACTACCGCGACGTGTTTGCCGAGAACGTGACCATGGCCGGCAGGATGGAGGGCATCCCTAACGACCCCTACACCGGGATATGCATGTCCAACATTACCGCCCAGCTCGCTCCGAAGGCCAAGAAGCTGCAATGGAACTGCACCGATGTCCAAGGAGTGGCATCCGGCGTCTCGCCGGAGCCGTGCCCAGAGCTTGGGGCAGAGGGCAAGCCCTGCACATTCCCAGAGGAAGAGCTCATCATCGGTCCGCCTGAACTGCCCAAATGTACCTACTGATGTGTGCCATGCTAATAGTCATCAGGGTTTGAACCAAAGAGATGATGTACTCTGAGTCTTAGTGTAGTCAAGCAGTTTAAAAAATGCTGTAGAATAAACATGTGTGTGCAACCCAAAATGAATAGCCTGACCAAAGCAAAACTTTCCATATTGTTCTGTGGCAGTAGTTACAACATGAACAGCAAGTAATAACAGACAGCGAAAGGATCATCAAATATCTAAAATCAAACTATGCAAAAGGTTCACAATTGACAGAGTGGGAAGCAACAAAGCTCAAACACCGCTTGATCTTCACTTTCTTCCCCTGCCCTTGCTCATGAAGTGGTGGCGCTTCAACCTCTTCTTCTTGAACTGGTCCGACTTGATGTTCTCGGCGAACGGCATGCCGAGGAGCGCGAGCAGCCTCTGCGCCTCGTTGTCGGTCTTGGCGGTGGTCACAATGGTGACGTCCATACCGTTCTTCTTGCCGCCCACCTCGTAGGGGATCTCCGGGAACACGCCCTGGTCGCGGAGGCCGATGGTGTAGTTGCCGTGGCCGTCGAAGCTGTTGGGGTTGACACCTAGGAAGTCCATGGTCCTAGGGAGCCCAAGGTTGATGAGCCTGTCCAAGAAGTTGAACATCACCTGCATCCACCAAAGGTGAAATTGAGCCGCTGAATCTATAGCAGGTCGACATTTTATCTCTTATACCAGTACCACAGCTTAGCTGAAATCCAAGATTCTAAACTGCTAGAAATTTCATGTAGTACCAATCTGTGTCTCGTGTGCATTTCAAAGTGCAGGTGTGACAGAGAGGGACTCACCCTGCCGCGGAGCGTGACGGCGATACCAATGGTGTTGCCCTCGCGGATCTTGAAGCTGGCGACGGAGTTCTTGGCCTTGGTCTTGACGGGGTACTGGCCGGTGATGGAGGCGAGGTCCTTCATGGCAGCCTCCAGGCCCTTGTTGTTCCCCGCATCCACCCCCAGCCCGCAGTTCACCACAATCTTCTCAAGCTTGGGCACCTAGCAGAAATGGACTCGGTTCATCTCCGTCGCCTGCACGACACAGTCACAGCAGAGCAGGAGAGGGTGGTAGTACCTGGTGGACATTGGTGTAGCCGAACTCCTCGGTGATGACGGGGATGACCTTGGTGTCGTAGACGGTCTTGAGGCGGTGCACCTTCTGGGCCTCGGCGGGGTCGACGAGGATGATGCCGGAGGGGGTGGCCGGCGGCGGCTTGGGCGGCGCCTCGGTCGCGGCGGAGGCGGCCACGCGGACGGCGCGGCGGGGGGCCGGCGAGCGGAGGAGCTGGAGGCAGCGGCGGGCGGAGGAGGCGGCGACGGGGAAGGGCGACGGCGAGGTGGAGGGCAGGGTCACCGCCGTGGCTGCCATCGGAGCGTGCGGGGGATGGCGGAGCGGGGGAGGGCTTTATGCCATGGGTGGATGACGAGATAAGGCGCAGTGGGTGTGGGCGGCTGGACGCTCACTCTCACTGCAACTGGGCCTCCTCGTCCACTCCTGGCCCGTTTCTACGGTGCACGGCCCCGAAGTTTCGGCCCAGCCCAAACGAGTCGATCGGCCCCGTCTCGGCCCGGCCTTATCCGCGCCGTGCCAGCGCCAGGGAACCTCGAAACCCTGGCCCGGAGCGGAAACCAGGCGGCACCCCCTTCTGTCGCCGCCGATTCGGAGCTGAGCCCACCATGGCCGCCGGCGAGCAGCGCAGCGCCGCGAAGATCTCCTCCGCCGTCGCCACCAATTCCTCCGGGAGGCCCGTCACTCCGTTCTGGAAAGGTCTGTGGCGGGCGGGCGAGCTCAGATCACCGCCTTTTTTTTTCCTCCGCTGTTGTTATAGCTTGCTTCTCTCGATGCAGAGAAGTACGAGCGAGATGCGCGCCGGTACTGGGACATCTTCTACAAGCGCCATGAGGACAAGGTTGCGGTTCTATCCCCTCCCCCCTTTCCTTCCTTAGCGCCAAGTGAAATAGTTGATTCAATTTGTTAGCTTCAGTTGTTGTTGTTGGAATGCAGTGCTCTTGGTCTGTGTTATCCTGTGCTTCAGAATTAGTGGTTTTATAGCTCTGGCTATCTTGTAGTTCTTGCTTTTAAATTTGCTGTGGGAGTAGGGGGGTGCCGCCCCATTGTGAGTTGTGACTGCATAGGACCCGGTGGTGGCTAGCCGAGGTATGCGACATCCTGTTTCAGCCATGATATTGGGAGCCATGTGGGCTTCTTTTCACCGGGAAAAAATTAGTTCAATTAGTGAAGTAGTTGAATCTTGCGATTCTATGTTGCAGCCACAATGTTTGGTTACTGATTACGGTCTTGCTAGTTATGGTCCTTGGTTTCCACTAGTTTTGAGAAGGATGTGCAGGAGGGTAGCCCCTCAGTTACATGTTAATTACCAGTGGCTTAATAGTGTGCAGTCGTTGATACCATCCCGAAACGAAAGACTTGCTCCGACAGAAATACAGAACCATTGCAGAGTATCAGGGTGATTCAGTACAGTTATGCTGTTTTTTGCTATCTTGGGTTTTCACTTCAGTTGATTTTCTTGTAGTACACGAAATGCCATCCTTGTTGACCTATTATTTGTTAATGATTGTGGCATACATCTCAATAGTAAAAAGGAATCTTGCCATAGCTCTTATTGAACATTACGTCCAATGGTCCGCTGAGTTTTTTTACTCTTTAATCTTGATCAGACGTGCCGCTTCCATTAGTAAACCTCTGTTGCAAGTGTATGTGATGTGCAAATGTCTTCTGGTCTATATTTATTTTGTCTTGCATTTGATTTGTGTCCATTCATTTGTATAGTTCTTCAAAGATCGACACTACTTGGATAAAGAATGGGGGAAGTACTTTGAAGCCCAAGATGGAGGAAATATGGTTGTTTTGGAGGTATGACATTGATTATCTGAGCCTACGGTGCGCTGTAGATGACCACATATCTGCATCTAGCTTATTTTGTTGTTGCTTTCTTGCTTGCATAATATGAGTATGACAGGTGTAAAGTTCTGTAGGTTGGTTGTGGAGCTGGAAATACAATATTTCCACTGCTAGCTACATATCCGGATATATTTGTTCATGCTTGTGATTTTTCTTCACGAGCTGTCCATTTGGTTAAGGTAGTTGTTTCTCTCTGCCATAGCTGAATCATTAGTCCATGCGCTCAGTTGTGTCCCACTGATGAAGAAATTGGTTGAATCATACATGCAGAAACACAAGGACTTCAGACCTGACCATGTTAATGCATTTGCATGTGATATTACATCAGAACAACTGACAGAGGCTGTGGAGCCGTCCTCCGTTGACCTTGTGACAATGGTAACATGTTATACTCTGATTACATATTTGCATGTCTATTTGCACAATACTTTTGTGTCTGTTCACACTTATTGTCACATGATTAAATATTTACATGTCTATTTGCACAATACTTTATAGTGTCTGTTCACATTTATTATCAGACCTGTGAGCGTACAACTAACATATTAAGTAGATATTTATGCTATCTGCAGTTGCCCCAGATAAAATGCCTTCAGTTCTGCAGAACGTCAGAAATATCCTCAAAGTAAGTACTCCTTTTACTTCCAACTATGAGACCCTAAGTTTTACATTTCTTAGATATTCTCCTAATGACCTAAGAAACTGAACCCGTGTATTCTGTATCAGCATGGTGGCCGCGTACTCTTTCGGGACTATGCCTTCGGTGACCTTGCTCAGGTTCACATTTCTTTTAGGATTTTCAAGGGAATTTTGTTTGAACATGCCATTTTCTGGCTTCTAGAAATATTTCCATTGTCCTGTTCTTCACAGTGTAAGCTTATGCCTTAGCATATAGACTCATGCATTGAATAAGGATGTTTTGATGTCATGATGTGTTAGGAAGGACATATAAGTTTCCTTTGTCTGGCTTGAGTTATTCTAAGCTATGATTTTTCCTGTTAGCAACTTACTTCAAATGCAGAAATTACCTCCTCGTGTCTGCTTTTGTTGCCAATCATTTATGAATGTGCATTAGTTTTTTTTTCATTTCTCATTGAGGTATCCCTGTATGCAACTTCCCTATTTTACTCATGTCTTCCCTTAGGCTTCGTTCGATTTCATAGGGTTTCAAGGGGATTGAAGGAGATTGGAAGGGATTCAATCCCCAAGAGGTCAAAATCCACCTCAATCCCCTCCAATCCTCTCCAATCCCCTTGTGGTAGGGATTAACCGAGCAAGCCCTTAAGTGATCATGATGCACAGGTTATATAGCCTTATAGGATAACTAAATCCACTAATGTAGCGCCTTTTCAAGACTCCTACCTTTTAAGGCCATTATATTTGTCGTATACGACAGCCCTGAAGTCATTATGCATGTGTGTAGGTATCTTATGATCTTGTACATATTTGCAGGAAAGGCTTATGTCCAAAGGCCAGCAAATAAGTGAGAACTTTTATGTCAGAGGTGACGGCACGGTGAGTGGACTGCAGATAAACATATTCTGTAGTAGAGGTTCACAAAATGTCACAAACTCACAGTAATATATTCCGTGCACCACCCATAATTCTCAAAATGAATGCACGGTTGACTTATTCTCTAAATTGTCGGTGCCATGCAGCGTGCGTACTACTTTTCAAACAAGTACCTGGTGGATTTGTTCTCAAAATGTGGATTTACTCTTGAGGAAATCTGTGTACACAACAAAAAGGTCGAGAACCGTTCACTAGACTTGGTGATGAACAGGTGATCGTGGTTTTTTGCTTGTACTGCCGATATTATCTTTTATTTATTGCATCAGTTGATGTTAAACTAATTAAAAATAATCAATTATATGATTCACTTTAAACAATGATACTTCTGTAAGATTTTAGTACAAAAGGGAAGTTTGACGAGGAACCTAAAAACTAATTGTACATCTGTTACACCCCTTCTATTTATCTTCCCTGATTATTTCAATCTTTTGTGCAAATGTTGAAATGCTTATATATTTGTTTATGTTACTTAGGAATTGGATCCAAGCTACGTTTACCCTCAACCCAGCTGGCCCTCCAAGTCCAAATAATCAACATGACCACAATACTTGTGAAGGGAAGGATGATAAGCTGGCAGTTGGCACGTCTCATAAGAAGAGCGAAAGGGAAGAAATTGACCTTTCTGTGGATTTTAGCAATATGTTTGGAACGTCGAACTATCTTAATGAGGTAAAACTGTTGGTGTTTTTAATTTTACATCTGAAGTAAGAAATCTTAGATAAAGTGAATCAACTATGACCCTAACTAACCAGCATGTGGTTCTCCAGTTCTATTCCCTGCCCCATCTAAAGCAAGTACACTACCGTTAATTCGTTCACTTGGGTTTGCTGGATAAGGATACATGGCATATATAAAACAACAAACACTGCTGGCGATCCTCGTTGATCTGCAGTCTTAATTTACAACTCGATAATTAGCACTTGGCAATGCGTGCAGTCAGCTGCAGCTGTTAGTTGTTATTGCAACTGCAGGTCTGTGCTTTTTTTAAATAAACATAATGTTCACTGTTCATCTTTAGTCACTGTATTTACAGTGGGGTTTCAGTTAAATTATGGCAAGCACAACACCAGTAGTACTGTTAAATTGAGTATCTTTCGGCCACGAATTTCGACATCTTTTCCTGTTTATGTTAAATGTAAACTTCACTGCTATTATTTGTGAAGTAATTGGACTTAACATGTGTTTTAATTACTTGTAGGCACAAATTATTAGGATTAAAGCAAAGGGTCACGACTTCAAAATAAAAATGCTCGCAAAAGAATACCAGCACACCTGCAAATCAACTGGACTAATGCTCTGGGAATCGGCTCAGTTCATGTGCAGTCTTCTAGCAGAGAATCCTTCCATAGTCGCTGGCAAAAGGGTGCTGGAAATGGGCTGTGGTTCAGCTGGCATCTGCTCAATGGTTGCTGCCAGTTCTGCTCAGTTCGTTGTAGCCACCGATGGGGATGAAGAATCACTCGATCTTCTCAGACAGAACACTTCCTCAAATTTGGAGGCTGAACTTCTCAACAGAATTTCGATTAGGAAGTTATTCTGGGGTGACGAAGATGATGTGAAGGCAGTCCGAGAGCTTTCTGGTGATGGTGCAGGCTTCGATTGCATAATAGGCACCGACGTGACCTACAACCCTGATGCTACACTTCCTCTCTTCAAGACTGCTAGGGCGCTGATTTCTGACGGTGACAATGGTGATCCAAAGGCAGCCCTTATTCTTTGCTACATCCAGCGTCGTGTTGACGAGGGTTCGATCCTCTCAGCCGCAGAGGCCCAGGGCTTCAGGCTCGTGGACAAATGGATAAATGGAGTTCACGAGAGCAGTGGTGTTATTAGCTCTTGGTTCTGTGGCAATGATGTTCGCGGTGCTTTCCGGAATGTAACGCTTTCCGTATTGTACTTTGAAGTGTGATACATTGGTGTTTACCTGAATCTCATGAGTAACTTGCAGATTTTGTTTTACTTTCCTGTATTGGTGTACCGAATGAATGAATGATTTTTTGTATGTGGCAGTTGTATACTGAAGGAATGTTATTTGTTTTTCGTCTTTCCAAGGCCTGCTAGTGTCTGAAAGATGTTGTTTCATGAGTACGGATCAGTCGATCAGATATCTTCAGCGGTAGCAGATGGCGCGCTGCTGCGACCCTGACTGTTCTCCTGGCCAATGTGTGTTCTACACTCATTATAAAGTTTCCGTATATATGTCGATTGGTTCATGTTCATAATCATATATACCGTGTGCCCTGGTTTTCCCCGGTGCGACGTCAAGGCTGGGCAGTGCAGATCTCGACGGCCGTCGCCAAGGACGTTGGTGAAGATAGACGAACGGGATGGCCACGTACAATTTACGCAAACGCATAGTGTTGGCGGAATCCGGACGGCGGAAGCGGCTACCCATGATTGGTTTTGCCCCGGCTATCGCTGTAACCTGGGTCAGCATATCACCAGGTTGGTGCAGGCGCCCCATGTCATCACAGGAGCTGTTGCCGAGTGCTCTGATTTTTTTAAAAAAAAATTTGCGATGGAAATACTTGTATTACTCAATCAAGGTATCAGTACAGCTTGCACAAAATCTAAGACCTCAGGTGGGCCAGAAGCAAGCCAGGTCATAGTTCTTCTCTCTAGTCTAGCAAAGCTAGCAAGACTATCACTAGCACTATTTTGAGAACGACAGGCATGAGTAACACAAGTTTCCCTTGATTCTCAAAAAAAAAAAAAACACAAGTTTCCCTTAAACCTCTCAGAAACTTAATCTCTTTCACCAAGGAAGAATAGACCGATCTATCCATGTCTTCATTTTGAATCATAGCAACAGCAGTTGAGGAATCCATCTCAATTATGATGGGAGCTTCACTTCTCTGAATGGAAAAAGAAAGACCTTCCATGCAACCACAGAGCTCAGCCTCCAGAGCATCCCGACATGAAAATAGTTGTCTACAAGCTGAGAAGATAATTGCACCATTTTCATCACGCAAGATCATACCAGCACCTGTTGTACCATCAGAACCGAACGAGCCGTCAGTATTAAGTTTTAGCCAGCCTGGGGCTGGTGGCTTCCACTTAGGCGAGTGCACAACAGTTGGTTGCCGGACCCTCCTTTCATGAGTTATACTTGCTTTCCCCTTCCTCTGATCAGCTGATGAACTTGCCCTTAGTGCAATAATCGAATCCAAATAGCTCTGCAGAAATCTAGAAGAGGCCTCCACTGGCGGGGCAGGTTTGGAATGCACCACTTCATTACGAACATATATACCAACACCTCCAGAAGGTAAAAAGTATCATGCTTCGCTGCGACTCATCCAAAGTTTCCAAGGTCTGAAACAACCACTCTTTGCCTGAGAATTTTATTGTTTCAATCCGTGGTAATCTCCAAACTTGTTGCATGGTTTCATATAAGTGGCGAGCTAGAGGGCATCGTAGCATAGGATGGAAATTGTCCTCTGGTTCCATCGCACAGACGGGACAAAGAGGAGGCGATTCAAGGCCAATTTTATGCTTGTTCGCCCAGGTTGGTAAATTGTTTGATGTCAGTCTTCAAGCGAAATTCCTCACAGCCGGGGGCACCTCCGCTGCCCAGATAAGTCTTCATAGTGACCTCCTACCATCCGGGCTGGTACTGCTGGCAACCGCACTGCTCCTATGCAACTCCTCAAATGCCAAGCCATAAGCACTCCTCACGCTGAAGATTCCCAGCTTACCCGGACCCCAAGCAAGCACATCCGCCTCCTGTCATGGGGATGCCTTAATTTTCATAATTTTAGACACATCTGCTGCATAGAAATACTTGACTACTTGGTCATATTTCCAAGAGCCATTCTCATTGAGTAGATCAGCCACAAACCGAATCCTACACCTTCCTTGCGGTGATATGGGCTTATATGAAAATGGTATCGGTATCCAATTGTCTCGCCATATCCGTATACTTCTGCCATCACCAACTCTCCATACCAAGCCCTTCTTAAAAAGCTCGAGCCCGTGGCTAATACCCTGCCAAGAAGAAGATCCATTACCAGCAAACACCGTATCTTCTAATTTCCCATTGGGGTAGTACTTTGCTTTCAGAACACGGGCACACAAACTATCCAGTCTAGTAATCAATCTCCAAGCCTGACGTGCTAGAAGAGCTTGGTTAAACAGACGCAGATCTCGGAAACCAACACCTCCTTTAGACTTTGGCTGTAACAAATGATCCCATCCTTTCCAATGTACCTTCCTCTTCCCCTCCGCCGACCCCCAATAGAAATTCCTAATCATTCTTGTAAGATCATCACACAGCGAGTAAGGGAGTTTAAAAACCCCCATGACATATGTTGGCAGCGACAATGCTACTGACTTAATCAACATCTCTCTTCCTGGTTGAGCGAGGTAACCATCTCCCCACTGGACTAGTCTTTCTGTCAGTTTGCAAATTTTGGAACCTCCCTTTCGACATCCACCCCTCAGGCACTGGCGGAGCTACGTTGTGGCCGAATAGGCCATGGCCCGCCCAGACTTTTAGCAAAACTATAAAACTATACATGGAATCACCCCATGTATACAAAGCACTACAATATTTCAGCCTAGATTAAGCGTTAATTTCAGTCTGGCCCGCCCATCTTTATAGTTGTAGCTCCGCCACTGCCCTCATGAGTAGGCAGTCCCAAGTACCTCTCCTCAAAAACTGTAGATGTGACATTAAGTGTAGAGCGAATCGCATCTTGTACCTCCTCCGGACATGAAGTACCAAAGAACAACGAACATTTGCTATAATTGAGACTTTGCCCAGTAGCTTTGTTATACAAATCAAGGGCCTTCTTAACCTCCAAAGACTGCTCTAGTGAAGCTTTAAAAAATAATAGAGTATCATCTGCGAATAATAAGTGTGAAATTCCCGGCGCCCTTCGACAGACCGTGACTGGAGTAATTGCATTAGACGATACCCACTGCCTTAAGATTGAAGATAGACCATCAGCCACAAACATAAACAAGAACGGTGATAAAGGGTCACCTTGCCGAAGCCCCCGCGTCGATGCAAATGAATCTAAGAGGGTCCCATTTAGTTTAACAGAGTATCTGACCGATGTGACACATGACATTATCCAGTCCACCCATCGGTTTGAGAATCCCATCTTTTGCATCACTTGCTTCAAGTAAACCCAGTCCACCCTATCATACGCCTTGGAGAAGTCTAGTTTATAGGCACAAAAACTCTTAGAGGGATCTTTCTCCTGCTTTATGTAATGAATGCACTCAAATGCCACTAAGGCATTGTCAGTTATCATCCTTCCTGGAATAAACGCACTTTGCTCCGGTGATATTAGGTCATCCAAGAGAGGACGAAGCCTGTTTACAAGGCATTTGGAAATGACCTTGTATATTACATTGCACAAACTTATTGGCCTGTAATCAGACATGCTAACCGGGTTAGAGATCTTAGGAATAAGTGTAATGGAAGTGGAATTCACACCTTCCGGCATTAAGCCTGTAAAAAATTCTCTAACAGCCGCGATCACGCTCTCCTTGAGAACACTCCAATTACCCTGAAAAAAACGGGCTGGAAATCCGTTCGGGCCCGATGCCTTCAAGGGACCAATTCGAAAGAGAGCATCCGAGATCTCTTTATATGAGAAAGGCAAACACAGCCTCCTATTATCCTCCTTCGTAATCACCGGCTCCACAAGATTAACAACATGACTCGGTTCAATATTGGCATTTTCCTTGAAAATATTATGAAAGTACTCATTGGCAATACTGCACATAGAAGAGAAATCAGAATGTACCACTCCTATACTATCCATTAGCTCACGGATCTTATTCTTCCGAGCTCTCCACACAGCCTTGCTCTGGAAATACTTTGTGTTTCGGTCGCCCTCCTTCAACCACGTGATTCTTGATCTTTGGAGCCACATCATCTCCTCCTGATAAAGTAATTCATTCATCTTGTCAGTTATTCTTCTAATATCCTGTCTATCTGCGTTCATGTTCATCAACTCCTCCAATTGTGATCTTGATTTCGCCAGCTCTCGGGTCACATTACCAAACTTCCCTGCCCCACGATCTCAATGTAGTCATAGTTTTGTCAAGTGCCTTGTGTAACTCAGCCATATTACGAACAACACCCACTGACTCCCACGCCTCCTTCACAATATCTGGTAATGTGGGATCTCTCTCCCAGAACAACTCGTACCACCTTCCACCACCCATAATTTTATGTTGTTCGGTTTCCCCCTTCAAAACAAGGGCGACGTGATCTGAACATGGGGATGGTGCATGGACCACCGAGGCAAAAGCAAACAGGTTCCTCCATGAATTACTTGCAACCGCCCTGTCTAGTCGCACTCTGACATTATTATGGCCACTCCGCATATTGTCATAAGTAAAAGGCACCCCAAGAAAGCCTAAATCGACTAGTCCACACACCTCCAAGGTTTCTCTGAAAGAAAGCATCTGCGGTTCAGCTCTTGGCGTCGCAAAAAAGTGTTCAAAGCTCCACAGAGCTTCATTGAAATCCCCAATCACTAACCACGGAAGATCAGTTACATTTTTTAGACTTTGCAGTTTTGACCACATGAGGTGACGATTCTCAGTCCTTGGTTCTCCATACACGCATGTGATTCTCCACTGTTCTCCACCCTCATACAATCTTACCAGAGCATCAATATATCTTTCCTCTTTGCCTAAAATCTCCACGAGGCAGGACTCATGCCAATAAAAGGCTAAACCCCCACTCATTCCATTGCTATCAACCCCTTCAAAGCCCTTCAAGCCCAACCGCCCACGCAGCCTCCTCATCTTAATCTCTTTTTGCCTTGTCTCACATAAGAACACGAACTTGGGGGAATGCGACTGAGACAAAGTCGCAATTTCACGAACTGTCCGGGAATTCCCCCCTCCCCGGCAGTTCCAACTGATGAGATTCATTTGGACCGGTGGTCCTCCCTCTCAGAGGCCGCCTTATTTATCATATCCCTACCCTCTTCACATCCTACCTCACCCTGCTTCCTCCTTTTAACAATTGGCAATTTCCCCGGTGTAATATTTCCCTTCTCTGTGTCATCAACCGCCGGTCCATTCTCAATGCGCAAAACAGTGCTAGAAACCTTCCCCAACATATTTGGTACTGGTTGCCCCCTTACATTAAGAGAACCATCCTCCATCACCAATCTTTTCCGGACCCTGCTGTTGTCACCCTCCTCCCCCTCTTCTCTATCTCTATCAACCCAACTGCCAGCACTTTCCATCTCCCCCTGACTTCCCCTCTACAGCTGCCACCTCCACTTCTACCTCCCCTGCCCTGGTTGCCAAAAACTCCACCGCCTCCTCTTCCTCCCGTTCTACCTCCTCTCCCTACACCAGCTCCTGTACCTCCTGGTTCGTTACTCCAATTCAGGGATTCACCCCATTCGCACACACTTGGATCATGAACACCATCACCACATTCCTCCACCACATGCCCCAAACAGCCACAGAAGTAGCAAAAATTGGGTAATTTCTCGTAGCTGACAGGGTATTTCTTCCTCTCCTTCAAGGTTATAGGAACAAACCTCACCAGGGGTTTTGTAACATTCACAAAAACACGCACACGCAGATAGCTCGAGGGATTTATCTTTCGTTCATTAACCATCACAGTAAACGGCGGCTCCCCCACTTTTTTTGCTACTTTTTCCACTAGTTCTTTCTTCCTCGTTAAACCATCCGGAAGGCCTTTCACTCTCGCCCACAAGGGGTACATGTTCAGTGAATACTCAGTTACGTTCGTGAATCCATCGTACTCTGCAAAAACCACCGGGTCCCTTCTAAACTGCCATGGACCTCCTTCCATTACTCGCTTCCAATCACCCAAACAACGGCACTGAACCAAGAACAAATTCGGACCTTTCACATTGAAAGTGACACCCTGCGCCCATGCCCACGCGTTCCTCATAGAGTTTAGCAATGCGGAGTGGCTAAACGGCCTTGATGTATGAACCCTAAAAAGGGATAGCCACCTCACATCTTTGATCAGATCATCTACCTCGCCGGATAGATCCAAATCCTCCTCCTCCTCTCCGTGTAGCTTCAACCCTTCAAACGCATCTTCAAGCGATGGATCTGGGCCAAGTTGATCCCAGCCATCATCACCGTCCTCCTCCCGGTCTTCCATGGTGGAATCGACCACAAACTCTCCCTGACGCTGCTTCGCCGGCTGTTTGGGCACTCCCGATCCAGATCCTGCATCCTTCATCTCCGCACTGTCCTGCACCTCCTTCGCCTAAACTCCCTTCATCTCTCTCCCGCTTCCAGGAACGGCCGCTGTCGCCATGCAGGCCCAAACCCGCATGCCGCTACCTTCGCTCTCCCGATCGCCAGAGGCCTCGTCAATCTTGGTGGTAGAATCACGTGGACTCCGGCGGCGCGCGTCGGAGGACTGGGTGGAACCCTAGAGGAGCCCTAGGGGAAGAAGACTTACATGTGTCCGTCCTTTTCTGAAATTTGTTTTCATCCTTCCTTGCTGATGGACCATAGTGGCACTTGCTGCACTTATGGAGTATAGAATAGATCTGCTTCTCTTTCTTCTTATGAACATAATTGGCTTCTTATTTTTAATGAAATGAGATAAATATTCGTGATTTCTGACACGGAATCCCCTAGAAGGGTTAGGTACATAGGATATGGATAGCCTTTTTCATTGCGATAAAATAAAGCGACATTGTGTCTATTTTTCTTTGCTAAAGGGGGTATTTCCTTTCGGTTAAGGTGACGGCTAACGGCTTCCTTGACACTAGCTTCTAGAGATTATGATGGAATCTCCTCTTTGAAGTCCTCTAATAGTGAGCTCAATTTATATATAGCTTTGCTTCACTAGCTATATAGCGTGGGACAAATTGATGCTCCGAGCGGTGGAGGACAACATGTTTGTTGTTCCAGTTTTCTACCTTGGCGACTGGCAGAAGCGACTCTTTAGCCCTACTATCAATCACTTCGGTAAGGGTCTATCCCTATCTGGATTGAGAATCTAAAGTTGTATGCTTCTTTAGTGGTAGTCGATGGAAGAATAGGTTCCCATCTTGGCACTCTCGCTCAGAGATTCTTTCCTTCTTGTTCCACTTTTCGGTAAACTACTTTACTTTTACTTATTCAAATCTTTGTCTTGCTAAACACAAATTCTTATTTTCTTGTATAGACGAAATAAAAATGAGAACTAAGTAGGTTTTGATCCATTAAAGAAGTCAATGGCACGCACGGAAAGCAGGACTATGCAAAGATGTTAACATGTAGTAGTATCAAATACTCCGTCCCTCATATAATATAAGATGTTATTACAACCAATATAGTACCCCCTCTGTAAACAAATATAATGTTGGGGAACGTAGTAATTTCAATAATTTCCTACGCACACGCAAGATCATGATGATGCATAGCAACGAGAGGGGAGAGTGTTGTCTACGTACCCTCGTAGACCGGGGCGGAAGCGTTGACGCAACATAGAGGAAGTAGTCGTACGTCTTCCCGGTCCGACCAATCCAAGCACCGTTACTCCGGCACCTCCGAGTTCTTAGCACACGTTCAGCTCGATGACGCTCCCCGGGCTCCGATCCAGCAAAGTTTCGGGGAGGAGTTTCGTCAGCACGACAGCGTGGTGACGATCTTGATGTACTACCGATGCAGGGCTTCGCCTAAGCACTGCAACGATATGACTGAGGTAGAATATGGTGGAGGGGGGCACCGCACACGGCTAAGGAATGATCACGAAGATCAACTTGTGTGTCTATGGGGTGCCCCCTGCCCCCGTATATAAAGGAGTGGAGGAGGGGAGGGCCGGCCCTCTCTATGGCGCGCCCTAGGGGAGTCCTACTCCCACCGGGAGTAGGATTCCCCCTTTCCTAGTTCAACTAGGAGTCCTTCCATGTAGTGGGAGTAGGAGACAAGGAAGGGGAAGGGAGAAGGGAAGGAAGGAGGGGGCGCGGCCCCTCCCCCTAGTCCAATTCGGACTAGGCCTTGGGGGGGCGCGCGGCCTGCCCTAGGCAGCCCCTCTCTCTTTCCCGTATGGCCCAATAAGGCCCAATACTTCTCTCGGCGAATTCTCGTAACTCTCCGGTACTCCGAAAAATACCCGAATCACTCGGAACCTTTCCGAAGTCCGAATATAGTCGTCCAATATATCGATCTTTACGTCTCGACCATTTCGAGACTCCTCGTCATGTCCCCAATCTCATCTGGGACTCCGAACTCCTTCGGTACATCAAAACTCATAAACTCATAATATAACCGTCATCGAAACCTTAAGCGTGCGGACCCTACGGTTCGAGAACAATGTAGACATGACCGAGACACGTTTCCGGTCAATAACCAATAGCGGAACCTGGATGCTCATATTGGCTCCTACATTTTCTACCAAGATCTTTATCGGTCAGACCGCATAACAACATACGTTGTTCCCTTTGTCATCGGTATGTTACTTGCCCGAGATTCGATCGTCGGTATCCAATACCTAGTTCAATCTCGTTACCGGCAAGTCTCTTTACTCGTTCTGTAATACATCATCTCGCAACTAACTCATTAGCTGCAATGCTTGCAAGGCTTATGTGATGTGCATTACCGAGAGGGCCCAGAGATACCTCTCCGACAATCGGAGTGACAAATCCTAATCTCGAAATACGCCAACCCAACATGTACCTTTGGAGGCACCTGTAGAGGTCCTTTATAATCACCCAGTTACGTTGTGACGTTTGGTAGCACACAAAGTGTTCCTCCGACAAACGGGAGTTGCATAATCTCATAGTCATAGGAACATGTATAAGTCATGAAGAAAGCAATAGCAACATACTAAACGATTGGGTGCTAAGCTAATGGAATGGGTCATGTCAATCAGATCATTCATCTAATGATGTGATCTCGTTAATCAAATAACAACTCTTTGTCCATGGTTAGAAAACATAACCATCTTTGACTAACGAGCTAGTCAAGTAGAGGCATACTAGTGACACTCTGTTTGTCTATGTATTCACACATGTATTATGTTTCCGGTTAATACAATTCTAGCATGAATAATAAACATTTATCATCAAATAAGGAAATAAATAATAACTTTTTTATTGCCTCTAGGGCATATTTCCTTCAGTCTCCCACTTGCACTAGAGTCAATAATCTAGTTCACATCGCCATGTGATTTAACAGCAACAGTTCACATCATCATGTGATTAACACCCATAGTTCACATCGATATGTGATCAACACCCAAAGGGTTTACTAGAGTCAGTAATCTAGTTCACATCGCTATGTGATTAACACCCAAAGAGTACTAAGGTGTGATCATATTTTGCTTGTGAGATAATTTTAGTCAACGGGTCTGTCACATTCAGATCCGTAAGTATTTTGCAAATTTCTATGTCTACAATGCTCTGCACGGAGCTACTTTAGCTAATTGCTCCAACTTTCAATATGTATCTAGATTGAGACTTAAAGTCATCCAGATCGGTGTCAAAACTTGCATCGACGTAACTCTTTACGACGAACCTTTTTGTCACGTCCATAATCGAGAAACATATCCTTATTCCACTAAGGATAATTTTGACCGCTGTCCAGTGATCTACTCCTAGATCACTATTGTACTCCCTTGCCAAAATCAGTGTAGGGTATACAATAGATCTGGTACACAGCATGGCATACTTTATAGAACATATGGCCAAGGCATAGGGAATGACTTTCATTCTCTTTCTATCTTCTGCCGTGGTCGGGTTTTGAGTCTTACTCAATTTCACACCTTGTAATACAGGCAAGAACTCTTTCTTTGACTGTTCTATTTTGAACTACTTCAAAATCTTGTCAAGGTATGTACTCATTGAAAAAACTTATCAAGCGTCTTGATCTATCTCTATAGATCTTGATGCTCAATATGTAAGCAGCTTCACCGAGGTCTTTCTTAAAAAAACCTTTCAAACACTCCTTTATGCTTTGCAGAATAATTCTACATTATTTCCGATCAACAATATGTCATTCACATATACTTATCAAAAATGCTGTAGTGCTCCCACTCACTTTCTTGTAAATACAGGCTTCACCGCAAGTCTGTATAAAACTATATGCTTTGATCAACTTATCAAAGCGTATATTCCAACTCCGAGATGCTTGCACCAGTCCATAGATGGATCGCTGGAGCTTGCATATTTTGTTAACACATTTAGGATCGACAAAACCTTCTAGTTGCATCGTATACAACTCTTCTTTAATAAATCCATTAAGGAATGCAGTTTTGTTTATCCATTTGCCAGATTTCATAAAATGCGGCAATTGCTAACATGATTCGGACAGACTTAAGCATAGATACGAGTAAGAAACTCTCATCGTAGTCAACACCTTGAACTTGTCGAAAACCTTTTGCGACAATTCTAGCTTTGTAGATAGTAACACTACTATCAGCGTCCGTCTTCCTCTTGAAGATCCATTTATTTTCTCTGGCTTTCCGATCATCGGGCAAATCCATCAAAGTCCATACTTTGTTCTCATACATGGATCATATCTCAGATTTCATGGCCTCAAGCCATTTTGTGGAATCTGGGCTCATCATCGCTTCCTCATAGTTCGCAAGTTCGTCATGGTCTAGTAACATGACTTCCAGAATAGGATTACCGTACCACTCTGGTGCGGATCTTACTCTGGTTTACCTACGAGATTCGGTAGTAACTTGATCTGAAGTTTCATGATCATCATCATTAGCTTCCTCACTAATTGGTGTAGTAGTCACAGGAACAGATTTCTGTGATGAACTACTTTCCAATAAGGGAGAAGGTACAATTACCTTATCAAGTTCTACTTTCCTCCCACTCACTTCTTTCGAGAGAAACTCCTTCTCTGGAAAGGATCCATTCTTAGCAACGAATGTCTTGCCTTCGGATCTGTGATAGAAGGTGTACCCAACAGTCTCCTTTGGGTATCCTATGAAGACGCATTTCTCCGATTTGGGTTCGAGCTTATCAGGATGAAACTTTTTCATATAAGCATCACAACCCCAAACTTTAAGAAACGATAACTTTGGTTTCTTGCCAAACCACAGTTCAGATTGTGTCATCTCAACGGACTTAGATGGTGCCCTTTTTAACGTGAATGCAGCTGTCTTTTAATGCATAACCCCAAAATGATAGTGGTAGATTGGTAAGAGACATCATAGATCGCACTATATCTAATAAAGTACGGTTATGACGTTCAGACACACCATTATGTTGTGGTGTTCCAGGTGGCATGAGTAGTGAAACTATTTCACACTGTTTTAACTGAAGACCAAACTCGTAACTCAAATACTCTTCTCTACGATCAGATCGTAGAAACTTTATTTTCTTGTTACAATGATTCTCCACTTCACTCTGAAATTCTTTGAACTTTTCAAACGTTTCAGACTTATGTTTCATCAAGTAGATATACCCATATCTGCTCAAATCATCTGTGAAGGTCAGAAAATAATGATACTTGTCGCGAGCCTTAGTATTCATCGGACCACATATATCAGTATGTATGATTTCCAACAAATCTGTTGCTCGCTCCGCTGTTCCGGAGAACAGAGTTTTAGTCATCTTGCCCATGAGGCATGGTTCGCAAGCATCAAGTGATTCATAATCAAGTGATTCCAAAATTCCATCAGCATGGAGTTTCTTCATGTGCTTTACACCAATATGACCTAAACGGCAGTGCCACAAATAAGTTGCACTATCATTATTAACTTTGCATCTTTTGGCTTCAATATTATGAATATGTGTATCACTACGATTGAGATCCAATGAACTATTTTCATTAGGTGTGTAACCATATGAGGTTTTATTCATGTAAACAGAACAACAATTTATTCTCTTACTTAAATGAATAACCGTATTACAATAAACATGATCAAATCATATTCATGCTCAACGCAAACACCAAATAACACTTATTTAGGTTCAACACTAATCCCGAAAGTATAGGGAGTGTGCGATGATGATCATATCAATCTTGGAACCATTTCATACATCGTCACTTCACCCTTAACTAATCTTTGTTTATTCTGCAACTCCCGTTTCAAGTTACTAATCTTAACAACTGAACCGGTACCAAATACCGAGGGGTTGCTATAAACACTAGTAAAGTACACATCAATAACATGTATATCAAATATACCTTTGTTCACTTTGCCATCCTTCTTATCCGCCAAATACTTGGGGTGATTGCGCTTCTAGTGACCAGTCCCTTTGCAGTATAAGCACTTAGTTTCAGGCTTAGGTCCAGACTTGGGCTTCTTCACTTGAGCAGCAACTTGCTTGCCGTTCTTCTTGAAGTTCCATTCTATCCCTTTGCCCTTTTCTTGAAACTAGTGGTCTTGTTAACCATCAACACTTGATGTTTTTCTTGATTTCTACCTTCGTCGATTTCAGCATCACGAAGAGCTTGGGAATTACTTTCGTCATCCCTTGCATATTATAGTTCATCAAGAAGTTCTACTAACTTGGTGATGGTGACTAGAGAATTCTGTCAATCACTATCTTATCTGGAAGATTAACTCCCACTTGATTCAAGCGATTGTAGTACCCAGACAGTCTGAGCACATGCTCACTAGTTGAGCGATTCTCCTCCATCTTTTAGCTATAGAACTTGTTGGAGACTTCATATCTTCCCAACTCAGGTATTTGCTTGAAATATTAACTTCAACTCTTGAAACATCTCATATGGTCCATGACGTCCAAAACGTTTTTGAAGTCCCGTTTCTAAGCCGTTAAGCATGGTGCACTAAACTATCAAGTAGTCATCATATTGAGCTAGCCAAACGTTCATAACGTCTGCATCTGCTCCTACAATAGGTCTGTCACCTAGCGGTGCATCAAGGACATAATTCTTCTGTGCAGCAATGAGGATAAATCTCAGATCACGGATCCAATCCGCATCATTGCTACTAACATCTTTCAACACAATTTTCTCTAGGAACATATCAAAATAAACATATGAAAGCAACAACGCGAGCTATTGATCTACAACATAGATATGCTAATACTACCAGGACTAAGTTCATGATAAATTAAAGTTCAATTAATCATATTATTAAAGAACTCCCACTTAGATAGACATCCCTCTAATCCTCTAAGTGATCACGTGATCCATATCAACTAAACCATGTCCGATCATCACGTGAGATGGAGTAGTTTCAATGGTGAACATCATTATGTTGATCATATCTACTATATGATTCACGCTCGACCTTTCGGTCTCCGTGTTCCGAGGCCATATCTGTTATATGCTAGGCTCGTCAAGTTAAACCTGAGTATTCTGCGTGTGCAACTGTTTTGCACCCGTTGTATTTGAACGTAGAGCCTATCACACCCGATCATCACGTGGTGTCTCAGCACGAAGAACTTTCGCAACGGTGCATACTCAGGGAGAACACTTTTACTTTGATAATTTAGTGAGAGATCATCTTAAAATGCTACCGTCAATCAAAGCAAGATAAGATGCATAAAAGATAAACATCACATGCAATCAATATAAGTGATATGATATGGCCATCATCATCTTGTGCTTGTGATCTCCATCTTCGAAGCACCATCATGATCACCATCGTCACCGGCGCGGCACCTTGATCTCCATCGTAGCATCGTTGTCGTCTCGCCAATCTTATGCTTCTACAACTATCGCTACCGCTTAGTGATAAAGTAAAGCATTACAGGGCGATTGCATTGCATACAATAAAGCGACAACCATATGGCTCCTGCCGGTTGCCGATAACTCGGTTACAAAACATGATCATCTCATACAATAAAATTTAGCATCATGTCTTGACCATATCACATCACAACATGCCCTGCAAAAACAAGTTAGACGTCCTCTACTTTGTTGTTGCAAGTTTTACGTGGCTGCTATGGGCTTAGCAAGAACCAATCTTACCTACGCATCAAAACCACAACGATAGTTTGTCAAGTTGATGATGTTTTAACCTTCGCAAGGATCAGGCGTAGCCACACTCGGTTCAACTAAAGTTGGAGAAACTGACACCCGCCAGCCACCTGTGTGCAAAGCACGACGATAGAACCAGTCTCGCGTAAGCATACGCGTAATGTCGGTCCGGGCCGCTTCATCCAACAATACCGCCGAACGAAAGTATGACATGCTGGTAAGCAGTATGACTTATATCGCCCACAACTCACTTGTGTTCTACTCGTGCAAATAACATCAAACCATAAAAACCTAGGCTCGGATGCCACTGTTGGGGAACGTAGTAATTTAAAAAATTTCCTACGCACACGCAAGATCATGGTGATGCATAGCAACGAGAGCGGAGAGTGTTGTCTACGTACCCTCGTAGACCGAAGCGGAAGCGTTGACGCAACATAGAGGAAGTAGTCGTACATCTTCCCGGTCCGACCGATCCAAGCACCGTTACTCCGGCACCTCCGACTTCTTGGCACATGTTCAGCTCGATGACGCTCCCCGGGCTCCGATCCAGCAAAGCTTCGGGGAGGAGTTTCGTCAGCACGACGGCGTGGTGACGATCTTGATGTACTACCGACACAGGGCTTCGCCTAAGCACTGCAACGTTATGACTGAGATGGAATATGGTGGAGGGGGGCACCGCACACGGCTAAGGAACGATCACGAAGATCAACTTGTGTGTCTATGGGGTGCCCCCTGCCACCGTATATAAAGGAGTGGAGGAGGGGAGGGCCGGCCCTCTCTATGGCGCGCCCTAGGGGAGTCCTACTCCCACCGGGAGTAGGATTCCCCCTTTCCTAGTTCAACAAGGAGTCCTTCCATGTAGTGGGAGTAGGAGACAAGGAAGGGGAAGGGAGAAGGGAAGGAAGGAGGGGGCGCGGCCCCTCCCCCTAGTCCAATTCGGACTAGCCCTTGGGGGGGGGGGGGGGCTGCCCTAGGCAGCCCCTCTCTCTTTCCCGTATGGCCCAATAAGGCCCAATACTTCTCCTGGCGAATTCTCGTAACTCTCCGGTACTCCGAAAAATACCCGAATCACTCGGAACCTTTCCGAAGTCCGAATATAGTCGTCCAATATATCGATCTTTACGTCTCGACCATTTCGAGACTCCTCGTCATGTCCCCAATCTCATCCGGGACTCCGAACTCCTTCGGTACATCAAAACTCATAAACTCATAATATAACTGTCATCGAAACCTTAAGCGTGCGGACCCTATGGTTCGAGAACAATGTAGACATGACCGAGACACGTTTCCGGTCAATAACCAATAGCGGAACCTGGATGCTCATATTGGCTCCTACATTTTCTACGAAGATCTTTATCGGTCAGACCGCATAACAACATACGTTGTTCCCTTTGTCATCGGTATGTTACTTGCCCGAGATTCGATCGTCGGTATCCAATACCTAGTTCAATCTCGTTACCGGCAAGTCTCTTTACTCGTTCTATAATACATCATCTCGCAACTAACTCATTAGCTGCAATGCTTGCAAGGCTTATGTGATGTGCATTACCGAGAGGGCCCAGAGATACCTCTCCGACAATCGGAGTGACAAATCCTAATCTCGAAATACGCCAACCCAACATGTACCTTTGGAGACACCTGTAGAGCTCCTTTATAATCACCTAGTTACGTTGTGACGTTTGGTAGCACATAAAGTGTTCCTCCGGCAAACGGGAGTTGCATAATGTCATAGTCGTAGGAACATGTATAAGTCATGAAGAAAGCAATAGCAACATACTAAACGATCGGGTGCTAAGCTAATGGAATGGGTCATGTCAATCAGATCATTCATCTAATGATGTGATCCCGTTCATCAAATAATAACTCTTTGTCCATGGTTAGGAAACATAACCATCTTTGATTAACGAGGTAGTCAAGTAGAGGCATACTAGTGACACTCTGTTTGTCTATGTATTCACACATGTATTATGTTTCCGGTTAATACAATTCTAGCATGAATAATAAACATTTATCATGAAATAAGGAAATAAATAATAACTTTATTATTGCCTCTAGGGCATATTTCCTTCATATAAGACCGTTTAGATCACTACAGTAGTGATCTAAATGTTCACTGTTTAGATCACTACAATAGTGATCTAAATGGTCTTATATTTGTTTGCGGAGGAAGTATTATATTAGTTGTGATAACTAAACCCATTAAGGTGGATAAAGGGTGGCCTCCTAGCTATGCCAAGTGGCAGCTACGGGTTGGCTGCTGTGGGAACTATTTTTCTTTGAAAAGTTTTTCCTTTTTTCTTTTAAGATGGAAGTAATGATATGCACGTGTCATCGGCTGGTTAGCTGATGTGAGAAAGTTTTTAAATTTTTTGAGATGGAGGTGAGGATTTCCCCCCTTTTTCTCTTTAAGATGGAGAAACACGCACACACCTTTCTCTCAAGCGGCACGCAATGGCGCGCCCCAACCACTAGTATCTTATATTATGGACGGAGGGAGTGCTATATTTATGCAACTTATGGAAAATGTTACTTGCAATACGCATTGAACCATTGCTTAAAAATACCTTCACAAAAAATGTTCATGTATTTCAAACACATGTTTGTATGATCCAGATAGTGTTTATATCAAAAAAAGATTGAGATAGTGACCCACTCATACCATGCGGTTATATCACTTTATAACAAATAGTTTAGCTGATGCTGATATTTTCATGATTAAACCACAACAGATAGCATCAACTTATTTTATTGTGAAGCGCACAAAAGCATACTAATAAATTGCAAAATTTACAAAAATAAGGTAGAAATAATAAGTAAACAAAAACTCCAAAAAATACTAAAAAGGAAAATAGAAAATAAAACAAAAATGATATACAATCTAAGTGCATGTACATTGATCGGTAAGACGGTCTTCGCATTTCACATAATCTAAAGAAGAAAAAAGAGGTGATACAATGCTCTTAGTGTTACATCTAGCAAAGAAAGTTTCTTGCTAAACTCGAAAAAAATGTGACTAAGGGAAGACACATGATCTTGTATAATGGAGAAATTTTTTGTAATTTTCTTGCTAAGAGATCATCCCTTACTAAGAAATAAGCAACCTATTTTTCATTTTTCTCTCGTCCAACTCATCAATTATCCTATATGATATTGGTAAAAATAACATCGTTATATATGTCCTAAATATACAGCCGTGCACAAGGGAACACGACACTTTATTAATGCATGCAATGAGCTAAAAATAAGAATATTGTTTTCCGTTGCTACCCTACTTTGTGCCCTGGCTCTAAGATGGACAAATTACTCCCCGATTGACTACTAACCGGGGGCATACCCACATAGTGATGGGTGGGTGGGGGGGGGTTAACTGGACACCGAGGTAGTGCCAAGAGTCCAATGTTTTTTATGTCAATTCGAAGTTCACTAGTAGAAAATCGGCCTATAGTGCCGGTTCATAAGGTCCTTTAGTACCGGTTCTGGAACCGGCACTAAAGGTACCCCCCCTAGTGCCGGTTCAACACGAACCCGTGCTAAAGGCCCACCATGTGGCACCAGCCCGCGCCGTGGTCTGGGTGACCTTTAGTACCGGTTGGTAACACCAACCGGTACTAAAGGATATATTTTTTTAAAAAAAATGATTTTTTTTTCAATTTTTTGATTTTTTTTGTTTTTTTTTCGAATTTCAGTTTTCTGAATTATTTGACGATTTAGCCTCTAATCACCCCTCATAACTTGTCAAGTGTAGACCACTAATTTCAAATCATCTAACTTCCCGGTCGGTCACCCATCCTCTCACTACTCCAGCCTGAGCACGCTTAACTTCCAAGTTCTAATCCCCCTAATCTCCAAGTCAGCACTTGTTGTTTTTCTGACAATAGTAAGTTGTCAATCCTATTAACCCTCAAGAGTTTAGCTCGAGTACGAAGTCACGAGTATCACTGTTTGAGCTTGAAACTATTATTTTAAAATACAATAATTATTTAGTAACACTAATATTTCACGAATAAGTAGTTTGACCATATTTGACCATAGTTTGACCAGATTTGACCAAAATTCAAAAAAACTGAACTAATTATTTATTAACTCTAATATTATTGAATAATTATTTAGTAACACTAATATTTATTGAATAACTAGTTTGACCACAATTTGACCAAAAATTCAAAAAAACTGAAATTTGAGCATAACTTTTCTTCCTTTGAGAATTTGAGGATTCTAAAAATCTTCAACGGGGTTTCCCCAGTTGAAATCGGATGCGGATTTTAATTTCCTACATTTTGATATATTATACATTTTTTTTCGACATCGTATGCAAAAGTTATAGCCGTTTTACATTTTCATTACACTTTTTTGCAAAACATGTCCAAATTTATATTTTTTAATTTCCCTAACTACTAGATGTAGTAACATAGCTACATCTTGAAGAATTTTAACTTTTGAAGTTTTTTTAATTTTCTTTTGGTTTTTTTGCAAAACTGAAAAGGCGATAGGGGGGGGGGGGTAGAGTTTGAAAGTTGCCCCCTTTAGTGTGGGTTCGTGGCACGAACCGGTACTAAAGGGGCTCGTGGGGACCCGGCCTGACGCCAGCCTGCCACTACTCCTTTAGTACCGGTTCGTGGCACGAACCGGTACTAAAGGCTCAACACGAACCGGTACTAATGCATATGGTGCCTTTAGTGCCGGGCCAACTTCAAACCCACACTAATGTGTCTCACATTAGACCATTTTTTTACTAGTGGTTATGATGTCAAATACTTATGTTATATAATTTTTTTTATACATCTTGTATTATTATTTTGCATGATATATATTGAATGTTGTCTTTTGATTCTATAAACAATCATAATGCGGCGTGTTACCCATTATTTGTTAAGAAAACACGCATGCATTTCTTCACTAACCATTCTAAGTGCTAAACACGACTACCGCACGTATAGTGCTTAGAATGACCTTGATTTATCTGTATTTGGTGGATGATACCCTGATTGCAGTGTTGGATGGCCTTTGAACATTGCCATGTTGTGGTGGATAATTTGAAGGGCTAAATATTTTGTTTCCTAAATCTCATGAAACATGAGTAAATTCTTGCATAGAAATGATTATTTTTGCAACATTGGCCAAGAAAGAAGATCCAGTTCGGAGCTTCAAATAAAGTCACATATTTACACCACTAAAATGCTTTAGGGTGGAAATGTGGCAATCTTATCTATATAAATCTACACCCCTATAAAAGGATCTAAGCATTCTTGTGTTTAACGTTTCCTAAAAATATTTGGCATGGTAGGTGGGCGAAGGTGGCAGCGGGTCAACGAGTAGGGACAAGCGATTTTTATTTTCTTGCTCGGTTATGGAGGGGGTTCAACTCCGGGCAAGCCTAGCTTGACATTCATTCATTTGTCGTTCAACACTGGCTGACTTACCTCTATGTCCACTATCTTCTATTTGTGGATTCTTTCAACATGCCTGCTCCCACAAATTTGAAGGAGTCAATGGGCATCATGTAGTGTCTCCAAGATATAAAGCTTATCAATATTAAGATGGACTAAAAGCTTTTGTGCTCTTTGCCACACTGCTCTTTGCTTGTGGGGCCTTTTTCTATTGGCGTATGTGTTCTCTCTTTTTTAGAGGTGTAGCTGGTGCTGCAGAAGAGCGGAAGGGTGTCGACACAATGGATCCTCTCTTCGGCGAGGAAACAACACGGTAGTCCTTCCCAAACCCACAAAACTAACACAAATCAATAAACACCAACACGGCCCCTTTTACACGCGTCAACCATAAAAACAACTCATCACACACACCACAACACACATCATACCATCGTCGATGCGTGAGATGTAAAGAGTCAGACACATGCCACACATGCATGCAAGTGAGCACAATATCCCTAGGCAAGTGGACCATCCACTTGGTCCCCAACCACAACGCGGCGAAAATACCAGGTGTTCCCCAAGCACGTATGCTCCCATGATACGGGAACACCTGGGCCGTCGATCTGAGATCCAATAGGCGGTGCATGGGGCCACAGGGGCCACACTGAGATCGTGGCTTGCCGGATCCCGCAGCCGCGTGGGGAAGGCACGAGTGACCAGCATGAGGCGCGGCCAGTCGCCCGACCTGAGTCATTTTCCTTTCACTTTTAATGACGCAACCGGACTTTTTTTAGAAAAGGAGGATGCACCCGGCCTCTGCATCTCGTCGATGCATACGGCCACTTTATTAATTATTAAGCATAAAAGACCTTATAAAGTAGTACATCAGTGAGCCTGAAGCCACCATCTAGGCAACATCTGTCGCTACTCATATCCCCTTGATGCAGTGGTGCCGAATGTCAGAGCCTAATACCAAACAGACATCGCACCAAATCCTAACATCTAATGCCGGAAGCCCCATCCTAGCCACATACCGGGACTGGGTCACACACTGGTCCGGCGCACTCACCGAGGCTGCCGCCACCTTCTTCCACCGATCCATCCCCAGAGCAGGCACTGACGCACAGACCTTGCCAGGCCTGCCGTCGACGCCACCATGGCGCCAGACAGCTCGACCACCCTGCGCTCGTCCATCTAGCCGCATCCGTCGTCGAAATGCAGCTGCACCATGCCGCCAACACTCGTCGC
Source organism: Aegilops umbellulata (assembly GCA_032464435.1). NCBI lineage: Eukaryota > Viridiplantae > Streptophyta > Magnoliopsida > Poales > Poaceae > Aegilops > Aegilops umbellulata. The sequence continues at coordinate 596,956,801 of CP136058.1, read as the reverse complement.
CAATGACGTGGTAGATACAACGCCGCACCACCTAGCAACCTCCGCACCATCGCCACTGCTGGAGCTACTCGGAGCCCACCATCCACAACATCTCTCTCCCGAACAGCTCCTCCCAAGACGGCGCCTCCATGGAGGATACGACGCGCAGGACGCCGCCGCCGCCCAATCCAGACTGAATGTTGGACTTTCGTCCGGGAGGGGTTCAGGAGTGGATAGGGGGGACCTCGGCTTCGCCTCCAGGAAGGGTAACGGCGTCAAGTGACGTCGTCGATGCCGGGCCGAACACTCCGACCAAAGTTTCCTCGGTCCCCATCCTATGCCACCAAACCTCCGTGTACTCCGGATCCGGCAAGCCACGATCCGAAACCCGCGAAGATGAAAGAGCCATGGGGCTCAACCCGCCAGAAAGGAGGATCGAGAAAAACTCCTCGTAGATCTCCAGACGCCGAATCCAACGATCCGACATGGCCAGCGACGATCATCACCACCCCGCGGCGGCCGACGGAGTCCGAAGATAGGATCCAGATGGATCCGATCTGGATCCGGCGGCACCCGCGACCACCGGTCCGGCCAACGCATCCACCACCTCACGACACGCGGGTCGCCACCGCCGCGCCGCGCACGACGCCGATGGGAGACCCGCCCGCCGCGCCGCAGGACCCCACGTTCGCCCGGCGTTCCTCTGGATCCCATTGTCCTGCGCCAGCCAAGACGGAGAGGATGGGGAGAAGCCCCGCCGCCGCCCAGCCGGCCAGGCTTCACCCGGCGGCGCTATGGACGGCGGCGAGGAGGAGAGAGGAGGAGGAGACTCGAGGGGCGGCGGCTAGGGTTTTCCCCCGGGTCGCCCGCGGGGGCGACACGAGGGGCGGGGGGCGAGGTGGGCGCAACTGGACTATTAATCTACGACAACTCAATGGTGTGAGTGATTGACATATGTGCCGCGACAAGTCAATTAGTCAATTACACACGTAACCTTCATGTATCGGAGATTCAATTCGACATAAACTAGCTAGCTACTTTCTTTCCTATTTAAGACACGCACATGGTGAATATATGCTCAGTTAATTGGTCCCGCATGCATTATTGTGCAACTTGCTAGAGTATTACTATCCATTCCAAAATAATAGAAATTTTACGATTGTTTTAAGTCAATGTTTTTTAAAGTTTGACCAAGTATATAGAAAATCTGGTAGGGTCTACAATATCAAAAATATATAATATGAAATATATGTCATAATGAATCAACTGAAGCAAATTGGTGTTGTAAATGTTGATATATTTTTATATGAACTTGATCAAATTTCATAAAGTTTGACTTAGGACAAATCTAGGACTTTAATTATGTTGGAACAGAGGGAGTATATACTATGGTTTCACTCCGAGTTATTTGACATGCTTGTCAACGTATCCATTGAGCATGACAGAGGCTCACATAACAGTTGCCCAAGGCTGAATAACCATATCCATATTTATGCTGACATCTCTTTTTCACCAACTACGTATAGCTATAGCCCTAATTCTCAATGAGATGCAATCATCCCCAACAAAATCATACCAATGACCTGGATGAGAGGGAGAAAAAGGAAATTGTGGCGCAGATACAGAGACACAAAGAGAATGGACTTGTGGGTCTGTTAGAAAAACATTAAGAGAGTGAACTGGGTGTAGATAGAGGGCACTAGTACAAAATCTAGTCTATCTTATTTTGAAAAGGGGATGACTCCAACCTCTGCATCATACAATGCACACAATCATTTTATTAAACATAAAGTAAGTCCAAGCCACCGAGTATCAAAAGAATTACAACAAAACACGACCATATTGGTCGGAAACAAGATTGCATAGCTCATCCACATAATCTGCTACTGGCACGCTCGTCAAACCGGTTGAACAAACCCCATGTAGCCGTTGTCATACGGCTGCACCGAAAGGCCATACGCCACTGCGCGTCCACACGTTATAGTGATGATCACGTACGGAGGGATGCCGTAATTCTGAAGATAACCTGTAATTTTTTTTGGAATAGATGATCTGTTAGAAACAAACTCATCTCATGACAATTCCAAATTTCTCAAAGGATAGCACAAACCCCCACACGGATTTTTGCCCTTAAAAGTATGATGGATGCCTCCCAACCAACTACCAAACAAATTTGGTGTACTTGTTGGTGGTGTTAAATTGAAAGAAACATGAATTATGTGCCAAATCAATGTAGGAACAAACTTGATCGAAATAAATGGTGTATTGTTTCTTCTTGATCACAAAAACAACACTTAGTGTTACCCTGCCAATTACGTTTTGCAAGATTATCTTCGGTAAGACCTACCTTCCTATGCAAGAACCACCTGAAAACTTTTATTCTAGAAGGGACATTTGTTTTTCAGATATGTTTTCTTCGAAAAATAGACCCATAATTCATGAGATCCGCATACATAGACTTCACAGTGAATACACCATTGGTAATGAACCTCCATTGGAATGTATCTCGCATCTGAGCTAGATTGACCGACATCAATCTAGTAACTAAATGGATCCACCTACTCCATTTATCACCAAGCAAAGCTCTACAAAATTGAAAATTTAATGGGCTATCCCCCAAGAACAGAAGCCACCGACGCCTCCTTCCTAAACACAATATTGTCCATGGTTGGGTGAGAAGTAGCAATGCGATACGGCCGTGATACATCCAAAACATACCTATCCTCTTTGTGAATTAATTGTATATTTCTATGGTTATATTGCTCACTTTCTAAATTTAATCGACATTTTACCTCTTATGCATATTTAGAAAAAAACCCTAGAAGTGAAAGGTAAACCAATGTGACATGTACTTTAGTAACGTTGAAGAGAGTAGGTTATAAAATGTTACTATAAAGAAAAATGTATGGCCATCTCTTACTACTTCCTCCTTGGATATGTTTGGGCATCTTCAACGTTGACCCCCAAACCGGACAACACATTCATCTGTGGACCGAGGGGGGGGGGGGTAGGGCATTCCGCGGACACTGATGCGGGAGCCGGTCATCCAACTGTAGCCGCATACATTTCAAACCTGATTTCAACTAACCGGATGTTTTCACCAGATATGACGGAATTCATCAAAGTTCAGATAGAAAATAGCACAACCATTCATAAGTAGCATGCAAATACGTCTAGTACAACAATAGTTCAAATTAAACAAGATTAACCATATGTTCAACAAGTTTTTCATGGATGAATCATGTTATCCCACACATACTGCCCCTTGCATTTCATCCAACAATGTATGTGTGTGAATGCCCTCTGACCTGTAGTATATCACAGCGGCGCACGCATGCTACGAAACATGTACAACAACAATGAGTGAATGTCGGTGTACTAGAGTAGGGTAGGGGTACCCTAGTATTCCGAACTTGTGCACGGGCAGTCGCAGCATCTTGCGGCAAGGCTTGCCGGGTGACCGCCAAGGTCCTCCGTGGTTCCTTTGGAGCCATTCAAGAACAAAGTATTCAAGCCAAGGAGACAAGGCCCCGGCAAGAGGAGCTTGCCGGGAAGGCCAACCAAGGCATCTCAAGGAACTTGCCGCGACGCGCCACGCGTCCCGGCGAGGCCCGGTGAGCGACAAGCTCCCAGACGCGACAAGACAACGACAGCGGCAAGGCGCTTGCCGCGGCAAGCTACCACTCTGTACCCGCGCTCCAGCTCATCCACCAACGTGTCGCTCTGGGACCTTTCCAGGCACACGTAGCAGGAGGCTGTGCAGCCAGCGGTGCGCGGTGGCAAGCGGCGCTTACAAGATTGTCATCGTGGCAAGCGGTGGCGTCCCTGACGGACCCTTTTTGCACTATTTGGGCAACGCAGACGGGCATTTAATGCCTTTGTCCCCTGCCGTCAGGGTTAGGTATGATACACTGTATAGGTAGTTGTACCAACCGCAACACCTTTCCATTTTTACCCTTGTCTACGTTGCCACCTGTCGGTGACCCCTTGAGCATATAAAAGGAGGCCCATGCGCAACGTAGAGGGAGGTCGAAGGAGGCAAGAGGACACTCACGCTCGGTCTCGTTATCTACTGGTGTGTACTGTGGCACTCAGCGCTCCCGAGTAAGAACTCAATACAAACCACAAAGCAGGAGTAGGTTTTTACGCATCCATGCGGCCCGAACCTGGATAAACTGTTCGTGTGCTTCGCCTCGATCTGCTCTTCGCGCGATCTCCGCCCCCCGCCGAACCGAAAGGGGCTCGGTCCGCCGGTCCCATAGGTGTTCGTGGATCAGTCTCCCCGACATCTTTGGCGCGCCAGGTAGGGGGCGTCGAGGTTGTGTGAACCTGATCCGGCGTTCACACGAGCTAGATCTTCATCTTCTTCATCGACATGCCACCGAAGAAGAAGGCTTCGGAGGCGGCTGCTCCGTCCGCGTCGATCCCACCACCACCGGAGCAAACGGGTGGTGGGGTAGACGCCGGCGGAAGAACGGGCGTCGACGAGGGAGCTCACGGTGCTGCCAGGTCCAAGGACAAGGCTGCGCTGCCCATCGGCGGCGCAGTTGGCTCCCACAACGACCGGGCACACTCCAAGACCTCGGCGTCCGTACATGCACCGCGCCCATCTCAGGAGGCGCGGGACCGGCAGCATCATGGTACTCGCGGTACCATACATTCATTGGACCAAGACCGAGCTGGTGGATCTCGGGGTGCTCAAGACCAGCATGCGCGCCAACATGCTGGCACGAACGAGGCACGGTCGCCTGGCCGGGATACTGCTCCTTCTAACATAGTTAGAGGTCCGAGCATATCCCGCTCCTCACACCGTTCGCCACCGCCACCCACCACTTCAGCAGAAGCTTTGGCACGAGCTCAACTGCTCCTGGATTACCCTCCAACGGCAGACAAGATCGACGAGTGGAGGGCCACCATTCAGAGTCTCATCGGCTTCGCAAACGGCGACACTCCACGGCAGCCGAGTACATCGCAGCCGCGGCAAGACCGCCAGGCACGAGCCGATGGCGACAAGACCGGTGGGGGTGCAACCACCGTGCACTCTCCGCCCCGAAGGCCAAGATCGCCGACTCGCCGGATCTACCTCGACAGCGACTCCACCGCATCATCAGACCCACGAGCTCGTCGCGATCAGTGCCAAGTTCTTCACGAACGACAGCAAGAAGACGCTCGTACTCGCATCGAGCGCCGAAGAGAAGCGCAGCGTCAATCGGACCAGCGCGCTGGGCCCTCTGTCGACATGCATGCGCCAGGGGAACCAGGCGACTTGCCGTACACGGTAGGTTGCCCTGCGTTTACTCGTGAGCTGCGGCAAGTCCAGTGGCCCAGCACCAAGATCAACACCAAGGGTGCTGAGGAGCAGTCTGCTCCGGCAAGCCCTAGGGTTTGTTCCGTTGAAGCAGACGCTTCCGACAAGTTTTGCTCCGGCAAGCTTGCCGGGGAACGTCAAGCTCCGGCTGAGCCGCAGGTTCTCGTCGTAGAAGCGGATGTTCCCGCAGCAGCAGATGTGCCTTTAGTCCTTGTTGTCGAGCCACAAGCTCCAGCATGGGTTGCCGGTGGTGTCGTGGTTCTAAGTCTGACAGTGAGAATGGGGGGTAAGTATGGAGAGGCAAGATCCTAGCTATGGAGTAGTTGTATACGCAAGGAGTTTACGAGTTCGGGCCCTTCTCTGAGGAAGTAACAGCCCTACGTCTCGGAGCCCGGAGGCAGTCGACTGGATTATGTGTGTATGTGTTACAAAGTTCCGAACCCCTGTCCTAGTGGAGGGGGGTGGCTTATATAGAGTTCGCCAGGACCCCAGCCAGCCCACGTTACAAGGAGTTTAATGTACATAAAGAGAGGGGGTTACTGGTAACGCCTGTAATAAAGGACCATGAAGGCCATAAAAGCTACTTATGAGGTGACCGTTTGTAGGCAGTGCCTTTAGGTCTTCTTATGGTCGAGTGGCTGTCTTCATGGTCGACTGCTTGTGCTTCCGGTCGAGTACGCTCGTGTCCGTCGACTGGGCTGACCAGGTCGACTGAACTGTCGATACTTCTTAGAATGTCTTTCACTGTAGGAGTCATGTCCTTGATTGGGTACCTCAGGTATGATAAGTTACCCTACCCTAGGTACGTATCCTCGTCATTAGCCCCCGAATGGGTCAGGGGTTAAGTGAGAATGGGGCCGAGCCTATGCTTCCGACTCAACCTCCATGCTTCGGTTGCATCTGTCTTCGGATAAATGGAAGTTACGGTGGGAACTCATTCTTCAGTTGCCTTGATCCATTCAGATGTCCGTCGAGTGGTTTCAGATTACCGTCGAGTGTGTTTACGTGACGAGTCCCGTGGGAGACTTAAGGAAACGGATCTTTTTGTCTGACAAACCGTCCTGTCGATCGCGGATCTTGCGGGATTTGAAAATTGAGAAGCGCACCGGACGGAGAAAATCACGCGAATCGGCTGGATAAGGCAAGAGCGCCTCGATCTCCGCGCCACCTTTTTCGCCACGTACTGCGCGCGCGCCTGCTGCGGGATCTGACTAGGTGGCGCAGGCCCACTGATCAGCCACTCGGGCGTGGCCTTATATAAGGTAATGGTTCCGATTTTTCACTGTGCGCCCTTGTTTTTCTTCCCCCTTCCTCCGTAAGCCTCCGCCTCGCTCTTCGCTGCAATCTCGACACCGCCGCTCGGCCAAGACCTCGTTCGAGATAATGGGGACAGACAAGACGGCGGCGGCGGAATGCGCGAAGAAGGCCGCGGCAAAGGGCAAGGGGAAGAAATCTGGCCGAGGCGGGTCGTCCTCACGGGCCGCTCTGCCGTCCGGCTGGTTGCAGGGGGATTGGATGCCCTCCATCCTTACTCAAGCGGATATCGACGACATGGTGGAGGGGGGACTCATTCCCCACAAGGCTGCTCGCCTTCCTGGGAAGGAGACGGAGCCGAAACCTCGCGAGGGTGAGCGCGTCCTGATAGCCACCCATGTCGACCGGGGGTTTTCCCTGCCCCCGAGTCCTTTTTTAGGGCCTTTCTGAACTTCTTCGAAGCGCAGCTCCACCATTTCACGCCCAACTCCATAGTCTATCTTGCTGCGTTCGTGTCTGTGTGCGAGTGTTTCTTAGGCTGTCGACCTCACTGGGGCCTTTTCAAGCATATCTTCACTTGCCGATCCCAGTCGGTTAAAAAGCTTAACCCGGACGGGGAGAGGACGCAGGTGATCCAGATGTGCGGGGGCCTCGGGATCCAGACGAGGGGTAAGAGTTGTTTTCCTCCCATGACACTTCCCGATTCCGTGCGCGGGTGGCAGTCGACTTGGTTCTACTGCAAGGACCAACCGACCCCTGGCCACTCGACCGGCCTTCCTCCTTTTACCTTGGATCGAGTGCAGAAACCCGCTTCTCTGAAAGTGGTTCCAGAGGAGAAGGCTCAGGTGAAGGTACTAGTCAGTCGAGTGGTTGAGTTGGTTCGGGAAGGCGTGACCGGCATGGACTTGCTCGAAGTCTTCCTCCAGCGACGAATCCAACCTCTCCAGGCTCGGGATCACTCGATGTGGTTGTATTCCGGGTCCGACGACTCCACTCGGATCCACCCGGAGGGGGTCGAGGCTTCTGTGCTGGAGAGCTGGCTGACCAGCATGACCGGGAATAAGGACAACCCCAGGGGTTCCAGGAGGATTGCTCCGCTTGATGGGATGATGGAGACAAACAAGGTACGTTTTGCTTCTTCCGACTGAAATTTTCACTCCGTCTAGTAACTGGCTTGCGATAAGTCGACTGATCCTTGTTCTGCCTGTTGTTTTGCAGGAGATCAACGACATGTACTCGATGCCGAATGGGAACCAGGAGCAAGTATCTGAAGGAGGAGGGAGTGGAGGCGAAGGAAGTGAGAATGAAGTTGAAGTCGAGGGTGAAGTCGAGGAGTGGGAATCTGACGATGACGTAGCGGAGGAGGCCAGCGACGACTCGGGTGACGAAGATGAAGAGGTGGAGGTCGACCTTCCTCGACGCGAGAGACGCTCCAAGAGCGCTCAGGATCCCGCCGTGGAGCGCGGTCAGTCGAGTGCTCCGATGGGCCAGTCATCCAAGCGCCCTCGGACCGCGTCGCCGGCCCCAACTGAGAAGGCACCCAAGCAGCCTAGAGCCATCCCGACCAAGCCACCCAAGGCCTTGCCCAAGATCAGGGTCGCCATCCCGGTCATCTCTGGGTAAGTGACTGTTTTCATCCTTCTTGAGTCGACTAGAACGGATTCTTAGTCGATTCACTTTCAAATTATTTGCTTGGAATCGTGCAGCGCCGCTACTTCCGAGACTTCCATCCAGAATGTTGATGAGACGATGGAGGACGCCGTCACTTCCAACTTAGGTATAATCTTTGACATGATCCGACTGTTTAACTGCTGAGTCGATTGGATATTCATTTCTGAACTTTTGTAGCTCCGACCAACATCATTGACCTTCCGGATGATGAGGAGGAGGCGGAAGTGCCGCTCGGGCCTTTTGGGAGGAGAGGCCGGAGGGCCCCGGTCGACAAGGCTCCTCAGACCGCGTCGACTGCCGAGGCGGTGGTCCAAGGGGGTGACAATACCGCCCGGACTACTGTGACTTTTGCTGAGCCACTGACGACTGCCCGGCCTTCGTCGTCGACTGCTCCCCCACTGGTCGACCCGCCCTCGTTCTTCGCCGCCTACCAGACCCCGGAGGATCAAGTGAGTGCTGCTAAGGAGGCTATACGTCAGGCGGGGCTCGTGATGGAGCAGACCAAAGCGGCTCGGGATGCCAGTCAAGCGGCCTATGACATCAGCTCGGCGTTGCAGCAGAACGTCCAGGTTAGTTGATCTTCACTTGCGTTGTACACCCACTGGGTGCCGTTGGTCCGAAATTTCTCATTGGTGGGGGCACGCTGAGTGCACCCACTGGGTGTAGTCCCCGAGGCCACGGTCGACTGTTGGCAGTCGACTGCGGTCTTTATACTGCCTTTCTGTAGTTGTACTTCTTCACTCGGTAGGGTTTTCTGAGAATGGTTTGGTCAGGCCATGTCGGATGAAACTGTATCCGGTCGACTGCGGGCAGTCGACTTTTTTTTTTTGAAAACCAGTGGGGGCACGCTGAGTGCACCCACTGGGTGTAGTCCCCGAGGCTACTGTCGAATGTTTTGATTCGGCTGTAGTCTTAGAAGTGTTGTGCTCTTTCTTTCAGTCACTCGGGAGTAACTTATCTTTGATACCCTTTGTCGATTGACTCTTTGCAGAAGTCTTGTGAGCTTGTTGCTCAGCTCGCCGATCTGAAGAATAAGCAGATCCAGCTTAATCTTGACTTACAGTTTGCTCAGGAAAACATGCAGAAGGCGAAGGATGAAGCAAAAGGTATGGCTGGTGAGGACTCGACGGCTGTCTCTGTTCTCCTGCCTGTTCTCAACTCTGTGCTCATTGTTGTTTTGCAGACGAACTGGAGAAGGCCTTGAAGAAGAAAGATCTTGACCTTGCGGAGGCACAAAAGGCGGCTGCGGAGAAGCTAAAGCTTGCTGAAGAGAAACTTGCTTCAGTCGGTCAACTTGAGAGCGAGAACGCTAGGCTGAAGTCTGCTCTTGACTCGGCCAACAAGGAAGCGAGTCGACTGAAGACTGACAAGAGTACTCTGAACGACAAGCTCGGCCAGTTGGCGGGGAAGCACAAGGACTTGGAGGATTATCTTGGGGGTCTTGCCAAGAAGCTATACCTCATGCTTGAAGGTAACCCTCTTTGTGCGATCAATCTTGTTGTTGTCGACTCACCATTTGGTTACAGTTTTGATCTGTCGAAACTTCTTTCAGAATTCTGCCGGAACTTTGAGGAAGAGACCAGTCGAGTGGAGACCCGCCTGGACCCTATCAACTCTCCTGTGAAGGACGAAGTGGCCATGAATGTCTTCCGGTTGGAATCCCGTGTCGCTGGTGTGGTGGACTACCTGGCTCGACTGAAAGCTGCAGTGTCACGGATCGACTCCGCACTCTGGCCCAAGGAGACGCTTCAGAACGACCTTGAATCCTTGGTCACTCGACTAAGTGAGGTTCCAGGTCGAGTGCAAGAATGGAAGAAGTCTTCTGCTAGGTGCGGTGCTGATGTGGCTCTGTCACTGGTTCGCGTCCACTGCAAGGAGGCGCGCGAGGAGAAGCTGGCCGCTCTCCCGGTTGCCAATACCAGGAAGCATAACTTTCAGGATTTCATGGAGACCTTCATCGCCGCTGCCACTCGGATCTCTGATGGGATCGACTTGGACGAATTTGTTGCGCCATCCAGTCCTCCACCGGAGGAGTAAAAAACTGTTGTTCCTTGCCTTAAATTTGCCTCGGAATGCCGAGTGGTTTATGTAACCGATAAACTCCGTCGAGCTTATGGCTCGAGTACTTTTATTTGCGATCTAGGATCTTTTGATATTATCCGAACATGGCTCGACGTTGAATGTCTTCGTGACTTGATCCGCCGATCTACTATTCGTTGTTCCCTCAGAGGCTGCCTGGTTTGCACGATGCTTATCGCCGCGATGGTGTCTGTCAACATGGCTTAGGCGAGCATTGGGCTGCAGCTAAGTCCCCGAGTGGGAGGTTTGCTCTCCACTCGGTAGGATTCCAATTACTTAGTCGAGTGCTTGGACTGCAGCTATGCCCCCGAGTGGGAGGTTCGCTCTCCACTCGGTAGGATTTCAATTACTTAGGCGAGTACTTGGACTGCAGCTAAGCCCCCCGAGTGGGAGGTTTGCTCTCCACTCGGTAGGATTTCAATTACTTAGGCGAGTACCTGGACTGCAGCTAAGCCCCCGAGTGGGAGGTTTGCTCTCCACTTGGTAGGATTTCAATTACTTAGGCGAGTACTTGGACTGCAGCTAAGCCCCCGAGTGGGAGGTTTGCTCTCCACTCGGTAGGATTTCAATTACTTAGGCGAGTACTTGGACTGCAGCTAAGCCCCCCGAGTGGGAGGTTTGCTCTCCACTCGGTAGGATTTCAATTACTTAGGCGAGTACTTGGACTGCAGCTAAGCCCCCGAGTGGGAGGTTTGCTCTCCACTCGGTAGGATTTCAATTACTTAGGCGAGTACTTGGACTGCAGCTAAGCCCCCGAGTGGGAGGTTTGCTCTCCACTCGGTAGGATTTCAATTACTTAGGCGAGTACTTGGACTGCAGCTAAGCCCCCGAGTGGGAGGTTTGCTCTCCACTCGGTAGGATTTCAATTACTTAGGCGAGTACTTGGACTGCAGCTAAGCCCCCCGAGTGGGAGGTTTGCTCTCCACACGGTAGGATTTCAATTACTTAGGCGAGTACTTGGACTGCAGCTAAGCCCCCGAGTGGGAGGTTTGCTCTCCACTCGGTAGGATTTCAATTACTTAGGCGAGTTCTTGGACTGCAGCTAAGCCCCCGAGTGGGAGGTTTGCTCTCCACTCGGTAGGATTTCAATTACTTAGGCGAGTACTTGGACTGCAGCTAAGCCCCCGAGTGGGAGGTTTGCTCTCCACTCGGTAGGATTTCAATTACTTAGGCGAGTACTTGGACTGCAGCTAAGCCCCCCGAGTGGGAGGTTTGCTCTCCACTCGGTAGGATTTCAATTACTTAGGCGAGTACTTGGACTGCAGCTAAGCCCCCGAGTGGGAGGTTTGCTCTCCACTCGGTAGGATTTCAATTACTTAGGCGAGTACTTGGACTGCAGCTAAGCCCCCGAGTGGGAGGCTGGCTCTCCACTCGGTAGGATTTTTTCAAACTTAGGCGAGTACTTGGACTGCAGCTAAGCCCCCGAGTGGGAGGCTGGCTCTCCACTCGGTAGGATTTTTTCAAACTTAGGCGAGTACTTGGACTGCAGCTAAGCCCCCGAGTGGGAGGTTTGCTCTCCACTCGGTAGGATTTTTTCAAACTTAGGCGAGTACTTGGACTGCAGCTAAGCCCCCGAGTGGGAGGTTTGCTCTCCACTCGGTAGGATTTTTTCAAACTTAGGCGAGTACTTGGACTGCAGCTAAGCCCCCGAGTGGGAGGTTTGCTCTCCACTCGGTAGGATTTTTTCAAACTTAGGCGAGTACTTGGACTGCAGCTAAGCCCCCGAGTGGGAGGCTGGCTCTCCACTCGGTAGGATTTTTTCAAACTTAGGCGAAACGGATTCGCAGCTAAGCCCCCGAGTGGGAGGCTGGCTCTCCATTCGGTAGGATTTTCTGAAAACTTAGGCGAAGCGGATTCGCAACTAAGTCACCCACTGGGGGAAATTTAGACAAACAGAAAAAGAAATAGCAGTCTTTTGCTTGGAACGAAAGAATTACAGAGGTACTTTTATTACATCTCAGTCGAGTGAGTTTTTAAGTGTAAAAAGGACGGAGCAGGTCCGCGTTCCATGCTCGAGGCTCGTCGATCCGTCGATCGATGTTTTAGAGGTGATACGCTCCGTTGTGCAAGACTTTGGTGATGATGAAGGGGCCTTCCCAGGTCGGGGCGAGTTTGTGAGGTTTTTGCTGATCCACGCGGAGGACCAAATCTCCTTCCTGAAAGGCTCGACCCTTCACATTTCTGGCGTAGAACCGACGCAACTCTTGCTGGTAGATGGTCGAGCGGATTAGAGCCATCTCTCTTTCCTCCTCTAAGAGGTCGACTGCATCCTGCCGGGCCTGCTCTGCTTCTGCTTCGGAATATAACTCGACTCGAGGCGCGTTGTGGAGCAGGTCGCTTGGCAAAACCGCTTCGGCTCCATAGACCAGAAAGAATGGTGTTCTTCCAGTCGACCGGTTAGGGGTGGTCCTCAACCCCCATAGAACTGACGGAAGTTCGTCGACCCAGGCGCCTGCTGCGTGTTTGAGATCACGCATCAGTCGGGGTTTTAGTCCTTTGAGGATGAGGCCATTCGCGCGTTCGGCCTGTCCATTCGACTGAGGATGAGCAACTGAAGCGTAGTCGACTCGAGTGCCCTGAGAGGCGCAGAAGGCTTTGAATCTGTCATTATCAAAGTTTGATCCGTTATCCGTGATGATGCTGTGCGGAACTCCATATCTGAATATCAATCCCCTGATAAAACTGATGGCAGTGCTTGTGTCGAGGTCCTTTATGGGTTTGGCTTCTATCCACTTCGTGAACTTGTCGACTGCGACCAACAAGTGGGTGAAGCCACTCCTACCAGTTCTCAGTGGTCCGATCATGTCTAGACCCCAGACAGCGAAAGGCCAGACGAGTGGAATGGTCTTCAAGGCGGAGGCGGGCTTGTGAGACATGTTGGAATAAAACTGGCACCCCTCGCACTTGTCGACTATATCCTTTGCCATTTTGTTCGCCTTTGGCCAGTAAAAACCCGCTCGGTATGCTTTGGCCACGATGGTCCGAGAGGACGCATGATGGCCGTAGGTCCCCGAGTGGATGTCCTTGAGAATTATCTGTCCTTCTTCAGGTGTGATGCACTTCTGACCGACTCCAGTCGCGCTTTCTCTGTATAGCTGCCCTTTGATTACTGTAAAGGCTTTGGATCGACGGACGACCTGTCGAGCCTCTTCTTCATGTTCTGGGAGATCTTTTCTCATGATATACGCAATGTACGGCACTGTCCAATCGGAAGTGGTGGTCGTAACCTCCATAATCAGGTCGACCACAGCTGGAACCTCCACTTCGGTCGAGTCAGAGGCGCTTTTTGGTTGTGGAGGCTCTTCTGTGAAAGGATCTTCTTGCACTGATGGTGTGTGAATGTGCTCCAAACACACATCTTTAGGGATGGCCTCCCTTTTGGACCCTATCTTCGCCAAATCATCTGCAGCTTGATTTTTCAGTCGGGGTATATGATGGAGCTCCAACCCCTTGAATCGTTTCTCCAGCTTTCTCACTGCGCTGCAATATCCCGTCATGGATGGGCTTCGGACGTCCCACTCCTTCATCACTTGATTAACAACCAGATCTGAGTCGCCGTAGACCATGAGGCGACGGACGCCTAGTGAAATGGCCATACGTAATCCGTATAGAAGCGCTTCATACTCTGCCTCATTGTTGGAGGAATCAAAGTGAATCTGGAGGACATACTTGAGCTTATCTCCTCGGGGGGAAACCAGTACAACCCCCGCACCGGATCCGTTCAACATCTTGGAGCCATCGAAAAACATAGTCCAGTGCTCCGAGTGAACTTGAGTCGGAAGCTCCTGCTCGGTCCACTCGGCGAGGAAATCAGCTATTGCCTGGGACTTAATAGCTTTCTTTGCCTCGAACTTGATATCAAGAGGAAGAAGTTCAATTGCCCATTTCGCCACTCGACCGGTTGCATCTCTGTTATGAAGAATCTCTGATAATGGAGCGTCGCTGACGACTGTGATAGAGTGATCAGAGAAATAATGCGCAACCTTCTTCGTGGTCATGTAAATCCCGTAAACAAGCTTCTGATAGTGGGGATATCTTTGCTTCGACGGGGTCAGAACTTCGGAGAGATAATAAACTGGGCGTTGAACTTTGAAGGTCTTTCCTTCCTCTTCCCGCTCGACCGTAAGAACGGTACTAACGACTTGTCCCGTGGCTGCTATGTAAAGCAACAATGGCTCTTTGCTGACAGGAGCAGCAAGCACCGGCTGGGTGGAGAGCAGAGCTTTTAGCTCTGCAAATGCTGCATCAGCTTCTGGGGTCCATTCGAACGTGTCTGACTTCTTCATCAGTCGGTAAAGAGGCAGCGCCTTTTCACCGAGCCTGGAGATGAATCGACTTAGGGCGGCCAAGCATCCAGTAAGTTTCTGGACATCGTGCACACGCACGGGGCGCTTCATCCGGAGTATGGTGCCAACTTTTTCGGGGTTAGCTTCGATTCCTCGTTCGGAAACAAGAAAACCGAGTAACTTTCCCCCAGGGACTCCAAATGTGCACTTCGACGGATTGAGCTTGATATCGTAATTCCTGAGATTGGCAAAAGTTTCAGCTAGGTCAGTCAGCAGGTCGGAACCTTTTCGTGACTTGACCACTATGTCATCCATGTATGCTTCTACATTCCGACTGATTTGAGTGATTAGGCACTTCTGAATCATTCTCATGAATGTAGCTCCGACGTTCTTGAGACCGAAAGGCATGGTAACATAGCAGAAACACCCAAATGGGGTGATGAAGGCTGTTTTTATTTCATCGGGTCCATACAGACGGATCTGATGGTATCCAGAGTAAGCATCTAAAAAAGATAACCTCTCGCATCCTGCAGTCGAGTCGACTATTTGGTCGATGCGAGGAAGAGGAAAATGATCTTTCGGGCAGGCCCGATTGATATGCTTAAAATCAATGCACATGCGCAACGATTTGTCCTTCTTAGGGACCATCACAACATTGGCGAGCCACTCGGAGTGGTAGACCTCGCGAATGAATTCTGCTGCTAGGAGTCGGGCCACTTCTTCGCCAATGGCCTTTCTCTTCTGAACGGCGGACCGTCGGAGATGCTCCTTGACTGGTTTGGCCTTTGGGTCGACTCGAAGGCGGTGCTCGGCCAGTCCCCTGGGCACACCTGGCATGTCAGCAGGCTTCCATGCAAAGATGTCCCAGTTCTCATGGAGGAACTGGACGAGCGCTTCTTCCTATTTGGGGTCGAGTGTAGTGGAGATGTTGGTTGGAGCCGCATTTGGATCGGTCGGGTGGATGTGGACTTGCTTGGTCTCACCAGTCGACTGAAATGCCGACTCCGTGGCGGGCTTCTTGGCTCGTAACAACTCACTCGGATCCGCAGTCTTCTGGTACTCTTGCATCTCTATCTTTGCCATCTGAGCGTCAGCAATTTTGGCGCCTTTCTGGAAGCACTCCTCTGCCTTCTTCCGATTGCCAACGATGGTGATTACACCTTTGGGGCCAGGCATCTTCAGCTTGAGGTATACGTAGCATGGTCGAGCCATGAAACGAGCATAGGCTGGCCTTCCAAGAATGGCGTGGTACGCACTCTGAAAATCCACGACCTCAAAGGTTAACTTTTCTTTCCGGAAATTCTTCGAGTCACCAAAGACGACGTCGAGAGTGATTTGACCGAGTGACTCAGCTTTCTTCCCAGGAATGACTCCGTGGAAGCTCATGTTGCTGGGGCTGATTCGGGACATCGGAATGCCCATCCCCTTCAACGTCTCTGCATACAACAAGTTTAGCCCACTGCCGCCGTCCATCAGAACCTTGGTCAGTCGAGTGCCTTCAATAATTGGGTCGACCACCAACGCTTGCCTCCCTGGGGTGGCAATATGAGTCGGATGATCGGACTGGTCGAAGGTGATGGCGGTCTGGGACCACTTCAGGTAATGGGGTGTCACTGGAGCGACCATGTTTACTTCGCGATTAATGACCTTCAGTCGGCTCTTACTTTCGACATCAGCGAAAATCATCAGAGTGTAATTGACTTTGGGGTATTCTTCACCGCTGTCTTCTCTGTCTTCAACTTTGTCTGACTCTTTCTCTTTGTCCTTGGCTTGCTTCCCTTGGAACTGTTGCATCAGGAGTCGACATTGTCGAGTGGTATGCTTAGGGTAAATGAGATTTCCCTCTTCATCTCTCTTCGTGTGAATGTGGCATGGTAAGTCCATCACATCGTTCCCGTCCTGGTCTTTCACTTTCTTGGGGTTCCAAGGACCCTTGGGTTTCCCCTTAAACTTCCCTGGGGTCACAGCTAAGGCTTCCCCGGGGGCGACTGGCTCGGCCTTGCGCTTCTGCTTCCGACCGGAGTGCCCTCCGTCGGCCTCATTAGCGGCTGCCTTATACTTGCCACTCCGGAGTCTATCTTCCTCTTCCCCGTTCGCGTACTTGGTGGCGATTTCCATCATTCGACTCAGGGTCATATCCCCGGTTCGACCGAACTTCAAAGTTAACTCTCTGTTTCTGACGCCTTCCTTGAAGGCGCAAACTGCCTGATGGTCGGATACATTCTCGACCGTGTGATTCAGAGTGATCCACCTCTGGATATAATCCCTCAGGGTTTCGTTCGACTTCTGAACACATGACTGCAATTCTGTCAACCCTGTCGGTCGCTTGCAAGTCCCTTCGAATGTCCTGACAAACACCTGGGCTAGATCTTCCCAAGTATAAATACTGCTGGGAGCCAACTGATTCAACCACGCTCTGGCTGATCCTTCCAACATGAGGGGCAAATGCTTCATGGCCACCTCGTCATTGCCGCCTCCGATCTGAACAGCCACTCGGTAATCCTCGAGCCATGTGTCCGGCTTGGACTCTCCGGTGAACTTGCTGACTCCAGCCGCCAACCTGAAGTTGGGAGGAATCACTGCAGCTCTGATTGCTCTGCTGAAACACTCGGGACCTGAGATGCGAACTTTGCTGCTGGACGGGGCGCCTCTGTCACGGTCTTCTCGGTGAGCTCTATTTCGGTCGACCAGACCTTGAACGATGATGGATCTCGCATCAAAGCCTGGTTCCCTGGGGTCGACTGGGACCTTTCGCCCAGTACTGAACTGGCGCCTGTCCTCTTGCCGTCGAGGAACGTACGACCCGGCTCTTGGGGGAGGAGAAGGCACTCGACGTTGATCGTTGCGATCGAATCGGTGCTCATATCGCTCGTGCCCTTGGTATTGATCCTCGTGCCGGCCTCTGCGTCCTTCACGCCTCGGGGGCGACCTTGGACTATGAGCCGACTGAACGGAATTCGCAGTGACGGATCGACTGTGAATCCTGTTGCGCGACTGAGATACGGCTGAATTCTGGTCACCCGCTGCACGAAGCAAATCTCTGATCTGCAACAGACCTCTCCCTGCCTCTGACTGTGAAGGCTGGATCGACTCCGCTATGCGAGCCGCAGCTGCCAAATTCTGAATCGGGGTACGGTATACATGGGTCGGCGGCTGGAAGACGCGGCGACGACTGGACTCGGGAGCGGGCGGTCGTGCGCGCTCGTCGAGTGCTCTCTGGAGATTCTCCAATCGAGTACGTTCAGCCAAGTTGGCCAAGCGCGCCTCCTCCAGGGCTCGCGCCTCAGGGGTTTCTCCAACGATAGGAGTGTGAAGGGCGTCCATGTTCCGGCGACGGAGTTCCTCTCTCTGCACTGAGGTAAGGGGCTCGGGCCTGTACTCTTCGTGACCCCGCGCCGGAATCCCCCCTGCGGCAACCTCTTCGGTATGGGGGAATCCGTGGGGGCTACGTGGTCCGTCGACCATTAGTACTTCCGCCGCTGGATCACTGCCGTCGCACTCGGACGCAGTCTCTACGGAGCCAGTCGAACAGGCCGTAGAGTGACTCGTCGGGCTCGATTGCCGCGACCTGGGGGATGGCCGACTGGCGGGCCAGTGCGTGCTTCACCCACCGCTGGAGTCTCGACCGACCGATGCGCTTGCGCCGGTGGGAAACTGATGACGATGATGATGATGACGGCGCAACGAATGCCCCGTACTGGGTCGACGGTTGCCGCAGGAGGACGCTGCGGACGCATGCGCGAAAATGCGTGGCTCCGCGGGCGGGAAGCGCGTCCACGTCGAGTGGAGCCTCCTGCAGCCAAGCAGAGTTGTCGACGATGAAGGAGAGAGCGCCGAGACGGATCTCGCGGCTCTCGACCATGACTCCGCTCGAAAACATGATGTGGGTTGAAAGAATCCCAACTCCTCCAACAAATCGCTAGAACACCTGCCCCACGGTGGGCGCCAACTGTCGTGGTTCTAAGTCTGACAGTGAGAATGGGGGGTAAGTATGGAGAGGCAAGATCCTAGCTATGGAGTAGTTGTATACGCAAGGAGTTTACGAGTTCGGGCCCTTCTCTGAGGAAGTAACAGCCCTACGTCTCGGAGCCCGGAGGCAGTCGACTGGATTATGTGTGTATGTGTTACAAAGTTCCGAACCCCTGTCCTAGTGGAGGGGGGTGGCTTATATAGAGTTTGCCAGGACCCCAGCCAGCCCACGTTACAAGGAGTTTAATGTACATAAAGAGACGGGGTTACTGGTAATGCCTGTAATAAAGGACCATGAAGGCCATAAAAGCTACTTATGAGGTGACCGTTTGTAGGCAGTGCCTTTAGGTCTTCTTATGGTCGAGTGGCTGTCTTCATGGTCGACTGCTTGTGCTTCCGGTCGAGTACGCTCGTGTCCGTCGACTGGGCTGACCAGGTCGACTGAACTGTCGATACTTCTTAGAATGTCTTTCACTGTAGGAGTCATGTCCTTGATTGGGTACCTCAGGTATGATAAGTTACCCTACCCTAGGTACGTATCCTCGTCATTAGCCCCCGAATGGGTCAGGGGTTAAGTGAGAATGGGGCCGAGCCTATGCTTCCGACTCAACCTCCATGCTTCGGTTGCATCTGTCTTCGGATAAATGGAAGTTACGGTGGGAACTCATTCTTCAGTTGCCTTGATCCATTCAGATGTCCGTCGAGTGGTTTCAGATTACCGTCGAGTGTGTTTACGTGACGAGTCCCGTGGGAGACTTAAGGAAACGGATCTTTTTGTCTGACAAACCGTCCTGTCGATCGCGGATCTTGCGGGATTTGAAAATTGAGAAGCGCACCGGACGGAGAAAATCGCGCGAATCGGCTGGATAAGGCAAGAGCGCCTCGATCTCCGCGCCACCTTTTTCGCCACGTACTGCGCGCGCGCCTGCTGCGGGATCTGACTGGGTGGCCCAGGCCCACTGATCAGCCACTCGGGCGTGGCCTTATATAAGGTAATGGTTCCGATTTTTCACTGTGCACCCTTGTTTTTCTTCCCCCTTCCTCCGTAAGCCTCCGCCTCGCTCTTCGCTGCAATCTCGACACCGCCGCTCGGCCAAGACCTCGTTCGAGATAATGGGGACGGACAAGACGGCGGCGGCGGAACGCGCGAAGAAGGCCGCGGCAAAGGGCAAGGGGAAGAAATCTGGCCGAGGCGGGTCGTCCTCGCGGGCCGCTCTGCCGTCCGGCTGGTTGCAGGGGGATTGGATGCCCTCCATCCTTACTCAAGAGGATATCGACGACATGGTGGAGGGGGGACTCATTCCCCACAAGGCTGCTCGCCTTCCTGGGAAGGAGACGGAGCCGAAACCTCGCGAGGGTGAGCGCGTCCTGATATCCACCCATGTCGACCGGGGGTTTTCCCTGCCCCCGAGTCCTTTTTTAGGGCCTTTCTGAACTTCTTCGGAGCGCAGCTCCACCATTTCACGCCCAACTCCATAGTCTATCTTGCTGCGTTCGTGTCTCTGTGCGAGTGTTTCTTAGGCTGTCGACCTCACTGGGGCCTTTTCAAGCATATCTTCACTTGCCGATCCCAGTCGGTTAAAAAGCTTAACCCGGACGGGGAGAGGACGCAGGTGATCCAGATGTGCGGGGGCCTCGGGATCCAGATGAGGGGTAAGAGTTGTTTTCCTCCCATGACACTTCCCGATTCCGTGCGCGGGTGGCAGTCGACTTGGTTCTACTGCAAGGACCAGCCGACCCCTGGCCACTCGACCGGCCTTCCTCCTTTTACCTTGGATCGAGTGCAGAAACCCGCTTCTCTGAAAGTGGTTCCAGAGGAGAAGGCTCAGGTGAAGGTACTAGTCAGTCGAGTGGTTGAGTTGGTTCGGGAAGGCGTGACCGGCATGGACTTGCTCGAAGTCTTCCTCCAGCGACGAATCCAACCTCTCCAGGCTCGGGATCACTCGATGTGGTTGTATTCCGGGTCCGACGACTCCACTCGGATCCACCCGGAGGGGGTCGAGGCTTCTGTGCTGGAGAGCTGGCTGACCAGCATGACCGGGAATAAGGACAACCCCAGGGGTTCCAGGAGGATTGCTCCGCTTGATGGGATGATGGAGACAGACAAGGTACGTTTTGCTTCTTTCGACTGAAATTTTCACTCCGTCTAGTAACTGGCTTGCGATAAGTCGACTGATCCTTGTTCTGCCTGTTGTTTTGCAGGAGATCAACGACATGTACTCGATGCCGAATGGGAACCAGGAGCAAGTATCTGAAGGAGGAGGGAGTGGAGGAGAAGGAAGTGAGAATGAAGTTGAAGTCGAGGGTGAAGTCGAGGAGTGGGAATCTGACGATGACGTAGAGGGGGAGGCCAGCGACGACTCGGGTGACGAAGATGAAGAGGTGGAGGTCGACCTTCCTCGACGCGAGAGACGCTCCAAGAGCGCTCAGGATCCCGCCGTGGAGCGCGGTCAGTCGAGTGCTCCGGTGGGCCAGTCATCCAAGCGCCCTCGGACCGCGTCGCCGGCCCCAACTGAGAAGGCACCCAAGCAGCCTAGAGCCATCCCGACCAAGCCACCCAAGGCCTTGCCCAAGATCAGGGTCGCCATCCCGGTCATCTCTGGGTAAGTGACTGTTTTCATCCTTCTTGAGTCGACTAGAACGGATTCTTAGTCAATTCACTTTCAAATTATTTGCTTGGAATCGTGCAGCGCCGCTACTTCCGAGACATCCATCCAGAATGTTGATGAGACGATGGAGGACGCCGTCACTTCCAACTTAGGTATAATCTTTGACATGATCCGACTGTTTAACTGCTGAGTCGATTGGATATTCATTTCTGAACTTTTGTAGCTCCGACCAACATCATTGACCTTCCGGATGATGAGGAGGAGGCGGAAGTGCCGCTCAGGCCTTTTGGGAGGAGAGGCCGGAGGGCCCCGGTCGACAAGGCTCCTCAGACCGCGTCGACTGCCGAGGCGGTGGTCCAAGGGGGTGACAATACCGCCCGGACTACTGTGACTTTTGCTGAGCCACTGACGACTGCCCGGCCTTCGTCGTCGACTGCTCCCCCACTGGTCGACCCGCCCTCGTTCTTCGCCGCCTACCAGACCCCGGAGGATCAAGTGAGTGCTTCTAAGGAGGCTATACGTCAGGCGGGGCTCGTGATGGAGCAGACCAAAGCGGCTCGGGATGCCAGTCAAGCGGCCTATGACATCAGCTCGGCGTTGCAGCAGAACGTCCAGGTTAGTTGATCTTCACTTGCGTTGTACACCCACTGGGTGCCGTTGGTCCGAAATTTCTCATTGGTGGGGGCACGCTGAGTGCACCCACTGGGTGTAGTCCCCGAGGCCACGGTCGACTGTTGGCAGTCGACTGCGGTCTTTATACTGCCTTTCTGTAGTTGTACTTCTTCACTCGGTAGGGTTTTCTGAGAACGGTTTGGTCAGGCCATGTCGGATGAAACTGTATCCGGTCGACTGCGGGCAGTCGACTTTTTTTTTTTTTGAAAACCAGTGGGGGCACGCTGAGTGCACCCACTGGGTGTAGTCCCCGAGGCTACTGTCGAATGTTTTGATTCGGCTGTAGTCTTAGAAGTGTTGTGCTCTTTCTTTCAGTCACTCGGGAGTAACTTATCTTTGATACCCTTTGTCGATTGACTCTTTGCAGAAGTCTTGTGAGCTTGTTGCTCAGCTCGCCGATCTGAAGAATAAGCAGATCCAGCTTAATCTTGACTTACAGTTTGCTCAGGAAAACGTGCAGAAGGCGAAGGATGAAGCAAAAGGTATGGCTGGTGAGGACTCGACGGCTGTCTCTGTTCTCCTGCCTGTTCTCAACTCTGTGCTCATTGTTGTTTTGCAGACGAACTGGAGAAGGCCCTGAAGAAGAAAGATCTTGACCTTGCGGAGGCACAAAAGGCGGCTGCGGAGAAGCTGAAGCTTGCTGAAGAGAAACTTGCTTCAGTCGGTCAACTTGAGAGCGAGAACGCTAGGCTGAAGTCTGCTCTTGACTCGGCCAACAAGGAAGCGAGTCGACTGAAGACTGACAAGAGTACTCTGAACGACAAGCTCGGCCAGTTGGCGGGGAAGCACAAGGACTTGGAGGATTATCTTGGGGGTCTTGCCAAGAAGCTATACCTCATGCTTGAAGGTAACCCTCTTTGTGCGATCAATCTTGTTGTTGTCGACTCACCATTTGGTTACAGTTTTGATCTGTCGAAACTTCTTTCAGAATTCTGCCGGAACTTTGAGGAAGAGACCAGTCGAGTGGAGACCCGCCTGGACCCTATCAACTCTCCTGTGAAGGACGAAGTGGCCATGAATGTCTTCCGGTTGGAATCCCGTGTCGCTGGTGTGGTGGACTACCTGGCTCGACTGAAAGCTGCAGTGTCACGGATCGACTCCGCACTCTGGCCCAAGGAGACGCTTCAGAACGACCTTGAATCCTTGGTCACTCGACTAAGTGAGGTTCCAGGTCGAGTGCAAGAATGGAAGAAGTCTTCTGCTAGGTGCGGTGCTGATGTGGCTCTGTCACTGGTTCGCGTCCACTGCAAGGAGGCGCGCGAGGAGAAGCTGGCCGCTCTCCAGGTTGCCAATACCAGGAAGCATAACTTTCAGGATTTCATGGAGACCTTCATCGCCGCTGCCACTCGGATCTCTGATGGGATCGACTTGGACGAATTTGTTGCGCCATCCAGTCCTCCACCGGAGGAGTAAAAAACTGTTGTTCCTTGCCTTAAATTTGCCTCGGAATGCCGAGTGGTTTATGTAACCGATAAACTCCGTCGAGCTTATGGCTCGAGTACTTTTATTTGCGATCTAGGATCTTTTGATATTATCCGAACATGGCTCGACGTTGAATGTCTTCGTGACTTGATCCGCCGATCTACTATTCGTTGTTCCCTCAGAGGCTGCCTGGTTTGCACGATGCTTATCGCCGCGATGGTGTCTGTCAACATGGCTTAGGCGAGCATTGGGCTGCAGCTAAGTCCCCGAGTGGGAGGTTTGCTCTCCACTCGGTAGGATTCCAATTACTTAGTCGAGTGCTTGGACTGCAGCTATGCCCCCGAGTGGGAGGTTCGCTCTCCACTCGGTAGGATTTCAATTACTTAGGCGAGTACTTGGACTGCAGCTAAGCCCCCCGAGTGGGAGGTTTGCTCTCCACTCGGTAGGATTTCAATTACTTAGGCGAGTACCTGGACTGCAGCTAAGCCCCCGAGTGGGAGGTTTGCTCTCCACTCGGTAGGATTTCAATTACTTAGGCGAGTACTTGGACTGCAGCTAAGCCCCCGAGTGGGAGGTTTGCTCTCCACTGGGTAGGATTTCAATTACTTAGGTGAGTACTTGGACTGCAGCTAAGCCCCCCGAGTGGGAGGTTTGCTCTCCACTCGGTAGGATTAAAATTACTTAGGCGAGTACTTGGACTGCAGCTAAGCCCCCGAGTGGGAGGTTTGCTCTCCACTCGGTAGGATTTCAATTACTTAGGCGAGTACTTGGACTGCAGCTAAGCCCCCGAGTGGGAGGTTTGCTCTCCACTCGGTAGGATTTCAATTACTTAGGCGAGTACTTGGACTGCAGCTAAGCCCCCGAGTGGGAGGTTTGCTCTCCACTCGGTAGGATTTCAATTACTTAGGCGAGTACTTGGACTGCAGCTAAGCCCCCCGAGTGGGAGGTTTGCTCTCCACACGGTAGGATTTCAATTACTTAGGCGAGTACTTGGACTGCAGCTAAGCCCCCGAGTGGGAGGTTTGCTCTCCACTCGGTAGGATTTCAATTACTTAGGCGAGTTCTTGGACTGCAGCTAAGCCCCCGAGTGGGAGGTTTGCTCTCCACTCGGTAGGATTTCAATTACTTAGGCGAGTACTTGGACTGCAGCTAAGCCCCTGAGTGGGAGGTTTGCTCTCCACTCGGTAGGATTTCAATTACTTAGGCGAGTACTTGGACTGCAGCTAAGCCCCCCGAGTGGGAGGTTTGCTCTCCACTCGGTAGGATTTCAATTACTTAGGCGAGTACTTGGACTGCAGCTAAGCCCCCGAGTGGGAGGTTTGCTCTCCACTCGGTAGGATTTCAATTACTTAGGCGAGTACTTGGACTGCAGCTAAGCCCCCGAGTGGGAGGCTGGCTCTCCACTCGGTAGGATTTTTTCAAACTTAGGCGAGTACTTGGACTGCAGCTAAGCCCCCGGGTGGGAGGCTGGCTCTCCACTCGGTAGGATTATTTCAAACTTAGGCGAGTACTTGGACTGCAGCTAAGCCCCCGAGTGGGAGGTTTGCTCTCCACTCGGTAGGATTTTTTCAAACTTAGGCGAGTACTTGGACTGCAGCTAAGCCCCCGAGTGGGAGGTTTGCTCTCCACTCGGTAGGATTTCAATTACTTAGGCGAGTACTTGGACTGCAGCTAAGCCCCCGAGTGGGAGGTTTGCTCTCCACTCGGTAGGATTTCAATTACTTAGGCGAGTACTTGGACTGCAGCTAAGCCCCCCGAGTGGGAGGTTTGCTCTCCACACGGTAGGATTTCAATTACTTAGGCGAGTACTTGGACTGCAGCTAAGCCCCCGAGTGGGAGGTTTGCTCTCCACTCGGTAGGATTTCAATTACTTAGGCGAGTTCTTGGACTGCAGCTAAGCCCCCGAGTGGGAGGTTTGCTCTCCACTCGGTAGGATTTCAATTACTTAGGCGAGTACTTGGACTGCAGCTAAGCCCCCGAGTGGGAGGTTTGCTCTCCACTCGGTAGGATTTCAATTACTTAGGCGAGTACTTGGACTGCAGCTAAGCCCCCCGAGTGAGAGGTTTGCTCTCCACTCGGTAGGATTTCAATTACTTAGGCGAGTACTTGGACTGCAGCTAAGCCCCCGAGTGGGAGGTTTGCTCTCCACTCGGTAGGATTTCAATTACTTAGGCGAGTACTTGGACTGCAGCTAAGCCCCCGAGTGGGAGGCTGGCTCTCCACTCGGTAGGATTTTTTCAAACTTAGGCGAGTACTTGGACTGCAGCTAAGCCCCCGAGTGGGAGGCTGGCTCTCCACTCGGTAGGATTTTTTCAAACTTAGGCGAGTACTTGGACTGCAGCTAAGCCCCCGAGTGGGAGGTTTGCTCTCCACTCGGTAGGATTTTTTCAAACTTAGGCGAGTACTTGGACTGCAGCTAAGCCCCCGAGTGGGAGGTTTGCTCTCCACTCGGTAGGATTTTTTCAAACTTAGGCGAGTACTTGGACTGCGGCTAAGCCCCCGAGTGGGAGGTTTGCTCTCCACTCGGTAGGATTTTTTCAAACTTAGGCGAGTACTTGGACTGCAGCTAAGCCCCCGAGTGGGAGGCTGGCTCTCCACTCGGTAGGATTTTTTCAAACTTAGGCGAAACGGATTCGCAGCTAAGCCCCCGAGTGGGAGGCTGGCTCTCCACTCGGTAGGATTTTCTGAAAACTTAGGCGAAGCGGATTCGCAACTAAGTCACCCACTGGGGGAAATTTAGACAAACAGAAAAAGAAATAGCAGTCTTTTGCTTGAAACGAAAGAATTACAGAGGTACTTTTATTACATCTCAGTCGAGTGAGTTTTTAAGTGTAAAAAGGACGGAGCAGGTCCGCGTTCCATGCTCGAGGCTCGTCGATCCGTCGATCGATGTTTTAGAGGTGATACGCTCCGTTGTGCAGGACTTTGGTGATGATGAAGGGGCCTTCCCAGGTCGGGGCGAGTTTGTGAGGTTTTTGCTGATCCACGGGAGTACCAAATCTCCTTCCTGAAAGGCTCGACCCTTCACATTTCTGGCGTAGAACCGACGCAACTCTTGCTGGTAGATGGTCGAGCGGATTAGAGCCATCTCTCTTTCCTCCTCTAAGAGGTCGACTGCATCCTGCCGGGCCTGCTCTGCTTCTGCTTCGGAATATAACTCGACTCGAGGCGCGTTGTGGAGCAGGTCGCTTGGCAAAACCGCTTCGGCTCCATAGACCAGAAAGAATGGTGTTCTTCCAGTCGACCGGTTAGGGGTGGTCCTCAACCCCCATAGAACTGACGGAAGTTCGTCGACCCAGGCGCCTGCTGCGTGTTTGAGATCACGCATCAGTCGGGGTTTTAGTCCTTTGAGGATGAGGCCATTCGCGCGTTCGGCTTGTCCATTCGACTGAGGATGAGCAACTGAAGCGTAGTCGACTCGAGTGCCCTGAGAGGCGCAGAAGGCTTTGAATCTGTCATTATCAAAGTTTGATCCGTTATCCGTGATGATGCTGTGCGGAACTCCATATCTGAATATCAATCCCCTGATAAAACTGATGGCAGTGCTTGCGTCGAGGTCCTTTATGGGTTTGGCTTCTATCCACTTCGTGAACTTGTCGACTGCGACCAACAAGTGGGTGAAGCCACTCCTACCAGTTCTCAGTGGTCCGATCATGTCTAGACCCCAGACAGCGAAAGGCCAGACGAGTGGAATGGTCTTCAAGGCGGAGGCGGGCTTGTGAGACATGTTGGAATAAAACTGGCACCCCTCGCACTTGTCGACTATATCCTTTGCCATTTCGTTCGCCTTTGGCCAGTAAAAACCCGCTCGGTATGCTTTGGCCACGATGGTCCGAGAGGACGCATGATGGCCGCAGGTCCCCGAGTGGATGTCCTCGAGAATTATCTGTCCTTCTTCAGGTGTGATGCACTTCTGACCGACTCCAGTCGCGCTTTCTCTGTATAGCTGCCCTTTGATTACTGTAAAGGCTTTGGATCGACGGACGACCTGTCGAGCCTCTTCTTCATCTTCTGGGAGATCTTTTCTCATGATATACGCAATGCACGGCACTGTCCAATCGGGAGTGGTGGTCGTAACCTCCATAATCAGGTCGACCACAGCTGGAACCTCCACTTCGGTCGAGTCAGAGGCGCTTTTTGGTTGTGGAGGCTCTTCTGTGAAAGGATCTTCTTGCACTGATGGTGTGTGAATGTGCTCCAAACACACATCTTTAGGGATGGCCTCCCTTTTGGACCCTATCTTCGCCAAATCATCTGCAACTTGATTTTTCAGTCGGGGTATATGATGGAGCTCCAACCCCTTGAATCGTTTCTCCAGCTTTCTCACTGCGCTGCAATATCCCGTCATGGATGGGCTTCGGACGTCCCACTCCTTCATCACTTGATTAACAACCAGATCTGAGTCGCCGTAGACCATGAGGCGACGGACGCCTAGTGAAATGGCCATACGTAATCCGTATAGAAGCGCTTCATACTCTGCCTCATTGTTGGAGGAATCAAAGTGAATCTGGAGGACATACTTGAGCTTATCTCCTCGGGGGGAAACCAGTACAACCCCCGCACCGGATCCGTTCAGCATCTTGGAGCCATCGAAAAACATAGTCCAGTGCTCCGAGTGAACTTGAGTCGGAAGCTCCTGCTCGGTCCACTCGGCGAGGAAATCAGCTATTGCCTGGGACTTAATAGCTTTCTTTGCCTCGAACTTGATATCAAGAGGAAGAAGTTCAATTGCCCATTTCGCCACTCGACCGGTTGCATCTCTGTTATGAAGAATCTCTGATAATGGAGCGTCGCTGACGACTGTGATAGAGTGATCAGAGAAATAATGCGCAACCTTCTTCGTGGTCATGTAAATCCCGTAAACAAGCTTCTGATAGTGGGGATATCTTTGCTTCGACGGGGTCAGAACTTCGGAGAGATAATAAACTGGGCGTTGAACTTTGAAGGTCTTTCCTTCCTCTTCCCGCTCGACCGTAAGAACGGTACTAACGACTTGTCCCGTGGCTGCTATGTAAAGCAACAATGGCTCTTTGCTGACAGGAGCAGCAAGCACCGGCTGGGTGGAGAGCAGAGCTTTTAGCTCTGCAAATGCTGCATCAGCTTCTGGGGTCCATTCGAACGTGTCTGACTTCTTCATCAGTCGGTAAAGAGGCAGCACCTTTTCACCGAGCCTGGAGATGAATCGACTTAGGGCGGCCAAGCATCCAGTAAGTTTCTGGACATCGTGCACACGCACGGGGCGCTTCATCCGGAGTATGGTGCCAACTTTTTCGGGGTTAGCGTCGATTCCTCGTTCGGAAACAAGAAAACCGAGTAACTTTCCCCCAGGGACTCCAAATGTGCACTTCGACGGATTGAGCTTGATATCGTAATTCCTGAGATTGGCAAAAGTTTCAGCTAGGTCAGTCAGCAGGTCGGAACCTTTTCGTGACTTGACCACTATGTCATCCATGTATGCTTCTACATTCCGACTGATTTGAGTGATTAGGCACTTCTGAATCATTCTCATGAATGTAGCTCCGGCGTTCTTGAGACCGAAAGGCATGGTAACATAGCAGAAACACCCAAATGGGGTGATGAAGGCTGTTTTTATTTCATCGGGTCCATACAGACGGATCTGATGGTATCCAGAGTAAGCATCTAAAAAAGATAACCTCTCGCATCCTGCAGTCGAGTCGACTATTTGGTCGATGCGAGGAAGAGGAAAATGATCTTTCGGGCAGGCCCGATTGATATGCTTAAAATCAATGCACATGCGCAACGATTTGTCCTTCTTAGGGACCATCACAACATTGGCGAGCCACTCGGAGTGGTAGACCTCGCGAATGAATTCTGCTGCTAGGAGTCGGGCCACTTCTTCGCCAATGGCCTTTCTCTTCTGAACGGCGGACCGTCGGAGATGCTCCTTGACTGGTTTGGCCTTTGGGTCGACTCGAAGGCGGTGCTCGGCCAGTCCCCTGGGCACACCTGGCATGTCAGCAGGCTTCCATGCAAAGATGTCCCAGTTCTCACGGAGGAACTGGACGAGCGCTTCTTCCTATTTGGGGTCGAGTGTAGTGGAGATGTTGGTTGGAGCCGCATTTGGATCGGTCGGGTGGATGTGGACTTGCTTGGTCTCACCAGTCGACTGAAATGCCGACTCCGTGGCGGGCTTCTTGGCTCGTAACAACTCACTCGGATCCGCAGTCTTCTGGTACTCTTGCATCTCTATCTTTGCCATCTGAGCGTCAGCAATTTTGGCGCCTTTCTGGAAGCACTCCTCTGCCTTCTTCCGATTGCCAACGATGGTGATTACACCTTTGGGGCCAGGCATCTTCAGCTTGAGGTATACGTAGCATGGTCGAGCCATGAAACGAGCATAGGCTGGCCTTCCAAGAATGGCGTGGTACGCACTCTGAAAATCCACGACCTCAAAGGTTAACTTTTCTTTCCGGAAATTCTTCGAGTCACCAAAGACGACGTCGAGAGTGATTTGACCGAGTGACTCAGCTTTCTTCCCAGGAATGACTCCGTGGAAGCTCATGTTGCTGGGGCTGATTCGGGACATCGGAATGCCCATCCCCTTCAACGTCTCTGCATACAACAAGTTTAGCCCACTGCCGCCGTCCATCAGAACCTTGGTCAGTCGAGTGCCTTCAATAATTGGGTCGACCACCAACGCTTGCCTCCCTGGGGTGGCAATATGAGTCGGATGATCGGACTGGTCGAAGGTGATGGCGGTCTGGGACCACTTCAGGTAATGGGGTGTCACTGGAGCGACCATGTTTACTTCGCGATTAATGACCTTCAGTCGGCTCTTACTTTCGACATCAGCGAAAATCATCAGAGTGTAATTGACTTTGGGGTATTCTTCACCGCTGTCTTCTCTGTCTTCAACTTTGTCTGACTCTTTCTCTTTGTCCTTGGCTTGCTTCCCTTGGAACTGTTGCATCAGGAGTCGACATTGTCGAGTGGTATGCTTAGGGTAAATGAGATTTCCCTCTTCATCTCTCTTCGTGTGAATGTGGCATGGTAAGTCCATCACATCGTTCCCGTCCTGGTCTTTCACTTTCTTGGGGTTCCAAGGACCCTTGGGTTTCCCCTTAAACTTCCCTGGGGTCACAGCTAAGGCTTCCCCGGGGGCGACTGGC
The DNA here is from genome assembly GCA_032464435.1 of Aegilops umbellulata. Taxonomy (NCBI): domain Eukaryota; kingdom Viridiplantae; phylum Streptophyta; class Magnoliopsida; order Poales; family Poaceae; genus Aegilops; species Aegilops umbellulata. Next base: position 596,926,422 of record CP136058.1, on the reverse strand, counting down.
TCGGCCTTGCGCTTCTGCTTCCGACCGGAGTGCCCTCCGTCGGCCTCATTAGCGGCTGCCTTATACTTGCCACTCCGGAGTCTATCTTCCTCTTCCCCGTTCGCGTACTTGGTGGCGATTTCCATCATTCGACTCAGGGTCATATCCCCGGTTCGACCGAACTTCAAAGTTAACTCTCTGTTTCTGACGCCTTCCTTGAAGGCGCAAACTGCCTGATGGTCGGATACATTCTCGACCGTGTGATTCAGAGTGATCCACCTCTGGATATAATCCCTCAGGGTTTCATTCGACTTCTGAACACATGACTGCAATTCTGTCAACCCTGTCGGTCGCTTGCAAGTCCCTTCGAATGTCCTGACAAACACCTGGGCTAGATCTTCCCAAGTATAAATACTGCTGGGAGCCAACTGATTCAACCACGCTCTGGCTGATCCTTCCAACATGAGGGGCAAATGCTTCATGGCCACCTCGTCATTGCCGCCTCCGATCTGAACAGCCACTCGGTAATCCTCGAGCCATGTGTCCGGCTTGGACTCTCCGGTGAACTTGCTGACTCCAGCCGCCAACCTGAAGTTGGGAGGAATCACTGCAGCTCTGATTGCTCTGCTGAAACACTCGGGACCTGAGATGCGAACTTTGCTGCTGGACGGGGCGCCTCTGTCACGGTCTTCTCGGTGAGCTCTATTTCGGTCGACCAGACCTTGAACGATGATGGATCTCGCATCAAAGCCTGGTTCCCTGGGGTCGACTGGGACCTTTCGCCCAGTACTGAACTGGCGCCTGTCCTCTTGCCGTCGAGGAACGTACGACCCGGCTCTTGGGGGAGGAGAAGGCACTCGACGTTGATCGTTGCGATCGAATCGGTGCTCATATCGCTCGTGCCCTTGGTATTGATCCTCGTGCCGGCCTCTGCGTCCTTCACGCCTCGGGGGCGACCTTGGACTATGAGCCGACTGAACGGAATTCGCAGTGACGGATCGACTGTGAATCCTGTTGCGCGACTGAGATACGGCTGAATTCTGGTCACCCGCTGCACGAAGCAAATCTCTGATCTGCAACAGACCTCTCCCTGCCTCTGACTGTGAAGGCTGGATCGACTCCGCTATGCGAGCCGCAGCTGCCAAATTCTGAATCGGGGTACGGTATACATGGGTCAGCGGCTGGAAGACGCGACGACGACTGGACTCGGGAGCGGGCGGTCGTGCGCGCTCGTCGAGTGCTCTCTGGAGATTCTCCAATCGAGTACGTTCAGCCAAGTTGGCCAAGCGCGCCTCCTCCAGGGCTCGCGCCTCAGGGGTTTCTCCAACGATAGGAGTGTGAAGGGCGTCCATGTTCCGGCGACGGAGTTCCTCTCTCTGCACTGAGGTAAGGGGCTCGGGCCTGTACTCTTCGTGACCCCGCGCCGGAATCCCCCCTGCGGCAACCTCTTCGGTATGGGGGAATCCGGGGGGGCTACGTGGTCCGTCGACCATTAGTACTTCCGCCGCTGGATCACTGCTGTCGCACTCGGACGCAGTCTCTACGGAGCCAGTCGAACAGGCCGTAGAGTGACTCATCGGGCTCGATTGCCGCGACTTGGGGGATGGCCGACTGGCGGGCCAGTGCGTGCTTCACCCACCGCTGGAGTCTCGACCAACCGGTGCGCTTGCGCCGGTGGGAAACTGATGACGATGATGACGATGACGGCGCAACGAATGCCGACCCGTACTGGGTCGACGGTTGCCGCAGGAGGACGCTGCGGACGCATGCGCGAAAATGCGTGGCTCCGCGGGCGGGAAGCGCGTCCATGTCGAGTGGAGCCTCCTGCAGCCAAGCAGAGTTGTCGACGATGAAGGAGAGAGCGCCGAGACGGATCTCGCGGCTCTCGACCATGACTCCGCTCGAAAACATGATGTGGGTTGAAAGAATCCCAACTCCTCCAACAAATCGCTAGAACACCTGCCCCACGGTGGGCGCCAACTGTCGTGGTTCTAAGTCTGACAGTGAGAATGGGGGGTAAGTATGGAGAGGCAAGATCCTAGCTATGGAGTAGTTGTATACGCAAGGAGTTTACGAGTTCGGGCCCTTCTCTGAGGAAGTAACAGCCCTACGTCTCGGAGCCCGGAGGCAGTCGACTGGATTATGTGTGTATGTGTTACAAAGTTCCGAACCCCTGTCCTAGTGGAGGGGTGTGGCTTATATAGAGTTCGCCAGGACCCCAGCCAGCCCATGTTACAAGGAGTTTAATGTACATAAAGAGAGGGGGTTACTGGTAACGCCTGTAATAAAGGACCATGAAGGCCATAAAAGCTACTTATGAGGTGACCGTTTGTAGGCAGTGCCTTTAGGTCTTCTTATGGTCGAGTGGCTGTCTTCATGGTCGACTGCTTGTGCTTCCGGTCGAGTACGCTCGTGTCCGTCGACTGGGCTGACCAGGTCGACTGAACTGTCGATACTTCTTAGAATGTCTTTCACTGTAGGAGTCATGTCCTTGATTGGGTACCTCAGGTATGATAAGTTACCCTACCCTAGGTACGTATCCTCGTCAGGTGGTTCTTTGGTCGATCAGGACGACGCCAAATCGAGCCATTGGCCAGACACCTTTCGCTCTAGTCTATGGAGCAGAGGCAGTTCTCCCCACGGAACTCGTATACGGGTCACCTCGAGTGCTCGCTTATGATGAGCTTGAGCAAGAGCAGATGCGACAAGATGACGCGCTGCTCCTTGAGGAGGACCGTCTTCAGGCTGCTGTACGAGCTGCTCGCTACCAGCAAGCTTTGCGCCGCTACCATAGCCGCAAAGTTAAGCCAGAAGTCTCGAGGAAGGCGACCTCTTTCTTCGGCGCGTTCAGTCCGTCAAGAATTCCAACAAGTTGACGCCGAAGTGGGAAGGCCCTTACCGGGTGAAACGAGTCACTAGGCCTGGCGCTGTCCGCCTTGAGACCGAAGATGGCATTCCAGTGAGCAACTTCTGGAACATTGAGCATCTTCGTAAGTTTTACCCGTAAGGCGCGGTTGCCGGAACCTGTTCCGGCAACCACCTTTTGTACAAGTCTTGCCGCTGTTGCATGTAATCCTTTGTACAAAGCCGGGCGCAGACCCCGTGCAAGTAAAGCTCATGTGCTCCGCACATCTTGTCGACTTCATGCTTTCTATTTTTTGCATGTGTTATCTGACACTTTGTGCAGCGCTTACCCCCGGTAAGCAATAACGAGCCGTAAGGCTCCATATCTTTATTTTCTCTTCTTTCTTTTTTCCAAGGAAAGGAAGGTTCCCTCGCCCACAAGTTTGCCGGGGGGAAAGGAGAAGATAATGGTGTGGATCAGGCGTCGTTCAAGAAAGTTTTGCCTTACCGGGAAGCAAACGACAGAAAAGCTAAGTTGCCAAAGTTTGAGCAATCAGATTTTTAAAATTTTTAAGTTATCTTCCTCGAACGACCGTGCTTTGTATGGAAAACCTGTGCGCGGAGGAACCAACTCGTAGCTAGTTGCGGCCTTACTTTGTTTCGAGTCCGCTCAACAACTTAAGTGAGCTGCGACTAGTTGCGACAAGGTTTCTTGTCGGTAGCGGCATCGCCAGCAGGCTGCTGACGTCCCGCACTCAGCGCTCGCGGCTAAGGTGCCTGCGCCGGCAAGTTCCCTAAAAGCGTAGGGCAAAAACATACAAAGGAAGGAATCAAGTAAAGGAAATAGCATAGCAATCGCTACCCAAAATAGAGTTATATTATAAGATAGCTTGTCGCAGCTCTAACAGATTGTTCTCATAACATGACCAGCAGCGACAAGAAAAGGAGAAAACGGGCGGCCTAATCTACGCGATCGCCCTCAACCCTCTTGATCCCGCTCACCTTGTCCACAATGGGTGCGACAAGGGTCTTGAGCGCTTCCAGATTAGCAACCGGCGGAATGGACGAACTGCCCCTGTTTCCCCTGCTTATAAAGAGGGAGGGGGCGGACGTTCCGTCTTTCCGAATAAAGAAATCACCCACGATCTCTCCCACGACGCCGCATTCAACGCGTGCCGTTCGGGGAGGACGCGGTGGATACGGAGGGAGATACGGCATAGCCCAGGCCGCGCGTGTCCGTGCCCTGTTTTGGGCCTGGCCCAATAGCGCTCGGCACCGTGTGTGGCCCAGGCCCGGGGGCTCCTGTCGGTGTACTAGAGTAGGGGTACCCTAGTATCCCGAACTTGTGCACGGGCAGTCACAGCATCCCGCGGCAAGGCTTGCCGGGTGACCGCCAAGGTCCTCCGTGTTTTCTTTGGAGCCATTCAAGAACAAAGTATTCAAGCCAAGGAAACAAGGCCCCGGCAAGAGGAGCTTGCCGGGAAGGCCAACCAAGGCATCTCAAGGAACTTGCCGCGACGCGCCACGCGTCCCGGCGAGGCCCGGTGAGCGACAAGCTCCCGGACGCGACAAGACAACGACAGCGGCAAGGCGCTTGCCGCGGCAAGCTACCACTCTGTACCAGCGCTCCAGCTCCGCCAACGTGTCGCTCTGGGACCTTTCCAGGCACACGTAGCAGGAGGCTGTGCAGCCAGCGGTGCGCGGTGGCAAGCGGCGCTTACAAGATTGTCATCGTGGCAAGCGGTGGCGTCCCTGACGGACCCTTTTTGCACTATTTGGGCGACGCAGACGGACATTTAATGCCTTTGTCCCCTGCCGTCAGGGTTAGGTATGATACACTGTATAGGTAGTTGTACCAACCGCAACACCTTTCCATTTTTACCCTTCTCTACGTTGCCACCTGTCGGTGACCCCTTGAGCATATAAAAGGAGGCCCATGCGCAACGTAGAGGGAGGTCGAAGGAGGCAAGAGGACACTCACGCTCGGTCTCGTTAGCTGCTGGTGTGTACTGTGGCACTCAGCGCTCCCGAGCAAGAACTCAATACAAACCACAAAGCAGGAGTAGGGTTTTACGCATCCATGCGGCCCGAACCTGGATAAACTGTTCGTGTGCTTCGCCTCGATCTGCTCTTCGCGCGATCTCCGCCCCCCGCCGAACCGAAAGGGGCTCGGTCCGCCGGTCCCATAGGTGTTCGTGGATCAGTCTCCCCGACAGTGAATGAATGAATAAATCAACATGTAGAGCAAGAAGAAGCAAAACTTACGATCTCCATGGTTGCCACGCGCAATAGCCACATTGCCTCTAGCTAAGCAACCATGCCAAAATACTTCATGGCGGAGTTCTGAATGGTGTATCATCGATACGCTAAGGACTTGCGTTTATGGATGATGTGCATGTCATAGGGTGCAATGTGCTTTCGCACATGAAACAAACCATGCACTCGCTGCCAAAAGACCCCCCCCCTTCCCTTCTGCTCCTGCCTACGAAGTCCGCAGATACATCCAAAGTGGTACTGTATCGGTTTGAGGGTCGTCGGAGATGCCCTTACATCGATATGCCGGCCACCTTCTAAATTCAGCTGATCTGCTGACACATGTGGACGTGGTGGCTAGCCGCCGACCTGACAAAAGTTGCACCTAAACATATGCCACAACCAAATTGACAGGAACGATCGGTGATGTCGGGACCAACGTTACCATCATGAGATATAAAGGCAGACGTTGAAGCCGAGACCTGCAGGTGTCATAAATCCTGAATCTATGCTTGAATCGGTCCCTCCACCATGAGCTGTCCTGGACAAAGTTAATTAAGTGTGTGTAGCCAGGCTTAATTCGCAAGATTTACCTGTCTATATCCCGTGGAACCTGCTAGCCAAGTCCGCATAAATAGTCCCTGCGGATTTCGTCGCATGCTTCAAACGGCATGCAGTTCATTTCCCTTTATGGCGCGCCAGTGGCGGTGTATGTATGTACTTCAATGGATGGATTGGCAGTGGCGACGCCAGGCATAAGCTGTGGGGTCAACTGACCCCACAGTTTTTGTGAAACAAAGGCTAAAAACACTGTGCAACTACTGTTCATCGTGAAGAAAATAGTAAAAAAAATCCCACTGACCCCACAGATATTTGGGGCTGGCTTCGCCGCTGTGGATTGGTCCCTCGCCACGTTAATTGTCTAGCCTATACTTGTAATGCCAGTGTCTTACTGTCTTGGCTCATCCAGGCGCATCAAATTATTATGATGGAGAGGTATCAAATTTCTCTGATTCGTTTGCTGCCTAGCTATTTGTGTGTGCGCGCGCCTGTGTGTAAGGTTGACCAGATTTATAAATAAATTTGGCAGCATTTACATCATCAAACATGCATAGTATGAAAATATGTTCTATATTGATTCTAATAAAACTAAGTTGATGTAGAGCAGTGCCGGGCCAATGTAGGCTTATAAGGACTTTCTTCATGCGGTGAATGACACTAGCAGTGCAGGGTTAGTGTAGGCCTACGATCCAGACGCTGCTGCTCAGGCAAAAGATTGGTGTAGCAAGTGGTTGTGCAGTGCTACTTCCTAGAAACCTTATTGCTCCATCCAAGAGAGAGAATTGACAAGTTTATGTGGCATACTACAAAGATCAACCACAGTTTTGTAGCAGGGATAAGGATGACGATACGTTATTCGGTCTGTGCTTGGATGGTACAAGCTCTACTAACGGCCATTTGAAAAGCCATATTTTTTTGCGGTAATTCAAATAGCCAATTAACACAAGTAACAACCACAATTAATCCATTTTGGTGCTCTCCTTTAAAACTAATCACAAAATTAAGAATCAAATCAGTTCATTGATCACATTCGATGGAATTAAGAAATGTCGATTAATGTGTGATTTCACAATACAAAATACTGAATTTATTTCCTAAGGTCATAAGTCATGCGTAAAATATGTGAATACTTACGTACTCGGCTACTCGCACTATGCATGTCTCTAGCACAAGACTGCATTTCTTTCTAGTATTATAATAACATGGTAGGCTGTTCACCTTTTGGTCTCACACTTCCTTACCCAATCACCAATCAGTAGTGTAATACTAAACCCTGTGCAAGCTTTGACATTTTAGAATTTAGTTTGGACCTCATGAACGCATGCTTATGAGGAATGAATGTCTAACTAAGATATACTACAGAATAAAAAAAAACAATGCAATTTGAAACTCCCTCCGCCCCACAACGTAGTGCATATTTTCTTTTTCATAAGTTAAACATGTCTATGTTTGATCAAATTTCTAAAATAAACTATCGTACTAAATAAATAAAATATAAAAGTGCACTTCGTGATGTCAATAATTTTTTTTCTTAAACTTAATCAAACATAGACATATTTGACTTTTAGAAAACAAATATGCACTACGTTTTGGAATGGTGGGAGTAAGTCATAGTACATATATGCCGTAAGACCTCGTATCTCACAAAAGGAAATCTTGTCATGAGTCAAAGCACGGATTATTCTATCAGTAGGTACTTTCTCTTATGTTGTGTGTAGGCAATGGAAAATCTCATGGATCCACCACTTGTTCATCCCTCATGAGGACTAGATGGAACGGCTCACTCCGCCGCGCCAAACTATCGCCGCATTCTTTGCGTCCAAATTTAGGTAGACCACACATATAGTTGGTGATTGAAAAAATAGTGAAAGAGAAAAAAATGATATCTTGAAGCATAACCATGTCCAATAATTGCAGTTTCCTATCGCACAACACTACATGGAACATGTTCCAGGTGCACAATGGCAGTACGAACGTTAGATGAAATCACACACTGCATGAAAATGTACAAACAAAATAAACTAAAGAAAGTGAGCCAAATAAGCTATGCATCATCAAGAGATGAGAACAAAATGAAACTAAAAAAAATCATGCTGTTGAGTTTGTTCACAAAAACAAAAATAGTGCTCCCTCTGTATCAAAATACGTTTTTTGACACAAAGGGTTGTATCAAAAACATGTACCAAAAAGCGTCTTATATTTTGATAAAGAGGGAGTAGCTTTTACAAAAAAACATCATAGGTAGTTTGTTATTCCTCTCTTCCATATAGATTTCAAATACATGAATTAACTAAAGAAAAGCATGAAAGAAATCAAATCGATCATAACGATACAACACAAAAAGGAAGTGCTCTTCTGAGTACGATTCCAACAGAATCAATTTTTTAGTAGACTCTAGTACTGCAGGGTTTGTAAGTTTGTTCTAGTGTTGTGTTGTCTATGAAATACTAATGAGTTCGGTAATTCGAAACGGTGTCCAGGCTCATCTACACCTGGCGAACAATAAAACTTAGAAAAATAGCAGAAAAATTCAAAATTCTGAAACTTTTTTACATGCAAGATGCTTGACTGCGCCAGATGTGTGCAAAAATCCGTGGGTAAATGGCATTCGAGGAACTGGCGCCAAAAAGACAAAATCGACTATGAACAATATGTTTTTTAAACTTTCTCACATGCCCAAAAATTGTCTTTTTTGCCACAAGCTCCTCCAATATCCAAACTCCAACAAAATTTGATGCGTACACCACGCATTCAACCATCTTACACCATAAAAGAATTCGATTTTTTATTTTATTTTTTCTATTTTGAAGGATTTTACTGTTCATAGCTCGGAGCATCTACACCTGGGTGCCAACGCCTTGGAGTTGTTCTTTTCTTCCTGTAATTTTTGTTGGAGAGATGGGCAATATATATTTTTCAACAACAAAAAAAAAGAATTATTAAGGTTTGAACACACATCTTTATTTCAAAAAATCATCAAATGCACTTTACAATTGCTAATTTAGCATATATACGATATATACTGTAACACACAAATGAATAGCTATACGCGCGCACACCGCACATGCATGCGGTAATGGAAAATGGATACACTGCTGTTGACGAGGTTGATTCATCAGTTCAAGCATGCATGCATATGCATCAGCTGTTATACATCCAACACGAAGTCGTCGAGCCACTCCAGGTCGTCCAGCGCCGCTCCGACGGCGTCAAAGCCGCCGCCAATCGGCCACCGGAGTTGGTCAGTGGCCGAGGAGATACCACTCTGTTTCAGCTCGAACTGACTGCCGCTGTTTGTGCGGTTGCTCCACTGCTCGCCAGCGAAGGCGCTGGTGCCCGACGGGTTTGGGCCAGCCATCGACGCCACCGGGATAGCCGCCGGCTGCACGGAACCGGAAACGTTCGCGTCCAGGTAGCCAGTGAAATCCGGCGGCTCCAGGGTTGGGCCAGCCATCGACACAAGCGAGATAACCGCCGGCTGCCCGCCACCAGAGGCGTTCGCGTCCAGGTAGCCAGTGAAGCCCGGTGGCGCCAGGGCAGCATCAGCACCGAGCACCATCGCGGCGTGCGCACCCTCATGCCCGCTGCGCGCGTTGCTACCTGCCGTCACCGCTGGAGGAACCGCCGATGGCAGGATGTGCTGGGCCAGTGCTTTGCCGGCACCCGCTTCACCTTCACTGAACACTGCCCTGCCGTCCGTGCTGCTCCCGATGCACATGCAGCTTTTTGCCGTCGCGGCCGGGTGAGCATAAGCATGAACCATATGCCGGTCCACGGATGGCAAGATGAGCTGCTCGGCGATCACGGGCTTGTGTGTGACCGGGTCGATGCCACGCCGGCGGAGCTTCTTCTTGATGAAGGAGTGCCAGAAGTTCTTGACCTCGTTGTCCGTCCGCCCTGGCAGGCGCACCGCGATCTGAGACCACCTGCCCATTCCATGCATGCCATGAATTCCCCATCGACAAGGAGCAATGAAAATGTGAAACGGGAAATTCCCCACTGTATTGCTGCTAGGAGCTAGCTGACGCCCTAGCTACTAGCCAAGTGGTCTCAGTGACCTCTGACGAGGCTCGTCAGAGAAATTAAAATTCTGATCGAATTCAAGGAGAATGATGATGAAACAAGCTAGCAGTCTGTCCCCCCATTGATGATGAAGACTGTATGTGTAAGTAGGAGGAGTACCAGTAAATTTACGCACCTGTTGCCTATGATGGAATGGAGCCGAATGATGGCATCCTCCTCGTCCTGAGAGAGAGCGCCCCGCTTCAGGTCCGGCCTCAGGTAGTTCAACCACCTCAGCCTGCAGCTCTTTCCACACCTGTCGAGGCCTGTTGCACAGACGACACAAGAGTTGTTTATGGAAAATCCTAGCAAATTTTAGCTGGCGATTCGATGGGAAATGTTAATTTCCAGTTTCCGCCCAACACACCATACGATCATATGTGCAGGAATGAAATTAGAAGGTGGAGAGAGTAGGCACCTGCTAGCCTGGGGAGATAACTCCAGCAGCCGTGGCCATACTTGGCAATGTAGTTCGTCATCTTAGCGTCCTCCTCCGGCGACCACAGGTCTCTCCTCACCCGCTTCCTGGGCCCGCGCAGCGGCTTCGACATGCCAACCTGAGCCGCGCTAGACAAGAACGTACGTCCTTCTTCAGCTAGTGGCCGGAGCGATGCAGGCTAGCTTTTGGAAGCTAGCCTGCAGGGGTTGAGGACGACGATTAATTAGGTACGTGCACATATATATTGAAGGTAAACTGATCAATCTAAGTTTTAAAAATAGATGTTTGATGGTCTAACTACAAAAGAATAAAGTAATTAGGTACCCTTCATATTGCAAGAGACCATGAAAAAAAATATTTCTCCCAAATGTTTGAGGAGAATTGACCCCTTTAACTTGTTCAATTGGGACTGGATCCCTTGTGTGGGAAAATCTGGAGGTATCCTATGTGGAGTTAGACAAGACACCTTGGAGGTGGTTGCATGTGATAAAGGCAAGTATATCTTGCAGTTGGTGGTCATGGATAAAAAGAAAAAAAAACAACTGGGGGCTGTTGATAGTATATGGCTCTGCTCATGAAGAACATAAGGAGGAATTCTTGCTTGAGCTTGCTACTATGTGTCATAATATGCAAGTCCCTTATATAGTGGGTGGGGACTTTAATATTCTCAGGCACCCTGGGGAGAAAAACAAAAATATGGCAAGCCATAAATCCACTGACCTGTTCAATTCTATTATCAACACCCTGGCCCTTAGAGAGATTCATATTAGTGGGGGTAAATATACTTGGACGAACAACCAAGCTCACCCTACGCTGGAAAAGCTAGATCGTGTCCTGATGTCTGAGGAGAGGGAGGAATTATTTCCCCTGGTTTCTGTTAGGAAATTGGTTCGAGAGATTTCGGACCATAACCCTTTGCTGATTAATTCTGGGGAAGAGGGACGAGAGGCTCCCAAACCTCGCGAATTTCGCTTTGACCTTTCTTGGATCAAGGACGAACGATTCCTTCCTTTGGTCAGTAAAATCTGGGCTCGAGGGGTCTTCTCTAAAGACCCCATCGACATCCTGAATATTAAGTTGAAGAGATTCAAAACTTTCTTTAAGGGATGGGGCTTAGACAAATTTGGTCACAATAAAAGGTTGAAGGAGGATCTTAGGCTGGAGTTAGCCACGCTGGAAGAACTGGAGGAGGATGGGCCCCTTACCCCAGAGCTGTATAGTAGGAAAATCAATGTGTATTTTGAACTCCATGAGATTTTGGTTAATGAGGAAATATACTGGCTCCAGCAATCACACGAGCGCTGGCTGCTTAAAGGAGATCTAAACACTGACTATTTCCACAAAATTGCCAACGGACGCAAGCGTAAAAATACTATCCACTCTCTTAAAGCTGGCGAGGTGGAAATAGAGGGTACAGATAACCTGATTAACCATGCTATTGATTTTTATAAGGAACTTTTCGGCCCAGCTCAGGGCAATCAATTTCACTTGGACCCTGATACTTGGTCCGAGGGTGAAAAGTTGAGTGAGGAAGATAATAGAGATCTCTGTCGCGAATTCACTGAAACTGAAGTTAAAGATGCTCTCTTCTCTATGGCCACCAATAGGGCGCCTGGACCGGATAACATTCCTGTTGAATTTTATCAAATAATAGTAAAGGATGATATCATGTCCCTTTTTAGACACTTTCGTAATGGGACGCTTGATGTTCAACGTCTTAATTATGGAGTGATCACTTTACTACCCAAAGTGTCGGGAGCTGACAAAATTCAGTAGTTTAGGCCAATTTGTCTCCTGAGGTGCCCATATAAGCTCATTACTAAAGTGATGAACCGTAGGGTGGAGGTGTATGCTGATAAGTTGATTAGTTCCACCCAGAATGCATTTGTTACACTAGTAGAAAAGGGGACAACGGTCCAGGCCGGGTCAGCCCATTAGTCCCGGTTCAATCTAGAACCGGGACCAATGGGGGCATTGGACCCGGTTCGTGAGCCCAGGGGGCCGGCCGGGCCACGTGGGCCATTGGTCCCGGTTCTTCTGGACCTTTTGGGACCAATGGGCCTGGCTCCTAGCCCACCATTGGTCCCGGTTCGTGGCACGAACCGGGACCACATGCTCCCCCTTTAGTCCCGGTTCGTCCCACGAACCGGGACTAAATTCTGGGTTCGCCCTCGTTGCACCCAGAGTTTAGTCCCACCTCGCCAACCGAAGGGTGCCCACACCTGCTTATAAGCCCGTCCCTCTCTGCGTTGTTGAGCTCATCTCAAAGTGAAAATAGATGCACCTATAGAGGAAAATTGGACATAAATTCATAAATAGAAATGAATTATGAATTTATGTTTAATTTTCTCTATAAGTGCATCTATGTTCACTAACAAAGAAGTTTTTATATTAACAATAAGTATTTTGTTATAAGTAGAAAGAAAATAAAATAAATAAAGCAACAAAGAAAAAGTGTGTTTTCAAATTTGAAAACTAATGGCATTAACAAAAAGTTTATAATTTTCCTAAAACTAAAAGCATAAAGAATTAAAAAATAAAGCAAAAAACAAAAAAAATGAATAATGCAGAAAACAAAACAAAAAATCTGGAAAAAAAATACTTATATTAACAATAAGTATTTTGTTATAAGTAGAAAGAAAATAAAATAAATAAAGCAACAAAGAAAACAAAGAAAAAGTGTGTTTTCAAATTTGAAAACTAATGGCATTAACAAAAAGTTTATAATTTTTCTAAAACTAAAAGCATAAAGAATTAAAAAATAAAGCAAAAAAAAAGAAAATGAATAATGCAGAAAACAAAACAAAAAATCTGGAAAAAATACTTATATTAACAATAAGTATTATGTTATAAGTAGAAAAAAAATAAAAAATAAAGCAACAAAGAATAAAATTATCAAAGTATTTTCTGTTCAAATTGGAAAATTAATGGCACTAACAGAAAGTTTATAATTTTTATATTACCTAAAACCAAAAATAATAACTGAAAAAACAATAAGTATTTTGCTGTTAGTAAAAAAACAAAAAACTGGATTTTTTTAAAATGCCGCCTACTGGGCCACCACAGCCTGCATACGACTAGAAACCCGCTAGTTGGGCCAGGATGCAGGCCCACAGTAGGCCCAGTAGGCCCAGAGGCACAGAGAGTGGATTTAGGCCCGTAAGCCTGCAGTAGAGAGGAGCTCGAAGTGGTCGGCTCCGCAGGGCTTATAAACCACTCCGAGCCCCTCTCGGCTAGCGAGGTGGGACTAAACATCCCAACGCACCGCGACAGTTCCAGTACACGCCCTTTGGTCCTGGTTGGTGGCACCAACCGGGATGAAAGGGCGCATTTGATCCCGGTTCGTGGCACCAACCGGGATAAAAGGGCGCCTTTGGTCCCGGTTCGTGGCACCAACCGGGACTAAAGGCCGCCCCTTCCCGCCCTTTGGGCTGCCGAAAAGTGGCCTTTGGTCCCGGTTCGTGGCACACACCGGGACTAAAGGGGTGCATTGGTTCCGGTTTGTGCCACGAACCGAAACCAATGGCTTTGCTATATAAGCAAAGACTTGGGAAATTTTCACATTTCCCTCGCAGTTGCCCCCGACGACGCCGAGCACATCGACGCCGCCAGGCTGCCCCGAGGCCGTCCGCCGCCTCTGCCGTCGCCCCCGACCGCGCCGTCGCCGTCGCCCGTGCCACGCCGTCGCCGTCGCCGCCCCGTGCCCCCCTGCCTCCTCGCCGCTGACGCCGTGCCCCTCACCGTCGCCGTCCGCCTCCCCTGCCATCGCCCCCGACCGCGCCGTCGCCGTCGCCGCCCCGTGCCCCCTGCCTCCTCGCCGCCGACGCCGTGCCCCTTCTCGTCGATCGTCGCCCCGGCTTGCGTAATTTCCTAATTTAGTATGTATAGTTAATTTAGTTGTATAGTTAGGATGTATAGTTAATTTAGATGTATAGTTAATTTAGTTGTACTTAATTTAGATGTATAGTTTAGATGCAAAAGTTAGAATTTTTTCTGTTCATACATTTTTTTGTTGATATTATTGTTGCATATGCAATAGTTTGTGTGTTCATATATATGCAAATAATATGTCAATTTTTTCATAGAATTTTAATGATTTTTTTGTTGTAATTTTGTTCATAGAATTTTTATTATTTTTTTCTGTTGTATTTGTTCATATTGTGTAGGAATCTGGAAATTATGTATGATCAAAGTCATTTATGTATATGTTCATATTTAGAAGAAAAAGAAGCAGAGAAAAAAGGAAAATAAGAAGAGGAAGAAGGAGAAGAAGAAGAGGAAAGAAATAACAGGAGAAATAAATAAGAAGATGAAAAAGAAGAAAAAAAAAGAGGAGAAGAAGAAGGAATAATAGGGGCACGGCGTCTTCTTCTTCTCCTCTATTATTCCTTCTTCTTCTCCTTTTTTTTTCTTTTTTTCTTCTCCTTTTCCTTTCTTCTTCTCCTCTTTTTTTCTTCTTCTTCCTCTTCTTATTTATTTCTCCTGTTATTTCTCTCCTCTTCTTCTTCTTCCTCTACTTTCAAACGCATTTTGAAGCACTGAATTTGTTTTTTTTTGCCACGCCTTATAGGAATGTGATTTCATGATGAATTTTTGCAGGCACTTAGAACTTTTGTCAATGTTTCTCTCAAAAAAAATGGAATTTTTTGAATTTTTTTCGATTTTTTTTCGATTTACTGTTCATGCGGGAGCATATGAGCTCGGGTGCAGAATGAACTTTTCGCCTTTTAGGCATGTCTGTTTTGGTGCATCAAATCCATTAGGCACTATACAATGGTTTATGTTTGCCTACACCACCATCTATCTGTAAAACCTATGTATGCTGGCAGGCAAAATGTCAGCATGTCATATCCCGATACATGCACATACGTCGGTAAATTATGCTGACGGTGGTCTCCAAATTATTGCCAAACATTTATTTCTCGACACGACATGTGCTGAAGATTACGGCGTTGGCCAAAAATAATCTTGTTGACACTCTACTATAAAGACTCTTCACCTTCACCGCCATTAAGTAAGAATGTATGATCAGAAGTTACACAATTTTCTAACTGAAAGGTATTGACAAAAGTGAGCAATCGTATAGTTAGGGGAACCATGAAAGCATATATCGGGTTGATTCCCCTCCCATCACCCAATCTCCGTGGGGGCTTCTCTGTGTGGCTCAAGAGGCTCATGTATGCTCGGTGGATTGGACATAATAGGTTGGGATTATTGAGATGAGAAAACATAAAAGCCGGAAAACCAATGTTCATTTCAATAGGCCCACCCTAGATTTCCTAGTGGATAAAGACAGAAACATTAAATTTGGCACACGTACGGTAGGTAGCTACTTCTCCCTCATTTTCATGCACGTGCATGGTGTACATACTTACGCTCGAATTAATTCAACAAGTTAAGCATGATTGCGCAAGTTGGTCTGCACCCGCGAATCAACTTGTGGTTGAGTTGATTAGGTGGACAGTGGTATTCCCAACCCATCAGGGTTCAAATCCTGGTGCTCGCATTATTCCTGGATTTAATTCAGGATTTCCGACGATGCACTTTCAGTGAGAGGAGACGTTCCCGTCGACGACGAGGCGCCTACGGTGACTTCGTAAATGTCGAGATGATATGTCGGCTCAGTCTCTCGAAGGTGCTCATAGAGGTAAGGTGTGCGTGTGTGCGTTCATAGGGATGAGTGTATGCGCATGTATATGAGCGCTTGTGTCTGTACTGATGCTCAAAAAGAAAGTTGGTCTGCACCTTGGCTCACCCGCAGTTAACCGGCTTGACTGTGATCGGGCTTTTTGTTCGGAATGACTGTGATCGGTTAAGCACGACGGAGATATCGTTGCCAATTAGGGAATCGTCACGTACCACTGTCTTGTACTCCCTTCGTTTTTATTTAATCTGCATATTAGGTTTAACCGAAGTCAAACTTTGCAAAGTTTGACCAAGTTTATAGAAAAATATATAAATATTTACCATAACAAATCTATTTGATGTGAAAGTACATTCAATAATGAATCTGGTGGTGTTGATTTTTTATTGTATATGTTAATATTTTTGTTTATAAACTTAGTCAAAGTTTATAAAGCTTGACTTTGACTAAAGCTAATATGCGGACTAAATAAAAAGGAAGGGAGTACTCATATAAGGGCATTAATTAATAATTATATCATATAAGGGCATCTCTAACACTCCGCTTGCTCCTGCATCTTCATTTGTGGACGGAGGACCAGTCTGCGGACAAGCCGGCCATTTAAAGCTATCCTCACATGTCCGGTTAAATTTCAAATGAAATTTAACAAAAATGGACAAATTTGATTCGACCTCGAACAAATAGGACGATATTCATTTAGACTAGGATAACGTTTACATAAAATCGAACGGTATTTCGTCCAATGAATTAAACTACACTAGCCTATACTTGATGGTGACCTTGTAGGCCATGTTGGGATGGTCGGCGGCTCCTTCTTCATCGTCGTCGAAGACGTTGTCCGAGTCGAGCTTCGAGTAGTGAAGGGTGCGGCGTCGCGCCAGGGCTTCCCGACAATAGTTTCACGCTCACAGATGATCCTCTCCGCTTGATCCTGTGCCATGCATAGTGCGGCCGCGGCCACCGGTGACATGGGCGGGGGGAGAGGCGGCGGCCCTTGGAGGAGATGGCACTGGCGGTGACCTCGCTGAGAGACCACTCCTCGCCGTACTTGGCCATCTCCCGTCGAGGCGGCGGAGACGGAGCTTGCTCGTCTCCGCCGTCGTCTTGGAGCGGTCCAGGGTGCAGGCATATGCCAGGTTCGGATCAGCCGCATTGTGTGGTGGTGGGACGTTGGAGTCCGCGTCGCTGGCATTGTTCTCTGTCGGCATACTCCGTCGCCATTTGGGCGCTCCGGGATGAGCTGCTACCGCCGCCGATGTAGTGGCGACAACGACCGCGTGCCTTCGCGGTGATTGCATGGGGCAGGGCGGCGGCAAGCGGTGCTCCTCCTTGACACGGCAGGGTGACAAAGAGCATCACTCCTCCTTGACGCGTCGGGGCGGCGGCGAGAGGGGCTCCTCCTTCACGTGATATCCGATTTGGACGTCGCGATTGCGCGGGGGAGAGCGGCGAAGGGACACAGGCTCCGGCTTGACGCGGAGGAGCATCTCCTGTGGCGCCGTCGGGCTGCGGCGGCTGGTCCTCCTCCTCACCAAAGGAGATGGCAATCTCCTCCTTCGCTGAGGAGCCGGCCACCGATGAGGACAACAGTCCCAGAGTTCGAGGACGACGTCACCGCGAACCTCCGGAGCCTGTTCCGGAGCCGCCTCCTGCCGGCCCCGAGACCCACGACTTACCCATCGCTAAAGTTGTGGAGAAAGAGGGGATGTGATGACGATGACGTGCGGAGGGATGCGATGAGTGCGATGTGGGCGGTGCCGGAGCACGGCTTAGAAAGGCTCGGCCAGGCCATCCAAAATATACTTTGTGCCACGCATGCACGGTCAGGTTAGTACCATCGTGCAAACATCGGCTGCACACCGTGGTGGCGTGGTGTGTATAGCATGTTGCAGTATTCTACGAACTGAGTTCCAAGTTGGAGCATTATTACATCCTCATCATTATCCGTGCAAATAATGCTTCATCGACTACTCCACGTTCTGAATTGAGCTAAGCTGATCGCTCCACATACACGCGGTCAGCTAGCTAGCGATTGCACGCCAAAAGTAGAGCATATATAGACAGCTCATTCGCAACCAAATTGGCACGAGCAATCAGTGATGTCGGCCGGGACCAACCGTCACCATCATGACAGTCAAGGTGAGACCTGCAGGTGCTCCTGTATGTAAACACGGGGAAATATCCTGTGCTCCAGCTGATTGAGTACTCCGGCTGCACCATGCATAGCACAACGGTTAGATCAATAACGTACGCACAGGATACAACTCGAACGATCCACCATTCAAAATTTGCAAAAAGCACCCTGTGTCAGTACGGAATAAGTGTGATCTCCCGATCACTTACCTCCAGACGTGCCCCCAATTTCGATCAGAACGACCAGACTAGGTCAGGCTCCGGCGGCGGACCTCGCCGTGTGCTGCGCTGCCACATCAGGCGACCGAGCCCGCGACGGTACTGACGTACTCTGCTCCTACACCCAGAAGCCCGGTCGCCTCATCTCCGCTCTTCCATTCTCCACCTCGCCCCCTACCCCACCCCACCTGACGCCTAGCTCCGTCATCTGCCGCCGCCGGAGTAGAGAACTCAAGTCTTCAGGTATGTTGTGCTGGATTCTACCCTTCACGATGGAAATCCCCTCCATCTTACGACCTTGTGATATTATCGTGCGTTTTGGTTGTAATCCCATAGTTCCTTTTATGCTGATCTCCTGAGATGTAGCTAGTTATATTTTGGGTAAAATGCGGTGATTTCTCTGTTTATCAGGCGCAAGGAAAATTACTCACTGAAAATACTTGCTATATCTTCGACTAGATGTTCCAGCAATTAGCGATTGTGAAATTTTAGCTACTCATGGCTTGGTACTGTACATGAGACGAATACATGTTCAAGCACATGAACGTGAAGTGTATGTTGTAGAAGACCAAGATTCATCTACCTGTACAATGTGTGCCATTTCACTAATTTCTGATACTTCCATATATATCCGTTCAGTGTTTGCATCGAACTAAGATCGCGATAATTTTGGTTTTTAGTGAATTATACTATTTCTAACATTTCTAGTACCAACTAATTCATTCGGGCGAGACAGATTACGATATCATGATGCGCCCATTCCTATGGCCATTCCTTTAATACTTTTGGCTCTTGGGAGTCTCTTTGTAGGATACTTGGCCAAAGTGTGACCTGTTAGCCCATAAGTCAGTACTATGACGAAGCAGCTCTTGCTCACCCGATACGATCGTACGAGGTTACAATTTACCCAATACGATCATCCAGGGTGAACAAGAATTGGGGATCGGATGTGGGCGAAATTCAGTTGTAAAAAAGTGGCATTACATTCCTATAGATTTAGCATTTTAGTGCTATGTGTCCACGACATAATGCCATGATGCCATGGAAAATGTATGTTCTTGTCCTCAGGGTAATCAAAATTCATCCACACAATGTTGCAAACACAAAGGATAGTGATAAGAGATTGATGAGGGGTTCAGAGGAGGCCATGAAGAAAAAGAAAAAGGTAAATAAACTTACTTAAAAATAGTATGTGTTGTTTCAGGTTTTTGTAATTCAATCTCTTCTTGTTTGCAGAGTAAGTAACTTCCAAAAAGGTCTAGGATCAGTACATTGTTCTACTGACCAAGTCAATTGTGGCAGCTGAAACGGTTTGTACATTGTGCTCCTCGTCGATTAAAACGTATTAAGTATTTGGTGCAGCTCTGACTTGAACTTGTTTCATATTTTGCAGCATAATCCAGGGGAGTGGACATCTGTCTGTACTATACTTTGTGGTAGATAATGGATGAAAGATCAAAGATGACTCTGTTCATGTGGTTCAACCTAGTTCCATTCTTCTAATATAGCTTGTACACCAAGTTAAATTTCTTGCTGCAATATGTGTATCTGCTATACCTTGGGTTGTAAATAATATTGTGGTTGCACTCTAGTTATGTGCATCCTGGTAGATCTATATGTGTTGTCATGGGTACTGTTGGCAAAGCATTCATGATATTTTGTACATAAAGTGTGTAAAGTAATACTACTGTTTTACTATTTAAGTTTCAAGTTCTGATTGTTGTTCGTGCATTGCCTTCTAATTTGACAAAGGTGGTTAATACACCCGATGTTGCATTTCTGGTGCAAATTTGATCAATCCATATCTTGGTTCATGGACTTACCTCATCCTCATGTACTCCCGATCATTATTACAGCTGATTGAGTACTCCAGCTGATCGGAAGCGTACATTAGTACTGTGATGTACATGAGGATGAGGATGAGGGTTCTGCTGTGCATTTCTCGGGAGCATTATTACATCCTCATCATTACCCATGCAAATAATGCTTCATCGACTACTCCACGTTCTGAATTGAGCTAAGCTGATCGCTCCACATACACGCGGTCAGCTAGCTAGCGATTGCACGCCAAAAGTAGAGCATATATAGACAGCTCAATCGCAACCAAATTGGCACGAGCAATCAGTGAAGTCGGCCGGGACCAATCGTCACCATCATGACAGTCAAGGTGAGACCTGCAGGTGCTCCTGTAAACACGGGGAAATATCCTGTGCTCCAGCTGATTGAGTACTCAGGCTGCACCATGCATAGCACAACGGTTAGATCGATAGCGTAAACACATAGCGGACGAAATCACTATTCTGACCTTTTCATCAATCTTTGTCACAAAGTGAACTTGACATGAAAGTATTTCACAATCTGACCCTTTTAGCAACGCCACAGCCCGTGGCGTTTCTTCTCCATATAAAAACGCCGAAGTAGCTCGCGTTTTAGACCCACATACGAACGCCAAGCTAGCTAGCGCTTCCGACCCACATGGAAACGCCAAGCACGTTGGCGTTGCCGCCCAGGCCGAAACGCCATGATCATTGGCGTTTGTAGCAGAAACTCCCGCGGCCGTCCCAAAGTACTTGGCACACTGCAGGCACCAACCTATACAGCTAAGCTGTCGATCTATTGTGCGAGCCCGTTTCGTTTCTTCATTTTGTACTGAGATGAACTGAAGCACTGACTGTTGGCTAATGGCTGTACTCAACTTTGTGTTTTGCAGAGCTGCTGCATCTCCCTCCGAACTCCAAGGACGCCGCCATCTTCAGCCCCGGTGGCGACAAGGGCACCGCTGCAGCTCCAGGTGACTGAGCCTTCCGTTTCCTTAGCTCCACTCTTCTCCTCCTGTTGATTCATTAGCACGGTGAAAACTATTACGGTACATCGAGCGTAACTCGGCGAAAGATGTTTGAACCATAGCCCATGTGCTTGTTGCCATCAATGGCGCTTTTCACAGACTTTTTCCCTTGCCGTAACGTACGTGTGTCTGGAAATTAATCAAGCCGGTTACTCATTGCTCCTGCAACACTGATGTCCCTCCGTAGTCCTGATGTCCGTCACTCTGTCTGATCTCTGATGTACTAACAAGCACCGGTTTCGCTTTCCTCGCAGCCAAGGACAACACGGCGTCGACGGCCAACTCCCGCGCGCAGCAGGCCGCCAGCGCCGGCACCGCCTCCTTGACGGCAACCGCCGGCGTCGCACTGACGGCGTTGCTCGCCGGCTACCTTGCGCTGCTCCTACCCACGGACTTCCTGGCGACCGCCGCCTCCTTCTAGTCCATCTCCGAACGTGCTGTGGCAACGCCACGGGCTGCATGCAAACTATCGGCTACAAACGCCAAGAATCATGGCGTTTCGGCTTGGGTGGCAACGCCAACGTGCTTGGCGTTTGCATGTGGGTCGGAAGCGCTAGCTAGTTTGGCGTTCGTATGTGGGTTTGAAACGCGAGCTACTTCGGTGTTTTTATATAGAGAAGAAACGCCACGAGCTATGGCGTTGCTAAAAGGGTCAGATCGTAAAATACTTTCTTGTCGAGTTCACTTCGTGACAAAGATTGCTGAAAAGGTCAGAATAGTGATTTCGGCCACACATAGCTAGGTATGTACAGATTCAGCAGTGAATATAATGCTTTGCATTGAGACATCACGGGACTTGATTTCCTTTTGTCAACCGGTCCCTCCATGAGCTGTACAATTCCCCAAGTTAAGTGTGTACAGGGAGTTTCATCTGGACAGAACTGAGCATCTTTACTATGGACTCTTATTTTGTTTTTCTAGCTAGCTATGCACCTCTAACTAGATAGAGGAGCAACTAGTAATAAGGGTTTCTTCAAGGTGGACCTGGACCCTTAAATCTCCCGTAACCGTCCATCCGGACCGCGGAAGTCATCCAACACGGGTTTGTATCGGTCCGCGGGGAGGTATGGACATGATTTCTTCCGCAAACCGAAGACAAACGTGGGGGGCTTTGCGGGAGTCCGAACTGATCCTACGCCCTGTTCTGACCGCCCTGGCCCACCAAAACCTCTTCTCCCTTGCCCGCGCGTGTTCCCACGCCCGGCGCCACCTGCCCGCATTCATCCTGTTGTCCGAAGACAAACATTGAAGACGGCTCAGGGCGGACGCGACCTCTCACTGCCTCAGCCATTGAAGTGGCGCGCCGGTCGAGGGCGCCGCCCGCGACGCGCACCGGTGTCCGCGGCTATTCAATGCCGGAGACGAGTGACTAGACGGGACTAGGTGGATATCTACCACACCCGTTCAATGTCGTTGTCCGTCGGTAAGCCGCCATTAAGCAGGCTCGCTGGCCGGGAACCCCACTCTGGCGTCCCACATTGACACCTGGCCTCACCGGAATCCGCTATTTAAGGGTGGCCACACCCGGCTATATCTACAGCACAACATATCCGCTCCATATCCTCCTCCTTTCCTCCACATCCACCATGACCTCCAGCGGGAAAGCACTGCGGGACAGTTTGTCGCCCGGAGATGAATCACGCGGTGGCTGCCCTTGCCACCGCCTGGCGGAGCCGCTGTGCTAGGATGATCAAGGCCGGCTTGCCGGCCAGCTCGCCCGAGGTCTCCGACGACGAGGACGGCACCACGATGGAGACGGGCTCCGACGACTCCGCCCCGGCTCGCGCGCCTTCTATGCACGCCGGCTTCACCATGGAGCAAGCGCAGACGCACTTCAACTCCGCCATGGAGGAGGTGCAGCCTGCGTTGGCGCCCCTGTTGGCATTCCAGCAGGCGCGGGAGGAACATCGGTACGACCTATTCCTCCTGGAGCAGCACCGGCAGGCGGAGGGCGAGATCTATGGCGAGCGCGCGAGCGAGGAGGCCGTGGCGGCCATGGCGGACCCCAACTTCGTCGCAGAGCAGCGTGCCATCTACGATGTGTCCGCGCTCAAGCCGTCGGTCGCCAGGAAGCGGCCGCCGCGGAGGTGCAGCTGCAGGTGATCGTGGAGGAGAACAACGACAACTGCGCATCGTACGCGCCGCCAATGAACCATCAGCCGGCCCAGTGGGACGAAGACAGCGTCGGCGCCACCATTTCTATCGTGGACCTCACGTCCACCAGTGACAGACAGGTCCTAGACTCCTGCAAGGATGAGTAGGCCACAGGAAGCGACGGTGCCTTGTGTCCCATGTGGGCCGGTCCATCTTCCGTATTCTACTCTTTCTCGCCGGAGACCGCACCTTCACTTCATCGGTCTTAACTGGTGCTCATGGAGACGGCAGATGGAGGACGACACAGGCTTGGATGCCAGGTGCCGCTGCCGTAGGATAGGTTTAGGGGCGGGTCTTTTTTTGTTCTAAACGTTCGAAATTTAATGAAATATGTCATATTTCTATGAAATCCGACAGTGTTTGCATGAAATTCATCCGGTTTGTTGAAATAGAGTTTAGGATATATACGGCCAGCGTTGAACGTCATCCTCCTGCGCCCGTATCCGCGGACTGATCCCCCTGTCTACAGACAGATACGAGAGAAAATTTGCGGGTTACCGTTGGAGATGCCTTAATTTCGTATTTTTGCTGATTCGTGATCAAGATGGTGGCAAGCTAACTAAGCTGAACAGCAAAGTATGTATTCTCAAACATACCCAAACTGGTCCTTAGCCCGTCGGCCGGCCAACTCCATCTCTCCCGGTTTTGTATTTTCTTCTCTTGGCCTGTTCTACGTACCTGAGCCAGCTGGCGGGAGGTCTCGGCCAGGTTTGCAGCTGCATGCATTGCCGCTACTTGCAACTTCGTCGTTGCATTGGCTATCGGAGTTTGCTGGTGGCTCGGTTGCGCTAGCGACGCCAGCGTTGGCGAGGCGGCGTGGCGATGCGAGCGGCGGGAAGCGACTGGGTGAACGCAGCGGCGTGGCGATGGCAACAAGCTAGCGACGCGGGAGGCATCAGGTAGCGACGCGGGAGGCAGGCGGGCGATCCAACGGGTTCGGCAGCAACGGGCCAACGGGTTCGGCAGCAGTGGTGGAGCGAAGCGGCTGGCGGGCGGGCAAGGTGAAGCGGGCGAGCGGGCAATCGGGCCCAGCGGGCGAAGGAAGCGGCTGGAGCGGGCGTAGCGAAGCGGCTTCGACTGGCGGGCGGGCGATGCGATGCTGGGGGGGCGAGGGATCGGGCGGTGTGCGATGTGGCTGGCGGGGAGAGGCGCGTCTGAGTAGCACGCGGCACGAAGGAGGAGCAGCGGCCGGCGCGGAGGACGCGCGAGCGGCGGCAGGCGGCGGCGGCGCGAAGAAGACGCGCGGCGGCGGCGGAAGGCTAAGCGGCGGCCGGCGCGGAGGGCGCGCAAACAGCGGCGGCTAGGTGGCAGCGGCGGTGGCAGAAGTCTAGGATTAGAACCCGAAAACTGATATCATGTAAGATGTGATGATTGTACGATATATTGCTCTTCATGCATAGACATGTATATATGATGTACAAAAATGGGCCATGGACTTTAATTATATAAGGAATTAAGAGAAACAATGAAACAATTAAAAAAAACGAGGCTGATGCCTTGCATGCGCCTGGGCAGCCAATCTGGGGCTCCCCTTCAGGCGAGGGTTCCCTATGTCTCAGTATAAGCGAGACATAGGAGCGCCCGAGATTTTCCGTCGCCTCGCCTGAAACCATTTCGTGTACAGTGATGTGCCGTCCCATTTCTAGCGTCTTATTCACGGTCGCTCACTTGCTGTTTGGAATTATCGCAGCTCTGGTTTTCTTGTTTTCTTTTCTTTTGCTTTTCCTTGTTTCGTCCATGTTTTTTCTTTGTTTTTCTGTGCTTTTCTTTGTTTCTTTTCCTCTTCGTTTGGAATTTCACTGTAGTTTTCTTTTCCTCTTTGTTTTTTGTTTTCTTTCATGATTTCATTGATTTTTTCTTTCCTATTCGTTTCTTTGTTTTCTTTGGTTTCCTTTCTTTCTTTCTCAGTTCTCTTCTTTATCTTTTGTGTTTTTTGGTTTCACTGTTCTATTCTTTTCCCTTGATTATCTCTGTTTTTTCTTTCTAGTTTTTTGCTGGCTTTTATCATTTTTGTATTTTGACGGTTTCCTTTATACCATATTAATATTTTTAGATACATCTAAAACTTTTTTGTGTCCAAAATAAACATTTTAGAAATATATGATTAATGTGTTTTCGAATATAAATTTTTATGCGTATTTTATTTTTTGTATGCATTCTGCATTTTTGTTATAAATATACTCTATTTTTATAACTCTTTTAAAAAAATTTAAGACATGAGTAACATTCTTTTCTATACACATTAAAAAAAAATTAATGCATGATTGGCACTTTTGGAATTGTATATTTTGTTGTCTACTTGTTTCGGTACACATTGTAAAAAAATGAATACACAAGGAACATTTTTTCTGCATGTTTTACACTTTTCTCAATATATGATTAAAACTTTCTAAATATATTTTTTGAAGCCGACTATTTTATATACATTTCACATTTTTTAAATTTAAGTAACAATTTTCGTACAAGAATAACACTTTAAAATATATTATTAACATTTTTCTACAGTATATGTTTTTTATGTATATATAAGGAACGTTTGTTTTAGATAAAACGAACATTTTTATACAAATTTGACTTTTTTCTAAATATATGATTAATATTTTCTTAAAACATCTACTTCTTTCTTATACATCCTAGACCTTTTTAATATATTTAAAAAAAGTTAAATTCATGTTTAATATTTTTTTTAAATGTCATGTACCCTTTTTGAATCACACAAATGTTTTTCAAAAGCCAGCAATATCTTAAGTTTTATGTTTATGTTTTATACGGCAATAGAAATTGAATGCCACATAACTGAACTGGTCTCTTTTATTTAAAATAAAACTAATGAATGAAAAAACAGTTGTAAAAAGAATGAAAAAATTAAAATCGAAAACCAACAAAATATGTCTATCCTATTGGTTTTTGTATGCCAACTATATCCTATTGGTGCTAGCGACTGGACGTGCCAAAGAGCTGGCCCACTCCTAGCCATGCAAATCTAGCACCCAAACGATGCAAGCGTCCAGATCGCTATAAGCGATTCATAGTCGCTCCAGCTACTATGTTTGGTCCATTTTCCCTCGTCCCTCTTTCCTTCAATAGTAATCACTATTGTTCAATGATCAATGACTAAGGTGCGAAACAAAATTTCGATCCAAGTTCTACATGTTTCCTTTAATCGACCACTAGGTGTTCCAGAAAAGGCATAAAAGTTATGGCTCGCTTACTGCAAGGCATCCATCAGTCTCGTCTACAGGGATCGGCAAAGTGTGTCAGCTACCTAATTGTGATATCGCGAACTTCCAAGGAACCTTCCAGCCTGGTTTTGGTAAGGCTCACACATTTTTTTCTTTCTTAATCTTTCTCTATCAGTCTCATCGGGTTTTCATTTGTTTTTTATTATTTTTTGTTTCCAATTTATTTTTCCTATTCTCAAATACATGTGGACATTAAATATTTTTATATACATGTTTAACATTTGTCAAATGAACATTGAACATTTTTTAAACCCATGAAAGATAATTAAAATTGTCATGAACATATTTTAGATGTGTGGACGTTTTTTTGTATGGCATGAATATTTTTGGAATGGCACAGCCATCTTTTATAAACCAAGAGAACATTTTTTGCATCTCATGAACTTATTTAAAAAATGTAATGAACATGTTTTAAACATGTGAACATCCTTCTTGATGTTATCTTTTTTTAATGGTCTGAATATTTTATTAAATTGTGCAAAGAAATGTTTACATTTCCTGAACATTTTCAAAGGATGATGAACAATTTTTAAAAACTGAATAATACTTTTTTTTGATACTTGTATATAAATTTTTTAGGATATTTTGAGATATAAAAAGAAAAGAAAAATTATGAAATAGAGGTACGTAGTGAACAGAGAGACTGGCCATTTGGACGCTTCTTCAGAAGACGTTAACGTCATCTCGCTACTACTGACATACAAACGCCTTTGGAACATAGGCAAAATCGCTAATTAAGGGTACCACATACAAAGGTTGCACCATCTCCGACAAGCAGCGCACCGCATATGCGCATGACTTGTCGCAGCGAGTTTTGCTCGAGTGTTTTCACACGAGAGAAGTGCATATTTTATCCCCCAACTTTTGCCCTAGTCTAATATACACCCCTCAACTTCAAACCCGTCTAATCTACAACCCCCATCTTTCAAAACCGTTTAAGATTCAACCGTAAGACCGGTTTTGACCTTGTTAACCGGTTTTGAATCCATTGACCACCCAGTCAGCGTGCCACCTCAGCGGCACTGTTCATAACACTGTTTACGAATTCATTTTCTGCAAAAAAAAACCCAAAAAAATCAGAAAATTTCATTTTTCTGGAAAATTCTCACGCGAACAGTAATTTCAGGATTTCTTTTTCACGTGTGAACAGTACAGTCGAATTTTTCATTCCCGGGGGTACTGTTCACATGGGTGAAAACTGGGTTTTTTTTTAAAATTGTGCTAATACTTTTTATATTTTTTTCGAACTTTTTCCGAGTACTGTTCATGACGAGAAAAATGATTTTTTTCAAAAACTGGTAAATTTTTATATTTTTTTCGAATTTATTGTTCACGCGTGATTTTTTCCCCTGGAAATTGAATTTCTCAGTTTTTTGAAAAATTAAAAGTTTCAGAAAATGAATTTATGAATAGTGTCGCTGACGTGGCACGCTGACTGGGCGGTCAACGGGTTCAAAACCGGTCTCAGGGTCGAATCTTAGACGGTTTTGAGAGTTGAGGGTTGTAGATTAGACGGTTTTGAAGTTGAGGGGTGTATATTAGACTAGGGCAAAAATTGGGGGTTGAAATATGCACTTCTCTCTTTTCACTCAAACGTGAGGATGAGAAATTACTAGGAAAAATGCTACTAGCAACGCAGATAAAATGGCTACTAGCAGCGCGGATACCCGTACTCGTGCTCCTAGTATCGTGCTACAGCTAATAGTTAGTAGTAGTGTGGGTTAAACTCGCGTTACTACTAACTTTGCTAGTAGTAGTGTGTGCCACCCACGCTACTGCTATCACGTACACGCGCTACTACTAATTAAATATTAGCAGCGTGGGTAACAACCAACGCTACTAGTATCCTATATACTAGTAGCGCTCAGTTTGCTCCTCACGCTACTACTAACTTATTAGGAATTTAAAAAAATCAGTACACATCATTACAAATACAAGATTTATAATGAACCAGCATTAGAATACATCCAGTAAGAGCATACATAATTGACATGGACACCGAAGCCAATAAATGAGCCAAAACCCCATCACTATGCATTGGTATTCACGATTGACCACTTCAAAGAACATAAAAGTATGTATGTCATTAACAATTGCAAACATAAGTTTCTTTTTACTACAGTTGTTGTATCTACTGTCACACAATAGAGATAATCTGCCGCAATTGCACTTCGGTGTCATGGATTTAGTGTGCCGCTTCAACATCTCATTATCGTGCAGCAATGGAAATTTGCCCCAAAATTACCTTTTGCAACTCTTCAAATCTCTTCATTGAAACAGACAGTGAGGTCTTTACCTACAAACAAAGATTGTCCCGTAAGCATTGCAGACTTCAATCATGGGAGAATATAAGAGTGTACAAGGCATATACAGAAGCAAATAGCATCTTCAGTTTAGCAGAAGAATCTTACTAGTTCGTACTATTGAATTTACATAAACTGAATTACTAGCTCAATCAGAATATTGTGGTTTCTATAAAACTGTACTTTTGAATATTGTGAGGTGTTTGCCTAAACCAACAACAGTAGTTTCATAAAACACTTATATTCCTGATACAGTGCTTTTTTTTAATTTTTAAAAGATGTCCAGACTAAGACTGGTAAACTGAAAATTAACCAATATCATAGCTCTCAGAAACATGAATGCAGAGGACTAAGGAAAATAAATGATTTATGGTATACACCTCCATACACTTGCAAAGTTGCAATCATAAGAGTAATATTTGGCATGGCAAAGTTTGTGTCTCGTGATGGGATGGCAGGCGCAATTGGCTAGAAGCACATAATAACTAACATTAGCATGAGCAAGGAGTAATCTATATGGGTACTGAACTACTGATACTGTTTGTCAAGCTAAAAAGCACATAAGTCATTGATTCTACTAGAGAGATAAAAAAACATCTGACATCAAAGAAAAAAATGGAAGCTTTCAAGGGAAATTCTCTTTTTTGATGTAACTACTTGGTTGATGATAAAATACGATTTATGATGCTGTTGTATGAACCGTTAGAAAGGTTAAATGGGTCCTAAAGTGTATTGAGGAGTAATAACTATAATAATAAACGTGTCCAGACCTCTTTTTTGGACTTAGGACTCCACATACTGCAGCCTATATGCTGTATGAAGTTTGCGTCACTACTAAAATAGAACTGTGGTAGAGAGTTTGGCGATGATCAGATTATGTTTAACCAACATTTCACAATTCACATTAGCAAAGATTAAACAAAATCATATGACAACCCTATCAATTCCTGCTTAACACTTGAAACAAAAAACATCAAGATAGAACTCAGGAATCATTAAGTCAGTAAGTTTACCATCGATCATATTCGCAACATATCATGCACATCTTACATATTACAATGAAAGTGTACATTATGCAGATCAACGGCCTAAGTGGTATAACGATCTAGGACAGAATATGATTGAGCACTAGGAGCAAACACGCTGTAATTTTGAAGAACATGGCAGTGTTCAAGTCCCCAACGACCACAATCCCAGACAGGAATAGCGTTGTTCTTTCTTCAAATTACCATACACGGGGAAACAATGACAAGACTGGATTGTTTTAAAAAACGAAGAGGATGATTAAGTGGTTTTACTTCAGATCAACAACATGTCAAACAAATCACTCTACCAAGGGTACAACTATGAGGTAGGTTGCACTTGCACCAAACTCTCATCGGAGAGAGGAATAAAAAACGAGAGAGAGAGAGAGAGAGAGAGAGAGAGAGAGAGAGAGAGAGAGAGAGAGAGAGAGAGAGAGAGAGAGAGAGAGAGAGAGAGAGAGAGGACCTTCTATCGTGTGCGCAGTAGCAGGGTCGGAGCAGCCACTCGCAGAGAGAGAGGACTTGGTCACTAGTGGTGCCGAGAAAAGGTTATTGCAATGGCAGTGGAAGCATTTTCCCTGCAGCAACGCTTTAATATGTAAGCAATCGAACATTTTTTGTATCTATATGCAGAACCATTGCTACTGAAGGCAAATTGTCTGCTGTTTATTTGCAGAGGTTACCCCACTCTGTCTGATATATGTAAGACAAGTGCATTTACTACTTTGTTGGATTTATACGAGAACAAATAAAGCATATCATGTTTTTCTAGTGTATTCACGCATAAGTTGTACACTTGCACAGCATGTTAAGTAGCAAGAGAGAAAGATCCAAGAATTTTGTGGGGATGCATAATAGCATAACAGAAAGGGACTTGAATTTTCTAGATAGAGGCATATGAAGGCCAAAAGCATTTGCGAGATTCAGTTCAATATACTTAGAGAATCACTGATTTAGCTCTCGAACATCTAAAACAAGCTACTGGACATTGGGCAAGTGGTACTGATTCTCAAAATAAAATGTCGCCAATCGAGGACAAGTGGTGTATAAGATTGTTGGGGAACGTAGTAATTTCAAAAAAAATCCTACGCACATGCAAGATCATGGTGATGCATAGCAACGAGAGGGGAGAGTGTCGTCCACGTACCCTCGTAGATCGTAAGCGGAAGCGTTATGACAACGCGGTTGATGTAGTCATACGTCTTCACGATCCGACCGATCCAAGTACCGAACACACGACACCTCCGAGTTCAGCACACGTTCAGCTTGCGACATCCCACGAACTCACGATCCAGTAGAGCTTCGAGGGAGATTTCCGTCAGCACAACGGTGTGATGACGGTGATGATGATGCTACCGACGCAGGGCTTCGCCTAAGCACCACTACGATATGACCGAGGTGGATTATGGTGGGCGGGGCACCGCACACGGCAAAAAGATCAACTGATCAACTTGTGTGTCTATGGGGGGCCCCCTCCCCCGTATATAAAGGAGTGGAGGAGGGGAGGGCCGGCCCTCTACTATGGCGCGCCCTGGGGAGTCCTACTCCCACAGGGAGTAGGATCCCCCCTTACAAGTAGTAGGAGTAGGAGAGAAGGAAGGAGGGGGCGCCGCCCCTCCCCCTAGTCCAATTCGGACTAGGCCAGGGGGGCGCGCGGCCTGCCCTAGGCAGCCCCCCTCTCTCCCCTAAAGCCCAATAAGGCCCATATACTCCCTGGCGAATTCCCGTAACTCTCCGGTACTCCGATAAATACCCGAACCACTCAGAACCTTTCCGATGTCTAAATATGGCCTTCCAATATATCGGTCTTTACGTCTCGAACATTTCAAGACTCCTCGTCATGTCCCTGATCTCATCCGGGACTCCGAACAACCTTCGGTACATCAAAACACATAAACTCATAATACCGATCGTCACCGAATGTTAAGCATGCGAACCCTACGGGTTCGAGAACTATGTAGACATGATCGAGACTCATCTCCGGTCAATAACCAACAGCGGAACCTGGATGCTCATATTGGCTCCTACATATTCTATGAAGATCTTTATCGGTCAAACCGCATAACAACATACGTCGTTCCCTTTGTCACTGGTATGTTACTTGCCCGAGATTCGATCATCAGTATCTCAATACCTAGTTCAATCTTGTTACCGTCAAGTGTCCTTACTCGTTCTGTAATGCATCATCCCGTAACTAACTCATTAATCACATTGCTTGCAAGGCTTATAGTGATGTGTGATACGTCCATTTTGCATCATGCTTTTATATCAATATTTATTTGCACTATGGGCTATTATTACACGTTATGCCACAATACTTATGCCTTTTCTCTCTTATTTTACAAGGTTTACATGAAGAAGGAGAATGTCGGCAGCTGGAAATCTGGGCTGGAAAAGGAGCAAATATTTAGAGACTTATTCTGCACGGCTCCAAAAGTCCTGAAACTTCACGGAGGCATGTTTTGGAGTTAATAAAAAATACTGGCGAAACAAGTACAGAGGGGGCCCACACCCTGGCCACGAGGGCGGGGGGCGCGCCCCCGTGCCTCACGGCCCCCCTGGCAGGCCTCCGGTGCCCATCTTCTGCTATATGAAGTCTTTTGCCATGGAAAAAATCATAAGCAAGCTTTCGGGAAGAAACTCCGCCGCCACGAGGCAGAACCTTGGCGGAACCAATCTAGGGCTCCGACAGAGCTGTTTTTCTGCCGGGGAAACTTCCCTCCGGGAGGGGGAAATCATCACCATCGTCATCACCAACGATCCTCTCATCGGGAGGGGGTCAATCTCCATCAACATCTTCACCAGCACCATCTCCTCTAAAACCCTAGTTCATCTCTTGTATCCAATCTTTGTCCCAAAACCTCAGATTGGTACCTGTGGGTTGCTAGTAGTGTTGATTACTCCTTGTAGTTGATGCTAGTTGGTTTATTTGGTGAAAGATCATATGTTCAGACCCTTTATGCATATTAATACCCCTCTGATTATGAACATGAATATGATTTGTGAGTAGTTACGTTTGTTCCTGAGGACATGGGAGAAGTCTTGCTATAAGTAGTCATGTGAATTTGGTATTCGTTCGATATTTTGATGAGATGTATGTTGTCTCTCCTCTAGTGGTGTTATGTGAATGTCGACTACATGACACTTCACCGTTGTTTGGGCCTAGAGGAAGGCATTGGGAAGTAATAAGTAGATGATGGGTTGCTAGAGTGACAGAAGCTTAAACCCTAGTTTATGAGTTGCTTCGTAAGGGGCTGATTTGGACCCATATGTTTCATGCTATGGTTAGGTTTACCTTAATACTTCTTTTGTAGTTGTGGATTCTTGCAATAGGGGTTAATCATAAGTGGGATGCTTGTCCAAGAAAGGACAGCACCCAAGCACCGGCCCACCCACATACCAAATTATCAAAGTAACGAACGTGAATCATATGAGCGTGATGAAAACTAGCTCGACGATAATTCCCATGTGTCCTCGGGAGCGCTTTTCTCTATATAAGAGTTTGTCCAGGCTTGTCCTTTGCTACAAAAAGGATTGGGCCATCTTGCTGCACTTTATTTACTTTCTTTACTTGTTACCCGTTACAAATTATCTTATCACAAAACTATCTGTTACCGATAATTTTAGTGCTTGCAGAGAATACCTGTAACGCCCCGAGACCGATGCTCGAGAAGACTTCCATATATTCCGGGTTCCACCGTGTGTTTCTTTTGTGCTTGCTCTTTTATTTTTTGCATTGCATCATGTCATCATGCCATCATATCATTAATTTTTATAACTCTTCAAAATAAATTGTGTGGATCCTCGGTCCATTTAAATCGAGGGAATTCACATGGTGATTTCTCTTTAAAACATATTCAAAGTCTCCTACTATTATTAGGGAGCTATAATAAATTATTCCATTTATTTGGAATTAACCATAACCCACTTGCAAAATAATCCCAATGCCTTTGTTATCACAACCCTCGACCTCTAACCTTGTCTTTTATTCTTTCGTCCTTTTTCTGGAGCTCTACCAAAATTCTCAACATTTTTGGACCTTCCTTTTACCTAGTCCTTGTTCAAACCATTTGAATTAAATTCAAATGACTTTGAATTAAATTCTTGCAATCATGCCTCTCCTATTTTTCTTGGAACAAACACATTTTTGCGAGTCCGTGGAAATTATCCGCGTGCCCAAATTCTTTTCCTAACCCTCTCTTTCTTTACTTCTCTTTAATGTTTTCCTGTTAAAGGAAAATTAAGAGGGGGAACAGAGAAGCCCAGCACAGCCGGCCACTTGGGCCTCCTACATGAGCAGCCCACCAGCCCAATTTGGCCCAGCCGCACCTAACCCTAACCCTCTCCCGATCGAACCCATCTCTCCCTCTCGTCCTCCCACGCCGCCACCACGCCCTCGATCCCCATCTCACTCTCGATCCCGCGCGCCTCCCTCTGTAGCACCAGGTCGCTCGACCTCCTCCTCGCCAAATCCTCGTCGCCCGAGTGCTCGAGGAGAGGAGCTCCTGCGCCCGCCTCCGTCGTCCTCCCTGCCGTCACCGTCGCCAAGGCCGAGCTCGAGCCCGGCGTCGTCCATGTCGCCGGTGGCCTTATTCTTCCTCTGGAGCGACCTCCTCGCTCGACCTCCCCGAGCCGTCTCCCTCGCCCGTGGCCCTGCGTTCCTCGCCTCGGCCTCGCCCGTCGCCTCCAGCAGCTCCTCCCCGTCGTCTTCCCTGAGCAGGAGCTCATGCCCGAGCTCCGCGGCGCCGCCTCCCTGAGGCCCCGAACTCCTCCAGCTCGACCTGCTGCCGGCGCTCGCCGTCCTCCACGAGCAGCCAAGCCCCGCCATGGCCGCGCCCCCTGCTGCTGAGGCCCATGGTCGCCGTTGCCGCTGCTGCCCTCCTCCTTCTCATGTGCGTTGCCGCCGTCCAAGACCAGCAGGCCACTGCAGTGCCATTTTTTTGCCTCCTTGTCAGCGCCCTGCTTCGCTGAAGCCCAGCGCCATCACCTCCCCTGCCGGTTGCATGTACGCCAAGATCCCCTTTTGTTTTTTTGTCAAGACGCGACAACCAGGAACGCCCAAGGAAGCCTCCGTGGAATTCGCCAAGTTCGACCACGCGGATTCGCCAAGTACCACGACATTCGGAGCCCCTTGGAAACGTCAAGTTCGACTACCGTAGCGCCGAAGACCTTCGATGCTCGAACGAGTACCGAACGAATGCCAAGTACCACTATCGCCACGAGAACAACTACTTCCTCTACGACTCGAACCGCTCGAGAATGCTCCCTTGGAAGGTATAACCCCGAGAAGACCTTCCGAGAACGATTGTTGTGTGATGTATGAGATGAACCGCGTGTTTGCACCGTTTGCGGTTGTTCGTTGCGAGGCCGCTCTTTTGCCATGCCACCGACTCGTGGGACACCCGGAATCCGGGAGCACCCCACCGTCTTTTGCACGCATCCGCACATTTCCTTTTGCACCGGAATCTCAAACGAGTACCGGAAACCGATATGTTGCCGTGGCATCATTTTCGGATTCGTTGCCGTGGCACCCCTTTCTTCCACCACGGTGACATGCTTCATAACATGCTCATGTCAACATTTTCATAAAATTGCATAAACTTGCATATGTCATCCGCATCATAATAACAACATTTAAAATGTTTATATTTGGTGTTTCCATTAATTTGCTAAATGCATATGGGGTTTTACCGGATTTGTTGTTTGTTATATCCGGCCCCATTTAAATTGTATAGTTAGTTTAATTATTGCTTCACCTCTTGCCTTGTTAACCAACATTTAATCTTGACTTGTACCTAAACAAGAGCAAACTAAATAACTTGAATGTGGTGTTTTGTCAATATGCAACTCGTTGCATATTGAGCTCCACTTAACTTGTAGTATTGTTTGTTGCTCTTTGCCATGCCATGCACATTTAAACCGGACATGCATCATACTTGATTGTGCATCATGCCATGTTTATGTGTTGGTTGTTTACTATGTTGTTTGTTTCTTTCCGGGTTGTTTCTCTCGTTAGCTTCGGTTTCGTTCCGGAGTTGTGAGGATTCGTTCGACTATGTCCGTTTGTCTTCTTCATGGACTCGTTCTTCTTCCTTGCGGGATTTCAGGCAAGATGACCATACCCTCGAAATCACTTCTATCTTTGCTTGCTAGTTGCTCGCTCTTTTGCTATGCCTATGCTGCGATACCTACCACTTGCTTGTCATGCCTCCCATATTGTCCAACCAAGCCTCTAACCCACCTTGTCCTAGCAAACCGTTGTTTGGCTATGTTACCGCTTTGCTCAACCCCTCTTATAGCGTTGTTAGTTGCAGGTGAAGATGAAGTTTGTTCCTTGTTGGAACATGGAGATGTTGTTCCTTGTTGGAACATGTTTACTTGTTGGGATATCACAATATCTCTTATATTATTAATGCATCTATATACTTGGTAAAGGGTGGAAGGCTCGGCCTTATGCCTGGTGTTTTGTTCCACTCTTGCCGCCCTAGTTTCCGTCATACCGGTGTTATGTTCCCGGATTTTGCGTCCCTAACGCGGTCGGGTGATTTATGGGACCCCCTTGACAGTTCGCTTTGAATAAGACCCCTCCAGCAAGGCCCAACCTTGGTTTTACCATTTGCCTCACCACCACCTACTTTTCCCTTGGGAGTCGCTCTCTCGAGGGTCATCTTTATTTAGCCCCCCTGGGCCAATGCTTGTCTAAGTGTTGGCCCGAAACGAGTAGACTGCGGGGCCACCTTGGGAGACTTGAGGATTGGTTTTACTCGTAGGATGTCTCATCCGGTGTTGCCCTGAGAACGAGATATGTGCAGCTCCTATCGGGATGTCGGCGCATCGTGCGGTTTTGCTGGTCTTGTTTTATTACTATCGAAATGTCTTGTAGCCGGGATTCCGAGACTGATCGGGTCTTCCCGGGGAGAAGGAATATCCTTCGTTGGCCGTGAGAGCTTATAATGGGCTAAGTTGGGACACCCCTGCAGGGTTTGATCTTTCGAAAGCCGTGCCCGCGGTTATGTGGCAGATGGGAATTTGTTAATGTCCGGTTGTAGAAAACCTGAAGTTGATCTTAATTAAAATACATCAACCGCGTGTGTAACCGTGATGGTCTCTTCTCGGCGGAGTCCGGGAAGTGAACACGGTGTTGGAGTTATGCTTGACGTAAGTAGTTTCAGGATCACTTCTTGATCATAGTTGTTCGACCGTGCTTTGCCTTCTCTTCTCGCTCTCATTTGCGTAAGTTAGACACCATATATGCTAGTCGCTTGTTGCAGCTCCACCTCACTACCCTGTCCTACCTTTAAGCTTAAATAGTTTTGATCTCGCGGGTGTGAGATTGCTGAGTCCCCGTGACTCACAGATACTTCCAAAACCAGTTTGCAGGTGCCGATGAAACCGTGCAGGTGACGCATCCGAGCTCAAGGAGAAGCTCGATGAAGACCTTGTTCATTGTGTTGTTTTGTTTTCAGTTGATCAGTAGTGGAGCCCAGTCGGGACGATCGGGGATCTGTGTAGCATTTGGGGTAGTCTTCTTTTATTTTGGTTCCGTAGTCGGACCCTGATTGTATCTGTTTCATGTAATGCTTTATTCATGTAATTGTGTGAAGTGGCGATTGTAAGCCAACTATGTATCTCTTTCCCTTATGTATTACATGGGTTGTGTGAAGATTACCTCACTTGCGACATTGCTTTCAATGCGGTTATGCCTCTAAGTCGTGCTTCGACACGTGGGAGATATAGCCGCATCGAGGGCGTTACAGTACCTTACTGAAAACCGCTTGTCATTTCCTTCTACTCCTCATTGGGTTCGACACTCTTACTTATTGAAAGGACTACGATAGATCCCCTATACTTGTGGGTCATCAAGACTCTTTTCTGGCGCTGTTGCCGGGGAGTGAAGCACCTTTTGTAGGTGGAATTTGGTAAGGAAAAATTTATATAGTGTGCTGAAATTTACTGTCACTTGTTACTATGGAACATAATCCTTTGAGGGGCTTGTTCGGGGTATCTTCACCCCGACCAGTAGAGCAAAGAGTTGCTCCTCAACCTACTGAACCTACTGAAAATGTTTAATTTGAAATTCCTTCGGGTATGATAGAGAAACTGCTAGCTAATCCTTTTACAGGAGATGGAACATTACATCCGGATTTGCACCTAATCTATGTGGATGAAGTTTGTGGATTATTTAAGCTTGCATGTATGCCCGAGGATGTAATCAAGAAGAATGTATTCCCTTTATATTTGAAGGGAGAGGCATTGACATGGTTTAGGCTATGTGATGATATGGGATCATGGAACTACAACCGATTGAAATTGGAATTTCATCAGAAGTTTTATCCTATGCATCTTGTTCATCGTGATCGTAATTATATATATAATTTTTGGCCTCGCGAAGGAGAAAGCATAGCTCAAGCTTGGGGGAGGCTTAAGTCAATGTTATATTCATGCCCCAATCATGATCTCTCAAGAGAAATGATTATTCAAAAAATTTATGATCAGCTTTCTCTCAATAATCGCTCCATGCTCGACACTTCTTATACTGGCTCTTTTATGATGAAGACTATTGAATTCAAATGGGATTTATTGGAAAGAATTAAACGCAAATCTGAAGATTGGGACCTCGACGAAGGTAAGGAGTCATGTATAACACCTAAGTTTGATTGTGTTAAATCTTTTATGGATACCGATGTTTTCCATGAATTTAGCACTAAATATGGACTTGACTCTAAGATAGTAGCTTCTTTCTGTGAATCCTTTTATACTCATGTTGATCTCCCTAAGGAGAAGTGGTTTAAATATAATCATCCCATTGAAGTAAAAGTAGTTGCACCTATTAAAGTTGAAGAAAATACTATCACTTATAATCATCCTGTCGTCTCTACTGCTTATATTGAGAAACCACCGTTCCCTGTTAGAATAAAGGATCATGCTAAAGCTTCAAATGTGGTTCGTAAGAGTAACACTAGAACACCTACACCCCCTGAGCAAATTAAAGTTGAACCTAGTGTTGCTACGGTTAAAGATCTCTTGGCTAATAATATTGATGGGCATATTATTTACTTCTGTGATGAAGCTGCTAGAATTGCTAGACCTGATACTAAAAATAAACATAGACATGTTGTAGGCATGCCTGTTATTTTTGTTAAAATAGGAGATCATTGCTATCATGGCTTATGTGATATGGGTGCTAGTGCAAGTGCAATACCTCATTACTTATACAAAGAAATTATGCATGACATTGCACCTACTGAGTTAGAGGAAATTGATGTTACAATTAAGCTTGCTAATAGAGACACTATTTCACCAGTTGGGATTGTTAGAGATGTTGAAGTCTTGTGTGGGAAAGTTAAATATCCTGCTGATTTTCTTGTTCTTGGTTCCCACAAGATAGCTTTTGTCCCATCATATTTGGTAGACCCTTCTTGAATACTGTTAATGCTAGGATAGACTGCGAAAAGGATGTTGTTACTATTGGTCTGGGGGATATGTCTCATGAGTTTAATTTTGCTAATTTTCATAGACAACCCCGTGATGAGGAATTGCATAGTAAAGATGAAATTATTGGTCTTGCTTCTATTACCGTGCCTCCTAATGATCCTTTAGAACAATATTTGCTTGACCATGAAAATGATATGTTTATGAATGAAAGAAGGGAAATAGATGAAGTATTCTTTAAACAGGGACCTATCTTAAAACACAACTTGCCTGTTGAAATTCTAGGGGATCCTCCTCCACCCAAGGGTGATCCCGTGTTTGAGCTTAAACCATTACCTGATACTCTCAAATATGCTTATCTTGATGAAAAGAAGATATATCATGTTATTATTACTGCTAACCTTTCAGAGCATGAAGAAAGAAATTATTGAAAACTCTGAAGAAACATCGTGCTGCTATTGGATATACTCTTGATGATCTTAAGGGCATTTGTCCCACTTTATGCCAGTACAAAATAAAATTGGAGAAAGACGCTAAACCAGTTGTTGACCACCAATGACGGTTAAATCCTAAGGTGAAAGAAGTGGTAAGAAAAGAAATACTAAAGCTTCTGGAGGTAGGTATAATTTATCCCGTTGCCGATAGTCAGTGGGTAAGCCCTGTCCATTGTGTCCCTAAGAAGGGAGGTATTACTGTTGTTCCTAATGATAAAGATGAATTGATCCCACAAAGAATTGTTACAGGATATATAATGGTAATTGATTTCCGCAAACTAAATAAAGCTACTAAAAAGGATCATTACCCTTTACCTTTTATTGATCAAATGCTAGAAAGATTATGCAAACATACACATTTTTGCTTTCTAGATGGTTTCTGGTTTCTCTCAAATACCTGTGTCAAAAGAGGATCAAGAAAAGACCACTTTTACTTGCCCTTTCGGTACCTTTTCTTATAGACGTATGCCTTTTGGTTTATGTAATGCACCTGCTACCTTTCAAAGATGCATGATGGTTATATTCTCGGATTTTTGTAAAAAGATTGTTGAGGTTTTCCTGGATGATTTCTTCGTATATGGAACTTCTTTTGATGATTGCTTGAGCAATCTTGATCGAGTTTTGTAGAGATGTGAGGAAACTAACCTTGTCTTGAATTGGGAGAAGTGCCACTTTATGGTTAATGAAGGTATTGTCTTGGGGCATAAAATTTCTGAAAGACGTATTGAAGTTGATAAAGCTAAGGTTGATGCTATTGAAAAGATGCCATGTCCCAAGGACATTAAAGGTATAAGAAGTTTCCTTGGTCATGTCGGTTTCTATAGGAGGTTCATTAAGGACTTCTCTAAAATCTCCATGCCTCTGACTAATCTCTTACAAAAAGATATTCCTTTTGTATTTGATGATGATTGTGTAGAAGCATTTGAAATACTTAAGAAAACATTGATTTCTGCACCTATTGTTCAGCCGTCTAATTGGAATTTACCCTTTGAAATTATGTGTGATGTTAGTGATTACGTTGTAGGTGTTGTTCTAGGACAAAGAGTTGATAAGAAATTAAATGTTATCCAATATGCTAGTAAGACTCTAGACAGTGCTCAAAGAAATTATGCCACTACTGAAAAGGAATTTTTAGCAATTGTATTTGCTTGTGATAAGTTCAGACCTTATATTGTTGATTCTAAAGTAACTGTTCACATTGATCTTGCTGCTATTATATATCTCATGGAAAAGAAAGATGCTAAACCTAGACTTATTAGATGGGTTCTGAGGGAGTCCTGGATTAGGGGGTATCCGGACAGCCGGACTATATCCTTTGGCCGGACTGTTGGACTATGAAGATACAAGATTGAAGACTTTGTCTCGTGTCCGGATGGGACTCTACTTGGCGTGGAAGGCAAGCTTGGTAATACGGATATGTAGATCTCCTTCCTTGTAACCGACTCTGTGTAACCCTAGCCCCCTCCGGTGTCTATATAAACCGGAGGGTTTAGTCCGTAGGACAAGAACAACAATCATACCATAGGCTAGCTTCCAGGGTTTAGCCTCTACGATCTCGTGGTAGATCAACTCTTGTAATACTCATATCATCAAGATCAATCAAGCAGGAATTAGGATATTACCTCCATCGAGAGGGCCCGAACCTGGGTAAACATTGTGTCCCCTGCCTCCTGTTACCATCCGCCTTAGACGCACAGTTCGGGACCCCCTACCCAAGATCCGCCGGTTTTGACACCAACATTGGTGCTTTCATTGAGAGTTCCACTATGCCATCACCATAAGGCTTGATGGCTCCATCGATCATCAGTAACGATGCCGTCTAGGGTGAGGTCTTCCTCCCCGGACCGATCTTTGTATTCGGCGGCTTCGCACTGCGGGCCAACTCGCTTGGCCATCTGGAGCAGATCGAGAGCTATGCCCCTGGCCACCAGGTCAGGATCGGAAACTTGAGCTACACCGCCGATATCCACGGAGACTTGATCTTCGACGGATTCGAGCCCTTGCCAGGTGCGCCGCACGATAACTACGAGCATGATATAGCTCTGCCCTTGGACGGTGTCCGGGAGATCGCACCGGCAGCTACTCCGGCCTCTAATCTGAAGCAAATTGCGCCATCGGAGGATGGGTGGATATACCCCGCCAAGGAGGTTGTACTCTTAGCGGCGATAGAGCCGGATATTAACCTTACCCGTCACGAGAGCCGTGATGCCGAACCACTGGATTCATCTCCGGCCACGGACTCCGAGCCGCCTGCGCCTATGCCTATCGAATCCGATTGGGCGCCGATCATGGAGTTCACCTCCGTGGATATCTTTCAGCACTCTCCCTTCGGCGATGTGCTAAACTCGTTAAGATCTCTCTCCCTGTCAGGAGAGCCTTGGCCGAACTATGTCCGGCTAGGATGGGATGCGGACGACGAATAAATTCGCTCCCCACCGACCACCCACTTAGTAGCCACTGTCGATGATTTAACCGACATACTCGACTTCGACTCCGAAGACATTGATGGTATGGATGATGATGCAGGAGACGAACAGGAACCACTGCCCACAGGGCACTGGACCGCCACCTCATCATATGATATATACATGGTGGATACACCCAAAGAAGGGAATGGCGATAAGACAGCGGAGGATGACCCCTCCAAGCAGCAACCCAAGCGTCGACGTCAGCGGCGCCGCTCTAAGTCTTGCCATAGCAAAAGTAGTGATACCGGCACAAGAGACAATAACATTCCGGACAGTGCCGAAGACGACGACAATCCCCTCTAGCAAGATTTAGAGCGAGAGGATGACCAAGCCAGCCCTCCTGAGCAGGCAACGGATGGATAAGCAGAGGATGACAATTTCATGCCTCTCTTCG
Source organism: Aegilops umbellulata (assembly GCA_032464435.1). Lineage (NCBI taxonomy): Eukaryota > Viridiplantae > Streptophyta > Magnoliopsida > Poales > Poaceae > Aegilops > Aegilops umbellulata. Next base: position 596,883,931 of record CP136058.1, on the reverse strand, counting down.
AAGACGAGGTGAGCCTGGGCGAAGAAGAATTTATCGTGCCTGAGGATCCCGTCGAGCAGGAGCGCTTTAAGCACCGGCTTATAGCCACAACAAATAGCGTGAAGAAAACGCAACAACAACTTCGAGCTGATCAAGATTTGCTAGCAGACTGATGGACTGAAGTCCTTGCGGCCGAGGAATATGAACTCGAACGCCCCTCCAAGGGTTACCCAAAGCGCAGGTTGCTACCCCGACTAGAGGAGGAAACCTTAAAATCAACATCACCAGCGTACGATGCGGCTGATCGGCCACCTCGTGGCTGAGACAGAGAGATAGTTCAGCCTGATGCTCAGCCCGCACCCCGCCGCCGCTCAAACAAAAACGCAAAGGCCCGGGGCAACACGCGAGACCTGCGAGACGTATTGGAAAACAGGGCAAAATACGCAAGATCGATCTACGGATTAAGGGGTGCGCACCGACGCGGGATGATGACCGTCACGCCGGATACAGTAAAAGTAAATCCGGCCGGGCCGAACACAGCAGACAAGACTCATACGAACTGCATCGTGATATAGCCCAGCACAGAGGTGCCGCACACCCCTTTGCTTCACTGACGAAGTAATGGATCATGAATTCCCAGAGGGTTTTAAACCCGTAAATATCGAATCATATGATGGTACAACAGATCCCGCGGTATGGATCGAGGATTTCCTCCTCCACATCCACATGGCCCGCGGTGATGATCTACATGCCATCAAGTATCTCCCACTAAAACTCAAAGGACCAGCTCGGCATTGGCTCAATAGCTTGCCAACAGACTCCATTAGCTATTGGGAGGATCTGGAAGATGCATTCCTTGACAACTTCCAGGGCACTTATGTGGGACCACCGGATGCCGATGACTTGAGCCATATAACTCAGCAGCCGGAGGAATCGGCCAGGCAATTCTGGACACGGTTCCTAACTAAGAAAAATCAAATTGTCGATTGTCCGGATGTAGAGGCCTTAGCGGCATTTAAGCATAACATCCGTGACGAGTGACTCGCCTGGCACCTCGGCCAGTAGAAGCCGAAATCTATGGCAGCCCTCACAACACTCATGACCCGCTTTTGCGCGGGAGAGGATAGCTGGCTGGCTCGCAGCAACAACATATCAAGAAACCTTGGCACTTCGGATACCAAGGATAGTAACGGCAGACCACGCCGTAGCAGACACAAGCGCCGTAACAACGGCGATAATGCCGAGGATACGACAGTCAATGCCATATTTAGTGGCTCTAAACCCGGTCAGCGGAAAAAGCCATTTAAAAGAAGTACCCCGGGCCCGTCCAGTCTGGACCGCATACTCGATCCCTCGTGTCAAATACACGGCACCCCCGATAAGCCAGCCAATCACACCAAAGAGAGTGCTGGGTGTTCAAATAGGCCGGCAAGTTAAATGCCGAAAACAAGGACAAGGAGCTGCACAGTTACGACAAGGAGGAGCCCTGACCGCCGAACACGGGAGGACAGAAGAGGTTTTCCCCACAAGTAAGGATGGTAAACATGATATATGCAACCCACATCCCCAAGAGGGAACGGAAGCGTGCACTAAGGGACGTCTATGCGATGGAGCCCGTCGCCCCAAAGTTCAACCCATGGTCCTCTTGTCCGATCACCTTTGATCACAGGGACCGCCCCACTAGTACCCGTCATGGTGGATCTGCCGCATTGGTCTTAGACCCCATCATTGACGGATTTCATCTCACTCGAGTCCTTATGGACGGCGACAGCAGCCTGAACCTGCTCTATCAGGATACAGTGCGCAAAATGGGTATAGACCCCTCGAGGATCAAACCCACAAAAACGACCTTTAAAGGCGTCATCCCAGGTGTAGAGGCCCATTGCACGGGCTCAATCACACTGGAAGTGGTCTTCGGATCTCCGGACAACTTCCGAAGCGAGGAGTTAATCTTCGATATCGTCCCGTTCCGCACTATCACGCACTGCTCGGGCGAACCGCATTTGCAAGATTCAATGCGGTACCACATTATGCATACCTCAAGCTCAAGATGCAAGGACCCAGGGGGGTCATAATAGTCAATGGAAACACAGAGCGCTCGCTCCGCACGGAGGAGCACACTGCGGCCCTCGCAGCAGAAGCACAAAGCAGCCTCTTAAGGCAATCCAGCAATTCGGTTATAAAGCCCCCGGACACCGTCAAGCGAGTCCGGAGTAACCTGCAACAGGATCGCCTGGCACGTTCAGAGCTCGCCTAGCAATTCGGCCCCCGCCCCACTCCCAGTCAAACGGCGAAATCTGTGCCGCGTGTACATAACTACGCATTGAAAATACCATGGGCATATGTGGGGGCACGACCATTGCACGTCCCACAGTGCGGCTCAACCGCCCTAGGGGCTGAATATCTTTATCATTTTCTTTCTTTCAGGACCTTACTCTCTGGAAGCCCTATCCGACAGTGCGATTGCCGGACACATCATACAACAACCAAGGTAAGAAGCTACGCCGTACAATGGAATCCCCAGGTGGTCTCTGATAACGAGCGAAATACCTGCTTTATATACCAATCCGCAGCTTGCCCCTGGATAGGACATGTCAAATAGTCCTATTTTTTGCTTATTGCACTACCTGTATCAGTACGTTTCGACATATTCTTTAAATAACAAAGCATAGCATTAGTCTATTGTTGCATTATCTATTCTTTTTTATATATGTTTATTTACAACAATCAGCAAACGTACATTCGGGTACGGCCGGTACGCCAGGGGCTTTTGTATAACCCACAATACGGCGTGAGAAGTCCGAACACTTTTGACAGTGTGGCACCCCGAACTTATAGCATTATATGCATCAGCTCCGAATCATGTCTTGGGTCAATAGTTGGGTTTGCCCGGCTCCCATGTTTTAGTACCTTACATTCCGCTATATCGGCTAAGGTAGCACTGGGAGAACTACTGCAGTTGTGTCCTGGTTCTTCCGGACGAACGCCTCAGTAGAGAAAGCCAAAGCTGACTGTCATGATGAGGCGAGAGCTAGTCGCTGTTCGAGAGGTCTCAAGTCCTTAAAGACTTTTTCCACTTCGGGTGAGGAGTCGGCCTTGTCCGACTTAGGCGTATATAGCGCCCCAAATTCGGCCTTCCGAATACTAGGGGCTTCGCCAAAATTTAAAATTGTAGACTTCTATGGCTAAGTGAGAGTGATAAAGCATTATAGTACGATTTCCTGGTTCGTTGCGCTGAGCATCTCCCTCGAAGGATCCAAAAATGGGAAAAGAGTGCTCAAATTTATCCCGAACACCCCAGCAGTAGCTGCATGGGGGCAGAAGCCGACGACTGGCCAACTCTCAGATTTTATAAACGGCCGCACAGAAGGTAATATTTTAAATTCAAAAAGCGTTGCATAGCGCAAATGAAATAGTTTTCATATTACAGAATCACATGAGCAAGTTCATTCAAACATTACATCTTTGGTACACTCCTCCGCCACAAGGCGGGCACCCTTCAGGACACCGTCATAATACATTTCGGGGCGGCGATGCTCCTTGCCCTGCGGCGGCCCCTCCTTCACCAGCTTCTCGGTGTCCATCTTGGCCCAGTGCACTTTCGCACGGGCAAAAGCCCTGCGGGCACCTTCGATGCAGACGGACCGCTTTCTGTCTTCCAGCCGTGGGCAGGCATCCACAAGCCGCCTCACCAGGCTGAAGTAGTTGTTCGGCAGGGGCTCGCCAGGCCAAAGCCGGACTATGAGACCCTTCATGGCTTGTTCGGCGGCCTTGTGAAGCTCGACCAATTGCTTTAGCTGGTCGCTCAAGGGCATCGGGTGTTCGGTCCCAGTATACTGGGACAAGAACAACTTCTCCGTCGAGCTCCCCTCCTCAGCCCGGTAGAACTCTGCGGCATCAGACACACTACGGGGCAGATCTGTGAACGCTCCTGGAGAGCTTCGAACTCGGGTAAGTAAAAAGAAATTTTCTTTCACATGCTTGCTTTGCATATTGAATGCCTTACCCGCCGCTATCTTCTTAACCGCCTCAATTTCCTGGAGGGCCTTTTGGGCTTCGGCCTTGGCATGTTTCGCGCTGTCGAGCGCCTTGGCAAGCTCGGACTCTCGCGTCTTCGAGTCAAGCTCCAGGGCCTCGTGCTTCTTGATGAGAGCCTGGATCTCTTGCTGTACCTCGCCTACCCGGGCCTCTTGCTTTTCTCGCTCAGCGCGCTCCTTGGCCGCTTTGTTTTCGGCCTCAGACAGCGCATTCTGGAGGGTCGCCACCTCGGTCGTGGCCCCTGGCAAAATTCATGATGATCCTATTATTCTTCAACCAAATATTTTTTCATATAGACAAGGTACCGCTTACCTTTTTTCTCCTCGAGCTGCCTCTTGGCAAGGCCGAGCTCTTCCCCGGACCGCTCAAGGTCCTGCTTCAGTGCAACAACCTCCGCAGTACGTGCGGAAGCGGACAGCAGTGAAGCCTGCATATTCACATAGACATGTTATAATTAGACTCCTGTAATTATTATTCGATCCTCTATTCAGCTTTTCTTCGCGAACGCCAAACAGAGCATCAGGGGCTACTGTCTATATGGTTATATTTTCCTATAATCTGATTACTTACCTGAAAGCCTGTTAGGAGGCTGGCACAAGCTTCAGTTAGTCCGCTTGTGGCGGACTGAACCTTCTCAATCACCACACTAATGATAGTGCGGTGCTCTTCGTCGATGGAAGCGCCGTGATGGACAGAGGTCACCGGCACGGGTGGCTTGCCCCTCTTAACGGGGGGTCGCCTGACAGAGTCCGGAACCACTGAAGGTTCCGGCGCAGTGTTCGGCTGGAGGCCGAACTCGGAGCCCATGGGAGCCTTGCTCCCTTTGCGCCCAGGGTCCGGAATGTCGCCTTGAGGCGCCTCCAGGGCTACCTCCCCCCGGCTCGGTGCCCTTTGAGACAACACCTCGACGTTGTCCGCAGGCCGAGGGGTGGAGGCGGTCGGAAGTGAATCACTATTCATATCCGACGGGTCCAAAGAACCATTCGACGAAGATACGTCAATATGGGCTCGAGACGGACTGCATAATCATGTTCGACGTGATGAGAAGCAGTGCGATAAAATATATCAAGAATTATTATGGTATCCGGATACTTATGACTTCGCCAGGGGCTTGTCCCTGGGCAACCACTCATCGTCGCTGTAGGCGGCGGTCGTGGAGCAATCCGGAAGGAGGGTCCTTCCCTTCTTGGACCCTCCGGCCTCCCCGGCTGGGGCGGCCTTCCTTTTCTTGTCTCCCCCAGCTGGGGGGGGGAGAACTTTCCTCCTCCTCCTCCTCCTCGTCATGGGAGGAGTGCGCTCGGAGTGTTCGGACGGTGAATCCAACACAGCCTTGCGCCGGAGACCCTGTCGGGTCCCCGCGGCCTTCTTCTTGGCCTTCTTCGCCGGCACCTCGTAAGGCGCTGGAACCAGCTTCCTCGTTAGGAGGGCATCTGCTAGATCTTCGGGCAGGGGGGCTGGACAATCGATCTGCTCCGCTGTCGCCACCCAGCCCTGATAAATAGCGTGGAGGCTTAGATCCCACACATGGTTTTACTGGGGAAAATAAACATCTTGTGAGATATAAAAACTTACCGGATTGGCATGGCGCTTTGCGCTGAGTCCGCGGTCCTCGGTAAGGGGAGGAGGTACCTCAGCGCCCTTGAACAACACCTTCCAGACGTCCTTGTGCATTGTGTCGAAGAGCTCTTGCAGCGTCTGGTGCTCGGCCGGGTCGAACTCCCACAAATTAAATGCCCGTCGTTGACACGGAAGGATCCGGCGGACGAGCATGACCTGGACATGATGAGCTTGATTTTCTTGCTCATCATGTTCTGGACACAAGTCTGGAGTCCGGTCAGCTCTACCGAGGAACCCCAGGATAGGCCCTTCTCTTTCCAGGAAGTGAGCCGCATGGGGATTCCGGATCGGAATTCGGGGGCCGCCACCCAGTTGGTGTCGCGTGGCTCGGTGATGTAGAACCACCCCAATTGCCACCCCTTTATGGTATCCACGTAGGAGCCTTCGAGCCAGGTGACATTAGGCATTTTGCCCACCATGGCACCTCCACAGTCCGCTTGCTGGCTGCACACCACCTTCGGTTTAACATTGAAGGTCTTCGACCGTAAGCCGAAGGGGGGTTTGATGCGGAGGAAGGCCTCGCACACAACGATAAACGCCGAGATGTTGAGGATAAAATTGGGGGCCAGATCGTGAAAATCCACCCCGTAGTATAACATGAGTCCGCGGACAAATGGATGAAGGGGAAACCCCAGTCCGCGGATGAAGTGGGTAAGGAAAACCACCCTCTCATGGGATTCGGGTGTAGGGATGATCTGCCCCGCATCTGGCAGCCGGTGCGATATCCACGACCAGATATCTGGCTCCTTGTAGCTTTGTAATGTCCTCCTCCGTAACGGAGGAGACCATCCACTTGCCTCCCGCTCCGGACATGCTTGGAGTGGTTTAGGGAGAAGATGCGAACTTGGGTGTTGGAGCTCGAGTGCGCGAGAATGGATGAGCAAGGAGGAAGAAGGCGTGGGTAAAAAGAGGAATCTTTGTCCCTTTTATAGGGGCGGAGGGAACTATGCGCCTCCCCACAAGCCTAGTAAAACTCACTTATCCCCCATGCGCCATAATTGATGGCACGGTTGGGTTACCCACACCCGTATTGATGCGAATCATGTGATAAAGGGACACGATCTGTGCTTCGACAAGACGTGCCAAGGAAACCGCCTCGCAATATGTGCAGTAGCTGGTTGTGAAAAACGGCTCGGATAATGACCGGGCCATGGTGTGATGTCATGCTACAAAACGGTCGGCAGATTAGATGTGTGGAAATATTATTCTCTCTATGGTGGTATGTGGAACTTGTTTTGCAGAGCCGGACACTATCCTTGTGTTCGAAATCTTCTATGGATTATTCGGAGGAGGAACCCGCCTTGCAATGCCGAAGACAAATCTGCGCGCCGGACTCATCGTCATTGAAGCCTGGTTCAGGGGCTACTGAGGGAGTCTTGGATTAGGGGGTATCCGGACAGCCGTTCTATATCCTTTGGCCGGACTATTGGACTATGAAGATACAAGATTGAAGACTTCGTCTCGTGTCCGGATGGGACTCTCCTTGGCGTGGAAGACAAGCTTTGTAATACAGATATGTAGATCTCCTTACTTGTAACCGACTCTGTGTAACCCAAGCCCCCTCAAGTGTCTATATAAACCGGAGGGTTTAGTCCGTAGGACAAGAACAACAATCATACCATAGGCTAGCTTCTAGGGTTTAGCCTCTACGATCTCATGGTGGATCAACTCTTGTAACAGTCATATCATCAAGATCAATCAAGCAGGAAGTACGGTATTACCTCCATCGAGAGGGCCCGAACCTGGGTAAACATTGTGTCCCCTGCCTCCTGTTACCATCCGCCTTAGACGGACAGTTTGGGACCCCCTACCTGAGATCCCACTACTAGGAAAAGGGCTATAGATGGAATTGACACTAATGACGCACCAGACATGTGGTGCGCCATTACTATATACTAATGGCGCACCATGTGTTGGTACGCCAATAGTGTCCAAATACTAATGGTGCACCACATCCACGGTGCGCCATTAGTAAAAAAAATTATTATTTTTTTCAAAACTACTAATGGCGCATCGTGGGAGTGGTGCGCCATTAGAAGTTTTGAAAAAAAAGTAAAAAAAAATTGTTAGTAATGGCGCACCTGTGGACAGTGCGCCATTACTAGTAAAAAATTCAAAAAAAATTCAAATTTTTTAATATATTTTTTTCAAAACTAGTAATGGCGCACCGTGGGTGTAGTGCGCCATTACTAGTTTAACTACTAATGGCGCACCACCCCACGGTGCGTCATTATTAGTTTGCCCGGCTTCCATCGAATGCACCCCCCGGTGGACCGCCTTATTAGTTTAAAAAAATAAAAAAAATGATAAAAATGTCAAAAAAATAAAAGAAAATAAGTTTCCCATGTGATATGTGGTCTAGTTGTTGGGAAAATTTACAAATATAAATTTCGACTTTATTTGCAAAATCTCTCTGGAAATTTGTAAAATGGGCATAACTTTTGCATACAAACTCGGATTAAAAAGTTTTATGTATGAAAAATCATCTACTCGAAAAGTTACATACGAATTTAACTGGGGAAACCCCGTTAAACATTTTCAAAATCCCCAAAAACCTAACACAAAAAAGTTACGGGGCTTTCAAGATCTAGAGGCAAAAAATTCAAAAAAAGGTTTTGAAATTTTTTTTTCAAAAAATGATACGTAATATGACCGGGAAGTTTGAAATATTTTTCAAAATTTCATCATAGTCATGAACATGAACAAAGTCCTAGACATCAACAAGGTATAATAGGATTGATATGCTAGATATATCAACAAGTGCCTGTGAAGTGAGTTGTTGCTGGGGTTGGATAAAACTCTAAAGTTAAGCGTGCTTGGGCTGGAGTAGTGTGAGGATGGGTGACCTTTCGGGAAGTTTGACCATGGAGTGCGATTTGACCTGAGATTAAGCATATTGACCTGAGATTAAGCCATAGTGACCTGAGATTAAGAAAAAAACGAAAAAAAAATTTAAAAAAATTCTAAAAAAAAATTGAAAAAAATTTGTTACTAATGGCGCACTTCTATGTGGTGCGCCATTATTATACCAGCATTAGAAAAAAAATTCTAATGGCGTGATGCTAGTGGCGCACCAGTAGTGCGCCATTAGAAGGCAAAACTGGTGCGCCACTAGCATGCCTTTTCCTAGTAGTGTCCGCCGGTTTTGACACCGACAGGTTCTCTTGCTACAAGAATTTGATTTGCATATTATTGATAGAAAGGGAGCTGAGAACCCCGTTGCAGACAACTTGTCTAGGTTAGAGAATGTTCTTGATGACCCACTACCTATTGATGATAGCTTCCCTGATGAACAATTAAATGTCATTAATGCTTCTTGTAGTGCTCCATGGTATGCTGATTATGCAAATTATATTGTTGCTTGATAACCCACAATTATAGGGGATCAATTGTAGCCTCTTTTGATAAGTAAGCAGTGTTGAACCCAACGAGGAGCTAAAGGTAGAACAAATATTCTCTCAAGTTCTGTCGACCACCGATACAACTCGACGCACGCTTAACGTTCGCTTTACCTAGAACAAGTATGAAACTAGAAGTACTTTGTAGGTGTTGTTGGATAAGTTTGCAAGAATATAAAGAGCACGTAAATAAGAACTAGGGGTTGTTTAGAAGAAGACACAACTAAGTTAGTTTTAGTAGAGAGCTTTTGTCAACAAGAAAGTTATTTGGCCCTAGGCAATCGATAACTAGACCGTTAATCATTATTGCAATTTTATTTGAGGGAGAGGCATAAGCTAACATACTTTCTCTTCTTGGATCATATGCACTTACGATTGGAACTCTAGCAAGCACCCGCAACTACTAAAGATCATTAAGGTAAAACCCAACCATAGCATTAAAGCATCAAGTCCTCTTTATCCCATGCGCAACAACCCCCTTACTCGGGTTTGTGTTTCAGTCACTCACGCAACCCACTATAAGCGAATCATAAACGTATTGCAACACCCTACAGCGGGAATCCCTCACGCTTGCGCAACACGGAGAGCACCATAGGACAGCACCAATAATAAAACATGCAACTCAAACCAATCACGATCATCAATTAACCCATAGGACAAAACGGATCTACTCAAACATCATAGGATAGCCATACATCATTGGGAAATAATATATAGCGTTGAGCACCATGTTTAAGTAGAGATTACAGCGGGTAAAAGAGGGGTTACACCACTGCATAGAGGGAGGAAGAGTTGGTGATGATGGCGGTGAAGTTATTGGTGTAGATTGCGATGATGATGATGGCCCCGGCGGCGTTCCAGTGCCACCGGAAGCGAGGGGGAGAGAGCCCCCCTCCTTCTTCTTCTTCCTTGACCTTCTCCCTACATGGGAGAAGGGTTTCCCCTCTGGTCCTTGGTCCTCTGAGATTGGATCTGTCTCTCTGTCTATCTGTCTCTCTCTGTTTCTGCGTTCCCAGATTCTGCCCCTTCACCGTTTCTTAAATTCCCGGAGATCCGTAACTCCGATTGGATTGAATTTTGGACACGATCTCTATCCGGATATTAGCTTTATTGCGGAGAAAGAAGGGCACCAACCGCCTTACGGGGTGGCCACGAGGGTCCAGGGCGCGCCCCCTGCCTCGTGGCCCCTTGGGCATCGTATCACGTTGATTGTTCTTCCCAAAAATCACATATATTCCAAAAAAATCTCCGTCAGTTTTTATCCCGTTTGGACTCCGTTTGATAAGGATTTTCTGCGAAACAAAAAACATGCAACAAACGGGAACTAGCACTGGGTACTGGATTAATTCGTTAGTCCCAAAAAATAGTATAAAAAGTTGCCAAAAGTATATGAAAGTTGTATAATATTGGCATGGAACAATCAAAAATTATAGATACGACGGAGACGTATCAGCATCCCCAAGCTTAATTCCTGCTTGTCCTCGAGTAGGTAAATGATAAAAATATAATTTTTGATGTGGAATGTTACCTAGCATAATCTTGATCATGTAATCTAATCATGGCATGAATATTAAGACACGAGTGATTCAAAGCAATAGTCTATCATTTGACATTAAGACAATAATACTTCAAGCATGCTATAAAGCAATCATGTCTTTTCAAAATAACATGGCCAAAGAAAGTTATCCCTACAAAATCATATAGTCTAGCTATGCTCCATCTTCACCACACAAAATATTCAAATCATGCACAACCCCGATGACAAGCCAAGTAATTGTTTCATACTTTTGACGTTCTCAAACCTTTTCAACTTTCACACAATACATGAGCGTGAGCCATGGATATAGCACTGTAGGTGGAATAGAATATGATGATGGAGGTTGTGTGGAGAATACAAAAGGAAGAAAGTCTCACATCGACGCGGCTAATCAACGTGCTATGGAGATGCCCATCAATTGATGTCAATGCGAGGAGTAGGGATTGCCATGCAATGGATGCACTAAGAGCTATAAGTGTATGAAAGCTCAAACTGAAAACTAAGTGGGTGTGCATCCAACTTGCTTGCTCATGAAGACCTCGGGCATTTGAGGAAGCCCATCATCGAAATATACAAGCCAAGTTCTATAATGAAAATTCCCACTAGTATATGAAAGTGATGGTGCTACTCTGAAGCAAAAGTGTGGTAAAAGGATAGTAACATTGTCCCTTCTCTCTTTTCTCTCATTTTTTAAATTTTTTTTTCTTTTTTTTCTTTTTTGGTGGCCTTCTTCGGCCTCTTTTTTTATTTGGGCTTCTTTGGCCTCTTTTATTTTGATAACCTCACCTGGGACAATGTTCTAATAATGATGACCATCACACTTTTATTACTTACAACTCAATACTAGAACAAAGATATGACTCTATATGAATGCCTCCGGTGGTGTACCGGGATGTACAATGATCTAGCGTAGCAAAGATATCAAAAAACAGACAAGCCATGAAAATACCATGCTAGTTATCTTACGATCACGCAAAGCAATATGACAATGAATGCTCAAGTCATGTATATGATGATGATGGAAGTTGCATGGCAATATATCTCGGAATGGCTATGGAAATGCCATAATAGGTAGGTATGGTGGCTGTTTTGAGGAAGATATAAGGAGGCTTATGTGTGATAGAGTGTATCGTATCACGGGGTTTGGATGCACTGGCGAAGTTTGCACCAACTCTCGAGGTGAGAAAGGGCAATGCACGGTACCGAAGAGGCTAGCAATGATGGAAGGGTGTAGCGACCCGACCTCAGATGGTCAAGTCTCTGTGCTCCGGTGTCATCCCTGGATCAGTAATGCTGACACCACACAGTACTTCGAAGGATTTATAACAGAGTAGCAATCACACACTTATTACATCGATGTCTCAAAGAGAACTTATTACAATAAATATGGCTTAAGGCCATCTAATTATGATAACAGCGGAAAACTTGGAAGATAAGTGAGTCCATCAACTCCAACGGCATCACTGAGTATAGAACCACGACCTAAAAGCACCTTACTCGTCGTCTGAAAAGTCTGCAACATGAAACGTTGCAGCCCGAAAACGGGTCAGCACATGTAATATGCTGGCAATGTAACACATAGAGAATAATGAATGATAAGCCTATACTACATGCATGTATGGCTGGTGGAAAGGCTCTATGGTTACAATTTTGCGTAAAGCCAGTTTTTCCCTACTGCAAAGGAATAAATGTATTTAACTATCATGGTGGTTGTTAAACATCGCGAACGGTTGACAGCATTCCGATCCCAATTAAAAGTAATCATCAATAACCCAACAATATTAATTAGAAGTAACATGATGAGATTCACATGATATTCAAGTACTAGATACTCAAGTTGTCCATAACCGGGGACACGGCTAATCATGATTAGTTTGTACACTCTGCAGAGGTTTGCGCACTTTTCCCCACAAGACTCGATCGCCTCCGTTTGGTTTCTCGCACTACATGGTGTTTGAGAAACGGATGACCGAGACATAGTCTTTCAGAAGCGCTAGCACCTTACGTTTGGATAGACCTGTACACCTACTTTCCCCTACATCTGCTAGTCTACCCTGTAAGAGTTCGCACGACTTAATCAACTATGCCAGAGCCCATAATGGCTTGTGGCTGCACACAGAAGTTACTAGCATGAATGATCTTATGATCCCTTTGAGCCTGGGTGGCGGTCAAAAAAAACAGGCAAGTCCTGATGGAAACCAGGTGCCTCAATCCTCCCAGATGTGTATTTAAGTTGCCACCTTAGATAAACCATTTAAAATTAACAAACTCACATCTGTCATGGATATCACTCACCCAAATCCACGTCTACTAGCATAGCATGGCATAATAAGCAAACGTAGAAGTAACTCCCAAAGGATTCATAAGTAAAACAGGTAATAGGTACTACCTCATCTACTTCCCATCCCACAATTTAATTAGATCCTAATCATGCAATGTGTGAGGATTGATCTAATGCAATAAAACTGGGCAATGAGAAGGTATGATCAAAGTGTTACTTGCCTTGCTGAGGATCTGTGAAACCTAGAGCTTCGAAATAACAGGCGGCGCACTCCGGGTGATCTATCGCAGACAAACAACAAGCATACAATAAGTACTCATCTAATGCACAGGTAAAACTCGAATAAGAGGTCTAACCAGAAAGTTCAACTTAAGAACTCCGGTTGCAAAAAGAATCAAATCGAACAAAGCAACGGAAAACAAACGGCGGAAGAAAACAACTCGGTTCTAGCAAGTTGAATCTAGGTCAAATTTTACAGTAGCAAAACTTTGTTTAAGTTGATTATTCGGAAAGAGGGTTTCGAAACGAAACTCCAGGCGCTTGAATCACCTGATTCCGATAAACGAGCGAGAAGATAAACTAGAAAGAAGATCGGATCTGAAATCGCGATCAGAAAATTCGCGGAATAAATCCGACGAAAAAGAAAAACGACGAACGGTTAAACGAACGGACGTTCGTTAACCGAGGCTAACCGGTGATCGCGTTCGTTAAAACAAACGGTCCGGCGAACGCTCGCTAAACAATAAAACCAGAAATAAAACCGATCTAGGGTTTTTGAAAAAACCGAAGCAAATAAACCGGAACGGTTTTTGAGAAAAACCGAACCGAGGGGAGGGGCGCGGCGCGGGGCTACCTCGTCGGCGCGGGGCTCCGGCATGGGCGGCGGGGTGGCGCGGGGCGAGGCGCGGCAGGCGGCGGCGGCGGGCGGCGGCGAACGGCGGCGAGCGCTGGCGGCGGGCGGCGGCGGCGCTGCTGCTGCTGCTGCTGCGGGAGGGGGCGGGGCGGCGGCGGCTTGGGGTGGAGAGGAGAGGGGGGGTATATATAGAGGGGAGGGGGAGGTGTTGGCTTGGGGGAGGGGGCAAGCCAGGGAGGAGGAGGAGTCCTCCTCCGACTCGTCGGCGGCGGCGCTGTGCGCGGGCGCGCGCGCACGGGGAGGCGGCGGTGCGGGCCGCTCGGCTGGGCCCTTGGCCCAGTCGGGCGCTGCGGATTTTTTTAATAGTTTTGCACGCAGAAAAACGAATAAAATAAAATCTAAACGAACTCCAAAATTTCTAAAGTAAATTTTCCCCGACTCCAAAAAACGAGTCGAACAAAATGAACTTTTGTCTCGGACCTAGATGCAATTTTTGAAATACGTATTTTTTTCCTAATGCAAATAAAATGCAAATAAACTCCGGAAAAATCTAAAATTTGATTTATTTATTAAATCTTCATTTTTCCTAAATTTTTGGGAAAGTCATATTATTCCCTCTCATATGTTTGATATTGGAAAAATAATTGAAGATAAAATAAATAAAATCAAATGATCCTCTTTTCAAAATTTTGAGAAAAACTCAAATATGAAAATGACGAAATCTCCAACTCTCTCCGAGGGTCCTTGAGTTGCGTGAAATTTCTAGGATCGCCAAAATGCAAGAAAATATGATATGCATAATGATCTAATGTATAACATTCCAAATTGAAAATTTGGGATGTTACAAAGGGTGAGAGTGCGTATAATCCACTCAACATTAGTCATAAAGAACTCACATACTTATTGCAAAAGTCTATTAGTCATCGAAGCAAAGTACTACGTGCATGCTTTAGGGGGATAGATTGGTAGGAAAATACCATCGCTCGTCCCCGACCGCCACTCATAAGGAAGACAATCAATAAATACCTCATGCTCCGACTTCATCACATAACGGTTCACCATACGTGCATGCTACAGGAATTGCAAACTTCAACACAAGTATTTCTACAATCCACAACTACCCACTAGCATGTCTAATATCACCATCTTTATATCGCAAAACTATTGCAAGGAATCAAACATATCATATTCAGTGATCTACAAGTTTTATGTAGGATTTTATGACTAACCATGTGAATGACCAGTTCCTGCCATCTCTCTAAATAGATATAAGTGAAGCAAGAGAGTCTAATTCTTTCTACAAAAGATACGCCCACGCTCTAACAAATATAAGTGAAGCAAAAGAGCATTCTACAAATGGTGGTTTTCTATGTGAAGAGAAACAGGCAATCCAAACTTCAAATGATATAAGTGAAGCACATGAAGCATTCTATAAGGCCATACTCAAAAGATATAAGTGAAGTGCAAAGAGCATTCTATAAATCAACCATGGACTATCTCATACTAGCATGGTGCATAAAATAAAAGTGAAAACAAAATGCAAAAGACGCTCCAAGATTTGCACATATCGCACGAACGAAACGAATCCGAAAACATACCGATACTAGTTGAAGAAAGATGGCATGCCTTCCGGGGCATCCCCAAGCTTAGACGCTTGAGTCTCCTTGAATATTTACTTGGGGTGCCTTGGGCATCCCCAAGCTTGAGCTCTTGCCTCTCCTTCTTCTCTCATCGAGACATCCACGATCTTCGAACACTTCATCCACACAAAACTCAACAGAAAGCTCAGTAAGATCCGTTAGTATAATAAAGCAAATCACTACTCTAAGTACTATTGCAAACCAATTCATATTTTGTTATTGCATTGTAGCTACTATAATACAACTTTTCCATGGCTTAATCCACTGATAGAAATTGATAGTTTCATCAAAATAAGCAAACTATGCATCAAAAACAGAATATGTCTTAAACAGGACAGTCTGTAGTAATCTGAACATTCACCATACTTCTGTTACTCCAAAACTTCTACCAAAATTAGGAAAAATAAAAAAATGCATATAAAGGCAGTGCAAAAAGTTTCTGAACTTTTTGGCGTTCCAGTAAAAAATGTAAAATCATGCACTACAGCCAAAGTTTCTGTTCTGCACCGCAGAAACCAACAAGCAAACTAAACATCCTGAAGGCAAATCTTGGCACATTATTTTTATGATACAATGGAATTGTACAAGCGGATAATTATTTTTGTTGAAAAGTTTCTATAATCAAGATTCACAAAGTTTCTGTGAGCATGAACAAAGTTCAAGGAGCTCCCCCACTTCAACAATGCTTGTCGCTCTCACTTTCACTTTCCTTTTTGAAAAGTTTTGGGTTCCCCTCTTTATTTTTTTGTTTTTAAACTATATAAAAGCACTCAACAGAAATAAATGACTTCTAAAACTTTCGGGTTGTCTCCTT
The DNA here is from genome assembly GCA_032464435.1 of Aegilops umbellulata. Taxonomy (NCBI): domain Eukaryota; kingdom Viridiplantae; phylum Streptophyta; class Magnoliopsida; order Poales; family Poaceae; genus Aegilops; species Aegilops umbellulata. The sequence continues at coordinate 596,867,774 of CP136058.1, read as the reverse complement.
GGCAGCGCTTTCTTTAAAGCCATTAAGCTAGGCAAATAGTGCTCAAGTAATGGATCCACCCGGATCCCAAGGTATATCAAATCCAATTTTAATTAAAAATGATTTGTGATTTAGTAGTGAGCACAAAGTAACATATATCAAGCAATGACAAAGTCTAACACTCTTCCTATGCATCAGCATGTCATAAAAGAACAATTCATGCACACATAATAAAGGCCAATGCATAGTATAAATAGTTTCTTGCAATTTTATCATATTGGAAACATGGAGAGGCGGAGATGTAGTTACTCTCTCATAGTAATTGCAAGTAGGAGCAGCGAGCACATGCATATTATATTCATCAAGATCATCATGTGCAAGGGTAAAAGGCAACCCATCAATATAATCCTTAATAAGTGCAAACTTCTCCAATACAGTGTAGTCGGGAGAATCTAAAAAGATAATAGGACTATCATGCGTGGGTGCAATAGCAACAATTTCATGTTTGACATAAGGAACTATAGCAAGTTCATCTCCATAAGCATAATTCATATTGGCATCTTGGCCACAAGAATAGCAAGCATCATCAAAAAGGGATATTTAAAAAGAATCAACGGGATCATAACAATCATCATAGCAATCATCCTTCGGTAAGCACGAAGGGAAATTAAACAATGTATGGGATAAGGAGTTACTGTCATTAGAAGGTGGTCACGGGTGATCAATCCGTTCTTCCTCCTTTTGTTCTTTGCTCTCCTCCTCATCTTTTTCATCCAATGAGCTCACAATGTCATTAATTTCTTCTTCCATAGACTCCTGCAAAATATTAGTCTCTTCTTGGATAGCGGAGGAGTCCTCAATATATGGTTTAATATAAGGATTAGAAGCATAATTATCATAGCAATATTTAAGTATGGCAAAATTTTCAGATTTGTAAAGAGTAGCATCATACTTTGGAATCAAAGAAGCAATTTCATAAGCACCCTTAAAAGCAACAAATTCTTCAATTTGTTGAATATCATAGTAATTATGAACACCCTTAGCATACAAAGATACGATTCCATTATCACTATACTCACATTGGTAAGGAAGGTGTTTCTTAGGGTTTTCAGAACAACAAGTAACATCATATATTTCACATAAATTCCAAGCATAGCATTGCAAACGATGAATTTGATCCAGTAAAAGTTTCCCTTTTTCAGATATGCAGTGTCGCACATAACAAGCATGCTCATCTAAAGATTTTCCCTCAACTAAACTAGTTGGGGTTTCAGCCCGAGCACATAGGGATCGAAGATGATCCAAGTAAAAAGCTTCAGGAGTGTGATAGATTTTGAGTGGTTCTTCAACCATTGGTGTAGTAGGTACAACTAATTTTTTTGGTATTTTGCCTTTCCTACCCATAACTAAAGATAGAAAACAAGAGCACAAAATAAAAACTACTTAATGATAAAGCAAACAAGCACACACGAGAATATTCACCCCACACTATGACTCCCCGGCAACGGCGCCAGAAAAGTGTCTTGATAAGCCACAAGTATATGAGATCAATTGTAGCCTCTTTCGATAAGTAAGAGTGTCGAACCCAACGAGGAGCTAAAGGTAGAACAAATATTCCCTCAAGTTCTATCGACCACCGATACAACTCTACGCACGCTTAACGCTCGCTTTACCTAGAACAAGTATGAAACTAGAAGTACTTTGTAGGTGTTGTTGGATAAGTTTGCGAGAATATAAAGAGCACGTAAATAAGAACTAGGGGCTGTTTAGAAGAAGACACAACTAAGTTAGTTTTAGTAGAGAGCTTTTGTCAACAAGAAAGTTATTTGTCCTAGGCAATCGATAACTAGACCGGTAATCATTATTGCAATTTTATTTGAGGGAGAGGCATAAGCTAATATACTTTCTCTTTTTGGATCATATGCACTTATGATTGGAACTCTAGCAAGCATCCGCAACTACTAAAGATCATTAAGGTTGAAAGATCGTGGATGTCGCCTAGAGGGGGGGGGGGTGAATAGGCGCTTTAAAATAATTACGGTTTAGGCTTGAACAAATGCGGAATAAACCTAGCTGTTAATTTGACAAGCACAAAACCTACAACAACTAGGCTCACCTATGTGCACCAACAACTTATGCTACGCAAGATAAACAACTAAGTGATAGCAAGATATATGACAAGAAACAATATGGCTATCACAGTGTAAAGTGCATAAGTAAAGGGCTCGGGTAAGAGATAACCGAGGCATGCGGAGACGACGATGTATCCCGAAGTTCACACCCTTGCGGATGCTAATCCCCGTTTGGAGCGGTGTGGAGGCACAATGCTCCCCAAGAAGCCACTACGGCCACCGTAATCTCCTCACGCCCTCGCATAATGCAAGATGCCGTGATTCCACTAAGGGACCCTTGAGGGCGGTCACCAAACCCATACAAATGGCAACCCTTGGGGCGGTCACCAAACCCGTACACTTTGGCAACCCTTGGGGGCGGTCACCGGTACCCGTCAAATTGCTCGGGGCGATCTCCACAACCTAATTGGAGACCCCGACGCTTGCCCGGAGCTTTGCACCACAATGATTGAGCTCCGAACACCACCAACCGTCTAGGGCGCCCAAGCACCCAAGAGGAACAAGCTCAAGGGTACCAAGCACCCAAGAGTAATAAGCTTCTCAACTTGTAACTTCCACGTATCACCGTGGAGAACTCAAACCGATGCACCAAATGCAATGGCAAGGGCACATGGAGTGCCCAAGTCCTTCTCTCTCAAATCCCACCAAAGCAACTAATGCTATGGAGGAAGATGAGAGGAAGAACAAGAAGGAGAACACCAAGAACTCCAAGATCTAGATCCAAGGGTGTCGGTGTACTAATGTAGGGGTGCCTTGAGTACCCCGAACTTGTGCACGGGCAGTAGCAGCCCCCTGCGGCAAAGGCTAGCTTGGGGTACGCCAAAACCCTTCCATGGCCCTCTTTTGGCCATCCAAGGGCAAAGTACGAAGACAAGGCCCCGGCAAGAAGCGCTTGCCGGGCCAGGGAGACAAGGCCCCGGCAAGAGGAGCTTGCCGGGACGTCCAAGCTGAAGCACGAGGGACCCCCCCCCCCCCGCGGGAGGAGCTCGCCGGGGGGCCCACCAAGGCAACTCAGGGAAGACTCGCCCTGGCGCACCGTGCGCCCCGGCAAGGCCCGGCGGACGGCGAGTACCCGGGCGCGGCAAGACAGCTGCCGCGGCAAGCCACATGCCGCGGCAGGCCACCTCCTCAGGACTGCGCTCCAGCTCGCCCCGCCCACGCGTCGCTTTGGGGTTTTCCCAGAGGTGCATGGCAGGACACCGCGCGGCAGAGGCATGCGGTGGCATGCAACGCTGACAAGGCCGCTCTCGTGGCAAACGGGGGCGCCCCTAACGGTCCGCCTCAGCACTGTTCGGGCGACCCAGATGGGCATTTAATGCCCTTGTCCCCCGCCGTCAGAGTTAGGTGCGATAGCACTGTGCAACCACTGTGCACATAGTTCTTTCTCTTTTTTACCCTCACCTACACTGCCACATGTGGGCAATCCCTTGACATATAAAAGGAGACCCCATGCGCATGTAGGGGGAGGAGAGGAATCCATTCGCGTCCAGTCTCGCGAGAAGCTCGAGTGTACTGTAGCACCTCGCGCTTTCGAGCAAGAACCCAAATCAACCAGACAAGCAGCAGTAGGGTTTTACGCACCAATGCGGCCCGAAGCTGGGTAAAATCGTTGTTTGTGTGTGTGTCGCCTCGATCCGCTCTTTGTGCAGCCTCCGCCCCCGCCGAACCAAGAAAGGGGCTCCGTCCCCATAGGTGTTCGAGGAGGCCGATTCCCCCCGACATCTATGGCGCGCCAGGTAGGGGGCGTCGAGGCTGTGCGAACCTGATCCGGCGTCAGCACAGGCTAGATCTCCATCGCCTCCATCGGCATGCCACCGAAGAAGAAAGCTCCGGAGGTGGCTGCCCCGTCCACGCCGAACCCACCGCCCGCGGAGCAGGTGGATGGTGGGGAAGGCGCCGGCGGAGGAACGGGCGTCGTTGGACCAGTTCGTGGCGTCACGGTGTCCGAGATCGTTCTGCGCTCCTCCTAGGAGGCGCGGGATCAGCAGGGTTTTGGCACCCACGGTACCATACGCTCGCTGGACCCAGATCGAGCTGGCGAACCCCAGGACGCTCAGGGCCAGCAAGCGCACCAGCGTGCTGGCACAAGCGTGGCACGGCTGCCTGGGCCGGGTGCTGCTCCTCCTAACGAGGTTAGGAGTTCGAGCACATCCCTCTCCACGCGCCGTTCGTTGCCACTGCCCGCCACTCCAGCGGAGGCTCTCGCACGAGCCCAGTTGCTCCTGGATTACCCTCCGGCGTCGGACAAGCTCGATGATTGGAGGGTCACCATCCAGAGCCTCATCGGTTTTGCCAACGGCGATACACCGCGGCAGCCTGGTGCGTCGCAGCCGCGGCAGGTCGCCCAGGCGAGAACCGATGGAGCCAAGACTGGTGGGGGTGCGACCACCGTGCACTCCCCGCACCAGAGGCAGCGGTCGCCGACCCGACGGACCCACCACGACGACGCCTCTACCGCGTCGTCGAATCCGCGGACCCGTCGTGACCAGCGCCAAGTCCTCCACGAGCGAAGGGAGGAAGACGCTCGAACTCGCATCGAGCGCAGGAGAGAAGCGCGGCGTCAGTCAGACCAGCGCACCGAGCCCACTGGCGACACGCATGCACCGGGCGAACCAGGCGACTTGCCGTATTCGGTAGGCTGCCCCGCATTCACCCGCGAGCTGCGGCAGGTCCAATGGCCCAGCACAAAGAACTTCAAGCCTGACGTACCCGAGAAGTACGACGGCAAGTCGCATCCGTCGGAGTTCCTCAGCATCTACACCATTGCGGTACAAGCTGCCGGGGGACAAGACGACAAGATCCTGGCCAACTACTTCCCGCTCGTACTCAAACCCAACGTCAGATCCTGGCTCATGCACTTGCCGGACAACTCCATATCCTCCTGGCCAGACCTGTGCCCTCAATTTGTCGGCGCCTTCATGGGCGGCCACAAACCCCACGGCCAGGCGAGCGACCTTCACTTGCTCGTTCAGAAGGAAGGAGAGACTCTGCGCAAGTTCATCCAAAGATTCAGCCGCGTGCACTACAACATCCCAGATGTCCACCCCGCTGCGGTCATTAGTGCGTTCCATCAGAACGTGCGAAACCGCAGAATGCGGGAGGAGATGGCGATGTGCAAAATCAAGGACGTCAGCGAGCTGTACGCCCTGGCCGACAAGTGTGCACGCGCTGAGGAGGGGAGGAAACTCCCCGGGGAAAGCATTGGAGCGGGAGGGTCTGACAGCGAAGACACCGCCCCGGCGAGGAAAGGCCGGCGGCGGAATAGCAAGAAGAAAAGAGCCAAGAAGTGATGGTTGTTGAGCAGTCCGGCAGTGAGGGCACCGCCAAGAAAGCTCAGGGCGGTGGCTCTGGCAAGGAGGTTGCCGGATGCCCCGGCTGCCACGCCGTGGCGGTCGCCGACAAGCGGGGCGGCACCGACAAGAAGTATTGCAAGATCCACCGCACCAAGGGCCATGACCTCCAGAATTGCAAGCAGGTCGAGCGGCTCGTCGAGCTGCAGAAGGCAGAGTACGAGCGGCGCGACAAGGAGAGAGCCCAAGCAGGCGGCGAGGGATCTGGCACGAAGCGTCCCGGCCAGGGGGAACGCCGCGGCAAGGACAAGCAGCGGCAAGCAGACAGACCCCCCAGGGGCCGCGACAAAGATGAAGACGGCGATGAAGACACGGAAGACCCCGAGACCAGCGAGCAGGAGTTTCAGAAAGCCACGGAAGTCCTGTGTGTGGACGGCGGCGCCTCTCTGCAAACTTCTCGCCGCCAGCTTAAACAGTGGGCGCGGGAAGTCAATGCGGCAGAACCGCCCGTCGAGTCGCGCAGGCCTCTGAAGTGGTCCAGCACGCCTATCATCTTCGATATTGGGGATCACCCTGATCGCACAACCGCGGTCGGGTGCCTGCCGATGTTGGTTTCCCCAACAGTCCGCAACCTCAAGGTCAGTAAGATGCTAGTTGACGGCGGGGCCGGCTTGAACCTGATCTCCTTCGCTGTTCTCCGAAAACTCCAAGTCCCCGACAGCGAGCTCGAAGAGACCGGCACGTTCCAAGGAATAAACCCGGGAAGGAGCAAGCCGAAGGGGAAGATCACGCTGCCAGTGACGTTTGGCAGCGAGTTGAATTTCAGAACCGAGAGGATCACCTTTGATGTCGCCGATTTTCCATTACCTTAGAATGGAATCCTCGGCCGTTAAGCGCTCGCCAAGTTCATGGCGGCCTCTCACTATGCGTACAACATGCTCAAGATGCCAGGCCCGATAAGCGTGTTGGGGAACGTTGCAGAAAACAAAAATTTTCCTACGGTTTCACCAAGATCCATCTATGAGTTCATCTAGCAACGAGTAATCGGATGCATCTACATACCTTTGTAGATCGCGAGCGGAAGCGTTCAAAGAACGGGGATGAGGTAGTCGTACACGACGTGATCCAAATCACCGGAGATCCTAGCACCGAACGGACGGCACCTCCGCGTTCAACACACGTACGGGACGGGAGACGTCTCCTCCTTCTTGATCCAGCAAGGGGAAAGGAGAGGTTGATGAAGATCCAGCAGCACGACGGCGTGGTGGTGGATGCAGCAGAACTCCAGCAGGGCTTCGCTAAGCAACTACGGGAGGAGGAGGAGGTGTTGCAGGGAGGAGGGAGGCGCCAGGGCTTATGGGTGCGGCCACCCCTCCCTTCCCTCCCTTTATATAGGCACAAGAGAGGGGGGAGGGCGCAGCCTTGCCCCTTACTCCAGGGAAAGGGTGCGGCCAAGAGGGGGGGAGGAGTCCATCCTCCCCAAGGCACCTCGGAGGTGCCTTCCCCTCTTTGGACTCTCCCCTCTCCAAGTCTCCTTGGCGCATGGGCCTCTTGGGGCTGGTGCCCTTGGCCCATATGGGCCAAGGCGCACCCCCTACAGCCCATGTGGCCCCCCGGGGCAGGTGGACCCCCGGACCCCTTTCGGCACTCCCGGTACAATACCGATAAAGTGCAAAACTTTTCCGGTGACCAAAATAAGACTTCCTATATATAAATCTTTACCTCCGGACCATTCCGGAACTCCTCGTGACGTCCGGGATCTCATCCGGGACTCCGAACAACATTCGGTTTGCTGCATACTCATATTCATACAACCCTAGCGTCACTGAACCTTAAGTGTGTAGACCCTACGGGTTCGGGAGACATGCAGACATGACCGAGACGGCTCTCGGGCAATAACCAACAGCGGGATCTGGATACCCATGTTGGCTCCCACATGCTCCACGATGATCTCATCGGATGAACCACGATGTCGAGGATTCAATTAATCCCGTATACGATTCCCTTTGTCAATCGGTATTTTACTTGCCCGAGATTTGATCGTCGGTATCCCAATACCTCGTTCAATCTCGTTACCGGCAAGTCACTTTACTCGTACCGTAATGCATGATCCCGTGATCAAACACTTTGATCACATTGAGCTCATTATGATGATGCATTACTGAGTGGGCCCGGTGATACCTCTCCGTCAAGCGGAGTGACAAATCCTAGTCTCGATCCGTGTCAACCCAACCGACACTTTCGGAGATACCCGTAGTATACCTTTATAGTCACCCAGTTACGTTGTGACGTTTGGCACACCCAAAGCACTCCTACGGTGTCCGGGAGTTACACGATCTCATGGTCTAAGGAAAGGATACTTGACATTGGAAAACTCTAGCAAACGAACTATGCGATCTTATGCTATGTTTAGGATTGGGTCTCGCCCATCACATCATTCTCCTAATGATGTGATCTCGTTATCAATGACATCCAATGTCCATAGTCAGGAAACCATGACTATCTATCGATCAACGAGCCAGTCAACTAAAGGTTTACTAGGGACACATTGTTGTCTGTTATTCACACATGTATTACGATTTCCGGATAACACAATTATAGCACGAATAAAGACAATTATCATGAATAAGGAAATATAATAATAATGCTTTTATTATTGCCTCTAGGGCATATTTCCAACAGTCTCCCACTTGCACTAGAGTCAATAATCTAGTTACATTGTGATGAATCGAACACCCATAGAGTTCTGGTGCTGATGATGTTTTGCCTTAGGGAGAGGTTTAGCCAACGGATCTGCGACATTCAGATCCGTGTGCACTTTACAAATTTCTATGTCTCCATCTTGAACATTTTCACGAATGGAGTTGAAGCGACGCTTGATGTGCCTAGTCTTCTTGTGAAACCTGGGCTCCTTGGCAAGTGCAATAGCTCCAGTGTTGTCACAGAAGAGTTTGATTGGCCCCGACGCATTGGGTTTGACTCCGAGGTCGGTGATGAACTCCTTCACCCAAATTGCTTCATGTGCTGCCTCCGAGGCTGCCATGTACTCCGCTTCACATGTAGATCCCGCCACGACGCTCTGCTTGCAACTGCACCAGCTTACTGCCCCACCATTCAAAATATACACGTATCCGGTTTGTGACTTAGAGTCATCCAGATCTGTGTCGAAGCTAGCGTCGACGTAACCCTTTACGACGAGCTCTTCGTCACCTCCATAAACGAGAAAAATTTCCTTAGTCCTTTTCAGGTACTTCAGGATATTCTTGACCGCTGTCCAGTGTTCCTTGCCGGTTACTTTGGTATCTTCCTACCAAGCTTACGGCAAGGTTTACATCAGGTCTGGTACACAGCATGGCATACATAATAGAACCTATGGCTGAGGCATAGGGGATGACACTCATCTCTTCTATATCTTCTGCCGTGGTCGGGCATTGAGTTGAGCTCAATTTCACACCTTGTAATACAGGTAGGAACCCCTTCTTAGATTGATCCATATTGAACTTCTTCAATATCTTATCAAGGTATGTGCTTTGTCAAAGACCTATGAGGCGTCTTGATCTATCTCTATAGATCTTGATGCCCAATATATAAGCAGCTTCTCCAAGGTCCTTCATTGAAAAACTCTTATTCAAGTAGGCCTTAATGCTGTCCAAGAGTTCTATATCATTTCCCATCAAAAGTATGTCATCTACATATAGTATGAGAAATGCTACAGAGCTCCCACTCACTTTCCTGTAAACGCAGGCTTCTCCATAAGTCTGCGTAAACCCAAACACTTTGATCATCTCATCAAAGCGAATGTTCCAACTCCGAGATGCTTGCACCAGCCCATAAATCGAGCGTTGGAGCTTGCACACTTTGTCAGCATTCTTAGGATCGACAAAACCTTCCGGCTGCATCATATACAATTCTTCCTTAAGGAAACCATTAAGGAATGCCGTTTTGACGTCCATTTGCCATATTTCATAATCGTAGAACGCGGCAATTGCTAACATGATTCGGACGGACTTCAGCTTCGCTACCGGTGAGAATGTCTCATCATAGTCAATTCCTTGAACTTGTCGATAACCCTTAGCGACAAGCCGAGCTTTATAGACGGTCACATTACCATCCGCGTGTGTCTTCTTCTTAAAGATCCATTTATTTTCTATGGCTCGCTGTTCAACGGGCAAGTCAGTCAAAGTCCATACTTCATTTTAATACATGGATCCTATCTCGGATTTCATGGCTTCCAACCATTTGCCGGAATCCGGGCCCGCCATTGCTTCCTCATAGTTCGAAGGTTCACCGTTGTCCAACAACATGATTTCTAAGACAGGGTTGCTGTCGTGGATTTGTCACGGCAGATGTCCTTAGTGTCAGGACTTAGTCGCGAGGCCAACGCATCCATGTGGTAGCTTGAGAGGGGTTGAGTGGGACGAGAGACGCAGGGCGGATCAACACGCAAGACAAGGGTTTAGACAGCTTCGGGCCCCGGGAAACATCATCCGGTAAAAACCCTACATGCTGTTTGAGGCTAGGTCTCATTATCATCCCGAGGGAGACGCCGTGAACCGGCTATTGTGTCTAGCCCTAGAGATTATTGATTGCTTGTAGCTTGTAGCTTCTAACTTCTAACCTGTCCCTCTTTGGGGAGCCCTGCCCCTCCTTATATATGTTGAAGGGGCGGTTTACATGTGGAGTCCTATTAGGATTAGGACTAGTCTATCTCTAATACAAACCGGATACAAGTCCTGGCCTTAACTCTTTATAAGATAAATATTCCTTTCCTCTTAAACCGGCCCACAATAGTTGAACCGGCCTTCATGAACCGCCAGACGGGCCACCGGGTCTTGTCGCTCCTCTGATCCGTCCGTCGGGTTACCATTGAGTTACAACGTCCAAGCGGGTTGCTTGTAAACCGCCAAGGTCAGGGCGGGTCTTCAGCTAAACCGTCAAGTCTGGCCGGTTTAACTTCCGGCCGGTTTACACCGCGGGGGATATCCCCGACATTAGCCCCCAAGTTTAGCTTGGATTTATCCATGGTAAACTTATGCTGCAAATAAACACCAGAACAATTTTGACAGGTTGTGCTCCGGATTAAAAATTCTTGTAAACCGGCATCTGATCATCCTTAGTCTTTGCCATTTCCACCTTCTAGAAAATCCGGGTCAATAACCAGCTTCATATTCAACTTGCTGACATTGGTTTCTCATAGAAAATATATTTGTGAAAAAATAATCCACTTGAGTCGGCTTCCAAAACGCCGGTTTAAGAAATATTGGTCTTGACATATTCATCTGATATTCAGCCGGTTTGTAGATGACCCCGGTCTTGAAAACTTGCCGGTTTAACATTACCAAATGGCCGGGTTATAAAACTGATGACCCCGGATTATGATTGTTGCATACACTGGTTCATGATTGTTGCCAACATCGGTTTATGATTGGTGACGCCGGGTCAATCTGATTTGCTCAACAGAGAACTTGGAAATCTTTCTTCGATAATAATATATAATACCTGTAGCCCCCAAGTGTCGGGTTGTCATGCTTACAGCAACCTGGGACTTTTAATTGACTGATGCCCATAAAACTTCGACCAATGTAGCCCCCAAGGGCCGGGTCATTATGTAATAATTAGCAGGGACTTTGTAAATATAATCTTGTAAACTTTGAACAGCAATGTGTAGCCCCCAAGGGCCGGCTCAGTAAGATAATATTGAGCTGGGACTTTGATATATACTTCTATGAAAATAACATCATATGATGTAACCCCCCATCATGGGGCTTGAATCCACGTCCACAAGGTTAAGAGCTTTGTGCTTTACCAACTGAGCAGTAGACCCTTCAATATAATAGATAAAAAGCTTTGTACCTTGAGTAGCTGACAGGAGCAATTGGTAGCCCCCAAGGGCCAGCTCATTACAATGTGATGAGTTGGGTCTTCAATAAGATGAGCAAAAATGACCTTGCATTAGCCCCCAAGTGTCATGGTGCATGCTTGCAGCAACATGAGACTTGCATATTTGATGTAATCTCAATTTTGAATAATGTAGCCCCCAAGTGCCGGGTTGTAAGCCTGCAGCAACTCGGGACTATTCCTTCAATTTTATAAAATGATAACCATTGCGCTAAAGCGACTTTGAAAAAACCTTAATCATAACATTAATAATAAAAATCCAACCATGTTGGCTATTCAAGATAATATAATCTGGTATGAAAACCTTATTCCTCCAATATCATAGTGAAAATTCAACCAAGTTTGGCTATTTGAATAAGATAATCCAATAATTTATAAGCGCAAGATTCCAATGGCGCAATCCAAATATATACTGGCGACTTATAGTCCAAAGCCAGACCGGTTTAATAAACACCGGATAATTTCTCATCATATATTGGCAACTTATCGTCTTAAAGCCAGGCCGGTTTAATAAACACCGGTGATTTATAATCATGCTTTATTCAACCTGTTTCTGCGTACAACAAGTTTAAAGTGTCCTGGCGGTTTACCGCTGGACGGGTCATAATGCCCAACATATAACCCTGGTTTATAACCAAGGCTGCGCTTAAGAATAATCAAATATGAAATATATCATACCTGTGATATAGTCGGTTTACCAACTTTTTGTAGTAAGAGTGATAACCCCAATCTTGAGTAATGATACCTCCTTCCATATTGTGCCGGTTTATGATAAAACCGTACCGGGCTGTGATAAACACCGGTTTAACAATATATAATACTGGCGACTTGTAGTCAAACCAGACCGGGCTGATAATCCCCGGATTATAACTTGATCATGTGCTCACAACTTGTAGTTGAAAGCCGAGCCGGGTTGATAAACACCGGTTTACTCCATAATAGGGTGGTAACAGAAAATCAAACCGGGCAGATAATCCCCGGATTAAGATTTGACCGTGTTCCGTCAATTTGTAATTTGACAGTCGAACCGGTTTAATAACTGTCGGTTTAAAAATGCAACCAAGATAAAAAGCAACTTCTCAAGAAAGGCAATTGAAGCAAAAGCAATGGTAACAACTTTTTGCAAAAGAAGAGCTCTACTGAGCTTGGTCAGATGGAAATACCATGGTCAGACGCAACCAAGCCCCCCGAAGGCGTAGCGATGGTGCCAGTCAGCCAGGACCCCAAAATGACGCGTGGCGTTACGCCGGCCAAATGGCATTGCATTGGTTCGGATTCGACCAAGCCCCCAAGTGACTCAGTGGCCTAGGGCCGATCAAGTGGCATTGCATTGGTTCGGACACGACCAAGCCCCCAAATGACTTATTGGCTATTTAAAAGCCGATCAGAAGGCATTACCCTCATCAAGACATGACCGAGCTCCCATAAGGTGTAACTACGGTTCAAGTCGATTAGGTCCCCAACTGACTTAGTGGCAAATGTGCCAGCCAGAAGGCATTACCGTCGTCAAGTCATGACCAAGCTCCCAGGAGGTGTAGCTACGGTTCAAGTCGACTAGGTCCCCAACTGACTTTGTAAGGATAGCTATGTTCTCTTTGGTTCGAATACGACCTATGTTTGAACAGGAAGCCCCATGTTTGAACCGCGCATCATGGCAGCAGGTCCTCTTCAGTAATTTTTAACCTTTTTGCAAGAGATAAATTCTTCTTGAACCGGGATCTTGAACCGGATATTAAGAGCTTCAAAGCTTTGTGGGAGACATCTTTCCCTTGAACCGGATTTTAAACCGGAATCTTCATTTTCAGCCGGAAATTTTCTGACGGCCTTTAAACTCGAACTTGCGAGAAGTTAATTCCTTTTTGAACCGGACATTGTTAAACCGGATCTGAGCGCATCAGAATTTTGTGGGAAAATAGATTTCTCTTGAACCGGATTGTAAACCGGATATTTGAGAGCTTCAGTGATACTGACTCCCTTCAGCCAGGTTTCAAACCGGAATCCTTTCTGATGATCCGAAACTTCTTCATTGAGTCGGGATTTTGTAACTGTCATATACTTTCTAAGCCGGAAATTTTCTGGCGGCCTTTAAATTTATATCAACATAACAGTAGCCTTCGGGATCGGGTTATCTTTCCCTCCATCGTCCTCGGGTTCTTAAACCGGCTGAAACTGGCAAGACTTGCTGCGTCATACCATCGTAGCCCCCAACTCTCAAGGTGACTCGAGGAGTTGGCTTGAGATTCTCCATATTTGACCGTGATATAAACCGGTACGGGTTATCCAATAGCTCAGTGATATAATAATCCCCTTTTTGCAACAGACAATTTGTCCTGATATGTTAGCCAGAAAATATCCACCGTGGAGTTGACGATCACCATAGTGAAACTGAAATCCATCATGGCAAGTCAGCCATGCGAACAGACAGATGAACCGGTCGCGGCATTGTAAACCGGTGCGGAGCCAGTAGTCCTCCGCGCCGCAAACCAGCGCGGTCGCGGGGGACGGCCACGGTGTTGTAAACCGGTGCGATCGCGAGAGTCGGTTACGACGCTGTAAGCCGGCACAGACGGGCGAGTCAATCGCAAGTGCGGTTAACCGCACGGACGGGCTAATTGCGGGCGCGGTCGCGGTAAGCTGATGTAAACCGGACCACAGGGACGGTGACTTGCGCATGCTCATTCATCCGGTGGTATGACACGGATGAAACGCCGATACAGAATATTGCTAGCGCGTGCTCCGTGCCCGTAACATAGCGCCTCCTTTGTAATGAACAATTGTCCTGCATCAAAAAGTATTGCAAACAAAAATAATTGTTCACACAAAAAATAATATGTGCTGAAATAAACCGGACGGATATCACCTGGTCGTTTTTTGCTTGCAGGCTAGGAGACTTTCTCTGTATTATATGCATATAATTGCATTGTGCACTTACTGGTACCCCCTCCGGTTTTGCTTTTACCAAGAGACGGCTCAACAACAAGGGATTCCGACGGTTTGAATGTGCCCCAGCGACGGGCGGTTTCGACGCAGCAGGCAGGCCCGCAGAAACAATTTGGGGGGGAGGTGAGGCCACCTAGCCAGGTGTCAGGTCAATGCGCAGCGGCAGAGATAAACCGACTCGAGGCGCGGTGACTCAGGCAAACCACTGCATCTTGTACATCTTCCTCCGCACAGAATCTGCTTCTAGTGTAAAAGGTATCTTTTGGTGCTGAACCGGTCTGGTCCTTGGAGCTAGTACTTGAAGGACCTGACGAAGCCTGTATGCGCGTTGACTTGGCCCTCCCACGCAGGGGCTCTAAGACAGAGGCGGAACGAGGCCAGCACCGCGGAAGCGAGGCAACGAACCGGTGAGGTGAACCGCCACAGTGAAGCGGCAGGTTGAGGCGAAGCCGGTGCAGGCTGCTAGTTGGAGTAGCAACAATGAGCCGGTGCCGACCGGACTGAGGCTGGAGCAAGGCTGGTGACCTAAAGCGGCCGGAGGCGCGGTGACTTGACCCGACAGCTGCCGGCAACTCGACCGCAATGGTGAACATGCCAGTTTAAGGTACAGTGGCGGAACTGGCCTAGCCCCGGCGACTTAAGGCTTTCTCAAGAACCAGGCGGCGGCTCGCCAGCAGTGGCGCGAGGTGGTGGCTCGATGCCCGAGGTCCTCGTCCGCGTCGTTGTTTGACTTATAATGGGGGGGGGCTACCAATTGCGGCTCGACGGAGGTCATGAAGTTGACTCGGAGCAGAAGATGGCGACAACGGTTTAGAAGCCAGGGCTGCGCCAGGCGGTTCTTTCGACGGCGCTAGGCCGGCGGATGATCCGAGAACGGCACAGAGGCACTGGCAAGCCATGGCCACCACGACGCAGGGGCTCGCCGGCTCAGAGCGGACGGGAGGCCAGGCGCGGACACAGCCGGCTCACGTGGGGGCGGAACGGCGCGGGGCCGCAACGGCGGTGGTAGCTCAGGTACGAGCGCAGGCGCCTGGCGGAGGCGCGCGGCAAGGCGACTTAAAGCAGGCGACTCAGGCGCGCCCGGTGACTGGAACCGGAGATGAGACGCGACCCGAACGCGGCTTGAACTGGAGACAAGTTGAGGCCTGACGGCGACTTGAACCGGAGACGAGACGAGGCCCGATGGTGAGGCGGACCAGCAAGCCGGTGGAGGGCTGAGAGGTACTGCGAGCCGACGGCGGGTGGAGAGCGTCTCCACTTTCGAGCCGTGGAGAGTTCGATGAATCCACGTTTGTTTCCCGTAGTAGCCTCCCCCCTTTTTTTTAACTTTGACTTTTCTTCTACCCAGAGTCCCAGATCAGTATTGAACCGGTGGCGGTAACTTTGGAAACGCCATCAGCTCGTTGAAAGTGCGCGACGAATATTGGCGATTTAAGACAGGCCTGCGATAGACAGCGACTCGTCGGTGCGAGACAAGGCCTGCAGCAGCTTGAAGCGGACGTAGCAGAAGGGCGCCGGCGACTCGGCAAGGCAACGACGGCGGTGAGGCCGGGTCAACTTGACTCGGCGGCGGTTTAACACCGGGTCGGCATCTCAATGATGGATGGCTTTGAGCGCGTGTATGCAGGACGTGACATGCAAATTGACAGCAGTGACATAGCGGACGTTTGCGTTCATCTTGGCAGATTGTATAGGAGCCTATCACCGGGTGAATTAAACAGCAGAGGCAACCGCCATCGTGGCCTCTGCCATCATGGCTTTTCGCGTTGAAGAGTAGCAGTACTGGTTGATGCCCTCGGGACTTGAACTGTGTCTATGACTGTACATACCAACGTCCCGTCCGGATGACTGCGTGTCCATGATTTGTGGCATTGGTAACCCGGCGTTTTGATGGATGGGCGCAATATCGAAGATCAATTTCTCTGTCTCGATGTATTGCAAACCGCGGCGGCGGGTGCGCAAACGCAACCCTAATTTTTTTAAAAAAACCGGACAAATACCACCAGCATCAGTTGATCTATTCCAATCGGACTAGTATCATCAGCAGTCATCGATCCATTGGATTTTGACCAATCGCCACATACGCGTGTAGCGGCGGCAAAACCCTAGCTTCTTCACCGGGTTATTCCTGCGACCCGGCAGTTTCAACTTGATAAACTCAGAGTTAATATAAATACTTCCGTGCGAAATTCTTTTTGATCCAGATATTCGTGAGCTTCTTAATCCTTTGAAGTGATCCCTCCAAGAACTCAACACCACTGTGCGAAGGCCCTACGGTGGGCGCCAACTGTCGTGGATTTGTCACGGCAGATGTCCTTAGTGTCAGGACTTAGTCGCGAGGCCAACGCATCTATGTGGTAGCTTGAGAGGGGTTAAGCGGGACGAGAGACGCAGGGCGGATCAGGCGCTAGAAGACAAGGATTAACCCTACACGCAAGACAAGGATTTTAGACAGCTTCGGGCCCCGGGAAACATCATCCGGTAATAACCCTACATGCTGTTTGGGGCTAGATCTCATTATCATCCCGAGGGAGTCGCCGGTTTACCGGCTCTTTGTGTCTAGCCCTAGAGATTGTTTATTGCTTGTAGCTTCTAACCCCTCCCCCTTTGGGGAGCCCCGCCCCTCCTTATATATGTTGAAGGGGCGGTTTACATGTGGAGTCCTATTAGGATTAGGACTAGTCTATCTCTAATACAAACCGGGTACAAGTCTCGGTCTTAACTCCTTGTAAGGTAAATATTCCTTTCCTGTTAAACCGGCCCACAATAGTTGAACCGGCCTTCATGAACCGCCAGACGGGCCACCAGGTCTTGTCGCTCCTCTGACCCGTCCGTCGGGTTACCAGTGAGTTACAACGTCCCGACGGGTTGCTGGTAAACCGCCAGGTCTGGGCGGGTCACCAGACGAATATCGCCAAGTCCGGTCGGGTTAACTTCCGGCCGGTTTACACCGCGGGGTATATCCCCGACAGTTGCCGTACCACTCTGGTGCGGAACGTGTCCTTGTGGACCTTCGAATTTCAGTAGGAGCTTGATTAGAAGTATCTTGATCATCATCATTAATTTCCTCTCTAGTCGGTGCAGGCACCTCAGGAACGTTTTCTTGAGTTTCGCCATTTTCCGGTTCAAGAGGTAACACTTCATCAAGTTCTACTTTCCTCCCACTTACTTCTTTCGAGAGAAACTCTTTCTCTAGAAAGGATCCATTCTTGGCAACAAAGATCTTGCCTTCGGATCTGAGGTAGAAGGTATACCCAATAGTTTCTTTAGGGTATCCTATGAAGACGCATTTTTCCGACTTGGGTTCGAGCTTTTCAGGTTGAAGTTTCTTGACATAAGCATCGCATCCCCAAACTTTTAGAAACGACAGCTTAGGTTTCTTCCCAAACCACAATTCATACGGTGTCGTCTCAACGGATTTCGACGGAGCCCTATTTAAAGTGAATGCGGCAGTCTCTAAAGCATAGCCCCAAAAAGAAAGCGGTAAATCGGTAAGAGACATCATAGATCGCACCATATCTAATAGAGTGCGATTACGACGTTCGGACACACCATTACGCTGAGGTGTTCCAGGTGGCGTGAGTTGTGAAACTATTCCACATTTTCTTAAGTGTGTGCCAAATTCGTGACTCAAGTATTCTCCTCCACGATCTGATCGTAGAAACTTGATCTTTCTATCACGTTGATTTTCAACCTCACTCTAAAATTCCTTGAATTTTTCAAAGGTTTCAGACTTGTGTTTCATTAAGTAGATATACCCATATCTACTCAAGTCATCAGTGAGGGTGAGAACATAACGATAGCCACCGCGAGCCTCAACACTCATTGGACCGCACACATCGGTATTTATGATTTCCAATAAGTTGGTTGCTCGCTCCATTGTTCCTGAGAACGGAGTCTTGGTCATTTTACCCATGAGGCATGGTTCGCACGTGTCAAATGATTCATAATCAAGAGACTCTAAAAGTCCATCTGCATGGAGCTTCTTCATGCGTTTGACACCTATGTGACCAAGGCGGCAGTGCCACAAATATGTGGGACTATTGTTATGAACTTTAACACTTTTGGTATTCACACTATGAATATGTGTATCATCACGTACGAGATTCATTAACAATAAACCATTAACCATCGGAGCATGACCATAAAACATATCTCTCATATAAATAGAACAACCATTATTCTCGGATTTAAATGAGTAGCCATCTCGAATTAAACGAGATCCAGACACAATGTTCATGCTCAAACTCGGCACTAAATAACAATTATTGAGGTTTAAAACTAATCCCGTAGGTAAATGTAGAGGTAGCGTACCGACGGCGATCACATCGACCTTGGAACCATTCCCGACGCGCATCGTCACCTCGTTCTTCGCCAGTCTCCGTTTATTCCGCAGCTCCTGCTTTGAGTTACAAATGTGAGCAACTGCACCGGTATCAAATACCCAAGAGCTACTAGGAGTACTGGTAAGGTACACATTAATTACATGTATATCACATATACCTTTTGTTTTGCCGGCCTTCTTGTCCGCTAAGTATTTGGGGCAGTTCCGCTTCCAGTGACCACTTCCCTTGCAATAAAAACACTCAGTCTCGGGCTTGGGTCCATTCTTTGGCTTCTTCCCGGTAACTTGCTTACCGGGCGCGGCAACTTCCTTGCCATCCTTCTTGAAGTTCTTTTTACCCTTGCCCTTCTTGAACTTAGTGGTTTTATTCACCATCAACACTTGATGTTCCTTCTTGATTTCTACCTCCGCTGATTTCAGCATAGCATATACCTCAGGAATGGTCTTTACCATCCCCTGCATGTTGTAGTTCATCACAAAGCTCTTGTAGCTAGGTGGAAGCGACTGGAGGATTCTATCAATGACCGCTTCATCCGGGAGATTAACTTCCAGTTGAGTCAAGCGGTTGTGCAACCCAGACATCTTGAGTATGTGTTCACTGACAGAGCTATTTTCCTCCATCTTACAGCTAAAGAATTTGTCGGAGACTTCACATCTCTCGACCCGGGCATGAGCTTGGAAAACCATTTTCAGCTCTTCGAACATCTCATATGCTCCATGTCTCTCAAAACGCTTCTGGAGACCCGGCTTTAAGCTGTAAAGCATGCCGCACTGAACGAGGGAGTAATCATCGGAATGTGACTGCCAAGCGTTCATAACGTCTTGTTCTGCAGGGAGAACAGGTGCGTCACCCAGCGGTGCTTGTAAGACATAATCTTTCTTAGCAGCTATGAGGATGATCCTCAGGTTCCGGACCCAGTCCGTATAGTTGCTGCCATCGTCTTTCAGCTTGGTTTTCTCTAGGAACGCGTTGAAGTTGAGGACTACGTTGGCCATTTGATCTACAAGACATATTGTAAAAAAATTTAGACTAAGTTCATGATAATAAAGTTCATTTAATCAAATTATTTAATGAACTCCCACTTAGATGGACATCCCTCTTCTAGTCATCTAAGTATTACATGATCCGAGTCAACTAGGTCGTGTCCGATCATCACGTGAGACGGACTAGTCAACTTCGGTGAACATCTTCATGTTGATCGTATCTTCTATACGACTCATGCTCGACCTTTCGGTCTTCTGTGTTCCGAGGCCATGTCTGTACATGCTAGGCTCGTCAAGTCATCCTAAGTGTTTGCATGTGTAAATCTGTCTTACACCCGTTGCATGTGAACGTTAGAATCTATCACACCCGATCATCACGTGGTGCTTCGAAACAACGAACTGTCGCAACGGTGCACAATTAGGGGGAACACTTCTTGAAATTAGTATGAGGGATCATCTTATTTACTACCGTCGTTCTAAGTAAACAGGATGCAAAACATGATAAACATCACATGCAATCAAATAATAAACGTGACATGATATGGCCAATATCACATAGCTCCTTTGATCTCCATCTTGGGGCTCCATGATCATCTTGTCACCGGCTTGACACCATGATCTCCATCATCATGATCTCCATCATCGTGTCTCCATGAAGTTGCTCGCCAACTATTACTTCTACTACTATGGCTAACGCGTTTAGCAATAAAGTAAAGTAATTTACATGGCGTTTCTCAATGACACGCAGGTCATACAAAAATAAAGACAACTCCTATGGCTCCTGCCGGTTGTCATACTCATCGACATGCAAGTCGTGATTCCTATTACAATAGCATGAACATCTCATACATCACATATAGATCATTCATCATTCATCACAACTTTGGCCATATCATATCACAAAGCACTTGCTGCAAAAACAAGTTAGACGTCCTCTAATTTGTTGTTGCAAGTTTTACGTGGCTGAATTAGGGTTCTAGCAAGAACGTTTTCTTACCTACGTAAAAGCCACAACGTGATTTGTCAACTTCTATTTACCCTTCATAAGGACCCTTTTCATCGAATCCGCTCCAACTAAAGTAGGAGAGATAGACACCCGCCAGCCACCTTATGCAACTAGTGCATGTTAGTCGGTGGAACCGGTCTCACGTAAGCGTACGTGTAAGGTTGGTCCGGGCCGCTTCATCCCACAATACCGCTGAAGCAAGATAAGACTAGTAGCGGCAAGAAAAATTGACAACATCTACGCCCACAACAAATTGTGTTCTACTCGTGCAATAGAGAACTACGCATAGACCTAGCTCATGATGCCACTGTTGGGGAACGTTGCAGAAAACAAAAAATTTCCTACGGTTTCACCAAGATCCATCTATGAGTTCATCTAGCAACGAGTAACCGGATGCATCTACATACCTTTGTAGATCGCGAGCGGAAGCGTTCAAAGAACGGGGATGAGGTAGTCGTACACGACGTGATCCAAATCACCGGAGATCCTAGCACCGAACGGACGGCACCTCCGGGTTCAACACATGTACGGGACGGGAGACGTCTCCTCCTTCTTGATCCAGCAAGGGGAAAGGAGAGGTTGATGAAGATCCAGCAGCACGACGGCGTGGTGGTGGATGCAGCAGAACTCCGGCAGGGCTTCGCTAAGCAACTACGGGAGGAGGAGGAGGTGTTGCAGGGAGGAGGGAGGCGCCAGGGCTTATGGGTGCGGCCACCCCTCCCTCCCCTCCCTTTATATAGGCACAAGAGAGGGGGGAGGGCGCAGCCTTGCCCCTTACTCCAAGGAAAGGGTGCGGCCAAGAGGGGGGGAGGAGTCCATCCTCCCCAAGGCACCTCGGAGGTGCCTTCCCCTCTTTGGACTCTCCCCTCTCCAAGTCTCCTTGGCGCATGGGCCTCTTGGGGCTGGTGCCCTTGCCCCATATGGTCCAAGGCGGACCCCCTACAGCCCATGTGCCCCCCCCCCGGGGCAGGTGGACCCCTGGACCCCTTTCGGCACTCCCGGTACAATACCGATAAAGTGCGAAACTTTTCCGGTGACCAAAATAAGACTTCCTATATATAAATCTTTACCTCCGGACCATTCCGTAACTCCTCGTGACGTCCGGGATCTCATCCGGGACTCCGAACAACATTCGGTTTGCTGCATACTCATATTCATACAACCCTAGCGTCACCGAACCTTAAGTGTGTAGACCCTACGGGTTCGGAAGACATGCAGACATGACCGAGACGGCTCTCGGGCAATAACCAACAGCGGGATCTGGATACCCATGTTGGCTCCCACATGCTCCACGATGATCTCATCGGATGAACCACGATGTCGAGGATTCAATTAATCCCGTATACGATTCCCTTTGTCAATCGGTATTTTACTTGCCCGAGATTTGATCGTCGGTATCCCAATACCTCGTTCAATCTCGTTACCGGCAAGTCACTTACCGTAATGCATGATCCCGTGATCAAACACTTTGATCACATTGAGCTCATTATGATGATGCATTACTGAGTGGGCCCGGTGATACCTCTCCGTCTAGCGGAGTGACAAATCCCAGTCTCGATCCGTGTTAACCCAACAGACACTTTCGGAGATACCCGTAGTATACCTTTATAGTCACCCAGTTACGTTGTGACGTCTGGCACACCCAAAGCACTCCTACGGTGTCCGGGAGTTACACGATCTCATGGTCTAAGGAAAGGATACTTGACATTGGAAAACTCTAGCAAACAAACTATGCGATCTTATGCTATGTTTAGGATTGGGTCTTGTCCATCACATCATTCTCCTAATGATGTGATCTCGTTATCAATGACATCCAATGTCCATAGTCAGGAAACCATGACTATCTATCGATCAACGAGCCAGTCAACTAAAGGTTTACTAGGGACACGTTGTTGTCTGTTATTCACACATGTATTACGATTTCCGGATAACACAATTATAGCACGAATAAAGACAATTATCATGAATAAGGAAATATAATAATAATGCTTTTATTATTGCCTCTAGGGCATATTTCCAACAAAGCGTCATTTCTGTCCCTGGCGACAAGAAGGATGCCCTTATCTGTGCCGACAAGATCTACCGGGACGCGGCAGCAGCAACGGCCCATGGTCCACTTGCCGCTAAAGCCCCCGGGGGAAGGAAGAAGGCCAAGCCATGCTCTGGTGCCCACTACGGCAAGCGCGCCTCCTCGGAGTGCTGCGCTACCGTCGAGGACGCACCCTCGAACTCCACCGGCAAGAAGACCGAACCCGACGAGTGCTCTGGTGCCCACTCCGGCAAGCGCGCCTCTTCGGAGTGCTGCGCTGCCGTCGAGGACGCACCATCGAGCTCGGCCGGCAAGAGCAAGAGGATGGCAGCTCCGCCAGCAACCAAGAAAGTGCCCGCTAAGGAGGACGGCACTGGTGGTACCTTCACCATCAGTGCCACGCTGGACCCCAAATAGGAAAGCGCGCTCGTCACTTTTCTGCGGGCGAACGTCGATGTGTTTGCTTGGCAACCATCTGACATCCCCGGTGTTCCCAGGAAAGTGGTTGAGCACCACCTTGCCATCTGTCCTCATGCGCGGCCCGTCAAGCAGAGGGTTAGGAAACAAGCGGTGGAGCGCCAGGAGTTCATCGCAGCAGAAATCAAGAAGCTGGAAGCGGCAAGCCTCGTCCGAGGCGTGCTCCATCCGATGTGGTTGGCCAATCCTGTTGTCGTGAGTAAAGCAAATGGGAAATGGAGGCTTTGCATCGATTTCACCGATGTCAATAAGGCTTGCCCCAAAGACCCATTCCCCTTACCACGCATTGACCAGATTGTTGACTCCACGGCCGGGTGTGACCTGCTTTCATTCCTTGACGCCTACTCCGGGTACCACCAGATCTTTATGGCTGAAGAAGACGAAGAAAAGACTGCGTTCATCACTCCATGTGGCACGTACTGTTTTGTATGGATGCCTTTCGGACTAAAGAATGTTGGTTCAACATTCACAAGGGTTGTCCATACCGCTTTTGGACCGCAGATCCACAGAAATGTGGAGGCCTACATGGATGATATAGTGGTCAAAAGCCGGGACAGGGCAACCCTAATCCAAGACTTAGAAGAGACCTTTGCAAATCTGCGCAAGATCAACCTCAAGCTCAACCCCGATAAGTGCGTGTTTTGAGTCCCTTCCGGCAAGCTTCTCGGATTCTTCGTGTCTCAGCGGGGAATCGAAGCCAACCCCGACAAGATCAAGGCCATCGAGCAGATTGAAGCGCCAACATGTGTCAAGGATGTGCGCAAGCTTGCCGGCTGCGTAGCGGCTCTCAGCAGATTCATTTCCAAGTCCGCGGAACACGCCCTGCCATTTTTCAAAATCTTGAAGAAGGCAGGTCCAGTAAAATGGACTCCGGAAGCGGAGGCTCCGCTGCAGGACCTGAAGAAATATCTGTCCTCCGCTCCAATACTCGTCGCGCCGAAGCCACAAGAGAGGTTGCTGCTGTACCTGGCGGCAACCAATCAAGTGGTCAGCGCTGCGTTGGTAGCGGAGAGGGGGGCAGATGACGAGCTAGCTACCGCGGCAAGCACATCCGACGGTAAGCAGGGGGCTTCTCCGGCAGGCTCTGGCCCTGGCGAAGGTGGATCTGCGTAGATGCAAGGGGAGGTGCAAAAGAAGAAAATGGTGCAGCGCCCAGTTTACTTTGTCAGTTCCCTCTTGCAGGGAGCTAGGTCAAGGTACTCTGGGGTGCAGAAATTGCTTTTCGGTCTCCTTATGGCCTCGAGAAAGCTGCGCCACTACTTCCAAGCACATGAGGTCACAGTTGTCACTCGCTTTCCGCTGAAGAGGATACTACAGAATCCCGAAGCAACAGGCAGGATCGTCGAGTGGGCACTGGAACTGTCAAGCTTTGGCCTCAAGTTCGAGAGCACTTCAACGATCCAAAGCAGAGCATTGGCAGAGTTTATAGCAGAATGGACGCCGACCCCGGACGAAGAAATTCCAGAGACGAGCATCCCCGACAAGGAAGCAAACAAAGAGTGGCTGATGTACTTCGATGGCGCTTTTTCGCTGGAAGGCGCCGGTGCTGGCGTACTGCTTGTCGCGCCCACCGGAGAGCACCTCAAGTACTTCGTCCAAATGCACTTTCCCAAGGAGCAGGCAACCAACAATACAGCAGAGTATGAAGGTTTGCTTGCCGGTCTAAGGATCGCGGCTGAACTTGGGATCAAGAAGCTTATTGTCAGGGGTGACTCGCAGCTCGTCGTCCGCCAAGTGAACAAGGATTACCAGAGTCCGTTGATGGAGGCTTACGTCGATGAAGTGAGGAAGCTTGAAGAGCGCTTTGACGGCCTACAAATGGAGCACGTTCCCAGAGCTGGGAACGACGTTGCCGACGGCCTGTCAAAGTGCACCACACTAAAGTTACCTGTGGAGCCAGGGACCTTTGTGCTCAAGCTGACTTAGCCATCCGTGACACCGTCAACTGGACAGAACAAGAAGAGGAAGTTGGTCTCCAGCGACTATCTCCCGGCAGAGCTTCCCGAAGCCGCCGTCAAGAGAGTCCCCAAGATCGACGCCAAGAGTGCTGAGGAGCGACCCGCTCCGGCAAGCCCTAGGGTTTGTTCCGTTGAAGCAGGTGCTCCCGACAAGCTCTGCTCCGGCAAGCTTGCCGGGGAACGACAAGCTCCGGCCGAGCCCCAGGATCTCGCCGTAGGAGCTGACGTTCCCACAGCCGCAGACATGCCTTTGGTCCTTGTTGTCGAGCCACGAGCTCCGACATGGGCGCAGCAGATCGTCCGTTTCCTTCAGACAGGAGAACTTCCCGAAGAGCAAGAAGAAGCGGAAAGAGTAGCCCGGCAGTCCAGTATGTACCAGTTTGTTGACAGCACGCTGTATAGAAGAGGACGCAATGGGGTGAAATTGAAGTGCATCCACCGGGAAGACGGACAGAAGCTGTTGGCGGAGATACATGAGGGCATATGCGGTCACCACATTGGCGCAAGAGCACTTGCCGGCAAAGCGTTCCGGCAGGGTTTCTTCTGGCCGACAGCCCTCCAGGATGCAACTGCATGAGTAACCAAGTGTGAAGCGTGCCAGTTCCATTCCAAGCAGATACACCAACCAGCTCAAGCTCTCCAGACGATCCCTTTATCCTGGCCCTTTTCGGTCTGGGGGCTCGATATCCTCGACCCCTTCCCCCGAGCTGTCGGGGGCTTTGAGTACTTGTACGTCGCCATCGACAAGTTCACAAAGTGGCCGGAAGTGGAACCAGTGAGGAAGGTGACGGCCCAGTCCGCGATCAAATTCTTGAGGTCGATTGTTTGCCGTTTCAGGATCCCTAACAGGATCATCACCGACAACGGTACTCAATTCACGAGCCATGCCTTTATGCAGTACATCCAAGACCTCGGCGCCAAGGTCTGCTTCGCTTGTGTTGCTCACCCTAAGAGCAACGGTCAAGCTGAAAGGGCCAACGCCGAGGTGCTGCGCGGGCTCAAGACCAGAAGTTTTGACAGGCTGCTCAAGCGCGGACGGAACTGGATCGAGGAGCTGCCAGCGGTTCTTTGGTCGATCAGAACGACGCCAAATCGAGCCACTGGCCAGACACCATTTGCTCTAGTCTATGGAGCAGAAGCAGTTACCCCCATGGAACTCGTATACGGGTCACCTCGAGTGCTCGCTTATGACGAGCTTGAGCAAGAGCGGTCGCGTGAAGATGACGCGCTGCTCCTCGAGGAAGATCGTCTCCAGGCTGCTGTGCGAGCCGCTCGCTACCAGCAAGCTCTGCGTCGCTATCATAGTCGCAGAGTCAAAGCCAGGAGCTTTGAGGAAGGCGACCTTGTTCTTCGGCACGTTCAGTCGGCCAAGAATCACAACAAGTTGACGCCGAAGTGGGAAGGCCCTTACCGGGTGAGACGAGTCATGAGGCCCGGCGCTGTCCGCCTCGAGACCGAAGAGCAATTCCTGGAATATTGAGCATCTTCGTAAGTTTTACCCGTAAGGCGCGGTTGTCGGACCCCGTTCGGCAACCAACCTTTTGTACAAGTCTTGCCTCAGTTGCATGTAATCCTTTGTACAAAGCCAGGCGCAGACCCTGGCAGCAGATAATGAAGCGCTGGCGCCCTAAGTTTTAGCATGCATGCTAAGTCGAGTCTCGTCCTTGGTTAGGGTTGATAGTGCCTAACTGTCACTAACCCTTAGCTTAGAGGTCGAGTCTGCGTCCCTTTTTCCTGTTCTTTCCTTTGGTTCGCAGGGATTGTGTGTCCCAGCCGGGCCGCTCAAGGATGAAGAAGGAGAGAAGGACGAACCAACGCCCCTGGCAAGCCAAAGTTGCCGGGGGCTGCAAGTACAAGAATCCCTGAGAGCCGGGGGCTGCAACCTCAGATAAGTTTTTGCCTCCCTTGTCATGTATTCTCTTATGGACTGTGGAATACGAAAGCCTCGTTTCCTCCTAAGAGCTGCCGTGCTCTCTTAAACGACAAGCCCCAGAGCGCGTTCCTGGGGCCCGTTTTCGATAGTAGCCGCGGCGGCAAAAGAAGGAAACGAGGGGCCTGAACCCGCCTCCTCCCTGCCTCCGCCGAGAACGCGAAAAAGGTCGAGGCGTGCGGGAAGATGGCAGGGCCTGTTGCCGGGCAAGGGAATGTCTATCTTAACGATGTAAAGGATTCATTCCTTGCCGCGGGTAGTACCCGCGAGACAAATGGTCCGGCAAATATCCCCTTTTCATTAAAAACATTCCGCTCAGGTACAGTTCAGAGAGAATGAAAAACATGAAAAGATGGGATTACAAGATTTAAATGCAGCTAAGGCCCGAAGGCTTACAAGTTAAAAAGAGATAAGGTGCCCGTAATCCCTTTCTTGTCTCTCTCCCCAGGAGGTAGGGCAAGGAGATGAGAAGGGCAAAAGGGGCGCCTAGGCGAGCTACGGGTGGCAGAAGACACCAAGAGAACATCCGGGGCTCCATCCGGGGGCTCCGGAAGCAAAGTGATGACGGCGGCACCGGAAGCGGAGCTCGGAGATGGGGCAGCAGGACGTCAACACGCTGTCGAGGGCGTATGGCCCTCGTACTCCGAGTTGACGGCCCTGCCGCCAGCCTTTCCCCCTTCCCCTCGCGGCCGACTCTGTTGCCGCAGGCGCAAGGGGAGGAGGGGCGCGCTGCCTAGCAGCAACCCTCGCCGCCACCGACGAAGGACCAGGATTCCCTGCCTCCATAACAACTGGGGGGAGGGATCAGAAGCCGAAGAGAAGAAGAGAGGAAGAAGTGCGGGTTTCCGTTTCCCCCCATCGCCCTTTTTAAGGGGCGAGGTGGGGGCTCGGCCGCCCCACCTAGCCAATCAAGGCGGGAGGGGGAGCGGTCGACTGGGGCCGACCCGCCGTCCCGGCCCGTGACGGTCCAGCCTCCTGCCTCCACCGCCACGACCCCGAGTGCATGGAGACTGCGTGGCAGGCGCGCAGAACCGAGGAGACGGGTGAGGCGACCTATCCCCACCCCATGATCATGGGGAGCGGGCGCCTCGAAAACCGCGCCTCGGCCCCGTTCGTTTCGTCGAACCGCGCCTCCACATCTCCCCCACTTGTGGAGAGTACAAGAACCGTCCCCCTTTATTGCGACGTGACGCATGACTGCAGGGCGTAGCCCCGCGCACGCCGCCCACGTCCCGCATGCCTCTCCCCCACAGCGCCGCGTTCGACGCGTGCCGTCTGGGGAAGGTGCGTGGGGCTCGGAGTTAAGATACGGCGCGTCCCAGGCCACGCGTGCCCGTGCACTGTTTTGGGCCTAGCCCAATAGCGCTCGGCACCGTGTATGGCCCAGGCCCGGGGGCTCCTGTCGGTGTACTAATGTAGGGGTGCCTTGAGTACCCCGAACTTGTGCACGGGCAGTAGCAGCCCCCTGCGGCAAAGGCTAGCTTGGGGTACGCCAAAACCCTTCCATGGCCCTCTTTTGGCCATCCGAGGGCAAAGTATGAAGACAAGGCCCCGACAAGAGGCGCTTGCCGGGCCAGGGAGACAAGGCCCCGGCAAGAGGAGCTTGCCGGGACGTCCAAGCTGAAGCACGAGGGACCCCCCCCCCCCCACGGGAGGAGCTCGCCGGGGGGCCCACCAAGGCAACTCAGGGAAGACTCGCCCTGGCGCACCGTGCGCCCCGGCAAGGCCCGGCGAACGGCGAGTACCCGGGCGTGGCAAGACGGCTGCCGCGGCAGGCCACCTCCTCAGGACTGCGCTCCAGCTCGCCCCGCCCACGCGTCGCTTTGGGGTTTTCCCAGAGGCGCGTGGCAGGACACCGCGCGGCCAGAGGCATGCGGTGGCATGCAACGCTGACAAGGCCGCTCTCGTGGCAAACGGGGGCGCCCCTAACGGTCCGCCTCAGCACTGTTCGGGCGACCCAGACGGGCATTTAATGCCCTTGTCCCCCGCCGTCAGAGTTAGGTGCGATAGCACTGTGCAGCCACTGTGCACATAGTTCTTTCCCATTTTTACCCTCACCTACGCTGCCACCTGTGGGCAATCCCTTGATATATAAAAGGAGACCCCATGCGCACGTAGGGGGGGAGGAGAGGAATCCATTCGCGTCTAGTCTCGCGAGCAGCTCGAGTGTACTGTAGCACCTCGCGCTTTCGAGCAAGAACCCAAATCAACCAGACAAGCAGCAGTAGGGTTTTATGCACCAATGCGGCCCGAAGCTGGGTAAAATCGTTGTGTGTGTGTGTGTCGCCTCGATCCACTCTTTGTGCAGCCTCCGCCCCCCGCCGAACCAAGAAAAGGGCTCCGTCCCCATAGGTGTTCGAGGAGGCCGATTCCCCCCGACAAAGGGGTTCCCCTCACATAGAGGAGAAAGTGATTGGTGGAAATGTGGATCTAGATCTGCTCTCGATTCCCCCCCCCCCCAAAACTAGCAAGAATCCATGGAGGGATTGAGAGACAGCAAGCTCGAAGAAGGTCAACAATGGTGGAAGAACACGAGCTCAAAGGATAAGGTTCAGTGGGGAAGAAGACCCCCTTTTATAGGGCCTCCCAAATCGCTCAGCCTGCACACGAGCGGTACTACCGCTCTGGAAGAAGAAGCAGGGAAATGGAGCAACAAAACATGAACCTTGGGGCGGTAGTACCGCTTATAAGCGGTACTACCGCTCACCCCAGCGGTACTATGCTACCTCTTGAGCACTGAGTTGGATTTCCTTGAAGAGGAACGGGTGATGCAGCAGAGTAGAGTAAGTATTTCCCTCTGTTTTTGAGAACCAAGGTATCAATCCAGTAGGAGGCTACACGCGAGTCCCTCGTACCTACACAAAACAAATAGCTCCACACAACCAACGTGATTAGGGGTTGTCAATCCCTTTACGGTCACTTACGAGAGTGAGATCTGATAGAGATGATAGATAATATTTTTGGTATTTTTGGTATTTTTGGTATAAGGATGCAAGGTAAAATAAAAGGCAAAGTAAAAAAGCAAAGAAATAATAAAGTGATGGAATATTGATATGATGAGAATAGACCCGGGGGCCATAGATTTCACTAGTGGCTTCTCTCAAGAGCATAAGTATTCTACGGTGGGTGAACAAATTACTGTTGAGCAATTGACAAAATTGAGCATAGTTATGAGAATATCTAGGTATGATCATGTATATAGGCATCACGTCTGAGACAAGTAGACCGACTCCTGCCTGCATCTACTACTATTACTCCACTCATCGACCGCTATCCAGCATGCATCTAGAGTATTAAGTTCAAGAAAACAGAGTAACGCCTTAAGCAAGATGACATGATGTAGAGGGATAAATTCATGCAATATGATAAAAACCCCATCTTGTTATCCTCGATGGCAACAATACAATACGTGCCTTGCTGCCCCTACTGTCACTAGGAAAGGACACCGCAAGATTGAACCCAAAGCTAAGCACTTCTCCCATTGCAAGAAAAACCAATCTAGTAGGCCAAACCAAACTGATAATTCGAAGAGACTTGCAAATATAACCAATCATACATAAAAGAATTCATAGAAGATGCAAATATTTTCCATAGATAATCTTGATCATAAACCCACAATTCATCGGTCTCAACAAACACACCGCAAAAAGAAGATTACATCGAATAGATCTCCACGGGAGAGGGGGAGAACATTGTATTGAGATCCAAAAAGGGAGAAGAAGCCATCTAGCTACTAACTATGGACCCGAAGGTCTGAACTAAACTACTCACACTTCATCGGAGAGGCTATGATGATGTAGAAGCCCTTCGTGATGGATGCCCCCTCCGGCGGAGCTTCGAAACAGGCCCCAAGATGGGATCTCGTGGGTACAGAAGGTTGCGGCGGTGGAATTAGGTTTTTGGCTCCGTCTCTGATCATTTGGGGGTACGTAGGTATATATAGGAGGAAGGAGTACGTCGGTGGAGCAAAGGGGGGCCCACGAGGCAGGGGGCGCGCCCTCCACCCTCGTGGCCGCCTTCTTTCTTTCTTGACGGAGGGTCCAAGTCTCCTGGATCATATTCGGTGAGAAAATCACGTTCCCGAAGGTTTCATTCCGTTTGGACTCCGTTTGGACTCCGTTTGGACTTCGTTTGATATTCCGTTTCCTCGAAACACTGAAATAGGCAAAAAAACAACAATTCTGGGTTGGGCCTCCGGTTAATAGGTTAGTCCCAAAAGTAATATAAAAGTGGAAAACAAAGCCCAATATGGTCCAAAATAGTAGATAATATAGCATGGAGCAATCAAAAATTATAGATACGTTGGAGACGTATCAGGCATCCCCAGGCTTAATTCCTGCTCGTCCTCGAGTAGGTAAATGATAAAAAAGATTTTTTTATGCGGAGTGCTACTTGGCATAATTTCAATGTAATTCTTCTTAATTGTGGTATGAATATTTAGATCCAAAAGATTCAAGACAAAAGTTCATATTGACATAAAAATAATAATACTTCAAGCATACTAACAAAGCAATTATGTCTTCTCAAAATAACATGGCAAAAGAAAGTTCATCCCTACAAAATCATATAGTTTAGTCATGCTCCATTTTCGTCACACAAGAATGCTCTCATCATGCACAACCCCGATGACAAGCCAAGCAATTGTTTCATACTTTAGTAATCTCAAACTTATAAACCTTCACGCAATACATGAGCGCGAGCCATGGATA
The DNA here is from genome assembly GCA_032464435.1 of Aegilops umbellulata. Lineage (NCBI taxonomy): Eukaryota > Viridiplantae > Streptophyta > Magnoliopsida > Poales > Poaceae > Aegilops > Aegilops umbellulata. Next base: position 596,836,097 of record CP136058.1, on the reverse strand, counting down.
TAGCACTATGGGTGGAATAGAATAATGATGGGGGTTATGTGGAGAAGACAAAAAAGGAGAAGATCTCACATCAACGAGGCAAATCAATGGGCTATGGAGATGCTCATCGATTGATGTTAATGCAAGGAGTAGGGATTGCCATGCAACGGATGCACTAGAGCTATAAATGTATGAAAGCTCAACAAAAGAAACTAAGTGGGTGTGCATCCAACTTGCTTGCTCACGAAGACCTAGGGCACTTGAGGAGGCCCATTGTTGGAATATACAAGCCAAGTTCTATAATGAAAAATTCCCACTAGTATATGAAAGTGACAAAACAAGAGACTCTCTATCATAAAGATCACAATGCTACTTTGAAGCACAAGTGTGGAAAAAAAGGATAGTAGCATTGCCCCTTTTTATTTATTATTTTTTTCTTTTTTTTTGGGCCTTCCCTTTTTTATTTTGGCCTTTTTTTTGGGGACAATGCTCTATTAAATGATGATCATCACACTTTTATTTATTTACAACTCAATGATTACAACTCGATACTAGAACAAAGTATGACTCTATATGAATGCCTCCGGCGGTGTGCCGGGATATGCAATGAACCAAGAGTGACATGTATGAAAGAATTATGAAGGGTGGCTTTGCCACAAATACTATGTCAACTACATGATCATGCTAAGCAATATGACAATGATGAATGTGTCATGATAAATGGTATGGTGGAAAGTTGCATGGCAATATATCTCGGAATGGCTATGGAAATGCCATAATAGGTAGGTAAGGTGGCTGTTTTGAGAAAGATATAAGGAGGTTTATGTGTGAAAGAGCGTATCATATCACGGGGTTTGGATGCACCGGCGAAGTTTGCACCAACTCTCAATGTGAGAAAGGACAATGCACGATACCGAAGAGGCTAGCAATGATGGAAGGGTGAGAGTGCGTATAATCCATGGACTCAACATTAATAATAAAGAACTCACATACTTATTGCAAAAATCTACAAGCCATCAAAGACCAAGCACTACACGCATGCTCCTAGGGGGATAGATTGGTAGGAAAATACCATCGCTTGTCCCCGACCGCCACTCATAAGGAAGACAGTCAAAGAACACCTCATGTTTCAAATTTGTTACATAACATTTACCATACGTGCATGCTATGGGACTTGCAAACTTCAACACAAGTATTTCTCAAATTCACAACTACTCAACTAGCACGACTTTGATATTATCACCTCCATATCTCAAAACAATTATCAAGCATCAAACTTTTCTTAGTATCTAACGCACTCAAAAGAAAGTTTTACAAATCTTGAATACCAAGCATATTATATTTTTAAGAAAATTACCATGGTATTTAAAACTCTCAAAATAATCTAAGTGAAGTATGAGAGATCAATAGTTTCTTTAAAACAAATCCACCACCGTGCTCTAAAAGATATAAGTGAAGTACTAGAGCAAAACTATATAGCTCAAAAGATATAAGTGAAGCACATAGAGTATTCTATCAAATTCCAATTCATGTATGGCTCTCTCAAAAGATGTGTACAGCAAGGATGATTGTGGTCAACTAAAAAGCAAAGACTAAATTCATACAAGACGCTCCAAGCAAAACACATATCATGTGGTGAATAAAAATATAGCTCCAAGTAAAGTTACCGGTGGAAATAGACGAAAGAGGGGATGCCATCCGGGGGCATCCCCAAGCTTTGGCTTTTTGGTGTCCTTAGATTATCTTGGGGGTGCCATGGGCATCCCCAAGCTTAGGCTCTTGCCACTCCTTGTGAAGGAAATATGCCCTAGAGGCAATAATAAAGTTATTATTTATTTCCTTATATCATGATAAATGTTTATTATTCATGCTAGAATTGTATTAACCGGAAACATAATACATGTGTGAATACATAGACAAACAGAGTTTCACTAGTATGCCTCTACTTGACTAGCTCGTTGATCAAAGATGGTTATGTTTCCTAGCCATAGACATGGGTTTTCATTTGATTAACGGGATCACATCATTAGGAGAATGATGTGATTGACATGACCCATTCCGTTAGCTTAGCACATGAGAGTTTAGTATGTTGCTATTGCTTTCTTCATGACTTATACATGTTCCTATGACTATGATACTATGCAACTCCCGTTTACCGGAGGAACACTTTCTGTGCTACCAAACGTCACAACGTAACTGGGTGATTATTAAGGTGCTCTACAGGTGTCTTCGAAGGTACTTGTTGGGTTGGCGTATTTCGAGATTAGGATTTGTCACTTCGATTGTCGGAGAGGTATCTCTGGGCCCTCTCGGTAATGCACATCACTTAAGCCTTGCAAGCATTGCAACTAATGAGTTAGTTGCGGGATGATGTATTACGGAACGAGTAAAGAGACTTGCCGGTAACGAGATTGAACTAGGTATTGAGATACCGACGATCGAATCTCAGGCAAGTAACATACCGATGACAAAGAACAACTTATGTTGTTATGCGGTTTGACCGATAAAGATCTTCGTAGATTATGTAGGATCCAATATGAGCATCCAGGTTCCGCTATTGGTTATTGACCGGAGACGTGTATTGGTCATGTCTACATAGTTCTCGAACCCGTAGGGTCCGCACGCTTAATGTTACGATGACAGTTTTATTATGAGTTTATGTGTTTTGATGTACCGAAGGTAGTTCGGAGTCCCGGATGAGATTGGTGACATGACGAGGAGTCTCGAAATGGTCGAGACATAAAGATCGATATATTGGACGACTATATTCGGACATCGGAAAGGTTCCGAGTGATTCGGTTATTTTTCGGAGTACCGGAGAGTTACGGGAATTCACCGGGCAGTATATGGGCCTTATTGGGCTTTAGGGGAAAGAGAGAGGAGAGGATGGGCGCCCCCCCATGGCCTAGTCCGAATTGGACTAGGGGGAGGGGTTGCGCCCCCTCCTTCCTTCTCTTCTCTCTCCCCTTTCCTTGACTCCTACTCCTACTACATGGAAGGGGGGAATCCTACTCCCGGTGGGAGTAGGACTCCTCCAGGGCACGCCATAGCTAGGCCGGCCCTCCCCCTCCTCCACCCCTTTATATACGGGGGCAGGGGGCACCCCATAGACACAACAATTGATCGTTTGATCTTTTAGCCGTGTGCGGTGCCCCCCTCCACCATAGTCCACCTCGATAATACTGTAGCGGTGCTTAGGCGAAGCCCTGCGTCGGTAGAACATCAACATCGTCACCACGCCGTCGTGCTGACGAAACTCTCCCTCAACACTCGGCTGGATCGGAGTTCGAGGGACGTCATTGGGCTGAACGTGTGCTGAACTCGGAGGTGCCGTGTGTTTGGTACTTGATTGGTCAGATCGTGAAGACGTACGACTACATCAACCGCATTGTGCTAACGCTTCCGCTTTTGGTCTACGAGGGTACGTGGACAACACTCTGCCCTCTCGTTGCTATGCATCACCATGATCTTGCGTGTGCGTAGGAATTTTTTTGAAATTACTACGTTCCACAACAGTGGCATCCGAGCCAGGTTTTATGCGTAGATGTCATATGCACGAGTAGAACACAAGCGAATTGTGGGCGATATAAGTCATACTGCTTACCAGCATGTCATACTTTGGTTCGGCGGTATTGTTAGATGAAGCGGCCTGGACCGACATTACGCGTATGCTTACACGAGACTGGTTCTACCGACGTGCTTTGCACACAGGTGGCTGGCAAGTGTCAGTTTCTCCAACTTTAGTTGAACCGAGTGTGGCTACGCCCGATCCTTTCGAAGGTTAAAACAACACCAACTTGACAAACTATCGTTGTGGTTTTTGATGCGTAGGTAAGAACGGTTCTTGCTAATCCCGTAGAAGCCACGTAAAACTTGCAACAAGACATGTTGTGATGTGATATGGTCAAGACATGATGCTAAATTTTATTGTATGAGATGATCATGTTTTGTAACCGAGTTATCGGCAACTGGCAGGAGCCATATGGTTGTCGTTTTATTGTATGCAATCCAATCGCCCTTTAATGCTTTACTTTATCACTAAGCAGTAGCGATAGTCGTAGAAGCATAAGATTGGCGAGACGACAACGATGCTACGATGGAGATCAAGGTGTCGCGCCGGTGACAATGGTGATCATGACGGTGCTTCGGAGATGGATATCACAAGCACAAGATGATGATGGCCATATCATATCACTTATATTGATTGCATGTGATGTTTATCTTTTATGCATCTTATCTTGCTTTGATTGACGGTAGCATTATAAGATGATCCCTCACTAAATTATCAAAGTATAAGTGTTCTCCCTGAGTATGCACCGTTGCAAAAGTTCTTCGTGCTGAGACACCACGTGATGATCGGGTATGATAGGATCTACGTTCATATACAACGGGTGCAAAACAGTTGCACACACAGAATACTCAGGTTAAACTTGACGAGCCTAGCATATAACAGATATGGCCTCGGAACACGGAGACCGAAAGGTCGAGCGTGAATCATATAGTAGATATGATCAACATAGTGATGTTCACCATTGAAACTACTCCATCTCACGTGATGATCGGACATGGTTTAGTTTTTTTGGATCACGTGATCACTTAGAGGATTAGAGGGATGTCTATCTAAGTGGGAGTTCTTAAGTAATATGATTAATTGAACTTAAATTTATCATGAACTTAGTCCTGGTAGTATTAGCATATCTATGTTGTAGATCAATAGCTCGTGTTTTGCTCCCCTGTTTTATTTTGATATGTTCCTAGAGAAAACTAAGTTGAAAGATGTTAGTAGCAATGATGCGGATTGGATCTGTGATCTGAGGTTTATCCTCATTGCTGCACAGAAGAATTATGTCCTTGATGCACCACTAGGTGACAGACCTATTGCAGGAGCAGATGCAGACGTTATGAACGTTTGGCTAGCTCAATATGATGACTACTTGATAGTTTAGTGCACCATTCTTAACGGCTTAGAATCGGGACTTCAAAGACGTTTTGAACGTCATGGACCATATGAGATGTTCCAGGAGTTGAAGTTAATATTTCAAGCAAATACCCGAGTTGAGAGATATGAAGTCTCCAACAAGTTCTATAGCGAAAAGATGGAGGAGAATAGCTCAAGCAGTGAGCATGTGCTCAGATTAACTGGGTACTACAATCGCTTGAATCAAGTGGGAGTTAATCTTCTAGATAAAATAGTGATTGACAGAATTCTCTAGTCACCATCACCAAGTTAGTAGAACTTCGTGATGAACTATAGTATGCAAGGGATGAAGAAAATGATTCCCGAGCTTTTCATGATGATGAAATCGATGAAGGTAGAAATCAAGAAAGAGCATCAAGTGTTAATGATTAACAAGACCACTAGTTTCAAGAAAAGGGGCAAAGGGAAGAAGGGGAACTTCAAGAAGAACGGCAAGAAAGTTGCTACTCAAGTCAAGAAGCCCAAGTCTGTACCTAAGCCTGAGACTAAGTGCTTCTACTGCAAAGGGACTGGTCACTGGAAACGGAACTGCCCCAAGTATTTGGCGAATAAGAAGGATGGCAAAGTGAACAAAGGTATATTTGATATATAGATTATTAATGTGTATTTTACTAGTGTTCGTAGCAACCCCTCGGTATTTGATACTGGTTCAGTTGCTAAGAGTAGTAACTCGAAACGGGAGTTGCAGAATGAACAGAGACTAGTTAAGGGTGAAGTGACAATGTGTGTCGGAAGTGGTTCCAAGATTGATATGATCATCATCGCACGCTCCCTACACTTTCAGGATTAGTGTTGAACCTAAATAAGTGTTATTTGGTGTTTGCGTTGAGCATGAATATGATTTGATCATGTTTATTGCAATACGGTTATTCATTTAAGTTAGAGAATAATTGTTGTTCTATTTACATGAATAAAACCTTCTATGGTCATACACCCAATGAAAATGGTTTGTTGGATCTCGATCGTAGTGATACACATATTCATAATATTGAATCCAAAAGATGCAAAGTTAATAATGATAGTGCGACTCATTCGTGGCACTGTCGTTTAGGTCATATTGGTGTAAAGCGCATGAAGAAACTCCATGCTGATGGGATTTTGGAATCACTTGATTATGAATCACTTGATGCTTGCGAACCGTGCCTCATGGGTAAGATGACTAAAACACCGTTCTTCGGAACTATGGAGCAAGCAACAGATTTGTTGGAAATCATACATACAGATGTATGTGGACCGACGAATGTTGAGGCTCGCGACAGGTATCGTTATTTTCTCACCTTCACAGATGATGTAAGCATATATGGGTATATCTACTTGATGAAACATAAGTCTAAAACATTTGAAAAGTTCATATAATTTCAGAGTAAGGTGGAAAATCATCGTAACAAGAAAATAAAGTTTCTACGATCTGATCGTGGAGGAGAATATTTGAGTTACGAGTTTGGTGTACATTTGAAACAATGCGGAATAGTTTCACAACTCACGCCACCCGGAACACCACAACGTAATGGTGTGTCCGAACATCGTAACCGTACTTTATTAGATATGGTGCAATCTATGATGTCTCTTACCGATTTACCACTATCAATTTGGGGTTATGCATTAGAGACAGCTGCATTCACGTTAAATAGGGCACCACCTAAATCCGTTGAGACGACACCTTATGAACTTTGGTTTGGCAAGAAACCAAAAGTTGTCGTTTCTTAAAGTTTGGAGTTGCGATGCTTATGTGAAAAAGTTTTATCTTGATTAGCTCAAACCCAAGTCGGAGAAGTGCGTCTTCATAGGATACCCAAAGAAGACAGTTGGGTACACCTTCTATCGCAGATCCGAAGGCAAGACATTCGTTGCTAAGAATGGATCCTTTCTAGAGAAGGAGTTTCTCTCGAAAGAAGTGAGTGGGAGGAAAGTAGAACTTGATGAGGTAACTGTACCTGCTCCCTTATTGGAAAGTAGTTCATCACAGAAATCTGTTCCTGTGACTACTACACCAATTAGTAAGGAAGCTAATGATGATGATCATTTAACTTCAGATCAAGTTACTACCGAACCTCGTAGGTAAACCAGAGTGAGATCCGCACCAGAGTGGTATGGTAATCCTGTTCTGTAGGTCATGTTACTTGACCATGACGAACCTACGAACTATGAGGAAGCGATGATGAGCCCAGATTCCGCAAAAGGCTTGAGGCCATGAAATATGAGATAGGATCCATGTATGAGAACAAAGTATGGACTTTGATTGACTTGCCCAATGATCGGCGAGCCATTGAAATTAAATGGATCTTCAAGAGGAAGACAGACGCTGATAGTAGTGTTACTATCTACAAAGCTAGAATTGTCGCAAAAGGTTTTCGACAAGTTCAAGGTGTTGACTATGATGAGAGTTACTCACTCGTATCTATGCTTAAGTTTGTCCAAATCATGTTAGCAACTGCCGCATTTTATGAAATATGGCAAATGGATAAACAAAAATGCATTCCTTAATGGATTTAGTAAAGAAGAGTTGTATATGATGCAACTAGAGGGTTTTGTCAATCCTAAAGGTGCTAACAAAATATGCAAGCTCCAGCGATCCATCTATGGACTGGTGCAAGCATCTCGGAGTTGGAATATACGCTTTGATAAGTTGATAAAAGCATATAATTTTGTACAGACTTGCGGTGAAGCTTGTATTTACAAGGAAGTGAGTGGGAGCACTACAACATTTCTGATAAGTATATGTGAATGACATATAGTTGATCGGAAGTAATGTAGAATTATTCCGCAAAACATAAAGGAGTGTTTGAAAGGAGTTTTTCAAAGAAAGACCTCGGTGAAGCTACTTACATATTGAGCATCGAGATCTATATAGATAGATCAAGACACTTGATAAGTTTTTTCAATGAGTACATACCTTGACAAGATTTTGAAGTAGTTCAAAATGGAACAGTCAAAGAAAGAGTTCTTGCCTGTGTTACAAGGTGTGAAATTGAGTGAGACTCAAAGCCCGACCACGGCAGAAGATAGAAAGAGAATGAAAGTCATTCCCTATGCCTCAGCCATAGGTTCTATAAAGTATGCCATATTGTGTACCAGACCTATTGTATACCCTACACTGATTTTGGCAAGGGAGTACAATAGTGATCTAGGATTAGATCACTGGACATCGGTCAAAATTATCCTTGGTGGAATAAGGATATGTTTCTCGATTATGGAGGTGACAAAAAGGTTCGTCGTAAAGGGTTACGTCGATGCAAATTTTGACACTGATCCAGATGACTCCAAGTCTCAATCTGGATACATATTGAAAGTGGGAGCAATTAGCTAGAGTAGTTCCGTGCAGAGCATTGTTGACATAGAAATTTGCAAAATACATAGGGATCTGAATCTAGCAGACCCGTTGACTAAACTTCTCTCGCAAGCAAAACATGATCACACCTTAGTACTCTTTGGGTGTTAATCACATAGCGATGTGAACTAGATTATTGACTCTAGTAAACCCTTTGGGTGTTGGTCACATGACGATGTGGACTATGGGTGTTAATCACATGGTGATGTGAACTATTGGTGTTAAATCACATGGTGATGTGAACTAAATTATTGACTCTAATGCAAGTGGGAGACTGAAGGAAATATGCCCTAGAGGCAATAATAAAGTTATTATTTATTTCCTTATATCATGATAAATGTTTATTATTCATGCTAGAATTGTATTAACCGGAAACATAATACATGTGTGAATACATAGACAAACAGAGTGTCACTAGTATGCCTCTACTTGACTATCTCGTTGATCAAAGATGGTTATGTTTCCTAGCCATAGACATGGGTTGTCATTTGATTAACGAGATCACATCATTAGGAGAATGATGTGATTGACATGACCCATTCCGTTAGCTTAGCACACGATCGTTTAGTATGTTGCTATTGCTTTCTTCATGACTTATACATGTTCCTATGACTATGAGATTATGCAACTCCCGTTTACCGAAGGAACACTTTGTGTGCTACCAAATACCATAGCGTAATTGGGTGATTATAAAGGTGCTCTACAGGTGTCTCCGAAGGTACTTGTTGGGTTGGCGTATTTCGAGATTAGGATTTGTCACTTTGATTGTCGGAGAGGTATCTCTGGGCCCTCTCAGTAATGCACATCACTTAAGACTTGCAAGCATTGCAACTAATGAGTTAGTTGCGGGATGATGTATTACGGAACAAGTAAGAAGACTTGCCGGTAACGAGATTGAACTAGGTATTGAGATACCGACAATCGAATCTCAGGCAAGTAACATACCGATGACAAAGGGAACAACATATGTTGTTATGCGGTTTGACCGATAAAGATCTTCGTAGAGTATGTAGGAGCCAATATGAGCATCTAGGTTCCGCTATTGGTTATTGACCGGAGACGTGTCTCGGTCATGTCTACATAGTTCTCGAACCCGTAGGGTCCGCACGCTTAACGTTACGATGACAGTTTTATTATGAGTTTATGTGTTTCGATGTACCGAAGGTAGTTCGAAGTCCCGGATGAGATCGGGGACATGACGAGCAGTCTCGAAATGGTCGAGACATAAAGATCGATATATTGGACGACTATATTCGGACATCGGAAAGGTTCCGAGTGATTCGGATATTTTTCGGAGTACCGGAGAGTTAAGGGAATTCACCGGGGAGTATATGGGCCTTATTGGGCTTTAGGGGAAAGAGAGAGGAGAGGTTGGGCGCCCCCCCAAGGCCTAGTCCGAATTGGGCTAGGGGGAGGGGCTGCGCCCCCTCCTTCCTTCTCTTCTCTCTCCCCTTTCCTTGACTCCTACTCCTACTACATGGAAGGGGGGAATCCTACTCCCGGTGGGAGTAGGACTCCTCTAGGGCGCGCCATAGCTTGGCCGGCCCTCCGCCTCCTCCACTCCTTTATATACGGGGGCTGGGGGCACCCCATAGACACAACAATTGCTCGTTTGATATTTTAGCCATGTGCGGTGCCCCCCTCCACCATAGTCCACCTCGATAATACTGTAGCGGTGCTTAGGTGAAGCCCCTGCGTCGGTAGAACATCAACATCGCCACCACGCCGTCGTGCTGACAAAACTCTCTCTCAACACTCGGCTGGATCGGAGTTCTAGGGATGTCATCGGGCTGAATGTGTGCTGAACTCGGAGGTGCCGTGCGTTCGGTACTTGATCGGTCGGATCGTGAAGATGTACGACTACATCAATCGCGTTGTGCTAACGCTTCCGCTTTCGGTCTACGAGGGTACATGGACAACACTGTCCCCTCTCGTTGCTATGCATCACCATGATCTTGTGTGTGCGTCGGAAATGTTTTGAAATTACTACGTTCCCCAACACCTTGTTCCATAATCCATCAAAAAAAATCACCCAAAACTTGAAAACTTTACAACACAAAACTCAACAGAAGTCTCGTAAGCTCCGTTAGCGAAAGAAAACAAAAGATCACTTCAAGGTACTGTAATGAACTCATTCTTTATTTCTATTGGTGTTAAACCTACTATATTCCAACTTCTCTATGGTTTATAAAATATTTTACTAGCCATAGATTCATCAAAATAAGCAAACGACACACGAAAAATAGAAATCTGTCAAAAACAGAACAGTCTGTAGTACTCTGCACCTAACGCAAACTTCTGGAACTCCAAAAAATCAGCCAAAATAGGAAGACCTAGGCAATTTGTTTATTGATCAGCAGAAATTGGAATCACTATTTTATCACTTTCTGGTGATTTTTAATAATTGTTTTCGTGAACAGAAAGTTTCTGGAAATTACAACAAGATCAAATAACTATCATCCAAGAAGATCCTATAGGTTTAACTCGGCACAAACACTAATTAAAAACATAAAAACACATCTAACCAGAGGCTAGAACAAATATTTATTCCTAAACAGAAGCAAAAACAAACAAAAAATAAAAAATAAAATTGGGTTTCCTCCCAACAAGCACTATCGTTTGACGCCCCTAGCTAGGCATAAAAGCAAGGATAGATCTAGGTATTGCCATCTTTAGTTTTAGGGAAGAAGAGAGCAAACTTTCTATCTATGGAATTAAACCTTCTATTTTGACAAAGAACATGGCCATTAATGGTAGAAGAAAGATTAAGTATGTTGCGGAAATTGGCATCTAGGCTAGCTTTTATTTCTTTGATAGATTTGTTTTGGTAGGAAAGCAAAAGAGATGTGATTTCAACTGTCTCGTTAATGGGGTGCCCAAATATAGTTTTCATCTTTTCATAAGTGTCTATGGGGTCCCCTTCAAGAAAACCCTCTTCAAAAATAGAATCCAAGATTTGTTTGAACGAAACGGGCAACCCAACATAAAAGCTTTTTAAGTAAACCTCAATTTGGTATTGAGGCACATAGCTAGCACAGATCCTTAAAAGCCTATCCCAAGCATCTTTCAAAGATTCATCAAGTAGGTAACGAAATATTCCAGAATCTTCTTTATCAAAATTGCTAAAGTTGTCATTGATAATTCCAGCAGGTTTTTCCATAGTATTTTTATTTATGAGTGTAGATAAGACAGCAGGATTGTCTAAAGCACTAGAACTTGGAAGAGATCCCTTAACTCTCTTTGGTTCTGACATGGAGAGGAACAAGCAAGTGAAAAGAGGCGAACGGAAGAGAGAGGGAGAATAAAACGGCAAGGGTGAAGTGGGGAGAGGAAAACGAGAGGCAAATGGCAAATAATGTAATGCGAGAGATAAGGGATTGTGATGGGTACTTGATATGTTGACTTTTGCGTAGACTCCCTGGCAACGGCGCCAGAAATCTTCCTGCTACCTCTTGAGCACTGCGTTGGATTTCTTTGAAGAGGAAAGGGTGATGCAGCAGAGTAGAGTAAGTATTTCCCTCAGTTTTTGAGAACCGAGGTATCAATCCAGTAGGAGGCTACACGCGAGTCCCTCATACCTACACAAAACAAATAGCTCCACGCAACCAACGTGATTAGGGGTTGTCAATCCCTTCACGGTCACTTACGAGAGTGAGATCTGATAGAGATGATAGATAATATTTTTGGTATTTTTGGTATAAGGATGCAAGGTAAAATAAAAGGCAAAGTAAAAAAGCAAAACAATAATAAAGTGATGGAAGATTGATATGATGAGAATAGACCTGGGGGCCATAGATTTCACTAGTGGCTTCTCTCAAGAGCATAAGTATTCTACGGTGGGTGAACAAATTACTGTTGAGCAATTGACAGAATTGAGCATAGTTATGAGAATATCTAGGTATGATCATGTATATAGGCATCACGTCCGAGACAAGTAGACCGACTCCTGCCTGCATCTACTACTATTACTCCACTCATCGACCGCTATCCAGCATGCATCTAGAGTATTAAGTTCAAGAAAACAGAGTAACGCCTTAAGCAAGATGACATGATGTAGAGGGATAAATTCATGCAATATGATAAAAAACACATCTTGTTATCCTCGATGGCAACAATACAATACGTGCCTTGCTGCCCCTACTGTCACTGGGAAAGGACACCGCAAGATTGAACCCAAAGCTAAGCACTTCTCCCATTGCAAGAAAAACCAATCAAGTAGGCCAAACCAAACTGATAATTCTAAGAGACTTGCAAAGATAACCAATCATACATAAAAGAATTCAGAGAAGATTCAAATATTTTTCATAGATAATCTTGATCATAAACCCACAATTCATCGGTCTCAACAAACACACTGCAAAAAGAAGATTACATTGAATAGATCTCCACGAGAAAGGGGGAGAACATTGTATTGAGATCCAAAAAGAGAGAAGAAGCCATCTAGCTACTAACTATGGACCCGAAGGTCTGAAGTAAACTACTCACACTTCATCGGAGAGGCTATGATGATGTAGAAGCCCTCCATGATGGATGCCCCCTCCGGCGGAGCTCCAGAACAGGCCCCAAGATGGGATCTCGTGGGTATAGAAGGTTGCGGCGGTGGAATTAGGTTTTTGGCTCCGTCTCTGATCGTTCGGGGGTACATAGGTATATATAGGAGGAAGGAGTACGTCGGTGGAGCAAAGGGGGGCCCACGAGGCAGGGGGCGCGCCCTCCACCCTCGTGGCTGCCTCCTTTCTTTCTTGACGGAGGGTCCAAGTCTCCTAGATCATATTCGGTGAGAAAATCACGTTCCCGAAGGTTTCATTCCGTTTGATATTTCGTTTCTTCGAAACACTGAAATAGGCAAAAAAAACAACAATTCTGGGCTGGGCCTCCGGTTAATAGGTTAGTCCCAAAAGTAATATAAAAGTGGAAAACAAAGCCCAATATGGTCCAAAATAGTAGATAATATAGCATGGAGCAATCAAAAATTATAGATACGTTGGAGACATATCATACTACCGCTGGAGGTGCAGAACACAGGACCAAATGAGGCAGAGTAGAGCAGAGTGCAGCGGCAGTAATGCAGTAGCGGTACTACCGCCCGACCGGAGCGGTACTACCGCTTATAGGCGGTACTAAAGCCCAATCGGGGTGGTACTACCGCTTATAGGCGGAACTATCGTGCCTTACTGCCGTGCTACTACTGCTAAACCCGACATGAAAAGAGCAAGACCCAAAATCGAGGCGGTGGTAGAAGAGCGGTACTGGAGCGGTACTACCGCATGACGAGCGGTACTACCACTACCGACCACGGTACTACCGCAGGGAGACAACCCAAAACTGCCATAACTTCTTCATGAGAGCTCCGAATTGAGCAAACTCAAGCTTGTTGGTTATAGTAAGAAGAGGCAGGGGAGGTATGCCTAACAAACAGAGGAGTGAAACCTCCAACAGAGAAGAACCGGCATACCCTCCAACATCGAAAACATCATAGAAGATGCACGTGAACCCTGTTTTCGATGAACTCGAGCTTGTCAACAAGATGACCAAAAGCTCCAAAACTCACAAAGAGAAGCAAACAAGACCCAAGAAAGATGATGCAAGGATGCAATGGTTTGAACTCTCTACGAATGATACGATCAAGCTACTCATCGAGATCCCCCCTTGATAGTATGGCAATCGATCCTATAACCCGGTCTCCCAACAACCACCATGAGACCGTTAAAATAGAAAACCTATAAAGGGCAAACCTTTGCCTTGCACATAGTCCACTTGAGCTGGATGGTGACGACCTTGACTCCCTCAAGCTAGACCACCTTTCTTGATTGCGTTGGCTTGGTGAAGACTAGTAGAATGCTCCCCCATACTCCACTATGGGTGAGCCACTCTTCGGCACATCTTCACAAGTCCATTGTCACCACAATGGATGGCAAGATTCAAGCACTTAATCTCTTCGTGATGCTCCGCTTGAACTTGCACAACGCAGACTTCATGACAACCACCACTTGATGTCATCCTCCATGGGTTGTATAGTATCTTCCTCTTGACGTTAGCCCATGGAAACATACCTAACCCCACATAGAACTCTCACGTAGACCATGGGTTAGTACACAAAGCATAAAGGACAATGCTTACCTTACCATGCGATCACGTGATCCCTCTCGGTACATCTTCTATGCTTTGTGTGTTGATCAACTTGATTCACTCTTTGACTTAGTCTTGATCAACCTTGAATCTTTCCAACTCTCTTCATTTGGATGATGTCTTCAAGGTAAACATGAATGATCACACAAACTTCTTCTTCAAGACATGCTTGCAATAAGCTCAACACTCACAAGACCAATCTTTGGATAATTCCTTAATAGCACCTTGGTGATCACACACTCTCCTTGAAACCAACAAATGGACTCCAAGAAAAGCCTATGGACAAACCCTTCAAATATAACTCAAGGCAACCATTAGTCCATAGAGATTGTCATCATTTACCAAAACCAAACATGGTGGCACCGCATGTTCTTTCAAAGGTAAAACCCAACCATAGCATTAAAGCATCAAGTCCTCTTTATCCCATACGCAACAACCCCCTTACTCGGGTTTGTGTTTCAGCCACTCACGCAACCCACTATAAGCGGATCATGAACGTATTGCAACACCCTACAGCGGGAATCCCTCACGCTTGCGCGACACGGAGAGCACCATAGGACAACACCAATAATAAAACATGCAACTCAAACCAATCATGATCATCAATTAACCCATAGGACAAAACGGATCTACTCAAACATCATAGGATAGCCATACATCATTGGGAAATAATATATAGCGTTGAGCACCATGTTTAATTAGAGATTACAGCGGGTAAAAGAGGGGTTACACCACTGCATAGAGGGGGGAAGAGTTGGTGATGATGGCGGTGAAGTTGTTGGTGTAGATTGCTGTGATGATGATGGCCCTGGCGGCGTTCCCGCGCCACCGGAAGCGAGGGGGAGAGAGCCCCCTCCTTCTTCTTCTTCCTTGACCTTCTCCCTAGATGGGAGAAGGGTTTCCCCTCTAGTCCTTGGTCTCCATGGCATGGGAGGGGCGAGAGCCCCTCCGAGATTGGATCTGTCTCTCTGTCTCTCTCTGTTTCTAGGCTCCCAGATTCTGCCCCTTCACCGTTTCTTAAATTCTCGGAGATCCGTAACTCCGATTGGGCTGAATTTTGGACACAATCTCTATCTGGATATTAGCTTTCTTGTGGCGAAAGAAGGGCACCAACCGCCTTATGGGGTGGCCACGAGGGTCCAGGGCGTGCTCCCCTGCCTCATGGCCCCCTCGGGCATCGTATCGCGCTAAGTCTTCTTCCCAAAAATCACATATATTCCAAAAAAATCTTCGTCAGTTTTTATCCCATTTGGACTCCTTTTGATATGGATATTCTGCGAAACAAAAAACATGCAACAAACAGGAACTTGTAGTAGGCATTGGATTAATATGTTAGTCCCAAAAATAGTATAAAAAGTTGCCAAAATTATATGAAAGTTGTATAATATTGGCATGGAACAATCAAAAAATTATAGATACGACGGAGACGTATCACTGCTAAATTTATACCACCTAATTTCACATACTAGGAAAAGAAAAAGGTTTTCTATGATTTAATACATTACTTCTGGGATGCGCCTCATCTTAATAAATAGGGAGTAGATGGTGTTATTAGATGTTGTATACCTGAGCATGAACAGGAACAGATCCTACGCAAGTGTCACTCCGAAGCTTATGGAGGACACCACGCCGGAGATAGAACTACGCATAAGGTATTGCAATCCGGATTTTATTGGCCTACTCTCTTCAAGGATGCCCATAGGTTTGTCTTGTCTTGTGATGAATGTCAAAGAATTGGTAATATTAGTAGACGTCAAGAAATGCCTATGAATTATTCACTTGTTATTGAGCCATTTGATGTTTGGGGCTTTGATTATATGGGACGTTTCCTTCCTTTAATGGGTATACACATATTTTAGTTGCTGTTGATTACGTTACTAAGTGGGTAGAAGCTATTCCAACTAGTAGTGCTGATCATAACACCTCTATTAAGATGCTTAAAGAAGTTATTTTTCCGAGGTTTGGAGTCCCAAGATATTTGATGACTGATGGTGGTTCACATTTTATTCATGGTGCATTTCATAAAATGCTTGCTAAGTATGATGTTAATAATAGAATTGCATCTCCATATCACCCACAGTCTAGTGGTCAAGTAGAATTGAGTAATAGAGAGATCAAATTAATTTTGCAAAAGACTGTTAATAGATCTAGAAAGAATTGGTCCAAGAAACTTGATGATGCATTATGGGCTTATAGAACTGCCTATAAAAATCCTATGGGTATGTCTCCATATAAAATGGTTTATGGAAAAGCATGTCACTTACCTCTCGAACTAGAACATAAGGCATATTGGGCCATTAAAGAGATCAATTATGATTTCAAGCTTGCCGGTGAGAAGAGGTTGTTTGACATTAGCTCACTTGATGAATGGAGGACCCAAGCTTATGAGAATGCCAAACTGTTTAAAGAAAAAGTTAAAAGATGGCATGACAAAAGGATACAAAAGCATGAGTTTAATGTAGGTGATTATGTGTTGCTATTCAACTCTCGTTTAAGATTTTTTGCAGGAAAACTTCTCTCTAAATGGGAAGGTCCTTACATTATCGAGGAGGTCTATTGTTCCGGTGCCATAAAAATCAACAACTTCGAAGGCACAAATCCGAAGGTGGTGAACAGTCAAAGAATCAAACATTATTTCTGAGGTAATCCTATAAATGTTGAAACCAATGTTATTGAAACCGTAACCGCGGAGGAATACATAAGGGAAACTTTCCAGAACGCTTCAGACTCCGAAAAGGAATAGGTATGTGGTACGGTAAGTAAACTGACTCCAAAACAATTCTAATGGCAATTTTTCTCTGTTTTGGAATATTTAAGAAAATTGGAAAATAAGAAGTACTCCGGGAAGGACACAAGGAGCCCACGAGGGTGGAGTGCGCGCCCTACCCCCTGGGCATGCCCCCCTGCCTCGTGGGCACCTCGTGTGCCCTTCGGACTCTGTTTTCTTGCACGATACTTCTTTTGGTCGGTAAAAATTCATTATATAATCTCCCGAAGGTTTTGACCACCGTACCACGCAAATATCCTCTATCTTTGTTTCGAGTTGCTTTTCTGGCAGATCTAGATCACCATGACATCTCCAAGTGCCCCCAAGGACAAGTTCTTCGAGAAGGTTATCAATCCCTACCTCGCGGAGGTGCTGCAACACCCTCAAACCATTGAGATGCATGATGGGTTGCTGCACATCCGCGATGTCGAGGGACCAAGGAGGACCGAAAGCGTGGAGACAAGACTTGAAGCAATGGAGCAACAAGTTTTCAAGTGCCAAGGGATGCTGGAACGAGGACTTAACGCTAACCACATGATGATGCGGAGTTCACCAACAACCACAAGCTAGATGCCAAGAATATTGGGGAGACCATCTTCAAGCTTCATGAGAAAATCGAGCACCTCCAAGCCCAGATCTATGACCTGCAAAATCAAAACTGTGAGTATGAATATAGATTCAAGAGGATGAGTTTGGCTGCAGATTTGAGGATTCCGGAGACTCGATCATCCTTCTATGATGGTGAGCCTATGCCTTGGAAGATGGACGACAAGCCTACATCATCAACAACTCCATCATCACCACCCCCGAGGAAAGAGATATAATCACATGGGTATGGGCACTCCCCTTGGCAACTGCCAAGCTTGGGGGAGGTGCCCCGGTATCGAATCACCATCACACTCCTATCTTTACCGTTTTTCTTAGTTCGATTCTTTTGGTAATATGTTGATCTAGTAGAATAAAGTTTTAGTATGATCTAGTTTTGAGTTTTGCTTTATGATCTTTCTATGTAATCGAGTCCGTGAGCTATATATAATAAAGATTAGTGTTGAGTCAAGGGCTTGATTAACTTGCTATGATCTTGAGGGAATAAAAATAAAAGAGAAGAGAAAGAATAAAAATAATAAAGAGATCATATTGATCTTATGGAAAGTAATGACTTCACATATAAAGAGTATGATGAATAAAAGTTGTTGAGAGTTGACAAACTTAGTTTTGGTCATCGTTGCAATTAATAGGAAGTAATAAAGAAAGAGAGGTTTTCACATATAAATATACTATCTTGGACATCTTTTATGATTGTGAGCACTCATTAAAGTATGACATGCTAAAGAGTTGATGTTGGACAAGGAAGACAATGTAATGGATTATGTTTTCTTATATCCAAAATAAAGTATATTGTCATGGATCATCTACCGTGTTGAGCTTGCCTTTCCCCCTCATGCTAGCCAAATTCTTTGCACCAAGTAGAGATACTACTTGTGCTTCCGAATATTCTTAAACCCAGTTTTGCCATGAGAGTCCACCATATCTACCTATGGATTGAGTAAGATAATTCAAGTAAGTTGTCATTGTTGCATGCAATAAAAATTGCTCTCTAAATATGTATGACTTATTAGTGTGGAGAAAATAAGCTTTATACGATCTTCTGATATGGAAGCAATAAAAGCGACAGACTGCATAATAAAGGTTCATATCACAAGTGGCAATATAAAATGACGTTCTTTTGCATTAAGATTTCGTGCATCCAACCATAAAAGCACATGACAACCTCTGCTTCCCTCTGCGAAGGGCCTTCTTTTCCTTTTGTCTTATACCTTATACAAGAGTCATGGTGATCTTCACCTTTCCTTTTTACATTTTATCATTTGGCAAGCACATTGTGTTGGAAAGATCCTGATATATATATATATATATATATATATATATATATATATATATATATATATATATATATATATATATATATATATATATATATATATATATATATGTCCAATTGGATGTAAGTTAGCATAAATTATTATTGTTGACATTACCCTTGAGGTAAAAGGTTGGGTGGCAACGCTATAAGCTCCTATCTTTCTCTGTGTCTGATTAAAACTCCATACCCATAAGTATTGCATGAGTGTTAGCAATTGTGAAAGACTAAGTGATAGTTGAGTATGTGGACTTGCTGAAAAGCTCTTATATTGACTCTTTCTGATGTTATGATAAATTGCAATTGCTTCAATGACCGAGATTACAGTTTGTTGGTTCTCAATGAAGTTTCTGATTCATGCTTTACATTGTGAATAGATTATTACTTGAGCATAAGAGATCATATGACAATATCCATATATGTTGATGTTATAAGAATGATCATGATGCCCTCATGTCCGTATTTTATTTTATCGACGCCTCTATCTCTAAACATGTGGACATATTTTTTGTTATCGGCTTCCGCTTGAGGACAAGGGAATTCTAAGCTTGGGGGAGTTGATACGTCCATTTTGCATCATGCTTTTATATCAATATTTATTGCCCTATGGGTTGTTATTACATGTTTTGTCACAATACTTATGCCTTTTCTCTCTTATTTTACAAGGTTTACATGAAGAGGGAGAATGCCGGCAGCTGGAACTCTGGGCTGGAAAAGGAGCAAATATTTAGAGACCTATTCTGCACGGCTCCAAAAGTCCTGAAACTTCACGGAGGCACGTTTTTGAATTAATAAAAAATACTGGCGAAAGAAAGTACCAGAGGGGGCCCACACCTTGGCCACGAGGGTGGGGGCGCGCCCCCTGCCTCGTGGGCCCCTGGCAAGCCTCCAGTGCCCATCTTCTGCTATATGAAGTCTTTTACCCTGGAAAAAATCATAAGCAAGCTTTCGGGAAGAAACTCCGCTGCCACGAGGCGGAACCAATCTAGGGCTCCGGCAGAGTTGTTCTGCCGGGGAAACTTCCCTCTGGGAGGGGGAAATCATCACCATCGTCATCACCAACGATCCTCTCATTGGGAGGGGTCAATCTTCATCAATGTCTTCACCAGCACCATCTCCTCTAAAACCCTAGTTCATCTCTTGTATCCAATCTTTGTCCCAAAACCTCAGATTGGTACCTGTGGGTTGCTAGTAGTGTTGATTACTCCTTGTAGTTGATGCTAGTTGGTTTATTTGGTGAAAGATCATATGTTCAGATCCTTTATGCATATTAATACCCCTCTGCTTATGAACATGAATATTATTTGTGAGTAGTTATGTTTGTTCCTGAGGACTTGGGAGAAGTCTTGCTATAAGTAGTCATGTGAATTTGGTATTCGTTCGATATTTTGATGAGATGTATGTTGTCTCTCCTCTAATGGTGTTATGTGAACGTCGACTACATGACACTTAACCATTGTTTGGGCCTAGAGAAAGGCATTGGGAAGTAATAAGTAGATGATGGGTTGCTAGAGTGACAGAAGCTTAAACCCTAGTTTATGAGTTGCTTCGTAAGGGGCTGATTTGGACCCATATGTTTCATGCTATGGTTAGGTTTACCTTAATAATTCTTTTGTAGTTGCGGATTCTTGCAATAGGGGTTAATAATAAGTGGGATGCTTGTCCAAGAAAGGACAGCGCCCAAGCACTGGTCCACCCACATACCAAATTATCAAACTAACGAACGCGAATCATATGAGCGTGATGAAAACTAGCTCGACGATAATTCCCATGTGTCCTCGGGAGCGCTTTTCTCTATATAAGAGTTTGTCCAGGCTTGTCCTTTGCTACAAAAAGGATTGGGCCATCTTGCTGCACTTTATTTACTTTCATTACTTGTTACCCGTTAAATATTATCGTATCACAAAACTATCTGTTACCGATAATTTCAGTGCTTGCAGAGAATACCCTACTGAAAACCGCTTGTCATTTCCTTCTGCTCCTCGTTGGGTTCGACACTCTTACTTATCGAAAGGACTACGATAGATCCCCTATACTTGTGTATCATCAATGTGCATTACCAAGAGGGCCCAGAGATACCTCTCCGACAATCAAAGTGACAAATTCTAATCTCGATTTATGCCAACTCAACAAGTACCATAGGAGACACCTATAGAGCACCTTTATAATCACCCAGTTACGTTGTGACATTTGGTAGCACACACAGTGTTCCTCCGGTATTCGGGAGTTGCATAATCTCATAGTCATAGGAACATGTATATAAGTCACGAAGAAAGCAATAGCAACATACTAAACAATCAAGTGCTAAGCTAATGGAATGGGTCAAGTCAATCACATCATTCTCTAAAGATGTGATCCCGTTAATCAAATGACAACTCATGTCCATTGCTGGGAAACTTAACCATCTTTGATTCAACGAGCTAGTCAAGTAGAGGCATACTAGTGACACTCTGTTTGTCTATGTATTCACACATGTACTAAGTTTCCGGTTAATACAATTCTAGCATGAATAATAAAGATTTATCATGATATAAGGAAATATAAATAACAACTTTATTATTGCCTCTAGGGCATATTTCCTTCAGTCTCCCACTTGCACTAGAGTCAATAATCTAGTTCACATCGCCATGTGATTTAACACCAATAGTTCACATCACCATGTGATTAACACCCATAGTTCACATCGCCATGTGACCAACACTCAAAGGGTTTACTAGAGTCAGTAATCTCAGTTCACATCGTCATGTGCTTAACACCCAAAGAGTACTAAGGTGTGATCATGTTTTGCTTGTGAGAGAAGTTTAGTCAATAGGTCTGCCATATTTAGATCCGTATGTATTTTGCAAATTTCTATGTCAACAATGCTCTACATGGAGCTACTCTAGCTAATTGCTCCCACTTTCAATATGTATCCAGATTGAGACTTAGAGTCATCTGGATCAGTGTCAAAGCTTGCATCAATGTAACCCTTTCTGATGAACCTTTTGTCACCTCCATAATCGAGAAACATATCCTTATTGCACTAAGGATAATTTTGACCGCTGTCCAGTGATCTACTCCTAGATCACTATTGTACTCCCTTGCCAAACTCAGTGTAGGGTATACAATAGATCTGGTACATAGCATGCCATACTTGATAGAACCTATGGCTGAGGCATAGGGAATGACTTTCATTCCCTTTCTATCTTCTATCGTGGTCGGGCTTTGAGTCTTACTCAATTTCACACCTTGCAACATTGGCAAGAACTCCTTCTTTGACTATTCTATTTTGAACTACTTCAAAAACTTGTCAAGGTATGTACTAACTGAAAAAACTTATCAAGCATCTTAATCTATCTCTATAGATCTTGATGCCCAATATGTAAGAAGCTTTACCGAGGTTTTTCTTTGAAAAACTCCTTTCAAACACTCCTTTATGCTTTCTAGAAAATTCTACATCATTTCCGATCAACAATATGTCATTCACATATACTTCTCAGAAAGGTTGTAGTGCTCCCACTCACTTTCTTGTAAATACAGGCTTCACCGCAAGTCTGTATAAAACTATATGCTTTGATCAACTCATCAAAGCGTATATTCCAACTCCGAGATGCTTGCACCAGTCCATAGATGGATCGCTGGAGCTTTGCACACTTTGTGAGCACCTTTAGGAATGACAAAACCTTCTCGTTGCATCATATACAACTCTTCTTTAAGAAATCCATTTAAGGAATGCAGGTTTGACATCCATTTGCCAAATTTCATAAAATGTGGCAATTGCTAACATGATTCGGACAGACTTTTAAGCATCGATACAAGTGAGAAAATCTCATTGTAGTCAACACCTTGAACTTGTCAAAAACCTTTTTCGACAAGTCTAGCTTTGTAGATAGTAACACTACTAGCAGCGTCCGTCTTCCTCTTGAAGATCCATTTATTTTCTATGGCTTTCCGATCATCGGGCAAGTCAATAAAAGTCCACACTTTGTTCTCATACATGGATCCCATCTTAGATTTCATGGCCTCAAGCCATTTCACGGAATCTGGGCTCATCATCGCTTCCTCATAGTTCGTAGGTTCGTCATGGTCAAGTAACATGAACTCTAGAATAGGATTACGGTACCACTCTGGTGCGGAACGTACTCTGGTTGACCTATGAGGTTTGGTAGTAACTTGATCCGAAGCTTCATGATCATCATCATTAACTTCCTCACTAATTGGTGTAAGCATCACTTGAGCTGATTTCAGTGAAGAAATACTTTCCAATTGGGGAGAAGGTACAATTACCTCATCAAGTTCTACCTTCCTCTCACTTACTTCTTTCGAGAGAAACTCCTTCTCTAGAAAGGATCCATTCTTAGCAACGAAATCTTACCTTCGGATTTGTGATAGAAGGTATACCCAACAGTCTCCTTTGGGTATCCTATGAAGACACATTTCTCCGATCTGGGTTCGAGCTTATCAGGTTGAAGCTTTTTCACATAAGCATCACAGCCAGAAACGACAACTTGGGTTTCTTGCCAAACCACAGTTCATAAGGTGTCGTCTCAACGGATTTAGATGGTGCCCTATTTAATGTGAATGCAGTTGTCTCTAATGCATAACCCAAAAACGACAGTTGTAAATCGGTAAGAGACATCATAGATCGCACCATATCTAATAAAGTGCGGTTACGACGTTCGGACACACCATTATGATGTGGTGTTCCAGGTGGCGTGAGTTGCGAAACTATTCTGCTTTGTTTCAAGTGAAGACCAAACTCGTAAATAAAATATTCTCCTCCACGATCAGATCGTAGAAACTTTATTTTCTTGTTATGATGATTTTCCACTTCACTCTGAAATTCTATGAACTTTTCAAATGTTTCAGACTTATGTTTCATCAAGTAGATATAACCATATCTTCTCAAATCATCTATGAAGGTTAGAAAATAACGATACCCGCCGCGAGCATCAACACTCATTGGACTGCATACATCAGTATGTATTATTTCCAACAAGTATGTTGCTCGCTCCATAGTTCCGGAGAACGGAGTCTTAGTCATCTTGCCCATGAGGCATGGTTCGCAAGCATCAAGCGATTCATAATCAAGTGATTCCAAAAGCCCATCAGCATGGAGTTTCTTCATGCGTTTTTCATTGGGTGTATAACCATAGAATGTTTTATTCATGTAAACAGAACAACAATTATTCTCTAACTTAAATGAATAATCGTTTTGCAATAAACATGATCAAATCATAATCATGCTTAACGCAAACACCAAATAACATTTATTTAGGTTCAATACTAATCCCAAAAGTATAGGGAGTGTGCGATGATGATCATATCATTCTTGGAACCACTTCCAACACACATCGTCACTTCACCCTTAACTAGTCTCTTTTCATTCTGCAACTCCCGCTTCAAGTTACTACTCTTAGCAACTGAACTAATATCAAATACCGAGGGGTTGCTATAAACACTAGTAAAGTACACATCAATAACATGTATATCAAATATAACTTTGTTCATTTTGCCATCCTTCTTATCCGCCAAGTATCTAGGGGCAGTTCCACTTCCAGTGACCATTTCCTTTGCAGTAGAAGCACTCAGTTTCAGGCTTGAGTCTAGCTTTGGGTTTCTTCACGGGAGTGGAAACTTGCTTGCCATTCTTCTTGAAGTTCCCTTTCTTTCCCTTGCCCTTTTACTTTAAACTAGTGGTCTTGTCAACCATCAACACTTAATGCTTTT
The DNA here is from genome assembly GCA_032464435.1 of Aegilops umbellulata. NCBI lineage: Eukaryota > Viridiplantae > Streptophyta > Magnoliopsida > Poales > Poaceae > Aegilops > Aegilops umbellulata. The sequence goes on along the minus strand of CP136058.1, from coordinate 596,811,286 downwards.
TCTCGATTTCTACCTTCGTCGATTTCAGCATCGTGAAGAGCTTTGGGAATCGTTTCCATTATCCCTTGCATATTGTAGTTCATCATGAAGTTCTAGTAACTTGGTGATAGTGACTAGAGAACTTTGTCAATTACTATCTTATCTGGAAGATTAGCTCCCACTTGATTCAAGCAATTGTAGTACCCAGACAATATGAGCACATGCTCACTGGTTGAGCCATTCTCCTCCATTTTGTAGGCAAAGTACTGTCAGAGGTCTCATACCTTTTGGCTCGGGCATGAGTATGAAATACCAATTTCAATTCTTGTAACATCTTATATATTCCGTGGCATTCAAAACATTTTTGAAGTCCCAATTCTAAGTCGTAAAGCATGGTGCACTAAACTATCAAGTAGTCATCATACCGAGCTTTTGTCAAAACGTTCATAACGTCTGCACCTGCTCATGCAATAGGTCTGTCACCTAGCGGTGCATCAAGGACAAAATTCTTCTGTGCAGCAATGAGGAAAATCCTCAGATCACGGACTAAGTCCGCATCATTGCTACTAACATCTTTCAACATAGTATTTATCTAGGAACATATCAAAATAAACGGGGAGCAACATCGCGAGCTATTGATCTACAACATAGTTATGCAAATACTATCAGGACTAAGTTCATGATAAATTAAAGTTCAATTTAATCATATTACTTAAGAACTCCCACTTAGATAGACATCCCTCTAGTCATCTAAATGATCATGTGATCCAAATCAACTAAACCATGTCCGATCATCACGTGAGATGGAGTACTTTTCAATGGTGAACATCACTATGTTGATCATATCTACTATATGATTCACGTTTGACCTTTCGGTCTCCAGTGTTCCGAGGCCATATCTGCATATACTAGGCTCGTCAAGTTTAACCCGAGTATTTTGCGTGTGCAAAACTGGCTTGCACCCGTTGTATGTGAACGTAGAGCTTATCACACCCGATCATCACGTGGTGTCTCAGCACGAAGAACTGTCGCCACGGTGCATACTCAGGGAGAACACTTATACCTTGAAATTTTAGTAAGGGATCATCTTATAAAGCTACCGCTGAACTAAGAAAAATAATATGTATAAAAGATAAACATCACATGCAATCAAAATATGTGACATGATATGGCCATGATCATCTTGCGCCTTTGATCTCCATCTTCAAAGTATCGTCATGATCTCCATCGTCACCGGCATGGCACCGTGATCTCCATCATCTTGATCTCTATCAACGTGTCGTCACATGTCGTCTCGCCAACCATTGCTTCTGCAACTATTGCTATCGCATAGCGATAAAGTAAAGCAATTATATGGTGCTCGCATCTTATGCAATAAAGAGACAACCATAAGGCTACTGCCAGTTGCCGATAACTTTAACAAAACATGATCATCTCATACAACAACTTATATCTCATCATGTCTTGACCATATCACATTATAACAAGCCCTGCAAAAACAAGTTAGACGTCCTCTACTTTGTTGTTGCAAGTTTTACGTGGCTGCTACGGGTTGAGCAAGAACCGTTCTTACCTACGTATCAAAACCACAACGATATTTCGTCAAGTATGTGTTGTTTTAACCTTCAACAAGGACCGGGCGTAGCCACACTCGATTCAACTAAAGTTGGAGAAACTGACACCCGCCAGCTGATGTCTACTACACAACCTTCTTCCTGTAGACGTTGTTGGGCCTCCAAGTGCAGAGGTTTGTAGGATAGCAGCAAGTTTCCCTCAAGTGGATGACCTAAGGTTTATCAATCCGTGGGAGGTGTAGGATGAAGATGGTCTCTCAAACAACCCTGCAACCAAATAGCAATGAGTCTCTTGTGTCCCCAACACACCCAATACAATGGTAAATTGTATAGGTGCACTAGTTCGGCGAAGAGATGGTGATACAAGTGCAATATGGATGGTAGATATAGGTTTTTGTAATCTGAAAATTTTAAAATAGCAAGGTAACAAGCGATAAAAGTGAGCGTAAACGATATTGCAATGCTAGGAAACAAGACCTATGGTTCATACTTTCACTCGTGTAAGTTCTCTCAACAATAATAACATAACTGGATCATATAACTATCCCTCAACATGCAACAAAGAGTCACTCCAAAGTCACTAATAGCGGAGAACAAACGAAGAGATTATTGTAGGGTACGAAACCACCTCAAAGTTATTCTTTTGGATTGATCTATTCAAGAGTTCGTACTAGAATAACACCTTAAGACACATATCAACCAAAACCCTAATGTCACCTAGATACTCCAATGTCACCACAAGTATCCGTGGGTATGATTATATGATATGCATCACACAATCTCAGATTCATCTATTCAAACCAACACAAAGTACTTCAAAGAGTGCCCCAAAGTTTCTACCGGAGAGTCAAGACGAAAACGTGTGCCAACCCCTATGCATAAGTTCACGAGCGGAACCCGCAAGTTGATCACCGAAACATACATCAAGTGGATCACGTGATATCCCATTGTCACCACAGATACGCACATGCAAGACATACATCAAGTGTTCTCAAATCCTTAAAGACTCAATCTGATAAGATAACTTCAAAGGGAAAACTCAATCCATTACAAGAGAGTAGAGGGGGAGAAACATCATAAGATCCAACTATAATAGCAAAGCTCACGATATAGCAAGATCATATAAACTTCACCCAAGTCTTCCCAAAGGTTCTACTTGGCACAAACACTAATTAAAACATAAAACCACATCTAAAAAGGATCTATATGGATTGTTTATTACTAAACAGAACCAAAAAGCAAGAAAAAATAAGGTTGGGTTGCCTCCCAACAAGCGATATTGTTTAACGCCCCTAGCTAGGCATGATGATTTCAATGATGCTCACATAAAAGATAAAAATTGAAACATAAAGAGAGCATCATGAAGAATATGACTAGCACATTTAAGTCTAACCCACTTCCTATTCATAGGGATTTTGTGAGCAAACAACTTATTGGAACAATAGTCAACTAGCATAGGAAGGCAAAAACAAGCATCACTTCAAAATTTTAAGCGCATAGAGAGAAAACTTGATATTATTGCAATTCCTACAAGCAAATATTTCTCCCTCATAATAATTTTCAGTAGCATCATGAATGAATTCAACAATATAACCATCACATAAAGCATTCTTTTCATGATGTACAAGCATAGAATGTTTATTACTCTCCACATAAGCAAATTTCTTCTCATGAATAATAGTGGGAGCAAACTCAACAAAATAATTATCATGTGAGGCATAATCCAATTGAAAACTAAAATCATGATGACAAGTTTCATGGTTATCATTAATATTTAGAGCATACATGTCATCACAATAATCATCATAGATAGCAACTTTATTCTCATAATCAATTGGAACCTCTTCCGAAATAGTGGAATCATCACTAAATAAAGTCATGACCTCTCCAAATCCACTTTCATAACTATGACAATAAGATTCAACATCCTCCAAAATAGTGGGATCATTAATTCCTAAAGTAGACACTCTTCCAAACCGACTTTCATCAATATAATCATCATAAATAGGAGGCATGCTATCATCATAATAAATTTGCTCATCAAAACTTGGGGGACAAAACATATCATCTTCATCAAACATAGCATCCCCAAGCTTGTGGCTTTGCATATCATTATCATCATGGATATTCATAGAATTCATACGAACAACACTTCAATCATGCTCATCATTCACATATTTTATGCCAAGCATTCTATGTAATTCTTCTTCTAGTACTTGAGCACAATTTTCCTTCCCATCATTTTCACGAAAGACATTAAAAAGATGAAGCGTATGAGGCAAACTCAATTCCATTTTTTGTAATTTTCTTTTATAAACTAAACTAGTGATAAAACAAGAAACTAAAAGATTCGATTGCAAGATCTAAAGATATACCTTCAAGCACTCACCTCCCCGGCAACGGCGCCAGAAACTACTTGATGTCTACTACACAACCTTCTTCTTGTAGACGTTGTTGGGCCTCCAAGTGCAGAGGTTTGTAGGACAGCAGCAAGTTTCCCTCAAGTGGATGACCTAAGGTTTATCAATCCGTTGGAGGCGTAGGATGAAGATGGTCTCTCAAACAACCCTGCAACCAAATAGCAAAGAGTCTCTTGTGTCCCCAACACACCCAACACAATGGTAAATTGTATAGGTGCACTAGTTCGGCGAAGAGATGGTGATACAAGTGCAATATGGATGGTAGATATAGGTTTTTGTAATCTGAAAATATAAAAACAGCAAGGTAACAAGCGATAAAAGTGAGCGTAAACGGTATTGCAATGCTAGGAAATAAGGCCTAGGGTTCATACTTTCACTAGTGCAAGTTCTCTCAACAGTAGTAACATAACTAGATCATATAACTATCCCTCAACATGCAACAAAGAGTCAATCCAAAGTCACTAATAGCGGAGAACAAACGAAGAGATTATTGTAGGGTACGAAACCACCTCAAAGTTATTCTTTTGGATCGGTCTATTCAAGAGTCCGTACTAGAATAACACCTTAAGACACATATCAACCAAAACCCTAATGTCACCTAGATACTCCAATGTCACCAAAAGTATCCGTGGGTATGATTATACGATATGCATCACACAATCTCAGATTCATCTATTCAAACCAACACAAAGTACTTCAAAGAGTGCCCCAAAGTTTCTACCGGAGAGTCAAGACGAAAACGTGTGCCAACCCCTATGCATAAGTTCACGAGCGGAACCCGCAAGTTGATCACCAAAACATACATCAAGTGGATCACGTGATATCCCATTGTCACCACAGATACGTATATGCAAGACATACATCAAGTGTTCTCAAATCCTTAAAGACTCAATCTGATAAGATAACTTCAAAGGGAAAACTCAATCCATTACAAGAGAGTAGAGGGGGAGAAACATCATAAGATCCAACTATAATAGCAAAGCTCGCAATACATCAAGATCGTATCACCTCAAGAACACGAGAAAGAGAGAGAGAGAGAGAGAGAGAGAGAGAGAGAGAGAGAGAGGTCAAACACATAGCTACTGGTACGTACCCTCAGCCCCGAGGGTGAGCTACTCCCTCCTCGTCATGGAGAGCGCCGGGATGATGAAGATGGCCATCGGTGAGAGTTCCCCACTCCGGCAGGGTGCCGAAACAGGGTCCCGATTGGTTTTTGGTGGCTACAGAGGCTTGCGGCGGCGGAACTCCCGATCTATTCCGTTCTCCGATGTTTTTAGTGTATATGGACATATATAGGTGAAAGAAGTCGGTCAGGGGAGCCACGAGGGTGGGGGCGCGCCCAGGGGGTAGGGCCCTGGGCGTGCCTCCCTACCTCATGGCTTCCTCGAAGCTTCCCTGACGTCTACTTCAAGTCTCCTGGATTGCTTCTGTTCCAAAAATAACTCTCCCGAAGGTTTCATTCCGTTTGGACTCCGTTTGATATTCCTTTTCTTCGAAACACTGAAATAAGCAAGAAAACAACAATTTGGGCTAGGCCTTCGGTTAATAGGTTAGTCCCAAAAATCTTCACCTAATAATAAAGCATCTATTGCTTCTGCCCGCACTGCCGTCATTGCACTTTTGCAAAAGGGCCCTTCTCTTTTTCAGAAATTGAACCCACGGTACAATTTGCTCGCCCTCGAGGTAGAGGAGGAGGCCGCCGCGATGCCGATCGGATCCGGGCGCGGGAACGACAAGGGTAATGGAGGCTGGTCGGATCTGTAGGCCGCGGGGCGGGGCGGCACATCAGCCGGCGAGGGAGCTCCGGGCATCCATCGCAGAGAGAGAGAGAGAGAGAGAGAGAGAGAGAGAGAGAGAGAGGTTAGAGAGAGACAAGAGGAAGGGGAGCAGGGGGAAATGGGGCAAGGCAACGACGCTTCTCACTTCGGGCGGGGGCGGCGCTCGGCTCCGACGAGCGGTGCGGCGGAGCATGAGCAGGCGGCGGGAGGCGCGGCGGCGAGGTCGGGCGCTGGTGAGGCGCCTTCTCAGGGGGAAGAACTAGGAAAGAAGGGTAGGGAGAGCGTGCCTGGGAGACTGAGATAAGGCAGAGGGTGAGGGCACATAGGGGATAAGGCAGACCCGTGGTGAAGCCTTTGATGCGGTGGAGGCAGGAGCTTGCCCTGATCATCCTTGATTTGGCTCGCCGATGGTGGAGCTTTGGTCGGGATTAGGTGAGACGACGGAGGTGGGTTGGGACTTGGAAGGCGACAAGGGTGGAGCAACCTGTGGTGGTCCTCCATCTAGAAGCACCGAGGAGCAGCGTGGTAGGATGGGGGCATTGGCTGTGTTGGGAGGATCGATCCAGGAGCTTAGAAGTAGTTGCAGTATAATGATACTTTTTGTCTTTGAAATGGAAAAAAGTTGTATACCTCATGCTAATATATAACGCTAATGTGGAAAGGTGCTACTTAAATACAGATAACTCTAGAAATTAGTAAATGCCTAGATCTTTTGACCTACTTAGTTACTCACACACGAAGGGACAGAGTAATAAGAAAAAGAAGAGGTCCTTGCTCTCTTGGTTTCGTCCAATATTTAGTAAATTCGTCTAGGATCGAATCGAAGTAGAGCGAGTAATTCATCTACAATTCCGGGAAGAACAAAAGGGATCCATCAACAAAAGTTTAGGCTCCGAAGCCCCTTTGATCAAAAAAAAGTTCAGGCTCACTATGATGCGTATAATGTATAAACACGCCGCCAGCTATCAGGTGATGATATTAACTTTTAATTTTGTTCTCATTTGACTATGTAGTTTTTGTAATTGATCTAAAAGTATTCTTTTTAAGTAATTAAGGCTCACACACCAATGCCCTGTGATGTACTATGAAATCCTATAGCAGTAAATATTTAACTTTCTTTTTCCTTGAAAAAATATATTTAAACGTTTTGCAGTCACTACGAGCAAGTAATAGCACAGACAATTATTTTAAATAGAATATGAAATCGTGCTTTCAGCTGTATCTTTTAGCATCCTAGCCCTCTCATCAACTTCAGAGTTACCACTGGGGTCACTTTTCTCAAGAAATCTAGAAAGAAGCGAGGATTCTCAAGTAAGATAAGTCTGCTTACAAAAATTTGCCTGCTGGAATAATATAAAAGTGTTTAGTAAAGCCCATAAACATCCAAAACAGATAATATAATAGTATGAATACTTCATAAATTATAGATACGTTGGAGATGTATCACCAGCCACCTGTGTGCGAAGCACGTCGGTAGAACCAGTCTCGCGTAAGCGTACGCGTAATATCAGTCCGGGCCGCTTCATCCAACAATACCGCCGAATCAAAGTATGACATGCTGGTAAGCAGTATGACTAGTATCGCCCACAACTCACTTGTGTTCTACTCGTGCATATAACATCTACGCATAAACCTGGGTTGGATGCCACTGTTGGGGAACGTAGTAATTTCAAAAAAAATCCTATGCACACGCAAGATCATGGTGATGCATAGCAACGAGAGGGGAGAGTGTCATCCACGTACCCTTGTAGACCATAAGCGGAAGCGTTATGACAACGCGGTTGATATAGTCATACGTCTTCACGATCCAACCGATCCAAGTACCGAACACACGGCACCTCCGAGTTCAGCACACGTTCAGCTCGACGACGTCCCACAAACTCACGATCCAGCAGAGCTTCAAGGGAGAGTTCTGTCAGCACGACGGCGTGATGACGGTGATGATGATGCTACCGACATAGGGCTTCGCCTAAGCACCGCTACGATATGACCGAGGTGGATTATGGTGGAGGGGGCACCGCACACGGCTAAAAGATCAACTGATCAACTTGTGTGTCTATGGGGTGCCCCCCTCCCCCGTATATAAAGGAGTGGAGGAGGGGGAGGGCCGGCCCTCTACTATGGCGCGCCCTGGGGAGTCCTACTCCCACCGGGAGTAGGATTCCCCCCTCCAAGTAGTAGGAGTAGGAGAGAAGGAAGGGGAAGAGAGAAGAGAAGGAAGGAGGGGGCACCGCCCCTCCACCTAGTCCAACTCAGACTAGGCCTTGGGGGCGCGGCCTGCCCTAGGCAGCCCCTCTCTATCTCCTCTAAAGCCCAATAAGGCCCATATACTCCCCGGCGAATTCCCGTAACTCTCCCGTACTCCGATAAATACCCGAACCACTCAGAACCTTTCCGATGTCCGAATATAGCCTTCCATTATATCGGTCTTTACGTCTCAAACATTTCGAGACTCCTCGTCATGTCCCCGATCTCATACGGGACTCCGAACAACCTTCGGAACATCAAAACACATAAACTCATAATGCCGATCGTCACCGAACGTTAAGTGTGCGGACCCTGCGGGTTCGAGAACTATGTAGACATGATCGAGACTCATCTTCGGTCAATAACCAACAGCAGAACCTGGATGCTCATATTGGCTCCTACATATTGTACGAAGATCTTTATCGGTCAAACTGCATAACAACATACGTTGTTCCCCTTGTCATTGGTATGTTACTTGCCCGAGATTCGATCATCGGTATCTCAATACCTAGTTCAATCTTGTTACCGGCAAGTATCTTTACTCATTCCGTAATGCATCATCCCGTTACTAACTCATTAGTCACATTGCTTGCAAGGCTTATAGTGATGTGCATTACCGAGAGGGCCCATAGATACCTCTCCAACAATCGGAGTGACAAATCCTAATCTCGATTTATGCCAACTCAACAAGTACCATCGGAGACACCTGTAGAGCACCTTTATAATCATTCAGTTACGTTGTGACATTTGGTAGCACACAAAGTGTTCCTCCGGTATTTGGGAGTTGCATAATCTCGTAGTCATAGGAACATGTATAAGTCATGAACAAAGCAATAGCAACATTACTAAACGATCAAGTGCTAAGCTAACAGAATGGGTCAAGTCAATCACATCATTCTCTAATGATGTGATCCTGTTAATCAAATGACAACTCATGTCCATGGCTAGGAAACTTAACCATCTTTGATTCAACGAGCTAGTCAAGTAGAAGCATACTAGTGACACTCTGTTTGTCTATGTATTCACATGTGTACTAAGTTTCCGGTTAATACGATTCTAGCATGAATAATAAACATTTATCATGATATAAGGAAATATAAATAACAACTTTATTATTGCCTCTAGGGCATATTTCCTTTAGCGATATGGAAAGCTACCAGTCTACAACCACCATCCTAAAAAATGAGCACACGAACACATTACTGATGGTCTGACGGCACATCTCAAACACTTGGTGCATTAGTCGAGTTACCGATGTAGGTAAGCTTATTCATCTGCATCTCAGAAGCGGCTCTCCCCAGAATCCCCATGGGCGCGGACAGCTAAATTGGAACAGCAAAACCACATGCACTATAAATCAATTTGAGGAGTTGGAAAGTCGCGCGTGACAGGTAACCGGGACTTTAATCTCTGGGCTTTCTCGCAGAAACCGCCTCATTAGTTAGAATTAGGATGCCATGGCAAAACAAACTGAAAAGGGAAAAAAGGCGGCCGCACTGACCTTGATGAACTCGGCGGGGACGCCGGGGACGCGCTCGACGAGCAGGCCGGTGCCCTCGAGCTCGCGCACCAGGCATGCCACGCTGTCCTTCCCCGCCTCGGCGGCCGCAGAGCGCGAGAACTTGGGCACAACAATGCCGACCTCGAAGTCCATGGCCTCCTCCACTCCCCCTCCACCCCCACCATCCCCTCCCCCTCCCCCTACTTCCATCTTCGGCGATCAGGCGCGGGCGCGGCAAGGATTGTTGATGGGCGCAAGGAAACAGATCCGCATACGGGAAAGGGGAAAAGGGGGAAAGGAAAGGAAGAGATCGACATCACCAGGGCTTAAGGAGCAGCAACATCCCGATCTTGGAGCTCTTCTCAACAGGGGCATTTGCACACGGCCTGCCAAATCTAATCCAACGCATTTGCAGAAGGTCAGGGGCTGCCTGCAGTGAAGAGAAAGAGAGGATAAGGGGGAACCTCACCTCCATGGCGTCGGTCCGCAGTAGCAGAAGCAGCATGAGGGTCGGAGGAGCAAGTAGCAGGACCTCCGATGGGCCGTCTACATCGACGGCGGGCAAGAGGGAGCCCTCCCCGCGCCATGCCGTGCTCGAAGAAGGGGGCCCCTAGATAGGGTTCGGGGCCAGCACAAGGGCACAGCAAGGAGGAGGATCCGTGTGTGGACGCTCGCTTGGCCATGAATGCAGGACGCGGATCTCACACATGAACGCGGGACGCAGCGGGTGGATCGCGGGGGCTGTCGATGTCAAAACCTGCGGATCTCGGGTAGGGGGTCCCGAATTGTGCGTCTAGGGTCGATGGTAACAGGAGACGGGGGACACGATGTTTACCCAGGTTCGGGCCCTCTCTATGGAGGTAATACCCTACTTCCTGCTTGATTGATCTTGATGAATATGAGTATTACAAGAGTTGATCTACCACGAGATCGTAATGGCTAAACCCTAGAAGTCTAGCCTATGACTATGGTAATGAGTATATGATGTGTCCTTTCCGGACTATCCCCTTCGGTTTATATAGACACCGAGGGGATATAGGGTTTACATGGAGTCGGTTACATAAGAAGGAATCTTCGGCCGCCAAGCTTGCCTTCCACGCCAAGTAGAGTCCAATCCGGACACGAGTATGGTCTTCGGTCTTCATGTCTTCACAACCCGGCCATCAGTCCGGCCCATGGATAACAGGTCAGACGCCCGAGGACCCCTTAGTCCAAGACTCCCTCAGTAGCCCCTGAACCTGGCTTTCAATGACGAGGAGTCTGGCGCGCAGATTTGTATTTGGCATTGCAAGGCGGGTTCTCTCCTTCCGAGCTCCAGATTAGTCTTCGGATGTGATGATTGTACCCGGATCTATTACACACCATACATAACTACAGAGAGAATATAATACTTGTACGAATCTGATCTGTCGACAGCTTCTTCCCAACACGACATCGCGTCTATCCAGTCATAATTTTGAACCATTTATTTTATCTGCCATCCCACGTTTCGAAACGCGGTTGTACTTGGCATGTCCTGTCAAAGCAAGGATCGTATCCCCTTATTGCGGGATCACCCTTTAATGCGGGCGCCTGTAACCCAACCGTGCCATTCGCACGGCCCTCAGGAATAAGCGAGCTTAAGGCGAGCGGGGTGGCGTTTGATATTCGCGGTTTCTGTAAAGGGGGCAAGAGTTCCCCTTTCTTACCCACGCCCCTTCCTACCCTCAGCCCTTCCGTCCTTGAGCTTTAGCGCCCAAGCTCTAGCTTTTCCTCGCCCAAAAAAGTACTCCAAATATGTCCGGATCCAGAGCTGTAGGCAAGTGGATGGCCTCCTCCGTTAAGAAGGAGGATATCAAGGAGCTCCGGGAGGCCGGATACCCGGCCAAGGAGATCGCACATCGACTTCTGGCCAAGGGACGGATCGTCCCTACTCCCGAGCCCCACAAGAGGGTAGTGTTTCTTACACATTTCGTCCGCGGGTTGGGGTTCCCTCTTCACCCGTTCGTTCGTGGTTTGATGTTTTACTATGGGCTGGACTTCCATGACCTCGCCCCCAACTTCGTCCTGAATATCTCCGCATTCATAGTTGTGTGCGAAGCCTTCATCCGCATCCCACCTCATTTTGGCTTATGGCTAAAGACCTTTAATGTAAAGCCAAAGGTGGTGCGCGGCCAACAGGCCGAGTGCGGAGGTGCCATGGTGGGCAAGATGCCCAATATCACCTGGCTTGAAGGCTCCTTTGTGGAGACGGTGAAGGGATTGCAATCGGGGTGGTTCTATATCACCGAGCCGCGCGACACCAACTGGGCGGCGGCTCCCGAATTTAGATCCGGAGTCCCGATGCGGCTTACCTCCTGGCAGGAGAAGGGCCTGACCTGGTGATCTTTGGAAGAGATCACGGGGCTCCAAACGTGCCTCCAAAACATGATAACCCGGAAGGTCAAGCTTGTTGAAATGATCCAGGTCATGCTTATACGTCGGATCCTTCCATGTCAGCGTCGGATCTGTTATTTATGGAAGTTCGATCCGGCCAAGCACCAGACGCTGCTAAGGCTTTCTGGCACGATGCACAGAGATATCTGGAAGGTGCTCTTCAAGGGCAGCAAGACACCGCGCGCCCTTGACCAAAGATCGCGGGCTCAGCTTTAAGCGTCAGGCCAATTTGGTAAGCCATCAAGTTATAGTCTTTAAGGACACACTTCGAGGAAGGATACTAAGCCTTCTTGTCAATTTTTCAGGCATGGGTCGATCTAGCGGGGCGGATTAATAGTCGGCTCCGCTGCCCGAAGACAAAGAGACCCAGCTCCTTGCGGGGATGCTATTTCCAGCGCCTTATGACGTGCCGAAAAATAAGGTCAAAACCACAGCCAAGGGGACCAGGAGTGGCCTTCGCTGAAGGAACACTTTGGTCATTTTGTCAGACGACGAGGCAGACCCCTCAGCCACCGATGACGGTGACGAGGAGGAAAGTGACTCCCCTCCTGCGGGAGGAAGGAAGAAAAGGGAGGCCTCCACGGGTTTGGAGGCGGAGGCGCCCAAGAGGGGGAGAAGCTCCCTCGTGGTTAACTCCGCATGGGACATTGATAGCAGTACGGACCGGCCTCGTCGATCCAAGCCTCGGGCCGCTTCGTAAGTATCCGGATCTGTGAACGTCTGGTTTTCTTGGTTGGTAATATTGACATATTTTAAAATTTGTCGCTGCAGTCCGACACGTGATGGGTCCCCGCGATCCTCCACAGAGGATTCGCTGGCCACGGAGGAGATGGCTAGCATGTCTCCGCCACTTGCTCATTCCGTTTCACCCAAGGGCGATGACGAAGTGGCGTCCAAAAAGACTTTCCTGGTCGGGGGGACGTTTCGGAGATCATCGAGGCGGTGTCCCAGGATGATTCCTCGGCCGCCGTACACACGGGTGAGAAAGTTCTCCCAGGGACTGATGATGGGGCCCGGGTTCCCTTCGGGCCTCAGCCGGATGCTACTCTGGAGATTTACATGGCTCCGGGGTCCAGTGATCAGCGTTCCCCCCAGGGATGTAATGTGCCTGTTCCGCCTGTGACCTCTATCCATCCAGAGGCGCTGGATAATCTGCTGGAGGCGCTACAAGGCGCTTCTATCGTGGATGAGCATCGTGTCCTTATGGACACGGTGGTAGAGAAGGTTCAGTTCGCTAAAAGTGGACTGACCGAAGCCTGCACTTGCCTTCTAACAGGCTTTGAGGTAAGCAGTGTGATTGTAGAAAAAATATCACAATATAGACAGTAGCCCCTGATGCTCTGTTTGGTGTTTCGGGAGGAAAAGCCAGACAGAGGATCATGAATGAGTATCGCAGGATTCTAACATGAGTTGTCTATGTTAATAAGGAGGTATCCCTGTGGGCTGCCACTGCTCATGCTGCAGAGGTCTCCAGACTGCAGCAGAAACTGGAGCGGGCCGAGGAGGAGCTCGGCCTGGTGAAGAAGCAGCTGGAGGATAACCAAGGTATGTGGTAACCTATTGGTATATTTTGAAAAAATGATATAGTCTGACCGGACTAAAGTGTCGTAAACTTTATTAGGGGCCGCAATGGAGGTGGCAACCCTTAAAAAGTTGTTAGCCGAAGCCGGGGACAAAGCGGCCAAGGAACGCGCTTTGCGTGAGAAGCACGAGTCCCGGGTTGGCGAGGCGCAGCAACAGCTCCAGGGCGCGATAGATAAATTTGAGTCCTTGGAGCACGATTGTAAGGCGCAAGAGTCTAAGTTGGCGAAGGCTCACTAGAGCGCCTAGGACGCACGAGCCGAGGCCCAAAGTGCCCTCCGGGAACTTCAGGTGGCCGAGAAGATTACGGTGGGTAAGTTCTTCATCTATGCAGAGCAAGTATGTAGAAGAAACGCTACCCGTACTTATCCTGAATGTGGGTTTTTTAGCAGCAATTGCAGATCTGCCGCATAGTGTGTCGGATGCGGCGGAGCATTATAGAACCGAAGAGGGGATTTCTACGGAGAAGCTGTTCTGGGCCCAATTTCTGGGATCCGAACATCCGGTACCCTTCATCGACCAGCTAAAGCAGTTGATCGAGTTGCACAGGTTGGCAGAGCTAGCCATGAAGGGCTTGACAGTCCGGCTGTGGCCTGCTGATCCTGTACCTAGCAGCTACTTCGGACTTGTGCAGCGGCTTGTGCGTGCCTGTCCGCGGCTCAAAGCCGTGAAGCGGTCGGTCTGTATTGAAGGCGCGCGTATGGCCTCTGCCTGCGTCAAGACGCATTGGGCAAAGCTGGATGCCAAGAAGTTGATGACCGAGGGACCGCCGGAGGGCAAGGAGCATCTCGACCCGAACACTATTTTGAAGGTGTCCTGGAGGGGTCCCGCCTTGTGGCGGATCAATGTTCTAAGGATGTAATCTTTGAGTGAATGTACTCAATTTATCCTGTAATATGAAACAAGTTCTCTTGCGCAGTATAACGCTTATGGATTTAAAATTGTACCTTCTGTGCAGCCGTTTATAAAATCTGGGAGTTGGCCAGTCGTCGGCTTCTGCCCCCATGTAACTAGTACAGGGGTGTTCGGGATGAATCCAAACACTCTTTATCCAAATTTTTGGTCCTTTAAGGAGGTGTTTAGCGCAACGAACAAGGCAATCGGACTATACAACTTTATCACCCTCACTTAGCCATAGAAGTTCTATAATTTTAATTTTGGCGTAGCCCCTTGTATTCAGAAGGCCGAACTTGGGGCACTATACACGCCTAAATCGGACATGGGTCGATTCATCGCCTGACGCAGATTTTTTTTTAAGGATTTGAAACCTCTCAAATAGCTACCAACTCTCACCGCATCATGACAGTCAGTTTTTGGCTTTTTCTACTGAGGTGCTCGTCTGGAAGAACCGGGACACAATCACAGTAGTTCTCCTGGTGTCGCCTTAGCCGATAGAGCGGAACGTAATGAAGGAAATATGCCCTAGAGGCAATAATAAAGTTATTATTTATTTCCTTATATCATGATAAATGTTTATTATTCATGCTAGAATTGTATTAACCGGAAACATAATACATGTGTGAATACATAGACAAACAGAGTGTCACTAGTATGCCTCTACTTGACTAGCTCATTGATCGAAGATGGTTATGTTTCCTAACCGTAGACATGAGTTGTCATTTGATAAACGGGATCACATCATTAGGAGAATGATGTGATTGACTTGACCCATTCCGTTAGCTTAGCACTCGATCGTTTAGTATGTTGCTATTGCTTTCTTCATGACATATACAATATGAGATTATGCAATTTCCGTTTACCGGAGGAACACTTTGTGTGCTACCAAACGTCACAACGTAACTGGGTGATTATAAAGGTGCTCTACAGGTGTCTCCGAAGGTAATTGTTGGGTTGGCGTATTTCGAGATTAGGATTTGTCACTCCGATTGTCGGAGAAGTATCTCTGGGCCCTCTCGGTAATGCACATCACTTAAGCCTTGCAAGCATTGCAACTAATGAGTTTGTTGCGGGATGATGTATTACGGAACGAGTAAAGAGACTTGCCGGTAACGAGATTGAACTAGGTATTGAGATACCGACGATCGAATCTCAGGCAAGTAACATACCGATGACAAAGGGAACAACGTATGTTGTTATGCGGTCTGACCGATAAAGATTTTCGTAGAATATGTGGGAGCCAATATGAGCATCCAGGTTCCGCTATTAATTATTGACCGGAGACATGTCTCGGTCATGTCTACATAGTTCTCGAACCCGTAGGGTCCGCACGCTTAACGTTTCGATGACAGTTATATTATAAGTTTATGTGTTTTGATGTACCGAAGTAGTTCGGAGTCCCGGATGAGATCGGGGACATGACGAGGAGTCTCGAAATGGTCGAGACGTAAAGATTGATATATTGGACGACTATATTCGGACATCGGAAAGGTTCCGAGTGATTCAGGTATTTTCGGGAGTACCAGGGAGTTACGGGAATTCGTATTGAGACTTAATGGGCCATACGGGAAAGGAGAGAAAGGCCTCAAAGGGTGGCCGCACCCCTCCCCATGGGCTGGTCCGAA
This sequence comes from Aegilops umbellulata, assembly GCA_032464435.1. Classification (NCBI taxonomy): domain Eukaryota; kingdom Viridiplantae; phylum Streptophyta; class Magnoliopsida; order Poales; family Poaceae; genus Aegilops; species Aegilops umbellulata. Next base: position 596,795,269 of record CP136058.1, on the reverse strand, counting down.
TTGGACTAGGGAGGGGGGCGCCCCCTTCCTTCCTTCTCCTTTTCCCTTCCCTTTCCTTCCCTCCTACTCCTACTACTTGGAAGGGCTCCTAGTTCTACTAGGAAAGAGGGAACCCTACTCCCGGTGGGAGTAGGACTCCCCTAGGGCGCGCCATAGAGAGGGCCGGCCCTCCCCCTCCTCCACTCCTTTATATACGGGGGCAGGGGGCACCCCATATATACAACAATTGATCGTTTGATCTCTTAGCCGTGTGCGGTGCCCCCCTCGACCATAGTCCACCTCGATAATACTGTAGCGGTGCTTAGGCGAAGCCCTGCAACGGTAGAACATCAACATCGTCACCACGCCGTCGTGCTGACGAAACTCTTCCTCAACACTCGGCTGGATCGGAGTTCGAGGGACGTCATCGGGCTGAACGTGTGCTGAACTCGGAGGTGCCGTACGTTCGGTACTTGATCGGTCGGATCGTGAAGACGTACGACTACATCAACCGCGTTGTGCTAAAGCTTCCGCTTTCGGTCTACGAGGGTACGTAGACAACTCTCTCCTCTCTCGTTGCTATGCATCACCATGATCTTGCGTGTGCGTAGCAAAATTTTGAAATTACTACGTTCCCCAACAGTGGCATCCGAGCGAGGTTTTATGCGTTGATGTTATATGCACGAGTAGAACACAAGTGAGTTGTGGGCGATATAAGTCATACTGCTTACCATCATGTCATACTTTGGTTTGGCGGTATTGTTGGATGAAGCGGCCCGGACCGACATTACGCGTACGCTTACGCGAGACTGGTTCTACCGACATGCTTTGCACATAGGTGGCTGGCGGGTGTCAGTTTCTCCAACTTTAGTTGAACCGAGTGTGGCTACGCCCGGTCCTTGCGAAGGTTAAAACAACACCAACTTTACAAACTATCGTTGTGGTTTTGATGCGTAGGTAAGAATGGTTCTTGCTAAAGCTCGTAGCAGCCACGTAAAACTTGCAACAACAAAGTAGAGGACGTCTAACTTGTTTTTGCAGGGCATGTTGTGATGTGATATGGTCAACACATGATGCTAAATTTTATTGTATGAGATGATAATGTTTTGTAACCGAGTTATCGGCAACTGGCAGGAGCCATATGGTTGTCGCTTTATTGTATGCAATGCAATCACCCTGTATTGCTCTACTTTATCACTAAGCGGTAGAGATAGTCGTAGAAGCATAAGATTGGCCAGATGACAACGATGCTACAATGCAGATCAAGGTGTCGCGCCGGTGACGATGGTGATCATGATGGTGCTTCGGAGATGGAGATCACAAGCACAAGATGATGATGGCCATATCATATCACTTATATTGATTGCATGTGATGTTTATCTTTTATGCATCTTATCTTGCTTTGATTGACGGTAGCATTATAAGATGATCTCTCACTAAATTTCAAGATAAAAGTGTTCTCCCTGAGTATGCACCGTTGCCAAAGTTCGTCGTGCCCAGACACCACGTGATGATCGGGTGTGATAAGCTCTACGTCCATCTACAACGGGTGCAAGCCAGTTTTGCACACGCAGAATACTCAGGTTAAACTTGACGAGCCTAGCATATGCAGATATGGCCTCGGAACACTGAGACCGAAAGGTCGAGCGTGAATCATATAGTAGATATGATCAACATAGTGATGTTCACCATTGAAAGCTACTCCATTTCACGTGATGATCGGTTATGGTTTAGTTGATTTGGATCACGTGATCACTTAGAGGATTAGAGGGATGTCTATCTAAGTGGGAGTTCTTAAGTAATATGATTAATTGAACTTAAATTTATCATGAACTTAGTCCTGGTAGTATTAGCATATCTATGTTGTAGATCAATAGCTCGCGTTTAGCTCCCCTATTTTATTTTTGATATGTTCCTAGAGAAAACTAAGTTGAAAAATGTTAGTAGCAATGATGCGGATTGGATCCATGATCTGAGGTATATCCTCATTGCTGCATAGAAGAATTATGCCCTTGATGCACCGCTAGGTGACACACCTATTGCAGGAGCAGATGTAGATGATATGAACGTTTGGCTAGCTCAATATGATGACTACTTGATAGTTTAGTGCACCATGCTTAAACGGCTTAGAATTGGGACTTCAAAGACGTTTTGAACGTCATGGACCATATGAGATGATCCAGGAGTTGAAGTTAATATTTCAAGCAAATACCCAAGATGAGAGATATGAAGTCTCCAACAAGTTCTATAGCTAAAAGATGGAGGAGATAGCTCAAGCAGTGAGGCATGTGCTCAGATTGTCTGGGTACTACAATCGCTTGAATCAAGTGGGAGTTAATCTTCTAGATAAAATAGTGATTGACAGAATTCTCTAGTCACCATCACTAAGTTAGTAGAACTTCATGATGAACTATAATATGCAAGGGATAACGGAAACGATTCCCAAGCTCTTCGTGATGCTAAAATCGACGAAGGTAGAAATCAAGAAAAACATCAAGTGTTGATGGTTGACAAGGCCACTAGTTTCAAGAAAAGGGCAAAGGGAAGAAGGGGAACTTTAAGAAGAACGGCAATCAAGTTGCTGCTCAAGTGAAGAAACCCAAGTCTGGACTTAAGCCTGAGACTACGTGCTTCTACTGCAAAGGGACTGGTCACTGGAAGCAGAACTACCCCAAGTATTTGGCGGATAAGAAGGATGGCAAAATAAACAAAGGTATATTTGATATACATATTGATGTGTACTTTACTAGTGTTTATAGCAACCCCTCAGTATTTGATACTAGTTCAGTTGCTAAGAGTAGTAACTCGAAACATGAGTTGCAGAATAAACAGAGACTAGTTGAGGGTGAAGTGAAGATGTGTGTTAGAAGTGGTTCCAAGATTGATATGACATCATCATACACTCCCTATACTTTCGGGATTAGTGTTAAACCTAAATAAATGTTATTTGGTGTTTGCGTTGAGCATAAATATGATTTGGTCATGTTTACTGCAATACGGTTATTCATTTAAATTAGAGAATAATTGTTGTTCTATTTACATGAATAAAACCTTCTATGGTCATACACCCAATGAAAATGGTTTGTTGGATCTCGATCGTAGTGATACACATATTCATAATATTGAAGCCAAAAGATACAAAGTTAATAATGATAGTGCAACTTATTTGTGGCACTGCCGTTTAGGTCATATTGGTGTAAAGCACATGAAGAAACTCCATGCTGATGGGATTTTGGAATCACTTGATTATTAATCACTTGATGCTTGCGAACCATGCCTTATGGGCAAGATGACTAAAGACTCTGTTCTCCGGAACAATGGAGCGAGCGAGTGACTTATTGGAAATAATACATACTGATGTATGCAATCCGATAAGTGTTGAGGCTCACGGCAAGTATCGTTATTTTCTGACCTTCACAGATGATTTGAGCAGATATGGGTATATCTACTTGATGAAACATAAGTCTGAAACATTTGAAAAGTTCAAAGAATTTCAGAGTGAAGTGAAAAATCATCGTGACAAGAAAATAAAGTTTCTATGATCTGATCGCGGAGACAAACATTTGAGTTACAAATTTGGTCCTCAATTAAAACAATGTGGAATAGTTTCACCAATTCGTGCCACCTGGAACACCACAGCATAATGGTGTGTCCGAACGTCATAACCGTACTTTATTGGATATAGTGCAATCTATGATGTTTCTTACCGATTTACCACTATAGTTTTGGGGTTATGCATTAGAGACAGTTGCATTCACGTTAAAAAGGGCACCATCTAAATCCGTTGAGATGACACCGTATGAACTGTGGTTTGGCAAGAAACCAAAGTTGTCAATTCTTAAAGTTTGGGGTTGCGATGCTTATGTGAAAAAGTTTCATCCTGATAAGCTCAAACCCCAACCGGAGAAATATGTCTTCATAGAATACCCAAAGGAAACTGTTGGGTACACCTTCTATCACAGATCCAAAGGCAAGATATTCGTTGCTAAGAATGGATCCTTTCTAGAGAAGGAGTTTCTCTCAAAAGAAGTGAGTAGGAGGAAAATAGAACTTGATGAGGTAACTGTACCGGCTCCCTTATTGGAAATTAGTTCATCACAGAAATCTGTTCCTGTGACTGCTACACCAACTAGTGAGGAAGCTAATGATGATGATCATGTAACTTCAGATCAAGTTACTACCGAACCTCGTAGGTAAACCAGAGTGAGATCCGCACCAGAGTGGTACGGTAATCCTGTTCTGGAGGTCATGTTACTTGACCATGACGAACCTACGAACTATGAGGAAGCGATGATGAGCCCAGATTCCGCAAAATGGTTTAAGGCCATGAAATCTGAGATGGGATCCATGTATGAGAACAAGGTATGGACTTTGATTGACCTGCCCAATGATCGGCAAGCCATTGAGAATAAATGGATCTACAAGAGGAAGACGGACGCTGATAGTAGTGTTACTATCTACAAAGCTAGAATTGTCAAAAATGGTTTTGACAAAGTACAAGGTGTTGACTACGATGAGATTTTCTCACTCGTAGCGATGCTTAAAGTCTGTCCGAATCATGTTAGCAATTGCCGCATTTTATGAAATCTGGCAAATGGATAAACAAAACTGCATTCCTTAATGGATATTATTAAAAAAGAGTTGTATATGATGCAACCAGAAGGTTTTGTTAGTCCTAAAGGTGCTAACAAAATATGCAAGCTCCAGCGATCCATCTATGGACTGGTGCAAGCATCTCAGAGTTGGAATATATGCTTTGATAAGTTGATCAAAGCATATACTTTTATACAGACTTGCGGGGAAGCCTGTATTTACAAGAAAGTGAGTGGGAGCACTACAACATTTCTAATAAGTATATGTGAATGACATATTGTTGATCAGAAATAAATTAGAATTATTCTGCAAAGCACAAAGGTGTGTTTGAAAGGAGTTTTTCAAAGTAATACCTCGGTGAAGCTACTTACATATTGAGCATCAAGATCTATAGAGATAGATCAAGACGCTTGATAAGTTTTTTCAATGAGTACATACCTTGACAAGTTTTTTGAATTAGTTCAAAATGGAACAGTCAAAGAAAGAGTTCTTGCCTGTGTTACAAGGTGTGAAATTGAGTAAGACTCAAAGCCCGACCAAGGAAGAAGATAGAAAGAGAATGAAAGTCATTCCCTATGCCTCAGCCATAGGTTCTATAAAGTATACCATGCTATGTACCAGATCTATTGTATACCCTACACTGAGTTAAGCAAGGGAGTACAATAGTGATCTAGGAGTAGATCACTGGACAGTGGTCAAAATTATCCTTAGTGGAATAAGGATATGTTTCTCGATTATGGAGGTGACAAAAGGTTCATCGTGAAGGGTTACGTGGATGCAAGTTTTGACACTGATCCAGATGACTCTAAGTCTCAATATGGATACATATTGAAAGTGGGAGCATTTATCTAGAGTAGCTCCGTGTAGATCATTGTTGGCATAGAAATTTGCAAAACACATACGGATCTAAATGTGGCAGACTTGTTGACTAAACTTCTCTCACAAGCAAAACATGATCACACCTGGTACTCTTTGGGTGTTAATCACATAGCGATGTGAACTAGATTATTGACTCTAGTGAACCCTTTGGGTGTTGGTCACATGACGATGTGAACTATTGGTGTTAATCACATGGTGATGTGAACTATTGGTGTTAAATCACATGGCCATGTGAACTAGATTATTGACTCTAGTGCAAGTGGGAGACTGAAGGAAATATGCCCTAGAGGCAATAATAAAGTTATTATTTATTTCCTTATATCATGATAAATGTTTATTATTCATGCTAGAATTGTATTAACCGGAAACATAATACATGTGTGAATACATAGACAAACAGAGTGTCACTAGTATGCCTCTACTTGACTAGCTCGTTGATCGAAGATGGTTATGTTTCCTAACCATAGACATGAGTTTTCATTTGATTAATGGGATCACATCATTAGGAGAATGATGCGATTGACTTGACCCATTCTGTTAGCTTAGCACTCGATCGTTTAGTATGTTGCTATTGCTTTCTTCATGACTTATACATGTTCCTATGACTATGAGATTATGCAACTCCCGTTTACCGGAGGAACACTTTGTGTGCTACCAAACGTCACAACACAACTGGATGATTATAAAGGTGCTCTACAGGTGTCTCCGAAGGTACTTGTTGGGTTAGCGTATTTTGAGATTAGGATTTGTCACTCCGATTGTCGGAGAGGTATCTCTGGGCCCTCTCGGTAATGCACATCAGTTAAGCCTTGCAAGCATTGCAACTAATGAGTTAGTTGTGGGATGATGTATTACGGAACGAGTAAAGAGACTTGCCGGTAACGCGATTGAACTAGGTATTGAGATACCGACGATCGAATCTCGGGCAAGTAACATACGGATGACAAAGGGAACAACGTATGTTGTTATGCGGTCTGACCGATAAAGATCTTCGTAGAATATGTGGGAGCCAATATGAGCATCCAGGTTCCGCTATTGGTTATTGATCGGAGACATGTCTGGGTCATGTCTACATAGTTCTCGAACCCATAGGGTCCGCACGCTTAACATTTCGATGATAGTTATATTATGAGTTTATGTATTTTGATGTACTGAAGGAGTTCGGAGTCCCGGATGAGATCGGGGACATGACGAGGAGTCTCGAAATGGTCGAGACATAAAGATCGATATATTGGACGACTATATTCGGACATCGGAAAGGTTCCGAGTGATTCGGGTATTTTCGGGAGTACCGGGGAGTTACAGGAATTCGTATTGAGCCTTAATGGGCCATACAGGAAAGGAGAGAAAGGCCTCAAAGGGTGGCCGCACCCCTCCCCATGGGCTGGTCCGAATTGGACTAGGGAGGGGGGCGCCCCCTACCTTCCTTCTCCTTTTCCCTTCCCTTTCCTTCCCTCCTACTCCTACTACTTGGAAGGGCTCCTAGTTCTACTAGGAAAGAGGGAATCCTACTCCCGGTGGGAGTAGGACTCCCCTAGGGCGCGCCATATAGAGGGCCGGCCCTCCCCCTCCTCCACTCCTTTATATACGGGGGTAGGGGGCACCCCATATATACAACAATTGATCGTTTGATCTCTTAGCCGTGTGCGGTGCCCCCTCCACCATAGTCCACCTCGATAATACTGTAGCAGTGCTTAGGCGAAGCCCTGCGTCGGTAGAACATCAACATCGTCACCACGTCGTCATGCTAATGAAACTCTCCCTCAACACTCGGCTGGATCGGAGTTCGAGGGACGTCATCGGGCTGAACGTGTGCTGAACTCGGAGGTGCCGTACGTTCGGTACTTGATCGGTCGGATTGTGAAGACGTACGACTACATCAACCGTGTTGTGCTAACGCTTCCGCTTTCGGTCTACGAGGGTACGTAGACAACTCTCTCTCCTCTCGTTGCTATACATCACCATGATCTTGCGTGTGCATAGGAAAATTTTGAATTACTATGTTCCCCAACACGTAAGGTAGCAAAACACGGGAGCCGGGCAAACCCAACTATTGACCAAAGACATGATTCAGAGCTGATGCATATAATGCTATAAGTTTAGGGTGCCGCACTGTCGAAAGTGTTCAGACTTTCTTGCCGTGTTATGGGGTACAATGAAGCCCCTGGCGAACTGATCGTACCAGAGTGTACGGGTGCAATTTGCAATAAATAAACAGTTCGTGCAAAAAGGAAAAAGGAATGTAGCAATAAGCTGACGATGTGCATTATTTTCTGTTGTTATTTGGATGATACGTCAAGTCGTATGTATACAAGTGGTGCTATAATACGACTATTTGACATGTCCTTAACCAAGAGCGAGCTGGGTGTGGGTACGTAAAAACGGGTATAGCGATCGTTATGAGAGAACACCTGGGGATTCCCTCGTACGTCAAAGCTTCTTGCCTCGTTGGTGTTTCCGTCCCGTAATGGGTCCGATAATCAATTTATCAGGAGAGCCTCAAGAAGATAGGGACCTGAAAGAAGGAAAAAGAGTGAAGGTATACGTGTGTTCGAGATCGGCCTGATCGAACCGTAGACCCCGGGTTATCTTGTGCCTCCGTCGACGTCCATGGAATCTTGAGTGCGTAATTATGTACGCGTGGTGCAAATGCCACTACCACATTGGGGCTGTGACGAAGGCCGAATTGCTAGTCGAGCTCTTGACGAGCGGCACTGTCCTGTTGCAGTGTAGTCCGGACCCTCTTGATGGTGTCCAAGGGCTCGGCGGCTGGATTATGATGCTGCTTGAGAAGGCCGCTCTGTACTTCTGCTGCTAGGGCGACGGTGTGCTCCTCTGGTCGAAGGGAGCGTTTCGTATTGCCATTGACTGTTATGACGCCGCGTGGACCGGGCATCTTGAGCTTGAGATAAGCATAGTGTGGCGCTGCGTTAAATCTAGCGAACGCAGTTCATCCTGGCAGTGCGTGGTAGCCGCTGCGGAAGGGGACGATATCGAAGATCAATTCTTCGCTTCGTAAGTTGTCAGGAGAACCGAAGACCAATTCCAGCGTAATTGAGCCCATACAATGGGCCTCTACGCCTGGTATGACTCCTTTGAAGGTGGTCTTTGTTGGTTTGATTCGTGTGGGGTTAATGCCCATCTTCCGTACTGTATCCTGGTACAACAGGTTGAGGTTGCTTCCACCATCCATCAAGACTCATGTTAGGTGGAATCCGTCAATGATTGGGTTAAGGACCAGTGCGGCCGAACCGCCATGGCGGATACTAGTTGGATGATCTCGACGATCGAAGGTGATTGGAAACGACGACTACAGATTGAATTTTGGGGCGACTGGCTCTACCGCGTAGACATCCCTGAGTGCTCGTTTGCGCTCCTTTCTGGGTATGTGCGTGGCGTATATCATGTTCACCATTTTGACTTTGGGGGGGGGGGGGATTTCTTCTGTCCCCCGGTGTTCGGCTGCCGGGGCTCTTCATCATCGTCCTTACTTTGTGATCCCTTTTCTTTGTTTTCGGCATTTAGTTTGCCAGCCTGCTTGAAGACCCAACAATCTCTGTTGGTATGATTAGCTTGCTTATCCAGGGTGCCGTGAATCTGGCACGGACGGTCGAGTATGCGGTCCAGGCTGGAAGGTCCTTCATTGTTTCTTTTGTAGGGCTTCTTCCGTTGGCCGGACTTGGAGCCACTGAATCCAGCGTTGACTGTGGTGCCATCGGTGTTGTCGCCATTACTTTGTCGTTTATGTCTATTGCGCCGAAGCTTGCCAGCACTGTTCTTGGCCTCTTTGGGGCCTGCCTCGCTGGCTGTATGTTCCTACGGGCCAGCCAGCTGTCCTAGCCTGCGCAAAAGCGGGTCATGAGTGCCGTAAGGGTTGCCATAGACTTTGGCTTTTCTTGGCCGAGGTGGCATGCTAGCCATTCGTCACGGATTCTATGTTTGAAGGCTGCTAGGGCTTCGGCATCCAGACAGTCAACGGTCTAGTTCTTCTTGGTTAGGAATCTAGTCCAGAATTTTCTGGCTGATTCTCCAGGTTGTTGAACTATGTGGCTTAGGTTATCGGCATCTGGTGGCCGGACATAAGTTCCTTGGAAGTTATCAAGGAAGGCTTCTTCCAAGTCCTCCCAGCTGTCGATGGAATTCTCAGGCAGGCTGATTAACCAGTGCCAAGTTGGTCCTTTGAGCTTTAATGGGAGGTATTTGATGGCGTGGAGGTCATCTCCTCGGGCCATGTGGATGTGGAGAATGAAATCTTCGATCCACACTACTGGATCGGTTGTGCCGTCGTATGATTCGATATTGACGGGCTTGAACCCCTCGGGGAATTCGTGATCCAGTACTTCATCTGTGAAGCAGAGAGGGTGTGCGGGACCTCTGTACCGGGCCACATCGCGACGTAACTCTGATGGAGTCCATCTGCGGCATTCGGCCCGGGTATAGTTAGGTTTTTCGAGTAGGTAGCCGTCGTCGTTCCTTGAGGTACGTCCACGCGGTCCGAAGATCAATCTTGTATGTCCTACTCTACCGTCCAGGATTTGCCGGAGGTCGTACATGTGACCATGAACTCTTCCGTCTTTATTTTTTCGGGGCGGTGGGGCCAGCTGCTGTTCAGCCCGGGTTGCCGCTTTGTCCCGACCGCGGGGTGGCCGGTCAGCCGCTCTGTCTCGACCACGTGGTGGTCGTTCTGCATTACACGAGGGAGATGTGTGCTCTGGTGCCTCCTCATCGAATTGAGGTAGCAATCTGCGTTTCGGGTAGCTCTTGGCTAGGTGCTTGAGGCCGTATTCGACTGTAAGGACATCGGTCCATCTATAGACGAGCAGGTCTTGTTCAGCTTGAAGCTGCTGCTGTTTCTTTTTCAGACTCCTTGCCGTGGCTATGAGCTGAAGCTTAAAACGCTCCTGCTCGATAGGATCCTCAGGCATGATGAAATCTTCATTGCCAAGGCTTGTCTCCTCTTTGGCGGGTGGATGGTAACTATCGTCTTCCGAGTCATCTTCTATGGCACGTTTGTCATGGTTGTCTTGCCTGTCGTCGTGTTCCTCCTGTTCGGATGCAGCTCCGGCAAGGTCTTCATTGTTTTCGGCGTCGCCTGGAGTACTATTTTCTCCGGTGCCAGTATTGCCGTCCTTTGAGCGACGAGGCTTAGAACGACGCTTTGGGCGTCGGTGCTTGGTCTGCGTCTCAGAGGTTTTATTCGCATCTGGCACTTTATTGTCGTCGCCAGATCCTTTGGGTGTATCAACCATGTACACGTCATATGAAGAGGTGGTCGTCCAACGTCCGGTGAATGGCGGGGGATACATCTCCGTCGTATCTACTTTTCCAAACACTTTTACCCTTGTTTTGGACTCTAACTTGCATGATTTGAATGGAACTAACCCGGACTGACGTTGTTTTCAGCAGACTTTCCATGGTGTTATTTATTTACAGAAACAAAAGTTCTCGGAGTGACCTGAAACTTCACAAAACGTCTATTTGGAAATAATAAAAAATCCTTGCAAAAGATGAAGACTAGGGGCCCACACCCTAGCCACGAGGGTGGGGGCGCGCCTGCCCCCCTAGGGCGCGCCCTCCTACCTCGTGGGCCCCCTGGAGCTCCTCCGACCTCAACTCCAACTCTATATATTTGCTTTCGGGGAGAAAAAAATAGAAGAGAAGGATTCATCGCGTTTTATGATATGGAGCCGCCGCCAAGCCCTAAAACCTCTTGGGAGGGCTGATCTAGAGTCCGTTCGGGGCTCCGGAGAGGGGGATTCGTCGCCATCGTCATCATCAACCATCCTCCATCACCAATTTCATGATGATCACCGTCGTGCGTGAGTAATTCCATCGTAGGCTTGCTGGACGGTGATGGGTTGGATGAGATCTATCATTTAATCGAGTTAGTTTTGTTAGGGTTTGATCCCTAGTATCCACTATGTTCTGATATTGATGTTGCTATGACTTTGCTATACTTAATGCTTGTCACTAGGGCCTGAGAGCCATGATTTTAGATCTGAACCTATTATGTTTTCATGAATATATGTGAGTTCTTGATCCTATCTTGCAAGTCTATAGTCACCTACTATGTGTTATGATCCGGCAACCCCGAAGTGACAATAATCGGGACCACTCCCGGTGATGACCATAGTTTGAGGAGTTCATGTATTCACTATGTGCTAATGCTTTGTTCTGGTACTCTATTAAAAGGAGGCCTTAATATCCCTTAGTTTCCATTAGGACCCCGCTGCCATGGGAGGGTAGGACAAAAGATGTCATGCAAGTTCTTTTCCATAAGCACGTATGACTATATTCGGAATACATGCCTACATTACATTGATGAATTGGAGCTAGTTCTGTGTCACCCTATGTTATGATTGTTACATGATGAACCGCATCCGGCATAATTCTCCATCACCGATCCAATGCCTACGAGCTTTTCACATATTGTTCTTTGCTTATTTACTTTTCCGTTGCTACTGTTACAATCACTACAAAACCCAAAAATATTACTTTTGCTATCGTTACCGTTACTTCCATATTACTTTGCTACTAAATACTTTGCTGCAGATACTAAGTTATCCAGGTGTGGTTGAATTGACAACTCAACTGCTAATACTTGAGAATATTCTTTGGCTCCCCTTGTGTCGAATCAATAAATTTGGGTTGAATACTTTACCCTCGAAAACTGTTGCGATCCCCTATACTTGTGGGTTATCAACGGGTCTTGGCCTTGCTCCATATCGGCATCGTCGTCCATACCGTCGATGTCTTCGGAGCCATAGTCAAGCACGTCGGTTAAGTCATCGACAGTGGCTATGACGTGGGTGGTAGGAGGGAAGCAAAATTCCTCGTCATCCGTCTCTAGCTCGAACCGGACATAGTTCGGCAGTGAGTCCTTCTCCAAGGACAAATTCTTTAAATATTTTAGCACGTCACCAAAGGCGAATGCTGGAAAACGTCGGCGGCGCTGAACTCGAAGATCGATAACCGATCTAGCTCGGTGTCCGTGGGCGTACATAGTCCGGAACTTATAGCCGGAGACAAGTCCGAAGTTTCGTTAGGGCAGGTATTGCTGGGCATCGAGTCCATGTGCGGCTCCAACGCCGCGGACCCTGCGACCTTGGATGGTCCGATCTGCTTCGGCTATGAGGCCATTGTGGCTGCAGGAACTATCTCCTGGGCATGATCCGATGACAGATTTAAGTCAAGTTCATTAGAGTGAGTGGGAGCGATCGCCGCGGGCTCGAATCCCTTGAAGATCAAGTCTCCACGGATATCCACGACGTAGTTCAAGTTTCCGAATCTGACCTGATGGCCAGGGGCGTAGCTGTCGATCTGCTCCAGGTGTTCAAGCGAGTTAGCCCGCAGTACGAAGCCGCCGAATACAAGGATCCGTCTGGGGAGGAAGGTTTCTCCCTGGACAACGCCATTACTGACGATCGAGGGGGCCATCGAGCCCTTTGCCGACAGCACAGTGGAACTCGTAATGAAAGCACCAATGTCGGTGTCAAAACCGGCAGATCTCGGGTAGGGGGTCCCGAACTGTGCGTCTAGGGTCGATGGTAACAGGAGACGGGGGACACGATGTTTACCCAGGTTCGGGCCCTCTCTATGGAGGTAATACCCTACTTCCTGCTTGATTGATCTTGATGAATATGAGTATTACAAGAGTTGATCTACCACGAGATCGTAATGGCTAAACCCTAGAAGTCTAGCCTATGACTATGGTAATGAGTATATGCTGTGTCCTTTCCGGACTATCCCCTTCGGTTTATATAGACACCGAGGGGATCTAGGGTTTACACGGAGTCGGTTACATAAGAAGGAATCTTTGGTCGCCAAGCTTGCCTTCCACGCCAAGTAGAGTCCAATCCGGACACGAGTATGGTCTTCGGTCTTCATGTCTTCACAGCCCATCAGTCCGGCCCATGGATAACAGGTCGGACGCCCGAGGACCCCTTAGTCCAGGACTCCCTCAGCGGCCTGAGCTAGGGCTTCAGGCGCCGAGAGAGGCAGCGGCTTTGTCCATGGCAGTGGCTGTTGGTGAAGTGGGGGACGCCGGTGGTGGGGTTGGGGGAGAGGAGGTCGTTGGCGGCGGCGACGGCAGCGGGGTTGGTTGGGGGAAACGTGGGGAGTGGAGGACGAGGAGAGGCGTCGGGGGAGAGAAAGGTAGAGGAGGGGTGAGAGGCTGAGGTGGCGGCGGCAAGGAGATCACTTAGCAGTAGCGTTGGGTTTATACCCCACGCTAATCCAACGCTACTACTATGGCGTGTCGTGGGTGCACAGTGGAGACCACTTAGTAGTAGCGTGGGGTTTATAACCCGCGCTACTACTATCAACTTAGTAGTAGCGTGGGTTTATAACCCGCGCTACTACTACAGCTGGTCCTGAGGGGCACGGTGGAAATCACTTAGTAGTAGCGAGGGTTATAAACCCGCGCTACTACTATCAACTTAGTAGTAGCGGGGGGGGGGGGTATAAACCCACGCTACTAGTAAGTAGCAGTAGCGAGGGGTATAAACCAACGCTACTAGTAAGCGTATGTCTATAAGTTTTTCCCTAGTAGTGAGAGGTAGATTCTTTGTGTTAAAAAAACAATTTATGTCTTTAAAAGTGAGTCCAAATTACAATCGCTTTCATCGTTGCATTTCTAGCATTGAGATCTTCAAATATGATCCCATGTTAATCATTTCAATAGACATTTGTTTGGACAAATCTGTGCTTCCAGCTCCAAACGCAAACTAAACTGTGATGGTTCAGGAAGCAATATTATGCTCCCATGGGTTTGAAACACAAATGCGCTTCACAGGGAAGCACACATATGCTTCCTACGGGGTGAAGCATTATTATGCTTCAAGTGGAAGTGTAATCTTGCTTTTTTTCACACGGGAAGCACACATGCGCTACACGTGGAAGAACACGCTCCTATCAAACATAAACTGAAAGAGTTGATGACATAAAAAAACAAATGAATAAATAATTTAACCAAGTGAAAAAAAATCATAGAAAACCAAGAAAACCCCCCAAAAATAGTAAACAACCCTAGAGCATGCCACATGACATGCCGAGGCACTCCCATGCTAGGACTAGTGCCCCCCGCGGAGCACCCTCCGACTAGTTGTTGTCATGTTTGTTTATGGGTGAGTATTGCTCCCATGACTTTGATGCTACCATGCTTTAATGTCTCGAAACTCAAATTTGGAGTTTTAGAGAAATCCAATAAAACAGTGGATATTCACAAGATAAGTGTGTACAAACCCTAAAAATTCCAACTCCAAATAAAAAACATAAAATATTTAAAAATACAATTCCAACGTGAATAAAGTCACAAGTAGACAACAACTGTTTCTGGAAGTTTAGGGGTAAACGCCTATCTTATGTGTATTTCGAGTTTGAAGTTGGAAAATTGGTCTTTTTATACCTATGTGTATTTCGAGTTTGAAGTTGGAAAATTTAGGGGCTATAAACACCTATCTTGGGAACATCCACAATTGTATCCGGAACTTTTTTATGCGTCATAATTTAAGTTTTTTGACATTGAAGCACGATAAGACCTAAGCCATGGGAGCATCAAGTATTCCCCCTTGCTGTTATGGTGATGAGGAAACACCGGGCTAGTCCCTCTCTTTGGAGGTGATGATTCATGTGGTCTTCTCGAGGTAGGTCGTGCATTCGTCACATGGCACTAAAATTCGGTTGCAGACTAAGGCCCGGTTCTTTTGGCCGATTCTCTCAACATATTGAGAATCAAACCTCCCTTAGATTCTGAAAGAATCTGAGGGGATGTCTTATTCCTAGGATTCTGGGAGAATCATAAAAAAACTGGGCCTAAGTGTCTTTTTTTAAAACAAAGGTTAAGTCTTTGTTTTTTCTTGTTAGGGAAGGTTCTGTCTTTGTTGTTGTATGCTAGCCCAATAACCGGCCTGCAATGTTGGACTCAAAGTGTTTCAACCCAAATTGCTTATTTGGTTTAAATGTGATGAACATATTTTAAATGCATGCACATTTTTCTAAATGCCACGAACATGTCTCGAGGCAGGCCGTTTGTTCGTCACTGAGCGCCAAAATTTTGTAGGTCAGGTTTTTGTTTTATTTTAGCCCAATAACCGGCCTCCCATGTTGGACTCCAAGTTTTACACTTACAACCCACCAAATCGCTCATGTGCGGCCCAACTCTGCACTCACGCCAACCGATAACAGGCCCAACAAAAAACAACGAAAACCTAGCCCAGCATCGGATCCGGCAGAACGGCCCGAGACCCATTTATAAATACGCGGCACCTCCATCCTCCAAAACCCTAGCGCCGCACACACTCCCCCCGCCCGCCGCCGCCGCCGCAGAGCCGCAGGGAGAGAAGGCAAGGAGGAGGAAGGAAGGGGAAGATGCCGGCGGGGCACGGGCTGCGGTCGCGGACGCGCGACCTGTTCGCGCGGCCCTTCCGCAAGAAGGGGTACATCCCGCTCACCACCTACCTGCGCACCTACAAGGTCGGCGAGCACGTCGACGTCAAGGTGAACGGCGCCGTCCACAAGGGCATGCCGCACAAGTTCTACCACGGCCGCACCGGCCGCGTCTGGAACGTCACCAAGCGCGCCATCGGCGTCGAGATCAACAAGCAGGTATAACCCCCCACCCCCATACTTGTCCCTTCTTCATCTGTGGTCGTCAGGTTTGCTAGATCTGTGCTGCTAGAGCGATACTGCGATCTTGACCGACGAGACTCGTAAATCTGGTCCGTGGCGAAAGATTCTGTAGATCACCAAATCTCTTAGTTCGTTTGATGCGAATACAGTCTAGTATATTAGATGAATGGTTTGCTGTGCTTGATTTGTTATGGTAGCTTGCTATGTGTGCCTGTGATAAACCCTTCAGAGTTTAGAGCAGGTTCATATGTTGTTACCCTTATCGATTGTCTTGCTTACTGTCACTGCTTGTCAATTTGCAAGCATAGCTACACATTTCTGTAATTACCTGCAATGATTTGATGTCCTGTTCTGTTATGCTGTATCTTGAGAATGGATTCGATTGAACTGTTTATGCATTATCACTGTTAGATTACATATGCCCTAGGCCGAGCGCTTCCCCCTTCAGCTATGGGAAGGCGTGGTATTCCACGGGAGAGGTTTTTGTGGCACACGATTCGTGTGATGGGCATACATCAAAATTTCATTCTGGCTTCCTCTGACTGCATGCTTTACCTGTAGCAGTTATGATAGCCTAATTGGATGATACACATATACACAGCTGTTTGTTATTTAGTGGATACCCTAGCTTGTTTCATGAAATGTGTCTGCATATGGGATGTGTATCCTAGCCTGTTTCATCTACTGTGTCCGAGTTTGGATGCATTTCATGGCTTGTTTTGTCTAATATGTAGTAGTTGGATGCATATCATAGCTAATCTTTCTGTGCTACTATGATTTGTACACAGTAAATGTTTTATCCATTTGGTCGCATCAATTGGTAGACCACAGTATTCCACATTTTACATCACTTGATGTTGGGCACAGTATTATTTCTGCATTTCCTTGTCTGTAAAGCTACTTTGTGTGATGTCAATCCAAGTTGGTGTTTGCTTGTCAAATGTTCTGCATGTAAGTGTTGCACCTGATTATGTAATCAGTGGTTTCATATGTCTGTACACAGATTGTAACATGTGTTCTCTGTCATCAGGTTGGCAACAGGATCATCAAGAAGAGGATCCATGTGCGTGTGGAGCACGTGCAGCCATCCAGGTGCAACGAAGAGTTCCTCCAGAGGAAACTCAACAACGACAAGCTGAAGGCGGAGGCCAAGGCGCGCGGCGAGGTCATCAGCACCAAGAGGCAGCCAGCAGGGCCCAAGCCTGGGTTCATGGTGGAGGGCACCACCATCGAGACGGTCACCCCCATCCCGTACGACGTCGTCAACGATCTCAAGGGTGGTTACTAGAGCGCTTGTTGTTTCCTGAGCAGAAGCTTGAGCCAGTTCTTAGTATCTATGCTCGTTCCCAATGTTTTGGTACTGAGTAGTTCTCTTTTTGCTCCGCCGAGTGTGAACTTCTCTGTGGTTAACATTAAAGATTTCCTGTGGTTGATTTCATTCTCGACATGCTGCTGGATATATTTGCTTTTGCTTGATTGGGCAATTATTTGTTCTACGAGTTCCTTTTGAGCTGAATTCTGTGTACGGTAGCAGCTACGAGATGCATATCAAAGATCTACGTGAGCTACAACTCCTAAGCGGATAAAATGTCTGGAACACGTGCTCAAAATTCTAAACCGCATAGATTTGGAGTACCGCCTGGCTTTGTGGTTCAGATGTTTTTGAGCTGATAAATACTGGATTTTTTCTATGCCTCATATTGGCGAATATATTGCTTCTAAGTTGAGTGTAGCTGTATAAAACGGCCATGGATGAAAATACGGGACTGGCTAGATGCAAGTCGAAAAATAGAATTTGGGTTCCTTTCTTCAATCTTCTACTAAATAATGGGGTCGCCAATTCGGTGTCCAGGCTCATATGCACCTGCCCAAAAAAAAATTCAAAAAAAATATTAGAAATATTCAAAAATTTACATTTTTTTCCCTCACAGTAGACAATTTATTGCGTGAGGTTCACACCAAATTTTAATCGGGTTAAAACAGTACATGAACACATACCTCAAATTTGTCTTTTTTACCGAGAGTTGCTCATTTTTTCAAATGACTTAAAAATTGGGACGGATCTCACGCATCAAATTTTCTATCATGAGAAAAAGAAATTTAATTTTTTTGAATGTTGACAAACATGATCCAGAGGACTTGGAGTAGACGGCAACCAACGAGGAGGCTACGTGGCAGGGGGGCGCGCTCTCCACCCTCCTGGGCTCCTCGTGGCTCCACCAACCTACTTCTTCCTTCTATATATATCTACGTATCCCAAACCATCGAAGAGCACCACGAAAGCCTAGTTTCACCGCCGCAACTTTCTGTACCCGTGAGATCCCATTGTGGGGCCTTTTTCGGCGTCCTGCCGGAGGGGGCATTGATCATGGATGGCTTCTACATCAACACCATAGCCTCTCCGATGATGTTTGAGTAGTTTACCTCAGACCTTCGGGTCCATAGTTATTACCTAGATGACTTATTCTCTCTCTTTGGATCTCAATATAAAGTTCTCCCCGATTCTCTTGGAGATCTATTCCATGTAATCTTCTTTTGCGGTGTGTTTGTCAAGATCCGATGAATTGTGGGTTTATGATCAAGATTATCTATGAACAATATTTGAATCTTCTCTGAATTTTTTTTATGTATGATTGGTTATCTTTGGAAGTCTCTTCAAATTATCAGTTTGATTTGGCCTACTAGATTGATCTTTCTTGCAATGGGAGAAGTGCTTAGCTTTGGGTTCAATCTTGCGGTGCTCGATCCTAGTGACAGTAGGGGAAACGACATGTATTGTATTGTTGCCATCGAGGATAAAAATATGAGGTTTATACCATATTGCATGAGTTTATCCCTCTACATCATGTCATCTTGCTTAAATCGTTACTCCGTTCTTATGAACTTAATACTCTAGATGCATGCTGGATAGCGGTCGATGTGTGGAGTAATAGTAGTAGATGCAAGCAGGAGTCGGTCTACTTGTCACGGACGTGATGCCTATATACATGATCATACCTAGATATTCTCATAACTATGCTCAATTCTATAAATTGCTCGACAGTAATTTGTTCACCCACCGTAATACTTATGCTATCTTGAGAGAAGCCACTAGTGAAACCTATGGCCTCCGGGTCTATTTTCCATCATATAAGTTTTCGATCTACTTTTTTTTTTCAATCTTTACTTTTAATCTTTATCATAAAAATACCAAAAATATTATCATCTCTATCAGATCTCACTTTTGCAAGTGGGCGTGAGGGATTGACAACCCCCTTATCGTGTTGGTTGCAAGGTTTTTATTTGTTTGTGTAGGTGCGAGGGACTTGAGCGTGGCCTCCTACTGAATTGATACCTTGGTTCTCAAAAACTGAGGGAAATACTTATGCTATTTTGCTGCATCACCATTTCCTCTTCAATGGAAAACCAACGCAGTGCTCAAGAGGTAGCAAGAAGGATTTCTGGCGCCGTTGCCGGGGAGTCTACGCACAAGCCAACATACCAAGTACCCATCACAAACTCTTATCCCTCGCATTACATTATTTGCCATTTACCTCTTGTTTTCCTCTCCCCCACTTCACCTTTGCCGTTTTATTCGCCCCTCTTCCGTTCGTCTTTTTCGTTTGCTTGTGTTGCCATGTGCCTTCTTTGTGCTTGCATCTTCGCTTGCTAAAAATCTATTGATATGGATCCTCATCCCCTTGCTAATCTTTTTAAGCGATCCAATTATGATGAACCAATTTCTAGTGATTTGAGTGTACTAGATTATCTTTATGAGGTTTTGCTTGAAATTCGTAAATCTGAAAATTGTGATGAAGAAATTTATGAAGAGATTCATGATAGCTTCTTGAATAAAAAGCATGATTGCAATGATTTTTCTATAAATTCTCTTAATGTCAATTGTGCTAATAATATGCAAAACCCTAAGCTTGGGGATGCTAGTTTTGCTATGACTACTACTTGTTGCAATGATCATGATTGGGGTGATTCTTCTTATGATCCTGAAAATTTATTTAAGCCTCATGATGAATATGAGATTGATAATAGTGTTTGCAATAATATTGAAAGTGAGTTTGCAAGAGTGTCAACTTTAGATCCCACATATTTGGAGAATGTTCAATCTTATGGTATTTTTGATAAAAGTGGGTTTGGAGAGGTCATGACTTTAGATAATATTAATCCCACTATTTTGGAAGAGTGTCAACTTCGCATGCATGTGGATCATGTAGAGAAAATTTTATGTGATAACTATATTGTTTAATTTGAATATGATCCCACATGTAATTATTATGAGAGAGAAAAATATGGTTGGATAAATTTTCATGTTACTAAATTACCTCTTGTTATGTTGAGATTGCTATTGTTTCTCACTTGTTCCTTGCATATGCTAGTATTTGCTTGTCTTAATAATTTGTTTGCCTATAAGATGTCTATGCATAGGAAGTATGTTAGACTTAGATGTGTTTTTCACATGCTATATGATGCTCTTTTCGTGCTTCAATTCTTGTCTTTCATGTGAGCATCATTAAAATTATTATCCCTAGCTAGGGGCGTTAAACGATAGCGCTTGTTGGGAGGCAACCCAATTTTATTTTAGTTTTTACTTTTTGGTTCTGTTTAGGAATAAATAATCCATCTAGCTTCTGTTTAGATGTGGTTTTGTGTTTTAATTAGTGTTTGTGCCATGTAGAACCTTTGGGAAGACTTGGGGAAAGTCTTTGCGATCTTGCTGTAAAAAACAGAAACTTTAGCGCTCATGATATTAGCTACAACTTTTTACTGGAGAGTGCTATTTAGTTGATTATTTTTGAAAATAATTAATAGATAAATTCCTCACGTCCAGAAATTTATTTTAGAATTTTTGGAGTTCCAGAAGTTTGCCTTAGTTACAGGTTACTACAGACTGTTCTGTTTTTGATAGATTCTGTTTTTCATGTGTTGTTTGCTTATTTTGATGAATCTATGGCTAGTAATGGAGTTTATGAACCATAGAAAAGTTGGAATACAGTAGATTTAACACCATTATAAATAAATAATGAGTTCATTACAATATCTTGAAGTGGTGTTTTGTTTTCTTTCGCTAACGGAGCTCACGAGATTTTCTGTTGAGTTTTGTGTTGTGAAGTTTTCAAGTTTTTGGTAAAGATTTGATGGATTATGGAACAAGGATTAGCAAGAGCCTAAGCTTGGGGATGCCCAAGGCACCCCAAGGTAAAATTCAAGGACAACCAAAAGTTTAAGCTTGGGGATGCCCCGGAAGGCATCCCCTCTTTCGTCTTCGTCTATCGGTAACTTTACTTGGGGCTATATTTTTATTCACCACATGATATGTGTTTTGCTTGGAGCGCCTTGTATGATTTGAGTCTTTGCTTTCTACTTTATCACAATCATCCTCGCTGTACACACCTTTTGAGAGAGACACACATGATTCGGAATTTGTTAGAATACTCTATGTGCTTCACTTATATCTTTTGAGCTAAACAATTTTGCTCTAGTGCTTCACTTATATCTTTTAGAGCATGGTGGTGGTTATATTTTATAGAAATTATTGATCTCTCATGCTTCACTTATATCATTTTGAGAGTCCTTTAGAACAACATGGTAGTTTACAAAGTGCATTGAATAGCATGGCAGGAGTCGGTCTACTTGTCACGGACGTGATGCCTATATACATGATCATACCTAGATATTCTCATAACTATGCTCAATTCTATCAATTGCTCGATGGTAATTTGTTCACCCACAGTAATACTTATGCTATCTCGAGAGAAGCCACTAGTGAAACCTATGGCCCCGGGTCTATTTTCCATCATATAAGTTTCCGATCTACTTTTCTTTTGCAATCTTTACTTTTAATCTTTATCATAAAAATACCAAAAATATTATCATCTCTATCAGATCTCACTTTTGCAAGTGGCCATGAAGGGATTCACAACCCCTTTATCGCGTTGGTTGCAAGGTCCTTATTTGTTTGTGTAGGTGCGAGGGACTTGAGCGTGGCCTCCTACTGGATTGATACCTTGGTTCTAAAAAAGTGAGGGAAATACTTACGCTACTTTGCTGCATCACCCTTTCCTCTTCAAGGGAAAACCAACGCAGTGCTCAAGAGGTAGCAGCAGCCTGGGGCCTGTCGAGGTGGTCCAGTACATCGATCTCTGGCGCCGTTTGCACGGAATACAGCTTTCCAGCACCCCGGACGCCAGCTGGAAATGGTCTGCGAATGGCATCTACTCTGCCAAATCCTGCTACAAGCCACTCTTCCTCGGCTCCACGTCCCCGCCCGCATGGTGTCTGATCTGGAAGGAGTGGGCTCCCCTTTCCTACAAGTTCTTACTATGGCTCGCATCTCTTGACCGGTGCTGGACTGCGGAGCGCCGCGCGCGACAGGGCCTTGCGCACGATCCGGAGTGCATCCTCTGTTCCTAGGAGCTCGAGACTATCGACCATCTCCTAGCGGGGTGCGTCTTCTCGCGGATCACCTGGCACAAGATTCTCTCTCGGTGTCGACTTGTTGCGCCTCCCATGCTCGGCTCGACCTCCTTCTTCGACTGGTGGTTGCAGGCCGCGGCAGCATCCCCAGGCGGCCTCAAGCGCGGACTAAACTCCATCATCGCCCTCACGGCTTGGGAAATCTGGAAACATTGGAATGCGGCCATCTTTGATGGTGCCCATCCTTCCACATACGTGCTTGTGCAGCTGATCAAAAATGAGGCGCACCACTGGGCTAGGGCTGGCGACAGAGGTCTAGATAGGATCATCCATGTAACTTGATCTTTGCACTGAGGCGGAGCATCCTCTTCCGCTGCTCGTTCTGCACTCGCTCGGACGCCTAGTTGTGTACGCCCGAGTGAGCCGCACTCTGTATTCTTCTTCCACCTATCAATGAAATGATACACTGCTAAGCATATTCACGAAAAAAACAATGGTCGGCACACACACGCCCAGTGCAGATGCTGGCATCGCCACACTGGTGTCCTCGTTGAAACCTTCCGTCGAACAGGTGTTGGGCAGCGTCGTGAGAAGCTCGAGGACATCCAATGGCTCGTGGTCAAGGCAGCAGAGCTCAGGGACGATAGTGACAGTGACCTTGGACGAAGCTGATGTTGCGGGGGAAGCGGTCGCTGACACTGACATGGTGACAGTGCGGCTTGGGCATCACGTCGAAGATGTGGTGGGCATCCAGGCAGTGAGGACGTTGACGTCTCTGTTCTCAATTCTCTGGCTCGGTGCCGCATCCTCTTCCTCCTGTTGTTGCTATGCGGAGGCTGATGCCGATCTCTGAGCAGAGACCACCATGGATGCATCAGGAACAGGTGTGTCTTCGTCCGCCACAGACGCAGTTGGGGTCGATGAAGTCGTCGGCGCATGGTTGATGACTTACAAGTATAGGTGATCAATCGTAGTTCTTTCAATAAGTAACAGTGGCAAACTCAACGAGGAGCAGAAGGAAATAACAAACGGTTTTTAGCAAGGTATTCTCTGCAAGCACTGAAATTATCGGTAACAGATAGTTTGGTAGCAAGATAATCCGTAACGGGTAACAATTAACAAGTGTAACAAAGGTGCAGCAAGGTGGCCCAATCCTATTTACAGAAAATAACAAGTATGGGCAAACTCTTATATAAAGCAAAGCGCTCCCGAGGACACATGAGAATTATCATCAAGTTAGTTTTCATCATGCTCATATGATTCACATTCGCTACTTTGATAATTTGATATGTGGGTGGACCGGTGCTTGGGTGCTTTCCTTACTTGGACAAGCCTCTCACTTATGATTAACCCCTCTCGCAAGCATCCGCAACTACGAAAGAAGAGTTAAGGTAAATCTAACCATATCATTAAACATGTGGATCCAAATCAACTCCTTACGAAGCAACGCATAAACTAGGGTTTTAAATTTCTGTCACTCTAACAACCCATCATCTACTTGCTACTTCCCAATGCCTTCTCCTAGGCCCAAATCATGCTGAAGTGTCATGTAGTCGACGTTCACATAACACCATTAGAGTAAAGACAACATACATCTCATCAAAATATCGAACGAATACCAAATTCACACAATTACATATAACAAGACTTCTTCCATGTCCTCGGGAACAAAAGTTGAAGGAAATATGCCCTAGAGGCAATAATAAAGTTGTTATTTTATATGTCCTTATATCATGATAAATGTTTATTAATCATGCTAGAATTGTATTAACCGGAAACTTGATACATGTGTGGATACATAGACAAAACACTGTGTCCCTAGTAAGCCTCTACTAGACTAGCTCATTGATCAAAGATGGTTAAGTTTCCAAACCATAGACATGTGTTGCCATTTGATGAACGGGATCACATTATTAGGAGAATGATGTGATGGACAAGACCCATCCGTTAGCTTAGCATAATGATCGTTTATTTTTATTGCTATAACTTTCTTCATGTTATATACATATTCCTTTGACTATGAGATTATGCAACTCCCGGATACCGGACGAATACCTTGCGTGCTATTAAACGTCACAACGTAACTGGGTGATCATAAAGATGCTCTATAGGTATCTTCGAAGGTATTTGCTGGGTTGGCATAGATCGAGATTAGGATTTTTCACTCCGAGCATCCGAGAGGTATCTCTGGGCCCTCTCGGTAATGCACATCATGATAAGCCTTGCAAGCAATGTGATTAATGAGTTAGTTGCGGGATGATGCATTACGGAACGAGTAAAGAGACTTGCTGGTAACGA
Organism: Aegilops umbellulata; assembly: GCA_032464435.1. Classification (NCBI taxonomy): domain Eukaryota; kingdom Viridiplantae; phylum Streptophyta; class Magnoliopsida; order Poales; family Poaceae; genus Aegilops; species Aegilops umbellulata. The sequence goes on along the minus strand of CP136058.1, from coordinate 596,770,483 downwards.
AATTGAACTAGGTATGAAGATACCGACGACTGAATCTTGGGCAAGTAACATACCGATGACAAAGGGAATGACATATGTTGTCATTGCGGTTTGACCGATAAAGATCTTCATAGAATATGTAGGAACCAATATGAGCATCCAGGTTCTGCTGTTGGTTATTGATTAGAGATGTGTCTCGATCATGTCTACATAGTTCTCGAACCCGTAGGGTCCGCAAGCTTAACGTTTCGATTACGATTTTGTATTATATGAGTGATACGTCTCCAACGTATCTATAATTTTTGATTGCTCCATGCTATATTATCTACTGTTTTGGACAATATTGGGCTTTATTATCCAATTTTATATTATTTTTGGGACTAACCTATTAACCGGAGGCCCAGCCCAGAATTGCTGTTTTTTGTGCCTATTTCAGTGTTTCGAAGAAAAGGAATATCAAACGGAGTCCAATTGACCTGAAACTTCGCGGAACTTATTTTTGGACCAGAAGAAGCCCACGGAGTACCGCAGCTTCCCAGGGGAGTCCCGGGCTGCCCACGAGGGTGGGGGGCGCGCCCACCCCCTAGGGCGCGCCCCCTGCCTCGTGGACAGCCCGGAGGTCCACCGATGTACTTCTTCCGCCTATATATATATATATATATATATATATATATATATATATATATATATATATATATATATATCCATATACCCTAAAACTTCCGGGGAACATAATAGATCTGGAGTTCCGCCGCCGCAAGCCTCTGTAGCCACCAAAAACCTCTCGGGACCCTGTTCCGGCACCCTGCCGGAGGGGGGAACCCTCACCGGTGGCCATCTTCATCATCCCGGCGCTCTCCATGACGAGGAGGGAGTAGTTCACCCTCGGGGCTGAGGGTATGTACCAGTAGCTATGTGTTTGATCTCTCTCTCTCTCTCTCTCGTGTTCTTGAGGTGGTACGATCTTGATGTATCGCGAGCTTTGCTATTATAGTTGGATCTTATGTTTCTTCTCCCCCTCTACTCTCTTGTAATGGATTGAGTTTTCCCTTTGAAGTAATCTTATCGGATTGAGTCTTTAATGATTTGAGAACACTTGATGTATGTCTTGCCATGCGTATCTGTGGTGACAATGGGATATCACGTGATTCACTTGATGTATGCTTTGGTGATCAACTTGCGGGTTCCGCCCATGAACCTACGCATAGGGGTTGGCACACGTTTTCGTCTTGATTCTCTGGTAGAAACTTTGGGGCACTCTTTGAGGTTCCGTGTGTTGGTTGAATAGATGAATCTGAGATTGTGTGATGCATATCGTATAATCATACCCACGGATACTTGAGGTGACATTGGAGTATCTAGGTGATATTAGGGTTTTGGTTGATTTGTGTCTTAAGGTGTTATTCTAGTACGAACTCTAGGGCTGTTTGTGACACTTATAGGAATAGCCCAACGGATTGATTGGAAAGAATAACTTTGAGGTGGTTTCGTACCCTACCATAATCTCTTTGTTTGTTCTCCACTATTAGTGTCTTTGGAGTGACTCTTTGTTGCATGTTGAGGGATAGTTATATGATCCAATTATGTTATTATTGTTGAGAGAAGTTGCACTAGTGAAAGTATGAACCTTGGGCCTTGTTTCCTATCATCGCAATACCGTCTACGCTCACTTTTACCACTTTTTACGTTGTTGTTTTTATATTTTCAGTTTACAAAAACCTATATTTACCATCCATATTGCACTTGTATCACCATCTCTTCGCCGAACTAGTGCACCTATACAATTTACCATTGTATTGGGTGTGTTGGGGACACAAGAGACTCTTTGTTATTTGGTTGCAGGGTTGCTTGAGAGAGACCATCTTCATCCTATGCCTCCCACGAATTGATAAACCTTAGGTCATCCACTTGAGGGAAATTTGCTACTGTCCTACAAACATCTGCACTTGGAGGCTCAACAACGTCTACAAGGAGAAGGTTGTGTAGTAGACATCAAGCAGTTTCTGGCGCTGTTGCCGGGGAGGTGAGTGCTTGAAGGTATATCTTTAGATCTTGCAATCGAATCTTTTTGTTTCTTGTTTTAGCACTAGTTTAGTTTATAAAAGAAAACTACAAAAAAATGGAATTGAGTTTGTCTCATACGCTTCATCTTTTTAATATCTTTCGTAAGTATGATGAAAAGGAAAATTGTGCTCAAGTACTAGAAGAAGAAGTCTATAAAATGTTTGGCACTAAATCTTTGAATGATGAGCATGATTGCAATGTTGTTAGTATGAATTCCTTGAATATCCATGATGCTAATGATATGCAAAGCCACAAGCTTGGGGAAGCTATGTTTGATGAAGATGATATGTTTAGTTCCCCAAGTTTTGATGAGCAAATTTATTATGATGATAGCATGCCTCCTATTTATGATGATTATATTGATGAAAGTGGGTTTGGAAGAGTGTCTACTTTAGGAATTAATGATCCCACTATTTTGGAGGATGTTGAATCTTATTGTCATAGTTATGAAAGTGGATTTGGAGAGGTCATGACTTTATTTAGTGATGAATCCACTATTTCGGAAGAGGTTCCAATTGATTATGAGAACAAAGTTGCTATATAATTATGAAAGTGGATTTGGAGAGGTCATGACTTTATTTAGTGATGAATCCACTATTTCGGAAGAGGTTCCAATTGGTTATGAGAACAAAGTTGCTATCTATGATGATTATTGTGATGACTCGTATGCTATTAAGAATAATGATAACCATGAAACTTGTCATCATGATTTTAGTTTTCAATTGGATTATGCCTCACATGATAATTATTTTGTTGAGTTTGCTCCCACTATTATTCATGAGAAGAAATTTGCTTATGTGGAGAGTAGTAAATTTTCTATGCTTGTAGATCATGAAAAGAATGATTTAGGTGCTGGTTATATTGTTGAATTCATTCATGATGCTACTGAAAATTATTATGATACATATTGCAATAATATCAAGTTTCCTCTCTATGTGCTTAAAGTTTTGAAGTTATGCTTGTTTTGCCTTCCAATGCTAGTTGATTATTGTTCCCATAAATTGTTCGATCACAAAATCCCTATGCATAGGAAGTGGGTTAGACTTAAATGTGCTAGTCATATTCTTCATGATGCTTTCTTTATGTTTCAATTCCTACCTTTTATGTGAGCATCATTGAAATCATCATGCCTAGCTAGGGGCGTTAAACGATAGCGCTTGTTGGGAGGCAACCCAATTTTATTTTGGTTTCTTGCTTTTTGGTTCGGTTTAGGAATAAATAATCCATCTAGCTTCTGTTTAGATGTGGTTTTGTGTTTTAATTAGTGTTGTGCCAAGTAGAACCTTTGGGAAGACTTGGGTGAAGTCTTTATGATCATGCTGTAAAAACAGAAACTTTAGCGCTCACGAGATTAGCTAAAACTTTTTACTGGAGAGTGCTATTTAGCTGATTCGTTTTGAATATGATTACTAGACAAATTCCTCAGGACCACCAATTTATTTTAGAATTTTTGGGTTCCAGAAGTTTGCGTTAGTTACAGATTACTACAGACTGTTCTGTTTTTGATAGATTCTGTTTTTTGTGTGTTGTTTGCTTATTTTGATGAATCTATGGCTAGTAAAACAGTTTATAAACCATAGAGAAGTTGGAATACAGTAGATTTAACACCAATATAAATAAATAATGAGTTCATTACAGTACGTTGAAGTGGTGTTTTGTTTTCTTTCGCTAACGGAGCTTACGAGTTTTCTGTTAAGTTTTGTGTTGTGAAGTTTTCAAGTTTTGGGTAAAGATTCGATGGACTATGGAATAAGGAGTGGCAAGAGCCTAAGATTGGGGATTCCCAAGGCACCCCAAGGTAATATTCAAGGATAACCAAGCGTCTAAGCTTGGGGATGCCCCGGAAGGCATCCCCTCTTTCGTCTTCGTTCATCGGTAACCGTACTTGGAGCTATATTTTTATTCACCACATGATATGTGTTTTGCTTGGAGCGTCAATTCTATTTTCTTTAGCTTTGCTTGCTGTTTAAATAAAGTACCAAGATATGAAATTCTTAAATGTTAGATAGTATTCACATGGTTGCATAATTATTCGACTACTCATTGATCTTCACTTATATCTTTTGGAGTAGTTTGTCGTTTGCTCTAGTGCTTCACTTATATCTTTTAGAGCACGGTGGTGGATTTGTTTTATAGAAACTATTGAACTCTCATGCTTCACTTAGATTATTTTGAGAGTCTTAAATAGCATGGTAATGTGCTTAATCCTAATATGCTAGGTATTCAATAATAGTAAAAACTTTCTTATGAGTGTTTTGAATACTAAGAGAAGTTTGATGCTTGATGATTATTTTGAGATATGGAGGTAGTGATATTAAAGTTGTGCTAGTTGAGTAGTTGTGAATTTGAGAAATACTTGTGTTGAAGTTTGCAAGTCCCGTAGCATGCACGTATGGTAAACGTTATGTAACAAATTTGAAACATGAGGTGTTCTTTGATTGTCCTCCTTATGAGTGGCGGCCGGGGACGAGCGATGGTCTTTTCCTACCAATCTATCCCCCTAGGAGCATGCGCGAAGTGTTTTGGTTTTTGATGTAGATTTTTGCAATAAGTATATGAGTTCTTTATGACTAATGTTGAGTCCATGGATTATACGCACTCTCACCCTTCCATCATTGCTAGCCTCTTCGGTACCGTGCATTGCCCTTTCTCACATTGAGAGTTGGTGCAAACTTCGCCGGTGCATCCAAACCTCGTGATATGATACGCTCTTTCACACATAAACCTCCTTATATCTTCCTCAAAACAGCCACCATACCTACCTATTATGGCATTTCCATAGCCATTTCGAGATATATTGCCATGCAACTTTCCACCATTCCGTTTATCATGACACATTTATCATTGTCATATTGCTTAGCATGATCATGTAGTTGACATAGTATTTGTGGCAAAGCCACCGTTCATAATTCTTTCATACATGCCACTCTTGAATCATTGCATATCCCGGTACACCGCTGGAGGCATTCATATAGAGTCATACTATGTTCTAGTATCGAGTTGTAATCATTGAGTTGTAAATAAATAGAAGTGTGATGATCATCATTTAATAGAGCATTGTCCCCAAAAAAGGCCAAAAGAAAAAAAAAGAAGGCCAAAAAAAAGGGACAATGCTACTATCCTTTTACCACACTTGTGCTTCAAACTAGCACCATAATCTTCATGATAGAGAGTCTCTTGTTTTGTCACTTTCATATACTAGTGAGAATTTTTCATTATAGAACTTGGCTTGTATATTCCAACAATGGGCCTCCTCAAGTGCCCTAGGTCTTCGTGAACAATCAAGTTGGATGCACACCCACTTAGTTTCTTTTGTTGAGCTTTCATACATTTATAGCTCTAGTGCATCTGTTGCATGGCAATCCCTACTCCTTGCATTAACATCAATCGATGGGCATCTCCATAGCTCATTGATTAGCCTCGTTGATGTGAGACTTTCTCCTTTTTTTGTCTTCTCCACATAACCCCCATCATTATATTCTATTCCACCCATAGTGCTATATCCATGGCTCGCGCTCATGTTTTGCGTGAAGGTTTATAAGTTTGAGATTACTAAAGTATGAAACAATTGCTTGGCTTGTCATCGGGGTTGTGCATGATGAGAGCATTCTTGTGTGACAAAATGGAGTATGACTAAACTATATGATTTTGTAGGGATAAACTTTCTTTGGCCATGTTATTTTGCGAAGACATAATTGCTTAGTTAGTATGCTTGAAGTATTATTATTTTTATGTCAATATGAACTTTTATCTTGAATCATTCGGATGTGAATATTCATACCAAAATTAATAAGAATTACATTGAAATTATGCCAACTAGCATTCCACATAAAAAATTATCTTTTTTATCATTTACCTACTCGAGCACGAGCAAGAATTAAGCTTGGGGATGGTTGATACGTCTCCAATGTATCTATAATTTTTGATTGCTCCATGCTATATTATTTACTATTTTGGATAATATTGGGCTTTATTATCCACTTTTATATTATTTTTGGGACTAACCTATTAACCGGAGGCCCAGCCCAGAATTGTTGTTTTTTTGCCTATTTCAGTGTTTCGAAGAACAGGAATATCAAACGGAGTCCAATTGACCTGAAACTTCACGGAACTTATTTTTGGACCAGAAGAAGCCCACGGAGTACCGAAGCTGCACCAGGGAAGTCTCGGGCTGCCCACGAGGGTGGGGGGCGCGCCCCCCTGCCTTGTGGACAGCCCGGAGGTCCACCGACGTACTTCTTCCGCCTATATATATCCATATACCCTAAAACTTCCGGGGAACAGAATAGATCTGGAGTTCCGCCGCCGCAAGCCTCTGTAGCCACCAAAAACCTCTTGGGACCCTGTTCCGGCACCCTGCCGGAGGGGGGAACCCTCACAGGTGGCCATCTTCATCATCCCAGCGCTCTCCATGACGAGGAGGGAGTAGTTCACCCTCGGGGGTGAGGGTATGTACCAGTAGCTATGTGTTTGATCTCTCTCTCTCTCGTGTTCTTGAGGTGGTACGATCTTGATGTGTCGCGAGCTTTGCTATTATAGTTGGATCTTATGTTTCTTCTCCCCCTCTACTCTCTTGTAATGGATTGAGTTTTCCCTTTGAAGTAATCTTATCGGATTGAGTCTTTAATGATTTGAGAACACTTGATGTATGTCTTGCCGTGCGTATCTGTGGTGACAATGGGATATCATGTGATTCACTTTATATATGTTTTGGTGATCAACTTGCGGGTTCCGCCCATGAACCTATGCATAGGGGTTGGCACACGTTTTCGTCTTGATTCCTCGGTAGAAACTTTGGGGCACTCTTTGAGGTTTGATATCTACTACACAACCTTCTTCTTGTAGACGTTGTTGGGCCTCCAAGTGCAGAGGTTTGTAGGACAGTAGTAATTTTCCCTCAAGTGGATGACCTAAGGTTTATCAATCCGTGGGAGGCGTAGGATGAAGATGGTCTCTCTCAAACAACCCTGCAACCAAATAACAAAGAGTCTCTTGTGTCCCCAACACACCCAATACAATGGTAAATTGTATAGGTGCACTAGTTCGACGAAGAGATGGTGATACAAGTGCAATATGGATGGTAGATATAGGTCTTTGTAAACTGAAAATATAAACATAGCAAGGTAGCAAGCGGTAAAAGTGAGCACAAATGGTATTGCAATGATAGCAAACAAGGCCTAGGGTTCATACTTTCACTAGTGCAAGTTCTCTCAACAATAATAACATAACTAGATCATATAACTATCCCTCAACATGCAACAAAGAGTCACTCCAAAGTCACTAATAGTGGAGAATGAATGAAGAGATTATGGTAGGGTACGAAACCACCTCAAAGTTATTCTTTCCAATCAATCCATTGGGCTATTCCTATAAGTGTCACAAACAGCCCTAGAGTTCGTACTAGAATAACACCTTAAGATACAAATCAACCAAAACCCTAATGTCACCTAGATACTCCAATGTCACCTCAAGTATCCGTGGGTATGATTATACGATATGCATCACACAATCTCAGATTCATCTATTCAATCCAACACAAAGTACTTCAAAGAGTGCCCAAAGTTTCTACCGGAGAATCACGACGAAAACATGTGCCAACCCCTATGCATAGGTTCATGGGCGGAACCCGCAAGTTGATCACCAAAACATACATCAAGTGAATCACGTGATATCCCATTGTCACCAGAGATACTCACGGGAAGACATACATCAAGTGTTCTCAAATCTTTAAAGACTCAATCCGATAAGATTACTTCAAAGGGAAAATTCAATCCATTACAAGAGAGTAGAGGGGGAGAAGAAACATAAGATCCAACTATAATAGCGAAGCTCAAGATACATCAAGATCGTGCCAAATCAAGAACACGAGAGAGAGAGAGAGAGATCAAACACATAGCTATTGGTACATACCCTCAGCCCCGAGGGTGAACTACTCCCTCCTCGTCATGGAGAGCGCTGGGATGATGAAGATGGCCACCGGTGAGGGTTCCCCCCTCCAGCAGGGTGCCGGAACAGGGTCCCGAGAGGTTTTTGGTGGCTACAGAGGCTTGCGGCGGCGGAACTCCCGATCTAATCTCCGTTCTGGAAGTTTTAGGGTACGTGGAGTTATATAGGCGGAAGAAGTACGTCAGGGGAGCCACGAGGGCCCCACGAGGCAGGGGGGCGCACCCCCCACCCTCGTGGCTTCCTCATTCCTTCCTTGACATGGGGTCCAAGTCCATCGGGTAGCTTTCGTTCCAAAAATAACTTCTCTAGTTGATTTCGTTCCGTTTCGACTCCGTCTGATATTCCTTTTCTTCGAAACACTGAAATAGGCAAAAAAACAGCAAATCTGGGCTGGGCCTCCGGTTAATAGGTTAGTCCCAAAAATAATATAAAAGTGGATAATAAAGCCCAATATTGCCCAAAACAGTAGATAATATAGCATGGAGCAATGAAAAATTAAAGATACGTTGGAGACGTATCAAGCATCCCCAAGCTTAATTCTTGCTCGTCCTCGAGTAGGTAAATGATAAAAAATATAATTTTTGATGTGGAATGCTAGTTGGCATAATTTCATTGTAATTCTTCTTAATTGTGATATGAATATTAAGATCCGATAGATTCAAGACAAAAGTTCATGTTGACATAAAAATAATAATACTTCAAGCATACTAACAAAGCAATTATGTCTTCTCAAAATAACATGGCCAAAGAAAGCTATCCCTACAAAATCATATAGTCTGGCTATGCTCTATCTTCACCACACAAAGTATTTAGATCATGCACAACCCCGATGACAAGCCAAGCAATTGTTTCATACTTTTGACATTCTAAAAAAAATTCAATCTTCACGCAATACATGAGCGTGAGCCATGGATATAGCACTATATGTGGAATAGAATGGTGGTTGTGGAGAAGACAAAAAGAGGGAAGATAGTCTCACATCAACTAGGCGTATATCAACTAGGCATATCAACGGGCTATGGAGATGCCCATCAATAGATATCAATGTGAGTGAGTAGGGATTGCCATGCAACGGATGCACTAGAGCTATAAGTATATGAAAGCTCAACAAAAGAAACTAAGTGGGTGTGCATCCAACTCACTTGCTCACGAAGACCTAGGGCATTTTGAGGAAGCCCATCATTGGAATATACAAGCCAAGTTCTATAATGTAAAAATTCCCACTAGTATATGAAAGTGACTACAAAGGAGACTCTCTATCATAAAGATCATGGTGCTACTTTGAAGCACAAGTGTGGTAAAGGGATAGTAACATTGTCCCTTCTCTCCTTTTCTCTCTTTTTTTATTTGGGCCTTTTCTCTTTTTTTTGGCCTCTTTTTTTTCGTCCGGAGTCTCATCCCAACTTGTGGGGGAATCATAGTCTCCATCATCCTTTCCTCACTTGGGACAATGCTCTAAAAAATGATGATCATCACACTTTTATTTTTCTTACAACTCAACGATTACAACTCGATTCTTAGAACAAAGTATGACTCTATGTGAATGCATCCGGCGGTGTACAAGGATGTGCAATGAATCAAGAGTGACATTTATGAAAGAATTATGAACGGTGGCTTTGCCACAAATACGGTGTCAACTACATGATCATGCTAGCAATATGACAATGATGGAACGTGTCATAATAAACGGAACGGTGGAGAGTTGCATGGCAATATATCTCGGAATGGCTATGGAAATGCCATGATAGGTAGGTATGGTGGCTGTTTTGAGGAAGATATATGGTAGGTGTATGATACCGGCAAAAAGTGCGCGGTATTAGAGAGGCTAGCAATGGTGGAAGGAAGGGAAAAGTGCGTATAATCCATGGACTCAACATTAGTCATAAAGAACTCATATACTTATTGCAAAAATCGAGAAGTTATCAAAGCAAAGTATTACGCGCATGCTCCTAGGGGGATAGATTGGTAGGAAAAGACCATCGCTCGTCCCCGACCGCCACTCATACGGAAGACAATCAATAAATAAATCATGCTCCGACTTCATCACATAACGGTTCACCATACGTGCATGCTACGGGAATCACAAACTTTAACACAAGTATTTCTCAAATTCACAACTACTCAACTAGCATGAATCTAATATCACCATCTTCATATCTAAAAACAATTATCAAGCATCAATCTTTTCTTAGTATTCAACGCACTCAAAAGAAAGTTTTACAAATCTTGAATACCAAGCATATTATTATTATTAAGCAAATTACCATGCTATTTAAGACTCTCAAAATAATATAAGTGAAGCATGAGAGATCAAAAGTTTCTATAAAACAAATCCACCACCGTGCTCTAAAAGATATTAGTGAAGCACTAGAGCAAATGACAAACTAGAAAGATATAAGTGAAGATCAATGAGTAGTCGGATAATTATGCAACCATGTGAAGACTCTCTAACATTTAAGAATTTCAGATCTTGGTACTTTATTCAAACAGCAATCAAAGCTAAAGAAAATGACATGACACTCCAAGCAAAACACATATCATGTGGTGAATAAAAATATAGCTCCAAGTAAAGTTACCGATGAACGAAGATGAAAGAGGGGATGCCACCCTGGGCATCCCCAAGCTTAGGCTCTTGATTATCCTTGAATATTACCTTGGGGTGCCTTGGGCATCCCCAAGCTTAGGCTCTTTCCACTCCTTATTCCATAGTCCATCGAATCCTTACCCAAAACTTGAAAACTTCACAACACAAAACTTAACAGAAAACTCGTGAGCTCCGTTAGCGAAAGAAAACAAAACACCAGTTCAAGGTACTGTATTGAACTCATTATTTATTTATATTGGTGTTAAACCTACTATATTCCAACTTCTCTATGGTTTATAAACTATTTTACTAGCCATAGATTCATCAAAATAAGCAAACAACACAATGAAAACAGAATCTGTCAAAAACAGAACAGTCTGTAGTAATCTGTAACTAACGCAAACTTTTGGAACTCCAAAAATTAAATTGGTGGACCTGGGGAATTTTTCTAGTAATCATCTGCAAAAATAATCAACTAAATATCACTCTCCAGTAAAAAGTTTTAGCTAATCTCGTGAGCGCTAAAGTTTCTATTTTTTTACACCATGATCATAAAGACTTCACCCAAGTCTTCCCAAAGGTTCTACTTGGCACAAACACTAATTAAAACACAAAACCACATCTAAACAGAAGCTAGATGGATTATTTATACCTAAACAGAACCAAAAAGCAATAAACTAAAATAACATTGGGTTGCTTCCCAACAAGCGCTATCGTTTAACGTCCCTAGCTAGGCATGATGATTTCAATGATGCTCACATAAAAGATAAGAATTGAAACATAAAGAGAGCATCATGAAGAATATGACTAGCACATTTAAGTCTAAACCACTTCCTATGCATAGGGATTTTGTGAGCAAACAACTTATGGGAACAAGAATCAACTTGCATTGGAAGGTAAAACAAGCATAACTTCAAAACTTTAAGCACATAGAGAGGAAACTTGATATTATTGCAATTCCTACAAGCATATGTTCCTCCCTCATAATAATTTTCAATAGCATCATGGATGAATTCAACAATATAACCAGCACCTAAAGCATTCTTTTCATGATCTACTTTCATAGAAAATTTACTACTCTCCACATAAGCAAAAATTTTCTCATTCGGAATAGCAGTGGGAGAAAGCTCAACAAAACAACTATCATGTGATTGAAAATTAAGATCAACATGACAAGTTTCATGGTTATTATTATTCTTTATAGCATAAGTGTCATCACAATAATCATCATAGATAGGAGGCATGCTTTCATCATAGTAAATTTGCTCATCAAAGCTTGGGGGACAAAAAATATCATCTTCAACTAACATAGATTCCCCAAGCTTGTGGCTTTGCATATCATTAGCATCATGGATATTCAATGAGTTCATACTAACAACATTGCAATCATGCTCATCGTTCAAAGATTTAGTGCCAAACAATTTAATGCATTCTTCTTCTAACACTTTGGCACAATTTTCCTTTCCATCATACTCATGAAAGATATTAAAAAGACGAAGCGTATGAGACAAGCTCAATTCCATTTTTTAATTTTCTTTTATAAACTAAACTAGTGATAAAACAAGAAACAAAAAGATTCGATTGCAAGATCTAAAGATATACCTTCAAGCACTAACCTCCCCGGCAACGGCGCCAGAAAAGAGCTTGATGTATACTACACAACCTTCTTCTTGTAGACGTTGTTGGGCCTCCAAGTGCAGAGGTTTGTAGGACAGTAGAAAATTTCCCTCAAGTGGATGACCTAAGGTTTATCAATCCGTGGGAGGCATAGGATGAAGATGGTCTCTCTCAAGCAACCCTGCAACCAAATAACAAAGAGTCTCTTGTGTCCCCAACACACCCAATATAATGGTAAATTGTATAGGTGCACTAGTTCGGCAAAGAGATGGTGATACAAGTGCAATATGGATGGTAGATATAGGTTTTTGTAAACTGAAAATATAAAAACAGAAAGGTAGCAAGCGGTAAAAGTGAGCACAAATGGTATTGCAATGATAGCAAACAAGGCCTAGGGTTCATACTTTCACTAGTGCAAGTTCTCTCAACAATAATAACATGACTGGATCATATAACTATCCCTCAACATGCAACAAAGAGTCACTCCAAAGTCACTAATAGCGGAGAACAAACGAAGAGATTATGGTAGGGTACGAAACCACCTCAAAGTTATTCTTTCCAATCAATCCATTGGGCTATTCCTATAAGTGTCACAAACAGCCCTAGAGTTCGTACTAGAATAACAGCTTAAGATACAAATCAACCAAAACCCTAATGTCACCTAGATACTCCAATGTCACCTCAAGTATCCGTGGGTATGATTATACGATATGCACCACACAATCTCAGATTCATCTATTCAATCCAACACAAAGTACTTCAAAGAGTGCCCAAAGTTTCTACCGGAGAATCACGACGAAAACGTGTGCCAAAACCTATGCATAGGTTCATGGGCGGAACCCGCAAGTTGATCACCAAAACATACATCAAGTGAATCACGCGATATCCCATTGTCACCACAGATACTCACAGCAAGACATACATCAAGTGTTCTCAAATCTTTAAAGACTCAATCTGATAAGATTACTTCAAAGGGAAAACTCAATCCATTACAAGAGAGTAGAGGGGGAGAAGAAACATAAGATCCAACTATAAGAGCAAAGCTCGTGATACATCAAGATCGTGCCAAATCAAGAACACAAGAGAGAGAGAGATCAAACACATAGCTACTGGTACATACCCTCAGCCCCGAGGGTGAACTACTCCCTCCTCGTCATGGAGAGCGCTGGGATGATGAAGATGGCCACCGGTAAGGGTTCCCCCCTCCGGCAGGGTGCCGGAATAGGGTCCCGAGAGGTTTTTGGTGGCTACAGAGGCTTGCGGCGGCGGAACTCCCGATCTAATCTCCGTTCTGAAAGTTTTAAGGTACGTGGAGTTATATAGGCGGAAGAAGTACGTCAGGGGAGCCACGAGGGCCCCACGAGGCAGGGGGCGTGCCCTAGGGGGGTGGGCGCCCCCCCACCCCCGTGGCTTCCTCGTTCCTTCCTTGACGTGGGGTCCAAGTCCATCGGGTAGCTTTCGTTCCAAAAATAGCTTCTCTATTTGATTTCGTTCCGTTTCGACTCCGTCTGATATTCCTTTTCTTCGAAACACTGAAATAGGCAAAAAACAGCAAATCTGGGCTGGGCCTCCGGTTAATTGGTTAGTCCCAAAAATAATATAAAAGTGGATAATAAAGCCCAATATTGCCCAAAACAGTAGATAATATAGCATGGAGCAATCAAAAATTATAGATACGTTGGAGACGTATCAAGGTTCTATGTGTTGGTTGAATAGATGAATCTGAGATTGTGTGATGCATATCGTATAATCATACCCTCGGATACTTGAGGTGACATTGGAGTATCTAGGTGACATTAGGGTTTTGGTTGATTTGTGTCTTAAGGTGTTATTCTAGTACAAACTCTAGGGCTATTTGTGACACTTATAGGAACAGCCCAACGGATTGATTGGAAAGAATAACTTTGAGGTGGTTTCATACCCTACCATAATCCCTTTGTTTGTTCTCCGCTATTAGTGTCTTTGGAGTGACTCTTTGTTGCATGTTGAGGGATAGTTATATGATCCAATTATGTTATTATTGTTGAGAGAACTTGCACTAGTGAAAGTATGAACCTTGGGCCTTGTTTCCTATCATTGCAATACCATCTACGCTCACTTTTACCACTTGTTACCTTGCTGTTTTTATATTTTTCAGTTTACAAAAACCTATATCTACCATCCATATTGCACTTGTTGTTGGGAAACGTAGTAATTTCAAAAAAATTCCTACGCACACGCAAGATCATGGTGATGCATAGCAACGAGAGGGGAGAGTGTTGTCTACGTACCCTCGTAGACCGAAGCGGAAGCGTTGACACAACGTAGAGGAAGTAGTCGTACCTCCTCCTCCCGATCCGACCGATCCAAGCGCCGTTACTCCGGCACCTCCGAGTTCTTGACACACGTACAGCTCGATGACGTTCCCCGGGCTCCGATCCAGCAAAGCTTCGGGGAAGAGTTCCATCAGCACGACGGCGTGGTGACGATCTTGATGTTCTACCGACACAGGGCTTTGCCTAAACACTGCAACGATATGATCGAGGTGGAATATGGTGGAGGGGGGCACCGCACACGGCTAAGGAACGATCTCAAGGATCAACTTGTGTGTTCTGGGGTGCCCCCCTACCCCCATATATAAAGGAGCAAGGGGGGGCCGGCCGGCCCTAGAGGGGCGCGCCAAAGGGAGGGGGAGTCCTCCTCCCGGTGGGAGTAGGACTCCCCTTTCCTAGTCCAACTAGGAAGGAGAAGAGGGAAGGAAAGAGAGGGAGAGGGAGAGGGAAAGGGGGCCCGCCCTCCCTCCTTGTCCAATTCGGACTCCCCATGGGGGGGCGCGCGCCACCTCCTGGCGCAGCCCTCTCTCTCCCCTCGCGGCCCAATAAGGCCCATTACTTCCCCGGGGGGTTCCGGTAACCCCTCCGGCACTCCGGTTTTATCCGAAACCACTCGGAACCATTCCGATGTCCGAATATAGCCGTCCAATATATCAATCTTTATGTCTCGACCATTCTGAGACTCCTCGTCACGTCCGTGATCTCATCCGGGACTCCGAACTAACTTCGGTACATCAAAATGCATAAACTCATAATAACTGTCATCGTAACCTTAAGCGTGCGGACCCTACGGTTCGAGAACAATGTAGACATGACCGAGACACGTCTCTGGTCAATAACCAATAGCGGGACCTGGATGCCCATATTGGCTCCTACATATTCTACGAAGATCTTTATCGGTCAGACCGCATAACAACATACGTTGTTCCCTTTGTCATCGGTATGTTACTTGCCCGAGATTCGATCGTCGGTATCCAATACCTAGTTCAATCTCATTACCGGCAAGTCTCTTTACTCGTTCCGTAATACATCATCCCGCAACTAACTCATTAGTTGCAATGCTTGCAAGGCTTATGTGATGTGCATTACTGAGAAGGCCCTGAGATACCTCTCCGACATTCGGAGTGACAAATCCTAATCTTGAAATATGCCAACCCAACAAATACTTTCGGAGACACCTGTAGAACACCTTTATAATCACCCAGTTACGTTGTGACGTTTGGTAGCACACAAAGTGTTCCTACGGTAAACGGGAGTTGCATAATCTCATAGTCATAGGAACATGTATAAGTCATGGATAAAAGCAATAGCAACATACTAAACGATCGGGTGCTAAGCTAATGGAATGGGTCATGTCAATCAGATCATTCAACTAATGATGTGACCTTGTTAATCAAATGACAACTCCTTTGTCTATGGTTAGGAAACTTAACCATCTTTGATTAACAAGCTAGTCAAGTAGAGGCATACTAGTGACACTCTGTTTGTCTATTTATTCACACATGTATTATGTTTCTGGTTAATACAATTCTAGCATGAATAATAAACATTTATCATGATATGTAAGGAAATAAATAATAACTTTATTATTGCCTCTAGGGCATATTTCCTTCAGTCTCCCACTTGCACTAGAGTCAATAATCTAGATTACACAGTAATGATTCTAACACCCATGGAGTCTTGGTGCTGATCATGTTTTGCCCGTGGAAGAGGCTTAGTCAACGGGTCTGCTACATTCAGATCCGTATGTATCTTGCAAATCTCTATGTCTCCCACCTGGACCAAATCCCGGATGGAATTGAAGCGTCTCTTGATGTGCTTGGTTCTCTTGTGAAATCTGCATTCCTTCGCCAAGGCAATAGCACCAGTATTGTCACAAAAGATTTTCATTGGACCCGATGCACTAGGTATGACACCTAGATCGGATATGAACTCCTTCATCCAGACTCCTTCATTCGCTGCTTCCGAAGCAGCTATGTACTCCGCTTCACATGTAGATCCCGCTACGACGCTTTGTTTAGAACTGCACCAACTGACAGCTCCACCATTTAATGTAAATACGTATCCGGTTTGCGATTTAGAATCGTCCGGATCAGTGTCAAAGCTTGCATCAACATAACCCTTTACGACAAGCTCTTTGTCACCTCCATATACGAGAAACATTTCCTTAGTCCTTTTCAGGTACTTCAGGATATTCTTGACCGCTGTCCAGTGATCCACTCCTGGATTACTTTGGTACCTCCCTGCTAAACTTATAGCAAGGCACACATCAGGTCTGGTACACAGCATTGCATACATGATAGAGCCTATGGCTGAAGCATAGGGAACATCTTTCATCTTCTCTCTATCTTCTGCATTGGTCGGGCATTGAGTCTTACTCAACTTCACACCTTGCAAAACAGGCAAGAACCCTTTCTTCGCTTGATCCATTTTGAACTTCTTCAAAACTTTGTCAAGGTATGTGCTTTGTGAAAGTCCAATTAAGCGTCTTGATCTATCTCTATAGATCTTAATGCCCAATATGTAAGCAGCTTCACCGAGGTCTTTCATTGAAAAACTCTTATTCAAGTATCCCTTTATGCTATCCAGAAATTCTATATCATTTCCAATCAGTAATATGTCATCTACATATAATATTAGAAATGCTACAGAGCTCCCACTCACTTTCTTGTAAATACAGGCTTCTCCAAAAGTCTGTATAAACCCAAATGCTTTGATCACACTATCAAAGCGTTTATTCCAACTCCGAGATGCTTGCACCAGTCCATAAATGGATCGCTGGAGCTTGCACACTTTGTTAGCTCCCTTTGGATCGATAAAACCTTCTGGTTGCATCATATACAACTCTTCTTCCAGAAACCCATTCAGGAATGCAGTCTTCACATCCATTTGCCAAATTTCATAATCATAAAATGCGGCAATTGCTAACATGATTCGGACAGACTTAAGCATCGCTACGGGTGAGAAGGTCTCATCGTAGTCAATCCGTTGAACTTGCCGAAACCCTTTTGCGACAAGTCGAGCTTTGTAGACAGTAACATTACCGTCAGCGTCAGTCTTCTTCTTAAAGATCCACTTGTTCTCTATTGCTTGCCGACCCTCGGGCAAGTCAACCAAAGTCCATACTTTGTTGTCATACATGGATCCCATCTCAGATTTCATGGCTTCTAGCCATTTTGCGGAATCTGGGCTCACCATCGCTTCTTCATAGTTCGTAGGTTCGTCATGATCTAGTAGCATGACTTCCAGAACAGGATTGCCGTACCACTCTGGTGCGGATCTCACTCTGGTTGATCTACGAGGTTCTGTAGTAACTTGATCTGAAGTTTCATGATCAACATCATCAGCTTCCTCACTAATTGGTGTAGGTGCTATAGAAACAAATTTCTGTGATGTACTACTTTTCAATAAGGGAGCAGGTACAGTTACCTCATCAAGTTCTACTTTCCTCCCACTCACTTCTTTCGAGAGAAACTCCTTCTCTAGAAAGGATCCATTTTTAGCAACAAATGTCTTGCCTTCGGATCTGTGATAGAAGGTGTACCCAACAGTTTCTTTTGGGTATCCTATGAAGACACATTTTTCCGATTTGGGTTCGAGCTTATCAGGTTGAAGCTTTTTCACATAAGCATCGCAGCCCCAAACTTTAAGAAACGACAACTTTGGTTTCTTGCTAAACCATAGTTCATAAGGCGTCGTCTCAACGGATTTCGATGGTGTCCTATTTAACGTGAATGCGGCCGTCTCTAGAGCATAACCCCAAAATGATAGCGGTAAATCTGTAAGGGACATCATAGATCGTACCATATCAAGTAAAGTGTGATTACGACGTTCGGACACACCATTGCGTTGTGGTGTTTCGGGCGGTGTGAGTTGCGAAACTATTCTGCATTGTTTCAAATGTAGACCAAACTCGTAACTCAAATATTCTCCTCCACGATCAGATCGTAGAAACTTTATTTTCTTGTTACGATGATTTTCAACTTCACTCTGAAATTCTTTGAACTTTTCAAATGTTTCAGACTTGTGTTTCATTAAGTAGATATACCCATATCTGCTTAAATCATCTGTGAAGGTGAGAAAATAACGATATCCGCCACGAGCCTCAACATTCATCGGACCACATACATCTGTATGTATGATTTCCAACAAATCTGTTGCTCTCTCCATAGTACCGGAGAACGGTGTTTTAGTCATCTTGCCCATGAGGCACGGTTCGCAAGTGCCAAGTGATTCATAATCAAGTGACTCCAAAAGTCCATCAATATGGAGTTTCTTCATGCGCTTTATACCGATATGACCTAAATGGCAGTGCCACAAATAAGTTGCACTATCATTATCAACTCTGCATATTTTGGCTTCAACATTATGAATATGTGTATCACTACTATCGAGATTCATCAAAAATAGACCACTCTTCAAGGGTGCATGACCATAAAAGATATTACTCATATAAATAGAACAACCATTATTCTCTGATTTAAATGAATAACCGTCTCGCATCAAACAAGATCCAGATATAATGTTCATGCTCAACGCTGGCACCAAATAACAATTATTCAGGTTTAATACTAATCCCGAAGGTAGATGTAGAGGTAGCGTGCCGACTGCGATCACATCGACTTTGGAACCGTTTCCCACGAGCATCATCACCTCGTCCTTTGCCAGTGTTCGCTTAATCCGTAGTCCCTGTTTCGAGTTGCAAATATTAGCAACAGAACCAGTATCAAATACCCAGGTGCTACTGCGAGCTCTAGTAAGGTACACATCAATAACATGTATATCACATATACCTTTGTTCACCTTGCCATCCTTCTTGTCCGCCAAATACTTGGGGCAGTTCCGCTTCCAGTGACCAGTCTGCTTGCAGTAGAAGCACTCAGTTTCAGGATTAGGTCCAGACTTGGGTTTCTTCTCTTGAGCAGCAACTTGTTTGCTGTTCTTCTTGAAGTCCCCCTTCTTCTTCCCTTTGCTCTTTTTCTTGAAACTAGTGGTCTTATTGACCATCAACACTTGATGCACCTTCTTGATTTCTACCTCCGCAGCTTTTAGCATTGCGAAGAGCTCGGTCATAGTCTTATCTATCCCTTGCATATTATAGTTCATCACGAAGCCTTTGTAGCTTGGTGGCAGTGATTGGAGAATTCTGTCAATGACGCAATCATCCGGAAGATTGACTCCCAGCTGATTCAAGTGATTATAATACCCAGACATCTTGAGTATATGCTCACTGGCAGAACTATTCTCTTCCATCTTGCAGCTATAGAACTTATTGGAGACTTCATATCTCTCAATCCGGGCATTCTGTTGGAATATCAACTTCAACTCCTGGAACATCTCATATGCTCCATGGTTTTCAAACCGTCGTTGAAGTCCCGGTTCTAAGCCGTAAAGCATGGCACACTGAACTATCGAGTAGTCATCAGCTTTGCTCTGCCAGACGTTCATAACATCTGGCGTTGCTCAAGCAGCAGGCCTGGCACCCAGCGGTGCATCGAGGACGTAACTCTTCTGTGCAGCAATGAGGATAATCCTCAAGTTACGGACCCAGTCCGTGTAATTGCTACCATCATCTTTCAACTTTGCTTTCTCAAGGAACGCATTAAAATTCAACGGAACAACAGCACGAGCCATCTATCTACAATCAACATAAACAAGCAAGATACTATCAGGGACTATGTTCATGATAAATTTAAGTTCAATTAATCATATTACTTAAGAACTCCCACTTAGATAGACATCTCTCTAATCTTCTAAGTGATCACGTGATCCAAATAAAACTAAACCATAACCGATCATCACGTGAAATGGATTAGTCCTCAATGGTGAACATCATCATGTTGATCATATCTACTATATGATTCACGCTCGACCTTTCGGTCTCCGTGTTCCGAGGCCATATCTGCATATGCTAGGCTCGTCAAGTATAACCCGAGTATTCTGCGTGTGCAAAACTGGCTTGCACCCGTTGTAGATGGACGTAGAGCTTATCACACCCGATCATCACGTGGTGTCTGGGCACGACGAACTTTGGCAACGGTGCATACTCGGGGAGAACACTTCTTGATAATTTAGTGAGAGATCATCTTATAATGCTACCGTCAATCAAAGCAAGATAAGATGCATAAAAAGATAAACATCACATGCAATCAATATAAGTGATATGATATGGCCATCATCATCTTGTGCTTGTGATCTCCATCTCCGAAGCACCGTCATGATCACCATCGTCACCGGTGCGACACCTTGATCTCCATCGTAGCATCGTTGTCGTTTCGCCAATCTTATGCTTCTACGACTATCGCTACCGCTTAGTGATAAAGTAAAGCATTACAGGGCGATTGCATTGCATACAATAAAGCGACAACCATACGGCTCCTGCCGGTTGCCGATAACTCGGTTACAAAACATGATCATCTCATACAATAAAATTTAGCATCATGTCTTGACCATATCACATCACAACATGCCCTGCAAAAACAAGTTAGACGTCCTCTACTTTGTTTGTTGCAAATTTTACGTGGCTGCTACGGGCTTAAGCAAGAACCAATCTCACATACGCATCAAAACCACAACGATAGTTTCTCAAATAGACTCCGTTTTAACCTTCTCAAGGACCGGGCGTAGCCATACTCGGTTCAACTAAAGTTGGAGAAACTGACACCCGCCAGCCACCTGTGTGCAAAGCACGGCGGTAGAATCAGTCTCGCGTAAGCGTACGCGTAATGTCGGTCCGGGCCGCTTCATCCAACAATACCGCCGAACCAAAGTATGACATGCTGGCAGGCAGTATGACTTGTATCGTCCATAACTCACTTGTGTTCTACTCGTGCAAAACATCAAACCATAAAAACCAGGCTCGGATGCCACTGTTGGGGAACGTAGTAATTTCAAAAAAATTCCTACGCACACGCAAGATCATGGTGATGCATAGCAACAAGAGGGGAGAGTGTTGTCTACGTACCCTCGTAGACCGAAGCGGAAGCGTTGACACAACATAGAGGAAGTAGTCGTAAGTCCTCCTCCCGATCCGACCGATCCAAGCGCCGTTACTCCGGCACCTCCGAGTTCTTGACACACGTACAGCTCGATGACGTTCCCCAGGCTCCGATCCAACAAAGCTTCGGGGAAGAGTTCCGTCAGCACGACGGCGTGGTGACGATCTTGATGTTCTACCGACACAGGGCTTCGCCTAAACACTGCAACGATATGATCAAGGTGGAATATGGTGGAGGGGGGCACCGCACACGGCTAAGGAACGATCTCAAGGATCAACTTGTGTGTTCTGGGGTGCCCCCCTGCCCCCGTATATAAAGGATCAAGGGGGAGGCCGGCCGGCCCTAGAGGGGCGCGCCAAAGGGAGGGGGAGTCCTCCTCCCGGTGGGAGTAGGACTCCCCTTTCCTAGTCCAACTAGGAAGGAGAAGGGGGAAGGAAAGACAGGGAGAGGGAGAGGGAAAGGGGGGCCGCGCCCCCCCCCTCCTTGTCCAATTCGAACTCCCCATGGGGGGGGCGCGCCACCTCCTGGCGCAGCCCTCTCTCTCCCCTCGCGGCCCAATAAGGCCCATTACTTCCCCGGGGGGTTCCGGTAACCCCTCCGGCACTCCGGTTTTATCCGAAACCACTCGGAACCATTCCGATGTCCGAATATAGCCGTCCAATATATCAATCTTTATGTCTCGACCATTCTGAGACTCCTCGTCACGTCTGTGATCTCATCCGGGACTCCGAACTAACTTCGGTACATCAAAATGCATAAACTCATAATAACTGTCATCGTAACCTTAAGCGTGCGGACCCTACGGTTCGAGAACAATGTAGACATGATCGAGACACGTCTCTGGTCAATAACCAATAGCGGGACCTGGATGCCCATATTGGCTCCTACATATTCTACGAAGATCTTTATCGGTCAGACCGCATAACAACATACGTTGTTCCCTTTGTCATCGGTATGTTACTTGCCCGAGATTCGATCGTCGGTATCCAATACCTAGTTCAATCTCGTTACCGGCAAGTCTCTTTACTTGTTCCGTAATACATCATCCTGCAACTAACTCATTAGTTGCAATGCTTGCAAGGCTTATGTGATGTGCATTACTGAGAAGGCCCTGAGATACCTCTCCGACATTCGGAGTGACAAATCCTAATCTTGAAATACGCCAACCCAACAAATACTTTCGGAGACACCTGTAGAGCACCTTTATAATCACCCAGTTACGTTGTGACGTTTGGTAGCACACAAAGTGTTCCTACGGTAAACGGGAGTTGCATAATCTCATAGTCATAGGAACATGTATAAGTCATGGATAAAAGCAATAGCAACATACTAAACGATCGGGTGCTAAGCTAATGCAATGGGTCATGTCAATCAGATCATTCAACTAATGATGTGACCTTGTTAATCAAATGACAACTCCTTTGTCTATGGTTAGGAAACTTAACCATCTTTGATTAACAAGCTAGTCAAGTAGAGGCATACTAGTGACACTCTGTTTGTCTATTTATTCACACATGTATTATGTTTCCGGTTAATACAATTCTAGCATGAATAATAAACATTTATCATGATATGTAAGGAAATAAATAATAACTTTATTATTGCCTCTAGGGCATATTTCCTTCACTTGTATCACCATCTCTTCACCGAACTAGTGCACCTATACAATTTACCATTGTATTGAGTGTGTTGGGGACACAAGAGACTCTTTGTTATTTGGTTGCAGGGTTGCTTGAGAGAGACCATCTTCATCCTACGCCTCCCACGGATTGATAAACCTTAGGTCATCCACTTGAGGGAAATTTGCTACTGTCCTACAAACCTCTGCACTTGGAGGCTCAACAGCGTCTACAAGGAGAAGGTTGTGTAGTAGACATCAATGATTTATGTGATTTGGTGCCCGGTTGTTGTTCGGAGTACCGGATGAGATCACAGGCATGACGAGGAGTCTCAAAATAGTCGAGAGGTAAAGATTCATATATAGGATGCTAATATTCAGACACCGGAAGTGTTCTGGGGGTACCGAGTACATATCGTGTCACCGAAAGGGGATCCGGGCACCCCACGGCAAAGATATGGGCCTTATTGGGCCAAGGGCGGGACAGACCAGCCCCTAAGGCTTTGTTTTGTGGCTACGGGAGGACAACCCAGGGCAGTAAACCCCGAGAGGGAAATTTCAACAGCACATGGGCTTCCACGGGGGAGTTCTCCTGTTTTGGATGGTCATTTGATGGTCCAGGTGAGAGGAGCCGCAGCTTCGCCAGGACGAGCTGCGAGTCGCATCGTCGCGAGGGAGACGGCACGGGGAGATTCGCCACGAGTGCGTAGGCGTGGAACTTCTCCCCGGGAAAAGAGGAGGGTTCGATTTGGGCCGCCCCACGGATCGGGTCGTCCAAATGTGGTGCCGGTTCTCCCTGGCCAGAGATTCCACATGGTTTTCACGCACCGGAAAAAGGTCGGGATCCCGGGGGGAAACCCTGAAACCAAATGAGCCCTAAGGGGCTGGTGCACCCCCATATGGGCCGGCCTAAGTGGAGAAAGGAAAAGGGGAGGAGGAAAGGAAATAGAGGGAATAGGATTCCCCCTTCCTTTCCCCTCTCCCCTCTTTCCTTCCCCCTTCCGAAGATAAGGAAAGGGGGAGGCCGAATTGGAGGAGGCCCCAAGTAGGATTCCTCCTACTTGGGGTGCCCCATGGCTGTCCCCCTCCCCTCCCACCTATATATATGTGGGGAGGGGGCTCCTAGAACACACAACAAACATTGTTAACCGTGTGCGGCGCCCCCCTCCACAGTTTACACCTCCGGTCATATTCACGTAGTGCTTAGGCGAAGCCCTGCGTGGATCACTTCACCATCACCGTCACCACGCCGTTGTGCTGACAGAACTCTCCCTCAACACTTTGCTGGATCAAGAGTTCGAGGGACGTCTTCGAGCTGAACGTGTGCAGAACTCGGAGGTGTCGTACGTTCGGTACTTGTTCGATTGAATTGAGAAGACGTTCGAGTACATCAACCGCGTTAAACTAACGCTTCCACTTTCGATCTACGAGGGTACGTGGACACACTCTTCCCCTCTCATTGCTATGCATCTCCTAGATAGATCTTGCGTGAGAGAAAACAAAAACCCAAACATATCCCGTGGGATCGATCTATCTAACCAATGGAGCGCTCGCTCGCGTCGCCTCCAGGGGGCGACTCGGGCGCCCCAACCGCCGCCGCCCTCGACCTCCCTCCTCCCCTTCTTCCCCGCCGCCACCGAAGGAGGCCGGCGAGCGAAGCTCGCCCGGCAGACGGCGGGCCCTCCTCCTTTCTTAACGAGGGGATCCTTTGGCTGAGATGTGTCGGCGTCCCTGGGCGTACAACATGGAGGCGGAGTTGGCGCGCTCGGGCGATGGCCCGATGGGATCCTGGCGGCGCTGTGGGGGCTGGCGGCGGCGGATCTGGATTTTCCCACCCCAGATCGGCTCTCCTTCGGGTGGACGGGTTCGGGCACCGTCCGGTGGTCCTAAGCGGTGGTGGGCGCTCGCGTTGGCTATCTTCCTTCACGGATGTGATTGGGGGCGGCCGAAGGCATTGGCGTGATGACGGATCCGAGCACGGTGGTGGCGCTGTCCTCTTCAGGGATGACGGCCAGGTGGTGGCTCCTTGTGGCGGCGGATATTGGGATCCCGCTCCCGGGGACATCGTAGGACGCGGCGGCCCGTGCACGAGAGATGGAGTTTCTTCGAACAGATCTGGGTGAAAACTTGCTTTTGACTACTGCAAAGGTCGGCGGTGGCAGCGCTGTCTGCGTCGTTCCCTTCTTGAAGGCATCGTCGTGCAGAAGTTCAAGGCCACTCTCTGCTACCTCCGGGGGAAATCCTAGATCAGTTGATCGGATGACGGCGGCGCTCTGGTGTCGTTTCCCCCTTGGGGTCGTCATTCATGGAGGTACACACGGGCTCGGGGAATAGAGGACGGCTTCTTTGGTGGAGCGGTACTTCATCTTATACATTGATGGCGGCGGATCTCGGCTGCGTGGCGCTGTGGAGATTCGGAGTCCGATGCACAGAGATGGACTCGCGCAGGAGGAGGATGCTGTTTGGCGTCATGGTGGTGTTGATGGCAGCAGAGGCATGGCAAGGTCGATGCATTAGTTTCTGTTCTGAAGATGGATTGGTGGAAGATGGCGGCAATGACACAAAGAGTGCGTCGGAACAGTTTGTGCCCCAAACCCGGTATGTGGCTTGGTTGGGGCCTCTGTCTTTAGATGTTAGCCATTTGTGCGATGTCTGTTTGGTATTAGGCTCGGACTATCGGCACCCCTTCATCAGGTGGATAGGAGTAGCGACAGTTGTTGCTAAGATGGTGGCTTCAGACTACCTAATGTACTACTTTGTAAGGTCTTTGTGAATAATTAATAAAATGGCTGCATGCATCGTCTAGATGCAGAGGCCGGGGGTAATCCTCCTTTTCTAAAAAAAAGATAGATCTTGCGTGAGCGCAGGAAATTTTTGAAATTGCATGCTACGTTCCCCAATAAAAGTAACTACTCACAAAGCATGTTCATGTTCATGATCAGAGGGGTATTGAATACCATTAAGGATTTGAACATATGATCTTCAACCAGATAAACCAATTAGCATCAACTACAAAGAGTAATCAACACTACTAGCAACTCACAGGTACTAATATGATGTTTTGAGACAAAGATTGAATACAACCGATGAACTAAGGTTTGAGATGAGATGGTGTTGGTAAAGATGTTGATGAAGATTGGTCGTCCCATGATGAGAGGATCGTTGGTGATGACGATGGCTTCGACTTCCCCCTCCGGTGGGAAGTTTCTTCGGTGGAATCGCTCCCCTGGAGACCTAGATTGCTTCTTCCTAGGTCCCTCCTCGAGACGGCGGTGCTTCGTCCTCAAAGTATTCACTCTATTTTTTACAGGTCAAAACCCTTCATATAGTAGAAGATGTGCACCAGAGGCTGGCCAGGGGGCCCACAAGCTCAGGGGTGCACCCTGGGGGTAGGGCACGCCCCCCAGGCTTGTGGCCACCTGGTGGGTCCTCTCCTGGTATTTGTTCGCCCAATATTTTTTATATACTTCAAAATAATTCTTCGTAAAATTTCAGGACATTTGGAGTTATGCACAATAGGGATCTCAGATTTGGACCTTGTCCAGAATTCCAGCTGCCAGCATTCTTCCTTTTCATGCAAATCTTGCAAAATAAGGGAGAAAAGACATGAGAATCGCATCATAAAGTGTAATAACAATCTATAATGCAATAAATATCAAATAAAAACATGATGCAAAATGGACGTATCAATGGTCGAGGTACTCATTGTGCCCCGCGCGTGTAGCGTGTAGCGTTGCTGCAAAGGCTGCAGACACCTCAATACTACTGCCGCCGACACCTCTAAAGCCACTTGTGCTGCAATGGCTGTAATACGGGTGCCAAACTCGGCGCGACGTCGTGCCCGCTTGTCTTCCCACTCGGTACGACCCTTGAAGCCATGGTTCGTCCACTCGGCGAGGCGTCGCTATTGTGGTTCCTCCACCAACGTGCCTGCTCGATCCCGGCGGGCAGCAGAAGCTGATCGCATGACATGGCTTGAGATCGAAGCCCTCCGATGTGAAAAAATTGTTGGGATCGAATCTGGGAATTTGTGTGGACTTGCGTCGAGGGCGACTGGCTCTGATTACCAAATGTTAACAACACTCTAGTACATAGGTCAGTTGCTCAACGATTTGAACTACAAGCCATGGATTCACCAAGGGTTAGCCATTACGGAGGAGAGAAACACGAGAGGAACAAGATACAGAAGTAGAGAGGCCGAAGCCGTCCAATTCCTAGCCGACTTTTCTGTTGCCGATTGCTGCGTATATGTAGTTGCTTCCTTGTAAAGTCTCCTTCAATCCAAGCCCAGCGGCATATGGCCCAGCCCAGCACATTAGTAGGGTTCGCTAACAATTTGACTCCCCTCGAGTGCCTTCTACAAAAACTAGGTAAAACGTTTGCCACAAATCAAAATGTACTTTCTCTTTTGGGGGAAGGGGTGAAACTCGAACCGTTTTTTAGGTGAAACCCCCAACCTTTGGGAGGAAGGATCAGGTGAAACTTAGCCAACTTGCCGTCTTGTTGGAAAGAAGTTGCCATGCCATGTCACCTCAAATCCGTCAAGCAACAATCTTGCTGGATATATTTGCTTTTGGTAGACGGGGCAATTGTTTGTTCTACGAGTTCCTTTTGAGAAGCTGCAGATTTCACGAGCGATGGATTTCCCACGTAATTTCTGTGTAAGGTAGCAGCTACGAGATGCATATCAAAGATCTACGTGAAAGGATAGCTTTGCTTTAACATCAAATGAAAGCTACAACTCCTAAGCGGATAAAATGGCTGGAACACGTGCTTAAAATTCTCAACCGCATAGATTTGGAGTACCGCCTGGCTTTGTTGTGGTTCAGATGTTTGCATATAGCAGATAATACTGCGTTTTTCCATGCCACATATATTGGCGAATATATGGCATCTAAGTAGAGCGTAGCTGTATAAAACGGCCATGGATAAAAATACTGGACTGGGTAGGTGTAAGTCGAAAATACAACTTGGTTTCGATGCAAAACTTGCGATCAGAATTCTTTCTGCAACCTTCAGCTCTTCTTTCAATCGTCGAAACCTGCACCACCCATCACCCCTAGGATTAATAGTGGGATCGCCTACCTCTTTAATATAGAACAAGATGGCTTCTCCGAGCTCCTTCCTTTCCTCCGACTGTTTCTTCCTTCACATGAAATTTGACTCTCCTAAATTCTAAATTCAGGTGACTTACAAATAGCTAAAGTGATAAAATACTTCGGTTCGAGTGCCTTCTACAAAAACTAGGTTAAACGCTTCCCCACAAAAAAAGGTCAAACGCTTGCCATAAACCAAGTGTACTTCTCTTTGGGGGAAGGGGTGAAACCCCAACTTTTTTTTTCCAGGTGGAACCCCAACCTTTGGGAGGAAGGATCAGGTGAAACTTGAGCCAACTTGCCGTCTTGTTGGAAAGAAGTTGCCACGCTATGTGACCTCAAATCCGTGAAGCAATAACTCACGGCGATGGTGGTCATGACCCAACGTTTTCCTTTCGTCGTTCTTTCCGATGTGTAGGTCTGTCTAAAACTTGCAGTACTTGGTGCTTACAGATTTCTCTCCCTCAGGCCAACTCCACCGCGCGACCCCAAACGGACGTCCGGATTGGCACGAATCTGTCCCTTTGGGGCGCCGATGGGTACGCCCGTGTCCGGCTGTGTCCACTGGGTCGTGCGTGCGCCCACCGCGCGGCCACACCCCAAATCGTGTCCGGGGTGGACGGGATTAAAAATAATAACTAAATAACTAAAAAAGCAAATAAACGCATTTTAAAAAAACATAAAACATATATATGGGGTGGCCACACAACGGCCTAGTTTTCAACGGCCACTTAAAAGGCCCAGATTCATAATTAACATAATAAAAAATTAAAAAACTCCTCCCGCGCGCTCCTCCCGCGCCCGTCGGTGCCGTGGCCGTCGCTGTCTTCACTGGCCGCCGGTGTCGTCGTCGTCGCTGACGAGGTCGACGTACTCCGGCGGCGTCCAGAGGTGGGCAGGCGGTGCGTGGTGGACGGGGGCGGGCTGGACGGCCAGAGGTGCCTGCACCAGCTCCTTCCGCGGCGACGCCTCGCGCTCCGGAGTGGGGCACCAGTTCACGCCCAGGTCGGCGGCCATCTCCGGCGCCGTGCACGACCAGCCCCACCCCTGGCCTAGGAGCTTCTCGAACGCGGGCGGGTCCTCCTCCATCGGCTCCTCCTTGGGGGCCGCCGTGACGACCGCCAGCTGCAGCTCCGGGAAGGCGACGTCCCCGGCGGCAGATAGGGCAATGGCCTCCTCCAGGCCGTCCCACTGCCGCTCGTCGTGCGTGTTCATGGAGTTCTCCATGACACGCTGCAGGAGACGTGCCTCCCTCCTCCGCTGTCATGCGAGGAGGGGGAGGGGGCGACGGAGACGGGGAAGGCGACGACGTGGGCGTGAGGCCGCGGACCCGCCTACGCCCGCGCTCCTGGGCGCTCTCCCGTGGCCGCCGCGGCCCCGTCGAGGTGCCGGCGAAGAAGGAGGCACGCCTGGTGTCGTGCTCGTCACGAAACCAGGTGTCCCACAGCGGGGAGTCGGGGGCGTACCTGGTGTCATAGAAAAGGTCGTCGGGGAGGAGGCGGCGGCGGCGCTCGATCTCCTCGGCGCGCGCACGGCCGCTCTTCGGGACTGGCGGGATGGGGACCCGGTCGGCGGAGAGGTGCCAGTCATTGGGGAGATGGGCGTTGCTCCAGGGGAGCGGCGTCCTCGTCTCCCAGTAACGGCGGCAGACCGACGCCCGGACGTAATGCCGGTCGTGCTTGCCGGCGGACGTGGGCGCGATGGCGAACGTGGTCGGCGCGGGGGCCCGGCGTGGTGGCGATGGTGACGGCGTCTCCTCCTTCTTCACCGAGCCGCGGCGGCGTCCCGACGAGGAGCCGGCCTCGCGGTCGTGCTTCCCCTTGCGGCCGTAATTCCAAAGCCCCATGGCTACGGGCGGCCGGCGAGGTCGACGACGGGAAGCGGCTAGGGTTTCGAGGGTGTCGGGTTTCGAGGGGGCAGAGAGGGGCCGAAGTGGGAAGTGTGGACGACGACCGGTCCACGACTTCCCATTTAAGAAGGACGACGACCCCTCGCTCTGTGGATGACAGGTGGGGTCATCCGCCCGTGCGCATTTATGTTGACGGGTGGGAGGTAGGTGGCCGCCTGCCACGCGGCCCCGACGCGGACGAGCGCGTGTTCGTTCGGTGTCCGCCGCGACCTAAACCCGGCGCAAGTTTGCGCTCGAAATGGGTCGGCCCGGACACAAAACGGATAGGATGGGTCCGGGCCGTCGCGCGCTGGGCCGCCTCCTTTGTCCGTTTTACCCCAAACGGACGGAGCCGGACAGGATAGGGTCGCGCGGTGGAGTTGGCCTCATCCCCTCTTCAGCCAAAAATGCCAAACATACGGAGCCTTACAGGCAATTACTAGCTCCTTCTAAACTAACTAAACATGCCCCCTTGATTTTCCGGTGGGTGCACCCCGTCCTTCCTAACCTTCAATTAAAAACTGCCTAATCACGCTGTAACACTTCCCAGGGCGTAATTGTTTGATGTAGCAAAGCTCCTCTTCAGCCCTGTAATAAGAACTTGGTGTTGCGGTGTTAATGAACCCATCTGCGTTGACCCATACTTATACTTATAAAATGCAACATGCACCAGTTGCCAAGATCACACTGATCGACACTTGACGTTCACGGGGTCTGTGCCTGTACCGATGCCTGCGCTGCATCATGTGACTGACAGACACCACGAGAACTCACAAAAAGATTGCACAGCCAAGCCGAGCCGACCGACCACGTCTGATCTAATCCACCCATCCGTGGACGAGAAAAATACTCCCTCGCCGCACAGAAAAAATGGCCGGTAAACGAGACGCATTTCCCGCGCACGGAAGCCGCAGGACATGGCGGGACGTACAGCGAGAGAGACCGCCGAAACCGGGCCGGGCCACGCGTCGCGCATCGGGGGCCTCCCCCGAGCCCGATGTGGCCGCGCGCGCCGCCCGCGCCAGCGCACACGTCGTCGTCCCACACGACGCTTCGAGGCCGGTTCACGCGTCGCCGTCCATTCCCCGGCCCCGGCCCCCGCGCCCGCGCCGCACCGCCTCACGTTGCCCTCACCGGCGGAGCACGCGCCACGTCCGTCCCCACCGCGCGCGCGCCACCTTTCGTCGCCACTATTTAACCCCCCCGCCCGCCCTCCTCCATTGTCAGCCCCACCCATTTCCTTCCCTTCGGTCGAGGCAGGCCGCAGCAATAAATCTAGGTCCGGAGTCGCCTCCGTTTCCGCCCATTCCCAGAACCATTCCGACCGGCGAACCCATTCAATAAAAGCCCCGTTCGTCCGTCACATTCTGTTCTTTCACCGGTGGTCTGATCTGCTCTGAGCTCACCAGCGTCCGCCCCAAGCTCCCCGTCGCACGCGCGTGATCCGGCCCAGCCCGTCCTCGTCCACATGGCCCTCAACCTGACCCACCAGACCGGCGCTGCGGCCATCGCGGCCACCCCGGCGCCGGGCGCGCGCGCTTCGGTGTTCGCGGCGGCCTCGCCCGCCGCCGCCGCCGCCGCCGGCTCCGTCGTGGCGCCGGCGCAGGCGACCAGCCTTAGGGTGCAGGCGCAGATGGTGGAGCCCGCGCAGCCGCAGGCGCCGGAGATGTTCCAGGCCATGGCGCCCGACCAGCAGCAGCAGGGCGAGGCCGCGCACCAGGACGCGGGCGGCGAGGAGGCGCGCAAGGTGGGCGTGCCGGTGTTCGTGATGATGCCGCTGGACACGGTGCGCAAGGACGGCAGCGCGCTGAACCGGCGCAAGGCCGTGCAGGCGTCCCTGGCGGCGCTCAAGAGCGCCGGCGCGGCCGGCATCATGGTGGACGTGTGGTGGGGCATCGCCGAGAGCGAGGGCCCCGGCCAGTACAACTTCGCCGGCTACATCGAGCTCATGGAGATGGCCAAGAAGGCCGGGCTCAAGGTGCAGGCCGTCATGTCCTTCCACCAGTGCGGCGGCAACGTCGGAGACTCAGTCAAGTACGTCGTCCCCCCTCTCCTCCATTAATTTCTCCTTACTGTTCTACTAGTATCTAGTAGGAGTAGTATGTATGCATGGTGCTCTTAATCTTTGCCTACATTCTTGTATTCATACATGCTTTAGGGTCGTAGAAGCAAAGCTTGAATTGGATTGTGTTCTTGGAATTTTCTGGTGGCTGTTGACGATCGAGTAGGTTAGGAAATGCATGGGCTTGCCATGTGCTGCTACCGCCCATTGCCATTAGTTTGTAGCCACTTGCACTAGCCACTTGCACTTAGTATTTTTTTTCTGAACATCAGTACAGACACAAGCGCTCATATACACGCGCATACACTCATCCGTATGATGCACTTGTAGTATCATGTGGTAGACAAACGCTATGATGGTACAGTACGACGTATACAACTGTCTAGATGAGAGATCATTGAGGCAAACACAGTTAAGAAAAGAAACTTGTTATCTTCTTCATGGTGCTCATGGCTGGCTTCCGTTGGTGATTTGGGTGCCCGGGAAATCGGGACCTCATGAGGCCAACGGACAACTCGTGCCGTAGAAGTGACACGGGCTCGTTTCCCGCGCACTTTCTCGAACTGTGGGACGTGGACGGTCACAATTTTTCGGACCTCGTGATCTTCAAAAAATGAAAGAAAAGTGGCCTCAAGTCAGACGACACGTAGAGCTTGGATAACGAAAAGTACGTTGTACGTGATCCCTCCCCTGTGGACGGTGGCGCTTGCCCCGTACGTGTCCTGCCCACTCTGCACGTGATTTCTAACCACAACTGTGTTTTTGATTTGATGTGAACTGTGTTTTTTATTCATGTTCGATCATGATAGTACGACATACATAAAAAATAATAAAAAATTACATCCAGTAATTTCGCTGAAAAAATTATTGTTGCTCTTATAGTGTTTCACACTCCACTAGTTGGTAATTTGTTTCCAATATAATTGATCAAATGGTTGATGTGTGTTGTGCATGGATGCAGCATACCACTTCCGAAATGGGTAACGGAGGAGATGGACAAGGACCAGGACCTGGCGTACACGGACAGGTGCGGCCGCCGGAACTACGAGTACCTCTCGCTGGGCGCCGACACGGTCCCGGCCCTCAAGGGCCGCACCCCCGTCCAGTGCTACGCCGACTTCATGCGCGCCTTCCGCGACCACATGGCGCCCTACATGGGCAACACCATCTGCGAGATCCAGGTCGGCATGGGCCCCGCCGGCGAGCTCCGCTACCCCTCCTACCCGGAGAGCAACGGCACCTGGTCCTTCCCCGGCATCGGCGAGTTCCAGTGCTACGACCGCTACATGCGCGCCAGCCTCAAGGCCGCCGCCGAGGCCGTGGGCAGGCCCGAGTGGGGCAACGCCGGCCCCGAGGACTCGGGCAGCTACAACCAGTGGCCCGAGGACACCGGCTTCTTCCGCCGCGAGGGCGGCTGGAACACCGACTACGGCCAGTTCTTCATGAGCTGGTACTCGCAGATGCTCATCGAGCACGGCGAGCGCATCCTCTCCGCGTGCTCCTCCGTCTTCACGGGGACCCCCGGGGTCAAGGTCTCCGTCAAGGTGGCCGGCATCCACTGGCACTACGGCACCCGCTCCCACGCGCCCGAGCTCACCGCCGGCTACTACAACACCAGGAACCACGACGGGTACCTGCCCATCGCGCGCATGATCGGCCGCCACGGCGCCGTGCTCAACTTCACCTGCGTCGAGATGCGCAACCACGAGCAGCCGCAGGACGCGCAGTGCATGCCCGAGGCGCTCGTGAGCCAGGTGGCCAGCGCCGCCAAGGAGGCCGGAGTGGGCCTCGCCGGGGAGAACGCCCTGCCCAGGTACGACGAGACGGCGCACGACCAGGTGCTGGCCACCGCGGCGGAGAAGGCCGAGGAGGACCGCATGGTGGCCTTCACCTACCTCCGCATGGGGCCCGACCTCTTCCAGCCCGACAACTGGCGCCGCTTCGCCGCCTTCGTCAAGCGCATGACGGAGACCGGCGTCAGGGACGTGAGCCGGGAGCAGGTGGAGCGCGAGGCTCAGGGCGTCGCCCACGCCACCCAGGGCGTCATCCAGGAGGCCGCCGTCGCCCTCTGCAACTAATCAACTATGCATTACATACATACGTACCGTGATGATCCAAGGTGTGTACCGAATGAAGGTGGGAAGGAAACGTAGGGGGATCGATTGATCGATCGGGTGACTTGGGACTTGGGAGTAGTTACCGCACCTGAAGCTTCGATGGCATGGCGATGCCGGTCTCGACGTCGCTAGCTCAAAGCTTGCAGGGGACTGATGTACTACTACGTACTAAGCTACCGCAGTAGCAGTGTTGCACTGTAAGATCGATACTCGAAAATGCTGTAACGCCTTGCTGTATCTGTTCCACTAAAGTGAAATCAAGAACAGAGCTTGGCGACCACTCATTTCTTGTTGCCATCTTTTACTCTCTTCGTTTTATAATATATATAAGTCGTTTTGCAAGCCGTTTTAGCTTGCAAAACGATCTTAATTATGGGATGGAGTCCTCGTCTCATAATATAATATAAGCGATCTTAATTATGAGATGGAGAGAGTACCGCTTTGGAGCGGATTGTCTGACTTTGAGTTGCCACGTCATTGTCTCAGCGAGATTTTGTGTCAAAAAGGAGTGCGGAGCGCGAGATAGAAAGCTTCCAAGTGTTGGTGGTCGAATGCTGCGTGGAGGGGGAGGAAAGGAATGAAGCATAGCAGCGAGGCGGTGATGAGCCGTAAATCGATGGAGTTCTCCAAAAAGAGGGAGAGACTTGAGAGATTTCGGGATGGCTCAGCGGTAAACACAGGAAAACACCGGCATGACACTCATAACATGAAAAAAGAGAGTACCCAAACGTTTTCCTCCAAAGATTTGAAAAGTTTGTGAGGTTTGACTTACTGCACTACAATATGGAAGGAAGGGAGTATGAAAAATGGAAAGTGAACACACAAATTCCATTTTTTATTTCTCTTATTTCACAAAACCCACTTCTATTTCACAAATGCCACTTTGCATCACACGTAAATTTCACTTTTATTTCACAAAACCATTTCTATGATGCAAATTTCACTCCTTGATGTAAGCTGTTGGACAGAGATTGCATGACGGATGAGAGGGCTAAGTGTCAGCCAATCCATGCTAAAATTAAGGGATACTTTGTGTCATCAGACCACGAGATGGCAACATTTGGTTTGCTGATTCCTTTCTTTTGATAGTAGACAGGAACACTCTTGTGGGTCTGGCGGAGCAATATTGATGGCGATTACTCTACCTTTTTATCATCTCATGTAAAACTTAGTAAGGATAACAAATTATTCCGTTCCATGATTTTGGTAACACGTTTTCCAGAAAAAGAACGTTCCTTCTCTGATTTCATTTAACTGAAATGCCTTTTTGCTTACATAAATACAACAAAGCAATATTAAAATATGGTCTTAGATCAACTATAGAAAAGATAGACATGGCAAACGCATGAAGACCAGCAACAAGACCCTTTCATGGCTAGACAGGGCAATAGAAACATCAACAGGCTAGAGAGCTTTGATATTAAAGCTACAACAACCAATAGGCTAGGGAGCTTCGACATTAAAGCTACAGTTAATCAACAACATCATCTGAGTTTGGAGCATCAACAACTTTTCTTCAGACATATTTGATTCTCCTAGTATCAACATGCCATCTATGTACAATGCCGAACACTTCATTTGTTATTAGCTCAAACATTGTTGTTCCCTCTTCTCAATTTTGTCTCCACTTTAGAGCATTTTGGTTTTCTCTATTTTCTGCAATATAAACCAACGCGTCAGCCAATAGGTGTTTACAACCACCCCATGATCAATTCAATCTTTTTAATCAAACATACCGTCATTTCTCAGTGTCTAGATAGTCCAAAAGACAACAACAACACCCAGCGTCATTAAATGTTTATGTGCTTTTTTACATGCCATCCATGTACCTTGCGAAAATACTCGCTCCATTTCTTTTTAGTCTGCATATAAGGTTTGGTCAAAGTCAAGCTTTGTAAAGTTTGACTAACTTTATATTAAAAAATATAAACATTGACAATATGAAATCAATATTATCAGATGCACCACGAAATATATTTTCATACTATATAGTTTTAATATTGTAGATGTTCATATTTTTTAATATAAATTTGGTCAAACTTTGTGTACTTTGACTTTGACCAAATCTTATATGCGGAGTAAAAAGAAACGGAGGGAATACTTAATTTGCTATTAGCTCGAACATTTTTGCTTCCTTTTCTCATCTTGTCTCCACTTTAAAGCATTTTTGTTTACTTGTTTTTTCTGCAATATAGACCAAGATGTCAACCAATAGCAAATCATGTTTACAACCACCCCAGAACCATTCACTTTTCTTAATAAAATATAGCAGTATTTCTCAGCCAAAGACAACAGAAACACACGCCATCATCAAATGTTCCTCGACGTTCTTAAATCTAGGACACCAATATGAAACATGTCATGCAAAGATTAAAAGCACACTTTAAGTTATTCCACACCGGTCTAGCTAATGAGCATCGAAGGAAAAGATGATCAACAAATTCATCACACCCACTAGAAGGACATGTTTTGCTACCTTGCCATCCTTTTTAGAACCAATACACTAATTTTCACAATTAATCACACTAAGACTTTTATCTTTAAAGGAATTTTGGTATTCCACAATAATCTATGTGGGGAATTTATTCACATTAACTGCTAGTTGTCTATATAGCGACTTGACTGAGAGCATCTTATTCTTTGACAAGGATCATGCGACTAAATCATCCTGTCCAACCAGGATAATTTTAGCACAATCATCTTAAACACTCCCACATATCTAGGGTACCGCAACAAGGTACGATGACATTGTATTCTCCCACCCTTTTTTGATGAACATTAGCAATTGATACTTTGTTCCTTCGAAACATAGACCCTATGGTCTATAATGAATGAGACATTAGAGGGGTTTGTCCCCCATCCGCCAGGCTTCTCAAAATTGGGTGTTTCTTCATCTACCAACCTGAAACTTGTAGAAACTGGAAAACCTATTTTTTGTTTGAGCATCCAAACGAGAAGTAAGATTCTCCTGGTTTTCCTTTTATGGAAATAATAGAAACACCTTTATCGTTGATGTATTTTCTCTGAATGAAAGTTTTCACATGCCATCCGATGTGGATAATTTTTCCATGATTTACATATAAGATACCGATTCATCAAAGCAAACTAGCATGACCGAGGAGGAAAAGCTCATTTAAAAAAGATTAAACTATTTTTTTTCTAATAGACAATGTACAAGGTTTAGGTTTCGGGCACTTACATAATCATCTAGCAGCAAAGATTGGTGTCATGTGCATATTCAAAATGCATGGGCTTGCCATGTGCTGCCATCGCCCATTGCCATTAGTTTATAACCGTGTGAGGTATCATGGGACTATCAATATCCCCAAGTACCCAATGCATCAGCGATGGGCACGCCCCTGATGTCGAGAACCTCTTGGTTCTAAAACCCAAAAGCGTTGCACCACTGCTCAAGCGTCATCATATGCTGAACACCCTCGAGTGTGAAGGAGTAGATCGCCGGCACCCTCGACTCCTTGAGAGTGTGCTCGAAGGTAGAGAGGAACTCCACGGTGATGCTGCGATATGTCGGGTAATGAAAGTCACTGAAAACTCGCATCCCGACATTGTTCGCAAGCCATGTGAAGTCACCGTGGAGCCCTTGGGACTCCAGAAACGTGTCACACTTTCACTTCGTCGGCGTCATCCCTCAGCTGTTCACTTGTTGGAAGTCCTTGTTGACAGCCCAGAGGTCGCCCCCCTCGTTCTGGGCACGCTTGGAGCGCGAGCCCGTGACCTTCTTCCACGCAGCAATCGCCGATCTCATCATTTTCTACACAAAACAAGAATAACAACATATGGGTATAGCAGCCGTTGGATAACAACCTATGTGAGTCTTTCAACAATGCCATCATAGAATCTAGGTTTTACCCCGTAATATCACAGCAAGAGATGATAAGGAAGAAGATGTATGTCAGAATCCAGGAACAGAGAAGCAAAAGTGAGAAATGGCATGGAATAGTTTGCCCTATCCCTCAAATTTAACTTCTCCCCGCATGGAAATCTCTCTTTATCATCTTCTTCTTCCTCCCGGCGAACATAGCCAGAGTTGTCTGTCTACTGTGACCGCGAGTGAGGTAGCTCGGCCAACAGCCCTTGCGTCAGGAACATGAACACGCGCAGCCTGCACAACACCAACAGATGCACCACGCACGCCTAAGCAAATACGCGCATGCAACACGCACAAATGCGTATGCCGGACGCACGCAAATGAACACATATCCTACCAGCGGCTGTGCACGCAAACGCAGTAGCAGCACACACACACGCACAAGCACCATTAGCACACGCGGCAACTGACACCGAGCACTTCACCACGCAGGACGGCGCCTCTTCACGCGCTCGTGGCACCCGGCAGGCGGGAGGTGTCGAAGCGCTCGTGTTCATGGTCCACGGCCACGGCAACGACACTAGTGCAAGCAGTCCGCCGTCGAGGTGGTCCGAGCTGTGAATCTTCCAAATTCCTCGCCGCCGGCGAGATTCCTAAGCTGGCGAGGATCACCGGATGTTGAGGGTTCTATTTTTCCGGTCACCGGGGCGGCGGACGGCCGGCGGTGTGCTTCACACAAGGCAGATGAGTTTTACTCCGGACCTGCCACCGATCCTTATGAATGGGAGAGTTGGGCTGGCTCTCCTCCGTAAAGGTTTTAGGGATCGTGCAGCGAACTCCCAAAAAAGAGGAGTTCAATTTCTTTAAGGATTGGTTAGAGATGCACTTAGCAACTCAACTCAAAGCCAGCAAATCCGCTCCGCCTAATTTTATCGATCATCCTTGCTTGTTGACGAATGATTGTATTTGTTCTATGTATTATTAGATGTAGTTGTCCCGCTTGTCTCCCAAGTCTGTATTCTGTAATTAGGATACTAGCCGTGGATGGAACTATCTCTGTACGCCTTATATAGGGTCTGTCTATGTCACATCTAGATGTGAGATAATATCTCACATCTAAATGTTACGTCACCTCCAGAACTGCCCTCGTTGACAGAAAAATAGACTGCTTCCTCCCGATCCCCCTCCAGGTCGACTTGTGTCTGTTTCGGGCTGTGTTGTTTTGTCCCTCCGACCCTCCCACCAAACCCGCCCAGACCTTGTCTCCTGGGCCTTGTTTGTTGGGCTATTTTTTGCCTATTTGTTTGTTTGTTTGTTTGACACAAAAAAAAGGACTGGGCTTTGTTTGACTGCAGAAAAACAGTTGCTAGCTTGTAGAAGAAGTAAAACCACACAAATGAAAGTTTCAAAGCACTCCTTTCCTGCTTCCTCTCTTGCCTTTTTTGCAACTGAACAATAAATGAAAGTTTATGTCAGAGAATTTAACTTATGAAAACAACACAAAAAAGTAAAAAAAAAATAGCTTCTTATAGTTAAGAACATAATTACAATTGTTCTCAAGCCATCAATGAGCATGTCGTCTGATGCATCTGTTTCTGTAAGATCCACTATAGTTTGCTCCTTCTGTTCATTCATGCTATCATTCCCTGAATCATGTTGTTGACTATTTTTGTTTGACTCCTAAGGGTCAGGATTTGTATCTGTGGAAACAAGCTCCTGTTTAAGAAAACACAACGTTTGGACGAAATACATGAGCACCAGAAAAATAAACAATTTAAAAAACTCTTGTGGTGATAGTGGGAAATGAAACCCTAAATGCATGGACAAGAGAACCACATGTTGATCTCTTTACAGCCTAAAATCCAACAAATCTTAATCACTCAACTTACATAACTAAAAAAAAAAGATGTGCTCTCTCTGAATAAAGAAACACACACAGAATTCTGAATTTACACGCGGAAAAATCTCAACAGTAACTTGATTTTACAGTATGAATAAATGTGTGCTCTCTCTTTAAACTAAACACTCTGGGTTCTGAAACAGATGCATTTAGAATATAAAAAATAAAAGATAGTTATTAAACTATCTTTCAATTCAGAATTACATGTTGATTTAATTCTGAATTTATAGTTATCAAACTATAACTCATTGTTATGGGCTACAGACCTTTAATTGTAGACATTCGTGCCAACGAAACTGTCGACTGAAGAAAAAGACAAGTACTAGAAGGTTAAAACTGATTCAGAATAGAAAAAGTAAAAGAGAGCTTAAGATTTTGATAAACTTATTTGAGCCTGGCACATCTCTCTAGAGTACTGATATAAAAAATGACAGCTAGCCGCACATTTCTCTAAACTTGCACATCAGGGGATGGTAGGTTCAAAAGGCTGGCTGGTATAAACACACATTATGTTATGAAATAAAATAAAAAAATAAAATAAAATGAGGAGTTGCGCCACGCCGCCCACATCCGAGTTGCACACCAGTGCCGCTCATGCAGGATGGCTGCCTCAGTTTGCACCTCTTTCTATAGGTTCTTTTGCACAGGAGGAAGCGGATAACTGAACGAGACCTAACGGAGAACTCCAGGCTAACTGACAAAACTGAAAATGACACCTAACACTAAACCCAAAAGCTGTTAATTGAATTTGACACCTACTGGTTCAGATACTAGGCTGACAAAACAAAAAGGATTAGAAAGTGCAAAACTCATGCACTGATCCCAAAACAAATTCACAAACTAAAGTGCATTTAAAATAGAATAAAAAAAGACTAAGAATGTAATATAGTGAAGTACACGTAACTGAATTTTTATAGACTGAAAAAACAGTATCACATCTTATCCTTGTTCAATGAAAGGGCCTGAAAAATGAAAACTAGCAAACATACAATCAAAACCTAAAATCTTACCCCCCTTCAAATCGTACAACCAACAAAGTTGGTAAGCAACAAAAAGTTCTGTCAGCTACACAGCCGGCCAGCTGGGATTTCACTACTTTAAACTGAACAAATAACACATAATGTTTCTTACAGATTTCAGCATCAACTATAACTGAACAAAAAACACTAACCACAGGAACCCACTCGAATCACCCCCTTCCCCACAGCTGGATACATTTGAGGAACAAAACCCCCAACCCACTCTAGATCAAAACATCTGATGAAACACTACGACACATTTCGGGTGATTGGATGGTACAAAAGAACCCTAGATCGATGGACAAACAAAAATATATTCATTAACTGCTACAATCTGTCAGCAAGCAAAAAACTAACTAGGCATGATACTACACAAACTGCTACTGAAAACCACATGGGTAAAAATGGAAATGGAAATGGATTTTGGAAACATTTCTCCT
This sequence comes from Aegilops umbellulata, assembly GCA_032464435.1. NCBI lineage: Eukaryota > Viridiplantae > Streptophyta > Magnoliopsida > Poales > Poaceae > Aegilops > Aegilops umbellulata. The sequence goes on along the minus strand of CP136058.1, from coordinate 596,729,014 downwards.
AACACAAAAATAGATTCATTAGAAGCCACATAAAAGTACTGGGCCTGCTCACTGCCAAGACACACACAAAAAGCCTAGACCCCAAGAAAAACACCTATATTTGTATCTCTGAATCCTAAAAAACTACACCTATCTTATGCCACCGTTCAATCCCAAGTTCAGAACAAAGAAAACCATATAATTCAGACATTTCCCCTCTCTGAATATGATGACTCTCAACTCTCTGAACATGATGCATGCTCCTCTGAAAATGATTCATGCTTCTTTGAACAAATTACTGCCTGAACATGATACATGCTTCTCTGAAGATGATGCATGCTCTCTAAACAATTAGAAAACTGAATACATGATGCATGCTCTCTAAACAATTAGAAAACTGAATACATGATGCATGCTCTCTAAACAATTAGAAAACTGAATACATGATGCATGCTCTCACAACTTACAAATCAGTTTACAGTAATTTAATTACAGATCCAGAAGAACAAAGCACACATACATACATACACAACTAACAGCTACCACCCATCACCTCCCCTTAGACTTGAAGGATCCAGGAGCCAGGATGAATTCAGTATGGGTATTCCACCAGCTTACAAAAACAAACAGGGTGCACACTGCCACGACGAATTTCGAGTAGGATGGACACAATTTTGGGTGATTTTTACGATGTGAACAAACAAAATCAAGCAGGGATCAGAGGGGGGGGGGGGGGGGGGAGTGTGCTGCTCACTGGATTCTGCCGCTCCTCGGCTGCGGAGAAGTCCGGGACGATGGGGATGTCGAGCGCCGGTAGCTTGTCAGCGGGCCAGAAGTCGTCGACGGTGTTCATGCCGCGCGCCTCGCCGGCCGTGGAGCTCTCGTCCGCCTTGTCCGTGGCGAGGGCCTCGTCCGTCGCGCGAGAGTGCACTGCGGGAGGCTCGTCGGCAGCGAGCTCGGTCGCCATCGCCTTCGAGCTAGTCGCTCCCGTCTCTTCCTCCTCTGCTCCACCTCCACCGATTCAAACAGTGCCACATGAAAAAATGGACAAAGTAAATGTGTCGGTGTGGATAATTATGAGAGATCCGTTGGTGCTTTGGGATATCTTGCAGAAAACTGCCTAGAAAAACTTAAAAACCGGTTCCAATTACGAAACTGAGGCTTCCCTCCCTAGTCGCAAAAAACCCGCTTGTTTGTGGTTTCTACTAGCAAGTAGACGGCGAAAAAAATCTTCAAAGTTGGAACATAAAGGCCAAAAAAATTGGGACATTGAAAACAAACTAGAAAGGAAAAAAAGTATTCATGTGTTCACTTTTTGACTTGTAACTCGGGTTCGTTTAGTCATTAATGAATACAGACTTGTAATTAGGAGCCACTCCAATTTTGAGACTTGGGTTAACTTTCAACATGGGCAACTATACAACCCAAAAAAAACAGCTGTTGATTTGAAAAAAGAAGTTGTTAGTGAGGTCTTCGAGCTGTTGTGAAAAGTGAATGGGCGACTTGCAGGAAGAGGCATGAAAAAAAACTACGGGTCTGAGTTACGAGCTGATCTTTGACTTGCAAGTCAAGGGCTGACTTGCAAGTGGCATGTGGGTCCACGGTTGCGAGTCGATGGTCGACTTGCAACTATGGTGATTATAAAACTACAAAAACAAAATCCTAGTTGCAAGTGGCATGCGGTCCCATTGTTGCGAGTCGAGGGTGGACATGCAATTCGGTAATTACAAAATACACAAACAAAAAGCCGAGTTGCAAATCAACAGTCTACTTTTAAGTGGCATGCGGGCCCACAGTTATGAGTCCATGATGGACTTGCAATTGGGGCATCGAGAAAACAACCTCAGTTGCAAGTCCATGGTGTACTTGCAAGTGGCGTGTGGGTTCCACAGTTGCGAGTTGATGGTGGACTTACAACTGGGGCATTTACAAAAACAACACACAAAGAAGACCCGGTTGGAAGACAATTGTCCACTTTCAAGTGGCATCGAAATAAAAGGAACTAGTTGCAAGTCCAGGGTCGACTTGAAAGTGGCATGCGGGCCCCATAGTTGTGAGTTGATGGTGGACTTGCAACTAGGACAATTACAAAACAACAGATAAAAACAGGCCAGTTACAGGTCGACGGTCGAGTTGCAAGTGGCATGTGAGCCCCATAGTTGCGATTCGATGGTGGACTTGCAACTGGGGCAATTACAAACTACACACACAAAAACCAAGTTGCAAGTCGAGGGTCGAGTTACAAGTGGCTTGTGGGCACCCACAGTTGCGAGTCGATATTGGACTTGCAATTGGGTCAATTACAAAACTACAAACAAAACCAAACCAGTTGCAAAGTGGCATCGAATAAAAGAACCCTAGTTGCAAATCGAGAGTCGAGTTGCAACTAGCATGCGGGCCCCCACAGTTGCGAGCCGATGGAGGACTTGCAATTGGGACAATTACGAAACAACGAAACAACACACAGACAAACCCGGTTGCAAGACAATGGTCTACTTGTAAGTGGCATCGAACAAAAGACTCCTAGTTGCAAGTGGCATGCAGGCCCACAGTTCGAGTCGATGGTGGACTTGTAATTGATGTAATTACAAAACTACAGACAAAAACAAACCCGTTGCAAAAGTTGAGGGTCTACTTGCAAGTGGCATCGAATAAACAATCCCAGTTGCAAGTCGGGGGACGAGTTGCAACTGGCATGCAGGCCCCATAGTTGCGGGTCGATGCTAGATTTGCAACTAGGGTAATTACAAAAACAACAGACAAAAAACCCTGATTGCAGGACAAATGGTCTACTTCCAAAGTGGCATGCGGGCCCCATAGTTGCGAGTCAATGGTGGAGTTGCAACTAGGGCAATTTCAAAACAACGCACACGGAAAACCCGGTTGCAAGACAATTGTCTACTTGCAAGTGGCATCAAAATAAAAGAACCTAGTAGCAAGTCAAGGGTCGACTTGCAGGTGGCATGCGGGCCCCATACTTGCGACTTGATGGTGGACTTGCAACTGGGGTAATTACAAAACTACATATAAAAATACCAGTTGCAGGTCGATGGTTGATTTGCAAGTGGCATGCGGGGCCCCATAGTTGCGAGTTGATGGTGGATTTGCAACTGGAGCAGTTACAAACTACACACACAAAGCCTAGTTGCAAGACGATAGTCTACTTGCAAGTGGCGTGCGCGTCCATAGTTACGAGTAGATGGTGGACTTGCAATTGGGGCAATTACAAAACAACAGACAAAAACAAACCAGTTGCAAGTCGAGGGTCTACTTGCAAGTGGTATCGAATAAAATAACCCTAGTTGCAAGTCGAGGGTCAAGTTGCAAGTGGCGTGCGGGCCCCCTAGTTTCCAGTTGATGGTGGACTTGCAACTGGGTCAATTACGAGACTAAAGACAAAAATAGACCAGTTGCAACTCGAGGGCCTGCTTACAAATGGCATCGAACAAAAGAACCCTAGTTGCAAGTCGAGTGTCGAGTTGCAAGTGGCATGCGGGCCCCCACAGTTGCGAGTCAATGGTAGACTTGCAACTGGGGCAATTACGAAACAACATACAAACAAACCCGATTGCAAGACAAAATGGTCTACTTGTTGTAAGTGGCATCGAACAAAGGACCCCTAGTTAATAGTCTAGGCTCGAGTTGCAAATGGCATGCGGGCCCACAGTTGCGAGTCGATGGTGGACTTGCAATTGATGTAATTACAAAACTACAGACAAAAACAAACTAGTTGCAAAGTCGAGGGTCTACTTGCAAGTGGCACCGAGTAAACAATCCCAGTTGCAAGTGGCATGCGCGCCCCACAGTTGCAAGTCGATGGTGGATTTGCAATTGGGGTAATTACAAAAACAACAGACAGGAAATCCCGGTCGCAAAACAAATAGTCTACTTGCAAAAAGTGGCATGCGGGCCCCACAGTTGCGAGTCGATGGTGGAGTGGCAACTAGGGCAATTACAAACTATGCACACAAAAGCCCGATTGCAAGTCGATAGTCTACTTGCAAGTGGCATGCGGGTCCACAGTTGTGAATTGATGGTGACTTGCAATTGGAGCAATTACAATTATACACACAAAAAGCAGACCAGTTGCAAGTCGAGGGTCTACTTGAGAGTGGCGTCGAATAAAAGAACCCTAGTTGCAAGTCGAGGGTTGAGTTGCAAGTGGCATGCGGGCCTCCACAGCTGCGAGTCGATGGTGGACTTGCAACTAGGGGAATTACGAAACAACACACAAACAAACCCGGTTGCAAATCAAGGGTTTACATGCAAATGACATCGAATAAAAGAACCCTAGTTGCAAGTCAAGGGTCGAGTTGCAAGTGGCACGTGGGCCCCCACTGTTGCGAGTCAATGGTGGACTTGTGACTGTTGGGGCAATTACAAAACAACACACAAAAACAAACCAGTTGCAAGTTGAGGGTCTACTTGCAAGTGACATCGATTAAAAGAACCCTAGTTGCAAGTCGAGGGTCGAGTTGCAAGTGGCATGCAGGCCCCCACAGTTGCGAGTTGATGGTGGACATGCAATTGGGGCAATTACAAAACTACAAAAAAACAGACCAGTTGCAAGTCGAGGGTCTACTTGTAAGTGGCGTCGAATAAAAGAACCCTAGTTGCAAGTTGCGAGCCCCCACAATTGCGAGTCGATGGTGGACTTGCAACTGGGGCAATTACGAACAACACACAAACAAACACGGTTGCAGGTCGAGGGTCTACTTGCAAGTGGCATCAAATAAAAGAACCCTAGTTGCAAGTCCTGGCTCGAGTTGCAAGTGGCATGCGGCCCCCCACAGTTGCGAGTCAATGGTAGACTTGCAACTGGGGCAATTACGAAACAACAAACAAACAAACCCGGTTGCAAGACAGAATGGTCTACTTGTAAGTGGCATAGAACAAAAGACTCCTAGTTGCAAGTCCAGGCTTGAGTTGCAAGTGGCATGCGGGTCCACAGTTGCAAGTCAATGGTGGACTTGCAGTTGATGTAATTACAAAACTACAGACAAAAACAAACCAGTTGCAAAGTCGAGGGTCTACTTGCAAAAAGTGGCATGCTGGCCCCACAGTTGCGAGTTGATGGTGGAGTTGCAACTGGAACAATTACAAACTACACACACAAAAGCCCAGTTGCAAGTCGATAGTCTACTTGCAAGTGGCATGTGGGTCCACAGTTGCGAGTTGATGGTGACTTGCAATTGGGGCAATTTCAAAACTACAGACAAAAATAGACCGGTTAGAAGTCGAGGGTCTACTTAAGAATGGCATCGAATAAAAGAAACCTAATTGCAAGTTGAGGGTCGAGTTGCAAGTGGCATGCGGGCCCCCACTGTTGTAAGTCGATGGTGGACTTGCAAACTTGGGCAATTATGAAACAACGCACAAGCAAACCCGGTTGCAAGTCAAGGGTCTACTTGCAAATGGCATCGAATAAAAGAACCCTAGTTGCAAGTCGAGGGTTGAGTTGCAAGTGGCATGTGGGCCCCCATAGTTGCGAGTCGATGGTGTACTTGCAACTACTAGGGCAATTACAAAACAACACACAAAAATAGACCAGTTGCAAGTCGAGGGTCTACTTGCAAGTGACATCGAATAAAAGAACCCTAGTTGCAAGTCGAGGGTCGAGTTGCAAGTGGCATGCAGGCCCCCACACTTGCGAGTTGATGGTGGACTTGCAATTGGGGCAATTACAAAACTACAAAAAAGCAGACCAATTGCAAGTCGAGGGTCTACTTGTAAGTGGCGTCGAATAAAAGAACCCTAGCTGCAAGTTGCGTGCCCCCACAATTGCGAGTCGATGGTGGACTTGCAACTGGGGCAATTACGAACAACACACAAACAAACCCGGTTGCAGGTCGAGGGTCTACTTGCAAGTGGCATCAAATAAAAGAACCCTAGTTGCAAGTCCTGGCTCGAGTTGCAAGTGGCATGCGGCCCCCACAGTTGCGAGTCAGTGGTAGACTTGCAACCGGGCCAATTACGAAACAACAAACAAAAAAACCCGGTTGCAAGACAAAATGGTCTACTTGTAAGTGGCATCGAACAAAAGACTCCTAGTTGCAAGTCCAGGCTTGAGTTGCAAGTGGCATGCGGGCCCATAGTTGCAAGTCAATGGTGGACTTGCAGTTGATGTAATTACAAAACTACAGACAAAAACAAACCAGTTGCAAAGTCGAGGGTCTACTTGCAAAAAGTGGCATGCTGGCCCCACAGTTGCGAGTTGATGGTGGAGTTGCAACTGGGACAATTACAAACTACACACACAAAAGCCAAGTTGCAAGTCGATAGTCTACTTGCAAGTGGCATGCGGGTCCACAGTTGTGAGTTGATGGTGACTTGCAATTGGGGCAATTACAAAACTACAGACAAAAACAGACCGGTTAGAAGTCGAGGGTCTACTTAAGAGTGGCATCAAATAAAAGAACCCTAATTGCAAGTCGAGGGTCGAGTTGCAAGTGGCATGTGGGCCCCGACAGTTGCGAGTCGATGGTGGAATTGCAACTGGGGCAATTACGAAACAACACAAAAACAAACCCGGTTCCAAGTCAAGGGTCTACTTGCAGGTGGTATCGAATAAAAGAACCCTAGTTGCAAGTCCAGGCTCGAGTTGCAAGTGGCATGCGAGTCCCCATAGTTGCGAGTTGATCGTAGACTTGCAATTGGGACAATTATGAAACAACACACAAACAAACCCGATTGCAAAACAATGGTCTACTTGTAAGTGGCATCGAACAAAAGACTCCTAGTTGTAAGTGGCATGCGGGCCCATAGTTGCGAGTCGATGGTGGACTTGTGATTGATGTAATTACAAAACTACAGACAAAAACAAACCAGTTGCGAAGTCGAGGGTCTACTTGCAAGTGGCATCGAGTAAAAAATCCTAGTTGCAAGTCGAGGGTCGAGTTGCAAGTGACATGCGAGCCCCACAATTACAAGTCGATGGTGGATTTGCAGCTGGGGTAATTACCAAAACAATAGACAAAAAACCCTTATTGCAAGACAAATGGTCTACTTGCAAAGTGGCATGCAGGCCCCATAGTTGTTAGACGATAGTTGAGTTGTAATTGGGGCAATTACATAACAACGCACAAAAAGAAAACCTGGTTGCAAAAAAACGGTCTACTTGCAAGTGGCATCAAAATAAAAGAACCTAGTTGCAAGTCCAGGGTCAACTTGCAAGTGGCATGCAGGCTCAATAGTTGCGAGTTGATGGTAGACTTGCAACTGGGGCAATTACAAAACTACAGATAAAAAACGAACGAGTTGCAAGTTAAGGGTGGAGATGCAAGTGACATGCGGGCCCCATAGTTGCGAGTCGATGGTGGACTTGCAATTGCTAGGGCAATTACGAAACTACACACAGAAAAGCCCAGTTGCAAGTCAATGGTCTACTTGCAAGTGGCATGCGAGCCCCACAGTTGCGAGTCGATGGTGGACTTGCAACTGCTGGGGCAATTACAAAACAACACACAAAAACATACCAGTTGTAAGTCAAAGGTCGAGATGCGAAGTGGCATGCAGGCCCCATAGTTGCGAGTCGATGGTGGACTTGCAACTGCTCGGGCAATTACAAACTACACACACAAAAGCCCAGTTGCAAGTCAATGGCCTACTTGCAAGTGGCATGCGAGCCCCATAATTGCGTGTCGATGGTGGACTTGCAACTGCTGGGGCAATTATAAAACAACACACAAAAACAAACCAATTGCAAGTCAAGGGTTGAGATGCAAGTGGCATGTGGGCCCCACAATTGTGAGTCGATGGTGGACTTGCAACTGCTGGGGCAATTACAAAACAACACACAAAATAGCCCCGGTTGCAAGTGGATGGTTTACTTGCAAAGGGCATCAAATAAAAGAACCCAAGGTTGGAAGTCGAGGCTCGAGTTGCAAGTGGCATGCGGGCGCCCACAATTGCGAGTCCATGGTGGACTTGCATCTGGGGCAATTACGAAACTACACACAAAATAACCCAGTTGCAAGTCGATTGCTACTTGCAATTGGCATCAGGTAAACAACCCTAGTTGCAAGCCGAGGGTCGAGTTGCAGGTGGCATGCGGGCCACAGTTGTGAGTCGACGGTGGAGTTGCAACCGGGGCAAATGCAAAACTACACAACAAAAAAAGCCCTAGTTGTAAGTCGAGGGCCGAGTTACAAGTGACATCGCATAAATAACCCCGGTTGTAGGTCGAGGGTCGTGTTTCAATTGGCATGCGGGCCTCACAGTAGCGAGTCGATGGTGGATTTACAAACTGGGGCAATTACAAAGTACACAGAAAAAAGCCCAGTTGCAGGTCGATGGTCAGGTTGCAAGTGTCATGCGGGCCCCATAGTTGCGATTCAATTCCGGACTTGCAACTGGGGCAATTACAAAACTACACACAAAAAACCCAATACCACATCAATGGTACACATGCAATTGGTATCGAATAAAGAATCCCAATTGCAAGTCCACCATCAAGTCGCAAGTGTCATGCGGCCTGATAGTTGGGAGTTGACGGTGGACTTGTAAATTTGGGTGGTTACAACTACAGAAAACTCCCAATGGCCAGGCAAAAATGATCGACTTGCAAGACGCATGCAACAAGAAACTATGCACCACAATTATGATTCAAATGGTACAATTGTAAGTGCGTTCCTTAATTGTTATTGTTATTACAGCAGGAAAAACTGAAAAAAGAAAAATACACTACTATTATTGCAAAAACAAAAAAGAAGAAAAAAGGAAGTAAACAAATTATCTTTAAAAACGAACAACAACAAAAACAGAAAAAATGAGCTTGTCTATTATTACAGAAAAAATTTCTTCACTTTTTGATTATGTCAATTATTAGGAACATGTCGTCGTCTTGCGGTCTTTTCTCGATTTTCACCAGGACAACGCTGCTAACCCTAAGACCACAAGTATAACAAAAAACTCGTTGTGCATTTCTGGTTAAAAATAACAAAAACATTAATACTTTAGATGATGTTTTAAAACGCCGATGATATTCTCAACCACATTTTTCTGCAATTATTATGAGGTTGTTCTAATCACCATACCACATAAACTGCGCATAAAAAATGCTCCTAATCTTGTTGTTATTGCATACAACAGTAGCTGAACAGAAAAAACATAGGGAAAAAATTATAGATAATGAAGGTAAAATTAGATAAAAAAGAAGATATAAAGGGCCGAAAGCCTGACTTCACAATAATAAAGCAAAATAACAGTAACCACGAGGTAGCATACAAACCCAAAAGGTTAGAGACATCATAGCCCAACCTAATAAAACACAGTCACAAAGTTCATATAGACATATCCAGCATGGATGGCACGCAGGCCAGCGACAAACGGCAAACAACGCCGAGTTGCAGGTTACTTACTAAACTCCAACACTTAAGATGTCGCTACACAAATGATATCGAACGCGTTGACATTGCTCATTTGGAATGTGAATAAAGCAGCAGCTCCAGCTTGCAAGTTTGTTGCTGCTGCAAACACACCCCACTGCTTGTTGAACACCATCCATCCATCGGTTTTTGTCTTGTATGCAACCCTTGATGGTGGTCCTTCTCCCAAGCGAACACCAGTGAATCCAGCCTCTCCAATGTTCAGCAAGTCAACTCTACTAGGTATTTTCTGTGCAAAAGAAAAAAGTAAACAACAAATAAGAAAAAAAATACAATTAGAGAAAACAGAAGACACCAACATATCACTTGGTGCAATTCCAGTAGAAATAAAAAACAGATCCATATTCCAAATACATATCATCTACTTGTTATTGCTGCTACTGTATAAAAAAGAGGATGTTAGAAAAACAGATCGTGTGGTGTTGTGCCCAATGAGAACATCCACAGTGTATCGGCGACCATGAGCTCTGAAGCTGAAGAACCCACCGGCAAACTTATCCGGGAACTGCTCCATGGCAGATCATGGGAGTCTCTGGAAAAAAATATGAAAAATGCAAATAAAATTGAGCAAACAAAAAACATGCAGAAAAGAAAAGATGGCGTGGAAGTTTACCGCATATGTTTCATCAACATCGCGAAAAAACATGCCAAAGCTTTCGCCATTGTCGACCTCGCAATGAGCAAAGCAAACTAGGCACACCATCTTGATTCATAGCAAAAAAATAAAAAAATTTAGAAAAGATCAACATACAGCAAGACTGTAACTTTGTGTGCTCATACTGATGCTTACACTAATGAAACTGTAGAAAACGAGTAACTAATAACTATGGAAAACTGTCAAAAGTACTTATGGCAAAACTGATGAAAACTAGAAACTAGAAATTACTACCACCAATAAAAAATGCAAAATTTTTATCTTTGCTTCCTGCATCATAACAAGAAAGCCAAAAAGCAAAAAAAAAGTTATAAGAAAACATAAAAAGAATACCTCCATTTGGCAACAAAATACAACTAGCGATAAGATAGTATTCTGCTTAATCTTAACTACATCAAAATCCCTACCTCCAAAACTCTACATTTGGGTAGATTGAACACAAAAAACCAGTAAATTTCAGTTACTACTAGAGTGATTTGACACTACTAAAAATTCAGTTATTGTCTACTGAAAAACTTTGACAGCATTACTTATACTGTGAGCTGAACACTAACACTAACACTTTTACAGTAAGTTAAAATGTAAAAAATTCTGCACTCCGAAAAACTGAACCAACCCCAGCTGAATCTAGTAAGAAAAAGCATAAAAAATCACCTACATACCATTCCACTTAAAATACTATACACACAGAAATTACAAGCCGTCGTGCTTGGACTTAACTACATCAAAAATCAGACCTACCCGCATTTTTTGATAGATTGAATGCAGATAACCCTGACTAATCAAATAACACAAACAAAGAAAAAGTACATGCTACCGATCTGGTGGTCGAAAAGAAGAACCGCATAAATCGAAGAAAAGGACACATACTTGAATGATCCTCTCCTCCACTTCCTTCTGACTCCCCACAATCACAGCCACCTGGCATGAAAAAGAAAGTCACAAAACTATGAATGTAAAACAGAAAAAAGTAAAATGTCAACCTTGAATTGCTTAGGAAGTCAAAACCTAATAACCTAGCTATGACAAACTGAACACATCACTTCAAAAGCCTATGTAGATGAAAGAATACAGAAACCAAAAAGTTCACTCCAAAAATTGATGGTATAAGTTGATACATTTTGTGATGTGCTGTTTCTTTCTGTATAATCAGCTATTTTTATTTCAAAAAGGGGTAATTGCTTGAATATTCTTACAGGAGTTAATTTCACCCTGCCACAAAAGTGATCTGAATGCTCACTAACACAGAAAAAAACACATATGTAACAGATATCATACTGTACATACTTTGACATGAAAAGAATAGAACAACTTAAATCTAATATCAAACACAAAAAAACTGCCTATCATTCAAACCCTACACACTTAAAAATCACCTAAACTAAAATAAAAAAAAGAAGAAGATGAAAAACATCACAGAAAATGTTTCAAACTACCTTCAGTTCTCACATCTCATACATACCCGAAAAGACAATAGACATAACAGATTTCACCCAAAAAAGACTAGAAAACAGAACAATACAGAACACTCTAATAACTACAAATTGGACACACATTGAGCACCATATCTCATCTCACCCATCAACACACACAAAACAAGCACAAGGCACTGTTATTCTTCCCCTTCATTCAGTCAACCTCAACCTCTTCATGAAAATGCAAAGAAGAACATTCTATGCACACTAATAAGCAACCACACTGACTCTATATCAAAATCAAATCCACCCCGTCCTGACATCAGGATATATTGAGGAAAAACTCCCCCACCCACCACCTCCCCCTCCTACAAAAAGGGGGTGTGCTCCACTGCGCGAAACCAATCCCACATTTGGGGACAGTGGGGGACAAACCCCAGACCGACGAATACACAAAAAAAGAAGACAAAATGGTGCTAAAACTGTGAGGAAGCCTATACACATTTGGGGACGCTTCGGCACAAACCATAGATCGATGAACACACACAAGAAACTACAAACCATGGTGCTAGATCTATCAGCAACCCTATCAGCAAAACCGCATAGACACAAAAAAAAAAGATGAAAAGAAGAAGGACATGGCAACTCACCTCGATGGCCTCTCCCTCTCCTTCTCACTCTCCAGAAATCTCCGCCTGCTTGAGGAGCAACTGCCGAAGAGGAATGGGGAATGGGCGAGAGCCTCGGGAAGGAGAAGAGAGAAATGAGGAAAAAAACGAACCGTCGCCCCTTCTCTTCGGAACTGCTCTAAAAAAACGTCCTGCCAGCCCAACAGACAACACAATACGACGGCCCGCGAGACAGCCGAACAAACAGCGACGACGCGAGCGAGCGGACGAAGCGGGACAAAAAAGTTATGCGCGAATCTTAAAGACAAGACAATATCTAATGGCTATGGACTTAGATGTGAGATAGCTATTTCACATCTAGATGTGAAATAGCAAACCTGCCTTATATATTGGCACCTATGAGATGAATACAATTATCTTGCACCAAATATTTATTCTACATTGCTGTTGTGCATCCCTGTACGTACAGAGGGAGCATTGATTATTCTCTTGATTATTTCACGAAGTCGGGGTCGACAAGGAAGGCGCGCTTGTGGCCTGCACGATGATACATACGCTGATACGTGCCCACGTCGCCTCGTTTTATATATACACGCACGAAATTCAACTTCCATTTCATTTCGTAGCAGCTTCAACTTCAACAGATGGAGATCCCCGACCACCAGGTCCGTACGTGCTAACCCTTTCTCTTTCTTTCAGCTGATGGAAGAATTCTTCTCCAGATCAAGTTTCTCGATGCAAATTTGTATACTGAAATTGTTCGTTTGTTTGTGCGTAGACCAATCCCTGCGCGATCTGTCTCGGTGGCATGGGCGACGGCGGTGGTCAGGCCATCTTCACGGCGGAGTGCTCCCACACGTTCCACTTCAGCTGCATCTCCGCCAGTGTCTGCCCGCTCTGCAACGCGCCGCGGCGCGGCCTACCATTCCTACGACCCACACCACCTCCACCTCCGCCGCCCCCGCCGGTGCGACCTCAGCCAGAGACTCGTGCCGTTCCCCTCCGCCCGTGCATCATTCCCCCGCGGCAGTCACCTCCCGTGCATTTCGTGCAGGGTCAGCCACCGCGACCGGCATACTCGTGGCCACGCATTCCCACGCAGGCACGACAGCCGCCGCCACGGCCCATGCATTTCGTGCACGGTCAGCCACCACCACCGCCGCCGCCACCACCGCCCATGCGTTCCGTGCCACCGCCACCGCCGCCGCCACCACCGCCCGTGCGTTCCGTGCCACGGCCACCACTAACATCGGCGTGGCCGCGCTTGCCCACGCGGCTACCTCCGACGCCTCCACCGCCGCCACCACGCGTGCGTAGTAGGCAGGCTCAGCCACAATGCAGCTTCGACGACGACGAGCAGGTTGGTCCCGCCTCTGGGCCGCCAACTGGCAACCGGTCACCAGCCGCTGCATCAAACGAAGCAGTTGTCATCAAGACGCGAAGCGAGTACCCGGCCATCGCCATGGATTTGTCCAGCGACAACTTCGCCGTGCTCGTGCACGTCCAGGCTCCCGGGATGACCGACATCACGGCAGTCGGTGGCGACACGCCTCGCGCGCCGGTGGACCTCGTGACGGTTCTCGATGTCAGCCACAGTATGAGCGGGCAAAAGTTGACGCTGTTGAAGCAGGCCATGCGGTTCGTCATCGCCAATCTCGGCCCCGACGACCGCCTCTCCGTCGTGTCCTTCAACACGAAGGCGCGCCGGGTGACCAGGCTCACGCGCATGTCGGAGGCCGGGAAGGCCCTGTCCGTGAGCGCTGTGGAGTCCCTCACGGCGGGCGGCTGCACCGACATCGCCGAGGGGCTCCGTATGGCAGCCATGGTACTCGACCAGCGCCGGCACAGGAACGCCGTCTCGAGCGTCGTGCTCCTCTCTGATGGCCAGGACAACTACATCATGATGAGGCACCAGGAGTCGTCCGGCGTCCAGGCCAACGACTACGAGGACCTCGTCCCGCCCAGCTTCGCGCGCACGGGCGCTGACGGCGAATGGTCAGCACCGATCCACACTTTCGGCTTCGGCAATGACCACGACGCGACCGCGATGCACGTCATCGCCGAGGCTACAGGCGGCACGTTCTCGTTCGTCGAGAACGAGGCGGTGATCCAGGACGCGTTCGCACAGTGCATCGGCGGGCTGCTCTCCGTCGTGGTCCAGGAGGCTCGCGTCGCCGTCGCGTGCGTGCACCCCGGGGTCCGTGTCATGTCGGTCAAGTCCGGCAGTTACGAGAGCCGCATTGACGACGACGGCCGCGCCGCCACAGTCTGGGTCGGGGAACTATACGCTGACGAGGAGAGGCGCTTCTTGCTGATCCTGACCGTGCCAAGAGCCGAAGCGAGAGACGGTGACACCACCTCTCTGTTGAATGTGTCATTCAGCTGCAGAGACGCGGCGACCGGCGCGGACGTGAACGTGTCGGCCACGGATACAGTGGTGGCGAGGCCGGAGCACGCCGCGGACGCGGAGAGGTCGGTGGAGGTTGAGCGGGAGCGCGTCCGGGTGGATGCGGCGGAGGACATCGCGGCGGCGAGGGCGGCGGCGGAGCGGGGCGAGCACCAGGAGGCGGTGGCGATACTCAAGAACCGGCAGCATGCAGTGGCGCTGTCAAAGGCGGCGAGCGACGGCGACCCCGTGACCATGGCGCTGGAGGCCGAGCTGCAGGAGATGCGCGGGCGCGTGTCGAACCGGCAGAGCTACGCGTTGTCGGGTCGGGCGTACATGCTCGCCGGCATCAGCGCGCACCAGCACCAACGCGCTACCTCGAGGCAGATGAATCTGGTGGAGGAGATGTCGGTGGAACCTATGGCCGCACCGGCGGCGGCGCCGCCAGTGAAGTTGGCATCGAACGAGGCGACATTGTCGTACGCGACGCCGGCTATGCGCGCCATGCTGCTGCGCTCGCGTAGGGCACGGGAGGCATCAGCCGAGCAAGGGCAGCAACTACAAGTTGAAGAAGAATACACAGGAAGCTCTAAACACGGTCAGCCAACGCCGCCACTGACATCGTCGTGTCCCCGCTTGCCCACGCAGCTACGTCCGCCACCGCCGCCGCCACCGCCACCACCCGTGTGTATCGGGCATGCTCAGCCGCCTACGGTTGTCTTCGACGACGACGAGCAGGGTGGTCCGGCCTCTGGGCCGCCAGCTGACAACCGGTCACCAGCCGCCGCGTCGAACGAAGCAGTTGTCATCAAGACGCAGAGCGAGTGCCCGGCCATCGCTAGGGATTCGTCCAGTGAAAACTTCGCCATGCTCGTGCACGTCCTGGCTCCCGGGATGACCGACATCATGGCGGCTGGTGGCGACGCGTCGCGCGCTCCGGTGGACCTCGTGACGGTTCTCGACGTCGGTGGCAGCATGAGCGGGTACAAGCTGGCGCTGCTGAAGCAGGCCATGCGGTTCATCATCGCCAATCTTGGCCCCGGCGACCGCCTCTCCGTCGTGTCCTTCTCCTCCGTGGCGCGCCGCTGGACCAGGCTCACGCGCATGTCGGAGACCGGGAAGGCCCTGTCCGTGAGCGCTGTGGAGTCCCTCACGGCGGGCGGCGGCACCGACATCGCCGAGGGGCTCCGTATGGCAGCCATGGTACTCGACCAGCGTCGGCACAGAAACGCCGTCTCTAGCGTCGTGCTCCTCTCCGACGGCCCAGGGTCATCCGGCGTCCGGGCCAACAACTACGAGGAGCTCGTCCCGCCCTCCTTCGCGCGCACGGGAGCTGACGGCGAATGGTCAGCGCCGATCCACACGTTTGGCTTCGGCCATGACCACGACGCGGTCGCGATGCATGTCATCGCCGAGGCGACGGGCGGCACGTTCTCGTTCATCGAGAACGAGGCGGTGATCCAGGAAGCGTTCGCCCAGTGCATCGGCGAGCTGCTCTCCGTCGTGGTCCAGGGTGCTCGCATCTCCATCGCGTGCGTGCACGCCGGGGTCCGTGTCATGTCGGTCAAGTCCGGCAGTTACAAGAGCCGCATCGACGAGGACGGCCGCGCCGCCACGGTCTGGATCGAGGAACTCTACGCCGAGGAGGAGAGGCGTTTCTTGCTGTCTCTAGCCGTGCCAAGAGCTGAAGCAACAGACGGCGACACCGCTACTCTGGTGAAAGCGGTGTTCAGCTACAGAAACGCGGCGACCGGCGCGGACGTGAGCGTGACAACGGAGGACACAGTGGTGGCGAGGCCGGAGCACGCGCCGAACGCATCGGAGCGGTCGGTAGAGGTGGAGCGGGAGCGCATCCGGGTGGAGGCGGCAGAGGACTTCGCGGCGGCGAGGGCAGCGGCGGAACGGGGCGACCACCGGGAGGCGGTGAAGATACTCAACAACCGGCAGCGTGCAGTGGCGCTGTCCCAGTTGTCGCGCGACGACGACCCCGTGATCATGGCGCTGGAGACCGAGCTATGGGGGATGTGCGAGCGCGTGGCGAACCGGCAGAGATACGCGCGGTCGGGTCCGGCGTACATGCTTTAGTTGACAACATGTTCGATGCATGCAGTCCATTGATCCAAACATCCCACACCTCCTCATTCTTTACTCGTCTTCGTCATTGGATGCCATCAAGTATTCTGGCCCAAATATCTCAATCATGACTTTTGTGTATGTTTTTTCAGGAAAAAAGTAGGACATTGTTGCGTATTTTTTATTGATTTTCAAATAACAAATACAAAGTCAAGTGTTCAAAAGGAGAAAAGAAACTATTAAAAACACATCTAACCAGAGGCTAGATCAAATATTTATTGAATAACAGCAAGAAAAAATATTGGGTTGTCTCCCAACAAGCGCTTTTCTTTAAAGCCTTTTAGCTACGCATTGACAATTTTAATGATGCTCACATGAAAGACAAGAATTGAAGCACAAAGAGAGCATCATAAAACACGTGACAAACAGATCTAAGTCTAACATACTTCCTATGCATAGACATCTTATAGGCAAACATATTATCAAGACAAGCGAAAACTAGCATATGCAAGGAAGTGGAAAGAAACAATAGCAATCTCAACATGACGAGAGGTAATTTAACAATATGAAAATTTCTACAACCATATTTTTCCCTCTCATAATAATTACATGTAGGGTCATAAGCAAATTTAACAATATAACTATCACAAAACAGATGCTTAACACGATCCACATGTATGCAAAGTTGACACTCTTCCAAAATAGTGGGATTAACATTAGCTAAAGTCATAACCTCTCCAAACCCACTTTTATCAAAAACTTCATAAGATTGGTCAAAATCCAAATATGTGGGATCTAAAGTTGACACTCTTCCAAACCCACTTTCAATACTATTGCAAACATTATTATCAACCTCATATTCATCATGGGGCTTAAATAAATTTTCAAGATCATAAGAAGAATCACCCCAATCATGACCATTGCAACAAGTAGTAGACATAGCAAAACTAGCATCCCCAAGCTTAGGGTTTTGCATATTATTAGCACAATTGACATCAATAGAATTTATAATAAAATCATTGCAATCATGCTTTTTATTCAAAGATCTATCGTGAATCACTTCATAAAGCACTTCATCACAATTGTCAGATTATGGATTTCACGCAAAACCTTATAAAGATAATCTAGTGCATCCAAATCACTAGGAATTGGTTCATCATAATTGGATCTCTTAAAAAGATTGGCAAGCGGATGAGGATCCATAGGTATTAGCTTCTCTGTTTAGGAATAAATACTAAACTATTTCAACCAAACGAGCAAACAAGCCAAGTAAGACATGAAGGAAAACGAAAAGACGAACGGAAAAAGGGCGAGTAAAACGGCAAGGGTGAAGTGGGGGAGAGGAAAACAAGAGGCAAATGGCAAATAATGTAATGCGGGAGATAAGGTTTTGTGATGGGTACTTGGTATGTTGACTTTTGCGTAGACTCCCCGGCAACGGCGCCAGAAATTCTTCTTGCTACCTCTTGAGCACTGCGTTGGATTTCCTTGAAGAGGAAAGGATGATGCAGCAAAGTAGCGTAAGTATTTCCCTCAGTTTTTGAGAACCAAGGTATCAATCCAGTAGGAGGCTACGTGCGAGTCCCTCGTACCTACATAAAGCAAATAACTCCTCGCAATAAGGGGTTGTCAATCCCTTCACGGTCACTTATGAGAGTGAGATCTGATAGGGATGATAGATAATAATTTTGGTATTTTTGTGATAAAGATGCAAAGTAAAATAAAAGCAAAGTAAAAAAGCAAAGGCAATAATAAAGTGATGGAAGATTAATATGATGAAGATAGACCCGGGGGCCATAGATTTCACTAGTGGCTTCTCTCAAGAGCATGAGTATTTTACGGTGGGTGAACGAATTACTGTTGAGCAATTGACAGAATTGAGCATAGTTATGAGAATATCTAGGTATGATCATGTATATAGGCATCACGTCCGAGACAAGTAGACCGGCTCCTGCCTGCATCTACTACTATTACTCCACTCATCTACCGCTATCCAGCATGCATCTAGAGTATTAATTTCAAGAAAACAGAGAAACGTCTTAAGCAAGATGACATGATGTAGAGGGATATATTCATTCAATATGATAAAAACCCTGTAGGGACGGAAGTATGTCTAGATGGGGGTGATTAGACTACTTGACCAAATAAAAACTTAGCCTTTTCCCAATTTTAGTTCTTGGCAGATTTTAGCAATTTTAGGACAAGTCAAGCAATCATCACACAATTCAAGCAAGCATGCAAAGAGTATATAGCAGCGGAAAGTAAAGCATGCAACTTGCAAGAATGTAAAGGGAAGGGTTTGGAGAATTCGAACGCAATTGGAGACATGGATGTTTTTCCCGTGGTTCGGATAGGTGGTGCTATCCTACATCCACGTTGATGGAGACTTCAACCCACGAAGGGTAACGGTTGCGCGAGTCCACGGAGGGCTCCACCCACGAAGGGTCCACGAAGAAGCAACCTTGTATATCCCACCATGGCCATCGCCCACGAAGGACTTGCCTCACTAGCGATAGATCTTCACGAAGTAGGCGATCTCCTTGCCCTTACAAACTCATTGGTTCAACTCCACAATCTTGTCGGAGGCTCCCAAGTGACACCTAGCCAATCTAGGAGACACCACTCTCCAAGAAGTAACAAATGGTGTGTTGATGATGAACTCCTTGCTCTTGTGCTTCAAATGATAGTCTCCCCAACACTCAACTCTCTCTCATAGGATTTGGATTTGGTAGAAAGAAGATTTGAGTGGAAAGCAACTTGGGGAAGGCTAGAGATCAAGATTCATATGGTAGGAATGGAATATCTTGGTCTCAACACATGAGTAGGTGGTTCTCTCTCAGAACATATGAGTTGGAAGTGTAGATGTGTTCTGATGGCTCTCTCCACGAATGAAGAGGAGGTGGAGGGGTATATATAGCCTCCACACAAAATCCAACCGTTACACACAATTTACCAATCTCGGCGGGACCGAATCAATAAACTCGGTCGGACCGAAAAGGTAAACCTAGTGACCGTTAGGATTTTCGGTGGGACTGACAAGCAACTCGATAGGACCGACAAGCAACTCGGTAGGACCGATATGGTTAGGGTTAGGGCATAACGTAATCTCGGTGAGACCGATTACACAAACTCGGTGAGACCGATTTGGTAATTAGCTAACCAGAGAGTTGGTCAGGTAAACTCGGTGGGACCGATTTGCTCTTTCGGTGAGACCGAAAAGTTACAGAGGGGAAATAAAGAGTTTACACTGCAATCTCGGTGGGACCGATTTGCTCTTTCGGTGAGACCGAAAAGTTACAAAAGGGAAACATAGAGATTGCAACCCCATCTCGGTGAGACCGAGATCCCTATCGGTAGAACCGATTTGCTAGGGTTTGGCAGTGGCTTATGACAAGTGAAACTCGGTGGCACCGGATAGAAAGAATCGGTAGGACCGAGTTTGGCTTGGAGTTTAGGTCATTTGTGGATATGGAAAAGTAGCTGAGGATTTTGGAGCATATCATTAAGCACATGAAGCAAAAGGCTCATTAAGCAACACCTCATCCCTCCTTGATAGTATTGGCTTTTCCTATGGACTCAATGTGATCTTGGATCACTAAAATGTAAAATGAAGAGTCTTGAGCTTGACGCTTTAGCCAATCCTTTGTCCTTAGCATTTTGAGGGTTCCACTTTCACCATCCATGCCATGCCAATCATTGAGCTTTCCTGAAATAATTATCTTGGAATAGCATTAGCTCAATGAGCTATATGTTGTTATGAATTACCAAAACCACCTAGGGATAGTTGCACTTTCAATCTCCCCCTTTTTGGTAACTGATGACAACATATAGATCAAAGCTTCGACAAATGATAATAAGAATGAATTGTATCGTCGCTTTGAGAAGTATGTGATAAGTAAGAGCTCCCCCTAAATTTATGCATATTTAAAATTTGCTTTGGACTGCAAATGCACAAAGAGTTAGAATTATGGGTTACTCTTCCATGTCACATACATCTTGGTGGAGTGCTCAAAATGATAATAATGAAATACATGCACTCAGCACCAAGGAAAAGTGAATGACCACATAAGATAGATAAGATATATCAAGCATGCATAAGTGTAGCTTATGATCAAACACATGATCATCAATGTCTCACAAGCATATCAAAGTATCTCGACCAAAAGCAAACAATGTTTGAAAAACCACCAAATAAAGCAAGAGAGAAGAAAACAACACACTCTCTCTCTCTCTCGAAGCCTATGATCTATACATTTTCTCCCCCTTTGGCAGCAAGTTACCAAAAAGTTCCTAGAAAATGCATAGTGCTAGATCGACTCTCAGGCTTGATCTTCTGGTGGTGGTGGAGTCCTGATCACTCCAAGGACGAAGGCTTCCGTAGACGTGGTTGGAGTTGGAGCTGAAGTAGATGCTGGAGCTGGTTGGGCTGGTGCTGTGGCTGGAGCTGAGGCGGTGGCTCTTGTGTCAGGAACTGGCACTGCAGACGACCTCGGACCTCGTGGCACTCTAGCAAATGCATCAGTGGTAGTCTTCCCTTTCCTCTCCTGCATGTCATCTTGGAGTTGCTCCACTGCAGTCTTAATTTCTGTCACCTCGATATCCAAGTCATAGAACTTTTGTTCTATGATTCTCTCTAAGCTTGCCTGGTTCTGAGTCAGGGTAGCTAGTCCTTTCTCAATCCTCAGGGTGGATGCAATTAGGTAACTGAGCTGCTCTTGCTTGTTCTTCAAGAAGTACTCAGATGCCTCTTCTTGAGTTGGCATCTTGGCAACTTTCTCCTTCCTTGCCTTCTCCTTCTTAGCTTGTGCCTGGACTGATGATGGTTCATTTTCATGCATCACAACTCGGTTGTCCTCGAAATCTGGATGGATAGGCAAATGTTCCTTGTCCAACAAGTATGTGTCTGTGCCCATTCTTGAGTTGATCAACATCTGGATCTGAGGGGCATATCCACAACTTCTCTTCTGATCTGCTGTAGTCCTCTTGATAGTTTCTACTATGAGGCTCATGACCTTAAACTTCTGAGGCACATCAAATATATGTAGCAGGTTGATGGCATGACCTCTGATCATCCTGTGATCTCCAGACTTGGGCAAAAGTGTGTGCCTAAGGATCCAGTTGATCGTAGGCAGACCTGACAACAAGTGTTTTACAGACCCAAACTGGTGAGTATCAGGATCTTCTGCAGGAATTTCCTTGTACATATTTGCCATAGAGTTGTGATCCATCTTCTTCTTGGCATAGACATCCAAGTCATCTTCATTCTCTTCTGGGGCATTGATCAATCTTGCCCATTCCTCAACAGTTGAATGGTACCTTGTACCTTCAGACATCCATGTGATCCTTCCATCTGGGTAGAAGTATGCTGTGGAGTAGAATTGCATAATCAGCTCCTCATTCCACTTTGTGAGCTTCTGCCCAACAAAGTCAGCTACTCCACAAGCTCTGAAGCTATCTTGCACTCCAGGGTAGTGCTCTTCATTTTCCTTGATATATTCCCAATCAACCCATCTCATATCACATACAACTGGCTTCTTGTCTAACAAGACTGTCTCATAGAAGTCCTGATGTTCCTGAGTGTGGAACCTGTAGTCAACAGCAGTCCTTCTCCTGGTAGCATATGGATCTTCTGCTCTCCATTTTCTGAGCCCAGAGTCTCTTCTGATCTTCATGTCCTCAGCCACAGGATGAGCATCATTGTGGTCTGGGATCTTGGGCTTCAACTTTCTCAACACTTGGCCTTCCTCTTCTTCAACAGCTTCAGGCATTGGGGCCTTGTTCTTCTCAGCAGCTGGTATGCTCCTTGTGTTTCTCTTTGGTTTTGGCTTTGGAGCTGGCTTGGCTTTGGATGCAGCCTTGGGGGCTTCCTTGGGCTTAGATGCAGTTGCCCCTGTTCTTATAGCATCACCCATCAGCTTGGGTGCCTTGGGTGCTGGTGCAGCATCCTCTTCTTCTTCTTCTTCTTCATCAAAAGAATGTTGTTCAAATTCATCCATGGGATCAACTTTCTTGCACCATCTGCCTCTTTTCCTTTCTTTCTTTGTTTCAGCTGCAACTGGCTCTTTGGGTGCAGGCTTCTCAGGAATCTTTGTTGAGGCTCTGGCCTTTGGCATGGGCTGCCTGCCTGCTGGCCTTTTGACCTTTAAGCCTGGTTTGTTGCTCTGTCTTGAGCCATGCTCTTTCTTGAGTTCAACTTTCTTGGAAGTTGCTTCCTCCTCTGCCACATAGTCCTCATCCTCTGATTCTGAGGTTCTCTTCTTCTTTTGTCTTATGGCAGCTTTTGGCAAGTTGTTGGGGGTACTCCTGCTGCCTTCATCTGAATAGCTTGAGGGACTAGTGCCCTCACTCATCTGCACTGGCTGCTCTGACAGGTTCTGGCTATCACTCTGGTCTGACATGATGAACAAGCTGACTGCTGACCCTGTGAATAGTTTATAGATGAGGTAGAGTGGATAAGCATCACAAAATGCAGAGATTTTTGCAAAAGAATGATTCAAAAACATAGTTTTAGTTTACCACAGAAAGCATTTCGAATCTACCGTTTTTTAAACTCGGTGATACCGAAGCAGTTTTTGGAACCTAAACTAGTGAACTCGGTCAGACCGAGTCACAGTTCGGTGGCACCGAGACTGCTAGGGTTTCACAAAGTTCCAAAATCGGTCACACCGATTAGCAATACTCGGTCAGACCGAGTCTTACTTGTGCAATGGCATAAGACAAATCGGTGGGACCGAGTTTTTCAACTCGGTGGGTCCGAGATGGTTTCGGCGGAAACCTAACCCTAAAGTTTTCGGATCAAACCTATTCTATTGAGTTCATTGACTGGATAGGAGTTTATCAAACGTGGCAAGAATACATCTGATCACAATGTGCTAGGAATCGGATTGAGGAATAGCACAAAGATCGAGTCCATACCCTAGTTCGGCGGAGACTCGCTACGGCAGCAACGGCAGGGTTGATTCCTGTTGACGGCGACGGAGACCAGCGACTGGAGGCGGCTGGCGGCGAGAAGACGATCCGGAGACCACGTAGGCAGAGCGAGCTATCGCATGGGCGAAGGGGTTTGGAGAAATTTCCAAATTTTTGCCCGTGTCTATATATAGCCCGACCCTGTCGGTGTGACCGAATGGAACAACTCGATGGCACCGAGATGCAAAACTGTATACAATTATTGCAACTCAGTGTGACCGAATGGTTCAAACCGGTTGCACCGAGATCGAAAACATAGATCAACTTAATGATCTCGGTAAGACCGAAAGTGGGGTATCGGTCAGACCGAGAATCACAAAGAGGTTTTGGAAGTTTAAGTCTATGATGAATCGGGGACTCCGAGTGCTCCTCACACAGAGTGGTTCGAATCTGACTTGATCAATTTTGTGATGTAGCATGAATAGAGTTTGAGACGAGAAAAGCATAGATAGCTAGAGAAGGTTCTTAGGCATTCTTGTCCATCCACTTGGCAAAATAAGAATAAAGCCAAACAATCAAAACAACAAGTGGATGTCCTTGAATGAGCAAAATATGCAACCAACATGCTCACACAATAGAATGTCAATTGAAATATGTGACAAAGCATGCACAACTAATTCTAGCATCTATCAAGCAATTGGCGATGACTAGGTCATCTATATATGAGTATATTGACATAGGAGTCAAATGAAAACATTTGATCATAGGTCATACTCATCGTTTAAGCTCAAGTGGGGTTACCACTTTTACATAAAGCATTGTTGTGTTCACATCATTAGAGTTGCTTTAACTCAAGTCTTAGAGTAAAGCTCCCCCTAGATGTGATATCCCCCTAAGAGGGATGAACTAACCTTGGGTTTTGTCGATGATGACTTCATGTAGATGTTGAAGATGTGGATGCTCAATGTTGATGTAGATCACTTGGAGCTATCCTTTTGAGTGAATTGCACTTTCAATACCTACATGGGTTAGTCCCACAAGGAACAAACAAGGATATCCATAGACATAGAGTGATGCACACACAAGATGGTGTCTATGAAGGCTTTTAGGTTACCTTGTCCCTTGACTTACCAACAAGAGGGTTTGTGACTCCTTGAACTAGTGCAAGATGTGGAAATTGATTGCACTTGTTCTTGCCAAAATGATAAGAGTGAAGTATGTTGGCAGAGTCACCCTCAAGAACTCTCTAGTTCTTCTTCTTTTGGATCCACACCATCTTGATGGGAATCCTTGGAGTTGTAGTCGTACTTGATGAAGTGGAACTTGAAGTAGTCTTGGGAATCCACTTGACTAAGGTCTTAGGAGCTTCTTCAAATGCATCAATTTCCTCTTGAAGCTTGTCCTTGCCTTTTTGCTTGTAGTCTTGTGGTGGAAGATCATCTTGAGTTTGTGTCCCCTTGAAAGAAGTAGGATCATACTTCTCTTGTTGAGGAACAAACTTTGTATTGGGGTATTGATCTTCTTTCCACTCAACTCCATTGGCATTGAACTTTCGTTCAAAACCAACACCTTGATTCTTCCGGTGCCTTCCTTGCTTGCGTACAATCTCCTCGAATTGCTTACTTCCGGCCAGGCTTTTGTACACTCCTTTCTCTATGATTCCCTTCAATAAGCTATTTTCTTGCTCAAGAGTAACTTGGCTAAGAGAATCGTTAGTGGAATCAAGAGAACTACTAGAAGCAACAATATTGGATTTAACATGATCATTATTACTACTAGAGGAAGAATCTTTCTTGTTCTTGTTATTAGAATTGACTTGAGGCATGTAAGTGGATAAGAGTAAATGCTTGGCAATGTAACAAGAACTTTTCTTGCGGAGATCATCATTGATTGCCTTTAAGAACTCATGCTCTTGCTCAAGATTGAGCTTTTCAAAGCGTAGCTTCTCATGAGCTCTTAAAAGTTCTCGATGATCTTCGAAGATAGTTTCATGAGCTAACTTAAGATTTTTAGTTCTTTAGTTAGAGCCTCAATTTTCTCCTTATCATTGTCATTCGTTTTATCTTGATTAGCATGATTAATAGACGTTTCATCATAGTATTCATCACTAGAGTTGTCAACAAGTAAATCATCATCACCTAACAAGTCATCCTCATCACTATTGAAATCAACATACTCAGGGTGAGTTACCTTAGGACCTTTGGCCATGAAGCATCTTCCAATTCCTTCATTTGGTGAGTCAAATATGTCGAAGGAGTTGTTTGACACAAGTGCTAGACCGGCAACACCTTCATCTTGAGTATATTCGGAATCTGAGTGATAACTTCTCTCAGAGTGGTTGTCGGAGTCGGAGCCGGATACCCATTCACCAACATGAGCTTGATGTCTTTTTTTTGTGTAGCTCCTTGATGATTTTTCCTTTTTTTCTAAATCCTTGCTCCTCCATGAGTATCTTCGTTCATAATGATCATCTCTACTCCTTCTCTCTCTTGATGGTGATTCTTCTCTTTTGCCTCTTCTTTTTGGAGAATCTTCTCTTCTTTTGTAGGGAGCCGTACACTCATTGGAATAGTGTCCGGGTCTTCCACAGTTGTAGCAGTTTCGCTCTCGACTAGAAGATCTTTTGTCATTGTAGGACCTTGACTTGGAGCTTCTATCTTTGCTTCTACTCTTGTAGAACTTGTTGAAGTTCTTCACCATTAGGCTCAATTCTTTGTTGAAGTTTTGTTTCTCACTTGATGATGTGGGGGCTTCACATGAGGCTTTGTAGGCACCACTTGATTTGTTGTGAAGTTCCTTTTTATCCTTGAGCGACATCTCATGAGCAACAATTCTTCCAATGACCTCCGTTGGCTTGAGATCTTTGTAATTGGGCATCATCTGAATCAATGTGCACACGGTATCATATTTTCCATCCAAGGCTCTTAGGATCTTCTTGATGATGAATCTGTCGGTCATCTCTTCACTCCCTAAGCCGACAATCTCGTTTGTGATGAGAGCAAGCCTAGAGTACATTTCAGCGACACCTTCACCATCCTTCATTTTGAACTTGTCAAGTTGACTTTGAAGCACATCCAATTTGGATTCCTTGACGGAGTCGGTACCTTCGTGCATATCAACCAAAGTATCCCAAATTTCCTTTGCATTCTCAAGACGGCTGATTTTGTTGAATTCTTCGGGGCATAATCCGTTGAAGAGAATATCACAAGCTTGAGCGTTGTATTGTAGCATCTTCAACTCATCCGCGATAGCTTCACAGTTTGGTTCCTTCCCGTCGAAGAAGTCACCTTGCAAACCAACACACACAATAGCCCAAACGGCGGGGTTATGTCCAAGAATATGCATTTTCATTTTATGCTTCCAACTAGCAAAATTAGTACCATCAAAGTAAGGACCTCTACGGTGACAATTTCCCTCGCTAGACACCATACTCTCCTAGGTTGTGAAACCAAGGCTATGACCACCAAAAGCTATGGAAATCAAAGCAAATGGAGACCAAAGCTCTGATACCACTTGTAGGATCGGAAGTATGTCTAGAGGGGGGTGATTAGACTACTTGACCAAATAAAAACTTAGCCTTTTCCCAATTTTAGTTCTTGGCAGATTTTAGCAATTTTAGGACAAGTCAAGCAATCATCACACAATTCAAGCAAGCATGCAAAGAGTATATAGCAGCGGAAAGTAAAGCATGCAACTTGCAAGAATGTAAAGGGAAGGGTTTGGAGAATTCAAACGCAATTGGAGACACGGATGTTTTTCCCGTGGTTCGGATAGGTGGTGCTATCCGACATCCACGTTGATGGAGACTTCAACCCACGAAGGGTAACGGTTGCGTAAGTCCACGGAGGGCTCCACCCACGAAGGGTCCACAAAGAAGCAACCTTGTCTATCCCACCATGGCCATCGCCCACGAAGGACTTGCCTCACTAGCGGTAGATCTTCACGAAGTAGGCAATCTCCTTGCCCTTACAAACTCCTTGGTTCAACTCCACAATCTTGTCGGAGGCTCCCAAGTGACACCTAGCCAATCTAGGAGACACCACTCTCCAAGAAGTAACAAATGGTGTGTTGATGATGAACTCCTTGCTCTTGTGCTTCAAATGATAGTCTCCCCAACACTCAACTCTCTCTCATAGGATTTGGATTTGGTAGAAAGAAGATTTGAGTGGAAAGCAACTTGGGGAAGGCTAGAGATCAAGATTCATATGGTAGGAATGGAATATCTTGGTCTCAACACATGAGTAGGTGGTTCTCTCTCAGAACATATGAGTTGGAAGTGTAGATGTGTTCTGATGGCTCTCTCCACGAATGAAGAGGAGGTGGAGGGGTATATATAGCCTCCACACAAAATCCAACCGTTACACACAATTTACCAATCTCGGTGGGACCGAATCAACAAACTCGGTCGGACCGAAAAGGTAAACCTAGTGACCGTTAGAGATTTTCGGTGGGACTGACATGCAACTCGGTAGGACCGATATGGTTAGGGTTAGGGCATAACGTAATATCGGTGAGACCGATTACACAAACTCGGTGAGACCGGTTTTGGTAATTAGCTAACCAGAGAGTTGAGCAGGTAAACTCGGTGGGACCGATTTGCTCTTTCGGTGAGACCGGAAAGTTACAAAGGGGAAACAAAGAGTTTACATTGCAATCTCGGTGGGACCGATTTTCTCTTTCGGTGAGACCGAAAAGTTACAAAAGGGAAACAGAGAGATTGCAACCCCATCTCAGTGAGACCGAGATCCCTATCGGTAGAACCGATTTGCTAGGGTTTGGCAGTGGCTTATGACAAGTGAAACTCGGTGGCGCCGGATGAAAAGAATTGGTAGGACCGAGTTTGGCTTGGAGTTTAGGTCATTTGTGGATATGGAAAAGTAGCTGAGGATTTTGGAGCATATCATTAAGCACATAAAGCAGAAGGCTCATTAAGCAACACCTCATCCCTCCTTGATAGTATTGGCTTTTCCTATGGACTCAATGTGATCTTGGATCACTAAAATGTAAAATGAAGAGTCTTGAGCTTGAGGCTTTAGCCAATCCTTTGTCCTTAGCATTTTGAGGGTCCACTTTCACCATCCATGCCATGCCAATCATTGAGCTTTCCTGAAATAATTATCTTGGAATAGCATTTGCTCAATGAGCTATATGTTGTTATGAATTACCAAAACCACCTAGGGATAGTTGCACTTTCAAACCCCATCTTGTTATCCTCGATGACAACAATACAATACGTGCCTTGCTGCCCCTACTGTCACTGGAAAAGGACACCGCAAGATTGAGCCCAAAGCTAAGCACTTCTCCCATTGCAAGAAAGATCAATCTAGTAGGCCAAACCAAACTGATAATTCGAAGAAACTTGCAAAGATAACCAATCATACATAAAAGAATTCAGAGAAGATTCAAATATTGTTCACAGATAATCTTGATCATAAACCCACAATTCATCGGTCTCAACAAACACACCGCAAAAAGAAGATTACATCGAATAGATCTCCATGAGAGAGGGGGAGAACATTGTATTGAGATCCAAAAAGAGAGAAGAAGCCATCTAGCTACTAACTATGGACCCGAAGGTCTGAGGTAAACTACTCACACTTCATCGGAGGGGCCATGATGATGTAGAAGCCCTCCATGGTGGATGCCCCCTCCGGTGGGGCTCCGGAACAGGCCCCAAGATGGGATCTCGTGGGTACAGAAGGTTGCGGCGGTGGAATTAGGTTTTTGGCTCCGTATCTGATCGTTTGGGGGTACGTAGGTATATATAGGAGGAAGGAGTACGTCGGTGGAGCAACATGGGGCCCACGAGGGTGGAGGGCGCGCCCTGTGGGGGGGTGGGCGCGCCCCCCTACGTCGTGGCCACCTCCTTTCTTTCTTGACGTAGGGTCCAAGTCTCCTGGATCATATTCGGTGAGAAAATCACGTTCCCGAAGGTTTCATTTCGTTTGGACTCCGTTTGATATTCCGTTTCTTGGAAACTCTAAAATAGGAAAAAAACAGCAATTCTGGGCTCGGACTCCGGTTAATAGGTTAGTCCCAAAAATAATATAAAAGTGGATAATAAAGCCCAGTATTATCCAAAACAGTAGATAATATAGCATGGAGCAATCAAAAATTATAGATATGTTGGAGTCGTATCAGTGGTGCAGAATCTCCGTCAGAAGAGCCACTCCCAAAGGGGGTGGCTCCATCACCGTGGTGCCAACGAGAAACCTCGACAACTTTGGCGATTTTGATTTCGTTGATGGGTGGAAGCTGGATGATGATGCCAGGGGGAGCTGGTTTGCCAGATTGGAGGAGCACAAGGGCGCGGACCGAGGTGTAGTCGATGCCATGGAGACAGAAGTCATCGACGACACATACATCCCCCAGGAAGGCCAGGGCGAAGCGTATGCCGTCTTCGTGCCATAGTTCGTGAGGAAATTCGGAGACCTCGACCTCAGCGAGGTCAGTGAAGATAGCGATAGAACGGTCAACGTGCTCGACCGGCTCAATGGTGACTACGTTGCCCTCGAACTCAATAGGACTGTGGATGATCACATCATTACGTGCGGCGGGTGTGTGGAAAGTGAGGCAGGCGATCCCCCGCCATGAGTCGCCCATGATGAAGGTGGGGTTGCCGCAAGTGTGTTGAATGGCTCGGCGGATGAGAGGGGTGTGGTTGGGGTCAGGGTTCTGGAGGTGTGCGAAGGCAAAGTGGCGAGGGCGGTGGACTAGGCAAGGTGGGGCAGCGACTAAGGGCATGTCCGCGAAGGGCGGTGATGACCCACAAGTATAGGGGATCTATCGTAGTCCTTTTGATAATTAAGAGTGTCGAACCCAACGAGGAGCAGAAGGAAATGATAAGCGGTTTTTAGCAAGGTATTCTCTGCAAGTACTTAAATAAGTGGTAACAGATAGTTTTTTGATAAGATAAATTGTAACGAGCAACAAGTAACAAAAGTAAATAAAGTGTAGCAAGGTGGCCCGATCCTTTTTGTAGCAAAGGACAAGCCTGGACAAACTCTTATATAGAGAAAAGCGCTCCCGAGGACACGTGGGAATATCGTCAAGCTAGTTTTCATCACGTTCATACGATTCACGTTCGGTACTTTGATAATTTGATATGTGGGTGGACCGGTGCTTGGGTGCTGTTCTTACTTGAACAAGCATCCCACTTATGATTAACCTCTATTGCAAGCATCCACAACTACAACAAAAGTATTAAGGTAAACCTAACCATAGCATGAAACATATCGATCCAAATCAGCCCCTTACAAAGCAATGCATAAACTAGGGTTTAAGCTTCTGTCACTCCAGCAATCCATCATCTACTTATTACTTCCCAATGCCCTCCTCTAGGCCCAAATAATGGTGAAGTGTTATGTCGGGGGTTGGGTGCGACATATGCCAAAGGATTGCTTATCATGGTGGGAGCGAGTAGAACATCGCCGGTGCCTGGAAACGGGATGAGGCAAAGACATGCACGCCGACGAATCTTACCCAGCTTCCGGGCTCCCCGAGGAGATAACACCCCTACTGCTGCTCTGCGGGGTCTCCGCATGATCACTATGGCAAAGTGTGTACACGGTTGCTCCTTGAGCTGTTTCCTGGAGGTAGGAGAAGGCAAGGCTAGCTCTCTCCTTCCTATATGATCTGGTCTAGTGCTAATGGATTCGAACCCTTTGCATGGGTGCCCTGGGGGGTTTATATAGGCCTACCCCCCAGGGGTACAATGGTAATCCGGCTGGGCGCGGGTCCTAGCCGTCTATCTCTTAGGCCGCCGTCTTCTCCGCCGACTGCCGAGGCCCGCCGTCTGGTGGGCCCCGCCGACTGGTCCGGTACGGAGCCGTCAGGCCATGTCCGCCGCGGGAGGGTCTTGCCGGCTGCGGATTACTGTAGCCGTGCTTCTAATGACGCTGGCTTGGTCGTGGAGTCATGGCAACAGTGCCGCCGCCTGACGGGCGATCACTGTTGCCACTCCCCGTCTTGTCTGGTTAATGGCGTGCGGGGCCCGTGGGAGGGGCTAGCCGACTCCTGGAGGCCGACTCCCAGCGGGTCCGACTGGTGGCACTCTTGCCGTCTTCTGGACCCCTGCTAACCGGTGGGACCCGCCGTCTCTGGGTCGCACACACAGGCCATCGTGGGCACAGGGTTCTGCCCGCTGGGGCTGATGTCAAGGCTGGCATGGCAACAGTGCCGCACCGGACGGAGATCTCCGATGGTATGGCGTACTATGGTCATGCCTGCCCTTGGTAAGGGGCGGGCGTGGACCTCACTGAGGCCACGCCCCGTCCCGTCCCTCCTTATGAGAGCATGAGGTGGTTGGAGTCGCGGGCCGACTCCCCATAGCCGGCTTCTCTGGAAGCCGCCAGCTAGGAGCCGGCTCATCTCAAAGTCGCCCCTGGGACTCGGCCGTGAGTGGGTAGTCGGCCGCGCTGCTGCCGACTCCCAGAGGCGGCTCTCCGTCCTGGGGTCTTGAGGGGCGCAGCCTGCCCTGATGTCTTGAAAGGTTTTGGGCTTCGGGTTAGCCTACCCGTGGCCCATTACTCCGACAGTAGTCCCCAAAGTTGGTGAGGCGCCGAGGGAGACATGTCGAGGAGCGTCAACAGTTTCTTCCTTCCGGTGGTTGAATTTGGGCCTGGCTCGCCCTCTTCCTTCGGGCCGACTAGCTGGAGCCGGACTTGCAGAAGGCCGACTTGCCCTCAAAGAGTTTGGAAGTCGCAGCGGGGTCCAGGCAGCGTGCCTGACAAGCTTCTGGGTTGCCTCCCGTTGCGGATCCGTCGCGTGGCGCCACGTGGCCGGGCCGGTCTGCCCACCCACGCACGCGACGGGACAGGCCTACAGGCGGGGCCCGCCACTACCGCGCCTCGGCATGCGAACGGATCCGTTGTGGCCGCGCGGGCGGTTGGGTTTCCCGCGCAGTAACTGCAGCAGTAACTTCGTGTGGTAGATCGTGGGGGTCGTGGGGCTCTGGGCGCAGTTAATCCCATGATCGCCCCCTCGACTTCGCAGCCCATGAGCCTATAAGTAGGCAGGAGGAGGGGGGCGGCAGAGCACGCGCGCCCATCTTCCCTACTCCCTTCCGCTCCCTCTTGCTTCTTCTTCCTCTCGCCACCGCTGCGCCGAACCATGCCACGCCCGCAGCAATGAGTTCTTCTTCCGCCGCCGCGCCTCCTGCCGTGCGCTCCGGCGTGTGGGACGGCTCCGAGGTCGACGATGACCACATTTATTTCCTTCACAAGATGCGTCGCCTCCCCGGCCAGGACCTAGTGCGGGCCCGTGCCGTGCCGGCGGGGGAAGTATCACCGGCGCCGGAGGAGGGCGAGCGGGTCATATTCCGCTCGCACCTCATGCGCGGCCTAGGGCTGCCGGCGAGCAGTTTCTTCCGCTCCTTCTTGGAGTTCCACGGGCTCCAGCCGCACCACCTTACACCGAACATGGTGGTGCTGCTGGCTGCCTTCGCCACCCTGTGCGAAGGTTTCCTCGGCGTTCTCCCCACCATCGAGCTGTGGGGGGAATTCTTCCAGTCCAAGCTCGGCACGCACGTCGCCGGCGTGCCAGCCTAGTGCGGTGCATTCATCGCGATGCGGAGAACGGGGGCCGACAAACCGTTCCCCACCATTACGCTGATCAAATCGGTGAAGATGTGGCAGCGATCTTATTTTTACGTGAAGAACGTCGCCCCAGAAGGCGACTGGGTCAACCTACCGGCCTACGAAGCCGACACGCCGGTAGGAAGGCTCCCCAGTTGGTCCCACTGGGCCAAGACATTGACTCCTGCTGGCGCCGCCGCCGTCGCACTACTCCGAGTGCTGACGCAGTCGGAGGGTCTGACCGGGGCCAACCTGCTGGCCGCCTTCGTGGCGCGCCGAGTCCTCCCACTCCAAGGCCGGCCTCATCTGATCTGCCAGATGAGCGGCCACCGGGACCCGAGTCGGATGTGCTCCAAGGACATGCCCCGCGCAGAGGTGGCGGACACGGTGAACTACATCGCGAACTGCGGCCTCTCGGCGGATTGGCGGTTCGGCAAGGAGCTGTACTCGCGCGCCAACCCCCCGCCTGTTGTGAGTCGTCTCTTCTTCTTCTGTTGCTTTCTTTTGCATCCGAATCCGACTTCTAATCTTTTTTAGTCTTTGAATCAGAACCCTCTCGTCCAGCCTTCGGCCGGCTCCACGGGACCAGCCCGCCAGTTCGTCCCCGACCAAGCGGAGAGCGACGTCGACGACCCCGACTTGGGGGCGGCGGCGATGGAGGCCACCGCCGAAGGAGGAGGAAGAGGAGGAGGAGGCGGCTTCAGGCCCTTGGCCACCTTTGCCGACTGGACTGATGATGACGCCGAGGGGGAAGGCTTCCCGTGCCACCAGCCAAAGGCCGGCCAGCCCGGCGCGAGTTCCTCCGCCGTCTTGGATGGTCAAGGCGGTGCGAGGAAGCGCCAGGCCGGGCCGAGTACGCTTGGCAGCCGGACGAAGAAGTTCAAGGGGGCGGCCGCCGCGACCAAGCGCGAAGAGGCAGTCGCGAAAGCCAACCGCTTCCGCAGGGAAGTGAAGAAGCCGCCGCTGGTCTCTACGTAAGTGCCTCCGCCCTTTGTCTTATTTTCTGTTTTTTGATCTTGTCTAAGTCTTTTTCATGCTTCCCCCGCTCCAGGGCTCCCCTCACCCTTGAGAGGGTCGCCGCCGCCTCCATCATGGGGTCGGTAGAGACGTCCGCCACTACTCGGCGGATTGACCCTGCGGCCAACCTCCGGGAGGCGACGGAGCAGAACGCGCAGGAGAAGCGCGACGAGGAAGAAGCCGCCCGCCCGGGGAAGGCGGAGGCCGAGAAGGCGGCCGCCTCCGCCCAGAAAAAGCTGGATGAGGCCGAGGCCGCCGTCGCGGCAAGGCGGCAGGCTGAGGAAGCCGCGCACCGCCAATCGGCAGTGTTTGTCATCCCGCTGAACTCAGCGTGGCCGCCTCCGGAGGTCACAGTGCAGTCGTTGGAAGCCGGCGGCGAGTTCCCGATCATCGAGAGGGGAGGCGGCGATGCCTCCATGTCGGGCACGGTCGCGCCGCCGCCGCCACCCCCACCACCATCTGGGGCGCACGTGATAAACAGCCGGCGGACCCGCCGGTGCCGCCGACTAAGGACGAAGCCGTGGCGAAGCTACTCCTTCAAGTCGGCTTGCTAGCGCGCCGCCGTCTTGAGAAGGCGACTTCGGCGCCGCGCCCCTTGGAGAGCGGTGCCGCCAGCTCGACAATCCCAGACGACGAGGCGACGAGCGCCGCGCCCATTGGGTTGGTGCGAGGAGGCGGCACAGGCCCGCTGAACCAGGCGCTTCTGGACGTCCAGGCTAAGCTGTGAGCCGAGGGCGACGCCATCCAGAGCTGCACCAAGGCGCACCTGGCGTCGCGGGCTACCATCCGGGTAATTGTTTTTTCTCTTGTCTCCGTCTTCTTGTTCTTCTTTGTGGGGGCGCGCCAGCGCACCCACTGGGTGTAGTCCCCGAGTTCCGGGCCGGCTGCTGAGCAGGCGGCTCGGAACTCCATTTGGCGAGTTCCAAGTACTTACTTTTGTTTGAAATACTTATTACAGGATTATCACAACCTCCGGGACACCGCCTTCAACCGCAATGTTGAGGAGCTGGGCAAGCGGACTGCCGACTTGTCGGAGAGCCGGAGTGAGTTCTCTTTCTTCTTCGCGGGGGCGCGCTGGCGCACCCCGTGAGCTGTAGTCCTCGAGATTTGGGCTGACTGCTGAGCAGTCGGGCCGGATCTTCTTGGCGACCTTCTTTGTTGATGACTTAACGTCTTCTTTCTTCTTTTTCTTCAGAGGCCAATGCCACTCTTTAGCAGCAACTGGGCGAAGCCAACACCACCTTGCGTGCCAAGGGGGAGGAGTGCAGCAAGCTCGCCGCAGAGCGTGACCTCCTGGCTGCACAGCTGGCGGAGCAGAAGGAGCTGCTTAAGAAGGTGCGGGAGGAGGCAGACGAGAAGGAGACTGCCCTCCTGGCCGAGTTCGCAAGCGAGCGCTCCTCCTGGACTGACAAGGAGGCATTGCTGGCCTCTGGCTTCCACGAGATCGAGGAAATCGTCAACGGTAAGCTTCTTTACTTTTCTTCTTTGAGTTGCCGACTATAGGTCGGGCCGACTCCTGGTTTTTTGACTTGCTCTTCCTTCTTTTCGCCTCGGTAGACTTCTTCCCCGGCTACTCGCAAGCCGCCAATCAAGCCATCGAGGCTGATCGCGAGAGGCGAAGGGAAGAAGGCGCGGAGGTCGCCGCCGATGCCCCCCGGACCCTTGGCGAGCAGATTCTGAGCATTGAGGCTCGCCTGCGGCCTGCCCACCGGATGCTGCGCTGGCTTCAATGTGTCGGCGCCAAGGCGATCTCTGCCCTGTGGCCAGACATGCAGGCACTGCGCACCCCTAGTCGGACTGCCGACTGGCTGGAGGTCGCAGCTGGCCGTCTTGAGGCTTGGAAAGGTTCCTCGGCCCCGGCTGGAGCGCGCCGGGCCTTGGAATTCGTCAAGGCGTGGTATCCGGGGCTGGACCTGGACCGGCTGGCCACGCTTCGGTCAGAGGCCCAGCCAGAGCTGGCAGCCGTGGAAGACGCCCTCGTCAAGCATGCCGCGGCGATCGCCGAGTACACCGACACCAGCGTCTTCGTCCCTGAGCGGGCTGAAGACGGCGAGGAGGCACCGTCGGAGTGGTTTGGGATGAACCCAGACTACGACGAGGACTTGGCGTAGGTGATCGGCTCCAGCGTCAAGGAGGAAGGCGAGGCGGAGGATGGAGGTGCCAGAAGGCGGAGCGGACGGCCAGCCTCAGCTCGACCGCGCCTCCAACAACGAGCCACGCCCAACCGAGCCGGCTGCCACCGGAGGTGATCAAGCCGGGACTGCCCAGCCGGCCGCCCCAACGTCTGACACCATCATCTCCGCCGACCCTCCGAACCCGTCTGCCGGTTCCTAGGCTGCTGCCTTGTCTTTATTTTATCTATTTAGTAGTCTTTGAAGAACTTGTTAATTCGCACAATTCCACCCACGGGGTGTATTTTAAACTTTTGCTCGAAGATTCGGCCATGGGCCTATGTTATGTAAATATTCATCCGAGTTCTATCTTTTCTTGCTCATTGCTACTTTGGCTTTTTCCTTTGCCGCCTTCCCTTAGTTGTCGTCTTGCCAGCCGGACAACCGCTCTGCGGACTGCCGTTGGATCAAATGTTTGGCTACTTTTGGGAAGGCAAGTACTTAGCCGTTTTAGAGTTTCTTAGCAAGTTAAATAGAAGGCGGCAAGCCAACTGCTCAAGAGTCGGTTTGCGAAGAGAGGCTGGAAGCCGTCTTAAGCTATGTTTATGCTTTGAGTCCTTAGCCATTTTTCATGTGGGCATCCATTCTTCCTTACTCCTGCCCGCTAGACAGTCGCTCTGCGAGCTGCGGCTTCTGGCAGGAGACGGCTTAGGCACCACACACTACTTGTCCGACTGCAAGAAGCATTTCATAGCGCAAGGCGGCGAGTACCCGAGCCGACTAGTTGAACCCGGTGCCAAGCGGCATAGCAAAGAGTAGCGTACTCTAAGGCATAATTATTATCATATAGATAACAAAAACGGGCAGTCCCCGAGCTCGTCTCGGGGGGCCCGAAGTCTTGGTACCTAAATACAAAAGGTGACGTGGTACATACTGCATCAACTGTAAAATCTTCGGAGGAGATTTGCATTCCATGGCCGCTCCGTCTCTTTGCCGGAGTCATCCCTCTTACGTGCCCGGGGCTTCTGAGCGTCGATTAGGTAGTAGGAGTCATTGCCCAGCACTTTGCTGATGATCAAAGGGCCTTCCCAAGGCGCCGACAGCTTGTGCTGGCCGGCTGTTCGCTGGATCAGTCAGAGCACAAGGTCGCCCTCTTGGAAAGATCTCGACCTGACCTTTCTGTTGTAGTATCGGCGCATGCTCTGCTGGTAGATGCTGGACCGGCTGAGTGCTAACAGCCGGCCCTCTCCCAGCAGATCGACGCCGTCTTGGCGTGCTTCTTCTGCTTCCTCCTTGGTGTACATGGTGACTCGCGGGGAGTCAAACTCTATGTCCGTTGGGATGACGGCTTCGGCACCATAGACGAGGAAGAAGGGCGTGAAGCCGGTCGACTTGTTTGGAGTCGTGCGCAGACTCCAGAGGACGGCTGGCAACTCGTCAAGCCAACAGCCGGCCGAACGCTCCAGCGGTTCGACCAGTCGAGGCTTGATGCCAGACAGGATGAGGCCGTTTGCTCGCTCCACTTGGCCGTTTGACTGCGGATGGGCAACAGAAGCTAAGTCCAGTCGGATGCCCTGTGTCGCGCAGAAACGAGCCAAGGCACCCTTGGCAAAGTTTGTGCCGTTGTCGGTGATGATGCTGTGTGGTATGCCATACCAAATTGTGATGTTGGAGATGAAGGTCACGACAGTCGGGCCATTCAACTTCTTGATGCTCTTTGCTTCTATCCACTTGGTGAACTTATCCACGGCGACAAGTAAGTGAGTTAGGCTGCCTCGCGCTGTCTTCAATGGTCCCACCATGTCCAGGCCCCAAACTGCAAAGGGCCAGGCGATGGGGATAGTCTTGAGTGCGGAAGCCGGCTGATGCGGCTTGGAGCGGAACTTCTGGCACCCCTTGCATTTTTGGACCAATTCCTTGGCCTCTTCTAGGGCAGTTGGCCAGAAGAAACCATGTCGAAAGGCTTTGGCGACGAGTGCCCTTGAGGCCGCATGGTGGCCGCACTCGCCTTGATGGATGTCTTTGAGAATTGTTTGGCCTTGCTCTGGCTCAACGTAGCACTGGTAGACGCCCGTGACGCTGCGCTTGACCAGCTCTCTGTTGATTATGGTGTAGGCTGCTGCTCGGCGTTGTACTTGCCGAGCTAGGATCTCATCGGTTGGCAGCTCTTTGCTCACCAGAAATTTGAGGATGGGCTGGGACCATGAGGGTGCTGCTATTTCTTCGACTGCCAGAACTGCGACTTGGACGAGGGCGGCTGGGCTGGAGTCCGCGGCCGCTTGCTGGATCGATGAAGTCCCCGGGCCGACTGGTGCAGTCCCCGGGCCGAGTTCTGGAGTCTTGGGGCTGGTCGCCGCAGTCCCCGGGTCGGGTTCTGAAGTTCCCGGGCCGGCTTCGGCTGCGGCGTTCTTGGAACCATCTGTAAGAACTCTCGTGCCGTCTGCTGGGGCTCTTGAGTCGGATCCGACTTCTTCGGGGGGAGCCGGCACAAAGATGGAGTCTGATTCTGATGAAGGCTTGACACACGGCTTGAGGAGGCGCTGAAGGGCGACGCCGGATGGTATTGCTTGGCGGGTAGAGCCGATTCGTGCCAGGGTTTCTGCTTGGTTGTTGTCATTTCTTGGCACGTGAAGGAACTCGCACCCCTCGAAATATCCGCTGAGCTGCTGTACGAGGAAACGGTAGCTCGCCATCTTTGCATCTTTGGCGTCCCAGTCGCCAGATGACTGCTGGACCACCAAGTCGGAGTCGCCATAACACAGGATCCGGTGAATGCCAAGTTCTTTGGCAAGCCGGAGCCCGTGAATGAGCGCCTCGTATTCGGCGACGTTGTTGGAGGCGGCGAAATGGATTTGCAGCGCATACTTGAGTTGGTCGCCTTTGGGAGAAGTGAGGACAACGCCAGCTCCCAAGCCGGTGCGCATCTTGGAGCCATCGAAATGCATCCGCCAATGGAAGGAGTCGGGCGCTGGCGGCAGGTACTGGGTCTCGGCCCAGTCGACGAGGAAGTCGGCCAATGCTTGCGACTTGATGGCTGCGCGGGGCTAATAGTAGATGGTGTAGGGGGCCAGCTCTATGGCCCATTTGGCCACTCGGCCAGAAGCATCTCGGCTTCCAATGATCTCGGCTAGTGGGGCTGTGCAGACCACAGTGATTGGATGCTCTTGAAAGTAAGGTTTGAACTTCTTGGCGGCAAAGTGCACGCCATAGCACATCTTATGGTAGTGGGGGTAGTTCTGCTTGGAGGTCGACCGCACTTCGCTCAGGTAATATACCGGTCTCTGGACAGGCAATGCTTTGCCTTCCTCCTTGCGTTCAACTACAATGACTGTGCTGACTACCCGGCTGGTGGCGGCAATGTACAGGAGCATGGGCTCTTTAGGAGTCGGAGCCGCCAGCACAGCGGGAGTAGTCAACATCTTCTTCAATTGGAGAAAAGCTTCGTCCACCTTGTGGTTCCACTCGAAAAAAGTGGTCTTTTTCATGAGCTGGTACAAGGGGAGAGCTTTCTCGCCCAGCCGACTAATGAATCGGCTGATGGACGCCAGGCAGCCAGTGAATTTTTGCACATCAAGCAGTCGGCTGGGTACCTCCATCCTCTCAATAGCCTTGATCTTTACAGGGTTGCACTATATGCCGCGTTCAGAGACCAGTAAGCCAAGGAGTTGTCCAGCTGGTACTCCGAAGACGCACTTCTCAGGGTTGAGCTTGATATGGAATCGGCGCAGGTTCTCAAAGGTCTCCTTGAGGTCTTCCAACAGCGTTCCACGCTTTTCCGTCTTCACCACCACATCATCCACGTAGACGTGGGCGTTTCTGCCGAGTTGCTTGAGGAGGCACTTCTGCATGCAACGCTGAAAGGTGGCGCCAGCATTCCTCAAGCCGAACGTCATGGTCAGGTAGCAGAAGGCTCCAAACGGTGTGATGAAGGCGGTCTTCAGTCTGTCTGCCGGGTTCAGCTTGATCTGGTGATATCCTGAATATGCATCTAAGAAGCTCAACAGCTAGCATCCGGCTGTGGAGTCTATCGCCTGATCAATTCTCGGCAGAGCAAACGGGTCCTTGGGGCAAGCTTTGTTGAGGCTGGTGTAGTCAATACACATTCGCCACTGCTTGTTCTTCTTCAGCACCAGGACCGGGTTGGCTAGCATTTCTGGAAAGAACACTTCCATAATGAAGCCGGCTGCAAGGAGCCAGGCTATCTCTTCTCCAACAACTCTTCTTTTTTCTTCTCACAGGCGGCGCAAGGGCTACCTGACTGGCTTGGCATCAGATCGGACATGTAGCTTGTGATCGACGAATTCCGTCGGTACACCTGGCATGTCTTTAGGGGACCATGCGAAGATGTCCCGATTCTCACAAAGGAAATCGACGAGCTCGCCTTCCTATTTGTTGTCGAGGTTCGCACCTACGACAGCGTACCTCTCTGGGTGCTCTGGGTCCAAGGGTATCTTCTTCGTCTCTTTGGCCGGCTTGAACGAACCCTCAGCTTCCGACTCCTTAGGGTTGGGCGACATCTC
The DNA here is from genome assembly GCA_032464435.1 of Aegilops umbellulata. Taxonomy (NCBI): domain Eukaryota; kingdom Viridiplantae; phylum Streptophyta; class Magnoliopsida; order Poales; family Poaceae; genus Aegilops; species Aegilops umbellulata. The sequence continues at coordinate 596,688,359 of CP136058.1, read as the reverse complement.
CGGCCGCTTGTCGGCCATCGCCACAACCTGATCAAGGAGCTGCTTCTCAGCTGCGATCACCAGGGACTTGGCTAGCCGACTGCTTTCAGCCGCACAGGCGGACGACTTTCTGTAGTCGCCGGCTATGGTCAGAATCCCCTTGGAACTCGGCATCTTCATCTTGAGGTAGGCGTAGTGGGGAACCGCCATGAACTTGGCCAAAGCGGGTCGGCCAAGCAAGGCATGGTATGGGCTCTCAAGGTCCACCACTTCAAACCAAACTGACTCTCGGTGGAAATGATCTTTGTCTCCAAAGAGGACGTCTATCAGGATCTTGCCGATTGGTGAGCAGGAAAGGCCAGGAACAATGCCGTGGAACACAGTCCGGCTGTTCTGAAGCCGTCTTTGCTTGATTCCTAACTTCTCCATCGTGTCCTTGTACAGGATGTTGATGTTGCTGCCTCCGTCTATCAGCACTCGCGAGAAGCGAGCGACTCTTTTATCCGTGGCAAAGGTGGCGTCCAGGACCAGAGCGTAGGAGCCTGGACTCGGCATCACCTCTGGGTGATTAGCCCTGCTCCAGCTGATAGGTTTCTCGGACCAGTGCATGAACTCTGGTGTCTCTGATGCTACCGCGTTCACCTCTTGCTGCTGCAGCCGCCTGCTGCGTCGATCGTCAGCCACGCTGGTAAACACCACATAGGCTCCATGCTCTTCTGGGTACTCGTCTTGTACTGCGTCGACTGGCCTGACAGCCGGCTGCTGGGGCGGAGGCGGCTGCCCAGCAGGTGGGGGAGGCAGGAGGCCATCTCCCTTGCCGATCCTGGTGAGCCAGTGGCACTTCCGGGTGGTGTGGTTAGACGGCTTCGTGCCGCTATGGAATTTGCAAGGGCCATCAAGAGTTTGCTCGTAAGAGAAAGCCGGCAACCAGTTGAGCTTGCCGCCTTTCTATCGCTTGGGCGGAGGGTGTCCCTCCGGTTGCTGGTCCTCGACCGTCGCCACCTGCCGGCTACTGGAAGCCGGCTGTGGGGCCTTGTGCTTGTGATCGTTCTGCTGTTGCCACCGACTGGCGTCTCCAGCCGGAGTTCTGGGGGCTTGAGGGGCCACTTTGCCAGTCGCACTAACTTGAATCTCTGCCTTCATGGAGGAGTCGGCTGTGGCATGCTTGTCTGCTATGATCAGCAGTTCGTCGAGGGTCTCTGGCTCATGGCAGAGGAGCTTGTGCTTGAGGAGGGTGCCTTCTCTGCACCCGGCAGTGAAGTACTCGATAGCCTGCACCTCCTGCACGCCCTCGCAGGAGTTCCGAAGCTCGGCCCAGCGCGTGAGGTAGTCACGAGTTGACTCACTGGGGCCTTGCACGCACAAGGAAAGCTGGCGAGGCTTGGGAGGTCGCTTATACGTGCTCGTGAAGTTGCGAACGAAGGCATCGGAGAAGTCGACCCAACTGTTGATGCTTTGGGGCTTCAGGCTGTTCAACCATGTCCGGGCCGTGCCCTGAAGCATGAGTGGAACATACTTCACGACAACTCGCTTGTTGCCGTTCGCTATACTGACGGCCGTGGAGTAGTCAACCAGCCAGTCTTCCGGCTTCACGAAGCCGGTGTACTTGGGCGTATCTCTGGGGAGCGTGGATCCTCTGGGAAAGGGCTCATCTCGGATGCGGGGACCGAAACATGGCGGACCCAACTCGTCTTCTTCTTCTAGCTCTAGGGATCGGTGGAGTCGGTCGATCTGGTGGCGTGCGTCGTTTTCTCCGACTCCCTCTCGACGGCCAAGGCGGTTGCCGAGAGTCGGATGTTCAACAGGCGGCGGGGAGACTCGCCTTTCCTTGCGAGGGGGAGGAGGCGGACAGTCGTCCCGCCGTTCCACTGCTCTTGGGCGGCCGTCCTGGTCACGGTCGATGGTGACGCGAGTCCGACTGTAGCTGACAGCCGGATCCTTGTCTTTTCTTCCGCGGACGCCGCCAGTCGGCGTCCATGACATCGCGCCTTGGTCTCGGCGGGTAGGCGGGTCGTCATTCTGCCGTCGCGGAGCATCTGTGCGGCAGCCGACCGCGTTTTTCTCGACGGTCGCGTCGAGGAGCCGCTGGACGCGCTCCGTCATCAGGCGATGCTCTTCGCCCTCGAAATTGTCCAGCTCGTCAACCGCCGCCTGGGCAGCTCGGATGTTCTCCGCAGGCGTGGCGTATACGGGGCGATTTGCCCCGAACAGGTTGGCGATGGCTACGCCGCGCTGCTGGACCGCGCCAAGGCGGCTAGGCCTAGCCGGAGCCGGCGAGCCGCCCACAGCGCGATCCATCTCACGCTGGTAGGCCTCTGACAGGCGCCTCATGCTGGCCAGCTTCTTCGCGCCTTCGACGAGCTGGAGGCGGCGTGCCTCCAGCGTCTCGGCGTCGACATCTTCGGGAATGGGCGCGGTTAGGTCTTGTAGCGCCGCATCGAGCGGGTCATGAGCTCCTCTGCAAGAATGCTCGCCATGATTGATGACGAGCACCTCTGTGACGGTGCTTCTGCCGCTTTCCGCGCGAGGGAGCGGTTCGTCGTAGACCACCACGTTGGTGGGAAACGTGTCGAGCGACACGGTGTCGAAGTCGACCGGCATCGGGTCGGTGGAGCCTACGGACTCCAAGTCCACGGCGGGCTCGCCGGTGACGTGGAATTGGTCAAGGAGGCCCGCGAGGAGGCTCTCGGGGCCGCCCGTGTGTGCGTCGGATGCAGGCTCGTTGGAGAGGCGGACCTCACCGACAAGTTCGGCAAGGCAGCTGGCTGCGCAGGTGATCTCGGCGCCGTGTAGCGCGTCGGCGCAAAATCCGTCTGGCGTGCCGGGCTGGCTGCGCTCACCAGGGAGGAAAAGGGTTCCCGTCCAGAGCGGGTCTCCGGACGACGGTGCACCTCGCCCCACGGTGGGCGCCAAATGTCGGGGGTTGGGTGCGACATATGCCAAGGGATGGCTTATCATGGTGGGAGCGAGTAGAACATCGCCGGTACCTGGAAACGGGATGAGGCGAAGACATGCACGCCGGCGAATCTTACCCAGCTTCAGGGCTCTCCGAGGAGATAACACCCCTACTGCTGCTCTGCGGGGTCTCCGCATGATCACTATGGCAAAGTGTGTACATGGTTGCTCATTAAGTTGTTTCCTGGAGGTAGGAGAAGGCAAGGCTAACTCTCTCCTTCCTATATGATCTGGTCTAGTGCTAATGGATTCGAACCCTTTGCATGGGTGTCCTGGGGGGTTTATATAGGCCTACCCCCCAGGGGTACAATGGTAATCCGGCTAGGCGCGGATCCCAGCCGTCTGTCTCTTAGGCCGCCGTCTTCTCCGTAGACTACCGGGGCCCGCCGTCTGGTGGGCCCCGCCGACTGATCCGGTACGGAGCCGTCAGGCCATGTTCGCCGCGGGCGGGTCTTGCCGGCTGCGGATTACTATAGCCATGCTTCTAATGACGCTGGCTTGATCGTGGAGTCATGGCAACAGTGCCGCCGCCTGACGGGCGATCACTGTTGCCACTCCTCGTCTTGTCTGGTTAATGGCGTGCGGGGCCCGTGGGAGGGGCTAGCCGACTCCTGGAGGCCGACTCCCACCGGGTCCGACTGGTGGCACTCTTGCCGTCTTCTGGACCCCCGCTGACCGGTGAGACCCACTGTCTCTGGGTCGCACAGACAGGCCATCGTGGGCACAGGGTTCCGCCCACTGGGGCTGATGTCAAGGCTAGCATGGTGAAAGTGCAACTATCCCTAGGTGGTTTTGGTAATTCATAACAACATATAGCTCATTGAGCTAATGCTATTTCAAGACAATTATTTCAGGAAAGCTCAATGATTGGCATGGCATGGATGGTGAAAGTGGAACCCTCAAAATGCTAAGGACAAAGGATTGGCTCAAGCTCAAAAGCTCAAGACTCTTCATTTTACATTTTAGTGATCCAAGATCACATTGAGTCCATAGGAAAAGCCAATACTATCAAGGAGGGATGAGGTGTTGCTTAATGAGCCTTTTGCTTCATGTGCTTAATGATATGCTCCAAAATCCTCAGCTACTTTACCATATCCACAAATGACCTAAACCCAAAGCCAAACTCGGTCCTACCGATTCTTTCTATCCGGTCATAAGCCACTGCCAAACCCTAGCAAATCGGTTCTACCGATAGGGATCCCAGTCATACCGAGATGGGATTGCAATTTCTCTGTTTCCTTTTCGTAACGTTTCGGTCTCACCGAAAGAGCGGATCGGTCCCACCGAGATTGCAATGTAAACTCTCTGTTTCCCTTTTGTAACTTTTCGGTCTCACCAAAAGAGCAAATCGGTCCCACCGAGTTTACCTGACCAACTCTCTGATTAGCTTATTACCAAAATCGGTCTCACCGAGTTTGTGTAATAGGTCTCACCGAGATTACGTTATGCCCTAACCCTAACCATATCGGTCCTACCGAGTTGCATGTCAGTCCCACCGAAAATCTCTAACGGTCACTAGGTTTACTATTTCGGTCCGACCGAGTTTGTTGATTTGGTCCCACCGAGATTGGTAAATTGTGTGTAATGGTTGGATTTTGTGTGGAGGCTATATATACCCCTCCACCTCCTCTTCATTCGTGGAGAGAGCCATCAGAACACATCTACACTTCCAATTCATATGTTCTAAGAGAGAACCACCTACCCTTGTGTTGAGGCCAAGATATTCCATTCCTACCATATGAATCTTGATCTCTAGCCTTCCCCAAGTTGCTTTCCACTCAAATCTTCTTTCTACCAAATCCAAATCCTATGAGAGAGAATTGAGTGTTGGGGAAACTATCATTTGAAGCACAAGAGCAAGGAGTTCATCATCAACACACCATTTGTTACTTCTTGGAGAGTGGTGTCTCCTAGATTGGCTAGGTGTCACTTGGGAGCCTCCGACAAGATTGTGGAATTGAACCAAGGAGTTTGTAAGGACAAGGAGATCGCCTACTTCGTGAATATCTACCGCTAGTGAGGCAAGTCCTTCGTGGGCGATGGCCATGGTGGGATAGACAAGGTTGCTTCTTCATGGACCCTTCGTGGGTGGAGCCCTCCGTGGACTCGCGCAACCATTACCCTTCATGGGTTGAAGTCTCCATCAACGTGGATGTAGGATAACACCACCTATCCGAACCACGGGAAAAACATCCGTGTCTCCAATAGCGTTTGAATTCTCCAAACCCTTCCCTTTACATTCTTGCAAGTTGCATGCTTTACATTCCGCTGCTCATATACTCTTTGCATGCTTGCTTGAATTGTGTGATGATTGCTTGACTTGTCCAAAAAGTTGCTAAAATCTCCCAAGAACTGAAATTGGGAAAAGGCATAGCTTTTATTTGGTCAAGTAGTCTAATCACCCCCCTCTAGACATACTTCCGATCCTACAAGTGGTATCAGAGCTTTGGTCTCCATTTGCTTTGATTTCCATAGCTTTTGGTGGTCATAGCCTTGGTTTCACAACCTAGGAGAGTATGGCGTCTAGCGAGGGAAATTATCACCGTAGAGGTCCTTACTTTGATGGTACTAATTTTGCTAGTTGGAAGCATAAAACGAAAATGCATATTCTTGGACATAACACTGCCGTTTGGGCTATTGTTTGTGTTGGTTTGCAAGGTGACTTCTTTGATGGGAAAGAACCAAACCGTGAAGCTACTGCGGATGAGTTGAAGATGCTACAATACAACGCTCAAGCTTGTGATATTCTCTTCAACGGATTGTGCCCCGAAGAATTCAACAAAATCAGCCGTCTTGAGAATGCAAAGGAAATTTGGGATACTTTGATTGATATGCACGAAGGTACCGACTCCATCAAGGAATCCAAATTGGATGTGCTTCAAAGTCAACTTGACAAGTTCAAAATGAAGGATGGTGAAGGTGTCACTGAAATGTACTCTAGGCTTGCTCTCATCACAAACGAGATTGCCGGCTTAGGGAGTGAAGAGATGACCGATAGATTCATCATCAAGAAGATCCTAAGAGCCTTGGATGGAAAATATGATACCGTGTGCACATTGATCCAAATGATGCCCAATTACAAAGATCTCAAGCCAACGGAGGTCATTGGAAGAATTGTTGCTCACGAGATGTCGCTCAAGGATAAAGAGGAACTTCACAACAAATCAAGTGGTGCCTACAAAGCCTCATGTGAAGCCCCCACATCATCAAGTGAGAAACAAAACTTCAATGAAGAATTGAGCTTAATGGTGAAGAACTTCAACAAGTTCTACAAGAGTAGAAGCAAAGATAGAAGCTCCAAGTCAAGGTCCTACAATGACAAAAGATCTTCTAGTCGAGAGCGAAACTGCTACAATTGTGGAAGACCCGGACACTATTCCAATGAGTGTACGGCTCCCTACAAAAGAAGAGAGGATTCTCCAAAAAGAAGAAGCAAAAGAGAAGAATCACCATCACGTGAGAGAAGGAGTAGAGATGATCGTTATGAACGAAGATACTCACGGAGAAGCAAGGATTCAGAAAGAAAGGAAAAATCATCAAGGAGCTACACAAAACGAAGACATCAAGCTCATGTTGGTGAATGGGTATCCGGCTCCGACTCCGACAACCACTCCGAGAGAAGTTGTCACTCCGATTCCGAATATACTCAAGATGAAGGTGTTGCCGGTCTAGCACTTGTGTCAACCAACTCCTACGACATATTTGACTCACCAAATGAAGGAATTGGAAGATGCTTCATGGCCAAAGGTCCTAAGGTAACTCACCCTGAGTATGTTGATTTTAATAGTGATGAAGATGACTTGTTAGGTGATGATGATTTACTTGTTGACAACTCTAGTGATTAATACTATGATGAAATGTCAATTAATCATGCTAATCAAGATTAAACGAATGACAATGATGAGGAGAAAATTGAGGACCTAACTAAAGAACTAAACACTCTTAAGTTAGCTCATGAAACTATCTTCGAAGACCATCGAGAACTTTTAAGAGCTCATGAGAAGTTACGCTTTGAAAAGCTCAATCTTGAGCAAGCGCATGAGTTTTTAAAGGCAATCAATGATGATCTCCGCAAGAAAAGTTCTTCTTACATTGCCAAGCGTTTACTCTTATCCACTTACATGCCTCAAGTCATGTCTAGTAACAAGAACAAGGAAGATTCTTCCTCTAGTAGTAACAATGATCATGTTAAATCCAATATTGTTGCTTCCAGTAGTTCTCTTGATTCCACTAATGATTCTCTTAGCCAAGTTACACTTGAGCAAGAAAATAGCTTATTGAAGGGAATCATAGAGAAAGGAGTGTACAAAAGCCTTGCCGGTAGTAAGCAATTCGAGGAAATTGTACGCAAGCAAGGAAGGCACCGGAAGAATCAAGGTGTTGGCTTTGAACGAAAGTTCAATGCCAATGGAGTTGAATGGGAAGAAGGTCAATACCCCAAGACAAAGTTTGTTCCACAACAAGAGAAGTATGATCCTACTTCTTTCAAGGGGACACAAACTCAAGATGATCTTCCACCACAAGACTACAAGCAAAAAAGCAAGGACAAGCTTCAAGAGGAAATTGATGCATTTGAAGAAGCTCCTAAGACCTTAGTCAAGTGGATTCCCAAGACTACTTCAAGTTCCACTTCATCAAGTACGACTACAACTCCAAGGATTCCCATCAAGATGGTGTGGATTCAAAAGAAGAAGAACTATAGAGTTCTTGAGGGTGACTCCGCCAACATACTTCACTCTTATCATTTTGGCAAGGACAAGTGCAATCAACTTCCACATCTTGCACTAGTTCAAGGAGTCACAAACCCTCTTGTTGGTAAGTCAAGTGACAAGGTAATCTAAAAGCTTTCATAGACATCATCTTGTGTGTGCATCACTCTATGTCTATGGATATCCTTGCTTGTTCCTTGTGGGACTAACCCATGTAGGTATTGAAAGTGCAATTCACTCAAAAGGATGGCTCCAAGTGATCTACATCAACATTGAGCATCCACATCTTCAACATCTACATGAAGTCATCATCGACAAAACCCAAGGTTAGTTCATCCCTCTTAGGGGGGATATCACATCTAGGGGGAGCTTTACTCTAAGACTTGAGTTAAGGCAACTCTAATGATGTGAACACAACAATGCTTTATGTAAAAGTGGTAACCCCACTTGAGCTTAAACGATGAGTATGACCTATGATCAAGTGTTCTCATTTGACTCCTAAGTCAATATACTCATATATAGATGACCTAGTCATCGCCAATTGCTTGATAGATGCTAGAATTGGTTGTGCATGCTTTGTCACATATTTCAATTGCCATTTTATTGTGTGAGAATGTTGGTTGCATATTTTATTCATTCGAGGAAATCCACTTGTAGTTTTGATTGTTTGGCTTTATTTTTCTTTTGCCAAGTGGATGGACAAGAATGCCTAAGAACCTTCTCTAGCTATCTATGCTTTTCTCGTCTCAAACTCTATTCATGCTACATCACAAAATTGATCAAGTCAGATTCGAACCACTCTGTGTGAGGAGCACTCGGAGTCCCCGATTCGTCATAGACATAAACTTCCAAACCTCTTTGTGAGTCTCGGTTTGACCGATACCCCATTTTCGGTCTTACCGAGATCATTAAGTTGATCTATGTTTTCGATCTCGGTGCAACCGATTTGAACCATTCGGTCACACCGAGTTGCAGTAACTGTATACAGTTTTGCATCTCGGTGCCACCGAGTTGTTCCACTCGGTCACACCGACAGGGTCGGGCTATATATAGACACGGGCAAAAATTTGGAAATTTCTCCGAACCCTTTCGCCCACGCGATAGCTCGCTCTGCCTACGTGGTCTCCGGATTGTCTCCTCGCCGCCAGCCGCCCCCAGTCGCTAGTCTCCGTGGCCGTCAACGGGAATCAACCCCGCCGTTGCCGCCTTAGTGAGTCTCCGCCGAACTAGGGTATGGACTCGATCTTTGTGCTATTCCCTAATCCGATTCCTAGCACATTGTGATCATATTGGTTCTAGCCACGTTTGATAAACTCCTATCCAGTAAATGAATCCGTAGAATAGGTTTGATTCTTAAATTTTAGGGTTAGGTTTCCGCCGAAACCATCTCGGACCCACCGAGTTGAAAAACTCGGTCCCACCGATTTGACTTATGCCATTTCACAAGTGAGACTCGGTCTGACCGAGTATTGCTAATCGGTGTGACTGATTTTGGAACTTTGTGAAACCCTAGCAGTCTCGGTGCCACCGAACTATGACTCGGTCTGGCCGAGTTCACCAGTTTTGGTTCCAAAAACTGCTTCTGTATCACCGAGTTTAAAAATCGGTAGATCCGAAATGATTTCTGTGGGAAAGTAAAACTAAATTTTTGAATCATTCTTTTGCAAAAATCTCTGCATTTTGTGATGCTCATCCACTCTACCTCATCTATAAACTATTCACAGGGTCAGCAGTCAGCTTGTTCATCATGTCAGACCAGAGTGATAGCCAGAACTTGTTAGAACAGCCAGTGCAGATGAGTGAGGGCACTAGTCCCTCCAGTTCTTCAGATGAAGGCAGTAGGAGGACTCCCAGCAATCTGCCAAAAGCTGCCACCAGACATAGGAAGAAGAGAACCTCGGAATCAGAGGATGAGGACTATGTGGTAGAAGAGGAAGCCACTTCCAAGAGAGTTGTGCTTAAGAAGGAGTATGGCTCAGCTGCAGCCATCAAGACAGGAATGCACAAAAAGGCACCTGCCAAGAGAGTTCCTACCTCCAAGCCTAGGAAGGTTGTTCCTGAGGAAACCATAAAATTCACTATGGAATCTGAAGAGGAAGAAATTGGCCAGGACAAGAAAAAGAAGAGAGCTAGAACTACAACTGCTAGAATTATTGGCAAGCCTTCTATGAGGAAAGATTCTAAAGAAGAAGAAGAGGTTGCTGAACCAGCACCTAAGGCACCCAAGCTAATGGGTGATGCTATCAAATCAGGGGCTACTGCATCTAAGCCCAAGGCAGCATCAAAGGCCAAGACAGCTCCCAAGAGGAATACAAGGAGCATTCCAGCAGCTGAGAAGAACAAGGCCCCAGTGCCTAACATTGCAGAAGAAGAGGAAGGCCAAGTTCTCAGAAAATTGAAGCCCAAGATCCCAGACCACAATGATGCTCATCATGTGGCTAAGGATATGAAGATCAGAAGAGACTCAGGACTGAGAAAGTGGAGAGCAGAGGATCCATATGCTACCAGGAGGAGGACTGCTGTTGACTATAGGTTCCACACTAAGGAACATCAGGACTTCTATGAGACAATGTTGCTTGATAAGAAGCCCATTGTGTGTGATATGAGATGGGTCGACTGGGACTACATCAAGGACAATGAAGAGCACTACCCTGGAGTGCAAGACAGCTTCAAGGCATGTGGAGTAGCTGACTTTGTTGGGCAGAAGCTCACAAAGTGGAATGAAGAGCTGATCATGCAGTTCTACTCCACAGCACATTTTTATCCAGATGGCAAAATTGAATGGATGTCTAAAGGTACAAGGTACAAATCAACAGTTGCTGAGTGGGCACAGCTTATCAATGCCCCAAAGGAGCATGAGGATGACCTAGACATTTATGCCAAGAAGAAGATGGACCACAACTCTATGTCAAATATGTACAAAGAGATCCCAAGCAAGGCACTTGACACTTTCAAGTTTGGATCAGTACATTATCTTCTGTCAGGATTGCCTACCATTAATTGGATACTGAGGCACACCTTGTTGCTCAAGTCAGGTGATCACAAGATGATCAGAGGCCATGCAATCAACCTGCTTCATATATTTGATGTGCCACAAAAGTTCAAAGTCATGAGCCTCATGGTAGAAACAATCAAGAGGACTGCAGCAGACCAGAAGAGGAGATGTGGATATGCCCCTCAGATCCAGGAGCTGATTAACTCCAAGATGGGCACATGCATATACCTCTTGGACAAGGAACATTTGCCTATTCATCCAGATTTTGAAGATAATGAAGTTGTGATGAACAAGGATGAACCATCTTCAGCCCATGCACAAGCACAGAAGGAGAAGGCAAGGAAGGAGAAAGCTGCAAGGATGCCAACTCAAGAGGAGGCATCTGAATATTTCTTGAAAACCAAGCAAGAGCAGCTCAGTTACTTGATTGCATCCACCCTGAGGATAGAGAAAGGACTGGCCACCCTCAATCAGAATCAGGAGAGCTTAGAGAGGATCGTAGAACAAAAGTTCTATGACTTGGATGTCAAAGTGACAGAGATTCAGTCTGCAGTGGAGCAACTTCAAGATGATATGCAGGAGAGGAAAGGGAAAACTACCACTGATGCATTTGCCAGAGTGCCACGAGGTCCGAGGTTGTCTGCAGTGCCAGTTCCTGACACAAGAGCCACCGCCTCAGCTCCAGCCACGACACCAGCCCAACCAGCTCCAGGATCTACTCCAGCTCCAACTCCAACCACGTCTACTGAAGCCTTCGTCCTTGGAGTGATCCAGACTCCACCACCACCAGTAGATCAAGCCTGAGTGTCGATTTAGCACTATGCATTTTCTAGGAACTTTTTGGTAACTTGTTGCCAAAGGGGGAGAAAAATGTATAGATCATAGGCTTCGAGAGAGAGAGTGTTGTTTTTCTCTCTTGCTTTATTTGGTGGTTTTTCAAACTTTGTTTGCTTTTGGTTGAGATACTCTGATATGCTTGTGAGACATTGATGATCATGTGTTTGATCATAAGCTACACTTATGCATGCTTGATATATCTTATCTATCTTATGTGATCATTCACTTTTCTTGGTGATGAGTGCATGTATTTCATTATTATCATTTTGAGCGCTCCACCAAGATGTATGTGACATGGAAGAGTAACCCATAATTCTAACTCTTTGTGCATTTGCAGTCCAAAGCAAATTTTAAATATGCACAAATTTAGGGGGAGCTCTTACTTATCACATACTTCTCAAAGCGACGATATAATTCATTCTTATTATCATTTGTTGAAGCTTTGATCTATATGTTGTCATCAATTACCAAAAAGGGGGAGATTGAAAGTGCAACTATCCCTAGGTGGTTTTGGTAATTCATAACAACATATAGCTCATTGAGCTAATGCTATTTCAAGACAATTATTTCAGGAAAGCTCAATGATTGGCATGGCACGGATGGTGAAAGTGGAACCCTCAAAATGCTAAGGACAAAGGATTGGCTCAAGCTCAAAAGCTCAAGACTCTTCATTTTACCTTTTAGTGATCCAAGATCACATTGAGTCCATAGGAAAAGCCAATACTATCAAGGAGGGATGAGGTGTTGCTTAATGAGCCTTTTGCTTCATGTGCTTAATGATATGCTCCAAAATCCTCAGCTACTTTCCCATATCCACAAATGACCTAAACCCAAAGCCAAACTCGGTCCTACCGATTCTTTCTATCCGGCGCCACCGAGTTTCACATGTCATAAGCCACTGCCAAACCCTAGCAAATCGGTTCTACCGATAGGGATCCCGGTCATACCGAGATGGGATTGCAATTTCTCTGTTTCCTTTTCGTAACGTTTCGGTCTCACCGAAAGAGCGGATCGGTCCCACCGAGATTGCAATGTAAACTCTCTGTTTCCCTTTTGTAACTTTTCGGTGTCACCGAAAGAGCAAATCGGTCCCACCGGGTTTACCTGACCAACTCTCTAGTTAGCTTATTACCAAAATCGGTCTCACCGAGTTTGTGTAATCGGTCTCACCGAGATTACGTTATGACCTAACCCTAACCATATCGGTCCTACCGAGTTGCATGTCAGTCCCACCGAAAATCTCTAACGGTCACTAGGTTTACTATTTCGGTCCGACCGAGTTTGTTGATTCGGTCCCACCGAGATTGGTAAATTGTGTGTAACGGTTGGATTTTGTGTGGAGGCTATATATACCCCTCCACCTCCTCTTCATTCGTGGAGAGAGCCATCAGAACACATCTACACTTCCAATTCATATGTTCTGAGAGAGAACCACCTACCCTTGTGTTGAGGCCAAGATATTCCATTCCTACCATATGAATCTTGATCTCTAGCCTTCCCCAAGTTGCTTTCCACTCAAATATTCTTTCTACCAAATCCAAATCCTATGAGAGAGAGTTGAGTGTTGGGGAGACTATCATTTGAAGCACAAGAGCAAGGAGTTCATCATCAACACACCATTTGTTACTTCTTGGAGAGTGGTGTCTCCTAGATTGGCTAGGTGTCACTTGGGAGCCTCTGACAAGATTGTGGAGTTGAACCAAGGAGTTTGTAAGGGCAAGGAGATCGCCTACTTCGTGAAGATCTACCGCTAGTGAGGCAAGTCCTTCGTGGGCGATGGCCATGGTGGGATAGACAAGGTTGCTTCTTCGTGGACCCTTCGTGGGTGGAGCCCTCCGTGGACTCGCGCAACCGTTACCCTTCGTGGGTTGAAGTCTCCATCAACGTGGATGTAGGATAGCACCACCTATCCGAACCACGGGAAAAACATCCGTGTCTCCAATAGCGTTTGAATTCTCCAAACCCTTTGTCGCAGTAATGGGCCACGGGTAGGCTAACCCGGGACCCAGAACCTTTCAAGACATCGGGGCAGGCTTCGCCCCTCAAAGAATCCCAAGATGATCGGCCGACTCTGGGAGTCGGCTGCAGCATCACCGATACCCACTCACGGCCGAATCCCAGAGACAGCTGCGACTCCCAATCGGCGACTCCAGGGAGGCCGACTATGGGGAGTCAGCCCGCGACTTCACCACTCTCTGCCTTCGAGAAGAAGGACGAGACCGGGGATGGCCGGAGTACGGCCCTCCCCTACATTGATTACCAAGGGCAGGTGTGGCTACAGTACGTCGTACCGGAGGAGATCTCCGTCCGGCGCGGCACTGTTGCCATACTGGCCCTGACGTCCGCCCTGGCGGCGGAACACTGTTCCCACGTTGGCCCGCATGTACGGCCTGGAGACGGTGGGCCCCGCTAGTCGGCGGGGGGGACGAAGACGGCGAGAGCACCCGAAAACGGACCCCATGGGAGTCGGCCTCCGAGAGTCGGCCCGTTCCTCCCACGGGCCCCACACGCCATTAACCAGATAAGATGGGGAGTGGCGACAGTGATCGCCCGCCAGGCGGCGACACTGTTGCCACGCCCCCACGACCAAGCCCACGTCATCGGAGGCGCGGCTACAGTGGCCAGGTCAGTCGGCGGGGCCCACCAGAGGCGGGCCCCAGGAGTCGGCGGAGAAGACGGCGGCCTAAGAGACAGACGGCTGGGGCCCGCGCCCAGTCAGATTACCATTGTACCCCCGGGGGGTAGGCCTATATATAAACCCCCCGGGGCACCCATGCAAAGGGTTCGATCCTTTTATCACTAGATCAGAAGCATAGAAGGGAGAGAGCTAGCCTTGCCCTCTCCTACCTCCAGAACACAGCTCGAGGAGCAACTTTGTACACATATCATCATAGTGATCATGCGGAGACCCCGCAGAGCAACAGTAGGGGTATTATCTCCTCGGAGAGCCCTGAAGCTGGGTAAGATTCGCCGGCGTGCATGTCTACGCCTCATCCCGCTTCCAGGCACCGGCGACGTTCTACTCGCGCCCACCATGATAAGCCATCCTTTGGCATATGTCGCATCCAACCCCCGACATTTGGCGCCCACCGTGGGGCGAGGTGCACCATCGTCCGGAGATCTGTTCTAGACGGGAACCCTTTTTCTCCCTGGCGAGCGCAGCCAGCCCGGCACGCCAGAGGGAGTTTGCGCCGACGCGCTGCACGACGCTGAGACCGCCTGCGCGGCCAGCTACCTCGCCGATCTTGTCGGCGAGGTTAGCCTCTCCGACGAGCCTGCATCCGACGCAGGCACCGGCGGCCCCGAGAGCCTTCTCGCCGGCCTCCTCGATGAACTCCACGTTGCTGGCGAGCCTGCCGCTGACCTGGAGTCCGTAGGCTCCACCGACCCGATGCTGGTCGACTCCGACACCGCGTTGCTCGATGCCTTCCCCACCAACGTGGTGGTCTACGACGAGCCGCTCCCTCGCGCGGAGGGCAGCGGGAGCACCGTCACAGAAGTGCTCGTCATCGGCCATGGCGAGCGCTCTGACGGAGGAGCTCGTGACCCGCTTGATGCGGCACTGCAAGACCTGAATGCGCCCATTCCAGAGGACGCCGACGCCGAGACGCTGGAGGCACGCCGCCTCCAGCTCGTCGAAGGCGCGAAGAAGCTAGCAAGCATGGGACGCTTGTCGGAGGCCTACCAGCGTGAGATGGATCGCGTTGTGGGCGGCTCGCCAGCTCCGACGGGGCCGAGCCGCCTAGGCGCGGTCTGGCAACGCGGCGCAGACATCGCCAGCATGTTCAGGGCCAATCGCCCCGTATACGCCACGCCCGCCGAGAACATTCGAGCTGCCCAGGCGGCAGCAGATGAGTTGGACAACCTCGAGGGCGAAGAGCGTCGACTGATGACGGAGCGAGTCCAGCGACTCCTCGACGCGGATGGCGCGCAGAACGCGGCCGGCTGCCGAACCGAGGGGCCGCAGCAGCAGAACGACGACCTGCCACCCCGCGGAGATCAAGGCGCGACGTCTCGGATGCCGAATGGCGGCGTCCGCGGAAGGCAAGACAAGGAGCCGGCTGCGAGCCGCAGTCGGACTCACATCACCATCGAGCGCGATCAAGACGGCCGCCCGAGAGCAGTGGAGCGGCGGGACGACTATGTGCCTCCTCCACCCCGCAGAGAAAGGCGAGTCTCCCCGCCGCCCGTTGAGCATCCGACTCTCGGAGGCCGCCTCGGCCGCCGAGAGGGATTCGGAGAGAATGATGCCCGCCACCGGATCGACCGACTCCACCGATCCCTAGCGCTGGAAGAAGAAGACGAGCTGGGACCGCCGTGTTTCGGCCCCCGCATCCGAGATGAGCCCTTTCCCAAAGGGTTCACTCTCCCTAGAGACACTCCCAAGTACACCGTCTCCGTGAAGCCGGAGGATTGGCTGGTTGACTACTCCACAGCCGTCAGCATAGCAAACGGCAACAAGCGTGTTGCCGTGAAGTATGTTCCGCTCATGCTCCAGGGCACGGCCCGGACATGGCTGAACAGCCTGAAACCCCGCAGCATCAACGACTGGCCCGACTTCACCGAGGCTTTCATCCGCAACTTCACGAGCACGTACAAGCGACCTCCCAAGCCTCGCCAGCTCTCCTTGTGCGTGCAAGGCCCCAACGAATCGACTCGCGACTACCTCACGCGTTGGGCCGAGCTCCGAAACTCCTGCGAGGGCGTGCACGAGGTGTAGGCCATCGAGTACTTCACCGCCGGGTGCAGAGAAGGCACCCTCCTCAAGCATAAGCTCCTCTGCGATGAGCCAGAGACCCTGGATGAGCTGCTGATCATAGCAGACAAGTACGCCACAGCCGACTCTTCTATGAAGACGGAGATCCAAGTCAGCACAACCGGCAAAGTGGCCCCTCAGGCTCCCAGAACTCCGGCTGGAGACGCCAGTCGGCGGCAACAGCAGAACGATCACAAGCGCAAGGCCCCGCAGCCGGCTTCCAGTAGCCGGCAGGTCGCAACAGTCGAAGATCAACAGCCGGAGGGACAGCCTCCACCCAAGCGGCAGAAGGGCGGCAAGTCCAACTGGTTGCCGGCTTTCTCCTACGAGCAGACTCTAGATGGTCCTTGCAAGTTCCACAGTGGCGCGAAGCCATCAAACCACACCGCCAGAAAGTGCCACTGGCTTACCCGGATTGCCAAGGGAGACGGCCTGGCGCCTCCTCCGCCTGCTGGGCAGCCGCCTCCGCCTCCACCCCAGCAGCCGGCTGCCAGGCCAGTCGGCGCAGTACAAGACGAGTACCCGGAAGAGCATGGAGCCTACATGGTGTTCACCAGTATGGCAGATGACAGGCGCAGCAGGCGGCAGCAGCAGCAAGAAGTTAACGCAGTAGCATCAGATACTCCAGAGTTCATGCACTGGTCCGAGAAGCCTATCAGCTGGAGCAGAGCCGATCACCCAGAGGTGATGCCGAATCCAGGTTCCTATGCCCTGGTCCTGGAGGCCACCTTTGCCACTGATAAGCGGGCAACTCGTTTCTCGCGAGTTTTGATAGATGGAGGTAGTAGTATCAACATCCTGTATAAGGATACAATGGAGAAGCTGGGAATCAAGCAAAGACAGCTCCAGAGCAGCCGGACCGTGTTCCATGGGATTGTCCCTGGCCTTTCCTGCTCCCCAATCGGCAAGATTCTGATAGACGTCCTTTTCGGAGATAAGGAACATTTCCACCGAGAGCCAGTCTGGTTTGAAGTGGTGGACCTCAAAAGCCCATACCATGCGCTGCTTGGCCGACCTGCTTTGGCCAAGTTCATGGCGGTCCGCCACTACGCCTACCTCAAGATGAAGATGCCGAGTTCCAAGGGAATTCTGACTATGGCCGGCGATTACAGGAAGTCGTCCGCTTGCGCGGCCGAGAGCAGTCGGCTGGCCGAGTCCCTGGTTATTGCAGCAGAAAAGTGGCTTCTTGATCGGGTTGTGGCGATGGCCGGCAAGCAGCCTGAGATGTCGCCCAACCCCAAGGAGTCGGAAGCTGAGGGCTCGTTCAAGCCAGCAAAGGAAACAAAGAAGATACCCTTGGACCCAGAGCACCCGGAGAGATACGCTGTCGTAGGTGCGAACCTTGACAACAAATAGGAAGGCGAGCTCATCGATTTCCTCCGTGAGAATCGGGACATCTTCGCATGGTCCCCCAAAGACATGCCAGGTGTACCGACGGAATTCGCCGAGCACAAGTTACATGTCCGGTCCGATGTGAAGCCCGTCAGGCAGCCCTTGCGCCGCCTGTCAGAAGAGAAAAGAAGAGTTGTTGGTGAAGAGATAGCCCGGCTCCTTGCAGCCGGCTTTATCATGGAAGTATTTTTCCCAGAGTGGTTAGCAAACCCAATTTTAGTACTGAAGAAGAACAAGCAGTGGCGAATGTGTATTGACTACACAAGCCTCAACAAAGCCTGCCCAAGGACCCGTTTGCCTTGCCAAGAATCGATCAGGTGATAGACTCCACAGCCGGATGCGAGCTGTTGAGCTTCTTAGATGCCTATTCGGGATATCACCAGATCAAGTTGAACCCGGCAGACAGATTAAAGACCACCTTCATCACGCCGTTCGGAGCCTTCTGCTACCTGACCATGACGTTCGGCTTGAGGAACGCCGGCGCCACCTTTCAGCGTTGCATGCAGAAGTGCCTCCTCAAGCAACTCGGCCGGAATGCCCATGTTTACGTGGATGACATGGTGGTGAAGACGGAAAAGTGCGGAACTCTGCTGGAAGACCTCAAGCAGACCTTTGAGAACCTGCGTCGATTCCAGATCAAGCTTAACCCAGAGAAGGGCGTTTTCGGAGTACCAGCCGGCCAGCTACTCGGCTTCCTGGTCTCTGAACGCGGCATAGAGTGCAACCCTGTGAAGATCAAGGCCATCGAGAGGATGGAGGTACCCAGCCGACTGTTGGATGTGCAGAAGTTCACTGGCTGCCTGGCATCCATCAGCCGTTTCATCAGTCGGCTGGGCGAGAAAGCTCTCCCGTTGTACCAACTCATGAAGAAGACCAATTTTTTTGAGTGGAACCACAAGGCAGATGAGGCCTTTCTGCAGCTGAAGAAGATGTTGGTTACTCCCCCTGTGTTGGCGGCTCCGACTCCCAAGGAGCCCATGCTCCTGTACATCGCCGCCACCAGCCGAGTAGTCAGCACAGTCATTGTAGTAGAGCGCAAGGAGGAAGGCAAGGCACTACCAGTCCAGAGACCGGTGTATTACTTGAGCGAAGTACTGTCGGCCTCCAAGCAAAACTACCCCCACTACCAGAAGCCGTGTTACGGCGTGCACTTTGCCGCCAAAAAGCTGAAGCCTTACTTCCAAGAGCATCCAATCACCATGGTCTGCACAGCCCCATTAGCCGAGATCATTGGAAGCCGAGATGCGTCTGGCCGAGTGGTCAAATGGGCCATAGAGTTGGCGCCCTACACGATCTACTATCAACCCCGCACCGCCATCAAGTCGCAAGCACTGGCCGAATTCCTCGTCGACTGGGCCGAGACCCAGTACCGGCCGCCAGTGCCCGACTCCACCCATTGGCGGATGCATTTCGACGGCTCCAAGATGCGCACCGGCTTGGGAGCCAGCGTTGTTCTCACCTCTCCCAAAGGCGACAAGCTCCAGTATGCACTGCAGATCCATTTCGCCGCCTCCAACAACGTCGCTGAATACGAGGCGCTCAATCACGGGCTTCGGCTTGCCAAAGAACTTGGCATTCGCCGGATCCTGTGTTATGGCGACTCCGACTTGGTGGTCCAGCAATCATCTGGCGACTGGGACGCCAAGGACGCAAACATGGCAAGCTACCGCTTCCTCGTGCAGTAACTCAGCGGATATTTCGAGGGGTGCGAGTTCCTCCACGTGCCAAGAAACGACAACAACCTAGCAGATACTTTGGCACGAATCGGCTCCACTTGCCAAGCAATACCATCTGGCGTCGCTCTTCAGCGCCTCCTCAAGCCATCCATCAAGCCTTCACCAGAGTCAGACTCCATTTTTGTGCCGGCTTCTCCAGAAGAAGTCGGATCCGACTCCAAAGCCCAAGCAGACGGCGCAAAAACCGACTCCAAGAACGCCGCAGTCAAAGCCGGCCCGGGGACTGCGGCGACCAGAGAAAAGACTTCAGAACTCGGCCCGGGGACTGCGGCGACCAGAGAAAAGACTCCAGAACTTGGCCCGGGGACTGCACCAGTCGGCCCGGGGACTTCACTGATCCAGCAAGCGGCCGCGGACTCCAGCCCGCCGCCTCCCAGCCCGGCCGCCCTCGTCCGAGTCGCGGTTATGGCAGTTGAAGAGATAGCAGCACCCTCATGGGCCCAGCCCATCCTCAAATTCTTGGTGAACAAGGAGCTACCAACTGATGAAACCATGGCTCGGCAAATACAACGCCGAGCGGCAGCATACACCATAATCAACAGAGAGCTGGTCAGGCGCACCGTCACTGGTGTCTACCAGCGCTGCGTCGAGCCAGAGCAAGGCCAAGCAATTCTCAGAGACATCCATCAAGGCGAGTGCGGCCACCATGCGGCCTCAAGAGCGCTCGTCACCAAAGCTTTCCGACACGGTTTCTTCTGGCCGACTGCCCTCGAAGAGGCCAAAGAGTTGGTCCAGAAATGCAAGGGGTGCCAGAAGTTCCGATCCAAGCCGCATCAGCCGGCTTCAGCACTCAAGACTATCCCCATCGCCTGGCCCTTTGCAGTTTGGGGCCTGGATATGGTGGGACCCTTCAAGACGGCACGAGGCGGTCTAACTCATCTGCTTGTCGCAGTGGACAAGTTCACCAAGTGGATAGAAGTGAAGCCCATCAAGAAGTTGAATGGCCTGACTGCTGTAACTTTCATCTCAGACATCACAATCCGTTATGGCATACCGCACAACATCATCACCGACAACGGCACCAACTTTGCCAAGGGCGCCTTGGCCCGTTTCTGCGCGACGCAGGGCATCTGACTGGACTTAGCGTCTGTTGCCCATCCGCAGTCAAACGGGCAGGTGGAGCGGGCGAATGGCCTCATCCTGTCCGGCATCAAGCCTCGGTTGGTCGAACCACTGGAGCGTTCGGCCGGCTACTGGCTTGACGAGTTGCCAGCCATCCTCTGGAGTCTGCGCACGACTCCAAACAAGTCGACCGGCTTCACACCCTTCTTCCTCGTCTACGGTGCTGAAGCCGTCATCCCAACGGATATGGAATTCAACTCCCCGCGAGTCACGATGTACACCACGGAGGAAGCAGAAGAAGCACGACAAGATGGCGTCGATCTGCTGGAAGAGGGCCGGCTGTGGGCACTCAGCCGGTCCAACATCTACCAGCAGAGCCTACGTCGCTACTACAACAGGAAGGTCAGGCCGAGATCCTTCCAAGAGGGCGACCTTGTACTCCGGCTGATCCAGCGAACAGCCGGCCAACACAAGTTGTCGGCACCTTGGGAAGGCCCCTTCATCATCAGCAAGGTACTAAGCAACGACTCCTACTACCTGATCGACACTCAGAAGCCCCGAGCACGGAAGAGGGACGACTCCGGCAAAGAGACGGAGCGACCATGGAACGCGAATCTTCTTCGAAGATTTTACAGCTGATGCAGTATGTACCACGCTACCCTTTTGTATTGAAGTACCAAGACTCTGGGCCCCCCGAGACGGACTCGGGGACTGCCCCTTTTTGTTATCTGTATAATAAGTATTATGCTTCCGAGTATGCTACTCTTTGTTATGGCGCTTGGCACCGGGCTCGACTAGTCGGCCCGGGGACTCGCCATCTCGCGCTATGAAAACGCTTCCTGCAGTCGGACAAGTAGTGTGTGGTGCTTAAGCCGTCTCCTGTTAAAAGCCACAGCTTGCAGAGCGACTGCCCGACGGGCAGGAGTAAGGAAGAATGGGTGCCCACACGAAAAATGGCTAAGGACTCAAAGCACAAACATAGCTCGAGCCGGCTTTCCAGCAGTTCCTCGCAAAACCGACTCCAAGTAGTCAGCTTACTGTTTTCTATCCGACTTGCTAACAAAACTCTAGAATGGCTGAGTACCTGCCTTCCGCAAAGTAGCCAAGTATTTGATCCAGCGGCAGTCCGCGAAGCGGCTGCCCGACTGGCAAAGACAGCATCTAGGGGAAGGCGGCAAAGGGAAAAAACCAAAAGAGCAATAAGCAAGAAACGATAGAACCCAGATAAATATGTACATCACAAAGGCCATTGGCCGAATCCTCGAACGGAAGCTCAAAATACACCCCGCGGGTGGATATGTGTGAATTAACAAAGTTCTTCGAGAAAATACTAAGCAGATAAACAAGACAAGGCGGCGGCCTATGAAGCAGCAGACGGGTTTGGGGGCTCGGAGGAGATGGCGGTGTCAGACGTTGGGGCGGCCGGCTGGGCAGACTCGGCTTGATCACCTCCAGCGACAGTCGGCGCAGTTGGGCGCGGCTTGTTGTTGGAGGCACGGTCGAGCTGAGGCTGATCGCCCGCTTTGCGCATGGCCTGGGAAGAAGTCTACCAAGACGGAAAAAGAAGCAAGTCAGAAAAAGCAAGAGTCGGCCCGACCCACAGTCGGCTGCTCAAAGAAAGCGAGTAAAGAAAGCTTACCATCAACGATATCTTCAATCTCATGGAAGCCGGAGGTCAGCATCGCCTCCTTGTCGGTCCAGTAGGAGCGTTCGGCTTCGAACTCGGCTTGGAGTCCAGTCTCTCTCTCCTTCGCCTCCTCATGCGCCTTCTTGAGCAGCTCCTTCTGCTCCGCCAGCTGCGCAGCCAGCAGGTCGCGCTCCATGACGAGCTTGCCGCACTCCACCTCCTTGGCGTGCAAGGCGGTGTTGGCTTCGCCCAGCTGCTGCTGAAGAACGGTGTTGGCCTCTGAAGAAAGAAGAAAAAGGACACAAGTCATCAGAAAATGTCGCCAAGAAGATCCGGCCCGACTGCGCAGCAGTCGGCCCGAATCTCGGGGACTACAGCCCGCGGGTGCTCCAGCGCGCCCCCGTGAAGAAGGAAATTCACTCCGGCTCTCCGACAAGTCGGCAGTCCGCTTGCCCAGCTCTTCAACATTACGGTTGAAGACGGTGACTCGGAGGTTGTGGTAATCCTATGATAAGCATTTCAAAAATAATAAGCATTTGGAACTCGCCAATAGAGTTCCAACCCGCCTGCTCAGCAGCCGGCTCGAAACTCAGGGACTACACCCAGTGGGTGCGCTGGCGCGCCCCACAGAGAAGAGCAAGGAAAAACAAAGTCAGAAGAAACATACCCGGACGGCCGCACGAGACGCCAGATGCGCCTTGGTGTAGTTCTGGAGGGCGTCGCTTTCGGCTCGCAGCTTCGCCTGGACGTCCAGGAGCGCCTGGTCCAGCGGGCCGGTGCCGCCTCCTCGCACCCACCCGACGGGCGCGGCGCTCATCACCTCGACGTCCGGGACGGCCGAGCTGGCTGCTCCGGTCTCCAGAGGGCGCGGCGCTGAAGTCGCCTTCTCCAGACGGCGGCGCGTCGGCGAGGCGACTTGGAGAAGCAAGTTCGCCATGGCTTCGTCCGTGGTCGGCGGCACCGGCGGGTCCACCGGCTGTTTATCCCTCGCGCTTCCCGATGGCGGTGGGGGTGGTGGTGGCGGCACCACCGTGTCCGGCCCGGGGATCTCACCGCCCTCCCACTCCATGACGGGGTGTTCCCCGCCGACTTCCCTAGACTGCTCCATATAGTCCGGGGGTGGCGCCGAGCTCAATGGGACAACGAGCAGCGCCGACTGGCGGCGCGCGGCTTCTTCGGCCCGCTCTTTGGCCGCGGCGGCGGCTTCTGCTCCCTCCAGCCCCTCCTGGGTGGAGGCGGCCGCCTTCTCGGCCTCCGCCTTCTCCCGGCGGGCGGCTTCATCCTCGTCGCGCTTCTCCTGCGCGTTCCGCTCCGTCGCTTCCCGGAGGTCGGCAGCGGGATCGATACGTCGAGTCGTGGCGGACGACTCCACCGACCCCCTGATGGAGGCGGCAGCGACTCTCCCAAGGGTGAAGGGAGCGTTGGAACAGGGAAGACATGTAAGGACCCAGACAAAATCCACCAGGAAATAAAGCAAGACAAAGAAGCAGAAACACGTACCCAGAGGATAGCGGCGGCTTCTTCACTTCCTTACGAAAGCGATGGGCCCTCGCGACCGCCTCTTCCCGTTTGGTCGCGGCGGGCGCCCCCTTAAACTTCTTTTCCCGGCCTCCAAGGGAACTCGGCCCGGCCCGGCGCTTCCTCGCGCCGTCTTGCCTCGGTTAATGGCGCGGGGCGACTCCTCCATCTTCGCCGGCGGGCCAGTCGGCGAAGGTGGCCGAGTGCCTGAGGCCGCCTTACTCTCCTTCGCCGCCTCCTTCGGCGTCGGCCTCCATCGCCGCCGCCCCCAGGTCAGGGTCGTCGATGTCGCTCTCCGCTCGATCGGGGGCGAACTGGCGGGGCGGCCCCGCGGCGCCGGCCGCGGGCTGGAGGAGAGGGTTCTGGTTCAGGAGATAATAATAATAGAGATCAGGAGTCGGATTCAACTGAAGAAGAAGAAGAAGAAGAAGAATCACTTACCACCAGCGGGGGGTTGGCGCGCGAGTACGGCTCCATGCCGAACTGCCAATCCTCCGAGAGGCCGCAGTTCGCGATGTAGTTCACCGTGTCGGCTACCTCCGCATGAGGCATGTCCTGGGTGCACATCCGACTGGGGTCCCGGTGGCCGCTCATCTGACAGATCAAATGAGGTCGGCTTTGGAGCGGGAGGACTCGGCACGCCACGAAGGCGGCCAGCAAGTCGGGCCCAGTCAGACCGGTCGACTGCGTCAGCACTCGAAGTCGCGCCACGGCGGCGGCCCCAGCCGGAGTCAGCGTCCTGGCGCGGTATGACCAGCTAGGCTGCCTCCCAGCTGGCGCGCCGGCTACGTAGGCCGACAGATTAACCCAGTCGCCGTCTGGGGCGGCGTTCTTCACATAGAAGTAAGAGCGCTGCCACATCTTCACCAATTTGATTAGCTGGATGGCGGGGAACGGGTTGTCGGACGTCGTCCTCCGCATCACGATGAAAGCGTCGCACTGGGCTGGCACGCCGGCGACATGCGTGCCGAGCTTGGATTGAAAGAACTCTCCCCACAGCTTGATGGTGGGGAGAACGCCGAGGAAGCCCTCGCACAACACAGTGAAGGCCGGCAGCAGCACCACCATGTTTGGAGTGAGGTGGTGCGGCCGGAGGCCATGAAAGTCCAGGAACAAGCGGAAGAACCCGCTCGCCGACAGTCCTAGGCCACGCATGAGGTGGGAGCGGAACACGAGCCGCTCGCCCTCCTTCGGCGCCGGCGTCACCTCCGTCGGCGGCGGAGCGCGGGCCTGCACGAGGTGCGCGCCGGGAAGGCGGCGCATCTTGCGGAGGAAGTCGATCATGTCGTCGTCGATCTCGGAACCGTCCCATACGCCGGAGCGCACGGCGGCGGGCGCGGCGGCGGAGGTAGAGCTCATCGCTGCAAGCAGGGCGCAGTTCGGCGCAGCAGCGATGGGCGAAAGAAGGAAGAAGAAAGAAGCAAAGGAAGCAGAGGGGAGCGGGCGCGCGTGCTTCGCCGCCCCGCTCCCTCCGCCTACTTATAGGCCTGCGGGCTGAAACACCGAGGGGGCGTCGTGAGATTAACTGCGCCCACGCCCCCACGACCCCCACGATTTACCACGGAAGTTACCACGCGCATTTACTGCGCTGAGAAGCTCAACCGCCCGCGCGGCCGCAACGGATCCGTTCGAGGGCCGAGGCGTGGTAATGGCGGGCCCCACCCATGGTACTATCCCGTCGCGCGCGTGGGCTGTCAGACTAGCTCGGCCACGTGGCGTCCCTTGGCGGGTCCGCGGCAGGCGGCGGCCGTGTAGCTTATCAAGCATGCCGTCTGAATCCCGCCACGACTTTCAAACTCTTTGAAGAGCAAGACGACCTTCGACGAGTCCGGCTTCCCATAGTCGGCTTGTCAGAGGCGGCCTGAATAAGGTCACCTCCCCACGATCCACTCGGAGGAAGAAACTATTGAGGCTCCTCGACATGTCTCCCTCGGTGCCTCACCAGCTTCAGGGACTACTGTCGGAGTAATGGGCCACGGGTAGGCTAACCCGGGACCCAGAACCTTTCAAGACATCGGGGCAGGCTTCGCCCCTCAAAGAATCCCAAGACGATCGGTCGACTCTGGGAGTCGGCTGCAGCATCACTGATACCCACTCACGGCCGAATCCCAGAGACGACTGCGACTCCCAATCGGCGACTCCAGGGAGGCCGACTATGGGGAGTCGGCCCGCGACTTCACCACTCTCTGCCTTCGAGAAGAAGGACGAGACCGGGGATGGCCGGAGTACGGCCCTTCCCTACATTGATTACCAAGGGCAGGTATGGCTACAGTACGTCGTACCGGAGGAGATCTCCGTCCGGCGCGGCACTGTTGCCATACTGGCCCTGACGTCCGCCCTGGCGGCGGAACACTGTTCCCACGTTGGCCCGCATGTATGGCCTGGAGACGGCGGGCCCCGCTAGTCAGTGGGGGGGGGGGGACGAAGACGGCGAGAGCACCCGAAGACGGACCCCATGGGAGTCGGCCTCCGAGAGTCGGCCCGTTCCTCCCACGGGCCCCACACGCCATTAACCAGATAAGATGGGGAGTGGCGACAGTGATCGCCCCCTAGGCGGCGGCACTGTTGCCACGCCCCCATGACCAAGCCCACGTCATCGGAGGCGCGGCTACAGTGGCCAGGTCAGTCGGCGGGGCCTACCAGAGGCGGGCCCCAGGAGTCGGCGGAGAAGACGGCGGCCTAAGAGACAGACGGCTGGGGCCCGCGCCTAGTCAGATTACCATTGTACCCCCGGGGGGTAGGCCTATATATAAACCCCCCCGGGGCACCCATGCAAAGGGTTCGATCCTTTTACCACTACATCAGAAGCATAGAAGGGAGAGCGCTAGCCTTGCCCTCTCCTACCTCCAGAACACAGCTCGAGGAGCAACTTTGTACACATATCATCATAGTGATCATGCGGAGACCCCGCAGAGCAGCAGTAGGGGTATTATCTCCTCGGAGAGCCCTGAAGCTGGGTAAGATTCGCCGGCGTGCATGTCTACGCCTCATCCCGCTTCCAGGCACTGGCGACATTCTATTCGCCCCCACCATGATAAGCCATCCTTTGGCATATGTCGCATCCAACCCCCGACACCCTTCCCTTTACATTCTTGCAAGTTGCATGCTTTACATTCCGCTGCTCATATACTCTTTGCATGCTTGCTTGAATTGTGTGATGATTGCTTGACTTGTCCTAAAAGTTGCTAAAATCTGCCAAGAACGAAAATTGGGAAAAGGCATAGCTTTTATTTGGTCAAGTAGTCTAATCACCCTCCCCTCTAGACATACTTCCGATCCTACACATGGCAACAGTGCCGCGCCGGACGGAGATCTCCGATGGTACGACGTACTGTGGCCATGCCTGCCCTTGGTAAGGGGCGGCGTGGACCTTACTGAGGCCACACCCCATCTCGTCCCTCCTTATGAGAGCATGAGGTGGTTGGAGTCGCAGGCCGACTCCCCATAGCCGGCTTCTCTGGAAGCCGCCAGCTAGGAGTCGGCTCATCTCAAATTCGCCCCTGGGACTCGGCCGTGAGTGGGTAGTCGGCCGCGCTGCTACCGACTCCCAGAGGCGGCTCTCCGTCCGGGGGTCTTGAGGGGCGCAGCCTGCCCCGATGTCTTGAAAGGTTTTGGGCTTCGGGTTAGCCTACCCATGGCCCATTACTCCGACATGTTATGTAGTCGAAGTTCACATAACACCACTAGAGGATAGACAACATACATCTCATCAAAACATCGAACGAATACCAAATTCACATGACTACTAATAGCAAGACTTCTCCCATGTCCTCAGGAACAAACGTAACTACTCACAAAGCTTATTCATGTTCATAATCAGAGGGGTATTAATATGCATAAATGATCTAAACATATGATCTTCCACCAAATAAACCAACTAGCATCAACTACAAGGAGTAATGAACACTACTAGCAACCTACTAGTACCAATCCCGGACTTGGAGACAAGAATTGGATACAAGAGATGAACTAGGGTTTTGAGAGGAGATGGTGCTGGTGAAGATGTTGATGGAGATTGCCCTCTCCCGATGAGAGAAGCGTTGGTGATGACGATGGCGATGATTTCCCCCTCCCAGAGGGAAGTGTCCCTGGCAGAACAGCTCTGTCGGAGCCCCAGATTGGTTCCACCAAGGTTCCGCCTCGTGGCGGCGGAGTCTCGTCCCGAAAGGTTGCTTCTGATTTTCCCTTGACGAAAGACTTCATATAGCAGAAGATGGCCACCGGAGAGCCAACAGGGGGCCCACGAGGCAGGGGGCACGCCCTGGGGGGTAGGACGCACCCCCCACCCTCGTGGCCAGGTGGGGCCCTGTCGGTGTCAAAACCGGCGGATCTCGGGTAGGGGGTCCCGAACTGTGCGTCAAGGTCGGATGGTAACAGGAGACAAGGAACACTTTATTTTACCCAGGTTCGGGCCCTCTCGATGGAGGTAAAACCCTACTCCTGCTAGATTAATATTGATGATATGGGTAGTACAAGAGTAGATCTACCACGAGATCAAGGAGGCTAAACCCTAGAAGCTAGCCTATGGTATGATTGTGTATGATGATGGTTGTTCTACGGACTACAACCCTCCGGTTTATATAGATACCGGATAGGGTTAGGGTTACACAGAGTCGGTTACAATGGTAGGAGATCTTGAATATCCGCACGCCTAGCTTGCCTTCCACGCCAAGGAAAGATCCTTCCGGACACGGGACGAAGTCTTCAATCTTGTATCTTCATAGTCCTGGAGTCCGGCTGAAGGTATAGTCCGGCTATCCGAACACCCCCTAATCGAGGACTCCCTCAGTAGCCCCTGAACCAGGCTTCAATGACGACGAGTCCGGCGCGCAGATTGTCTTCGGCATTGCAAGGCGGGTTCCTCCTCCAAGTTCTTCAAGAAGATTACAAACACCAAAAATAGTGTTCGGCTCTGCAAAATAAGTTTCCACATATTGCCATACAGAGAATAATATTAACACAAATCAAATCTGCTGACGTATTCCACAGTGCGTCATAACACTGCGGCCAAGCTCTTTATATAAATTGTTTTCATTGTTCCACCTCAGCGTGTTTAGCGAGGCGGTTTCCTTGGCACGTCTTGTCAAAGCAGAGATCGTGTGCCCCTTTTAACGGGATTCTCATCAATACGGACGTGGGTAACCCAATCGTGCCCGTTAGCACGTTTGCCTTAATTAAAGGCTAGTCCAAGACGGTTATGGGGAGGGCTCTTGGTATTCTGCCTCTTATAAAGAGACCAAGACCCTGTTCCCTTCTTCTACTCTCAAAACGAGTTCGCCCGTTGCCTCGAGTTCCAACACCCTAGGCTTTCATATTCCAGGCGCACCGGACCTTCGAAAATGTCCGGTTCCGACCTCCAAGGCCGATGGATGACGGAGGAGGACGTATTAAGGTTGAGGGAAGCTAAATTTATGACCTGCGAGACTTCGCACAGGTTCCCTGTTCAAGGACAGGTGATCCCTAGCCCTCAGCCCGGTGAGAGTGTGGTATTCATATCCCACTTCCTTCGGGGATTAGGCTTCCCAATGTATCACTTTGTAAGGGGGCTGATGTTTTATTATGGGCTGGAATTCCACGACTTAGCTCCGGAGTCCATCCTCCATATCTCCTCGTTCGTTGTTGTGTGCGAAGCGTTCCTCCGTGTTACCCCTCACTTCGGATTTTGGCTCAAGACCTTCAAAGTAGAACCGAAGATGATCGAGGGGCGCCACGCAGAGTGCGGAGGCGCTGCTATAAAAAGAAATGCCGATGCTCCATGGCCCGAGGGAGCTTTTCAAGAGGATCTTGGCTTGTGGCAACAGGAGTGGTTCTATATCACCACCCCTCGGGGCACCGCATGGGTGGCGCCTCCTGCCTTTCGCTCGGGTCCCCCACCGCGGCTAGCGTCGTGGATCAACACAGGGTTAGATCGGGGCTTGCCCAAAGACGTACCTCTGCTGCAGGGCCGCATTAAGGATATCTTGGAAGGAGACCTCAACCTGGTCAAGGTAACACAAGTCATGCTGATTCGCCGGACACTGCCCGGCCAACGCCGCCCCCTTTGTCTGTGGGAGTTCAATCCAGAGGGACCGCGAGCTCTCCGGGATTTTATAGGCGCGACGCCCGCGGAGATGTATAAACTGTTCTTCGGATCACAAGAAGTGAGTCCGGATTTGACCGAGGACGTGGGTTTAAGCCGCAATCGCCCGGATACTCAAGTAAGTGACCTTGTGCCCGGACCTTCTATCCGCCTAATTGACTTCCTCTTAACAGCGCTTCTCCTTTCAAACAGGAGTGGATAGCGAAGGCCAAGCTGATTAGGTGTCCGGCTCCCCTTCCCGAAACCAGGCTGGATCCCGTGCTGGTCAGGATGCTGGAGGTAGTGCCCTTGGAGGGAAATAAGGGGGAGGACAAGGAAACCATGGCCTCCTTGAAAGAGGCCATTCCGAAGGGGGGAATCGACAATTCCCCTCCTAAGGGAAAGAAAAGGGCCGCCTCTGACGACCCGGAGACCGTAGCCTCGAAGCGGGGGAAAGAATCCTTGTCAGAGGGCCCGACGCCGGGGAGCCCCTCGGCCGAACTAAACCCTCAAAGGGACCAGCTCTCCAGCGAGCCGTAAGTAGAAGAAGAGTTTTTCTTTTAAGAGAAATCCTTGATTTATATCTGAGAAGTTTTAACCGAAACCTTACTTTGTAGTTCGGACCTCAGCCCTTCTCAGCAGAGCTCGTCCTCGGGGGATCTTCTTCCGGAGATGATGGAGAGCGGAGCGCCTCCTTCTGTACTGCCTAGCAAGGCGGGCGACGCTGAAGTGTCGTCGCGGAGGATTTCTCCGGATCCGACGGGGGCGGAAGGTGGCCATGTGGCCCCCCGAGGTTCTCCGCGTCCGGCCTTTGAGGGAGGCCATGGGACGAGTCCGGCACCATCTGGTGTTTGGCCAGAGGAGCTAAAGATTCTGCTGGGGCGAGCCTCTGTCTCAGAGGAGCATCATGCGTTGATGAGCACGGTGATTGAAAAGATTTCATCCGCAAAAAGCGGATTGCACGAGGCCGTCAAAAGTTTACTGACGGGCCTTGAGGTACGTTTTAAATAATGTACACTTGTGTTAGTTGCGCATAAGTAAAGTGCGCCCTGTGTAGATAGTAGCCCCTGAGACTCTGTGTGTCGTTAAAATTGACGGCGCGCATAGGATCTTAATCCCAGGTCCTTTAAGTGGCACCTTTATATGTAGGTGGCGGATTGTCCGGAGTCAAGCCGGACTGGTGAATTTGCTGAACTGAAGCGACAACTTGATGAGGCAGAAGCCGACATCGCGCTTGTTAACAAGCGGCTTGATGATACTCAAGGTATTGAAATTATCGGGCGATGGTTAGTAAGAGGAGCTTTATGTCAATATCTTACCGTGTGTATGCTTAACGCAGATGGTGCGGCTGCCGTGGAGGGTCTTAGGGCCGAACTCGCCCGAGCGAAGGAACAAGCCAGAAAAAGCGATGCGGCTGCCGTGAAAGCCCTTGAAGAGCTGAAAGCCGAACAGGCTGCCCATTGCCGAAGCAAGGAGGAGATGGCTGATATGGCCGTAAAGTTAAAGAGTGCTACTGTGTTGGGGAACGTAGCAGAAATTCAAAAAATTTCTACGCAACACCAAGATCAATCTATGGAGTAATCTAGCAACGAGGGAAGGAGAGTGCAACTACATACCCTTGTAGATCGCTAAGCGGAAGCGTTCAAGTGAACGGGGTTGATGGAGTCGTACTCGTCGTGATCCAAATCACCGATGATCCTAGTGCCGAACGGACGGCACCTCCGCGTTCAACACACGTACAGCCCGGGGACGTCTCCTCCTTCTTGATCCAGCAAGGGGAGAGGAGAAGTTGAGGGAGAGCTCCGTCAGCACGACGGCATGGTGGTGGTGGAGCTCGTGGTTCTCCGGCAGGGCTTCGCCAAGCACCATGGAGGAGGAGAAGGTAGGAGAAGGGAGGGCTGCGCCAGGGAAGAGGTCACGGCTGCCCTCCCACCCCTCCACTATATATAGGGGCAAGGGGAGAGGGGGAGGCGCCCTAGGGTTTCCCCTAGGGAGCGGCGGCTAGGCAGATTGGATCTCCCTAGGGAAAATCCTAGGGAGACTTGCCCCCCAAGCTAAGCAGGTGGAGGCTTTCCTCCCAAGCCAGGTGGAGGCGCCCCACCTCCCCAAGTAATGTGGGAAAGGGTGTGGGGGGCGCACCAACCCTTAGTGTGCTGGTTTGCCCCTTCCCCTTTGGCCCATGAGGCCCTCCAACACTTGTCGGGGCTCCCGAAACATCTTTCGGTCATGTTGGCCATAGCCTGGTACCTCCGGAACACGTCCGGACTCCAATACCCTTCATCCAATATATCGATCTTCACCGCCGGACCATTCCGGAACTCCTCGTGATGTCCGAGATCTCATCCGGGACTCCGAACTACCTTCGGTAACCACATACTATTTCCCATAACAACTCTAGCATCACCGAACCTTAAGTGTGTAGACCCTACGGGTTCGGGAACCATGCAGACATGACCGAGACACCTCTCCGGCCAATAACCAATAGCGGGATCTGGATACCCATATTGGCTCCCACATGTTCCACGATGATCTCATCGGATGAACCACGATGTCAAGGATTCATTCAATCCCGTATTCAATTCCCTTTGTCTAGCGGTATTGTACTTGCCCGAGATTCGATCGTCGGTATCCCGATACCTTGTTCAATCTCGTTACCGGCAAGTCTCCTTACTCGTTTCGTAACACATCATCCCGTAATCAACTCCTTGATCACATTGTGCACATTATGATAATGTCCTACCGAGTGGGCCCAGAGATACCTCTCCGTCACACGGAGTGACAAATCCCAGTCTCGATTCGTGCCAACCCAACAGACACTTTCGGAGATACCTGTAGTGTACCTTTATAGCCACCCAGTTACGTTGTGACGTTTGGCATACCCAAAGTATTCCTACGGTATCCGGGAGTTGCACAATCTCATGGTCTAAGGAAATGATACTTGACATTAGAAAATCTTTAGCATACGAACTACACGATCTTGTGCTATGCTTAGGATTGGGTCTTGTCCATCACATCATTCTTCTAATGATGTGATCCCGTTATCAATGACATCCAATGTCCATGGTCAGGAAACCGTAACCATCTATTGATCAACGAGCTAGTTAACTAGAGACTTACTAGGGACATGGTGTTGTCTATGTATCCACACATGTATCTGAGTTTCCTATCAATACAATTCTAGCATGGATAATAAACGATTTATCATGAACAAGGAAATATAATAATAACCTATTTATTATTGCCTCTAGGGCATATTTCCAACAGTCTCCCACTTGTACTAGAGTCAATAATCTAGTTCACATCGCCATGTGATTAACATTCATAGGTCACATCGCCATGTGACCAACATCCAAAGAGTTTACTAGAGTTCATAATCTAGTTCACATCACTATGTGATTAACACTCAATGAATTTTGGGTTTGATCATGTTGCTTGTGAGAGAGGTTTTAGTCAACGGGTCTGCAATATTCAGATCCGTATGTACTTCGCAAATCTCTACGCTATATTTGGAGCCATTTCAAATAACTGTTCTACTTGGAGCTATTCCAAATTGTTGCTCCATTATACGTATCCGGCATCTCTACTCAAACCTATCCGGATAGGTGTTAAGCTTGCATCGAACTCTTTATCACCTCCATAACCGAGAAACATATCCTTATTCCTCTAAGGATAATCTTGACCGCTATCTGGTGATCTACTCCTAGATCACCTTTGTACCCTCTAGCCAGACATGTGGCAAGGCACATGTCAGGTGCGGTACACAGCATATCATACTATGGAGCCTATGTCTAAGCATAGGGGACGACCTTCGTCCTTTCTCTCTGTTCTGCAGTGGTCGAGCTTTAAGTCTTAACTTCGTACCTTACAACTCAGGCAAGAACTTCCTTCTTTGACTGATCCATCTTGAACACCTTCAAGATCATGTCAAGGTATGTGCTCATTTGAAAGTACCATTAAGCGTTTTGATCTATCCCTATAGATCTTGATGCTCAATGTTTAAGCAGCCTAATCCAGGTTTTCCATTGAAAAACACTTTTCAAATAACCCTATATGCTTTCCAGAAATTCTACATTATTTTTGATCATCAATATGTCAACAACATATACTCATTAGAAATTCTATAGTGCTCCCACTCACTTCTTTGGAAATACAAGTTTCTCATAAACTTTGTATAAACCCAAAATCTTTGATCATCTCACCAAAGTGTACATTCCAACTCCGATATGCTTACTCCAGTCCTTAGAAGGATAGCTGGAGCTTTGCATACTTGTTAGCATCTTTCAGGATCGACAAAATCTTCTGGTTGTATCACATACAACCTTTCCTCAAGAACAAGGAAACAATATTTTGACATCCCATCTGCAAGATTTCATAAATAATGCAGTACCTGCTAATTCCAACAGACTCTTAGCATCGCTACGAGTGAGAAAGTCTCATCATAGTCAACTCCTTGAACTTGTCGGGAAACATCTTAACGACAAGTCGAGCTTTCTCAATGGTGACACTTACCATCATTGTCTGTCTTCCTTTTAAAATCCATATGTGCCCAACAGCCTTACGACCATCAAGTAGTTCTTTCAAAGTCTACACTTTGTTTTCATACATGGATCCTCTCTCGGATTTTATGGCCTCGAGCCATTTTTCTGAATCCGGGCCCACCATCGCTTCTCCATAGCTCATAGGTTCATCGTTGTCCAACAACGTGACCTTTTAAGATAGGGTTACCACTTAGAAGTTGTACACACCCTTGTCAACCTATGAGGTTCGATAGTAACTTGATCTGAAGGTCCATGATCATCATCATTAGCTTTCTCTTCAACTGAGGCAGGGGCCACAGAAACATTTTTCCTGTGCTTGCACTACTCTCTGCCTGAAGTAAAGGTTCAACAACCTTATCAAGTTCTATCTTCCTCCCACTCAATTCTTTCAAGAGAAACTTTTCCTCGAGAAAGGACCCGATTCTAGAAACAATCCCTATTGCTTTCGGATCTGAATTAGGAGGTATACCCAACTGTTTTGGGTGTCCTATGAAGATGCATTTAATCCGCTTTGGGTTCGAGCTTATCAACCTGAAAAATTTTCACATAAGCGTCGCAGCCCCAAACTTTTAAGAAACGACAACTCAGGTTTCTCCAAACCATAGTTCAAACGGTTTCGTCTCAACGGAATTACGTGGTGCCCTATTAAAGTGAGTGCAGTTGTCTCTAATGCCTAACCCATGAACGATAGTGGCAATTCGATAAGAGACATCATGGTACGCACCATATCCAATAGGGTGCAACTATGATGTTCGGACACACCATCACACTATGGTGTTCTAGGCGGTATTAGTTGTGAAACAATTTCCACAGTGCCAAACTCGTAACTCAGATATTCATTTCTATGATCATATCATAGACATTTTATCCTCTTATCACAAAGATCTTCAACTTCACTCTGAAATTACTTGAACCATTCAATAATTCAGACTTGTGTTTCATCAAGTAAATATACTCAGTATCTACTTAAATCATCTGTGAAGTAAGAATATAACAATGTCCACTGCGTGCCTCATCACTCATTGGACTGCACACATCAAAATGTGTTACTTCCAACAAGTTGCTATCTTGTTCCATCTTACTGAAAACGAGGCCTTTTCAGTCATCTTGCCCATGTGGTAAGATTTACATATCTCAAGTGATTCAAAACCAAGTGAGTCCAAACGGTCCATCTGCATGGAGTTTCTTCATGCGTATATACCAATAGACATGGTTCACATTAGACAATCCTTTTCAAAAATGAGTGAGTCCAAAGATCCATCAACATGGAGCTTCTTTATGCGTTTTATACCAATATGACTTACACGGCAGTGCCACAAGTAGGTGGTACTATCATTACTATCTTATATCTTTTGGCATGAACATGTGTATCACTATGATCGAGATTCAATAAACCATTCATTTTAGGTGCAAGACCATTGAAGGTATTATTCAAATAAATAGAGTAACTATTATTCTCTTTAAATGAACAACCGTATTGCGATAGACATAATCCAATCATGTCTATGCTCAACGCAAACACCAAATAACAATTATTTAGGTTTAACACCAATCTCGATGGTAGAGGGAGCGAGCGATGCTTTATCATATCAACTTTGGAAACACTTCCAACACATATCGTCAGCTCACCTTTAGCTAGTCTCCGTTTATTCCGTAGCTTTTATTTCAAGTTACTAACACTTAGCAACCGAACCGGCATCTAATACCCTGGTGCTACTAGGAGTACTAGTAAAGTACACATTCACATAATGTATATCCAATATACTTCTATCGACAGCCTTCTCATCTACCAAGTATCTAGGGTAATTCTGCTCCAGTGGTTGTTCCCCTTATTATAGAAGCACTCAGTCTCGGGTTTGGGTTTAACCTTGGGTTTCTCCACTAGAGCAGCAGCTGATTTGCCGTTTCATGAAGTATCCCTTCTTGCCCTTGCCCTTCTTGAAACTAGTGGTTTCACTAACCATCAACAATTGATGCTCCTTCTTGATTTCTACTTTCGCGGTGTCAAACATCGTGAATATTTCAAGGATCATCATATCTATCCCTGATATGTTATAGTTCATCACGAAGCTCTAGCAGCTTGGTGGCAATGACTTTGGAGAAACATCACTATCTTATCTGGAAGATCAACTCCCACTCGATTCAAGTGATTGTTGTACTCAGACAATTTGAGCACAAGCTCAACGATTGAGCTTTTCTCCCTTAGTTTGCAGGCTAAGAAAATCGTCGGAGGTCTTATACCTCTTGACGTGGGCACGAACCTGAAATCCCAATTTCAGCCCTCGAAACATCTCATATGTTCCGCGACATTTCAAAAATGTCTTCGGTGCCTCAATTCTAAACCATTCAACATTACCGAACTATCACGTAGTTATCTAAACGTGTATGTCCGATGTTCGCAACATCCACAAACGACGTTTGGGGTTCAGCACACTGAGCGGTGCATTAAGGACATAAGCCTTCTTCTGTCCGCATAATTGCTACTGTCAACTTTCAACAATATTTTCTCCAGGAACGTATCTAACTAGTAGAACTAAAGCGCGAGCTTACGACATAATTTGCAAAGATCTTTTGACTATGTTCATGATAATTAAGTTCATCTTATGAACTCCCACTCAGATAGACATCCCTCTAGTCATCTAAGTGATTACATGATCCGAGTCAACTAGGCCGTGTCCGATCATCACGTGAGACGGACTAGTCATCATCGGTGAACATCTTCATGTTGATCGTATCTACCATACGACTCATGCTCGACCTTTCGGTCTCTTGTGTTCCGAGGCCATGTCTGTACATGCTAGGCTCGTCAAGTCAACCTAAGTGTTTCGCGTGTGTAAATCTGTCTTACACCCGTTGTATGTGAACGTAAGAATCTATCACACCCGATCATCACGTGGTGCTTCGAACGACGAACTTTCGCAGCGGTGCACAGTTAGGGGGAACACTTTCTTGAAATTTTAATGAGGTATCATCTTATTTACTACCGTCGTTCTAAGCAAATAAGATGTATAAACATGATAAACATCACATGCAATCAAATAGTGACATGATATGGCCATCATCACTTTGCTCCTTTCGATCTCCATCTTCGGGGCTCCATGATCATCATCGTCACCGGCATGACACCATGATCTCCATCATCATGATCTCCATCATCGTGTCTTCGTGAAGTTGTCTCGCCAACTATTACTTCTATTACTATGGCTAACGGTTAGCAATAAAGTAAAGTAATTACATGACGTTTATGTTGACACGCAGGTCATAAATAAATTAAAGACAACTGTTATGGCTCCTGCCGGTTGTCATACTCATCGACATGCAAGTCGTGATTCCTATTACAAGAACATGATCAATCTCATACATCACATATCATTCATCACATTCTTCTTGGCCATATCACATCACATTCATACCCTGCAAAAACAAGTTAGACGTCCTCTAATTGTTGTTTGCATGTTTTACGTGGCTGCTATGGGTTTCTAGCAAGAACGTTTCTTACCTACGCAAAACCACAATGTGATATGCCAATTGCTATTTACCCTTCATAAGGACCCTTTTCATCGAATCCGTTCCGACTAAAGTGGGAGAGACAGACACCCGCCAGCCACCTTATGCAACTAGTGCATGTCAGTCGGTGGAACCGGTCTCACGTAAGCGTACGTGTAAGGTTGGTCCGGGCCGCTTCATCCCACAATGCCGTCGAAACAAGATTGGACAAGTAACGGTAAGCATATTGAACAAAATCAACGCCCACAACTACTTTGTGTTCTACTCGTGCATAGAATCTACGCAATAGACCTAGCTCATCATGCCACTATTGGGGAACGTAGCAGAAATTCAAAAAATTTCTACGCAACACCAAGATCAATCTATGGAGTAATCTAGCAACGAGGGAAGGATAGTGCATCTACATACCCTTGTAGATCGCTAAGAGGAAGCGTTCAAGTGAACAGGGTTGATGGAGTCGTACTCGTCGTGATCCAAATCACCGATGATCCTAGTGCCGAACGGACGGCACCTCCGCGTTCAACACACGTACAGCCCGGGGACGTCTCCTCCTTCTTGATCCAGCAAGGGGAGAGGAGAAGTTGAGGGAGAGCTCCATCAGCACGACGGCGTGGTGGTGGTGGAGCTCGTGGTTCTCCGGCAGGGGCTTCGCCAAGCACCATGGAGGAGGAGGAGAAGGTAGGAGAAGGGAGGGCTGCGCCAGGGAAGAGGTCACGGCTGCCCTCCCACCCCTCCACTATATATAGGGGCAAGGGGAGAGGGGGAGGCGCCCTAGGGTTTCCCCTGGGGGCGGCGGCTAGGCAGATTGGATCTCCCTAGGGCAAATCCTAGGGAGACTTGCCCCCCAAGCCAAGCAGGTGGAGGCTTTCCTCCCAAGCCAGGTGGAGGCGCCCCACCTCCCCAAGTAACGTGGGAAAGGGTGTGGGGGGCGCACCAACCCTTAGTGGGATGGTTTGCCCCTTCCCCTTTGGCCCATGAGGCCCTCCAACACTTGCCGGGCTCCCGAAACACCTTTCGGTCATGATGGCCATAGCCTGGTACCTCCGGAACACGTCTGGACTCCAATACCCTTCGTCCAATATATCGATCTTCACCGCCGGACCATTCCGGAACTCCTCGTGACGTCCGGGATCTCATCCGGGACTCCGAACTACCTTCGGTAACCACATACTATTTCCCATAACAACTCTAGCATCACCGAACCTTAAGTGTGTAGACCCTACGGGTTCGGGAACCATGCAGACATGACCGAGACACCTCTCCGACCAATAACCAATAGCGGGATCTGGATACCCATATTGGCTCCCACATGTTCCACGATGATCTCATCGGATGAACCACGATGTCAAGGATTCAATCAATCCCATATTCAATTCCCTTTGTCTAGCGGTATTGTACTTGCCCGAGATTCGATCGTCGATATCCTGATACCATGTTCAATCTCGTTACCGGCAAGTATCTTTACTCGTTCCATAACACATCATCCCTAATCAACTCCTTGATCACATTGTGCACATTATGATGATGTCCTACCGAGTGGGCCCAGAGATACCTCTCCGTCACACGGAGTGACAAATCCCAGTCTCGATTCGTGCCAACCCAACAGACACTTTCGGAGATACCTGTAGTGTACCTTTATAGCCACCCAGTTACGTTGTGACGTTTGGCATACCCAAAGTATTCCTACGGTATCCGGGAGTTGCACAATCTCATGGTCTAAGGAAATGATACTTGACATTAGAAAAGCTTTAGCATACGAACTACAGGATCTTGTGCTATGCTTAGGATTGGGTCTTGTCCATCACATCATTCTTCTAATGATGTGATCCCGTTATCAATGACATCCAATGTCCATGGTGAGGAAACCGTAACCATCTATTGATCAACGAGCTAGTTAACTAGAGACTTACTAGGGACATGGTGTTGTCTATGTATCCACACATGTATCTGAGTTTCCTATCAATACAATTCTAGCATGGATAATAAACGATTTATCATGAACAAGGAAATATAATAATAACCTATTTATTATTGCCTCTAGGGAATATTTCCAACATACTGACCGTTGCAAGCTTCTTGAAGAGAAGGGTCGAGCGAGGCAAACGAGCTTAGAGAAGGCTGTTGCTGACGCCAAGGATGCCCGCTCTATAATGAGAGCGGCAAGGGAAGAGCTGCGTCAAGCCGGACAAATTGCGGATGGAAAGCCCTTCTCACTGTGGAGAAAATTTTGTGATCCAAAGTTTGCCCCGTTAGACTGGATGTGGAGTGTAGAGGACACCTATCTGGATTTGGCGGCTAGTGCTGCTGATGCGACCGAACACTTTCGAGATAAAAAGGATCATGAAGTGGAGAAGCTCTTTTGGTCGCAATTCCTCAATCCAGAGCGTCCACTGGCAGTGGACGATCGCCTGGCCCAATGGGCCGAACTGAATAGGTTGTCCGGACTCGCCATGAAGTACGTCATGGATCATCTGTGTCCGGGGAGATCGAAGCCGAAGAGTTATTTCAGCTTGGTGCAGCAATTTCTTGACGTGGTGCCACGTGTTGATGCTAGGAAGAGGTCAGCGTGCGTAGAGGGCGCTCGGCTGGCTCTTGCCCGTGTCAAGACATACTGGGCAGATATGGAGCCCACCATTGTTGCGTCCCGGGATTCGGATAAAAGCCGAATACCTTCCGAGCACTATTTTAAGGAAGTCCTCGAAGGCGCTCGCGTAATAGAGACGCAGTGCTCGAAGGATGCTATATTATGATAGCATATGTAATCATAAAACAGTATTTTGATAAATTGTAGTGGCATTTTTTAGACTTGTGCCTTCAAGTATTAAGAACACCTCCTGTGCGGCCGTTTTAATATATATATAAATTCTGAAAGATTGCAGTCGTTGGCTTCAGCCCCCACGCATATAGTGCGGGGGTGCGCGCAGAAAACGCATTTTCACACTTAACCCAACGTCTTGGTCCTACAAAGGAGGTGATAGCGCAGCGGACTAGGCAACCGGACTATAATGCTTTAACACTTTCACTTAGCCATAGGAGTTTGACAGTGGGACTCTTTAGGTAGCCCCTTAGTGGCAACTGCGCTTGCCCAAATTCGGGGCCATACGTGCCTGACCGGGAAGCGGCCCTTCGTCAAAGCGGAGGAATCCGATAAATTCCTATAAGTCATCGAGTGGCGACCAGTCTCGCGCTACATCATGACAGTCAGTTTTCGGCTTTCTCTACTGAGGTGCTCGCCCGGCCGAACCGGGGCACAATCGCAGTGGTTCTCCTGGTGCTACCTTAGCCGATAGAGCGAAACGTAAGGTAGCCGAACTCAGGAGCCGAGCAACCCAACATTTGACCAAAGACATGATTCGGAGCTGATGCATATAGTGCCAAAACTCGCGATGCCGAACACTCCCTAAGGTGTTCGGTCTTTATGAGTGCGGGTGAAACAACACCCTTTATTAAAAAAGAGAGCCCCTGGTGTCCAGGTACGAGCAAAAATTCTGGCGTGGCCACATGCCAAAACGCCAGCCTCCTCCTTGGTTATAGTAGAAAAAACCAGGGGATGTATAGCAGCAAGAGACAGTAAAAAAGGTTTACGCAGGGTCTTAATCTAAAAAGAATCCTTAGGACGGGTCCCTACTGCACGTCTGCGCCTGTGTCTCTGATGTGCCGTGTCCTGGACGGGCGCCGCACGACGTTCATCTGTAAAAGAGAGGAACTGAATTGAAAAATGGGTCGTGCGGAACAAAAAGATAATAAACAAAATATAAAGTAAAAAATATATAAAGTTGAGCTTTATTGTCTCTGCGTATAGCCCCCGGTACAGGGGTATATGGCGTTTAAGCCTGCGTTGATGATGGACTTGTGCCGAACTCATTTAGTCCGGGTCCGTGGCCCTTAATGACTTATATCGAAAAAGCCTTTTGGCTAGCGAGGCCACTTTATTGTGCGGCTGTTTAAGCGGCCGCGCAATCCTCCGTTTGGAGGAGGCGTATTTTAGCATGCTCCCTGTAAAGAGATGATGCCTCGTGGACCGGGCATCTTAAGCGTGAGAGATGCATAGTGCGGTATTGCGTTAAAGCGAGCGAAAGCTCCGCGTCCCATTAGCGCTTGATAGCGACTTGAAAACGGGACGACATGGAAGGTCAGCTTTTCGCGACAGAAGTTATTGGCAGAGCCAAATATGACTTCAAGCCGGAGAAAACCCATACAATGGGTGTCTGGGCCCGGTGCTAACCCTTGAAAGGAGGCTTTGCTGTGGCGGATTCTTGCTGGGTTTATGCCCATGCGGTGGATTGTATCCTGATATATCAGGTTTAGTCCACTGCCGCTGTCCATAAGGACATTG
Organism: Aegilops umbellulata; assembly: GCA_032464435.1. NCBI lineage: Eukaryota > Viridiplantae > Streptophyta > Magnoliopsida > Poales > Poaceae > Aegilops > Aegilops umbellulata. The sequence goes on along the minus strand of CP136058.1, from coordinate 596,646,354 downwards.
GTAAACTGGAATCCGTCAATTATTGGATCGAGTATCAGGGCAGTCTGGCCTGCGTTTTTGATATTTCTAGAATAATCTAGCTGATCAAAAAATGATTGGTTTTAATAACCAGTGGCGGGACCCCTGAGGGATAGGTTTTATTGTGTGTACATTTATGGGCGCCACACGTTTTGTTACGTGAAGTGAGTTCACTGTTTTAACTTCTTGTGGGAAGTTCTTTTGTTTCCTGGTGTTCTGCTTCTGGGGTTCGTCCTCGTCTTCGCTTGGTGTATCGAGCCCCTTGTGTTCGGTGTTAAGCCTTCCGGATTGCTTAAAAACCCAACAGTATCTGTGGGTGTGATTAGCAGGCTTCCCAGGAGTACTGTGTATCTGACATATTCTGTCCAAGATTCTGTTTAAGCTAGACGAATCATCCCTATTGTCCTGAAGGGGTGGTTTTGTCTGATTTTGCCGTGAGCCTTTGAATCCGGCATTGACTGTCGTGCTCTTCGGACTTTTTTCTTTGGTTCGGCGACGGTCCTTATTTCGTCGCTGTTTTTCGTTTCCATCCCTGATTTCGGATGTACTTGGGTCGCTGGGGCTGCATCTTGCCAACCAGCTGTCCTCTCCTGCACAAAAGCGGGTCATGAGGCTTGTGAGTGCGGCCATTGTTCTTGGCTTTTCCTGGCCGAGGTGTCTGGCGAGCCATTCGTCTCGGACATTATGCCTGAAAGCTGCTAAGGCTTCGGCGTCCGGACAATCCACTATCTGATTTTTTTTAGTAAGGAATCTGTTCCAGAACTGCCGAGCTGATTCTCCGGGCTGTTGAGTTATGTGACTGAGATCGTCTGCGTCCGGGGGGCGGACATAGGTCCCTTGAAAATTTGCTCGGAAAGCATCCTCGAGCTCTTCCCAACTTCCAATTGTGTTTTCGGGAAGGCTTTTAAGCCAGTGTCGGGCTGGCCCTTTAAGCTTAAGGGGTAAATATTTGATGGCGTGGAGATCATCTCCTCTAGCCATATGTATGTGGAGGATATAATCCTCGATCCAGACTCCGGGGTCTATTGTTCCATCGTACGCCTCTATGTTGACGGGTTTGAATCCCTCTGGAAATTCATATTCCAGAACCTCATCGGTGAAACATAGGGGGTGTGCGGCGCCCCTGTATTTGGGTGTGCCGGATTCTGATGATGGCTTTTTTGCATTGCTTGTGAGAGCTTGCTTTCTTGGCCCATAAATGGACCTGGCTGGGCCATGATGCGAGTCTTTAATTGGGTTGCATGCCGCATTGAGTGCGGCACCGCTTGCCGTTTTATGGTGGCCGTGGGGTCGTCTATCCGACCGTGTGGCTTTTTTATTTTTTGAATGCGAGGGCTCTAGGGACTCTTGGTCGAATTCGGGCAGTAGTTTTCTCTTCGGATAGCTTTTAGTGCGGCGGCTGCCGCCGTATTTGTCTGTGGTCTTGATTACCTTGCTCCATCTTATTCTGAGTGCATCTTCCGCCGTCTTTAGCTTCCGCTTCTGCTTTTTCAGGCTACGTGTTGTGGCAACGAGCCTTTCATGGAGATTCTTCTGCTCCGTGGTCTTATCCGGCATGAGATCGTCCGGAGTTCTGTTATGGCCGGAGGAGGGTTGTCTGTCCTCTCTATCCGCGTTGCCCTGTTCGGACGATTGCTCTGAGGCATGCTCGTCGTCTACCGGCTCGTCCTGCTCTATGGCTGGGTCTTGATCGAGGCGGGGCTTGGCTCAGCGTTTTCGTCGCCGCTTTGATTGCTTTTTGGGGGTTTATCCCTTTTTTCATCCCCTTTTTCCTCGTTGTCGTTTCCTTTAGGGGTATCCACCATGAATACATCATGAGATGGGGTGGCGGTCCAGCGCCCTATAGGTGCTGGTTCCTGTTCGTCTCCATCTTCGTCGTCCATACCGTCGAAGTCTTCGGATCCAAAGTCAAGTATGTCGGTTAAATCATCGATAGTGGCTATTAAGTGGGTGGTGGGTGGGCTTTGAATTTCTTCGTCGTCCGAATCCCAACCTCGCAGACCGTAATCCGGCCTGGGCTCTCCTGATAAAGAAAGAGACTTGAGAGAATTCAGGATATCACCGAAAGGTGAGTGCTGAAAGATGTCCGCGGCGGTGAACTCCATTATAGGCGCCCAATCGGATTCGATCTGCAGGGGCACGGGAGGCCCGGAGTTCGGAGAAGAATCCGACCCCTTGGAGTCATGGGCCGTGCAGAGTGCGGGGCTGGCGTTCGGCTCGATCGCCTTCAAGATCGCAGCCCCCGAGGTGACGTCCAACCGTTCATCCTCAAAGAACGCAGCGGGCTCCGAGTCGAGGATCGGGGCCGGTGCGTGTGCGGCCTCCAGGGCACTATTCGGAGGCAGAGCTATATCATGCCCCTCAAGGTAGTGCGGCGCGCTTGGTTGTGGCTCGAACCCGTCGAAGATCAAGTCTCCGCGGATATCTGCCGTGTAGTTTAAGCTTCCAAACCTGACTTGATGGCCAGGGGCGTAGCTTTCGATCTGCTCCAGACGACCAAGCGAATTGGCCCACAGAGCAAAGCCGCCGAAGACGAAGATTTGTCCGGGGAGGAAAGTCTCACCCTGGACCTCATCGTTGTTGATGATCAAAGGAGCCATCGGGCCTAAAGGCGACGACACAGAGGAACTCTCAATGAAAGCACCAATGTCGGTGTCAAAACCGGCGGATCTCGGGTAGGGGGTCCCGAACTGTGCGTCAAGGTCGGATGGTAACAGGAGACAAGGGACACTTTATTTTACCCAGGTTCGGGCCCTCTCGATGGAGGTAAAACCCTACTCCTGCTAGATTAATATTGATGATATGGGTAGTACAAGAGTAGATCTACCACGAGATCAAGGAGGCTAAACCCTAGAAGCTAGCCTATGGTATGATTGTGTATGATGATGGTTGTTCTACGGACTACAACCCTACGGTTTATATAGACACCGGATAGGGTTAGGGTTACACAGAGTCGGTTACAATGGTAGGAGATCTTGAATATCCGCACGCCTAGCTTGCCTTCCACGCCAAGGAAAGATCCTTTCGGACACGGGACGAAGTCTTCAATCTTGTATCTTCATAGTCCGGGAGTCCGGCTGAAGGTATAGTCCGGCTATCCGAACACCCCCTAATCCAGGACTCCCTCAGGCCCCCTCTGACGTACTTCTTCCGCTCAATATTTTTTATATATTCTGAAAATGACTTCCGTGGAGTTTTAGGGCTTTTGGAGTTGCGCAGAATAGGTCTCTAATATTTGCTCCTTTTCCAGCCCAGAATTCCAGCTGTCGGCATTCTCCCTCCTTATGTAAACCTTGTAAAATAAGAGAGAATATGCATAAGTATTGTGATGTAATGTGTAATAATAGTCCATAATGCAATAAATATCGATATAAAAGCATAATGCAAAATGGACGTATCAGGCGCCAGCATACCAGCCTCATGGAACGGCCGCGACGGCTCGTCCTCGGTGTCGGTGTCGGAAACGTGAGAAAGGGACCTAGTATATTGGGAGGCGAGGAAGACGTCGGAGAGAAGCGCTTGCAGTTCATGGGTGTCGAACGGAGACGTGTGCGAATGTAGGTTGCCTGGTGAGGGTGATGTGGGTGTGGGTGGAGGTGCAGAGGTGCGAGGCGGCGAGGGAGGAAGGGGAGCCCCGTTGGCATTGACCAGAGTGCCGTTGAGGATGAAGGGCGTGGGGACGCAGAGCGCAGTGAACGGCTCCGAGAGGATGACGGGGATGTCTCCGATCATGAGCGTGCGCGAGGCGCGGGCCGCCGTCGAGGAAGAGCCGGCGAAGTCCATGCTGCGTGTGCAAAACGCGGGGTTAGGATGAGATGAGAAAGAGTCGGGAAGAGGTGGGAAGCAGGGCCAGAATCGTCTATACCTACAGTCCCGGCTGCGGTGGCCGCACCGCCAGCAGCGAGCACAGCGGATGGGGTCGCGGCAAGTCTCTACGCAATGGTCAAGGGCGAGGCACCGGAAGCAGCGACGCTTTTTGTGTTTGGGAGAAGGAGAGCGAGAGTGTGGATGAGTGGGGAGGAGGCGCCGAGGGGTTAAATAGGTCAGGCGAGGATGTGGATGGCTGCGGTCGAGAGGGGAGGAGAGGAGAGCATCTTTGTAGGAGGGCGTCGTGTTGCTGTTGGAGCGCGTGGGTGACAAGGCCGCCATCAGGGCGGCTGGGTCCATTGCGTGTGTCAGAGGGCGGGGGGGCGACGAGCTGGGACGTGGTGACCGAGCGGCCGATGTAGGCTGTAGAGAGGGATTATGTGTGATGATAAAGCCTAGATGCTGATCAGAGGCGTCGTGGATGAGCTGCATCGACGGGCCGGCGCGTGCTCTCTCCACCTCGTCGGTTCCCAAGACAAGATTCTCCGTTACTGTGGTTGATGGGGCTGCGCGTGGGGGGACAGAGGGCGGCGCAGCGGGGTCCGGATTAGACGCGGGGCGGGCAAGCTGGTCGTCCAAAAATGGCACAGACAGAGAGACCGAGTGGGGTTCCTGGGGGCGCACGACAACTCCGGTCGCGTGCGGCAACTCCGGCACAGCGTACGGATCTTTTGCAAGATTTGGTGTGTCAGAGAGCGCCGCACGATCATCATTATGCATGGGGCGGGTCCCAGGCACATGCGGGGCAGGGCGGACGTGCGACGAGCGTGCAACCACGGGGGGCTGCTGTGGCGCGTGGGCTTGTGCAAGCTGGTGAGCGAAAGGGCCAAGAATGGAGTCCGATCGAGGGGGCAGAGTAGGGTATGCGAACTTTGTGTAATCATGAAGGAAACGACTGCAGTGGGCAACGGCCGGTTTGAGTTGGTCAAATAAAAAGAGACGAAACCCTTCAAAATCAAGGGACCCATGCTTGAGAATTTGAATTTTGGTTGAGTGAGAGAAGATGCCAGATTTGTAAATATGCTCATGAACTTTGACTGCTAGGCAATCTTGTTTGACCGAAAAACAGTGGTTTAGGGCTGACTCAACTAACAGTTCATTAGGTCTAACAGAGATTGGCAAGAAAGTAACCCAGAACAGGTATGTATGTTGGGTGTAGTGCACGTGTGGTGTAAGCTGGAAGAAGCGATTAACATTAAGCATACGATAAAAAGCTAATACCAGGTCGTTGTCGACGCTCCTTGGGTAGATCAAGAGTTGTGGACGCAGGTGGCAGCAATGCAGGATCGGCCGCCGGCGGCGAGGAAGAAGTGGTTCCAGCAGACGATGGCAGTGGCAAGCAAGGAGGCAAGCAGCAGGTGGCACCCCGAGGCAGAGGCCATGGGAAGCGGATCAACATGCCCAGCTTCCTAAAGTCGCCCATGGAAGCGATGAGCGAGGCAACGTCAGGCAACGCAACAATGAAGGAGAAACATGAGTCTCCATCATCCATGACATTGAAGAGGTGGTGGATGCCGCCAAAGAGGCAGGCAAGGATGAGGCTCATGAAGGAGGCATCTAGGTCAAAAGGGAACTGGATGACACGCGCATACATGCGGCATCCATGCAGCTGTGTGTTTGTGAGAATGGAGACCGGCGAGCAGCATTGTGCCCATGCGACCCGTTCGAAGTGGTCACCCAGGTCGTCTGGGATTTGGAGAAGCTGAGCAAGAGTCATGCATGTTGCCGTAGAGCGAGGAGGGGGCGGGAGCGGTGGCAAGATCCTAGCGAAGGAGAAGGAGTAGTTGCGGAAGCGGAGTGGGTCTTGGGCAAGGATGATCTCAGCTACGCGCGCAGAAGCAACGTGGAAGCGGAAGATCAGGGGGGAGCATTGCGCGACGAAGAAATGGGCAGCAGATCCACCCAGAACGGCCTGGAGCAGAGCAGCCACGACTATGGCGTTGAGGTGGCGGTTGGAGTAGCTGAAGGTGATGTAGAGCGGCGAGGCGAGGTGGAGTGCCGGGGTGGTGATGTCGAGGCGGAGGTAATAGCAGCAGTCGTCTTCAAACTCCACACCCATGGCATTGCCACAGCCCAGGAAGCATCGGAGCGCGACCTGCCCGGCCTTGACATAGGGCAGATCAAAAAACGGCGAAGGTGGAGGAGCGACAGTTGGGAGCAGCTCGTCGAGGGGGTTGGTGGAGAGGGCTAGACCCAACGCATGGGTGGCCGGAGGGTGTTTGGTGGCGGGAGCGGGCTGGGTGGCGGCATCCGGCGGGGAGGCCAGCGAGGATGGTGGAGCGGGAGCGGGAGCGGGAGAAGCCATCAACTCTCTAAGAATAGATCCAATTGAATCATCAACCGCCCCATGGTATATCATGATGATTGAAGAACTTATGGAGCATCTAGATTAGCAGACTATTGTTTTGTAACTGTAAACTGAGGATCCCTGATCCACCCTGCTCGTTAGGTTTGCATACCAGCTCCCATGCTGCCAAGGGAGGATTTTTCTTTCCAAATCTTTCCCTCTCCAAAACAAATGTCTCCTATATTTGTCAACTTAATTAAGTAATAATAATGCCTTTATAAAAAGAAGAAAACTCATAAGGGAGGTGGGTAATGAAGATAGGACATCATTGACCATCAGCAGCCTCCCATCATAACTCAGGTAGTCAGAGCACAAACTGAGTCTTTTTTGAATTCTCTCAATAGTATACATGAAGTGTTCCATTCTGGGCTTTGTTATGCTGAGAGAAACTCCCCAGAATGCCAGTCCGAGCATGAACCTCCTCATGCATGTATAGGAATCAGGTTTGATTTGTCATAATTTGCTTTTGAGCCCAGAAGCTCTAGAGAAGGAGTCAATTAGGAGTTTAAGCTGGGAATTTACATTCCGTTTGCTCGTTGTGTGTTAGCACAAAGTCATTTCCGCGAACATGTCGAGTAAATTCCCGTTCCGGATAATTACGTTCCCCAAAAATAATGGGAATGATAACCTCAGTTTCACCGACCGTCCTTGTCGTTCTCCACTTTTCCAAGGCGGTGAAGTCGTCAATGGCTTACAGCCAAAGGAGACGACGTATTGAATGACCATATTTTCTTCCGCGAAGTTCAGCAAGTTCACATTATTTAGGCGTTTGGGTCGGGGTCAAGCACGACGAACGTGACCTCCACGGCGGAAATTAACAGTGTTGGTCCTTCCCGACGAAGCATCTGCCTCGTTTTATGTCGCTGCTGCCCTGCTGACTTGCCTCATCTCAATTTCCACAGCAGCCTGCGGTTGCAGTTGCAGAGATGGAAGGCACTGACCAGGTAATCAAATGAACCCTTTCTCCGTTTAATTTTGCTACGGATAGTCAGGCAACTGATATGTGTAAATAAGCTCGGCTCGTTTAGATTTTAATCCAGATACATATGGCAAAATTCTGAAGATTGCAATTTTTTGTGTTCATCGGTTCATCTTCATCATGGATTTGATTCATATTTCGCTCCTGAATCATCAAAGCATCTTAGTGATGTGCTTGTTTGTGCATGCGTAGGAGAATCCTTGCGCCATCTGCCTCGGCGGCATGGCCGCCGGCCGCGGGCAGGCCACCTTCACGGCGGAGTGCTCCCACACCTTCCACTTCAACTGCATCTCCGCCAGCGTCGCGCACGGCCACCTCGTCTGCCCGCTCTGCAACGCGCGCTGGCGAGAGCTGCCCTTCCTAAGACCCACCGCGCCGGTGCCGCAGCCGCCTGCGCTGCCTAGGCTGGGTCGTCCCGTTCCCTTGCACGCCGTGCAGCCTCCCAACGAGCCGATAGCATCGCCTCCTCTCATGCATGGCGGGATGCCTCCGTTCCCAGCGCAGGCGCCGCCGCCGCCGCGCGGGCATATCATGCAGCATCACCAGCCGCCGCCGCCGAACGTGCATGTCGTGCAGCATCATCAGCCGCCGCCGCCCGTGCATACCGTGCAGCATCATCAGCCGCCGCCGCCCGAGCCTACGGTCGTCTTCGACGACGACGAGCAGGTGGAGCCGGCCTCCAGGCAGCCAGCTGACAGCGCACCGGCAGCTGCGTCGAACGGGGCAGTGATCGTCAAGACGCACGCCGAGTACTCGGCCGTCGCCAGGGACTCGTCCACCGACAACTTCGCCGTGCTCGTGCACGTCAAGGCTCCCGGGATGGCCGACGCCGTGGCGGCCGGCTGCGACAAGCCGCCGCCCCCGCGCGCGCCGCTTGACCTCGTGACGGTGCTCGACGTCAGCGGCAGCATGAGCGGGTACAAGCTGGCGCTGCTGAAGCAGGCCATGTGGTTCGTCATCGACAACCTCGGCCCCGACGACCGCCTCTCCATCGTGGCCTTCTCCTCCGAGGCGCGCCGGCTGACCAGGCTCACGCGCATGTCGGACGCCGGGAAGGCACTGGCCGTGAGTGCCGTGGATACCCTCACTGCGCGCGGCGGCACCAACATCGCCGAGGGGCTCCGCACGGCCGCCAAGGTGCTCGACGAGCGCCGGCACAGGAACGCCGTCTCCAGCGTCGTGCTCCTCTCCGACGGCCAGGACACCTATACCATGATGAGGCGCCGGGGACCGTCAGGCGTCCAGGCCAGCAACTACGAGGAGCTCATCCCGCCCTCCTTCGCGCGCACGGACGCTGACGGCGAGTGGTCCGCGCCGATCCACACGTTCGGCTTCGGGAACGACCACGACGCCGCCGCGATGCACGTCATCGCCGAGGCGACGGGCGGCACGTTCTCGTTCATCGAGAACGAGGCGGTGATCCAGGACGCGTTCGCGCAGTGCATAGGCGGCCTGCTCTCCGTCGTGGTCCAGGAGGCGCGCATCGCCGTGTCGTGCGTGCACCCCGGCGTTCGTGTCGTCTCTGTCAAGTCCGGCCGCTACGAGAGCCGCATCGACGAGGACGGCCGCGCTGCGTCTGTTCGAGTCGGGGAGCTCTACGCCGACGAGGAGAGGCGTTTCTTGCTGTTTCTGGCCGTGCCAAAAGCCGAAGCGACAGACGGCGACACCACCGCTCTGGCGAGAGTGGTCTTCAGCTACAGAAACGCGGCGACCGGGGCGGAGGTGACCGTGACGGCCGAGGACACGGTGGTGGCGAGGCCAGAGCACGCGCCGGACGCGTCGGAGCGCTCAGTGGAGGTGGAGCGGGAGCGTGTCCGGGTGGAGGCGGCAGAAGACATCGCGGCGGCGAGGGCGGCAGCGGAGCGGGGCGAGCACGAAGAGGCAGTGGACATCCTGGAGAACCGTCAGCGGGCGCTGGAGCAGTCGGAGGCGGCAGGGGACGGCGACCCCGTGATCATCGCGCTAGGGGCGGAGCTGCAGGAGATGCGCGGGCGCGTGTCGAACCGGCAGAGCTACCTGCGGTCGGGGCGGGCGTACATGCTCGCCGGCATGAGCGCGCACCAGCAGCAACGCGCCACCTCCAGGCAGATGCTGGAGCCGGAGGAGCAGCAGACGTTGATGAGGGCGCGGAATGGTGGAGTGAGGAGGATGATCAAGAGAGGAGCGGGGTCGAGCGGCGGGGGATATATGGCGGCGGCGGCGCCGGTGGCCGAGGCGTCCAACGAGGCGACGATGTCGTACGCGACGCCGGCCATGCGCGCCATGCTGCTGCGCTCGCGTGTGGCGCGGGGGGCGTCGGCCGAGCAAGGGCAGCAGGAGGAGCAGCCGTCCATGGCCGGAGAAGACGATGCCGCGAGCTCCGAACCGAAGATCCAAGCTCCAAAGGAATAGACCAGTAGCCACTATGCATACAAAATGCACTACGAGCTATCATTTCGAACGTAGTTTGGACTTGGAATAATTTCATTGCTTATTCCACTGGGACAATTTTGGTGATTGTTTCTCTTGTGTAACTACTATTCGGTCCCCTATGGCTATAATTTCAAAAATATGTAAAGACTTTTTAAATTACATGATAGCTTTTAAAAACTTCATGAACAACTTTTTTGAAAAAGATGAACATTAGAAAAAATGTAAAACTTAAAGAAAACATGATTCTTCCTCGACAAATGTGGAGCGCCTTTCAAATTATGTGAATATTTTCCTAAAAATATTGCAAACACTTTTTAATTACACAAAAAATTGACACATACATCACACTTTCTCAAAATTTTGTGAAGGTATTTAAATATAGAACACGTCCCTACTATAGCAGGAACATATGAAAACTCTTTTAAAATTACCTGAACTTTTTGAAAATAAGCATTTAAACAAACTTGAACACATTTAAATGACACTATTTAAAATTTATGTAAATTTTCTAAAATGTGCAATCATCTATAAATAGATGAATACTTTTGAATAACAGATCATTTTATCCTAAAATAAAGTAAATAAAATTTTATTTGCGTAACCATTTTTTTGAAAACATTAATAATAAAGCAAAACGAAAAAAAATCTACCAAGCTACACCGATATGAGCGAGTATGCCTAGCACATTAGCTCAACGGGTCGGTCCAATTCAAATTTTATTTTTGCTTTTAGGGCAAGGCCAATGCCACAAATACATTTTATCATAGAAACTTTTATTATTTTGATTTTTTAGTTTTTATTTATTTTTATTTTTGCTTTATGGGTAAGACCAATGCCACAGATCCATTTTTTCATAGAAAATTTTATTATTTGATCTTTTTAGTTTTTATTTCATTTTTCCTGTTTTAAGGGCAATACCAATGCCACTGATCCATTAATTCTTAGAATTCATTTTTCCAAAAAATTGACTATTATTTGCTTATTCAAGCATATTATAAAAAGCATAATTTCTATCTAAAATGTGTGCAAATTTGATCATTATTCATTACAAAATCTTCTAGAAAATGATACCAATGCTACTAATTCATTCCATGAACACCCATTTTATGAATCTACTATGTAAATTAGTGGTGTCGTATTTTCCATCTCTCACAGACGACTACGCTTGCATGCGCGCACACACACGTGCGTGCAAACACACTGCTCCAACACACAACCACATACACGCACATAGAAAAAGAAAATAAACATGTATACGCTGTACTAGCTAGCGAATTAGCTAGCTATACTAACACGTAACACTAGTAGTTTGGATATAGTTAGGTGCCTAGGTGCACTGCGTGCGCTTCAAAAAAAAAAAAGTCGACTGACCCTACTAGTATTTTCATACGACTGGCATATAGCCATGCCCTTCTTTGGTTTTGCTCTCGTAGCGAAGAATTCTTGAATTAGTTACTACAATGTATCAAAATGTCGTCGAATGAAGTAAGCAAAGAAATGTGTTTCGATGATAAAAAATGAAATGCTAATGAAAAAATTACTATGTTATATATAACGAATCGGTTAGGTCCGGCCAAAACTAAGTGAAGTAAATTTACTCCACCACCGAATACTCCACTATGTTTTTACGGAATAAAAAAAATGAGACCAACCCAAGGGCTAACGTTTTTCTTTATAGAAGAAACTCCGTGGTGGGCTGGCAGCAACCTCAGCTGCCCAGCCAGCGGGTCGACGCCCCGTCCTTTTTTTTAGGAATCAAATGCTATTATTTGAGTCGGGGTGGACAAGGCGTGGCCTGCACGATGATATCTGACATTGCTGTTCTCTCTTTCCTTCCAGCTGCCTCGTTTTATATATGTCGATTATGTACATCCAGCTAATATAACTTGTTCGTATCAAATTAGCTTCCATTTCATAGCAGCTTGAAGAGATGGAAGACCCTGATCAGGTGAATGAATTCTCCTCGCTCACTATCCTTCTTCTTTCAGCTGAATCCTTCTGAAGATTAAGTTTCTCCATGCAAATTTAGCCCCAGGAGTGTAATGCGTGTTATCCGTTTGTGCCTGCGTAGATACATCCTTGCGCGATCTGTCTCGATGGCATGGTCGCCGGCGGTCGGCAGGCCATCTTCACGGCGGAGTGCTGCCACGCGTTCCACTTCAACTGTATCTCCACCAGCGTCGCGTACGGCCACCTCGTCTGCCCGCTCTGCAAAGCGCAGTGGCGCGACCTCCCGATCGTGCGACCGCCACCACCTGCACCTCCCCCTCCGCCTCCGCCTCCGCCGCCCCGTCCCATTCGTGTCGCGCAGCCTCCGCTCGTGCGGCCGACGTCATCCTGGCCGCGCATGCCCACCCAGCAACGACGACCGCCGCCACCGCCCGTGTGTTTCGTGCGCGGTCGGCCACTGCCGCCGCCGCCGCCGCCCGTGCGGCCGACATCATCGTGGCCGTGCATACCCACGCCACGACCACCGCCGCCACTGCCCGTGAATTTTGTGAACGGTCAGCCACCGCCATCGCCGCCGCAGCCGGTGCGTAATGAGCAGGTTCAGTCACCGCCGCCGCCCATGTTCGACGACGACGAGCAGCTTGGTCCGGCCCATGGGTCAGCAGGAGCTGCACCGACCGGAGCAGTGGTCGTCAAGACGCACAGCGAGCACCCGGCCATTGCGAGGGACTCGTCCAGCGACAGCTTTGTCGTGCTCGTGCACGTGAAGGCTCCCAGGATCACCGAAACCATAGTGGCCGGCGGGGAGGCGCCCCGCGCGCCGCTGGACCTCGTGATGGTGCTCGACGTCAGCGGCAGTATGAGCGGCCACAAGCTGGCGCTGCTGAAGCAGACCATGCGGTTCGTCATCGACAACCTCGGCCCCGACGACCGCCTCTGCGTCGTGTCCTTCTCCTCCGAGGCGCACCGGGTGACCAGGCTCACGCGCATGACGAACGCCGGGAAGGCTCTGTCCGTGAGCGCCTTAGAGTCCCTAGCGGCGCGCGGCGGCACCAACATCGCCGAGGGGCTCCGTATGGCAGCCATGGTGCTCGACGAGCGCCGCCACAGGAACGCCGTCTCTAGCGTTGTGCTCCTCTCCGACGGCCAAGACACGTACACCAGCATGAGACGATGGGGTCCGTCGGGCGGTCAGGTAAACGACTACGATGCGCTCGTCCCGCCCTCCTTTGTGCGCACGGGCACTGACGGCGACTGGTCGGCGGCGATGCACACCTTCGGCTTCGGTAACGACCACGACGCGGCGGCGATGCACGTCATCGCCGAGGCGACGGGCGGCACGTTCTCGTTCATCGAGAACGAGGCGGTGATCCAGGACGCATTCGCGCAGTGCGTCGGCGGGCTGCTCTCCGTCGTGGTCCAGGAGGCGCGCATCGCCGTCGCTTGCGTGCACCCGGGGGTCCGTGTCATCTTGGTCAAGTCCGGCCGTTACGAGAGCCGCATCGACGAGGACGGCCGCGCCGCCACGGTCCGGGTCGGGGAACTCTACGCTGACGAGGAGAGGCGTTTCTTGCTGTTTCTAGCCGTGCCAAGAGCCGAAGCGACGGACGGCGACACCGCCGCTCTGGTCAAATTGGTCTTCAGCTACAGAGACGCCGCGACCGGCGTGGGCGTGAGCGCGATGGCCCAGGACGCGGTGGTGACGAGGCCGGAGCACTCGGTGGACGCGGAGCGGTCGGTGGAGGTGGAGCGGGAGCGCGTCCGCGTAGAGGCGGCGGAGGACATCGCGGCAGCGAGGGCGGCGGCGGAGCGGGGCGGGCACCAGGAGGCGGTGGAGATACTCGAGAACCGGCAGCGCGTACTGGCGCAGTCAGAGGCGGCGCGTGACGGCGACCCCGCGATCGTGGCGCTGGGGGCCGAGCTGCGGGAGATGCGCGGGCGCGTGTCGAACCGGCAGAGCTACCTGCGGTCGGGGCGGGCGTACATGCTCGCCGGCATGAGCGCGCACCAGCAGCAACGCGCCACCTCCAGGCAGATGCTGGAGCCGGAGGAGCAGCAGACGTTGATGAGGGCGCGGAATGGTGGAGTGAGGAGGATGATCAAGAGAGGAGCGGGGTCGAGCGGCGGGGGATATATGGCGGCGGCGGCGCCGGTGGCCGAGGCGTCCAACGAGGCGACGATGTCGTACGCGACGCCGGCCATGCGCGCCATGCTGCTGCGCTCGCGTGTGGCGCGGGGGGCGTCGGCCGAGCAAGGGCAGCAGGAGGAGCAGCCGTCCATGGCCGGAGAAGACGATGCCGCGAGCTCCGAACCGAAGATCCAAGCTCCAAAGGAATAGACCAGTAGCCACTATGCATACAAAATGCACTACGAGCTATCATTTCGAACGTAGTTTGGACTTGGAATAATTTCATTGCTTATTCCACTGGGACAATTTTGGTGATTGTTTCTCTTGTGTAACTACTATTCGGTCCCCTATGGCCATTTGTCAACGCATTTGTTCCTGTTCTGAAATACCACCTGAAAGCTGTCCCAATCTGTTTCTTCTGTTTGGCAAAACAATTTATTGGGTCTGTCTAGGACACATCTAGATGTGACATAGTTGTGTCACATCTAACCTGATGTCCACTATATTTATGGTCTATTTTTTTTTGTCCTAAATTTTTTTTGTTTCTTGTTGCTGCCTTGTCTGTGGGAGCTCAGATGTGACGTCCTTAGAAAACATCTAGATGTGAATTAGACAAACTGCAATTTATTCGTATAATAGAATACAAATACGCTGTGGCAATAGTAGAAACTGCGTTTGGTGACCGAGCTCACTGGAGGCCTCCAAATTCAAAATTCTAATTTCATTGAAATTCATTTATTTTACATTTCAAATTTTTTTGAAAAAAAGTACAGATATACATTAAGGCGTAACACACATGTGTGTAAATTTTCAGGGCAAAATACGTTGAAATGAGGGCTGTGAAAAAAAAAACAAATCTGGGGCTATTTAGCACATGATACTATTCATCCTCCCAAGCCATGAATTTGCTTTTTTGCACAGGTCGCATTTCAACGTATTTCATCATGAAATTTTACAAACATGTGGGTTACATCTTTACACACACGCATATTTTTTCCATAACTTTTTGAAACATAAAAGTTTGAATTTGAATTTTTCAAAAATAAAGGCCTCCATGGAGCTTGGCCTCCGAAACACCATTCTCGTGGCAATAGTGTATTTTCTAAATGTGTCAACACTTCTAAAATAACACGAACTTTTTCAAAAATATGTAAAGACTCTTTAAATTACATGATCGCTTTAAAAAATTCATGAACAACTTTTTTGAAAAATATGAACATTAGAAAAAATGTAAAACTTAAAGAAAACATGATTCTTCCTCGACAAATGTGGAACGCCTTTCAAATTATGTGAATGTTTTCCTGAATATATTGCAAACACTTTTTAACTACACACAAAAAAATTGACACATACATCACACTTTCTCAAAATTTTGTGAAGGTATTTAAATATAGAACATGTTCCTACTATAGCAAGAACATATGAAAACTCTTTTAAAATTACCTGAACTTTTTGAAACTAAGCATTTAAAAAAACTTGAACACAATTAAATGACACTATAAAATGTGCAATCATCTATAAATAGATGAATACTTTTGAATAACAGATCATTTTATCCTAAAATAAAGTAAATAAAATTTTAATTGCCTAACCATTTTTTTAAAACATTAATAATAAAGCAAAACGAAGAAAACAAATCTGCCAAGCTACACCGATATGAGCGAGTATGCCTAGCACATTAGCTTAACGGGTCGGTCCAATTCCTAATGATTGCTGTTTTTTATTATTTTGACTTCGATTTCATAGGAGCAAATCAGAATGATTGAGTCATAGAACCATTTGATTTGATTCGTTTCCAATAACATGACATGATCATCTTAGGCACCTTTTGTAGCAAACTTTGTTTAACACTCATTGCGTCAAATAGCAGGCAGATCGCACATTCATGCAGCGATGGGCTGGGGCCCGTTAATTTTTTATGGATTTCTTTTCGGTGGGTTTTCTCTCCTATTTTCTTCGTTTATTTGTTTCTTTATTTTCTCTTGGCTTTTCGTTCTTTTCTCTTTTTTGTTTCGCTTGTTTTTGGGGGGTTTCCAAATTTCTTTTTGTTTCTTTCTCTTTCTTTTATTTTCAGGTTCTGTTTTATTATTATTTCTCTTGCCTATTTTTTGTGAACATTATAAAAATTAATGTATATTTTTCCAAAATTTTGAAGTATTTTCACACTAGTGATATTTTTTAAATTGGAGAGTTTTTTAAATATGCCAATATATTAGCAAAACTAATTTCATTTTATAAAATTGACCAATGTTAATAAACCTCACGAAATTTTATTGAATTTGATGACATTTATTTAATATTTTTTTGACCGGGAAATAGTAGGAAAGGCTCCTACTGTGTAAATATATTAGGGATCAAATAGCACTGTACAGGGGTGATAATTACATGGGGGGGGGGGGGGGCTTGGCCACTTTGTGACCAAGACAAGATAAGAGAGACAATGCAAGGGGGTCTAGTGTAGAGAGTTTACAAAGTTTAGCACAAGAGGCCTACGGTCCTCTTTGACCCTATATTGAAGGAGTTCAAACTCCTTTTTGAATCTATCAAGCCAGGACCGAAAGGAAGGATCTATTGCTCTAAAATGCTTGTTGTTCCTCTCCTTCCATATGCTCCACGCCGCCACATCAATTTTTTCAAACAGCATAGGCGTGGGGTGGTTGGTTTTTTGGTCCTCGATAGCTTGTAACCGGCCAGGGAAGGGCTCCCAATTAATATGTAAAGCATGCCAGCACTGTCTACTGAATGGGCAAGTGAAGATCATGTGCTCAACTGTTTCTTCAATGCATAGTCCACACAGGAGGCAGTTGTAATCGTCCCCAATGTTGTAGTGTCGTCGTTTGAGCATGTTCCGGGTGTTTAACCTGTCATTGAGCAAGAACCAAGCAAAGACCTTCAACTTCATCGTGCACTTAGACTTCCATAGCCATCTAAACACTTGGTGAGACTGGACATCCTTGAAGAAGAAACGGTAGTAATCTGTGGCTTTGAAGATGGTTTTGCCCCAAGTATAGTGCCAGACGTCTGATGAGGATGCCATGGGTTGAAACGATGACACAATCGTTTGCATGTGCCGTACCTCGTCCAGCGCTTGGGGAGAGAGCGGAAGGTGGAAGGCCATCCCAAGTGACGTGATCCCCAAGAAATCACGGACGGAGACATCTTCATTGGTTGCATGTGAGAAAGCCCGGGGATGTGATTCCTGTAGTACTTGGTCGGCCCAGAGATCTTTCCATAGGAGGGCCGTGGTGCCACAGACAATGTTGATACGAGATACTCCACGGAAGCAAGGAGTTAGTTTGAGCACATCCCTCCACCAGAAGGATCCGACTGGGTCTACTGCGTGCGGGATTTTTTGTTGATAGTATGTGTCCCAAGTAAGTTGCACCCAAGGTATGTCTAGTTTGTTATAAAATTTGTGAAGGAATTTCATAAGTAAGGCTTCATTCTGGATCTTGAGGTTGAGCACACCAAGGCCTCCTTTTTTTTTGGTTTACATACCATATCCCATGCCGCAAGAGAATTACATTTCTCCCCTTGATCGTTCTTCTTAATCCAAAGACATCTTCTCCTGATTCTGTCCAACATTTCAATGAGTTTTGGAGGGAACTTTAATGTGCACATGGCATAAATGAGCAAGGATGTGACTGAGGTGTTGAGCCATGTTAGCTTGCCAGGATAAAACATAAGGGAAAGCGTTGAGGTCAGGTTCCTCTCAACTTTACTGACAAGTGGCATGAGATCCTGAATTGAGGGTCGGGAGGTGCCAAGGGGCAGGCCGAGGTATGTGAAAGGCATGGAGCCAATGGAACATCCAAAAATCCTTGCAATATCGTTGGACAGTCCAACATCCAAGTTAATGGGTATGAGTGTGGACTTGTGGAAGTTGATCTTCAGGCCAATGGATTGAGCGTAGTCGGTCAGAATGTTCTTGATGATCAAAGCTTGACTAGGGCAGGCCGGCATGAGCAGAATCGTGTCATCGGCGTATTGGACAATAGGGTAGTCCATATTGCCATTGGACGGGAAGGGCAAGTTAATAAGACCTCTCCTGAAGGCGTCATTATTTGCATATTGTAGCAAGTCGGCTGCCAGGATGAAAATGAGTGGGGAGAGGCGGTCCCCCTGCCGGACCCCACGTCGGCAGTGAAATTGTCGCCCCGGCACCCCATTGAGAAGTACGGAGGATCGCCCAGAAGAAAAAATTGTTCTTATCCATGACATCCATTTCATGATGTTGATCATCGCTTCGTGCTCGATAGTATCGAAGGCTTTAGCAAAGTCTAGTTTTAGGAGAATTATCTGCCGCTTGGATGCCTGGCACTGATGAATAAATTGAAATGTCCAGGCTAGGCAATCTTGGATCGAGCGCCCCTTAATGAAGCCGTATTGGTTGCGGTGTATGATGCGCAGGATGACCTTTTGCAAACGGTTGGCCAGAAGTTTTGTGATTAACTTAAGACAACAATTAAGCAGAGTGATCGGCCGGTAATCATTGACTGTAGTGGGAGAGCCATTTTTGGGGATCAAAGTGATTAGGCCTTCATTTATGCTTTGAAGGTCGAGGTCTCCCGCATGGAATTGCGCATAGAGGGTATAGAAGTCTTGTTTGACGATTTCCCGGCAGGCTTTGAGGAACATTCCACTAAATCCAGCAGGACCTGGAGCGCGATCAGCAGGCATGTCTTTGACTACCATGTCTATTTCTTCCTTGGTGAATGGAACCGTGAGATGGTCGAGGTTCTCAGTCGGGCGGATGAGGGACGGGAGATCGAACAACATCTGTGTTGGGTTTGAAGTGCCAAGTCTGTCAGTATATGCTTGGAATAGGAGGGCTTCTTTACCCGTATGATCCTCCACCACGAGACCATCAGGAGTGTGCAGGACAGCCACATTATTTTTTCTGTAACGTTCTGTCGCAACTGCCTAGAAAAATTTGGTGTTCTCGTCACCGAATTTAACCCAACAAATGGTGCATCTCTTCTTCCAATACTGCTTTTGGTAGTCCAAGAGTCTAAGGAGATGGGCTTTGATGATCTTGCAAAAATTGCATTCAGGGAGGGTGAGAGCTCGTAGGTTCTCCAGATCATCCAGCTCAGTAAGGGTTTTGTTTGTGTTCTCAATTGCCACCGATAATCTAGAGATATTCTTGCTCCACACCTTTAATTCATGACGTAACCTCTTGAATTTTCGACACAGAACTGTGGCTGCATTAGCAGAGTTAACAGGCCGATCCCCACATCCATAAATCCCGGGTGAAGGAGCGAGTATGATTCGAATATGAATAATTTGGCACGAGGAATTTTTGTTTCAATGCTGACCACACAGGGTGTATGATCCGAGACCGACTTGCAGAGAGGCTTGACTAGCATGTTGGGATATGTCAAGGTCCAGTGGAGGGAGGTGAAAAACCAATCAAGTTGCTCAAGTAAAGGATCTTGTTGCATATTGCTCCACGTGTAGAGACGACCCTTGAGCGACAGTTCAACTAAATTGTGCTTACGAATGATGTCATTGAAAGTGCACATGTCATTAGGATCACCTCCCGGCTTGTTGCGGTTCTCAGGGCCTCTAATATAATTGAAGTCCCCAAGGAATAGACAGTCATCATTTGTTTGTAAGTTCATATCATATAGCCATTGAGTGAAATCATCACGAGCCGGGCCTGTGCAAGGGCCATAAATGTTATATAAGGTCCAGGATTGCGTCGAGAGAGTGCTAGTAAATTTTATACCCAAAACAAAGTCATGAGAGATGGCCACGTCTCCAGTAAAAATCGAGCTATTCCAAACAGTAAGTAGGCCCCCGGAGGCACCACGAGAAGGAACGAAAGCAAACTTATCAAATCTCTTAGGGCAACAAGTTTTGATAAAAGCCAGGTCGATAAGAGGTTTCTTAGTTTCTTGCAGACAAACTATAGCGCAACCACTAACAGAAATAACATTGGATAGAGCGAGGAGTTTTTTTCTCCGAATTTAACCCACGAATGTTCCAACACAGAACATTCCAATTACGCAAAAGAGGCATAAGGTGATCAGCAATCTATTCCATAGAGGAAGAATCCTCCCCTGCATCCATGGATTGATCTTCAAGAGCCACAGAGTCCACAGGAGCCAATAGAGCATCATCAGTTAACTCACTGGGTGGTACAGCGCAGCGGTTGATGCCGATGTCTTGCATGGTGCGAAGAGGTGTGGGTGGTGGAGCCTGAGGTGCAGCAGCAGTTGAGGAGCTGGCAGCGGCCGAAGGAACCTGTCTTGGCTTGACTTTGGAGAGAGGAGCTCGGACATCTGAAATCTGTGGCACTCTGAATCCATCATAGCGAGTGGAGCGGGTACTGCGGCGAACTTTAGTAGTGACCAGAGGCACCTGAAACTTAGACCGTCTTGGGCGAGCAGGAGATGGGCCTGGGGCTGTGGGCAGATGAAAGATCGTGGAAGTCGCCTAGAGGGGGGGGTGAATAGGCGCTTTAAAATAAATACGGTTTAGGCTTGAACAAATGCGGAATAAACCTAACGGTTAATTTGTCAAGCACAAAACCTAAAACGGCTAGGCTCACCTATGTGCACCAACAACTTATGCTAAGCAAGATAAACAACTATGTGATAGCAATATATATGACAAGAAACAATATGGCTATCACAAAGTAAAGTGCATAAGAAAAGGGCTCGGGTAAGAGATAACCGAGGCACGCGGAGGCGACGATGTATCCCGAAGTTCACACCCTTGCGGATGCTAATCTCCGTTTGGAGCGGTGTGGAGGCACAATGCTCCCCAAGAAGCCACTAGGGCCACCGTAATCTCCTCACGCCCTCGCACAATGCAAGATGCCGTGATTCCACTAAGGGACCCTTGAGGGCGGTCACCGAACCCGTACAAATGGCAACCCTTGGGGGCGGTCACCGAACCCGTATACTTTGGCAACTCTTGGGGGCGGTCACCGGTACCCGTCAAATTGCTCGGGGCGATCTCCACAACCTAATTGGAGACCCCGACGCTTTCCCGGAGCTTTACACCACAATGATTGAGCTCCGAACACCACCAACCGTCTAGGGCGCCAAGGCACCCAAGAGGAACAAGCTCTAGGGTGCCCAAACACCCAAGAGTAATAAGCTTCTCAAACTTCACTTCCACGTATCACCGTGGAGAACTCAAACCGATGCACCAAATGCAATGGCAAGGGCACACGGAGTGCCCAAGTCCTTCTCTCCCAAATCCCACCAAAGCAACTAATGCTAGGGAGGAAAATGAGAGGAAGAACGAAAGAACAACACGAAGAACTCCAAGATCTAGATCCAAGGGGTTCCCCTCACTTAGAGGAGAAAGTGATTGGTGGAAATGTGGATCTAGATCTCCTCTCTCTTTTCCCTCAAGAACTAGCAAGAATCATTGGAGGGATTGAGAGTTAGCAAGCTCGAAGAAGGTCAACAATGGGGGAAGAACACGAGCTCAAAAGATAAGATTCAATGGGGAAGAAGACCCCCTTTTATAGGTGGGGAAAAAATCCAACCGTTATGCTCACAACCTGCACCGAGCGGTACTACCGCTCGTCCTCACGGTACTACCGCTAGACCTCACGGTACTACCGCAAATGGTAGCGGTACTACTGCTTGCGAGCGGTACAAAAAAAATACTTCCATGCCTACTTCCGCAGGACTTGGGACGAGTTTTTTGGTCCGGAGCGGTACTACCGCTGAAGGAGCCGCGGTAGTAACGCTCTGGAGCGGTAGTAAAAAATTACATCCGCTCCATTCGCGGTAGTACCGCTGCAGCCTTTTCAGAACACCAAAACTGGCACAACTTTTGCAAACGGACTCCGAATTCGATGAAACCAAGTTTGTTGAAAAGCTAGCAACAAGGGCTAACACAATCTTGATATAAATATCAATAAGAAGCAAGTGAGAAAAGGCCCAAAAGAAAATGGTGAGAACCCTTCCTCGCAAAAGACCGGTAAAACCTCCAACACCGAAAACATCATAGAAGATGCATGCGAACTCCGTTTTCGATGAACTCAAGCTTGTCATCAAGATGACCATAAGCTCTAAGACTCACAAAGAGAACCAAAAAATAACCAAGAAAGATGATGCAAGGATGCAATGGTTTGAGCTCTCTACGAATGATACGATCAAGCTACTCACTTGAGAGCCCCCCTTGATAGTACGGCTATCGATCCTATAACTCGGTCTCCCAACTACCACCATGAGACCGGTAAAATAGAAAACCTATCAAGGGCAAACCTTTGCCTTGCACATGATCCACTTGAGCTAGATGATGACGATCTTGTCCTCCTCAAGATGGACCACCTTTCTTGATTGCGTTGGGTCGATGGAGACTAGATGATTGCTCCCCCATACTCCACTATGGGTGATCCACTCTTCGGCACTTCTTCACAAGACCATTGACACCACAATGGATGGCAAGCTTCAAGCACTTGATCTCTTCGTGATGCTCCACTTGAACTTGCACACAGCAATATTGATGACGATCACCACTTGATGTCATCATTTCCATGGGTTGTATGATATATTCCTCTTGACGCAAGCCCATGGACACGTACCTAACCCCACATAGACTCTCACATAGACCAAGGGTTAGTACACAAAGTAAAATGGACAATGCTTACCATACCATGGGATCACTTGATCCCTCTCGGTACATCTTCTACGCTTTGTGAGTTGATCAACTTGATTCACTCTTGACTTAGTCTTGATAAACCTTGAATCTTTCCAACTCTCTTCGTTTGGATGATGTCTTGAAGGTAAACATGAATGATCACACAATCTTCGTCTTCAAGACATGCTCGCAATAAGCTCAACACTCACATGACCAATCTTTGGATAATTCCTTAATAGCACCTTGGTCAACCCATAAACTCCTTGAAACCAACATATGTACTCCAAGAAAAGCATATGGACAAAACCTTCAAATATAACTCAAGGCAACCATTAGTCCATAGAGATTGTCATCAATTACCAAAACCAAACATGGGGGCACCGCATGTTCTTTCAATATCCCCCATTTTGGTAATTGATGACAATCACTTTCAAGAGAGTTTATACAAGGAATAATGCATCACCAAGCAATGTAACAACCAATGATGCATGAGTATGAGATGCAAATGCTTAGGAACAAAACCAAAGCAAGGCGAAAACTCTGAAGACTTCTCCACAAAACTCTCTGAAACTTCTCCCCCATTGGCATCGATTGCCAAAATGGGCGAAAAGCTTAGAAGGCCAATATAAAAAGTGTTCCTCCTTAAATTGTGTATTTCTCAACAAGAGAGTGGAATGCAATACACATATCCAACGGTAATACTTGGAGGAAGACCAACTATATTGAGGCTCCAAGATTGCTAAAGGAATGATATGCCAGAAGGACATAACAAAGAGAGACACAAGCAATCAAGCAATCAAAAGATACCAATTGAAGCAACCAATCAACGGATATCAATTGAACCAACTAGACCAAAGATCCTATGAGCCACAAATGAGCATAGGAGTGTTCTAAAGAAACTAGAGAAGCTCCCCATGATTTGTGCACACATAATAATATTTGTATTTGGATACAAAGTGCACAAAATAGGATCATAGCTCCCCCAAAATCAACAGAAACTTACAACAAGTGCAAGTGAGCATATAGGAAATAAAGCCTAGTACATGTAACAAACACATGGTTGAGCAACAAGTAAGAGAGGCAACTTAAGAGTGTGCTCAACCAAAAAGATGTGTGTGAGTCAAGGCAATGCACTTGAGAAGACTAATGTATAGAAGAGCATTAAGCAACAATAAAGTCTTGAAAGAATGAGGCACATGGTGCAAGGCCTATCATTCCCACACACAACTAGCAAATGGGTTCACAAGCTTACTAATAAGCATATAGAGAACCTATGCTTGTGACAACCCGCGATGAAGATAGAAGATGAAAGGCTCATAAAGACGAGGGATACCAATTAAGATGGCAAAAACCTCGTAAAGATAAGCATGAGGAAAATAATCTTCACCACACAAGAGTCAAAAAAAAAGTGCATCAAGATGCAACGATAGAAGACACGCACTCAAGGCAAAAGCTTTCACGGAGCCACCAAAGAAATAACAAAAGAGAGACAAGGTGGACATGAAAGAAAGGATATCATCTAGAGATGTAATTTCTCTCAAGTGTATAAGGTTCTAGGTAGACGAAATCATGATGATATATATCTACAAAGAAGGATGTACACCCGAAATAGTTACAACATGAAGGAACAAGATATCCAAAAGGAAGTCATACATATACCAATAAGATATTTGCTGGAGAGCATAGCACATGGCTAGATATGGTCTTATTGTATATAAATGAATTCCAACCACACGAACATCAAAGACATCACAACTAGCAACAAGACATCATTGTTGGGATGCTTTGAGAAAGGAAACAAGTATCACAAGAAAGAATGGATAACATGCCATGATATAACCTACACAAGGTTGATGCAAGAAATGTGTGCATAAAGTATATGAAGATACTTGTTACTGAGATAACATTGGAACAATGTAGTAGATACCAATTGAAGGTACAAAGTAGTTCATTGATCATCCTAGCTTGATTCCAATAAGCACATGGTGACAACACCTTCCTTGCGAGTGAGCCGAGCATCCAATGCATCTCCACTTGTTCCTAGAACAACAACACAAACAAAATGGTACCCAAACTCATTGAGACCAAAGAGTTAGAAAAACCAATATACATAGGACAAACTCCACATAAATATGTGCATATAGAGAAGGAAATGAATTTTATGCACATCTCATCCAATTTGAGACTTGGTGGAGTTCCCCCTATCTATTGGGTCAAAGAAAGAAAGCATGCCAAAGAAACTACAAGAAGTAAATATGCATGCTCAAGACTTTCAAGAACCGAGACCAAAAGACAAAGAAATACCAAGCGAAGAAAAGATACCAAATGAATAAATCAACACTTGGAGGATATCCATAAAGATACATCAAGGAATGAGATATCCATTGATACACTCAAAAATAAAGATGTCAAACTCCCAAAAGAGAGAATGGTTCCAAACAAACCAAGCCCTCTACAAAGTTTCATGATGGCACAAAGCACCAAAAAGAAATGGCTTGCCTTCCACAAGATGAGTGTTTTATAGAGAATAGAATAGCTCCCCCAAGACTAGTGCATTATAAAGAATTTGCATTTGAATACAAAATGCATGAGGTGGGATCACCACTTTCACTATATCTAGAAAACACTAGACAAGGTCAAGAAATTAACAAGATCCACAAGTGGTATGGAATACAATGGGAGTTGACACAATCCTAGGCAAGAGATAAAGCAAATAAAAGCAAAAGCCAATGTAAAGATGATCAATAATTTCTACCACACATAAAAGAGTACCAATTGTCAAAAGACAAGAAGTATTTGGAAATAATTCCCGGTGGTAGATAACAAGGATATCCGACATCATCTTCACACCAAACAAAAAGCAAATTGCAACTTGTAGAGCTAACATGCCACCTAGGAACAAGATAATTTACAATATCAACACTAGGTGACAATATCTCAAATGTACACATTTTCTAGGCTAGTAATATACACATAGCATATTACTCCCTCATAATGTGATACCAATTAAGGATAAACAAGAGGCAAATAAAAGGATCCAACAAGAGATAATTAATGGACTATTTAGAATTTGAATTTCTCATGAGAAGACATACCACATAGTGACTAGATAATCTTCAAATATCAATACTAGATGGTATTACTCATGTACACACATTTATAGGATTGTGAGGTGCACAAAGCACATCACTCCCCCATAATGGGATATTCCATTAATCTCTCACAAGAGCCAACTAAGAAATAAACAAGATGCAAAAAGGCTCAACACACAACACACACGTACGTGATGTGCAAACCAACATACACATACTTGATTTCTCAAGATAAGCAAATTGGAAGCACAACATATACAAGCACATGCAAGGTACAAAACCACAACATGCTAAGGGGCAAGTAACTTTCAAGTAAACAATTTAAGCACGAGTTACCGCAAGGAGGAACATTGGATATAAGATAGAAACTAGATAACCCGAATGACTTGGCTTGAGACAATAAGAATGATGAAGTCCCCTTAATTCTTCATAATGTAGCCAAGTCTCCAAAGACCTCCAATATCACCTATTGATCAAGTTTGAGCTTGTTGGTCCCCAACCAAGTTGGGTCCTAAGAGGTTAGTCACAATAGGCTTGGCTACCCAAATGGTTCTTTTCTTGAAACCACTTTGAGCACCAACAAATTTGGCAAACACATTGCCAACATTATCCTTCCCAAGAGAATAGATATCATCAATAATAATTGTGTTAGATAAGTTACCACTAGTGCATGAAGAGGCGAGGTGACCTTTCTCGCGACATAGGTAGCAACGTCTACTCTTCACTTTCTTCTCACTTGATTTCTCAACTTGAGAAGCATAAGCTTGAGTCTTCTTGGGAAGAGGCTTTTCTTTAACTTGAGATTGAGCATGAGAATGAACTTTTGGCCGCTTCCCTTGTTGCTTGTCACTAATGGGTTTCTTCTTCAATGGGCAAGATCTAACATGATGCCCTTCAATTTTGCACTTGAAGCAAATAATCTTGGCCGAATTCTTGACTTGTTCTTGGCCCTTCTTCTTGATCATCTTGGACCTCTTCTTCTTATTGGAGTTGAATCCAAGTCCACTTTTGTCATTGGGGGATTTTTGCACACTCAAGATATTGTTGAGTGTGGATTTCCCTTCATGACTCTTTTCCAAGTCTTTCTTCAAAGAAGTGACTTGGGACTTGAGCTCTTTGATTTCCTCTACATGGTTAGTCTTAGCACAAGTACTAGAGGAAGTATAAGCTTCATCGTTAGAGCAACAAGGCAAGGAAAGCAATTCATCACAAGATGTGCCAACATTGTGAGTAGATGAATTACAAGGACTAGCACATGGCAATATAGCATTTTGACTAGAAGTAGTGCTAGTATCCACATGAGGCTCACTATATGTTACCTTAGAAATCATGGCCTCATGTGCTATCTTTAGCTCATTATGGGATACTAGAAGACCATCATGAGAGCTTGAGAGCTTTTCATGGTTTTATTCCAATTTCCCATAATTGCTAGATAGCAATTCAAGTTGAGCCCGAAGCTCAACATTCTCCTTCAAAATGGATGCTTCACAAGTAATAGAGTTAGTATCCCAAGCATCTTCATTAACAACAATAGGAGAGGACACCTGGGCAACCTCTTTTAAGTAAGAAGCTTCAAGTTGAGCATGAGACTCGGTGAGTTCGATGAGCTCACCCTTGATGACCCTTGAGCCATTTTCGAGGTGCTCAAAATCCTCAAGGAGTCTAGCATGAGCAACTTCAAGCTTAGCATTTTTAGTTTTGAAATCATTGGCCACCTCGAGTGCTCTATCACGAGATTCCTTTATTCTAGATAATTCTAGAGCAAAGGTCTCCTCAAGAGATTCGGATGTGATTTGTTCATGTTCAAGAGCTTGAGATAGCTCCGCGATCTCATTTGCGTAATCACGCTCATGAGCTTCCATTTTCTCAATGGTGACCTCATGCTCCTCTAGATGAGATTCCAACTCCTCAATGTATTTCTTGCCTTCAATGGCAATAGACATGATTTCCATGAAGTTGGAACAAGCAAGTTTATTTTTGTGAAGAGCTTTAAAAATCATTTCCCCTTAGTTTTTAAGGAGGCAACATTATCATTCCCTTCATCATAATCAACATCATCATCACTCTTGCCATAATCACAAGATATATTGGGATTCAAAGGGGGAGATACCTTTGAAGCCTTGGCCATAAGGCAAAATGCAATAGATGATGGTGTAGGATCCGTTGAAGCACCATTCAAGACCAACTCTTGTTCCATGGGGTGTCGGGTTTCCTCTACATTGTTAGAACAACAATTCGAGGACATATATACATTTTTATCATGGCAACAAGACATAGCAAGCATATCATCATGAGATTTAGTCAAGCAATTTCGACATGATATGCACGGACTATCAACACAAGCATGAGAAACATGTAAGGTGCACGAAGTGTTAAAGTCCAAAGATGGAGCATTGCAATAAGATAGTGATGAAGAGTCATCAATGATAAGCACACTATCATCATTGCAATGACCACCACTACTCACCATATCATTACCTTGTGGCAAACCACATGTGGGTGATGTAGTAGAAGTTGAAAAAGCAACACGGCCGGAGGTGGAGGGAGAACAATCATCCCCACAAATCTTGGACACGCCATATTTATCTTGAAGCTTTGTCCACAACTCATGAGCATCCCGGAACGGCATGAGTTGAAATATAACTGCATTGCTCAAAGCATCGAAAAGCACATTAGAAGCTTGAGCATTGAGATAAGAGTTTTTCTCATCCTCTAAAGATAATCTTTGGGGATCCTTTGGAGGAGAAAAACCCATATCTACAATTCGCTCTAAATTTGGGTCCATGACCCTAAAGAGATTAAGCATGCGAATTACCCAAACATCAAAATTTGTGCCATCGAAACTAAGAGTGTGAGAGAATCCTAATCCCCTAGTCGACATCTTTACTCTCTAGGCTGTTAAGCCTAACAAAGAGAGACGAGGCTCTGATACCAATTGAAAGATCGTGGAAGTCGCCTAGAGGGGGGGGGGGGTGAATAGGCGCTTTAAAATAAATACGGTTTAGGCTTGAACAAATGCGGAATAAACCTAACGGTTAATTTGTCAAGCACAAAACCTAAAACGTCTAGGCTCAGCTATGTGCACCAACAACTTATGCTAAGCAAGATAAACAACTATGTGATAGCAAGATATATGACAAGAAACAATATGGCTATCACAAAGTAAAGTGCATAAGAAAAGGGCTCGGGTAAGAGATAACCGAGGCACGCGGAGACGACGATGTATCCCGAAGTTCACACCCTTGCGGATGCTAATCTCCGTTTGGAGCGGTGTGGAGGCACAATGCTCCCCAAGAAGCCACTAGGGCCACCGTAATCTCCTCACGCCCTCGCACAATGCAAGATGCCGTGATTCCACTAAGGGACCCTTGAGGGCGGTCACCGAACCCGTACAAATGGCAACCCTTGGGGGCGGTCACCGAACCCGTACACTTTGGCAACCCTTGGGGGCGGTCACCGGTACCCGTCAAATTGCTCGGGGCGATCTCCACAACCTAATTGGAGACCCCGACGCTTGCCTGGAGCTTTACACCACAATGATTGAGCTCCGAACACCACCAACCGTCTAGGGCGCCAAGGCACCCAAGAGGAACAAGCTCTAGGGTGTCCAAACACCCAAGAGTAATAAGCTTCTCAAACTTCACTTCCACGTATCACCGTGGAGAACTCAAACCGATGCACCAAATGCAATGGCAAGGGCACACGGAGTGCCCAAGTCCTTCTCTTCCAAATCCCACCAAAGCAACTAATGCTAGGGAGGAAAATGAGAGGAAGAACGAAAGAAGAACACGAAGAACTCCAAGATCTAGATCCAAGGGGTTCCCCTCACTTAAGGAGAAAGTGATTGGTGGAAATGTGGATCTAGATCTCCTCTCTCTTTTCCCTCAAGAACTAGCAAGAATCATTGGAGGGATTGAGAGTTAGCAAGCTCGAAGAAGGTCAACAATGGGGGAAGAACACGAGATCAAAAGATAAGATTCAATGGGGAAGAAGACCCCCTTTTATAGGTGGGGAAAAATCCAACGGTTATGCTCACAACCCGCACCGAGCGGTACTACCGCTCGTCCTCACGGTACTACCGCTAGACCTCACGGTACTACCGCAAATGGTAGCGGTACTACTGCTTGCGAGCGGTACAAAAAAATACTTCCGTGCCTACTTCCGCAGGACTTGGGACGAGTTTTTTGGTCCGGAACGGTACTACCGCTGAAGGAGCCGCGGTAGTACCGCTCTGGAGCGGTAGTAAAAAATTACATCCGCTCCATTCGTGGTAGTACCGCTGCAGCCTTTTCAGAACACCAAAACTGCCACAACTTTTGCAAACGGACTCCGAATTCGATGAAACCAAGTTTGTTGGAAAGCTAGCGACAAGGGCTAACACAATCTTGATAGAAATATCAATAATAAGCAAGTGATAAAAGTCCCAAAAGAAAATTGTGAGAACCCTTCCTCGGAGAAGACCGGTAAAACCTCCAACACCGAAAACATCATAGAAGATGCATGCGAACTCCGTTTTCGATGAACTCAAGCTTGTCATCAAGATGACCATAAGCTCTAAGACTCACAAAGAGAACCAAACAAGAACCAAGAAAGATGATGCAAGGATGCAATGGTTTAAGCTCTCTACGAATGATACGATCAAGCTACTCACTTGAGAGCCCCCCTTGATAGTACGACTATCGATCCTATAACTCGGTCTCCCAACTACCACCATGAGACCGGTAAAATAGAAAACCTATCAAGGGCAAACCTTTGCCTTGCACATGATCCACTTGAGCTAGATGATGACGATCTTGTCCTCCTCAAGATGGACCACCTTTCTTGATTGCGTTGGGTCGATGGAGACTAGATGATTGCTCCCCCATACTCCACTATGGGTGAGACACTCTTTGGCACATCTTCACAAGACCATTGACACCACAATGGATGGCAAGCTTCAAGCACTTGATCTCTTCATGATGCTCCACTTGAACTTGCACACGGCAATATTGATGACGATCACCACTTGATGTCATCATTTTCATGGGTTGTATGATATATTCCTCTTGACACAAGCCCATGGACACGTACCTAACCCCACATAGACTCTCACATAGACCAAGGGTTAGTACACAAAGTGCAATGGACAATGCTTACCATACCATGGGATCACTTGATCCCTCTCGGTACATCTTCTACGCTTTGTGAGTTGATCAACTTGATTCACTCTTGACTTAGTCTTGATCAACCTTGAATCTTTCCAACTCTCTTCGTTTGGATGATGTCTTGAAGGTAAACATGAATGATCATACAATCTTCGTCTTCAAGACATGCTAAGCTCAACACTCACATGACCAATCTTTGGATAATTCCTTAATAGCACCTTGGTCAACCCATAAACTCCTTGAAACCAAAATATGTACTCCAAGAAAAGCATATGGACAAAACCTTCAAATATAACTCAAGGCAACCATTAGTCCATAGAGATTGTCATCAATTACCAAAACCAAACATGGGGGCACCGCATGTTCTTTCAGCAGAACCTGGGCGAGGCCCAAATCATGCGGATCAGTTACCTGTTGGGAAGGCCCAACGTTTGAACTGTCAGTGGGCGCCAACTACGGCACATGCACAAGCGGGTCAAGGCTGTTCTCAGTATCAGAAATGTCATGCAGGTTATCCAGGTTGGGCTGATCAAGCAGAGCATCACTGACATCTTCAGCAACATTAGTAGGTATCACTGCAATTGACATATCATCCTCAGGCATAATTTCAGTGATTTAAACAGCAGAAGGCCGAGGAGGTGCATGGAGTATGCGTGGCTCGAAGCGGACAGAGAGAATGTTCTCCTCAGTCTGAACCTGAAAGGTAGTCCCGAGAACTGAAGCTTGTAGATGCAGCGGAGGAAAACCATAACCTGAACTCCAGGGGCCATATGCAGCAACCACCCGCATGATAGCACTAGACAGATATTCAGTGAACAAGTTGCGAGGGATCATCCCATTGGTGAGGACAGTAGCAAGATCAGTACCATGGGCCGTAATACTCACATGCATGTTATTAGCAGCGACAGCGACATCCACAGAAATGACTTCAGGTGTGGCAGGAACCACAAACAAGGTACTGATCGGATCTGCAATTGCTAGAGAAGTACCAGAACTGCTTGCAGTCGAGCTAGAGCTCCAGGCAGAATTAAGACTATCAGTAACATTAGCCTCAGGCAGAATACCATCCTCAACTCGGAGTCCTTGTGCCGCCAACCAAGCCTGAAAGTTAACCAAAGCTGCGGGCATGTGAGGTATAGGAGTTTGAGGCCAGGCGTCCCATTGCGCTGGTTGAGGAGCATCTTGATGAGCAGCATTGTGTGGTCCTTCGTCATTCCCAATACCATTCTGTATGAGCCAATTTTGCAGCTGCTGCTGGTAGAGCTGCTCTGCAGTGAGCCCATCCCCAAACATGGGGTGAGGAATACCATTGGCTGGCGGTGGTTCCTCGTCAGCAGCGGGAACTTCAGGATCATGAGCGTTCCAGTCCGCTCCCCTAAGAATGAACACAGCAACAGTCCAGGAAGATCTGTTACCACCCAACTGACGGACCACAATGCTCTTAGGAATCAGACGCATGTGTATAACTTTGACTTTGATTAGAACCACACGACGATCAATATTTGGGTTGTTCCATGAAACAAGACGGCCATAGTCATCTACGGAGCGCTGCAGATAAAAGTCTGTCTAATAGTCATCTGGGAACCCAATATACATCAACCAAACCTCAGGCCCATATGTGGTATTACGCATGTTCAGGGCAGCATTATGCCTAACGAAAGAGACTACTACATCCTCATCATCAAGCTGAAAAGTAGTGTTGACCGCAGTATCTCTGATGAATGAGTTGGCGAATGCAAACATACCGATACCCAGGGGATGGTCAGAAATCTTAGTCGGGTGCAGGCCCGATTCATGCAGGAGACCCTCAATGGTGTCGCGGAGACCCTCCCGGAGATGGAGAGGCACAAATCTGCTAACTTCCGCAATGGCAAGGAAGTTGTTGTTGAGCGGGGGGATGGGGTTGACAGCCATGTCTGCGCGCACCTTACGATCCGCCGGACCTGGTTTGACAGACCATCCGGGCGGCAGGAAAGGGATGGGGTTCACCGGATAGTTGGCCATGGCGGAGGAGACGCCGGTGAGCACTACGGGCGGGGTGGGTGGCGATGGAACAGCTAGAGCAGAGCGCTCTGTTTCATTGGGAAGCGGGGCGGGCTGGGGGGTGGAATGTGAGCAGTCCAGGGCAGGGGTGGGGTTTTTTGGTCTCCATTGCCATTTTTGGGCCCACCGACGCCGCCAACAAGAGGAGTCCATGTGTCCATAATGACCACAGATGCTGCATCTAACGGTGGATGTTGGGCGGCCGCTTTGACGAGTGAGGGGGCAAGTTGGAGTGATTGATGGGGGTCTGTTGATTTGTTGCCTCACTTGGTCAGAAATGGCCGGATTATGAAGATTGGAGTCCATAAATGTGTTATGTGAGGCCACTGACCGTTGTTTGGAAGGACAATTAAAGCTTTTGTGGCCCGGAGTGGAGCACAAAAGGCAAATAATCTTTGCTTGGCAAAAACATTTATGATGACCCCATTGTAGACATTTAGCACAGAGAATGGCCCAGTTTTTGGCAAGATCAGAAACTTCCTTCGGTGAATATCCAACTCTCAATAAATTAGCCATGTGTGGCTTAGATAATGTAGGGGGCCATGCTGAGTGAGGCGGTGCATACCTTAGCGCCGAGGTAAGGAAACTTTGCGGTAATGGAGGATAATCCCTAATGTGGGAAAATCGGAAACTACCAATCACAATTGAATGCTCGGAATATTCTGAATTGTCTGATGTCGAATTAATGACCGTAGGCCCGGATTCCGTGATGACCGTATCCGCTGTCGTCTGCCCCATGCACGTGGCTAGAGAGGAAGAAGATGAAGCTTCATTGTTGTTCTTGTCATGAAAATCCATGGAGGCTAAGGGAACAATGGCAAATTTGCTCAACTCCTTGGCAGATTCAGAAGAAATAGCAGTGCCTTGAAAAACCGACTTGTTATATCGAATGGCCACAGGGCTTCGAGCAGCAACTGGATCCAAGTGTTCATCCGCATGCCAAATATGATCAAAATGCTTATAACCATTGAACCGACCATTGTAAAGATGAAAATGACAGATAAAGTCTGGCCAAATACGGTCCTTAAGGCCATGAATGAAATTTCCAACTTTATTACCAGCCACAGAGAAACGAAAAGATCTATCACAAAGCTTTGAAATCTTAAACCCTTTCGGATGACCACCAATGCAACATTGCAAAGCCACCTCTTCAGAGAGAGGGAACGAGGCCGAAGAAAAAGAAACCACCAAGAAAAATTCCTTGGTTTTGCGAGATGGTGAGAAGTGCATCGTTTCTCCATACTTTCTATGTACCTCATCGGCCACAGCTAGACCAGGATTGAAATCCCAGTGTAGGAGGCCTTCCATGGTGAAGATTATTGGCTAGATCCATGGTTGGTGGAGGGCAGGTGGGAGGAGGAGCAGGAGGAGGAGGTGGGGAGAGCCATCTTCCCACAATCGATCATCATATTGAAGATCATTCCCGGCGCCAGGTGTTATCGGACTCATCGTCCGATGACTCCGAGAATTGCTTGACTTGTCATCGGGGTTGTGCAAGATGAGAGCATTCTTGTGTGACACATTTATTCAATTAAATAGTATTTATTTTAATTTGTGAACGTTTTCACAAATTCGCTTAAACTTTACATTTTTTATTAAATTCCCTTTTTTATGAAAACATTAGGAGACTATTCGAAAAATTGAGGATGTCAAGAAAACTATAAATGAAATGAAATCATTAATTAGAGTGAACTCCTTGCAAATGTTACTACCACCTGCTCTCATGGTGACAAGTGGCAATGTGACACATGTCGCAATCTTCGAGCTGTGTGCTTTTTTCGTAGATTTGTTTTCTAAAACATTTCATCACTCGAATCGTGCAGTCAAATCATGAACCATTTTCACCACTGCGTTCTCGCATCGAGGTGTGCCAAACTAGATCACATGTTAATATGATTGGATAAATTTAAAACACCTGGGGAAAACCAAAAATTAAAAAGCGGAATAAGAAAAACTAAAAAAAAAATCAAAAACCCACAAACCATAAACTGGAAGCACGATTGTGTTTTTTTAATTGGGAAGCTCACTTGTGCTCTTTTTACTTTTCGGAAAGCACAACTGTGCTTTCACTTTCTAGGAAGCACAATTGTGATTTTCACCTCTCGAAAAGCACAATTGTGCTTTTCAAATGCACACATGTGCTTAAGCCGAATTTTTCTTCATCGTGATGCACAATTATGTTTTTCGTTTGGTGTGATTCACACAAGGAATACAAAAAAAACAAAATCCTGGAAAAAAATGTATTCCCGCGGATGCGTGCGATACATTGCGGCGGCTGGGCGTAACATGCGGCGGCCCCTCGCGCATGCCTATTCCTTTTTTTCTAGAATTTTTTTATTCATATCATAAATCAATACAAAGTAGTTGACCCTTATAAGCATACTGAACCGCAAACATAAAGGACTAAAAACACCTCGTCTTCGGAGCCCTGTGTCATCAGCCTGAATCTTGAGAGAACACCCCTGTAGCAGAAGCATCTGCAACCAGTCGCAAGCAGGTCATCATCTTCGACCATGGTACGATTGTCGCCACGCTGCTTCCTGCTTTCTTAACACCAGCGCTGACAGGGCATGGACATCAATCCAACACACCTGCAACAGCCATTACCATCTTTGGCTTTGAGTACCGCGAAAAGTGTCCCTTCCGGAAGGAAGAGAACTCGAGTCATCCGACCAGTCCAGCACCGCGGCCGGGCCATCCGCCCGGACAAAACAGGATCTTCCACCAGCATCAGCGCAGAGGAAGGAAAAGAACAGCAACAGCAAATCGTACCAACAAGGAAGAAGAAGGATCTTCGTCTCCCTGCATCCATCGCCCATCTGAGGACCCAAACGGCCAGTGTCGATGGACCTCCAGCCACCATAGCCCGCAACCTCGACGAGATCCGGGGATACCCAACCCCGTTGGCTCCTAGACGAAGGCAAAAGCCTTGCCTGACCGCGAACGAAGCCCGGAGAAACTTATTCCGACGTGACACCGCCACAACGGCCTCGGCAGCGTCTCCCTCAACCCTAACCCTACCACACACCCACCTAGCGAACAGACCCGAGGTTTCCCCTCCCTCCCGCCGCTGGAGCGGCCGACGGAGAGAGAGGGAACCGGCGGCGTCACTAGCGGCGCGCAAGGAAACCCTCGTCGCCTCCCTTGATCGCCTCGTGCGATCCTACTTTCCCGGGAATTAGTTTTCTGTTTTTCAGCCGCCCCCTTGCACATGCCTATTCTGAGGCCTATCCAGCTTGTACCCCCGTTTAGTTGGTTTCGAAATGTTTTTAAAAAAGCCGGTCCCTAAAAAAACCATCGAAGAAACTAGAGGAGAGGCATTCCATAAGGCGACGACTGGGCTGGCCCAGAGATTACGGGCCGGTCCACTACATATATCCCATTCGTTTCATTTTTCGATAAATCTTGGTTGGGCCCGGGCTAGTTGGTTACCCTGCCTTTTTCCTAGGCCACTTCCAACAAAAACATCAGTGAGCAGTCCCCCCCTCCCCCCTTAACCCTATTTCCCGCTCTCTGCGGCAAACAGTTGGGGTCACTCACAGGCGCTCGTAGGTGGGCCGACCTTTTAAGCCAGACCGGTTTTGGGAACCTCCTATGATGTTCCTAGCCGGGTTTTTTCGATTTTGGGAACCTTCTAGAAGGTTCATGAACCTGTATTTTACTTTTTCTTTTATGTCTTCTTTATTCTATTTCATCTTTTCCGTTTTGACTAATGTTTCTAAATTTTATGTAAAACTGAGTTTTTAAAAAAAAAATCAGAAAATGTTCCTGTTTTCAAAATGTGTTATACAATTTCATAAAAGTTTAGAATTTTGAAAATTGTTCAGAAAATAAAATTTCAAAACGACTTTGCCTTTTAAAATTTGTTCAAGAATAAAAAACTCCTGAGTTCAAAATTTTAGAAAATATTCATGTTTTAAATTTTGTTCACATATTTTTTTTTGCGTTTTTAAATTTTGTTCACAAATTAGAAAATGCCCTGGAATTTTAGAAAATGTTCACATGTTTTAGAATTGTTCACAAAGTTCATAAAAATTTTCTTGTTTTCATAATTGTTTGAAAATTTCAAAAACACTCACATAAAAAAATCACAATTCAAAAATGTTTTGGTGTTTACAAAAATGTTGCTGTTTTTCGAAATTTGTTCACAAATTTAGAAATGTCCATGTTTCAAGATTTGTTCACACATTAAAAAATGACCATGTTTCGAAGTTTGTTGACAAATTAAAAAAATGTTCAGGACTTTCAGAAAATGTTTCCGCTTTCTAAATTTGTTCAGAAATTCAGAAAACGTCTAGCATGCATTTCTTCGTCAACTCTTTGCTGATTCAAAAAAGGCAGCAGAAACAGACAAACAGCTAGATCCAGATGCCCTCGTCGCCGCGGTACACTCTACACTGGTTCTGTGTCTGGTACACGTACGCCATTAACCGCTCGCAAAGAAAAAGTACACCATTAACGCCACGCGCCCATCGCCATATGAAATCGAAGTGGGAGGCCTCTCTTTTGGACATGGATCCTCTGACGTGGCTATCACTGCCTTACCCTGCATTTCCATCGCTGATAGGTGGGACACATGTTTGGTGGGACCCATATGTCAGTGACCCAATGATAGTATTGCTCACGTCCGGGGATCCTCATCCCTCTCTTTTGGTGGGGAAAAAAACCGGCACCCGCCCACGCTGCCACGCACCTTGCTATCCACCCAGCTGATCACTCCGAGTCTCCGCTACTCCTGCACCAGTCCATGGTTGAGTTGACACAATAGCCAGCTAGCCCCCAACCAAATCAGACTAGAGTCAGGTCTCAGCTGCATGCCAAATTGGACCGAAGAAAAGTGCAGACGGAGGCGACGGCGAAGTGCGAACGACGAGCGAGACGCCTTCATGTCCGGTGCGAGTCCACCCCCCACCAACCGCGCGCCGCCGAACATGTGGTTCGGACGGCGCGCCGCATGCGACGCGGCCAGCGAGCCTCCGGCCGGCCGGCCTTATTTTTCCAAGCTAGTGTGCATTGCTGCAGTTCACTCCAGCGATGACCTTCCGTCCACACGAACGGACGGAGTGTCACTCTCTTGAGCGCCAGGTCGAGCCGCCGGACTTGAACCGCAGGTCCCTTGTAGCACCATTAACCGCGTCGTTTGATCCGAAGCAGGCAAGAACATGGCATGCACATGCGCATGCATGCATGCGGCTGGAGCTGGACGAAGGCCGGCCTTCCGAACCTGATCTTTCCTGTTACCCCGTCGTCGATCCATTCTCATGCATGGATTCTTGATTACGCCCAACCGCCACCGGTGGATGCGTAGACATGTCGCGCATCACCCAGCTGCACCGCACCATTGCACCTAGGCCCTAATTGCACCGCACATATGCGCTCGATGCTCTATCTTTTTTCTTTTTTTCTTTTTTATGAATCAATGCTCTATCTGTGTCTAGCTAGCTGCCTGCACACTGCCGCAGATGGATCGGATTCCGGGGGCGGGGCACTGTTGTCCAGCCAATTCGGGCGTCTCGTGGTTACGCGTCGAGATCATGGACACCGGAGCACGACAGAAAGTGTATACAGAAGTTGATGCAAGCTACGGCCGTGTACATGCAGACATGTATGGAGTATATGATATGCACCGGCCGGCGTACGCGATGCGATCACGTACGTCCGTCGCTCTCATGCATCCTGGAGTGCTACCTTTGACGTGCTACGTGACAGTGATCTGCAGCTAGCCTCATTTGTCTCTTCCATGATGCTCGACTCTGTTCGACCTTGTCCGGTTCTCCCGGCCCGGCCGGATCTGCTGACTGCTACAGGAGCTACCATATCTACTACTATCTTCTGACCTCGAATTTCTGCTGGGCGGTGGGGTGCGCTCCAGCTCTGTCATTGATTCCGTTCCTGTACATCCACACGTACACTCGCGTGTGTTCTCTGTTCGGCACCTAGCAGCCTAGCACCAAAACCTTGACTAGAAGTAACATGGCTGACGTTTTCCTCCATCGGAGATCCAAATTAATTGACAGAAACATCTCTAATTTTCAATGTAGTCTAATGAAGTTTCCAAACGTAGTATTTGCCTGCTTGGAGTGATAATTTAGGCACACCATCGATCGTTCGATTCGATCCACATGGATGTGCATGCGTAGTAGTACATCGTACTACATGCTTGGTCGTCCGTGTTCATCGTTGACGTTCATCCATTCATGTCCACGGGCAGCACATGTTCTCTTGGTTTCGCCGCCGCGTGCACGTACGTACGTGCTTCCGAACCTAGATAGACAGACCGATGCAGTACTATAATTAACACGTCCTCGTACGTACGTTTCAACGTTTCTACGGACCGATCGAGGCGGTGAAGTAGATA
The DNA here is from genome assembly GCA_032464435.1 of Aegilops umbellulata. Classification (NCBI taxonomy): domain Eukaryota; kingdom Viridiplantae; phylum Streptophyta; class Magnoliopsida; order Poales; family Poaceae; genus Aegilops; species Aegilops umbellulata. Next base: position 596,607,406 of record CP136058.1, on the reverse strand, counting down.
GATAACGTGATGCACCGGCATGGAATCGATCAATGCGGATCAAAGTCCACGCAGGCGCAGCTCCAGCAGCACCGTGCCCGGCATGGCATGCAATGCCAATCACTACTAGTACTATATTCGCTTGACATAGTCATGGCGTTGTCGAGTACGAGTATCATTCCATTTCTTTCTTTGATGAGAAAGAGTATTATCCCTTGAAAGACATCCACAATTCTACACGCACACACACACAAAAGTCGTTGTTAATATTCCTTCATGAGCATCTCAACGCATCCATCCATTCATGTGGAGCTTATCTGAAGAAGACGTGGACAAATGTAGCGCCGGCTAGTCAATCAAGCAGACTCATTCATGTTGTTGCTTGCAAGCGACGGACCACGGATCCTAGAAAAAACGACTATATCGTACTAGTATTGTTGCTTACAAGAAGAGATGTATACAGAGTACATGACAGTGATCCCCTTAGGCGTGCTGTATGCTAAATCTTAATTGTTCGGTCAACATCCTTCCTCCTCATCCAATTTTCGAGCCTCAAATGTCTCGCCTATTTATAATAGAATCCCTTTGAAGAAAACAAGAGTGATCGAGTTTACAAAGCAAATTGGATCGAAAAAACTCAACAGCCCAAGGGGCAATACATCCTATCAAAGCAAAAAATAATAATAATGTTGATCCGAAAAACTTAACAACCCAAAGGGCAGTGCATCCTATCAAAGCAAATAAAATAAAATGACAATCTGTTGACAAGAACCACGAGTAGTCATCATCAAGCAGTTGTGTGACAGCCAACACCACACGCGCACACACCAAAGGGTAGTCATTGTCTGATGTCTAAGTTCAAATTAAGATCGGAGAAACTCTGGCTCGTTGAGCATGCCTGAAAGACATGCTCCCCACCGTCACTGCTTAAGAAAGTGAGGAGAACAAGCAATGCATGATTTTCAATACACTGAAATTTGGAAAGTCACAACTAATCCAAATGGAGGAATACTTTGCTAGGGCATCTCCAAGACTCCAACACAGTCCATCAGATCGGACACCCCAAACATTCGCGGGCACGTTCAAACGTGTCTGCGAACAGAGGGTAGTGGGGCGGTCATCCAACCCTATGAACCAAATGCTCACCCTATTTTATTCTATATATCCGGATCATTTAAAATAATTAATCCTTCCTCCATGACCTTATCATGCAAATATTCCAATGCAAAAATAATTCAAGTATAAATATTACAATTCAAACATGAAGTTTTCAAATAAAATGGTTCAAATTTAAATTCAACTTATTCGGACACATATTTCTTGTTCTTCCTGCGAAGCGCCCACAAATGCTCATCTAGATCATTCTGAACCTTCTTATGAGTTGCTCAATGCCGATTCTGTCGATGCATTTGAATAAAATCCTCCAACTTTGCTGGATTTTGCTATGGAAGTTCAATGGGATCACCCATGCGCTCAAATTGGCGAACTCTATCACCCTCATCGTCTACTCGTGTTGTGCATTATCACACAACTATCATCAGCTCCCATAATGTCTATGGATCGCATATTTTTACAACTCCTTGAATAACTGCAAAAACGACTTTGCAGCACTCCAAATGCATGCTCTCTCCACATCCTTTTTAGTTTCTTTTCTTTGGGAAAAGTATAATATTATCTAACCCCTTGGTTCAGAATTGGCCTTGACAAAGGTCGACCATGAAGGATAGATACCAACACAAAGATAATAGCTTGTGTTGTAGTCATGACCATCGATGTTATAGTTGCACGGAGGAACTTGTCTCGCACACAACCTTGCAAACAATAGAGACCGCTACAACATGTTGATGTAATTGTGAGACACTCGTACTTCAAAGAAAGAGTGACAAATCCAAAGATCTTGTGATGCAACTGCTTTAAGAATGATAATGAGCTTTTTGCAATGGCCCTGACATTGCCCTTGTAGAGCATATGAGTAATTCTTCCTTTGCTAGTACATTGCAAACCTGGGATCCGGGCATACCTGGCCACCCTCTTGCTTTTGACAGTGCAATTAGCATTGTGGTGTTTATGATAGTTGGTTCCCTCAAGTACTCTGGTCCCAACAATTTGACCACCGTAGTTGAAAATTTGACCATGACTTCAAGACATGTGCTTTCATATATTCGGAGGTACTCGTCCCACGAATCTACGGCCGCGCCACATGCAAGCATCTTCAAAGCAGTCGTTACCTTCTGGTAACCTGAGAAGCCTATGGTTACAACAGCATCCTTCTTCAAGATGAAGTAGTCATTATAGGCCTGGACACCATTGTAGTGGCGATCGAACACATTTTGAATCATCCGGAGCCGATGGCGGAAGAAAGAACTTGAATAGCGCATCAGGGGCCATTTAATCACCCATCAACTTCATATGCCCCCGTGCCCTTTGTCGATCCATCACTTGATGTTCCTTGATTGATCCCTTGAAATCGAGAACATGCTCCTCCCCACGTTGGCCATCTTTAATAACCACATGCATCATCGCCGTAGAATTACTCTGTTGCCAGAATCCATCGTGTTTGCTGCGAAGTAAACAATAAAAACATCAATAATTTGGCTATGGCGTTTGGCCGAACACTTGCCGGCGCGTGGTGTCCGCCATGGACTGCAATGTGAAGTGGCAGAGGGTATCTGGGCGGCGGCCGGACCATGGATGGAAGGGAGGCGTAGGCAAGTCGGAGCTAGCGCCCGGGTGGATCGGCGGAGGTCCGGTAAGGCCCGAGGTACGAAGTGAGTGGTACAACAACGACATCGGTTTCGGACTACGCGGATACACAACAATTATGGAGGGCGGAGTGATAAAAACTGGGCGCCGAGTGGTGTTTTTGGCTGGATCTGAAGTGTCGGATGTCTACATGGCAAAGGTCCGGACGTGCACAAACTTCTCTCAGATTTGCTTTCGGTTTACGAGATATCAGGTTTGGACCAGTCCACGGACGTTTGATGCACGACCTTAGATTATATACGGTGTTCGGGCCACCACATTTAGCAACATTTTGATGGAGGACTGGCATACTAAGTACAAGCGCAAATGTGATACCTGATCAATTCACGCCAATGTTGTGACCAAAGCTCGTTCGCCGTTGGCCGCCGGCCGCCGTAAGAGCTTCAACATTCCTCGCGTCGAACAAGTGAAACCGACTGACAAGTTCAATTCTTCACTTGCACGAATAAATTCTGAATTCGAAGCACAGACTGGCAGACTGACAGAGTCAGCCAGGTATGAACACCGCGCGCCACGGGCGCGAAATCCCCGAAGCGCCCCGCGCTGACCGGGGATCCCGGCGCGTCCACGCCCTCTGGCCCGAGGGCAAAACGGGAAGCCAAGCACGAACAAGTTTCCCCTGCTCCCCCGTTGTTTTATTCGGCGCGACGCCCCGCATAAACCAAGAAACGGACGCCCGCGGCGAACGCGCGGCGAGGAGAAGCCGGGACCCGAGCCAACCAACTCCTCCCTCCCTCCGGCGTGCGCTCCTTCCTGATCCGCTTCCTCCGCCGAGCGATCCCACTTCCGCTCCCACCTCTGCGTGCGCGAGAGAGGGGCCGGGCCGGGTCGGGTCGGGTCGCGTCGGGAGGAGCTAGCAGCAATGGCGGACGCCTGGGCTCGCGCCAAGCGCGCGCTCGCCACCAAGCTCTGCATGACCGCCAGAGGGCCCTCGAGGACGCCCCGCCGCTGCCGGCGCATCATCCACCGTCGGCCGCGGCGCCGGGCCCTGCGACGGAGGAGGGGGAGAAGGCCAGGTCGCCGTCCGTCTCCTCGCGGCGGCTCTCCAGCTCCGGCAGCCGGGGCTCCAAGGTGAGGGTTCCATCTTCTTGGCCATCTCCATCCATTTCCTAATCTTGTTCTTCCGTTCGCTCCGCCCCGTGCCAAACCGCGTGGGGAAAGATCGTGCGGGCACGTAGTAACGTCTCGAATATCTTTGGATTTGTTCTACCTACGGTAGCAGTAAAAAGATCGCCGCATGAGTTTGACCGTGCTCGTCATCCTTCAATAAAAAAACAGTGCTCATCATTTCCGTGTCTCATCTCTGCGCGTAGTGAAAGATCGCCGTGCGAGTTTGACGGAGTTCATCATTTCCGCATGCCATCTCCGCCAAACAAACAAACAAACAAAATCGGGAGAAATTTTTTTTGGTGTGCCTTCTCTTATTAACATTAAAATTTAAAAGATATATACTGTGATATTTATTGGCGTGATATTCATTGAAGGTGCTCACCAATTCTCCAACTGTTAACCAGATACACAAGTCACGCCAATTCTTTTGCTTTCTCGCCTGTCACCAGCTACCTGCGGTTTTCAGTTACCAATTGTTTTCTCTTGCTCCCAGCTGCTCCTCATTTTGTTTTGACCAGCGAGGTTATAAGTTTCCTCACAGGGAAATCGCCAAAACTGAAAAGTCTTTCCCACTTGTACCACACCTTGCGATCACCAACTGAAATTAACAAATGAGGATTATTTTAAATAAATATAAAATACTAGTGTAGTTGCCCACGTGCCTAACATGTTATTTAAAATAAATAAATATAAAATCCATGGGCCAGGGGCCAGGGCATGGCTTACCGGATTGGGTTTGGAGGCTAGGCTAGAGCGGTAGCTGATGGATTGCATTTGTTTTTTCTTTTGATGAAAAGATTGCATGTTTTTCTACAGTTATACTGCCACTGAAGAACAACTGCAATATTTCGTGGCTGCATGCTTAACCGGTGCTGCCCTGTGGTGCAGCTTGTTCAATTTTAACTGTATCATGCAGTGACCTTTTACTATTCATTCTTTTCCTGCCGTTTGTCTTTCCGTGTGCTTTGACTGGTTGGTACTAACTGGTAGGCCCATCTAATTTGACTTGGGTCTTGGGCTCTCTGTCAGTTGGCTTCAACAACCACAGAGTCCTTTATGCAACGTGCTGAATTACTTTTACTTGCAAAGAATATTTTCTCATGCCAAATTGCCAACCCAATTTATATAGCGAAATAGTACTGTGTTAGAATTCCTCTGGTCAGTCACATGGACTGCTCCCGAGCTCCTTCATGACTATTTTTACTGTGGTTTCATTCAATAAAATGGGTGGAGAACCCCTTTCTTTCAAAAGAAAAGTATGTTAATTTATTCTGGTTTTACCGCTCTGATTGTTAATGCTTGCCAAGAATGAAAGAAAGCAGAATACGGTGTTAGGATGTTCCGGTTCGTATTTTCTGATGTCGTCTACATGTGTTAATACCCAAATTCTCATTTGATTTAGTATGGTTAGTTGATACTAGCATTTTTCATACTACACCTGATGTTTGACTGGTAGTTCTCTATGCCAATTTTCAAGGTATGCAAATTCTGGTTCTTGGACCTTCATGCCAAGTGTATAACCAACCTTTAGTTATTCTCTTCTATTGCGTGATAAATCCCTTCCATTTGATTGGTTGTACAGAGCCTCATGCAGTCTTGCTTATCCGCAGCATGCTGTATGAAAATCTGCAACACTGTTAGTGTGCTTGCCTGATGTTTACATCAACACAAGTGTTTCAATGGCATTATTCAGAGCACGTTTTTTACGCATCATTCAGAGCAAGAAGCTATGTTTTTTTTTTTTTTTTTGCTAAGTTGCAAGCTCTGATTCTATCATGCTAACTCTTCTGTGCTGGCTTTCTTGATTTCAGAGGGTATGCGCCATCTGCCTTGGCAGTATGAGGACAGGGCACGGACAGGCCCTGTTTACTGCTGAATGCTCCCATAAGTTCCATTTCCATTGCATCACTTCAAATGTCAGGCATGGCAACCATATCTGCCCAATATGCCGTGCCGACTGGAAAGAACTGCCCTTCCAGGGACCTCAACTTGCAGATGCCACTCATGGGAGAGCTAGAGTAAGCCCGGTAAATTGGCCCCAAGACGACGGACACATGGCTGTTATCCGCAGGCTTTCCAACTCATACAGTGGGAATCTGCTGGAGCAATTTCCTGTCTTCCGTACTCCCGAGGCAGACATTTTCAATGACGATGAGCAAATAGATATTCAGTCTGAAACTGTGGAGGAGAGCAATGCAGTTACTGGTTCGGTTGAAATCAAGACATATGCAGAAGTGCAAGCCATACAGCAATCAGTGACCCAGAAGGTCTTTTCTATCTTGATCCATCTCAAGGCTCCGAAGTCCTTGGAGTCGGTGAGCTCCCGTGCACCTCTTGACCTTGTGACCGTACTCGATGTCAGTGGCAGCATGAAAGGGGCCAAACTTGCACTTCTCAAGAAGGCAATGGGCTTTGTCATCCAGACGCTTGGGCCCAACGACCGGCTGTCTGTCATTGCCTTCTCGTCTACGGCGCGGAGGCTCTTTCCCCTTCGCCAAATGAACGTCAACGGACGAATGCAAGCCATGCAGGCTGTGAATTCCCTAGTTGATGGTGGCGGCACAAACATTTCTGATGGGCTAAAGAAGGGTGCTAAAGTCATCGAGCACCGTCGGCTGAAGAACCCTGTTTGCAGCATCATCCTTCTGTCGGATGGTCAAGACACATATTCGGTGCCAACCTTTGACGACGGGGTTCAGACAAACCACAGCATGCTTGTTCCTCCCTCGATCCTGCCTGGAACAGGTAATCATGTGCAAATCCACACCTTTGGTTTCGGCGCAGATCATGACTCGGCTGCGATGCATGCTATTGCGGAGACATCTAGCGGCACATTTTCGTTTATTGATGCTGAAGGCTCAATCCAGAACGGATTTGCTCAGTGTATTGGTGGCCTCCTCAGTGTTGTGGTCAAGGAGATGCGGCTGGGCGTCGAGTGTGTAGATGAAGGCGTGTTACTCACCTCCATCAAGTCAGGCGGCTATGCAAGTGAAGTAGCCGTGGATGGACGGAACGGGTCAGTCGATATCGGCGACCTGTATGCAGATGAAGAGAGGGGGTTTCTGATCACCCTACATGTCCCAGCTGCACAAGGGCAGCAGACTGTACTGATCAAACCAAGCTGTACATACCAAGACGCAGTTACAACAGAGAGCATTCAGGTACAGGGTGAAGAAGTGAGTGTTGGGCGTCCTGCACACTCTGTAGACTGCAAAATGTCTCCGGAGGTTGAGCGCGAGTGGCACCGCGTTCAAGCCATGGAGGACATTTCCGCTGCGCGGGCCGCAGCTGATGGAGGAGATTTCTCCCAGGCCGTGTCGATCCTCGAAGGCCGCACGAGGATCCTGGAGTCACAGGCAGCACAATCGTCAGACAGCCAGTGCCTGGCGCTGATCACGGAGCTGAGGGAGATGCAGGAGAGGGTGGAGAGCCGGCGGAGGTACGACGAATCCGGCAGGGCTTTCATGCTGGCTGGCCTGAGCTCGCACTCATGGCAGAGAGCCACGGCGCGCGGCGACTCGACAGAGCTCAACACCCAAATCCACACCTACCAGACGCCGTCCATGGTCGACATGCTGCACCGCTCGCAGACTCTTGTGCCCTCCGTCTTCGAAATGCTGAACCGCTCCCCGACCGTTGCTCCTTCACGCGGCTCCGGCCGGTCGGTGAGGTCGACAAAATCCTTCTCCGAGCGGCTGGCATGACAGTGACGTGACGCTGCTTATTCATCAGAACCAAGCTTCAAGAAATAACTTGTGAAGTGGTTAGGTTATTCGAGACTATCCAAATTATTTTTTAGTTTGATTATTCATACAGCTATTGCTTCGATATATTTATTTTAAATACTCTAGTGGCCTAGTGGGCATGGGGTTAGAAAAATTATTTGATCTTGGGACATGCAAGTACCAGTAGTTTCCTGTACATGATCAGTGTGACGCTCGAAAGGGAATGATAAATGCCATACCTGATAGCGGTGAAAATTGTGTTATTTCCTTCTTCTTTCCGTTATCTTTGGTGTTGTTTTGTCTTGCAAAAATGTCACCCTTGAATTGATGAGGATGGTGAAAGCTTTTAAGCGTTGGTTAATAACAACATTCTTGTGCACTGCATTCTTGGCCGGCAGTGTTGGCTATGTCTGTTCAATTTCTGAAGTTGGCTGGCTTGTGCTGAATTTCTGAATTTGGTTGTTTGTCAATTCCATTTGTAATGAAATTGATAATACATCAGCGTCCCATATGAGGCTCAAGCCCCTGCGCAAAAAGAACCAATGAACAGAACATAAACCCAGACACACGACATCACTATCCCAGGCAAATCAGGCCTGACCATCCTACTGAAGATCTCAGCAGAGAGCTAAAGTAGCAGGTGTACTACTTTAAAACTTGCAGCACGCATATTCCTCTTATCTGAATACCAGACCAAAAATCTAACCGGTGAGAAGCTTGAGCAATTACACTAGTAGGATCATAAGGGAAGATATTGCGAAAGCAAGAGTTGCTTCTGCACTTCCAAATAGTAGCTCGTATCACAGCAGTAACCCCTAGAACAATTAGCTTCTAAACTTTCCAGAGAAATTGAAAAATCCAAGAACATAGTTCATGATCCAACTCAAGTTCATCTTGATCCCAAAGACACAGAGTATACCTCGCTAGGGAGCAACAAATAATAAACAAATGATTTATATCTTCTGCGTAGTCACAGAAACTGCACTTCTCACTACAACTCCAACCTCTCATGTAGGTTATCTCTTTAGTCAAATTACTATGCTTGCACATTAGCTAAAGAAAAACTTGAATTTTTAAAGGCGGTTTTAGAAAGCAGAGTATTATCCTGAAAAGACACTAATTAACCCTGTAAGGCTTCCATCACTAGCTAGGCGGTACTTCGACTTTAACTGTAATCTGACCATAAGAATTAAGCCCGATCATCAGTCAAGGTGATTTCTCTACAATCATCATCTTGCAGTTGCTGCCATAAGTCAGCCAACTCATCCCTCAAACTCCTCTCTAAACCTTGATGATCGATGTGTGTACAAGTGTATTAGCTACAAACAGATTTTGTTACTTAGATCGCCCGGGTTTCAGTCATTATGTCACTGAATTCATATGGTGAGTTGAGCAACTCGGTCAAGCCCTGTTCTCCCATATACTCCCTCCGTTCGGAATTACTTGTCTCAGAAATGGTGTATCTAGAACTAAAATACGTCTAGATACATCCATTTCTACGACAAGTAATTCCAGTTCTAGATACATCCATTTCCGAGACAAGTAATTCCGAACGGAGGGAGTATATGCAAAGGAAAACATTAAGCATAAGGCTGCTTGGATCATAATAACATGCTATATATCCACTGTCAAGCATTGAGTAACTATGTGTACGATTGAAAACCAATTGTGAAGATAGGTGTGCATGGCCATTTTTTGTACAGCGAATTAGCTGCAAGGTGCATAAAATATTGCCAAGTGGGTAGGGATCTGCTGCACTGCTTATTCATCAACTGAAGAAAATGTGCTTGATTGACTGAGAAGCGAGACCAAAATTACATGATGCTATTGCTGCTGCAATTTACAAGCTAGCTTTGTTGACATGCTAACTGAAGATGTTGGTACAGTGCACCTGATCATGGGCTCATTCATGGCTCATGGTCATGGGTAAAAAGGTAAACATGTACACGAGACATGCATGAAGAAGAACTATTGGCATGCGTGATCATGCATGCATGATCCTTCCCTTCCTAGCTATCACCACCGGGATGATATTCCTGCGGCCAGTAGTACTGAAATTAACCTGCAGGCAGTATACTGTATACCTCTCCTTCCTTCTTTCTTCTTTTCTTTACAACGAGACACATGCACATTGCCGTAGTAGTGGTAGTAGCACACACAGTAGCTAAGCTAGTACTCGCCTGAGTCGCCTCCGCTGGAGCCGTCCTCGCCGTCGACGAGCCGCCAGAGGCTGTCCCAGAGCGCGTCCTCGTCGTCGGCCGGGAGCGGGAGGTCGAGCACCGCCGACGCCGTCGGGCACGGGCAGTAGCACTCTGCAGTCTCCATGCTGTTCATGTTGTCTCCGGTGGTGATCACGGCCTGGTCCTCCCCCGGCGGGCTCTGCTGCGTCATCATCATCACCTGCTGCTGCTGCTGCTGGTGCTGGTTCTCCTGTAGCTGCATCTGCATCTCCTGCTGCTGCTGTTGGAGGAGGTGCAGCGCGTGGAGGTACTGGCGGTGCTGCTGCTGCTGCTGGAGCTGGTACTGGTGCAGCAGCTGCGCCCTGGCCCGCCTGGACGGCCGCGCCTTCTTGAAGTGCGTCCGCCAGTAGTTCTTGATCTCGTTGTCCGTCCTCCCCGGCAGGCACCGCGCGATCGCCGACCACCTGCATCCGTCCATCCATCCACGCGTCGCTTTGTTAGGCACCGCCCAAGCACCAAAGATACAGTACGTGGGCATCTACTACAGATGCGTGCACTGTACACGTTTGATAGATGGATGGAATGAGATGAAATGTGCGTGCTTACCTGTTGCCGAGCATGGCGTGGAGCTGGAGGATGACGGTCTCCTCGTCGGCGGTGATCTTGCCCCGCTTCAGGTCCGGCCGGAGGTAGTTCACCCACCGGAGCCGGCAGCTCTTGCCGCTCCGCCGCAGGCCCGTGAGCTTGGCGACGGAGTTCCAGCTGCCCTCGCCCTGCTGCTGCACGTACTCGGTGAGCAGCCGGTCCTCCAGCGCCGTCCATGGCCCCTTCCTCCACGCCCCCTGCAACACCGCGCTGCTCATCGCGTCCATGGCCATGCAGCTCCCTCCCTATATACTACCACTCCTTCAACTGGCCAATCTCTAACTATTGCTAGTTAATTAGCCACTAGGATTGATACTATTTGATGGCTGTGGCTACGCTATCTATCTATCTATGCGGTCATGGGCTCTGCTGAGCTTGCTGTGGCTCCGGTTCCCGGCTTGTATGACAGCTAGAATCTCCCCGCGCCGTGCCCGCCATTTATACGCCCGGGGCCAGGCTCCATCTCCGGTTGAGGAGATCGGCGTCGCGTCCTTGTCACCAGCAGCGACTAACAATTCCACTCCCACTTGCTAAGCTTATCGACATATAATATTCCTCTTCTCGCTGACAAAAAGCTCCCCCCCTTCTACAGCTACTAGAATGTTGTGTGGTGATGCAATGCAAGTTAAATCTCGCAAGCATCTTTACCCCACCTTTACTGTTTATAGTTTATTGTATCCTAAATTCCGAGCTGATCAATCATCCCACATATGATGATGGTTATCGATCTGATGGCCTTTTACGGGTGTACGTGTACTTGGTGTCAAATAGTAGTATACTGTAAGCGTCCACTGTATTTTCAAATGAAGATGCTAGCTGCTTGTCTTCTTCTCAACTATAGTGAACTACTTGCAGGTATTTGACCAGTACTTGTTTTTGTACAAGTTGCTGACTAGCGGGTCCCACAACATGTATTGGACCGGAAGTAAAAAGTTTGCCGAAAGTGAAAAAATTAACATGGTTAGGTATAGTCTTGTGATGCTAATTAGCTCGCTTCAAAAAGGAAAAGAAAAACTTATGTAAGCTAGCTGCGATGAACGCGTTGTTTTGAAGCATGAACTCTGACGAAGCAAATTATTTCGCTAGTCTTTGGATTATCAAATGTTGAGTTGCACGCTTACCTAACTGGTCTAGTAGTATATTCTATGAGACTATGAGTAAGATACTACTCTAGTTTTGCAAACACATTGTGAAGATCAAAAAGTAAAAGCGGAAGGTAGGATGTGTCTAGCTAAGCATGCATTGCAATTTTCAACCTGCAAGTGGAGTGGACAATCTTTTACATCAACGAAGCCAGGACGCGGTTAAAGTCAGTGTTAACTATAAGTTAACAACCATTTAGGGACTTACGGTCAATGCCCCAATGGGTAGCTATATTGGGTAATGGAGGTCAATGTTGACCAGTCTTAAACGCGTACTCCATAATTAGTAGCTCAATCCAGAGGAAAGCTACCACACAACTCATATTCAACCTACTAGTGGAGTAATCTACTAGCGGATCCCCTGTTTAATTAGTAGGGCTCGACCTTGAGCTTAAAGCAAATTAAGCTAAACTTGCAAACAAATAGTGTAAGCCAAAGGTTCGTAGCAACAGTATTATTTTTATTTATGTGTGTTTCCAATGTATCCCGAAAACTACAAATTAAGTTAAAGTAAAAAAATCCAAAAAATATGGTGTCTATATCTTAGAGTGAGCCATGCACCGGCAAGTTTTTTCCGCAAAAAAAATGCACCGGCAAGTTTTTGTAAAAAATCATTGGTTTGGAGGCTTGGTACAAAAAACTGAGTTAGAGTAGCATTTTGGGTTGTGAAAAAGGTGCTTGGTTTTGGGTTTTTCTTTCATAGCTCACAAGTCAGCTTTGTCACCAAAATTTGAAATCTAGAAACAATACCAAGTCATTTGTTTTAATATTTTTTCTATGAACGCGCATTTCTTAAAAGGGGTCATGTAATCCCAAGACACAATACGAATTGTGGTGAACTTATGGCCTTTTTCATCCCCGATAAATGTACATGTGCATGTGCAAAACACACAACTAACTAAAACATTAAAAAAATTACAATTGTTTGTCATTTGTAAATATACCATTTGTTATTATTGTTTACATCTTTTCTTAAATCACTATTAAATTAATTATGCATGGTAATAAAGACAGGCTGGTGTATTTTAATTAAGCGTACTACAGGCACAACAAAATTGAAATTTAAAACATTTTTTCTACAAAAGATGTATACCTCAAATAATATCATATAAAAAAAACACCATAGGCACGGAACATAACCATTCTCATGTGTGCAATGTAAATTGGTGAGTAACTAGGAGGTGAGAAATATAATTAGGACCATGACACATATTTGTTTTACATCTACTTTCCTATTCATGTGTTTTTCTATATATATGTTTCACAATGTGTTTTCCACTTTTCCCTATCATGCATTTCTAGGACCACACGACTCAAGGAGACCTTGTTGAAGACAGTGCATGCATGACCCCATGAAAAGATAAACAATACCAGTCATGTTCCAAATGATCACGAATTGGAGAAGTTTGACCATAATTTAATGAGAACCATATATGCTGATCCTAAAGTTATTTGCCTATGAGAAGCTATGCGGTCTTTTTGGATTATAGGAGTGACACAAGAGTAGAATAAAAGCATGAACTTGACTTGAGTTAATACAAATGCACAATAACAAAACACTTTAAGCAAAACCCAGGAGTGATCATTTGCATAAAATTAAAACATAAAACCAACACTCTCTAATCAAAACATAAAAAAAACACGGAAAGAAAGCATCCATCCTACACAAATGAGTTGGAAAAGGATGTTAAATTCCCTGGAAACTTTTTTTTGCATAAATAATCCTTCGAAATCAGAAGCATAGAAAAGTATAACCTGTAGGAATTTGGCAGTGTCTGTCCTAATAAACAAAATCATACTCCTTCCGTCTCAAAATTCTTGTCTTAGATTTGTCTAGATACGGATGTATCATGGAACGGAGAGAGTATATACCAGCCAAATAGGCCTATGTAAAAAGCTAAGCCCTGCAGTTCAACATCATAAGGCGTGGCTTAAGGACTTGTATTACATAAATCATGGTACTTAAAACAATGGTTCCTTAATAAGTACTTGCATGAAGTTCTAGTACCTGTACAGCGCATAGGTCTACAAAAAGATGAGCATATATATCCACCGGCCTTGCTCCGAATCAAATCTACTGGTATCATGCATGTTCTATGCTGTGCTGCGGCTGCATGCGCGAGCTCACCCCATGCCTCCATCCATCCATCTGCATCTGCAACAGGATAGGTAGATAAACATACAGCGAAAAAGGAGCCCAGACAGGACCAAATGGCTTGGCCTCAATCAAAAAGACTCGACTAAACAAACGTTTTCCCTGGAGCTGCTTTTAGACCGATCCATCCATGGAAGACGAAAGGACCAAGAGGCAGCAGCTGCTGCTGTTACGTTGCACTGTTGGCTCTGACGTTAATTAATCCGTTAGGCCGCGTAGGTGTCCAGCAAAACACGGCATCAGTCGCTTTTCAATACGCTTTTAATCGGTCGTCGTACAGAACATACACATATGCATGCGTGGACGTCCATTGTGCACGTCCACATCCTCCGAAAGATGCAGAGTTGCAGACGCAGAGAACTTGAAGAAAAGTGATTTTAATCGACTGTTGCTGGTTTGACCAAGATGAACTTACACATGGCCATGGCGCAGAGGCCGGATCGCAGGCCTAACTCGACTCATTCACCAGGCCCAGCCAGAGAGTCGGCGTCAACGTACCCTAGCTATGTCCCTAGCTGGCTTAGCTTAGCTATATGCGATTACTGATTAATCATGTAAGTAAGCTTTACGAGCCTATCACATGTAGTAGATATTTATGTTTGTTGATGCGATTTACGGGAAGGAGCCTATATATATGATGTGTTAGTGCGTGTCTAGAATGAGCCAAAGCCAGTCTAAAAAGGGTTTCGGTCTCCAAAAGAAGAAAAATGACCACCCGAGTGAAACACGACAAAACTTATCCGACTAACTATGCCGGGATATTTTGCCTATCCGTGGTGATTGATTAGATCAAGTTAGAGTTACCCATCCTTTGTCCTGTCCTTTTTTTACTTTCCTTCTTGCTAGTGTCTATTTTTAATTTCTTGAAAGTGACACGTCACTAACAAGCATGCATGCACGCTATCTCTCCGTTACTAAATATAAGTATTTATAGAGATTCCGCTATGGACCACAAACAGATGTATATAGATGCATTTTAGAGTGTAGATTCATTCATTTTGCTTCGTATGTGGTTTATAGTGAAATCTCTATAAAGACTTATATTTAGAAACGGAGGGAGTACATTTTCTCGGTTAATTCCTCGAGGCATGGCAGGTGCTTACTATGCATGAAACAACATGCCAGGATCGTATTGGCGTAGATACATTAGTTAAAGTAATCTCCATCGAGCTGCGAGAGATCTCCTTCCCGTTCGAGCCGATCTACATGCCTGCTGTAAAGTGTATCCCCCTGATGATCCCTGCCTTTATTCCCAAAGGAGGAAGAACACAAGCGTAAAACAAACTAGATCGCATCAAATCCGACATCAACTTAAACTATTTTCCAACAGTCTCATTGCGAGCTTGAGAGGCTCCAGGTGTCACCTGGCTTTGCCACTCCGAGAGTTTTAAATATGCAGCTGAGGCATCGCCAGGAGATATCGCTCCAGGCCTGATTTGCTTAATTAGTGCATGGTGGCTTGACAGCAGCCACATGGCTTATGGCCTCTCGCCACATTGTACAGGTATACAGCTGGACTTTGTCTCTGGCTGCGATTTGGGTCTTGATTAGTTTAACCTGACCCAGTACAGTACAGTGGTGCCTTTGCTAATGTGGCATCATTGGTGACTGATTTTCTTAATTAATAGATCAGTGGACGTACTGCCACACAAAAGACTTGGCTATAGTTTATGTTGAGGATACTCCATGCACAAACCATGTGCAAAGAGATGTTCTTTGCACACCTATACAACGCCCCTCGTGTCCACTGTCCACACAATTTAAAGCCGGCCGGCAGATGCCTAGCAGCCATGCATGCATTCTTGGGAATTGATATTCAAGTTAGGGAAAGGACTGTAATCTTTTTGCCACAAATATACACAACATAATTTGCTAAACCGAGAAGGTAAACTAAACATCAAATATATGGAAAAGCAACATGATATTACTCTCTTTATTTCAATTATCTATCATGCACACAAACTAATTAAGAAGAGCACTGAAGTTATGGAAAGCAAAAAATGACCATACATATTCCAGTGAAATAATATATGAAAATGTTAAAAATCCGACGTCGGAATTTTAAACATGGCAACTCGAACATTTTTTTATGGAACATTTGATTTGCCCTGCTTAGAAATCTGAGGTGAGATCTTTAGTGAAATCGAAAATATAGTGCAACCATTTAACCATTCTTATCATTAATAGGCGTATAGAGTGGAAACAGCACAATCAGTACACTCTTCATTTCGTTTGGCAAATTATTTTAACATGCAGGTTATCAAATTTGGCTAAATAGTAGCGAAATGGATATTGTATTTAAAAAATAAAAAATCTTTTGCACAAAGAAATACTAATCGTTGTGTTTCACGCGATGGGTGTAAAGTTACTACAAAATGGAACTTACCCTTCAAACAATAGTGTGTACCAATATCATGTCTACTGACTGGTAATCCGATGTAAGAAATACATGCACGTTAATATAAATTTGAAATGATTTAAACACCTCAATGTTCAAATCCTCCGTGGTTCTGTAAATTTTCATATAAACCCAATTTTTTTTCGTGCCAAGTGCAAAACCAACAAATTTAGTGCAATATCTATTTGGGAGAATTATGGAGCACCAAGGCACTTTTTTTGCCTGGGAAAGTAAAGGGGGTCTTTCTTCTTGAAAATTTACATGCATGTTTACTTGAATTCATAAGTACTTAACATTTTTATATTCTAGATGATTTTTTTACAGTATTACTGTCTATCTCAGGCATGGGCCCGCCCCGAAGCTAATTTTCACTCTTGTCTAGTGATCAACCATTATCATTTGCATAAACTGGATTAGTAATGCGGATTATTCCCTAATATATTTACACATGACAACAGAAAGTATGAGCAGCAACATGATTAGACTTAGCCCTGCATATATAATTACAGGCAATCACTTTAGGCCCTGTTTGGTTCATAAGTCCTAGGACTTTTTCTAGTCCCAACTAAAAAGTCTCTAGTCCCTAAAAAGTCCCTCCCTGTTTGTTTCCAGAGACTAAAAAGTCCCTAGTCCCTTTCTAGAGGTTATTAAATGACCATGTTGCCCTTAGTATATAGAAAAATAACAATCAAACAACAGCATGGGGTGGCGGGCCATTGAATGCATGGAGGGGCATTGTTGAAAAAGTCCCAAAAAGTCCCAAAAAAGACTCTCCTTGAGAGTCTTCTTCATTTAGTCCCAAATGCCTAGTTTAGTCCCTAAAAAATCCCTCCCGTTTGGTAAAAAAGTCTCTAAGAGGGACTTTTTCTAGTCCCTACATAAAAAATTCCCTGGAAACAAACACCCCCTTAGTCTTTTCTAGCGCATCTATCAAAGTAGGAGTATATGCTAACTCTAGATAGTAGACACGTTTTGTTAGCTCTTGTAAGAATGGGACAAATTTCAAAACTGTGGGTGGAATAGTTCTACTTTATAATGCATTAGGCTGGTTGTAATGGGGAGTATCATATACTAGTATCATGTATATGATACTAGTATATGATACTACCTCCCTAATGCATAGTATCATATATTAATATCATGTAGTACTCTATTTATTGCCATGCATGACACAAGGTAGCTTAGCATTTAATATGATACGGTATCATGAAATGATACTACACCCTCTCTTTCTTCATTTAATGCTATGACACCTCATCAAAATTACCTAGTTGGCATGCATGATACTACCTATGATACTACCATTACGACCGGCCTTAGTATTTGAAAATTAATAACGGCACTATATACATTCTACTCCTACCATGCACAATTATAGAAAAATATTGAACACTACTTAATTTTCTACTCATATTACAGGTACCAAGATAAAATTTAATGACTGCTTTTCAAAACAACTTTTTTTGTTAACCGGGATCATTAATACGCCACAAGCATGCAACGAATGAATGGGAAGGAAGTAGCCGAGTGTCATTATGACTACATGCATGTAAGTATTAAAAATTTGCTAGTACGAGAAAACATCATTAATTTTTGCCTCGGTTATTGTTGGCGGCCTTGTATTGATGCAAAATGTATTTTTGATAGTGACTTTGTATAAGGGAATGGAGGGAGTACTATCTTATAGAACTCGTATGCATATGCCAAAATAGGTCATAATTTGTGTCACTGCCGTTGAAGCATAATCGTGATTACCCGCAAAAAAGAAGAAGCGTAATCGTAACTTGTTGTACGCATGGAAGAGCAATGTTCAGTGTTCTTGACCCCGCAAAAAAAGAAAAAAGAAAAAAAACGCTCAGTGTTCTTGCACTCCAGCTACAGTTTAGTGACTTGGTCGATGTTCGTCCCTACTAGCACAAAGGTGCCTTCTAACACAAAAAGATGTAGCTAGCATTCAGCAATGCGGTCTAAAAAGGAGATCAGTCTCTTTCACTTTGCACCAGATCGCTCAGGAACCGCTAGTTTGATTAGCTCGACCGATTGATCCCTAATTCTCTACCTAGACTAGAAGCAACCACACAAGAGAAGCCAGATCGACCCCACCACAGTGCTCATATATGGATACATAATTCCTGTGCAGTACTGCACCGTTGTTGACAGTCGAAGAAAGCGCGAGAACATTCTCGATCGATCGACGTACACAACAATTGAGAAGAAAGATCTGGATCCACTGGCGCAGCGATCAATCTTCTCACCTCACGCACACTCGCAGCCAGATTAGTTAATTAAGCACACTGTTTGTTTGTTCGTTTGTTTATGGGTGTTGGAACGCTGCTTGTGGTGATGCTGGATTGGTGATCATATGTGTGCTTCTGCTTTGGTTGGTAAAGGGTTAGTGTTACTGTTGCACGGATGGCTGCATAAACATATGCGTGAGAGGGACGAAATGCAAGCATGCGTCCGCAGGCATAGCTTAGCTGATGCTACGTACTCCTGGTACTGTTTGTTGCTAGGCCGGTGGTCTAAAAGTCTAGTTTAATTGGAGAGTGTTTTGTGCATGGTTGATGCTACTAGAAGGAATTTTTTTTTTATGAAAGCAGGCATGGTTTTCTCTCGGGTGCTATATATATTGGCTTTGCGTATATAGAGAACACTTTTTTACATGGTAAAATGTGTCTTATTCATATCATAAAAATCGAAGTACAAGTCACATAAAGATCGACATGACAAAACTGAAAAGACAACAGAACGTCTCTCAGCTTAACACCAAGATCCGTCACCTGCCTCCGACACCACCACAACAGCCACCAAAGAAAACAATGACGGATAACCTTCTCACCCGAGCTCGAGGCGGCTCCATTGCTGATATGCAGCTTTGCGGACCTTCAAGGTGGCTCACCAAAGATGAAGCGATTACCGTTGAACGAATCAGACCGGAGCAACACCCCGGACACGCCATCGAACTCCGGATCTGGCACCCCGCCATAACTAAGACGCCGAAGGAGGAAGCCATACGTGACATTCATCAACCACGAATCCAGCACACGTTCCATCTTCTAGATGTCGTCGATGCAGACCACAATCTGCATCCGCTCCTGAACTATCTCCCAAGCTCCGCGCCGATGCTAGAGCAGACATCATCGCAACGGCGGAGCCCGAGGACACAAGTCCACCACAAGGATGCCGCCGCCGCCACGACTTCCCCTCTTGAACAGATTGATTCCCATATTCATCACCGACCAAAGAGACGACCGCCTCGTAGAAGAAGAATCCGGAGCTTCTTTATTCAGCATCGCCGCCGCCGCCGAAGCCAAGACCCCGAACGATCTAAAAACCTAAGCTACTATGGCCCTAAACCTACAGTTAAAACAATCCGCACACGCTAGATCCGGTGGCCCCCCTCACCACCGACGACCAAGAGGTCGCCGGTGGAGGGGAGCCGCTGGAAGACGGCGCCGGAAAAAGTTGGATCTCTTGCGGCGGCGGCTAGGTTTTATGGAACGTAGCAAGCCGAAGCGGTGTTTTCCTTATATAGGAATGCGTCGTCTTAATTTGTGCGCACGTACACTAGTGTATGTCATTTTTATGTATTTGTATTGTATTTCTTTTTAGGAATGCGTCGTATTTCTAGCAGATACCGTAAAAACTCATATTGTAAAATCCTTTAAGGATATGCCACAAACGTTTTTAAGAGTTTTACGGTATGATGTTTGTGTCGGCAGAACGGATCCGGTAAAAATCATTTTGGGTCAAACATGGAGCCCACTAGTCAGTAGGTGATTTTACAACAAGATCCCTACAAATAGCATAAAGCCCCCTAAAAGCAAAATTCAGATTACAATTGGGTCCTAGTCACGGTCGAGAAGAGTGCCAAGGTGTCGCTCCTCTGCCGCGCCGGTGGGGTCGGGCTCCATTCGCCCTCCTCTGCTGCGCCGGCGCGCTCCTCGTCCGACCTCCTCTTCCGTCTTGCTCGTTTGCGGCTCCGGTTGCGCTCCTCTGCCACGCCGGCAGCGTCGGGGCTCCATTCGCCCTCCTCTGCTGCGCCGGTGCGCTCCTCCTCAAGTAGTTACTACTATATTCTCAAGTTGTTTTCTTTCTCATTAAAGGGTGATGCTAAGTTATGGTTTAATTCTCTTGCTCCTGGTTGTGTGCTTAGTCCTCAGGATATGATTTACTACTTCTCTGCAAAATATTTTCCTGCTCATAAGAAACAAGTTGCCTTACGGGAAATATTTAACTTTGTACAAATTGAAGAAGAGAGTCTCCCACAAGCTTGGGGGAGGCTTCTCCAATTACTTAATTCTTTCCCTGATCATCCTCTCAAGAAAAATGAAATACTTGATATCTTTTATAATGGACTAACCGATACTTCCATAGACCACCTGGATAGTTACGCTGGTTGTGTTTTCAGGAAAAGAACTGTTGAGCAAGCTGAATTGCTATCGAATAATATATTGAGTAATGATAATGATTGGACACTTCCTGAACCAACTCCTAAGCCAACTCCAAAAAAAGGGTATTCTATTTCTTAGTCCTGAAGATATGCAAGAGGCAAAGAAATCTATGAAAGAAAAAAGTATTAAAGCTGAAGACGTTAAGAATTTAACACCTATGAAGAAATACATGGTCTTGATAACCCGACAAAGGTAGTAGAGGTAAAATCTCTCCATAGATTTGATGAAGGTGATATTCCTCATAATAAGTCTGCTAGTCAATGCTTGGATGAGTTTGATAATTTTATTGTTAGACAAGAAAATTTCAATGCTTATGTTAGTAGACAATTGAAACGTAATGCTTACATGTTTGACCACGTGGGTGATTATATGAGTAGAACCGTTAATGATCTTAAGCTTATTAGTAAACATGCTTCCATGGTTACAACTCAAGTAGAACAAGTACTTAAGGCACAAGATGATTTGCTTAATGAGTTAAATAGTAAGAACAATGATAATATTGTTAGGGTTATGACTAGAGGGGGTAAGATGACCCAGGAACCTTTGTATCCCGAGGGCCATCCTAAGAGAGTTGAGCAAGATTCTCAGAGAATTAATACTGATGTACCTAGTCCTTCTAATAAAAAGAAAAATAAAACTAATATGACAGTGCATGCTTCTAATGAACCTGCTATAGATACACCCGAGAATCCCAATGATATTTCTATTTCTGATGCTGAGACACAATCTGGTGATGAACATGAACCTAGTGATAATGTTAATGATGATGTTCATGTTGACGCTCAACCTAGTAATGATAATGATGTAGAGATTGAACCTGCTGTTGATCTTGATAACCCACAATCAAATAATCAACGTTATGATAAGAGAGACTTCGTTGCCAGGAAACATGGTAAAGAAAGAGAACCATGGGTTCAGAAACCCATGCCCTTCCCTCCTAAGCCATCTAAGAAAAAGGATGATGAGGATTTTGAGAACTTTGCTGAAATGATTAGACCTATCTTTTTGCATGTGTGTTTGACCGATATGCTTAAAATGCCTCCTTATGCTAAGTATATGAAAGATATTGTTACTAATAAAAGAAAGATTCCGGAAGCTGAAATTTCCACCATGCTTGCCAATTATACTTTTAAGGGTGGAATACCAAAGAAACGAGGAGATCCAGGGGTACCAACTATACCATGCTCCATTAAAAGAAACTATGTTAAAACTGCTTTATGCGATCTTGGAGTTGATGTTAGTGGTATGCCTTTCTCTTTATATCGTAGACTTGAATTGAATAAGTTGACACCTGGGCACGCCCTCCACCCTCATGGGGCCCTCGTGGATCCCCTGACGTATTTCTTCCTCCTATATATACCCATATACCCTAAAACGATCAGGGAACAGAATAGATCGGGAGTTCCGCCGCCGCAAGCCTCTGTAGCCACCAAAAGTCTATCGGGACCCTGTTCCGGCACCTTGCCGGAGGGGGGAACCCTCACCGGTGGCCATCTTCATCATCCCGGCGCTCTCCATGACGAGGAGGGAGTAGTTCACCCTCGGGGCTGAGGGTATGTACCAGTAGCTATGTGTTTGATCTCTCTCTCCCCCCCCTCTCTCTCTCTATGTATCTCTCTCGTGTTCTTGAGGTGATACAATCTTGATGTATCACGAGCTTTGCTATTATAGTTGGATCTTATGATGTTTCTCCCCCTCTACTCTCTTGTAATAGATTGAGTTTTCCCTTTGAAGTTATCTTATCGGATTGAGTCTTTAAGGATTTGAGAATACTTGATGTATGTCTTGTCG
Organism: Aegilops umbellulata; assembly: GCA_032464435.1. Taxonomy (NCBI): domain Eukaryota; kingdom Viridiplantae; phylum Streptophyta; class Magnoliopsida; order Poales; family Poaceae; genus Aegilops; species Aegilops umbellulata. Next base: position 596,585,064 of record CP136058.1, on the reverse strand, counting down.
TGCTTATCTGTGGTGACAATGGGATATTCACGTAATTCACTTGATGTATGTTTTGGTGATCAACTTGCGGGTTCCGCCCATGAACCTATGCATAGGGGTTGGCACACGTTTTCGTCTTGACTCTCCGGTAGAAACTTTGGGGCACTCTTTGAAGTACTTTGTGTTGGTTTGAATAGATGGATTGAGATTGTGTGATGCATATCGTATAATCATGCCCATGGATACTTGTGGTGACATTGGAGTATCTAGGTGACATTAGGGTTTTGGTTGATTTGTGTCTTAAGGTGTTATTCTAGTACGAACTCTTGAATAGATCGATCCAAAAGAATAACTTTGAGGTGGTTTCGCACCCTACCATAATCTCTTCGTTTGTTCCCCGCTATTAGTGACTTTGGAGTGACTCTTTGTTGCATGTTGAGGGATAGTTATATGATCCAATTATGTTATTATTGTTGAGAGAACTTGCACTAGTGAAAGTATGAACCCTAGCATTGCAATACCGTTTATGCTCACCTTTATCTTTAGTTACCTTGCTGTTTTTATATTTTCAGATTACAAAAACCTGTATCTACCATCCATATTGCACTTGTATCACCATCTCTTCGCCGAACTAGTGCACCTATACAATTTACCATTGTATTGGGTGTGTTGGGGACACAAGAGGCTCTTTGTTATTTGGTTGCAGGGTTGTTTGAGAGAGACCATCTTCATCCTACGCCTCCCACGGATTGATAAACCTTAGGTCATCCACTTGAGGGAAATTTGCTACTCTCCTACAAACCTCTGCACTTGGAGGCCCAACAACGTCTACAAGAAGAAGGTTGCATAGTAGACATCAAGCTCTTTTCTGCCGCCGTTGCCGGGGAGGCTAGGTAAGCGGCACTTACACCCGGTCAACTAAGCTCTTTTCTGGCGCCGTTGCGGGGGAGGTGAGTGCTTGAAGGTATATCTTTATATCTTGCAATCGAATCTTTTTGTTTCTTGTTTTAGCACTAGTTTACTTTATAAAAGAAAACTACAAAAAAATGGAATTGAGTTTGCCTCATACGCTTCATCTTTTTAATATCTTTCGTGAGTATGATGGAAAAGAAAATTGTGCCAAAGTGTTAGAAGAAGAATGCATTAAAATGTTGGGCACTAAATCTTTGAACGATGAGCATGATTGCAATGTTGTTAGTATGAACTCTTTGAATATCCATAATACTAATGATGATTGCACTAGTTATGATGAAAATGTCTCCTATAAACATGTCAATTTTTGTGGAGTGCATTGGGTTTGCAAGTACACACCAAATAAGGAAGATAGATATTGCAAGAGGCATAAGTATTTAGAAACTAAATTGTTGCTAGAAAGCTTGATGTTTGTGCTGAAAAATTCAATATTTTTCGCGCCCCTTGTGAACTTTGCATGAACATGGTCATTTAAATCTCCAATGCAAATTGTTTCATGACTGAATCGTGTCCAAAAATTGTGATAATTTGATTACCCTTGAGCATCATAAAGAGCTTAGTCTTCTTTTGGGGTATGAGGAAATGAAACGTATAACTGAGGGTATTCCAAAGTTTAATCTTGATATATTTCTTGATTTTGATCTAGAGAAGATTTATATGTATTGTGCGGTGAATTGCATTGAAAATCCTTATATTTCCAATTACATAAAGAAAATAAAACAAATAGAAGATGAAGAGAATGCTAACAAAAGGGAAGAGACTTCCCAATATTCTCCTATTATTTCTTATGATGAATGAGGTAACGAGGAGGAGCCTCCTATTAAACCAATCTCATTAATAAGGAGCTCCAAAAAGAGGATTGAACCCACACATGAGGTGAACAAGAAGAAAAGAAAAAGGAAGAGAGGTAAAAAGACATCTCTCCCAAATAATGTTGCTCCTATTATTGTTGTGCCCCATGAAAATGAATCAAAAATAATTGTGGAAGATGATGCACTTGATGATGATCTCGTTATGCCTATTGCTTGTTGTGATGATTATGATTGGGAAGATAATGATACTTCTTATGATCTTGAAAATCTTTTTGGCACTTACTTGGAAGAATATGATAATTGCTATACTATTGGTGCTATCCATACTATTAATGATGAGAGTGATTATGCTTATGATATGAAAAGGCCCAAGCTTGGGGATGTTATGTTCGATGAAGATGATGTTTTTGAGAATATATTTGCTGCAATTAATGTTTGTCCCAAGCTTGGGGAGGCTACGTTTAATGAAGATGATATTTTTAGTCTCCCAAGTTTTGATATGCAAATTTATAATGATGATAGCATGCCTCCTACTTATGATAATTATATTGATGAAAGTGGGTTTGGAAGAGTGTCAACTTTAGAAAGTAATGATCCCACTATTTTGGAGGATGTTAAATCTTATAATATTTATGAAAGTGGATTTGGAGAGGTCATGACTTTATTTAGTGATGTATCCACTATCTCGGAAGAGGTTACAATCGATTATGATGAGAACAAAGTTGCTACTTATGATGACTATTGTGATGAAACTTATGATATAAAAAGTAGTGATGATTATATTTATAAAACTTGTCGTGATTGCGATTACCCTTTTTCTAAACATTAATCCTTTAATGTGGAAACAATTTATAGTATTCAAGTCTCTTATGATACTCCCACTATTCCGAATGAGAAGAATTTTGCTTACGTGGAGAGTAATAAAAATTCTATGCTTATGCATCATGAAAAGAATGCTTTAGGTGATGGTTATATTGTTCAATTCATTCATGATGATACTGAAAATTATTATGAGGGAGGAATATATGCTTGTAGGAATTGCAATAATATCAAGTTTCCTCTTTATGTGCTTAAAATTTTAAGGTTATGCTTGTTTTGCCTTCCTATGCTAGTTGATTATTGTTCCCATAAGTTGTTTGCTCACAAAATCCCTATGCATAGGAAGTGGGTTAGACTTAAATGTGCTAGTCATATTCTTCATGATGCTCTCTTTATGTTTCAATTCTTATCTTTTATGTGAGCATCGTTGAAATCATCATGCCTAGCCAGGGGCGTTAAACGATAACGCTTGTTGGGAGGCAACCCAATTTTATTTTAGTTTATTGCTTTTTGGTTCTATTTAGGAATAAATAATCCATCTACCTTCTGTTTAGATGTGGTTTTATGGTTTAATTAGTGTTTGTGCCAAGTTAAACCTATAGGATCTTCTTGGATTATAGTTATTTTATCTTGCTGAAAATTCCAGAAACTTTCTGTTCACGAAAACAATTGTTAAAAATCACCAGAACGTGATAAAATACTGATTCCAATTGCATATCAATAAACAAATTATCTAGGTCGTCCTATTTTGGTAGAATTTTTGGAGTTCCAGAAGTTTGCATTAGTGACAGATTACTACAGACTGTTCTGTTTTTGACGGATTCTGTTTTTCGTGTGTTGTTTGCTTATTTTGATGAATCTATGGCTAGTAAAAGAGTTTATAAACCATAGAGAAGTTGGAATACAGTAGGTTTAACACCAATATAAATAACGAATGAGTTAATTACGGTACCTTGAAGTGGTGTTTTGTTTTCTTTCGCTAACGGAGCTTATGAGTTTTCTGTTGAGTTTTGTGTTGTGAAGTTTTCAAGTTTTGGGTAAAGATTCAATGGACTATGGAATGAGGAGTAGCAAGAACCTAAGCTTGGGGATTCCCAAGGCACCCCAAGGTAATATTCAAGGATAACCAAGAGCCTAAGCTTGGGGATGCCCCTAAGGCATCCCCTCTTTCGTCTTCGTTCATCGGTAACTTTACTTGGAGCTATATTTTTATTCACCACATGATATGTGTTTTGCTTGGAGCGTCATTTTATCTTCTTTAGCTTTGCTTGCTGTTTGAATAAAATACCAAGATCTGAAATTATTGAATGAGAGAGTCTTCACATAGCTACATAATTATTTAACTACTCATTGATCTTCACCTATATCTTTTTGGAGTAGTTTGTCATTTACTCGTGTTCTTCACTTATATCCTGTGAGTAAATTGAATGATTTGAATGTCATAAATCTAAAATTATATATGTTCCATATGCTTATCCCATGGGGAGTAATGATTTTACATATAAGAAGTACAGGTGGTAATTTATTGAAGGTTAACAAACATTGTATTGGCCACTTGAACAATTCATGAAAGAATATTGAAGGAAGAGAGATTTCACATATAAATATGCTATCTTGGACATCTTCTATGATTGTGAGCCCCATTAATTATTTTCAAACCTGAGCAAATTAGTTGAAGTTGGACAAGGAAGACAACATAATGAGTTATGCTTGGGTATATTTGTATAAGTTATATTGTTTTGGATCCTCTGACATGTGGTGCTTGCTATTTAGAATCTTTTGCTAGCCAAAATATCTCTACTAAGCGGGAATACTGCTTGTGCATCCAAACTCCTTGAACCAAGTTTCTTACATGAGTGTCCACCATATCTACCTATATGCGGTATTTACCTGCCGTTCCAAGTAAATTTGCATGTGCCAAACTCTAAACCTTCAAATATTAATCTGTTTTGTATGTCTGAATCGCTCATGTAGCGACTACGGGTTAGCAGTATCTTCCATGCTAGGTGGGTTATTCTCACGATGAGTGGACTCCGCTCATCATTCACGAGAAAATGGCTGGTAACTGGGATGCCCAGTCCCATGCTCAAAAGATCGAAATCAAATCAAAATTAGTTGCAAACAAAACTCCCCCAGGTTTGATGTTAGTTGGAGGCACCCGTTTTTTCAGGCAAGCCATGGATTGATGATTGTTGGTGGAGGGGGAGTAAAAATCTTTACCTTTCTATTTGGGAACCGCCTATAATGTATGTAGTATGGAAGATATTGGGAACTCTTGGTCGTTATGTTGACAATGAAAGCATACCTCTCAAAATTATTTTCATTATGTCTTTGCTTCGAGCTCTGGCACCTCTGCAAATCCCTGCTTCCCTCTGCGAAGGGCCTATCTTTTACTTTTATGCAAGAGTCAGTAGTATTCCTTCTCATTCCAACCTACTCTTTAGTTGGCAAGCATCATGTCATGGAAAGATCTAGGCATATATGGCCATTCAAATATATTTGAGCATGAATTGTTATTGTTGACATTACCCTTGAGGTAAAAGGTTGGGAGGCGAAACATTAAGCCCCTATCTTTCTCTGTGTTCGATGAATACTATTTGTTCTAAAAATATGCTTTGAGTGGTAGCAATCATGGAAGACTAACTAATAGTTGAGTATGTGGAGTTTGCTAAATCAAAGCTCTGACATAGACTCTTCATGAAAATAAGATGAATTGTAATTGTTTGATGACTAATAACACGGTTTGTTAGTTTTCAAGAAAGTTTATGATCTATAATTTAACTTGTGAATAGCTTGTTACTTGATCATGAAATGGTCTATGAGTTCAGCTACTGTTATGCCATATAATGATGCTAGAAAAGGTGATTGAAATTATCATTGATCAAACTTGTGCACCTGCTAGCATTCACACTTCATAAATTCTTTCTTTTATCATTTACCTACTCGAGGACGAGCAGGAATTTAGCTTGGGGATGCTGATACGTCTCCAACGTATCTATAATTTATGAAGTATTCATGCTATTATATTAACCATCTTGGATGTTTTATGGGCTTTACTATGCACTTTTATATTATTTTTGGGACTAACCTATTGACCCAGAGCCTAGTGCGAGTTCCTGTTTTTTACCTTGTTTCAGTGTTTCGAAGAAAAGAATATCAAACGGAGTCGAAACGGAATGAAACCTTTTGGAGAAGTTATTTTTGGAAGGAAAGCAACCCGATAGACTTGGAGTGCACGCCAGGAAAGAAACGGGGGAGGCACGAGGCAGGGGGCGCGCCCTCCACCCTCGTGGGGCCTTTGTGGCTCCCCTGACGTATTTCTTCCTCCTATATATACCCATATACCCTAGAACGATCAGGGAACAGAATAGATCGGGAGTTCCGCCGCCACAAGCCTCTGTAGCCACCAAAAGTCAATAAGGACCCTGTTCCGGCACCCTGCCGGAGGGGGGAACCCTCACCGGTGGCCACCTTCATCATCTCGGCGCTCTCCATGACAAGGAGGGAGTAGTTCACCCTCGGGGCTGAGGGTATGTACCAGTAGCTATGTGTTTGATCTCTCTCTCTCTCTCTCTCTCTCTCTCTCTCTCGTGTTCTTGAGGTGATACGATCTTGATGTATCGCGAGCTTTGCTATTATAGTTGGATCTTATGATGTTTGTCCCCCTCTACTCTCTTGTAATGGATTGAGTTTTCCCTTTGAAGTTATCTTATCGGATTGAGTCTTTAAAGATTTGAGAACACTTGATGTATGTCTTGTCGTGCTTATCTATGGTGACAATGGGATATTCACGTGATTCACTTGATGTATGTTTTGGTGATCAACTTGCGGGTTCCGCCCATGAACCTATGCATAGGGGTTGGCACACGTTTTCGTCTTGATTCTCCGGTAGAAACTTTGGGGCACTCTTTGAACTACTTTGTGTTGGTTTGAATAGATGAATTGAGATTATGTGATGCATATCGTATAATCATGCCCATGGATACTTGTGGTGACATTGGAGTATCTAGGTGACATTAGGGTTTTGGTTGATTTGTGTCTTAAGGTGTTATTCTAGTACGAACTCTTGAATAGATCGATCCGAAAGAATAACTTTGAGGTGGTTTCGTACCCTACCATAATCTCTTCGTTTGTTCCCCGCTATTAGTGACTTTGGAGTGACTCTTTGTTGCATGTTGAGGAATAGTTATATGATCCAATTATGTTATTATTGTTGAGAGAACTTGCACTAGTGAAAGTATGAACCCTAGGCCTTATTTCCTAGCATTGCAATACCATTTACGCTCACCTTTATCTTTAGTTACCTTGCTGTTTTTATATTTTCAGATTACAAAAACCTGTATCTACCATCCATATTGCACTTGTATCACCATCTCTGCACCTCCCCCTCCCTCCTTTATATACGGGGGCAGGGGGCACCCTAGAACACACAAGTTGATCTTCGTGATCGTTCCTTAGCCGTGTGCGGTACCCCCCTCCACCATATTCCACCTCGGTCATATCATTGTGGTGCTTAGGCGAAGCCCTGCGTCGGTAGAACATCATCATCGTCACCACGCTGTCGTGCTAACGGAACTCATCCCCGACACCCTGCTGGATCGGAGTCCGGGGATCGTCATCGAGCTAAACGTGTGCTGAACTCGGAGGTGCCGTCCGTTCGATGCTTGGATCGGTCGGATCGGGAAGACGTACGACTACTTCCTCTACGTTGTGTCAACGCTTCCGCTTCGGTCTACGAGGGTACATAGACAACACTCTCCCCTCTCGTTGCTATGCATCACCATGATCTTGCGTGTGCGTAGGGAAATTTTTGAAATTACTATGTTCCCCAACAGTGGTATCAGAGCCAGGTTTTATGGTTTGATGTTATATGCACGAGTAGAACACAAGTGAGTTGTGGGCGATATAAGTCATACTGCTTACCAGCATGTCATACTTTGGTTCGGCGGTATTGTTGGATGAAGCGGCCCGGACCGACATTACGCGTACGCTTACGCGAGACTAGTTCTACCGCCGTGCTTTGCACATAGGTGGCTAGCGGGTGTCAGTTTCTCCAACTTTAGTTGAACCGAGTGTGGGTACGCCCGGTCCTTGCGAAGGTTAAAACAACACCAACTTGACAAACTATCGTTGTGGTTTGACGCGTAGGTAAGATTGGTTCTTGCTAAGCCCGTAGCAGCCACGTAAAACTTGCAACAACAAAGTAGAGGACGTCTAACTTGTTTTTGCAGGGGCATGTTGTGATGTGATATGGTCAAGACATGATGCTAAATTTTATTGTATGAGATGATCATGTTTTGTAACTGAGTTATCGGCAACTGGCAGGAGCCATATGGTTGTCGCTTTATTGTATGCAATGCAATCGCCCTGTAATGCTTTACTTTATCACTAAGCGGTAGCGATAGTCGTAGAAGCATAAAGATTGGCAAGATGACAACGATGCTACGATGGAGATCAAGGTGTCGCGCCGGTGACGATGGCAATCATGGAGGTGCTTCGGAGATGGAGATCACAAGCACAAGATGATGATGGCCATATCATATCACTTATATTGATTGCATGTGATGTTTATCTTTTTATGCATCTTATCTTGCTTTGATTGACGGTAGCATTATAAGATGATCTCTCACTAAATTTCAAGAGAAAAGTGTTCTCCCTGAGTATGCACCATTGCCCAAGTTCGTCGTTCCCAGACACCACGTGATGATCGGGTGTGATAAGCTCTACGTCCATCTACAACGGGTGCAAGCCAGTTTTGCACACGCAGAATACTCGAGTTAAACTTGACGAGCCTAGCATATGCAGATATGGCCTCGAAACACAGAGACCGAAAGGTCGAGCGTGAATCATATAGTAGATATGATCAACATAGTGATGTTCAGCATTGAATGCTACTCCATTTCACGTGATGATCGGTTATGGTTTAGTTGATTTGGATCACGTGATCACTTAGAGGATTAGAGGGATGTCTATCTAAGTGGGAGTTCTTAAGTAATATGATTAATTGAACTTAAATTTATCATGAACTTAGTACCTGAGTATCTTGCTTGTCTATGTTGATTGTAGATAGATGGCCCGTGCTGTTGTTCCGTTGAATTTTAATGCGTTCCTTGAGAAAGCAAAGTTGAAAGATGATGGTAGCAATTACGTGGACTGGGTCCGTAACTTGAGGATTATCCTCATTGCTGCACAGAAAAGTTACGTCCTGGAAGCACCGCTGGGTGCCAGGCCTGCTGCTGATGCAACTGACGACGTTAAGAACGTCTGGCAGAGCAAAGCTGATGACTACTCGATAGTTCAATGTGCCATGCTTTACGGCTTAGAACCGGGACTTCAACGACGTTTTGAACGTCATGGAGCATATGAGATGTTCCAGGAATTGAAGTTAATATTCCAAAAGAATGCCCGGATTGAGAGATATGAAGTCTCCAGTAAGTTCTATAGCTGCAAGATGGAAGAGAATAGTTATGTCAGTGAGCATATACTCAAGATGTCTGGGTATTGTAATCACTTCATTCAACTGGGAGTTACTCTTCCGGATGATAGCGTCATTGACAGAATTCTCCAATCACTTCCACCTAGCTACAAGAGCTTCGTGATGAACTATAATATGCAAGGGATGGATAAGACAATTCCCGAGATCTTCGCAATGCTAAAGGCTGCGGAGGTAGAAATCAAGAAAGAACATCAAGTGTCGATGGTCAACAAGACCACTAGTTTCAAGAAAAAGGGCAAAGGGAAAAGAAAGGGGAACTTCAAGAAGAACAGCAAGCAAGTTGCTGCTCAGGAGAAGAAACCCAAGTCTGGACCTAAGCCTTAAACTGAGTGCTTCTACTGCAAGCAGACTAGACACTGGAAGCGGAACTGCCCCAAGTATTTGGCGGATAAGAAGGATGGCAAGGTGAACAAAGGTATATGTGATATACATGTTATTGATGTGTACCTTACTAGAGCTCACAGTAGCACCTGGGTATTTGATACTGGTTCTGTTGCTAATATTTGAAACTTGAAACAGGGGCTACGGATTAAGCGAAGATTGGCTAAGGATGAGGTGACGATGCGCGTGGGAAATGGTTCCAAAGTCGATGTGATCGCGGTCGGCACGCTACCTCTACATCTACCTTCGGGATTAGTATTAGACCTAAATAATTGTTATTTGGTGCCAGCGTTGAGCATGAACATTATATCTGGATCTTGTTTGATGCGAGACGGTTATTCATTTAAATCAGAGAATAATGGTTGTTCTATTTATATGAGTAATATCTTTTATGGTCATGCACCTTTAAAGAGTGGTCTATTTTTGATGAATCTCGATAGTAGTGATACACATATTCATAATGTTGAAACCAAAAGATGCAGAGTTGATAATGATAGTGCAACTTATTTGTGGCACTGCCGTTTAGGTCATATCGGTGTAAAACGCATGAAGAAACTCCATACTGATGGACTTTTGGAACCGCTTGATTATGAATCACTCGGTACTGGCGAACCGTGCCTCATGGGCAAGATGACTAAAACACCGTTCTCCGGTACTATGGAGAGAGCAACAGATTTATTGGAAATCATACAAACAGATATATGTGGTCCGATGAATGTTGAGGCTCGTGGCGGATATCGTTATTTTCTCACCTTCACAGATGATTTAAGCAGATATGGGTATGTCTACTTAATAAAGCATAAATCTGAAACATTTGAAAAGTTCAAAGAATTTCAGAGTGAAGTGGAAAATCATCGTAACAAGTTTCTGCGATCTGATCATGGAGGAGAATATTTGAGTTACGAGTTTGGTCTACATTTGAAACAATGCGGAATAGTTTCGCAACTCACGCCACCCGGAACACCACAGCGTAATGGTGTGTCCGAACGTCGTAATCATACTTTACTTGATATGGTGCGATCTATGATGTCTCTTACAGATTTACCGCTATCATTTTGGGGTTATGCTTTAGAGACAGCCGCATTCACAATAAATAGGGCACCATCAAAATCCGTTGAGACGACGCCTTATGAACTGTGGTTTGGCAAGAAACCAAAGTTGTCGTTTCTTAAAGTTTGGGGCTGCGATGCTTATGTGAAAAAGCTTCAACCTGATAAGCTCGAACCCAAATCGGAGAAATGTGTCTTCATAGGATACCCAAAGGAGACTGTTGGGTACACCTTCTATCACAGATCCAAAGGCAAGACATTCGTTGCTAAGAATGGATCCTTTCTAGAGAAGGAGTTTCTCTCGAAAGAAGTGAGTGGGAGGAAAGTAGAAATTGATGAGGTAACTGTACCTGCTCCCTTATTGGAAAATAATACATCACAGGAACCGGTTTCTGTGACGTCAGAACCAATTAGTGAGGAAGTTAATGATGATGATCATAGAACTTCAGATCAAGTTGCTACAGAACCTCGTAGATCAAACAGAGTAAGATCTGCACCAGAGTGGTACGGCAATCCTATTCTGGAAGTCATGCTATTAGATCATGATGAACCTTCGAACTATGAAGAAGCGATGGTGAGCCCAGATTCCGCAAAATGGCTTGAAGCCATGAGATCTGAGATGGGATCCATGTATGAGAACAAGTTGTGGACTTTGGTTGACTTGCCCGATGATCGGCAAGCAATTGAGAATAAATGGATCTTCAAGAAGAAGACTGACGCTGACGGTAATGTTACTGTCTATAAAGCTCGACTTGTTGCAAAAGGGTTTTGACAAGTTCAAGGGATTGACTACGATGAGACCTTCTCACCCGTAGCGATGCTTAAGTCTGTCCGAATCATGTTAGCAATTGCCGCATTTTATGACTATGAAATTTGGCAAATGGAGGTCAAAACTGCTTTCCTGAATGGTTTTCTGGAAGAAGAGTTGTATATGATGCAACCAGAAGGTTTTATCGATCCAAAGGGAGCTAACAAAGTGTGCAAGCTCCAGCGATCCATTTATGGACTGGTGCAAGCCTCTCGGAGTTGGAATAAACGCTTTGATAGTGTGATCAAAGCATTTGGTTTTATACAGACTTTTGGAGAAGCCTGTATTTACAAGAAAGTGAGTGGGAGCTCTGTAGCATTTCTAATATTATATGTGGATGACATATTACTGATTGGAAATGATATAGAATTTCTGGATAGCATAAAGGGATACTTGAATAAGAGTTTTTCAATGAAAGACCTCGGTGAAGCTGCCTACATTTTGGGCATTAAGATCTATAGAGATAGATCAAGATGCTTGATTGGACTTTCACAAAGCACATACCTTGACAAAGTTTTGAAGAAGTTCAAAATGGATCAAGCAAAGAAAGGGTTCTTGCCTGTGTTACAACGTGTGAAGTTGAGTAAGACTCAATGCCCGACCACTGCAGAAGATAGAGAGAAAATGAAAGATGTTCCCTATGCTTCAGCCATAGGCTCTATCATGTATGCAATGCTGTGTACCAAACCTGATGTGTGCCTTGCTATAAGTCTAGCAGGGAGGTACCAAAGTAATCCAGGAGTGGATCACTGGACAGCGGTCAAGAACATCCTGAAATACCTGAAAAGGACTAAGGATATGTTTCTCGTATATGGAGGTGATGAAGAGCTCATCGTAAATGGTTACGTTGATGCAAGCTTTGACACTGATCCAGACGATTCTAAATTGCAAACCGAATACGTGTTTACTTTGAACGGTGGAGCTGTCAGTTGGTGCAGTTCTAAACAAAGCGTCGTGGCGGGATCTACGTGTGAAGCGAAATACATAGCTGCTTCGGAAGCAGCAAATGAAGTAGTCTGGATGAAGGAGTTCATATCTGATCTAGGTGTTATACCTAGTGCATCGGGTCCAATGAAAATCTTTTGTGACAATACTGGAGCAATTGCCTTAGCGAAGGAATCCAGATTTCACAAGAGAACCAAGCACATCAAGAGACGCTTCAATTCCATCCGGGATCTAGTCCAGGTGGGAGATATAGAGATTTGCAAGATACATACGGATCTGAATGTAGCAGACCCGTTGACTAAGCCTCTTCCAGGAGCAAAACATGATCAGCACCAAGACTCCATGGGTGTTAGAATCATTACTGTGTAATCTAGATTATTGACTCTAGTGCAAGTGGGAGACTGAAGGAAATATGCCCTAGAGGCAATAATAAAGTTATTATTTATTTCCTTATATCATGATAAATGTTTATTATTCATGCTAGAATTGTATTAACCGGAAACATAATACATGTGTGAATACATAAACAAACAGAGTGTCACTAGTATGCCTCTACTTGACTAGCACGTTAATCAAAGATGGTTATGTTTCCTAACCATAGACAAAGAGTTGTTATTTGATTAATGAGATCACATCATTAGGTGAATGATCTGATTGACTTGACCCATTCCGTTAGCTTAGCACTTGATCGTTTAGTTTGTTGCTATTGCTTTCTTCATGACTTATACATGTTCCTATGACTATGAGATTATGCAACTCCCGTTTACCAGAGGAACACTTTGTGTGCTACCAAACGTCACAACGTAACTGGGTGATTATAAAGGTGCTCTACAGGTGTCTCCAAAGGTACTTGTTGGGTTGGCGTATTTCGAGATTAGGATTTGTCACTCCGAGTGTCGGAGAGGTATCTCTGGGCCCTCTCGGTAATACACATCACTTAAGCCTTGCAAGCATTGCAGCTAATGAGTTAGTTGTGAGATGATGTATTACGGAACGAGTAAAGAGACTTGCCGGTTACGAGATTGAACTAGGTATTGGATACCGACGATCGAATCTCGGGCAAGTAACATACCGATGACAAAGGGAACAAACGTATGTTGTTATGCGGTCTGACCGATAAAGATCTTCGTAGAATATGTGGGAGCCAATATGAGCATCCAGGTTCCGCTATTGGTTATTAACCGAGAATGGTTCTAGGTCATGTCTACATAGTTCTCGAACCCGTAGGGTCCGCACGCTTAACGTTACGATGACAGTTTTATTATGAGTTTATGTTTTGATGTACCGAAGGTTGTTTGGAGTCCCGGATGTGATCATGAACATGACGAGGAGTCTTGAAATGGTAGAGACATAAAGATCGATATATTGGAAGCCTATATTTGGACATCAGAATCGTTCCGGGTGAAATCGGGATTTACCGGAGAAGAGGAGGGCCGGCCAGGGCAGGCCGCGCGCCCCCTCCCTCCTAGTCCGAATAGGACAAGGAAGGGGGGCGGCGCCCCCCTTTCCTCTTCCCCTTCCCCCTTTCCTTCTCCAACAAGGCAAGAGGGGGGAGTCCTACTCCCGGTAGGAGTAGGACTCCTCCAGGCGCACCCCAAAGGGGCCGGCCGCACCTCCCCCTCCCTCCTTTATATACGGGGGCAGGGGGCACCCTAGAACACACAAGTTGATCTTCGTGATCATTCCTTAGCCGTGTGCGGTGCCCCCCTCCACCATATTCCACCTCGGTCATATCGTTGCGGTGCTTAGGCGAAGCCCTGTGTCGGTAGAACATCATCATCATCACCACACTGTCGTGCTGACGGAACTCATCCCCGACACCCTGCTGGATCGGAAGTCCGGGGATCGTCATCGAGCTAAACGTGTGCTGAACATGGAGGTGTCGTCCGTTCGGTGCTTGGCTCGGTCGGATCGGGAAGACGTATGACTACTTCCTCTACGTTGTGTCAACGCTTCCGCTTCGGTCTACGAGGGTACGTAGACAACACTCTCCCCTCTCATTGCTATGCATCACCATGATCTTGCGTGTGCGTAGGGAAATTTTTGAAATTACTACGTTCCCCAACACACACACTCATTTCAGTTGTCGATGTTCATACTCTTTCGTTGTATTATCCATGTTAGTTCATTTCTTTTCCCGCTTTCTTCTTATGTGTTTGAAAAACCTTAAGAAAACCCAAAAAAACAGTTGTAGTTAGTTTAGTTTCTATGCTTGCTTAGTTGTAATATTAAAAGAAAACCCAAAAAGATTTCTCGTTCTTATTTTGCTTGTAGGGAGCTTTCCCGTGTAAATAGTTTTTCTCGTTCTTGTTTTACTTTCTTTAGAAAAACAAAAACTCCAAAAATATTTCAGTGTGTTTCTTTGAAATTCTTTTCTTTTCTTTGGGGGTCGAGAGGAGAAGACCACGATGAAAATGTTGAGTGGCTCTCGTATGCATTATTGTTGATCTAACAAAGAGCCCATATTACCTTGTCTTATCCTTTGAATAAATGTTTGCAGATTCCAGCTTAGTCCAATGCACGTGCACTATTATTATTATCCACACCATTCAGTCGTGCAAGTGAAAGGCAATAATTGTTGGGGAACGTAGTAATTTCAAAAAAAATCCTACACACACACAAGATCATGGTGATGCATAGCAACGAGAGGGGAGAGTGTGTCCACGTACCCTCGTAGACCGAAAGCAGAAGCATTAGCACAACGCGGTTGATGTAGTCGTACGTCTTCACGATCCGACCGATCAAGTACCGAACGCACGACACCTCCAAGTTCAGCACACGTTCAACTCGATGACGTCCCTTGAACTCCGATCCAGTTGAGCTTTGAGGGAGAGTTCCGTCAGCACGACAGCGTGGTGACGATGATGATGTGCTACCGATGCAGGGCTTCGCCTAAGCACCGCTACGATATTATCGAGGTGGACTTTGGTGGAGGGGGGCACCGCACATGGCTAAGAGATCCAAGGGATCAATTGTTGAGTCTCCAAGGGGTGCCTCCCTCCCCATATATAAAGGAGTGGAGGAGGGGGAGGGGGCCGGCCACCCTAGGCGCGCCCCATGAGGAGTCCTACTCCCACCGGGAGTAGGACTCCCCCTTCCATGTGGGAGTAGGAGAGGAGAGGGAAGGAGAGAGGGGGAAAGGAAAGGGGGGGCGCCGCCCCCCTCCTTGTCCAATTCGGACTGGGGGGGGGGAGGGGCGCGCGGCTGCCCCTTGGCCGCCCCTCCTCTTCTCCACTAGGGCCCAATAGGCCCATTAGTCTCCCCGGGGGGTTCCGGTAACCCCCCGGTACTCCGGTATATGCTCGATACTCCCTGAAACCATTCCGGTGTCCGAACATAGTCGTCCAATATATCAATATTTATGTCTCGACCATTTCGAGACTCCTGGTCATGCCCGTGATCACATTCGGGACTCCGAACTACCTTCGGTACATCAAAACACATAAACTCATAACATAACCATCATCGAACTTTAAGCGTGCGGACCCTACGGGTTCGAGAACTATGTAGACATGACCGAGACACGTCTTCGGTCAATAACCAATAGCGGAACCTGGATGCTCATATTGGCTCCCACATATTCTATGAAGATCTTTATCGGTCAAACCGCATAACAACATACGTTGTTCCCTTTGTCATCGGTATGTTACTTGCCCGAGATTCGATCGTCGGTATCTCAATACCTAGTTCAATCTCGTTACCGGCAAGTCTCTTTACTCGTTTTGTAATACATCATCCCGCAACTAACTCATTAGTTGCAATGCTTGCAAGGCTTAAGTGATGTGCATTACCGAGTGGGCCCAGAGATACATCTCCGACAATCGGAGTGACAAATCCTAATCTCGAAATACGCCAACCCAACAAGTACCTTCGGAGACACCTGTAGAGCACCTTTATAATCACCCAGTTACGTTGTGACGTTTGGTAGCACACAAAGTGTTCCTCCAGTAAACGGGAGTTGCATAATCTCATAGTCATAGGAACATGTATAAGTCATGAAGAAAGCAATAGCAACATACTAAATGATCAAGTGCTAAGCTAACGGAATGGGTCAAGTCAATCACATCATTCTCCTAATGATGTGATCCCGTTAATCAAATGACAACTCTTTGTCTAAGGCTAGGAAACATAACCATCTTTGATCAACGAGCTAGTCAAGTAGAGGCATACTAGTGACACTCTGTTTGTTTATGTATTCACACATGTATCATGTTTCCGGTTAATACAATTCTAGCATGAATAATAAACATTTATCATGATATAAGGAAATAAATAATAACTTTATTATTGCCTCTAGGGCATATTTCCTTCAATAATGACGATATACGATGAAATGATTGAGATGATGATAAGCTGGTATGAACTCGACCTATCTTGTTTCTGTAAATATGATTAGTTCATTATTCTTGATTCAGCCTATTATGAATGAAGCATGTTTGCAATGACAATTAGAGATTGTAGTTATTCATGCCATGCTTAATTAGCTAGGAGTTTATAATGGTTTACCTTGCATGCCAACATGCTTTTAAAATGGTTGTGATGTAGTATGATAGGATGGCATCCTCCTCTGAATGATTCGAGTGGCTTGACTTGGCACATGTTCACGCATGTAGTTGAAACAAAATCAACATAGGCTCTACGATATTTATGTTCATGGTGATTTATATCCTACTCATGCTTGCACTCAGTGTTGGTTAATCTTAATGCTTGTTTATGACTGTTGTTGCTCTCTAGTTGGTCGCTTCCCAGTCTTTTTCTAGCCTTCACTTGTACTAAGCGGGAATAGTGCTTGTGCATCTACTTACATAAACCCAAAGTTGTTCCATATGAGTCCACCATACCTTCCTATATGCAGTATTTACCTATCGTTCCAAGTAAATTTGCAAGTGCCAAACTCTAAACCTCCAAATGAAATTCTGTTTTGTATGCCTAAATCACTCATGTGGCGACTGGGGGCTGTCTGTATCTTCCATGCTAGGTGGGTTATTCTCACGTTGAGTGGACTTCGTTCATCATTCACGAGAAAATGGCTGGTAACCGGGATGCCTAGTCCCATGCTTAAATCAAATCAAAATAATCGCAGACAAAACTCCCCCAGGATTGTTGTTAGTTGGACGGTACCCGTTGTTTCGGACCAGCCGTGGAGTGTGCTTGTTAGTGGTGGGGGAGTATAAACTTTACCATTATGTTTGGGAACCGCCTATAATGTATGTAGCATGGAAGATGCCGAGAGCTCTTGGTTGTTATGTTGACAATGAAAGCATATCTCTCAAAATATTATTTATCTCTATTTCAAAAACTCGAGCTCTGGCACCTCTGCAAATCCTTGCTTCCCTCTGCGAAGGGCCTATCTATTTACTTTTATTGCTGAGTCATCATCCTCTTATAAAAAGCACCAGTTAGAGAGCACCACTCTCACTTGTATGCATTGTTATTAATTTATATTGAGTATGACTGTGATTGGATCTCTTTTACCATGAATTACAATGTCTAGTTAGTCCTTGATCTTCAGAGCTGCTCTGCATTTATGTTTTGCGATCTCAGAAAGGGCTAGCGAGATACCATCTTGTTATATCATATCATGATTGTTTTGAAAAAGTGTTGTCATCCGAGATTTATTATTATTGCTCGCTAGTTGATTATGCCATAGACATGAGTAAATGTGTGACCTCGACGTTATTGTGAATATGGTTAGTTCATAATCTATGCTGAAAACTTAAATGCTGGCTTTACATATTTGCAACAACAAGATCAAACAAAGTTTGTAAAAGTTTTTCTTTATCACTTTCAGTTTTGTCAACTGAATTGCTTGAGGACAAGCAATGTGTTAAGATTGGGGGAGTTGATACGTCTCCATCGTATCTACTTTTACAAACTCTTTTGCCCTTGTTTTGGACTCTAATTTGCATGATTTGAATGGAATTAACCGGACTGACATTGTTTTCAACAAAATTGCCATGATGTTATTTTTGTGCAGAAATAAAAGTTCTCGAAATGACCTGAAAATTCACGGAGATCGGTTTTGGATTAATAAAGAACATTGGCGAAAGAATCAACCAAAGGGGGCCCACACCCTGGCCACAAGGGTGGGGGTCGCGCCCACTCCCCTTGGGGACGCCCTCTGTCCTTGTGGGCCCCCTGGACCCCCACTGACCTCAACTCCAACTCCATATATTCACGTCCGGGGAGAAAAAAATAGGAGAGAAGGATTCATCGTGTTTTACGATACGGAGCCACCGCCACCTCCTGTTCTTCCTCGGGAAGGCAGATCTGGAGTCCGTTCGGGGCTCTGGAGAGGGGAAATCGTCGTCGTCGTCATCATCAACCATCCTCCATCACCAATTTCATGATGCTCATCGTTGTGCATGAGTAAACCTATCGTAGGCTTGCTAGACGATGATGGGTTGGATGATATTTACCATGTAATCGAGTTAGTTTTGTTAGGGTTTGATCCCTAGTGTCCACTATGTTCTAAAATTGATGTTGCTATGACTTTGCTATGCTTAATGCTTGTCACTAGGGCCCGAGTGCCATGATTTCAGATCTGAACCCTTCATGTTTTCATGAATATATTTCTGTTCTTGATCCTATGTTGCAAGTTATAGTCACCTACTACGTGTTATGATCCGGCAACCCCGGGGTGACAATAGTCGGGACACTTCCCGGTGATGACCATAGTTTGAGGAGTTCATGTATTCACTAAGTGCTAATGCTTTGGTCCGGTACTCTATTAAAAGGAGGCCTTAATATACCTTAGTTTCCAATAGGACCCCGCTACCACGGGAAGGTAGGACAAAAGATGTCATGCAAGTTCTTTTCCATAAGCACGTATGACTATATTCGGAATACATGCCTACATTATATTGATGAATTGGAGCTAGTTATGTGTCACCCTAGATTATAACTGTTGCATGATGAATGCCACCTGACATAATTATCCATCATTGATCCATTGCCTACGAGCTCATTTCATATTGATCTTTGCTTCGTTGCTTTTCCGCTGTCACTATTACAATTGCTACAAAACTGCTACTGTTACTTTTGCCACCATTACCGTTACTTACTTCCATACTACTTTGCTACTAAATATTTTGCTGCAGATATTAAGTCTTTCAGGTGTGGTTGAATTGACAACTCAGCTGCTAATACTTGAGAATATTCTTTGGCTCTCCTTGTGTCGAATCAATAAATTTGGGTTGAATACTCTACCCTCGAAAACTATTGCGATCCCCTATACTTGTGGGTTATCAGCTCCTCCCATGACTTCCTCCTTTGTTTTGCTCGTCTGCGGCTCCGGTTGCGCTCCTCTGCCCCGCCAGCGAGGCCGGGGCTCCATTCGCCCTCCTCTGCTGCGCTGACGCGCTCCTCCTCTGTCTTGCTCGTCTGCGGCTCTGGTTGCGCTCCTCTACCGCGCAGACGGGGTTGGGGCTCCGTTCGCCCCCTCTGCTGTGCCGGCACGCTCCTCTGACGACCTCCTCCTCCATCTTGCTCGTCTGCGGCTCCGGTTACGCTCCTCTATCGCGCTAGCGGTGCCGGGGCTCCCGTCGCGCTCCTCCAATGATCTCCTCCTACGCCGCGCTCATCTGCGGCTCCTCCCTTCGTTGCCATGGCGAGGAAGGTGAGGTGGCAGTGGAGCAACATAGGAGGGGCAAGGGGCACTGGAGCTTGCAAATGGAGCCGCGGGCCAACCGCTTTCTAGTATAGTGCGAGCTGTAAAAGGGCCACTAAATCTTTACATATGGGGTAGTTGGGCTCTCATATAGGGTGCGTGCTAATTTTTTTTACAGTTTGGCCGAATATGCGCGATCTATTCGGGTCCGTTTTTTTGACAAAAACTGCAAACTAGCGGTTATTATAAGGACCGAGGCCTTTTATGGGATCTGCTAGAGTTGCCCTAACAATACAAAAGACACATGTTATATATGACATGCTCTGTGGTTGCTAATTTGGTGTTTATTTCTTTAGTGACAGTTTTGAAGGAAATATGCCCTAGAGGCAATAATAAAGTTATTATTTATTTCCTTATATCATGATAAATGTTTATTATTCATGCTAGAATTGTATTAACCGGAAACATAATACATGTGTGAATACATAGACAAACAGAGTGTCACTAGTATGCCTCTACTTGACTAGCTCATTAATCAAAGATGGTTATGTTTCCTAACCATAGACAAAGAGTTGTTATTTGATTAATGAGATCACATCATTAGGTGAATGATCTGATTGACTTGACCCATTCCGTTAGCTTAGCACTTGATCGTTTAGTTTTGTTGCTATAGCTTTCTTCATGACTTATACATGTTCCTATGACTATGAGATTATGCAACTCCCGTTTACCGGAGGAACACTTTGTGTGCTACCAAACGTCACAACGTAACTGGGTGATTATAAAGGTGCTCTACAGGTGTCTCCGAAGGTACTTGTTGGGTTGGCGTATTTTGAGATTAGGATTTGTCACTCCGAGTATCGGAGAGGTATCTCTGGGCCCTCTCGGTAATGCACATCACTTAAGCCTTGCAAGCATTGTGGCTAATGAGTTAGTTGCGGGATGATGCATTACGGAACGAGTAAAGAGACTTGCCCGTAACGAGATTGAACTAGGTATTGGATACCGACGATCGAATCTCGGGCAAGTAACATACCGATGACAAAGGGAACAAACGTATGTTGTTATGCGGTCTGACCGATAAAGATCTTCGTAGAATATGTGGGAGCCAATATGAGCATCCAGGTTCCGCTATTGGTTATTGACCGAGAATGGTTCTAGGTCATGTCTACATAGTTCTCGAACCCGTAGGGTCCGCACGCTTAACGTTACGATGACAGTTTTATTATGAGTTTATGTTTTGATGTACCGAAGGTTGTTCGGAATCCCGGATGTGATCATGGACATGACGAGGAGTCTCGAAATGGTCGAGACATAAAGATTGATATATTGGAAGCCTATATTTGGACGTCGGAATCATTCTGGGTGAAATCGGGATTTTACCAGAGTACCGGGGGGTTACCGGAACCCCCCCGGGGGTTATTGGGCCAACATGGGCCTTAAGGGAGAAGAGGAGGGCCGGCCAGGGCAGGCCGCGTGCCCCCTCCCCCCTAGTCCGAATAGGACAAGGAAGGGGGGGCGGCGCCCCCCTTTCCTCTTCCCCTTCCTCCTTTCCTTCTCCAACAAGGTAAGAGGGGGGAGTCCTACTCCCGGTGGGAGTAGGACTCCTCCAGGCGCACTCATAGAGGGCCGGACGCACCTCCCCCTCCCTCCTTTATATATGGGGGCAGGGGGCACCCTAGAACACACAAGTTGATCCTCGTGATCGTTCCTTAGCCGTGTGCGGTGCCCCCCTCCACGATATTACACCTCGGTCATATTGTAGCGGTGCTTAGGCAAAGCCCTGCGACAGTTGAACATCAAGATCGTCACCACGCCGTCGTGCTGACGGAACTCCCCCCGAAGCTTTGCTGGATCGGAGCCCGGGGTGCGTCATCGAGCTGAACGTGTGCAGAACTCGGAGGTGCCGTCCGTTCGGTGCTTGGATCGGTCGGATCGGGAAGACGTACGACTACTTCCTCTATGTCGTGTCAACGCTTCCGCTTCGGTCTACGAGGGTACGTAGACAACACTCTCCCCTCTTGTTGCTATGCATCACCATGATCTTGCGTGTGCGTAGGAAATTTTTTGAAATTACTACGTTCCCCAACAGTGGCATCCGAGCCTAGGTTTTATGGTTTGATGTTATATGCACGAGTAGAACACAAGTGAGTTGTGGGCGATATAAGTCATACTGCTTACCAGCATGTCATACTTTGGTTCGGCGGTATTGTTGGATGAAGCGGCCCGGACCGACATTACGCGTACGCTTACGCGAGACTGGTTCTACCGCCGTGCTTTGCACACAGGTGGCTAGCGGGTGTCAGTTTCTCCAACTTTAGTGGAACCGAGTGTGGCTACGCCCGGTCCTTGCGAAGGTTAAAACAGCACCAACTTGACAAACTATCGTTGTGGTTTTGATGCGTAGGTAAGAACGGTTCTTGCTAAGCCCAGTAGCAGCCACGTATAACTTGCAACAACAAAGTAGAAGACGTCTAACTTGTTTTTGCAGGGCATGTTGTGATGTGATATGGTCAAGACACGATGCTAAATTTTATTGTATGAGATGATCATGTTTTGTAACCGAGTTATCGGCAACTGGCAGGAGCCATATGGTTGTCGTTTTATTGTATGCAATGCAATCGCCCTGTAATGCTTTACTTTATCACTAAGCGGTAGCGATAGTCGTAGAAGCATAAGATAGGCGAGACGACAACGATGCTACGATGGAGATCAAGGTGTCGCGCCGGTGACGATGGTGATCATGACGGTGCTTCGGAGATGGAGATCACAAGCACAAGATGATGGCCATATCATATCACTTATATTGATTGCATGTGATGTTTATCTTTTATACATCTTATCTTGCTTTGATTGACGGTAGCATTATAAGATGATCCCTCACTAAATTATCATAGTAAAAGTGTTCTCCCTGAGTATGCACCATTGCGAAAGTTCTTCGTGCTGAGACACCACGTGATGATCGGGTGTGATAGGCTCTACGTTCAAATACAACGGGTGCAAAACAGTTGCACACGCGGAATACTCAGGTTTAACTTGACGAACCTAGCATATAACAGATATGGCCTCGGAACACAGAGACCGAAAGGTCGAGCATGAATCATATAGTAGATATGATCAACATAGTGATGTTCACCATTGAAACTACTCCGTCTCACGTGATGATCGGACATGGTTTAGTTGATATGGATCACGTGATCACTTAGAGGATTAGAGGGATGTCTATCTAAGTGGGAGTTCTTAAGTAATATGATTAATTGAACTTAAATTTATCATGAACTTAGTACCTGATAGTATCTTGCTTGTCTATGTTGATTGTAGATAGATGGCCCGTGTTGTTGTTCCGTTGAATTTTAATGCGTTCCTTGAGAAAGCAAAGTTGAAAGATGATGGTAGAAATTACGCGGACTGGGTCCATAACTTGAGGATTATCCTCATTGCTGCACAGAAAAGTTACGTCCTGGAAGCACCGCTGGGTGCCATGGCCTGCTGCTGATGCAACTGACGACGTTAAGAACGTCTGGCAGAGCAAAGCTGATGACTACTCGATAGTTCAATGTGCCATGCTTTACAGCTTAGAACCGGGACTTCAACGACGTTTTGAACGTCATGGAGCATATGAGATGTTCCAGGAGTTGAAGTTAATATTCCAGAAGAATGCCCGGATTGAGAGATATGAAGTCTCCAATAAGTTCTATAGCTGTAAGATGGAGGAGAATAGTTCTGTCAGTGAGCATATACTCAAGATGTCTGGGTATTGTAATCACTTGATTCAACTGGGAGTTACTCTTCCGGATGATAGCGTCATTGACAGAATTCTCCAATCACTTCCACCTAGCTACAAGAGCTTTGTGATGAACTATAATATGCAAGGGATGGATAAGACAATTCCCGAGCTCTTCGCCATGCTAAAGGCTGCGGAGGTAGAAATCAAGAAGGAGCATCAAGTGTTGATGGTCAACAAGACCACTAGTTTCAAGAAAAAGGGCAAAGGGAAAAGAAAGGGGAACTTCAAGAAGAACGGCAAACAAGTTGCTGCTCAGGAGAAGAAACCCAAGTCGGGACCGAAGCCTGAAACTAAGTGCTTCTACTGCAAGCAGACTGGACACTGGAAGCGGAACTGCCCCAAGTATTTGGCCGATAAGAAGGATGACAAGGTGAACAAAGGTATATGTGATATACATGTTATTGATGTGTACCTTACTAATGCTCGCAGTAGCACCTGGGTATTTGATACTGGTTCTGTTGCTAATATTTGCAACTCGAAACAGGGGCTACGGATTAAGCGAAGATTGGCTAAGGATGAGGTGACGATGCGCTTGGGAAATGGTTCCAAAGTCGATGTGATCGCGGTCGGCACGCTACCTCTACATCTACCTTCGGGATTAGTATTAGACCTAAATAATTGTTATTTGGTGCCAGCGTTGAGCATGAACATTATATCTGGATCTTATTTGATGCGAGACGGTTATTCATTTAAATCAAAGAGTAATGGTTGTTCTATTTATATGAGTAATATCTTTTATGGTCATGCACCCTTGAAGAATGGTCTATTCTTGATGAATCTCGATAGTAGTGATACACATATTCATAGTATTGAAACCAAAAGATGCAGAGTTGATAATGATAGTGCAACTTACTTGTGGCTCTGCCGTTTAGGTCATATCGGTGTAAAGCGCATGAAGAAACTCCATACTGATGGACTTTTGGAACCTCTTGATTATGAATCACTTGGTACTTGCGAACCGTGTCTCATGGGCAAGATGACTAAAACACCGTTTTCCGATACTATGGAGAGAGCAACAGATTTGTTGGAAATCATACATACAGATGTATGTGGTCCGATGAATGTTGAGGCTCGTGGCGGATATCATTATTTTCTTACCTTCACAGATGATTTAAGCAGATATGGGTATATCTACTTAATGAAGCATAAGTCTGAAACATTTGAAAAGTTCAAAGAATTTCAGAGTGAATTGAAAATCATCGTAACAAGAAAATAAAGTTTCTACGATATGATCGTGGAGGAGAATATTTGAGTTACGAGTTTGGTGTACATTTGAAACAATGCGGAATAGTTTCGCAGCTCACGCCACCCGGAACACCACAGCGTAATGGTGTGTCCGAACATCGTAATCGTACTTTACTTGATATGGTGCGATCTATGATGTCTCTTACAGATTTACCGCTATCGTTTTGGGGTTATGCTTTAGAGACGGCTGCATTCACATTAAATAGGGCACCATCAAAATCCGTTGAGATGACACCTTATGAACTATGGTTTGGCAAGAAACCTAAGTTGTCGTTTCTTAAAGTTTGGGGCTGCGATGCTTATGTGAAAAAGCTTCAACCTGATAAGCTCGAACCCAAATCGGAGAAATGTGTCTTCATAGGATATCCAAAGGAAACTCTTGGATACACCTTCTATCACAAATCCGAAGTCAAGACTTCTGTTGCTAAATTCGGAAACTTTCTAGAGAAGGAGTTTCTCTGGAAAGAAGTGAGTGGGAGGAAAGTAGAACTTGATGAGGTAATTGTACCTGCTCCCTTATTGGAAAATAGCACATCACAGGAACCGGTTTATGTGACGTTTGAACCAATTAGTGAGGAAGTAAATGATGATGATCATAGAACTTCAGATCAAATTACTACAGAACCTCGTAGATCAGCCAGAGTAAGATCCACACCAGAGTGGTACGGCAATCCTTTTCTGGAAGTCATGCTACTAGATCATGATGAACCTACGAACTATGAAGAAGCGATGGTGAGCCCAGATTCCGCAAAATGGCTTGAAGCCATGAAATCTGAGATGGGATCCATGTATGATAACAAAGTGTGGACTTTGGTTGACTTGCCTGTTGATCGGCAAGCAATTGAGAATAAATGGATCTTCAAGAAGAAGACTGACGCTGACGGTAATGTTACTGTCTACAAAGCTCGATTTGTTGCAAAAGGTTTTTGACAAGTGCAAGGGATTGACTACGATGAGACCTTCTCACCCGTAGCGATGCTTAAGTCTGTCCGAATCATGTTAGCAATTGCCGCATTTTATGACTATGAAATTTGGCAAATGGATGTAAAAACTGCTTTCCTGAATGGATTTCTGGAAGAAGAGTTGTATATGATGCAACCAGAAGGTTTTGTCGATCCAAAGGGAGCTAACAAAGTGTGCAAGCTCCAGCGATCCATTTATGGACTGGTGCAAGCCTCTCGGAGTTGGAATAAACGTTTTAATAGTGTGATCAAAGCATTTGGGTTTATACAGACTTTTGGAGAAGCCTGTATTTACAAGAAAGTGAGTGGGAGCTCTGTAGCATTTCTAATATTATATGTGGATGACATATTACTGATTGGAAATGATATAGAATTTCTGGATAGCATAAAGGGATATTTGAATAAGAGTTTTTCAACGAAAGACCTCGGTGAAGCTGCTTACATTTTAGGCATTAAGATCTATAGAGATAGATCGAGACGCTTAATTGGACTTTCACAA
This sequence comes from Aegilops umbellulata, assembly GCA_032464435.1. Taxonomy (NCBI): domain Eukaryota; kingdom Viridiplantae; phylum Streptophyta; class Magnoliopsida; order Poales; family Poaceae; genus Aegilops; species Aegilops umbellulata. The sequence goes on along the minus strand of CP136058.1, from coordinate 596,558,701 downwards.
AGCACATACCTTGACAAAGTTTTGAAGAAGTTCAAAATGGATCAAGCAAAGAAAGGGTTCTTGCCTGTGTTACAACGTGTGAAGTTGAGTAAGACTCAATGCCCGACCACTGCAGAAGATAGAGAGAAAATGAAAGATGTTCCCTATGCTTCAGCCATAGGCTCTATCATGTATGCAATGCTGTGTACCAGACCTGATGTGTGCCTTGCTATAAGTCTAGCAGGGAGGTACCAAAGTAATCCAGGGGTGGATCACTGGACAGCGGTCAAGAACATCCTGAAATACCTGAAAAGGACTAAGGATATGTTTCTCATATATGGAGGTGACAAAGAGCTCATCGTAAGTGGTTAGGTTGATGCAAGCTTTGACACTGATCCGGACGATTCTAAATCGCAAACCGGATACGTGTTTACTTTAAACGGTGGAGCTGTCAGTTGGTGCAGTTCTAAACAAAGTTGGTGCAGTTCTCATATTAAGTCTTTCAGGTGTGGTTGAATTGACAACTCAGCTGCTAATACTTGAGAATATTCTTTGGCTCTCCTTGTGTCGAATCAATAAATTTGCGTTGAATACTCTACCCTCGAAAACTATTGCGATCCCCTATACTTGTGGGTTATCAGCTCCTCCCATGACTCCCTCCTTTGTTTTGCTCGTCTGCGGCTCCGGTTGCGCTCCTCTGCCCCGCCAGCGAGGCCGGGGCTCCATTCGCCCTCCTCTGCTGCGCTGACGCGCTCCTCCTCCGTCCTGCTCGTCTGCGGCTCTGGTTGCGCTCATCTACCGCACATACGGGGTTGGGGCTCCGTTCGCCCCCTCTGCTATGCCGTCACGCTCCTCTGACGACCTCCTCCTCCATATTGCTCGTCTGCGGCTCCGGTTACGCTCCTCTATCGCGCTAGCGGTGCCGGGGCTCCCGTCGCGCTCCTCCAACGATCTCCTCCTACGCCGCGCTCATCTGCGGCTCCTCCCTTCGTTGGCATGGCGAGGAAGGTGAGGTGGCAGTGGAGCAACATAGGAGGGGCAAGGGGCACTGGAGCTTGCAAATGGAGCCGCGGGCCAACCGCTTTCTAGTATAGTGCGAGCTGTAAAAGGGCCACTAAATCTTTACATATGGGGTAGTTGGGCTCTCATATAGGGTGCGTGCTAATTTTTTTTACAGTTTGGCCGAATATGCGCGATCTATTCGGGTCCGTTTTTTTGACAAAAACTGCAAACTAGCGGTTATTATAAGGACCGAGGCCTTTTATGGGATCTGCTAGAGTTGCCCTAACAATACAAAAGACACATGTTATATATGACATGCTCTGTGGTTGCTAATTTGGTGTTTATTTCTTTAGTGACAGTTTTGAAGGAAATATGCCCTAGAGGCAATAATAAAGTTATTATTTATTTCCTTATATCATGATAAATGTTTATTATTCATGCTAGAATTGTATTAACCGGAAACATAATACATGTGTGAATACCTAGACAAACAGAGTGTCACTAGTATGCCTCTACTTGACTAGCTCATTAATCAAAGATGGCTATGTTTCCTAACCATAGACAAAGAGTTGTTATTTGATTAATGAGATCACATCATTAGGTGAATGATCTGATTGACTTGACCCATTCCATTAGCTTAGCACTTGATCGTTTAGTTTTGTTGCTATAGCTTTCTTCATGACTTATACATGTTCCTATGACTATGAGATTATGCAACTCCCGTTTACCGGAGGAACACTTTGTGTGCTACCAAACGTCACAACGTAACTGGGAGATTATAAAGGTGCTCTACATGTGTCTCCGAAGGTACTTGTTGGGTTGGCGTATTTTGAGATTAGGATTTGTCACTCCGAGTATCGGAGAGGTATCTCTGGGCCCTCTCGGTAATGCACATCACTTAAGCCTTGCAAGCATTGTGGCTAATGAGTTAGTTGCGGGATGATGCATTACGGAACGAGTAAAGAGACTTGCCGGTAACGAGATTGAACTAGGTATTGGATACCAACGATCGAATCTCAGGCAAGTAACATACCGATGACAAAGGGAACAAACGTATGTTGTTATGTGGTCTGACCGATAAAGATCTTCGTAGAATATGTGGGAGCCAATATGAGCATCCAGGTTCCGCTATTGGTTATTGACCGAGAATGGTTCTAGGTCATGTCTACATAGTTCTCGAACCCGTAGGGTCCGCACGCTTAACGTTACGATGACAGTTTTATTATGAGTTTATGTGTTGATGTACCGAAGGTTGTTCGGAATCCCGGATGTGATCATGGACATAACGAGGAGTCTCGAAATGGTGGAGACATAATGATCGATATATTGGAAGCCTATATTTGGACGTCGGAATCATTCTGGGTGAAATCGGGATTTTACCAGAGTACCGGGGGGTTACCGGAACCCCCCCGGGGGTTATTGGGCAACATGGGCCTTAAGGGAGAAGAGGAGGGCCGGTCAGGGCAGGCCGCGCGCCCCCTCCCCGCCTAGTCCGAATAGGACAAGGAAGGGGGGCGGCGCCCCCTTTCCTCTTCCCCTTCCCCCTTTCCTTCTCCAACAAGGTAAGAGGGGGGAGTCCTACTCCCGGTGGGAGTAGGACTCCTCCAGGCGCACCCATAGAGGGCCGGCCGCACCTCCCCCTCCCTCCTTTATATACGGGTTCAGGGGGCACCCTAGAACACACAAGTTGATCCTCGTGATCGTTCCTTAGCCGTGTGTGGTGCCCCCCTCCACGATATTACACCTCGGTCATATTGTAGCGGTGCTTAGGCGAAGCCCTGCGACAGTTGAACATCAAGATCGTCACCACGCCGTCGTGCTGACGGAACTCCCCCCAAAGCTTTGCTGGATCGGAGCCCGGGGTGCGTCATCGAGCTGAACATGCGCAGAACTCGGAGGTGCCGTCCGTTCGGTGCTTGGATCGGTCGGATCGGGAAGACGTACGACTACTTCCTCTACGTTGTGTCAAAGCTTCCGCTTCGGTCTACGAGGGTACGTAGACAACACTCTCCCCTCTCGTTGCTATGCATCACCATGATCTTGCGTGTGCGTAGGAATTTTTTTGAAATTAGTACGTTCCCCAACAAGTTTTTTTGCCGGCATTGTGTTACTGTCTCTGATCGGAGGATTCCATTTTGTCATGCGTAGAAAAATAAAAGGTATTTCATCAATTTAGAGCAGCTCTCTCTAAAATATAGAAGTACTTTCAGTAGTTCGAGGCTTAAAACTTAGTCCATGGGCATGTTCGTGGGCTGTGCGCGGGGCCTCCAACTTAAAAAAACTCTACAAATTCAGCTTCTCTTCATGATTTCTTGCTCCATGCAGCGATTTCCTTCTGTTCGGTAGCTAAATCAACTTCTACATCGCCATTTTGGCTGGCAGCGGTTGTTGGGCTATGTAGCACCATATTGGGCTACGGCTGCCGAGGGAAGATGTGGTATCAGTTCATAGAGATACTGGCAGTTGAGGGGATGAATCATTTTCTTTCGCCTAGCTGGATGAATCGTTATGTTTGGCTGTGGCACTTCGGCTGTAATATGGGTGAACTCCAGATTCTCGTCTCTTTGGAGCTGGGCCTTCCTCGGTCCAGGTCCTTACAGTAAGATCGACCACAGCTTCCTGAAGCTAGCTTCTTGCATCTATTCCATTCGGCTCAGCTACGCACAGAGTGGAGCGGGAGCGGGAGGACAGAACAGGCCCTTAGAAGAAGAAAAATCTTGGGTGGGTGATCACGTCCGTAAGGTTGTGCGGGTACGTCTACATAGTGCTCGTGTGCGTGCATGGTACGACCAGCACATATCCGGACTCGCCAGGAAATGATGTAGCATAGGCCGCCAAACCCAGAAAATGATGTATTTGGTACTCAGCAGCTGGCCCATTTCTTCACCATGCTGGGCCTGGCTAACTACTCGGCTCCCAACCCATTTCTCCCCCCCCCCCCCACCGGTTTTAGGAACGTTCTAGTTCCCATCGATTTACTTGGTTTTTTGCATGGGTTTTTTCACATGGATTTTGTTCGGTCTTTTTCTTTGTTTTTTCTTTGTCCTTTTGCTTTTCTTTATGTCTTTCTATTTTATTTTTTTCAAAATTATATGATATTTCCAAAATCATGATATTATTAAAAATTCATGATACTTTTCCAAATTCACAAACTTTTTAAATTTCACGATTTTTATAGTTCGTGAACTTTTTTCAGACTTTGTTGACTTTTCAGAAAACTGTGAACTTTTTCGAAAATTTTGAACTTTTTTTATTTATTTTTCAGAAAAGTGAAGTTTTTATTTAACTTCGTGAGTTTTTTCAAACGAATTTTCTTTGCTCAGCCATGCAGAAAGTGGGGTTCTCGGTGGAGCCCGGTTACAAGGTGAGTGTTGTTAGCCCTTGGTTGGTAATAGGCACCAGGCCTAGTGTGGCTTCATTTGTGATTCCGGGCTTTGTTCATTTGACTTTGCTCGCCTTCATTAAGCGGTCCCCTTGATGTTCTGCAGCGCCGGAAGCACTGGTTAAAGGGTGCGGCTATGTGCCGCCCGCTGTGGCGCCTACGAACGGCTCGCTGCAAGGAGGGCCAATGACGACATGCACGTTCTCTTCGTTTTTTCATCACATTTTTATTTTCATTTTTTGGTTTTACTTGTGTTTATATATCGTAATATTTTGAATATATAATACAGAAAGAACATTATATAAACATTTTAATTTTTAAAATGTAACCATGCATTGAAAAATGTTAAGCGTAAATAAATAAAAATTCTTGTTACATCAATAAATGTCATGTGTTTAAACAAACGTACATGCCATTTGTGAAAAGGTCCATACAATATATAAAAATGTTCACATTTTTCAAAAGAAAGGTTTCATATATTACAAAATGTACCTGCCATTCAGAAAAAAAAAACTCTTTCACGAGTTTCCGAATTGTTTTCCTGTCATTGTCAAAACACTGTATATAATGTAAAACAAAGTATAACACATGTTTCGTAGCATTAAAACAATGTACATGCCATTTTAAAGAAAATTCTGGTGACTCAAATAAGTGTTGTTGGTATTTAATAATATATTTAAGAATCTAAAAAATGTTTCTATAGGTCGAGTTCAATATTTATTGCCATTAAAAGAATGTACAACTTGTATTTAGAACAATACTACTATATTCATTTTTTTAAACATGTATTTGAACAAATGTACATGATGCATTTAAAAAAATTCCATAGTGTATCATAAAAATATTTAACGTTTGCTCTAAAATGTACTCCATCCGTTCCAAAATATAAGTCTTTTTAGAGATTTCAAAATGGACTACATATGGAGCAAAAAGAATGAATCTACACTCTAAAATGCGTGTATATACATCCATGTGTACTTCATATTGAAATCTCTATAAAGACTTACATTTAGGAACGGTGGGAATATAAAAAATATAAATTCAAAGAAAACAAAGAATCCCGACAAAGAAAAAAAGAAAAGGAAAAACCCAAAGAAAACGAAGGGATAAAAGAAAATAAAAGTATAACGGAAAAACAATATAACCAATGAGAAAACAATGGATACCAAAGCTAATTGAAGAAAAAAAGGGAAACCAAAGAAACCAGTATAAAAATATAAAACCAAAGAAATAAAAGAAAACGAAAAAGGAAACCTTACAAAAGAGTGAATAACAAATAAAACAGTAGAAAAACAAAATAAACCAATAACTAAAACCGTACTACATGTTGCCGCAGAGAAAGAGCCTAGCTACTGGATCGGCCCGCTAGATATTGCCGTGTAGGCGATTCCTATGAGAAATGAGTATGGGTGACATATTGCCCACGCTATATGTCGCCATACTGATTCCTAATAGCAATCGCCTACGGGCGACACTAGCTGGACGGCCCATTTCTATACGTGTAAGTTCGCTTCGGTCGCTGTAGGCCCAGTTTACTACATTTTTTTCTTTTCTATTGCTTTTCCATTCGTTTTATTATTTCTTTTCGGTTTTCTCCGCTTTTTTAATTTTTTTCCTTTGCTTTTCCTTTTGCTTCTTTCTTCTATTTCTTCATTTTCTATTTTTCTTTCATTTCTTTGTGGATTTTGAATGGTTTTCCTTCTTTTACAACATATTCTGAATTTTTGGTACGTGTTATTCATTTTTTATTTACTATAGGAACATTCTTTTTTAATTTTTAGATAAATTATTTTCATTTTAATTAAATTTCTTGATGCTTACTTTTTCATATATTTTTTTAATAAAAATAAAGATTTTTTAAAATTATCACAAATTTTCAAATACATTTGTTATTATTTTTAGAAGAAAATGATTTGAACATTTTTTTAAATACGTGTTAATTTATTTTCATACAGATTGATAATTTTTTAATGATGAAGTATTTTTGTGAATCATGCAATTTTTAATATTGTACACTTTCTTTGTGGAAATGCCGAAAACATGTTTTTAACTTGTGAACATTTCTTTAATGTAAATTACATTTTCTTGAATTATGCTAGTATTATTTTATGATGTTTAAAAAAATTCTTATACATGATGACATTTTTCATACACATGTTTAAGATTTTTACACTTGTATTAATCACGTTGTGCATATTTGGTATATGTGGAAAATACTTTTCTATTGACGATTAGCATTTTCGAAAGGTAGGATTAACATGTTTGAAAATTGATGTAAAATGTATTTGTGATGTATAGTGTCAGAACATGTCTTATATTTTGATACAGATATAGTATATATTTTTAGAATATTTATGAATATAAAAAAGTGAAACATAAAGCGAAACAGGAATTTTTTTCAATTAAAACAGAAGAAAGGAACAAAACAAAACAAAAATAACATGACATCAGCAGGCGAGCCGCATCTACTGGGCCGGCAGAATACGTGCTGTCTTGCAGGCGAGCTGTGGTAGATTTCACTGCAGGCGGCACATAGCGGTGTGCCCGGGCACACGCGCCCCGACTAGATCGGGAGCAACTAGTTAACGAGCGCTCCTTCGGGAGCCTCGCAACGATCAGCGCCACTTGGCGCGCTCTCAGCCATTCGTCACGTGTCACGCACTGAACGCTTCCTTCGGATTTTTTTTTGTTTCCGCACGCGTTTTCGGCTTTTTAAATGGTTTTTTTCTTGGTTTTTTCGACATTTTGGTTTTCTCCCGGTCTTTCTTAGCTTTTCGAACCAAAAAAAAATCGAATTTTTTTTGCGCGAAAAAACGTGTTTTCTTTTTTTTTCTTTCGCGAAAGTCACGGTTTTCTTCCGCGAGAGGCATGGCTGTGCTTTATTGAGAGTCACGGCCGTGCCTTTCGGAAACGGGAAAAAACGCGTTTTCTGTTTTTTTTCTTTCGCGAGAGCCACGGTTTTGCTTCCGCGAGAGGCACGGTTGTGCTTTCGCGAGAGTCACGGCAGTGCCTCTCGGAAAGGGAAAAACAAAACGCGTTTTCTGTTTTTTCTTTCTTTCGTGAGAGTCACGGTTTTGCTTCCGCGAGAGGCACGGTTGTGCTTACGCGAAAGTCACAGCCGTGCCTCTCGGATAGGGAAAAAAATACGTGTTTTCTGTTTTCTTTTCTTTCGCGAGAGTCACGCTTTTGCTTTCGCAAGAGGCACGGTTGTGCTTTCGCGAGAGTCACGGCCGTGCCTCTCGGAAACGGAAAAAAACGCATTTTCTGTTTTTTTTTATTCCATGAGAGTAACGGTTTTGCTTTCACGAGAGAAACGGTTGTGATTTTGTGAGAGGCACGGGCGTGCCTCTTTCGGAAATGAAAAAAAACCATGCTCCCGGGTCGGTTTTTTCGCCCGGTTTTTTTGTCCGGTTTTTTCGTGAAAAAAAATTCGTCAAAACTTATCAACATGGAATCTAGTTTTGAAGATCTCGACGCGAGGAATCCAATGGTGAAAACGGTTTGAGATTTGGACTCACGGTTTAAGAGATAAAACGTTTTGAATAAACGGATCTACAAAAAAAGGGAAAACTCCCGGGTTGCGACAAGTGGCGCGCTGCATGTGCGCCACTTGTCGCGACGTGGGAAGTGAAGTGTTCTTTGCAACGAGTACTACTTAATTAGTGATTTCGGACTAGATCTGTCAGCGGATTCTCCAAAAAAAAAGCTAGCTCTGTCGGTTTAATTCAAAAATAAATAAATAATAGCTCTCTCAGCTTTACACGCCTTTTTTATCTAGACACCGACCAGCTTTACACTCCTACCAAATGTAAAGGTAGTAAGTTTTTTTTTAGATGAGGTAGTAAGCTTTTGTTGTCTTGTGCTGCAAGCAGCGTGGCTCTTGGCTTTTCCCTTCTCGAACGAAGGCGAAGCTTCCAACGCGCTGATCCATTCCCGATTATCCCCCGCAAAAAAATATGCCCCAACAATACTATAAGTTCCCCCCTCAAAAAAAAAAACAATACTATAAGTTGATGGCATATGGTTTACCGTGGAATTGCTAGCCTGATATTTGCAAGTGATGGCATATGTAGTTAGACGTGGGGCACACGGACGTGGGGCATTTGTTGAACAGCCAGGATACAATGAGGCTGGAGATCCGGGGGCCATCCATGCTCACACCACTGGTGACTCCGCCATTGCATGTCAAGTTCAAAACTGAACCTGCCGAAGCATTCTCTACAAATAACTTCAGTTGAGCAGGAAGGCCTCAAAGTAATCAATGAAGTACAGCAGTGATCGAATGAGATTGCCAGTTTAGCAGTACGTGAACATATCACTGCTTCTGACACTGTCATCCATACTCTCTTGTCTTCATTGAGTACCTGCTTTGAGCGTTTTTATCTTTGAATTTGCTGCTAGTTGGAGTTTTTTAAAATTAAAACACAACTTAAACACATACTAAATTAATTCTAATGCTAGTCAGAGGTTTGAGTGCGGCGCTGAAGACTAAATTAATTCTGATGCTAGTCACAGGTTTGAGTGCGGCTCTGAAGACTAAATTAATTCTGACAGTGGCGGCTGTCGGCATGCATATGCATGCCATGGACACAATTGTAGGTCCCAAAATCCAAATGGAGCCTTGCTTGCCCCGTGGAACTTACAGAAACTAGTGTATTGCACGGCCCCTAACTTTGGCAAAGTTGATATTTGGACCCTTTTGTGAAAGTTAAGCTAGATTTGATCCTGGTTCAAGAAAATTTCGGGATCTGACCGTTTTCCTACCGCTGGGGTCGATAGCGGTAGGGTAAACCAGCCTACCGTCAAGGCCCCTGACGGTAGGCAATTTATCCACGTCAGCGCAGCGTAGCCTTACCGCGAAAAGGCTGGCGGTAGCCTATGCAACCCTACCGCCGAGGTGCCCGACTGTAGGTGGGTATAAGCATTGTATTTGATACTTATATGTTTTTTACGATAGGATGTGTGACCCTAAGACCAAGGACCTCCGCGATAAGCAATTATACCCTACCGTCATCGATCCCTGCGGTAGGAAAAGGGTCAGATCCCGATTTTTTTTTAACCAGGATCAAATCTAACTAAACTTTTGTAAAAAGGTTAAAACATCAAATCCCCCCCCCCCCCCTTCCCTAATTTTGGATACATGGTTGTCATGATCTTTGGTCCTAGTGATTATGCATATGCAAGGATATGCTTCCCATGGAGACACCCGCATCGACATCATACTATAATTTTCTGGAGCATCATTTTCGTGTACTGTGATCACAGAATGTTCTTCCATGCATCATTTATTCCAACCATTCAATGCCTCGAAGCACGGTTAATGATATAGTTAACAACCAGCTATATGGAGTTGACACATCAAAGCGAAAGCCGCAATGGCGGAAATGCTAAAGAAGCATAAGGCCGACGGAGGGCATGCTGGTGGCGGACGAGGTGGTGGGCGTGTTGGTCGTGAACGTGGTGGAGGTCGTTGGTGTGATCCAGAGCGTGGTGGAGGACCGGGGGACCAGTTCACAGACGAGGCGGTGGGTGTGCGAAAAAACTAAGCATACTTGTCTTTTTTTAATAGTGATCCACACGCTATAGATCAGACATATTTGAATAGGGCTCTGCTAACGACCAGTCGACTGGTCGTTAGCAACAGATCCGCACGACTCCCCTCGATGTCTCCCGCTTCTCCCGTTCCGCACAACTCCCCACGATGGCTCCCGCTTCTCCCGTTCTCCCTCCGATTGACACTAATTAAAAAAAGGCGAATTGAGAAAAAAATGCGCTGGATGGGATTCGAACCTGCATCAGGTAGCTAGGGCACGCCTAATACCATGACCAACAACCATTACACCAACCCAGGCTATTGTTCAATACTTGAAAATAAGAGTCTTTTAAAACTCTTTTTCACCATTGTCAGATGACAAAAGGAAAGGTATTTTCTTGAAAAAAAATCACTGCATAAATGATGATGTACTATACGTGTGAATGTGTAGAGGGACTCCTCTATGACTTTTTTATCAGGGTCAGGTACATAAGTTATCAGGTCTGCGATGTGTGAGTTACCATACTATTCACACAAAATTTATCGAGGGGATGTTTTATCAACTCCTCCACCCCCCACCCCCACCCTCATCGCCAAAGTTATCAGGACCTGGGTACATAAGTTATCATGTCTACGATGTGTGAGTTACCATGCTATTCACACAAAAGCTACCGAGGGGATATTTCATCAACTCCCCCCACCCTCGTCGCCAAAGTTATCAGGACCTGGGTACATAAGTTATCATGTCTACGATGTGTGAGTTACCATGCTATTCACACAAAAGCTACCGATGGGATATTTCATCAACTCCCCCCACCCTCGTCGCCAAAGTTATCAGGACCTAGGTACATAAGTTATCAGGTCTACGATGTGTGAGTTACCATGCTATTCACACAAAATCTACCGAGGGGATATTTCATCAACTCCCCCCCCCCTCGTTGTCAAAGTTACCAGGATGGGGTGCATTAGTTATCAGGTATGCGATGTGTGAGTTACCATGCTATTCATACAGAAAGTTATCGAAGGTATGTTTACACTAGTTTTTTTGGGTCAAAAAAGCTACTACGTTATTTGTACATCAGCTATTAGGACTACGATGTGTGAGTTTCCATGCTATTGACACAAAAGCTATTGAGAGGATATTTCATCACCCCCCCCCCCTGCCAAAGTTATCAGGATAGGTGCATAAATTATCAGGTCTGCGATGTGTGAGTTACCATTGCTATTCACACAAAAGTTCGTCAACTCCCCCCTCCCCCTTCGGTCGCCAAAGTTATCAGGACAGGGATATATAAGTTACCGGGTTTGCGATGTGTGAGTGACCATGTTATTCACATAACAGTTACCGGGGTATATTTGATCAACTCCTCACAGAAAAGAAGAAAAGAAAGCAACATGAAATGGTCAAATAGTATGACGTGCATTCTTTTTAGCAACAAATAGTCCAGCTGAGTTGGTTATTGTGTGTTTCACATTGGCTGCTAGGCGTGAGTTCAAATCCCATATTCAGCATGATTTTTTTGACTAAAAATGTAATGAGGTCGTGCCAATAGATCTAGCACCAAAAAAATTGACAGATCCAATTCAGAGAAAAATCGCGACAGTCAACGGCATAGTCTTCAGATTCTTCCACTAAATCCGCAATCAAAGTTAGCGAGTCGTTCACATTTTAAATCTTGAACAAAGAGCCACTACGCAATATATACATAGCCTGGGCGCTTTTGACATCAATAAAGTCCAGGTGAGTTGGTTACCGTGGTGGGGCAATTGCAGGAGGTCGCGGGTTCGAATCCAATCCTGCCTCTTTCTTTTTTCGCACACGTTGGCGGCCGCACGATCAGGATCCGACGACGATGGGGTCGTTCGGATCTGTTGCAGATTTCCTGCCGGCAGGAAATTAGCTTTGTCGATTTGAATATTATATTGCCCTTTACTGCTGGAGATATAGTGGCCAGCTTTGTATAGCCGGCTCCCGCATATATGTCCATGAACTTGTCCCCATAGTCCGTAGACGGATGTGGTGTTCAGTTTGCGGGTCAGCATTGGTATGCCCTTACTAAGAAGTATTACACTATTAATACATGGCTCCTCTTACACTTTCACAGTGTTTCTTGAAAACGGTTAGTTTACACCTCATTTTTCTTCTCTCTCATCCAACTTAGAAAAAAAAGTTTAATCCTTGCAACATGCTGGCTGTACTGTATTTGACTTGCTCGATTTTACTACCCGCAACAGTACATATAGTTTGTGTACTAGTACGAGTGGACTCATATTTTTTTGAACACAATACAACCGAAATCGCTCATATACATGAGCATACACTCACCCCTGTGAACGCACACACTCCCTACCACCGTGAGCACCTTCGAAGACTGAGCCGACATAGCATCTTTATATTAAGTGACCGCAGGTGTCTCACAGTCGACGAGAACATCTCCTCCCACTGAACTAATAACATCGTCGAAAGCCTAAAATAAACTCATGAATAATGCGAGCACCAATGCTGAATCTAGAACTTTAACCCTGGTGGGTTAGGATACCACTGCCCTCCGAATTATCCAACCACATATTGGTTTGCATCGAGTGAACTCTAATTAATTGTACGACAGCATACGAAAATAAACTGGTGGAAACTACTGGCCAGATTGGAGAACGTACGTGGTTAATAAACTACAAACCCCGTAAGTGTTTGATTGACCATTGGCGAATTATAAGTAATCAATATGATCCAATTGAGCAAACCATGTGAAGCGACTGGATCCAGGTTTACGCAACCAAACACTTGGGGCCAAATTAGCATCAGCACACTAGCAGTACGTATTTGTGTAGTTAACAATCCTATCACGTCAGATGGCTCAAATTCATGCTGCAACGACATGCATTCCGCGTCACACTCCAGTTAATGGACTATATATAGCTAAGTGTGTGCCTACGTACGTGATCATGTCGCCATTCCGTTGATGTCTTGGTGCTATGCTCGCTGGTTAGCAATGGCAAAACTAGCTTCCTTGGCTCACAAGTGTAAGTACGCTACGCGCGTGGTTGCACTTTTACGAGACACACACAAGTGACTAAGTGAAAGGCCAAAAAAAAAATTAGTGGGTGAAAAGCCAAATTATGCTCCCGCACTCAACCGTAAAATCATAAAAAATAAAAATACATGCATCTATATGGATGGAGTACTTCAAGTCTTTGTGACTTGTGTGTTCAAATAAGAGCGAGACAAACATATGTCGGTCATGCGCAAAAAGGGCTACATATGCTAAAGATAACAAATCCGTAATAAAGTATATGGATTATTGGAGTTGAATTTATACAGGTCATATGAGACAATCAGTTTAACAATGAATCAACTACGGCAGCACGAGCGAATCAATCTGTGGTTGAGTTGGTTAGGTGAACAGTGGCATCCCCAACCCACCAGGGTTCAAATCCTGGTGCTCGCATTATTCCTGGATTTATTTCAGGATTTCCGGCGATGCGCTTTCAGTGGGAGGAGACGTTCCCGTCGACGACGAGGCGCCTACGGTGACTTCGTAAATCTCAAGATGATATGCCGGCTCAGTCTCTCGGAGGTGCTCATAGGGGTAGGGTGTGACTTCGTAAATCTCAAGATGATATGCCGGCTCAGTCTCTCGGAGGTGCTCATAGGGGTAGGGTGTGCGTGTGTGCGTTTATAGAAATGAGTGTATGCGCGTGTATATGAGCGCTTGTGTCTGTACTGATACTAAAAAAAACTACGGCAGCACGCGCATCAGCAGTTTGGCCCGACCGGCAACACCCTGGTACGAGTGACAAGACAAGCTGCCTGCCTGTGGCTCCTTGAGCGGTAAACACGACGGGCCCGGAGCACTTGGGCGGCAGGATGCCATGTCTTGCTTTCCCGGAACAAATTTCTCTGTTGAGATCTTCCTGATCGGGCAACGGCACATGCACATGATCCATCTTTCCTCCCGTCGCCTGTGTAAACTTTTGCTTATACCGACAGAGGGATACACACGTACCCTGTAGGTGCTACGAGCACCAGCCTCCCATCGAGATTCGAGACGGACGTGTCTTCGAGCATCAGTCTTTCTGGCTCGGGCTAGACAGAGAATCTAGGTAGCATGGTACACGTCCTATGCAGAAATTGTCTTCTGCAAGGGTCATGATCTAGCTTAGTGACCAGCCTAATCTATGGTAATACTACGTACTACAAAATCCATAAGCCGCACTATTTGTCATAGCACATTGTTGTAGGAACGAGGACACGTACGTACTGATAGAGAGGCTTGCTTACCCACGTAATTAAGTGTGAAAACTGAGGGTTTTGTTGGTTTGCGTAAGAAATGTCACGGTTTTGGCCCGTAGCTACGCCATGATGGGTACGTGTGAGTTGAAACCGCTAGAGAGCGACGGTGTGCGAAGCCGACCAAGAAAAAGTCCCGTTGCGGTCAAACAGAAAAAGGCGAACTTGAACTTCACCTCTTCGGACCGGCCTAAAACTAAACCGCTTCCCGGAAAAGAAGCGGCACAGCGACTACAGTTGAGAACACAGGGCGATTATTTCCTTATCTCAAACATTACAATTTACATCATATTCCTGCATGGTTAGACATCAGGTCTTCCTAGAAGACGGTCGACTTAAAGACTTAACCAAGTAACAGTTGAGTGATGTCAGTGTAGTCATGATGATTCAAAAAACATGGCTCGATGTTGCAACCGGTGATACGATATGCTGCAAACGTTAACGAGATATGTTGCGACTTGCAAGACATGTTGTGAGCAACGACAACAGACACCGTAACCAGTGGATACTCATGCTGTAAACGGCACTGGCGAAAGTTGTGAACCATGGGATGACGTGCTGTGAGCGATGGAGTTGAACAATCTGGCCGGTGAACCGACATGCTGCAACCAGCACCAACCAACATGCGGTGGCCCGGGTTAGGTTACTGTGTGCTCCCAAATTGCTCTTTCACCATAAACATGACCTGTCAACCATGTCGCGATTGTCCATAGCTAATTTCGGTACAGCGATTGTTCACGTCGGAAGTCGGCGGCAGCGGCGTGCCTGCGTGCCTCTTGACCGACCCGACCCGGCAGCCTCGTCCTTTTCTGGCAAAAATGCTACATGCACGAACTGATTACGGGGTTGCAACGGACCCCTTCCAACAAACTAATCTTGCCCCCATGATTTTCAGGTGGGTGGGGCCCTTCCTCCCCCTTTAATCCAATAACAGTTTAACAACTTAACCTCACCCCGTAACCAGGCCGTAATCGTCCGTTGATGTAGCAAAGCTCCTTTTCTGGGGCCACCAACCCCGTACCGTAAGCTGGGTAGCAGTGCTGCCTGCCAGGTAGGCCCGCCTAGCTGGTGGCCAGTGACACGCTTGCTTTGCCACCCGCACCATGCAGCCCCACACGTGCCCTCCTCCTCTGGCTATAGCTTTGCTGGCTTTCCCTCGGCTTTACACGCAACGGTTTCACGACTTTTTCTTCCTTTGTGCCCCGGCAGCGTAGTGTAGTAAGCTCTTGGCCTTTTCCCTTCTCGAATAACCAACGCGATGGCCTTTTCCAGATTCCTTTGTTGCGGTAAATTTCATAAGGAAACCTAGATCGTATTCTTTGGTTCTTGGTAGCCAAACAAAGAAGATATTGCTTTTCCATTCCGCGAATATACCAACTAGTATAGCATGTCTTGTTCTAAAAAAAACTTGTCTTGCATGGGCCCTCGACCGCTCCGTCACTACCTCGCAGACAGCCGCCGCCTTGACGGCGAGCTCACCAAGATCGGCGAGAGTAGTGGTCGCATAGCGACTGCTCCACCAACGCCGGCGGCAAGGCCACCACCAGGGCTACCAAGGCTACATTGCCAGTGGACGTGGCGGCCCTCCACACAGCCCAATAGGAGGTGAAGCGGCTCCTCCGCCGGGCAGCTGCCGGACAAGGCTGTCGCGGCCCTCCGACACTGTTCCGCCCCTGGAGGGACCACGATCGCACGGACAGGCACAAACGACGATAGTGGTGCGGCAGGGCAGGGCGGCCGAGTACGAGGTGGTCTTCTGTTATAGGGTTTAGTTTTTATAGTTAAACGGTTGAAATATCGACTTTTTACTGTAAATTATGACCGAACTTGAATGAAAACTGTCGTGTTTGCACGAATTTCGTTCGGTAGTTCAAACAGTGGTTCAAATGTATGTGACAGTGTTGGATAACCAGGTTCAATATCCATGTCCACGGACTGATTTCACTATATTCGCTGACGGATGCCCGAGCAAACTTACAAGTCAGCTTTCAAGATGCCATTAGCTAGCTTGTGCGTGCCAGCACAATACGCATCGTATGCATGCATCCATGCATCCGTGTTTGATTGGCTACTAGGACAAGTGGCTTTCACAGGATCAGCTGCTCGATGCCGGACCGATCGAAGTGGAGTGCATGCAAATATAAGAAATCGAAGGAACGGACACACATACTAATGTAATTTAATTTGACAGTGGCAGAGAAGAACTAGCTAGCTAGGCTTGGATACGTGCGTTACGAAAAAAATCGTACGGCTAGCTATACGTGTAGTTCTACTTTTTTGTTGGACATGGTCCTGGTGTGATATACTCCATGTTGCCAGTCTTTGTCAAGTCGTATTTCAGTTTAAAGTTGTCCATGGAATTATTTGAAGCATTTTCTTTCTTTTGTGGGCATGGGTGGTATTAGCTCCGAAATTCATATCAAATCCACTTATTAACATCACTAGAAACCTACTCCGTATAAGCATTTTTAGAGATTCTAATACAAACTACATACGAAGCAAAATGAGTAAATCTACGCTTTAAAATATGTCTATATACATTCATACGCAGTCTATATTAAAATATTTAAAAAGACCCGTATTCAGAAACGGAGGCACGAAATTAAACAAGCATGTTTCAAACAGGTCTAGCAACTGTTACTACTCTTTTCTTCTTCTATCCGTGTACAAAGAACATTCTTTGTCAGAAAATAAGAAAATCGTTTTGACATTGAATCAATGCAAGCTCGAAGCATTCAGCTGAAAGAACACATGCGGTGCCCGCACCCAGCAACAGTTATGGCCGACAACATCGTACGAGTGACGAGACTACTAGCTGCCTGTGGCTCCTTGAGCGGTAAACACGACGGCCCCAGGGTGGCCAGAAGCAGCCGCCGATCGCACTCCACGCGTGCACGTACAGGATGCCATTGCTTTCCCTGAACGAACTTCTCAGCGGAGATCTCCTGCTTTTCAGTTCGCACACACACATGATCAATCTTTCCTCCCACCCATTGCCCCGGGGACGTTCAAAGACGAGCCCATCCGTGTGTAAACTTTTCATTTCCACACATGTGAAAATACAGGACAGAGGGATCCATCTGTGCTGCTGCTTGAACTTCGAGCCCCGGTCTCACATCGTGACGGATTTACTCGCTTGGAGGCTTGGAGCATCAGTCCCAGCCAGAGAATCAGGGCGTATCTGACGGCAACCCATAAATTTTCTCCCATGATCTGTCCGCGGGCAGAGAATGATCAATTTATGGACATGGATACGAAAAGCCATCATCTAACATTGCCCGTATACATTTCAATCCGCATTTAAACTAACCGGACGAAATTCATGCAAATCGTCCGATATTAATCAAAGTTCGGATAAAAAATATCACAATTCATCCACACATAGCATGCAAATTAAGTCTAGTACAATAATGTCTCAAGTTTGACTAGATTATCCGGATGTCCTACAAGTTTTTCATCAATGGATCATGTCCTCCCACACATACCCCCCTTCAGATTCATCCAACAATGTGTGTATATAGATGGACATCCCTCTGTCCTGTGATACATCAGGCAGCGCGTGCGGGCTACATATCGTGTAGACTAACATTGAGTAAATAAATCATTCAACAAATTGAGCAAGAGGAAGCAAAACTTATGATGTCGTCCTATGTCGCGTGCAATGGCCACCTTGCCTCCAGCTGACGAATCACATTACAAAACTTGGTGATGCTGGCCTGGATAGCGTACTAGCAATACGATAACGACCTCACATTGCGTTCTTGAATGATGTACATAACGTAGGGTGCAATGTGCTTTCGTGCGTGAAACAATTCATGCACTTGCTGTCAGAAGGTCTCCTCTCTGCTCCTGCCTACGAAATCCGCGGATACGGCCAAACCACACATCACGCAATAACTCATCCCCCTGGTCGAGTAGCTCGCCATTCTTCATACTCTAAAGAATAGCATAGCATTGGAAAATAAGCTCAATGGCATTTGACCGAACACCTGCCGAGCGTGATGTCCGTCATGAAGGTCGTCGACAAGGAGGGCGGAGTGTACCTGGGTTCAAACAGCTCTAGGATGGACAATGTCGTCGTATAGGCGAGCGGACGCGTCAGTGCTAGTTGCGAACGCCCGGCAATGCCTTTGTCACGACCGGGGATGTAGAGCAGCGACGACGGAGATGAAGGGCGCGGATACAAAATAAGAGGGAGAAGGAACAAAGTGGAAGGAAATGAGACTGGGAAGGAGGATTGGATGGGTCGGGGATGTCAAAGTCCCACGTGGCTGCTGTTTGGACTTGTGCAATATGTGAAAGAAAACACTTGCAGACTGCTTGACGGACTAATACATACCTGCGTCAGACTGCACGATCTGAACGTATGCGAGCGGTTTAAGTGTTGGCATTGAAGATGCCTTTACCATGCATGGCACACCTCCTTTGCGGAAATTGTCGTCGTCACATGTTACTGTGCATGGCTCATGAGCTAGCACAATGACCAGCCTAATCTAAGGTAACACTACAAACAAAACCATAAGTAACTCGTTCATAAATATAAGATATTTTATCATTTTTTGAATCGGATGTATATTGACATCTTTTAATGTGTTTGTCCGTATGTAGTCTATATTACTATATTCAAAATATCTTATATTTTCGAACGGAGGAGGTATTTACCATGACACATTGACACATCGTTGGAGAGGTGCTCACATAAGTACTTCTTATGTTCCTAAATATAAGACCTTTAAAGATTTCAATATAAACTATATATGAAGCAAAATGAGTGAATGTACACTCTAAAATAAGTCTATACACACACACACACACACACACACACACACACACACACACACACACACACACACACACACATACACTTCGTATTTATTGAATTTTTAAAAAAATTACAAACGAAGGAAGTAGATATGAAAACTGACGGTTTTGTTGGGCGGCGCAAAAATGTCACCGTTTTGGCTCGTAGCTATATCAATGTCATGAGGGTACATGAGCCGTGAGCGTTGAAACTGCTAGAGAGCGACGCCGACAACGAAACAAAAAGGAAATTTGCACCGCACCGCTTCCCGGGCAAAGAAACGGCACGGTGTCTTGCCGATCTTCTCCTTGTGAATTTGAGCATAGAGAGATGCCCCATATTTATCTAGACATAATATCCATTGGTTGCACTAGCAAAATAATTCTGGTTGCATGCTCCATTGCATCGTGCTATACGGCGTATATACTCCTGCTACAGTTTTTTTCTTTTTCAATTTTCTTTTTTCATCTATTTCCATTATCTACTATCTTTTTTGTTTTTGTTTTGAGGGGACATTATCTATTATCTAATCGCCACGTAAAGCATCATCGCTCAATTTCATCCTGCTTAGCTGGGCCAACTATTGCAAACAATACGTAGTGCATGCATCATTAAGAACGACTGATTGCTTATCTGGGCCAGGTTAGTGCATGCTCCCAACCCAAATCACTCTCTCGCCGTAAACATCACATCACCCATCGGCCACGTCGCGATCATCCGTTGCCAATTCCTGTAAGCGGTCCACGTCGGAAGTCGGCGCCAGCTGCGTGCCGTGCCGTGCGTGCGCCGCCTGACCCACGCCCGTCCCGGCAGCTTTGGTGGACATGTCATCTGCTTCGTCCTTATTTGGGGCCACCACCCCCAGCGCGCCGGGTTCGGTCTGGGTTCGCCGACACTGATTTCGGCTCAGACCGGCGAAAATCGGGCTCCTGGACGTGACTAAAGTTGCTCTAAAAATAAAGATATAAATATAGGTTATTATTATTATTATTATTTAATATAGTACAGACATAGAGGCTCATACATATGCACATGCACTCATCCATCTGAACGCACAGACGCACATCTTTGTTTTATGAGCACCTTCAAGATACTGAGTCGGCGCATCATTTTAAGATTGACGAAGTCGTCACATACATCTTCATAGTCAAAGGGAATATCTCCTTGTGCTGAACGCAAGTCGCCGAAAGATACCAGTGTCAAATCTATAACTTAAACTCTGGCATATGGAACCTCACTTCTCCAATCTTTCTCTCTACTATACACGTGCATACGTGTACGGCTTACCATGCACATGCATGCGGTCACCTACTCATCTAGCATTTGTTATGTCTTATTAGTTGTTCCACTTGGTTGACCCGCGACACAGGACATACAAGTTCTCCATTATTGTAGATAAAAAAAGGTTATCCATTGTTGTACGCTTAGCTAGCTCGACGTGGTCATGGAGCTGGAGAGAAATGTGTAACCGGGGGAGGGGGGGGGGGGGTTAGTTCGCCGCTTGCGGCAGTCAAGGGAAACATTTCACTTCAAAGGTTGTAGCGGCAGTGGGAGGGAACTGGTGATTGGTCGGTATCATGTCAAAGATGGACGCAATTGCGGGGCAGGGCGATGGAACTAGGCACATGCCAAAATATAAGGCATGTACAATGATTGATAAGATCGTCTTATCTTAAACTTTGCATGTAATTTAAAGATGACAAAAAAGAGAGTCTACAATAGGTCATCTCTTAGCCTTATCTTCAATAACTAGTAATTCCTAAAAACATGGTGAGACATATTGTGCTAAAAGATCATCTCTTGTCTTCTCTTAAGAGAAGACAAGCCTTTTTTATGAGTTCTCTTTCCTCCACCTCATAATTTATCCTACGTGGCACTTATAAGATAGAACCATTGTACATCACTAGTAGAAAATGGACCATTAGTACCGGTTTGTAAGGGCCTTTAGTGCCGGTTATGGAACCGGCACTAAAATTTCGCACTAAAGGCCCCCCCTTTAGTACCGGTTCGGCACGAACCGGCGCTAAAGTGCCACCACGTGGCGTGAGCTCGCGCCCTGGTACGGTGGACCTTTAGTACCGGTTGTTTTTTTTTTTAATTTTTTTTTGAAAATTTTGGAAAAAAAAAATTGATTTTTTTATTTTTAATTTTTCTGAATTATTTGATGATTTACTCTCTAATCATCTCTCTTAACTGCTCAAGTGTGGACCACTCATTCCAAATCATCTAACTTCCCGACCGGTCACCCATCCCTCTCACTACTCCAGCCCGAGCACGCTTAACTTTCAGGTTCTATTCTCTTTCGTTTCCGAGTCTGAACTTGTTGTTTTCCTGACAATAGTAAGATGTCAATCCTATTAACCATCCAGAGTTTAGCTTGAGCATGAAGTCACACATTTCACCGTTTGAGTTTGAAACTATTATTCTAAAAAAACAGTAACTATTTAGTAACGCTAATATTTCTTGAATAAGTTTGACCACAGTTTGACCATAGTTTGACCAGATTTGACCAAAATTCAAAAAATTGAAATAATTATTTAGTAACACTAATATTCTAGAATAACTAGTTTGACCATTGTTTGACCACAGTATGCCCACAGTTTGAATATTTTTCAATTTTTTCCACTCTAGATCTTAAAAGCCCCGTAACTTTTTTCTATTAGGTTTTTGAGGATTTTGCAAATGTTTAACGGGGTTTCCCCGGTTAAATTTGGATGTAACTTTTCGAGTAGATGATTTTTCATATAAAAAACTTTTTCATCCGAGTTAGTATGCAAAAGTTATGCCCATTTTTACAAATTTCAGAGAGATTTTGCAAATAAAGTCAAAATTCACATTTGCAAATTTTCCCAACAACTAGACCATATATCACATGGGAAACTTATTTTCTTTTATTTTTTTGACATTTCCATCATTTTCGTTTATTTTTTTTAAAACTGAAAAGGCGATCCACCGGGGGGGTAGAGTTTGAAAATTGCCCTATAGTGCCGGTTTGTGTCTCCAACCGGTACTATAGGTCAGACCCCGTTAGTACCGGTTCGTGCCACGAACCGGTACTAAAGGTGATCGTGGGGCCCCGGCCTGACGCCAGCCTGCCACCACCCCTTTAGTACCGGTTCGTGCCACGAACCGGTACTAAAGGTTCAACACGAACCGGCATTAATGCAAATCCGTTCGAACCGGCACTAATGGTACCATTAGTACCGGCTCAGATACAAACCGGCACTAATGTGCTTCACGTTTGACCCTTTTTCTACTAGTGCATGCCCTAAGGGCATGTACAATGGTGCTATCTTAGAAGTGCCACATTGAATAAATGCTGAGGTGGAAGAGAGAAAACTCATAAGAAAAAGTTTGTCTTCTCTTACTTAAGAGATGATATCTTAGCACAATTTGTCTCACCATATTTTTAGGAATTACTAGTTATTAAAGATAAGGCTAAGAGATAACCTATTGTAGACATCCTTTTATTGTCATCTCTAAATTACATGCAAGGCTTAAAATAATATTGTCTTATCAACCATTATACATCCCCTAAGTGGCTGGAGCCGCTTTCATTTTCCCGTCTGGAGAATATTCTCTCACAAGTTAAGGTTCACATTCATTTTTTTTGGAGAGAAAAACTTTTGTGATCAGCGGCTGTTAAGATCTTTGATCCCAGTGACTAGATTTCTGGTGCCCTTGCTGCATTATTTTGATCTTGTATATACGTGTATTTACCTTTTTTTTTAACCATGCTGGAGTTGCATGTGATCATAATAGAAATAGAGAAAGCAACATACGAAGTAGAGAGTACTATATTCCGATAGTTTCAAAGACGGCCGACAATAGCAACAAATGATTGGGGGACAAAAGCAAAAGCAAGAACAAGCATAATCCCCAAGCCCATAAAACCAAGCAAAACCCCTACACGCTTGAGTGAAACCTAGAATATTGCTTTCGTTTGTTGGATCCGTTGACGACCGTGTTTGAGTGTCGTTCCCTTCCTGAAAGTTGAACAATTTTTCTTCTTGTCTTTGTGGTGACAAAAGATGGTTTGTGCGGATATGGTCGTTGATGCATTTTTTGTCGATTGCTGCTTTGATTTTTTTGTTTTTACTCAATTGGGCATAATTTTGTCTTATATGACTTTGCTCGCCGTCCGTGTATTTATTTATGTATGTGTTGATGTCGCTCATGTATATTCTAGTTATGCAGAGGCCCAGAGGCATCTATTGTGTTTGTATCCCTTTTGATGCTTTATTTCAAGTATACAAAGAACATTCTTTGTCGGGAAATAAGACAATCGGTTTAACACTGAATCAATGCAAGCTCGAAGCATTCAACTGAAAGAACACATGCGGTGCCCGCACCCAGCAGCAGTTATGGCTGACAAAATCGTACGAGTGACGAGACTACTTCAGTGGTAAACACGACGGCCCCAGGGTGGGGTGGCGAGAAGCAGCCGCCGATCGCACTGCACGCGTGCACGTACAGGATGCCATTGCTTTCCCTGAACGAACTTCTCAGTGGAGATCTCCTGCTTTTCAGTTCGCACACACACATGATCAATCTTTCCTCCCACCCATTGCCCCGGGGACGTTCAAAGACGAGCCCATCCGTGTGTAGACTTTTCATTTCCACAGATGTGGAAGTACGGAACAGAGGGATCCATTTGAGTAGCTGTTTCAACTTCGAGCACCAGCCTGACATCGTGACGGTTGTACTTCGAGCACCATCGTGACATCGTGTCGGCCGTCTAGATTTCTGGTGCCCTTGCTGCATTATTTTGATCTTGTATATACGTGTATTTACCTTTTTTTTTAACCATGCTGGAGTTGCATGTGATCATAATAGAAATAGAGAAAGCAACATACGAAGTAGAGAGTACTATATTCCGATAGTTTCAAAGACGGCCGACAATAGCAACAAATGATTGGGGGACAAAAGCAAAAGCAAGAACAAGCATAATCCCCAAGCCCATAAAACCAAGCAAAACCCCTACACGCTTGAGTGAAACCTAGAATATTGCTTTCGTTTGTTGGATCCGTTGACGACCGTGTTTGAGTGTCGTTCCCTTCCTGAAAGTTGAACAATTCTTCTTCTTGTCTTTGTGGTGACAAAAGATGGTTTGTGCGGATATGGTCGTTGATGCATTTTTTGTCGATTGCTGCTTTGATTTTTTTGTTTTTTTACTCAATTGGGCATAATTTTGTCTTATATGACTTTGCTCGCCGTCCGTGTATTTATTTATGTATGTGTTGATGTCGGTCATGTATATTCTAGTTATGCAGAGGCCCAGAGGCATCTATTGTGTTTGTATCCCTTTTGATGCTTTATTTCAAGTATACAAAGAACATTCTTTGTCGGGAAATAAGACAATCGGTTTAACACTGAATCAATGCAAGCTCGAAGCATTCAACTGAAAGAACACATGCGGTGCCCGCACCCAGCAGCAGTTATGGCCGACAAAATCGTACGAGTGACGAGACTACTTCAGTGGTAAACACAACGGCCCCAGGGTGGGGTGGCGAGAAGCAGCCGCCGATCGCACTGCACGCGTGCACGTACAGGATGCCATTGCTTTCCCTGAACGAACTTCTCAGTGGAGATCTCCTGCTTTTCAGTTCGCACACACACATGATCAATCTTTCCTCCCACCCATTGCCCCGGGGACGTTCAAAGACGAGCCCATCCGTGTGTAGACTTTTCATTTCCACAGATGTGGAAGTACGGAACAGAGGGATCCATTTGAGTAGCTGTTTCAACTTCGAGCACCAGCCTGACATCGTGACGGTTGTACTTCGAGCACCATCGTGACATCGTGTCGGCCGTCTAGATTTCTGGTGCCCTTGCTGCATTATTTTGATCTTGTATATACGTGTATTTACCTTTTTTTTTAACCATGCTGGAGTTGCATGTGATCATAATAGAAATAGAGAAAGCAACATACGAAGTAGAGAGTACTATATTCCGATAGTTTCAAAGACGGCCGACAATAGCAACAAATGATTGGGGGACAAAAGCAAAAGCAAGAACAAGCATAATCCCCAAGCCCATAAAACCAAGCAAAACCCCTACACGCTTGAGTGAAACCTAGAATATTGCTTTCGTTTGTTGGATCCGTTGACGACCGTGTTTGAGTGTCGTTCCCTTCCTGAAAGTTGAACAATTCTTCTTCTTGTCTTTGTGGTGACAAAAGATGGTTTGTGCGGATATGTCGTTGATGCATTTTTTGTCGATTGCTGCTTTGATTTTTTTGTTTTTTTACTCAATTGGGCATAATTTTGTCTTATATGACTTTGCTCGCCGTCCGTGTATTTATTTATGTATGTGTTGATGTCGGTCATGTATATTCTAGTTATGCAGAGGCCCAGAGGCATCTATTGTGTTTGTATCCCTTTTGATGCTTTATTTCAAGTATACAAAGAACATTCTTTGTCGGGAAATAAGACAATCGGTTTAACACTGAATCAATGCAAGCTCGAAGCATTCAACTGAAAGAACACATGCGGTGCCCGCACCCAGCAGCAGTTATGGCTGACAAAATCGTACGAGTGACGAGACTACTTCAGTGGTAAACACGACGGCCCTAGGGTGGGGTGGCGAGAAGCAGCCGCCGATCGCACTGCACGCGTGCACGTACAGGATGCCATTGCTTTCCCTGAACGAACTTCTCAGTGGAGATCTCCTGCTTTTCAGTTCGCACACACACATGATCAATCTTTCCTCCCACCCATTGCCCCGGGGACGTTCAAAGACGAGCCCATCCGTGTGTAGACTTTTCATTTCCACAGATGTGGAAGTACGGAACAGAGGGATCCATTTGAGTAGCTGTTTCAACTTCGAGCACCAGCCTGACATCGTGACGGTTGTACTTCGAGCACCATCGTGACATCGTGTCGGCCGTCTAGATTTCCGGTGCCCTTGCTGCATTATTTTGATCTTGTATATGCGTGTATTTACCTTTTTTTTAACCATGCTGGAGTTGCATGTGATCATAATAGAAATAGAGAAAGCAACATACGAAGTATATTCCGATAGTTTCAAAGACGGCCGACAATAGCAACAAATGATTGGGGGACAAAAGCAAAAGCAAGAACAAGCATAATCCCCAAGCCCATAAAACCAAGCAAAACCCCTACACGCTTGAGTGAAACCTAGAATATTGCTTTCGTTTGTTGGATCCGTTGACGACCGTGTTTGAGTGTCGTTCCCTTCCTGAAAGTTGAACAATTTTTCTTCTTGTCTTTGTGGTGACAAAAGATGGTTTGTGCGGATATGGTCGTTGATGCATTTTTTGTCGATTGCTGCTTTGATTTTTTTGTTTTTTACTCAATTGGGCATAATTTTGTCTTATATGACTTTGCTCGCCGTCCGTGTATTTATTTATGTATGTGTTGATGTCGGTCATGTATATTCTAGTTATGCAGAGGCCCAGAGGCATCTATTGTGTTTGTATCCCTTTTGATGCTTTATTTCAAGTATACAAAGAACATTCTTTGTCGGGAAATAAGACAATCGGTTTAACACTGAATCAATGCAAGCTCGAAGCATTCAACTGAAAGAACACATGCGGTGCCCGCACCCAGCAGCAGTTATGGCCGACAAAATCGTACGAGTGACGAGACTACTTCAGTGGTAAACACGACGGCCCCAGGGTGGGGTGGCGAGAAGCAGCCGCCGATCGCACTGCACGCGTGCACGTACAGGATGCCATTGCTTTCCCTGAACGAACTTCTCAGTGGAGATCTCCTGCTTTTCAGTTCGCACACACACATGATCAATCTTTCCTCCCACCCATTGCCCCGGGGACGTTCAAAGACGAGCCCATCCGTGTGTAGACTTTTCATTTCCACAGATGTGGAAGTACGGAACAGAGGGATCCATTTGAGTAGCTGTTTCAACTTCGAGCACCAGCCTGACATCGTGACGGTTGTACTTCGAGCACCATCGTGACATCGTGTCGGCCGTCTAGATTTCTGGTGCCCTTGCTGCATTATTTTGATCTTGTATATACGTGTATTTACCTTTTTTTTTAACCATGCTGGAGTTGCATGTGATCATAATAGAAATAGAGAAAGCAACATACGAAGTAGAGAGTACTATATTCCGATAGTTTCAAAGACGGCCGACAATAGCAACAAATGATTGGGGGACAAAAGCAAAAGCAAGAACAAGCATAATCCCCAAGCCCATAAAACCAAGCAAAACCCCTACACGCTTGAGTGAAACCTAGAATATTGCTTTCGTTTGTTGGATCCGTTGACGACCGTGTTTGAGTGTCGTTCCCTTCCTGAAAGTTGAACAATTCTTCTTCTTGTCTTTGTGGTGACAAAAGATGGTTTGTGCGGATATGGTCGTTGATGCATTTTTTGTCGATTGCTGCTTTGATTTTTTTGTTTTTTTACTCAATTGGGCATAATTTTGTCTTATATGACTTTGCTCGCCGTCCGTGTATTTATTTATGTATGTGTTGATGTCGGTCATGTATATTCTAGTTATGCAGAGGCCCAGAGGCATCTATTGTGTTTGTATCCCTTTTGATGCTTTATTTCAAGTATACAAAGAACATTCTTTGTCGGGAAATAAGACAATCGGTTTAACACTGAATCAATGCAAGCTCGAAGCATTCAACTGAAAGAACACATGCGGTGCCCGCACCCAGCAGCAGTTATGGCCGACAAAATCGTACGAGTGACGAGACTACTTCAGTGGTAAACACGACGGCCCCAGGGTGGGGTGGCGAGAAGCAGCCGCCGATCGCACTGCACGCGTGCACGTACAGGATGCCATTGCTTTCCCTGAACGAACTTCTCAGTGGAGATCTCCTGCTTTTCAGTTCGCACACACACATGATCAATCTTTCCTCCCACCCATTGCCCCGGGGACGTTCAAAGACGAGCCCATCCGTGTGTAGACTTTTCATTTCCACAGATGTGGAAGTACGGAACAGAGGGATCCATTTGAGTAGCTGTTTCAACTTCGAGCACCAGCCTGACATCGTGACGGTTGTACTCGCTTGGAGCATCAGTCCCAGCCAGAGAATTAGCATCCACGGCACACCTCCTTTCCTGAAACTGTGCTCGTCACATGTTACTGTGCATGGCTCATGAGCTAGCACAGTGACCAACCCAATCTAAGGTAATACTAAAAACAGAACCATAATTACTCCGTTCACAAAAATAAGATGTTCTAACTTTTGTTAAATCGGATGTAAATTGACACATTTAAATGTTTTCTTCACTCGTTTCAGTCCGTATGCAGTCCATGTTACTCCCTCCGTAAAGAAATATAAGAGCGTTAGCGATCTAAACGCTTTTATATTGGGGACTGCTACGCGTCCGCCGGCGGATCTTCTAGAAATATCCGCCGGCTCGCGAACCGTTGGATTTGATACAATCGGTTAGCTAAATGTCTTTCTCTACTTCGCAATAAAGGACTTGTTACGGAAACATTTGTAACAAGGATTATGTTGTGGGTTTTTTTGCAACATAGATTGTATTACGGGATTTTTTTTTTTGCAACATGAGTCGTGTTGCAGGATTGTTTTGCAACATGGGTCGTGTTGCAGAAAAAATTGCCGTCCCTAGTGCGAGCTGCAATAGTATTTAGTCATTGGCGAGTTTACAACAAGAGGCTAGTTGCAGAATCCCTTTCTGAAACAATGGATCAGTTGCAGAAAGCGGGCACGGATAGGTTAGCTGCCCACCGTTGATTGAGAGTCCATCCGACGGACATAGAGATGGCGGACGCTGGCATAAAATCGATCGGTTGAAGAGAATCTTTTCCCTTTTATATTTGGTTACAGAAGGAATACAATATTCAAAAGATCCTATATTCCTGAACGGAGGAAGTATGTATCATGACACATGGTTGTCGGAGAGATGCTCACACAAGATAGATGCATGTGACAACTGAAGATAGATGCGGGCGGCGCAAAAATGTCACCGTTTTGGCCCGTAGCTATATCAATGTCATGAGGGTACGTGGGCGTTGAAACTGCTAGAGAGCGATGCCGACGACGAAACAAAAAGGCCAATTTGCACCGCACCGCTTCCCCCGCAAACAAAAACGGCACAGTGGCTTGCCGGTTTTCTCATTGTGAATTTGAGCAAAGAGAGATGCCCCATATTTATTCAGACACAATATCCATTGGTTGCACTAGCAAAAAAGTTCTGGTTACATGCTCCATTGCATCGTACTATAGTAACTATACAGTGTATATACTCCTGCTATAGTTTTCCTTTTTTTGGATCTTATTTTTCATCTATTTCCATTATCCATTATATCTAATCACCACGCAAAGCATCGTAGCTCAATTTCATCCTGCTATAGTAGACCAAAACAAGGCAATTATTGCAAACATTACGTAGTGCATGCATCATTAACAACGACTGATTGCTTATCCGGGCCAGGTTACTGCATGCTCCCAGCCCAAATCACTCTCTCGCCGTAAACATCACATCACCCGTCGGCCATGTCGCCATCATCCGTTGCCAATTCCTGTAAGCGGTTAGGTCCACGTCGGAAGTCGGCGCCAGCTGCGTGCCGCCGCCTGACCCACACCTTTGGTGGACATGTCATCTGCTTCGTCCTT
This sequence comes from Aegilops umbellulata, assembly GCA_032464435.1. Taxonomy (NCBI): domain Eukaryota; kingdom Viridiplantae; phylum Streptophyta; class Magnoliopsida; order Poales; family Poaceae; genus Aegilops; species Aegilops umbellulata. The sequence continues at coordinate 596,529,137 of CP136058.1, read as the reverse complement.
TTCTGGGGCCACCGCTCCTGTAGCTTTTTTTAACGGTCAGATTTTTCTGAACGGTCCCACCCTTTGTAGCTTTGGGTAGCAGCACCAAAAATGCTACACGTACAGGCTTATTTTACAGGTTTTTACAGGTTGAGGACCGTGCGCTCTTCTAATTGGCCCCCCCTGATTTTCATCGGTGGGCCCGTGCGTCTTAATCAATCCTTGGCCAATCAACGTTAAGCAACCTGTAAACCCCCTGTAAAACTCCGTACGTCTAGCAAAGCTCGTAGCAGCAGTCCTGCTTGGGTGGGCCCTCGTAGCAGGCTGGCGGTCTACTTTGGCTCACGCTTTGCCACCCGCACCACCATGCAACCCCACACGTGCCCTCTTCTAGCTTTGCACGCTCTTTGAAGTGTAATCCTCTTTTTTTTTTTCAGGTTCTCTTTCAGCTTTACACGCAACGGTTCCGTTGGATTTTGTTCTGTGCCGCGGCAGCGTATACCTCGAGCACCTCTACTCACAGTCGTCCCCAATCGACACAATACCTATATAGAGATTTTTATTCAAAACGGTACTTCAGCAGAGTCATCATATATTCATATACCTTCAAATCGCATAATTTATAAAACATGCTTCATATTATGCTTGTGAGTCTTCATATTTTAAGCATGTGTGTTGTCGATATGGGTCGACCTTCATCCACAATGGCTCATGCCGGATGGGAGTTTCAACCAGTCCTCCTACTCCCACGCGCAACCCGGTCAATGGCGCGACTGTCCATACGAATGCCACCTTCGCCCTGTCAATGTTGTAGCCGCTTTTCACCCGGAAGAGCACCAACTAATGGTAATAGCATTTCACACCTGTTTCCCACAAGCACGTGGTAAATCCGCGCCCGTTTCGCGCCAGAGCACGGCCATTCATGGGTAGATAAAAACCCCATTGCCGTTGCAACCACACACCCCCCCATCGCCTTCTAAGACGACCGTCACCCCACCTCCTCTGTTCGCTCTTCCCCGTCACCGCCACAACCACTCTCATCGACCATCTCGGTGCGGCTGCACCCTCCTCACGAACCATTCACCAGTGAGAACGGAGAGGATCACGTGGAGAGAAAATTCTAGGAGAGGGTGTGGCACTACAACGAGTTCATCGAGCATAACGCGCGTCGTATGGCGGGACTAGTCGTCGATCATGCCCGCCTCCCTGCCTTCTTCGATAACTTTGACCGCATGTTGACGATCGCTTGCGCAGAAATGAAAGATGCACTCACGCTGGCCTTAAAATTGTGGTCGTATCCCGCAGACATGATGCACAATCGTTCGTCGACCGTGTGGCCGTGGAAGTCGCGAAAACCGAAGTCCCCCTTTGCCTGTAAGGTCACTTCCGAGAGGAGTAAGAGCACGTAGTTCAATTTGAAAAGGAACCACGATTTTAAGATTCTATCGTAGTTGTAATCGTTCTTAAAATTCATTTTGTAAATCAATGTTGAAATACTATTCTGAAGTTATGGTGATTATATGCTTGTGCTTTGCCTTGGCGGTCTTCATATCCTTATAAAGCACGATCTATATACATAATAAAGCCTGCCCATATAAAGTTGATCTTAACATTCCCTTCTCGAACAAAGACCGTGTTGCAACGTGATGACCCTTTCCAGATTCCTTCGTTCCAGTAAATAAATTTAATAAACCTGCAGCGTATTCTTTGGTTCTTCGTAGCTCTTTTTTTTCCGCGAATCAACTAACATATTTTTCGACAAGTAGCGGCAAAAGAAGAGTATGCCTTAAAAAGTAGTCCTGTTTGGAAAAATATTAGTTTCAAATCAATTAGCATCTTTTTGGGAAAGAAAGCCCTTTTTAATTTTATCAAAAGTAGTCCTGCCTAAGGTACTCATCGTCCCTTTTGTTTTCAAGTAAAGGGAAAAGCTGAATCGTGCATGCATTACAATTGTTATATTATAACAACAACTTATTCATGTATAGGGAACAGGATTAGCTTAGCTATGTGAAAGTGCCCTTCTAATATCGAGCTCAATGATCCTCCATGAAGAGTAAAATAAATGAAAATAAAATAAAGCAATTCAGTTTTTTTCCAAGAAACATTGTTTAGATTTCTTTTTGCGTGCAAATTTCTGTGATTAAATCATATTTGTGAAGTTCTTGGCAAAAAAAAAACTGCACTAGGATATTTTCCAGCATCAATTTTGTTTTGATTTTTCCCAAAGCACTATAATGTTTTTTCACGGAAATTTAGATGTTTGTAGAACATACAAAACTTTTTATTGCCAAAAAAGAAGAGTTTTATTTTTGAAGAAAAAAATTACTGTCGTTTTGATTTTATATTTCACGAGGGTGCATTTGAGCTCTGGAGTAAAAACTCCACATCTATTAGCTATGTACCTTATTTAGAGATGAAAATAGACATACCTTTTGTTGGTACAGTTTTATTTTGAAACCTTCCATCCCCGGCCGCAAAAGAAGAACAGAACATAACCATTCCAAATCACTATATGGCAATGAATGTAGACTATTGGAAATATGGAACTAGGGGGCGTGGCTAGGCTATTAAGGAACAAAATTGTTGATGGCGGGCTGGCCGCGGCTGAATGGAAAGTAGAATAAATTTTGTAGTTTTTAAAAGTACTTAATTATAGTACTCTTATTTGTCTTACAACACATGTGTGCATGACTACTAAATGACCAAAACCTTAAACATGCATTAATGAGTTTCTTTTCATTCTTGAATGTAATGATTTAATGGACCTTAAAATCTGAACATGTGTTTGTATATAGTACTCCCTCTGTCCCATAATATAAGATCATTTTACAAGTGAGACTAACAAAATGGAAATTTTCTTTTTTAAGATGAGCACTATAAATCGAAAAGAAAGGAGTACTTGTCAATCTTAAAAAAGATTGGCCAGTCGATCAGCTCAGAGTTGTGCGTGATGCAACGGTCGTGTCGACAAAGATTGGCACCCTTTGACGGTGTCCATCAGCTCAGGCCTCCTTTGGTTCATAGGATATGAATAGTATAGGAATAAGAAAATTATAGAAAGTGAGATGACATGCATCTCAAATCCTATAGATAAAGAGATGTCATTTGATGCATAGGATAAGAATTTTTTTCATTAAGTCTAGGCCAATGTTTTTTTTTCCTTTGAAATGTGAAGGATTAATTCCTATCCTACATAGCAATAGGAATCCATTCCTACAAACCAAAGGGCTCAAAAAAAAATTCCTACAAAGTTTCTATCCTTTGACATTCCTACTATTTCTTTGAACCAAAGGAGGCCTCTGAGGTTCGTTCGATTTCTTATATTGCACGCACTAGGAACGGTCCAAGGGTCCAGTATCGCGCAGCTGATCCGGCGAAGGCCACTTGTGGCTGCTTTTGGCCTCCAATCCATTCTGGCAAGCACAACTGCTGCACTTTCAGCCAGTCGATCTGTGATCCTTTTTCTCCTACATGCAATAAGTAATACTCCTACTTCTAGTACGTTGCTCATCCGTCGCTTGTAAGCATATGCCAATCGATCGCGTACGTGTCGGTCTGCCCTGCCGCCAACCCCATGTGATGATTAATCAGCTAGCCTGGTTTTGATGGGTCTGCAGTGCACACTGTCTCATGGTCTTGTCTTGATCGACCAAGCAGTAGCTGATTGAACAAATTAACGCAAGTCCCTCGATCATGTGGAGCCCGATTCCTCTCTATACGTACTACGTGCATGCACATGCACGGCTTTTACGGCTTGCCATGCACATGCATATCAGCATATGCATGCGGCCGCAGCTAGGAGCACTTTGTTTTCTCCCATGCATCTTTGTCTTACTTGTTCGTGTTATGAGCTGCTCCACCTGGTTGACGCGCGACACATGGCATGCAACTTCACCCTCCATTATTGTACGTTCAGCCAGCTCCACATGCATGATCATGGCATAGCTGGAGACGGACGTGTAACGATCAGAGGGGGCATGCAGTGTCACAGTGGCGAATGCGATGCTTTGTAGGATATGTCGGCGGAAGATTAGCTTGCGGTGGTCAGAGGGAACTGGTGATCGCTCGGTAGCATGCCAATGCCATTATGGTTTACGGACGCATGAAATTGCAGGGCAGGGCGATGGAAGCACGCACCGGCCAAAAATAAATAAATTAACCGTACAATCCATCAAATTGATTGAACAAATGATGCGATGTGATCGACAGTGACTGGATCCCCAGCTAGCGCTGCTGGTTACCTGGGGTTATATCATATGTAGTCAATCTGATCTCAACAGATGGATCAAACTATGACGGAATTACCTTAAAAGAAAGTTATCACTGAATTAACTATAGGTAAAATCGACTTGATGCTGTGCGTGATGCAACGGTCGTGTCGACGGAGATGGATGGATGAGCGCTTGGTCCGGCCGACAGCATGCACTCTCCGTCACACCCCAATTCCAACTACGTGCTCATCCATCTCACCATTCCTTTGACATATTCGTGCCCCATATATCCTCATTAATTATAGCTTGCTAGCAGCAAAGCTAAAGCTAAAGCTGCCCCCAAAAAAAGGAAAAAAGGAAGAAGAAAGGATCTAAAGCTAAAGCTGGCCAGTCGATCACCCACATGCACGCCACGTGGTCTCGCACTTTTTATTTCCTTTTTTATGTACAATAACTATTGTATGGTCTCACATTTTTTATTGTCTTTCTATTAGGAAAGGAAAGGAAACGTACGTGGTTCCACTTTCGTGGAGCAAAAATTGACCGACCGACGTAGAGGGCACCAAAGCGTGCAAGCAAGCAAGCAATCTGGCTTCATCTCTGTGCGGCCGCTTTAATCTTTGGCGCCATTGGTGGCAGCACTGGCACGATCAATCAGGCCGATGGTACGTGCAAAGCGGTGCGCTGTCGTCCATGCCATGATCATATTGTAATCCGACCTACATAATCATTTCTCTAAAAAATGCATGACCCAGTGGCTGTCAACCGAGTGCAGTAATTACGTAACAGTTTTTATAAACCAAGGTGCGAGCAGACATTCCCCGGCAACGGCGGCAGCATGGACTCACTCCGGCCGGGGTCGCGGCGCGCACGCATATGCCGCTGACGAGGACGACGACGATATACTACCATAAACGTACGGTCACGGCGCACTGGGCGGGCGCTGGACAGGAACGAGGCGGCTTTATAAGGGCATGTATAATGCTTAGCCCCAGGGTGATGCCTCGCATGCCATGTAGGATCGGATATGATGTAAAGTAGGTTCGGATAGAGAAGTGGGATCCTCTCCAGGAGGTGGGTGCTTAAAGAGAAAAAATGTGGTCCGGGGTCAAAAGCTGAAAATGTTGGAGTGAAAAGTAAAGATGTATGTGTACTAAAGTCTTTATTTTCTATTTTTTAATGAGGCACACTAGTGACAGCTTGCATTGGAGAGGAAAAATAAATATAGATGCCTCAAGCTAATTTTTGACACGGGCCATCTCTATCCGTATGCCATCATTGTACATGGCCTAATATCCGCGGGCCCTCGTGCCGATGCGATGCCATGCCATGCTCTGCCCCACGCCGCTTTTTTATACTACTTTACCACCTGGTGCGCCTCCGCGGCCAGCATGAGCTCATGCACGTGCCACGTACTACGTACGAACATCTGCGCACAGCTTGTTTGGTCTGTTTCACGGAGGAGGAAAGGAGACGGCGGGACAGTCCGCCTGGAGAGCATCTTTCCCCGTATGGTGCGCCTCTGTTCGTTTGTTTGTATTCTAGTAGTATAGGAGAAGATCGGTTCAACATTTTCCATCACCTAGGCTCTGTTTTCGTTTGTTTGATTGTCAAACGTTTCAGCTGCATGACACCGAGCTAGCAAGCCATATGTCACCTCGTCCTGCCTGTCGCCCATCACCACAAAGCGGCCGAGAATCGGGTGGGCAGTGCACAAATTGCAAACGACATCCGCGCACGGGGGATTTCAAAACAACTTTGTAGGATTTGTGAAGTAGCAAGGGTTTCTATGATTCCTGGATTGTGAAAACACATGAATGATGAGGGAGTCTTGAATTAGGGGGTATCCGGACAGCCGGATTATATCCTTTGGCCGGACTGTTGGACTATGGATATACAAGATTGAAGACTTCGTCTCGTGTCCGGATGAGACTCTCCTTGTCGTGGAAGGCAAGCTTGACAATACGGATATGTAGATCTCCTCCCATTGTAACCGACTCTGTGTAACCCTAACCTTCTCCGGTGTCTATATAAACCGGAAGGTTTAGTCCGTAGGACAACAACAATCATACCATAGGCTAGCTTCTAGGGTTTAGCCTCTCCGATCTTGTGGTAGATCAACTCTTGTACTACTCATATCATCAAGATCAATCAAGCAGGAAGTAGGATATTACCTTCATCGTGAGGTCCCGAACCTGGGTAAACATTGTGTCCCTTGCCTCCTGTTACCATCCGCCTTAGACGCATAGTTCGGGACCCTCTACCCGAGATCCGCCGGTTTTGACACCGACATTGATGCTTTCATTGAGAGTTCCACTGTGCCGCCACCATAAGGAAGCTCGTTGTCAGGGACAGCGTTACCTCTGGGGGAGCCCTGGCTGTCGGCCAAACTCTCCGACTGGGCGGTTTCGTCATGACCTCCCGTTCGGCTGCTGCGCCGACGATGACTTCTCGGGTCATCGAAAACAGCTTCCACGTCGGCTCGGAACTTGCCGAGCAGATGGATCCGATGGAGCTCTCTTTCCTAAACGAGCTCTTGGATCGCATCGCCGCTTTGAGAGTCGCTACGGACTATGATCGGATCGGGTTTAAACCCGACCAAAGAAAGATTAACTCTCCGCCGGTCACCCATCAGATAGCGGTGGTGGAGGAACAATGCAGAAATTCTTCCTCTATCTTGAGGACAAACTATGTCCGTATTCCAGAGCTCTCCGAGCCGGATACCCGTTTACGGAAGGACATTGCCCAAGCCTTGAACCTAGAATCAGGCAGTGGGCCAGACCTATCGGGCAACATCCTGGAGCCCGAACTTCCCAGATCGGAAACTCCCCCGCCCCTGGGTCTCAGATTGGGTCAGGGTCTGGACTCAAGTCTACCCACCCACCCAGATATAAGCGATCTTTCCCACGTTAGGCAAGAGCCCCAGGAAACAGTACATCACTACTGGGCCAGATTCCTCCTTGTAATGAATAAGGTCAAGGACTGTCGCAAGGAAGACGCAATCTCATTCTTTTGCAATAATTGCACGGACAAGGGAACCCTTAACGCCATAAGTCACCGTGACATAGCACACTTCGCTGACTTGGCGGCCATAGTACGGAAGTACTGTGCGATGAAAAGTGCCTGGAAAACCGAAACAAAATTTTGGGATAATCCGGCTCTGATTAACACCCAGTCCGAATTAAAAGGGTGCGTCCTCATAAGTCGCCCGATTCAATCACCAGAAAGCAAAAGCCAATGACAGGGCGTGGAACCGTATTGGAGGGATGGCTTAATGGACCCTATGAATTCACGGCACAGCGGATACCATACCAACACACAGCCTTAGAGCATGTTGGGTACTCCGGTAGGTGGCCAAGAGCGGTGAGGATCTCCTCATTCAAAATACCGCAGAGCACCATCCCATGGATTACAATACGGTATTAACAGTCTTCGAGACATTCACCTCAAACAATAGGCGCAAGCGAAGATTCCGCAGCCTTGCCGAAATCTGCCAGGTGGCAACAATAAACCCATGGAGCGACACGACCATCACCTTCAGTGCTTGTGACGAACCTAAATTCTGAACAACCCGAGCACCAGCCGCATTGGTCCTTAGTCCAATTCTAGAAGGTTTTCGGCTCACTAAAGTGCTCATGGACGGCGGCAATGGATTAAACCTCATTTATGAGGAAACTCTTCAAAAAATGGAAATAGACAAGAACCGCATTGAGCAAAGAAGCACAACCTTCAGGGGAATCATCCCCAGTCGGGAAGCACGTTGCGCTGGGAAAATCACACTAGATGTGGTATTCGGCATGCCGGAGAATTATAGGTCCGAAGAAATCACATTCCAAGTGGCCCCCTTCAGTAGCGGATACTACGCCCTTTTAGGGCGGGAGGCATTCACAATCTTCCAAGCCATACCCCATTACGGGTACATGAAGCTCAAAATGTCCGGGCCCAATGGAATCATCACCCTAGCTAGTGATCAGGACATAGCTCTCCATGCCGAAAACAAAACAGCCGCACTGGCCCTCGAGGCATCATCCGAAGCCCTCGCGGCAGAGGAGTTAACTGCGCTATGCTCCACCATGGACAGGGATGACGTGATACTCGACAAGAGATCCAAGTCCACCTCTTTCAAACCAGCGGACGAGATAGTCAAATTCCAAGTCCACCCAACGGACCCCACAAAAACAGCCTCCATCGGGGCACGGTTAAACCCCGCCGTGGACGCCGCACTACGAGAGTTCCTGCGCGAGAATTGGGACATATTCGCCTGGCATCCTTGAGATATGCCAGGAATCCCACGCATGTTGGCCGAGCATAGCCTTAACATTTTAAAAGGATTCAAGCCGGTCAAACAGACTCTTCGGCGTTTCTCTGAACCTAAGAGACAAGCTATGGGAGAGGAGCTAGCCAAGTTATTGGAGGCCGGATTCATTAGAGAAATAAAACACCCGGACTGGCTAGCAAACCTGGTGATGGTACCAAAGAAGGACAAATCCTGGCGCATGTACCTCGATTTCAAGGACCTCAACAAGGCTTGCCCAAAGGATCCCTTCCCCCTCCTCCGCATCGATCAAATTATCGACGCTACCGCAGGACACGACTCATTGTGCTTCCTCGACACATACTCCGGCTACCACCAAATAAAAATGGCGGAGTCCGACCAAGCCGCAACGACATTCATCACGCCGTACGGCCCCTTCTGTTTCAATACAATGCCTTTTGGGCTCAAAAACGCCGGTGCAACGTATCAGCGCATGATTCAAACATGTTTGGAAAAGCAGATCGGCAAAACAGTGGAGACATACATTGACGATGTGGCCGTTAAAACCAGACACGTCGACTCCTTAATAAACGACTTGAGGCTCACGTTCGACAATCTCCGAACATACGACATTAAGCTCAACCTGGAAAAATGCGTCTTCGGCGTACCCACCCGGAAGCTCCTGGGTTTTATCGTCTCCAGTAGAGGAATTGAAGCAAATCCGGCTAAAATCTGAGCCCTGTCAAAGTTGGCCATCCCAACTGACCTCAAGCAAATCCAGAAATTAACTGGATGCGTGGCGGCCCTAAGCCGCTTTATCTCCCGCTTAGGAGAAAAGGCATTACCGCTTTATCGCCTCCTTCGGCGCACCGAACACTTCGAGTGAACGAACGCGGCCATGGCCGAACTGGAAGACATAAAGGCCATTCTAGCCACAAACCCAATCCTGGCCGCGCCAAGCATCGGCGAACAAATGCTGCTATATATAGCGGCGAGTCATCAAGTTGTAAGCGCGGTGCTTGTCGTCGAACGAGAAACGGATGGACACAAATTTCCCCTTCAAAAGCCGGTATACTATGTATCCACTGTCCTCACTCCATGCAAATCACGGTACCCGCACTATCAAAAGATAGCATATGCGGTATTCATGGCATCTCGGAAACTACGACACTACTTCCAAGAGTGTTCAATTACAATGGCCTCGGAAGTACCACTGAATGATATAATAAACAACCGCGACGCCACGGGCCGGATTGCCAAATGGGCCATTGAGCTCCTCTCGTTCGACATAACATACAAACCCCGGCAAGCCATCAAGTCGCAGGTATTGGCCGATTTTGTCACCGAATGGACAGAAGTCGAACTCCCTAAAGAGTACGGCGCGTACTCCAATTGGATTATGCACTTCGGGGGCTCTAAAATGCTGGATGGTCTGGGGGCTGGCGTCATTCTGACGTCCCCTACCGGAGATACAGTCCAATATGTACTCCAAATACTATACACGGACTCCAGCAATGCAGCCGAATACGAGGCCTTGTTACACGGTCTTCGGATGGCAGTCTCCATGGGCATTCGACGCCTGGAGGTGCGCGGGGACTGAACCTCACTATATCACAAATAAATGGAGACTTTGATGCCAAAGATCCGAAAATGGTGGCTTATCGCAACGCCGTCCTCAAGATGTCAGTTCGGTTCGAGGGGCTCGAATTCCACCATGTGGCTCAGGAAAACAACCAAGCATCGGCGCTAAGCGCGATACGGTCCCACCCAACATCTTCTTGGAAAGACTGTTCAAGCCATCCGTGGTATGGGAGGGGGACACCGGCAACAATAGTCCGGACCCGGCTACAACGCCAGATACCGAACACTCTGACATAATCGGAGGCTCCGCCACCGAGATAACGCCTTCAGCCCATGTAATAATGGCCATCATCGCCCCATGGACCAAACCATTCCTGGCCTACCTAACTAGGCAGGATCTTCCCAAGGACCAAAATGAGGCACGCTGCATTGTGCGGCGATCTAAAGCCTACAAGGTCCACGATGGAGAGCTTTATAATAAAAGCACCACCGGAGTCCTTCAAAGGTGCATCTCCGAAGAGGAAGGGCGAAAGCTTCTGGCAGGAATCCACGCCAAACTTGGCGGCCACCACGCCGCAGCCCGGGCCCTCGTAAGTAAGGCCTTCCGTACAGGATTCTATTGGCCGACGGCCCGGGCGGATGCACAAGACTTGGTCCAACGCTGCGTCGGTTGCCAGCTTTTTGCAAACCAAAGCCATATGCCGCCCGTTGCCCTACAAACAATCCCCATTACCTGGCCTTTTGCAGTCTGGGGGCTTGACATGGTTGGACCCCTTAAAGAGGGAACCCATAAAAAATACTTACTGGTCATGGTGGATAAATTCACCAAATGGATAGAAGCCAAACCTGTTAAAACGGCCGAATCCGGACCGGTGATAGACTTCATATCTGGGGTTGTACACCATTATGGCGTCCCCCACAGCATCATCACTGACAACGGCACGAACTTCACTGCCGACGAGGTAAAACTATGGTGCAGCAACATGGGTATCAAGCTCGATCATGCTTCTGTCTATCACCCACAAACTAATGGTCAAGTCGAGCGAAAATGGTCTTATCATGAGCGGCATCAAACCCCGATTAGTGCGGTCCTTAAAGGAATCTAACACGCACTGGGTAGAGGAGCTCGACTCCGTACTCTGGGGGTTGTGGACCACGCCGAATCGCACTACCGGATACACACCGTTCTTTATGGTGTACGGCGCAGAGGCGGTTCTGCCCTGCGACATAATTCATGACTCACCTCGAGTGCGCATGTATGAAGAAAGAGAGGCCGAGCTCGATCGGCAGGACAGTTTGGACGCCCTCGAGGAGGAGCGTGACGTGGCAAAAGCCCGTTCCGCATTCTATCAGCAACAGACTAGAAGACACCAAAGCAGAGAAGTACGGGCCAAAACTTATAATGTTGGTGAACTTGTTCTACGCCTACCGGAGAAGAAAAAGGACAAGCTCAAGCCCAAATGGGAAGGTCCCTTCGTTATTGACCAGGTTCTGACCGGTGGAGCGTACCGTCTGCGGGATGCATCAGACAATCGACTCGAGCCAAATTCATGGAACGTAGCCAGACTCCGAAGATTCTACACCTAGTGCCGAACTCCGCGTTCGTCTCCTTACCTCTGTCAATTTTTTTTACACTCATTATCTATCTTTTCTTTCTTTCTTCCCCTTTTTCTTTCAAGGCCTTAATAGGCTAAAAGGTGTTTTGACTACACAATTTTGATGCGCTAGCCGCGCTCATGATACCTGGGGGCTTCTTAAACAGAAGCTTAATTATTTTACTGGGCCTCATGCCCTGCACATGTGTTATTCTTCCGCATGTACCTTTTTATGCCATTATATGCATCGACATGACTTAAGTTTTGGTCAAACTGGGTTGCCTAACTCTTGTATTTATGCCCTACGTTCCCGTTAATTCGGCTAGGGCATAAGGGGAGCACCTCTGCGATTGTTACTGCCGGGTCAGCCGGATGTGTACCTCAGACTGGGTGAAGCCGAAAGGTAGCGTTCTTAAGGGAATATTCGGTCGGTGAGCAAAAGATGACTTTTATTTATTTTTTATACACGCCCCCAGATGTTTTTTGCCCGCGTCTCTTCTCGCAGTACGGACATGCACATTAGGGCATGCGTACCCAGGGAAAGGAACCCTTAACGGAATTATTCTCCCTGGAAGTTGTTTCTTACTAGCCACGTAATATAACATAACTAGTTGGGTACTTGTCTGTTCAAGCACTTATGACCCCTACGCTTGGTTTCCACGCATACCCCGGTTTTTACATAGCTGAGCGGGTATTCGGATACACTCCGGACTATTGGGTCCCGAGGTCGAAGCAAAAAGGTCCGCCATGACAAATAAATTACAATCCGGCTAGCGACATTCTACATGTCATTTAAATTACACAGTCACTTAGACTGACTAAATTCTTCTTCTATACCATCCAACAGGCTGTCTAGCCTACAATCCTGTTGGGAATACTTTGCGGCTAACTCTACTTGGTGATACACCAAACTGACAGGGATTTCTTTCCCATCGGGCCCCACAGGTCCGACCTCGGCCATGTGGTTTGGGTCAGCCTTGGTATACCGCGTCTTCACCATGGACCAGGCTTCCCTAGCACATTGACAGCAGGCCGATACCTTCCATAATCGGAAGCGCCGCCGCGCTCCCTTGAGCTTCTCCGCAAGCTCTCCAAGGCCTTCGGGCAGGGAGACGGATGGCCGCAAGGCCTGGGTAATACCTTGCATCACCTGTCGAACTTGTTCGTACAGTTGTGAGAGCTCTGGTAGAAGATCACCCGCAGACCCAGGCATCTCCTCCGCGGGACGACCCGTCGGCATACCTACAGACATAACTCTGTTAGCTGGCTTCTTCGCCGAACTCTTTTTAAAGTTCGCTCAAGCACTTACTGAAAATGCCACGTCAAAGCCGCTTATTCTCCTTCACGGAGTCCGACAGCTGGGCGCGAACATCCTTTAGTTCCATGCTCAGCTGGGTATTGGCATCTTGGAGATCATTTTTCTCCTGCCTAACTTTTATAAGCACGCGCTCGCCAGCCTCCAGCTGCCGTCTGGCATGTTGCTCATCCGGATTCACTTCGGCGTCATCTGGAATATTTACTGTTAGAATTGCGTGCATGCCGCATCCTATATGGTACCTATCATTCTTTAGAACAGGTGTTACCGGAGGGGGCCTTCTCGGACTCCTTCAATGCGGCCATTGCGGCCCGCAGCTGGGCCTTGCACTCTTCCAGCTCTTGAGACAATTGGGTATTCTTCTCTGTAAGAACCTGCATCAATAATGATTCTTAAATCAGTTGTGCCAACTGTTTCAAGTCTCAGGGGCTACCGGTATATATAATCATCAAATTTTCTTACCCGTATATCCTTTACATACTGGTCGGTGGCTGTGGCAAGACCGTTTTGAGCGGCACGGATGTACGCGTCTCCCGAGTTGAAGGCATCAAACGCCTCTCGGGAGAAACAAGCGTCACGGAGTATGCCCTGGCGACGCCTGTGGTTCATGGCTCTCTCCACTTCGGAATTTGTAGCGGATATTTTATCCGCATCCTCTGTAGGAGGAACATCCGACACGTGCCCCGCCTCCGTGTCTGGCCCTGGAGCCCGACTAGTGGAGGCGTGATCGGCAACTTCTCCGGATATAGTCCGGCGAGCGTTTTTCCTTCTAGGAAACATGGGCGTTATTATGTTCTTAAAGACGACAACCACGGAGTGAGGTTTTGTATCATACCTCTGCGCCGGCGTCTCAGTCCGAACCGCTTTCCTTTTCAGCCTGCCCGGCTTCGGCACCCCTCGTTGGCGACTCGCCACGGGCTCGGCATGGTGTCCCAAGGACCTTCCCTGTAAAACACCGTACAGATGTGGTAGGTGAAGGGTGTACAAAGGGATTCTTCTTAAAGGTTGGGACTCTGGTCTCACTTACCCGCGAAGCAGGGAGTAGTCCGGGATAGTCGGCTGTGATAGCCATCATGGCCTCATCGCAGCTTAATTGATAGAATATTCTGTCAATCAGCTCCACAAATACGTCCGGATCTTCTTTAAGGCCGGGGTCGAGGGACCGTTCGGGATCCTCTGGTTGTGGAGGTGCGCTGTTGATCTCCCCTACAGCTTTACGCAGCTCCTGCGATGAAATGGCAAGATGAAATATTTATCGCAAAAATGCGGAAAGGATGGGTATAAAAAGTGGCGGCTTACCCAGCTCGGAGGATTGTACATGGAGAATCCGTCCTGCAGCTTGATGCGGAGGAACTCCTCTTCCTCTCCCTTATACATACCGGACAATTTTTTTGCCAGAGGGCAACTGAGTCCGGCCCCGTACAGCCGCTGCGGGTGGCATCATCTTCCCCGTTAAAATCCCACATAGGATGGCCTCGATGTTGAAGGGGCTGCACCCCTCGCATAATGCATATTGACATAACCTCGGTTGTAGTCAGTCCTGATAGAGCCAGCGCCTTTATCCGGCCCATCAGGTAAGAAACGTCTCTATCATCTTCCTCCTGAGGGCTCCTTGGTCGCCAGCTTAGGCGCTTCTTCAAAGGAGCATTATCGAACTCAGGAAGGCCAATCCGAATAGGATCCGGGAGGGGGACGTCCTCCATATAGAACCACTCTGAAGGCCAGTCTTCAGACGCCTTCTTCGGGGTACCGGATAGGTATCCGGTTCCGGCGATGCGCCATATTTCGGCTCCGCCCACTTGATATATTGAGCCCCTATGTGTATGGGGCACGAGGCAGAATAACCTCCTCCACAACGCGAAATGAGCCTCGCAGCCCAGAAACAGCTCGCAAAGGGCCACATAACCAGCGATGTGTAATATGGAGGCAGGGGTGAGATTATGCAATTGGAGACCGTAAAACTCCAGGAGCCCTCGTACGAACGGATGGATTGGAAATCCGAGTCCCCTTAATAAATAAGGAACGAGGCATACCCGCTCCCCCTTGGAGGGGTTGGGAAAGCTCTCCGCTTGCTCTCCGCCATTATAGGTGGCAAGCCCGGCCCGGACAGGGACCATGTACGCTGGGGGGAGGAATCCCTGGGTCTGTAGCTTCACTAATAGGCTGTGCGGGATGGAACACTTCAACCAATCTCCGGGCTTAGGGCCATGTTGGGACGGATTTTGTTCAGGCACGCTCCGATGAATGCTCGCTGAAGGAGGATGGTGTGATTTGGATATGAGAATCCTCGTCTCTTTAAATAGGCAGTTTATTCACATAGCTAGGGTGGTAAATGTAAAAACGCCCTGGCTTCTCGCATTCGTTTGACGCGTGGAAGATGGCCATTATTAGGCGTGGAAGCCAAGAAGCGCAAGTATTTATGAGAAGCCGGACACTATTTAATAGGTATTCGGGATTTGGAGAAGAACCCGCCTTGCAATGCCGAAGACAATCTGCGCGCCGGACTCATCGTCATCGAAGCCTGGTTCAGGAGCTACTGAGGGAGTCCTGGATTAGGGGGTATCCGGACAGCCGAACTATATCATTTGGCCGGACTGTTGGACTATGAAGATACAATATTGAAGACTTCGTCTCATGTCCGGATGGGACTCTCCTTGGCTGGGAAGGCAAGATTGGCAATACGGATATGTAGATCTCCTCCCATTGTAACCGACTCTGTGTAACCCTAGCCCCCTCCAGTGTCTATATAAACCGGAGGGTTTAGTCCGTAGGACAACAACAATCATACCATAGGCTAGCTTCTAGGGTTTAGCCTCTCCGATCTCGTGGTAGATCAACTCTTGTACTACTCATATCATCAAGATCAATCAAGCAGGAAGTAGGGTATTACCTCCATCGTGAGGGCCCGAACCTAGATAAACATTGTGTCCCTTGCCTCCTATTACCATCCACCTTAGACGCACAGTTCGGGACCCCCTACCCAAGATCCGCCGGTTTTGACACCGACAAATGGCAAAAACACGAGATTGAAATTTCATGTCCATCGAAATCCTACATGATTTGGGTTCGTCTGATTGCCTCACAAAAAAATTACAAGAAGATGGAGCAAACATTAAATTTGCTCTGAAATATAGTACAACTATCGAATGATGCCTTAGAAAAAATACCTATAGAATCCAGTCCTACGAATCCATTGTTAGTTCTCTAAAAATCCAATAAAAATCATTTGAATCAAAGAGGCTCTAATTTGCTTTCACATTGAACTCGTAGAACCAGTTCAACTTGAACTCTAAACTTCCATTTCCTTCAAATAAAAACCCGATTTTACAAAATCAGGTCATCCTAGATATATTTGTCGTCCTAGACAGATTATTCGCTTGTAATGTTGGACTAGATGTGCGTGAGATCACGCCACGTGTAGCTCACCGGCATCTACCTCATGAACACCATAAACCTCATCATGCATGCTAAAGTTTGTCGTTCAATAATTCCGTCCCACTGCCCCAATGTCTAACGTGACGGCTAGTCTGAACACGCGTCGCCGAGTAATCCATCACACTTAGCAACAATGCGGAGGTGAACCTTGCGGGTGGTTGTCTCTTGTAGCTAGGGCTATAGGGTGTCCGGGCCGTGCGGCGTTGTGGCTCGCGTCCGAGCGGTGGATGTCGGACCGGCGGCTCCGAACTTGGGTGTGTGTGTTGAGGCGACTGTAGCCTTGTGTCGTGTGGACGATGAGGCTCGTTGCTTGTGCGGTTTTTTGGCCTAGTTTTCCTTACAAACAGGTCCATCATGTTTGGTTTTTGATCCGATTTTCCTTATGAACTGGATCAGATTTTTTTAAATATATTCAGATGGGGAGTCTTCCCCCTCGGTGACCGTTTCAAAAAAAAAACCTTGACCGCCCATGCTCGGGGTTTGTAATAACCGCCGTGGTAACTTTGGAGTGTTTCGAGATCAAGGTTTTCTAAAATATTTTCGTTTAAAAATTTACTCCTACCTCCTTTTTTAAATATGGATATAATTTTAGGAATACACTTGCAGTGGTAGTAGAATGGAACTTTTTTCCGCAATGATGGTGGTTGAATACTGGACCAACACACTCCTACAATGATGCCTTCATGTGCAGTGCGGATGAGAGAAACAAACATGGTCGGACTAGATTGATTGACAAATACTCCTAATATATGCTCACTAAAAAAAGGACGCTAATATCAGGCGACTGAACGTCGGGGGAGGTGGTCCTGTGATCGATTCGTTCATCCTAGGAGGAACGCTCGAGCGAACTGAATCGTTTGTTGGGGGGGAACCCTCACAGCAAACCCTCCTCCTCCACGACAAAAAGTAGTCACTAAAGCCTTCATTTGTGCCAAAAAAGCTCCTTTTCCTCTGACACACTACAAACCTAAAAATTGGTATTTGGATCTCATTTCAAAAAGCTAAAAACAACACAAAAATGTCATGATGTACATGGTAAAAAATGTAGTCATGTTCAAATTAATCGACATCAATCAAACAAATTCATTCCAACGATCATGTGTACAAGTAACATAGGGCTGCAAGCCGTGCCTACAGGAATTACTAACTGATGACCCACAAGTATAGGGGATCTATCGTAGTCCTTTCGATAAGTAAGAGTGTCGAACCCAACGAGGAGCAGAAGGAAATGATAAACGGTTTTCAGCAAGGTATTCTCTGCAAGTACTGAAATAAGTGGTAACAGATAGTTTTGTGACAAGGTGAATTGTAAAGAGCAACAAGTAACAAAAGTAAATAAAGTGCAGCAAGGTGGCCCAATCCTTTTTGTAGCAAAGGACAAGCCGAAACAAACTCTTATAAGGAAAAATGCTCCCGAGGACACATGGGAATATCGTCAAGCTAGTTTCCATCACGTTCATATGATTCGCGTTCGATACTTTGATAATTTGATATGTGGGTGGAATGATGCTTGGGTGCTGTTCTTACTTGAACAAGCATCCCACTTATGATTAACCTCTATTGCAAGCATCCACAACTACAGCAAAAGTATTAAGGTAAACCTAACCATAGCATGAAACATGTGGATCAAAATCAGCCCCTTACGAAGCAACGCATAAACTAGGGTTTAAGCTTCTGTCACTCTAGCAACCCATCATCTACTTATTACTTCTCAATGACTTCCTCTAGGCCCAAATAATGGTGAAGTGTTATGTAGTCGACGTTCACATAACACCACTAGAGGCTAGACAACATACATCTTATCAAAATATCAAACGAATACCAAATTCACATGACTACTAATAGCAAGACTTCTCCCTTGTCCTCAGGAACAAACGTAACTACTCACAAAGCATATTCATGTTCATAATCAGAGGGGTAATAATATGCATAAAGGATCTAAACATGTGATCTTCCACCAAATAAACCAACTAGCATCAACTACAAGGAGTAATCAATACTACTAGCAACCTACTAGCACCAATCCCGGACTTGGAGACAAGGATTGGACACAAGAGATGAACTAGGCTTTGGAGATGAGATGGTGCTGGTGAAGATGTTGATGGAGATTGCCCTCTCCTAATGATAGGAGCGTTGGTGATGACGATGGCGACGATTTCCCCCTCCCGGAGGGAAGTATCCCCGGCAGAACAGCTCTGTCGGAGCTCTAGATTGGTTCCGCCAAGGTTTCGCCTCGTGGCGGCAGAGTTTCGTTCCGAAAGGTTGCTTCTTATTTTTTTCTTGACGAAAGACTTCATAGGAGAAGATGGGCGTCGGAGAGCCACCAGGGGGCCCATGAGGTAGGGGGCGTGCCCTAGGAGGGGGGGCGCTCCCCCCACCCTCGTGAGCAGGGTGTGGGCCCCCTGGCCTTCATCTTCTGCGAGGATTTTTCTTTATTTATTTTAAGATATTCCATGGAGTTTCAGGACTTTTGGAGTTGTGCAGAATAGGTATCTAATATTTGCTCCTTTTCCAGCCCAGAATTCCAGCTGCCGGCATTCTCCCTCTTCATGTAAACCTTGTAAAATAAGAGAGAATAGCCATAAGTATTGTGACATAACGTGAAATAACAGCCCATAATGCAATAAATATCGATATAAAAGCATGATGCAAAATGGACGTATCAACTCCCCCAAGCTTAGACCTCGCTTGTCCTCAAGCGAAAAGCCGATAACAATAAATATGTCCTCATGTTTAGAGGTATAGGCGTCGATAAAAATTAAAATACGGACATGAAGGCATCATGATTATTCTCATAACAGCAACATATAAAGATTTTGTCATATGATTACTTATGTTCAAGTGATGATCTATTCACAATGCAAAAGTATGAATCAGAAACCTTATTGAGCACCAACAAACTATAACCTCAGTCATTGAAGCAATTGCAATTTATCATAACATCGGAAAGAGTCCATGTCAGAGCTAAAAAGCAAGTCCACATACTCAACTATCATCTAGTACTTCATAGTTGCTAACACTCACGCACTAATTGTGGTTATGAAGTTTTAATCGGACACAGAGAAAGATAGGGGCTTATAGTCTTGCCCCACAACCTTTTACCTCAAGGGTAATGTCAACAATAATGATTCATGCTCCCCTACATCCAATTATATATATATATATATATATATATATATATATATATATATATATATATATATATATATATATATCATGTTCTTTCCAACATGCTGGGCTAGCCAAAGGATAAAGTGAAAAAGGAAGGGTGAAGATCACCGTGACTCTTGCATAAGGTAGAAGAGAATAATAAAGATAGGCCCTTCACAGAGGGAAGCAGAGGTTGCCATGCACTTTTATGGTTGGATGCATAAAATCTCAATGCGAAAGAACGTCACTTATATTGCCCCTTGTGATATGAACCTTTATTATGCAGTCCGTTGCTTTTATTACTTTCACATCACAAGATCGTATAAAGCTTATTTCTCCCACACCAATCAATCATACATGTTTAGAGCAATTTTTATTGCTTTGCACCGATGACAACTTACTTGAAGGATCTTACTCAATCCATAGGTAGATATGGTGGACTCTAATGGCAAAACTGGTTTAAGGGTATTTGGAAGCACAAGTAGTATCTCTACTTGGTGCTGAGAATTTGGCTAGCATGAGGGGGAAAGGCAAGTTCAACATGTTAGAGGATCCATGACAACATAGTTTATCTCGGATATAAGAAAGACATAACTCATAACGTTGTCTTCCTTGTCCAACATCAACTCTTTAGCATGTCATATTTTAATGAGTGCTCCCAATCATAAAAAGATGTCAATGATAGTATATCTATATGTGAAACCTCTCTTTCCTTATTACTTCTTATTAATTGCAACGATGACCAAAGCTATGTCTGCTAACTCCCAACAACTTTTAATCATCATACTCTTTTTATTGTGAAGCCATTACTTTCAATATGATCAATATGAGCTCTTGTTTCTTTTTATTCTTTTTCTTCTTTTCTTTATTCACCCAAGATCATGGCAAAATAATCAAGCCCTTGACTCAACACTAAACTTTATTATATATATAGCTCACGAACTCGATTAGATAGAGATCATAAAGCAAAACTCAAAACTAGATCATGCCATCAACTTTATTCTACTAGATCAAGATACTACTAATAGGATCGAACTAAGAAAAGCAGTAAAGATAGGAGTTGTGATGGTGATACAATACCAGGGCACCTCCCCCAAGCTTGGCAGTTGCCAAGGGGAGTGCCCATACCCATGTGATTATGTCTCCTTCTTTGTCGGTGAAGAAGGCGGTGGTGATGGATAATCGCACATGGAGCGTAAAAGGTCCTCCAGCTTGCGGATAATGCCCTTGAGTACGATAATATGCTCCTTCAACAAAATATTTTCACGGGTGAGATACTTATTCTGTATACGGGCTAACTCAATCATCTTGAAAGCTTCAATCTCAGTTGGGGTAAGGAGATTGTGGTCGAGTTGAAGGATGTCTTCTGTTGCCGAAGCTTGCTTCTCCGTGGCCTTCTTGATCCCTTCATCCTTGTTGATCTCCATGGGCTCTTCCCTCTTCAGCTCTATCTTCATTAGCCAAGCGTCTTTGTCACCATTGTCGGAGGAGGAAGACGACATGATGCGTGGCCTTGACAACCCTGACAGAAGACAGCTCGAAACAAGAACAGAGGATATTTACGTGATACGGGAGTCAAAACCTTCGGGAGTATATATAGTGAATTTTTACCGACCAAAATACGTAATGTGCAAGAAAACGGAGTCCAGAAGGCACACGAGGTGCTCACGAGGTAGGGGCGCGCCCAGGGGAGGGGCGTGCACCCACCACCCTCGTGGGGCCCTCGTGTCCTCCCTGGACTACCACTTATTTTTCTATTTTTCTAAATATTCCAAAACGGAGAAATATTGCCTTGAAAATTGTTTTGGAGTCAGTTTACTTACTGTACCACAAACCTATTCCTTTTCGGATTCTAAAACATTCTGGAAAGTGTCTCTTATGTATTCCTCCGGGGTTACGGTTTCAATAATATTGGTTTCAACATTTATGAGATTACCTGAGATATAATGTTTAATTCTTTGACCGTTTACCACCTTCAGTTTGTGCCTTCGAAGTTGTTGATTTTTATGGCACCGGAACGATAGACTTCCTCGATAACGTAGCGCCTTCCAATTTAGGGAGAAGTTTTCCTGAAAAAAATCTTAAACGAGAGTTGTATAGCAATACATAATCACCTACGTTAAACTCACGCTTTTGTATCCTTTTGTCATGCCATCTTTTAACTTTTTCTTTAAATAACTTGGCATTTTCATAAGCTTGGGTTCTACATTCATCAAGTGAGCTAATATCAAATAACCTCTTCTCACCGGCAAGTTTGAAATCATAGTTAAGCTATTTAATAGCCCAATAAGCCTTATGTTCTAGTTCGAGAGGTAAGTGACATGCTTTTCCATAAACCATTTTATACGGAGACATACCCATAGGATTTTTGTATGCAGTTCTATATGCCCATAATGCATCATCAAGTTTCTTGGACCAATTCTTTCTAGACCTAGACCTATTGACAGTCTTTTGCAAAATTAATTTGAGTTCTCTATTGCTCAATTCTACTTGACCACTAGACTGTGGGTGATAAGGTGATGCAATTCTATGATTAACGTCATATTTAGCAAGCATTTTACGGAAAGCACCATGAATAAAATGTGAACCACCATCAGTCATTAAATATCTAGGGACTCCAAACCTCGGAAAAATTACTGCCTTAAGCATTTTAATAGAAGTGTTATGATCAGCTCTACTAGTTGGAATAGCCTCTAGCCACTTAGTAACGTAATCAACAACAACTAAAATATGTGTATATCCATTAGAGGTAGGAAAAGGTCCCATATAATCAAAGCCCCAACCATCAAATGGTTCAATAACAAGTGAATAATTCATAGGCATTTCTTGACGTCCACTAATATTACCTATTCTTTGGCATTCATCACAAGACAAAACAAGCTTACGGGCATCCTTGAGGAGAGTAGGCCAATAAAAACCGGACTGCAATACCTTATGTGCAGTTCTGTCTCCAGCGTGGTGTCCTCCATAAGCTTCGGAGTGACACTTGCGCAGGATCTGTTCCTGTTCATGCTCAGGTACACAACATCTAATAACACCATCTACTCCTTCTTTATAAAGATGTGGGTCATCCCAAAAGTAATGTCTCAAATCATAGAAGAACTTTTTCTTTTGTTGGTATGTGAAGCTAGGTGGTATGAATTTGGCAACTATGTAATTAGCATAATCAGCATACCAAGGAGTACTACGAGAAGTACTTATAACATTTAATTGTTCATCAGGAAAGCTATCATTGATAGGTAGTGGGTCATCAAGAATATTCTCTATCCTAGATAAGTTGTCTGCAACAGGGTTCTCGGCTCCTTTTCTATCAACAATATGCAAATCAAATTCTTGTAGCAAGAGAACCCATCTAATAAGTCTAGGTTTAGGATCTTTCTTTTCCATAAGATATTTAATAGCAGCATGATGAGTGTGAATAGTTACTTTAGAATCAACAATATAAGGTCTGAACTTATCACAAGCAAATACAACTGCTAAAAGTTCTTTTTCGGTAGTAGCATAATTTCTTTGAGCATTGTCTAGAGTCTTACTAGCATAATGGATAACATTTAATTTCTTATCAACTCTTTGCCCCAGAACAGCACCTACAGCATAATCACTAGCATCACACACGATTTCAAAGGGTAAATTCCAATCAGGTGGCTGAACAAGAGGTGCAGAGACTAATGATTTCTTAAGTATTTCAAATGCTTCTACACAATCGTCATCAAAGATAAATGGTACATCTTTTTGTAATAAATTAGTCAGAGGCCGAGAAATATTTGAGAAGTCCTTAATGAACCTCCTATAAAATCCGGCGTGACCAAGGAAACTTCTTATACCTTTGATGTCCTTGGGACATGGCATCTTTTCAATAATCAACCTTGGATTTATCAACTTCAATACCTCTTTCAAAAACTTTATGCCCCAAGACAATACCCTCATTTACCATAAAGTGGCACTTTTCCCAATTCAAGACAAGATTAGTTTCTTCACATCTCTGCAAAACTCGACCAAGATTGCTCAAGAAATCATCAAAAGAGGAACCATAGACGGAAAATTCGTCCATGAAAACCTCACAAATCTTTTCACAAAAGTTAGAGAATATAGTCTTCATGCATCTTTGAAAGGTAGCAGGTGCATTACATAGACCAAAAGGCATACGTCTATAAGAAAAAGTACCAAAAGGGCAAGTAAAAGTAGTCTTTGATTGATCTCTAGCCGACACAGGTATTTGAGAGAAACCAGAATAACCATCTAGAAAGCAGTAATGTGTATGTTTGCATAATCTTTCTAGCATTTGATCAATAAAAGGTAAGGGGTAATGATCTTTCTTAGTAGCCTTATTCAATTTGTGGAAATCAATTACCATCCTATATCCTATGATAATTCTTTGTGGAATCAATTCATCTTTATTATTAGGGACAACATTAATACCTCCCTTCTTAGGGACACAATGGACAGGACTTACCCACTGACTATCAGCAACGGGATAAATTATACCTGCCTCGAGAAGCTTGAGTATTTCTTTTCTTACCACTTCTTTCATTTTAGGATTCAAACGTCGTTAAGGATCACGAACTAGTTTGGCATCTGCTTCCAAATTTATTTTATGTTGACATACATTGGGACTAATGCCCTTAAGATCATCAAGAGTATATCCAATAGCAGCACGATGCTTCTTCAGAGTTTTCAATAATCTTTCTTCTTGATGCTCTGAAAGGTTAGCACTAATAATAACAGGATATATCTTCTTTTCATCAAGATAAGCATATTTAAGATTATCTGGCAACAGTTTAAGCTCAAACACGGGATCACCCTTGGGTGGAGGAGGATCCCCTAGGATTTCAACAGGCAAATTGTGTTGCAGAATAGGTTCCTTCTTAAAGAATACTTCATCTATTTCCCTTCTTTCATTCATGAACATATCATTTTCATGGTCTAGCAAATAGTGTTCTAAAGGATCACTAGGAGGTACGGCAATAGAAGCAAGACCAATAATTTCATCCTTACTAGGCAATTCTTCCTCACGATGTTGTTTACTGAATTTGGAGAAATTAAACTCATGAATCATATCATCCAAGCCAATAGTAACAACATTCTTTTCGCAGTCTATCTTAGCATTAACAGTGTTCAAGAAGGGTCTACCAAATATAATGGGACATAAACTATCTTGTGGAGAAGTGAGAACAAGAAAATCAGAAGGATACTTAGTTTTCCCACACAAGACTTCAACATCTCTAACAATCCCAATTGGTGAAATGGTATCTCTATTAGCAAGTTTAATTGTAACATCGATATCTTCTATCTCAGCAGGTGCAATTTCATTCTTAATTTCTTCGTATAAGTCATAAGGGATAACACTAGCACTAGCACCCATATCACATAAACCATGATAACAATGATCTCCTATTTTAACAGAAATAATAGGCATGCCTACTATAGGTCTATGTTTATCTTTATCGCAAGGCTTAGCAATTCTAGCAGTTTCACCATTGAACTGAATAACATGCCCATCAATATTATCAGACAAGAGATCTTTAACAATAGCAATATTAGGTTCTACTTTAACTTCCTCAGGGGGTGTATAAGTTCTAATATTGCTTTTATGAACAACAGTTGAAGCTTTAGCATGATCCTTTATTCTAACAGGGAAAGGTGGTTTCTCAACGTAAGAAGTAGGAACAATAGGATCATCATAAGTGACAGTCTTTTCTTCAAGTTTAATAGGTGCAGCTACTTTTACTTCTATGGGAGGATGATATTTAAACCACTTCTCCTTAGGGAGATCAACATAAGTAGCAAAAGTTTCACAGAAGGAAGCTACTATCTCAGAGTCAAGTCCATATTTAGTGCTAAACTTACGGAAAATATTGCTATCCATAAAAGATTTAACACAATCAAATTTAGGTATCATACCTGACTCCTTACCTTCGTCGAGGTCCCAATCTTCAGAGTTGCATTTAATTATATCCAATAAATCCCATCTAAATTCAATAGTCTTCATCATAAAGGAGCCAGCACAAGAAGTATCGAGCATGGTTTGATTGTGATGAGAAAGCCGAGCATAAAAACTTTGAATAATTATTTCTCTCGAGAGCTCATGATTGGGGCATGAATATAACATTGATTTAAGCCTCCCCCAAGCTTGAGCGATGCTTTCTCCTTCGCGAGGCCAGAAATTATATATATATAATTGCGATCACGATGAACAATATGCATAGGGTAATACTTTTGATGAAATTCCAATTTCAATCTTTTATAGTTCCATGATCTCATATCATCACATAGCCTATACCATGTCAATGCTCTCCCTTCAAAGATAAAGGGAAGACCTTCTTCTTAGCAACATCATCGGGTATACCTGCAAGCTTGAATAATCCACAAACTTCATCCACATATATTAAGTGCTCATCAGGATGCTTTGTTCCATCTCCTGTAAAAGGATTAGCTAGCAATTTTTCCATCATACCCGAAGGAAATTCAAAAGGAGTTTCATTTTCAATAGGTTCATTAGGTTGAGGAGCAACTCTTTGCTCTATTGGACGGGGCGAAGATACCCCGAACAAGCCCCTCAGAGAATTACTTTCCATAGTAACAAGTGACAGTAAATTTCAGCACACTATATAAATTTTTCCTTACCAAATTCCACCTACCAGAAGCGCTACACTCCCCGGCAACGGCGCCATAAAAGAGTCTTGATCACCCACAAGTATAGGGGATCTATCGTAGTCCTTTCGATAAGTAAGAGTGTCGAACCCAACGAGGAACAGAAGGAAATGATAAACGGTTTTCAGCAAGGTATTCTCTGCAAGTACTGAAATAAGTGGTAACAGATAGTTTTGTGACAAGGTGAATTGTAACGAGCAACAAGTAACAAAAGTAAATAAAGTGCAGCAAGGTGGCCCAATCCTTTTTGTAGAAAAGGACAAGCCGAAACAAACTCTTATAAGGAAAAACGCTCCCGAGGACACATGGGAATATCGTCAAGCTAGTTTTCATCACGTTCATATGATTCGCGTTCGGTACTTTGATAATTTGATATGTGGGTGGAACGGTGCTTGGTGTAGTTCTTACTTGAACAAGCACCCCACTTATGATTAACCTCTATTGCAAGCATCCGCAACTACAACAAAAGTATTAAGGTAAACCTAACCATAGCATGAAACATGTGGATCCAAATCAGCCCCTTACGAAGCAACACATAAACTAGGGTTTAAGCTTCTGTCACTCTAGCAGCCCATCATCTACTTATTACTTCCCAATGCCTTCCTCTAGGCCCAAATAATGGTGAAGTGTTATGTAGTTGACGTTCACATAACACCACTAGAGGCTAGACAACATACATCTTATCAAAATATCAAACGAATACCAAATTCACATGACTACTAATAGCAAGACTTCTCCCTTGTCCTCAGAAACAAACGTAACTACTCACAAAGCATATTCATGTTCATAATCAGAGGGGTAATAATATGCATAAAGGATCTGTGTTGGGGAACGTTGCAGAAAACAAAAATTTTCCTACGGTTTCACCAAGATCCATCTATGAGTTCATCTAGCAATGAGTGATCGGATGCATCTACATACCTCTGTAGATCGCGAGCGGAAGCGTTCAGAGAAGGGGATGAGGTAGTCGTACACGACGTGATCCAAATCACCAGAGATCCTAGCACCGAACGGACGGCACCTCCACGTTCAATACACGTACGGTCAGCGTGACGTATCCTCCTTCTTGATCCAGCAAGGGGGAAGGAGAGGTTGATGAAGATCCAGCAGCACGACGGCGTGGTGGTGTATGCAGGGCGTCACAGCAGGAGGGCTTCGCCGTGTACTACGAGAGGAAGAGGTGTAGCAGGGAGGGAGGGAGGCGCCAGGACTCAGGTGCCGCTGCCCCCTCCCCCCCATATATATAGCCCCCTAGGGGGGCGCCGGCCCTAGGAGATTGGATCTCCTAGGGGGAGCGGCGGCCAAGGGCTGGAGTGGCCTCCAAGCCAAGGTGGGGCGCCCCCCGACCCCTAGGGTTTCAACCCTAGGCGCATGGGGTGGGCCTAGGGGGGCGCACCAGCCCACTATGGGCTGGTTCCCCTCCCCACTTTGGCCCATGGGGCCCTCCGGGATGGGTGCCCCCCCGGTGGACCCCTAGGACCCTTCTGGTGGTCCCGGTAAAATACCGATGACCCCGAAACTTGTCCCGATGGCCGAAACAGCACTTCCTATATATAATTCTTTACCTCCGGACTATTCCGAAACTCCTCGTGACGTCCGGGATCTCATCCGGGACTCCGAACAACATTCGGGTTACTGCATATACATATCTTCACAACCCTAGCGTCACCGAACCTTAAGTGTGTAGACCCTACGGGTTCGGGAGACAGGCAGACATGACCAAGACGACTCTCGGGCAATAACCAACAGCGGGATCTGGATACCCATGTTGGCTCCCACATGCTCCACGATGATCTCATCGGATGAACCACGATGTCGAGGATTCAATTAATCCCGTATACAATTCCCTTTGTCAATCGGTATTTTACTTGCCCGAGATTCGATCGTCGGTATCCCAATACCTTGTTCAATCTCGTTACCGGCAAGTCACTTTACTCGTACCGTAATGCATGATCCCGTGATCAAACACTTTGATCACATTGAGCTCATTATGATGATGCATTACCGAGTGGGCCCGGTGATACCTCTCCGTCATGCGGAGTGACAAATCCCAGTCTCGATCCGTGTCAACCCAACAGACACTTTCGGAGATACCCGCAGTATACCTTTATAGTCACCCAGTTACGTTCTGACGTTTGGCACACCCAAAGCACTCCTACGGTATCCGGGAGTTACACGATCTCATGGTCTAAGGAAAGGATACTTGACATTGGAAAAACTCTAGCAAACGAACTATATGATCTTATGCTATGATAGGATTGGGTCTTGTCCATCACATCATTCTCCTAATGATGTGATCTCGTTATCAATGACATCCAATGCCCATAGTCAGGAAATCATGACTATCTATTGATCAACGAGCTAGTCAACTAGAGGCTTACTAGGGACATGTTGGTGTCTATGCATTCACACATGTATTACGATTTCTGGATAACACAATTATAGCATGAATAAAGACAATTATCATGAACAAGGAAATATAATAATAATGCTTTTATTATTGCCTCTAGGGCATATTTCCAACAGTCTCCCACTTGCACTAGAGTCAATAATCTAGTTACATTGTGATGAATCGAACACCCATAAAGTACTGGTGTTGATCATGTTTTGCTCTAGGGAGAGGTTTAGTCAACGGATCTGCTACATTCAGGTCCGTATGCACTTTACAAATATCTATGTCTCCATCTTGAACATTTTCACGAATGGAGTTGAAGCGACGCTTGATGTGCTTGGTCTTCTTGTGAAACCTGGGCTCCTTGGCAAGTGAAATAGCTCTAGTGTTGTCACAGAAGAGTTTGATTGGCCCCGACGCATTGGGTATGACTCCGAGGTCGGTGATGAACTCCTTCACCCAAATTGCTTCATGTGTTGCCTCCGAGGCTGCCATGTACTCCGCTTCACATGTAGATCCCGCCACGATGCTCTGCTTGCAACTGCACCAGCTTACTGCCCCACCATTCAATATATACACGTATCCGGTTTGTGACTTAGAGTCATCCAGATCTGTGTCGAAGCTAGCGTCGACGTAACCCTTTACGATGAGCTCTTTGTCACCTCCATAAACGAGAAACATTTCCTTAGTCCTTTTCAGGTACTTCAGGATATTCTTGACCGCTGTCCAGTGTTCTTTGCCGGGATTACTTTGGTACCTTCCTACCAAACTCACGGCAAGGTTTACATCAGGTCTGGTACACAACATGGCATACATAATAGAACCTATGGCTGAGGCATAGGGGATGACCCTCATCTCTTCTATATCTTCTGCCGTGGTCGGACATTGAGCTGAGCTCAATTTCACACCTTGTAATACTGGTAAGAACCCCTTCTTAGATTGATCCATATTGAACTTCTTCAATATCTTATCAAGGTATGTGCTTTGTGAAAGACCTATGAGGCGTCTCGATCTGTTTCTATAGATCTTGATGCCTAATATATAAGCAGCTTCTCCAAGGTCCTTCATTGAAAAACTCTTATTCAAGTAGGCCTTAATGCTGTCCAAGAGTTCTATATCATTTCCCATCAAAAGTATGTCATCTACATATAGTATGAGAAATGCTACAGAGCTCCCACTCACTTTCTTGTAAACGTAGGCTTCTCCATAATTCTGCGTAAATCCAAATGCTTTGATCATCTCATAAAAGCGAATGTTCCAACTCCGAGATGCTTGCACCAGCCCATAAATCGAGCGTTGGAGCTTGCACACCTTGTCAGCATTCTTAGGATCGACAAAACCTTCCGGCTGCATCATATACAATTCTTCCTTAAGGAAACCATTAAGGAACGCCGTTTTGACGTCCATTTGCCATATTTCATAATCGTAGAATGCGGCAATTGCTAACATGATTCGGACGGACTTCAGCTTCGCTACCGGTGAGAAAGTCTCATCGTAGTCAACCCCTTGAACTTGTCGATAACCCTTAGCGACAAGCCGAGCTTTATAGATGGTCACATTACCATCCGCGTCTATCTTCTTCTTAAAGATCCATTTATTTTCTATGGCTCGCCGCTCAACGGGCAAGTCAGTCAAAGTCCATATTTCGTTTTCATACATGGATCCTATCTCGGATTTCATGGCTTCCAGCCATTTGTCGGAATCCGGGCCCACCATTGCTTCTTCATAGTTCGAAGGTTCACCGTTGTCTAACAACATGATTTTCAAGACAGGATTGCCGTACCACTCTGGTGCAGAACGTTTCCTTGTGGACCTATGAATTTCAGTAGGAGCTTGATTAGAAGTATCTTGATCATCATCATTAATTTCCTCTCTAGTCGGTACAGGCACCTCAGAAACGTTTTCTTGAGTTGCGCCATTTTCTGAATCAAGAGGTAACACTTCATCAAGTTCTACTTTCCTCCCACTTACTTCTTTCGAGAGAAACTCCTTCTCTAGAAAGGATCCATTCTTGGCAACAAAGATCTTGCCTTCGGATCTGAGGTAGAAGGTATACCCAATAGTTTCTTTAGGGTATCCTATGAAGACGCATTTTTCCGACTTGGGTCCGAGACGCTTAAGTGTGTGCCAAATTCGTGACTCAAGTATTCTCCTCCACGATCTGATCGTAGAAACTTGATCTTTCTGTCACGTTGATTTTCAACCTCACTCTGAAATTCCTTGAACTTTTCAAAGGTCTCAGACTTGTGTTTCATTAAGTAGATATACCCATATCTACTCAAGTCATCAGTGAGGGTGAGAACATAACGATAGCCACCGCGAGCCTCAACACTCATTGGACCGCACACATCAGTATGTATGATTTCCAATAAGTTGGTTGCTCGCTCCATTGTTCCTGAGAACGGAGTCTTGGTCATTTTACCCATGAGGCATGGTTCGCACGTGTCAAATGATTCATAATCAAGAGACTCTAAAAGTCCATCTGCATGGAGCTTCTTCATGCGTTTGACACCTATGTGACCAAGGCAACAGTGCCACAAGTATGTGGGACTATTGTTATCAACTTTAACTCTTTTGGTATTCACACTATGAATATGTGTATCATCACGTACGAGATTCATTAAGAATAAACCATTAACCATCGGAGCATGACCATAAAACATATCACTCATATAAATAGAACAACCATTATTCTCGGATTTAAATGAGTAGCCATCTCGAATTAAACGAGATCCAGATACAATGTTCATGCTCAAACTTGGCACTAAATAACAATTATTGAGGTTTAAAACTAATCCCGTAGGTAAATGTAGAGGTAGCGTGCCGACAGCGATCACATCGACCTTGGAACCATTCCCGACGTGCATCGTCACCTCATCCTTCGCCAGTCTCCGCTTATTCCGCAGCTCCTGCTTTGAGTTACAAATATGAGCAACTGCACCGGTATCAAATACCCAAGAGCTACTACGAGTACTGGTAAGGTACACATCAATTACATGTATATCACATATACCTTTTGTTTTGCCGGCCTTCTTGTCCGCTATGTATTTGGGGCAATTCCGCTTCCAGTGACCACTTCCCTTGCAATAAAAGCACTCAGTCTCGGGCTTGGGTCCATTCTTTGGCTTCTTCCCGGCAGCTTGCTTGCCGGGCGCGGCAACTTCCTTGCCGTCCTTCTTGAAGTTCTTTTTACCCTTGCCCTTCTTGAACTTAGTGGTTTTATTCACCATCAACACTTGATGTTCCTTCTTGACTTCTACCTCTGCTGATTTCAGCATAGCAAACACTTCAGGAATGGTCTTTTCCATCCCTTGCATATTGAAGTTCATCACAAAGCTCTTGTAGCTTGGTGGAAGCGACTGGAGGATTCTGTCAATGACCGCATCGTCCGGGAGATTAACTCCCAACTGAGTCAAGCGGTTATGTAACCCAGACATAGTGAGTATGTGCTCACTGACAGAACTATTTTACTCCATCTTACAGCTGAAGAACGTAGTAATTTCAAAAAATTTCCTACGCACACGCAAGATCATGGTGATGCATAGCAACGAGAGGGGAGAGTGTTGTCTATGTACCCTCGTAGACCGAAGCGGAAGCGCTGACACAACGTAGAGGAAGTAGTCGTACGTTCTCCTCGCGATCCAACCGATCACAGCACCGTTACTCCGGCACCTCCGAGTTCTTGGCACACGTTCAGCTCGATAACGATCCCCGGGCTCCGATCCAGCAAAGCGTCGAGGAAGAGTTCCGTCAGCACGACGGCGTGGTGACGATCTTGATGTGTTACCGGCGCAGGGCTTCGCCTAAGCACTGCAACGATATGATCGAGGTGAAATTTGGTGGAAGGGGGCACCGCACACGGCTAAGGAACGATCCGTAGATCAAATTGTGTGTTTGGGGTGCCCCCTGCCCCCGTATATAAAGGAGCCAAGGGGGAGGGGCTGGCCGGCCAACTCTGGTGCGCCAGGAGAGTCCTACTCCCTCTGGGAGTAGGATTCCCCCCCCCCAATCCTAGTTGGACTAGTATTCTCCAAGGGGGAGAGAGAGAGAGGGGGGGCGCCCACCTCTCCTAGTCCTAATAGGACTAGGGGAAGGGGGGAGGCGCGCAGCCCCTAGGGCAGCCCTCTCACCTCTCCTCCAAGGCCCATGTTGGCCCATTATGCTCCCGGGGGGTTCCGGTAACCCTCCCGGTATTCCGGTAAAATCCTGATTTAACCTGGAATGCATCCGATGTCCAAACATAGGCTTCCAATATATAATTCTTTATGTCTCGACCATTTCGAGACTCCTCGTCACGTCCGTGATCACATCCGGGACTCCGAACTCCTTCGGTACATCAAAATGCATAAACTCATAATAACTGTCATCGTAACGTTAAGCGTGCGGACCCTACGGTTCGAGAACAATGTAGACATGACCGAGACACGTCTCCGGTCAATAACCAATAGCGGGACCTGGATGCCCATATTGGCTCCTACATATTCTACGAAGATCTTTATCGGTCAGACCGCATAACAACATACGTTGTTCCCTTTGTCATCGGTATGTTACTTGCCCGAGATTCGATCGTCGGTATCCAATACCTAGTTCAATCTCGTTACCGGCAAGTCTCTTTACTCGTTCTGTAATACATCATCTCGCAACTAACTCATTGGTTGCAATGCTTGCAAGGCTTTATGTGATGTGCATTACCGAGAAGGCCCTGAGATACCTCTCCGACAATCGGAGTGACAAATCCTAATCTCGAAATACGCCAACCCAATATGTACCTTCGGAGACACCTGTAGAGCACCTTTATAATCACCCAGTTACGTTGTGACGTTTGGTAGCACACAAAGTGTTCCTACGGTAAATGGGAGTTGCATAATCTCATAGTTTAAAGGAACATGTATAAGTCATGGATAAAAGCAATAGCAACATACTAAACGATCGGGTGCTATGCTAATGGAATGGGTCATGTCAATCAGATCATTCAACTAATGATGTGATCTCATTAATCAAATAACAACTCTTTGTTCATGGCTAGGAAACATAACCATCTTTGATTAATGAGCTAGTCAAGTAGAGGCATACTAGTGACACTCTGTTTGTCTATGTATTCACACATGTATTATGTTTCCAGTTAATACAATTCTAGCATGAATAATAAACATTTATCATGATATAAGGAAATAAATAATAACTTTATTATTGCCTCTAGGGCATATTTCCTTCAGTCTCCCACTTGCACTAGAGTCAATAATCTAGATTACAAAGTAATGATTCTAACACCCATGGAGTTTTGGTGCTGATCATGTTTTGCTCGTGGAAGAGGCTTAGTCAACGGGTCTGCAACATTCAGATCCGTATGTATCTTGCATATCTCTATGTCTCCCACCTGGACCAAATCCCGGATGGAGTTGAAGCGTCTTTTGATGTGTTTGGTTCTTTTGTGAAATCTGGATTCCTTTGCCAAGGCAATTGCACCAGTATTGTCACAAAAGATTTTCATTGGACCCGATATGCTAGGTACAACACCTAGATCGGATATGAACTCCTTCATCCAGACTCCTTCATTAGCTGCTTCCGAAGCGGCTATGTACTCAGCTTCGCATGTAGATCCCGCCACGACGCTTTGTTTAGAACTGCACCAACTGACAGCTCCACCGTTTAATGTAAATACGTATTCGGTTTGCGATTTGGAATCGTCCGGATCAGTGTCAAAGCTTGCATCGACGTTACCGTTTACGACGAGCTCTTTGTCACCTCCATAAATGAGAAACATATCCTTAGTCCTTCTCAAGTACTTAAGGATGTTCTTGACCGCTGTCCAGTGATCCACTCCTGGATTACTTTGGTACCTGCCTGCTAAACTTACAGCAAGGCACACATCAGGTCTGGTACACAGCATTGCATACATGATAGAGCCTATGGCTGAAGCATAGGGAACATTTTTCATTTTCTTTCTATCTTCTGCGGTGGTCGGGCATTGAGTGTTACTCAACTTCACACCTTGTGCCACAGGCAAGAACCCTTTCTTTGCCTGATCCATTTTGAACTTTTTCAAAACTTTGTCAAGGTATGTGCTTTGTGAAAGTCCTATTAAGCGTCTTGATCTATCTCTATAGATCTTAATGCCCAATATGTAAGCAGCTTCACCGAGGTCTTTCATTGAAAAACTCTTATTCAAGTATCCCTTTATGCTATCCAGAAATTCTATATTATTTCCGATCAGTAATATGTCATCCACATATAATATCAGAAATGCTACAGAGCTCCCACTCACTTTCTTGTAAATACAGGCTTCTCCAAAAGTATGTATAAACCCAAATGCTTTGATCACACTATCAAAGCGTTTATTCCAACTCCGAGAGGCTTGCACCAGTCCATAAATGGATCGCTGGAGCTTGCACACTTTGTTAGCTCCCTTCGGATCGACAAAACCTTCTGGTTGCATCATATACAACTCTTCTTCCAGAAATCCATTCAGGAATGCAGTTTTGACATCCATTTGCCAAATTTCATAATCATAAAATGCGGCAACTGCTAACATGATTCGGACAGACTTAAGCATCGCTACGGGTGAGAAAGTCTCATCGTAGTCAATCCCTTGAACTTGTCGAAAACCTTTTGCAACAAGTCGAGCTTTATAGACAGTAATATTACCATCAGCGTCAGTCTTCTTCTTAAAAATCCATTTATTCTCGATTGCTTGCTGATCATCGGGCAAGTCAACCAAAGTCCATACTTTGTTCTCATACATGGATCCCATCTCAGATTTCATGGCCTTAAGCCACTTTGCGGAATCTGGGCTCACCATTGCTTCTTCATAGTTCGTAGGTTCATCATGGTCTAGTAACATGACTTCCAAAATAGGATTACCGTACCACTCTGGTGTGGATCTTACTCTGGTTGATCTACGAAGTTCAGTAGAAACTTGATCTGAAGTTTCATGATCATTATCATTAGCTTCCTCCCTATTTGATGTAGGTGTCACAGAAACAGATTTCTGTGATGTACTACTTCTCAATAAGGGAGTAGATACTGTTATCTCATCAAGTTCTACTTTCCTCCCACTCACTTCTTTCGAGAGAAACTCCTTCTCTAGAAAGTTTCCGATTTTAGCAACAAAAATTTTGCCTTCGGATCTGTGATAGAAGGTATACCCAATAGTCTCCTTTGGGTATCCTATGAAGATACATTTTTCCGATTTGGGTTCGAGCTTATCAGGTTGAAGCTTTTTCACATAAGCATCGCAGCCCCGAACTTTAAGAAACGACAACTTTGGTTTCTTGCCAAACCACAGTTCATAAGGCGTCGTCTCAACGGATTTTGATGGTGCCCTATTTAACATGAATGCGGCCGTCTCTAGAGCATAACCCCAAAAAGATAGCGGTAAATCGGTAAGAGACATCATAGATCGCACCATATCCAGTAAAGTACGATTACGACGTTCGGACACACCATTACGTTGTGGTGTTCCGGGTGGCGTGAGTCGCGAAACTATTCCGCATTGTTTCAAATGTAGACCAAACTCGTAACTCAAATATTCTCCTCCACGATCAGATCGTAGAAACTTTATTTTCTTGTTACGATGATTTTCCACTTCACTCTGAAATTCTTTGAACTTTTCAAATGTTTCAGACTTGTGTTTCATTAAGTAGATATACCCATATCTGCTTAAATCATCAGTGAAGGTGAGAAAATAACGATATCCGCCACGAGCCTCAACATTCATTGGACCACAAACATCAGTATGTATGATTTCCAATAAATCTGTTGCTCTCTCCACAGTACCGGAGAACGGTGTTTTAGTCATCTTGCCCATAAGGCACGGTTCGCAAGTGCCAAGTGATTCATAATCAAGTGACTCCAAAAGTCCATCAGTATGGAGTTTCTTCATGCGTTTTACACCGATATGACCTAAACGGCAGTGCCACAAATAAGTTGCACTATCATTATCAACTCTGCATCTTTTGGCTTCAACATTATGAATATGTGTATTACTACTATCGAGATTAAGTAAGAACAAACCATTCTTTAATGGCGCATGACCATAAAAGATATTACTCATATAAATAGAACAACCATTATTCTCTGATTTAAATGAATAACCGTCTCGCATCAAACAAGATCCAGATATAATGTTCATGCTCAACGCTGGTACTAAATAACAATTATTTAGATCTAATATTAATCCCGAAGGTAGATGTAGAGGTAGCGTGCCGACCGCGATCACATCGACTTTGGAACCATTTCCCACGCGTATCGTCACCTCGTCCTTAGCCAATCTTCGCTTAATCCGTAGCCCCTGTTTTGAGTTGCAAATATTAGCAACAAAACCAGTATCAAATACCCAGGTGCTACTGCGAGAATTAGTAAGGTACACATCAATAACATGTATATCATATATACCTTTGTTAACCTTTCCATCCTTCTTATCCGCCAAATACTTGGGGCAGTTCCGCTTCCAGTGACCAGTCTGCTTGCAATAGAAGCACTCAGTTTCAGGCTTAGGTCCAGACTTGGGTTTCTTCTCTTGAGTAGCAACTTGCTTGCTGTTCTTTTTGAAGTTCCCCTTTTTCTTCCCTTTGCCCTTTTTCTTGAAACTAGTGGTTTTGTTAACCATCAACACTTGATGCTCCTTTTTGATTTCTACCTCCGCGGCTTTTAGCATCGCGAAGAGCTCGGGCATAGTTTTGGTCATCCCTTGCATATTATAGTTCATCACGAAGCTCTTGTAGCTTGGTGGCAGTGATTGGAGAATTCTGTCAATGACGCAATCATCCGGAAGATTAACTCCCAGTTGAATCAAGTGATTGTTATACCCAGACATTCTGAGTATATGCTCACTGACAGAACCGTTCTCCTCCATTTTACAGCTATAGAACTTATTGGAGACTTCATATCTCTCAATCCGGGCATTTGCTTGAAATATTAACTTCAACTCCTGGAACATCTCATATGCTCCATGGTGTTCAAAATGTCGTTGAAGTCCCGGTTCTAAGCCGTAAAGCATGGCACACTGAACTATAGAGTAGTCATCAGCTTTGCTTTGCTAGACGTTCACAACATCTGGCGTAGCTCTTGCACCAGGCCTGGCACCCAGCGGTGCTTCCAGGACGTAATTCTTCTGTGCAGCAATGAGGATAATCCTCAAGTTACGGACCCAGTCCGTGTAATTGCTACCATCATCTTTCAACTTTGCTTTCTCAAGGAACGCATTAAAATTCAACGGAACAACAGCACGAGCCATCTATCTACACAACATAGACAAGCAAGATACTTATCAGGTACTAAGTTCATGATAAATTTAAGTTCAATTAATCATATTACTTAAGAACTCCCACTTAGATAGACATCCCTCTAATCCTCTAAGTGATCACGTGATCCAAATCAACTAAACCATGTCCGATCATCACGTGAGATGGAGTAGTTTCAATGGTGAACATCACTATGTTGATCATATCTACTATATGATTCATGCTCGACCTTTCGGTCTCTGTGTTCCGAGGCCATATCTGTTATATGCTAGGCTCGTCAAGTTAAACCTGAGTATTCCGCGTGTGCAACTGTTTTGCACCCGTTGTATTTGAACGTAGAGCCTATCACACCCGATCATCACATGGTGTCTCAGCACGAAGAACTTTCGCAACGGTGCATACTCAGGGAGAACACTTCTTGATAATTTAGTGAGAGATCATCTTATAATGCTACCGTCAAACAAAGCAAGATAAGATGCATAAAAGATAAACATCACATGCAATCAATATAAGTGATATGATATGGCCATCATCATCTTGTGCTTGTGATCTCCATCTCTGCAGCACCGTCATGATCACCATCGTCACCGGCGCGACACCTTGATCTCCATCGTAGCATCGTTGTCGTCTCGCCAATCTTATGCTTCTACGACTATCACTACCGCTTAGTAATAAAGTAAAGCATTACATCGCGATTGCATTGCATACAATAAAGCGACAACCATATGGCTCCTGCCAGTTGCCGATAACTCGGTTACAAAACATGATCATCTCATACAATAAAATTTAGCATCATGTCTTGACCATATCACATCACAACATGCCCTGCAAAAACAAGTTAGACGTCCTCTACTTTGTTGCAAGTTTTACGTGGCTGCTACGGGCTTAAGCAAGAACTCATCTTACCTACGCATCAAAACCACAATGATAGTTTGTCAAATAGACTCCGTTTTAACCTTCTCAAGGACCGGGCGTAGCCACACTCGGTTCAACTAAAGCTGGAGAGACAGTCTTCCGCAAGCCATCTATGTGCAAAGCACGTCGAGGGAACCGGTCTCGCGTAAGCGTACGCGTAAGGTTGGTCCGGATCGTCTCGTCCAACAATACCGCTGAACCAAAGTATGACATGCTGGTAGGCAGTATGACTTGTATCGTCCACAACTCACTTGTGTTCCACTCGTGCAAATAACATCATACCATAAAAACCTAGGCTCGGATGCCACTGTTGGGGAACGTAGTAATTTCAAAAAATTTCCTACGCACACGCAAGATCATGGTGATGCATAGCATCGAGAGGGGAGAGTGTTGTCTATGTACCCTCGTAGACCGAAGTGGAAGCGTTGACACAACGTAGAGGAAGTAGTCGTACGTTCTCCTCGCGATCCAACCGATCACAGCACCGTTACTCCGGCACCTCCGAGTTCTTGGCACACGTTCAGCTCGATGACGATCCCCGGGCTCCGATCCAGCAAAGCGTCGAGGAAGAGTTCCGTCAGAACGACGGCGTGGTGACGATCTTGATGTGTTACCGGCGCAGGGCTTCGCCTAAGCACTGCAACGATATGATCGAGGTGAAATTTGGTGGAAGGGGGCACCGCACACGGCTAAGGAACGATCCGTAGATCAAATTGTGTGTTTGGGGTGCCCCCTGCCCCCGTATATAAAGGAGCCAAGGGGGAGGGGCTGGCCGGCCAACTCTGGTGCGCCAGGAGAGTCCTACTCCCTCTGGGAGTAGGATTCCCCCCCCCCCCCAATCCTAGTTGGACTAGGATTCTCCAAGGGGGAGAGAGAGAGGGGGGGGGGGCGCCCACCTCTCCTAGTCCTAATAGGACTAGGGGAAGGGGGGAGGCGTGCAGCCCCTAGGGCAGCCCTCTCACCTCTCCTCCAAGGCCCATGTTGGCCCATTATGCTCCCGGGGGGTTCCGGTAACCCTCCCGGTATTCCGGTAAAATCCTGATTTAACCTGGAATGCATCCGATGTCCAAACATAGGCTTCCAATATATAATTCTTTATGTCTCGACCATTTCGAGACTCCTCGTCACGTCCGTGATCACATCCGGGACTCCGAACTCCTTCGGTACATCAAAATGCATAAACTCATAATAACTGTCATCGTAACGTTAAGCGTGCGGACCCTACGGTTCGAGAACAATGTAGACATGACCGAGACACGTCTCCGGTCAATAACCAATAGCGGGACCTGGATGCCCATATTGGCTCCTACATATTCTACGAAGATCTTTATCGGTCAGACCGCATAACAACATACGTTGTTCCCTTTGTCATCGGTATGTTACTTGCCCGAGATTCGATCGTCGGTATCCAATACCTAGTTCAATCTCGTTACCGGCAAGTCTCTTTACTCGTTCTGTAATACATCATCTCGCAACTAACTCATTGGTTGCAATGCTTGCAAGGCTTTATGTGATGTGCATTACCGAGAAGGCCCTGAGATACCTCTCCGACAATCGGAGTGACAAATCCTAATCTCGAAATACGCCAACCCAATATGTACCTTCGGAGACACCTGTAGAGCACCTTTATAATCACCCAGTTACGTTGTGACGTTTGGTAGCACACAAAGTGTTCCTACGGTAAATGGGAGTTGCATAATCTCATAGTTTAAAGGAACATGTATAAGTCATGGATAAAAGCAATAGCAACATACTAAACGATCGGGTGCTATGCTAATGGAATGGGTCATGTCAATCAGATCATTCAACTAATGATGTGATCTCATTAATCAAATAACAACTCTTTGTTCATGGCTAGGAAACATAACCATCTTTGATTAATGAGCTAGTCAAGTAGAGGCATACTAGTGACACTCTGTTTGTCTATGTATTCACACATGTATTATGTTTCCAGTTAATACAATTCTAGCATGAATAATAAACATTTATCATGATATAAGGAAATAAATAATAACTTTATTATTGCCTCTAGGGCATATTTCCTTCACGCATCGTCCGGGAGATTAACTCCCAACTGAGTCAAGCGGTTATGTAACCCAGACATAGTGAGTATGTGCTCACTGACAGAACTATTTTACTCCATCTTACAGCTGAAGAATTTGTCGGAGACTTCATATCTCTCGACCCGGGCATGAGCTTGGAAAACCATTTTCAGCTCTTCGAACATCTCATATGCTCCATGTCTCTCAAAACGCTTTTGGAGCCCCGGCTCTAAGCTGTAAAGCATGCCGCACTGAACGAGGGAGTAGTCATCGGTACGTGCCTGCCAAGCGTTCATAACGTCTTGTTCTGCAGGGAGAACAGGTGCGTCACCCAGCGGTGCTTGTAGGACATAATCTTTCTTGTCAGCTATGAGGATGATCCTCAGGTTCCGGACACAGTCCGTGTAGTTGTTGCCATCGTCTTTCAGCTTGGTTTTCTCTAGGAACGCGTTGAAGTTGAGGACTACGTTGGCCATTTGATCTACAAGACATATTGTAAATATTTTAGACTAAGTTCATGATAATTAAGTTCATCTAATCAAATTATTAATGAACTCCCACTTAGATAGACATCCCTCTTCTAGTCATCTAAGTATAACATGATCCGAGTCAACTAGGTCGTGTCCGATCATCACGTGAGACGGACTAGTCAACATCGGTGAACATCTTCATGTTGATCGTATCTTCTATACGACTCATGCTCAACCTTTCGGTCTTCTGTGTTCCGAGGCCATGTCTGTACATGCTAGGCTCGTCAAGTCAACCTAAGTGTTTGCATGTGTAAATCTGTCTTACACCCGTTGTATGTGAACGTTAGAATCTATCACACCCAATCATCACGTGGTGCTTCGAAACAACGAACTGTCGCAACGGTGCACAGTTAGGGGGAACACTTCTTGAAATTATTATGAGGGATCATCTTATTTACTATCGTCGTTCTAAGTAAACAAGATGCAAAAACATGATAAAAATCACATGCAATCAAATAATGAACGTGACATGATATGGCCAATATCACATAGCTCCTTTGATCTCCATCTTGGGGCTCCATGATCATCTTTGTCACCGGCTTGACACCATGATGTCCATCATCATGATCTCCATCATCGTGTCTCCATGAAGTTGCTCGCCAACTATTACTTCTACTACTATGGCTAACGCGTTTAGCAATAAAGTAAAGTAATTTACATGGCGTTTCTCAATGACACGCAGGTCATACAAAATTAAAGACAACTCCTATGGCTCCTGCCGGTTGTCATACTCATCGACATGCAAGTCGTGATTCCTATTACAATAGCATGAACATCTCATACATCACATATATATCATTCATCATTAATCACAACTTTGGCCATATCATATCACAAAGCATTTGCTGCAAAAACAAGTTAGACGTCCTCTAATTGTTGTTGCAAGTTTTACGTGGCTGAATTAGGGTTCTAGCAAGAACCTTTTCTTACCTATGTGAAAGCCACAACGTGATTTGTCAACTTCTATTTACCCTTCATAAGGACCCTTTTCATCGAATCTGCTCCAACTAAAGTGGGAGAGACAGACACCCGCCAGCCACCTTATGCAACTAGTGCATGTTAGTCGGTGGAACCGGTCTCACGTAAGCGTACGTGTAAGGTTGGTCCGGGCCGCTTCATCCCACAATACCGCTGAAGCAAGATAAGACTAGTAGCGGCAAGAAAAGTTGACAACATCTACGCCCACAATAAATTGTGTTCTACTCG
Source organism: Aegilops umbellulata (assembly GCA_032464435.1). Classification (NCBI taxonomy): domain Eukaryota; kingdom Viridiplantae; phylum Streptophyta; class Magnoliopsida; order Poales; family Poaceae; genus Aegilops; species Aegilops umbellulata. The sequence goes on along the minus strand of CP136058.1, from coordinate 596,486,638 downwards.
CGCAAGAAGAACTACGCATAAACCTGGCTCTGATACCACTGTTGGGGAACGTTGCAGAAAACAAAAAGTTTCCTACGGTTTCACCAAGATCCATCTATGAGTTCATCTAGCAACGAGTGATCGGATGCATCTACATACCTTTGTAGATCGCGAGCGGAAGCGTTCAGAGAACGGGGATGAGGTAGTCGTACACGACGTGATCCAAATCACCGGAGATCCTAGCACTGAACGGACGGCACCTCCGCGTTCAACACACGTACGGTCAGCGTGACGTCTCCTCCTTCTTGATCCAGCAAGGGGGAAGGAGAGGTTGATGAAGATCCAGCAGCACGACGGCGTGGTGGTGGATGCAGGGCGTCACAGCAGCAGGGCTTCGCCGTGTACTACGAGAGGAAGAGGTGTAGCAGGGAGAGAGGGAGGCGCCAGGACTCAGGTGCCGCTGCCCCCTCCCCCCCATATATATAGCCCCCTAGGGGGGGCGCCGGCCCTAGGAGATTGGATCTCCTAGGGGGGCGGCGGCCAAGGGCTGGAGTGGCCTCCAAGCCAAGGTGGGGCGCCCCCCCACCCCTAGGGTTTCAACCCTAGGCGCATGGGGTGGGCCTAGGGGGGCGCACCAGCCCACTATGGGCTGGTTCCCCTCCCCACTTTGGCCCATGGGGCCCTCCGGGATGGGTGGCCCCACTCGGTGGACCCCCCGGGACCCTTCTGGTGGTACCTCTCCGTCAAGCGAAGTGACAAATCCCAGTCTCGATCCGTGTCAACCCAACAGACACTTTCGGAGATACCCGCAGTATACCTTTATAGTCACCCAGTTACGTTGTGACGTTTGGCACACCCAAAGCACTCCTACGGTATCCGGGAGTTACACGATCTCATGGTCTAAGGAAAGGATACTTGACATTGGAAAAACTCTAGCAAACGAACTATACGATCTTATGCTATGTTAGGATTGGGTCTTGTCCATCACATCATTCTCCTAATGATGTGATCTCGTTATCAATGACATCCAATGCCCATAGTCAGGAAATCATGACTATCTATTGATCAACGAGCTAGTCAACTAGAGGCTTACTAGGGACATGTTGGTGTCTATGCATTCACACATGTATTACGATTTCCGGATAACACAATTATAGCATGAATAAAGACAATTATCATGAACAAGGAAATATAATAATAATGCTTTTATTATTGCCTCTTGGGCGTATTTCCAACAATCTGAACATATGATCTTCCACCAAATAAACTAACTAGCATCAACTACAAGGAGTAGTCAATACTACTAGCAACCTACTAGCTCCAATCCCGGACTTGGAGACAAGGATTGGACACAAGAGATGAACTAGGGTTTGGAGATGAGATGGTGCTGGTGAAGATGTTGATGGAGATTGCCCTCTCCCGATGAGAGGAGCGTTGGTGATGACGATGGCGATGATTTCCCCCTCCCAGAGGGAAGTATCCCCGGCAGAACAGCTCTGCCGGAGCTCTAGATTAGTTCCACCAAGGTTCCGCCTCGTGGCGGCGGAGTTTCGTCCCGAAAGGTTGCTTTTATTTTTTTCTTGACGAAAGACTTCATATAGTAGAAGATGGGCGTCGGAGAGCCACCAGGGGCCCATGAGGTAGGGGGCGCGCCCTAGGAGGGGGGGCGCCCCCAACCTCGTGAGCAGGGTGTGGGCCCCCTGGCCTTCATCTTTGGCGAGGATTTTATTTATTTATTTTAAGATATTTCGTGGAGTTTCAGGACTTTTGGAGTTGTGCAGAATAGGTCTCTAATATTTGCTCCTTTTCCAGCCCAGAATTCCAGCTGCCGGCATTCTCCCTCTTCATGAAACCTTGTAAAATAAGAGGGAATAGCCATAAGTATTGTGACATAACGTGAAATAACAGCCCATAATGCAATAAATATTGATATAAAAGCATGATGCAAAATGAACGTATCACTAACACATGGCGATCGGATCGCAAGAAGAAATCATTGAATATGACATAGAGATGAATGATTGATTGATAAAATGCCTTACAACAGACTAAGGCATATCCTAGTGGTGGGAAGGGGCTCATGCCTTCCCACCCACCCAGGTTCAAGGCATGGTACTTGCAAATTGGGTTTGTTGCACCAATTATACTAAGGGGCTCCCTTACAGTCTTTCTGTAAAAAAAATGTCTTAAAACCCTACAGTATTTCTGTAAAAAAATTGTCTTACAATGTTTTTGATTGTGATACACCAATTACAAGTATGGCTAACTTGGAGAGAGATGGCCACGGTGATGATGGTGGTAATGGCTATGAAGATGAGATGGGAACCAACAGCGGCTAGGATTTGATGAATTCTAGTTCTATGTTTCAATGATAGGATCTCCATTGTTGTGAATTAGACGTACCCAATCTTATAAAGTGTGAATGATTGGATGGCCCGGTATCGATGGCGAGTGGTACGACCGATGGTACGAGCGGGTGCGCTCGTACCATGCCTCGTCTTCTGCTCCTCCCTTCCAGTGCCTCCTTTTGCCTTGCCTTTGCTCCCATACTTTGTGTTTCCTTCTACATGATGATATTCTTTCATGTTTGGGTCCATCTTCTGCGGAAACACATTAACCAAGTGGTTTCATCATTTCTTACATTCATTAGTCATCTGTAGGCATTTCTCTCCTAAAATCTAGGATTATCCACTTTAAAACGACGGTATGATGAGTGCAAAGATACCACCCATCACAATGTTATGGTTAGGTTTTATTTTAATCCTCTTATTTTTGAGGATGCATGCGTAGAAAGTATAATCATAAGTATGTTTTTTCAAGTAAGAATGACACATTATTCCACCACACAACAAAGTATGAAGGCAATGAATGTCAACTGAATGGAAGTAAATTGGTGAAACTCCCATGTGTTCTCGAGAGCGATTTGATCTCTGTAAGTAAAACAATCGGGTTGTCCTTAGCAGAATTAAGAATTGGTCTGCTTATGGCACCATTGACTCTTGTTATAATTTGTGGTATTGCAATTATGCATGTGATCAAACAAACCATCAAACACTCTTTGCAACTTTTATAATGGACCCCTACTGAAATCTATGGACCAATCCATTTCGTTCCTCATTGAGTTTGGCGCTCTTATTGAAAAGAGCTGCAATAGATCCCCTGCACTTGTGAGGTATCAATGCTCGTGTCTGGATCTTGATGAAGTAGCAAGCCAGGGGCGTCCGTGACCTCCGGTGGAGTAAGCCCGAGCCGGCCTCCCCCCATAGAGGAGGATTTGAACATGGCGTGTTAGTGTCATGACTAAGGTTTTTTTAAAGCCTTTTTATATTGTAAAATACTATAAAATTTTAAAGTTTTAAGAGCATCTACAGTTGGGTACCTCAAACCCATCTGAAATGCATGGGTGGATGGCCCGTCACTGACTGGTCACGAGATTTTGACCCAGACTGGTGTAGATGCTCTAATTGTGCACACTTTTTTTAGAAAAATATGGAGGCCTCTCCCCGGTTCCATTTCATCAATGAAACCAACCCAGAATACACAGCGTAGCATCAACCCACTGAGAGGGGTAGTTCAACGGGAAATTAAGCAAAGCTGAAAGAGAAAACTGCTACAAGTCTAGTTATGGCTACCTGCGTCCGAAGACAGGGGGAAGGAACTACTGAAAGCACGCTTGCTGGATGGGCATCGCCTTTGCCGTCTTCAGCGGAGGGGCCAAACCAGCCTGTGGTGACCAGCAGGTGGCCAGAGTTGAGGTCGGGCTGAGCACCTTTGTCTTGTCACCATCATCACGCTTCTTCTTGGGGGGGGGGAGTCTTGCAGTCTTCATCGGAGATCTTGAGTTGGTGCCAAGGGTGTTTTGAAGCAGCTTCAGGAACCCATGAGTTTAGCCACTTGTGAGCAGCAGCGGGCGCTGCAGAAAGGTAGTCAGCTGGGCCAAGAAATCCTCCAGCCTCGATCTACGCTCTGGGGACAGAATGGCCCATGATTTTGTCATCCTCAGGATCAGCCTCATGACCTGTTTAACAGAAGACCAGCTAGTGTTATAAAAAATCATAGAGTTTCTAAGTTTCCAAAGCCCCCACAGGGCAGCAGAAGTAATTGTGTTCAGAGCAGAGTTTTTGCTATTGGAAACCCAAAATCTAGCTACAAACTCAAAGTCATTTCCAACATCTCTCTGGAACTGATTACTCGTGAAAGACCAGATAGCTTTAGCCACCACACATTCAAAAAAGAGATGTGTGATGGTTTCATTTTCCACACAGAAGACACAATCTAAAGGCTTGATAATGTGTCTCTTCCTAAGGTTGTCTCTAGTCATTAGTTTGTTTTGAGCTAAAAGCCAAAGGAAGACATGGATTCTGGGGGGAACCCTCAACTTCCAGACACTGGGAATTTAAACTGGTTGGACCCCCCTAAAGTTAATGACATGATACAACGAACTAGTGGAGTATTTATCATTGTTCTCAAGCTGCCAAATTAGAGAGTCTAGGTCAGCATTGAGATTGAGGCTACCAGCTCTTTCCACCATTTGGTACCACTGGTCCATCATTTTCTCATCAAAGATTCTTCTAAAAGTAAGTTTTAGGGTGTGGCCATCCCCCACCTCACAAATGCACTTAGCAGTTTCATTACAGATGATGTAAATAGGCCAGAATTGGACATCCATAGGAGAGTTACCAAACCAAGCGTCCTCTCAAAATCTAACTTTTGTGCCTGACCCAACTTTCCATCTATATCCGAATTTCAAGGTTTGGATGATGGACTTCACCCCTTTCCAGAATTTTGATGTGATTTGGTCAGGGCTGGCAGCAAAGAGATTGGGTTTTCCTAATATGTACTTGTGTCTAATAATCATTTTCCAAGGTTTATCCTCCTCCTCATAGTACCTTTTAATCCAGGCCCCTAGAAGGCAAGTATTAATGTCTTGGAGGTTGGGAATCCCCAAACCTCCAAATTCCTTTTTCATGCACACTAGCCTCCAATTAGCAAGGTGAAGTTTCCTGTGTCCTTCAAAGTCATTCCAGAGGCAGTGAGCCATCTGAGAATTGATCATTTCAATGGCCCATTTAGGGAATTTGAAGAATGACAACAGATAAATGTGAATACTGGCAAGGCAGGCTTGGATGAGAACAAGTCTGCCTCTATAAGAGAGGAGTTTTCATCTCCAACCAGCAATTCTCTTCATGATTTTGTCAATCATAGGTTGGATGTCCTCCCTCCTAAGCTTATCATAATGAAAGGGAATCCCTAGATATTTCATTGGGAAAGTTCCCTCACTACATTCTAAAATAGAGAGGAAATGCTGGCAGTTATCTGCATCCATGTTAATGGGCAGCATGTCACTCTTAGAGTAGTTGATCCCCATACCAGAGACTTGCTCAAAGCAAGTTAAAACAATCTTAAGGTTTTGCGCATGAGTGGTATAATTATCTAGGAAAATTATAGTGTCGTCAGCATATTGAAGACAAATAATACCTCCAGGAAATATCTCAGGACAGAGGCCTGAGATTAGGTTGTTGTTAGCAGCTTTCATGAGCATTCTGGTAAGAACATCTACAACTAGGTTGAAAAGTAAAGGAGAAATGGGGTCTCCTTGTCTGAGACCTTTTCCAGTGAGGAAGAAGTCACTTTCTACATTGTTTAGTTTGACTCCTACCAAGCCACCATGAGTGATTTGATGCATCCATTGACACCATTTGTTCCCAAAACCTCTCATTTCTAGGAGTTCAGCTAGGAAAGTCAGATCCACCTTATCAAATGCTTTTGCATAGTCAAGTTTAATAACTAGCCCTTGCTTTTTACTAGAGTGGACCGAATGCAGGACTTCATGAGCAGTGACCACACTTTCTAGAATATATCTACCTTTCAAGAAGGTGGATTGGTTACTAGCAATCAGTCTATGCAAGACTTTGGCAAACCTATTAGTTAAGACCTTAGTAAAGATCTTAAAGCTACAATTGATCAGGCTAATGGGTCTGAATTTCTTTATAGAAGTAGCATCAGGTTCTTTAGGGATCAAGGTTAGCATGGCAAAGTTTAGCCTGAAGATGTTCAACTCCCCCTTATGGAGGTCTTTGAACATTTCTAAAAGGTCTTCTTTGATAAGAGGCCAGAAATGCTGATAAAAAAAGAAAGGAATTCCATCTGGACCAGGGGCCCCATCTGGGAAGGAGCTAAACACAACTTGCTTTACTTCCTCCTCAGTAAAAAGGCCTCCAAGGAATCATTTTCTAACTGGGTGACTTTTTCCTCAAGGGAGAAGAAGTCAAGCCTAATTGTGCATGCGTTACTCACTCTATCTAAATTAATTGGAAAAAGTCTAAAATAAACCCTGAACTCGTGGACAAAAGCTAAATGGAACCCTGAACTCTTAATCCCTGAAATCAGCACACTCAACTCACTAATCCCGGTATAAATTAAACCCTGAGACCATTCCAAACAGACGGGCCGGGATTGCATTTTTTGGAGAAACAAAGAGAGTTTGCGGTTGGGTACGTTCAAGTTGGGCCGGCCCAATGCGCCAGATCGAGCACTTTATTAGTTGAGAGGAGGATTCCAGCCCATCCACCATAGGAGTCGAGGAGCCGACCCCCTGTCTTCCTCTCTGCTCTGGCGATGGCAATGGCGATAGGCGGATGATCTACTCCAGCGGCGATGATCTGGCCGGCGCGCTGTTGCGCGCAACGGGTTAAGGTATGTCCCCGAAGAGTTAGGGTTTTGACCTCTCCTATGGCGCCGCATTTTGACCTCTCTAAACATTGATGAGTTAGGGTTTTAGGGTGAAAAGGATCATCTTTTAAGTGGGAAAAAGTAGGTTCTATTGTTTAGATTAGTTTCTGATCTTAGTTCGTAATAGCACAATGTAGTGATCTGTGTGTTCTTTTTTCTTTTTTTTTCAGTTAAATCATGGACCCAATAGAGATATTAAATGTTAGGTTTCATTTTGGAGGGGATTTCATCCGAATTGGTCAACAATTGGACTATGTTGGGGGTGATGAGGATATGTTAGAGATTTAGAGAGACAAGCTCTCTTTGCAGGAGGTGAAAGGGTTTTTGAAAGATCATATGGAACTGAAGGAATCAATGAAATTCTACTTTCATGTTCCTGGGACTAAATTGGCTGATGGTTTGGTGTTCTTGGATGATGACAGTAAATGTGTGAAGATGGGGGATTATATTTGTGTTGGTGATGTTGCACATATTTATGTTGAGTACCATGGGGAGCAGGACAGTGCAGACAGCAGCAGTTGCAGTGATTTTGAGGATGAAATTGTGCAGTTAAGTGATGCTCCACCTACCATTGTCACTGCTGAATCTACTGATAGTGAAGAAGAAATGCAAGTTGTTGAGAATGTCACTGCTGAAGCTACTGACAGTGAAGAAGTGCTAGCTGTTGAGAATGTCATGGTTCCTGATGACACAGGGGTCATCTCCCAAATCATTGTCAGTCTAGTGAAGCAAAGAAGGGGAAGAACTAATGTAGTTGACAGTGAGCTAGTTGAAGATGAATTTGCAGTGCCACAAATTTGCAATACAAACCAAGCTGGTCCTGCCACTTCACAACATATGCCTGCTACTTCACAGCATGTGGCTGGCACTTCACAGCATATGCCTGCTACTTCACAGATTGTGGCTGGTACTTCACAAACAATTGCTGCTCCTGCACAAGCAAATCTAGATGATGACAGTGAAGGTTCAGATGATGACACTGACACTGAATATATGCCACACAGTGAGGACAGTGGTGAAGATTTAGAAGTGGTAGAACTTAGAAGGCATGCAAGAAAATTCAAGAAAAGGATGAGAGAAACAAAAAGCTGGATTGGAAGAGACACAAGTGAAGCAGTTCCAATAAATTTGATTGCAAATATGGAGGAGCAGCTAGAAGGAGAGGAGAAGGACTGGAACTTTGATTCTTCTGATGAGGATTCTGATGGAGAGCTAGAGAGGATGAAGAGCCAGTTTCCTAGATTCAGCAATGACAGTGAAATTCCAAACTTCCAGTTGTCAATGGTCTTCAGAAGCAAGAACCAGCTAGTCAAATCATTGAAGAGATATGGGCTAGTGACAAAAAGAAGCATTGTGTTCCAAAAATCAGAGATAGATAGATTTAGAGCCAAGTGTAGATGGCCTGGATGCCCTTGGATGATATATGTAGCAAAAACCAGCAGGACAAGCAGATTCCAAGTCATCACATATAATGATGAACATCATTGTGCCCAAAACAGAGAGAATAGGCTAGTGACTGCAAAGGTTATTGCACAGAGGTATGAGCACTTCATTCTTGCAAATCCAATGTGGAAGATAAAGAGTATGAAAGCAACAGTATTGCAAGATATGTTTGCAGATGTGTCCACTTCAAAGCGCAAGCATGGAAAGAAACTTGTGATGGAAAAATTGCTATGTGGCATGAAGAATGAATATACCAGAGTGTTTGATTACCAGCTTGAGCTTCTTAGAAGTAATCCTGGAAGTACAGTGGCAGTTTGTTTGGATCCAAGAGACAAGAGGAACAATATATTTTAGAGCTTTTATGTTTGCTTTAATGCATTGAAGCTAGGATTCAAAGCTGACTGCAGAAAAGTGATAGGATTAGATGGTTGCTTCTTTAAAGGAGCAGTGAAGGGGGAGCTGTTGTGTGCTATAGCTAGGGATGCAAATAATCAAATGTATCCACTGGCTTGGGAAGTAGTTGAGCAGGAAACAAATGAGACATGGAAATGATTCATTGGTTTGCTCATTAAAGATTTGAACATTAGCAACAATGGAGATGGCTGGGTGTTCATATCTGACCAGCAAAAGGGAATTCTCAATGCCATGAATGATTATCTTCCAAAAGCAGAGCACAGGATGTGTGCTAGGCATATATATGCCAACTGGAGGAAGAAACACATGGCACATGAGTGGCAAAAGAAATTCTGGGCTGTTGCCAAAGCAGCAAACATCCAAGATTTCAATTATTATAAAGCCAAGCTTGCACAAGAAACACCAGAGGGTGCAAAAGATATGATGAGAACAGAACCAGTACACTGGGCAAGGGCATATTTTGTAGTTGGTTCCAACTGTGAGTCAGTGGATAACAACTTGTGTGAATCATTCAATCATGCAATTGTGGATGCAAGGTTTTATCTATTAATTTCCATGCTAGAGAAAATAAGGAAGAAAATATTTGCTAGAATCCAATAACAGAGGAGCAAAGGTGTGAAGTTTCATGGAAAAATAAGCCCTAGCATATTTAGAAAGTTGAAAGCCAGCATAGCAAGAACACAGTTCATGGAGGTCCTTTGGAATGGCAAAGATGGGTTTGAAGTGAGACTCGTAACTGGGAGAAGAAGGCAATACACTGAAAGTCTTGAAAAAAGAACTTGTTCTTGTGGTTATTTCCAACTTTCAGGTCTTCCTTGTTCTCATGCCATAACAGAAATATACAAGTGTGGGAAACAAGTGGAAGATTACATTGATCCTTGCTATAGCATTGACACATTCAACAAAATTTATGAGCATTGCTTGGAACCTGTGGAAGGTGAGGAGATGTGGCCTATTTCTGCAAAACCTAGGCCAGAAGCTCCTGATTATGTTAAATTAGAATGCCAGGCAAGCCCAAGAAAAATGCTATGAGGAGGGAAGACCATGATAAACTAGTTGGCAAAAAAAAGAGAAAACATGGCACTGTTATTGTTTGTTCAATTTGTGGCACTGCAGGCCACAACAAGTCTGGTTGCAAGAAGAATCCAGAGAAGGGCAAGAAAAAATGCACATCTTGTGAAGGCAGCCAAGAAAAGAAAAAGCACTGAGGTAATTTTAGACGAGTTTAGTAGATGTGAATTAATATGGTTGCTTACTAGTCATTTAACTTGCCTTCAAATAATTTTAGATGAGTTTACTACCTGTGAATTAATATGGTTGCTTACTAGTCATTTAACTTGCCTTCAAATAATTTTAGATGAGTTTAGTACCTGTGAACTAATACATGAATCTCTATTGTAGGCTGGTTCTACACAAGCTGGAAGTGCCCCTACTTCTCAACCAGCAGCAAGATCAGCCCCAACTTCTGGAACTGCTTCAAAGTTTAAATCTCCCAGGAAACAACTCCAAATGCACAAGCTGGAACATCTGCTAGCAACAAAAGGAGGAAGAGAGCTCCAGCATCTTCATTACCTAGCTATAAGTACTTCAATGCTAGTGGCAATGAGTAGATCATGTCTTCTATAAGTACTTCAATGCTAGTGACCATGTAATGAAAACTATGCTTTTGGTGATCAGTTCTATGCACTGAACTATGTGCTTGTCATCATCATATCATTTCCTGTTGCAAACATTTGAATCCTTTTGGTGTTGTTGCAAACAGGAATATCATGTCTGAAATGAAAATGCCTGAAATATTTGGTCACTTGTGAACATATCATGCTCCTGTCAACATATTATGCCTGCAATATCTGAAATATTTGGTCATTTGGTATTATTCAACATTTCAATGCTTTTTGTGTTGTTGCAAAGATGCTCCTATCAACATATCATGCTCATTACAATATCAAGAAACAAGGCAAATGCACAAACTAGATGACACTAAGCAACATACTTCATTACTAGGATCAACAGACCAAATCTTTATTACAAAGACACCGGACACATTTGCAAACATTCAGTTCCAGCAACACATGACATTAAGCAACCATTCTCCTTACAAGGATCAACCTGACCACATCTTCAGTGCACTAGAAATTTCCCTAGCACTAAACCTAGCACAAAGACATCAAACACAACCAGAACTGTCCTATATTTGATCTTCACTGCATCTATCTCAGCACTTTTCTCTTTCAACTGATCCTGCAGAGCCAACATCACACTTTCACTCATTGTTTGCTCTTCAACAACATCTTCGTGTTGGAAATATGCCCTAGAGGCAATAATAAATAGGTTATTATTATATCTCCTTGTTCATGATAATCGTTTATTATCCATGCTAGAATTGTATTGATAGGAAACTCAGATACATGTGTGGATACATAGACAACACCATGTCCCTAGTAAGCCTCTAGTTGACTAGCTCGTTGATCAATAGATGGTTACGGTTTCCTGACCATGGACATTGGATGTCATTGATAACGGGATCACATCATTAGGAGAATGATGTGATGGACAAGACCCAATCCTAAGCCTAGCACAAGATCGTGTAGTTCGTATGCTAAAGCTTTTCTAATGTCAAGTATCATTTCCTTAGACCATGAGATTGTGCAACTCCCGGATACCGTAGGAATGCTTTGGGTGTACCAAATGTCACAACGTAACTGGGTGGCTATAAAGGTACACTACAGGTATCTCCGAAAGTGTCTGTTGGGTTGGCACGAATCGAGACTGGGGTTTGTCACTCCGTTTGACGGAGAGGTATCTCTGGGCCCACTCGGTAGGACATCATCATAATGTGCACAATGTGATCAAGGAGTTGATCACGGGATGATGTGTTGCGGAACGAGTAAAGAGACTTGCCGGTAACGAGATTGGACAAGGTATCGGGATACCGACGATCGAATCTCGGGCAAGTACAATACCGCTAGACAAAGGGAATTGTATACGGGATTGATCGAGTCCTCGACATCGTGGTTCATCCGATGAAATCATCGTGGAACATGTGGGAACCAACATGGGTATCCAGATCCCGCTGTTGGTTATTGACCGGAGAACGTCTCGGTCATGTCTGCATGCTTCCCGAACCTGTAGGGTCTACACACTTAAGGTTCGATGACGCTAGGGTTATAAAGGAAGTTTGTATGTGGTTACCGAATGTTGTTCGGAGTCCCAGATGAGATCCCAGACGTCACGAGGAGTTCCGCAATGGTCCGGAGGTAAAGATTTATATATAGGAAGTATGGTTTTGGCCACCGGAAGAGTTCTGGGCATCACCGGTAGTGTACCGGGACCACCGGAGGTGTCCGGGGGTCCACCAAGTGGGGCCACCAGCCCCAGAAGGTTGCGTGGGCCAAGTGTGGAAGGGAACCAGCCCCAGGTGGGCTGGTGCGCCCCTCCACCAAGGCCCAAGGCCCCTCCTAGAGGGGAAGGGGGCAAACCCTAGGGCAGATGGGCCCTAAGGCCCACCCCTGGTGCGCCTCCCCCTCTCCCCGCCTTTGGCCGCAACCCTCGATGGGTTTGGGGCTGCCGCACCCCTTGGGGTGGAAACCCTAAAGGGGGCGCACCCCCTCCCTCTCCCATATGTATACTTGAGGTTTGGGGCTGCCCAACATAGGAGTTTTGACCTCTCGATGGCGCAGCCCTGCATCTCTCCTTCCTCCTCTCCCGTGGTGCTTGGCGAAGCCCTGCGGGATTGCCACGCTCCTCCACCACCACCACGCCGTTGTGCTGCTGCTGGATGGAGTCTTCCTCAACCTCTCCCTCTCTCCTTGCAGGATCAAGGCATGGGAGACGTCACCGGGCTGTACGTGTGTTGAACATGGAGGTGTCGTCCGTTCGGCACTTGGTCATCGGTGATTTGGATCACGACGAGTACGACTCCATGAACCCCGTTCACTTGAACGCTTCCGCTTAGCGATCTACAAGGGTATGTAGATGCACTCTCTTTCCCCTCGTTGCTGGTTTCTCCATAGATAGATCTTGGTGACACGTAGGAAAATTTTGAATTTCTGCTACGTTCCCCAACAGTGGCATCATGAGCTAGGTCTATTGCGTAGATTCTTTGTACGAGTACAACACAAAGTAATTGTGGGCGTTGATTTTGTACAATATGCTTACCTTTACTAGTCAATCTTGGTTCGGCGGCATTGTGGGATGAAGCGGCCCGGACCGACCTTACACGTACACTTACGTGAGACAGGTTCCACCGACTGACATGCACTAGTTGCATAAGGTGGCTAGCGGGTGCCAGTCTCTCCCACTTTAGTCGGATCGGATTCGATGAAAAGGGTCCTTATGAAGGGTAAATAGCAACTGACATATCACGTTGTGGTTTTGCGTAGGTAAGAAACGTTCTTGCTAGAAACCCATAGCAGCCACGTAAAACATGCAAACAACAATTAGAGGACGTCTAACTTGTTTTTGCAGGGTATGCCATGTGATGTGATATGGCCAAAAGGATGTGATGAATGATATATGTGATGTATGAGATTGATCATGTTCTTGTAATAGGACTCACGACTTGCTTGTCGACGAGTATGACAACCGGCAGGAGCCATAGGAGTTCTCTTTAATTTATTTATGACCTGCGTGTCAACATAAACGTCATGTAATTACTTTACTTTATTGCTAAAGCGTTAGCCATAGTAGTAGAAGTAATAGTTGACGTGACAACTTCATGAAGACACGATGATGGAGATCATGATGATGGAGATCATGGTGTCATGCCGGTGACGACGATGATCATGGAGCCCCGAAGATGGAGATCAAAAGGAGCAAAGTGATGATGACCATATCATGTCACTATTTGATTGCATGTGATGTTTATCATGTTTTTGCATCTTATTTGCTTAGAACGACGGTAGTAAATAAGATGATCCCTCATTAAAATTTCAAGAAAGTGTTCCCCCTAACTGTGCACCGTTGCGAAAGTTCGTCGTTTCGAAGCACCACGTGATGATCGGGTGTGATAGATTCTTACGTTCGAATACAACGGGTGTTGACGAGCCTAGCATGTACAAACATGGCCTCAGAACACATGCGAAACACTTAGGTTGACTTGACGAGCCTAGCATGTACAAACATGGCCTCGGAACACAAGAGACCGAAAGGTCGAGCATGAGTCGTATGGTAGATACGATCAACATGAAGATGTTCACCGATGATGACTAGTCCGTCTCACGTGATGATCGGACACGGCCTAGTTGACTCGGATCATGTAATCACTTGGATGACTAGAGGGATGTCTATCTGAGTGGGAGTTCATAAGATGAACTTAATTATCCTGAACATAGTCAAAAGATCTTTGCAAATTATGTCGTAAGCTCGCGCTTTAGTTCTACTGTTTTTGATATGTTCCTAGAGAAAATATAGTTGAAAGTTGATAGTAGCAATTATGCGGACAATAGAAGGCTTGTGTCCTTAATGCACCGCTCGGTGTGCTGGACCTCGAACGTGGTCTGTGGATGTTGCGAACATCTGACATACACGTTTTGATGACTACATGATAGTTCGGTAATGATAAATGGTTTAGAATTGAGGCACCGAAGACATTTTTGAAATGGCGCGGAACATATGAGATGTTTCGAGGGCTGAAATTGGGATTTCAGGCTCGTGCCCACGTCAAGAGGTATAAGACCTCCGACGATTTTCTTGGCCTGCAAACTAAGGGAGAAAAGCTAAATCGTTGAGCTTGTGCTCAGATTGTCTGAGTACAACAATCACTTGAATCGAGTGGGAGTTGATCTTCCAGATAAGATAGTGATGTTTCTCCAAAGTCATTGCCACCAAGTTGCTAGAGCTTCGTAATGAACTATAACATATCAGGGATATATATGATGATCCTTGAAATATTCGCGATGTTTAACACCGCGAAAGTAGAAATCAAGAAGGAGCATCAATTGTTGATGGTTAGTGAAACCACTAGTTTCAAGAAGGGCAAGGGCAAGAAGGGATACTTCATGAAACGGCAAATCAGTTGCTGCTCTAGTGGAGAAACCCAAGGTTGAACCCAAACCCGAGACTGAGTGCTTCTGTAATAAGGGGAACAACCACTATAGCAGAATTACCCTAGATACTTGGTAGATGAGAAGGCTGTCGATAGAAGTATATTGGATATACATTATGTGAATGTGTACTTAAATAGTACTCCTAGTAGCATCAGGGTATTAGATACCGGTTCGGTTGCTAAGTGTTAGTAACTCGAAATAAAAGCTACGGAATAAACGGAGACTAGCTAAAGGTGAGCTGACGAGATGTGTTGGAAGTGTTTCCAAGGTTGATGTGATCAAGCATCGCACGCTCCCTCTACCATCGAGATTGGTGTTAAACCTAAATAATTGTTATTTGGTGTTTGCGTTGAGCATAGACATGATTGGATTATGTCTATCGCAATACGGTTATTCATTTAAGGAGAATAATGGTTACTCTATTTATTTGAATAATACCTTCAATGGTCTTGCACCTAAAATGAATGGTTTATTGAATCTCGATCATAGTGATACACATGTTCATGCCAAAAGATATAAGATAGTAATGATAGTACCACCTACTTGTGGCACTGCCATGTAAGTCATATTGGTATAAAACGCATGAAGAAGCTCCATGTTGATGGATCTTTGGACTCACTCATTTATGAAAAGATTGAGACATGTGAACCATGTCTATTGGTATATACGCATGAAGAAACTCCATGCAGATGTACCGTTTGGACTCACTTGATTTTGAATCGCTTGAGACGTGCAGATCATACCAGATGGGCAAGATGACTGGAAGCTTCGGTTTCAGTAAAATGGAACAAGAAAGCAACTTGTTGGAAGTAACACATTTTGATGTGTGCAGTCCAATGAGTGCTGAGGCACGCAGTGGATATCGTTATGCTCTTACTTCCCAGATGATTTGAGTAGATACTGAGCATATTTACTTGATGAAACACAAGACTGAATTATTGAATGGCTCAAGTAATTTCAGAATGAAGTTGAATATCGTCGTGACAAGAGGATAAAATATCTATGATATGATCATAGAGATGAATATCTGAGTTGCGAGTTTGGTACACAATTGAGACATTGTGGAAATTGTTTCACAACTAATACCGCCTGGAACACCATAGTATGATGGTGTGTCCGAACATCATAGTTGCACCATATTAGATATGGAGCATACCATGATGTCTCTTATCGAATTACCACGATAGTTTATGGGATAGGCATTAGAGACAACCGCATTCACTTTAAATAGGGCACCACGTAATTCCGATGAGATGACACCGTATGAACTATGGTTTAGAGAAACCTAAGCTGTCATTTCTTAAAAGTTTGGGGCTGCGACGCTTATATGAAAAAGTTTCAGGCTGATAAGCTCGAACCCAAAGCGGATAAATGCATCTTCATAGGACACCCAAAATAGTTGGGTATACCTCCTGTCTCAGATCCGAAAGCAATAGGGATTGTTTCTAGAATCGGGTCCTTTCTCGAGGAAAAGTTCTCTCGGAAGAATTGAGTGGGAGGATGGTGGAGACTTGATGAGGTTATGGAACCGTCACGTCAACTAGTGTGTAGCAGGGCACAGGAGTTGTTCCTATGGCACCTACACCAATTGAAGTGGAAGCTTATGATAGTGATCATGAGACTTCGGATCAAGTCACTCCCAAACCTCGTAGGACGACAAGGATGCGTACTGCTTCAGAGTGGTACGTAATCCTGTCTTGGAAGTCATGTTGCTAGACAACAATGAACCTACAAGCTATGGAGAAGCGATGGTGGGCCCGGATTCCGATGAATGGCTCGAGGCCATAAAATCCGAGAGAGGATCCATGTATGAAAATAAAGTGTAGACTTTGGCAGAACGGCTCGATGGTCGTGAGGCTGTTGAGTACAGATGGATTTTAAAAGGAAGACGGACAATGATGGTAAATGTCACCATTAAGAAAGCTCGACTTGTCGTTAAGATGTTTCCCGACAAGTTCAAGGAGTTGACTTCCATGAGACTTTCTCACTCGTAGCGATGCTAAGAGTCTGTTGGAATTAGCAGGTACTGCATTATTTATAAAATCTTGCAGATAGGATATCAATATATTGTTTCCTTGTTCTTGAGGAAAGGTTGTATGTGATACAACCAGAAGTTTTGTCGATCCTGAAAGATGCTAACAAGTATGCATAGCCCCAACAATCCTTCTAAGGACTGGAGTAAGCATCTCGGAGTTGGAATGTACACTTTGATGAGATGATCAAATATTTTTGGGTTTATACAAAGTTTATGAGAAACTTGTATTTCCAAAGAAGTGAGTGGGAGCACTATAGAATTTCTGATGAGTATATGTTGTTGACATATTGTTGATCAGAAATGATGTAGAATTTCTGGAAAGCATATAGGGTTATTTGAAAAGTGTTTTTCAATGGAAAACCTGGATTAAGCTACTTGAACATTGAGCATCAAGATCTATAAGGATAGATCAAAATCGCTTAATAGTACTTTCAAACGAACACATACCATGACAAGATTTTGAAGGAGTTCAAAATAGATCAGCAAAGAAGGAGTTCTCGGTTGTGTTACAAGGTATGAGTATTGAGCAAGACTCAAGACATGACCACGACAGAATAGAGAGAAAGGACGAAGGTCGTCCCCTATGCTTTAGTCGTAGGCTCTAAAGTATGCTATGTTGTGTCCCGCACCTGAAGTGTGCCAAACGATGAGTCAGTCAAGGGGTACAAGTGTGATCTAGAAATGGATCACAGGACAACGGTCAAGGTTATCCTTAGTAACTAGTGGACTAAGGAATTTTCTCGATTATGGAGGTGAAAAAAGGGGTTCGTCGTAAAGGGTTACGCCGATGCACTAATCCAGATTATTCTGAGTAGTAAATTGGATTCGTATAGTAGAACAGTTATTTGGAATAGCTCCAAATAGAGCATGGTAACTGCATCTAGGAGATGACATAGATATTTGTAAAGCACACACGGATCTGAAAGGTTCAGACCCGTTGACTATAACATCTCTCACAAGCATAACATGATCAAACCCAGAACTCTGTGAGTGTTAATCACATGGCGATGTGAACTAGATTATTGACTCTAGTGCAAGTGGGAGACTGTTGGAAATATGCCCTAGAGGCAATAATAAATAGGTTATTATTATATTTCCTTGTTCATGATAATCGTTTATTATCCATGCTAGAATTGTATTGATAGGAAACTCAGATACATGTGTGGATACATAGACAACACCATGTCCCTAGTAAGCCTCTAGTTGACTAGCTCGTTGATCAATAGATGGTTACGGTTTCCTGACCATGGACATTGGATGTCATTGATAACAGGATCACATCATTAGGAGAATGATGTGATGGACAAGACCCAATCCTAAGCCTAGCACAAGATCGTGTAGTTCGTATGCTAAAGCTTTTCTAATGTCAAGTATCATTTCCTTAGACCATGAGATTGTGCAACTCCCGGATACCGTAGGAATGCTTTGGGTGTACCAAACGTCACAACGTAACTGGGTGGCTATAAAGGTACACTATAGGTATCTCCGAAAGTGTCTGTTGGGTTGGCACGAATCGAGACTGGGATTTGTCACTCCGTATGACGGAGAGGTATCTCTGGGCCCACTCGGTAGGACATCATCATAATGTGCACAATGTGATCAAGAAGTTGATCACGGGATGATGTGTTGCGGAACGAGTAAAGAGACTTGCCGGTAACGAGATTGGACAAGGTATCGGGATACCGACGATCGAATCTCGGGCAAGTACAATACCGCTAGACAAAGGGAATTGTATACGGGGTTGATCGAATCCTCGACATCGTGGTTCATCCGATGAAATCATCGTGGAACATGTGGGAACCAACATGGGTATCTAGATCCCGCTGTTGGTTATTGACCGGAGAACGTCTCGGTCATGTCTGCATGCTTCCCGAACCCGTAGGGTCTACACACTTAAGGTTCGATGACGCTAGGGTTATAAAGGAAGTTTGTATGTGGTTACCGAATGTTGTTCGGAGTCCCGAATGAGATCCCAGACGTCACGAGGAGTTTCGGAATGGTCCGGAGGTAAAGATTTATATATAGGAAGTATGGTTTTGGCCACCGGAAGAGTTCTAGGCATCACCGGTAGTGTACCGGGACCACCGGAGGTGTCCGGGGGTCCACCAAGTGGGGCCACCAGCCCCAGAAGGTTGCGTGGGCCAAGTGTGGAAGGGAACCAGCCCCATGTGGGCTGGTGCGCCCCTCCACCAAGGCCCAAGGCGCCTCCTAGAGGGGAAGGGGGCAAACCCTAGGGCAGATGGGCCCTAAGGCCCACCCCTGGTGCGCCTCCCCCTCTCCCCCCTTTGGCCGCAACCCTAGATGGGTTTGGGGCTGCCGCACACCTTGGGGTGGAAACCCTAAAGGGGGCGCACCCCCCTCCCTCTCCCCTATATATACTTGAGGTTTGGGGCTGCCCAACATAGGAGTTTTGACCTCTCGATGGCGCAGCCCTGCATCTCTCCTTCCTCCTCTCCCGCGGTGCTTGGCGAAGCCCTGCAGGATTGCCACGCTCCTCCACCACCACCACGCCGTTGTGCTGCTGCTGGATGGAGTCTTCCTCAACCTCTCCCTCTCTCCTTGCTGGATCAAGGCATGGGAGACGTCACCGGGCTGTACGTGTGTTGAACGCGGAGGTGCCGTCCGTTCGGCACTTGGTCATCGGTGATTTGGATCACGACGAGTACGACTCCATCAACCCCGTTCACTTGAACGCTTCCGCTTAGCGATCTACAAGGGTATGTAGATGCACTCTCTTTCCCCTCGTTGTTGGTTTCTCCATAGATAGATCTTGGTGACACGTAGGAAAATTTTGAATTTCTGCTACGTTCCCCAACACTTCGGTCCTAGCACCCTCCAGCCTCCAAACTTCACCTCTTAAATCTCCAATCAAATCAGAAAAAAACTTGGGCAGTGGATCATCATGCCACTCAACAAACCCACAACCACCATTCTATCAAATGAACACAAAGGAATGAATCGGATTTACTGAGCACAGCAAGAACAAAAGGAAGGAGATGGAAAATGGAGCTCACCAGCGATGGACGCAGGCGTAGTACCTCCTCTCGGGATTCTGCCGGCTCCACGATATCCACCTTGGCGCCTTCCTTCGCGGATTGCAGTGGCAGAGCTTTGGCGGCTCGTACGCCATGGCGCCCTCGCGGTATGGCACCGGCGACCTCGACTCAGTCTCCCTCCTTCTGCTAGCTCGACGGAATCCGGGAGCGGAAGATGCCCCTGAGTACCCTGACATCGCACCCGCCCACCCCGCCGCCGCCGCCGCACTGCACCACGCTCAGATCGCCGTCCCGTCGCCTCTGCCGTCGCCGTAAACTTAGAGAGGGGGGAATCTGAGCTGCTCTATATCCAAATGCATGGTCCACCGGTCAACACAACCTCTTCGTGGCCCACAAGTCAGAATCCTGGTCAAATCCCTGCCACGTCAGCATATTTGCTGTAAAACGGTCTCAGAGTTTAATTTAGACCGGGATTATTGAGTTCAGTGTGCTGATTTCAGGGATTAGGAGTTCAGGGTTCCATTTAGCTTTTGTCCACGAGTTCAGGGTTTATTTTAGACTTTTTTCTTAATTAATTGACACAGCTTTAATACAACTCTTGGAGGGAGTATTTTTTTTATATGAACAGAGTGGTAGTTGCAGTAGAATATTGGTGGTGGTACACTCTTGCGACGGTGCGTTCACGTGCAGTGTGTCTGAAACAAACAAGAGTCGCCAGACTAGATCGAGTCATAAATACTCCTAGTATAATCCTCAATGGAAAATGAAGGCCAACCTTACCACCCACGGTCCCAAGAGGAAAAACCCACCCGCAACTCTCCTTCCTTGCCGTGTGTCCGTCTATAAATGCCGCCTCGCTCGTCATCGTCGTCCCGTCCCGTCTGCAACCCAAAAACCGTCCCCTCCTCAGTGGAAAATCGGGAGCACCAACACCAACACGCCCCCTACCACCACCTGACTCGACTCCTCTGTCCTCTCCCACCGCCGCCCCCTACCCCCAAATCCCACCTCCACCTACTCCTCCTCCCTCACCGCATCTCCCCTCCCCGCCCCCCACGCGGCGCGGGCGCGCGGACACGCAGCGCCGACGACGGGGATCGGCGAAGGAGGAGCGCCCACACGTAGCAGGGGGCGGACGGGACGGGACCGACTTCTTTCCTTCCTGCGTCCATCCGTGCGCCGCCGCTGCATTTACACGGGGAAAAATCCACCGAATCTCCCCCGTCACCGCCTCGTCCGGCGGGCCGGAAGCGGCCAAAAACCCCCTCCTTTGTTCCCATCCGCGCCCGCCGCCCGCCCTGAGCTCGCCAGCGGCCGCACCGTGCCCCGCTGGGGAGGCCCCCAATGCCTTTTAAACCCCTCGCCGCCCCCCGCCCCCTCCTCCTGACGCCCCCGATCCCGCCCACCCAATGCCGCGCCACGCCCTCCCCCTCGCCGAGGCCGCCGCCGCCGCCGCGCACGCCGCGCTGCTCGCCCTCGCGCTCCTCCTCCTGCTCCTCCGCGGCGCGCGCGCCCTCGCCTCCCGCTGCGCCTCCTGCCTCAAGCCGCCCCGCCGCGCCCGCCCCGCCCTCGTCGGCGATGGGCCGCCCCTCGCCCCCTCGCCGCCCGCCGCCGGGGGCGCCTGGTACAGGGCCGCCCTCGCCTGCTGCGCCTACGCCCTGCTGGCGCAGCTCGCCGCGCTGACCTACGAGGTCGCCGCCGCGCCGCCGCCCGTCGAGGCCGAGGCGCTGCTGCTGCCGGCCGTGCAGGCGCTGGCCTGGGCGGCCCTGCTGGCGCTCGCGCTGCGGGCGCGCGCCGGCAGGTTCCCGGCGCTCGTGCGGGTCTGGTGGGTGCTCGCCTTCGCGCTCTCCGCCGCCATCGCCTTCGACGACTGCAGGCGCCTCATGGGCGCCGACGACCGTGAGGCGGACTACGCGCACATGGTCGCCAACTTCGCCTCGCTGCCGGCCCTCGGCTTCCTCTGCTTGGTTGGTGTCATGGGTTCCAGCGGTGTCGACTTGGAGTCTAGTGATGACGACACCGGTGTCCACGAGCCCCTGTTGCTCGGCGGCCAGCGCAGAGGCGCCGAGGAGGAGCCCGGCTGCCTGCGGGTGACTCCCTACGGCGATGCCGGGATCCTCAGCCTTGCAACGCTCTCATGGCTCAGTCCTTTGCTCTCGGTTGGGGCCAAGAGGCCGCTCGAGCTGGCTGACATACCCCTGCTGGCTCACAAGGATCGTGCCAAGTTCTGCTACAAGGCCATGAGCAGTCACTATGAGCGCCAACGGCTGGAGTGCCCTGACAAGGAGCCATCGCTGGCATGGGCAATACTCAAGTCATTCTGGCGGGAGGCGGCCATCAACGGCGCCTTCGCCGCGGTGAACACCGTCGTGTCCTATGTCGGCCCCTACCTGATCAGCTACTTTGTGGACTACCTCAGTGGCAAAATTGCCTTCCCCCATGAAGGTTACATCCTTGCCTCCGTATTTTTCGTATCAAAGTTGATTGAGACGCTCACTGCTCGCCAGTGGTACCTGGGCGTGGACGTCATGGGGATCCATGTCAAGTCCGGGCTCACGGCCATGGTGTACCGGAAGGGCCTCAGGCTGTCGAATGCCTCAAAGCAGAGCCATACGAGTGGTGAGATTGTGAATTACATGGCGGTTGATGTGCAGCGGGTGGGGGACTATGCA
The DNA here is from genome assembly GCA_032464435.1 of Aegilops umbellulata. Lineage (NCBI taxonomy): Eukaryota > Viridiplantae > Streptophyta > Magnoliopsida > Poales > Poaceae > Aegilops > Aegilops umbellulata. The sequence continues at coordinate 596,464,320 of CP136058.1, read as the reverse complement.
TGGTACTTTCATGACATATGGATGCTTCCACTGCAGATCATCCTTGCGCTCGCCATCCTGTACAAGAATGTCGGGATCGCCACGGTTTCGACGTTGATAGCCACCGCGCTGTCAATCGCTGCCTCGGTTCCTGTGGCCAAGCTGCAGGAGCACTACCAAGATAAGCTAATGGCAGCAAAGGATGAGCGAATGCGCAAGACTGCAGAGTGCTTGAAGAGTATGAGAATTCTCAAGCTGCAGGCATGGGAGGACCGATACAGGATAATGCTTGAAGAGATGAGGAATGTTGAATGCAGGTGGCTCAAGTGGGCTTTGTACTCGCAGGCCGCAGTTACGTTTGTTTTCTGGAGCTCGCCAATCTTTGTCTCAGTCATAACTTTCGGCACTTGTATATTGCTTGGTGGCGAGCTCACTGCTGGAGGCGTTCTCTCTGCTTTAGCAACTTTTAGGATCCTTCAAGAGCCTCTGAGGAATTTCCCTGATCTCATCTCCATGATAGCTCAGACGAGGGTGTCTTTGGACAGGTTGTCTCACTTCTTGCGGCAAGAAGAGTTGCCGGATGATGCAACAATAAGTGTTCCACAGGGTAGCACAGACAAGGCAATCGATATCAGGGATGGCAGTTTCTCTTGGAACCCGTCTTGCTCAACCCCTACACTCTCTAATGTACAACTTAGTGTGGTGAGAGGCATGAGAGTAGCAGTCTGTGGTGTGATTGGTTCTGGCAAATCAAGTCTATTGTCCTCTATACTTGGGGAGATACCCAGACTGTCTGGCCAAGTAAGTACATGCACAAAAAAAGAGTTGATGCTAACTTGAATGATGGTTAATTACATTTTCCTTCTGCTCCTTATTCAGGTTAGGATCAGTGGTACAGCAGCATATGTTTCTCAGACTGCCTGGATACAGTCTGGAAATATTGAGGAGAACGTTCTTTTCGGCACTCCAATGGACAGACCGCGTTATAAGAGAGTACTTGAGGCTTGCTCCCTGAAGAAAGATCTTCAGTTGCTCCAGTATGGTGATCAGACCATCATCGGCGACAGAGGCATCAATTTGAGTGGAGGTCAGAAACAGAGAGTTCAGCTTGCAAGAGCACTGTACCAAGATGCTGATATTTATTTGCTTGATGACCCCTTCAGTGCTGTTGATGCTCATACTGGAAGTGATCTATTTAAGGTCTGTATCATTGTTGCCTTATTCTAGTTTTTTCTTGAAGGTGCTTCTGTTTCGTAACATGCCATCCTTTGTGTTGCAGGACTATATATTGGGGGCACTAGCTAGTAAAACAGTAATTTATGTAACTCATCAAGTCGAGTTCCTACCAGCTGCTGACTTGATATTGGTAATAACATTTTTCTCACAATCTAAGCACTACATTTTAGTGGCTAATGTACATAGATATGCTGTTTCAAATTTCTATCAGCCTATTAAGTTGTTCAATTTGACGTGTTGTTTATCCATGTTTCTTGATGAGAATAACACAGCAGATTCTGCATGAAAGTTTCGCTATCTTCTATGTACAATACTTCTCATTAAACTGTTCATAGGATAATGGGCCCTTGATCACTCATTTGTGTTTTTATTTTATCATGGCATAGGTTCTTAAGGATGGTCATATCACCCAAGCTGGAAAATATGACGATCTTCTCCAAGCTGGAACCGATTTCAATGCTCTGGTTTCTGCTCATAATGAAGCTATTGAGACCATGGATTTTGGCGAAGATTCTGATGGAGATATCGCTCCTTGTGTTCCTAACAAAAGATTGACACCAAGTGTTAGCAATATCGATAACCTGAAAAATAAAGTATCTGAAAATGGTAAGTCATCTAATACACGTGGAATTAAGGACAAGAAAAAGAGTGAAGAACGTAAGAAGAAGCGTACTGTTCAGGAAGAGGAGAGGGAGCGTGGAAGAGTTAGCTTAAATGTTTATTTGACATACATGGGGGAAGCCTACAAAGGTTCACTTATACCACTCATTGTCTTGGCACAAACCCTGTTCCAAGTTCTTCAGATTGCCAGTAACTGGTGGATGGCATGGGCAAACCCACAAACAGAAGGAGATGCACCTAAGACAAGTAGTGTGGTCCTTCTTGTTGTTTATATGTGCCTTGCTTTCGGGAGTTCATTGTTTGTGTTTGTGAGAAGCCTTCTTGTAGCTACATTTGGTTTAGCTGCTGCTCAGAAACTATTTATAAAAATGCTAAGGTGTGTGTTTCGAGCACCAATGTCATTCTTCGATACTACACCATCTGGACGGATTCTGAATCGGGTCAGTTTGGATCATGCTCTTGCTCCTAACTTCTGCTCGTCTGTGCCTTTTCTATTTTGCACATCCTAATCTTCTTCAATCATACTTCATATCAGGTTTCTGTAGATCAAAGTGTTGTGGACCTTGATATAGCATTCAGGCTAGGGGGTTTTGCATCAACAACAATTCAACTCCTTGGAATTGTTGCTGTCATGAGTAAAGTCACATGGCAAGTTCTGTTTCTTATAGTCCCTATGGCTATGGCATGCATGTGGATGCAGGTAAATTGCTAAAGTTTCAGGTTCCTTTTACTGCTGACATTAACCTGGGGTACTTAATTTCTTCAATGGAAATTGTAATGCAAATAAAGTAGATAGCAAGGGTAGGTACACCTAATAGACGAATCAATAAAAGAACTATGCACACATAAATTTGGCTACCACTGTCAGTTCATTAGTAGCCAATTAACCAAAAACAGATGCATATGTTCAGCATGAAAGTATTGAAACTTGTGAAGTAATAAGCTCATTCTTAAAGCATGGGCTTTCAAGATAGCTTGATGATTTTATGTACCAAAGACTTTTAAAGATCTTCATCATCACACAATAGATAATGGATGTCCTTGCTACCATGAACTTGCAGAGATATTACATTGCTTCATCAAGGGAGCTAACCAGGATCTTGAGTGTTCAGAAGTCTCCAGTGATCCATTTGTTTAGCGAGTCAATCGCTGGTGCTGCTACTATCAGAGGATTTGATCAGGAGAAAAGATTCATGAAAAGAAATCTTTACCTCCTTGATTGTTTTGCTCGGCCTTTGTTTTCCAGCCTTGCAGCTATTGAATGGCTCTGCCTGCGAATGGAATTGCTCTCGACTTTTGTGTTTGCTTTCTGCATGGCAATACTCGTGAGCTTTCCTCCTGGAACAATTGAACCAAGTATGTCTTATCTGCTATCTCACAGGCCGTTCTGTTAGATTTTATGATCTTGCTTTACCCAATAGATCACTTGTTAGGTGCACTAGAAAATTTGCATATTTTTTCAATAAAATATGGCAATGTGCTTCTCAATCTAAACAAGCTTTCCAATTGATAGGTATGGCTGGGCTTGCTGTCACATATGGACTCAACCTAAATGCTCGGATGTCAAGGTGGATATTGAGCTTCTGTAAATTAGAGAACAGAATCATCTCTGTTGAGCGTATTTATCAGTATTGCAAGATTCCTAGTGAAGCACCACTGATTATTGAGAATTGCCGTCCCCCGTCCTCATGGCCTGAGAATGGAAACATTGAATTGATTGATCTCAAGGTGAACTTAGTCTGTAGCGATTTATTTGTGACTATACATTTGCTCTTCATTATATATAATCACCAGAAGTATACACTCTATTTTTTCTTCTTCTAAGCTGAACATACTTCAGTTTTATTTACAGCATCTTATTGTGCTTTTGCTAAATATCATAGGTCCGCTACAAGGACGACCTTCCCTTCGTTCTACATGGAGTCAGTTGTATTTTTCCTGGCGGGAAAAAGATTGGGATTGTAGGGCGAACTGGAAGTGGTAAATCTACTCTCATTCAGGCTCTTTTCCGTCTGATTGAACCAACAGGAGGGAAAATTATCATTGACAACATCGATGTTTCTGCGATTGGCCTTCATGATCTGCGGTCACGGTTGAGCATCATTCCTCAAGACCCTACATTGTTCGAGGGTACTATCAGAATGAATCTTGACCCTCTTGAAGAGCGTTCTGATCAAGAAATTTGGGAGGTACGCCATGGTCGCTTTTATGCTACCCTCATGTTAAATGTGCCATGATCTTTATGGAAGAGAACTCTTTTCTTTCAGGCACTAGAGAAGTGCCAGCTAGGAGAGGTCATTCGTTCGAAGGAAGAAAAACTGGACAGTCCAGGTGTGTTTTAATTTGGAATAGTCAAACACTTGTTCAAATAGTATGAATGACACTTTGTAATGCAAAGTTATATAATTTTTCCCTTGGATATGTGGCTCCATTGCAGTACTGGAGAATGGGGATAACTGGAGTGTGGGGCAGCGCCAGCTTATTGCACTGGGTAGGGCGCTGCTTAAGCAGGCAAGAATTTTGGTGCTTGACGAGGCAACGGCATCGGTTGACACAGCTACAGATAATCTTATCCAGAAGATTATTCGCAGCGAATTCAGGGATTGCACTGTCTGTACAATTGCACACAGGATCCCAACGGTTATCGACAGCGACCTAGTCATGGTGCTTAGCGACGGTACATGCTCCTTAACACGATTGGCCAAGTCGACTTCTCGGTCATTATTTAGATCATCATGAGTTTGTTTCCCACTGCTCGTATATTGAATTATTTCAGTTTCGAGTAATGCTCCTAGCCAAGCAGTACATGTTTTGTGACTCATCTCTTCTTATTTATTTCAGGTAAAATAGCGGAGTTTGACACACCCCAGAGGCTTGTGGAGGACAAGTCCTCGATGTTCATGCAGCTAGTATCTGAGTACTCCACCAGGGCGAGCTGTATATAGAGAGAGAGGCTTAGCTTAAATCCCCCACCGAGAATAGAGGCTGGGAGGTGAATCTGCCAGTCTACTCACACCATACAAGTAAGTAGCAACACCAGACAGGAGGATAGGAGAGGGATATGAAAGGAAAGAAGTGCCGGGCGCGTTCCCTGACCTGAATAGCCATGGATTCTTCTTCGAGGGAACGCGGCAGGCGATCGAATACCACGGGAGGAGTAGGCGGCATTAACCGAAGCTCTGATGCTTTTGTATGTATAACACTCTGTACTGCTTCTCCCCTTGATCATGGGAAAATGAACACAAATAACGTGGGTAATAAAGGGGGAAATTTTGCTTTCCTTTTTGGCCTCAGATTGGATTGCTTCATCTCTGTGACAGCTCCTGTGTCGTTATCTATGAAAACTGTTCTGTGTTTAGCCTGAAAATGTGATACAGTGGATATATGTATGCAAGGTAGTCAAAATCATGATCCTGAATCGGATCACAGCTCTTCGTTGTCATTGAGCTCCGATGGTAGGAACGCAAACTGTAGGGGATCTTAACTACTCCCTCTATTTACAAATATACAAGATGTTTTGGATATTTCAATATGAAACAAACACATTAAAATGTGTCTATATACATCTGATTTCTCTACTTCTATAAAAGACTTTGTTGGTGATGACGGTTTGTCTGTCATCCGTCAGATCTGCATCTAACGACTGTGATATAAACTGTGGCATTTTTGCAATAAAACCCCACTTCTCTCCTTCAATTTGCAGAAACTCCGTATCTTGAAACCAACCACATCCCTCCCCCCACATTATCAAAACAACCACGAGGAAATACAAGTATATTTTTAGTGATATGTATACCAAAACTAGTGTTTTTCTTTTAAGTTTGTGAACAAGTATTATTCTACTTTGGATCGGTTGCAACGCACGGGCACATTGCTAGTTTAGGAAAAAGTTAGAAAATCTTATTTATGAACGGAGCGGGTAATAGATCCTACTATCATAGGAGTTGGTTTAGATCATGAAGTTGTAGAATTGTATGATAAAATTGCGATTCCAGCAACCTGTATGTAGGTTCTGGTTTAGTTCTCAGTGGACGATATCAGTACATCCTCACTTCCTTCCCTCGAAAAAGAAAAAGAAAAAAAAGAAGGTACATCCTCACTTCCTCAGGAGAACTAGTTGGGGAAATGCAAAATGGTTCTGGTTTAGATCTTCAGTGGACGATATCAGTAATACTACGTCCTGGTTTATTGGTCCTCTTCGTAATTTATGTTAAATTTTGACAAAAGATTTAACTAACAAAATGTTAATGCATATCAATAAAAATTATATCGTTTGATTCATACTTGAATATAGTTTCCAATGACATAATTTTTTGTGACATGGATGAACATTTTGTTAGTTAAACTTATGGTCAAAATTTGACACAAAATACAATGAAGACCAATAAACCAGCACGGAGGTAGCAGTCACTTCCTCAGAAAAACTAGTTGGGGAAATGCAAAATGCTGGGATGTAGAAACTAGACAGCCAGAGGGACACTTTTTTGTAGACACAACACTGCAATTATCATCTAAAAATACCCAGCACTACAAGTTCTCTTGCAAAGCTTTATCAACATACGTACCAACCAATATTCTCACCACATACAATCTACATGAATAAGCAACAGGGATAGACCACAAAGGCGACGCGGCCTAGCACCGCTCATCACCATCCCAGTTATTTTTCTCCTTCGGTCCGGTCGGGCCTTCCTCCTCGTACAGCTCCGCAGGAAGACTGTCGAATATGGCCTCCGCCGTGAACCGGAGGAAGAACGGCAAGAAGCTAAGTACCGTGTCCACCTCTGACCGTGAGTTGTACGTCACGGTCGGGCCCCACTCCCTCATGTACTGCAGCCAGCACGGTTCCACCACGGCGTCTCCAAGGTATTCTGCCGAGATGATCTTATACCTCGTGCTCGAATCGATTGACAGGTCGCTCCGTGCGACGTCATTTCTTAATCCGACGCCGAGGTTTTCAGAGCCCTGCAGGTAGCAGCCAGGGTGCGCGTAGCTTGCGTGCCCATTCCTCGACGAATACACGATCGCCTTGTTTCCTGAGATGAACTCCAGATCGCAAGCGTCCACCCATCCTCCCCCGCTGTGCTCTGAGTAGTAGACAGATGAGAGTTCTCCAGAGAAGTTACTTATGCGGAGGGTGAAATGCTCCCAGTCTCCCGTATGCCTGCCAACCTTCTGCAGAGCAAAGCTTGCAAGTCCAACCTTTATCGTCGCCGGCCCATTGAACGGACAGAACACCCACATGGCAATGTCGGTGAAGGTCCCTCCATGAGCCGGTTTAACATGAGCATAGAGCTCGGCACTCTTCAAATTGCCAACTTTGACAAACTCACGTGTATCATCATCGGGGAGGTCAATCCAGTACTCACCGTCATTTGTCCCACCAGCAGGCAGGTTTGAGCCACCAGCAAGTATTGGATCTCCCATTTTCATATCTTTCTTGTTCAGTGTAGCTCCATTCTCAAAGAACCAAGAAACTGATGACGGCAAGTATTTCTCTTGTGGGTGGAAGAAAACAGTTGGGCCATAGTGCTTGATTAGTGCATGAATCTGCTCTAGATCAGGCATGGCTCTCAAATTCGGGTCACAGTTCTTCAAGCAGGGAATGCCTGATTCCTGACTGTTAACTGAATTTGTTTCACAGAAGAATGTACCAACAGGTATACCTCGTCCTGCTGTCCCTCGGTGGCAAGGCCTCGTCTTCCAAACTTGGCATGTACGTTCCACATTAACGACTGACCTAAAGTTTTCACATGGATCCGTGAGGTCTTGTCGCACACACCGGACCGCCTCCAGTGAGGGCTTCTTTGGTCCTCTAGTAACCACATAGCCAAGGGCTTCATAACCCTCAGGGGGTGATGGCAACCAGAAGCAACCGCATTCACTATTGTCATCTTCATACACGCCAGCATTAGTCCAAACGAGGGTGTAATCTAATGGTTTCTCAAGAGCAGGCCTGCTATTGATTAACTGGCAGCTAGCCGCTTCCCTTGCAACAACAAGAGAACCCTGTAAGAGCCGGTCATTTTGTTGGGCATAGTGGCCAAGGCAGTGGAAACCATCAGGAACTTCTTCTGGCTCATAGAACGTAGCTCCAGAGTAGCTCCATATATTCCGGAATTGGGTAACATTTGCAATATCAAGTTCTCCTATGCATATCACGCCCTTTGCGAAGTCCCGTCCTGTAAAGTAGTTGCTAGACAAAGTTACTACAAGGTCCAAGTGTTCAGCAAAGCAAATATATTTGGCAAAAAAATAAAAAAATCAGTTTGAAAAACAAATACATTGTTTTGCACATGCAATTACTAAAGAAAAATGAAGGAAATTGCAACCCCGAAACAACAAAAAATCAAAAATAACGAGTCTGGGTGGCCTGTACAAACTTAAACTAGAGATTTCGCTTCTTGAATGAGCCAGCTACAGTTCTCATGATATATGATCACAAATTACTCTTGCCCCACAAAGAATACCTTTGAGGCTACGATCGCCACCTTCTAAAATGATATGCCTTCCAAGTAAAGCATGGTGATCCTAGCTAAGCCACTTCAAGCGCAAGTAACAAGAGGGAGCCACTACGACAAGCTATGTACAAGAAATTCCCTCGAGGGAATCCATCTTTTTATAAACTTATTATTAAACACTGTGTTCATTCAAGAATATGTACCGGGAAGTGAAATCTGCATAGCATAGTTAGTACTAGGACAGAATTATAAATTAATCAGGATAAACTGTATTGTTATCACCGTATGAAACTCCCGTTTTGGAAAGAAATAAACAACAGAACAGTGAATGATGATAATAATTGAACAAGAAAGTAGTAGTAATCAACAAATTAAGTAGGGATTCATACAAGTGAGTACTACTTCCAATCATGAAGCTGCATCAGGCCAATCATCAATCAATGGTCATAAGAAAACGATCCACGAACTGATTCGAGAACTGATAAGAGAGGAAAAGGCGTCAGAAACCTTGCGGCCATGCGGGCAAGGGCGCCGGCAGCTGGAACGGCTCCGGCAGCCGGACCGCAGCATCTCCCCCAGCGCCGAACAGGTCGCCGCAGCAGAAGCAGCCCCACCCGCCCATCGCCGACCGACTCCTGCCTTTCCCCTCTCAGCTCCTCTCCCCGTAGTATTATAGGTCAGCCGGCCGCTGGATCCGGACTCCCGAACTCCGGTCAAACGGGAGCGGCTCGGCCATTAGATAGCTGGGACAAATCGCCGGCCCGGCGGGGTTGATGGCGACACCGGGGAGGGCTCGGATCCAGTCAGGCTCGGACTGGGCGGCGGCTTTTGTTATCAGGAGAAAAGAAAACACAAAGGTCGTCGCTTTCGGCGTTGGAAAATCAGAACATGTTTTGGGCTTGCCGTGCACGCACACACCTGGTTTATGGACTCAAAATGCGCATATTATGCGAACAGTACAATACACCGCTAACTCTAAAACTATCTTTTTTATAACACAGTACAGACGCAAGCGCTCATACATATGTGCATACACATCGCTAATCCTAAAACTATTATCTAAGGGTGTCAAGTTAGTCATAATAATCCCCTGTAAAAAAAGTTAGTCATAATAATATTATGAAAAAAATGCACATAATGCGCAATACTTAAAGCACATCTAGATGTGCTTTAACAAACTGAACTTACTACTCCCTCAGTTCCTAAATATATGAGATTTCAATATGAACTACATACGGCTGTATATAAATGTATTTTAGAGTGTAGGTTCAGTCATTTTGCTCTGTATGTAGTCCATATTAAAATCTTGGAAAAGACTTATATTTAGAAACATAGGGAGTAAGTGTTAGGGCATCTCCACCAGCAAATTCCCTCCGTCATCTGTTCGCAAACTGATGGGACCAGTCCACGGACACGGATGCGGGAGGCGGCCATCCAACGCTACCCGCATACATTTCAAAAAGGGTTTAAACAAACCGGACGAAATTCAAACAAACTCGACCGATTTCATTCAAGTTCAGATATAATTTAAGTAAAACGAACGATATTTCGATTGTTTAACTAAAACAATAAAAAAATACCTAAAACATACCACCACACGAACAACCGCCTTGTCCTGCCGCACCGTCGTAGCCGTCCGTGCCGTCATCGTCGTTAATGTCGTCCCTCCAGCAGCTAAAGGGCATCGAAGGGCCACAACAGCCTTGTTCGGCGGCTGCCTGCCGCTCGCGGAGGAGCCGGTCCGTCTCCTGTTGCGTGGTGCGAAAGGCCGCCTTGGCCACTGTCGATGGCGCCAGCGTTTGCCCCTGTCGGCGTTGGTAGAGGAGTTGCTAAGCGACCACTCCTCGTCGATCTTGGCGAGCCCGTCGTCAAGGCGGCGGCCACCGTCTCCGGATGGTGACGGAGTGGTCGAGCGCCCACGCAGCGACGAGGTCCGGGTCGTTTCGGACCCATTCTGGCGCCACGTCGCTCTTAGCGAACACGGAGCAGCGACCGGCATTGTGCCGGTCGTATCGCACCTGCTGTCTCGCCCCTCGCTCCTCTTCGGATACGACGGCCCTCGAGCCCAAGGCACCGCCGGAACCATTGATACGCCTTCAACGTATCTATAATTTTGATTGTTCCATGCTATTATAGTATCAATTTTGGATGTTTTTATATATTTACAAGCAACTTTATATCATTTTTTGGGACTAACCTACTAACTTAGTGCCCAGTGCCAGTTGCTATTTTTTGCTTGTTTTTTACTTTACGGGATATCAATACCAAACCAAGTCCAAATGCCACGAAACTTTTTAGAGATTTTTCTAGCAATAAGAGACCCGAGAAGCTTCTGGAGCCCATGAGAAGATGGAGGAGTGGCCCACTAGGCACCGGGCGCACCACAGGCCCCTGACGTGCCCTGGTGGGTAGTGGGGCCCACGAGCTTCCGTTTGACCTAACTTCGCCTCTATAAATACTCTAAAATCAAGAAATCTACCAGGGAGTCCATGAAATACTTTTTTCGCCGCCGCAAGCCTCTGTTCTTGAGAGATCCCATCTGGGGCCCTTTTCGCCTTTCATTTCCAAGTTGAAACCTACACTCCTTGCTTGCAGTGCCCCCTCCTCGCCGGCGACCCTCCTTCACGCTGGTCGGCGTCCAGGAAGGTAATCCACACCCAACCCCCATCCTCCTCCTCCTTCCACATCCCACATGCCCCGACAGCCAGCGCGACACCTTCCACCCAAATCACCGACCACTCCACCAAATAAGCGCCGCCCTAAGCCATGGTGCATGCAGTATAGCAAGGAGCTCAAGGAGCATTTGGCAGCGGAGAAGCAAATCGCGATCGCATGCACAGATGAGGTCGCGATGGCTGCCATGTTGGGGAATGCAGTATTTCAAAAAATTCCTACGATCACGCAAGATCTATCTAGGAGATGCATAGCAATGAGACGAGAGAGTGTGTCCACGTACCCTCATAGACCGAAAGCGGAAGCGTTTAGTAACGCAGTTGATGTAGTCGAACGTCTTCAGGATCCAACCGATCGAAGTACCGAACGTACGACACCTCCGTGTTCAGCACACGTTCAGCACGATGACATCCCTCGAGCTCTTGATCTAGGAGAGGGTCGAGGGAGAGTTCCGTCGGCATGACGGCGTGGCGATGGTGTTGGTGATGTGATCCGCGCAGGGCTTCACCTAAGCACGACGACAATATGACCGAGGTGGTAAACTTTGGAGGGGGGCACCGCACACGACTAAGAACAATTGATGTGCTTTGGGGTGCCCCCTGCCCACGTATATAAAGGAGGGAGGGAGGAGGAGGCCGGCCCAAAGGGGGCGCGCCATGGGGGGGGGAGTCCTACTAGGACTCCGTTCCTAGTAGGAGATTCGGCCCACCCCCTTTTCCTTCCAACGGAGAGGGGGAAAGGGGAATGAAGAGGGAGGGAGAAGGAAAGAGGGGGGTCACACCCCCTCCCCTTGTCCAATTCGGATTGGGGCAAGGGGGGTGCGCGCCTCCTCCCGTGGCCTACCTCCTTTCCTCCACTATGGCCCATTAGGCCCATTAACTTTCCCGGGGGGTTCCGGTAACCTCTCGGTACTTTGAAAAATCCCCGAACCTTATCGGAACCATTTTGGTGTCCGTATATAACCTTCCAATATATCAATCTCTACCTCTCAACCACTTCGAGACTCCTCGTCATGTCTGTGATCTCATCCGGGACTCCGAACAAACTTCGGTCACCAAAACACATAACTCATAATACAAATCGTCATCGAACGTTAAGCTTGCAGACCCTACGGGTTCGAGAACTATGTAGACATGACCGAGACACATCTCCAGTCAATAACCAATAGCGGAACCTGGATGCTCATATTGGCTCCTACATATTCTATGAAGATCTTTATTGGTCAAACCGCATAACAATATACGTTATTCCCTTTGTCATCGGTATGTTACTTGCCCGAGATTCGATCGTCAGTATCATCATACCTAGTTCAATCTCGTTACCGGCAAGTCTCTTTACTCGTTCCGTAATGCATCATCCCGTAACTAACTCATTAGTCACATTGCTTGCAAGGCTTATAGTGATGTGCATTACTGAGAGGGCCCAGAGATACCTCTCTGATACACGGAGTGACAAATCCTAATCTCGATCTATGCCAACTCAACAAAAACCATCGGAGAAACATGTAGAGCATCTTTATAATCACCCAGTTACGTTCTGACGTTTAATAGCACAGAAGGTGTTCCTCTGGTATTCGGGAGTTGCATAATCTCATAGTCAGAGGAACATGTTGTTGGGGAACGTAGTAATTTCAAAAAAATTCCTACGCACACGCAAGATCATGGTGATGCATAGCAACGAGAGGGGAGAGTGTGCCCACGTACCCTCGTAGACCGAAAGCGGAAGCGTTATGACAACGGGGTTGATGTAGTCGTACTTCTTCACGATCCGACCGATCCAAGTACCGAACGCACGACACGCACCTCCAGGTTCAGCACACGTTCAGCTCGATGACGTCCCATGAACTCTGATCCAGTAGAGCTTCGAGGGAGAGTTCCGTCAGCACGACGGCATGATGACGACGATGATGATGCTACCGACGCAGGGCTTCGCCTAAGCACTGCTATGATATGACCGAGGTGGATTATGGTGAGGGGGGCACCGCACACGGTTGGGAGAGATCAACTGATCAACTTGTGTGTCTAGAGGTGCCCCCTGCCCCCGTATATAAAGGAGCAAGGGGGAAGGCCGGCCGGCCCTCTATGGGCGCGCCAGGAGGAGGAGTCCTCCTCCTAGTAGGAGTAGGAGTCCCCTTTCCTACTCCTACTGGGAGGAGGAAAGGAAGGCGAAGAAGGAGAAGGAAGGAGAGGGAGGAAAGGGAGGAAAGGGGGGATGGCCCCCTAGTCCAATTCGGTTTGGGCTAGGGGGTCGCGCGCCCTGCCTCCTCTCTTCCACCATTTGGCCCATGAGGCCCATTACTTCTTCCTCGTATTCCCGTAACTCCCCGGGACCCCCGAAAATACCCGAATCATTCGGAACCTTTCCGATGTCCGAATATAGTCATCCAATATATCGATCTTTACGTCTCGACCATTTCGAGAGTCCTCGTCATGTCCCCGATCTCATTCGGGACTCCGAACTACCTTCGGTACATCAAATCTCATAAACTCATAATACAATCGTCACCGAAACTTTAAGCGTGCGGACCCTACGGGTTCGACAACTATGTAGACATGACCGAGACACGTCTCCGGCCAATAACCAATAGCGGAACCTGGATGCTCATATTGGCTCCCACATATTCTACGAAGATCTTTATCGGTCAAACCGCATAACAACATACGTTGTTCCCTTTGTCATCGGTATGTTACTTGCCCGAGATTCGATCGTCGGTATCTCAATACCTAGTTCAATCTCGTTACCGGCAAGTCTCTTTACTCGTTCTGTAATGCTTGCAAGGCTTATAGTGATGTGCATTACCGAGTGGGCCCAGAGATACCTCTCCAACAATCGGAGTGACAAATCCTAATCTCAAAATACGCCAACCCAACAAGTACCTTCGAAGATACCTGTAGAGCACCTTTATAATCACCCAGTTACGTTGTGACGTTTGGTAGCACACAAAGTGTTCCTCCGGTAAACGGAAGTTGCATAATCTCATAGTCATAGGAACGTGTATAAGTCATGAAGAAAGCAATAACAACATACTAAACAATCAAGTGCTAAGCTAATGGAATGGGGTCAAGTCAATCACATCATTCTCCTAATGATGTGATCCCGTTAATCAAATGACAACTCATGTCTATGGTTAGGAAACATAACCATCTTTAATTATCGAGCTAGTCAAGTAGAGGCATACTAGTGACACTCTGTTTGTCTATGTATTCACACATGTATTATGTTTCCGGTTAATACAATTCTAGCATGAATAATAAACATTTATCATGATATAAGAAAATAAATAATAACTTTATTATTGCCTCTAGGGCATATTTCCTTCAGCCTCCCACTTGCACTAGAGTCAATAATCTAGTTCACATCACCATGTGATTTAATACCAATAGTTCACATCACCATGTGATTAACACACATAGTTCACATCGTCATGTGACCAACACCCAAAGGGTTTACTAGAGTCAATAATCTATTTCACATCGCTATGTGACTAACACCCAAAGAGTACTAAGGTGTGATCATGTTTTGCTTGTGAGAGAAGTTTAGTCAACGGGTCTGCCACATTCAGATCCGTATGTATTTTGCAAATTTCTATGTCAACAATGCTCTGCACGGAGCTACTCTAGCTAATTACTCCCACTTCCAATATGTATCCAGATTGCGACTTAGAGTCATATGGATCAGTGTCAAAATTTGCATCGTCGTAACCCTTTACGACAAACCTTTTTGTCCCCTCCATAATCGAGAAACATATCCTTATTCCACTAAGGATAACTTTGACCGCTGTCCAGTGATCTACTCCTAGATCATTATTGTACTTCCTTGCCAAAATCATTGAACGGAGTCTTAGTCATCTTGCCCATAAGGCATGGTTTGCAAGCATCAAGTGATTCATAATCAAGTGATTCCAAAATCCCATCAGCATGGATTTTCTTCATGCGCTTTACACCAATATGACCTAAACGGCAATGCCACAAATAAGTTGCACTATCATTATTAACTTTGCATCTTTTGGCTTCAATATTATGAATATGTGTATCACTATGATCCAGATCTAACAAACCATTTTATTGGGTGTATGACCATAGAAGGTTTTATTCATGTAAATAGAACAACAATTATTCTCTAATTTAAATGAATAACCGTATTGCAACAAACATGATCTAATCATATTCATGCTCAATGCAAACACCAAATAACATTTATTTTAGGTTCAACATTAATCCCGAAGGTAAATAGAGTGTGCGATGGTGATCTTATCAACCTTGGAATCACTTCCAACTCACATCATCACATCGCTCTTAACTAGTCTCTGTTTATTTTGCAACCCCCGTTTCGATTTACTACTCTTAGCAACTGAACTAGTATCAAATACCGAGGGGTTGCTATAAACACTAGTAAAGCACACATCAATAACATGTATATCAAATATACCTTTGTTCACTTTGCCATCCTTCTTATCCGCCAAATTCTTGGGGCAGTTCCGCTTCCAGTGACCAGTCCCTTTGAAGTAGAAGCACTTAGTCTCAGGCTTAGGACCAGACTTGGGCTTCTCCACTTGAGCAGCAACTTGCTTGCCATTCTTCTTGAAGTTCCCCTTCTTCCTTTTGACCTTTTCTTGAAACTAGTGGTTTTGTCAACCATCAACACTTGATGCTTTTCTTGATTTCTACCTTCGTCGATTTTAGCATCACGAAGAGCTTGGGAATCGTTTCCGTTATCCCTTGCATATTATAGTTCATCACGAAGTTCTACTAACTTGGTGATGGTGACTAGAGAATTCTGTTAATCACTATCTTATCTAGAAGATTAACTCCCACTTGATTCAAGAGATTGTAGTACCCAGACAATCTGAGCACATGCTCACTGCTTGAGATATTCTCCTCCATCTTTTAGCTATAGAACTTGTTGGAGACTTCATATCTCTCAACTTGGGTATTTGCTTGAAATATGAACTTCAATTCCTGGAACATCTCATATGGTCCATGACGTTCAAAACGTCTTTGAAGTCTCGATTCTAAGTCGTTAAGCATGGTGCACTAAACTATCAAGTAGTCATCATATTGAGCTAGCCAAACGTTCATAACGTCTGCATCTGCTCCTGCAATAGGTCTGTCACCTAGCGGTGCATCAATGACATATTCTTCTGTGCAGCAATGAGGATAAACCTCAGATCACGGACCAGTCCGCATCATTGCTACTATCATCTTTCAACTTTGTTTTCTCTAGGAACATATATAAAACATAGGGAAGTAACAACGCGAGCTATTGATCTACAACATTACTTGCAAAATACTATCAGGACTAAGTTCATGATAAATTTAAGTTCAATTAATCATATTACTTAAGAACTCCCACTTAGATAGACATCCCTCTAATCTTCTAAGTGATCACGTGATCCATATCAACTAAACCATGTCCGATCATCATGTGAGATGGAGTAGTTTCAATGGTGAACATCACTATGTTGATCATATCTACTATATGATCCACGCTCGACCTTTCAGTCTCAGTGTTCCGAGGTCATATCTGTTATATGATAGGCTCGTCAAGTTTAACCTGAGTATTCCGCGTGTGCAACTGTTTTGCACCCGTTGTATTTGAACGTAGAGCCTATCACACCCGATCATCACGTGGTGTTCAGCACAAAGAACTTTCGCAACGGTGCATACTCAGGGAGAACACTTATACCTTGATAATTTAGTAAGGGGTCATCTTATAAAGCTACCGCCGAACTAAGCAAAATATGATGTATAAAAGATAAACATCATATGCAATCAAAATATGTGACATGATATGGCCATGATCATCTTGCGCCTTTGATCCCCATCTCCAAAGTACCGTCATGATCTCTATCGTTACCGGCATGACACCATGATCTCCATCATCTTGATTTATATCAATGTGTCGTCACATGGTCGTCTCGCCAACTATTGCTATTGCAACTATTGCTATCGCATAGCGATAAAGTAAAGCAATTATTTGGCGCTTGCATCTTATGCAATAAAGAGACAACCATAAGGCTCCTGCCAGTTGCCAATAACTTTAACAAAACATGATCATCTCATACAATAATTTATATCTCATCATGTCTTGACCATATCACATCACAACATGTCCTGCAAAAACAAGTTAGACGTCCTCTACTTTATTGTTGCAAGTTTTACGTGGCTGCTACGGGCTGAAAAAGAACCGTTCTTACCTACGCATCAAAACCACAATGATAGTTCGTAAAGTTAGTGTTGTTTTAACCTTCTCAAGGACCGGGCGTAGCCACACTTGGTTGAACTAAAGTTGGAGAAACTGACACCCGCCAGCCACCTGTGTGCAAAGCACGTCGGTAGAACCAGTCTCGCGTAAGCGTACGCCAGCCAACAACACCGTCGAACCAAAGTATGACATGCTGGTAAGCAATATGACTATATCGCCCACAACTCAATTATGTTCTACTCGTGCATATGACATCTACGCATAAAACCAGGCTCTGATGCCATTATTGGGGAACGTAGTAATTTCAAAAAAAATTCCTACGCACACGCAAGATTATGGTGATGCATAGCAACGAGAGGGGAGAGTGTGTCCACGTACCCTCGTAGACCGAAAGCGGAAGCGTTATGACAACGCGGTTGATGTAGTTGTACTTCTTCACGATCCGACCGATCCAAATACCAAACGCACGGCACCTCCGAGTTCAGCACACTTTCAGCTCGATGACTTCCCACGAACTCCGATCCAGCAGAGCTTCAAGGGAGAGTTCCGTCAGCACGACGGCGTGATGATGGTGATGATGATGTCACCGATGCAAGGCTTCGCCTAAGCACCGCTACGATATGACTGAGGTGGATTATGATGGAGGGAGGCACCGCACACGGTTGGGAGAGATCAATTGATCAACTTGTGTGTTTAGAGGTGCCCCTGCCCCCGTATATAAAGGAGCAAGGGGGAGGCCGGCAGGCCCTCTATGGGTGCGCCAGGAGGAGGAGTCCTCCTCCTAGTAGGAGTAGGACTCCCCTTTCCTACTCCTACTAGGAGGAGGAAAGGACGGCGAAGAAGGAGAACGAAGGAGAGGGAGGAAAAGGAGGAAAGGGGGGCCGCCCCCCTAGTCCAATTCGGTTTGGGCTAGGGGGGGGGGGGGCGCACCCTGCCTCCTCTCTTCCACCACTTGGCCCATGCGGCCCATTACTTCTTCCTCGTATTCCCGTAACTCCTCGGTACCTCCGAAAATACCCAAATCACTCGAAACCTTTCCGATGTCCAAATATAGTCGTCCAATATATCGATCTTTATGTCTCGACCATTTCGAGACTCCTCGTCATGTCCCCAATCTCATTCGGGACTCCGAACAACCTTCGGTACATCAAAGCACATAAACTCATAATACAATCGTCACCGAAACTTTAAGCGTGCGGACCCTACGGGTTCGAGAACTATGTAGACATGACCAAGACACGTCTCCGGCCAATAACCAATAGCGGAACCTGGATGCTCATATTGGCTCCCACATATTCTACGAAGATCTTTATCGGTCAAACCGCATAACAACGTACGTTGTTCCCTTTGTCATCGGTATGTTACTTGCCCGAGATTCGATCGTTGGTATCTCAATACCTAGTTCAATCTCGTTACCGGCAAGTCTCTTTACTCGTTCTGTAATACATCATCCTGCAACTAACTCATTAGTTGCAATGCTTGCAAGGCTTATAGTGATGTGCATTATCGAGTGGGCCCAGAGATACCTCTCCGATAATCGGAGTGACAAATCCTAATCTCAAAATACGCCAACCCAACAAGTACCTTCGAAGACACCTGTAGAGCACCTTTATAATCACCCAGTTACGTTGTGATATTTGGTAGCACACAAAGTGTTCCTCCGGTAAACGGGAGTTGCATAATCTCATATTCATAGGAACATGTATAAGTCATGAAGAAAGCAATAGCAACATACTAAACGATCAAGTGCTAAGCTAACGGAATGGGGTCAAGTCATAATGATGTGATCCCGTTAATCAAATGACAACTCATGTCTATGGTTAGGAAACATAACCATCTTTAATTAACGAGCTAGTCAAGTAGAGGCATACTAGTGACACTCTGTTTGTCTATGTATTCACACATGTATTATGTTTCCGGTTAATACAATTCTAGCATGAATAATAAACATTTATCATGATATAAGGAAATAAATAATAACTTTGTTATTGCCTTTAGGGCATATTTCCTTCACATGT
The DNA here is from genome assembly GCA_032464435.1 of Aegilops umbellulata. NCBI lineage: Eukaryota > Viridiplantae > Streptophyta > Magnoliopsida > Poales > Poaceae > Aegilops > Aegilops umbellulata. Next base: position 596,445,128 of record CP136058.1, on the reverse strand, counting down.
ATAAGTCATGAAGAAAGCAATAGCAATAAAACTAAACGATCATTATGCTAAGCTAACGGATGGGTCTTGTCCATCACATAATTCTCTAATGATGTGATCCCGTTCATCAAATGACAACACATGTCTATGGTTAAGAAACTTTAACCATCTTTGGTTAATGAGCTAGTCAAGTAGAGGCATACTAGGGACACTTTGTTTGTCTATGTATTCACACATGTACTAAGTTTTCGGTTAATACAATTCTAGCATGAATAATAAACATTTATCATGATATAAGGAAATATAAACAACAACTTTATTATTGCCTCTAAGGGCATATTTCCTTCATGCCATTCGCACCGACCTCAGATCTTGGAGGAGCACCTTGCCATTTGCTAGCTACGCCGGTTAAGCATGCTCAGTTTACCCGTTGCGTGTGCTGCTCCTACCTTTCCTTAACAAATTATAGTGAATTGTGCTATATAATTTCACCATGCAATCTATTACTCTAGTGTATATATTCTATGTATCGTGCAGTGTGGTGCTCACTTATTAACTGTTTGGTTAATTAGTTGTCGTCTTCAGTTAACTGTTTGGTTTAATTCTGCAAATGTGATGTTCGATTCTTCAGACTGTAATTTTGTATTGTCTTCCATGTGAGAAATAAATTGAATTTATCTTTACAAAATACATGAGAAACGAATACAATTGCTATATTTTCAAGTTGTCAAGCATGCTTGGTTTGGTTATACATTGTGCAATGTGGTGCTCAGTTAATTGTTTGGTTCAGTTCTGTAATGCGATGTTCAATAGTTGTGGGTGCATTCTCTTATTGTATATCATGTGAGAAATAAACCGAATTTGACTGTACTAATTACATGAGAAACAAATACAATTGGTATATTTCCAAGTTGTTAAGCATGCTTGGTTTGGTTAACTGTCTCATCTTCTATTAGGAGTATGTTATATTGTGCAATGTAGTGCTCAGTTAACGTTTGGTTCATTTTGTATTGTTGTGCATGTGAGGAATAAATCGAATTTGGCTGCACTTAATACATGAGAAACATATACAAGTGATATATATATTTCCTAATCCTTAATCATGCTTGGTTTGGATAAATGAATTTTTCATGTGGCTTGAATTAATTTGATGAATATGCAATGTACTTATTTTTTATCAACATATTTTACTTATAGCATGCGAACCCTGACTTAACCTGATGACTAGTTATCTTATATGTGTTGAAGGAAAACAATGGGAAGCACTGAGGTTTACAATCGAGGTTAGCACGTATGGTCCGTTGTCCAATAGCACATTATTGTGCAATTGCAGGAACCATTCTAATATTTAGGTTTTTCACAATTTGGTCCTGCTGTAAGAGGATTTGACCCACTGTTCGACCCTTTTTGCATATGAGGAAATGAGTTGTCAATGAATATCAATCAAGTCAAGAAATTCAGAAAGATTGTTAGGATAAAGAAATTAGCGATAAAAAACAACAAGATCTTTGTCTGCACAATGAAGAAGACATCAGTTCATTATAAGATGGTACTAAATATTATACCTTGCCTTTTTTTATTTCTTTGCCCCATTTCCAATATAGAGAAGATATTTATGCACATCATTGTTTTCAGGCCTTTCAAAGCAGTTCAGTGATGATTACCTCTCAAACCACCTCTATGGTCAGGAGGCGAGGAAGGTCTCATACAACATCCATGGTTCAATATTAAAGTGTTCCTGAAGAGGCCGAAGGACAGACGGTCAATCATCCACAGGCACTGGCCTAAAGTTGCAAAGACCTTAAACATGAATAAAGGCTCAATATTCGCCTTCTGCTTCAGCAGTTTTCCAGATGAGATGCATCTGTCTATGTAGCGTCTATGATGCTAATTTCAAAAGATTCTACATGTTGCATGTGAAACTTGGTGCTAATGCAGTTGTGTAATGGGGTAGCTGAGTGTTGCAGCTATATCATGTTGTACTCTGATGTATTTCAATTATGAAATCCTACTTCCTTAATATGGAAATGAAATATATTATATGCTTAATATGAATGTCAATTAGATTAATAAATGGATTATTAATAATAAGGCAATTAGCCCACTAATAGTGAATTAGCCTACTAATTGGGTTTTGCTATTGTAAACGGTTATTAAGAAAATATCATGGGCGATGACCTTAGGACGCATACGGTTTCTAGGAATAAACCGTGTTGAATTAATGAACAATCACACACGACCTTTTTTTCAAAACTGTTCGTGTTACGCCACGTTGCGCAAATGTTTACCACATAAAAACTGTGTGTGATGGACAGTCTTTGCTATACAATTTCTTCTATGCACCATGTGTGATGCATTCAATAACACGAACGATAAAATTGTTAATATCGTGTATGATGTACGTGCGAACAGAAACGTTTTCCTTGGAGCGACTGTGTGGGATGTATATACGAATGAAAATGTTTAGCGGGGACTGACTCTGTGGGATGTACTTATGACCGGAAACGATTTCGCCTGTATAATTTTAGCCCTACTGTACGTATAACCGTATTTGATCGCTCGCCAGTCGCACACGACCTCATTTTGCCGAGCGTGTGCGCCAGGAGGGCATATCCCCTACGGTTTTCGGGTCGTGTGGAAAGGACCCTCTATCGCCCACACTCGCTTGGCGAAGGTTCTAAATACCGTTGCGGAAAGGGGTTAAAAATCGTTTATATAGCACCTCGTTGTACCAGGGACCCACCCATCACCTGGAGCCTTACTATCCACCATGCAAAACGATATGGGGTAGCTAATAGAGTTGGACTACTCAATCGCTGGAGAAGAGTAGGATTTACGTGTACTTCAGCGGCAGTCGCCAAAGGAATTGTTCGACCCTAGAAACCCCGGGGAAAAAACTATTGATTCTAAGGGAGCTGCTAGTGGGTCGGTTCAATAGAAAATTCTTCATGTGTTAATTTCTTAGTTCGTTACATACATTTGGTTCGTTCTTTTTCTTCTTTTCTCTTTTTTTACCTTTGTCTATTTTTAAAAAATATATTTACAAGATGTTTACATAATTTGAAAAGTTGTTCATGTAATCTATACATACTAATAAAAAAAGGTATTCTTAGTCCGTTTTATTATTTTATAGAAAACCCCCTAAAGTTTTTGACATTAAACCTGCGGTACATATCAGATATTTTTTAAATACTCATATCTTTTAAACCGCAACTCCAAAATTAATATGTTACATATGGAATTTGATTAGAAAATATGTAGAATCTGAATATGATGTTATTTTATCTTAGAATATCTTTTTATAATTAAAAAATCATGTATCTTTTTAACAACCATTTAAATAACTCTTCATGTATTTAAGAAATATGCATGTGAAAAAAAGTGTTCAACAGTTGCCCTAAGTTGGTGATTTTTAAACTGAAAACTGTCATTGATGCACACATGTCTCCGTAGTGTGCTAATATGTCATCATTTGTTTTTGTCATTTTTCTACTCGTCGTAACAACACCTCATTCTGAACATGACATGAATAAATGCATGATCACTTGCCCGTTTCATTGTACAGATTAAATCTATATGCAAGCCGTGTTAAAAAAACACCTGTACAATCTTAAACGGTGCTTTAATAGGTTAAGACTATCTTTGTTTGGGCCGTAGCTACATATCTCAGATTATAGACCATTTTTGATAAATTAAGAGCGTGTGGTATTCTTTTTGACCCGTTGCAACGCACGGGCCTTTTTGCTAGTTATTTTTAAATATTTCATACCATTCATAAAATCTTCATGATATTTTTATAAAAAAATCACACATTTCAAAATATGTTCTTGACATTTAATTTTTTTCTACAATATAGAGAAATGTTAGCATAATTCTATAGAAAATGATTTGTACCATTCACAAATTGTTTGTGGCGCATTTTCAAAAACAATTCGTGACGGTTTTAAGAACTTTTTATAAAATGTAAAAAATGTGTTCAGGTAATTTAAAAAATATTTTATACCATAAGCAAATGTCCATGCTATTATAAATAGAAGTTCAAGCATTTAAAAAATAAAGAAATTAGAAATTGTTTAAACAAATGTAAAAATGACTGCATAATTTTATTAAAAAAATGTTTTTTTTGCCATTCTAAATTTTTTTCATGATATTTTATAAAACTCTACAACACTTAACAAATGTTTGAAAATTAAAACGCAATGTTATGTCAGTTATTGAAAATGTTCAATTTGTGTTAAGCAAATTTTCTCCATGTATTAAAGTTTAGTGCGCATTTGACAAAATATTCATTGTGTATGTTGAAAAAATGGTCAACATGTATTTAAAAATGTTTAACCTGTATACTGAAAAAATTCAACTTGTATTTGGAAAATGTCCATATGTATTCAAAAACTAAAATAATAAAAAAATATAATAGTAAAATAAAACATAAGCAAAACCCAAATGAAAGCAAATAAAAAAATATAGGCAAACAACCCTGGCGAAAGTTTTTAAAATCGGTTAGAGCCAGTCCATAGTATGGGCTTCCCGCTCAGGCTCAAATTCTGGCCCAAGACTGACTAAATCATGTGTTAAAAAGGGGAATCCTATATGGCGCCTTAAGCGCCGGATTTAGTATGTTTTGCAAACCGGTGTACACAGCCCTCCACACACTAGTTCGTATATGCGTCATCCCAGTAATTTTCTTCCACCAATTCAGATTCTGCAGTGATTTTCTGGAAGTATTTCCTTTCATTTTTTCATGCACGGTTTATGCCCGATTTTTTCTTTTTCTTTTTTTCTTTTCTGGTTTTTCCTTTTTTTTTCTTTTCTGATTTTTTGAAATGGATGAACTTTTACAAATTCGTGAATTTTTTCATAAATTTTGAAACTTTTCTCAGTTTTTCTCACTTTTTAGTGTTTTTGTTTCAGTTTTTCAAGAGTTTTTTCATGTTTGCTATTTTTTTACGATTTTTTGCAAATTCTCATGATTTTATTCAAATCTCTGATTTATTTTCAAATTTTCATGAATTTGTTTCAAATATGTGAATTGTATTCAGTTTTGCTTACTTTTTTAGTGAACTTTTTTTGATTTCATGAACTTTTTCAAAATTTCACGAACCTTTTCCAAATAAGTCAAGCTTTTTTGGTGAACTTTTCTCAAGCTCATGATTTTTTTTCAAAATTTCATGAACCTTTTCATATTCGTGATTTTTTTGTTCAGACTATCGGTATTTTTTCAAAGTTATGATTTTTTTCATGAAAAGTAAATGGTTAACGGCCAAAGGTCAACAGTCAATCATCATGGACAAGCCGATCATTGTTGACTGAGCGATCAAATGATCGATCGATTTGGACGGAGCGAACGAGCGCCCCTGCTCGTGTTATTGGGTTGGCCCACGAGAGGGTGCGCGTGAGCGCTTGGTTGGTTAATTGGCACTGAAGCGCCCAATAGGAGTTCACAAGCAAAACCAGGGACGAAATCTGTTTAGCACGGTGGCCATGTCGAAGAAGGCTGCGAATGGGCTAGTGGTGGTGGTGGAGGTGACGACCGATGTCAAATCCGTCTGCAACCTCCACCCACCCACGAAGGAATGCCTCACCAAGTTTAGCGACGACCTCGTGCTGCTCAAGGGCAAGCATCGCCACACTACCGCCTGGCAATCGCCCAATGCCTACAATGAGCATAAGTCTAAGAAGGATCCACAGGGTGGCCCACTCTAGCTTGCGTGTCCGCATCGCCGGCGTCATGCCCGTGCACCGGTGCGACGCGTCGCGTACGGGAGGCACATGCACACCCTACTTGTGAACGACACCATCGAGGGCATCACCAACGACCTCATCCAGTCCTACCTCAGGCCCTACTTCGTGGAGACATGAGACATGACGCCTGGTCCACAAGGGCGACCTCTTCCTCGTGCATGGTATCGAGTTCAAAGGTCATGGCGGTCAACCGCGCGGACTGCAAGTGCTACACTACCGCGTCCTCATGTTCAACTCCAAGGTCCTCTGCAACGTCGAGCCAATCCGAGGGAGGAGGATGAGAGCATCCTCAACGTTCGGTATGAAGACGTTGTCGGTATGCGGAAAGAGATGTCGTAAATGAGGGAGCTAGCTAGTCGAGCTGCTGCTCAGGCACCCGCAACTCTTCAAGTCGATCAGTGTCAACCTCCCAAGCCATCCCAATGTATGGCCCTCCCGGCTCCGGCAAGACGGTGATCGCCCCTGGTGGGCTGGTGGGCAGCTCCATCAACGTCCCGGAGATCATGTCCAATGACAGGTCACATGACAGAACAAGACTTGAGGATTTTTATTTCAGGGCCATTTAAGGGTCGGGTGACTGAATTTAGAATTTTGGCCAGTCAATTTTAATTTTCCATTCATTCCATATCAGACGGAGAGAGAAACATTCATGTACAATGAAAAATGCCTGGCCTAAATTCCCTTATAGCCGGTCTTTTTGCAGCAGCCAAACTCAAATCTTTCCTGACAAAAATGAAGGTGAGCCCACGAAAATAGTACATGGGCTACATATCGGCTAATCTGAAAGCGATGGATCATGGAAAATTTTAAAAAGTGTAAGACTAATTATCTTGTAAAAATAATGCATGGATCATAAAACTTGAAACAACGAATCATAGAGATAGGTGGTGGTAGTAGACGGAAGATTTATGGAGAAGAAACAATTTGAGGCAGCCTGATGGAAGAAGGTTTTCTAGACAAGGAAGAATTTTAAGAAGCCTACTATCCTTCCTGAAGAATGAAACAAAACAAAATAACAGATGCACAGAAGGCTTTCTAGACAAGAAATAATCTAAGACCTACCACCCTTTCTGAAGAAAGAAACAAAAATAAATAAAAGATAAACTTAAGTACTTGGCCTATTACAACCACAAAACAAAAGACCACCAGATACTTGGGCTTTGTATGAAACATAACAGAAACTTACCCGATACCCTGTAAGACAAAAACAAATTTGGTAAGGAATAATGACTTAGTGGCATTGGTATGACCCTTTAAGAAGCAAGATAATGAAACAAGAACTGCGACAAAACTAATAATGAAGTGTTGTAACTTGTAAGTAAGAATGAATTAATCACATTGGTATTACCCTTTAAGAAGGAGAAAAAATATACGAAATAACACTCCTTGCACATCTTTGCACTAAAATTGCACTTTTGTAATATGCAAAGAATAATCATATAATAGCATAATTTTTGCACTCAGTATATACACAAAAAATGGTGTTTTGAATGAATATTTTAAAATAATAATGACAAAATTTTCAAAAGACATACAAATAAATTATATTTTTTAATAATATCGAAGAATACGCATATAATTGAGTAATTTTGGCAAAGAAATGTTTTCTAAGAAGAAATGAACTAGTGACATTTTTCAAACTAGAAATTATTAGTGACATTGGTATAACCCTTAAAGAAGAAAGAAAATAAAAAATTTAGGTTTTTGAAGGAATAATGAATTAGTGGCATTCATCACTGGAATTACACTTTTGGTAATATGCAAAGAAGGATATAATATTGCAATTTTCGTACTCTAGTATAATTTACACACACACATTGTATATTACCTATGTGTATATATTTACACTCACCCTACAGCCCAAAAATATCCATTAAGAAAAAATAAAGTCAACTAAAGAAGAAAAACTAAAGAACATACAAATAGAAGAAGAAAACCCAGGCAAAACCAGGCAACAAGTAACGGGCTTCACCCAAATAAGGAAACTGACTAACCCTCAAACGAGGCCATATCAAAATTCGGTCGAAGAATTCATGAAAACAACACAAGGGGAAGAAAAGACAACATGAATCTTGACAAAAGAATTAATTGTCAGAAAATCGACCTACCCCAATTTAACAAGCAACTTACATATGGCTAAAGTGTTTTATTTCAATGGATAAGTAGGAGATTGTAGACGGGGCAAAAGATGAAAAGGGGAAAGGAAAAACAATAGGGCCTTGCCTTGACTTTAATAAAAAGTGGGGGCGGGAGGAAACCCCTTTCGTTTCAAAAACAAAATAGGGCCACCTTTTTCGCAATCCCAATGAACGCATATCTTCTATATCTAAATAACTATTTTAGAGCATATCCAACTATGCCACCTCATTACCCAATAAACTCTAGAAACTAATTGCATGAATGCATCGATGTATGTGTTCTTCATACCCGTCATCTTCTCTCATAAATTTCCGCGGGCTTTTTCTCGAACTCCCCGGTAACTGAGCGCATATAGGATAAGATCAAACATATTTATTATGGTACCAATTCAAATATTCATGTTCATACAATCCAAGCTCATGAAAATATATCGCTGCTGACTCTAGCAGCAACGCGCAGGGTCTCACGTAGTTATCTCTAAGAGCAGCACCTCCGTGAGAATGAGCAAACATAAAGCTTACACCCATAAAAAGAAGCAATATTACTAATTCTATCGACTGCTATATACGCTAATAAGTAACAAGTGACATGTTGATCCTCATTATGGGGCACTGGAGTGGAACACAATAGACGAAAACAACAAAACAAAGAGATACATAACCAGAGTCTAATTTGTTATATCGTGAACACTTGACTCCTCCAGTGCTCACTGGTAGCATATTTTCTGAGAAATACTCTTCCATACTTTACGTCAGAGCATCATCGCTTCCAAATTCCAATATGTCTTAAGGTAGCAAACAAGCTCTTTGGGTCTGTTACTTTTCTCAACACTAGCAACATGTGGAGTGTGGAAGAAATTCACTTGATCATTCGGGCGCAATACTAGCTTAATCTCCTTGATTCCGCATCAACTTGTGCCTCGTCCTCAGCAAAGTTCTGATCAGAGACCTCAGCAGAGAGAAACATGGCATCCAAAATATAGTTCACCGTAGGATGCTGCTTGAGAACTTGGTTACTACCAGAACTCAACAACGTCCATAACCATCTGTTGTCAGCTTATGAGTAACATGGGTAAAGTCAGACAGAAAAGAACCATACAATATCTTGGAGCTTAAGCACAACCGACTTTTCTAAGTTGATGCTTCTTCCACAAAATCAGTTAATGCTACAAAAACATATGTGTGTTAGAGTGTATGATGATGCACCAAACGCTAGATGAGGTAACTGAGCTAGTTACCTGCATATTCATCGAGAAGATCTTCTCCCTTGTGAGCTCCCAATTCCCTTCCATGGCACAACGGGGTGCTCCCAGGGATAGTCCGGGTACCCGATTCCCAGTCACTTACTGAAGTTTCTACCCCATCACCTCCTGCGCTGCTACTACATGCACGCGGAATAAAATGCTGAATCCAGGAGCTTTCGGGCAGGCACCGTTTGGGCTGGACTTGAGCAAATGCATTGGTCCTCCTCTTAAATTCGGCTTTCCTCCACACTCCACCTTGGAGAACCATGAACCCGTTGGTACCCGGATCTTTCTTTTTGGCATCGTGACTGTGGTTGCGGAGTTGATCATTTTTGAGAGGAGAAGGGCTCGAAGGCCCTGGCCTCACTTCATTGATCAGTGGAACCAAGTGTTTGTACAGTTGATCACGGACAAAAGAAGCTTATATGGACCTTATATAAATCGCATGCCTCTCATCCGTCCAGCCTGCAGACATCAAGTCTGTAATCCGGTTACCTTGTGAAAGAAAGAGCAATCAAACACCACACGGACCCGCCAATCATAGCGACGGAAACACAGAACCAGTGACCACTTACAAAAAATAACATGAGAAATTAGAGCAGGTGGCGGGTTAGTTGTTATCTGGGCAATGCCAACGGCCGCCTTGACCGGTGGATCCCGGTATACTTGACCCCTCTGAACAGAAGGAACCGATGGATGAATGGATCCGGGATTCGGCCGGGAGTGGGATAGAAATAGTAACAGTGCAACGGAAGGAAGCAGACAGAGGATGAATGAATGAGCCACACACACGTATGTGATGCCATTTCTGCAGATATTAAGGGAGGTGAGTGAGGGAAAAAGCGGCACCAACCTAAAGTGTCTAGCCCTTTTCCGGCATGGCGGGGAAATATCTCACGGGCGGGCGCGTGCACAGATATTTCGTTGGCGCGATCGATGTAGTGCACAAATATTATATTACCAATTCAAATATTCATGTTCATACAATCCAAGCTCATGAAAATATATCACAACTGATTCTGGCAGCAACGCGCGGGGTCTCACGTAGTTATCTTTAAGAGCAGCACCTCCGTGAGAATGAGCAAACATAAAGCTTGACTCCCATAAAAAGAAGCAATGTTACTAATTCTATCGACTGGTATATACGCTAATAAGTAATAGTGACCTATTGATCCTCATTATGGGGCACTGGAGTGGAACACAATAGACGAAAACAACAAAACAAAGAGATACATAACCAGAGTCTAATTTGTTATATTGTGAACACTTGACTCCTCCAGTGCTCACTGGTAGCATATTTTTCCGAGAAATACTCTTCCATGCTTTAGGTCTGAGCATCATCGCTTCCAAATTCCAACATGTCTTGAGGTAGCAAACAAGCTCTTTGGGTGTGTTACTTTTGTCAACACTAGCAACAGGTGGAGTGTGGAGGAAATTCACTTGATCATCGGGCGCAATACGTGCTTAATCTCCTTGATTCCGCATCAACTTGTGCCTCGTCCTTAGCAAAGTTCTGATCAGAGACCTCAGCAGAGAGAAACATGGCATCAGAAATATAGTTCACCATAGGATGCTGCTTGAGAACTTGGTTACTACCAGAACTCAACAACGTCCATAACCATCTGTTGTCAGCTTATGGGTAACATGGGTAAAGTCAGACAGAAAAGAACCATACAATATCTTGGAGCTTAAGCTCAACCAACTTTTCTAAGTTGATGCTTCTTCCACAAAATCAGTTAATGCTACATAAACATACGTGTGTCAGAGTGTATGATGATGCACCAAACGCTAGATGAGGTAGCTGAGCTAGTTACCTGCATATTCATCGAGAAGATCTTCTCCCTTGTGAGCTCCCAATTCCCTTCCATGGCACAACGGGGTGCTCCTAGGGATAGTCTGGGTAACTGATTCCCGATCACTTACTGAAGTTTCTACACCATCACCTCTTGCACTGCTACTGCAGCCTTGCGGTATAAAATGCTTAATCCAGGGGCTTTCAGGAAGGCGCCGTTTGGGCCGGACTTGAGTCTTAAATTCAAGTTTCCTCCACACTCCACCTTGGAGAACCTTGAACCCATTGGTACCCGGATCTTTCTTTTTGCATCGTGTCCGTGGTTGCGGAGTTGATCATTTTTGAGAGGAGAAGGGCTCGAAGGCCCTAGCCCGACTGCATTGATCAGTGGAACCAAGTGTTTGTACAGTTCATCACGGACAAAAGAAGCTTCTAGGGACCTCATATAAATCGCATGCCTCTCATCCTTCCAGCCTGCAGACATCAAGTCTGTAATCCGGTTACCTTCTGAAAGGAAGAACAATCAAACATCACACGAACCCGCCAATCATAGTGACGGAAACACGAAACCAGTGACCATGTACAAAAAATAAAATGAGAAAGTAGAGCAGGTGGTGGGTTAGTTGTTACCTGGGCAGTGCCGACAACCGCCTTGACCGGTATACTTGAGCCCTCTGAACAGAAGGAACCGATGGATGAATGGATCCGGGATTCGGACGGGAGTGGGACAGAAATAGTAGCAGTGCAACAGAAGGAAGCAAGCAGAGGATGAATGAATGATCCACACACACGTATGTGATGCCATTTCTGCAGATATTAAGGGAGGGGAGTGAGGGAAAAAGCGACGCCAACCTAAAGTGTCTGGGCCTTTTCCGGCGTGGCGGGGAAATATCTCACGGGCGGGCGCGTGCACAGATATTTCGTTGGCGCGATCAATGTAGTGCACAGATATTATATTACCAATTCAAATATTCATGTTTATACAATCCAAGCTCATGAAAATATATCGCAACTGATTCTAGCGGCAAAGCGGGGTCTCACGTAGTTATCTCTAAGAGCATCACCTCCGTAAGAATGAGCAAACATAAAGCTTGACTCCCATAAAAAGAAGCAATGTTTCTAATTCTATCGACTGCTATATATGCTAATAAGTAATAAGTGACCTATTGATCCTCATTATGGGGCACTGGAGTGGAGCACAATAGACAGAAACAGCAAAACAAAGAGATACATAACCAGAGTCCAATTTGTTATATCGTGAACACTTGACTCCTCTAGTGCTCACTGGTAGCATATTTTTCCAAGAAATACTCTTCCATGCTTTATGTCAGAGCATCATCGCTTCCAAATTCCAACAGGTCTTGAGGTAGCAAACAAGCTCTTTTGGTGTGTTACTTTTCTCAACAGTAGCGGCAGGTGGAGTGTGGAGGAAATTCACTTGATCATTCGGGCGCAATACGTGCTTAATCTCCTTGATTCCGCATCAACTTGTGCCTCGTCCCCAGCAAAGTTCTGATCAAAGACCTCAGTAGAGAGAAACATGGCATCAGAAATATAGTTCACCATAGGATGCTGCTTGAGAACTTGGTTACTACCAGAACTCAACAACGTTCATAACCATCTGTTGTCAGCTTATGGGTAACATGGGTAAAGTCAGACAGAAAAGAACCATACAATATCTTGGAGCTTAAGCTCAACCGACTTTTCTAAGTTGATGCTTCTTCCACAAAATCAGTTAATGCTACAAAAACATACGTGTGTCAGAGTGTATGATGATGCACCAAACGCTAGATGAGGTAGCTGAGCTAGTTACCTGCATATTCATCGAGAAGATCTTCTCCCTTGTGAGCTCCCAATTCCCTTCCATGGCACAACGGGGTGCTCTCAGGGATAGTCCGGGTACCTGATTCCCGATCACTTACTGAAGTTTCTACACCATCACCTCCTGCACTGCTACTGCAGCCTTGCGGTATAAAATATTGAATCCAGGGGCTTTCAGGCAGGCGCCGTTTGGGCCGGACTTGAGTCTTAAATTCGACTTTCCTCCACACTCCACCTTGGAGAACCTTGAACCCATTGGTACCTGGATCTTTCTTTTTGGCATCGTGATCGTGGTTGCGGAGTTGATCATTTTTTAGAGGAGAAGGGCTCGAAGGCCCTGGCCCGACTGCATTGATCAGTGGAACCAAGTGTTTGTACAGTTGATCACGGACAAAAGAAGCTTCTAGGGACCTCAAGTCTGTAATCCGGTTACCTTGTGAAAGGAAGAACAATCAAACATCACACGGACCCGCCAATCATAGCGACGGAAACACGAAACCAGTGACCACTTACAAAAAAATAAAATGAGAAAGTAGAGCAGGTGGCGGGTTAGTTGTTACCTGGGCAGTGCCGACGGCCGCCTTGACCGGTGGATCCCGGTATACTTGACCCCTCTGAACAGAAGGAACCGATGGATGAATGGATCCGGGATTCGGCCGGGAGTGGGATAGAAATAGTTGCAGTTCAACGGAAGGAAGCAGGCAGAGGATGAATGAATGAGCCACACACACGTATGTGATCCCATTTCTGCAGATATTAAGGGAGGGGAGTGAGGGCAAAAGCGGCGCCAACCTAAAGTGTCTGGGCCTTTTCCGGCGTGGCGGGAAAATATCTCGCGGGCGGGTGCGTGCACGGATACGCGATCTTAACAAAAATCCAAAAGGATTAATAAAAACTTTAATCACGAATGAATTCCATTAAGCATGCTGGACGTCCTTTTTTTTTTTCCTTTTTGAGGGACTCCAAAGCTGGTGGGCTGGAGTGGACAGCACAGCGGCACGAGCGCGGCGTTGCTGGATGGCATGTCACGGCGACCAGTTTGCTTGCTGGTGGGCAGGCGCCTCCTGGTGTGGCGCGACGAGCGAGCACCAAGTAAAGTCGGGAGGGGACGCCGGGGGGCCGCAGCAGGGCGACGGCCGCCATGCCCGCGCAGTTGCGGTTGCTGAGCGGTGAGAGGTGGTCGGTGATGCCGGCGAGCAGTGTGACGGTGTCGCCGAGGCGTCGATCGGTCGTACCGCCCACCCGAGGAAGTCGAAGCCACCGTGACGGACCTGAAGGCCATGTTTTCCGTCGGTCGCCACCGGCGTGTGCCTCTGCCATTCTACGTGGAGTGACCTGTGTGCGCGGAAGCCGTTGGAAGGGCCACCCCGCCGTCGTCGCCATTGGGGAAAGGTTTGACGTGCACTCTTGAATGAGAAAACGTATACGTACGTCTACGGCTCAAGATCAAGGACGTCATGATGTGACATTAAAAAAATCACGCATTTTTAAAAATATGTCCGTGTCAGACTTAAGAAATCTGTATACAACGTAAGAAAAGTGTTTAGCCAATTTAAAAATATTTCGCACCATTCAAAAAAAATATTGGTGACATCTTAGAAAAGATGCTCAAGCATTTCAAATGTATGATGTTTTTAAACAAATAATTGCAAAATTTTAAGACAATTTACAAAGATTTTGACTTTTTATAATATGCAAGAATAAGCATCGAATAGTAGATTTTTTGTTAAAAAATAAGTTTTCTAAGAAGGAATGAATTAGTGGCATTGGTCATAGGAATTGAAAAACAGACACGCAAGGCGAATTACCTTGTAAAAAAAATGCATGGATCACTGAAATTGAATTAAAAAAACATAGAGAAAGGTGGTGGTAGTACACGGATGATTTCTGGAGAAGAAATTTCTTGAGGCAACCTGATGCATAGAAGGTTTTCTAGAGAAGGAAGAATTTTAGGTAGCCTCCTAGCCTTCCTGAAGAAAGAAACAAAACAAAATAACACATGGACAGAAGGCTTTGTATTTTTCTTTTGAGAGAGAAGAGAGAATCTAAGGCAGACTACTACCCTTTCTGAAGAAAGAGACAAAAAGAGATAGACATCATTTGCCCCTTTGCAATCACAAAACAGAAGACCACCATATACTTGGGCTTAGTATGAAACATAACAGAAACATACCGGATACCTTGTAAGACATAAGACAAAATAAAAATAAATAGGTAAAGAAAAAAACAAAGTTTTCTAAGGTAGAATGAATTAGTGATATTGGTATTATCCTTTCTAAGGAGAAAGAAAATGAAACAAAAACTAAACAAAATCAAAGTAATAAAGTTTTCTAAGAGAGAATAATTAGTGGCATTGATATTACTCTCACAAAACTTCAGAATGAAATTGCACTTTTTACAATACGCAAAGAATAAGTGTATAACATTGCAGTTTCCACACTCCAATATAATTTACACACATATTGTATAGTAATTGTGTGTGTATGTACAAAAAAAAAGATGTTTTCCTGAGAAAAATAAATTAGTGACATTGGTCTTACCCTTTAAGAAAAAAAAACCTGATTATTTTAAACAAATAATGACAAAATTTTCAGACAAGATATTGTCATTTTTATAACATACAAAAATAAGCATATAATAGTGGAATTTTTGTAAGAAAAATTTTCTAAGAAGGAATGAATTAGTGGCAATGGTATAATCTTTAAAGAATCTGGAATATTTTAGGACCATGGTATATTCTGTGTGATCGTTCTTCCCTGGCAAATCCTTAGGAAAATTCATTTTCTTCTTTAGAAATGAGATTGCGCTGGCGAAAGGAACGGAACAGTTCATGATAATTCTCATGTTGTGGTGAACAGGAACATTTTGTTGACATTGCAAGTAACAGTTGCCAGAATACAACAACTACAACAACAGAAAGCATAGAAGTGGAACAATATTACTATCTACTATACCATGCTAGTAAGTAGTGAGTGACCTATAGATCGTCCTTATGGGGCATTAGGGTGGAGCACAATAGACAGAAACTTCAAAACAGAGAGACACATAACCAGTATCTAATTTTTTAAATTGACAATGTTTAACTCTTAGTGCTCACTGGTTGCACATTTGCCAGAACAATACTGCTCGATGCTTTACTTCAGAGCATCCTTGCTTCCAAGTTCCAACAAATTTTGAGGTAGTAAACAGTCTCTTTAGAGTTTGGATGTGTTCCTTTTCTCAACGCTTGCAACAGACCATGCTAATTAATCCTGTAAATCCATTTGATCATTCGGGGCAGTAAGTGCTTAATCTCCTCTTCTTGCATGCTTTTCTTGATTTTACTCGACTTGTGCCTCGTCCTCAGCAAAGTTCTGCTCACAGATCTCTGTAGAGAGAAACATAACCATCTTGTATAAGCTTACGGATAACAAAGGTAAATTTAGTCAGAAGAGAGCCATACAATATCTTGGAGCTTAAGCACAACCGACTTTTCTACGTCGATGCTTCTTCCATAAAATCAGCTAATGCTACAAAAACGTATGTGCGCGAGTGTGTATGATGATGCACCAAATGCTAGATGAGGTAATTGAGCTAGTTACCTGCATTTTCATCGAGGTGGTCTTCTCCCTTGTGAGCTCCCAGTTCCCTTTCATGGGACAACGGGGTCCTCCCAGGGATAGTCCGGATACCCGATTCCCAGTCAACTACCGAAGTTTCAACCCCATCACCTCCTACACTGTTGTTGTAGCCATGCGGTATAAAATGCTGAATCCAGGGGCTTTCAGGCAGGCGTCGTTTGGGTAGGACTTGAGCAGAAGCATTGGTCCTCCTCTCAAATTTGAGTTTCCTCCACATTCCACCTTGGAGAACCTTGAACTCACCGGTACCTGAATCTTTCTGGTTGGCAACAAGATCGTGGTTGTAGACTTTATCATTTTTCAGAGCAGAAGGGCTCCAAGGCCCTGGCTCCATTGCATTGATCGATGAAGCCAAGTGTTTGTAGAGTTGATCACGGACGGAATAAGCTTCCAAGGACCTTATATACATCGCGTTCCTCTCATTCGTCTGGCTCATCGACATTGAGTCTGTAATTTGGTTACCCTGTGAAATGAAGAACAATCAAACATCGCACGGAGCCGTGAATCATAACAATATCGACACAGAACTAGCTACAGAAAATAAAATGGGTAACAAGAGCAGGCGGCGGGTTAGCTGTTACCTGGGCAATGCTGACGGCCGCCTTAACTGATGGATCCGGTTATACTTGACCTGCTTGTCTCTGAAGAGAAGGATCTGGGATTCGTCCGTGAGTGGGATAGAAATAGTAGCAGGGCAGCGGATGGAAGCAGGCAGAGGATGAATGCATGAGCCACACAGACGCATGTGGTGCTCTTTCCGCATGTAGATATTATTAAGGGAGGGGTGTAAGGGGAAATATCTCGCGGGCGCGCACCCAGATATTTATATTTGCTGCCAGTGGGAGACCAGAGTAGAAGGGAGTTGCGTGCGCTGTATACCACTTTGACACTTCGTTGCCCCTGATCGGGTTCCTTTTCATCCTCGACGGCAACGCAACGACATTCCAACTTCTCGGCCTTGCTTTTCATCCTTGACGGCAACGCAACGACATGCCAACTTCTCGGCCTTTTCGATGCACATGACAACGACATAGCATTATATTTGAAATTTCTTGTTTCCTTGTATAGTTTTGAAATTTCATAAAAAATATCAAATTGAATTGCAAAAAGTATTATATTTTGGTACAGACGGTAGTACAAGTTACAAAAATCCTCAACACTTGCGAGTCGGGTACACTTTGTGCTAACTTTCTCATGCGGTTACATGGATACATCATTTTTTTGCAAGATAACATATGGGTCGACGTGTACGCATGTGCACCAGGGACCAAGATAGGCTATCCATTAACGCCTCGCGTCTTTTGATACCGAGCATGGAAAAAGGGTATGGCATACTATTATTTCTGATGCAAAACCAAAACAATTAATGCACACTATCATTGCACATTAATGTTTTTATTTGATACTCCTTCCGCTTGCTATTGTATGACTGTTTTAGATATTTTGATATGGACTACATACAAATTAAAATTAGTGAACGAACACACACACACACACACACACACACACACACACACACACACACACACACACACACACACACACACACACATATATATATATATAACTGATATAGAAAAAAATATATTAAAACATCTTATAGTAATGAGTGAAGAGAGTAGTGAACAAAATGATCAATAGAAGAACAACCTAAAACATGTTGATAATGAAGATTTTAATGGTGTTTAGCAAATATGACTTATTAAGGGCGCGTTCGGCAGTCCACCAACTCCTTCAAATTTTAGAATCTGCAGAGCAGCTGTTTGATGGCTCCAAGTATTTTAACTACCGCTCCGGGAGCGGAGCCATGGAGCAGAGGGAAACAGAACGTGGCCTAAGTATCCCATGTTGGATATTTATGTGGCTTTCAACATGTTTAATATTTATTTAACTCATCATGGAATTGTTTGTATTATTAATGCTTGTGACAGGGAAAAATTGATGCAGAATTTCACTCGTGGAAGTAATACTCGAGGTGCCGAGAACGACTGTGATGGAATACAGTAGAGGAATTAATAGGGACCGACTCTATTAGAATGTTATATGTACGTACGTATTTTTTCCATGACATCACAGGCTGGAAGAGCTGGGTTTGTTTTTCAGGATCGGCTCTGCAGGCTGTTGACCCACATGATTGAGATTTGAAGTTGATCTCACATATACAATCTAATTATGGCACATGACTCACATATGTGTGCTAGGGACTGGTATACTCGAAAAACTGGCATGTTTTATCGTGGTTGGTAATATGATCAGGAGTCATACAGATCTTTCCGAAAACAGGTGAAATAATAAAACACCTGGAAATGAAGTCTATAATAGGTCCCTACCCTCTAGCCTCAATATGTATTGTGAGCGGCACAGCGAAAAAAAAAGCAGAGGAATTAGAGGTATACCGCATAGCCCACAATTTCCAACATCCCAGGCTCAGTGTAGCGCATTATCAACATCAAGTCATTAAGACGTATGTAGTCACATCTAGCTACGTGAGAAAATGAAAAATTGTGCCCAAGACGATGCGGCTGATTCCGGATCGGCCTGCATTGAGGGAGGCGCCAGCATGTCGCCGCCGAACCTCCTTCCCCTACCACGCTCTCTTGACGCCTGTCCATCTGAAACAAATGCTCACGTGAGTTTTGGAGTGTTACAGGATGGCACCGGATCACCCTCTCGCGCCATGCTTGTCTCCGGCTACCGGCGGCTCTAGTGGCTCGCGCTTCTCCTATTTTGGCCTCTTCCAACGACGACGTGGTCACGGTTTTGCTGCCGGCGGATCTTGCGTCGTGCTCTAGTTTGCTGCACTCATTTAATGGCTTCGTTACACCGACCAGCAGAGTTCGAAGGAGGAAGATCGATCGAGAGATTTAGAAAGGGAAAATTTGTGGTACATAAGGTAAAATGCACCCATGATGAACAGTGAAATCATAAAAAATAGCCAAAAATAAAAACAATATG
Source organism: Aegilops umbellulata (assembly GCA_032464435.1). Classification (NCBI taxonomy): domain Eukaryota; kingdom Viridiplantae; phylum Streptophyta; class Magnoliopsida; order Poales; family Poaceae; genus Aegilops; species Aegilops umbellulata. The sequence goes on along the minus strand of CP136058.1, from coordinate 596,425,837 downwards.
AAACTCTGTGTCATTGGACAAATGTTTTAGGTGCTTGCCAAATTTGCTGGCCAAATAACATCGAATGAGCTCCATTCAGAAAAATACAAATTCTACTGAAACATTGCACATAAGTTTGAGCACAAATTTTGTTTCTTTTACAAAGCTATTCGGATGTCATTTGGCCACCAAATTTTGCAAGCACCTAAAACATTTGGCCATAATTGAAGTCACAAAATTTTGGATTTCTTTGATTTTTTTCCTATTTTTCAATCATGGGTGCCATGTTCATGGGTATATCTGGCCATGGGCCGGGCTGGGCCGGGCTTGGGCCGGGCCTAAAAAAGCCCACGGCAAAAAACTGAGGCCCAGGCCCTCCCAGGCCCCACCATCGGGCCTACTTTTCAAGCCCAAGCCCGGCCCATCTGGTTAAAAGCCCTGAAAAGCCCTTAGGGCTTAGGGCCATGGGCCGGGCCTCTTCCTTAAAATGCCAATATGCCAAGCCCAAGCCCGTCCAGGCCCTGCTGGTGGGCTCCAAACTCAGGCCCAAGCCCGGCCCACGAGCAAGCCCATTGGGCCTAGGCCCTGGATTTTAGGGTCGGGCCTGGGTGGGTCGACAGGGCCGGGCCTGAGATGGCCAGGACTATTTATGGGTGTGGAAAAACCACACTCGGGGTGGAGAATTATTCCTACGCATTAGTTTTACAAAAAAAAAAGTGTACGCACTGTGCGAGGAGGACTAACCATCATCAGAGGAGGGCTCCAGTTTTAGGTGTTTCTTCAATTTTCGTTAGGGTTTGTGGCCTGCTTAGGCAGACGAGACGGCGACGGCTTCTTGAAGATGGAATAAGATTCTCCCCGCCTAGCCCCCATCTCGATGGTGCGTCTAGCATCATTGGAGGGCGAGTGGAGGTGTGTCTCCGGCGGATCTCGCGGGATTTGGTCGTTGGTTGCCTTTGGTGGACCCGTTCGGATATGGTCTTTGTTCGTTTTTATTCATGTGTCTTCAGGTTGGATTCTTTCGATCTAAATTTCTCTTCAACGACGACGATTGCTGTTGTGGTGTGTTGGTCCTATGAGGTCTTAGCATGACGACTTCCCAACTGTCTACTACAACAAGTTGTGCCTAGCTCCGACGAGGGAGGGGCGATGACGGCGGCGCGCCTTCAACTCGCTTCAGTGCTTGTAATCGTCTCTCGGTGGTCTACGAACCTGGATATAATTTTTATTATTTTATTGTGTTCGCTGTATTGCCATGATTGAAGATGAATAGATCGAAAGTTAAAAAAAAGGATCGAGCTTGAACTAATACGTAAGATCCGCTACCGTGGGTCTCACCTCTTTGGCCACTCGATGATCTTTTGCCATCCCCCCCTCGGTGGTTCTTGGTTGTCTACTATGGCAGCTCGACAGGCAGCACCGTCCGGCTACATGGTGACTGCAGCAAGATCAGATCGAGCAGGTTCTCCCGGCGTTCGTACTTTGACTACTCAGACTCAGTAGGTGCGTCCGCTTCGGACGATGAATATCCATCGTCTACTCGGCCACTTGTGGAATCATTCGCACACGTTGGGTAATATCAGCTCGCAGCATTCATTCGCTACCGTAGTCGCCAACTCTCCTCCGCCTCCACTCTCGAGGCCGTGTTGCGACATCTAGTCGGCCACGCAACCTGTAACTGCTCAGGGCTCCAGCTCCAGTCACTCCTTGCTCCAACCCCCGCAGCCTATGTCATCCATGCCGAGGGAAGGAGCTCATGGTTCGTGCATGGAGTTAGAGCATCTCCATTCGTTCGGCCTCCCAGCGCATCGGCCGACGCTTTTTTAGCTCCGTGGGTGATCTAGTTTTCAGCCACGCCCCCAGGTGCCGCCCCCAAAGACGTCAAAAATTCAAACTTGTCACTCCCGCTATCCAAAAAACGTCACAAGTCCGGCGATCAGTTCGGCAATCACCATGCCACAGTTGGGCGATCAATAACTCGAAAGTTCGGCATACAAAAGAAAGAACGCGTAGGCAATGCATCAAACGGTGGCGTCGTCCTCCGGCGTCGGACTTGCGGGAGTCGGCGTGCGCGGGCTGGTCCGTGTCGGCGCGGCTTCTGTGCTGGGCGTCGCCGCTCTGTCCCGGGCCCTCTTGGCGTTGTGCATGTTCCGCCAGTCGACGGTGACAGCCTCCCGACGCTGAACCTCCGCCTTCCAGTCGGCGTTCAACATGCCCGGTGGTTTGGACGGCGGCGCCCTCGGCTTCCTCTGTTTCGGCTGGGTGGCATCGGCATCGGTAGCGGCGCGAGGGGCCATGTACTTCTTCGGCGGCATGGTGACGGGATGGAGGGGAGATGGAGGAGAATGGCGGGAGAAGAGGGGCAGAAGGAGGAAATGGAGGGAAACAAAAGGGGAAAAGCGGGGGATCAGCGGGAAAAAGGGCCTTCTCTTGCCGACAGAGTGGACCCACGCGCATTTTCGCTTCAGCCGGCGCCCCTAGGCGACCCCCGGGGGCTTGGGTTCGGCTCGGGTTCGCCGGCTGTTATTTCGGACCAAACCGGCGATAAACAAGGCCCTGGGACGCGACTGGGCTGATTTTTCGGCGCCGGCGCTAAAAAAAAGAGCCTTGGGGGGCATGTTGGGGGCGCGAGTGGAGATGCTCTTACCAACCGTTGCCAATATGGTTGGCTGCCTTCTTCTTATGATGTGGAAAACAAAACAAGAATTGTGTACAAATGTTATATTGTATAACGATTTAATTTGGAAAATAGATGTAGCGCATCCAGTGCGTTTGTTTCGTGTACAAAATGTCATTGGAAGCCCTCACTTTTTCAAGACAGAAGAGAAGCAAGCAACATATCAGGAATTGACCGGGGCCTGCACAAAAGGAGGAGAATGTGGTTAATTCGATAAAACACGAAAAACCTTACCAGCACCATAGATGTTTTTTTTATTTTTTTAGAAAGGGAGGATGACCCCCGGCCTCTGCATCTGGGCGATGCATACGGCCACTTTATTATTATTCTCACAAGACCTTACAAAACCATACAACAGAAAGACTAAAGCCACCGTCTAAGCAACAACTGTCGCTACACCTATCCAATTGATGAAGGGGCGCAGATAGTCTGGGCCTACTACCAACAGACATCGCAGCCAAACCTAAACATCTAAGACCTGAGGTCCCAACCAGGACGCCTGCCGGGTATGGGTCACCTACCAGTCCGGCGCACTCCTCAACCAGGACGCCTGCCGGGTATGAGGCCGCCGCAGCCACGTGCCATCAATCCATCTTCAGAGATGTACTGTTGCATGAACCGTGCGAGGTCTCTCTGCCATCGACGCCACCACGACGCCAGACAGCGCCACCATCCCGCGCTCGTCCATCATCACACGCCCACCGGCGAGACCCCCACTGCTCCATGCCGCTGAGTCCCGTCGTTGTCGACGTGCCAGAAGCCACGCCGCTCCTCCGACGCGAACACCAAAAACAGGAAACGCCCTAAAGATACAAGGGTCACTCTGCACAGCAGGAAAGCCGCCGCGAGCAGCTGCAGAGAGCCAGCGGACGGCCAAAGCCCCCACCTTCATCAACCCACACCCGAATCCTAGCTCCCCAGGCAACGCCTCCAAGGAGGGGATGACGCCCATGGCGCCACCGCTGCCCAATCCAGGCCGGATTTTGGGTTTTCACCTGGGAGAGGACCGGAGGTGGCAAGAATAGGGACCACGACACCGCCTTCAGGAAGGATGCGTCGCCCGAAGCCGACGCCGATGTCGAGCCGAACCAGCCGGCCTAGGGTTTCCCCCGGTCCCAATCTGCACCACCATCCCCAGAAGCACCGTATCCAGCAGCAGCCGCCGGCATCAAGCGCAAAGGGGAAGGAGCGGGAACGCTGGAGCAGCAGGCCTCCAGATCTGACGAGGACGAAGGCCCCCGATCTGCCGCCGCCAAGCGCCGACGCCCCACCACCCGAGCGGTCGAGGACGCCGGGCAGAATCTCCGCGCACGCCGTCCAGGGCGCGAACGGCGGCGCCGCACCAGCAGGGGCCGCCGCCCCGTGGATCCGGATCTCCGCGAAAGGGACGACGAAGGCCTCGCCGCCACCGTCACTGGTGGCCGCACGGGCTTGCCCGGCGCCCTCCTCGGGTAGTGGCGAGGAGGGGTAGAGGAGATGTAGGTGGCGGCGGTCGAAACCCTAGTCGCAGCACCATAGATGTGGCACCAGAGTTCTTCCTCGGCTAGGTTGGTGCCTTCTATACTTGCCTCACCCGGTGCCATCTCTCTTGCTTCGTCACCGATGCGGACTCCACCAGGATGGGGAGACGCAAGCGAGTCCTCGACGCCGCCCACGACTACACCACCATTCATGGGTGCCAGGGCCGAGGTGCAGTTCTCTCTGTCACGTGTTAGTTCTCGTCGCCGTCGTTTACTCCACCAATCAAGCACAACGGGGTCGAGGCCCCTGCCATCGTCACCCTTCTACGCTGAGGCGCGACGGATGCTACCTCGTTAGTGTTAATCTTGCGGCAGTCACTATTGAAGACTCAATGAGTAGGGTCTTGCGTGGGATGACATCCGGCAACCTCGACTTCAAATGTAATATCTTTCATAAATCTTTTTAGTCTTTCAATAATTCTAGAGTTGCTTCAAATATTTACAGCCTCAGAGTTACGTTAGGGGCGTAGCGAGTAGGACGTGAATATTTTTGTTAGGGCCATTTCAAATTTGGAGTTTGACCAACTTACTGTTTCTCCAAAGTTGTCGACTATTTTAGACCCTCTTGTGTCAGATGAGGAGGATGTTAATGTCGAACATGATGGCAAGCTTCTCTCTCACTTGGATGATAATGTACGTGATACCGTGTTATGTGAGCCTGTCATGTCGGTAAGAAAAAAACAAGTCCACTTCAGCGAAGAAAAGAGGGCGTCTATCTCATAGGGTGAAGATTTCTATATTTAATAATGGCTCATCATGCGAGGCATGTTTTAAAATAGCAGAGGTCTTGCACATTTGGCTAAGTAGAAACACATTGTCGACTTCATGGGCATAACTGAGTCTACTACTGCAGGAATGCCTAACAGTGGCGGGCCAGACCCCCATGGGCACCAGCCACCGACCTCCCGCCACTTATATAACCGCAATGGCAGGTCCGCCAGTGCTCAATGTTGAAGCACTGGCATGCGTGTTTGAGCGCCCGCCACTGAAAGCTTTGTCATGCAAATTAAAAATTCTGCAGCCACGACAACGATTTACTCCCATGGCTGCATTTTGCATGAAACTAAAATGATAAATTGCAGCATACGTTAATCACTAGCTAATTATTATCAAGCAATAATATTAGTACATCATAAAACAATAAACATATATATGTTAAACAACTCTCTAATGTTTAGTACTTGCATGGCACAATAGAATAACTGCATACAAACATATTTGATGAATAAAGTGTTGTTACTAGTCCTGGAAAGCGGTACATATATGTACGACATCCTAATGACCACCGAAAGTACGTGCTACGGTGATTATTGGACATCATACCATAGATAGATTTTTTTTGCCACCCTGATGACCCTCTTGAAATTCATGAAGAAAAAGTAAGAACGACTTCCGAGCTTGCATCTCAAATTGTGTAGCAATGTCAATCCAGTTTTGACCATGGAAATACGTTCTACCTCCCTCGTTGGTGAGAGTGAGGGTCAAGAGAATGCCATTTTTTAACTGCATCATGTCGAACTGAATTGTCCACTCCTCATCGATTGCCAGGTTGGTCACACGCAAGAACTCCTCCCTTCTCCAACAAGGGATACGCTAAGCATAAAAAAAAGGAAACAGAAATTAGACAATTGTGGGCGCAACATTACCAAACCACAAGCTATAACACTAATTAAATGGAACATACCGCCCACTCCATAAAGTCGTCATGAAGGTTAACACAGATCTCATTGCAAATTAGGTGAACTTTGTAACATGCACCTAGCCTCCTGTCGCCACAGAAGTGGTATCCTTCGTTCATTGCCTACGTTCATGTTAAGTATAAGACATGGATAGAAACAAAGGCTACCAGTTATGAAACTATATTAAACATCAATCAATAGTAAAGACTATGGATGGACAGAAAAATTGGACATGACTTATGCTAAAAAATGAAATATTGAGCGTCTGAAATCTCGCGAAACGGAAATTAATTAACGTTTCACGATATTTTCTACACTCTTTTGAAGCCCTGTATTGTTGGAGCACTCCAAATAAATAGGCATGTGAATATTAATACGGACAACACATGGATAGAATAAAAGGCTACCCGTTATGTAACTATATAAACATGAACCAATAGTAAAGACATTGGATGGATAGAAAGATTGGACATGAATTATGCTAAAAAAATGAAACATTGAGTGTTTGAAATCTCGGAAAATGGAAATTAATCAACGTTTCACGATATTTTCTACACTCTTTTGAAGCAATGTATTGTTGGAGCAGTACAAATAAATAGGCATGTGAATATTGATGCGGATACGACATAGATAGAATAAAAGGCTACCAACAATAGCTCAACAACAGGTATTGCGAAATATCAGATCATGTCAATAGATAATCTACAACTTCTAAGATACAATTTTTTATTTTTATTTGAAATGTATGAAAAAACATTGCAACCCACATAAATAAGGTCATATGGAGTTGTATATCTAGAGTTGTTGCACTTTCATCTGTTACTACCATGTCATATATGGCACTAATGTATTAGTCTTCGACCCTTAGATAGATAGGGAAATACCTGTGCACTGCTTGAGCGCGGGGTGGAGGAGGGGTCAGTATTAGTCTTAGAGGTAGAGGAGTCGGTTGCCGGTGGCGGTGTCATGCCCCCACCGCTGGCGGAGAAAGCCATGGCGACTAGGCGGCGGCGACGGAGGAGGCCCGGTGACTAGGGGCGGCGACGGAGGAGGCCCAACGACTAGGAGGCCACGGCGATGAGGGGGCCGCGGCAGAGGAGGGCCCCGGCAATGAGGGGTCCGCGACAGTGGAGGGTGCGACCGAGGAGGCAGGCACAACAGAGGAGGGTTTAGGGCTGGGCCGTGGTGGCAAGAGGGGGGCGTGGTGGAGGAGGTGGGTGGCGACGAGGGCGGAGGCGGTGTAGGAGGACGACCGCGGCGGCGAGCGTGGCACAGCGGCGGAGGATGGGCGCGGCGGCGTCGAGGCACAGGGTTGGGGGCGAGGGCGGCGAAGAACGAAGAATATTTGAAACTGCCTTTTCGCGAGAGGGCGGAGGGGTGGTAGTTTTGGAGGGAAATTTAAACTTTCGTGGACGGGTCTAGCTCTGGCGATCGTATTTGGGTACCTGCCACAGTTATATTCTGCGAACAGTAGGCATCGGAAAAAGGCCAACTAGTGACGGTTGGTAGGAGATGCCCGCCACTGCTAGGGCACGTGACTGTGGCGGGCACCTAGATGCGCTTGCCACAGCCGAGTTATACAAAAAAAGCCCATATTGAAGATTTTACATGTGGCCGGCGTGAGAAAGGGCCCGCCGCTGCTGTTACACTAGTTGTGGTGGTCCCAATTTATTACCCGCCAGTACAACCTTTTTAAAATAGCTGTGGCGAGCGTGATGTAGACCACTCATTTTAACTCACCTATAAGTACTTTTCCAGTAGTGGTCGGGTTAACTTGATTTTGAGACACGTGATGTAGACTACTTTTCGTGTGGATATGGTTATGTATGGCATGTGTTAACCATGGCTGGGAGATCTGGTCGAATTTTGCTTGGCATCCACTCGACATCGTTAGAACTTTTGTCTATGTCGAAGGGTAAAATATCACATGAAGGTTCATCTTCAAAACTTCCTATGGAGCCTGATTGCGGCTCAAGAGGAGTTTTAAGTTTTCTTTTCTTAAAGAACTTGTTAATGGGTAATGGCTCCATTTTATGTAGGATTTTTCGAGGCTATTTTGCTTGGTTTAATCCTGGGTTTCACCGGTATTTTCTGGTTCACTAACCAATATTCATCTACAATAGACGTACCTCATTGCCTTGCTTGACTTTCAGGTATAAAGACTTGTCAAAAGATTTGGAGCCATATTTGGATGATTGAGGAGGAAATGGACCACTTTTCCTTTAAGAAGGATTGCATCTGACATCGATAGAAGATATGGCGACGCGCGGTACCTACCAGCGGTCGTACAAGACGCCCCCGCCTTGCCCTCATCTACACAAGCAGCTTCTGTAATTGGGCTAGACAAAACAGAGTAACACAAGAGACATAACCATTGACCGGAGCAGAAGAAGAGATATCCATAATGGGTAGTAGCATAGACTAGTAACATGCCCATGTTACTAGTCTATGTTACTACCTCTATAGTGGGGAGTAACGTATGTATGGTAACATGGAGCACTTTATTTATTAGGCTATAGACACATCTTGCCTTGATATGTGTGATGTTACTCATACTAACTAGCTATGTTACCACTTTCATCTCTTTCTTCATTTATTGCATGCCACATCATCTATTTAACCTAGATATGTGTGATGTTATTACTATGTTACTCCCATTGTGGGTAGTCCAAGAGAATTGCTTCACTTAGATCTTTCAGGTTCCTAGCATGATCTCCATTTTGCAAGGACTGGGCTCCAAATCCTGCATTGGGCTTATATATATAAATCGTGTGTGCCTTTATCGTCCAGCCCGCCGACATCTTAATCTGATTGCCCTGTGAAAGAAAGAACAACATGACACTAATCCGTTTATTAATCCAGGGTGTAGGAAACTTGCTGATTAACAACGTGAAGTAAGCTCGGATACAAAGTTCATGTTCACAGGCACACTTTGTTCAAATTTTTTTTGCGAGGCAAGTACTTTTTTTCGTGACTTAGATTTATATGCATGCACATAAAAAAGCAGGAGCATATGATATGCAGAGGCAGATCTACATTTTATAAAAAGAAGAAGAGATATATCTGTTTTCGAACGATTCAGACAAACCACCAATCATATTTTTTTTTCCTGTTATGGACGTAATATTGGAATTGAGTAAAAAGCAGTGGTAAGCAACAATAGATGAGTTCAGTATATATTTGGTAAGAGTCAATTACACCACCCATGCTTAAACTTGGCAAGAAAAGTCATTTTGATGCTAAAACTTGTGGCATACATTGAACGGGTGCCACGACTTTATTCGGACAAGCCTATATAGTGCAAATCGTGTGAGGATACGAACACAGTGTTGAGGAGGCAAGCCAGCGTGGCATGGGGGCTGTTGTCAGCGATAGCACCGGGTGCGTGGGCTGTTTTTTTTTTTGTGCAGAAAGTGTTGGTGTTTCTATAATTTAAGTAATACGTTTGAGGATCCTCAATCTAGGGGCACACTAGGAACGTATTTTTTTACGCATTGATCGATTGAATTTTTTTTATAATATCTTTTGTAGAAAACACAAAAACTTAAATAAAACAAATTTTAGAAATAACATAAATTTTTTATAAGCATGAGTATTTTATTAAAGTCATGAACATTGTTAAACTTATATGAGAATATGTTTAAATATATAATAATATTTTAAAATTACTTATGCAAGTATTTTTATATTTAACAATTTTATTATATGGATATAATTAAAATTAATAAATCAATACATGAATATTGTGTAAATAACATTCTCAGTTGAGTGGCACAGTGGTGTAATTGATTAGTTTTGCATGAGGTCGCTGTATCAATTCTGAAGTCATGTTTTTCTCATTTTATTTAAGATTTTTATTTGTAGCAAGGATAGAAAGGACCAGTATCCATATTGGCCGGGTTGGCTATGCACGTCTGTGTGCTACCCGCAGGTCCGGGGTTTGAATGCCCGTTCACACCATTTTTCATAGGCCGCTGACGGGTTGGATAAGGCTTTTTTGTGAGAACAAAATATTGAAGGGGGGTTTTCGCAAAAAATAGTGGCTTTTTGTGAACAAAAAATGTTGATGGGGTTTCGCAAAAAAGACCAGGCCACATGCCCTGTCCTGCCGTTGGTAGTGGACCCCCTGCCATGCTAGCGTGCCTCGTCAGCAACATGTTCGTATCCAAACACGATTTGCACCGTATATGCATGCCCGAGCCAAGTTGTGGCACCTATTCAATGTATGCCACAAGTTTTAGTGATGAAGTGTCTTTCTAGCTAAGTTTAAGCACCAGTGGTGTAATTAATTCATTTGGTAACAACCGAATATCACACAGAGCTGTGAATGATAACAAATGGAAACGTTGAAATGGTCACAGTAGCAGAAATTGGTGGGTTAATTGTTACCTGGGCAGCCTTGACCGATAGATGATCCAGGTGTACTTGAGCCATCTGAAAAGAAGGAACTGATGAGGGGACAGAGACTCCCTGCAGGTTTCCTTTTAAGATGTGCTGCGGACCAGAGGGTATTCGGCCTTCTCCCTCTGTAAAAAAAATATAAAAGCATTTAGATTACCAAAATAGTGATCTAAGTGCTTTTATATTTCTTCACAGAGGGAGTACTAATTATGCCTCGTTTGGTTCATAGCATAAGAATATCGTAGAAGTAGAATAATCATAAAAAGTAAGATGACATGTATCTCAATTCCCACAAGAGAAGAGATGTCATTTAATGCGTAGGATATTAATTTTTTGTAGAGTCTAGGCTAATGCTTTTTTGTAATTCTTTTCAAATGTGAAGGAATGATTCCTATCCTACACAGGAATAGGAATCCATTCCTACAAACCAAAGGCCTTGAAAAAATCGTACAAAGTCCCATCCTTTTAAAATTCTTATTGTACAAATTTTCTGTAAACCATAGGAGGCCCACCAGTAGTACAAGTGTACAACGAACGGAAGCAGGCAAAGTATGGATATCAACGGAGGGAGGGCCAAGGCGATGTGGATATTTATTGGCCGTCGGAAAGATCACTGCCTACAACACAGCATACGCAACGCTTGCGGGTCCGGTATGCATGCCTTGCGCTCTCTCTTGCGGTTACGTGGACATGTCTGTCGATGTGTAGGAATGTGCGACGGAGCAAAGAGTAGATACATATAATGATCAGCATGATCTCCTCCACTTGCCATGTGGCCAGTACAAAAAATTACCTAAGAAAGTGCTACTGCAAAAGAATTACAGTAAGAAACCCAAACGGAGACAGTAATAATTAGGTTTACTGAAATTTAATCGTAAACCACACAACTTTCTGCATCTCAAACTTGCTCACCATGTGGTTCGGCGAGAGCGAGGCCAACGTCCATGAGATCTTCGTCAAGGCCTTTGGTTTTAATGAGTACGTACTCTGCGTGGTGTGTATCTAATATACTTTCCATCACATACAGTTATTATTAAGAATCATACAAATAAACACTCAGTCGAATGAAGGAGTAGCATTTTGCTTTTAATCTTGGGTGGGTTCAGAAGCAGTGATGAAAGTTCTGGAGAAAGAATTCATACTCTCTCTAGTTTGTATGATTCGGCCATCCCGCCATTTAAACTGGCTGCTTGCACAAGTAGATTTTCTTGGTGCCCATTTCGGCTCATCTTTCTTACACTGCTACCGCCGTAGCCGGCCGTAAAATTTTAGTCCAGGAGCTCAGATACAGCGAGTAAAATAGTCATTCAGTGTGCAAAATTATCAGCAGTAGCCAGCCGTAAGTAAAAGTTTGAAGTTGTACTAAGTCAGCAATACTTATTTTGGGATGGAGTGGATGTTCAAAACAAAATAGTCAGATGATGGCAACCCAAGTCAAAGCAAAGTAATGAAAAAGGTCACATGAACAATAAAAACTGGAGAAAGGGAACATGCCTATTCCAGCACAAACACGAAACCTGAGCAAACAGAGCAACAAAGCGCATGATTTATGAAGAAGAAACACATCAAATAACTATCATGGACAAAACAATCACTGAAAAATTGACCATTAATTCGGAGTCTTGAGCCATTACATCAGAAATCCCAACTCTACAGCACTTCACTTTCTTAAGGAGTGCCCTTTCTACTCTTCTGGGATAGGCCACAAGAGCAAGTTTCTCAGCTATGAAACACGGAGTATATTTCTAATTTGGACATGTAAGAGCACAAAAAAGGGTATCAAGAATACGGTTCAGCACAGGCTCAATGTTCCATGGCAGGTTTAGCTAGTAAGCTATTCAGAGAAGTTTCACTTGAGGTAAGACTGCTCTGGGAATTCAGTATGCACAAGGCTTGTGTTTTCTGCATAGAAACAGCACTGTCTGCAGATTTGCTTTCCTGCTGGGGAAGACCATTAGAAGGCCTCATGTCCGCTGCCGCCGGAATACTGCTGCAATGCGTTTCAGGCCCCTTGACAGCCTTTGGTTGAGCAAGTAGCTGGCTGGGATGCAGAGGCTGAGTGCTCACAGACTGTTGAACGGGCGGTTGTTCGTCATTGTAGTCAGACACACCAAGATCAGAGGCCAGATTAGCAAGTGCAATCTGCCATGACTTCTGCATAGCTGATGCGTCTTGTATGCCTTGTGGTACCTGAGTTACTCCCTGTGTTGACTGAGCTACTCGCGTGGAGCACTGACGAAGCTGCTGCATTCCAGCAGTACCAAACGATCCATTTTGAGCAGCCTGGAGATGTGGCATTGGCCGAACCTGCACCGGCGCAGCAAGAGAACGCTGAGTGGAGAAACCCTGAATAAGGTTACCTCCTGGCAGTACCCTGCTTCCGGGTGCCGCTTGTACTGTCTGAAGTGCACGCAGGGTTGCTGGATGCATTGGGGCATTGTTAAGAAGAGCAGGGTAAACGTAACCATTTGAGGGTGTATAAACTGTAGGAACAGCCCCTGTTTTGCCTGAGATTTTTGGCGCAGGAGCAGATGCTTTTGCCAGATGGGCGGCTCGCCACGCATTCCGTGCAGCCATAGCAGATGGATGCATTTGTTGATTTTGGCTGAGATTACTTGCAAAAGGAACTCTTCCGGTGGAAGGTTGGTTTACAGTTGTCCTCAAAGCAGATGGATGCAATTGTTGATTTCTGCTGACATTACTTGCAACAGGAACTCTTCCGGTGGAAGGTTGGTTTACCGTTGTCCTCAAAGCAGATGGATTCAATTGTTGATTTTTGCTGACATTACTTGCAACAGGAACTCTTCCGGCGAAAGGTTGGTTTACACTTGTCCCCAAAGCAGATGGATGTCTTTGCTGATTTTGACTGACATTACTAGCAACAGGAACCCTTGCCGCGGAAGGTTGGTTTACAGGTGTCCCCAAAGGTGCATATGGTTGTGCAACTGATACCTGATGCCCTGTAAATTGCTGAGAGGATGGTGTTGTTGAGCTTGAGAGAGACATTCTCTTGACACCTTCACGCTTAGATGGTGGCACGCTCTTGCGTTTGAGTGACTGCCTCTGTTTCTTCCACTTTTCATCCTTATCCGTAGCATGGCAATGATCATTAGGCAAGGTACCTTTGCCCCACCAGGGGCATGGAGCACGAGAATCACAAACATAACAGTGGCACTGCATCAAGAAGAAAAGCAAAATATGGTAATGCATCCATGTTGGAACATTTGGCATTCAATACTGTTCCATAAGTTGATCAGATGAGAAGGCAAAGGTTTGCATTCATTAACTAACCATGGTGCAATGATTTGCATGAGATCCAGCTCCAAAAGGCAATCTAGCACATAGATGACGTGGATGGGGGAAATCCCTGCATGCTACCTGAAAATATAAGAGAATTATAAGACCACACGTCTTCTTCTAAAATTGGGAGCTTTGAGATGGCTCCTGGATGCACAGGGCCCAATAATTAACATGGTTAAAAAAAGAACATATATTGCCATGACAATCAGTGGGGTACTTCCAGTTCCTTAAATAATCACTAGTATCATCATCTCAGCAACTATAAGATATGGCAGTACGCATACACTACCAATATCCAGGGACCACTAAAGTCATCACCACGTAACAATATTATCCAGTTAGAGCCCACCAAATTGTATTTTACAATAGCAATCCATGGGGAACTCATCCCATGGAAGGCCATCCATGATATCCAAAATAGGGGAACAATACCACTGAAGTGTAAGTGGTTTGGCCACTTTCCCCTAATAGCATAAGCTTTAATAAGGTGATTGATTGGTGCATGTAACTAAATATTAATACTATATAGGACCCACAACTAATAGTGGGGTCATGCATCAATGACAGTTATTACCAAATCAGAAGAGCAACAGGTAATTGAACAAGAGCACCCAAATAAATGTTTGGAATCAAGTAAACTTTGGTTTAGCAACTAGACTCCTATAAACAATTTACATACAACCGAAACAGAAATCTGCACTAATTGGCCTACATAAAAGAGCTCCAAATGTCAATAGCTGGTCAATGCAACGCTGCGACGAACTGACAAAAAATCCTTTATTGATGATGATGTACGACTCTAACAGCAACAGATGGTCATTGCAACGAACATGCGAACCGACAAAAATATTATCTAACAAGACGACAACAATGTATGCGTCGAAACACAATAGATGGTCAAATGTATGGCTTAGCAACTAAGATTCCTGAAACAAATTTATATGCAGGTGCGACAGAGATATTCACTGATCAGCCTACATAAGAAGAGTTCCAGAATGTCAATAGGACCCATTCTTCTGGTCAATAAGAAATTTCCGAAGAAGTTGGTCAATGTAACGGATATTAGAACTGACGAAGCGATATCTAAAAATGTTGATGGCAATTTATGACTCAAAAAATAGCAATATGTATCTAACATAACAATGAAGAGGATAATGTATGATGACAAAGCAATATGTCTAACGCCGAAGACGGCAATGTATGATCTGGAAGGCAATAGCTGGTCAATGCAACGCACATACAAACAGACAATGATGTACGAATCAGAACACAACATCGAGGAATTTCAGTTCAGAAAGAAATCAGTACCTCCCCTTTCTCCGAAAGAACCTGCAAGTCTTCTTCTGCCCCATCTTTCCCAGGCTTCTCCTCCTTGACAACGACCACGGGCTTGTCGGGGTCGCCGTCCAGGATCACGCAGTCGTCGTCGTCATCAGCAGCCTTCTTTTCGCCCTCCAGAGCGGACAAGAGCTCCTGTATCACCGCGGAGTCGTCTAAACCCTCCCCCAACCCAGTGAGGTCGTCGAGCAGGAGGCTGGAGGCCCACTCGAGGGCGTCGGCGGTCGGCTTGGCAGCAAAAGGACCCCCCTTCTGGTCGTCGTCCGAGATGATCTCGATGACAGCCCCCGCCGCCGGCCCCATCGATCCGCCCGAAAAACCCTCGACGAAATTCGCAGCAGACTCGGAAAAGAAGACCGCGGCGGCCAATGAACCCTGCGAGCAGAACAGAACAGAGCAGAGCAGAGCAGCAGGCGATCAGCGGCGAGACGGGAAGATGCCGGCCCTCTTGAACCAAGAAGCAAAGAGGGTTTCTTGGGCGAAAAAAAAAAGACTCAATCTTGCTTCCGGGCAGAGGGAGGGAGATTTTGCCCCTGAAAAGGCAGGGCAGGGGTTTTGCTTTTACTTACAGCAGGGCAGAGCAGAGCAGGGGAAGACGAGGCGGCGCCCAATGCGGCGGCGGCGGCGGCGGGCGGGGGTGGCTCCGCCGCAGTGCGCCTGGGGAGGAACCACCGAGCTGGAGGGGAGGGACACGGAGGAAAGATTGAGCAAGATTTTGTGCAGCTCCGCGGCCTGGATTGATGAAAGAAACCACGGAGCTGGAGGGGAGGGGAGGGGAGGGGAGCGGGGGGTTTACCGTGGCGGCGAGGGGGGAGGTGGGGCGGGTGGTGGGGACGGGAGAGGCGAAGGCGAAGGCGAAGCAAACTGCCCGCTCGCTTTCGGGGAGATTGTGGTTGTTGCGCTGCGCGTACTCCTCCGCCAGGGCGAGGGGAGACCGCACGGACGGAGCGACTTGGGGTCGGAGCGGTCGTGCGTGCGTGGGATCCCCACTTTTATTGGCTCCGTGTGCGCGCGCTGCTCCGTTTCCGGCTCCCGCCCGCCCGCGTACGTGGGGACTCGGAAGAGCCTTGCACTTGCGTTGCTGTTTCCTCTCCTTTCGCCGGCTTGGCAAATGGCAAGTGGGATGCACACTTCGTCTCTTCCAAGGTTCTTATGTGTTTTTTCTTGGGTAATTTTGTTTATGTTTTTTTCCTTTGGGATTGTAGATGATTTGTGTTATTATTATAACTACGTGCATTATTACATTGCGTGTACCGAACCGCGTAGCCTTTCCATTCCCTCCGGTTCTCGGGGCCTGCGGCGGTTTCCGCGTTGCTGGCGGTGGCACGCGTGTTTCCTTCCTTCTCTTCGAACGCGCCGGTGTTCCGCGATTCGGTTTCCCACCTCCTCCGGCCGGGTTTCTTTCTTCTTTCTGGCACCGCGTTGTGGCCCTTCGAGAAGGCGCGTCGAGTGTTTTCTCGTCTTTCGTGAGGAAACAAAAGCGGCACTACATCACCGTAATGGTATCGAGGGTGCAACTACACGCCGCCCTTCCCCCACCTCTCGCAGCACCGGCGCCCGACGCCCTCCCCACCACATTATCTTCCTCGATGTCCACGGGATTCAGCGGATTGCAGGCCCTGCCCCCCCCTCCCCCGGTCGCGAATCCAGAGTCCCCACGACTTCCTCACGCGTCCTTGTTTGGGTGGTTTTACGGATACAACATTAGTTGTTGCACCAGCGGCAAATCCTCTTTCTTCCATCGGAATCAACTTCGCTGGTGAGTACTCACTACAAGTTTGATTGCAATCCAACATTTGCATCTACTCAGTGGTTGCATAATAGTTGACAATATTGTGCCCTCTTGAGTATGGTTTAACAAAAGGACCACATACCAATGGAACATGAATACTTGTGTCTACACTTTGTTTAGAAGTATATAAAATAATTTAGTCTATACTTCCTTTGGTTTATTTACTTCCGACTGATAAAATTTGCTATTTTTTTCTTTCATCCCCACCGACACTGATGTTGGCTTGTCGTCCGCCACCGGTTTGAAATTTAATATGGATAAAAAACGAACATACATTGGCATGACGACCAGTGGGGTACTTCCAGTACCTTAAATAATCACTAGTTTCGTCATAAGCAACTAGATATGACATAAGTATACCATACCAATATCAAGGGTCACTAAAGTCATCACGAAGTTACAATATTATCCAGTCAGAATCCACCAAATAGTTTTTTGCAATAGCAATACATGGGGAACTCATCCCATGGAAGGCCATCCATGATATTCAAAATAGGGAACAATATCACTGAAATGCAAGTAGTCTGGCTACCTTCCCTTAATAGCTTCATCTTTAAGGTGAATGATTGGTGCACTAAACCAAAATATTATATAGGACCTGCAACTCATAGTGGGGGCATGCATCAACGACAGTTATTACCAAATCAAAAGAGCAAAAGGTAATTGGACAAGAGCAACCAAATGAATATTTGGAATCAATGTTGATATAAACAATGTACATACAACCGAAACTTGAATGTTAACTCATTGACCTACGTAAAAGAGCTCCAAATGTCAATAGGGCCCATTCTTATCAATAGTTGGTCAATGCAACGCAGATAAGAGCTGACACACAAAAATTATTTGATGACGTATGACTCTAACAACAATAGATGGTCAATGCAACGAACATACGAACCAACAAAAGCATTATCTAACAAGGCAATAACAATGTATGACTCTAACAACAACAAATGGTCAATGCAATGAAGATACAAATCCACAAGAACATTATCTAATAAGACTTCAACAATGTATAACTCTAACAGCAACATGTGGTCAATGCAACGAGCATACGAACAGACAAAAATATTATCCAACAAGACGACAACGACATATGTGTTGAAACACAATAGTTGGTCAAATGAATGTGTCTTAGCAACTAAGGTTTATTCAAAAACAATTACATGCAAGTGCGACAATGATGTTCATAGACCAGTCTCCATAAAAAGAGTTCCAGAATGTCAAGATGATTGATTCTGGTCAATCAAGCAGTTCCCAAAAGAAGTTGGTTAATGTGACGCATATTAGAACCGACGAAGCGATATCTAACAATGTTGAAGGCAATTAATGACTTGAATAGCAATATGTGTCTAACAATGAAGACGAATTACAGGGACCTACACATATTAGTACAGTATACCGGGGTCCCCGGCCAGAACCACACGTGCAAGTTTCCCTGCATGTGGCTCGTCCGTGCTTTTATCCGAGGCGCTGCCTGCGACTCTGCATGGGAGAAGAGGGCTGAACTGCAAACTTTCGTGTTCAGAGCATTGCATTGTCTAAGGGAGTAGGGTGAGTAAGCTGCGCCTACCAAGCTAAGCTTTCGTCGAAAAGGCGTCACTGCTTCCTTTTCGGCGCCCGCCCTTTATTTAGCTGTTGGGGCAAGGCAAGCCCAAGGAAAGTCTAGGTTGGCGCTCCATCTCGGTCGGCATCCTGCTCTCGAGAGGGTGTGGTCCTTGAGCGAACTAGTCATGTGCTGTGTTGCCCCAACGCAGGGGCATTTGGTGAGGAGCTACGGTCCGGTGGTTGACAAGCCACTGATCGGAGGCGACTGGACTGGAGTGCTTTCATCAAATGATGCATGTGGGCTGAGCCATTCCCATCCCAAGTGGTGGCCCGATTCGGCCTGGCCTGGTCGGAAAGAGATTCTAAATCTTGAATATGCGCACCGAGAATAGATATCTATGTTAGCTAGCGGGGGCGGGCTTTCCCCCGGTAGTCCCGCTGCGTCCTCTGACAGTCCGTCTCGTCTCATCTTTCTTTGGCTATACTTGTAGCCAGCCATATTAGCTCCACATTCCACCCTTTTGGATTTCTGACGAAAAAGGCAGTCATCAGTCGCCCCCTTTCCTATTTAGCTTTGCTTGCTGCCTATTATGAGAATAGGTCCCGGTTCAAGCGGCCCGCCTTTCATCATCATCTATACCAGCTGCCACGCACGATCCCATAGGAACAATTTCATCGCCCTAAGAAGCAGAACGCGCCATCACCTATAGCCCTTTCCTTTGCCGGGGACTTTCACGAAATGAAAACGGGCGGCATCATCGTATGCTCGACATTAGTTGCCCTGGTGTATATCCCGGAGTACTCCTATGGCCGATCTGTCACCCATACATGAAGGCCTTGGCCCCGTCCCGTGTGGAGAATGCCCCCCTTACGGCACGGCTTAGTCTGTTATTTTCTTTTGTCAGAGTGGATTCGGACCGCCACTTCTCTGAAAGCATGGTTCTTGCCTCCCTCTCTCCTCCCTCCTTGGAGCTCGTCCATTCGTTGGGTGATCCCTTGCTCTCATGTTCGAGTGTTTGCTCGTCGTTTAGGCCGGTGAGTTACATTTTTGCTCATTGCAGTCGCCTCCGGGGTTCTTCGCACCTGGGTAGTACCAGGACCCTTGTGCCCCGGACTGCACTGCCCGCCCTATGACCCAAAACTCAAAATGAGCCTTGCGACGAGACGCGGACATTCCTCATGCTGCGGTTCCCTCCGGTCCGTTCCTGGGTTGGGTTAGGGGAAGATCCGAGCGATTGCCTTCGCGGATCCAAACGTGCTCACAAGGCGCACAATAAGAATAAGACCAATAGAGACTTCATAAGGGACCATTTGAGCTGCAGATCGTAATGCTCCTAGAAAGGCATATTTCGAATATAGAGGACGTTCCCAACAATCCACGAGAATATCATACCCAACTATGAACCGTACGAGCACATCCTCTGTCACCCCCACCGCGCTTACGGCTCTATACCTCAACCCAACTTGCTCTGGCCCTGGGTCCTCCCTCATCTCTTCCTCGGTAAGCGGACCGTGGAAGCTAGGGAGTATCCGCTTGGGACTGATAGAAAACAGCATATCTTTTCCCTCCTGACCCCTATAAAAATCTAGTGGAAGTCCGGTCGCGTCGGAGATATCTTTATCTGATTTTGAGGCTTCGTCGTCCGGCTCCTCCAAAATTATGTTAGGATCGGCTGGCTCATCCTCATCATCCGAAAAGAAAACAGAGACAAAACAGTTTTGTTTCAATGACATATCTAATCAGACTGAAATTGATGTCGAAGACACGATCATTCACATCAACTGAAGCAGGCAGGAAGGGCGCGGAAGCTACCGTTTAACGAATGCAATGCAAGAAAGGTAGCTTGCTTACTCTCCATCTAGCGTGCGTTGGCGGCAAGGAAGGAGGCATTGGAAAGACTAGACCATACACATTAATTAGTACAAGAAAGAGGCATTCAGGAAGCGACTAGTCGCTTCTGGCGAAGCTTAACAAAGGCCGACTACTACATAGAGACAACTACTACCAGTCATGAGCGATAGTGAAGCCGTCAGAGGCAGAAGCTGTCGCTTGACGGACGAAGCCGAGCCGATACGATAGGCGGGCGAAGTGAGCGAGACCAAGACGGGCCAGACGTGGAGTGGCGAAGGGGGCCTACTATACGTATACGTGATTAGTAAGCGGTTCAAGACATCGAACGAAAAATCAAGTGAACTAATGAACAGTGTGATTGATCAGACAAGTACCAAGGAGCAAGAAAACGTATGCGCTTTAGCAAGGGATGAGCGCGAAATCCATTGCTTGTTCTTTCGGTAGCCTTCTTTCATTTCCGAATTTGCTTGCGAGCAGTCCTTGCATTAGTATGAGTTCGTTGACCGCGTAAGGGCGATCCATCTTGATGACGAATTCCACGATAACAAGAAATAGAAATTAATCGTTCGATGTCTGCTCGTTCTCCCCTCTTCAATTCCCAATGAACAACATGATCTTGAGCTATCATTTGTGCAATTTTGTCGATCTGATACTTAGTTAACTCATTCATCTTGATGTTCCCACTGATACCTAATCGATAACGAAGCTGAATGGCTTTTTTCGGTCCAATTCCATCCATTTTTGTTGAGGCAATTCTGACTTGTTCATCGGGAAGTGATGTAGCTCCTGAGATATATGACATTCTTTATCCTTATCTTTTCCTGGTCTTCTCGGCTGGAATCTACAATCTACACCTCTCCAAACACAAACGCAATATCTTGAGTACCCGGAACCATGTTCAGTGCTGCAAAAGCGCAGCTGTAGCCCCCTAGAATCTTCGGCTCCTCGTTTTTATTCAATTATGAAATGACTCATTTTGATGGAGATTTGTAGCATCATTCAAGTAAATACAAATTGAGATCGTAGAAACATGAGCTTGTGATATAGCTACACCTAATTCCAGACCGGTTAATGCTAGAACTATAAATAAGGGACCAAGATCTCCTATGAAATAGAAAATATTATTCAGAAATAGCATAGTCCAAGCAAACCCACTTAAAATCTTTACTAAACTATGACCGGCCATCATATTAGCAAATAAACGTATTCCTAAGCTTAATGCACGAAAACAATAAGAGATTAGCTCAAGGAGTACTAAGAAAGGTGCTAACGGCAGTGGGACTCCCGCAGGTAATAAGAAGCTAAAAAAATGAAGCCCATGTCTTTGAAATCCAACGATCGTAATGCCTATAAAAATGGAAAATGAAAGAGCCAAAGTAATGAGAAAATGACTTGTCACTGTGAAGCTAAAGGGTATCATACCCTGGGGATTACGAAATAACGAAAAAGTAAAAGTGACCGAGATGCGAGGGAAATACTTTTGTTTCACATTTCCGGAAAGACCACCTATTTGTTCGTTTACCAGGTTCAGCACGAAATCATAAATAAGCTCGACCAAGGATTGCCATGCATTTGGCACTGACTTTCCACCTCCCTTTTTCGTAACAACAAAAAACAGAAAAACGACCAAAACGACAGTGAGCAGCATATACAAGACTGCATTTGTAAATGTAAAATAAAAGTTGCCCACATGAAGATCAATTATTGGGTAAATGGCAAATTGATCCAATGGGTTTTCGAAAAAAAGCTGATTCGGAGCACTTATAGCGCTACCCGGCGGGGAGTCTTCGGCCCTCCATATTTCGTTATAAAAATTAACAAAGCCCGTGTTCCAAGTGAAGCTTTCGCGCCCCTTGAAATGTAAATCTACGAAAGTCTTCCTTAGACTCTTAGCAGGATCCACGCCCAAAAACTGGTCACAAAACCAGGTAACATCGTATGCAGGTGGCAAAACCATTTCTGCCTGCCGCATGTATAATTCTACCATTTTTGTGATTTCAAAAAGCAAAGCCTGTGCATTTTTGGGCGCAATTCCATACATTTTTAAAAGGAGGTCCACGTCTTTCGAGGTAGGTGCCTCCACCCCTTCCAAAAGCCGGTTCACAAGCTGCGGATCCAACGCAGGTTGGGAAAAATTAAAAATAAAAGAATGGACGTTAGAGACGCTTTGTACTGTTTGTGTTATTAAATCAAATTTGTTCATCTCCAGGTAACTCCATCTTTTTCAGCTCTGCTCGCTCACTTTTGAAAGGAAAGGAGACTGATCTTGACGTCGGCGTTGGTTTTTTCCAACGAAACGAATCCGTTTTGGATTGAGATTTCACATAAGCATTGCACAATGATCCGCATTAGGCGGGGAGCAGCAATGATACCGCCGGCCAGGAATAAGTACTTATCCCTCTTATACTTAAGAAAAGAGAATAGAAGTGGTTCCTTTTCTTTCTATACGAAATTCGACGATTTCGTTTGTGTTCATGTTGGCATAGGAGAACTACTAACTTCCGCCATCTGCATTAGTTACGTTAGCGTAGGTAGGCGGTTCTCATGCCAAAGGGGAAGATCTCGCTCAGCCAAGTGCACAACCTGAGTAAGTACACTTATCGAGGAGTGATAGGGCAGCAGAGTTTGAGGCAAAAAAAAGATTTGGGTGGCTATGGGTGATAGGGGGAATCTAGCAATTAATTGACAATGATTTCACCGTGATGTGCATTGGTAGCTTCAAGACGAAGGCATTTTCCATATGTAAGCCACAATTTCAGTATCTTATTCTTCTGAACCAGGAAAAGCGTTCTGGTAAGGAGGATGAAAGAAGAGTACGAAAAAGGAAGTCAAAAGTAGTAGTCTTTAACAAGGCTTTCCTTCATCAGCGTAAATATCTAAAGTAGAGGCTTTGGTATAAACATAAATCCCATAATAGAGGGATCGATCATCACATTCTGCTTTGTTAAGAAAGAAGGATAACCTAGATAGATAAAGGTGGAATGGACTACGTGCAATCCCATCCATGGAAATATTTTATTTACTGTAGAAATATGTATGATGTGCTGCTAGGAAATCCGCCATCGCTTGCCCTCTAATGGCCTTCTGCGGCGCATACACAATGTCGAACTCAGTAAGGATGATGGCCCCATCTTGCCAATCTTCCTGTAAGCATTGGTCTTGTCATGAGATATTTAAGTGGGTGAACTTTGGAGATGAGGGTGACCCGATGTGCTATCATGTAGTGCCGTAGCTTCTTGACAGCGAACACCAGTGCAAGGCAATGTTTTTCGATAGGAGAGTACGCATGTTCAGCTCCTACGAGCACACGACTGAGGTAATAGAGGGCATTCTCTTTCCCGTTTTCATTTTCTTGTGCCAATAGAGCCCCAAGAGATTCATCCAAGGCCGTGGTGTAGAGTATAAGCTCCTTCCCTGGTATCGGCGCAGCCAGGACTGGCAGATTGAGGAGATAGCTTTTGATGCCACCTAGGGCTTGTTGGCAGTTTTCATCCCAAAAGAATGGAATGTCTTTTTTGGTTTTTCTTGTAAAAGGTTGGATTCTTCCTGCAAAATTGGCTATGAATCGCCTGATGTATGCCAGGCGCCCTTGAAGCGAACGCAGCTCCTTAAGGTTTTGAGGAGGAGGAATTTCGAGTATGGCCTTGATTTTACTCGGGTCGATTTCTATTCCCCGATGTCGAATGACAAACCCTAGGAATTTGCCTGAAGAGACCATGAAGGCGCACTTCAACGGGTTTAACTTGAGTGCATGTTGCCTTAGGCGGTCGAATACGATTCTGAGATGTTGAAGATGTTCTTCATAGGATACCGCCTTTACAACGAGATCATCTACATAGCACTCGACAATCTTATGTATTATCTCATCGAAGATCTTAGTCATGGCGCGTTGATATGTAGCACCGGTGTTTTGAGACCTTTGGGCATAACCTTGTAACAATATATGCCTATTGGAGTGCGAAAGGCTGTGCTTTATCAAGGCAAGCTTCTCTTTCTTTCGCCAATGAAGTTCATATAAGTGTATAGAAAGCCTTCTTTTCACAACCATGCACAAACCAAAGTGCTGCTGAAACGTGAAATCCATGCACCAACAAGTTCTAGTTCATAAGCAATGAAAAAGCAGAGTATATGGGAGGATAGTGGCTAAACTGTTCACTTGAGGAGAGTGGGAAGTGACTAGTCCGATAGGAGAAGAGCGGAAGTGCGATCTTTCGATCCAATCTACGTCGACTAAAATCCATGTCTCATGGCACGAGGGCCATTGCGAGTTGATGTTGTTGCTTTACCGTCACAGTCTGTCCTCAAGAGAGGCATCCATTCCTGGCCAGACAAAGTTCCTATTAGTTCTCTTATAGGAAGCTAGTATACCTGAATGGCCTCCGGTAGCTGTCCCATGCAGTTCTTGCGCTATCCTGGCTCTTGCATTTCCAGCGGTCCCCACATAAAGCCTCCCTTTTTTCCTTAATATCCCTTCCTCCTCTTCCCAACCATCTTGTCGTCCTCTCGCTTCACTAATGCTCTTCTTAACTTCTTCAGCTCATTTTTATCCTTCGTAGCTTTGTTTCACTTCTCCTATCCAATCCGGCAACAACTTGCTCACAAGGGTGCAACCACTGAATTTGTAACGACACAATGATTTGAAAAACAATCAAAAGATATGTAAAGAACACAGACAGTAAAGGTAGAAGATCATTTCCGGGTAGATAGGAGAGCTATTAAAATCCACAAACATGAATCAGGGTTTCGACTGGGTTCTCCAGATTTAACCAAAAGAAGACTTTTCTACAAATAAGAGAATTTCTCATTTTTTGGTTTATACCGAGCCAAAACATAGAATTTCCATTGAAGAAGGAAGTAAGGATGCTAGCCGGAGAATCAAGAAATAAATACTTCCCATTCCGATTCCTTTTTAGTTCCCAAGATAGAATTTCTTTGTTTTTGGCAAGAGCGGTGGGTGACAACGTGCAAGACTAGATAGGTTTGGCTTTGATCTGATCAATAGGAATAGGAGGAAGCGTTGGAGAGGTACCAAATGACTGAAGAGGGGAACCCATCTGACCACATGTAGAGCCAGCCCATAAGTAAATTCAAGAGAATTTCTTCATCTTCCAAAGTATGTGAGTGAGGTAAAAATTCCATGGATCGATCTCATCACTCACATCCAACAACTAGTGAAAGATGTAATGATGAAGCTATAGGAGAAGAAAAAGCGTTGGTTTTGATTGGTAATCTTGAGTTGTCATCTTTTGAAAGAGAGTAACTTGCTGGATGGAGAGCAGCTAGGAGAATAAAGTTCATCTTTACCCCATCTTTCATTCCAACTCTATTTTCTTGTGTGCGATCCTTCTTTCTGGTTTGGAATCCAAGAAGCTCAATGGGCTAGTTTCAAGTTCGATCAGACACGAAATCTGGTATAGCCACCAGCCTAGATAGAACCGGCGGCGGAAGAAAAACTAGGAGCGAGCCACATTCAAGAGGGTTGTCAAAGGCCCTCTCAATAGAGCTATTTTGTCATTGAATCGATGGAGGGAAGACTCCTTCGGTAGGTGCCCCCGACTCTTCTAGTTTCTGGGTGGGATCTTATGGCTTAATCTCTGATTGCGCAGGATTCATCTTTGTTTGGTAACCTCAGACCCTGAACCAGGAGTTGGAAGCGCCTTTGCCAGACTTTCCAATTGAACACGATGCGGGCGATGCAACTCGGCAAGGAGAAGGCTGAACCCTGGTGCTACACTACAGCAGAAGCTTTGGCAGTTTACCATGGCTTGATGTTCTAGTTGTCATGCTAAAGCCGTTGATAGCTACTTCGCTTGACGAGCTAAGTAGAAAGACTTTGTGGATTCATCCACAACTGATGGTGCTTTAGGTTGATCTGATCCCTAGAAGGAAGAGTTTTGGGCTTAAGGCATAATTGCTCTATTGCGGCTACCCTGGCTATGTCATCCGATGCTGTTCACAAAGCGGCTCTTACTATAGACCCGGCTATCTCCGAGTTGAAATCGAACCCAGCCCCGGGTTTCCGTCCATCAATCCAGAGCTCAAGACAACCGCGATACTTAAATCGCTCAAATAGCCACCTTAGACGGACACAACCATTAGAAGAAGAAACTGAAACTCGATGGAGTACCCTAAACCAGAGATCCTCGACAAAGAAAGTCTCGATTCGAGGAACGAAATATCAATAGAGGAACGAAAACCGCAGGGTATGAAATTTGGGTAGGGTTGGCAGGGAAAGTCCAACTGAAACTTTCTTTGATTACCTTTTTTCTCCAACTGGCTCAGAGATTGCATTTGTCCTTTTCCGGTAACCTCCTTTGAATCCTTCGTTTAGACCCTCTCTATTGGTATTGGCATTGGCTCGAGAGCAAGGACCTTATTTGATCGCTTAGAACTTGATGGAGGGAAACTCACTCGCTCGAGATATGCTTAAGCTAGCTTAGGAAGAGTACTAATTTTATATGCCTTAAAGAGGGGATTCAAAGAGTAGCCTTTTACTAGGGCTTAAGTGACTCGTTTCATATTGCTTACTATGGTCTGGACAGTGAGGAAGGTGAGTTGGAAGATATACCTAATGTCAAATGAGACTTTCTCCTCACCAAATTGAAGCGTGAGCTTAGCATCTTTCACATCGATGACAGCCCCTGCAGTAGCTAGAAAAGGTCTCCCAAAAAAAATAGGAAAGCTCTTATCCTACATCTCCAAGACAACAAAATCAACTGGAAATGCAAAGTTACCAACTATCACAGGGATATCACCCGAAATGTCTGACGGATCCTGATCAGCAAGGTGGAGAGTGATGCTAGTCGGCCGTACATCACCCAATGGTAGTGGCTCGTAGACAGTGAAGGGAATCACAGTAGACCCAAGACCACATAAAGCATGGAAAGTTTGACTTCCTATCAAGCATGGAATACTGAAACTGGCAGGCTCATCTAAGTTGAGAGGTAGCTTATTTGAACGAGTGCACTACATTCCTTAGTAAGAGTAACCAGTTCTGGCTCGTTAATGTTTCGCTTCTTTGCGAGCTGGTCCTTAAAGAACTGTGTATACATCGGCACCTGTAAGACACCATCAAGGATGGGGGTGGTAATCTGCATATCTGTCATCATATCCAGAAACTTTGCAATCTGCTTGTCTTTAGTTGGCTTCACAAACCGTTCTGGAAATGGCAGCTTCGGGTTGACAGGTGAAGCAGATTGATGATGGATCATTAGGAGCAATAGCTGCTGGTGTAGAAGAACTAGGTTGTGCAGCAGAAGTAGTGGACTGTTGAGGTCCCTGCGGAGAAGGTATTGGGCCGGCTAGGGTAGAAGGCAGGTGGTACATACAATGCTGGCATTGGGGAAGAGGATCGGTTGTAGTCTTAGCACTCCGACTAGTAAAGGCTCCACGTGGGTGAACTTCAGGTTGAGGTGGAAGTCTCCCTTGTAGATGGTTGTGAGGCTACCATACGAGTGGTCAATGTTTGCATAGAAGAATCCTTACACCCAATATTGTCACTCCTTTTAGAATACCTGTCTACACCTACATCAGCAAGATGTAGTTTTATTAAGTCGGCTTCCATTCCTTATTCGGAAGGCGTTGGATACTTGATATACGCTATGCTATGTACTCGGCCCACCATTGCGCATGCTGTTTTAGGAAGCATATTTTGGTCCTTATTCAGGGAAAGCTCATATCCATCAAAAACCAATCGAAGTCCAGCTTTATCCCGAGCATCCGTTTTTGCCCCAATTGAAGATCCGACATGACACCCTCTCTTTACCTGTAGTGAAATTGGAACACATTCCTCTCTTTACCTCTTTTATTGAGGAGGTAGACCTTCGGTGTCACCTTGGGGAAAGCTCACCAAAGCAGGATTTCGGGCAGTAGTAGGGGTGGTGAAACTTTAGATGTCAAATGCCACCAATTTTTCTGCTCAAGTTAGAACGTAGTTTTTCGAAGTGAATTGGCCAGTTCCTTTTAAAAGGAGACTGGTTTATTTTTATAAGCGATTGGCTTCACTTTAGATTTGTTATCGTAATTTCTCTTTTATTTATGGGTTGTTATTTCTTATTTCGATTTTTGATAAACGAAACGAATCCAAGCCCGACAAGTAGAATTCCATCCGGTACCTTTGGGGTTTTCTTTTTCCTTCTAGATGACGATGTCACCGCGTCTCCTTATTGTTATTGCGATGGTGACGAGGAACAAAGGGCCGGGGAGATCATCGAAATTACCTCTATCCCGGAGCCAGAGGGGGTCGTCGACACAACGCCAACCCTGGTGGTGGGGCACTTCGAAGGTCTGGAGACCCTCCTTGAGATTCCCCCTTTACCGGAAACGCCACCCGCAGGTCCTTCCTTAGCTCCAGAAGAAAGGGAGCAAGCCCCTTGGCCTAAACCTCGATCCATCCCAGAGTAGCCGCCGGCTGGACGACGGCGAACGGGGGGCAAACTCCTCAAAACGAAGTTCTACTTTGTCTTTGGAAGAATTGGAAGAATCGGACTCTAAGTTTAAAGTAGGAGTAGAGTCTTTAGAGGCTCGCTTAGAAGGAATAAAGAGAAAAAAGCAACTACAAGCGTTCGGGGCTTCTCCTTTTGAGACCGCGAAAGCAGAGCTGGTTACGTCCATTGGGGAAAATTCCCAATTTCGTGTGGGACTGCTTTTGTCTCTAGATGTCAAATGCCCCTTGACGGGCAAACGGGAGGCTCTCGAAAAGACGATAGAGGCCATCTTGAAATGCCAAGGGAAGCCCACAGACTCCCTAGCGTCTCTACTCGACCTAAAATGCGATCTCGAGGACCCCGAAAAACTCGAGACCGCTCTCCGTCCATATTTAGGACGGTTAGGGCGATTTTTTAAGAAATAAAAACCTTCTGTCGATTTATCCACACTTCCATGACTTCTAGAGGAAAGCTAACTGCTTGCTGGCTGGGAGCTGTATGAGCGGTAACGTCCACGTACGGCTCCGTGAGAAGGTGGACGGAAATGGCCTTGTTGTACCTCACTCCCGTCTTCAATGGGGTCTGCTCTTTTTTTTAGGAGAGTATGCCAATATGATCTTAATGAGGTGCGGGGCTTTGCATCTGACATTCGTTGGGCTTTCCTCTGCAGGAGCCCGCGTCCCGGCCTTTTTGTGCAATAAACCCCTCCGACCGAAGACTAGTGATAGGTGGTCCCGCGGAGCTTTCGGAGAAGGGTAGCCTAGTGTGTAAGCATAGCAATGAACCGCGGCGAACCCTCAGACGACCCTTCTAAGATAAGGGGGGAGATCCTCAGTAGTGGTGACCCTTTGACTCTTCCACTGACTTATATATGTACCGAATGCTCATACGGGAAAGTGAACTCCTGGGTATGGAACCTGGGGGGGTTGCTCCGAGAAAAAATCCTTTCTTTCTCGTCCACTCTAGGGGGTGCGGACACACCTGCGCGGATTAGAGGTGACGGTTACAAGAATGGCGGGGAAGTGAAGAGTACCCGACGACATTCAGGGATGAATGTAGACCCATCGGGCGGGGACAATCATTCTGGTCCTGGGAGAGGTGGCGACACCAGTCTGAGCTGAGGGAAGCCAGCCAATTGAGTCACTGAAACGACCGCAGGAGGCGCACCCTAAGCCCAGCTTCTCGGAGCTGCTATTGCGAAATACGGCTTCCTTAATATCCAAATTTCAACAAGGGGGCTGGGCTGCTCGCCTTCATAGAAAGGCGACCGGGCCTAGATTAGATGTTCGCCTTTTTATAGAATAGAAAGAGAAGGTAAAGGGGGGGGGGGGTTTGAAGATTCTTGAAAGAATGCATGGCTTCCTCCTATTCCGCTTCAACAAAAGCCCTTAAAATCCTGCTGCTATGGCAGCAAGGGTTATCCATTTCATAGGCGAGGGTGGGGGAGAAGCAAGCCGAACCTCTGATCGACCCGGACACGTAAAAAATTCTCGGCGCCGAGAGAAAGACGAGATTCAGTAAGTAATTCAGTGAGTGCTTTCTTTTATAAGAAGAGCGTCGGCTTGGAAGAAGAACATGAAATACGAACAACCGCGCTGGTTGTAATAGATCGACTTGAATGCGTCTTCTTGCTCCAGCATTCAAGTTCCATTTCAAGGGAGGACGACGTACCATGATACTTTCTGTTTTGTCGAGCCCTGCTTTGGTCTCTGGTTTGATGGTTGTACGTGCTAAAAATCCGGTACATTCCGTTTTGTTTCCCATCCTAGTCTTTTGCGACACTTCTGGTTTACTTATTTTGTTAGGTCTCGACTTCTTCGCTATGATCTCCCCAGTAGTTCATATAGGAGCTATTGCCGTTTCATTCCTATTCGTGGTTATGATGTTCAATATTCAAATAGCGGAGATTCACGAAGAAGTATTGCGCTATTTACCAGTGAGTGGTATTATTGGACTGATCTTTTGGTGCCAAATGTTCTTCATTTTAGATAATGAAACCATTCCATTACTACCAACCCACAGAAATACGACCTCTCTGAGATATACGGTTTATGCCGGAAAGGTACGAAGTTGGACTAATTTGGAAACATTGGGCAATTTTCTTTATACCTACTATTCCGTCTGGTTTTTGGTTTCTAGTCTGATTTTATTAGTAGCTATGATTGGGGCTATAGTACTTACTATGCATAGGACTACAAAGGTGAAAAGACAGGATGTATTCCGACGAAATGCCTTGGATTCTAGGAGGAATATAACGAACAGGACTATTTCTCCTTTTGGCCATAGCCATAGAAGAAGCTTCTCCTCCAAAGCGGAGGGAGGGGAATCTCAGGATTCCTATGACCCTGCTTATATCTCTTTTTTAAGAGCTCGTTTAGGGTTTTTCCCGGGTTTGTTAGCAAATCTGGATAAACTCCTTTCGGTTCTTAAACCTGAGGAAATTCTATTTCTGGCTTTTCGCTTCCCGCGGATGCGAACATGTATAAATTGCCCCTAAAGAATATCAAAGATATGATTAAAGAAGCAATGGCTACTGAAGAAGAAAAAAGAAACAATCCTCCGGTGGAAGGTTGTGAAGATCGTCGTATGACTCCGGAGGAAAGGACAAAATTGCTTGAAGCATTTTCTTTCCTATGGGATAAAAAAATGAATTGGAACTATTGAGTGGTGTAGGTATCCATCTTAGCAAATACAGATACCGAGGCCCACCAACCTACTACTTGTTGGTTTGGTGGGGAAAGAGGAGTGGGTATGAGGGCTTCTTTCACTTTTTTAGGCTAGTTTACATCATTCCACATGATGATTTGGTTGATAGAGTTATATCGATATATCGAAATAAGTACCCCTTTTGTAATATACTTCGCAGAGTGAATACGCGCTCAATGATGAACCTTCAAAAATGCGTTATGCCGCAATAGGTACTAGTATCATTATAGCAAGTTATTTGACTTCGAATGCAATAATTCCGCTAACAGCCTCTATAATACAATGATAAATAAATGATCAATTCTATTCCACGATGTATTCCTAGTTTGAAAAGAGATGAATGAAGGGCATGATCATTATAAAGTATACCCATTTTTATTTATCCCAGCTGGGTTCTTGTTGAATACCCATAGAGCTCGGATTCCGACGATACGAGCAAAAGCTATGAAAGCATTAGGAAAGGGACACCCGCCTCCATTTTGGATTCGGTCTGTTCCATCTTTTACATTTGGAAAAATAAAGGGATTGGAGCCGCAAATCCTTGTTGAAGAGGATATCGAGCACAAGAGTGAAGAGTGAAGAGTGAAGAGTAGAGGGCGCATTGGATGTGCGCTCCCTATGAACGATGTCCCACTAGAAATGGATCTTCGGAAAGAAGAGTGTTTCTCTTGATATTTCTATTCTATTCTATTTCTATAAGTGAATTATTGATCAAGATCAAATGGAGAAAATGTAGATGTGAAACTATGTTCTTTGAACACCTTCTTCCATGCTATTGAAGCTGGCAAACAGGGGAGTGAGTGAAGAGAGAAGCCATGCCTCTTTCGATGTGAGGCAAGCGATGAACGAGTAGATGCTGCCCTTAGACCAATTTTCTCTTTCGGTAGCTGACACCGAGATGGGCTAGGCTAGGAAACCTTATTCGAGACGATAGGGATGGTAAACAAAGTGATGGGGTATACGTATGAATTGGAATACAAATGAAATCGTTGCCTATAAACATGAACCCGTTAGCGTATAGGAACAACAGCATATGAAAGTTGGGTGGATACTCCTATTTAATTGGTTTAACCAGAAACAGAGGATAGGATTCGAAAAGTCAACCGGAAACCGAGCCCTAACCTTTAATTGAGGAGAATTTCAATACCCCTACTACTCGTATGTATTGGCGTGGGTTCGTATGTAAACATTTGTATTGGCTTAGCAGAGCACTTCGTATCCCGCCACAACCGATCCTTTGCTTCCTTCTCACTCAGCTTTTTGACTCAACAGTCGTTCCCCCTGTTACACAAAGCTACGTATACAGGGGTAGTTGTTCATCCCTTTTGCTCGTGACATATCCCCTCGCTCTGTCTTCTATTCCTTCTGTGCGTTACGTTACTAAGGCCATCGGTCTTATGGAAAGAGAAGGCATATAATCGATTCTTTGACCGACTTTGCTTCTTCCGTGATTCACGTAGATTGGAATTCACTTTCTTTAGGGCATGGCTAGTTTTGGGTTTTCTAAAACCATCGCCCAACTCTTTCTTATTCAGACACGCCAACTGATATGTTGGATTAACAAGCTAGGGAATAATTGGGGCTTATGTGGACCCCTTCCCTTTAATTTAAGAAAGAGGTCTTCCTAGCTGACTTGAAACTAGATCTTCTTCTGAGTTTCGTTCTATATGGCTTGTGAATTGCTGTACTACCTGTTTCACTCTCTTCTAAGGGATCTCCTCCTATGGAGGTATGTAAAGTGGGTTCTATCGCATTTTCCATCTTAGGGCGAGCAATATAAGAAATTCAGGTATCAACAGATACATTGTTTGGGAAAGAAAGTGAAAACAATAGATCCAATTCTTGGTTTTGGGGATGGATTTCTCACAACCCTGAGGTGCTTGCTAATCTCTCGGACGAGTCGATGTCAATAGCAATTCTGATGAAACATCTTAAACATCTTTAGTGCCTTTTGCCTTTGAGCTCAATCGATCAGAAGAAAGGGAATATAACCTGCCCCTCATTGTCCAGGTTTTCTTTGAACAACATCGGCCGGACAAGAACAAAGGTTTTCACCATCGTATTTGCGCTTTGCTGGAACTATGTAAGGTTTACGCTCGTGACTTCACGAGATAGTGATTCTCCTCACGACCACCATTTCATTTACCTTCACCCCGGGACTCAGGAACAACATCTTAGAACCTGTTTTATCCTCTGAACAACCAACAACAAACACTAGAACTAGAGTTATAAACCTTCCGAGATGGCTTCATCTATTGCTTCTTTGTTGTCTTTCTTATCTGGCAGATGAAAACGAGAATCTTTTTCTAGATTGTGTGAGTGGTAAGTTGTGATGGAGAACAGGGGATTCCCAATCCAAAAAAGACTGGCTTCTTTTTGAAAACTTCCACGCCGGCTATGCGCGGGAACCATCCGTTAATCCGTGTGAACCAAGAAGAGAAAATAGAAGCTTTTTACACGCCTGTCTAGCCAATCCAATAGGCTTTTCTTTCGTATAAAAGAAGTTGAAAACGAAACAGAGATAGAAGAGCATAAGCCAACTCTGCATGGAAAGCCCCTCTGGTCAAGAATTTGAGAACAGACTGTTGAAAGAATTCGGGAATCATTATCAGCTGATGGAAGGAAGGCGCGGGTCTACCACCCCTTTCAGTAGCTGAGGCGCTTCGAGCTTGCGTCTCTCACATCCCCAAAAGGAAGAGTTGGTGGATCAGGTCGAACAGTTCGTTCCGTCATCAACTATCAATAGTAAGTACTCTAGAGCTCCAAAATGGCTTGCAAGCGAGGAAACGGCAGCACAGGTTTCCTAGTGCAACGGCATTCGAGTAATAAAAGGGAGACAGACGCACTTTTTCGTTCCAATTCCATGTTTTTTTGCAGTTTGTTAAGGGGAATGAGAAAACAAAAGAGTTTCTTCGATCAAATCTTGGAGAACACTTTGCATTCCACTGCTTCGACCTTGATTTCTTGGCTTTGATGTTGTTATCACAATCAGGTTGCCATAACACGCATTGCTATGTTGAGACAACATGATCTTGAATCAGGATTGGATTGCCTTATCTTATTAGTAGGAAGAGGTGAAGTTCCCTTTTCTTTTCCCTGGGAAACGGTACCTGCATTCCCGTGAGCTTTTCCTATCCCATTGCTCTCTATTCTCTAATTCCCTTAATCAAACAAAGTTTATATACCCTCTGATTTGGGGATCCTTCTTTTCTGCACTTCCCCTTTTCTCTACTTCCCATTGGAGTGTACGGGGCCATTTTGAGATATGGGATAGGTCCGTTTTCATCAACCAGCAGGAGGAAAGCTAGCACATTTACCTTAATCCATTGCACTACCGAGAAGTTTGATGACTTCTCACCTTCATAACATACTTACCAAACCTAGTAAGGGATTTTGTACCTTAATCTAGTGAAAGGTGCACATCCGATCCCTAATCTAGCTCTCTGTGCAGAAACCCATTGGCAAAGAAACGGGTTGATTCTTCGGTTCAAGTGATGGTGGGGGATCAAGAAGAGTGGCTATGTGGGGTTTGAACTTGGACACGGGATTAGCTTAATTTGGATAGTGCATTTTATCACTCCACTGGGCCCTTGGCCTTTCTCCCTATGTGGATGGATGATAAGAAAAATGCCAATCGAACCAAGTAAGGGCTCCGCGTGAAGCATATTATGTAGATCTAGCTGACAATAATAACTGAGATCCTATACAAATAACGCATTAGCGACCCCTTGGATAGACGATTCATGCTACTCGACTCACCATCACTCTTTAGAGACATTCGACGAAAAGCAAGCTTACCAATAAGAAACAACTGGCATGGCAGTATCTTCTATATCTTCTATAATGAATATAATGTGCACACCTGGCTTTAACCAGATAAAATCTAGTACAACGGGAAGAACCGCAGACGATACATCACCTTAAAAGCTACCTATACGTCCGTTTTTATATCCAAACAGAAGCCTCTATAGATGACCCGGAAGACAGACACGAGCAAACATCTCTGCGCAGAAAGCAACCGGGTTCAAACAGAGATTGACTATCTCCTTTTCTTGCTCGATCCTCTGGAAATCGTTTGTAAGGTAGATTTTGCTAATAACAAGTGTGATACTGACGACGTGCTCCTAAGGCGACTGCTTAGTCGACAAACCAACACCTATTTGGATTCGCTTGAGAAGAGCGCATTCTTGAGATGCTAAGGGCTGGCCAAAGGGTTAACTAAACTAATAAGATCTCTTCTTCCTTCTCTTTTATGCTTCAGCGAATCGACTTCTTCTCGATGATGGACATTCCACAGGCATTTCTAGAGTAAGATTCATGTGCAGCCTTTCTCGATCGTTTATTATTCTCGAATAGAAGATGATAAGATGCATACCCCCTCCTCATTAACTATGTTACTTATTTCCTCACAGCCTCTTGATTCAAAAAACCTATTCTTTCAAGGAAAAGACCTTTCTAATTTAGTGTAGTTTTTCACTGACTATTCTAGTGTAGTTTGACTCAAGTATACGTTTTCTGAAGTCTCAGATTGCATGCATTTCTTAAACAGTATTGCACACTACTAACTAAAAAACTAGTACTTTACTGACAGGAAGTTAATAAGTATATAATATGCTTGATCCGCAAAAGAAGTATGCTTTATTTGCTTATAGAACAAAAGTATACGCTTTTTCAGGGAAAGATAGATGGAATAGGGCATTCAGCAGTTTGAAGAGGTAGCCTTTTTCAGTAGCAGTCTTGTAAGCAAGCGCCGTACGTTCAATCTATACTGGCGAGAGTCTTTCCTCTTATAAAGCCTGAGCGCGTTGCATGACTTAATGCCAGCTCTTTATCATACATCTTCTGTAGAACCAATAAATATAAGGGATATGTGTTAGCACATCTTGTTCGTGCTCTGCACCACGTTTTTCCTATATACCGGCAGCTAGCATCCCATCAGTAACCTACGGGCGAGATTTCTTGAGGGGGCCTGGCCATGGTTTTTTAACCCACCCTTTCATTCACTTAAGACCCAAAGCAGAAAAGGTTTGCAATCCATATACTGGAATTTGGTTCCACCGAAGTACAAGGACTAAACTGGTCGACTCCACCGCAGGGTGCGAGATGTTGAGCTTCCTCGACGCCTACTCTGGGTATCAGCAAGTCTATATGGCTGAGGAAGACAAAGAAAAAACTAGTTTTATCGCCCCTTCCTTCTGCTACAAGCGGATGCCCTTCGGTTTGATAAATGCCGGCGCCACATTTAAGCGCCTAATGATCCTCATCCTCAGGTCTCAGTTGGGTCGTAATGCAGAAGTGTACGTTGACGACGCCGTCATCAAAAGCCGCTTGGCAGGGACTCACCCCAAAAACACCTCTTTTTTTGCATCTGCTGAGCAGAACCAATTACCAGATCCTACTTCTAAGCTCTATGCTCTACTTCGGCCTTGCTCTCACTTATGGGTAGGAAGGACAATAAGCAGGAATTCATGTTGGCTAACTATTCTATCCAGGCGGAAGTTGTTTTCATAGGAAAGACGGAAGGTTTTGCGCGTTGGTTGTATCGAATTTCCCTTTCTAATAGCATACACAAATAGATAAGAAAGTTACGATGATGATAAGGTAAATGAAAACCTTTGATTTACCTTACCATCAGTTCTGTCTTATCTCTGTGCCTCCTCTAGCCATTTCATAATTGGATATCGTCATTCAAATCTGTTATGACAACTGTTTGGTAAGCAGGGATTCGAATCAAACAATAAATACCAACTCTAAGTGTGATGGATAGTACCTGGTGCCTAATTTCATGGTATCTTTCTTGGCGCCTACCACAGGAAAACCCCTCCTTCTTTTGGGAGGAAATCAAATGAGTAAAGGTTTCTGCCGACTCCCCTCAAGGAACCACTCACTACTCAACTTGAAACCACGGACCTACCTCCTGCTTTTGACTTTCTTCTTTGTCCCAATTCATATCAAGCATGTCTTTCTCCATCTATAGATAGAGAGAATATAGGATAGGGGCGCTCAAAGCAAATAGGATTCTGTATCTAATACTAATAGGTACTAACCGCATTCAAGATTGACTTGACCTCTTATTTTGGATAGGCAGAAATGCTTACGCCCTAGGGGTTTAAAGGGCCCACTCCCTTTGGTTGACTCATCAGTCTCACCACCTTTTGGAGCTCATCCAA
The DNA here is from genome assembly GCA_032464435.1 of Aegilops umbellulata. NCBI lineage: Eukaryota > Viridiplantae > Streptophyta > Magnoliopsida > Poales > Poaceae > Aegilops > Aegilops umbellulata. The sequence continues at coordinate 596,388,449 of CP136058.1, read as the reverse complement.
CAGTCAGTCTACTTAATCATAATCATAATCAATCCGTTGCTATTGCTATCTATCGCCATACCCACAAGAGGGTAATTTATCCAACTCCCCGTGCAAAAGCAAGTCCCGCGTCAGCAGTGATTCGAGTTGTTCCTTGAGAGCAGGCTTATGGCATTCCAGGTAAACATAACAATATGAGTGAGAACTCCGTTCGGCTTATAAGTACTCGATTGAACCAATTGTTTTTTCATTTCCCAGTAGGTCACCTTGGGCCAGCTGCTGACTTTCTAGAAAGAGACAAGGAAGTCGATTCAACATAAGGGAAGAAAGCATATTTTAGGTTTACTCCTTCCATGTCTAGTAGGAGTGCGTGCTTCTTATTGCCTTTTGAGCAGTAGTTGTATACATTCCTCACTCAGTCTAATTAATTATCTTTCTCCCTACCCAAATACCAAGGGAGGTTTATGAGTCGTATCCTCCTTATGAGATAGCGGAAGTAGCATTAGCGGGAAAAGTAAGCTCCTTTTCAAGCCTTCTCTTTCGTAACCTTTGATTAGTTCCTTAGATGCCCTTAGCAAGAATGATGCAGGAGCAAGAAAGTCTATTTCCTCCGCCTTTCAAGAATCTCGCAATTCAAATAGCACAGTATAAAATGCAATCCATAAGTCATGCTGGTCAATCAATGACAATGATAAGCTCTATAAAAAAAAGAGTCTATTGCTCTTCGACACGTTTTATATCTACTTCAGTCATGCTTTATTGGAGTTATCTGACGCCAAGGAGGAAGGAATAGAGATTAGGATCCTAGCCTTGTTCCGTTTGAAGTTCCTGAGAGGTTACAAAAGAAAGGGATGCTCAAACCAAGGATTTGGAGTCTTATTAGTGCATCAATCTACAGAAAGGTAGGGGGGCATACCTGTGTGAAAATGGAGTGTAAAGCATATTCTAGATATTTCACTTCGAATTTCTTCCTCTTAAAAGAGTCAAGTCCGCAGGGTTCCCTAAATTCCCCAGGAATCAAGTGGGACCAGGAGATCGTTGTTCATTCGGTGGTTGGCCCTCCCCCTAATAAGTACCTACCAAGAATTGGGCCAGTTAGTTCAAGCGGTACCGAATCACAAAGAACAGTTGAGTTTTCTAATTCATCTATTATTCTATTTTTTGCATTTCTAGAATAGCTTGGAGCCGGGACACACATTTCTGCCCGAGTTCCAACAGCAAACCAAATACATTATCGTGGAAAACGAGTTTCGCCAACACAGAAGAGTTTGTGTGCTTTTTATTTTCACATGAGTTTCACATATGTAATGGTTGGTTGGGAGGGTACGGCAAATGACTCTAGAATCTTTCTGGATACAACCACTGAACCGGAAAATGGCCACTATCGTCACCGAGAAAATACTATCTTGTGGACTCAGGCTCTACGTTTATGCCTTAAGGTCTTTCTCCTTACCGTGAGGAGCGGTACCACTTGCGTGATTCTAGAGAAGAAGGCGGTGTCCCGACCACAAGGCGGTTAAATTCCACTGGTGCTTGCTAGCCAGTCAAGAACGACTCGAAGACCGTGGGAAGGTCTTCACGCTACGCCGAAGACGACGATGGCTCCATACCGGGTGGTAATACACAGGTATAGGATTTCCTGTAATGATGTGAAACTGTATATTTCAGAGAAATAGCTCAGTTCGAGAGGAAGGCGGAAACAGTTCCGGTTTTATTAACCTGATTCCTATTCATTTACCGGTAAAGGAAGGAATTATTATCTATTTCTCGAGGCAATTATACTCATATCGACAATATGAACTGCATGAGAATTAGCATATAGAAAGAAAGCTTTACCGAATACAGGTCTAGTAGGTATAGAGCCGTAAGCGTGGTGGGGGTGCCGGTGCTTAGGCAGATGCCCCATTGTTCATGATGTTGCAATGAATCCAGTGGATCATCCTCATGGAGGAGGTGAGTGTTGGGGAACGTAGTAATTTCAAAAAATTTCCTACGCACACGCAAGATCATGGTGATGCATAGCAACGAGAGGGGAGAGTGTTGTCTACATACCCTTGTAGACTGAAGCGGAAGCATTGACTCAAAGTAGAGGAAGTAGTCGTACGTTCTCCTCGCGATCCGACCGATCACAGCACCGTTACTCCGGCACCTCCGAGTTCTTAGCACACGTTCAGCTCGATGACGATCCCTAGGCTCTGATCCAGCAAAGCGTCGGGGAAGAGTTCCGTCAGCACGACGGCGTGGTGACAATCTTGATGTGTTACCGGTGCAGGGCTTCGCCTAAGCACTACAACGATATGACCGAGGTGGAATTTGGTGGAAGGGGGCACCGCACATGGCTAAGGAACGATCCGTAGATCAACTTGTGTGTCCTAGGGTGCTCCCCTGCACCCGTATATAAAGGAGCCAAGGGGGAGGGGCTGGCCGGCCAAGCCTGGCGCGCCAGGAGAGTCCTACTCCCTCCGGGAGTAGGATTCCCCCCCCCCCAATCCTAGTTGGAATAGGATTCATCAAGGGGGAAAGAGAGAGAGGGAGTCGGCCACCTTCTCCTAGTCCTAATAGGACTACGGAAGGGGGGAGGCGCGCGGCCAGCCCTAGGGCAGCCCCTTTCTCCTTTCCACTAAGGCCCACTATGGCCCATTTAGCTCCCGGGGGGTTCCGGTAACCCACCCGGTATTCCGGTAAAATCCTGATTTCACCTGGAACACTTCCGATGTCCAAACATAGGCTTCCAATATATCAATCTTTATGTCTCGACCATTTCGAGACTCCTCGTCATGTCTGTGATCACATCCGGGACTCTGAACAACCTTCGGTACATCAAAATGCATAAACTCATAATAACTGTCATCGTAACGTTAAGCGTGCGGACCCTACGGTTCGAGAACAATGTAGACATGACCGAGACACGTCTCCGGTCAATAACCAATAGCGGGACCTGGATGCCCATATTGGCTCCTACATATTCTACGAAGATCTTTATCGGTCAGACCGCATAACAACATACGTTGTTCCCTTTGTCATCGGTATGTTACTTGCCCGAGATTCGATCGTCAGTATCCAATACTTAGTTCAATCTCGTTACCGGAAAGTCTCTTTACTCGTTCCGTAATACATCATCCCGCAACTAACTCATTAGTTGCAATGCTTGCAAGGCTTAAGTGATGTGCATTACCGAGAGGGCCCAGTGATACCTCTCCGACAATCGGAGTGACAAATCCTAATCTCGAAATACGCCAACCCAACATCTACCATTGGAGACACCTGTAGTACTCCTTTATAATCACCCAGTTACGTTGTGACGTTTGGTAGTACCCAAAGTGTTCCTCTGGCAAACGGGAGTTGCATAATCTCATAGTCATAGGAACATGTATAAGTCATGGATAAAGCAGTAGCAACATACTAAACGATCGGGTGCTAAGCTAAATATAATGGGTCATGTCAATCAGATCATTCAACTAATGATGTGACCTCGTTAATCAAATAACAACTCTTTGTTCATGGTTAGGAAACATAACCATCTTTGATTAACGAGCTAGTCTAGTAGAGGCATACTAGTGACACTCTGTTTGTCTATGTATTCACACATGTATTATGTTTCCGGTTAATACAATTCTAGCATGAATAATAAACCTTTATCATGATATAAGGAAATAAATAATAACTTCATTATTGCCTCTAGGGCATATTTCCTTCAGTCTCCCACTTGCACTAGAGTCAATAATCTAGATTACACTGTAATGATCCTAACACCCATGGAGTCTTGGTGCTGATCATGTTTTGCTTGTGGAAGAGGCTTAGTCAACGGGTCTGCAACATTCAGATCCGTATGTATCTTGCAAATCTCTATGTCTCCCACCTGGACTAGATCCTGGATGGAGTTGAAGCGTCTCTTGATGTGTTTGGTCCTTTTGTGAAATCTGGATTCCTTTGCCAAGGCAATTGCACCAGTATTGTCACAAAAGATTTTCATTGGACCCGATGCACTAGGTATGACACCTAGATCGGATATGAACTCCTTCATCCAGACTCCTTTGTTTGCCGCTTCCGAAGCAGCTATGTACTCCGCTTCACATGTAGATCCCGCTACGACGCTTTGTTTAGAACTGCACCAACTGACAGCTCCACCGTTTAATGTAAACACGTATCCGGTTTGCGATTTAGAATCGTCCGGATCAGTGTCAAAGCTTGCATCAACGTAACCTCTTACGGTGAGCTCTTTGTCACCTCCATATATGAGAAACATATCCTTAGTCCTTTTCAGGTATTTCAGGATGTTCTTGACCGTTGTCCAGTGATCCACTCCTGGATTACTTTGGTACCTCCCTGCTAAACTTATAGCAAGGCACACATCAGGTCTGGTACACAGCATTGCATACATGATAGAGCCTATGGCTGAAGCATAGGGAACATCTTTCATTTTCTCTCTATCTTCTGCAGTGGTCGGGCTTTGAGTCTTACTCAATCTCACACCTTGTAACACAGGCAAGAACCCTTTCTTTGCTTGATCCATTTTGAACTTTTTCAAAATCTTGTCAAGGTATGTGCTTTGTGAAAGTCCAATTAAGCGTCTTGATCTATCTCTATAGATCTTTATGCCTAATATGTAAGCAGCTTCTCCGAGGTCTTTCATTGAAAAACTTTTATTCAAGTATCCCTTTATGCTATCCAGAAATTCTATATCATTTCCAATCAGTAATATGTCATCCACATATAATATTAGAAATGCTAGAGAGCTCCCACTCACTTTCTTGTAAATACAGGCTTCACCGAAAGTCTGTATAAAACCAAATGCTTTGATCACACTATCAAAGCGTTTATTCCAACTCCGAGAGGCTTGCACCAGTCCATAAATGGATCGCTGGAGCTTGCACACTTTGTTAGCTCCCTTTGGATTGACAAAACCTTCCGGTTGCATCATATACAACTCTTCTTCCAGAAATCCATTCAGGAATGCAGTTTTGACATCCATCTGCCAAATTTCATAATCATAAAATGCGGCAATTGCTAACATGATTCGGACAGACTTAAGCATCGCTACGGGTGAGAAAGTCTCATCGTAGTCAATCCCTTGAACTTGTCGAAAACCTTTTGCGACAAGTCGAGCTTTGTAGACAGTAACATTACCATCAGCGTCAGTCTTCTTCTTAAAGATCCATTTGTTCTCAATTGCTTGCCGATCATCAGGCAAGTCAACCAAAGTCCATACTTTGTTCTCATACATGGATCCCATCTCACATTTCATGGCCTCAAGCCACTTTGCGGAATCTGGGCTCACCATTGCTTCTTCATAGTTCGTAGGTTCATCATGGTCTAGTAACATGACTTCCAGAATAGGATTACCGTACCACTCTGGTGCGGATCTCACTCTGGTTGATCTACGAGGTTTAGTAGTATCTTGATCTAAAGTTTCATGATCATCATCATTAGCTTCCTCATTTATTGGTGCAGATGTCGCAAAAACAGTTTTCTGTGATGTACTACTTCTCAATAAAGGAGTAGGTACAGTTACCTCATTAAGTTCTACTTTCCTCCCACTCACTTCTTTCGAAAGAAACTCTTTCTCTAGAAAGTTTCCGAACTTAGCAACAAAAGTCTTGCCTTCGGATCTGTGATAGAAGGTGTATCCAACAGTTTCCTTTGGATATCCTATGAAGACACATTTCTCCGATTTGGGTTCGAGCTTATCAGGTTGAAGTTTTTTCACATAAGCATCGCAGCCCCAAACTTTAAGAAACGACAACTTTGGTTTCTTGCCAAACCATAGTTCATAAGGCGTCGTCTCAACGGATTTAGATGGTGCCCTATTTAACATGAATGCGGCTGTCTCTAGAGCGTATCCCCAAAACGATAGCGGTAAATCAGTAAGAGACATCGTAGATCGTACCATATCTAGTAAAGTACGATTACGACGTTCGGACACACCATTACGCTGTGGTGTTCCGGGTGGCGTGAGTTGCGAAACTATTCCACAATTCTTCAAATGTACACCAAACTCGTAACTCAAATATTCTCCTCCACGATCAGATCGTAGAAACTTTATTTTCTTGCTATGATGATTTTCCACTTCACTCTGAAATTCTTTGAACTTTTCAAATGTTTCAGACTTGTGTTTCATTAAGTAGATATACCCATATCTGCTCAAATCATCTGTGAAGGTGAGAAAATAACGATATCCGCCACGAGCCTCAACATTCATTGGACCACATACATCCGTATGTATGATTTCCAACAAATCTGTTGCTCTCTCCATAGTTCCGGAGAACGGTGTTTTAGTCATCTTGCCCATGAGACACGGTTCGCAAGTGCCAAGTGATTCATAATCAAGTGACTCCAAAAGTCCATCAGTATGGAGTTTCTTCATGCGCTTTATACCGATATGACCTAAACGGCAGTGCCACAAATAAGTTGCACTATCATTATCAACTCTGCATCTTTTGGCTTCAACATTATGAATATGTGTATCACTACTATCGATATTCATCAAAAATAGACCACTCTTTAAGGGTGCATGACCATAAAAGATATTACTCATATAAATAGAACAACCATTATTCTCTGATTTAAATGAATAATCGTCTCGCATCAAACAAGATCCAGATATAATGTTCATGCTCAACGCTGGCACCAAATAACAATTATTTAGGTCTAATACTAATCCCGAAGGTAGATGTAGAGGTAGCGTGCCGACTGCGATCACATCGACTTTGGAACCATTCCCCACGCGCATCGTCACCTCGTCCTTTGCTAGTGTCCACTTATTCTGTAGTCCCTGTTTTGAGTTGCAAATATTAGCAACAGAACCAGTATCAAATACCCAGGTGCTACTGCGAACATTAGTAAGGTACACATCAATAACATGTATATCACATATACCTTTGTTCACCTTGCCATCCTTCTTATCCGCCAAATACTTGGGGCAGTTCCGCTTCCAGTGACCAGTCTGCTTGCAGTAGAAGCACTAAGTTTCAAGCTTAGGTCCAGACTTGGGTTTCTTCTCTTGAGCAGCAACTCGCTTGCCGTTCTTCTTGAAGTTCCCCTTTTTCTTCCCTTTGCCCTTTTTCTTGAAACTAGTGGTTTTGTTAACCATCAACACTTGATGCTCCTTTTTGATTTCTACCTCCGCAGCTTTTAGCATTGCGAAGAGCTCGGGAATAGTCTTGGTCATCCCTTGCATATTATAGTTCATCACGAAGCTCTTGTAGCTTGGTGGCAGTGATTGGAGAATTCTGTCAATGACGCAATCATCTGGAAGAGTAACTCCCAATTGATTCAAGTGATTATTATACCCAGACATTTTGAGTATATGCTCACTGACAGAACTGTTCTCCTCCATTTTGCAGCTATAGAACTTATTGGAGACTTCATATCTCTCAATCCGGGCATTCGCTTGAAATATTAACTTCAACTCCTGGAACATCTCATATGCTCCATGACGTTCAAAACGTTGTTGAAGTCCCGGTTCTAAGCCGTAAAGCATGGCACACTGAACTATCGAGTAGTCATCAGCTTTGCTCTGCCAGACGTTCATAACTTCTGGTGTTGCTCTAGCAGCAGGCCTGGCACCTAGCGGTGCTTCCAGGACGTAATTCTTCTGTGCAGCATTGAGGATAATCCTCAAGTTACGGACCCAGTCCGTGTAATTGCTACCATCATCTTTCAATTTTGCTTTCTCAAGGAACGCATTAAAATTTAACGGAACAACAGCACGAGCCATCTATCTACAATCAACATAGACTAGCAAGATACTATCAGATACTAAGTTCATGATAAGTTTAAGTTCAGTTAATCAAATTAATTAAGAACTCCCACTTAGATAGACATCCCTCTAATCCTCTAAGTGATCACGTGATCCAAATCAACTAAACCATAACCGATCATCACGTGATATGGAGTAGTTTTCAATGGTGAACATCGTTATGTTGATCATATCTACTATATGATTCACGCTCGACCTTTCGGTCTCTGTGTTCCGAGGTCATATCTTATATGCATAGCTCGTCAAGTATAACCTGAGTATTCCGCGTGTGCAACTGTTTTGCACCCGTTGTATTTGAACGTAGAGCCTATCACACCCGATCATCACGTGGTATCTCAGCACGAAGAACTTTTGCAACGGTGCATACTCAGGGAGAACACTTCTTGATAATTTAGTGAGAGATCATCTTATAATGCTACCATCAATCAAAGCAAGATAAGATGCATACAAAAGATAAACATCACATGCAATCAATATAAGTGATATGATATGGTCATCATCATCTTGTGCTTGTGATCTCCATCTCCGAAGCACCGTCATGATCACCATCGTCACCGGCGCGACACCTTGATCTCCATCGTAGCATCGTTGTCGTCTTGCCAATCTTATGCTTCCACGACTATCACTACCGCTTAGTAATAAAGTAAAGCATTACATCGCGATTGCATTGCATACAATAAAGCGACAACCATATGGCTCCTGCCAGTTACCGATAAGTCGGTTACAAAACATGATCATCTCATACAATAAAATTTAGCATCACGTCTTGACCATATCACATCACAACATGCCCTGCAAAAACAAGTTAGACGTACTCTACTTTGTTGTTGCAAGTTTTACGTGGCTGCTACGGGCTTAAGCAAGAACTCATCTTACCTACGCATCAAAACCACAACGATAGTTTGTCAAATAGACTCCATTTTAACCTTCTCAAGGACCGGGCTTAGTCACACTTGGTTCAACTAAAGTTGGAGAGACAGTCTTCCGCAAGCCATCTATGTGCAAAGCACGTCGAGGGAACCGGTCTCGCGTAAGCGTACGCGTACGGTTGGTCCGGATCGTCTCATCCAACAATACCGCTGAACCAAAGTATGACATGCTGGTAGGCAGTATGACTTGTATCGTCCACAACTTACTTGTGTCTACTCGTGCAAATAACATCAAACCATAAAAAACTAGGCTCTGATACCACTGTTGGGGAACGTAGTAATTTCAAAAAATTTCCTACGCACACGCAAGATCATGGTGATGCATAGCAACGAGAGGGGAGAGTGTTGTCTACATACCCTTGTAGACTGAAGCGGAAGCATTGACTCAACGTAGAGGAAGTAGTCGTACGTTCTCCTCGCGATCCGACCGATCACAGCACCGTTACTCCGGCACCTCCGAGTTCTTAGCACACGTTCAGCTCGATGACGATCCCCGGGCTCCGATCCAGCAAAGCGTCGGGGAAGAGTTCCGTCAGCACGACAGCGTGGTGACGATCTTGGTGTGTTACCGGCGCAGGGCTTCGCCTAAGCACTGCAACGATATGACCGAGGTGGAATTTGGTGGAAGGGGGCACCGCACACGGCTAAGGAACGATCCGTAGATCAACTTGTGTGTCCTAGGGTGCTCCCCTGCCCCCGTATATAAAGGAGCCAAGGGGGAGGGGCTGGCCGGCCAAGCCTGGCGCGCCAGGAGAGTCCTACTCCCTCCGGGAGTAGGATTCCCCCCCAATCCTAGTTGGAATAGGATTCATCAAGGGGGAAAGAGAGAGAGAGGGGGTCGGCCACCTTCTCCTAGTCCTAATAGGACTAGGGAAGGGGGGAGGCGCGCGGCCATCCCTAGGGCAGCCCCTTTCTCCTTTCCACTAAGGCCCACTATGGCCCATTTAGCTCCCGGGGGGTTCCGGTAACCCACCCGGTATTCCGGTAAAATCCTGATTTCACCTGGAACACTTCCGATGTCCAAACATAGGCTTCCAATATATCAATCTTTATGTCTCGACCATTTCGAGACTCCTCGTCATGTCTGTGATCACATCCGGGACTCCGAACAACCTTCGGTACATCAAAATGCATAAACTCATAATAACTGTCATCGTAATGTTAAGCGTGCGGACCCTACGGTTCGAGAACAATGTAGACATGACCGAGACACGTCTCCGGTCAATAACCAATAGCGGGACCTGGATGCCCATATTGGCTCCTACATATTCTACGAAGATCTTTATCGGTCAGACCGCATAACAACATACGTTGTTCCCTTTGTCATCGGTATGTTACTTGCCCGAGATTCGATCGTCAGTATCCAATACTTAGTTCAATCTCGTTACCGGCAAGTCTCTTTACTCGTTCCGTAATACATCATCCCGCAACTAACTCATTAGTTTCAATGCTTGCAAGGCTTAAGTGATGTGCATTACCGAGAGGGCCCAGTGATACCTCTCCGACAATCGGAGTGACAAATCCTAATCTCGAAATACGCCAACCCAACATCTACCATTGGAGACACCTGTAGTACTCCTTTATAATCACCCAGTTACGTTGTGACGTTTGGTAGTACCCAAAGTGTTCCTCTGGCAAACGGGAGTTGCATAATCTCATAGTCATAGGAACATGTATAAGTCATGGATAAAGCAGTAGCAACATACTAAACGATCGGGTGCTAAGCTAAATATAATGGGTCATGTCAATCAGATCATTCAACTAATGATGTGACCTCGTTAATTAAATAACAACTCTTTGTTCATGGTTAGGAAACATAACCATCTTTGATTAACGAGCTAGTCTAGTAGAGGCATACTAGTGACACTCTGTTTGTCTATGTATTCATACATGTATTATGTTTCCGGTTAATACAATTCTAGCATGAATAATAAACCTTTATCATGATATAAGGAAATAAATAATAACTTTATTATTGCCTCTAGGGCATATTTCCTTCAGTGAGGGGCGCACGAAAGGAGGTAGACCTTCGGTGTCACCTTGGGGAAAGCTCACCAAAGCAGGATTTCGGGCAGTAGTAGGGGTGGTGAAACTTTAGATGTCAAATGCCACCAATTTTTCTGCTCAAGTTAGAACGTAGTTTTTCGAAGTGAATTGGCCAGTTCCTTTTAAAAGGAGGCTGGTTTATTTTTATAAGAGATTGGCTTCACTTTAGATTTGTTATCGTAATTTCTCTTTTATTTATGGGTTGTTATTTCTTATTTCGATTTTTGATAAACGAAACGAATCCAAGCCCGACAAGTAGAATTCCATCCGGTACCTTTGGGGTTTTCTTTTTCCTTCTGGATGACGATGTCACCGCGTCTCCTTATTGTTATTGCGATGGTGACGAGGAACAAAGGGCCAGGGAGATCATCGAAATTACCTCTATCCCGGAGCCAGAGGGGGTCGTCGACACAACGCCAACCCTGGTGGTGGGGCACTTCGAAGGTCTGGAGACCCTCCTTGAGATTCCCCCTTTACCGGAAACGCCACCCGCAGGTCCTTCCTTAGCTCCAGAAGAAAGGGAGCAAGCCCCCTGGCCTAAACCTCGATCCATCCCAGAGTAGCCGCCGGCTGGACGGCGGCGAACGGGGGGCAAACTCCTCAAAACGAAGTTCTACTTTGTCTTTGGAAGAATTGGAAGAATCGGACTCTAAGTTTAAAGTAGGAGTAGAGTCTTTAGAGGCTCGCTTAGAAGGAATAAAGAGAAAAAAGCAACTGCAAGCGTTCGGGGCTTCTCCTTTTGAGACCGCGAAAGCAGAGCTGGTTACGTCCATTGGGGAAAATTCCCAGTTTCGTGTGGGACTGCTTTTGTCTCTGGATGTCAAATGCCCCTTGACGGGCAAACGGGAGGCTCTCGAAAAGACGATAGAGGCCATCTTGAAATGCCAAGGGAAGCCCACAGACTCCCTAGCGTCTCTACTCGACCTAAAATGCGATCTCGAGGACCCCGAAAAACTCGAGACCGCTCTCCGTCCATATTTAGGACGGTTAGGGCGATTTTTTAAGAAATAAAAACCTTCTGTCGATTTATCCACACTTCCATGACTTCTAGAGGAAAGCTAACTACTTGCTGGCTGGGAGCTGTATGAGCGGTAACGTCCACGTACGGCTCTGTGAGAAGGTGGACGGAAATGGCCTTGTTGTACCTCACTCCCGTCTTCAATGGGGTCTGCTCTTTTTTTTAGGAGAGTATGCCAATATGATCTTAATGAGGTGCGGGGCTTTGCATCTGACATTCGTTGGGCTTTCCTCTGCAGGAGCCCGCGTCCCGGCCTTTTTGTGCAATAAACCCCTCCGGCCGAAGACTAGTGATAGGTGGTCCCGCGGAGCTTTCGGAGAAGGGTAGCCTAGTGTGTAAGCATAGCAATGAACCGCGGCGAACCCTCAGACGACCCTTCTAAGATAAGGGGGGAGATCCTCAGTAGTGGTGACCCTTTGACTCTTCCACTGACTTATATATGTACCGAATGCTCATACGGGAAAGTGAACTCCTGGGTATGGAACCTGGGGGGGTTGCTCCGAGAAAAAATCCTTTCTTTCTTGTCCACTCTAGGGGGTGCGGACACACCTGCGCGGATTACAGGTGACGGTTACAAGAATGGCGGGGAAGTGAAGAGTACCCGATGACATTCAGGGATGAATGTAGACCCATCAGGCGGGGATAATCATTCCGGTCCTGGGAGAGGTGGCGACACCAGTCTGAGCTGAGGGAAGCCAGCCAATTGAGTCACTGAAACGACCGTAGGAGGCGCACCCTAAGCCCAGCTTCTCAGAGCTGCTATTGCGAAATACGGCTTCCTTAATATCCAAATTTCAACAAGGGGGCTGGGCTGCTCGCCTTCATAGAAAGGTGACCGGGCCTAGATTAGATGTTCGCCTTTTTATAGAATAGAAAGAGAAGGTAAAGGGGGGGGGGTTTGGAGATTCTTGAAAGAATGCATGGCTTCCTCCTATTCCGCTTCAACAGAAGCCCTTAAAATCCTGCTGCTATGGCAGCAAGGGTTATCCATTTCATAGGCGAGGGTGGGGGAGAAGCAAGCCGAACCTCTGATCGACCCGGACACGTCAAAAATTCTCGGTGCCGAGAGAAAGACGAGATTCAGTAAGTAATTCAGTGAGTGCTTTCTTTTATAAGAAGAGCGTCGGCTTGGAAGAAGAAAATGAAATACGAACAACCGCGCTGGTTGTAATAGATCGACTTGAATGCGTCTTCTTGCTCCAGCATTCAAGTTCCATTTCAAGGGAGGACGACGTACCATGATACTTTCTGTTTTGTCGAGCCCTGCTTTGGTCTCTGGTTTGATGGTTGTACGTGCTAAAAATCCAGTACATTCCGTTTTGTTTCCCATCCTAGTCTTTTGCGACACTTCTGGTTTACTTATTTTGTTAGGTCTCGACTTCTCCGCTATGATCTCCCCAGTAGTTCATATAGGAGCTATTGCCGTTTCATTCTTATTCGTGGTTATGATGTTCAATATTCAAATAGCGGAGATTCACGAAGAAGTATTGCGCTATTTAGCAGTGAGTGGTATTATTGGACTGATCTTTTGGTGGGAAATGTTCTTCATTTTAGATAATGAAACCATTTCATTACTACCAACCCACAGAAATACGACCTCTCTGAGATATACGGTTTATGCCGGAAAGGTACGAAGTTGGACTAATTTGGAAACATTGGGCAATTTGCTTTATAACTACTATTCCGTCTGGTTTTTGGTTTCTAGTCTGATTTTATTAGTAGCTATGATTGGGGCTATAGTACTTACTATGCATAGGACTACAAAGGTGAAAAGACAGGATGTATTCCGACGAAATGCCTTGGATTCTAGGAGGAATATAATGAACAGGACTATTTCTCCTTTTGGCCATAGCCATAGAAGAAGCTTCTCCTCCAAAGCGGAGGGAGGGGAATCTCAGGATTCCTATGACCCTGCTTATATCTCTTTTTTAAGAGCTCGTTTAGGGTTTTTCCCGGGTTTGTTAGCAAATCTGGATAAACTCCTTTCGGTTCTTAAACCTGAGGAAATTCTATTTCTGGCTTTTCGCTTCCCGCGGGATGCGAACATGTTTAAATTGCCCCTAAAGAATATCAAAGATATGATTAAAGAAGCAATGGCTACTGTAGAAGAAAAAAGAAACAAGCCTCCGGTGGAAGGTTGTGAAGATCGTCGTATGACTCCGGAGGAAAGGACAAAATTGCTTGAAGCATTTTCTTTCCTATGGGATAAAAAAATGAATTGGAACTATTGAGTGGTGTAGGTATCCATCTTAGCAAATAGAGATACCGAGGCCCACCAACCTACTACTTGTTGGTTTGGTGGGGAAAGAGGAGTGGGTATGAGGGCTTCTTTCACTTTTTTAGGCTAGTTTACATCATTCCACATGATGATTTGGTTGATAGAGTTATATCGATATATCGAAATAAGTACCCCTTTTGTAATATACTTCCGCAGAGTGAATACGCGCTCAATGATGAACCTTAAAAAATGCGTTATGCCGCAATAGGTACTAGTATCATTATAGCAAGTTATTTGACTTCGAATGCAATAATTCCGCTAACAGCCTCTATAATACAATGATAAATAAATGATCAATTCTATTCCACGATGTATTCCTAGTTTGAAAAGAGATGAATGAAGGGCATGATCATTATAAAGTATACCCATTTTTATTTATCCCAGCTGGGTTCTTGTTGAATACCCATAGAGCTCGGATTCCGACGATACGAGCAAAAGCTATGAAAGCATTAGGAAAGGGACACCCGCCTCCATTTTGGATTCGGTCTGTTCCATCTTTTACCTTTGGAAAAATAAAGGGATTGGAGCCGCAAATCCTTGTTGAAGAGGATATCGAGCACAAGAGTGAAGAGTGAAGAGTGAAGAGTAGAGGGCGCATTGGATGTGCGCTCCCTATGAACGATGTCCCACTAGAAATGGATCTTCGGAAAGAAGAGTGTTTCTCTTGATATTTCTATTCTATTCTATTTCTATAAGTGAATTATTGATCAAGATCAAATGGAGAAAATGTAGATGTGAAACTATGTTCTTTAAACACCTTCTTCCATGCTATTGAAGCTGGCAAACAGGGGAGTGAGTGAAGAGAGAAGCCATGCCTCTTTCGATGTGAGGCAAGCGATGAACGAGTAGATGCTGCCCTTAGACCAATTTTCTCTTTCGGTAGCTAACACCGAGATGGGCTAGGCTAGGAAACCTTATTCGAGACGATAGGGATGGTAAACAAAGCGATGGGGTATACGTACGAATTGGAATACAAATGAAATCATTGCCTATAAACATGAACCCATTAGCGTATAGGAACAACAGCATATGAAAGTTGGGTGGATACTCCTATTTAATTGGTTTAACCAGAAACAGAGGATAGGATTCGAAAAGTCAACCGGAAACCGAGCCCTAACCTTTAATTGAGGAGAATTTCAATACCCCTACTACTCGTATGTATTGGCGTGGGTTCGTATGTAAACATTCGTATTGGCTTAGCAGAGCACTTCGTATCCCGCCACAACCGATCCTTTGCTTCCTTCTCACTCACCTTTTTGACTCAACAGTCGTTCCCCCTGTTACACAAAGCTACATATACAGGGGTAGTTGTTCATCCCTTTTGCTCGTGACATATCCCCTCGCTCTGTCTTCTATTCCTTCTGTGCGTTACGTTACTAAGGCCATCGGTCTTATGGAAAGAGAAGGCATATAATCGATTCTTTGACCGGCTTTGCTTCTTTCGTGATTCACGTAGATTGGAATTCACTTTCTTTAGGGCATGGCTAGTTTCGGGTTTTCTAAAACCATCGCCCAACTCTTTCTTATTCAGACACGCCAACTGATATGTTGGATTAACAAGCTAGGGAATAATTGGGGCTTATGTGGACCCCTTCCCTTTAATTTAAGAAAGAGGTCTTCCTAGCTGACTTGAAACTAGATCTTCTTCCGAGTTTCGTTCTCTATGGCTTGTGAATTGCTGTACTGCCTGTTTCACTCTCTTCTAAGGGATCTCCTCTTATGGAGGTATGTAAAGTGGGTTCTATCGCATTTTCCATCTTAGGGCGAGCAATATAAGCAATTCAGGTATCAACAGATACATTGTTTGGGAAAGAAAGTGAAAACAATAGATCCAATTCTTGGTTTTGGGGATGGATTTCTCACAACCCTGAGGTGCTTGCTAATCTCTCGGACGAGTCGATGTCAATAGCAATTCTGATGAAACATCTTAAACATCTTTAGTGCCTTTTGCCTTTGAGCTCAATCGATCAGAAGAAAGGGAATATAACCTGCCCCTCATTGTCCAGGTTTTCTTTGAACAACATCGGCCGGTCAAGAACAAAGGTTTTCAACATCGTCTTTGCGCTTTGCTGGAACTATGTAAGGTTTACGCTCGTGACTTCACGAGATAGTGATTCTCCTCACGACCACCATTTCATTTACCTTCACCCTGGGACTCAGGAACAACATCTTAGAACCTGTTTTATCCTCTGAACAACCAACAACAAACACTAGAACTAGAGTTATAAACCTTCCGAGATGGCTTCATCTATTGCTTCTTTGTTGTCTTTCTTATCTGGCAGATGAAAACGGGAATCTTTTTCTAGATTGTGTGAGTGGTCAGTTGTGATGGAGAACAGGGGATTCCCAATCCAAAAAAGACTGGCTTCTTTTCGAAAACTTCCACGCCGGCTATGCGCGGGAACCATCCGTTAATCCGTGTGAACCAAGAAGAGAAAATAGAAGCTTTTTACACGCCTGTCTAGCCAATCCAATAGGCTTTTCTTTCGTATAAAAGAAGTTGAAAACGAAACAGAGATAGAAGAGCATAAGCCAACTCTGCATGGAAAGCCCCTCTGGTCAAGAATTTGAGAACAGACTGTTGAAAGAATTCGGGAATCATTATCAGCTGATGGAAGGAAGGCGCGGGTCTACCACCCCTTTCAGTAGCTGAGGCGCTCCGAGCTTGCGTCTCTCACATCCCCAAAAGGAAGAGTTGGTGGATCAGGTCGAACAGTTCGTTCCGTCATCAACTGTCAATAGTAAGTACTCTAGAGCTCCAAAATGGCTTGCAAGCGAGGAAACGGCAGCACAAGTTTCCTAGTGCAACGGCATTCGAGTAATAAAAGGGAGACAGACACACTTTTTCGTTCCAATTCCATGTTTTTTTGCAGTTTGTTAAGGGGAATGAGAAAACAAAAGAGTTTCTTCGATCAAATCTTGGAGAACACTTTGCATTCCACTGCTTCGACCTTGATTTCTTGGCTTTGATGTTGTTATCACAATCAGGTTGCCATAACACGCATTGCTATGTTGAGACAACATGATCTTGAATCAGGATTGGATTGCCTTATCTTATTAGTAGGAAGAGGTGAAGTTCCCTTTTCTTTTCCCTGGGAAACGGTACCTGCATTCCCGTGAGCTTTTCCTATCCCATTGCTCTCTATTCTCTAATTCCCTTAATCAAACAAAGTTTATATACCCTCTGATTTGGGGATCCTTCTTTTCTGCACTTCCCCTTTTCTCTACTTCCCATTGGAGTGTACGGGGCCATTTTGAGATATGGGATAGGTCCGTTTTCATCAACCAGCAGGAGGAAAGCTAGCACATTTACCTTAATCCATTGCACTACCGAGAAGTTTGATGACTTCTCACCTTCATAACATACTTACCAAACCTAGTAAGGGATTTTGTACCTTAATCTAGTGAAAGGTGCACATCCGATCCCTAATCTAGCTCTCTGTGCAGAAACCCATTGGCAAAGAAACGGGTTGATTCTTCGGTTCAAGTGATGGTGGGGGATCAAGAAGAGTGGCTATGTGGGGTTTGAACTTGGACACGGGATTAGCTTAATTTGGATAGTGCATTTTATCACTCCACTGGGCCCTTGGCCTTTCTCCCTATGTGGATGGATGATAAGAAAAATGCCAATCGAACCAAGTAAGGGCTCCGCGTGAAGCATATTATGTAGATCTAGCTGACAATAATAACTGAGATCCTATACAAATAACGCATTAGCGACCCCTTGGATAGACAATTCATGCTACTCGACTCACCATCACTCTTTAGAGACATTCGACGAAAAAGCAAGCTTACCAATAAGAAACAGCTGGCATGGCAGTATCTTCTATATCTTCTATAATGAATATAATGTGCACACCTGGCTTTAACCAGATAAAATCTAGTACAGCGGGAAGAACCGCAGACAATACATCACCTTAAAAGCTACCTATACGTCCGTTTTTATATCCAAACAGAAGCCTCTATAGATGACCCGGAAGACAGACACGAGCAAACATCTCTGCGCAGAAAGCAACCGGGTTCAAACAGAGATTGACTATCTCCTTTTCTTGCTCGATCCTCTGGAAATCGTTTGGAAGGTAGATTTTGCGAATAACAAGTGTGATACTGACGACGTGCTCCTAAGGCGACTGCTTAGTCGACAAACCAACACCTATTTGGATTCGCTTGAGAAGAGCGCATTCTTCAAATGCTAAGGGCTGGTCAAAGGGTTAACTAAACTAATAAGATCTCTTCTTCCTTCTCTTTTATGCTTCAGCGAATCGACTTCTTCTCGATGATGGACATTCCACAGGCATTTCTAGAGTAAGATTCATGTGCAGACTTTCTCGATCGTTTATTATTCTCGAATAGAAGATGATAAGATGCATACCCCCTCCTCATTAACTATGTTACTTATTTCCTCACAGCCTCTTGATGCATAAAACCTATTCTTTCAAGGAAAAGACCTTTCTAATTCAGTGTAGTTTTTCACTGACTATTCTAGTGTAGTTTGACTCAAGTATACGTTTTCTGAAGTCTCAGATTGCATGCATTTCTTAAACAGTATTGCACACTACTAACTAAAAAACTAGTACTTTACTGACAGGAAGTTAATAAGTATATAATATGCAAACAATCCCTCGCTTGGTAGTTTCCTTTCTTTCCTACCACGCAATCAATCTCTTGCTTACTTAAAACTCTAGTTTTGTCGGACAACCTTGCTTCTTTCTTATAGCAAAGTGCTGAATCCATAAGCTTTCGTCGGAGCCTGCCACCAATCAGTCTAAATTAGTTACTTAATTCCTTAACTACCTAGCTTGCAGAGAATAAAGTAGGCTTTGGCTGAGATACGTAAAGGAGGAATAGTCAACTATACTCCAAATGTGCTTTGAGCAGACAGATGTGTAGGTTGCTAGGAAGGAGGTAAGCGCTTGTCTTTCTGATGTCAAGAAGTAAGAAGAGGTAAAACTCCTAAAAAACAACTTGATCTATGTTGAAAGTTTATGTCAGCAAGCAAAGAGATTGCCTAGGGCGAAAGAAAATAAAAAAGATAATAAGAAAATAAGTGTTTCAAGCCTAAGCAAAAGATAGAATGTTGTATTGCCATAACCTATGTACTTAAGCGAACTAGCGAAGAAAGGCGAAGAATGGCTTTGTTCAAGCCCAAGTCAAAATCTATCTCTGATAAAGCATTCAATCTTTCATCTTTATATTCATTATCTGCAAGTTTCGAGTCCTTCTTTGACTTTCTCCTTCCGGCACTTTTTAGTCATAGTAAAGATGTGCTGTAAGGATCAAGAGTGTACCTTATTTGTTTTAAATTCTGCTTCGCTTTCATCAGCCTTATTATGGGTTTGCCTGAGGGCTGCCTTATATTCTATATACTCCCCTCCCTTTAATATTATTCTATTTAATGCAAGAGTAAGGATAGACGTCTTATTCTTCAGTGTTGAGATAGAATGACTGTAGACCCTCTTCTCTCTTTTAGTTAGCCTTAATTATTCCAATTCCTAATCTATACCATAAAGCAAAGCCCTTTTTGCGCAAGGTTCTCTCCTACGTATACAATTCTCACTGATGGGAGTAATATGCCAGTAACTATAGAAGACTTTATTATTATTCTAAATAGGCGGCAATAGGTCCATCGAGATAAAGTATGACTAATAAGTAGTAATATAGCTAGTTGCTATACATAGACTTGAAGTCAGGGCTTACTCATCCTAATCTTCTCTTTACTACTTAGTTAAGTTTAGTTAAGTTATAGGATCAGAACGAGATTTTCTTTGATTGCCGTTATA
The DNA here is from genome assembly GCA_032464435.1 of Aegilops umbellulata. Classification (NCBI taxonomy): domain Eukaryota; kingdom Viridiplantae; phylum Streptophyta; class Magnoliopsida; order Poales; family Poaceae; genus Aegilops; species Aegilops umbellulata. The sequence goes on along the minus strand of CP136058.1, from coordinate 596,368,660 downwards.
GGAAGTGAGCAAGCAAGCTAGACACGAAAACTCAGGATAGACGCGCTGCTCTTCTAGCTTTGGTTGGAAATAGAAAAGCAAGTTATAGGGCCCATGCTGCATTCCCTCAAATAGCAGTCTTTTTTTTTATGTCTAAAGAAAAGTTGCCTATTAATAAGCAGTCTTCCCTCTTTCATAAGGCTCTAACTTGCGTAAGGAATCAAGGAGCTACAGGAGTATACCGCCGAGTACTTACTATCTTGGATAGCTTTTTGCCTTGCAAAGAGCATAGATTCAACTTCAATATATGTAGCTAACTCTCTATTGCTTTATTGCAATCCGCTCCGCGCCACTTACTCGGGACTATATAGTTCTGTCTTTAGACTTATACTCTTCCTTCTCTTGTTTACTCAGACAGATGAGACTTTCCTTTGCTTCGATCGCCAACTTGCACTTCCTTATTCCACTATTGCGATATCTTTGTCCTGGACAAAGACCAAGAGCTGGTGCAGGTGAAAGAATAGCTTATGGGGCTGGAGTCAAAGGAGCTTTCATAGACATAGAAATCATAATAGAAAGAGCAGGCCTGCAAGCAGCGAGTGCCCTTTGTAAGTTGCGAGCCTGCCTTACCGCCCCCCCTTTCTTTTTTGAATTAGAAAGAAGGGGATGAATTAGAAAGAAAGAGGTCAGGTTATTTATGATCGGAGAAAAGGAAGGGGCGTGGTTGATGTGTCACTGGGGAACCCGTAGGAAGGGGAGACGACCGGCCTCATTCACATCAGAAATCGCCAACATGAACACAAACGAAATCGTCTGAATTTCGTATAGAAAAAAAGGAAACAAGTAAAAAAGCGTGGTCCCCGGGGATAGGTACTTCATCCGGCGCGGTATCATTGCTGAGCGATCGCTCGCTATCTGGAAATGGAGTGTTAGTTTCAAATAGAGATTGTGTGGGTGTGAAGTGTACTGAAGATCGAGGTTTTTCTTCTTACTAACTTTGTCAAAGAGGCTAAAAAAACAATAAATGACCAACGAAACTTCGAGTGAGTAGGATAAGGAGGAGTAGTCGGAGGATCTGAGAAGGGAATTAGAGAAAAAAGAGCAGCAGCTCAGTAATAACACCTAGGCTTTTGAATTAACTCTGCGATTTGGAAGACGGAGGAAATGAAAGTAGAAGAAGTTATCGAAACTCGGAACCACATGTTCAATCTTTTTTTAGCGGTTTCCCCAGAGATCTTTATCATTAACGCAACCTTCATTTTGCTCATTCATGGAGTTGTATTTAGTACCTCTAAGAAAGATGATTATCCACCGTTAGTTAGTAATGTGGGTTGGCTTGGATTACTTAGTGTTGCGCGCCTAGGAGGGCAGCGCGCTTGGGATGCGGAGGAGCTATTATCGCCCAGCTCCCTAACCTAATGCGGCCAGACCGCAGGGAACCTTAGCATGGGGGGACGTCCTAATCCTTTTGCCGCCGCAAGGCCGGCTAATCGTACGCAGCAGGAGCAAGGGAACTCCCCTGGTTTAGGAAGGCACATGAGTCCGAACGCTATTATGTATACGACAATGTATGACCTAGAACGCAACAACTGGTCAATGCCTCTAGCTTTTCGGAGGGGAGAAGAGAAGGCGAAGGCGAAGCAACTGCCCCAACCTCCTCTCGCTTTCTGGAAGATTCTGGTTGTTGCGATGCGCACTTGCCTACGCGTACTCCGCACAGGGAGCCAGGGTGAGGGGGACTAGAATGACTTGGGGCTTGTTTGGGGTCGGGGGTCTGTGTAGTCGGAGGGAGTCGTGCGTGGGACCCCCACTTTTATTAGACCTTAGTGCGGTAGGAGGAAGAGGGGAGGGGAGTGCTCGGTGAATACGCTCCGTGTGCACTAGTTGCTCCTTTTCCGGTGCGTGCGCACATGGTCACCTGGAATGTGGCACTTGCACAACTATTTCCCTTCATTCGACGGCTTGACAAAAGACAACCGGTGTGCACACTTTGTTTTTCTCTTCCTATATACACTAGGATCTTATGCTTCTTTGCGGGGTAATAATGTTTATGTTTTTCTTTTTTTTGGGGGGGGGGGGGTAGATTTTTGTGTGATAACTACATTATTACATTATTACGGGCACAAAACCGTGCAACCTTTCAATTCTCTTCGATTTTAGGGGTCTGGTGGTGATTCTTGATAGGCGTGTTTCTTTACTTCTCTTCATATGCACCGATGTTCCGCGACTTTTTTCCCACCTCCACTCGGTTTTCGTTCTTCTTTTCCGCCACCACATTTTGACCCTTTGAGAAGGCGTGTCTAGCGTTTTCTCCGACCCCCTGCAAGGAAACGACAGTGACTGCGTTGCTATTTCCTTTCTTTGTTGTCTTGAAAAATGTAAGTGGTATGTCCACTTTTTTTTCTCTTCCTATGTTCTTATGTATTTTTGCTGGATAAACATGTTTAATTTGCTTTTGGGATCGTTGATTTTGTGCAGTAACTACATTATTACATTAAATGTAGAGAATCGCGTAGCCTTTCAATTCTCTTCGACTTTAGGGATCTGCTGGCGATTTATGTGCTGCTGACACGCGTTTCTTTGCTTCTCTTCGGTACATATTGGTGTTCTGCAATTTGTTTTCCCACCTCCAGTTGATTCCTTTTCTTTCTCTCACCGTGTCATGACCCTTTGGAAAGGAACGCCAACATTTTCTCTGCCTCCCACAAGGAAATAATAGCGGCAACACATCAACAGTAATAGCATCGAGTCTGCAACAACACGCCACCCTCTCCCTCCGCGTCCTCTCCCCTGACCTCTCATAGCACCGGCGTGTTTCCCTCCCACCATGTTATCTTCCTTGCTATCCACGGGAGTTCGCGAACCGTCGGCCCTAGAACTAGTGCCTCCTATCTGCGTTAGAGTCCCCATGGCTTCCACATCCATCCTTGGTTGGGTGATTTCACGGATACAATGCCACCTGTTGCGGCGGCGACAAATCCCCTTCTTCCGCCAGAATCTACAATTATGGTGAGTACCGACTACAGGTTTGATTTCAATCCAACATTTGCATCTACTCACTGGAAGCATAATAATTGACGATATTATGGCCCTCTTGAGTATGCTTTTAGAGAAGGAGAACATACCTATGGAAGATGAATACTTGTGTCTACACTTTCTTTAGAAGTATAAAAGAATTCAATCTATCCTTCCTTTAGTTTATATTTACATTTATTAAACTTTTGCTATCTTTTTTTCTTCATCCCCACCGATGCCGCCATCGGCTTGCCATCCGCAGTCGGTTTAGCAGCAGGTGGTGAAAAGGCTCGAACTCATCGGGTGCCATTGTCATTGGGTTTATGGGTTTGGGCACATGCTCCAATGCTAGAGACATGGATCCGCCGTCACCATACTTAGTTGGCCGGATGTACTTCTTCATGGCCTCCTCGTCATGTTCACCTGGAACATCGAGGCACCATTTCCTCATGGGACAGCCACGTCGGAGCCAACATGCATGCGGAGGTTAGCAACCCGAGCTCTGTTGAAGGAAGTAGGGAGTGTCATCTTTGCATGGGACTGGAGGACTATGGAGGGGAGGGGATCAGGGGGGGTTACCATGGTGGCGATGTGGGAGGTGGGTGGTTGGGACAGGAGAAGCGAAGGCAAAGCAACTGCCCTCTCATTTTCGGGGAGATTGTGGTTTTTGCGCCGCGGCTGCGCGCTTGCCTATGCGTACTCCACCAGCGCGAGGGGAGACCGGACGGACGGAGTGACGTGGGCCTCGCTTTGGGTCGGAGCAGACGTGCGTGGGGATCCCCTCTTTTATTGGCTCCGTGTGCGTGTGTGCATGCATTCGCTGCCCCGTTTCCGGCGCGCGCCCCCCGCGTACGTGGGGACTCGGAAGAGCGTGGCACTTGTGTTGTTGTTTCCTCTCCTTCACCGGCTTGGCAAATAGCAAGTGGGATGCACACTTTCTTTGTCTTTTCCAAGGTTCTTATTATGTGTTTTTGGGGGTAATTATGGTTACGTTTTTTCCTTTGGGATTAGATGATTTTTGTTATTATGAGTACGTGCATTATTACATTACATGTACAGAACCGCGTAGCCTTTCAATTCTCTCCGGTTCTTGGGGCCTGCGGGTGGTTTATGCGCTGCTGGCACGCGTGTTTCTTTCCTTCTCTTCGAATGCGCCAATGTTCCGCGATTCGATTTCCCACCTCTGGCCGGGTTTTTTTCTTCTTTCTGGCACCGCGTTGTGGCCCTTTGAGAAGGCGCGTCGAGTGTTTTCTCCACCTTTCGCGAGGAAACAATAGCGCATTGCATCGCTGGTAATGGTATCGAGGGTGCAACTACACGCCGCCCTTCCCCCACCTCTCGCAGCACCGGCGCCCGGCGCCCTCCCCACCACATTATCTTCCTCGATGTCCACGGGATTCAGCGGATCGCATGCCCTGGACCCAGCGCCTCCCGGCTGCGAATCCAGACTCCCCACGACTTCCTCATGTGTCCTTGGTTGGGTGGTTTCACGGATACAACATTACCTGTTGCACCGGCGGCAAATCCCCTTTCTTCCATGGGAATCAACTTCGCTAGAGTACTCACTACAAGTTTGATTGCATTCCTGCATTTGCATCTACTTAGTGGATGCATAATACTTGACAATACTATGCCCTCTTGAGTATGGTTTAAGAAAAGGAGCACATGCCTTTGGAACATGAATACTTGTGTCTACACTCTTTTAAAGGTATATAGAAGAATTTAGTCTATACTTCCTTTGGATTATTTACTTTTGACTGATAAAATTTGCTATATTTTTTTCTTCATCCCCACCGACACTACTGTTGGCTTGCCGTCCGCCGCCGGTTTGAAAATTAATATGGATAATAAGAAAAGAACATATATTGCCATGACAATACGTGGGGTACTTCCAGTACCTTAAATAACCACTAGTTTCCTCATAAGCACCTAGATATGATATCCAGGGTCACTAAAGTCATCACGAAGTTACAATCTTATCCAGTCAGAATCCACCAAACAGATTTTTGCAATAGCAATACATGGGGAACTCATCCCATGGAAGGCCATCCACGATATTCAAAATAGGGAACAATATCACTGAAATGCAAGTAGTCTGGCTACCTTCCCTTAAATGCTTAATCTTTAAGGTGAATGATTGGTGCACTAAACTAAAAAATTATATAGGACCTACAACTCATAGTGGGGTCATGCATCAGTGACAGTTATTACCAAATCAGAAGAGCAAAAGGTAATTGGACAAGAGCAACCAAATAGATATTTGAAATCAAGTAAATGTTAGTTTAGCAACTAGATTCCTGAAAACAATGTACATACAACCGAAACATATGTGCACTCATTGGCCTACATAAAAGAGCTCGAAATGTCAATAGGGCCCATTCTTATCAATAGTTGGTCAATGCAACGTAGATAAGAGCTGACACACAAAAATCATTTGATGATGACGACAACAACATATGACTCTAACAACAATAGATGGTCAATGCAACGTACGTGCGAACCGACAAAAGCACTATCTAACAAGACAACGACAATGTATTACTCTACAACAACAAATGGTCAATGCAACGAACATACAAATTGACAAAAACATTATATAATATGACGTCAACAACGTATGACTCTAACAACAACGGAGGGTTAATGCAACGATTATACAAACTGACAAAAACATTATCCAACAAGACGACAACAACATATGTGTTGAAATACAATACGTGGTCAAATGAATGTGTCTTAACTAAGATTTCTTCAAAAACAATTACATGCAAGTGCAACAACGATGTCCACAAATCAGTCTCCGTAAAAAGAGTTCCAGAATGTCAAGATGACCGATTCTGGTGAATCAAAAATTTCCCAAAAGAAGTTGGTCAATGTGACACATATTAGAATTGAGGAAGCGATATCTAACAATGTTGAAGGCATTTTATGACTTAAGTAACAATACGTGTCTAACAATGAAGACGACAATGTATGATGACAAAGCAATATGTATAACAATGAAGGCGACAATGTATGACTTAGAACGCAATAACTTGTCAATGCCTCTCGCTTTCGGGGCGGGAGAAGAGAAGGCGAAGGCGAAGCAACTGCCCCAACCTCCTCTCGCTTTCGGGGAGATTCCGGTTGTTGCGCTGCGTGCTTGCCTACGCGTACTCCGCACAGGGAGCCAGGGTGAGGGAGACCGAAACGACTTGGGGCTTGTTTGGGGTGGGGGGTCTGTGTAGTCGGAGGGAGTCGTGCGTGGGACTCCCGCTTTTATTAGACCTCATCATGGCAGGAGGAAGAGGGGAGGGGAATGTGCGGTGAATACGCTATGTGTGCATTCGTTGCTCCTTTTCAGGCGCGTGCGTACATGGGGACCCGAAATGTGGCACTGGCACAACTATTCCGCTTCTTCCGATGGCTTGACAAAAGACAACCGGTGTGCACACTTTCTTTTTTCTTCCCTAATACACGGTTCTTATGCTTTCTTGCGAGGTAATAATGTTGATGATTTTCTTTTGGGAGGGAGATTTTTGTGTGATAACTACATTATTACATTATTACGGGCACAAAACCATGTAACCTTTCAATTCTCTTCGACTTTAGGGGTCTAATGGTGATTCTTGATAGGCGTGTTTCTTTACTTCTCTTCTACGAACCGATGTTCCGCAATTTGTTTTCCCACCTCCGCTCAGTTTTCCACCACGTTTTGAGCCTTCTAGAAGGCGTGTCAAGCGTTTTCCCTAACCTTCACCCCCACAAGGAAACAACACAACAGCTTTGCTATTTCCTTTCTTTGTTGGCTTGACAAATGGAAGTGGTATGCCCACTTTCTTTTTCTCTTCCTGTTCTTATGTATTTTTGCTGGGTAAACATGTTTAATTTGCTTTTGGGATCATAGATTTTGTGCAGTAACTACATTATTACATTACATGTACAGAACTGCGTAGCCTTTCAATTCTCTTCGACCTTGGGGGTCCGTTGGCTATTTCTGTGCTGCTGACACGTGTTTCTTTGCTTCTCTTCGGTACATATCGGTGTTCTGCGATTTGTTTTCCCACCTTCAGTCGATTGCTTTTCTTTCTCTCACTGTGTCATGACCCTTCGAGAAGGCACATCAACGTTTTCTCCGCCTTCTACAAGGAAATAATAGCGGCAAGGCATCAACAGTAATAGCATCGAGGCCGCAACAAGACACCACCCTCTCCTCCGTGTCCTCTCCCCCAACCTCTCATAGAACCGGTATGTTGCCCTCCCACCATGTTATCTTCCTCGCTATCCACGGGAGTCTGCTAACCGTTGGCCCTAGATCTAGTGCCTCCCGTCTGCGAGGTTAGACTTCCCATGGTTTCCTCATCCATCCTTAGTTGGGTGATTTTACGGATACAACGTCACATGTTGCAGCGACGGAAAATCTCCTTCTTCTGTCAGAATCAACAGTGATGGTGAGTACCGACTATAGGTTTGATTTCAATCCAACATTTGCATCTACTCACTGGAAGCGTAATTATGCTGTTAGAGAAGGAGCACATACCTATGGAAGATGAATACTCATGTCTACACTTTCTTTAGAAGTATAAAAGGGCGCCACCGTCGTTGGGTCTATGGGATTGGGCACATGTTCCAATGCCAGCGACATGGAGCCATCGTCACCGTATTTTGTTGGCCGGATGCTCTTCTTTGCGGCCTCCTCCTCACGTTCACCTGGAACATCAGGGCACCAATGTCTCCCACAGCAGCCACGTCGCAACCAACATGCATGCGGAGGTTAGCGACCCGAGCTCTATTGAAGGAAGCAGGGATTGTCGTCCCGGTTGTGGTCGTGCACATGTTTTGCATGGGGTTGGAGGACTATGGAGTATGTGAGATACTAGTTATGCAGCCCAAACGACTCCCTTGCCGCCATCACTCCTTACTGCTTAGACGAGGTACTCATCTCAATCATTCCTCACATAGAAAAAGCAGAGCTCCTACTTAGAACAAACATGCTCAACAACTATCATAAAACCATAAATCCCATGTTTCCCAAAGCACAAAATTTTGTTGGCAAATAGAGGTTACATATTTGAGCGGTGGTATCTTGGAATGGTAGGGAAAATGAATGGGTGAAAGAAATGGTAAACTCACTAGATGGTAAGTTTATCCATCCAAAAATGGGAAATATGAAATAGTTGGATGAAACGATGTCACTTGCACTGATATTTCCTTTCTTTTACTGTCTTGATAAGTGGTATGCACACTTTTTCTTCTTACAAGGTCTTGGTGTGCATTTTTTAGGATTGTGGGTTCTTGTGTATAACTATGTACATTGTTATTGTTACATGTACTAAACTGCATAGCCTTTCAATTATCTTTGCTTTTTAGGTCTGCTACTGATTTCTATGTTGCTGACACGTGTGTTTCTTTAGTTCTCTTTCTACGTATGTGATTTCGAGTGGTCCTCTCCAATTTGTTTTCTCACCTCCAGTCAATTTTGTTCTATGCACACCACGTAATGTGACCGTTTAAGAAAGCACGTCAAACCATCTCCCCTCCTTTAGCAAATGAAGTAAAGAAGTAACAATGACAAAACATTTCCAGTAATAACAATGGTGGAGCATCAACACATAACCCTTTTCTCCGCGTCCTCTCCCTCGACTTCTCACGGAATCAACACAGCACCCTTCGCGCCACGTTGTCTTCCTCAATGTCCATAGGAATCAGTGGTGGCCATAGACCCGACATTGCTCGTCCTCCCAACTGCGGGATCTAGAGTCCCCATGGCTTCATCATCCGTCTTTGACTGGGTGGTTTCATAGATACACCGTGACCTATTAGATTGTCGACAAATACTATTCTTCCATCGTATCAACATTACAGGGGAATATTGATTCCAATCCAACATTGGCATCTACTAGTGGATGCATAGTAATTGACGATACTAAGCCCATTTTTTAGTATGCTTTAGAAGAGAAAAACATACCTATGGATGAAAAATACTTGCGTCTACACTTTTTTAGAAGTATTTACAAAATCAAGTCTAAACTTTGTTTAATATTATTTTAACTTGGTACTGATCATAAATGTTATCTATTTTTTCTTCATCCCCACCAGTGCCGCCGCGTCCGCGCGTTCCCGCGGCTAGAGGCGGGGTCGAGAAGGGCCAGGGCGATGCAGGCGGACACAGCGCGCGGCCAGATCGGTCGATAGGCTGCCAGCAACCGGCGCGGGGCGCCGCGAGCACGCGGAGGCAGAGCAGGTGGAGAGGTGCGTTGGTGCGCGACTGTGGAGGTGCGCGAGAAGGAGAAATAAGACTTTGGAGAGAATTGTTGTCGTCCCCTCGTCACGCGCATAGGTGGTGAGCTTGTATGAGTTGAGCACGGCGCGTTCAGGTGCGGCCTCGTAGTTGAAGGAAGGGAGGGGAGGAAGGGCATGGTGGGAGGTGATGCGGGATACGAGATCACCGAGTGTGACCGTGGTGCAGGACGCGACCTCGGCGGCCTCGACGAGGAAGAGCGGGAGGAAGGTGGTGTTGGGGGTGCCGGGATTCCCGGTAGTGGCGGTTTTGGCTATGAGGAGGATCTCCTCGGTGCGGGTGGGCAAGAGGCCGAATTGGACGACCATGGAGGTGATGACATTGGAGGTGGTGGCAAGCTTTGGCTCGCGGTAGGGGGTGCGGACGAGCGCGCCCCGAGCCCGGGTCTGGCTACACCGAGCCCTCGTCGTAGGACCAGCCCCTAAAACCCATCGGACGGGTGGTCGGCGACCAACGCGGCGGGGAGGGCAGGTGCCTAGGGCGGCGACTTGAGGCCCAGAAACGGTGTGGGGATTTGGTCGGAGTTTTTTCTGAGCGGGCGTGATTTTGGTGGTCTGAACGGGAGGGATGGAGCAGAGCATCCGTGAGCTTACTGAGGCGAAGAGCCCATGGGGCACTTTATAAATCAGTGCCCAAGAAACATGAGAGGGCCCACAGCACCTAACTAGCACTGTAGATGATGACGCATGACGGGCGTGCAGTGTCCACCTATTCATCAATAGTGTCTTACAGCATGGCATGACAGTCACATCCATGCAGGTCGGACCCGACATCGTGGTTGACTTTGGGCGGCCGGCCGGCTGGAGCGGCTGGCTGCGGGCGTGAGCCGGGGCAGCCGGGCACCCTGCCCGACTCGATGTCTTAGGACTACTCGGGGGTCATTCCCTCGACAATTTCGGTGTGTTTATCTTAATTCCTTTTATTTTATTTGAGTCGCTGTATGGAGAAGACTATGTAAGAATTGTTGAGTGTCTCTCATATGCTTGGTTGTTAATCTAACAATGGCCCAATATTTCCTTGTCTTCTCCTTTGAGTAAACTGTTTGCAGATTTCAGCTTAGTCCACGACACGCTTGCACTATTATTATTTTCACATCATTCAGTCATGCAAGTGAAAGGCAATAATGATGATAATTTTGATGAAGTGATTGTAGCAAAGAAAAGCTAGTATGAACTTCTCTTGTTTTTATTTTTGTAAATATGTTTAACTTGGTAGCCTTGATTCAACATATTATCACCTATCATGTGCACTTATCATGCTTAAGTAGTGCAAAATGATTTATCTCGATTCAACATATTATCACATATTAACGACGAGGAGGTGTTCGTGACCGGCGGGAACAGCGTGCTGAAGCAGCTGGACGACGCGGCCAAGGCGCTGGCGTTCCCCCAGCAGGCGAGGGAGCTGGCGGACAGGGTCATCCGCGCGCAGCCGGAGTCCGTGTTCGTCGCCGGCCCGCAGCAGCAGCGCCGCGTCGCCGACATGTGAGCGACGATCTCCAGCGTGCGCATGCGGTTCGTGGAGCTGCATGCATGCATGAGTGTACATGTGACGGGAATAAATAGCTAGCACGGTGCTGCCTACTGCAGTACTACGTGCGTGTAGCAGAGGAGAGGAGAGACGATGCTCTGTGTACGGATGTGCATGCTTGTGTTCGTACGCGGTTATGCATGCATGCACGTGAGTTTTCTATGCATGCATGCTTGTGTTCGTGTTCGTGCTTGTGTTCGTGCGCGGACAGGGCCCATGTCTCCGCCAACAAGTGAATTGCGAAAAACATCGACATTGAAGGCTAGGGTTGCAGAAACCACACTTCTACAGTTTTGTGCCAAAACCCACTAATTCCGAGGCTAATTTTTTGCAAAAAACACTAGCTGACGGATTTGGCTCATTTGATGACGATTATGACAGGTCGAGCCCACAAAAGCTGACGTGGCTTGCCGGCCGGACGAGGACGTGCGGGGGCTCCTGAACGGCGGCGGGATCGGGCACCTCTGGAGTTGGCTGTTTGTTTGTTCGAAGGAGTTTTTTGCAAAAAAAAGTCTACAGCATTAGTCCGAACCGTTATGCCACATCAGCTTTTGTGGGCGCCACATGTCATAATTGTCATCAAATGAACCAAATCTGTCAACTAGTGTTGTTTGCAAAAAATTAGCCTCGAAATTAGTGGTTTTTGGCACAAAACTGTAGAAGTGTGGTTTCTGCAACCCTAGCCTTCAATGTCGATGTTTTCTGCAATTCACTCCTCCGCCAACACCTCCCCCAATCCCATGAGGCCCACACAAATCGCCCTCCCACCTGACGATGCCCATGCCATTGACAGTGGAGCACCTATAATCTCTAATTCACTTGTCCTGCACGAGAGAGACTGGTAATTGGAATGCCCAGTACCGTCAAACAAAAAGAATATATAAACACTATTCTGATCACGGGATCAGAATAATATTCTGATCACAACCTGACCTGCCCCGATAGTAATACGTTGAACTTCACTCTGAACTAGGTTGAACTTCCGCCAACATTGCCCAAATGGGGCTTGCCATATACCGTTGGAAATTTATGGACACCAGTATCATGACCCAAGTTAATTTTTTGACAAAATGTAAGCGGTTTAAGAGCAGTTTTGAAAACCGTTTTCTCTTCGCACAAAAAACGTGATTCGTATTTTCGATCGCATTTCTAAACCGTCTATCGTAATGAGGCATATAATATGGCGTTGGAAAGCTGCTGCAAAACCGCTTCTTCCACATGTTGAAAGTTTTCTCAAATTCCATATGGTTCAAGAGTAATTTCAAAAAACGTAAAATTTTATAAACCGAACAGCTGAGTTCGTTTTTTCGATGTCATTTCTAAACGGCTAATCCAATGGAGGCATATGATACAGCGTTGGAAAGCTTATGAAAATGCGATACTTTTTCGTCTTGAAAGTTTTTTTTTTCTAATTTTGAATGGTTTAAGAGTAATTTAGAAAATGGTCCAAGTCATACCGAGTTCGTATTTTCGAGCTAATTTTTTAACCGTTCGTCCAAATGCAGCAAGTGATATGGAGTTGGAAAGCTTGAGCAAATGCGAAACTTTTTGGTATGTATTGTTTCTCCCAATTCTTTACGGTTTTAAGTCAGTTTCGAAAATGGCAAAAAAAGTATTTTTGCTGTAATTCCTACAAACTTTATCGGAATGTGGCAAATAATATACCGCTGAAAAGCTACGGAAAATGCGAAACTTTTTCATGTTGATGGTTTTCTCTAATTCCTAGCCGTTTTCAAGTAATTTCGAAAACGGCGGGATCATGCGTTCTGCCTATATCGCGAAACAGATTCTTCGAAAATGCACCCCGTGAAGAACCTGAACTTCTCGGCGCGTGTACCTGAACTTTACTCTGTTTTTCATGTGATTTTTTTGATCATAGGTCTCCATCCACTGCTCGTAACTCTCCATGCACTCACCGGAATTGAGCAAGTGATATACCGATGGAAAGCTGCTGTAAACACGCAACTTTCACGTGTTGATCATTTTTTCATACTCGCGACGATTTTGAAAGTTCTTCATCTCAAATTCATTCACTGTAGTAGTCGAACTTCTTGCTGTTTTCACGTTGAAATTCTGTGGTGTATTTTCGTTTGTAATTTTGTCATCCATTCGTCGGTGTTACACAAATCATATTCCTTTTGTACAAATCTCTCTCACAATATTTTTTTAACTTTCTCCGACGAAGGACTTGAACTTACACAAATGATATTACTGTCATTTCGAGGTAAATTAGAAAATGGCGAGATCATGATTTCTTCGTTCATCGTGAACGGAAATGCACTGCGCGAAGTAGTTGAACTTCTGGAGCATGTCTGTTTGAACTTCACTCTGTTTTTGACGTGTTGTTTTTTGCACTGCGTGAAGTAGTTGAACTTCTGGGGCATGTTTGTTTGAACTTCACTCTGTTTCACTTTATTGTATTTTTTTTATAGGAAATACAAACCATGTAGTACGTGAACTTCCGCTTGTTATGGCTTTGAACTTCTCTCTGGTTTGAGAGAATTATTTTAAAACACAAAAAACAACATGTTTTTTTATGTATTTCGGATGTCTAAATACACTGTGATCATCTCTCACAAGAATTTTTTGAACTTTTCCTCACCGGACACTTGAACTTGTAGCAACCATTTTTTCCGTTTATGAGTTGTTTTTAAAAGTGCAAAAAATGGCTTTGTATTTTTAATTTTTTGAACATGTAAATCTAGGTTTTAATAAACTCCGAACTTCTGTGTTATTTCAATTTGAACTTCACCTTTTTATATTTTGATTAAAGAATCGTAATCAATTTCTATACGGAAAAAATAGAACATGGAAATACAAGGTGGACCTCTCTCGCAAGAATTTTTGAACTTCCCCGGAAAGAGCACTTAAACTTCTTTCATCAAACCATAAAGCTTTTATTTTTCTCTTCTTTTATTCTCACCTTGAATGCATTCCATGCAGTACTTGAACTTCTCGTTTGTTTTCACTATGAACTTCTGTCGCACTTTATGTATACGTTGAATCACACCCAATTGAAGGTCAGACGTGATTTTTTGCCATTTTCAAACATGTAATTGGAGGCAGGATGTCCTGCAGTATAACTTCTTCTGCTAGATTCATCTATTTTGTGAAAAATCTGAATTTTTCATAGACATCGAACTTCACCATTTTTAAAATTTGAACTTTTTAGTTTTATTGGTTAGTAACGGGGAAAATACTTTTTTATACAAACAATGATACCGCATCGTTATTTTAATTTCAACTTCTAGTTTTTATAGAATGGGGAAAATTAGTTTTTATACAATCTTTTGAAATGCTCCTCTTTCTAATTTGAACTTCTCTGTTTTTTTACAAACGGGGAAAATCCGTTATAACAATTTTTGAACTACTTTTTTTAACTTCTTGCTCAAATTTTTTGAACTTCCAAATTTGTCTTTTTAGATATTAAAACTTATTTTTTTCGTTGACCTGCTTTGCTTTTTAAATTTGAACTTCTTATAGGCGCGACATTTTTATGCAGTTTTTGCTTTTCGGTGAAATGGCCTAAGCGGTCCCTTTTTTTATTTGATGATTTTTCTTCTGTACGTGGTACACGTGAACTTCAGAATTTCTGAAACATGAACTTCGCATGCTTTGAATTTTTTTTCACGAAACTCAATAGTTTTTATTCTTTGAATTCCATGATTTTTCTGTTTACTTTTTTTTGGTTGAACTTCGATGTTCGTTACACCTGAACTTTCGAAACCACACCTTTTTATACACATTTTCCCTTGAATCCAACATGTGCAAAAACAATAGGAAAATTTGGGTCAATTCTCATAAGCAATAGGACAAACATTTAGAGGGCACCCATAATAGTTTTTTTTGTTCTATTCAGTGTACTACGCACAAGCACATGCACAGCACATCCACACACAAATTTGTCTCGCCTAAAATGAAAAAGATTTCAGTGTCACAAGACGACCACATTAGCATCACGAATTAGAGAACATGTACTTTTTAGTACATCTTTTTCAGAAATCCACCTTTTTTTTGTCTATGCAAACTTCAATTTCTTTTAATATATGAACCTCATTGTGAATTTATTTTATTTCTGCACATGATTTTCGTACACAAAATTTTTATCGTGTTACATATTTTGAACTTCTTCATTTCTTATTTTTGAACTTCTACCTCTTTCTCCTATATACACAAAAAGAACATAAAAATCAGCCATTATTTGACAAAAAATACACACAGAACGCGCGCGCGCACACACAATGTTCTTGTAAGTATAACGTGAAACGGGTAGATGCCATCAACTCATACACAAGAACAAAGAAAATCAAAGATCTATAAAATGGTCACACATAAAGAGAGAGGATGAGATCTTCCGCACACATTTTTTAGGAGATTTGACGCAAGCTTTTTGTTGTTTGCACATAGCAAATCAGAGCGGGGTCACACACAAAATGAACAAAATAAACAGAACAATCAGGGAGGATTGTATTGATTGTAGAATCTGCACAAAAAAGTGTCCTTGAACTTCTGGGGGAGATGGACGAGAACGACGATCATAAGGCCACACAGGCCAAGAACAGAAGAACCAGTGGGAGGCGGAGAGGTGCCGCACCAGCGGCTGGCGCCAGCAGGGGTTGAGGTGCTTTTCGAGAGCAGGGCAGCGGGGAAGAAGCATAGGTCGTGGGGACGCGTCACCGGCGGAAGGTGCCTGTGGAGGGAAGAAGGTCGATGTGGCAGTTGCTGGAAGGTCACGGCGGCAGGTGGGGATCCGGGGCGGCCGCGGGATGGGGCATGTGCCGACTGCGGTGGGTAGTCGAGCCGGATCTGGGAGGAGGCCGCCGGAGGTGTTGCGGGAGGAGGCGCTCTAGGGATGTGGACCGGCGGGTGGATGTGGCAGCACGATCAGGGAGAATGGAGACGGCGGCGGCGTGATCTGGGGCGGCGCGATCCGGGGAGGACGGCGGCGGCTGCGTGATCCAGGGAGGACGGCGGTGGCTGCGCGATCCGGGGAGGACGGCGGCGGCTGCGCGATCCGGGGAGGACGGCGGCGGCTGCGCGACCCGGGGAGGACGGCGGTGGCGGCGCGATCTAGGTGGGATGGCGGCGGCTGCGCGATCCGGGGGAGGACGACGGTTGCCCGATCCAGGGAATAGATGCGGGGATCGATGGGGTGGGGGTGGATCGTGTTGTTTGGTCTTTTTCTCTATAACGTGCGTAGTTGCGGGAGTTCAGGAACACCACCACGGGTCCTAGGGGTGTTGTGATCCAAATAATTATTCTAATCCTCGGATTAGAATAGTGTTGTCCTATATATATAAAACAAAACTCCTCCAGGAAAACTGATTGTTTGGAGGGCACCCGTGGATTCGGCTAGCCATGCCTTGTGTTTCTATGATTGTGGGGGAGTTAAACTTTTCATTCTGCATGGGAACCCTGATACGTCTCCAATGTATCTATAATTTTTTATTGTTCCATGCTATTATATTATCCATCTTGAATGTTTTATAGCATTTATATGTTATTTTATATGATTTTTGGGACTAACCTATTAACCTAGAGCCCAATGCCAGTTTATACTTTTTCCTTGTTTTTGAATTTTATAGAAAAGGAATACCAAACGGAGTCCAATTGACTTGCCAATTCACGAAGATTTTCTATGGACCAAAAGAAGCCCCCGAAGCAAAAGAGTTGGGCCAGAAAAGTCCCGAGTCATCCACAAGGGTGGAGGGCGCGCCCTACTCCCCTAGGCGCGCCCTCCTACCACGTGGCTGACTCGGAGACCCCCACTGACGTGAAACCGACGCCAAAAATTCATATAAATATAGAAACCCCCGAAAAGAAACCTAGATCGGGAGTTCCGCCGACGCAAGCCTCTGTAGCCACAAAATCCAATCGGGACCCTGTTCCAGCATCTTGCTGGAGGGGGGAATCATCATCGGTGGCCATCTTCATCATCCCGACGCTCTCCATGAAGAGGAGGGAGTAGTTCACCCTCGGGGCTGAGGGCATGTACCAGTAGCTATGTGTTTGATCTCTCTCTCTCTCTCTCTCTCTCTCTCTCTCTCTCTCTCTCGTGTTCTTGATATGGCACGATCTTGATGTACCGCGAGCTTTTCTATTATAGTTGGATCTTATGATGTTTCTCCCCCCTCTACTTTCTTGTAATGAATTGAGTTTTCCCTTTGAAGTTATCTTATCGGATTGAGTCTTTAAGGATTTGAGAACACTTGACGTATGTCTTGCGTGGGATACCCGTGGTGACAATGGGGTATTCTATTGATTCACTTGATGTATGTTTTAGTGATCAACTTGTGGGTCCAGTGACCTTGTGAACTTATGCATAGGGGTTGGCACATGTTTTCGTCTTGACTCTCTGGTAGAAACTTTGGGGCACTCTATGAAGTACTTTGTGTTGGTTTGAGTAGATGAATCTGAGATCGTGTGATGCATATCATATAATCATACCACGGATACTTGTGGTGACATTGGAGTATCCAGGTGACATTAGGGTTTTGGTTGATGTGTGTCTTAAGGTGTTATTTTACTACGAACTCTAGGGCTGTTTGTGACACTTATAGGAATAGCCCAATGGATTGATTGGAAAGAATAACTTTAAGGTGGTTTCGTACCCTATAATAATCTCGTCGTTTGTTCTCCGCTATTACTGACTTTGGAGCGACTCTTTGTTGCATGTTGAGGGATTGTTATATGATCTAATTATGTTATCATTGTTGAGAAAACTTGCACTAGTGAAAGTATGAACCCTAGGCCTTGTTTCGAAGCATTGCAATACCGTTTTCGCTCACTTCTGTTACTTGCTACCTTGCTGTTTTTATATTTTCAGATTACAAAAATCTTTATCTACCATCCATATTGCACTTGTATCACCATCTCTTTGCCGAATTAGTGCACCTATACAATTTACAATTGTATTGGGTGTGTTGGGACACAAGAGACTCTTTGTTATTTGGTTGAAAGGTTGTTTGAGAGAGACCATCTTCATCCTACGCCTCCCACGGATTGATAAACCTTAGGTCGTCCACTTGAGGGAAATTTGCTACTGTCCTACAAACCTCTGCACTTGGAGGCCCAACAACGTCTACAAGAAGAAGGTTCCGTAGTATACATCAAATCCCAATAATGTGTTTATCATGGAAGATGTTGAAATTCTTTGTCGTGACGTTGACAGGAAAAGCACACCACTCAAAAATGTATTCATCTCTGTTTTAAGCTTTGAGCTCTGGCACCGCTGCAAATCTCCGTTTCCCTTTGTGAGGGGCCTTTCTATTTACATTCATGTTATTTACTTGGGTTTTTATCATTTATGCCACTAGTTGTGTCCCACTACTCAGTTTTGCTATTCGAAATTTTTTACATTTCCCATTGAGTCATCACATTATCATTCAAGAACCAACATAGAGAGCACTATTGTTATTATTAGTTTAACATGTATTGAGTCTAGTTAATGTTGGAAATGAGCATGAGTGGATCTCTTCTAGCATGTATTACAATGTTTAGCTGTTGCTTCAACTTCAGAGGTCCTACGCATTTATGTTTTGCATTCTTTGAAAGGGCTAGCGAGATATCATGTTATCATATTATATCATGATTATTTTGACAAATTGTTGGCATTTGAGATATGTTATTATTGCTCGCTAGTTGATTATGCTATTGATATTAGTAAATGTGTGTTCTAAGTGTTATCATTCACATGGTTAGATCATGATATTTGCTGAAAACTTGGATACTATTTAAGCTTATATACAGATACAAAAACAAAAGAGTTTCTAAAAGTTTCTAATTATCACTTTCAGTTTATGAAAGGACAAGGAATGATTTAAACTTGGGGCAGTTGATACATCTCCGTCGTATCTATTTTTACAAACACTTTTGCTCTTGTTTTGGACTCTAATTTGCATGATTTGAATGAAACTAACCCGGACTGACGCCACTTTCAACAGAACTACCATGGTGTTATTTTTGTGCAGAAACAAAATTTCCTAGAATCAGACGAAACTTTGTGGAGACTTTTTATTGAATAAATAAAAAATACTGGAATGAAGATCTACTAGAGAGGACCCACCCGTTGCCCACAAGGCAACATGGCACACCTACCCACGCCCCCCACGCAGGGCGCGCCTTTATGTCTTGTGGGGCCCACGAGGCTCCATCTGGCCTAATTCCAAGCCTATAAATTCTATCTTCCCGAGAAAAAATATAGGAGAAGAAGTTTCATCATGTTTTACGATACATAGCTATCGCCACCTCTTGTTCTTCATCAGCAGGGGTGTTTTGGAGTCCGTTCGGGGCTCTAGAGAGGGGGATTCATCGGCGTCGTCTTCATCAACAATTCCGTGACGCTCACCACCAGGAGTGAGTAATTTCTTCGTAGGCTTGTTGCACGGTGATGGAGTTGGATGAGATTTATCATGTAATCGAGTCAATTTGTTAGGGCTTGATCCTAGTATCAACTATGTTCTGAGATTGATGTCGCTATGACTTTGCTATGCTTAATGCTTGTCACTAGGGCCAGAGGGTCATGATTTCAATTCGAACCCTCTATGTTTTCATGAACATATTTGAGTTCTTGATCCTATCTGCTAGTTGTATGGACTTGTTATTGTTCTGGATCATAGACCCTAAGGTGATAATAATTGGGATACTCTCTGGGGATGACTGTAATTCGAGGAGTTCATGTATTTACCATGTTTTAATGCTTTGTTCCAGTTCTCTATTAAACAGAGGCCTTAATATCCCTTAGATTACCTTATGGACCCCGATGCCATGGGAGGGTAGGACAAAAGATGTCATGCAAGTTCTTATTATAATCATGTATGACTATTTACGCAATACATGTCTACATTGAATAGATGAATTGAAGTTATTGTGTATCGCTCTATATTGTGACTATTATACGATGAATGTCATCCACAGAAATATCCATCACTGATCCAATGCCTTGTCTTCGCTAAGTTACTATAGTTGTTTCTATTGTTACAATCACTACAAAATTGTCACCGTTACTATTACTATTGCTATTGTTACTCCTACCATCAAACTATCATACTACTGTGCTACTAAATACTTTCTTACAAAAATATTATTTTCCAGGTGTGGTTGAACTGACAACTCAACTGCTAAGGCTCATAAATATTCTTTGCCCCCCTTGTGTTGAATCAAAAAAATTGGATGAAATACTACCCTTGAAGACTGTCTCGATCTCCTATACTTGTGGGTCATCAAATATCACCAACTGAATCAAGAGCAAAGCAACTAGTAGGTGAAAACAAATATGGAGAGCAACTCAAATCAACCACATATTTAGTATTATTAGTACAATGTTGCTTCCTCAATTGTTTCTTCACAGATCTCCGTATTTGTCTATCATGGACAACAAGAGTATGAAATGAGACATATCAATCTAAATATCTTGATGGTGTAGTGAGATATTTACCCTAGGTAGCATGAATATGAGAAGGGGGTTTGATTATACATTACACTATAGAAGATTACTCATCGTAATCCTCTCCCGTCCAGCACCTAGGAGAGGCTATCGGCTAGAGTGACTCATAATGTCTACCTAACCCGTGAGCAAGCGCCCGAATCCTCGCTGAGCAATAAGGGAAGCGAGGCGAGCGACACGACATCTGAATCGTGTGCACGCCTCTCCCTCTCCTTGTATTAGGCACAATGATTTCTCCAATATCCGGTATCTGCTGCTCAACCAACCCCGGTACAGACATTGCCATTACTTCTCCCACCACAAATTCCTCTGGATTTGGAGAAAACATCACATGTGATCTGTATGCAGCCCATCTCCTCCTCTGCCCCTGATCCGCCGATTTCGATTGAATCATAGCATAGTGAATGAGCTCGTAGGAATAAAGCTCCATCTCTGGACATCCTTGTTCGCTCCGCCGTCATTGCCGAGATGGAAATTCTAACCGAGTCCTCATCGAGCATCTCCATGTTTGGAAACTATCCACAGAACTCTTTGAACTGGGCCATCCTCACCACATCCCCCACCGCCATGTACCATAGCCCACCATGATGATCATCTCCGTTCCCCTTCTCCGTCTCCCCGAGCTTCGTCTCTCTGCCCATGGTGACGTGGACTAGAGAAGAGGAAAACCCTTTCCGCAAGTAGCATGTGATGTGCATGTATATTTGTTTCTCATAATAATTACGAGTAGTAAATAAATAAAAAAGATGAAAACAAAAATTAGATGTCAAACCGCTGGGGGGAAATGTTATCTTGAGTCAACAAAATTTCCAACAACATGAGACATGGTCCCCATTCTTTAGTAGCCATTTTTTCTACTGCTAGTAGGCGTCACTCGGTCATGACGTCGGTCGCCCCCTCGTCCATGTCCTATCTTGGTCCTGTCCACTCCCCTCATTGGACTACGCTGAGCTGAGTGTCACTGAATTCCAAGCTGTAACGTTCGACCAGTGCCATGATGGTGGGCTGGTGGAGAACGAGGAGTGCACCAACCAAGCCGCCTAAGGCCAGGTCCACCGCGCGACCCCATCCTGTCCGGCCCCGTCCTTTTGAGGTAAAACGAACAAACCAGACGGCCCAGCGCGCAGGAGCAAACAGACTTTTGTCCGTTTTATGTCCGCTTTCGACCCATCCCCGACCCAAGTTTGCGCCGCTTTTGGGGTGAACGGATACCACGCAGACGCGCAGGCCGTCTGCATGTGTCCTCCCATGGCCCGCCCGTCGGTGGCATAGGGCGGGCCTTTTTCTATCCGCCCCTCCCTCCCTCCGGTCGCACCCCTCCACTCTTTCCCACTCTTCCCCTTGCTGCCGCCGCTACCATTGCTGCCGTGCAGTTCAGACGCGCGCTCGCCCAACCCTTTCCCCTTGGCGCCGCCGAGCTACCCAACCACGGCCACCTGGTTTGCGCACCCGCCGGCTGGATTTGGGGCGTATCTGGTCGGTCTTGAGCTTGCCGGACTGTGGGAGGCCGGGCCGCGCCATGGACTGGCCGGGCACCTCACCGGAAGGCCCTGGCAGGACCGCAAGGCCACATGGAGGCAGATACACGAATGGCGGTCGACCGGACTCGGTGCTTGCCCAGAAGCTCGTCGGCGCACCGTTGCCACTCATTAAGTGGGACCATTGCCCAAGGATGGTCGTGTGCCGCGTCTCTACAACGCCGGAACATCCCGGATGGGTGTTCATCAAGTGCTTAAACGATGGGGTATGTGCTCTTTTTAGCTTCGGTTTGTGCTCTAGATTTGACTAGTCGTGCTAACTTCAAATTTTATTGTGTAGCATGGATGCAAGTTTTGGTATTGGGAAGAAGAGTACATCAATATATTGATAGAGAAAAAATTAGTACATGTTCGTGCACTTTTAGCTAGAATAGAGGCTGTAGATGAGACAAGTACACTTGTTGCTAGATTAGAGGCTAGACACGAGACTAGGTGTGAGGAAGCAACATCGACTTCTGGCTTGAAGAAGAAAGGAAGATACCAGATCAAGCCTCCTCCACAGATCAACAATGAGTGCATCGAGAAGGCCCTAACCCAACTCAAGGGAGCAGTATCTTCTAAAATGTATTCTTGTGATTCTTGTTTTCTTTGGTCTTGTTTTACAAGTCAAAATGTGATGATGTATTTTTCATGTACCAAAAATGAATGATGAAAAAAAGTTAAGGACTTGCAAAGAAAAATGTATGCGGACAGGATGTAGCCGGGATGCGTCCGCACGCTGGGCGCACGGCCACCGCATCCCAGGACATGCCCCGACATGACTCCATCGCCCTACCCAAACGGACAGAATCCGGACAAAACGGACGTCCGTTTGAGGTCGCGCGGTGAAGTTGGCATAACCAGGGTGTGGAATAAATCTCATGCCCCGCACAAACAAACCTGTGCATCTACATGGAATTTAGAACATGTCCCAGATAACCAACACAAGCCTAGGCACAACCAAACCCCAAGGAATTGTGAGTGGGACCCTCACTATTATGAGACCTCGGTGCAGCGGGAGGGGGAGGGGAGGCTTGCTCCTTTTCTAGAACCCGTGTATGTGGGGAGCCATAATGTGGCACTTGCGTTGATGTTTCCTTTCTCTCGCCGGTTTGATAAATGGCAAGTGGTATGGACACTTTCTTTTTTCTACCTACTAGGTCCTTATGTTTTTATTTCATTTTTTCAAAAAGGGGACTCCCCGGCTCTGCATCAGAACGATGCGTACAGCCAAATTTTATTAAAAAACAAATAGTTCCACAAAGGTCTTAAAGTCACAAAGAAAGTAAAGAAGAGCTCACATAGAGCCTAAAAAAAGTAACCATAGCGCCACAACCGGCCGACATAAACAAGATAAGGAAACTAATTGCCTATCCTATTACATGACCGTCATCCAAACCGGTTGAAAATATTCCGTGCTACCATCTCCCACCGGATAGATACAGTAACCAAACTCTCCCCGGCCTCCGTCGGAGTGAGTACCGACCACATACAGATGAACGCAGTGGCTCGGAAGATAACCTGCAAAAAATGAAAATTTGTTGTTCTGTTAAAAACCAGGTCATTTCTGCAGTTCCAGACTGCCCACAATAAAGCACATACTCCTACGCGAATGTGTCTCGCTGTATCGGCCCCTATCACATTAAGCCACGTTCCAAATAACGTGTTGACAGAATTCGGAGAAGTAATATTAAAGGCTATGTGCAACGTCCGCCATAGCACTTTTGCCAGCGGGCAGTCAAGAAAAAGGTGTTTGATAGTTTCATCCCGATCACAAAAACTACACCTAGAAGGTCCTGTCCAGTTGCGCTTTGCCAGATTGTCCTTGGTTAAGATGACTTGTTTATGTACGAACCACATAAACACTTTAATTTTCAACGGAACTTTGACTTTCCAAACATGCTTGGAACTAGGAATGGAGCTAGAGTTGATAACATCGAGATACATTGATTAACTGTAAAATCCCCATTCCTAGTAAGCTTCCAACGCAACTGATCGGTCTGTTGAGACAGTTGGACCTCCATCAGTCTACTCACTAAATGGAGCCATGCTTCCCAACGATTACCGGCTAGCGTCCTCCTAAACTGAATATTGAGGGGGATGGACTGAAGTACTGTTGCAACATACACATCCTGTCGTTGAACAATACTATAGAGAGATGGGTATTGAAGCGCGAGGGGTGTCTCTCCTAGCCAAGTATCCTCCCAGAATCGCGTATTGGCGCCATTTCCAATTATAAACTTTGTCCTATTGAAAAAGGCTGACTTGACTCTCATCAGCCCTTTCCAAAAAGGCGAGTCCATCGGCCTAGTTGTCACTTGGGACGATGTTTTGGAGTATAGATACTTGCTACGGAGAATCTGCGCCCATGTGGCATCACTCTCTACAGAAAACTTGTACAACCACTTGCTGAGAAGACCTCTGTTCTTGACTTCGAGATTTTCAATACCAAGACCCCCTTGGTCTTTTGGACGACAAATAATATCCCATTTAGCGAGTCTGTATTTTGTTTTTAGCTCATCACTCTGCCAGAAGAATCGGGATCGATAGAAGTCCAGCCTTTTCCTAACTCCAACTGGAACCTAAAAAAAGGACAAGATAAACATAGGCATACTTGTGAGAACCGAATTAATAAGAATTAATCGGCCTCCGTATGACATGAGCTTGCCCTTCTAGCAACTCAGTTTCTTCTCAAATCGATCCTCAATGCACTTCCATTCTCTGTTTTTCAGCTTACGATGATGAATTGGTATACCTAGATACATAAAAGGTAAAGCCCCCAATTCGCACCCAAACAATTGCCTATAAGCCTCTTGTTCCTCCTTGGCTCTTCCAAAACAGAACAATTCACTTTTATGAAAGTTAATCTTTAACCCGGTCAATTGTTCAACACCAGCTTCATATTTCTCGCTTTTACCAAGTCATGCTCCATAAAGATGATAGTATCATCGGTGTATTGTTAGATGGACACACCTCCATCCACTAGATGAGGCACCAAGCCACGCACCTAACCAGCCTCCTTAGCCCTTCCTATTAAAATTTCCAACATATTCACTACAATGATGAACAAGATGGGAGACATCGGATCACCTTGTCTCAGGCCCTTATGTGTCTGGAAATAATGACCTATGTCGTCATTTACTTTAATTCCAACACTTCCTTTTTGCGTGAAAGATTCAACCCGTCGTCGCTAGGTTTCATCGAAACCTTTCATATGCAAGGCCTATTGAAGGAAAGGCCATTTGACTTTATCGTACGCTTTCTCGAAATCCACCTTGAAAACAACTCCATATAGTTTTTTCGTGTGAATTTCGTGGAGTGTTTCATGAAGGACCACAACCCCTTCTAGGATGTTTCTGTCCGTCATGAAAGCAGTTTGGGAGTGCTGCACCACAGAATGCGCAATCTGCGTGAGCCTATTTGTCCCAACCTTGGTGAAATTTTTGAAACTAACGTTAAGAAGATAGATCGGCCTGAACTGCTCAATTCTCACATCCTTTGTTTTCTTAGGAAGCAGGGTTATTGTTCCAAAATTCAGGTGAAATAGCTGAAGCTGTCCAGAGAATAGATCATGGAACATCTGTATCAAATCCCCCTTAATAATATGCCAACACTTTTTCTAAAACTCCACCGGAAATCCATCCGGCCTTGGAGCCTTATTATTTTTCATCTATGAAATGGCTTCAAACACCTCTTTCTCCGAAAATGGGGCAGTCAAAATTTCATTCTCATCAGTAGCCAGCTGAGGAACATCCTCAATCCTAGACTCATCCAGGGACACACAATTATCTTCTGGAGGCCCAAACAACTGCTTGTAATATTCGGTTATGTACAATTTTAGGTTTTCCTGGCCTAAAATCGTTCCTTCGTCTTGTTCAAGATGAAAGATTCTTTTCTTTCTGTGCTTGCCATAAGCAATCATGTGAAAGAATTGAGTGTTCGCGTCCCCCTGGACAACCTTGCGAACCTTAGCCCGCAACACCCACTTCAATTCCTCTTGACGGAGAAGCTCTTTCAATCTCATCTCCGCCTCAATTTTAGCATTAAGCTCCGTGGTTTGTAGGATCGTGGACTCGACTTTTAAATCTAGGGACCGAATAAATCCCACTAAGATGCTTAGCCCGCCCACGCAAGAAACTCCTCAAGTGTCTTATCTTGTTCTGCCAGCGCTCAACCGAAGTCCTACCTCCTGCATCCTTAGCCCATTCCCTGGCTATCAGATCCAAGAAGCCTTCTCTTTCAAACCACGCCAGTTCGAATGAAAAAGAGTTTTTGTTCCCCATGTGGGTTGCCTCATCGGAGTACACCAGTGAAGGCGTGTGGTCAGAAATTCCACGGGACAACGCCTGGACCGTTACCAAGGGAAATTTCTGCTCCCATTCGACGCTTGCAAGGACTCGATCCAACTTCTCAAACGTCGGGTTTGGCAAGGTATTAGCCCATGTGAACTTTCTACTTGAAAGCTCTATTGCTCTCAGATCCAAGCTTTCAATAATGGTGTTAAACATGAACGACCACCTGCCATCGAAACTATCATTGTTCTTTTCGTCTCTTCTTCTAATAATGTTGAAATCACCCCAACAAAAATTGGAAGCTGCTCGGAACCGCAAATCCGAACAAGATCCACCAAAAACTCTGGTTTGAGTTAGGGTTGCACGACACCATATACCGCCACGAGTGCCTAATTAAACCCATTGGCCTTTGACCTAACCCGAAACTTCACTGCAAAATCTCCCATGACAACACTTCGCACTTCCAGTGATTCACATTTAACTCCAAGGAGGATCCCACCCGATCTTCCTCTCGAAGGAAGGCAATGCCAATCAAAATCGACACCTCCCAATAAAGTACTGAGAAACTGTGGGGAAAAATTATCTCTACCAGTTTCCAAGAGAGCAATAAAATCCAACCTTTGCTCAATGGACGCGTCGGCAAGAAACCTTCTTTTACACTAATAGGAAAATGCTTATAGGTAGACAGTTAGCAGTAGCGTGGGTTATATACCCCGCGCTACTGGTATTTACCAGTGGCGCCTGGTAAAGAACGCGCTATTGCTACTTAATAACAGTAGCGTTTGTTAGCTTGGGCCGCGCTGCTGTTACGTGGGCCGCAGGGCAAAAACGGTAGCCCACTTAGCTGTAGCGTTTGCTTTGAACGGGCGCTACAGCTAGTGGGCTTAGCAGCAGCACCGACCCGTACACAACGCTACTACTACACAAAAAAGCAAAAATAAAACCGGCCCCTCACCCCTCTCACTCTCACATCGATCCTCTCCCTCCGCCCGACGCCGCCGCCGCGGTTAGGGTTCCTCCCCGGCCGCCTCACCCCAGCCGATGGTGATGCCGCAGTAGCACCCCAGCCACCACGCGTGCCACCAGCGCCGCAGGTAATGCTCGTCCTCCCCTAAGCAATGCTCCTCCCCCTCTTGCCGCCCCTACGCGGCGCTCCTCCCCCCTCTCGCCGCCCCCTCTGTTACCGGCCGCCTCCCCACTCCCCTTGCTGACCCATATGGATTAATAGGATTAGTATCACATATGCATCTGTAGATTCTACTGTTAATTAGTATCACATATCATGTTATATGTTACTAGATCTTAGGATTTGGCATGCACACTTGAAGTGTTGTTCGTATATGCTTTTATGGGCTATTAAGTCAAGTGAGCACTTGTAGTGTGCTGGCCTTTCATGATTCAGGGGTTGGTACTTTGATTCTTAATTAATTTTAGTTACTTGGGTTGTTAGTTGAGTGAGCATGCACACTTGCATTGCCCCTTTTATAGGTAGCCACTAGATATCCAATTCGGCTCCACGGAGCATTTGCTCTTACACGCTCAAAATGGTTTTGCAAATGTAAAAAAAAGAAAAGTTTAGATGTACATGTTCATGTACAAATGTTATATGAAATTTGAATTCACACAGGCTCTGGGCTCCATGGGAAAAACTTGGCCCGAATTTGGCTATTTTTGAACTACTTTTGCTTGTGTGCTTGCGCAATAATGGCAATATGCCATTCAGCTTATTATTAGGCTCTGTTTGGGTTAAATGATCTCTATTAGGTTATGACTGTCTGAAGTTAACTACAATTTAGTTGTAATTTTGTTTGCCATGTGAACCTGTTGTGTATTCTCTATGGTCTGAACCTGATGTTTCCTGTTTTCCTTTGTATATTATTCAAAATCTGTCAAATTCTAGCCAACTTTAGGGAAATGACGCCACCACCACCACCACCACCACCATGCCGACGGTGCAAGTCAAGGTGCGCCAGCAGCCTTGCAACTTGCACGCTGTTCGGCATCTACTACAAGTCAAGTTTTCTTCATGCGGCGGTAATAAATTATATGAAACTAGTAACCAATATTTTGTTTTTAGTGTTATTGGCATTAATGCATCGTGTATATATCATTTTGCTTTTTGCACACAGATCGTCCCATGCAATGTGAGATCAGAATTCAACAACCTGACCGGAGACTCTATGACCTTTGAGGCTCCTGGGGGCCCTACACTATGGAGGTCGAGAAAGGATGAAATATGATGCAGGTGGGAGGAGATGGATGGGTCCGTTTCATCACCCACATGCGTATCACCGGTGGTGAGTTGATCAGCTTCTCCTTCAGAGCAGAAAGACCCAAGTTGGTCATGATTTATGTCAACAAAGCAGAAGATGATGAAGATGATGAGGATGATAACAACCCACTTGGTGAAGCGATCGTTGCTCAAAGAATGAGGTTGAGCGAGGAGGAGGTGTACAACCTATGGGACATCATTCCGCCACGTGCTGACTTCGCCGGGTGCCATTCGTGACCCGCCTGACAAGTACCATGGTTGATCGGCATATCATGGTATGTTGCATTTACTGTAGTAATTTGTTTATATGAATTATTGTTATACTTAGTGTAGAGTCTGATGATATATATGCTTAGTGAATCTTATGTACTCAGTAAATCCGATGATCTATATGCTTAGTGAATCCGATGATATATATGCTTAGTGAATCTTATATGCTTAGTGAATCCAATGATATATATGCTTTATTGCTATACTTAGTGTAGAAATGTAGTACTGTCTTTTGATAGTGTAGAATGTGTGAGGCTACTTATTAATTGATATGTTTTTCTTATTTAGAAATTGCCAAAGAGCCTATCTGAGAGTTTTGGTATCAAGCCTGATGAAGAAGGCTCTGCTGGAATACGCCTTACCGCGAGGGGCTCCATCACCACTTGTGCGTATGGCGTGGACACGGACGGTCGCACACACTTTAGCTCGGTTGGGTGGAAGAGCTTCCTCGTCGGCAAGAATCTTCATGTTGGACAGGCAATCCTAATTACTATCAGGAACACCCACCACCCAGGCTTGAGGATGAGGGTCGTCATCGATATCATCTAGAACTACATATGCTTGTGAGATCTATCCATGCATGCGTGTGGATGCTGAACCATATATATGCTAGTATGACTACCTAGTAGACTTATCAACTATGATCTATCCATGCATTGTTGACTACTATATATGAGTTTGTGAGATTGTGTGGTTATATTAAATGTGGTATTTGTCGTTAATGCTTGTGAGATGGTTCTGTGAACTTAGTTTATTTGCACTGGACTTGTCTTGATTTAAATGAATATTGCCTCTGACTCTTTTTTTATTTTTAATTTCTATTTACCTAGTTGTAGCGCGGGGAGAAAATAGGGCGCTACTACTATGTGATCATAGTAATAGCGTTGGTAGAGAAAGAGGCGCTACTACTAAGTATTTTAGCTACAACGCTTCTTTAGAAACGCGCTACTACTAAATAATAGCTGTAGCGCCCTAGCAGTAGCGCTGGTGCCCGCGCTACTAGTAGCTCCGAAACCAGCGCTACTGGTAAGCATTTTCCTAGTAGTGTTAGCCAAGTCTTTCAGACCTCTGCTATTCCAAAAGATTCCTTTCATATTTCTTCATGAGTTTTTTTCGTAGTACGGATCCGAGCACTCCTGCGCACTGCCAAAGCAAGGTATATCTTCCGCTTCCACGTGCGTTTAGGTTTGTTTTGATCCTCCACCCGGTCCTCATAGCCAGGCTCCGTGGATCTCACTACTGCAGCTTCGAAGTGTCATCCTCTTCCTCTGACTCAAGAAGGGATGGTGCAAGATCCGCACAGAAATTATCGAGCACCCTAACTCCCAACGCATCTATATCGGAGTCATTCATGGGTTTGACTGCTGCTATGTTTTGAATCATTTATAAAGCACCTTTCGCTTCCAAATCCAGGATATCATTTATAGATTTTGAAATTTCACTATCATTACTACCTAGTGAAACTCCTAGTTGATTTGCATTATTAATAATCTCATTATCAGAATAATGCAAAATGGAATTAGAAGTGTTGACCGACATACCAGAAGTGACCTCAATGTCACGAAGCTTGGCCGCCCAGATGGCGCACCACTTCTGCATGTCATCAACCTCCGGGTGATCCTGGAGGCGGCATCTCATCCGTCGCCCCTCAGATACCGGATTCGGAATGCCGCCAAATGCGATTACCTCCTCCCGAGTGGCCCTGCTTGGGGTAAGGCTGCCAGCCCTATGCCCCGCGTCCTGCCCGGCAGCAACACACTCAGTGGATACTGCCGGGCCCTCTCCTTCATCAAAGAGGTATAATTTTTTAACACGCACTCAGTGGATAGATCGGACAATGACGTTTCCTGCTGTGACATATCATAGGAGGAGCGTACGTCCGACTGTATCCGGAGACCTGGCCGGCCATGCACAGGCTAATCCGGCCCCGGACCCTACTACAAGGATTGGGGTTGATGCGGAGGCAAAGACGGACTGTAATCTCCCCAAGGGTTTGGATAATGTATCCGTCACCAACTCCGAAGTGGAGAGTGCGATGAATCATCGGCGGTAGAGAGTGCCTATGCACGACCCAAATTTTACTGAAGAGGCATTCAACGCTTTCATCTCAGCGGATGCATACATCCGAGCTGCTCGGGATGGACTTGCTGGAGCCACTCACCAGCTTTTAAAGGATATGCGAGTAAGAAATTTTGTGCATATTTAATAATCATATGCCAGTAGCCCCCGAGTCTTAAAGCAGTTAGCCCAACTGATTTAAGGGTTGTCAAATCATCAGGTACTCATGGAAAATAACACATTATCCAAGGAGCTAGAAGAATGCCGAACTAAGCAAACTGTTGCCACCGCCGAACTGGAAAATTTAAAGAAATCCAAGAAGGCACCTGTTGGTCAACGTGTATTAACACGGACCATTAATGAGAAGAACAAACTACATGATGGAAACATCAAGCAAGCAGAAGAATTGAAGGACGTAAGATCCCAACTATCGGATGCCTTGAAGGAGAACAGAAAGCTGAAAGGCGGCATATTCAGTATGTTGGAAATATGCCCTAGAGGCAATAATAAAAGATTATTATATTTCCTTGTTCATGATAATTGTCTATTATTCATGCTATAATTGTGTTATTCGGAAATCGTAATACATGTGTGAATACATAGGCCACAATGTGTCCCTAGTGTGCCTCTAGTTGACTAGCTCGTTGATCAACAGATAGTCATGGTTTCCTGACTATGGACATGGGGATGTCATTGATAACGGGATCACATCATTAGGAGAATGATGTGATGGACAAGACCCAAACCTAAGCATAGCACAAAGATCGTGTAGTTCGTTTGCTAGAGCTTTTCTAATGTCAAGTATCATTTCCTTAGACCATGAGATTATGTAACTCCCGGATACCGTAGGAGTGCTTTGGGTGTATCAAACGTTACAACGTAACTGGGTGGCTATAAAGGTGCACTACGGGTATCTCCGAAAGTATCTGTTGGGTTGGCACGAATCGAGACTGGGATTTGTCGCTCCGTATGTGAAAGTGCGTTATATCGACTAGAGGGGGGCGGGTGAATAGGCGATTTTTATGAAATTCTTCACTGAGGAATTTGCTAGTGAGGAAATTCCTTAGCGAAGAACTACTAGCAGCGGAATAAGTACTCAGAAGTAAACATAGCAGAATACATGCATGGTCATCATGATGAAATGAAGACAAACACAGAGTATGGAAAGCGTAAACACAGGATAGCACTAGATGAAGACAAAACAGACTGAAGAAATTGAACTGAGGAAATTGAGAAAGTCTTCAGTCAAAGTCTTCAAACACAGATATGATAAACAAGCAGCACAATACTGAGGAAATGGAACCAGTGTGCTTGGTGAAGACAAGGATTTGGTAGACCAGGTCCAACTGCCGTCTCAGTTGTACATCTGGTTGGAGCGGCTGAGTATTGAAACTCGAGGACACACGGTCCCGGACACCCAGTCCTGAGCACGCAGCTCGGGACACCCAGTCCTCACCGTATTCTCCTTGAACAAAGGACACACAGTCCTCGTCCAATCACTCGTGGTAAGTCTTCAGGTGACTTCCGAACCTTGACAAACTCGGTCACTCGGCGATCCACAATTCCTCTTGGATGCTCTAGACCATGACGCCTAACCGTCTGGAAGAAGCACAGTCTTCAAAGGTAACAAGCGTCGGATCCACGCAGGATCAATCTCTTCAGTGATGCTCAATCACTTTGGGTTTGTAGGTGTTTTGGGTTTGGGTTTTGGATTTTCCTCACTTGATGATTTTCACTCAAAGTCCTCGGAGGATGGGTTACTCTCAAATGACAAGTATCAGTTTCTCTCGGAGCAGCCAACCAGCTAGTGGTTGTAGGGGCGGCTATTTATAGCCTAGGGAGCAGCCCGACATGATAAGACATAAATGCCCTTCAATAATATGACTGTTGGATGGATAAGATATTTTGGGACAGCTGGCGCATAGCACAGCAACGGTCGGAAATTTGAGGTTCAAATTCCTCAGGGCTTATCATGTTCCTCACTATGTAGGCAATTCGCACTGGCGAATTCCTAACTCCTCAGTCAGAGCAAAGTCCTCAGTGACCAGAAGAACTACGTCTCTGTCACTGAAGAAATTGACTGAACTGTATGAGATTTCCAATGGCTTCACTCGAAGGGATTGGTAGGTGTAGGCTTTGAGTTGAGCATCAAATGGAAATTTTCTCCTTAGTATTTCCTCGACCCCCTTTAAAAGTACGGTGTTTCCTATGACTCAAGAATGAGAAAATGAAACTACGAAAACAAAAGTCTTCACGCTTCATGTTCCTCGAATGATAACCAAGTCTTCAAGGTCACACCAATTTCTTCACTTTCAAAGTCTTCAGAAAGTCTTCAGTACATCAAAGTCTTCAGTCGAGGAACTTCTTTTTAGGGGTCGACTTTCTCTATAATTATCAAACTCTTCATAGACTGATAGACCTGTGTACACTCATAAACACATTAGATTATTAACCTATAAGTCTTCAATACACCAAAATCACTAAGGGGCACTAGATGCACTTACAATCTCCCCCTTTTTGGTGATTGATGACAACATAGGTTAAGTTTTCAACGGGAATAAATATATGAAGTGTAAAAACTGATATTGAGGAATTTGATTGCAAGATATAGAAGAACTCCCCCTGAAGATGTGCATAGTGAGGAATTTGCTTTTGAAGCAATGCACACTTGAAGAGTTGAATCATGGAGATCTCCCCCTATATCTTGTAATTCATACACGCATTTGATATATAATATGAAGAAATTGAAATGCATGATGAAATATGCTGCCTGATGTAATTCAGCATGCATGCAATATTATTAACGAGGAATAAGCATGCAGGATGGTGCATCAAAAGTATCAGAGCACCGTGCATCAAAAGTATCAGAGCACCATCGGGTTTAAGATTACAACTCGATCCAATAAAATTTTCGGAAGAACGAGAGTTGTAACTTAGCAAAAAAAACGAAGTATAATAGACCCGCTTGAAGACTAACTCAAATTTCTCCCCCTTTGTCATTGAATGACCAAAAGGATTGAAACTAAGGACTAACGCTCCTGAAGATAATCAAGTTGATGAAGGAGCTCCAGCGTTGTTGGGGTCGGTTGTTGAAGTAGGGCCTGCCGTAGTGTCGTCCAAATTTTCATGTTCATCAGTGGCGCGCGATGAAGAATAGGAACTGGCCACCAAAGAAGAAACCTGGACCTTCTTGAATTTCTTCGGAGGAGGTGCAGACCAGGCAAACTCTTCTTTGAGACCCATTTGCTTCAGATCTTCGGCGCTGTAAACTTGAGACAGAACAGCCCAGGTGCGATTGAGGGTTTCATGAAGGTAGTAGTGGGTTTTCTTCACTGCATTGTGTGTTGAAGTCATGTTGTGAAGAATTGAACCAAACGGACGATTGACCCATTTGTGATTGCGATCAACCTTATGATGAAGACTGAGGAGTAACTCACGATCAGTCATCACCCTGGGTGTTGTGGCTTGAGGATTTTGCTTGGCATCGTTGGCGGTAGAGTCATGGGTGGCAGAGTCATCATTGGTGGAGTAGGATGCGGCCTTGCGAAATGGACCATCCAATGGATGAATGCCTTCATCTATCACAACAGTTGCCTGCCCTTTTCTTCAGCTGAGGAAAATGTCCTTTTGAGGACTTCAATAGGAGGCAAGTAGCTGCAGTGGTTCAGAGTGTCAGCTTTGTAATTGAATGAAGACCTTGTCTTGATGAATCTCATAATCCATGGCGCATAAGGCTTTAGCTCAAATGGTGACATAGCAATGTTTGCCAGAGTCCTCATGAAGAAATCATGGAAGTTGACGGGAACGCCATGAATGATGTTGAAAAGCATATTCTTCATGATACCAATGACTTCTTCATCATTGGAGTCGTGGCCTTTGATAGGACTCATAGTCTTCGACAGAATGCGATAGACGGTCCGAGGCACATACAACAATTCCTTGACGAGGAATTTGGTTCGTGGGGCCTGCCCTGGCTTCAAAGGCTTCATCAGCACTTGCATATAGTGATTTGAAAGCTCAGGTTCATTGTAAACACAACGTGCATCTTCAAGGGAAGGACTTAGAGGAAGGACACGAAGCAATTCAGAAGATGGTGGCTTATAATGAGTGTTCTCAGTCATCCAGTCCAGAACCCATGAATTCACATCTTCAGAGTTGCCGGTGATGTGCAGCATTGCGTAGAATTGAAGAATGAGTTCTTCATTCCAATCGCATATGTCTGTGCAGAAATTGAGCAGCCCAGCGTCGTGAAGAACACTGAGGACTGGCGTGAAGCACGGCAAAGACTCCATGTCTACATGAGGAATGTGCATATGATCGAAGACTTTGTCTTTGTTGAACAGCACTGAGGAATAGAAGTTGGCTTGACTAGCAGTCCAGAAACGCCTCTTCCTTATGCAAGCAGAGTCATAGGGGTTGTAATCTGTCAAGAATACATGCTCACCAAAGAAGTCTTCAGCCTTGAACTTTTGCTTACTTGAGAACGGATCCTTTGGCTTTGGCAGAGGAGTGTCAGTCAGTTGCATCACTACCTCAGGAATCGCAATCTCAGGTTCTTCAGGCTGAGGAATTTCTGGTTCCTCCTCAGGTGTAGTCACATTTTCAGCAGCAGCAGTTTCTTCAGCACTCGTGGCTGGAATTTCTTTATGCAAAGATGCAGTGGGATGAGTTTCTTCAGAGCCCATTTGAACAGTTGGTGAAGGGGAGTGAGGGATTTGCTGCAATGGAGTGAGGAGTGGACAATTGGGGTGCTGACTTTCCCAAAAGTCGTCATTCATCATTGGAGTTGTGCTTCCAATGTCCACATCTTCATCATCAATTTCTTCAACACCAGCCTCTTCAGCAGTAAACTGAGGCATTGGTGATGATACCACTGGGTTTGAAGGGATTGTGCCCACTTCAATTTCCTCATCAATCTGTTGGGGATCACAGCAGAAATTAAAATTTTCCTACGCATCACCAAGATCTATCCATGGAGTATTCTAGCAACGAGGGGATAGGAGAGCATCTACATACCACTTGTAGATCGCAGCGGAAGCATTCAAGGAGAACGTGGATGATGGAGTCGTACTCGCCGTGATCCAAATCACCGATGACCAGCGCCGAAAGGACGGCACCTCCGCGTTCAACACACGTATGGTTGGGATGACGTCTCCTCCTCCTTGATCCAGCAAGGGGGAAGGAGAGGTTGATGAAGATCCAGCAGCACGACGGCGTGGTGATGGATGCAGCAGAGTTCCAGCAGGACTTCGCTAAGCTTTTGTGGAGAGAGGGAGAGGTGTAACGGGGAGAGGGAGGCGCCAAGGCTGCAGGGTGCGGCTGCCCTCCCTCCCCCCTTTATATAGGCCCCCTAGGGGGGGGGGCGCCGGCCCTGGAGATCCATCTCTAGGGGGGGCGGCGGCCAGGGGGGATGGCTTGCCCCCCAAGCCATGTGGGGCGCCCATGTGGGAGGCCCATGGGGGGGCGCACCAGCCCACTATGGGCTGGTTCCCTCCCCACTTCAGCCCACGGGGCCCTCCGGGATAGGTGGCCCCACCCGGTGGACCCCCGGGACCCATCTGGTGGTCCCGGTACAATACCGGTGACCCCCAAATCATTCCCGATGGCCGAAACGACACTTCCTATATATAATTCTTTACCTCCGGACCACTCCGAAACCTCTCGTGACGTCCGGGATCTCATCCGGGACTCCGAACAACCTTCGGTTTGCTGCATACTAATATCTTTAACAACCCTAGCGTCACCGAACCTTAAGTGTGTAGACCCTACGGGTTCGGGAGACATGCAGACATGACCGAGACGATCTCCGGTCAATAACCAACAGCGGGATCTGGATACCCATGTTGGCTCCCACATGCTCCTCGATGATCTCATCGGATGAACCACGATGTCAAGGACTTAATCAATCCCGTACTCAATTCCCTTTGTCCATCGGTACGATACTTGCCCGAGATTCGATCGTCGGTATACCGATACCTTGTTCAATCTCGTTACCGGCAAGTCTCTTTACTCGTTCCCGTAATACATCATCCCGTGAACAACACCTTGATCACATTGAGCTCATTATGATGATGTCTTACCGAGTGGGCCCAGAGATACCTCTCCGTCACACGGAGTGACAAATCCCAGTCTCGATTCATGCGAAACCAACAGATACTTTCGGAGATACCTGTAGTGCACCTTTATAGTCACCCAGTTACGTTTTGCTTGCAACTGCACCAGCTTACTGCCCCTCCATTCAAAATATGCACGTATCCGGTTTGTGACTTGGAGTCATCCAGATCTGTGTCGAAGCTAGCGTCGACGTAACCCTTTACGACGAGCTCTTTGGCACCTCCATAAACGTGAAACATATCCTTAGTCCTTTTCAGGTACTTCAGGATGTTTTTGACCGCTGTCCAGTGTTCCTTGCCGGGATTACTTTGGTACCTACTTACCAAACTTACGACAAGGTTTACATCGGGTCTGGTACACAGCATGGCATACATAATAGACCCTATAGCTGAGGCATAGGGGATGACACTCATCTCTTCTATATCTTTTGCCGTGGTCGGGCATTGAGCCGTGCTCAATCGCACACCTTGCAATACAGGCAAGAACCCCTTCTTGGACTGATCCATTTTGAACTTCTTCAAAATCTTGTCGAGGTACGTACTTTGTGAAAGACCGATGAGGCGTCTTGATCTATCCCTATAGATCTTGATGCCTAATATATAAGCAGCTTCTCCAAGGTCCTTCATTGAAAAACACTTGTTCAAATAGGCCTTTATGCTTTCCAAGAATTCTATATCATTTCCCATCAATAGTATGTCATCCACATATAATATGAGAAATGCTACGGAGCTCCCACTCACTTTCTTGTAAACGCAAGCTTCTCCATAAGTCTGCATAAACCCAAACGCTTTGATCATCTCATCAAAGCGAATGTTCCAACTCCGAGATGCTTGCACTAGCCCATAGATAGAGCGCTGGAGCTTGCATACTTTGTTAGCATTCTTAGGATCGACAAAACCATCCGGCTGCATCATATACAATTCTTCCTTAAGGAAGCCGTTAAGGAATGCCGTTTTGACGTCCATTTGCCATATCTCATAATCATAGTATGCGGCTATTGCTAACATGATTCGGACAGACTTCAGCTTCGCTACGGGAGAGAAAGTCTCATCGTAGTCAACCCCTTGAACTTGCCGATAACCCTTAGCGACAAGTCGAGCTTTATAGATGGTCACATTACCATCCGCGTCTGTCTTATTCTTGAAGATCCATTTATTTTCTATGGCTCGCCGATCATCGGGCAAGTCACTCAAAGTCCATACTTTGTTTTCATACATGGATTCTATCTCGGATTTCATGGCTTCTAGACATTTGTCGGAATCTGGGCTCGCCATCGCTTCTTCATAGTTCGAAGGTTCACCGTTGTCCAACAATATGACTTCCAGGACAGGGTTGCCGTACCACTCTAGTGTGGAACGCGTCCTTGTGGACCTACGAAGTTCAGTAGGAGCTTGACCATAAGTATCTTGATCATCATCATTAACCTCCTCTCTAATCGGTGCAGGCACCACAGGAACATTTTCCTGAGCTGCGCTACTCTGATTTTCAAGAGGTAGCACTTCATCAAGCTCTACTTTCCTCCCACTTACTTCTTTCGCGAGAAACTCTTTCTCTAGAAAGGACCCGTTCTTGGCAACAAAGACCTTGCCCTCGGATCTGAGGTAGAAGGTATACCCAACTGTTTCCTTGGGGTATCCTATGAAGACGCATTTTTCCGATTTGGGTTCGAGTTTTTCAGGTTGAAGTTTCTTGACATAAACATCGCAACCCCAAACTTTCAGAAATGACAGCTTAGGTTTCTTCCCAAACCATAATTCATACGGTGTCGTCTCAACGGATTTTGACGGAGCCCTATTTAAAGTGAATGCGGCTGTCTCTAGAGCGTATCCCCAAAATGATAGCGGTAGATCTGTAAGAGACATCATAGACCGCAC
This sequence comes from Aegilops umbellulata, assembly GCA_032464435.1. Classification (NCBI taxonomy): domain Eukaryota; kingdom Viridiplantae; phylum Streptophyta; class Magnoliopsida; order Poales; family Poaceae; genus Aegilops; species Aegilops umbellulata. Next base: position 596,330,014 of record CP136058.1, on the reverse strand, counting down.
CATATCCAATAGAGTGCGATTACGACGTTCGGACACACCGTTTCGCTGAGGTGTTCCAGGCGGCGTGAGTTGTGAAACGATTCCACATTTTCTTAAGTGTGTGCCAAATTCGTGACTTAAAGATTCTCCCCCACGATCTGATCGTAAGAACTTTATTTTTCTGTCACGTTGATTCTCAACCTCACTCTGAAACTCCTTAAACTTTTCAAAGGTCTCAGACTTGTGTTTCATTAAGTAGACATACCCATACCTACTCAAATCATCAGTGAGAGTGAGAACATAACGATAGCCTCCGTGAGCCTCAACGCTCATTGGACCACACACATCTGTATGTATGATTTCCAACAAGTTGGTTGCTCGCTCCATTGTCCCTGAGAATGGAGTCTTGGTCATTTTGCCCATGAGGCACGGTTCGCACGTGTCAAATGATTCATAATCGAGAGACTGTAAAAGTCCATCAGCATGGAGCTTCTTCATGCGCTTGACACCAATGTGACCAAGGCGGCAGTGCCACAAGTATGTGGGACTATCGTTATTAACTTTACATCTTTTGGTATTCACACTATGAATATGTGTAACATCACGTACGAGATTCATTAAGAATAAACCATTGACCATCGGAGCATGACCATAAAACATATCACTCATATAAATAGAACAACCATTATTCTCGGATTTGAATGAGTAGCCATCTCGCATTAAACGAGATCCAGATACAATGTTCATGCTCAAACTTGGTACTAAATAACAATTATTGAGGTTTAAAACTAATCCCGTAGGTAAATGTAGAGGTAGCGTGCCGACGGCGATCACATCGACCCTCGAACCATTCCCGATGCGCATCGTCACCTCGTCCTTCGCCAGTCTCCGTTTATTCCGCAGCTCCTGTTTTGAGTTACAAATATGAGCAACGACACCGGTATCAAATACCCAGGAGCTACTACGAGCACTAGTAAGGTACACATCAATTACATGTATATCACATATACCTTTAGTGTTGCCGGCCTTCTTATCTGCTAAGTACTTGGGGAAATTCCGCTTCCAGTGACCAGTTCCCTTGCAATAATAGCACTCAGTTTCAGGTCTGGGTCCATTCTTTGACTTCTTCCTGGCAACTGATTTACCAGGCGCGGCAACCTCCTTTCCGTCCTTCTTGAAGTTCTTCTTACCCTTGCCTTTCTTGAACTTAGTGGTTTTATTCACCATCAACACTTGATGTTCCTTTTTAATCTCCACCTCTGCAGATTTCAGCATTGAATACAACTCGGGAATGGTCTTTTCCATCCCCTGCATATTGTAGTTCATCACGAAGCTCTTGTAGCTAGGTGGGAACGACTGAAGGATTCTGTCAATGACCGCCTCATCCGGGAGATTAACTTCCAGCTGAGTCAAGCGGTGGTGTAACCCAGACATCTTGAGTATGTGTTCACTGACAGAGTTATTCTCCTCCATCTTACAGCTAAAGAACTTGTGGGAGACATCATATCTCTCGACCCGGGCATGAGCTCGGAAAATCAATTTCAGCTCCTCGAACATCTCATATGCTCCGTGTTGCTCAAAACGCTTTTGGAGCCCCGGTTCTAAGCTGTAAAGCATGCCGCACTGTACGAGGGAGTAATCATCAGCACGAGACTGATGGGCGTTCATAACGTCCTGGTTTGCTGGGAATGGTGCATCACCTAGCGGTGCTTCTAGGACATAATCTTTCTTGGCAGCTATGAGGATGATCCTCAGGTTCCGGACCCAGTCCGCATAGTTGCTGCCATCATCTTTCAGCTTGGTTTTCTCTAGGAACGCGTTGAAGTTGAGGGTGACATTAGCGTGGGCCATTTGATCTACAAGACATATTGTAAAGATTTAGACTAAGTTCATGATAATTAAGTTCATCTAATCAAATTAATGAATGAACTCCCACTCAGATTTGACATCCCTCTAGTCATCTAAGTGATACATGATCCGAGTCAACTAGGGCGTGTCCGATCATCACGTGAGACGGACTAGTCATCATCGGTGAACATCTCCATGTTGATCGTATCTTCTATATGACTCATGTTCGACCTTTCGGTCCTCCGTGTTCCTAGGCCATGTCTGTACATGCTAGGCTCGTCAATCCAACCTAAGTGTATTGCGTGTGTAAATCTGGCTTGCACCCGTTGTATGCGAACGTAAGGACCTATCACACCCGATCATCACGTGGTGCTTCGGAACGACGAAGCTTAGCAACGGTGCACAGTTAGGGAGAACACATTTTTGATATTTTAATGAGGGATCATCTTATTTATGCTACCGTCGTTCTAAGCAAATAAGATGTAAAACATGATAAACATCACATGCAATCAAATAGTGACATGATATGGCCAACATCATTTCGCTCCTTTGATCTCCATCTTCGGGGCGCCATGTTCATCGTCATCACCGGCATGACACCATGATCTCCATCATCATGATCTCCATCATCGTGTCTTCGTGAAGTTGTCACGTCAACTATTACTTCTACTACTATGGCTAACGCTTTAGCAATAAAGTAAAGTAATTACATGACGATTTAAGTTGACACGCAGGTCATAAATAAATAAAGACAACTCCTATGGCTCCTGCCGGTTGTCATACTCATCGACATGCAAGTCGTGATTCCTATTACAATAACAAGATCATCTCATACATCACACGATTCATCACAACTTCTGGCCATATCACATCACAAAGCACTTGCTGCAAAAACAAGTTAGACGTCCTCTAATTGTTGTTGCAAGTTTTTACATGGCTGTTATAGGTTGCTAGCAAGAACGTTTCTTACCTACGTTGAAACCACAACGTGAATTGTCAATCTCTATTTACCCTTCATAAGGACCCTGTTCATTGAATCTGATCCAACTAAAGTGGGAGAGACAGACACCCGCCAGCCACCTTATGCAACTAGTGCATGTCAGTCGGTGGAAACGGTCTCACGTAAGCGTACGTGTAAGGTTGGTCCGGGCCGCTTCATCCCACAATACCGCTGAACCAAGATAGGACTAGTAACGGCAAGAAGAATTGGCAATTCGACGCCCACAACTACTTTGTGTTCTACTCGTGCATAGAAACTACGCATAGACCTAGCTCATGATGCCACTGTTGGGGATCGTAGCAGAAATTAAAATTTTCCTACGCATCACCAAGATCTATCCATGGAGTATTCTAGCAACGAGGGGATAGGAGAGCATCTACATACCACTTGTAGATCGCAGCGGAAGCGTTCAAGGAGAACGTGGATGATGGAGTCGTACTCGCCGTGATCCAAATCACCGATGACCAGCGCCGAAAGGACGGCACCTCCGCGTTCAACACACGTACGGTTGGGATGACGTCTCCTCCTTCTTGATCCAGCAAGGGTGAAGGAGAGGTTGATGAAGATCCAGCAGCACGACGGCGTGGTGATGATGGATGCAGCAGAGTTCCAGCAGGGCTTCGCCAAGCTTTTGTGGAGAGAGGGAGAGGTGTAACAGGGAGAGGGAGGCGCCAAGGCTGCAGGGTGCGGCTGCCCTCCCTCCCCCCTTTATATAGGCCCCCTAGGGGGGGCGCCGACCCTGGAGATCCATCTCCATGGGGGGCGGCGGCCAGGGGGGATGGCTTGCCCCCCAAGCCATGTGGGGCCCCCCCTGCCCTAGGGTTTCCAACCCTAGGCGCAGGGGAAGGCCCATGGGGGGTGCACCAGCCCACTATGGGCTGGTTCCCTCCCCACTTCAGCCCACGGGGCCCTCCGGGATAGGTGGCCCCACCCGGTGGACCCCCGGGACCCATCTGGTGGTCCCCGTACAATACCGGTGACCCCCAGATCATTCCCGATGGCCGAAACGACACTTCCTATATATAATTCTTTACCTCCGGACTACTCCGGAACCTCTCATGACGTCCGGGATCTCATCCGGGACTCCGAACAACCTTCGGTTTGCTGCATACTAATATCTTTAGCAACCCTAGCGTCACCGAACCTTAAGTGTGTAGACCCTACGGGTTCGGGAGACATGCAGACATGACCGAGACGATCTCCAGTCAATAACCAATAGCGGGATCTGGATACCCATGTTGGCTCCCACATGCTCCTCGATGATCTCATCGGATGAACCACGATGTCGAGGACTTAATCAATCCCGTACTCAATTCCCTTTGTCCATCGGTACGATACTTGCCCGAGATTCGATCGTCGGTATACCGATACCTTGTTCAATCTCGTTACCGGCAAGTCTCTTTACTCGTTCCCGTAATACATCATCCTGTGAACAACACCTTGATCACATTGAGCTCATTATGATGATGTCTTACCGAGTGGGCCCAGAGATACCTCTCCGTCACACGGAGTGACAAATCCCAGTCTCGATTCATGCCAACCCAACAGATACTTTCGGAGATACCTGTAGTGCACCTTTATAGTCACCCAGTTACGTTGTGACGTTTGATACACCGAAAGCACTCCTATGGTATCCGGGAGTTGCATAATCTCATGGTCTAAGGAATGATACTTGACATTCAGAAAAGCTCTAGCAAACGAACTACACGATCTTTATGCTATGCTTAGGTTTGGGTCTTGTCCATCACATCATTCTCCTAATGATGTGATCCCGTTATCAATGACATCCCCATGTCCATAGTCAGGAAACCATGACTATCTATTGATCAACGAGCTAGTCAACTAGAGGCTTACTAGGGACACATTGTGGTCTATGTATTCACACATGTATTATGATTTCCGAACAATACAATTATAGCATGAACAATAGACAATTATCATGAACAAGGAAATATAATAATCCATTTATTATTGCCTCTAGGGCATATTTCCAACACAATCTGCTCTGACAAAGCAGCAAATTGAGTTTCTTAATCAGATCCGCTTGGGATCACATATTCTTCACCAAAAGGAACAAGGTCCTTTGATGGCATGGTGGAAATCGGAACAACATCGATTGGATTTTCATATGAGCTGGTCATAGGCTTCATCTTCTTTGGAACTGAAGATTCTGAAGCACTTGATGCTTTCCTTTTCTTCACTGCAGCTCGCTCTACAGCCTTGGTTTTCTTCACATCTGATGCAGATGGAAGGATAGGAGTTGGTGTAGGCGCAGGTGGAGCTGAGGAATCTGGTTGTATTTCCTCAGGCGCAACTGATGCAGTTGCCCTGACTTCTTCAGTTTCTTCAGGCGCACCACTAGTGGATGCCCTGGCAATTTCTTCAGCGGCTGGAATGGAGTCATCAGCCCTGGAACTAGCATTTTCTTCAGCAGCCTGAAAGTCATCAGCGGTGCTGGCATGTTCTTCCGTGGGCTGTGCTGAAGGTTCAGCTTGAGGAATTTCGTGTTGCGATGGGGCTACAACATTTGTGAATTTCTCAGTCAGTTTCACAAACCTGACTTTTGCTCCTTTCCAGTCAGCATAGTATGCATCAAATTCATCGCTGAGGGTTTTGATGTCAGCTTGTATCTTGATGAGTTCTTCAGGTTTCATCGTGACAACATTTTTCTTCAGCAGTTTCTCCTTTCTGTACTGTGATTTCTTGATCTCTCTGGCCCTATCATATTTCCACTTCTCCTCTTGGATGAAGTGAGTCAGCATGTGACTTTGGCCAGGTGTCCGCTTGAAGTCAGGCATAGGTGTGTTTGGATCCTTATGCCAGAGATCAATATAATCAAGGATCGCCCTTGGATCCAGAAGCAGTGGCACAGGTGTGCCTTTGGCTCTAGCGGCCCTTTCTTGTCTGTCCCTGATGATTTCTGCAAGTTCTTCTTCATCAGCCTCATCTTCGTCAGATGGTACATTGACGACTACCTGCTTCTTCTTAGGACTTGGGCGAGTACCGCGTCCAGCAGTAGCCTTTTTCTTCAGCAGAGAGGGTCCAGCTGAGGAACTTGGTGCAGCTCTTGAGCAGATCCACGGGTTCATTAGCCTCCACATCGCCTCGACGAATCTTCGACGGATTTATGTGTCTTGCTGGCCCCGCAACAAGACATCAATTGGGAAGAGATCACTCCAGCTGTTCCACGTTATGGTCATTGAGAATGCGCCTTTCCTTGAGAGATTGCTTGTATCGGATCTAGAAGGTCCAACAAAAATCAGGGTCATTGACGTGCCGAAATTGACAGCGTTGGTGTACTCGTCTGCCAAATTCCCCGAACTCTTTATTGGATCCATAATCATTCAGGTACAACACTCATCTTCTTCTCCGTCTTCTTGAAATTCAAATTTTTAAATTTCTTCTTGATGTATTTACGACCGTCTTCCAGCAAATGATTCCCACAAGCTTGACCCAGTCCATGCGCATAGTGAAGATCTTAGCACTAAAATTTATCGGCCCCAATCTGGATCAAGTTGTTGGATTCCTTACATGCTTTCTGTGCACGGAGAAGCTAATCATCGAGGTGAAACTTTTTTCCTATAAGTAAACGGTAATCACAACGTATCTCAATTTTTTCGTAATTTTCCCAAATTACGATGACAAGTGTAGTGTTAAAAAATGCATCTACGCACTGCACCAAAACAAATGTTTTTAGTATTTTTTGTCACGTGATCACCTGCATCGTTTTTATGCTATACTACTATAGTAGCCTAGGCTAGTCATAGTGGAAAGTAACTTAGACTACTCCAGTAACTCTATGGTTCCCTTAGAGGAAGTACTACCTCCGTCCTGGTTTACTCTTCCAATTTTGTAGTATCAAAATTTGACCATAGATTTAACTGACAAAATGTTAATGCATGTGACTAAGAACTATATCGTTGGATTCGTATTTGAACATAATTTCAGATGGTGTAATTTTTAGTGACATGCATTGGCATTTTCGTAGGTAAATCTATGGTCAAAATTTTATACTAAATACGAGGTAGTATTCCCTCCGTCCCAAAATTCTTGTCTTACATTTGTTTAGATACAGATGTATCTAACACTAAAATGTAACTAGATACATCCATATTTAGACAAATTTAAGACAAGAATTTTGGGATGGAGGGAGTACAAAAGTGGGCTATGTAGGCCAAAACATGTGCCAAATTCACTTGTGATGCATTTGGCATCGATGCCCCTCCATTGCTCACCTGGTGCCCCAATCTGGATCACCTGCTTTGCTCCGGTGCCAAATTAACTCACGCAATGAAAAAACACTGCCTGGGAGAGAGAGAGAGGATTGAGGAAATAAAAAACACTTGTTTGGGAGAGTGAGAGGCTGGTGTAGTTGGTTTGATTGATTTGTTTATACATGTGGGCATGTGTGCGCAGCGGTGCCAACTCTCTCACGTCGCGAGAGCGGTGCCAAAATCTTTTGATTTGACATCGATGCGTATTACGTGGCATACTTTTGCGAAATATGGCATCGGCCACATAATGGAAGGCAACAAATGCCGAAGCTCTTCATGTGCTCCTAGTTAAATGAGAGGAAACATAAAGAGAGAGAGAGAGAGAGAGAGAGAGAGAGAGGGAGAGAGAGAGAGAGAGAGAGAAAAAAAATATCACTAGCCAGCCAACCCTATCATATGAGCGAATGATATTGGTACCTCTTGTTGACACGACAATCTTATGCAGCCAACTGCTCTAATATGTTCTCTTCTTTTGCAGATAAAAAAAGACCCGAAAGTGAAAAATGTGTTGCACTGTAACAATCTCATCGAATGCCTTGATCTCCATCTTACAGAAATTGATTTGATCGACTATCGAGGCAGCACATCTGAGATTAAATTGGCCAGGTTCTTTGTTCTAGAGGCAAGTGTGCTCAAGGTAATGAGGTTTGGCGTTCTCTGGCGCAACAATGAATGGCGTGCTGATCACCGCAAGCGTCTAAGCCTAAATGACAAAGTCTCCGCAGAAGCTGAATTTGTTTTTGAAACATCAAGTGGCCAGAGACTCGAAAACTTATTTGCCCATTAGTGACTTGTCAGGGCGGTGAATTTTAGTTTGTACGATAATGCTGCATCCACCTAAAGTAACGAAAGTCCTTACGTAAACTTCTTAGTAATTCCCTCTTCTTAGGTGCAACATTACTCCTAACATTTGTAATATCAGTTTGAAACTTGTAATATTGTCGTGTCCTATTCCTGCGTTTTCAAAATCCTGCGAATCAAACAGGTCCTGAGTTGGTGATGATGTTGTGCCTCCCATCTTTCACCAATAGCCATCGGACCTAGATCTCACACATACAAACGAAGCTTCTCCATTTTTGCAAAAAGATGCCTGCACTTGTTCCCTATTTACAAACAACTCCTTATTTCTCACGATCAGCCTTATCTCCTCCCCACCACATCTAGAAGGCCGTGGAAAAATCTGGCGCGATGGCCGCTGCCGGAGCCGTCCACCCCCAATCTTGGTGTTCCATGCAATGCACGGGCATATACGCACGGGAAATTATGTCGAACAGGGCTAGTTGTAAGCAGGCTAGCTCTACAGCCATAATGATAGTGACTGCAGACGGTGAGGCTGATTATGGTATGCCGAACACGGCGCCTATACTCAGGTGTCATCTCCGGCGCAGGGTCTTGTGACTTCACTGTGAGGAGCAGCACGTAATAATTTGACCAACGGGTAGTACGGTGCTAGTACTCCTACTACTACATTGGTAGTACTACTACTAGTACTAGTAGCACCACCGTCTGTATTTAGGAGTACTACCACGTCCATCTGGATTTTAGTATTTGGGTAGCAATATCTAGTAATGCATGTCACAAAAAATGTACTACTCCCTCTGTAAATAAATACATGGTGTTTTATTCCTATCGCAAAAGAACTTAATATTTTTTTTGCTAACTAGAGTACTAATAGGATTACATGCAATGAACTAAACACTCCATGTCATGTTTGGTAGTCTCAAGTCATTGAAAGCATGCACGGCCCACATCTCTCATTGGTTTATATGTCACGAAATAAGAAATAAGGAGGGAGTTAATGCATCGTTCCTAAGTATTTTGGGATTATTTGGTTTTCGTAAGGTGACTTACACAACATTTTTGTTTACATGCATTAACATTTTATTAGCTAAATCAAAGGTCAAAACTTGGCACAAAATGCAAAGGGGACCAATAAACCAGTAAACATCAAACTTCTCTCGTTTGGCCCCAACAAGAGGCCCGGTGAGATGACTATACTGCACCGGCACGGAGGGGGCGCAACTTCATTGACTTACGGCAGCTGCCTTTGGGTGAATGAAACGTGGGCCCAGGGGGTGGCTGGTCCACCTATCATACAACCAAAGGTAGGTGCAGTAGAGGGCCGAGGAGTAGTACAAAATCCTATGCACCTATGCATGCTAACCAAGGGCAAGAGTGATCACTTGAATCGCAAGATCAGTTGACTAGAAGCTAAGCTAGACCCATGGAGGCAATGAGCGCGAGCATCAGCCGGCTGTGCCAGATGGTCCACGATGCCGGCCTACGTCCCGGCACCGAGGAACGTCTCCAGGTAGTATTGCTTGAGGCCTCCAGGGCGAGGGGCAGCTTGGACGACAGATTCGTCTCCTTGTTCGACTAGGTCCTCGTTGGTTTCCTCGACAAGTTCACCGTCGTCAAGAAGCTTGCGAACGACATTGACGTAAGCCTCCAGCCGACGCGCCCAGGCTCTGCGATGCCCGCCACCCTCAACGAGCACTATGGTGACAACCTCTTCGATGCACTAGTGGCCCTGCGACTGCCCGCCGTCGCGCCGGAGAATGTCCACCTCGAGGTCACGGTCTCCGTGCAGCGCCTGGCGCAGCAAGACACCATCGACATAATCACCCACGTCTACGCGCAAATCGTCCACAAGGACTAGTACATGCAAGAGGAGGACGATAGGAAGCTGGCCTTCTTGGACCATAGGGAAACCTTGGACGGCACTGTTCAGAAGCACGTTGAGCTCGCCGCCAACGCCGCTGCTCCTCACATGTCGGTTGGTGACCCGGCGCACTAGGGCGTGAGGATGTCGTTGATGGATCCGTATGTATTTTTATGTTTCCGTCAAATCCATGTAGTAGTATATGATACTACAGTAATATCTTACCTTTAGCATCAACTTCATAATTTTCGTATGTACTCCATGCATGAACGGCGCCAGAACCAAACTTCTGATTACTCTAGGCAAAATCATTATTTTCTATCTATCGGTCGCGCCATGGAGCAGAACCAAAATTTCCAAGTTACGAGTTCAAAAGGAAAACCCTGTCGTGTTCGCGTTGCACCCCCACACGGTTGGTCCGGCACGCCGCTCAAGCGGGAATGCGTGTTGTGTTGCATTTTCACTTACAAGTGGGACCGCAGTTGAGCAAACCGACTATCAGCAAACCCCCACCCCGCCCACCATGCGATGGCTGAGAAAACAGGAGGGAGAAGAGATGGCTGTAGCATGGACTCCAAGAAAATTGGTGTCGGATGGGACTCGTGTGGGTGGCGTGTGCCGTACTGCTAGATGTGAATGCTAGTTATGGCCCATGCCACCCCACTATATCGAGCCTATATCGAGGTACGTCCTGCAGTCCGTGCTCAGCCCTCCTCTATCTCTCTTCTCAACAAGCCAGCGGACGTGCGGAGCCCATCGTCTGTTTTCTCACATGCGGCCCCACATGTCAGTGAAAACGCAAGAGGACCCACTGAACCTGCACATCTTTCACCTCGATGTGCTGGTGATGAAAACAAATCCAATAAAGATCTTTGGTGGCCGCTTTTGGAGTTACTCAAGAGTAGTAAGATTCTATTTACAGCTTAACCCAAGATGCACATCTCATGGCTTCAAATACCACTCTATTTTCTTTCATGGCACGACCTGGATGCTGGATGTCCCACGTGTCGGAAAAAGGAGGAAGAACCCGACCAAATCTTCGGTTGTGCTCTCGGATTAGACTAGTTGTGCTAACTTAAAAATTTTATTGTGTACTCCCTCCGTTCCAAAATACTTGACTTCCATTTGTCCAAATGGATGTACCTATATACTAAAACATGTCTAGATACATATATATTTTGACAAATAGAAGGCATTTACTGTGCAACGGAGGGAGTAGAATGGATGCAAGTTTTTGTATTAGGAAGAAGAGTACATCCATATACTGATAGAACGCAATTTAGTAGATGTTCTATCACTTTTAGCTAGCACAAAGGCTAGAGATGAGATTAGTGCACTTGTTGATACTCGTACTAGAATAGAGGCTAGACATGAGACTAGATGTGAGGAAGCAACGTCTACTTCTTTACACTCGAAGAAGAAAGAAGCATGCAAGATCGAGCCTCCGCAGGTCAACAATGAATGCATCGAGAAGGCACTAATCCAACTTACATGAGTAGTAAAATGTATCCTTGTGGTTCTTGTTTTCTTTGGTCTTGCTTTTCTAGTCAAAATTATCGTTGGAGTTCGTGCAAAACGGAGGCCCGTTTGGGGTCGTGCGTTGGAGTTGGCCTTACAAGTGGGACCGCAGTTAAGAAAACCGACTATCGGCAAACCCCCACCTCGCCCGTTGCGCGATGGCTGAAGTTAGAGAAACGACGAGGTTGAAGAGATTGCTCTAGCACGGACTCCAAGAAATAATATGGTGTTAGATGGATGTCGTGGTGGTGGCGTGTGCCTTACTCCTGGACGTGAATTCTTGTTCTGGCCCATGCCACCCTAGTACTCCTACTACTTACTCCTACTATATAGTATGACTCCCTCCGTTCCTAAATATTTGTCTTTCTAGAGATTTTAAATGGTAACCACATACGAATGTATATAGACATAGTTTAGAGTATAGATTCGTTCATTTTGTTCCATATGTAGTCACCATTAGAAACCTCTAGAAAGACAAATATTTAGGAACGGAGGTAGTAGTGTCGAAGATTCGAGGTGCTGGTTACGTACAGTGAACACATTAACATATGGCTACAGTAAAAAACACCCGCCCGACGCGCATAGCATGTGAAGCTAGTACAAATAGTGTACTACTATTGTTGGTTGGCCTCATCCGATAACCTGTTGCAATGCACATACAATTATGTATTCAGAAAATATTTTTTTGCCTCGTCGCACCACTCACTTAGAGAAGCGACTCGAAAGCCATTCATAAATTTAGTAAGTTTATCACAGGCATATCATTTTATTACATACAAGAGGTCATCAACCCACATCGACAACGACGATACATTATAAATACTAAAGTTTTCACCACACAACAAATAACAAGCAATGAAATGAACTTCAACTCAACCATTCCTTGGTGTTGGAAACATTTGCTTTGAACCACAAGTGATTCTCTGGGACGGGCCATCCATTGTCGATCTGGAGACCAACGCAGTACTGATTATCCAGGCTGAAGCGGCGTACTAAATCAGTACCAGGGTAGGGAACCACCCAAATGTCCGAGGTATAGACATAGTTGCTTCTCATAAATGGTACTAGTAACATTGTGTCAACAACAGTTGGATCGCCTTTCACCATCATCGGATAGTTTTGTCCAAGGAAGAGCGAGTTTTCTCCAAGACTATCAATTCTATACCAGGGAGAAGGAGTTGACGCTAGCACACTAGTATCCATCCCGAATACCATGCAACGGGTGTTGGAATTGGTCCGGAGAGTGCGACCATGGTAGACTACACCTGCTTCTTAGCAGTAACATCATCAGTGGGCTGTATACACACAAGAAGAGGTGATCCATCGGAATTAGTTGCCAAGCGCCACAGAGTATATGTGCGCTGCTCGTCCTCATGCTCGTGAATCACCGTCGTCATCTCCCCCTTGGTTATAAAATTTTTCAAGTATAGGTGGTGGGATGTTGACAGGACCTTGGAAACACAATAAGAAGGTTAATTAGTAAAGGGAAACTTGCTAACCCGCATGCATGTGGATGAAACAATTATAATTACGGTGGAAGACAAACATACCAAAACTACGAAGATCCCATGCGAAAACAGTGCCACGAGCGGTGGCAGCAAACACACGGCCCTCGTATTGAATTGCATCACAGTACTCATCCGTGTACATAAACTGATTTTTGAGCAATATCCATCAAGTCAAACCACCAAGGACGGCAACATGCTTGTCAAAGATAGCAACAACTTCATATTTGTTGTAATTCCAAGAGCGGTTGGGAACTCGACAAATTGCTATCTTCCGTAGAAGACAGTCACCATGATCGTATTTAAATGTGCGTACAATAACGGTGTGCTCAACCTCTGGGCAGTCTGCTGAGATTTTTCGAAGTGGAATCCGGTCACGACTGTACACATTCACAAGTTCCCACTCGCAGTTGGACCCAATGTAAACAACCCAATCTCCATTTGCACCCGCCCAAGCCTTGCCCTCAAGCGATGGCATCTTAACATCATACGTATCATTATCAAGTGGCATCAACTTGCACAGGGCGAGGCCTCTGTCATGCCGGCGCCAGTCATCAGGGTCACGACGAAGAAGATAGGGGAGATCAAACCGCTCCTTGACTCTTGGGTTTCTTGTAATGATGTTATTAGTTGAGTCGAGAATGGGCTTGAACGAATCTGCCATGCTAGCCGAGGTGATCATGTCGCACCGATCAATGAGTTCCTCCACCACGTCATCTTTCAGATCGGGGCAAGAATAACGGGGTCGTTTCCGGCCTGTTCCCTCCATGGAGAAGACGATCGAACAATGGCAGAAGAAAGGGTGAAGGGCTGAAGAAAAATGAAGGAGGAAGAGGAAGAGCGTGCGACAATAGTTCCAAATCGAGAGGGAAAGGCAAAGAGTCGGTGGATGGTTCCGAGTTTGCCACGGTTCACGAAGAGGCGCCCCGGCCTACACGTCCGTTCGGAAATAATCCTACTACTCGCTATCGTATCACTGATATGTTGGAATGGGACCACATGTCAACGAAACATGGTGTGTAATTTCTCGTGCAAAATGCGATCTGGCCGCGTTGGCCCGAGGTGCCGCATTAGTTATCGACCTTTATTTTTTAATGGCGTGCCGATCAGTTTTGAAGCACGACTAACTGGTACTGTACGCAGAGAAAATATAAACTACTCTACGAGATCTAAAAAGATATATAGGCTGGAGCTTTAGCGCTTTCTTGCTAAGGGCTGCCCACTTGCTTCTCACACTACCACCCTCTCTCCAGATCTAAAAAAGACGACCCCTCTCTCCCTCCTCACATGTGGTCACAGATCCACCGGGGAAGAAAAGGACATGCAGCATTGACACACTCATCGTCGGCAAGCGAGGTCCTGCACTTACGACAAGGCCGTCCTCTCAGACCTAGCGCCCACCCGGGATGGCCTCCGTCCCCAAGCTCGCCGCCGTAGTGTGTGCGGAGGACGACGACCACGAGCGAAGCCACTTCTCGCCGACCCTCAGGTATGCTACCTCTTTTCGAACCATAACCTTGTTCTATTGCCCCATCTGCCACGTCGTTGCATGTGGATCTTTTTCCACTCCACCATCTTCCCAATTTGCTATCCTCTGCTCTGCTGGCCACGCAGACAAAAACCATAATTTGCACTATTAAAAGAAACCCTACTTCATGCAGACAAATCCATGTCTAGGTTGAATAAGGAAATGAAGGGAGACTGTACTGTCCAAGAGAGTAGGCATTGAACCCACATATAGGTTGAAAAGGGGAAAATCAGTAGCTAAGGAACGAGTCTCGTGTCTCTTGGTTGAAGAAGGGTAGAAAGGCATGACAATGCAAATAGAATGACCAGGTCGATCGGTTTGTTGTCCTCGCATAGGAAAAAGGTGGCTACTGCCTGGATATTTGTTACTCTCGGCAACCATACCTCCCTCACCACTCTGCGTCAGTGGAGGTACATCCTACTGGTGCGCCCACTGTCCGAATGGGCCTCCCATGCTCTTATTGCCACTTTTTTTGCTATTAGTATTGTCGGCGTTCTGGGAACGGGGGTCCCCAGACTTGCCTGCCTGCGGCCTGCGGCGTGGCTCAAATGGGGGCCCAGCGTGGCCCATCTTCATCAGCACAAGGTTCAAGACCCTCGCGAGGGTCCAAGCCTCGCGAGGCGGACAACATGGCGCTTTCTCAAGCGCGGCCTCCTTAGGCTGGCTCGCGAGGAGGCGGAGAGATCAAGGTGGGTACCTCACGAGGTGCCCATGATGCAAGCCATGACGACCAAGGGTGCCAGGCGAGCGCCAGCCCGCGCAGCGTCTCCCCTTCCTCTTTGGTGCAAAGGGGGCAAGCGCAGGCGAGGGGATCAAGTAAAGGCACCCATTTCGGTGCAACGAGACCAAGACCAGTCCAACAGTGGGAAGGAGGTCATCATGGAGCCCAGGACGGCGTCACCACAGGGCCTTTGGCAGGCGAAGACCAATTTTAGTCAGGATAAGTGTACCAGATGTTCCCCTTCAAATTGGCCAATTGTTGGCGCCCTTCCCACTCAATATTTGGGAAGAGGCCCAGGGCCTTTGCCTATAAATAGGACTAGCCACCCCCAGGGTAGAGAAAAGGGGGAAAGAGCTAGAGACCGAATCCAGCATCTAGAGAGAGAGAGAGAGAGAGAAGGGTGATCGAACTCCCCATAGCAGTTCATCCCCTAGCCAAGAACAGACCCTCGCGAGGCTGTTCTTCCTTGTATTGTTCTTCCTCATCAGCCCAAGAGGCATCCACCCACCACACTGGAGTAGGGTATTACACCACAATGGTGGCCCGAACCAGTATAAACCCTGTGTCTCTTGTGTTGTTCTTCTAGTAGTTTAGATCCTTGCGAGACGGAGAGGTAGAGGGCACGGTCTCCGCGCGCACCCCAGAGTTCGAACCTTAAGGGTCTGCCGGAACCCGCGATGCCGACATTTGGCGCGCCAGGTAGGGGTGCGCCGGAATCTGTCTTCCACCGCTGCGCTCCGCTCTCCTCCGACCGCCGCATCCATGTACGGCGCACGTCCAGCTCGCATCACGCCAGCGGCCCTCGCTGGCGGACGTCCTCGCCGTCCCCCGTCGCACGCCGTCAACACCACCACCGGCCCAGCGGGAGGAAAGCAACAAGCACCACCCCAGCCCCTGCCTATGCGACAGCGTGACCGCACCGCGACATCGACGCTTTCGGTCGTTGCGGCCCTCCTGGGCGGCTCGCAGGCGCCACCCACAAGCCGCCACGTCAAGCCATTTGCCCGCCAGATCGGCGCCGTTTCCGCGTGGCAGGGGTCTCCCCCGGACCGGGCGGCGCGCGAGGTTGGTCTGACCTTCAGCTCGGAGGACCACCCCGCTAACTTGGCCGGCTCGGGCGCGCTCCCCCTGTTGTGCACCCCCACCATCTGCCGGGTGGCCGTCACCAGAACCCTCGTCGATGGCGGCACGGGCCTCAGCGTGCTCTCGGTCGAGACCTTCAACCTCCTCAGCATACCCCGGGAGCGGCTGCAACCCAGCCGATCCTTCTCAGGCGTCGGGGGCGGGTCGTCCGACTCCTTGGGACAGATCCGGCTCCCGGTAACCTTCGGCACCTACGACAACTTCCGCACGGAGATGGTCGACTTCGACGTCGCCCCCATCGGCCTCCCTTACAACGCCGTCCTCGGCTACCCGGCGCTGGCCCAGTTCATGGCCGCCACGCACCCGGCGTACAACCTCATGAAGATGCCCGGGAGCAGCGGTACCCTCACCATGCACGGAGACACCGGGGACGCCCTGCGAGTACTCAGCTTGCCTTCAAGACGGCGGCATCGGCACAGCCCGCCGACGCGGGGACCCCTGAGCCCAAGGGGGCTGCGCCTGCCAAGAAGAAGCAGTTGTTCACCCAGGACAAGGCAGAAACCAAGCAGATACCCGTCGACAAGGACGGGTCCTCCAGCGCCACTTTCACCATTGGCGCCAACCTGGGGCCTAAGCAGGAGGAGGCCTGGTCAAGTTCCTGCGTGCAAACAAGAAAGTGTTCGCTTGGGAGCCCGATCAGTTGGCAGGGATCCCCAGGGACGTCATCGAGCACCACCTCAACGTGTGCCCAAATGTGCGCCCCGTGAAGCAGAAGGCCAGGCGGCAGTCCGCAAAGAAGCAGGCCTTCATCGTCCAAGAGACCCGCAAGTTGGAAGCCGCTGGAGTCATTCACGAGGTCCGGTACCCAGATTGGTTGGCCAACCCTGTCGTTGTTCCCAAGAAAGGGGGGAAGGAACGCATGTGTGTCGACTTCACCAACCTCAACAAGGCATGCCCGCAAGATCCGTTCCCGCTCCCTCGCATCGTCCAGATTGTCGATTCCACCGCCGAGTGCGACCTGTTGTGCTTTTTGGATGCCTTCTCCGGATATCACCAGATCAAGATGGCGATAGAAGACGTTGAGAAGACCGCCTTCTTGACCCCGTGCGGGGTG
The DNA here is from genome assembly GCA_032464435.1 of Aegilops umbellulata. Taxonomy (NCBI): domain Eukaryota; kingdom Viridiplantae; phylum Streptophyta; class Magnoliopsida; order Poales; family Poaceae; genus Aegilops; species Aegilops umbellulata. Next base: position 596,312,782 of record CP136058.1, on the reverse strand, counting down.
TACTGCTATACATGCATGCCATTTGGACTACGCAACGCAGGGGCAACCTTTCAGCGGTTGATGCACATCACTTTGGGCCCGCAGCTCGGGAAGAATGTTGAAGCATACGTCGATGACATTGTGGTGAAATATCGAGAGGTCAGGACCCTGATACAAGACCTGGAGGAGACCTTCGCGAGCCTCGACGCAGTGAACCTGCGTCTCAACCCGGAGAAATGTGTGTTTGGCGTTCCCTCGGGCAAGCTTTTGGGATTCCTCGTGTCTCACCGTGGCATCGAGGCCAACCCCGAGAAGGTCAAGGCGGTCGAGGACATGAGTCCGCCAAAGACCCTCAGGGAAATGCAGAAGCTCACTGAGCGTGTGACCGCGCTAGGGCGCTTCATCTCCAAGTTGGGGGAACGAGCGCTGCCTTTCATTCAGCTGATGAAGAAAAAGGGGCCCTTTGAATGGACTGAAGAGGCAGATAAGGCGTTTCAAGATCTCAAGAGGTACCTAACCAGTCCCCCAGTCATGGTGGCTCCGCGCCCTCAGGAGCCTCTGCTACTTTACCTTGCCGCCACTCCCTACTCTGCCAGCGCAGCACTGGTGGCGGTTAGGGAGGGGCGCCAGGCCAAGACCATAGCGGCAGCCCGAGGCCAGACGAGACAGGAACAGGGAAAGCTCGAGGAAGCCGAAACTACAGATGGAGAGAGTCAGCTGCCGAGGGACGCACCAGAGACAGGAGAGGCAGCATGCCCGGATGGTTCGCCTCCCGAGGCCACAGCATCTCGTAAGGTGCCTTCACCTCCCGAGGGCGCCGCGACCCAAGATGCTCTCAGCCTTGTTGAACACCCGGTCTACTTCGTTAGCACGGTGCTACAGGACGCGAGGGCACGATACCCGATGCCTTAGAAGCTCCTCCTCGCACTGCTGGTGGCCTCGCGCAAGCTGCGTCACTACTTCCAAGCTCACCCGATCAAGGTCGTCTCATCGTACCCCCTGGAGAGGGTGCTCAGGAACCCTAACTCAGCCGGAAGGGTCGCTGAGTGGAACATAGAGTTGCAAGCGTTTCAGCTTGAGTTCAGCACCACTAGGGTCATCAAAGGAGCCGCATTGGCGGATTTCGTGGCGGAATGGACAGAGGCGCCAGGCCTCAACGACAACGAGGATCGTTCCCTCTCCCCAGGGAGCGAGGCGCCAGAAGGCTGGGTCATGTTCTTTGACGGGGCATTCTCCAGGCACGGCGTGGGGGCTGGTGCGGTGCTGATATCACCCACTCAAGATAAGCTCTACTATGCAGTACAGCTCTGTTCCCGGCAAGGAGAAAAGGTCTCCAACAACATAGCAGAATATGAGGGACTGATAGCCGGGTTGAAGGCCGCAGCGGCCATGGGAGTGAAGAGCCTCACCGTCAAAGGTGACTCGCAGCTCCTAGTCAACTTCTCCAATAAGGTGTATGAGCCGAAGGACGAGCATATGGAGGCCTACCTGGCGGAGGTCCGCAGGATTGAAAAGCAGTTCTGGGGGCTGGAGCTGAAGCATGTGCCCCGTGGCACCAACCAGGAAGCTGACGACATAGCCGGACGGGCGTCCAGGTGGCTGCCGCAGGAGCCCAGCGTCTTCGAAGAGCGGCTCTTCAAGCCTTCAGCGCAGCCAACCCTATCAAGCACGGCTCAGCCTCGAGAGGAGCTCCCTCAGCCGCCAGCCTCGGGAGCCCCGGCCTGCGGACCGCCCTCAGGAGCACGTTTGCTCCTGACGATGGAACCTCAGGAGGAGTGCTGGATCACAGAGCTCCGAAATTACCTGACACGTGGGGCCCTGCCAGAGAAGGAGGAGGAAGCAGAACGTGTGGCGCGGCAGGCCACAACATACTGCATCAGAGACGAAGAACTCTACCGGAAGCGACCCAACGACGTATCTCTGCGCTGCATCTCCAGGAAGCAAGGAAGGGAACTACTGGGGGACATACACGACGGAGACTGCGGACACCACTCATCATCACGGACCCTCGTCGGCAAAGCATTCCGCAGTGGGTTCTATTGGCCCACCGCGCTCAACGACGCAATCGAATTAGTAAAGGCTTGTGAGGCCTGCCAGTTCCATTCCAAGCAGATCCATCAACCAGCGGGGAGCCTGCAGACTATACCCCTCTCGTGGCCATTCGCAATTTGGGGGTTGGATATTCTGGGCCCGTTCCCCCGGGCGCCAGGTGGCTACCGTTACCTCTACGCCGCCATCGACAAGTTCACCAAGTGGGCAGAGGTGGAGGTTGTCCGTACCATCCCCGCGGGCTCCGCGGTCAAGTTCATCAGGGGTATCGTGAGCCGGTTCGGGGTGCCGAACCGCATCATCACAGACAACGGTTCGCAGTTCACCAGTAATCTCTTCAAAACATATTGTGCTAACCTTGGAATGCAGATATGCTACGCTTCGGTGGCACACCCGCGAAGCAATGGGTAAGCCGAGCGAGCCAACGCGGAGGTCCTGAGAGGCCTCAAGACCAGAACATTCAAGAAGAAGCTGGAGGCCTGCGGCAGGGGTTGGTACGACGAGCTCCAATCCGTGCTGTGGTCCATCCGCACAACCGCGACCAAACCAACCGGGGAAACCCCGTTCTTCCTGGTCTACGGAGCCGAAGCAGTCCTTCCTCACGAGGTCAGGCGTCGCTCCGTGCGGGTCCTGGCGTTCGACGAGGCACAGCAGGACGCCATGCGGGGGATGGACCTCGTGCTGGGGGAGGAACGCCGCCGGGAAGCCGCGCTGCGAGCGGCAAGGTACCAACAGGCGCTACGACGATATCACTGCCGCAACATCCGCCCCAGGACCCTCGAGGTAGGAGACCTCGTACTCAGGCGGGTCCTCTCTAGGGAAGGGCTGCACAAGCTCTCTCCCATGTGGGAGGGCCCGTTCAAGGTTGTTCATGTTTCTAGGCCTGGCTCCGTGCGCTTGGAGACTCAAGAGGGGGAGCCGATCCAGAACGCATGGAACATCCAGCACCTCCGGAGGTACTACCCCTAAAAGGCCCTGAGCCTATGAAGAAGGCGAACGCCTGTGAAGATCGTCTCTTTTTGGAAAAGGCCCTGAGCCTGTGAAGAAGGCGAACGCATGTGAAGATCGTCTCTTTTTGGAAAAGGCCCTGAGCCTGTGAAGAAGGCGAACGCCTGTGAAGATCGTCTCTTTTTGGAAAAGGCCCAGAGCCTGTGAAGAAGGCGAATGCCTGTGAAGCTCATTACCTCTAAGGAGAAAGGCCCGGAGCCTGTGAAGAAGGCCAATGCCTGTGAAGCTCGCCGCCCCGTGACACTCTCACGTAATAATGAGTTGGGCTGTGCACGCCCCAGAGTCTCAGGAGCGCCGGCCTCAGGCCCTGGGGCTCCCTCCCACGCCCAGTGGCAGCACTTAGCTCCGCGCTGGTGAGAAGACGTCGAAGACTAGACTAGGTGCCGGACGCGGCTTTTTCATTTGCTTTCAGCATTTGACGTGTTTTACTTGCATTTGAAGTCTTATCGAAACTATCGCCGTTGTTGATTTGTGGTTTGTCCATTTTCGCTCCTCGTTTTGATTTTCTCTCATGAAAGGCCTCGCGAGGGATGGGACTCAAACGCCCTCGCGAGCGTTTCTGCTCAAGCCGCTTAAAGGTTTCACGGCCCGGGCTCTCTACAGGAGCACCCCTCTGGTCCGTGCCCCCCGGGTACCGCGACATGCACACAGGGCCTGGGTCGGTTGCCCCCGGCTGGGGCCGCAAACTACCTACGCGAGGGCAAATAGTTGAGAAACGCAACAACAAAATTAAGGTAATGGCTACAACGGCAATAATTCTCAACACGCCCCCATGGGGCTCCATGCAGATGTCTTATCTTACACAGGGAGCAAAAGGAAAAGGAAAGGGCGAGCCTGGCGCGGCCCACCCCACATCGGCCTGCTGAAGCGACACCGGATGCCTCCGGAGCTCAGGCGGACTCCCTCTCGCGCTTCACCGGGGCGCGGCGACGGGCGGATGAACAGCCACCCCCCAAGCAAGCGCGGAGGCGAGGGGGCTGGCTGCGCCACCGCTAGAGGAGCCGCCCGAAGAGGAGTTGGCGAAGCTTGGGGAGCCTCGGGCGCCGCCAGCAGAGTGGGCGCTGTCTCCTCCGTCGTCGTCCTCAGGGCAGCATCCTGCGCGGCGACCATCTTCCCCAAACACCCTCACGTAGAGGGTGCCGTCGCCGTCGAACTTGAAGTGCAGGGTGCACCGCTGGCCCAGGCCGCGCGCGCGGGCAAACGTTTGCCAGCCGCGGGTCAGGGCCCCATTCCCAGAAGGGGAGACCTCGAGCGAAACCCAAGAGGCCCTACTGCAGCAGCCGTCAGCCTGGAGCCAGAAGCCGCACCGGCCACTGGCCGGCAGCTCGCTGATGAAGAAGCGAGGAAGCTAGAGCCAGGTGCTGGTCGGGTCCGCCGACCACACGACGAACTCCGGCAGCACCTCCGCCGAGCGAAAGCGCGGCCTGGGAGGCCGCGCAACCACAGCCTGCCTCTCCATGACAGCCGAGCGCTCACCACCACGCGGAGAACCACCCCTGTGTCCGCGGGGAGCCACAGTGGGGACCGCGGGATGCTTGCGGGGACGACCCCGGCCGCGCTAGGCCGGAGGGGAGTCGGGCCCCACCCGACTAGCCTTCCCCTTCTCTGCGGCTGAGAACCTCTTCGGAGCCATGCGAGCGGTGGCGGCAAAGGAGAGGAAGAAGAAGAGAAGCGGGAAGGGGTGGACTGGCGGAGCTTTTGCGGCCTCGCACTTATAGCCGGGAGAGGCCAACCGTCGAGCACCACGATCACAGGTAATAATGACCCGTATCTATGCATGCATGGACTAGTCAAGTCACGCAGTTGCCAAGGCGTCGTGGGGAAGTGGAGACGCCCACGTCCTGTCAAACCGCCACGCGGCGCCCAAGGCCACAGGCTGTTAGGGCCCGCGGCGCTTCGCCCTTGCCCTTTCGCCTCTCGGCACGGCCAAGTCCGTGCGCGCCTTGGGCCCGGGGGCTACTGTCGGCGTTCTGGGAACGGGGGTCCCCAGACTTGCCTGCCTGCGGCCTGCGGCGTGGCTCAAATGGACCCAGCGTGGCCCATCTTCATCAGCACAAGGTTCAAGACCCTCGCGAGGGGCCAAGCCTCGCGAGGCGGACGACATGGCGCTTTCTCAAGCACGGCCTCCTTAGGCTGGCTCGCGAGGTGTCAGGACCCCGATCCTAAGTCACACCGATCTAGCATGTAACACATCATATCACTTTGCGGCCTCACGCACGGTATTCCCATGGGTGCCACCTTACCTGGCCCGGGACTGTTTGCGCCTTTTGGCTCACGTATATGATAGTGTCGCTAGCATCCATATGACAGAGAATCCGGGCCGACATGGCTAGTCATGAACCCAAGGCGGCACTAACCCATTAGGACAGGCATACATGAATCACATCGAGCATGTCGGTCAACAACGTATAAATCCGGGCTGTAGCACTGGGCTAACAGGACTCCGGTAACCCGGGCTGTAGCAGGCTAGGCAGGACTCCGGATAACACTGCGCGACATTTCCCCGAAGGGACAGACACAGGAACGACGTGAATCACATGCCGGCCAGTCAAGTGTTCCGAGCAATAGTGCTGGGCTAGCAGGACTCCGGTGAACCGGGCTGTAGCGGACTACTATCGCTCAGAAGCACTAGACTACATTTCCCCATATGATAGGCTGCCAAGGATAAACAACTAGATAGTCGGATCCCACTCATACCAAGCATTTCAATCATACACACAATATGCCCGATATGAGTAAATACAACATGACATCACAACAAGACTCTACGACTCAAGTATTTATTCATTAGGCTCCGAGGAGCGAGATATTACAAATATGGGTCTCATGACCCAACATTCAGAGCATACAAGTCAAAGCACATGCGGAAGCTTAATATGTCTGAGTACAGACATCTACAATTGAAAAAGGCTGAGAAGCCTGACTATCTACCAGATCCTGCCGAGGGCACAAGATCGTAGCAGAGGTATCAAGCTAAATGCCGAAGTCCACACGAAACTACTAGCGAGACTGATGTCTCACAAAAACATAAAATAGGCAAACGTGAGTACAAATGTACTCAGCAAGACTTACATCAGAACTAACTACATATGCATCAGTATCAATAAAGGGGCTAGTGGAGTTTAACTACAACAAGCCAGCTTTGACTCGGTGGCTATCCTGAACTACGATTGCAAGTAACTCTTTTGAGGTGGCGCACACGAGTCCACATATTCACCATATCAATACACCACTATGGATCCGCTCCCGTCTCCCTACGGGGACGCCATCCATAGCACTCACGCTTATCTTGCGCATTTTAGAGTATCCACTTTCACTTGTCTATGAACTATGCAAGGGGTCCAAGTTTCCATATCCGAGGAATTCGGCTATTCGAATAGATAATGATAACCCTGCAGGGGTGTACTTCTTCACACACGCTCCCGCCACTTATCGCCCTGTACACGTCATGTACCTCGGCAACCTTCAAGCGGAAGCCGGGCGAGGGAGTCGGCCACGACCTGACTAACCACGCAAGTCTCTCGTCCAGGTTTATCGCCTATTCGGGTTCCATCCGCAAGGAGATCCGGCCGGGGTGTCGCTCACGGCCCCAAACGATGTGAGCAGGGTTCCCAAGCCCACCAACCGGGTGCCACTTGGTACACCGTGCCACTTTGCCTAGTCTGTCCCAAGCCCACCTGTACCGGGTGCCACTTGGTAGACTACTAACACTACCTACAAACACCAGAAACTAGTTGCAACTCCTGGACAGAGATCAAGTTGATTAATAAGTCGAGAGGGGTCGAGTTACCGGAACCCAATGTGTGGTAGTAACTGTTCATGGATCACAAACACAGAACTCAGTTCCTGAGGACCGCTGCAATGAGACAACCCACCATGTAATCCTACATGGCCTCTCACTGCTACCTTTACCAAAACGTGTTCACACACTTAGCTCTCAACAGTAGGACATGTTCACCACATTCCAATTCATTCCCGATGAATCAGACTCGACTCAACTCTAAGCAGTAGCAGGCATGACAACAAGCATGAATGAGTAGGCACAACAGGCCTCAAACAACTCCTACTCATGCTAGTGGGTTTCATGTATTTACTGTGGCAATGACAGGTCATGCAGAGGATAAGGGGTTCAACTACCGCAGCATGTAACAGTTCAATCGTTGTTGTCCTAATGCAGTAAAAGAGAGCAGGAGCGAGAGAGTAGGATTGTATCGGAATGAACAAGGGGGTTTTGCTTGCCTTGCACTTCTGAAGATATTATAGCTCTTCATCGGTGTCATCGAACTCATCGTCGAAACCACGTCTATCGAGAGGGGACAAATACCGACAAACAAAGAGGGACACAATCAATGCAATGCGACAATATGATGCATGATCATGACATGGCGAAATGAATGTGTTTGAGCTAATGCATAATAGAATAGGTTGATTTGAACCCATTTGAATCAAAGATTCAAATGTGAGCTCATGTATATAGTCATAATGGTGCATTATCTTGTTTCACTAGAACAACATGGTTAAAGTGTTCTAACATGCATGCAAATTGTACATATGGATAGATTGGATTTTTCTGATCATTTTTCATATATAAATCTTTGCATTTGGAGTTACGGTTGATTTTCTATGAATTTTAGGAGTTTTGGGTATTTTCTGAAATTTTCTGAATTATTTTAAATATAGAAATTATTTACTGCGTCAGCATGACGTCACAGTAACGTCAGCAAGTCAACTGGGCGGTCCAGGTCAAACCTGGACGGTGGGGCCCACGTGTCAGTGTAATTAATTTATCTAATTTGAGTTAATTCTAATCCTGGTTCGTTAGTGGCCTGGGATCCCACACGTCAGTGATTAGTGTTAACTAATACGGTTAATTAGTCCTAATCTAATGACGACCACGTCAGCAGCCGCCGGGGTTAGTCACCGGCGACACACAGACGCGGCGCAGCTCGCCGGAGTGGCGCTAGAGGCTGCAGATGGGTGCGCTGAGGGCAGCTGGAGGTACCCCACGCTCCCGCGCATCCAGCGGAGGCAGCGGCAGGTCACGGGGTGCCCGGAGTCGACGACGGCGAGCACTGGGGCGGCGGCCGGAGCTCGGGCGAGCTCGGGGTCGAGGCTACAGCGGTCTTGGCGATGCGAGGTTATCGCCTACAGCGTCTACGCGGCGCGGCAAGGACGTTGGACGCGTGCTCGGGACCAAATGGTCACCGGAGCGTCATCGCCGATGAGCTTTGGCGGCGACGCATTTCGTACACGGTGGGGAACGGAGCTAGGGGACGAGGGCGAATGCTAAATAAGAGGGGAAAGAGAGAGGAGCTCACGGCGGAGTCGATGAGCAGGTCAGTAGCTCGGGGGAGGCGCCGTGGGCGACGGACGGGCGCCGGCGATCTCGGTTGCTCGAGGTAGAAGACGACCGCGGTGATGACGTTTGGGGGCGTCCGGTGCCGCGTGGCTCGGCGGAGAGGACGAGGGCGACGAGGCGGGGCTTTTGGACGGGTCAGTGAGGCGAGGGGAGCACGGTGGTCACGGTGGCGACGAACGGCGGCGTCGGTTCGCCCTGCTTCGGGAGAGAGAGCGAGAGAGGCGAGGCAGGGAGGGGGTGGAGCGGTCGAGGGGTCCAGGGGGGCTGCGTGGCACACCTAGCGACGTCCAGGAGCAAGCGGCAAGCAGGAGGTGGCACGCATGGCGGTGCGCACGCGGCGGCCACACGTTCTCGTCCTTCTGGCTGGAGGAGGACGATGACTGGCACAGGACAGTAGGCTGGGCCGTGCTGGGCCAGGCCAGGTGAGCGCCAGGTAAAACTCTCCCTCTCTGCTTCCTGTTTTTCTTTTTATTTGCTTCTGTTCTATGTTTTGAAATAGTAGAAATACTATTCCATTTAGAAAAACCCTGAAAATATTTAGAGGCACATTTGAAAATATTCTCAACAGCCTAAAAATACCTTCAAGATTATTTGGGCATTTTAAATTATTTATAGAATTTAAATTGCCCAAATGCAAATACTTATGGCTTGGTGCAAAAATCCAACATAGCCTCCAAAAATATGAAACCATTTTTGGCAGAGGGTTTAGCCAGGACCAAAGATGGTGAACATTTATGAAGGGCATTTTGGGTTCATTGAAATAATTTTAGTAAACCCTAGTTGGTTTCAGGGGGGGTGCTGGGGGTTCTGTCATCCCCATTTCAAAATTCCTTTGAAATCAAACATGATGCATGGATGCAGATGCCACTAACTACAAACAAATCTGGGGCTGTGACACGAGGAGGCGGAGAGATCAAGGCGGGTACCTCACGAGGTGCCCATGACGCAAGCCATGACGACCAAGGGTGCTAGGCGGGCGCCAGCCCACGCAGCGTCTCCCTTTCCTCTTTGGTGCAAAGGGGGAAAGCGCAGGCGAGGGGATCAAGTAAAGGCACCCATTTTGGTGCAACGAGACCAAGACCAGTCCAATAGTGGGAAGGAGGTCACCATGGAGCCCAGGACGGCGTCACCACAGGGCCTTTGGGAGGCGAAGTCCAACTTTAGTCAGGATAAGTGTACCAGATGTTCCCGTTCAAATTGGCCAATTGTTGGCGCCCTTCCCGCTCAATATTTGGGAAGAGGCCCAGGGCCTTTGCTTATAAATAGGACTAGCCACCCCCAGGGTAGAAAAAAGGGGGGAATGAGCTAGAGACCGAATCCAGCATCTAGAGAGAGAGAGAGAAGGGTGATCGAACTCCCCCTAGCAGTTCATCCCCTAGCCAAGAACAGACCCTCGTGAGGCTGTTCTTCCTTGTATTGTTCTTCCTCATCAGCCCAAGAGGCAATCCACCCACCACACTGGAGTAGGGCATTACACCACAATGGTGGCCCAAACCAGTATAAACCCTGTGTCTCTTGTGTTGTTCTTCTAGTAGTTTAGATCCTTGCGAGACGGAGAGGTAGAGGGCACGATCTCCGCGCGCACCCCAGAGTTCGAACCTTAAGGGTCCGCCAGAACCCGCGAATCCGACAAGTATAACGCCAGCAGTGAAGTCAAGCAATGCTACTGCTAAAGTGATGGCACATTTAACTAATGCCGCTCTCAGTCTAATGCCATCGATAAATTTAAGCAATGCCATTTAATGTCACTGGATTATTTCAGGGTTAGCTGTTGATTATGGATGTATTAAAGATTTTTCAGCTAAGGCATTCTAATGTTGTTGCACAGCCAGCATACCAATGATGAAACTTGTTACTACCTTCAGATTTTTGCACTGTTAATGCTTATAGATTACATACCTCATTTTCATGAGATAAGTTAATTTTTTTGTACAGTGTCACCAAAATGCCAAGGTGCTGATGTCATTTTATTTTGGTTAAACTGCACAGACAATTATGAAGACAAGAGGAAAGGTCAAGAGTGGGCACCTCCTCCTCCGGCTGTTCTCTTGATTCATTCGATCAAGTTTTTATGTTTGATCGATTATCAAGATTGGGATAGCAATTTTTAAGGTCCCCCCGAGTTCGAAATGAAAATTACCTTGGAGGTACATGGTTTGCAATTTTTTTATATTGTCATTAATGCTAGTTACCTTCAGACTTTTGTATTTGGTTTAATGCTGATGCACAGCTAGTATACCAATGTTGAAACTTGTTACCTTTATATTTTGTATTTTTAATTCTTATAGAAACCTTCCAGTGCTAGAGTTTATTGAAATCTGTTCAGTAAAACCATTGTACTGTACCCTGTAATAAACTAACTACTCTACTATTGCACTAGCCACTGGATTAGTGTATATTTGTAGTATTTGAATGGTGTTGCATTAGCATATGGACATAAATAAAGTGTGGCAAGCTTTCCCAGATATGTGCTCAAGAAAACTAGTACCTGTTTTTCTAAATACTAGACGTTTGGGTACTTTAAATTGAACCGCGAAAACGTCTTATATTAAGGAACAAAGGGTGTAGAGTTCACTCAAATTATCCCGGTAAAGCTAGTCACACCTTTGTTAAAATTATTGTTCAGTATGTTATCGGAGGAGGTCTGTATGTTTGTCTCTAATGCCTGTCGACTACATACCTGACATCATGATGTAATGTTAAGTCATTTCCTTTTGTACAGTGTCACTGAATTGTCAAGGCGGTGATGGCATTTTATTTTAGTAGAACTGCACAAAATTTGCTTAAAAGAAGAGGGAAGGTCAGGAATGGCTCAGTTTTTCAGAAAAAACTATGTATGCCTTCCTGACATCAGCCGCTGTTGCTTTATTTATTCCTTCAAACAGGTGGTTAGAAATAGTCTTGCTACCTTTTCCCATTAAGAAATTGGAATGCTTATATTTGTGAGTCTATGCTTCAACTAGTGCCACTTTTAGACTAATCACACTTTCAATATCTATGCAAACAGGGATGCTCGATTTCAGTGGAACTGCACAAAAAGTCCAACTGATTCAACATTAGGAGCATGTTTTTTTCCAAACCTTTATATCCAATTGGTGGCACTATGAGCTGGTCATTACAAGGGTACATGGTTTGCTACTATCTTGCTACTCTTTTTGTACTGTCATTAGATAGTAATACTAGTGGTTTGCATGTGAATTTATTGGTAGCGTGGACCTACATTGGAGGTGTAGGACAGGATTCAATGATTGGATGCTCAATTTCGGTTGTATTGATTTCACCTCTTCCATCACTGCGAACATGGATATCCTTGGTCTGATGAAGAATAGGCGCTATATTTCTGCTCTGAACCAGCAAATCAATTCAGTATGAAATTGTCCAGGGCAAAACATAATTGTATCAGATTGTCCAGTGCAGAATATGACAAATGCTAAGCGGAAAAGGCATGTTTAAACCGAAAATACAAGGTGTGGTATATGTTTACTAGCTGCTTGATATTTGTTTGCTATTTCGCAAACAAACAAAGTGTCCGCAATTTTGATTGAACTGCACAAGAGAATAGTATAGTCACTGCATGCAGTGCCATTTGAAAATAGACACAGAAAGATTGGATGGTCACTTCATGGACTGCAGAAAAGCAGTACTGTACTATTTATTGGCCAACGCTAGGTGCTTCATTGCTTTGGTCTGATTATACAATGGGCATCATTTTGCCTAAGTTAAAGTTTGTATTCCGAAAATAGTCTCGCGGTGTGATCGATAGAAGATCAAATCATATTGCAGTGGATGTTCCTCCATCATGTGTGGTTCATTCTCATGGTTCCAGCTGTTGGTGAAACCACTCACGTTTCCAAGAGGAATTGTAGACTTCACAAACAAATTTGTCTTCCAGTCTGTACTGAATGTTGGCCAAGAGAAGCATCCATGTTAGTAGGAAGAACAGATGTTTTTTCTAGATCTTTGCTTTTGGAGCTACATATTTGTATATGATCTGTGAATCATTGAGATGCATTAACATGTTGATCTTATGTATGGGAATCGTACTAGTTAGTTTTAGTTGCGATGCAAGATCCGAAGTGGATGATCTTTGCTTTTGGAGCTACATATTTGTATATGATCTGTGAATCATTGAGATGCATTAACAGTTACTTATTTCTGTTCGCTCAGTGTTTACAAGTTACTGATTGATCACTAGCTAGCCTACAAATGCGCTCCTAGCAGTTTTATTTGCGACGCAAGATGCGAAGTTTGCAGCTTTTGAGTAAAAATGCCTACCTCTGAAGAAACTGACAAGCTACACTATCGATCCTACACGGATAAAAATGCCTACCTCTAAAGAAACTGACAAGCTACACTATCAATCCTACACGGATAAATAGCGGATCACGCACGTACTACCTCCTTTCCGGTTTGCAGGGCTCAATTCAAGAAATGACCTACTCGATCCTACACGAATAAATAGCGGATCACGCACGTACTAGTACCTCCTTTCCGGTTTGGAGGGCTTAATTCAAATCTCTCACCAACCAATGTACTCCCTCCGTCCGGGTTTATTAGTCCCATGAGCAAACCAGCAAGACCAAGGCATGGCAATAATTAACGGCATGCAGAAGTTTAAGCCTAATTAATTCCAGCGATTTAAGTGGCTACATGCGTGCCCTCGGCTGCAACTCGTTGCATGATGCTTCGCATACTTCCTGCGAGCGACTCTGAGTGCTTGCATGCAGCCGGCCGTAATTAAGGCAGCTAACTTATGCGTAAAAAGATACGCTTTAATTATTGCGGGCTTTTTAAATCCGTGGAATCACTATTGACAAGGAGGGAGATGATTCGAGTGCACTCGTTTGACCGCCATGCCGGCGTGCGACCCAGACGGGACGGGCTGGCATAGTCATAATTTCAGTTTTTCTAGTTTTCCACGGCAAGGTGTCACGCTAATCCATTATGCATTGAATTCCGATGACCGTCGCGCTACCTTCCGCCTATAACTACTATTTTTCGGCCTTCTCCGGTGCCACCGTGACCCAACTCGCCATATCCTCATTAGCCCACACCTGCCCGAAGTCGCTCGCCACGTGCGCCATGCCCCCGCTCATCCGTGGTAGGCGACGTCGGAGGCGGTCACCGTCGAACTAGTGTTCGGGTTTTCACCAGAAGGCAGATGGAGGGAGGAGGCATTCTATCTGTCTTTAGATGGCAATGCGGAGATCGAGGAGTTGTTGGAGCGCGACCACATGGCGGAGGAGCATGAGTTGTTGGAGCGCGACCGCCTGGTGGAGGAGCAGCGTATCACCGATTTGTGCCGCCATCGGGACATGGAGCAGCATCGCACCGACGCTCTGAGTCGCGAGCAGAGCACCCGCAACTGGGCCGACTACGTGGAGGCCGGCGCCCGGCAAATAGCCCTGGAGGCCGTTGGGCACGCACGCGTTCGCGACGCCGATTTTTACTACCAGCTCATCAAGTGGGTTTCCCGCTTGGAAGCTGAAGCTTCGGTGGACCACGCCGGCATGGAAAGGGCCAACGCGCGCGAGCAACGCGCCCTATCGCACCTCTTGCAAGTCTGAGGCGAGGCACCCGACGCCGGTGCCGACGTTTAGTGTGTACCACAGATGGGGGCCGGTATCGTCTAGTTAGCTAAGAGTAAGTTCGTACTTGTACGCTACTAGAGTATTAGTGGGAGTAGATAGTTAACTTGGCTATGATGGTTGTCAACGTGGAAGTTCAGTACTCTATATGTGGATCAAACCTGTTACTTTGCTCTGAATGTTGAACTTTCCATTTGAACGTATGGAATGGGCTGTTATTTTTTCAAATGGGTTGTATTTGTCCTCCACGGGTTTAGAGGCTGACTTGTGGGCCTACCAAGTTGACGCGTACACAATCAGTAGATGATTGTACGTGGAGAGGATGACAACAGGGACCCGCCAAGGTCATGGCAGTACGCAAGCAAGTCCCACCTTATTTCAAGCCAATAAAAAAATGGCTCCTCCTAGTGGATTTCTGACATCTGGGTCCCATGCCATTGTCAACGTAGTCAATAAACGAGAGAATTGCACATAGAGCGGCTGACACCAGGGACCCAGCAGCTCACCTAGTTATCTTTGTTTTGGGTTAATTTGATAAATGCCACTCCAAATCTGGTGTATCTGAGAAATGCCACTGCAATTTCCAAACTTTGAAAAATGCCATTTCATGCCATTTCTAGTGGCATTTTTTGAAGTGTGGAGTGGCGTTTCTCAAAGTTTGCAAACTGAAGTGGCGTTTTTCAAAGTTTGCAAAAATTGCAGTGGCATTTTTCAAAGTTTGGAAATTGCAGTGGCATTTTTATGGATCGCCATAATTTGAGTGGCATTTATCTAATTTGTTTTTGAGACGGAAGCAGGGTGTCAACTGGGCTGTGCGGGACACTCTGGCCTGTCTAGACATCCTTTTTTTATGTTTACCGTAGACGAGCCTAGCAGTTTTTTATTCTTTCTGAAAATGGCTAGCCCAGTTTTTTTGTGATTTGTTAAGTAAGTCGCTTTATCAAGCCTGTTGGGCTGCAAATCTTTCAAGACGAGGAGAGCTTCATTCGGCTGGTCGAGAAAATGACCTATCAGTAATGAGAAATGGGCTGTACATTTTTAAAACACATCAAACTGGCAATTAGTTTCAAATATCTTTTTCTCATTTCGAGATTTTAAATTGCATTGATTTTTATGCGTGGACAATTTATTGGATTTTATATTGATATAAATTTATTTTTAAAATCAGTCTGAATGTGACTCGAAATTTCAAGATTAAAAACAGTTCAGACCGCACCGACATATGCAAAATTTCGTATAATTTTTTAACCGTGGCCACAATATGGGCTGTAATGCTAACAAAAAGAATATGGGCTCCAAAAAAACCAGTAAGAATTAGAAAATGGGCTGTAAATTATTTGAAATATTGGCAGATGGGCTCTATGTTGTTTTCCACTGATTTGAGGCTTTCAACAGATGGCATGTATACTGTTGGATGTCCATCCAGCGGCCGTCGTGCTTCTTCAATTTCTGCTCTTCCTGCTCCAGCCGCTCAAACAAGCGCCGGCGGGACTGCCTGCTCCCTCCTCCCCGCGGCCGGCTGTGGTGCCGCATGGGCCTCACCGCCCCACTGTACTCCCATCTCTGGCCTAGTTATCCCTCTATTCACCCACACCTGCTGTTATTCTCCGACGACGGCAAATGAACCTGTAAACCCTCGTACAGTTGTACTCCCCTCCGCGTGGGAAACAGAAACAACTGCCGAGTCTTCGCTGCCTCCGTGTCATTCCCTTCCTAGGCCTTGCCGTCGTCCACCGCCCTGGTGCTCTCGGCGTGGCGTGGTCAACGACTGACATGCATCTTAAGTGGACTGTACGTGGAGAGGCTAACAGCTGGGTCCATGGCCGCACGCAAGGAAATGCCTCCTTATTACGCGCAAAATAATGATTCCTCCACCTGACATCTGGGACCCACCGAAAGGACCTCTATATTTCGCGAAAAAAACCTTACCACCGCTGACAGCTCGGACCCACCAGCTATATCTTTGCACGCAAGGAAGTGCCTCCTTATTACGCACAAAAGATGAATACTCCCCATTGAGGGAGTCCTGGATTAGGGGGTGTCCGGATAGCCGGACTATGCCTTCAGCCGGACACCTGGACTATGAAGATACAAGATTGAAGACTTCGTCCCGTGTTCGGAAGGGACTTTCCTTGGCGTGGAAGGCAAGCTTGGCGATACGGATATGTAGATCTCCTACCATTGTAACCGACTCTGTGTAACCCTAACCCTCTCCGGTGTCTATATAAACTGGATGGTTTTAGTCCGCAGGACAGAACAACAATCATACCATAGGCTAGCTTCTAGGGTTTAGCCTCCTTGATCTCATGGTAGATATACTCTTGTACTACCCATATCATCAATATTAATCAAGCAGGACGTAGGGTTTTACCTCCATCAAGAGGGCCCGAACCTGGGTAAAACATCGTGTCCCCTGCCTCCTGTTACCATCCGCCTAGACGCACAGTTCAGGACCCCCTACCCGAGATCTGCCGGTTTTGACACCGACATTGGCGCTTTCATTGAGAGTTCCTCTGTGTCGTCACTTTGAGGCTCGATGGGTCCTCCGATCATCAACACCGATGCAGTCCAGGGTGAGACCTTTCTCCCCGGACAGATCTTCGTCTTCGGTGGCTTCGCACTGCGGGCCAATTCGCTTGGCCATCTGGAGCATATCGAAAGCTATGCCCCTGGCCATTAGGTCAGATTTGGAAGCTTAAAATATATGGCTGACATCCGCGGGGACTTGATCTTCGACGAATTCGAGCCACTGCCAAGCGCGCCGCACTGTCATGATGGGCATGATCTAGCTCTGCCGCTGAACAGTGCCCTGGAGGCTGCACCCGCATCGGCTTTGACCCTTAATTTGGAGCCAACAGCGCCGATCGAGGATGGGTGGTTGGATGCCGCCTCGGGGGCTGCGATCCCAATGGCGATCGAGCCGAACAGCAGCCCCGCGCTCCACGAGGCTCGTGACTCCAAGGAGCCGGACTTCTCTCCGGACTCCGAGCCCTCTGCGCCCCTACCGTTCGAATCCAATTGGGCGCCGATTATGGAGTTTACCGCGGCGGACATCTTTATCAGGAGAGCCCTGGCCAGACTACGGTCAGCAAGGTTGGGATACGGACAATGAAGAAATCTGTGGCAGCACTCACAACACTCAAGACCCGATTTTGCGCGGGATAAGACAACTGGCTTGCTCGTAGCAACAATATGACCAAGAACCCTGGTAGTTCGGATACCAGAGACAATAGTGGCAGGTCGCGTCGCAACAAGCAAAAGCGCCGCCTTAACGGCGACAATGCTGAGGATACGACAGTTAATGACGGATTCAAAGGCTATAAATCTGGTCAGTGGAAAAAGCTATTCAAAAGAAATACTCAGGGCCCGTCCAGTCTGGACCGAATACTCGACCGCTTGTGCCAGATACATGGCACCCCCCGAAAGGCCAGCCAATCTCACCAACAGGGATTGTTGGGTGTTCAAGCAGGCAGGCAAGTTAAATGCCGAAAATAAAGACAAGGGGCTGCATAGCGATGACGACGAAGAGCCCCGGCCGCCGAACAACAGTGGGCAGAAGGGTTTTCCCCCACAAGTGTGGATGGTGAACATGATATACACAACCCACATCCCCAAGAGGGAGCGGAAGCGCACGTTAAGGGTCGTATACGCAATGGAGCCAGTCGCCCCGAAGTTCAACCCATGGTCCTCCTGCCCGATCACCTTTGACCGAAGGAACCACCCCACTAGCATCCATCATGGCGGATTCGCCGCATTGGTTTTAGACCCAATCATTGACGGATTTCATCTCACTAGAGTCCTTATGGACGGCGGCAGTAGCCTGAACCTGCTTTACCAGGATATAGTGCGGAAAATGGGCATAGATCCCTCGAGTATTAAGCCCACCAAAACGACCTTTAAAGGCGTCATACCAGGTGTAGAGGCCAACTGCACAGGCTCAGTTACACTTGAAGTGGTCTTCGGATCTCCGGACAATTTCCGAAGCGAGGAGTTAATCTTCGACATAGTCCCGTTCCGAAGTGGCTATCATGCACTGCTCGGGCGAACCGCATTCACCAAGTTCAACGCGGTACCGCACTACGCATACCTCAAGCTCAAGATGCCAGGCCCTCGAGGAGTAATTACGGTCAATGGAAACACCGAACGCTCCCTCCGAACGGAGGAACATACTGCAGCCCTTGCAGCGGAAGTGCAAAGCAGCCTCTCCAGGCAGTTCTCCAGTCCGGCCATCAAACGTCCGGACACCGTCAAGCGCGCCCGGAGTAACCTACAACAAGACCGCCTGGCACGTTCCGAGCAGGCGTAGCAATGCGGCCCCAACCCCAGCCCTCGCGAAAATGCGGCACCAGTGCTTCACGTACATAACTACGCTCTAGAAATACCATGGGCACAGGGGGAGGGGCACCATCACGGCATGCCCGAAACACGGCTTAAACCGCACTAGGGGCTGCCAATTTTTTAATTTTCTCTTACTTTCAGGACTCCATTCTTCGGCAGGCCTGTTCGGCAGTACAATTGCCGCACAAACGATGCAAGAACCAGGGAAGAAGACAAGCCACGCCGCATTAACGAAACTCCCAGGTGGTCTCTATCACGAGCAGTATACCTGTTTCGCATACCATTCCATAGCCTGCCCCTGGAACAAACATGTTAAATAGTCCAACCTTTTGCTTATCGCGTTATTTGTATCGTTCTGCCTTGATCGCAGCCTTTTTAATAAACAATGCATAGCTTTTGTCTATTTTTGCATTACTCTTTTTTACAAATATATGTTCATTAGCGACATGCTGCACCTACACTTTGGTACGGCCAAATACGCCAGGGGCTTAAGTACCCCTCAATATGGTGTGAGAAGCCCGAACACTTTAACAAGTGCGGCACCCCGAACTTATAGCATTATATGCATCGGCTCCGAATCATGTCTTGGGTCAATAGTTGGGTTTGCCCGGCTCCTATGTTTTGGTGCCTTACGTTCCGCTATATCGGCTAAGGTAGCACTAGGAGAACTACTGCGATTGTGCCCCAGTTGAGCTGGGCTAAGCACCTCAGTAGAGAAAGCTAAAACTGACTGTCATGATGAAGCGGGAGCTGGTCGCTGTTCGAGAGGTTTTTCGAGTCCCTAAAGACTTATGCCGCTTAGAGCGAGCAGTCGGCTCTGTCCGGCCAAGGCGTGGATAGCGCCCCGAACTCGGTCTTCCGAATACCAGGGGCTTCGCCGAAATTTAAAATTATAGAATTCTATGGCTAAGTGAGAGTGTTCAAGCATTGTAGTCCGATTGCCTTGTTCGTTGTGCCGAGCGCCTCCCTCGAAGGACCCAAACATGAGAGAAAGAGCGCTCAAGTTTATCCCGAACACCCCAGCACTAGTGGCATGGGGGCAGGAGCCGACGACTCACCATCTCTCAAATTTGATAAACAGCCGCACAGAAGGTAATATTTTAAATTCAAAAAGCATTGCTTAGCGCATATGAACAAGTTTTCAGCGCACGGACAAAATGAGCGAGTTTTACTAAAAAATTACATCCCTGGAACATTCATCTGCCATAAGGAGGGCACCCTTCAGAATGTCCTTATAATAATTCTCGGGCTTGCGATGCTCTTTCCCCGGCGGTGGCCCGTCCTTCACAAGCTTCTCAGCATCCAGCTTGCCCCAGTGCGCCTTAGCGCGGGCAAGGGCCCTACGGGCACCTTCGATGCAAACGGAGCGCTGGATAACTTCGAGCCTTGGACAAGCCTCCACCAGCCGCTGCACCAGCACGACGTAGCTCCCAGGCAGGGCCTCTCCAGGCCACAGCCGAACTATGAATCCCTTCATGGCCTGTTCGGCCGCCTTGTGGAGCTCGACCAGTTGCTTCAGCTGGTCGCTCAGGGGCACAGGGTGTCCGGCCTCAGCATACTAGGACCAGAACACCTTCTCCATCGAGCTGCCCTCCTCGGCTCGGTAGAATGCAGCGGCATCGGACACGCTACGGGGAAGATCTGCGAAAGCTCCTAGAGAGCTCCGGATTCGGGTAAGTAACAAGTAACTCACTCTTACATGTTTGCTTTGCATAAAGAATGCCTTACCCGCCGCTATCACCGCATCCAACTCCTGGAGGGCCTTCTGGGATTCGGCCTTGGCAGACTTGGCATTTTCAATTGCCGCCGCCAGCTCGGACGCTCGCGTCTTTGAGTCAAGCTCCTAACTCTCATGGTTTTTCATGAGAGCCTGCAGCTCTTGCCGCACCTCGCCAATCTGGGCCTCATACTTCTCCCGCTCGGTGAACTCCGTGGCCGCCCTCTTCTCGGCCTCGGACAACGCTTGCTTAAGGGTCGCCACCTCAGATGTGGCCCCTGCAATAGCCACGTTAATCTTGTCATTTTTTGCAATTGCACTTTTTTATATATTCAAACAAGGTATTTCTTACCTTCCTTGTCCTCGAGCTGCTTCTTGGCAAGCCTGAGCTCTTGCTCGGAGTGCTCGAGGTTCTGCTTCAGCGCGTCCACCTTTGCAGTCAGTGCGGCGGACGCCAGCAGAGAAGCCTGCATACGCATATTGACTCCTTTCTGTTAGACTCCTGCGAATCTTATTTGATCCTCTATTCGGCTTTTCTTCCCGAACGCCAAACAGAGCATCAGGGGCTACTGTCTATGCGGTAATATTTTTACACATTCTTTACTTACCTCAAATCATGTTAAAATGCTGGCACAAGCTTCAGTCAGTCTGCTCTTGGCGGACTGAACCTTCTGGACCACCGCACTCATAATGGTGCGGTGCCCCTCGTCGATGGAGGCGCCCTTAAGCACCTCCAGCAGATTGTCCGGCACCTCCGGTTGGACGGGGGTCGCCGGCTCGGTGGGCTTGCTCCTCTTGGAAGGAGGTCGCCCGCCGGACTCTAGAACCTTTGAAGGTTCCGGAGCGGTGTCCGGCCTAGGGCCAGACTTTGAGCCCTGGGGGGATCTATCCCCTTTACTCCTGGAGTCCGGGAGGTCACCTTGCGGCTCCTCAGGACCACCCTCTTATGGCTTGGAACCTGTTGGGACGCCACCTCGGCATCATCCGCAGTGCGGGGGGAGGTAGCGGGCGGAAGTGAATTCACGTCCGACGAATCCAGGGAGCCGCTCGACGACTCGTCGAGCCCGGCCTTGGGCGGACTGCATAGATATATTCGACATAAGGGAAAGCTATGCAATAAAGGAACACTACGAGTTACCTTGGTGTCCGAACACTTACGATCCTGCCGGGCGCCTGGCCCTGTGCGGCCACTCCTCTTCGCCGTCGTCGGCGTCGGTGGAGTAGTCCGAAGGAAGGGTCTTCCCCTTCTTGGACCCTTCGGCCTTCCCGGTCGGGGCGGCCTTCCTCTTCTTTCCTCCCTGCGCTGGGGGGGAGGGCTTTCTTCTTCCTCCTGCTCGTTTTCACGGGAGGAGTGCGTCTCGCAGTCGTCGGATGATGAATCCGACACCTCCAGGCATCGGGCACTCTTTCGAGTCCCTGTGGCCTTCTTCCTGGCCTTCTTCTCTGGCACCACATAGGGTGCCGGAACCAGCAGCTTCGCCAAGCAAGCATCGGCTGGGTCTTCGGGCAAAGGAGCCGGACAGTCGATCTGTCCGGACTTCGCCTGCCAATCCTGTCAAAGGTAAGGGAGCTTAGATCCCACATAGAGTTAAACTATGAAAAACTAATACCCTGTAAAAGGTACAAATGGCTTACCGCACCAGCATGACGCTGCGTGCTGAATCCGTGATCCTCGAAAGCGGATGCGGGAGCCTCGGCGCCCTTGAAAAGCACCTTCCAGGCATCTTCGTACGTCATGTCGAAGAGCCTGTTCAGAGTTCGGTGCTGCGCCGAGTCAAACTCCCACAGATTGAAGGCCCGTTGTTGACACGGGAGGATCCGGCGGATGAGCATAACTTGGACTACGTTGACAAGCTTGAGCTGCTTGTTCACCAGGGTTTGGATGCATTTTTGCAATCCAGTCACCTCTTCTTTGCTGCCCCACGACAGGCCCGTCTCTTTCCAGGACGTGAGCCGCGTAGGGGGTCCAGACCAAAACTCGGGGGCTGCGACCCACTCAGGGTCGCGCGGCTCGGTGATGTAAAACCACCCCGATTGCCACCCCTTCAGGGTCTCCACAAAGGAGCCCCCGAGCCATAGAACGTTGGGCATCTTGCCTTCCATGGCGCCTCCGCACTCCGCCTGGTTGCCACGCACCACCTTCGGCTTGACATTGAAAGTGTTGAGCCATAGGCCGAAATGGGGGCGGATGCAGAGGAAAGCCTCGCACACGACGATAAACGCTGAGATGTTGAGGATGAAGTTCGGGGCCAGATCATGGAAATCCAGGCCGTAGTAGAACATGAGTCCCCGGACGAATGGGTGGAGAGAAAAGCCCAGTCCATGGAGGAAGTGGGGAAGGAACACTACCCTGTCATGGGGCCTTGGGGTGGGGAGGAGCTGCCCCTCTTCGGGAAGCCGGTGCGCGATGTCGTTAGAAAAGTATCCGGCCTTCCTCAGTTTTTCGATGTGCCCCTCCGTTATGGAGGAGACCATCCACTTGCCTCCCGCTCCAGACATGACTGGAGAAGGTCGAGGTGGGGAATGCGGGCTTGGGCGCTAGAGCTCGAGTGCGCAGAAGATGGATAGACAAAGGAGGAAGAAGGCGTAGGTAAAAACGTGGATCCTTATCCCCTTATATGGGCGGATGCGGCTATGCGTCCCCACTAGCCTGATAAAACTCGCTTATCTCCCAAGCGCCATAATCAATGGCGCAGTTGGGTTACCCACGTCCGTATTGATGAGAATCCCGTAAATAAAGGGGATCTCTCCTTTGACAAGACATGCCAAGGAAACCGCCTCGCGAAACACGCCGAGGTGGGGGAGTAAAAACGATTCGAATAAAGGCTTGGCCGTAGTCTGATGTCATGCTACGGAATACATCAGCAGGTTAAATTTGTGTAAATATTATTCTCTCTATGGCAATATGTGGAAACTTATTTTGCAGAGCCGGACACTATCCTTTGTGATCAAAATCTTCTATGAAGTACTTGGAGGAGGAACCCGCCTTGCAATACTGAAGACAATCTGCGCGCCGGGCTCGTCGTCATTGAAGCCTGGTTCAGGGGCTACTGAGAGAGTCCTGGATTAGGGGGTGTTCGGATAGCCGGACTATGCCTTCAGCCGGACTCCTGGACTATGAAGATACAAGATTGAAGACTTCGTCATGTGTCCGGAAGGGACTTTCCTTGGTGTGGAAGGCAAGCTTGGCGATACGGATATGTAGATCTCCTACCATTGTAACTGACTCTATGTAACCCTAACCCTCTCCGGTGTCTATATAAACCAGAGGGTTTTAGTCCGTAGGACAGAACAACAATCATACCATAGGCTAGCTTCTAGGGTTTAGCCTCCTTGATCTCGTGGTAGATATACTCTTGTACTACCCATATCATCAATATTAATCAAGCAGGACGTAGGGTTTTACTTCCATCAAGAGGGCCCAATCCTGGGTAAAACATCATGTCCCCTGCCTCCTGTTACCATCCGTCTAGACGCACAGTTCGGGACCCCCTACCCGAGATCTGCCGGTTTTGACACCGACACCCCTGCTAGCTGGGACCCAGTATAGTGGGCCTACTAAGTTGATGGGGACGAAGGGCTTTGTCAACTTAGTCAATATGCACGATTCTAGCTCGACTGAGCGTACGATGTCCATCCAACGGCCGTAGTGCTTCTTCAACCTCTGGTATTCTTGCTCCAGCCGCCCAAGGCAGCGCCGGTCATGCCGCCTGCTCCTGCCTCCCATGGCCGGTTGTGCTGCCGGAGGCCTCACCGCCCCCATACTACTCCCACCGCTGGCCAGGCCATCCCTCCACTCCACTCACCCACACCCCCTGTTATTCTGTGGCGGCGGCAGCGCAGCCGAACCAGTGAACCCTCGTACTCCTCTCCGCGTGGGCATCAACTACCGCGTCTTCCCGGCTCCGCGTCGTCCCCTTCCTAGGCCTCGCCGTTATCCACCGCCGTGGTGCTCTCGGCGCGGCGTGGTCAATGTGGTCAACGACCGAATTCCATCGGAAGAGTACTGTACGTGGAGAGGCTAACAGCTGGGTCCACGACAGCCGCAAGGAAGTGCCTCCTTATTATGCGGGAAATAATTATTCGTCCACCTGACAGCAGGGACCCACCGTACGCCCACAAGTATTTCGTGAAAAAAACGTTTGCCCCTGACTGGTGGGACCCGCCCGACGGGCCACCGTATTTCGCGAAAAAACGTTCCCCCTACTGTCAGCTCGGACCCGCCGGAAGTGAATACCCCCTGCTAGCTGGGACCCACCTTGGTGGGAGCTGACTTGTGGGCCTACTAAGTTGACGGGGATGGAGGGCTTTGTCAACTTAGTCAATATAAACGATTCTAGCTCTAGTGACCGTACGATGTCCATCCAATGGCCGTAGTGCTTCTTCAACATCTGTTCTTCTTGCTCCAGCCGCCCAAAGCAGCGCCGGTCGTGCCGCATGCTCCTGCCTCCCGTCGCCGGATGTGCTGCCGCGGAGGCCTCACCGCCCCTACTATTCCCACCGCTGGCCAGGCCCTGCGGCGACGGCAGCCTCACACCGCAGGCGAACTAGTGAACCCTCGTACTCCTCTTCGCACGGGCTTCCACTACGGCGTCTTCCACGGCTCCGCGTCGACCACTTCCTAGGCCTTGCCGTCGTCCACCGCCCTGGTGCTCTCGGCGCGGCGTGGTCAACATGGTCAAGGAACGACTTCCATCAGACGTGGACTGTATGTGGTGAGGCTGACACTGGGTCCACGGCCGCAGCAAGGAAGTGCCTCCTTATTACGCGGAAAATAATGATTCCTCCACCTGACAGCTGGGACCCACCGGACGGGCCACTGTATTTCACGAAAAAACCTTTCCCCCTGACTGCTGGGACCCACCAGCTACATCTTCGCACTCAAGAAGTGCGTCCGGGCAAAAAAAAAACGATTCGCCCCCTGACTGTTGGGACCCACCAGCTACATCTTCGCACGCAAGGAAGTGCGTCCGGGCAAAAAAAAAAGATTCGCCCCCTGACTGTTGGGTCCCACCAGCTACATCTTCGCACGAAAGGAAGTGCCTGACAGTCAGGACCCACCTGGTCGAAGCATACATAGCGTTGTCATTCTGGTCGCGAATGTGTACGTACATATATACTGGTGGATGTAGAGGCGCACATGTGTCATAATAGAGGCGCGCACGTAGCATGTACACATACGTACAGCGGCCAGGGTGCACGAAAGAAAATACGACCACGTATGTGTACATACGGGCGGGGTCTCGAACGCCTACTCACGCATACGTACGGCGAGGGCTCGTGTACATGGCTGGGTCAGAACAGAGAAACAACGTCGTCGTAGTGTTCATGGGGAGGCAACAGAATGCGTCGTGTTCATGGGGAGGCAACGGAAAGCGTCGTGTTCATCGGGAGGCAACGGAATGCGTCGTGTTCATCGGGAGGCAACGAAACGCGTGGGAGCCAACCGGCTGGGTCGGAACGAAATGCGTGGTCGTGTTCATCTAGAGGGCTTGGACGGAACAGGCGATGGAAACAAGGCCTGGCGTACTGCAGAACGGAGGAAACGGACCTCCTACGGTCGAAACGGGGGTCCAGTTGATCGGGAGGGGTGTGGCGTACCGCAAAACGGAGGAAACGGACCTCCTACGGTCGAAACAGGGGTGTGGCGTACCGCAAAACGGACGAAACGGACCTCCTACAGTCGAAACGGGGGTCCTGTTCATTGGGAGGGGTGTGGCGTACCGCAAAACGGGACTCCACGGGATACTGTTCATCTCCACCGTCGACCGCCTCCAGCCTCCACGGTCTACCGTCGACCTCCTCCAGCCTCCACGGGCTCCTGTTCATCCAGCCTCCACCGCGTGCTACTCCACGGCTACTGTTCAACCACCCCTCCACCGTCTACTGTTCATCCAGCCCTCCACACCACGGGGTCTCGTTCAACCACCCCTCCACGGGCACCCCTCCACCGTCTACTGTTCATCCAGCCCTCCACACCATGGGGTCCTGTTCATCCAAAGGCAACGCCACCGCTCCACTGTTCATCCAAACCCCCCCTCCCTGCAACGCTCACTGTTCATCCAATCGATCGGCTTCAGTTAGTAGTAGTAGCGAAGGAATCGCTCGATCGGGTTCAGTTAACAGCCATCGATCGATCGCTCGGGTTCAGTAACACGTAGCATGCTGTCCAATTGCTCGGGTTCAGTTAGAGCCCAACGCCTCGCTCGGGTTCAGTTAGAGCCAACACCTCGTACACACGCGCGTACGCGCATCGCTCAGCCCCCGACCTCCCACCGTAACCGGGAACTCCCTGAAATTTTCCTCGCCCTCGCTTCTACCATGGTTTTTTCCGTCATGGACGGCCCAAAGAATGTCATGCAGCTGCGTCTCCAGCCCGCCTAGGATGAAAAGACCATTTTCTGTCATGATTTTTTGTCATAGAAGTAGGAGCCCACCACATCTATGATGATATCTGGTTTTGTCACAATTATCATCATAGAAGTGTCATATGTATGACAGAATTTTTTTTCGTTCGGCCCAAAATATCACGGATGTGTCTTTTTTTGTAGTGAGCTATGGTGAGGAAGCCCGTGCTTCCGGGCATCTTCATGAGGTTGTAGGCCGCATGGGTTGCTGCCATGAACTGAGCCAGGGCAGGGTATCCGAGGATGGTGTTGTGCGGGAGTCCGATGTGAGCAACGTCGAAGTCGACCAGCTCCGTTCGATAGTTGTCGCGGGTGCCGAAGGTCACGGGGAGGCGGATCTGCCCTAGGGAACTGTGGGAACCACCCCCGACGCCTGAGAAGGGCTTGCTGGGTTAGAGCCGCTCCAGCGGTACGTGGAGGAGGCTGAAGGCCTCCACCGAGAGCATGTTGAGGCCGACACTGCCGTCGATGAGGGTTTTGGTGACGGTCACTTGGCAAATGGTGGGCGTGAGGAGCATCGGGAGTGCACCCGAGCAGGCGGTGGTGATGGGGTGATCTTTCGATTTGAAGGTCGGGTCGGCCTTGGGCGCCACCCAGCCCGGGGGAGCTCCTTGCCGTGCGAGGATGACGCTGATCTGGCAAAAGAACGACTTGGCGTGGTGGTCTGAGGGTGGTGCCTGATAACCCACAAGTGTAGGGGATCAATTGTAGCCTCTTTTGATAAGTAAGAGTGTCGAACCCAACGAGGAGCTAAAGGTAGAACAAATATTCCCTCAAATTCTATCGACCACTGATACAACTCTATGCACGCTTGACGTTCGCTTTACCTAGAACAAGTATAAAACTAGAAGTACTTTGTAGGTGTTTTTGGATAGGCTTGCAAGAAAGTAAAGAGCACGAAAATAAAACTAGGGGCTGTTAAGGTAAAGACACAACTAAAGTAAATATAGCGAGTATGGAAAAGTGGTGATAGGAGTTGTGGAATTGTCCCTAGGCAACTGACTATGTTACTAGACCGATAATCGTTATTGCAATTCTATTTGAGGGAGAGGCATAAGCTAACATACTTTCTCTACTTGGATCATATGCACTTATGATTGGAACTCTAGCAAGCATCCGCAACTACTAAAGATTCATTAAGGTAAAAACCCAACCATAGCATTAAAGTATCAAGTCCCCTTTATCCCATACGCAAACAACCTACTTACTCGGGTCTGTGTTTCTGTCACTCACGCCACCCACCATAAGCAAATCATAAACATATTGCAAATCCTACAGCGGGAATCCCTCACGCTTGCGCGACACGGAGGGCACAATAGGACAGCACCAATAAAATATGCGACTCAAACCAATCATCGCAATTCATCAATCACCGATAGGACAATAGAAATCTACTCAGACATCATAGGATGGCAACACATCATTGGATAATAATATGAAGCATAAAGCACCATCTTCAAGTAGAGGGTACAACGGGTTGCGGGAGAGTGTACTGCTATAGATAGAGGGGGGAAGGTGATGGAGACGTTGGTGAAGATGACGGTGGTGTTGGTGAAGATCGCGGTGATGATGATGACCCCCGGCGGCGTTCCGGCGCCACCAGAAGCGAGGGGGAGAGAGCCCCCCTCCTTCTTCTTCTTCCTTGACCTCCTCCCTAGATGGGAAGAGGGTTTCCCCTCTGTTACTTGGCTCCCATGGCTTGGGAGAGGGGCGAGAGCCCCTCCGAGATTGGATCTATCTCTCTGTTTCTGCGTTCTGTTCTGGCTCTGTTTCACCGTTTCGCATATATATGGAGATCCGTAACTCCGATTGGCCTGAAACCTTTTCTGTGATTTTTTTTCCGAATATTATCTTTCTTGCGGTAAAAGAAGAGCATCAACTGCCTTACGGTGGGCTCACGAGGGTAGGCGGCGCGCCCAGGGGGGAGGGGCGCGCCCCCCTGCCTCGTGACCACCTCGGGCACCGTCTCACGTGAATTTTTCTTCTGGAATTTTCCATATTTTCCAAAAATAAGCTCCGTCCATTTTTGTCCCGTTTGGACTCCGTTTGATATGGATATTCTGCGAAACATAAAACATGCAACAGACAGGAACTGGCACTGGGCACTGGATCAATATGTTAGTCCCAAAAATAATATAAAAAGTTGCCAAAAAGTATATGAAAGTGAATAATATTGGCATGGAACAATAAAAAATTATAGATACGATGGAGACGTATCAGCATCCCCAAGCTTAATTCCTGCTCGTCCTCGAGTAGGTAAATGATAAAAAAATGAATAATTTTTGATGTGGAATGCTACCTAGCATAATCTTGATCATATGTCTAATCATGTCATGAATATTAAGACACGAGTGATTCAAAGCAATAGTCTATCATTTGACATAAAAACAATAATACTTCGAGCGTACCAATAAAGCAATCATGTCTTTTCAAAACAACAAGGCCAAAGCAAGCTTATCCCTACAAAATCATACAGTTTGGCCATGCTTCATTTTCGTCACACAAAATGCCCCCATCATGCACAACCCCGATGACAAGCCGAGCAATTGGTTCATACTTTTTAACGCGCTTCAGCTTTTTCAACCCTCACGCAATACATGAGCGCAAGACATGGATATAGCACTATAGGTGGTATAGAATATAATGATGGAGGTTATGTGGAGAAGACAAAAAAAGGAGAAAGTCTCACATCGACCCGGCTAATAACCGGGCTATGGAGATGCCCATCAATTGATGTCAATGCGAGGAGTAGGGATTGCCATGCAACGGATGCACTAAGAGCTATAAGTGTATGAAAGCTCAACAAAAGAAACTAAGTGGGTTCGCATCCAACTTGCTTGCTCATGAAGACCTAGGGCATTTGAGGAAGCCCATCGTTGGAATATACAAGCCAAGTTCTATAATGAAAATTCCCACTAGTATATGAAAGTGATAACTCAAGAGACTCTCTATATGAAGAACATGGTGCTACTTTGAAGCACAAGTGTGGTAAAAGGATAGTAACATTGCCCCTTCTCTCTTTTTCTCTCATTTTTTTAGCTTCTCTTTTTTTGGCCTTTCTTTTTTTTCGTCCGGAGTCACATCCCGACTTGTGGGGGAATTATAGTCTCCATTATCCTTTCCTCACTGGGGCAATGCTCTAATAATGATGATCATCACACTTTTATTTACTTAAAACTCGATATTACAACTCGATATCTAGAACAAAGATATGACTCTATATGAATGCCGCCGGCGGTGTACCGGGATGTGCAATGATCTAGCGTAGCAATGACATCAAAAAACGGACAAGCCATCAAAACATCATGCTAGCTATCTTATGATCATGCAAAGCAATATGACAATAAATGCTCAAGTCATGTATATGATGATGATGGAAGTTGCATGGCAATATATCTCGGAATGGCTATGGAAATGCCATGATAGGTAGGTATGGTGGCTGTTTTGAGGAAGATATAATGAGGCTTATGTGTGAGAGAGCGCATCGTATCACGGGGTTTGGATACACCGGCGAAGTTTGCACCAACTCTCAAGGTGAGAAAGGGCAATGCATGGTACCGAAGAGGCTAGCAATGATGGAAAGGTAAAAGTGCGTATAATCCAGGGACTCACATTAGTCATAAAGAACTCATATACTTATTGCAAAAGTTTATTAGCCCTCGAACCAAAGTACTACTACACATGCGCCTAGGGGGATAGATTGGTAGGAAAAGACCATCGCTCGTCCCCGACCGCCACTCATAAGGAAGACAATCAAAGAAACACCCCATGCTTCAAATTTGTCACACAACGGTTACCATACGTGCATGCTACGAGACTTGCAAACCTCAACACAAGTGTCTCTACAATCCACAACCACCCACTAGCATAACTCTAATATCACCATCTTTATATCGCAAAACTATTGCAAGGAATCAAACATATCATATTCAGCGATCTACAAGTTTATGTAGGATTTTATGACTAACCATGTGAATGACCAATTCCTGTCATCTCTCTAAATAGATATAAGTGAAGCAAGAGAGTTTAATTTTTTCTACAAAAGTTATGCCCAAACTCTAACAAATAAGTGAAGCAAAAGAGCATTCTACAAATGGCGGTTGTATATGTAAAGAGAAACAGGCAATCCAAACTTCAAATGATATAAGTGAAGCACATGAAGCATTCTATAAAGCCATGCTCAAAAGATATAAGTTAAGTGTAATAAGCATTCTATAAATCAACCAAGGACCATCTCATACCAGCATGGTGCATAAAAGAAAAAAAACCTAATTGCAAAAGACGCTCCAAGACTTGCACATATCGCATGAACGAAACGAATCTGAAAACATACCGATATTTGTTGAAGAAAGAGGGGATGTTTCGGCGTTCTGGGAACGGGGGTCCCTAGACTTGCCTGCCTGCGGCCTACGGCGTGGCTTGAATGGAGGCCCAGGACGGCCCATCTTCATCAACACGGGAATCAAGACCCTCGCGAGGAGCCAAGCCTCGCGGGGAGGACGACGCGGCGCTTCCTCAGGCGCGGCCTCCTCAGGCTGGCTCATGAGGAGGCGGAGAGATCAAGGCAGGGTACCTCGCGAGGTGCCCATGACGCAAGCCGTGATGACCAAGGGTGCCAGGCGGGCGCCAGACTGCGCAGTGTCCTCGCTTTCCTCTTTGATGCAAAGGGGGCAAGCGCAGGCGAGAGGACCAAGCAAAGGCATCCATTTCGGTGCAACGAGGCCAAGACCAGTCCAACGGTGGGAATGAGGTCATCGTGGAGCCTAGAACGGCGTCACCACAGGGCCTTTGGCAGGCGAGGACCGACTTTGGTCAGGATAAGTGTACCAGATGTTCCCCTTCAAATTGGCCAATTGTTGGCGCCCTTCCCGCTCAATATTTGGGAAGAGGCCCAGGGTCTTTGCCTATAAATAGGACTAGCCACCCCCAGGGAAAGGAGGAGCAATCATAGAGCGAGTAAAAAGAGAAAGAGAGAGAGAAGGACGGCTGAACTCCCCTAGCAGTTCATCGTCCTAGCCAAGAACAGGCCCTCGCGAGGCTGTTCTCCTTTGTACTGATCATCATCATCATCAGCCCCAGAGGCAATCCATCCACCCACAAAACTAGAGTAGGGTATTACACCACGACGGTGGCCCGAACTAGTATAAACTCTGTGTTCTTGGTGCTGTTCTTTCGGTAGTTTGGATCCTTGTGAGACGGAGAGGTAGAGGGCATCATCTCCGCGCGCACCCCAGAGTTCGAACCTTAAGGGTCTGCTGGAACCCCCGATCCGACATTTGGCGCGCCAGGTAGGGGTGCGCCGGAATCTGTCTTCCACCGCTCCGTCCTTCTCCGGCCGCCATACCCATGTACGGCGCCGGTCGGGCCCGCGTCGCCCCAGCAGCCCTCGCCGGTGAGCGTCCTCGTCGTCCCTCATCGCCCGCCATCGGCGCCGCCGCCAGCCCGGTGGGAAGCAAGCAGCAAGCACCACCCCGGCATCCGCCTGTGCGACGGGGCGACTACGCCACAACATCGACACCTCCGGTCGTTGCGGCCCTCCTGGGCGGCTCGCGAGCGCCACCCACGAGTCGCCATGTCAAGCCGTTTGCCCGCCGGGTCAGCACCGCTTCCACACAGTAGGGGGCTTCCTTGGACCGGGCAGTGCGCGAGGACGATCTGACATTCAGCTCGGAGGACCACCCCACCAACTTGGCGGGCTCGGGCATGCTTCCCCGGTTGTGCACCCCCACCATCTGCCAGGTGGCCGTCACCAGAACCCTCGTCGACGGCACCACCCCACCCTCATCTGCCAGGTGTGCTTTCGGTCGAGACCTTCAATCTCCTCTGCATACCCCGGGAGCGGCTGCGGCCCAGTTGATCTTTCTTGGGCATCAGGGGCGGATCGTCCGACTCCCTGGGACAGATCCGGCTCCCAGTAACCTTCGGCACCTACGACAACTTCCGCACGGAGATGGTCGACTTCGACATCGCCCCCATCGGCCTCCCTTACAACGCCATCCTCGGTTACCCGGCGATGGCTCAGTTCATGGCCGCCACGCACCCGGCGTACAACCTCATGAAGATGCCCGAGAGCAGCGACACCCTCACCATGCACGGAGACACCAGGGACGCCTTGCGAGTACTCGAGCTCGCCTTCAAGGCGGCGGCGTCGGCGCAGCCTACCGACGCGGAGGCCCCTGAGCCCAAGGGGGCTGCGCCCGCCAAGAAAAAGCAGTTGTTCACCCAGGACAAGGCAGAAACCAAGCAGATACCCGTGGACGAAGACGGGTCTTCTGGTGCCACTTTCACCATAGGCGCCAACCTTGAGCCTGAACAGGAGGAGGCCTTGGTTCCTGCGCGCGAATAAGAAGGTGTTCGCTTGGGAGCCCGATCAGTTGGCAGGGATTCCTAGGAGTGTCATCGAGCATCACCTCAACGTGTGCCCGAATGCGCGCCCCGCGAAGCAGACGGACAGGCGGGAGTCCGCAGAGAAGCAGGCCTTCATTGTCCAAGAGACGCGCAAGCTAGAAGCCGCTGGGGTCATTCGCGAGGTCCGATACCCAGATTGGTTGGCCAACCCCGTCGTTGTGCCTAAGAAGGGGGGGAAGGAACGCATGTGTGTAGACTTCACCAATCTCAACAAGGCATGCCCACAAGATCCGTTTCCGCTCCCCCGCATCGACCAGATCGTCGATTCCACCGCAGAGTGCGACCTGCTATGCTTCCTGGACGCCTTCTCCGGATATCACCAGATCAGAATGGCGGTGGAAGACGTTGAAAAGACTGCCTTCCTGACCCCGTGCGGGGTATACTGCTATACATGCATGCCGTTCGGACTGCGTAATGCAGGAGCTACCTTTCAGCGGTTGATGCACATCACCTTGGGGCCGCAACTCGGAAAGAATGTCGAAGCCTACGTTGATGACATTGTGGTAAAATCTCGGGAGGCCAAGACCCTGATACACGACCTGGAGGAGACCTTCGCGAGCCTCGACGCAATGAGCTTGCGGCTCAACCCGGAGAAATGTGTGTTTGGTGTCCCCTCGGGCAAGCTCTTGGGCTTCCTCGTGTCCCATCGTGGCATCGAGGCCAACCCAGAGAAGGTCAAGGCGGTCGAGGACATGAGTCCGCCAAAGACCCTCAGAGAGATGCAGAAGCTCACTGGGCGCGTGACCGCACTAGGGCGCTTTATCTCCAAGTTAGGGGAGCGAGCGTTGCCTTTCTTTCAGCTGATGAAGAAAAAGGGGCCCTTTGAATGGACTGAAGAGGCAGATAAGGCGTTTCAAGACCTCAAAAGGTACCTGACCAGTCCCCCGGTCATGGTGGCTCCGCGCCCTCAAGAGCCCCTGCTGCTCTACCTCGCCGCCACTCCTTACTCCGCCAGTGCAACCCTGGTGGCGGTTAGGGAGGAGCTCCAAACCAATACCGCAGCGGCAACCCGAGGCAAGGCAAGACGGGAGCACGGAAAGCCTGCAGAAGCCACAACCGCAGTTGAGGAGGGTCGGCTGCCGAAGAGCACACCAGAGGCAGGAGAAGCCACACGCTCGGATGGTCCGCCTCCCGAGGCCGCGTCATCTCGTGAGGCGTCCCTACCTCCCGAGGGCGCCGCAACCCCAGATACTCTCAGCCTGGTTGAGCATCCAGTTTACTTCGTTAGCACAGTGCTGCGGGAAGCGAGGGCACGGTACCCAATGCCTCAGAAGCTCCTCCTCGCGTTACTGGTGGCCTCGCGCAAGCTGCGTCACTACTTCCAGGCCCATCCCATTAAGGTCGTCTCATCGTACCCCCTGGAGAGAGTGCTCAGGCGCCCTAACTCAGCAGGAAGGGTCGCCGAGTGGAACATATAACTGCACGCGTTTCAACTCGAGTTCAGCACAACTAGGGTCATCAAAGGAGCAGCGTTAGCGGATTTCGTGGCAGAATGGGCGGAGGCACCAGGCCTCAAGGACAACGAGGATCGGTCCCTCTCTCCAGGGAGTGAGGCGCCTGAAGGCTGGGTCATGTATTTTGATGGGGCGTTCTCCAGGCACGGCGCGGGGGCTGGCGCGGTGCTGATATCACCCACTCAGGATAAGCTCTACTATGCTGTACAGCTCTGTTTCTGGCATGGTGAAAAGGTCTCCAACAACATAGCAGAATATGAGGGTCTGATAGCCGGATTAAAAGCCGCGATAGCTCTGGGGGTGAAACGCCTCACTGTCAAGGGCGACTCACAGCTCCTTGTCAACTTCTCCAACAAGGTATACGAGCCGAAGGACGAGCATATGGAAGCCTATCTAGCGGAAGTCCGCAGGATGGAAAAACAGTTCTGTGGGTTGGAACTGAAGCACGTGCCCCGTGGCACCAATCAGGAAGCCTACGACATAGCCGGGCGGGTATCCGGGCCATTGCCACAGGAACCAGGTGTCTTCGAAGAGCGGCTCTTAAAACCCTCAACACAGCCGATGTTGTCAAACGTCGCTCAGCCTCGAGAGGAGCTCCCTCGGCCGCCAGCCTCGGGAGCCCCGATCTATGGACCGACCTCAGGAGCGCGTCTACTCCTGACGATGGAACCTCGGGAGGGGTGCTGGATAACAGAACTCCGGGGTTATTTAACACAAGGGACCCTACCGGAGAAGGAAGAGGAAGCAGAGCTTGTGGCGCGGCAGGCCACGGCATACTGCCTCAGAGATGGAGAGCTCTACCGGAAGCGACCAAATGATGTGTCTTTGCGCTGCCTCTCCCGGGAGCAAGGAAAGGAACTACTGGAGGACATACACGGCGGAGACTGCGGGCATCACTCATCATCACGAACCCTCGTCGTCAAGGCATTCCATAGCGGGTTCTATTGGCCCACCGCGCTCAACGATGCAGTCGAGTTAGTAAAGGCTTGCGAGGCCTGCCAGTTTCATTCCAAGCAGATCCATCAACCGGTGGGGGGCCTGCATACTATACCCCTCTCATGGCCATTCGCAGTTTGGGGGTTGGATATTCTGGGCCCATTCCCTCGGGCGCCAGGGGGCTACCGCTACCTCTACGTCGCCGTTGATAAGTTCACCAAGTGGGCAGAAGTGGAGGCCGTCCGTACCATCCCCGCTGGCTCCGCGGTCAAGTTCATCAGGGGTATCGTGAGCCGGTTCGGGGTGCCGAACCGCATCATCACAAACAACGGTTTGCAGTTTACCAGTAATCTCTTCAAAAGATACTCTGCTAACCTTGGGACGCAGATATGCTACGCTTCGGTGGCGCACCCGCGGAGTAATGGGCAGGCCAAACGGGCCAACGCGGAGGTCCTGAGAGGCCTCAAGACCAGGACGTTCAAGAAGAAGCTGGAGGCCTGCGGCAGAGGTTGGTACGACGAGCTGCAGTCCGTGTTGTGGTCCATCCGCATGACCGCGACCAAGCCAACTGGGGAGACCTCGTTCTTCCTGGTGTATGGAGCTGAAGCGGTCCTCCCTCACGAGGTCAGGCGTCGCTGCGCGCGGGTCCTAGCGTTCGATGAAGCGCAGCAGGACGGCATGCGGGGGATGGACCTCGTACTGGGGGAGGAACGCCGCCGGGAAGCCGCGTTGCGGGCGGCGAGGTACCAACAGGCGCTGCGACGATATCATTGCCGCAACATCCGCCCCAGGATCCTCGAGGTAGGAGACCTCGTGCTCAGACGGGTTCTCTCCAGGGAGGGGCTGCATAAGCTCTCTCCCATGTGGGAGGGCCCGTTCAAGGTTGTTCATGTTTCCAGGCCAGGCTCCGTGCGCTTGGAGACCCAAGAGGGGGAGCCGATACAGAACGCGTGGAACATCCAGCACCTCTGGAGGTTCTACCCCTAAAAGGCCCAGAGCCTGTGAAGAAGGCGAATGCCTGTGAAGACCTACCCTTTTTGGAAAAGGCCCAGAGACTGTGAAGAAGGCGAACGCCTGTGAAGACCTACCCTTTTTGGAAAAGGCCCAGAGCCTGTAAAGAAGGCGAACGCCTGTGAAGACCTACCCTTTTTGGAAAAGGCCCGGAACCTGTGAAGAAGGCGAATGCATGTGAAGACCTTCCCTTTTTGGAAAAGGCCCAGAGCCTGTGAAGAAGGCGAACGCCTGTGAAGACCTTCCCTTTTTGGAAAAGGCCCAGAGCCTGTGAAGAAGGCGAACGCCTGTGAAGACCTTCCCTTTTTGGAAAAGGCCCAGACCCTGTGAAGAAGGCAAGTGCCTGTGAAGCTGATCACCTCTAAGAAGAAAGGCCCGGAGCCTGCGAAGAAGGCCAATGCCTGTG
This sequence comes from Aegilops umbellulata, assembly GCA_032464435.1. NCBI lineage: Eukaryota > Viridiplantae > Streptophyta > Magnoliopsida > Poales > Poaceae > Aegilops > Aegilops umbellulata. Next base: position 596,276,122 of record CP136058.1, on the reverse strand, counting down.
AAGCTCGCCGCCCCGTGACACTCTCACGTAATAATGAGTGGGGCTGTACACGCCCCGGAGTCTCAGGAGCGCCGGCCTCAGGCCCTGGTGCTCCCTCCCACGCCCAGTGGCAGCACTTAGCTCCGCGCTGGTGAGAAGACGTCGAAGACTAGATTAGGTGCCGGACGCGGCTTTTTATTTGCTTTCCGCGGTTGACGTGTTTATTTGCATCTGAACTCTTATCGAAACTATCGCCATTGTCGATTTGTGGTTCGTTGATTTTGGCTCCCCGTTTTGATTTTTCTCATGAAAAGCCTCGCGAGGCATGGAACTCGAATGCCCTCGTGATCGTTTCCGCCCTATCCGCTTAAAGGTTTCACGGCCCGGGCCCTCTTCAGGAGCGCCCCTCAAGTCCGTGCCCCTCGGGCACTGCAACACGCACACGGGGCCTGGGTCGGTCGCCCCCCGGCTGGGGCCGAAAACTACCTATGCGAGGGCAAATAGTTGAGAGGCGCAACAACAAAGTCAAGGTAATGTCTACAACGACAACGATTCTCAAACACGCCCCCGCGGGGCTCCATGCAGCTGTTTTGTCTTACGCAGGAAACAAAAGGAAAAGGAAAAGGCGAGCCCGGCGTGGCCCGCCTCACATCGGCCTGCAGAGGCGACATAGGATGCCTTCGGGGCTCAGGCGGACTCCCTCTCGCGCTTCACCGGGGCACGGCGACGGGCGGATGAACAGCCACCCCCCAGGGAGGCGCGACGGCGAGGGGGCTGGCTGTGGCCACCGCTGGAGGAGTCGCCTGAAGAAGAGTTGGTGGAGCCTGGGGAGCGCCGGGCGCCGCCATCGGAGCGGGCGCTGTCTCCTCCATCGTCGTCGGAGCGAGGCCCCTGGCCACGGTCATCGCCCTCGGGGCAGCATCCTGCGCGGCGACCATCTTCCACAAACACCCTCACATAGAGGGTGCCGTCGCCGTCGAACTTGAAGTGCAGGGTGCACCGCTGGCCCAGGCCGCGCGCGCGGGCAAATGTCTGCCAGCCGCGGGTTAGGGCTCCATTCCCGGAAGGGGAGACCTCAAGCGAAACCCAGGAGGCCCTGCTGCAGCAACCGTAAGCCTGAAGCCAGAAGCCGCACTGGGCGCTGGCCGGCAGCTCGCCGATGAAGAAGCGAGGGAGCTGGAGCCAGGTGTTGGTCGGGTCCGCCGACCACACGACGAACTCCGGCAGCAGCTCCGTTGAGCGAAAGTGTGGCCTGGGGGGCCGCGCAGTCACAGCCTGCCTGCCTGCCCTTGGCCGCTGGGCGCTCGCCACCACGCGAAGAGCCATCCCGGTGGCTACGGGGAGCCGCAGCGGGGACCGCGGGATACTTGGGGGACGACCCCGGCCGAGGTTGGCCGGGGGGGGGGGGGGAGTCGGGCCCCGCCCGACTAGACTTCCCCTTCTCCGCGGCTGAGAACCTCTTTGGAGCCATGCGAGCGGCGGGCGGCAAAAGAAAGGAAGAAGAGAAGCAGGAAGGGGCGGACTGGCGGAGCTTACGCGGCCCCATACTTATAGCCAGAGAAGGCTAACCGTCGATCACCACGATCGTAGGTAATAATGTCCCATATCTACGCATGCAGGGACTAGTCAAGTCACACAGTTGCCAGAACATCGTGGGGAAGCAGAGACACCCACGTCCTGTCAAACCGCCACGCGGCGCCCAAGGCTGCAGGCTATCAGGGCCCGCGGCGCTTCGCCCTTGCCCTTTCGCCTCTCGGCACAGCCAAGCCCGGGCGCGCCTTGGGCCCGGGGGCTACTGTCAGCGTTCTGGGAACGGGGGTCCCCAGACTTGCCTGCCTTTGGCCTGCGGCGTGGCTCGAATGGAGGCCCAGGATGGCCCATCTTCATCAACACGGGACTCAAGACCCTCGCGAGGAGCCAAGCCTCGCGGGGAGGACGACGCGACGCTTCCTCAGGCGCGGCCTCCTTAGGCTGGCTCATGAGGAGGCGGAGAGATCAAGGCAGGGTACCTCGCGAGGTGCCCATGACGCAAGCAGTGACGACCAAGGGTGCCAGGCGGGCGCCAAACCGCGCAGTGTCCTCGCTTTCCTCTGTGATGCAAAGGGGGCAAGCGCAGGCGAGAGGATCAAGCAAAGGCATCCATTTCGGTGCAACGAGGCCAAGACCAGTCCAACGGTGGGAATGAGGTCATCGTGGAGCCCAGAACGGCGTCACCACAGGGCCTTTGGCAGGCGAGGACCGACTTTGGTCAGGATAAGTGTACCAGATGTTCCCCTTCAAATTGGCCAATTGTTGGCGCCCTTCCCGCTCAATATTTGGGAAGAGGCCCAGGGTCTTTGCCTATAAATAGGACTAGCCACCCCCAGGGAAAGGAGGAGCAATCATAGAGCGAGTAAAAAGAGAAAGAGAGAGAGAAGGGCGGCTGAACTCCCCTAGCAGTTCATCGTCCTAGCCAAGAACAGGCCCTCGCGAGGCTCTTCTCCTTTGTACTGATCATCATCATCATCAGCCCCAGAGGCAATCCATCCACCCACAAAACTAGAGTAGGGTATTACACCACGACGGTGGCCCGAACTAGTATAAACTCTGTGTTCTTGGTGCTGTTCTTTCGGTAGTTTGGATCCTTGTGAGACGGAGAGGTAGAGGGCATCATCTCCGCGCGCACCCTAGAGTTCGAACCTTAAGGGTCTGCCGGAACCCCTGATCCGACAGGATGCCTCCCCAGCATCCCCATGCTTAGATGCTTGAGTCTCCTTGAATATTTACTTGGGGTGCCTCGGGAATCCCCAAGCTTGAGCTCTTTCCTCTCTTCCTTCTTCTCACATTGTGTCTACTGTATCCACACAAAACTTCAACAGAAAACTCGCTAAGATCCGTTAGTATAATAAAGCAAATCACCACTCTAAGTACTGTTGCAAACCAATTCATATTTTGTTCTTGCATTGTGTCTGCTGTAGTATAACTTTTTCATGGCTTAATCCACTGATATAAATTGATAGTTTCATCAAAACAAGCAAACCATGCATCAAAAACAGAATCTGTCTAAAACAGAACAGTCTGTAGAAATCTGAACATTCACCATACTTCTGATACTTCAAACATTCTGCCAAAATTAGGAAAAATAAAAAATTTGTACAGTAATATAGTGCAAAAAGAATCAGAACCATTTGACGTTCCAGTAAATAATTAAAATTCACGCACTACAGCCAAAGTTTCTGTCCTGCACCGCACAAACCAACAAGCATTGTAAACATCCTAAAGGCAAACCTTGGCACATTATTTTTATAATACAATGGAATTGTACAAGGGGATAATTATTTTTGTTGAAAATTTTCTGTAATTAAGATTCACAAAGTTGTCGTGAGCATGAACAAAGTTCAAGGAGCTCTACCACTTCAACAATGCTTGTCTTTCTCACTTTCACTTTCCTTTTTGAAAAAGTTTTGGGTTCCCCTCTTTATTTTTGTTGTTTTTAAACTATATGAAAGCACTCAACAGAAATAAATGACTCTCTAAAACTTCCGGGTTGTCTCCCTGGCAGCGCTTTATTTAAAGCCATTAAGCTAGGCATATAGTGCTCAAGTAATGAATCCACCCGGATCCCAAGGTATATCAAAGCCAATTTTAATTAGCAATGATATGTAATTTAGTAGTGAGCACAAAGTAATATATATCATGTAATGATGAAGTCTAACTCTCTTCCTATGCATCGGCATGTCATAAAAGAACAATTCATGCACACAAAGTAAAGGCCAATGCATAGTATAAACAGTTTCTTGCAATTTTATTGTATTGGAAACATAGAGAGGTGGAGATATAGTTCCTCTCTCATAATAATTGCAAGTAGGAGCAGCAAGCACATGCATATTATATCTATCAAAATCATCATGTGCAACGGTAAAAGGCAACCCATCAATGTAATCCTTAATAAGTGCAAACTTCTCCGATATAGTGTAGTCGGGAGAGTTCAAAAAGATAATAGAACTATCATGCGTGGGTGCAATAGCAACAATTTCATGTTTAACATAAGGAACCATAGCAAGTTCATCTCCATAAGCATAATTTATATTGGCATCTTGGCCACAAGCATAGCAAGCATCATCAAAAAGGGATATTTCAACAGAATCAACGGGATCATAACAATCATCATGGCAATCATCCTTCGATAAGCACGAAGGGGAATTCAATAATGTATGAGTTGGAGGGTTACTCTCATTAGAAGGTGGGCACGGGTGATCAATCCGCTCTTCCTCCTTTTGTTCTTTGCTCTCCTCCTCATCTTTTTCATCCAATGAGCTCATAGTTTCATCAATTTCTTCTTCCATAGATTCCTGCAAAATATTAGTCTCTTCTTGGACAGCGGAGTAGTTCTCAATATATGGTTTAACATTAGGATTAGAAGCATAATTATCATAGCAATATTTAAGTATGGCAAAATTTTCAGATTCGTAAAGAGTAGCACCATACTTTTCAATCAAAGAAGCAATTTCGTAAGCACCCTTAAAAGCAACAAATTCTTCAATTTGTTGAACATCATAGTAATTATAAACATCCTTGGCATACGAGGATAAGATTCCATTATCAATAAAATCACATTGGTAGGGAAGGTGTTTCTTAGGGTTTTCAGAACAACAAGTAAAATCATAATAATAGCATAAATTCCAAGCATAGCATTGCAAACGTTGAATTTGACCGCATAATAGTTTCCCTTTTTCAGATATACGGTGTCGCACATAACAAGCATGCTCATCTAAAGATTTTCCCTCAACTAAGCTAGTTGGGGTTTTAGCACGAGCACAAAGGGATCGAAGATGATCCAAGTAAAAAGCTTCAGTAGTGTGATAGATTTTGAGTGGTTCTTCTGTTGGGGAACGTAGTAATTTCAAAATTTTCCTACGCACACGCAAGATCATGGTGATGCATAGCAACGAGAGGGGAGAGTGTTGTCTACGTACCCTCGTAGACCGAAGCGGAAGCGTTGACACAACATAGAGGAAGTAGTCGTACGTTCTCCTCGCGATCCAACCGATCACAGCACCGTTACTCCGGCACCTCCGAGTTCTTGGCACACGTTCAGCTCGATGACGATCCCCGGGCTCCGATCCAGCAAAGCGTCGAGGAAGAGTTCCGTTAGCACGACGGCGTGGTGACGATCTTGATGTGTTACCGGCGCAGGGCTTCGCCTAAGCACTGCAACAATATGATCGAGGTGGAATTTGGTGGAAGGGGGCACCGCACACGGCTAAGGAACGATCCGTAGATCAACTTGTGTGTCTTTGGGGTGCCCTCTGCCCCCGTATATAAAGGAGCCAAGGGGGAGGGGCTGGCCGGCCAAGCTAGGCGCGCCAGGAGAGTCCTACTCCCTCTGGGAGTAGGATTCCCCCCCCCCAATCCTAGTTGGACTAGGATTCTCCAAGGGGGAGAGAGAGAGAGGGGGGGCGCCCACCTCTCCTAGTCCTAATAGGACTAGGGGAAGGGGGGGAGGCGCGCAGCCCATGGGGCATCCCTCTCACCTCTCCTCCAAGGCCCATGTTGGCCCATTATGCTCCCGGGGGGTTCCGGTAACCCTCCCGGTATTCCGGTAAAATCCTGATTTCACCTGGAATGCATCCGATGTCCAAACATAGGCTTCCAATATATAATTCTTTATGTCTCGACCATTTCGAGACTCCTCGTCATGTCCGTGATCACATCCGGGACTCCGAACTCCTTCGGTACATCAAAATGCATAAACTCATAATAACTGTCATCGTAACGTTAAGCGTGCGGACCCTACGGTTCGAGAACAATGTAGACATGACCGAGACACGTCTCCGGTCAATAACCAATAGCGGGACCTGGATGCCCATATTGGCTCCTACATATTCTACGAAGATCTTTATCGGTCAGACCGCATAACAACATACGTTGTTCCCTTTGTCATCGGTATGTTACTTGCCCGAGATTCGATCGTCGGTATCCAATACCTAGTTCAATCTCGTTACCGGCAAGTCTCTTTACTCGTTTTGTAATACATCATCTCGCAACTAACTCATTGGTTGCAATGCTTGCAAGGCTTTATGTGATGTGCATTACCGAGAAGGCCCTGAGATACCTCTCCGACAATCGGAGTGACAAATCCTAATCTCGAAATACGCCAACCCAATATGTACCTTCGGAGACACCTGTAGAGCACCTTTATAATCACCCAGTTACGTTGTGACTTTTGGTAGCACACAAAGTGTTCCTACGGTAAACGGGAGTTGCATAATCTCATAGTTAAAGGAACATGTATAAGTCATGGATAAAAGCAATAGCAACATACTAAACGATCGGGTGCTATGCTAATGGAATGGGTCATGTCAATCAGATCATTCAACTAATGATGTGATCTCGTTAATCAAATAACAACTCTTTGTTCATGGTTAGGAAACATAACCATCTTTGATTAATGAGCTAGTCAAGTAGAGGCATACTAGTGACACTCTGTTTGTCTATGTATTCACACATGTATTATGTTTCCAGTTAATACAATTCTAGCATGAATAATAAACATTTATCATGAATTAAGGAAATAAATAATAACTTTATTATTGCCTCTAGGGCATATTTCCTTCAGTCTCCCACTTGCACTAGAGTCAATAATCTAGTTCACATCGCCATGTGATTTATCAGCAATAGTTCACATCACCATGTGATTAACACCCATAGTTCACATCGATATGTGACCAACACCCAAAGGGTTTACTAGATTCAGTAATCTAGTTCACATCGCTATGTGATTAACACCCAAAGAGTACTACGGTGTGATCATGTTTTGCTTGTGAGAGAAGTTTAGTCAACGGGTCTGCCACATTCAGATCCGTTATGTATTTTGCAATTTTCTATGTCTACAATGCTCTGCACGGAGCTACTTTAGCTAATTGCTCCCACTTTCAATATGTATCTAGATTGAGACTTAGAGTCATCTAGATTAGTGTCAAAACTTGCATCGACGTAACCTTTTACGACGAACCTTTTTGTCACATCCATAATCGAGAAACATATCCTTATTTTACTAAGGATAATTTTGACCAATGTCCAGTGATCTACTTCCTAGATCACTATTGTACTCCCTTGCTTAACACAGTGTAGGGTATACAATAGATCTGGTACATAGCATGGCATACTTTATAGAATCTATGGCTGAGGCATAGGAAATGACTTTCATTCTCTTTCTATCATCTGCCGTGGTCGGGCTTTGAGTCTTACTCAATTTCACACCTTGTAATACAGGCAAGAACTCTTTCTTTGACTGTTCCATTTTGAACTACTTCAAAATCTTTTCAAGGTATGTACTTATTGAAAAACTTATCAAGCGTCTTGATCTATCTCTATAGATCTTGATGCTCAATATGTAAGCAGCTTCACCGAGGTCCTTCTTCGAAAAACTCCTTTCAAATACTCCTTTATGCTTCACAGAATAATTCAACATTATTTCCGATCAATAATACGTCATTTACATATACTTATCAGAAATGTTGTAGTGCTCCCACTCACTTTCTTGTAAATACAGGCTTCACCGCAAGTCTGTATAAAACTATATGCTTTGATCAACTTATCAAAGTGTATATTCCAACTCCGAGATGCTTGCACCAGTCCATAGATGGATCGCTGGAGCTTGCATATTTTGTTAATACCTTTAGGATCGACAAAACCTTCTAGTTGCATCGTATACAACTCTTTTTTAATAAATCCATTGAGGAATGCAGTTTTGTTGATCCATTTGCCAAATTTCATAAAATGCGGCAATTGCTAACATGATTCGGACAGACTTAAGCATAGATACGAGTGAGAAACTCTCATCGTAGTCAACACCTTGAACTTGTCGAAAACCTTTTTGCGACAATTCTAGCTTTGTAGATAGTAACACTACTATCAGTGTCCGTCTTCCTCTTGAAGATCCATTTATTTTCTATGGCTTGCCGATCATCGGGCAAATCCATAAAAGTCCATACTTTGTTCTCATACATGGATCATATCTCAGATTTCATGGCCTCAAACCATTTCGCGGAATCTGGGCTCACCATCGCTTCCTCATAGTTCGCAAGTTCATCATGGTCTAGTAACATGACTTCCAGAACAGGATTACCGTACCACTCTGGTGCGGATCTCACTCTGGTTTACTTACGAGATTCGGTAGTAACTTGATCTGAAGTTACATGATCATCATCATTAGCTTCCTCACTAATTGATGTAGTAGTCACAGGAACAGATTTCTGTGATGAACTACTTTCCAATAAGGGAGATGGTACAATTACCTTATCAACTTCTACTTTCCTCCCACTCACTTCTTTCAAAAGAAACTCTTTCTCTAGAAAGTTTCCGAACTTAGCAACAAAAAGTCTTGCCTTCGGATCTGTGATAGAAGGTATATCCAACAGTTTCCTTTGGATATCCTATGAAGACACATTTCTCCGATTTGGGTTCGAGCTTATTAGGTTGAAGCTTTTTCACATAAGCATCGCAGCCCCAAACTTTAAGAAACGACAGCTTAGGTTTATTGCTAAACCATAGTTCATACGGTGTCGTCTCAACGGATTTAGATGGTGCCCTATTTAATGTGAATGCAGCTGTCTCTAATGCATAATCCCAAAAACGATAGTGGTAGATCGGTAAGATACATCATAGATTGTACTATATCTAATAAAGTACGGTTATGACGTTTGGACGCACCATTATGCTGCGGTGTTCCAGGTGGCATGAGTTTGTGAAACTATTCCACATTGTTTTAATTGAAGACCAAAACTCGTAACTCAAATATTCGTCTCTGCGATCAGATCGTAGAAACTTTATTTTCTTGTCACGATGATTTTCCACTTCACTCTGAAATTCTTTGAACTTTTCAAATGTTTCAGACTTATGTTTCATCAAGTAGATATACCCATATCTGCTCAAATCATCTGTGAAGGTCAGAAAATAATGATACTTGTCGCGAGCCTTAATATTTATCGGACCACATACATCAGTATGTATGATTTCCAACAAATCTGTTGCTTGCTCCATTGTTCCGGAGAACGGCGTTTTAGTCATCTTGCCCAAGAGGCATGGTTCGCAAGCATCAAGTGATTCAAATCAAGTGATTCCAAAATCCCATCAGCATGGAGTTTCTTCATGCGCTTTACACCAATATGACCTAAACGGCAGTGCCACAAATAGGTTGCACTATCATCATTAACTTCGCGTCTTTTGGTTTCAATATTATGAATATGTGTATCACTGCGATCGAGATCCAATGAACTATTTTCATTGGTGTGTATGACCATAGAAGGTTTTATTCATGTAAACAGAACAACAATTTATTCTCTTACTTAAATGAATAACCGTATTGCAATTAACATGATCAAATCATATTCATGCTCAACGCAAACACCAAATAACACTTATTTAGTTTCAACACTAATCCCGAAAGTATAGGGAGTGTGTGATGATGATCATATCAATCTTGGAACCACTTCCAACACACATCGTCACCTTGCCCTTTAACTAGTCTTTGTTCATTCTGCAACTCCCGTTTCGAGTTACTAATCTTAGCAACTTGAACTAGTACCAAATACTGAGGGGTTGCTATGAACACTAGTAAAGTACACATCAATAACATGTATATCAAATATACTTATGTTCACTTTGCCATCCTTCTTATCCGCCAATCACTTGGGATAGTTCCGCTTCCAGTGACTAGTCCCTTTGCAGTAGAAGCACTTAGTCTCAGGCTTAGGACCAGACTTGGGCTTTTTCACTTGAGCAGCAACTTGCTTGCCGTTCTTCTTGAAGTTCCCCTTCTTTCCTTTTGCCCTTTTCTTGAAACTAGTGATCTTGTCAACCATCAACACTTGATGTTTTTCTTTGACTTCTACCTTCGCCGATTTTAGCATCGCGAAGAGCTTGGGAATATTTTCCGTTATCCCTTGCATATTATAGTTCATCACAAAGTTCTACTAACTTGGTGATGGTGACTAGAGAATTCTGTCAATCACTATCTTATATGGAAGATTAACTCCCACTTGATTCAAGCGATTGTAGTACCCAGACAATCTGAGCACATGCTCACTAGTTGAGCGATTCTCCTCCATCTTTTAGCTTTAGAACTCGTTGGAGATTTCATATGTCTCAACTCGGGTATTTGCTTGAAATATTAACTTTAACTCCTGGAACATCTCGTATGGTCCATGACGTTCAAAACGTCTTTGAAGTCCCGATTCTAAGCCGTTAAGCATGGTGCACTAAACTATTAAGTAGTCATCATATTGAGCTAGCAAAACGTTCATAACGTCTGCATCTGCTCCTGCAAAAGGTCCGTCACCTAGCGGTGCATCAAGGACATAATTCTTCTATGCAGCAATGAGGATAAACCTCAGATTACGGATCCAATCCGCATCATTGCTACTAACATTTTTCAACACAATTTTCTCTAGGAACATATCAAAATAAACACAGGGAAGCAACAATGCGAGCTATTGATCTACAACATAGATATGCTAATACTACCAGGACTAAGTTCATGATAAATTAAAGTTCAATTAATCATATTACTTAAGAACTCCCACTTAGATAGACATCCCTCTAATCTTCTAAGTGATCACATGATCCAAATCAACTAAACCATGTCCGATCATCACGTGAGATGGAGTAGTTTTAATGGTGAACATCACTATGTTGATCATATCTACTATATGATTCACGCTCGACCTTTCGGTCTCCGTGTTCCGAGGCCATATTTGTTATATGCTAGGCTCGTCAAGTTAAACCTGAGTATTCTGCGTGTGCAACTGTTTTGCACCCGTTGTATTTGAACGTAGAGCCTATCACACCCAATCATCACATGGTGTCTCAGCACGAAGAACTTTCGCAACGGTGCATACTCAGGGAGAACACTTGTTGATAATTAGTGAGAGATCATCTTATAATGCTACCGTCAATCAAAGCAAGATAAGATGCATAAAAGATAAACATCACATGCAATCAATATAAGTGATATGATATGGCCATCATCATCTCGTGCTTGTGATCTTCATCTTCGAAGCACCGTCATGATCACCATCGTCACCGGCGCGACACCTTGATCTCCATCGTAGCATCGTTGTCGTCTCGCCAATCTTTATGCTTCCACGACTATCACTACCGCTTAGTAATAAAGTAAAGCATTACATCGCGATTGCATTGCATACAATAAAGCGACAACCATATGGCTCCTGCCAGTTGCCGATAACTCGGTTACAAAACATGATCATCTCATACAATAAAATTTGGCATCATGTCTTGACCATATCACATCACAACATGCCCTGCAAAAACAAGTTAGACGTCCTCTACTTTGTTGTTGCAAGTTTTACGTGGCTGCTACGGGCTTAAGCAAGAACTCATCTTACCTACGCATCAAAACCACAACGATAGTTTGTCAAATAGACTCCGTTTTAACCTTCTCAAGGACCGGGCGTAGCCACACTCGGTTCAACTAAAGTTGGAGAGACAGTCTTCCGCAAGCCATCTATGTGCAAAGCACGTCGAGGGAACCGGTCTCGCGTAAGCGTACGCGTAAGGTTGGTCCGGATCGTCTCGTCCAACAATACCGCTGAACCAATGTATGACATGCTGGTAGGCAGTATGACTTGTATCGTCCACAACTCACTTGTGTTCTACTCGTGCAAATAACATCATACCATAAAAACCTAGGCTCGGATGCCACTGTTGGGGAACGTAGTAATTTCAAAATTTTCCTACGCACACGCGAGATCATGGTGATGCATAGCAACGAGAGGGGAGAGTGTTGTCTACGTACCCTCGTAGACCGAAGCGGAAGCGTTGACACAACGTAGAGGAAGTAGTCGTACGTTCTCCTCGCGATCCAACCGATCACAGCACCGTTACTCCGGCACCTCCGAGTTCTTGGCACACGTTCAGCTCGATGACGATTCCCGGGCTCCGATCCAGCAAAGCGTCGAGGAAGAGTTCCGTCAGCACGACGGCGTGGTGACGATCTTGATGTGTTACTGGCGCAGGGCTTCGCCTAAGCACTGCAACGATATGATCGAGGTGGAATTTGGTGGAAGGGGGCACCGCACACGGCTAAGGAACGATCCGTAGATCAACTTGTGTGTCTTTGGGGTGCCCTCTGCCCCCGTATATAAAGGAGCCAAGGGGGAGGGGCTGGCCGGCCAAGCTAGGCGCGCCAAGAGAGTCCTACTCCCTCTGGGAGTAGGATCCCCCCCCCCAATCCTAGTTGGACTAGGATTCTCCAAGGGGGAGAGAGAGAGAGAGGGGGCACCCACCTCTCCTAGTCCTAATAGGACTAGGGGAAGGGGGGGAGGCGCGCAGCCCATGGGGCATCCCTCTCACCTCTCCTCCAAGGCCCATATTGGCCCATTATGCTCCCGGGGGGTTCCGGTAACCCTCCCGGTATTCCGGTAAAATCCTGATTTCACCTGGAATGCATCCGATGTCCAAACATAGGCTTCCAATATATAATTCTTTATGTCTCGACCATTTCGAGACTCCTCGTCACGTCCGTGATCACATCCGGGACTCCGAACTCCTTCGGTACATCAAAATGCATAAACTCATAATAACTGTCATCGTAACGTTAAGCGTGCGGACCCTACGGTTCGAGAACAATGTAGACATGACCGAGACACGTCTCCGGTCAATAACCAATAGTGGGACCTGGATGCCCATATTGGCTCCTACATATTCTACGAAGATCTTTATCGGTCAGACCGCATAACAACATACGTTGTTCCCTTTGTCATCGGTATGTTACTTGCCCGAGATTCGATCGTCGGTATCCAATACCTAGTTCAATCTCGTTACCGTCAAGTCTCTTTACTCGTTCTGTAATACATCATCTCGCAACTAACTCATTGGTTGCAATGCTTGCAAGGCTTTATGTGATGTGCATTACCGAGAAGGCCCTGAGATACCTCTCCGACAATCGGAGTGACAAATCCTAATCTCGAAATACGCCAACCGAATATGTACCTTCGGAGACACCTGTAGAGCACCTTTATAATCACCCAGTTACGTTGTGACGTTTGGTAGCACACAAAGTGTTCCTACGGTAAACGGGAGTTGCATAATCTCATAGTTAAAGGAACATGTATAAGTCATGGATAAAAGCAATAGCAACATACTAAACGATCGGGTGCTATGCTAATGGAATGGGTCATGTCAATCAGATCATTCAACTAATGATGTGATCTCGTTAATCAAATAACAACTCTTTGTTCATGGTTAGGAAACATAACCATCTTTGATTAATGAGCTAGTCAAGTAGAGGCATACTAGTGACACTCTGTTTGTCTATGTATTCACACATGTATTATGTTTCCAGTTAATACAATTCTAGCATGAATAATAAACATTTATCATGAATTAAGGAAATAAATAATAACTTTATTATTGCCTCTAGGGCATATTTCCTTCATCTTCAACCATTGGAGCAGTAGGTACAACTAATTTTTTTGGTATTTTGCGTTTCCTACCCATAACTAAAGATAGAAAACAACTAAGGACAGCAAATAAAAATTACTTAGTGATAAAGCAAACAAGCACACATGAGAATATTCACCCCACGCTATTGCTCCCCGGCAACGGCGCCAGAAAAAGGTCTTGATAACCCACAAGTATAGGGGATTAATTGTAGCCTCTTTCGATAAGTAAGAGTGTCGAATCCAATGACGAGCTAAAGGTAGAACAAATATTCCCTCAAATTCTATCGACCACCGATACAACTCTACGCATGCTTGACGTTCGCTTTACCTAGAACAAGTATAAAACTAGAAGTACTTTGTAGGTGTTTTTGGATAGGCTTGCAAGAAAGTAAAGAGCACGAAAATAAAACTAGGGGCTGTTAAGGTAAAGACACAACTAAAGTAAATATAGCGAGTATGGGAAAGTGGTGATAGGAGTTGTGGAATTGTCCCTATGCAACTGACTATGTTACTAGACCGATAATCGTTATTGCAATTCTATTTGAGGGAGAGGCATAAGCTAACATACTTTCTCTACTTGGATCATATGCACTTATGATTGGAACTCTAGCAAGCATCCGCAACTACTAAAGATTCATTAAGGTAAAAACCCAACCATAGCATTAAAGTATCAAGTCCCCTTTATCCCATACGCAAACAACCTACTTACTCGGGTCTGTGTTTCTGTCACTCACGCCACCCACCATAAGCAAATCATAAACATATTGCAAACCCTACAGAGGGAATCCCTCACGCTTGCGCGACACGGAGGGCACAATAGGATAGCACCAATAAAATATGCAACTCAAACCAATCATAGCAATTCATCAATCACTGATAGGACAATAGAAATCTACTCAGACATCATAGGATGGCAACACATCATTGGATAATAATATGAAGCATAAAGCACCATGTTCAAGTAGAGGGTACAGCGGGTTGCGGGAGAGTGTACCGCTGTAGATAGAGGGGGGAAGGTGATGGATACGTTGGTGAAGATGACGGTGGTGTTGGTGAAGATCGCGGTGATGATGATGGGCCCCGGCGGCGTTCCGGCACCACCGGAAGCGAGGGGGAGAGAGCCCCCTCCTTCTTATTCTTCCTTGACCTCCTCCCTAGATGGGAGGAGGGTTTCCCCTCTGTTCCTTGGCTCCCATGGCTTGGGAGGGGCGAGAGCCCCTCCGAGATTGGATCTATCTCTCTGTTTCTGCGTTCTGTTCTGGCTTTGTCTCACCGTTTTGCATATATTTGGAGATCCGTAACTCCGATTGGCCTGAAACCCTTTCTATGATTTTTTTCCGAATATTATCTTTCTTGCGGCAAAAGAAGAGCATCAACCACCTTACGGTGGGCTCATGAGGGTAGGCGGCGCGCCCAGGGGGAGGGGCGCGCCCCCTGCCTCGTGACCACCTCGGGCACCGTCTCGCATGAATTTTTCTTCTGGAATTTTCCATATTTTCCAAAAATAAGCTCCGTCCGTTTTTATCCCGTCTGGACTCCGTTTGATATGGATATTCTGCGAAACATAAAACATGCAACAGACAGGAACTGGCACTGGGCACTGGATCAATATGTTAGTCCCAAAAATAATATAAAAAGTTGCCAAAAAGAATATGAAAGTGAATAATATTGGCATGGAACAATCAAAAATTATAGATACGACGGAGACGTATCAGTGCCTCCGAGCCGCCTAGGAGAGTTGCGACAACCGGGGGCGCCGGCGCTGCGTACTGGGCGAGGAAGAGGTTGCGCAGCTCCTCCGAGGAGGCACCGGTAGGTTGAGCAACCAAGCACGCGGGACACCAGTGAGGGCAATGGGAAGCCAGTTGGCCATGACCTTGTCGTCACCCCCGGCCTTGATGACGGCCTCCTCGTATGCCAGCAGGAAAACCAGCGGGTCCGCCGTGCCATCGTGGCGCGTCGGCATCTCTGGCTTGAACTTGGGCGGCCACTACACCCGCCGTAAGGAGGGGGCCAAAGCTCGGAGCCCCCTGGCCCCAGCACTGGCATTAGTTGTCGGGGCCGGAGGCGCGATGTCCGCCATGAGAGTCAAGCGCGGTGTTGGCACAGCACGGGTCGACGGAAGGAAGATTTCGGCGCACCCCTACCTGGCGTGCCAAATGTTAGATTTTGGGTTCTGGGAAAACCCTTGAGGTTCGAACATTGGGGTGCGCATGAAGATTTCCCCCTACCGAATCACGCTCTCAGCCTCTCCGCAACCTCTCGATGAACTCAGAACATAAGAGACACGAGATTTATACAGGTTCGGGCCATCGTTGTGGTGTAAGACCCTACTCCTGTGTGTGGTGGTGGATTGCCTCTCGGGCTGATGATGAACAGTACAAGGGGAGAACAGCCTCCTGAGGAGAGGTGTTCTTGTGCTCGGCGAGCTTGTGCGGATGAGGATGATCTGAATGATCCGTCCCCTTCTAATGTGGTGGCTAGTCCAATTTATAGAGGCCCTAGTCCTCTCCCCAATTATTGAGCGGGAAGGGATCCAACTGATAACCCACAAGTGTAGGGGATGGCAACAGTTTTCGAGGGTAGAGTATTCAACCCAAATTTATTGATTCGACACAAGGGGAGCTAAAGAATATTCTCAAGTATTAGCAGTTGAGTTGTCAATTCAACCACACCTCGATAACTTAGTATTTGCAACAAAGTATTTAGTAGCAAAGTAGTATGGAAGTGACGGTAACAGTGATAAAAGTAGCAGTAGTAGTTTTGTAGTAATTGTAACAGTGGCAACAGTAAAGTAAATAAGCAAAGCACAATATGTGAAAAGCTCGTAACAGTTATAACATATGGTGACACAGAACTAGCTCGAATTCATCAGTGTAATGTAGGCATGTATTCCGAATATAGTCATACGTGCTTATGGAAAAGAACTTGCATGACATCTTTTGTCCTACCCTACCGTGGCAGCGGGGTCCTAATGGAAACTAAGGGATATTATGGCCTCCTTTTAATAGAGTACCGGACCAAAGCATTAACATATAGTGAATACATGAACTCCTCAAACTACGGTCATCACCAAGAAGTATCCCGATTATTTTCACTTCGGAGTTGTCAGATCATAACACATAATAGGTGACTATAGACTTGCAAGATAGGATCAAGAACTCACATATATTGATGAAAACATAATAGGTTCAGATCTGAACATAGTGGGTACTAGGGATCAAACCCTAACAAAACTAACTCGATTACATGGTAAATCTCATCCAACCCATCACCGTCCAGCAAGCCTACGATGGAATTACTCACGCACGACGGTGAGCATCATGAAATTGGTGATGGAGGATGGTTGATGATGACAACAACGATGAATCCCCCTCTCCGGAGCCCCGAACAGACTCCAGATCAGCCCTCTCGAGAGAGATTAGGGCTTGGCGGGGGCTCCGTATCGTAAAACGCGATGAAACGTTCTCTCTGATTTTTTCTCCGCGAAAGCAAATATATGGAGTTGGAGTTGAGGTCAGTGGATCACCCGGGGGACCACGAGGCAGGGGGGCGCGCCTAGGGCATGGGGGCGCGCCCCCCACCCTCGTGGATAGGGTGTGGGCCCACTAGCCTTGATTCTTTTGCTAGTATTTTTTATTAATTCTGAAAAGTTGGTCCGTGAATTTCTAGGTCATACCGAGAACTTTTGTTTCTGCACAAAAATAACACCATGGGAATTCTGCTGAAAACAGTGTTAGTTCGGGTTAGTTCCATTCAAATCATGCAAGTTAGAGTCCAAAACAAGGGCAAAAGTGTTTGGAAAATTAGATACGACGGAGATGTATCAACTCCCCCAAGCTTATTCAGTTGATAAACTGAAAGTGATAAAGAAAAACTTTTACAAACTTTGTTTGCTCTTGTTGTTGCAAATATGTAAAGCCAGCATTCATGTTTTCAGCAAAGATTATGAACTAAAAACATTCACAATAACATTTAGGTCTCATGTTTACACATATCAATGGTATAATCAACTAGCGAGCAATAATAATAAATCCCGGATGACAACACTTTCTCAAAACAATCATAATATGATATAACAATATGGTATCTCGCTAGCCCTCTCTGAGACTGCAAAACATAAATGCAGAGCACCCTTAAAGATCAAGGACTAACTAAACATTGTAATTCATGGTAAAACAGATCCATTCATAGTCATACCCAATATAAAGTAATAGTAATGCATGCAAATGAGAGTGGTGCTCTCCAGCGGGTGCTTTTTAATAAGAGGGTGATGACTCAACATAATAGTAAGTAGATAAGCCCTTCGCAGAGGGAAGTAGGGATTCATAGAGGTGCCAGAGCTCGATTTTGAAATAGAGATAAATAATATTTTGAGCGGCATACTTTCATTGTCAACATACAACCGAGAGATGGCGATATCTTCCATGCTACACACATTATAGGCGGTTCGCGAACAGAATGGTAAAGTTTAGACTCCCCTGCCACTGACAAACATCAATCCTTGGCTTGCTCAAAACAACGAGTGCCTCAAACTAACAAGAGTCCCGGGGGAGTTTTGTTTGCAATTATTTTGATTTGATATGCATAAAGCAGGGGACTGGGCATCCCGGTGACCAGCAATTTTCTCGTGAGTGAGGAGAAGAGTCCACTCCTCTTGAGAATAACCCGCCTAGCATGGAAGATAAAGACAACCCTAGTTGATACATGAGCTATTCGAGCATACAAAACATAATTTTATTTGAAGGTTTAGAGTTTGGGACATACAAATTTACTTGGAACGGCAGGTAGATACCGCATATAGGAAGGCATGGTGGATTCATATGGAATAACTTTAGGGTTTATGGAAGTGGATGCACAAGCAGTATTCCCGCTTAGTACAAGTGAAGGCTAGAAAAAGAGTGGGAAGCGACCAACTGAGAGAGCGACAATAGTCATGAACATGCATTAAAATTAATCAACACCAAGTGTAAGCATGATAGGATATAATCCATCATGAACATAAATATCATGAAGGCTATGTTGATTCTTTTTTTCAACTACATGCGTGAACATGTGCCAAGTCAAGTCACTCGAATCATTCAATGGAGGATACCACCCTATCATACCGCATGACAACCATTTTAATAGAATGTTGGCACGCAACACTACTAGAAAAAGGTTGTTAGTGGCGCACCAGTTTTTGCTATTAATGGCGCACTATAGGTGCGCCACTATCAACACGCCAGTAGTAACAAATAGTAATGGCGCACCTCTGGTGCGCCATTAGTACCCTAGGTAATAGTGGCGCACCACATATTGTGCCATTACTATGTCCAACAGTGCACCATTACTATGCCCCCAAGTGTGCCATTACTATGCCCCATAATGCGCCACTGGTATTTAGCCTTGGTGCGCCATTAATGCTCAATATGGTGCGCCATAACTGGGGGCCATATTTGCCTTCACCTATGCCCCAAGTGCGCCATTACTATGCCCGATAACTCTCCATTGGTATTTATCTTGGTGCGCCACTAATTCCCAATATGGTGCGCCACTACTATGAATATTAGGAATTATTATTTTTTGCTTTTCTGGTATTTGCACAGGTTACAAAATTCGTTACAGCATAGAATATAAACATCACACAATATAATTCATCATATTAGTCTCCAAATTCGAAATAGTGAATAAAGTTCAAACATTAGCCAAGTTTAGGTCTCGAGACATTAGCAAAGTTCATCATATTAGCCGAGTTTGTCGTCACATTACAAAGTCAATATCGATCATCTAAACTACCATCATATAGAAGAGAGCATCATCGCAACTAAACTGGTCTTCATCCGGTTCCTCCTCCGCCCCTCCTCTCTCCCGCTAGATAGCGCACGTATCTAGCTTCCGCCTCCGCCCTAGTGGTGTACCCTTTGTAACTGTTTCCAATGAACGGTGAACTTGTCTCCGACACTCCTCCCGGTCATCGTAGACTCCGGGAACCTTACCCTTGTACACGACATACGAAGGCATCTCTATGCACTAGACAAAAAAAACGTTAGTAGCAATTCATAGATAATATATAAGAAATTTATAAGTATGCAACAAAAGGATCGGAAGAGAAAAGCAACACATTAATAGCACGATTCATGGTCCTACTAATAAATAGCATCGATTACATATAAGTTGAATGACTGTACAAACTAAAGATACATACAAGTTCATTAAAGTTTAATTACAACATGAGCTAATCGATATTTCAGAACTACATAGCATCAATACTTTCGACTCGACTCAGGGGCCGGAGCGTGGATGAAGCCGCCGTCTTTCATGATGGTCGTGAATGTGCGGTCGTTGTCAGCCTGCATTTGTAGCGTTGTTTATATTTCACTGTTGGACGGTTGATATTTGAGGTAGAACTGCCCCGAGGTAGGAAGGACATCTTGTTAGATGATTTCCGCAAACTCCAACTGGATGCGAAAGAATTCTTGTCTGATGTCCTCGTCCTGGATTGCCGACAAGCGTATGGCCCAATCTTTGATATTATTTGGTAGCATGTGGTGATTATGGTCCCATACAATCCCCCGCATGTGATGGAGGGTGTAGTAGGCATCCTTATGATTGCCAGGCGGCTGTTTGACGCAGGGAACATCGTTACGTGGGTGAACACGTGCTTGTCGTACCTACAAATTGGCCTCTTGAAGGTGCCTCCAGATTTGGCGTAGCCGGGGAGAGCATCATCAAGAACTTTCTTCATATTTGTGTAGTCTTTCTTCGACTGACAGTCCGAGTCGAAATACGTGGCCATGGAATATTTCGGGCTTAAGAGGATGAGTGTGCAATGTGTGTCACTGCACAACACACGGAATGTTAGAAAAAAAGACCGATCGAAATCGAAGAAATCATATGTTCCGGGACGGTGAGGGGAAGACTTACTCGGAAAAGTAAGGCACGAGAAAGTTATCCTTATCTGGGTTCGCCAGAATGACGCCTTCGAGGTATGAACTCGCGACTTGTCGGTCCCCAGCGTTGCCCAAGATCTTGGCACACATGTAGAAGGGGTCGACTATCACGATGTTTGGGGTCTTGTCTCTAATGATCCGCATCTCCATACTGAGCGAAAACAGCCGAATGAAGGTGTAGTGCAGCGGATGAAGGTTAAACATAGCGAAGATGTCGTCAAACCACAGGACGATCATACGCTCGATGGTGCTATCGACAAAGGTCTTGTCCTCTGGCACCTTGGCCACGAAAACCGGGTATGCACATCATCCTCGAAGAGACGCCACTTCTCCATAGAAAGAACACTGTCATGCAGACTCCGCATAGCACCGGTTGCAGCATTGAGCAGATTAGTCGGTAGCATCGGCCTACCCGCCACATGCACCCTCCTGGAGATATCATTAGGTATTGGTGGCCTGTCCTGAGCATGGATCGTACTCGGTGCCGGCAGGCTCACACCTTTGTTATTTTTTCTTTTCCGTCCCTTCTCCTTCTTTTTCTATAACGGGATCGAGTTCTGCTCAGAGACCACCTTCTTGAGTGTGTTGGGGCTGATAATATTTCGCACCTCGGCTATTTGAGTCTCGGTGAAGGCGGCAGTTGGAGGCGTCTCCTGAGAACTGAACGCCAGACGATGCCTGTTGCAATTGGGTTTCTCCGCGGTACCAACTAGATCGCGATCGTCTTTTGCAGGGTTGCGGTCTTGACAAGGAGGCCCCAAGAATTCGTCACCGTACCCATGTTCGTTGAAGTACTTATCGACATTGGAAAATGTACTGTCGTTGTCGGCGTACAAAAAGAGGGGTACACTTTTTGTACCCCTATAACTGTGCACGGGCAGTCTGAGCCACTGGCACCACCACACTGAGCAAGGCAAGGGAGGTGAGCCAAGGTAAGACTTAAGCTCGAGAGAAGCAGAACGACGCCAAGACCAAGGCCACAAGGAGCAAAGGGGACGAAGCAGACTCCCCCGGCAAGATCCTTGCCGGGGGGCGGTTTTAGCAAACCCGGCAAGACCCTTGCCGTGGCAGCTCGCCCCACACCTACGGAGCGAGTCACCCTTGAGTCCACTGCCCCATGGGGCAAGGATTCGGGAGGCATCCCCGTGGTGGCATGCAGATCTTTGTGAAGACATTCAAGATCAGATACACACTTTAGAAGATGATGATCCTCGGTGGGATCCCAGCCAAGGAGGACCACAAGCCCCCCGGCTAGAGCCTTGCCGGGGATGACAGCAGGCGCCACGGCAAGACCCTTGTCGGGGCCCCGGCAAGGCCCTTGCCATGAACACCCGTAGGGCCACCATCTGGCCCACGTAAATCAGACCTCCACCACCATTCGCATGCAGTTGCCGACCCAACCAGCTGGGCAGGCACCTGCGTGGCGGCATGTGGATCTTCATGGAGACCCACCACTGCGCCAACTCAGTTGCCTGCCTGCCCACATGGCACCGCGGGCACCGCTGGCTAGGGCGCGTGTCGACGCAAGAGGTAGCGACGACGAACGAGACATGGCTCTCCCCCGTCCCCGATAAAGCAAGGACACCTAAGCAAGACGCATTAAATGCGCCTTGTCATGTAATGCGAGGGATAACCTCACATCACTGTACCCTTTCCACCTCCTGTGTGCCACTGTGGCAACCCCTTTCCCTATAAAAGGAGGCCCAAGGCGACCAGGAGGGGGATTCGGCTTTTTGGAGCTCCTCACGCCCCATTGCTAGTTCAAGAACACAGATAAACAATCCACCAAAGAAGGAGTAGGGTTTTACGCATCCTCACGGCCCGAACCTGGATAAAGGAACCGTGTGCTATCTGTTTGATCCGCTCTTATCACGACCCCGCGCCCCGCAACCGTAGTAGGGATTCTTGTGATCTCATAGGTGTCGTTCCCACCGACATCTTTGGCGCGCCAGGTAGGGGGCGCAGTTGTGAGAATCGGCTTTAGCAGTTAGTTTGACGCTTCTTCATCGTCATGGGCCCAAGAAGAAGACGACGGTGGCGGTTGGCCCATCGGAAGCCGGGCATCCCGTCCCGACGTGGGCGAGCAGCGGACCGGTCGCAGAAAGGACCCGGGGTGCCGTTCACGAACACCAACGACGTCCCAGCAGCCGGAGTTTGGGAGGCGGCGATGTTCGTGCGCCTGGTAACGGGCCGCACGCCGCCAAATCCAAAGACGGAGCCAGGCCCTCCACGGGTGGCGCGGGGCCTTCCAAGATCGCTGCCACCCCGCCCGAAGGGGATGTGAGGGCTTCGAAGACTCCCACGCCGGCGCCGACGGCGCGCTCCTCTCAAGCGGCGCGCGATGAACGGCGTAATCACGCCGAAGACCCCGGCGTCGCCGCGGGAAGAGTCCTGAGCGCCACTCCCGGGATGTAGAAAACTTGCCCACTCGCCGAGGCGCTGGTGAAGATGGCATGCGACCGCGGGGTCGTGATAGAGCTCCTTCTGACATGGTCAGAAGTTGAAGCGCGTCGCGATCCGGGCTGGTTTTGCTGCCACCAACGCCAGCAGAAGCCCTGGCGCGCGCGCAGTTGCTCCTCGATTTTCCTCCCACCACGGGGAAACTCGACGAATGGAGAGCCACTATCCGAAGCCTTGTTGCGGTGGCCAACAAAGACGAACCGAGTCCGGCGGAGCCCCCGGGTCGACGCTCCGACGGAGTCCCGCGCACCAGTGGCAGGAAAGCCGGCAGTGCCGGACCACGGTGCACTCGCCTCTTCCTCGCCCGGTACCGCGGACGCCAGCCCGCCGCGACGTAACGGGCGATGAAATCTCCATATCGTCGTCCGACCCGCGGACCCACTGTGACCAACGCCAAGTCCTTCGGGAACGAGAACATGAAGACGCTCGAACCACTATCGAGCGCAGGCGCGGAGCGCGCCACCAGTTAGACAGGCGAGCAGGGCCTGCTGTGAACCACCCGGCACCGGAGAGCCCTGGAGGCCTACCTTACGAGGTAGGTTGTCCGGCTTTTACCCGTGAGCTGCGGCAGTTCCAGTGGCCCACTCACCGCACCTTCAAACCTGACGTGGGCAAAAAGTACAGCGGGAAGACCCACCCGTCCGAGTTCCTCAGCATCTACACCATCGCGATGCAGGCTGCCGGAGCCCGTGACGATAAGGTGCTTGCGAATTACTTTCCGTTGGCTCTTAAATCCAACGCCATGTCATGGTTGATGCACTTGCCGGTAGACTCTATTTCCTCCTAGTCGGATTTGTGCCATGAGTTTGTGGGCGCCTTCACTGGAGGTCACCAAGCTCATGGCCAAGCAAGCGACCTGCACGTCATTCCCCAGAAGGGAGGCGAGAGTCTCCGCAAGTATATACAGAGGTTCAGCCGGATACAGTACAACATCCCTGATGTTCACCCTGCCGCCATCATCAGCGTGTTCCATAAGAACGTGCGTAACTGCAAGATGCGCGAAGAGCTGGCAATGAACAAGGTGAAAGATGTGGCAGAACTCTATGTTCTTGCTGACAGATGTGCCTGAGCTGAAGAGGGATGGAAGTACCCCTGTGAAGATGCCGGCATGGAAACCGACTCCTCAGATGAGGATACTGCCGCTCCGGCGAAGAAAGGCCGGCGCCGCAACAGGAAGCGCAAAGGTAAAGCCGTGCTTGCCGTCGTGGGATCTGATGATACCGGCTCCACCAAGAAAACCAAGGCAGATGACCCTGGCATGGAAATTGCCGGATGTGTCACCTGTCGGGCCTTGGCAGCTGCCGAGAAGCCAGGAAACTCCGACAAGCGATACTGCAAGATCCATGGCACCAAAGGCCATGACCTCCAGAACTGCCGACAGGTTGAGCTCCTCGCTGAGAAGCAGAGGGATGAATATGAGAGGCGGGACAAGGAGAAAGGCCAGGACGGTGCTGAGGGGTCCGGCAAGAAGCGTGATGGCCAGGCGGGCCGTCGCGGCAAGGATAAACAACAGGAGAGGCCCGCCCGGGGCCGTGACAGAAAGCCAGAAGACGACGATCACGAAGAGGACAACGAATCCGGCGACCAAGAGTTTGAGAAAGCTACAGAGGCCATGTGCGTCTACGGCGGCGCCTCGCTGCATACTTCTCACCGCCGGATTAAACAGTGGGCGCGAGAGATTACAGCGGCGGAGCCGTCGTTTGATGCCCAAAGGCCGCTAAACTGGTCCAGCACACCTATCATTTTTGACACTGAGGATCACCCTGATCGCACTACTGCGGTCGGGTGCTTGCCATAGTTGGTTTCACCAACAATACACAACCTCAAGGTGACGAAGATGCTAGGCGATGGCGGGGCCGGTCTGAACTTGATCTCGCCTGCCGTGATCGAGAAACTGCAGATTCCTGATGGAGACCTCGAAGAGACTGGCACGTTTCAGGGGGTCAACTCGGGAAGAAGCCAACCCAAGGGAAAGGTCACGCTGCCCATGACTTTTGGAAGGGATCTGAACTACAGGACGGAGAGGATCGTGTTTGATGTTGCCAAGATCCCGTTGCCCTACAATGGGATCCTTGGCCGCCCAGCGCTGGCCAAGTTCATGGCGGCGTCACAATACGCCTACAACACCTTGAAGATGCCGGGACCTGTGACGATCATCACCATCCCCTCCGATAAGAAAGATGCGCTGATTTGCGCTGACCAACTATACCAGCAAGCAGTTGCAGCAGCTGCCGGCGCTAGGGCACTTGCTCCTGCCGCTGGGACCCTGGGAGGGAAGAAGAAGAAGAAGAAGACCGGTGAGACCTCGGACACCCACTCTGGCAAGCGCTCCTCTTCGGAGTGTAGCGCTACCATCGAGGACGTGCCAGAGAGCTCCACCGGCGGAAACAAGAAGCCCAGGGCCATACCGCTGGGAACCAAGAAGGTTTCTGTCAATGAGGATGGCACGGGAGGAGCTTTCACCATAAGCTCCACCCTTGACGACAAATAGGAAGATGCGCTCGTCACCTTCCTGCGGGCGAATGTCGATGTGTTTGCATGGCAAGCTTCTGACATCCTCGGCGTTCCCAAGGAGGTGATTGAGCACCACCTTGCTGGCTGTCCTCATGTGCGGCCCGTCAAGCAGAAGGTTAGAAAGCAAGCTTTGGAACGACAAGAGTTCATCACAGAAGAGATCCGGAAACTGGAAGCAGCGGGTTTGCTAAGAGGAGTGCTCCATCCAACGTGGTTGGCCAATCCGGTCGTAGTGCGCAAGGCAAATGGGAAGTGGAGACTATGTATTGATTACACATATATCAATAAGGCTTGTCCTAAAGACCCATTCCCGTTGCCGCGCATCGACCAGATTGCTGACTCCATGGCTGGGTGTGATTTGTTGTCATTCCCCGACGCCTACTCCGGCTACCACCAGATCTTCATGACAAGAGAAGACGAAGATAAAATAGCATTCATCACCCCATGTGGTACGTATTGTTTCATGTGGATGCCTTTCGGGTTGAAGAGTGCTGGTTCGATGTTTGCAAGGGCGGTCCAGATTGGTTTGGAACCCCAGCTCCATAGAAATATGGAAGCTTATATGGATGACATAGTGGTCAAAACCAAGGACGGGGCAACCCTCATACCAGATTTGCAAGAAACATTTGCAAACCTGCGCAAGATCGATCTCAAGCTGAACCCTGAGAAGTGCGTCTTTGGCATCCCGTCAGTCAAGCTTCTCGGGTTCTTGGTGTCACAGCATGGGATAGAGGCCAATCTGGACAAGATCAAAGCTATAGAGCAGATTGAAGCATCCAAGCGAATCAAGGATGTGCGTCGGCTTGCTGGTTGCGTCGCCGCCATGGGCAGGTTCATTTCCAAGTCTGCCGAGCGCGCCCTTCCCTTTTTCAAGATCCTGAAAAAGGCGGGCCCGATGGAGTGGATGCCAGAAGCCGAAGCAGCATTGCAAGATTTGAAGAAGTACCTCTCCACCGCGCCAATACTAGTTGCGCCTAGGCCACATGAGTCGTTGCTGCTATACCTGGCGGCAACGAACCAGGTGGTCAGCGCCGCACTAGTGGCGCAGAGAGAGGTTGACAACGAGGTAATGGCAGCGACAGAGCCTGACACCACCAATGTAGAGACGACACAACCAGTTGAAGTGCCGCCGAAGAAGAAAATGATGCAGCACCCAGTCTACTTTGTTAGTACCCTCCTACAGGGAGCTAGATCAAGGTACTCCGGCGTGTAGAAACTGCTCTTCGGCCTTCTTTTGGCCTCGAGGAAGCTGCGTCACTACTTCCAGGCACACGAGATCACTGTCGTCACTCGCTTCACTTTGCAACGGATATTGCACAATCCCGATGCAATGGGAAGAACTGTGGAATGGGCACTGGAGCTGGCCAGCTTTGGCCTCAAGTTTGAAAGTACTTCGATGATTCAGAGCCGAGTCCTGGCGGAGTTCATTGCAGAATGGACCGCAACACCTGACGAAGAAGCCCAAGAGACTGCTCTCCCTGACAAGGAGGCAAGTTGCAATTGGATCATGTACTTTGATGGAGCTTTCTCCTTACAAGGCACCGGGGCTGGCGTACTGCTTGTCGCGCCCACAGGAGAGCACCTCAAGTACGTGATCCAGATGCACTTCCCCGGGGAGGTGTCAACAAACAATACGACAGAGTACGAAGGGCTGCTTGCCGGTCTTAGGATCGCGGCGGACCTCAGAATCAAGAAACTCATCGTCAGGGTGACTCGCAGCTTGTCATCAAGCAAGTTAACAAGGATTACCAGAGCCCATTGATGAAGGCCTACGTCGATGAAGTGAGAAAGCTGGAAGAGCATTTCAACGGTATACAGGCTGAACACGTTCCCCGAGCGGAGAACGATATCGCCAATTACCTGTCAAAACGCGCTGCCCTCAAGCTACTTGTGGAACCAGGTACCTTTGTGCTTCAGCTAACTCAGCCATCCGTTGATCCATCAACAAAGCAGAACAAGAGGAGGAAATCAGGGCCCGGTAAGCTTTCCCGCCGAGCTCCCTGGAGCCGCCGGCAAGGATGTTGCCAGGGACACTGAGCCCGCCACGGGCCGGCTAGCTCCGGCGGAGCGTCAAGCTCTTGCCATCGAGACAGCTGCTCCTATAGCGAAGGAAATGCCTTTAGTCCTCACCGGCGAGCCCCAGGCTCTAGCGTGGGCACATCATACCGTCCGATTCCTCCAAACAGGGGAACTTCCTGAGGAGCAGGAAGAAGCGGAAAAAGTAGCCCATCGCTCTACCATGTACCAGTTCGTCGATGACGTCCTATACAGAAAGAGGCCAAACGGTGTGAAATTGAAGTGTATCCCTCGATAGGAAGGACTGGAGCTGTTGGCGGAGATACACGGAGGCATATGTGGATCCCACATCGGGTCAAGGGCCCTTGCCGGCAAGGCATTTCGGCAAGGCTTCTTCTGGCCCACCGCCCTCCAGGATGCGACGACACTAGTCACCAGGTGTGAAGCGTGTCAGTTCCATTCAAAGAAGCTTCATCAGCCAGCTCAAGCCCTTCAAACCATTCCTCTCTCCTGGCCCTTCTCGGTCTGGGGGTTCGACATACTGGGCCCTTTCCCCCGCGCTGTCGGGGGCTTTGAGTACTTGTACGTTGCAATCGACAAGTTCACAAAGTGGCCGGAGGTGGAGGCAGTAAGGAAGGTCACAGCTCAGTCAGCCGTCAAGTTCTTCAAGGGACCAGTGTGCCGTTTTGGCGTACCCAACAGGGTTATCACCGACAATGGCACATAGTTGACAAGCCACACCTTCATGCAATATACCCAAGACCTCAGCAGCAAAGTCTGTTTCGCTTCCGTTGCTCACCCGCGAAGCAATGGTCAAGCTGAGAGGGCAAATGCTGAAGTACTGTGAGGCTTAAGGACCAAGACCTTTGACAGGCTGCACAAGAGTGGAAGGCGCTGGATTGATGATTTGCCGACGGTTCTTTGGTCGATCAGGACGACGCCAAATCGAGCCACCGGCCAGACACCCTTTGCCCTAGTATATGGGGCAGAAGCAGTTCTCCCCACTGAACTCATATATGGGTCGCCTCGAGTGCTCGCTTATGATGAGCTTGAGCAAGAGCAACTGCGCCAAGATGACGCAATGCTCCTTGAGGAAGATTGTCTTCGGGCGGCTCTGAGAGCAGCATGCTACCAGCAAGCCTTGCGCCACTACCATAGCCGCAAGGTCCATGCCCGAAGCCTTGAGGAAGGCGACCTTGTCCTTTGGCGCGTTCAATCGGCCAAGAATTCCAACAAGTTGACGCCAAAGTGGGAAGGCCCTTATCGGGTAATACGAGTCACCAGGCCCGGCGCAGTCCTCCTGAAGACCGAAGATGCCATTCCGGTGAGTAACTCCAGGAACATTGAGCATCTTCGCAAGTTTTACCCATGAGGCGTGGCTTGTCGGCCCCCCGGCAAGCCACCTTTTGTACAAGCATTGCCGATGATGCATGTAACCCTTTGTACAAAGCCAGGCGTAGACCCTGAGCATAAATGAAGCTCTAGCGCCCTAAGTTATAGCATGCATGCTAGGTCGAGTCTCGTCCTTGGTTAGGGTTGATAGTGCTTAGCGGCGACTAACCCCTAGCTTAGCGGTCGAGTGTGCGTCTCTTTGCCGTTCTTTTGTCTTCCTTGGTTCGCAGGACTCACAGATATCCTTGCCGGATCAACTGAGGACGAAAAGGAGAAGAGGGACAGACCAGCATCTAGACCCCGGCAAGCCAGTACTGCCGGAGGCTGCAAGAGCAAAGATTTACCCACGGCAAACCAGAGTTGCCGGGGGCTACAACTTCAGATAAGTTATTCATCCCTTATCATGCATTCCCTTATGGACTGAGGTATGTGAAACCTTGTTTCTCCCTAAAGCTACCGTGCTCCCCTAACTCTAGGCCCTAGGGCTCGTTCCCGGGGCCAGGTTTGGTCGTAGTCGCGGTAGCAAAAGGATGAAACGAGGAGCCTGAACCCGCCTCATCCCTGCCTCCGCCAAAGGCGTGAGAAAGGTCGAGCGAAGTGGGGAGACGGCAAGGCCTGTTCCCTGTTTATCTTAAAGATATCAAGGATTTACTCCTTGTCGTGGGTTCTACCCACAACCAAATGACCCGGGAAGCAACCATTTTTCATTAAAAACATTCCACTCAGGTACAGCCCATAGGGAATGAAAAACATGAACGATGGGATTACAAGTTTTAAATTCAGCTAAGGCCCGAAGGCTTACAAACTAAAAAGAGATAAGGTGCCCATAACCCCTTTCTGGTCCCTCCCCTCAGGAGACAGGTCAAGGAGGCGAAAAGGGCAAAAAGGCGCCTAGGCGAGCTACGGGTGGCAGAAGACACCAAGAGAACATCTCGGTGGCCGTCCGAAGGATGGATGGGTGATGGCAGCGCCGGAAGCAGAGCTTGAAGACGAGACGGTAGGATGTCAGCACGCGTCGAAGGCGCTAGTGCCCGCGTACTCCGATTTGACAGCCTTGCCGCCCGCCCTCTTCCTCTTCCGCAGCCTCCCAACGCTAGCCGCCCAAGGAGACGACCCCGAGAAGTTCAGGGAGCCGGCGACACGGATGATGGCGTCGCCGGTGCCGCACGGAGCGGCACCCGACACCTAGTCGGACTCGTCATCCTGTCGCCTACTACCCTCATCGTCGCTGCCGCTGTCCTCCTCGTCACTCCCGCCCGAGGAGGAGTCTTCGCTATCAGAAGAGCTCTCCACGCAGCACCTTGCACGGGTCCCGAAGAGCCCGAAGACCTTGACGGAGAGGAGGCCGCCCTCCATCAGCTTGAAATGGATAGTGAGCCCCTCTGTCAACCGGTGGATATGAGCGAACGTATTCCATCCCCGATGAAGATACATCACGTGAGGGGCTGGGAAGTCGACACAAACCTGCATGCCGCTGATCCCACAGCCCCTCATGTGCAGCCGTAATGACTCCGGCGGATCCAGCTCCATCTCCCGCACGAATGGGGTCGGGAGACGAAGGCGACGGCGTGGCGGCCGACGCAGCCTGACGAAGAACTCGCAAGGATCATCCCCAACATGGCCCTCCATGGGAGGAGAAACTGCTGGCGGAGGCGAGGCCGGCGCGCCGCCCGGTCCTCCTCTTCCCCGAGCTCCTCAGCCTCGCCCCCTCCCCCTTCCCCTTGCGGCTGGCTCTGCCACCGCAGGTGCAGGAGAAGGAGGGACGTGTTGTTGAGCGGCGACCCTCGCCGCCACCGTTGAAGGACTGGGGTTCCCTCTCTCCATGGCGGATTGAAGAGGGGGGAGCAGAAGCTGAAGGAAGGAGGAGATGAAAGAATGCGGGACGCCATCCCCCTCGCGCTCCTTATAAAGGAACGGTGTGGGGGATCGGCTGCCCCGCTCAGCCAATCAAGACGCGGAAGGCGCAAGGAACTGGGACCGACCCGCTGCCCCAGCCCGCGGCAGCCCGGTTTCGCGCCTCTACCGTTCGCCACCCCAAGCGCATGAGAGCCACGTGGAAGGTGTGTAGGACCGAGGCGACTGGTGAGGCGACCTCTCCCCACCCCGTGATCGTGGGGAGTGGACGCCTTGAAGACCACGCCTCGGCCCCGTCCAGTAAATGGGCCGCGCCCCCACGCCTCCCTCCGTTTATGGGGAAGGCGCGAACCGCCCCCTTTACTATGACGTGACGCATGCGTGGAGAGCTCAGCCCCACGCATGCCGCCCACGTCACACACGCCTCCTGACGCCGCGCCACGCGCGGGAAGCATGGGAAGCGCAGCGCGCGAAGAGACTTACCGCGGTAAAAACCGCACCGCCTGCCCGCGCACCGTTTTTGGGCCTAGCCCAACGACGCGATTGCGCTTACGTGTGGCCCAGGCCCGTGGGCTCCTGCGGTGTACAAAAAGAGGGGTACACTTTTTGTACCCCTATAACTGTGCATGGGCAGTCTGAGCCACGGGCACCACCACACTGAGCAAGCCAAGGGAGGTGAGCCAAGGTAAGACCGAAGCTCGAGAGAAGCAGAATGACGCCAAGACCGAGGCCACAAGGAGCAAAGGGGACGAAGCGGACTCCCCTGGCAATATCCTTGCCGGGAGGCGGTTTTAGCAAACCCGGCAAGACCCTTGCCATGGTAGCTCGCCCCACACCTACGGAGCGAGTCACCCTTGAGTCCACTGCCCCCATGGGGCAAGGATTCGGGAGGCATCCCCGTGGTGGCATGCAGATCTTTGTGAAGACAATCAAGATCAGATACACACTTTAGAAGATGATGATCCTCGGCGGGGGCAAGAGCCTTGCCGAGGATGACAGCAGGCGCCACGGCAAGACCCTTGCCGGGGCCCCAGCAAGGCCCTTGCCATGAACACCCGTAGGGCCACCATCAGGCCCACACCAATCAGACCTCCACCGCCGTTCGCATGCAGCTGTCAACCCAACCAGCTAGGCAGGCACCTGCGTGGCGGCATGCGGATCTTCGTGGAGACCCACCACTGCGCCGCCTCAGCTGCCTGCCTGCCTACATGGCACCGCGGGCACCGCTAGCCAAGGTGCGTGTCGACGCGAGAGGGAGCGGCTACGGACGAGACAGGGGTCTCCCCCATCCCCGATAAAGCAAGGACACCTAAGCAAGACGCATTAAATGCGCCTTGTCATGTAATGCGAGGGATAACCTCGCATCACTGTACCCTTTCCACCTCCTGTGTGCCACTGTGGCAACCCCTTTCCCTATAAAAGGAGGCCCAAGGCGACCAGGAGGGGGATTCGGCTTTTTGGAGCTCCTCACGCCCCATTGCTAGTTCAAGAACACAGATAAACAATCCACCAAAGCAGGAGTAGGGTTTTACGCATCCTCGCGGCCCGAACCTGGATAAAGGAACCATGTGATATCTGTTTGATCCGCTCTTCTCACGACCCCGCGCCCCGCAACCGTAGTAGGGATTCTTGTGATCCCATAGGTGTCATTCCCACCGACAGTCGTTGCCGTCCGGATCCTGTGCCATATGCATGTCCGGATCAGCTGACGTCGGTAGCGTTGCGGCGGTCTTGCCATGGCTTGGTGCCGGCACGACTGGCGGTGTTGTCTGTGGGGTGGTGTCCTCCGCCCCCAAACGAATCTGGCTCTTCGGCCAAAGCATGGACCAGCTTAAGTAGGCGCTGAGGGTCATCACATCATGTTCGTCGGCCCCAGGGGGTCGAAACAGAGGTAACAAGTCGTCGCAGCCCCGCAGCACCCGAACCGGCTGAAGCCTATACACGGTGGGTGGCATCGGATTACAGTGCAACACGCGGTTGCCTGGTTGAACGATTTTGGCCTTGGCAACATCGATCAACTCGCTATCCACGAAATGCAGGAGAGTGCATGGAACATCGACGGCGCCCTGCGAAAACATGTAGGGCGTCAGGGATGCCCAGTCAAAGGCAAGGAGATGAAGTCATCGGCCGAGGCTTAGTTACTGTGATGGCGTCGAGCTTGGCTAATGTCGAGGCACCGCCAACGGCGGGCGTGCAAGTGACGGAGGGGCCGCTTGCTGCCGAGGTGCCGGCCGGCGTATTCTTACCACACCCGGGTGCATTAAGCTCCAATGCCGGCGCCGACGCCGGAGACACCAATGCCGGCGCCGTCGCCGGAGACACCAATGCCGGCGCATTGTGCGAGTTGCTGCCCATGAAGCTAGGAATCGGGGGCGGCCCCTGTTGGCCGCCTGCAATCCACGCCTGCAGCCCCTCAAGCAAGGTAGGCATAATGGCGGTGATCATCTCTCCCAGTTGGCCTCGCAGCTGCTCTTGAACTATCTCCGGAATGCACGCCACTCGTGCCTTGAGTTCTTTAACCTCGCGCTCCTGGCTTTCCGAGCTGGTCTTTCTCTCCTTTTGCCCAGCCTTATAGTATTCCGACCATTTTGTGGACAAGCCTTTGCCGGCCAAACGACCAGCCGACAACGGCTTACTGAACTTGTCCCTGTCTTTCATTACGTTCAACGCCCTATTTAAAGTGGTGTCCCAAGGGGCAGACGAGGAGCTCTGATACCCCACGCTACTGCTCTCAGTTTCCGGCGGAAGGAACATGAACCATTTAGAAATTTGGTTTCATTAATTAGAATGCAACCATATGGAGGTAAATATGTGGTGGTGTATTCCTTACCACAACAAGCTCAAGCGCCTTCACCTTCGGATCCGTGGTAAGCTCCTTTGTTACTGGGTCCACCTTGTACCGGGCCCTGACATAGTTCTTGGTCTGCTTTTCATGGTATTTATCGAAGAGTGGTGGTAGGCCTTGCTCGGCACGCTCTGCGTCCTCCTTGTCTCATATAGGTTCCGCCACTCGGTAACTGCCGGGACCGAGTTTATGGACCCCTAAGTTCAAGTCCCGCATATGTTTCCCCCACAGACTTGATTCCGCGGATGCGTTGCTCTCGCACTTGACCTTGAACTCCAGGTACTCAGCTTCAATTGATCGAAGGATTTGTCTTCCTGATCTTCTCATAACTATCACCACTTAGAATCCTTCTCTTCACCGCGACTCTCCAAGTAGCCAGGGCCGTGGTCATATTCATGAGGGTGGCACTGTTCACTTTATTCCCTGAGAGGCATGTGTTTGCGAAGTCACCGGGGAACTTGTATCGTTCGTGCAGCTTCGTCAAGAGGAGGTTGCGCAAATTCCATCGGTCACGACGCCTTAGGTTCTTGGTGTTGATCGAGACGGTGCTCCGGAGAATGCACCTGAGTTGTCCCACGTACCCACTGACTAATTCTTTGGGCGCCGTTGGATGCCCACTGCAGGACACTTCAGTAAATTCCTCCTTGACGGTGCCGAGCATGTTCGAGCGCCGGTCCTTCCGTTGCCTCTTCGGTTGTCTGCCATCTGTGCGTTCGCTGCCATCATCAATGGTGGCATCCCCGGTGGCACCATCAGTGGTGTCATCCCCGATGCCACTAGGGGTTCTGTTGTCGGGATCGGTGTCTTCCGCGGCGTCCTCATACCGGTGAGGTTCTCCCTCCATCTCCTGGGACAACTCCCAGAATGACTTGCCCGAACCGCCGGCCTCATCCTTGTCGGCCATGTTTGCTCTAAATAGGAAAAAAGGCTACTAGAGTTATTGGATGAGATCAATGTAGTATCTATTCTTCTCAAATTTAGAGGAATATTTCCATTTTGGTTGAGAATCGGGCACCTTCTAGGTCAAGAAAATTGGGCATGACCTTTGCTAATTTTCTTGACCTAGGAGTGCCCCATTCTCAACTGAAACTGAAATTAATCAACATTTCAGGAGAAAGGGGTCATTTCACATCAGAAGCTGCCAGCATTGGAATCAAAATCTGCCAGCATTGGAACATCAGAAGCTGCCAGCATTGGAATCATTTCATAAGATAATTTTATCAAGCATCCACATCCACTCGAATCAATAGAGCAAGCGAATCATTTCATCTAGCTCATGCCAAGCAATCAACCAAACCAAATATGTACAGGAAAGGTTGATCAACATCAGTCAATTAAGATACTACACCATAAGCTTCATCCAGCACATGCTAGGCAACCTAGCAAATATGTACAAGCAAGGGGTCATGTTGACCTATAGTTATTAGGCCTTGCCGCACTGCTACTATTTTGTAATTAGTACACCTCATGCACTAATGCTCCTAGTTGTGCTAACCACTTAACCAACAAAGACTCGACTGTTGTCATATATCAATGTCTTCCAGAATTTGTGAACAAACACAATGTATTAATATTCTTCAGTTGAGCAATTTATTTAAGTTCCAAAGTCAATTATAAACATGTTGTTGTGTGAACCGGAGGAAAGAAGATGTTGTAAAATTACAGCCAAACAAAATGAAGGATACAGATTGTGGGCTCATAAGGAAAATAGCCGTACTACCGTCATTAATAAGTGGAACATAGCAGAGAAATACAAAATATGTCATGACCAAACTACAGTAAGAACCAGTAGTCATATTCAACATGCATCCCCAAATTCTATGTTCTGTAATATGATTAGTGATCGAATATATCCTTTTTATTGTAAAAATATTTGGTCTGCTACTTTGTTCATTAATTTTTTGGGGAATTTATGCTAAAGTTTTATTTCAAAGCAATATCATATTGAGCTAACTACAAGTTAGAATTTTCCAAAACCGTTTCTGTAACATTGTATATCATGTGTTTGTTCTTTATTCATAACATAGTATGCAGTCACACAATTTATATCTTGGTTGTGCATTCCAGAGGGGAATATGATAGCCTTCCTGGCAGGTAGAACTTCGACACTTGCTGATCTAACAGTATAGACAATCAATGCAAGCCAACAAAGAAAATTTGTTAGGGAAGCTCACTCTGAAAATATGAGAAATTTTGCACACTATGACTTGACACTTCTGTTTCCTTATACCATTCTAAACCCTTTTACTCCTTTGCCACAAAGATGGTGAAATGCGATCTGAACTGTACTAGATGCAGGTTTGCTACCTTTCGTTGTGCATGAAACCAGCGTTCTATGATGTCTACGTGGATGCCAGATGCCAGGTGTGCTATTGAATTGATGAAGATGGTGACTACTATTTCTTTCGATGCAGATAAGTTAAATAATGTTGGCAGGCACTAATGATGTTAGGCTATGATCTCCTTTCTTGCACATCTGCTTTTGATGAGTTATCAAGTTGGAACATAATATTCGCACACACGTACGTGCACGTATGAAGGAGATCGGACGAGCTCGAAAACGACGGCAAACTGCGACGAACCGAAGGGGAAAAGGAGGGGATCGACAGAGGAGCTCACCATGACCTGCAGGTGAGCAAAGCGGGCTCGGGGGAGAGCTCGCCTGAGCGAATTGTCGACGGAGTCCGCCGGGCCGAGGAGGAAGCCGGTGGCGGGAAAGGCGTCGCGGGGTCGTCCGGCGTCCTGCGGCTTGCCCGGGGAGACGTAGTCAAGGGAGGTGGAGTTCTTGGGCAAGTCGGTGTGGCACGAGGTCGACAGTTGCCACGGCGGTGCGAGGTGGCCGGCGACTGGTGCGTCGCGCGCGGGTTGCCGACGCGGATCTGGGGGAGAGGAGAAGGCGGTGAGGGCGAGGGGAAGCGCGAGGGGGTAAGTGGGGAGGGGGGCCCGAGGAGGCAGGG
Organism: Aegilops umbellulata; assembly: GCA_032464435.1. Taxonomy (NCBI): domain Eukaryota; kingdom Viridiplantae; phylum Streptophyta; class Magnoliopsida; order Poales; family Poaceae; genus Aegilops; species Aegilops umbellulata. The sequence continues at coordinate 596,239,728 of CP136058.1, read as the reverse complement.
TGGTGGCGCAGGTAGGGGCGGCGGCGCAGGTAGGGGCGGCGGTGCAGTGGGTCGGGGTGGCGGCGCAGGTCAGGGGCAGCACGTCGAGGGCTGAGAGAGGTGTGAGATTGGGGATTTGGGATCTTTTAGTGGGGGGAGGGTTAGCAATGGCACACCTTTTAGGGGCGCATGGCCCCGACCTGAGCTAGAAGGAGTCGGAGGATGCTGAGGTGCAGGAGTTCTTCGGTACCGTGCACGAGGGGTACGTCAATGCCGACGCCGAGCGGCTGCTTGTCTAGGACACCTCCCAGGCGGAGCTGGACTACATTGCCTCCAGGGCGAGGGAGGCATAGCTTGCCGAGGAGGCCGGCCGCGCCGGTGATGTGGAGGACAATGCCCCGATGGCTGCGGAGGAGGAGGAGCTTACCCGGTGGGCGCCGACCACCAGGGGAGCCAGCAGCGCCAGCACCGAGGCTCCTCTGGTTGAAGATGTGACCGGCGAGTCGTCGAAGGAGGAGGCCGAAACCGCAGGCCAGACGACGGCTCTTGGGAGAGGGCGAGTCTTGCGGTGGGCCAGTTCCGGCGAGCCGATTCGGCCCGGCAGGGCTGCGCAGCCGCTGCTGACCTTGGAGGGGTCCCGGCGCCATACAAGGGCTGCAGCGGCGAAGAAGCTGGCGAAGGCCACGGTAAAGAAGAAGATAGCTGCCCCTTCTTCATCCAAGCGTGCCCAGACACGGCCTCCTTCCCCTCCTCCGGCGGATGTTGACACGAAGGTCACCTTCGATTATGGATCCCTCAACCCGAGGAGGAAGAGGAAGACGGCAGAGGAGGAGGCGGACAACGACTAAGCGCCAGGTTCCTTTTTGTTATCTCTGTCTCCTCACCCTGTGTTGCTTGTCTTGACTTGTCGTAACCTTTGCTGGGATGTGGAGACGCTGGCCTAGAGAGTGAAGAGGGCCAAGGTTTCGACGGCTGGCCAGCCCCCGGCTGGTACTTCGAGGTCGCCGTTGGTGGTGTTGATCAGCCCGGACAGCAGCCCCCGGCATAGCCTCCAGCGTAAGTTCGTCACTCTTCCTCCATCGACAAGTGCCAGGGGCACGACACTTTGGCGCTGACCTTACCGGGTATGCAGGAGGAGAGCAGCGGCAGGAGGAGCCATAGTGGGCTGCTCCCAACACGCCGCCCCATCGACCACGCCGCCCCAAGGGGCGTCCCCGGCAAGGGCTCCAAGTACCGAGCTCACGCACATGGAGGAGGAAGAGGAGAACTTGGGCGCCGACGGCTTTGCCTCGACGCCAAATGTTGGCGGGGAGGGGACTTCTGTTTCCCAGCCCGGTATCGGCACTGGTAAGCCGTTCGCCGATCGTCCCTATTCCTTTTTCTTTCTGGCTCTTGGTCTTGGCCTTGCCTCATGCCCTTCTTTGGTGTACAGACCCCTTCTTGGTGAACCCAGAGGACATGGACGCTATCATCGAGGACGTTGCCAAGGCCGCCGAGGAGATCGCCGCGGAGGAGGCCGCCAAGGGGCCTGCCGGGGAGGCCGGGAAGGCCGCTGCAGAGGACGCTGGCGAGGGGCCTGCCGGGTAGGCTGGCAGGGCCGCTGCCGAGGTGGAGGAGGAGGAGGCCGATGACCAGCCTTCCTCCTCCACTGCTTCCGGCTCCGGCAAGTACTGAGGGTGAGTGACGACTTGTTCGTCCACCTTCCAGGTGCGTCGAGCACCAGGACACCCGTCGAGGGAGAGGTGTTCGATGACGAGGTGCTTGCCGCTGCCGGTCTTGAAGTCGTCGACGAGCCGATCGTTGGTGGCGACGGTTCGCAGGAGGTGCGGCTCCTCCACGCCATGGGCGCTAGCTTCTGGAAGCTCCAGGCGCTCCACCGCGCCCGCCTGGACAAAGTTAAGTCCAGGACGGCGGTGGTGGAGAAGGCGGAGACAGACCTTCAGGAGCACGTCGCCGAGACGCATAACTGGTTCCGCGAGGCCCAGGAGGAGCTCAAGGCTGCCCAAGGCGAGCTAGCCAGGCGCAACGTGGAGCTCACCATGAAGCTCGCCGACGTCGAGAAGGCTCAAGAGACGGCCAGGAACTTGGCCGCGGCCACCGAAGCCGCCCGGAACCAGCACGAGGCTGCGCTGAACTCCCAGGAGGAGGACCTCGCCGCACGCGAGGCGAAGCTCACTGCCATGCTTCGCAGCAAGGATGCCGAGGTGGAGAAGCTTGTCTTGCAGCGGACCAGTGAGCTGGAGCAGAGGCACAAGGAGGCACTCGATGCCCAGGCCCAGGTCTACACCGTCAAGGTGGAGGAGCTGGAGGTGGAGCGTGATGGGATGAAAGAGTAGGCCCTAAAGCTGTCCCAGGAGAAGGACACGCTCAACAGTGCCCTGACCGCGGCATAGGGCGCGGTCGTCAGCAAGGCTGGGGAGCTCTCCGAGGCCAACAACTCCATCAAACATCTCCAGCTGAAGCTGGATGGTCTCGAGAAGGTGCTGTCGGAGGCCAAAACCCGGGAGGGCATCCTGGCCAAGGGCTTGGAGGCCGAGAAGCAGTTGCGGACGAACGAGGGCCTCAACTTCGCGGACCACGTGGCGGGCGAGAACCGTTGGCTCGATCACCTCGCCACCATCGCCAACCAAGCCGCCGCGCAGCTGGCCGTCATGGGGATGCCGGACATGAGGTATGCCCCGGACCGGAGCATGAGCGCCAATTGCAGCCTGACCATGTTCTTTGAGAAGGTCGTCGACGCTCTAGAGCGGCTCCACGCCAACCGGGCGGTCTCACTGGCCGACGAGTCCCGGAGGATTTGCTAGGGTGCCATGACCAAGGTTCTCACCACGGTGGCGCACTGGTACCCCGACCTCGACTTCGACGCTGCGCTGGAGAGCTTGCCGGAGGGTACTGACCTCGCGCCGCTCAGTGAGCGCATCAAGCCCATCATCAGCCGTGTCGGCGGAATTCTGAGGGTGGAGGGCCAGCGCCGGGATTAGGCATCCCGTTCTTTATCGCCGCTGCAGGTTCACAACCAAGACAATCGCTATCTCTAGTTAGAACCGCTGCAGCAATTTGATTTAATATAACTCTGCAGCACTTTCAGTATCATGCATGTTATTTTCCTGTTCGATTTTCCTTTGTATGTCCTCCCTATGTTACTGGGTAGGTTCGCCGGTGCGTAAACCCAAGGCGGCGTCTTGGGGACGGATCCCCATTGGCCCGCCGGGTATGCTTGCTGCCGGGCGAACCACCTTGCCGCCCTTAGCGCGGCCGCCCAAACTATCGAGCTTGACTCGAGTCAGAGTTGGCAGCGTTACCAGGTGCGGAAGGCTACCCCGCCACTTTTGACGCGGCCGCTTTGAGCTGTTGAGCGGACTCGAAACAGAACAAGGGCGTTGCAAATTGCGGGAGGGCCCCTTTGCGTGCAGGTTTCTCATACATAGGCGAGATCTCCGAGGACGATAACCTGAAGTGTAAGAAAATAAAAAAAAGTAATGCAAGGCTCTGAATAACTTAGCTTTTCTATCGTCGGGCCGTTGTCGTTCCTCCAGCCGCCTTCTTCTTAGAAACCGAAAGCGACGAAGAATGGCTAGCTAAATACCAGACCAGATTCTCACAATTGCGCCCCCTACCTGGCTCGCCAAAGCTGTCGGTGTGGAACGACACCTATGGGATCACAAGAATCCCTACTACGGTTGCCGAGGCGCAGGGTTGCGAGGAGAGCCGGGCTAGTAGACAACACAAGGATCGTTTACCCAGGTTCCGGCCGCGAGGATGCGTAAAACCCTAGTCCAACTTTGGTGGGTGTATTTCTGAGAGTTCTTGAGCTCTTGAACTAGCTGTGGTCAGCGTGTGGTTCGAAAGAGACGACTCCTTCTCCAGTATGCCATGGACCTCCTTTTATAGTTGAAAGGGTTTCCATAGAGACACACAGGAGGTGGAAAGGCGTACAGTGGCCTGAGCTTATCGCTCGCATTACAGTGTCCCCTTGCTTTATTGGGGGATGGGGGAGAGGCCCGTCCCGTCTGTCGCCGCTCGTCCTCGCTTTGACAGGCGCCCTGGCTAGCGATGCCTGCGGCGCCATGTAGGCAGCCAGGCAGCTGAGATGGCGCGGTGGTGGAGCCTTCACGAAGATCTGCATGCCTCCACGCAGGCGCTCGATGAGTTGGCCTGGGATCTACATGTTGCCATGCAGGTGCCCGCCTAGCTGGTTGGGCTAGCAGCTGCATGTTGAACGACGGTGGAAGTTTGGTTGACGTGGACCTGGCGGTTGCCTTGCTGGTGTCCTTGGCGAGGGCCTTGCCGGGTGGCCCGGCAAGGGTCATGTCGCGCGGTCGGGCAAGGGTCTTGCCGTATCGTGCTATCGTCTCCGGCAATGGCTTTGCCAGGGGTCCGGTGGCCTTCCTCGGCAAGGATCTTGCCGAGGATCATCGTCTTCTAATCCTCATCTGATCTTGAATATGTCTTCACAAAGGTTTGCATGCCACCACAGAGGTGCCTTCCCGAGCCCTGGCCCCACATGGATGGTTACATTGGGGACCGTGGGCTCAAGGGTGGCTGGCTCTGTTGGTGTGGGGTGAGCTGCCCCGGCAAGGGTCTTGCTGGGGCTGCCGAGGCTGCCCGGCAAGGGTCTTGCCGGGGGAACCTGTTTCTTCCCTCTGCTCTTTGTGGTCTTGGCCTTGGCGTTGCTTTGATTCTCTTGGGCTTCGATCTTAGCTTGGCTCACCTCCCTCGTTCTGCTTGGCGCGACCGTGGGTGCGGCCCTGACTGCCCGTGCACAGGAAAAGGGGTACAAAAAAGCGCCCCTATTTTTGTACATCGACATAGTTCTTTTGTTTGTCCCAGTTGCACAAATTATCTTACTCAACTGGCGGGCTTTAATAAACTATTTTTCGACCTAGTTATTTCTTGCCTTAGAGAAACTAGTTGGCTTATAAGTTGTGCAGTTGCACAAGGCTGACTGCCCAGTTAGCTGCATCACTGTATTAGTTGGTTGCCCTCATGTTTTACAATTTTTTGGCTGGATGGTACTAAGCACTAGGTGTCGTGCTTAGTTGGCTTCCTGTTTGTACTAGGTTGGTTTGCCTATTAGTCTGCTTAGTTGGGGGTTGGCTGTCTATTAGTCTACTAGATGATGAGAACACCAGGCAAGCCACCTCCCCACAGCCTATATACATATCTTTTTTCAGTTGCATAGTACCACTCACTTATTTGCACAACAAGCAGAGCATGTTGCACAGAACAGTGCTTTAAATTGCACACTTGTTTTTGCGCAACTGCACATTTTTTCATTTCTTTATGTGACCCTTCAAGCTAATTTTGTCTTTTGTTTTCTTTAAAAAATGCAGTCCTGAGATAATCAAGTATGGTAATTTCTTCCTTTCTTTGAAGGAGTTAGTTGATTCGCTGAAGCCAAAGCAGTGGCTTTCAAAAATTGTTATTAAGACTGGAATCATGCACATGATGGATAACTTACCAGAAGGGTCAAAGAAAGTTGTCATGCCATTGTGGTTTTCTGTAAGTTTTTCAAAAACTTTATACCCTCTTCCTTTTTTGTACCACTTTTGTTGACCAACCAGGGAGTGTTTTCATACCCTAGTGCTGGAGGCATGTTTATAATTTCTGTAGAGCAATTTACAGTAGGGGATCTACAATGTGAATGAGATAAACAAGAAGTTTGAACACAAGAACCGTCTCGACAAGAAAGATTTGGTGAGTGTTGTGCCCACATGATCCATCTCATATTTGGCACTCACAGCATGTTCATTTGCACATGACACATCTATTAGTTGGCAAATACCTTCTGCCAACCTGTTTCAACTTTCACATCCCATTTTTGTAGTGTTTTTTCTTACCTACAGTGTGTATTTGTATCTGAATCGTTCACGCGTGCAGGTCATACTGCCAGTGCTTGAGTGCGATAATGTAAACAACCGTGAAGGAGGCAGGAACTATTGGGTCTTCAACATCAACCTGGGGGACGGACTATTCGAAGTCCTTTATTCAAACAGAAAGCTAGAAGACATTGAGTTGATGAACACCGCCTCTACGATTGCAGGGGCAGTACGCCAGCTATGGATGAAGCATTACCCAAAGCAGAGCATCAAGCACTTCTATATTATTGACATCAACGTATCGAAGCAGCTTGGCAAGTAAGACAAGAAGCATTACATTCTTCTCTATTTTTTCAATCAATCTGTAGTCTTTTAAAAATTCCTACTTGTACAGTCTTTAGTTTTTTAAGACACACAACTAGTTTCCAATCTGTTTTTCATTTTTATAATTTTCTCATGGACCATCTAGCCAGTTGCACAGTTGAACATCAGTAGTTGCACAGTGCCACATAATTAGTTGCACAATGCCGCATAAGTAGTTTCATAGTGACACATAATTAGTTGCACAGTGCCACATAGTACATTGTCTTATTGGTTTTAAAAGCCTCCAACATTTTTTTCTTTTTCCCCAATGCAGCAATGAGTGTGGTCTGTTTGCACTACTTAACACCACTGAGTGGAACGAGAGCCTACTGCCCAACTATGAGCCCAAGGAAGTACTCAACATCAGGAAGAAGCTGGCATATGATTGGGCCACCAGCACGCACAACTTTGCCCCATGGAGGAAGTTGCTGAGATACGAAAAGGACTAGCACCAAACAAGACACATCTGTGACATTTTGGGCCGAACGAATTTTTTTTCTGTCATACTTATGACACTTCTATGACGATAATGGTGACAAAACCCGGTATCATCATAGATGTGGTGGGCTCCTACTTCTATGACAAAAAATCATGACAGAAAATGGGCTTTTCATCCTGGGCAGGCCAGAGATGCAGCTGCATGACATTGTTTGGGCCATCCATGATGGAAAAAACCGTGATAGAAGCGAGGGCGAGGAAAATATCAGGGTGTTCCCAGTTATGATGGGTGGTCGGGGCCAAGCGATGCGTGTTTCTCTCGTACACGTACGCGCGTGGGTGCGAGCCTTTGGGCACTAAATGAACCCGAGCGACTGCACCGCAGGCTATGTGTTACTGAACCCGAGTGATCAATCGATGGCTGTTAACTAAACCCGATCGAGCAATTCCTTCGCTACTCCTGCTAACTGAAGCCGCTCGATGCTGCCTCTGGATGAACAGTGAGCGTTACTGGGGGTTTGGTTGAACAGTGAGCGGTGAGGGTGGATGAACAGGACCCCGTGGTGTTGCCTCTGGATGAACAGGACCCCAATCGATCGAGCTGGTTGAGGCTGGATGAACAGGACACCATGGAGGGCTGGATGAACAGGACGACCCCGTTGAGGGCTGGATGAATAGTAGACGATGGAGGGGTGGATGAATAGTAGCCTGTGGAGGGGTGGTTGAACAGGACCCCGTGGAGAGGGGTGGTTGAACAGTAGCTAGTGGAGTAGCGTGTGGTGGAGGCTGGATGAACAGGAGCACGTGGATGAACAGTCGCAGGTGGAGGCTGGAGTAGGTCGACGGTGGATGAACAGTAGCCCGTGGAGGCTGGAGGAGGTCGACGGTGGAGATGAACAGTATCTCGTGGAGTCCCGTTTTGCAATACGCCACACCCCTCCCGATAAACAGGACCCCCGTTTCGACCGTAGCGTGCCAACACAAGTCCGTTTCCTCCGTTTTGCGGTATGCCACACCCCTCCCGATTAACAGGACCCCATTTCGACCATAGGATGTCCAACACAAGTCAATTTCCTCCGTTTTGCGGTACGCCAGACCCCTCCCAATGAACATGATCCCGTTTCGAACGTGGCCGGTCGAACACAAGGTCGTTTCCTCTGTTCTGCAGTATGCCAGGCCTCTTTTCCATCGCCTGTTCCGTCCAAGCCCTCCCGATGAACACGACGACGCATTATGTTCCTACCCAGCCGGTGGCTCCTCATGAACACGATACGACGATGTTTCTCCGTTCTAACTCATCCATGTACACGAGCCCTGGCCGTACATATGCGCGAGTAGGCGTTCGAGACCCCGCCAGTATGTACGTACGTGGCCGTATTTACTTTCTTGCACCATAGATGTTGTACGTACGTGTACATGTACATGCACGCCTCTAATACGACACGTGCGCGCCTCTACTATGACACGTGCGCGTCTCTACATTGACCAGTATGTACCTACACGTTTGCGACCAGAGGGACAACGCTACGTACGCTTCGACCAGGTGGGTCCCGACTGTCATGCACTTTCTTGCGTGCGAAGATGTAGATGGTGGGTCCCAGCAGTCAGGGGGGCGAATCATTTTTTCCCGGACGCACTTCCTTGCATGCGAAGATGCAGCTGGTGGGTCCCAGCAGTTAGGGGCAAACATTTTTTGTGAAATATGGTCGCCCGTCCGGTGGGTCCCTGCTGTCAGGTGAAGGAATCATTATTTTTTGTGTAATAAGGAGGCACTTCCTTGCTACGACCGTGGACCCAGCTACCAGCCTCTTCATGTACAATCCGTGTCCGACGGAAGTCGTTCCTTGACCACGTTGACCACGCTGCACCGAGAGCACCAGGGTGGTGGACGACGGCGAGGCCTAGGAAGGGGACGACATAGAGCCGGGGAAGATGCGGTAGTGGATGCCCACGCGTAGACGTGTATGAGGGTTCACTGGTCCAGCTGTGGTGTGAGGCTGCCGTCGCCGTAGAATAACAGGGGGTGTGGGTGAGTAGAGGGATGGCCTGTCAGCGGTGGGAGTAGTAGGGGGCAGTGAGGCCTCCGCGGCATCACAACCGGGGACGGGAGGCAGGAGCATGCGGCACGACCGGTGCTGCTTTGGGCGGCTGGAGCAAGAAGACAAGAGGTTGAAGAAGCACTATGGTCGTTGGATGGACATCGTACGGTCACTGGTGCTAGAGTCGTTCATGTAAGTGCATCTAGTGCCCCTTAGTGATTTTGATGTATTGAAGACTTATAGATTAAGGGACTGATGCGTTTGTGAGTGTACACAGGTCTGTAAGTCTATGGGGAGTTTGATATTTATAGAGAAAGTCGACCCCTAAAAATGAAGTTCTTCGACTGAAGACTTTGGATTTCTGAAGACTTTGAAAGTGAAGAAATTGGTGTGAACTTGAAGACTTGTTATTCATACGAGGAACATGAAGCGTGAAGAATTTTGTTTTCGTAGTTTCATTTGTTGTTTCTTAAGTCATAGGAAACATCGTACTATTAAAGGGGGTCAAGGAAATACTAAGGAAAAATTTCCATGTGATGCTCAACTCAAATTCCTACACCTACCAATCTCTTCGAGTGAAGCCATTGGAAATATCTTACAGTTCAGTCAATTTCTTCAGTGACAAAGACGAAGTTCTTCTGCTCTCTGAGTAATTTGTTTTGACTAGGAGTTAGGAATTCACCAGTGCGGATTACCTACACAGTGAGGAACATGATAACCCTGAGGCTTTTGATACTCAAAATTCCGACCGTTGTTGTGCTATGCGCCAGCTGTCCCAAAATATCTACCTAGCTAACGGTCATATCATTGAAGGGCATTTATGTCTTATCATGTCGGGCTGCTCCCTAGGCTATAAATAGCCGCCCCCTACAACCACTAGCTAGTTGGCTGCTCCGAGAGAAACTGACACTTGTCATTTGAGAGCATCCCATCCTCCGAGGACTTTGAGCGAAAATCATCAAGTGAGGAAAACCCAAACCCAAACACCTACAAACCCAAAGTGATTGAGCATCACTAAAGAGATTGATCTTGTGTGGATCCCACGCTTGTTACCTTTGAAGACTGTGCATCTTCCCGACGGTTAGGCGTCATGGTCTAGAGCATCCAAGAGGAAATTGTGGGTCGCCGAGTGACTGAGTTTGTGAAGGTTTGGAAGTCGCCTAAAGACTTACCACGAGTTATTGGGTGAGGTCTGTGTGACCTTAGCTCAAGGGGAATACGGTGAGGACTGGGTGTCCTGGACTACGTGTTCAGAACTGGTGTCTGGGACTGTGTGTCCTCAGGTTTAAATACCTAGCCGCCCTAACCAGACGTACAACTATCACAGCAGTTGGAACTGGTCTACCAAATCATTGTCTTCATCAAGCCTACTGGTTCTATTTCCTCAACTCTTCCATTTCTTCATTACTGTGTTGTGTGCTTGTTCATATCTGTTTGAAGACTTTCTCAATTTCCTCCATTCAATTTCTTCAGTCTGTTTGTCTTCATCCTTTTTTATCCTGTGCTTACACTTCCTGTACTCTGTGCGTGTTTACATTTCATCATGATGCCCGTGTGTATGTTATGTCTTGTATGCATATGAGTAATTATCCCGCTGCAAGTAATTCTTCACTTAGGAATTTCCTCACCCTGAAATTCCTCAGTGAAGAATTCAAAAAAATCACCTATTTACCCCCCCTCTAGTCGATATATCGCACTTTCAATTGGTATCAGAGCAAGGTATTCCCTTGTTCTGTGTGATTTTGGTTTAACCTCCTGGAGTTTTAGTTATGTTGACCACAGGTATGATCAAGGTCTCTGCTGGGTGTCCTACCTTCGATGGGATGGGCTACCCCTACTGGAAGAATAAGATGCGAATGCATTTTGAGGCAATTTATAACGATCTCTGGTATGTTGTGGAAAATGGTGTTCCCTCAGTCACACCTTCTCTGAATGCTGCTAATGTGAAGAGATTCAAGCAACTCGATTCTCAAGCGAAGAACATCATATGTGGCCATCTGAGCAAAGGGCAGTATGGATGAGTGAGTGCCTTGGAAACTGCTAAGCTTATCTGGGATAGGCTGCCTAAAGTCAATGAAGGAGTCTCAACATATCGTGACTCTCGAGTTGACGTTCTTTGCAATCTCTTCGATCGCTTCAAAAGACTCGACAATGAGAATGTTCAGCAAACCTTCGATCGCCTCACTGATATCTCAAATGAGCTTCAAGCACTTGGTGGCACTAACATCACCGATCATGAGGTGGTGAAGAAATTGCTGAGCTCGCTTGATTCCTCATTTGATACTCTGGCATTGATGATACAAGAACGTGGAGATTACAAGTCACTTGATCCCGCTGATATCCTCGAGAGGCTAAACACTCATGAGCTCCAGCTTGCTGAAAAGAGAGATCTCTATGGTTCGAGCTATGGCAGATCACATGCCCTGAAAGCCAAGACAGTTTCTGAATCTGAAGATGAAGATTCTGGTAGCAACCTTGGTGATCCTGAAGAACTGAGCCAGGAGCTAGCACTTCTCGTGAAGAAATTTCAGAAGTTCTCAAGACGTGGTCTCTTTGGAAAATCCTCAAGGAGTAATGATTCCTCATCCAGTGACTATAAGAGGAGACTATGCCACAAATGCAAGAAACCCGGTCACTACATTCAAGACTGCCCTCAGTGGGAAAAGGAACCAATGAAAAAGAAATACAAGGATTATAGTTCTCATGACTCAAAGAAGAAGAAGAAATCTTCAAAGTCCTCATCGTCAAAATCCTCGAAGTCTTCATGTCACAAGAAGAGCAGCTCCAAGAAGGCTCGGGCATTCATTGGCAAGGAAATGGACTCTTAAGCTGAATTTGAGGAACATGAGGAAGATGAGGCATCTGAGGAGTCAGAATCTGGTGTTGTGAGTCTAGCTCTCGCTACTGCATTCGTCAGCAAGTCCATCTTCAACACTGAAGAAAATGGCTCCACTATCAAGGCTATTGAAGGCGATGATGACTACGCTCCCACCTATTGCTTCATGGCAAAAGATGCCAAGGTGCTCAAAGACCCCTCCTCTGAATCAAGTGAGGATGAATCTGATGAAAACCTCAAGCCTAGCTATTCTAAACTTTCTAAAATTGTTGTGAAACAACAAAAGGCTTTTGAAAAGGTTCAAAACATGCTAGACAAAAGTGATGAGATGTTGGGTGAAAAAATGGATCGCACTAAAACCTTGACTGAAAATCTTCAGAGACTTCAGTCTAAGTTTGACAACCTTCAAAGTCATCATATAACACACTCTTATCTGATCATGAGAACCTTTCTCATGAATTTATTCAAAGAAAGCAAGATCTTGAAAAGCTAAGGGTGAGTTATGAAGATCTTCAGAAGGAACGTGATTCATTACTTGCTCAACAAATCAGCGTTGCTCAGGAAGAATTCATTCCTCCATGTTTGAAGTGCATTGAACGTGAATCTGCTAATTCTTCACCTGAATGTTCAAATGCTTCTTCTGCTACAAATTATTCACATGTCTCTGCTACCACTAATTCCTCATCAGAGGACATTGCTAGTATCACTGATGATGCAGGGCTGGAGGAATTGTACATGACATGCATGTACAAAAGCCTCAAAGGGCATCAGGATCTTTGTGATGTGCTTAAAAAGCAGGTCCTCAATAGGAACCCTAGGAAAGAGGGTATTGCCTTTGAGAGGAAAAGCAATGCTGATGGAACATATTGGAAGCCCGAGGAGTACCCCAAAACCTCATGGGTTGCTGCAAAGGGACCTCCAGTAGATCCATCTACTTTATCTCGCTTTACATGTGATTCTCCTCATTCTGCTGATGAGTCATTTGACTCCAACTATAAACTGTTCAAAAGTCAAAATGGTGATGTATTTGCTAGATATGTTGGCACTAAGTGCAGGAACGGTTCCCCTATGAAGAAAATCTGGGTTCCCAAAAGGTATCTTGAAAATCTTCAGGTGAATGTCACCAGTGAAGAAAAGGAACCCCAGATCAAATTCTTCATATGGATCCAAGACCTCAGACGGACCAAACTCCTCACATGGATCAAATTCCTCAAAAGGATCAAAGTCCTCATATGAACATCATCGTGTTAACACTTCTGTCTCGTAGGGAAGATTTAAGTGCTATGAATATGAGCATTATTCTTCTAATCATTATGTTCATAAGTCCTCAAAGATTTTCTCTGCTTATTCATATGCATACCCTAACTCCTCTTATGTGAAACGAAGTGGACTGGCGTCAATGCCACAGTTCTCTTATGGTGCTCGCAGAATGATGAACTCTTTGCCACCCCTTCAGATGTGGGTGGTGAAGAAAAGAACTAATTTCTTCTGCAGGGTCAGGTCTCTAGACGTGCTTAATCGTTTGAAGAATTTGCTGGAGACCTAATATTGCCTGAAAGGACGCAGGATAATCATGAAGAAATGAACCCTCATTTCTCACGTCCTCATAATGTTTTATCTGTTCTATTGGTTGATGAATTGATTTCATATTCTTCACTGATGAAGTATATGAGTTCGTAAGATGAACTAATTCATCTGCAGGATGATCAACCAAAAGCAAATTAGTGGGTCCTCGATAGTGGATGTACTAATCACATGACTGGTGATAAGAATCTATTGATGGATGTTCCCTTATCTCCATCGCATGTGAAGCATATCATCTTCGCTGACAAAGGAAAAAGTCAGGTATTGGGTCTAGGTAAGGTTGTGATCTCAAAGGATCGACACATGGACAAAGTCATGCTTGTCGATTCCTTAGGATACAACCTCATGTCTGTCTCAATGCTATGTGATCTTGATATGGTTGTCATCTTTGGCAAATATCGTTGTGTTGTCATCATGGAAGCTAACAATTCCAAAGTCGTCGAAGGCTTTAGGAGAGGAGACTTGTATATTGTTGATTTCTCTACAGGACCTCAACCAGCTGTATGTCCACATGCAAAAGCTTCAGAAGGCTAGCTATGGCATCAACGACTTGGTCAAGCTGGCATGAGGAATCTACACATGCTCGCGAAGAAGAAGCATGTCATTGGGATATAGCGCCGATTCGTAAGGGCCTTTAGTGCCGGTTCTGCAACCGGCACTAAAGAGTGGGGACTAAAGGTCCCCCCCCTTTAATACCGGTTCATCATGAACCGGCGCTAAAGTGCCACCACGTGGCACGAGCCAGGCCAGGGTGCATGCAGGACATTAGTACCGGTTGGTAAGACCAAACGGTACTAAATGTTTGGGGGTGTTTTGGTATTATTTTTTATTTTTCCTTTAATTTTGCGTTTTCAATTTAATTTAGTGATTATTTTAGTTGTTAAATCAGTAGGTGAAAGTACCGCAGATTAGTTTCGACTGGATGCATGTGGATCCTATAGCTAGCTAAGTGAAGTATATGCCATATCCATATTATACTTGATCACTTAATTATAGGTGATCAAGTATAATATGGATATGGCATATACTTGATCACTTAGCTACGATCCATCCAGCTGAAACTAATCTGCGGTTTCTGTCATAAATGATATAATAACTCATCATCATTGTCGGTGTCAAAACCGGCGGATCTCGGGTAGGGGGTCCCGAACTGTGTGTCTAGGCGGATGGTAACAGGAGACAAGGGACACGATGTTTCTACCCAGGTTGGGCCCCTCTCGATGGAGGTAAACCCCTACTCCTCCTTGATTAATATTGATGATATGGGTAGTACAAGAGTAGATCTACCACGAGATCAAGGAGGCTAAACCCTAGATGCTAGCCTATGGTATGATTGTTGTTCCGTTGTTTATCCTACGGACTAAAACCCTCCAGTTTATATAGACACAGAGTCGGTTACAATGGTAGGAGATCTACATATGCGTATCGCCAAGCTTGCCTTCCACGCCAAGGAAAGTCCCTTCCGGACACGGGACGAAGTCTTCAATCTTCTATCTTCATAGTCCAGGAGTCCGGCCGAAGGTATAGTCCGGCTATCCGAACACCCCCTAATCCAGGACTCCCTCAGTAGCCCTTGAACCAGGCTTCAATGACGACGAGTCCGGCTCGCAGATTGTCTTCGGTATTGCAAGGCGGGTTCCTCCTCCAAGTACTTCATAGAAGATTTCAAACACAAGGATAGTGTCCGGCATTGCAAAATAAGTTTCCACATATTGCCATAGAGAGAATAATATTTACACCAATCTAATCTACTGACGTATTCGGTAGCGTGTCATCACACCACGGCCAAGCCTTTATTCGAATCGTTTTATTCTCCCACCTCAGCGTGTTATGCGAGGCGGTTTCCTTGGCACGTCTTTGTCGAAGAAGAGATCGTCTCCCCTTAATTTGCGGGATTCTCATTAATACAGACGTGGGTAACCCAGTCGTGCCCGTTGGTATGTTTTCTCGATCAAAGGCGAGTCTCGAACGGTCACGGGGAGGGCCCTTGGTATTCGACCTCTTATAAAGACACCAAGGCCTTACTCCTTTCTTTGAATCTCAAAACAAGTTCGCCCTTCGCCTCAAGTTCCAACACCCAAGGCTCCAGATTTCAGGCGCTTCGGACCTCTGACAATGTCCGGATCCGGCCTTCAAGGCCGATGGATGCCCTCCTCCATCACGGAGGAGGACGTGCTGAAGTTGAGAGAGGCCAGGTTCTTGACCGGTCAAATCTCGCATAGGCTGCCTGCTCAAGGGCAGGTCATTCCTACTCCCAAGTCCAGTGAGAGCGTGCTGTTTATGTCTCACTTACTTCGGGGGCTAGGCTTCCCTACGGACCCCTTCGTAAGGGGGCTCATGTTTTATTATGGGCTGGAATTTCACGATTTGGCTCCGGAGTCCATACTCCATATCTCATCGTTCATCGTCGTGTGCGAATCCTTCCTCCGCACTTCTCCTCACTTCGGATTGTGTCTCAAGACTTTTAAAGTAGAGCCGAAGATGATCGAGGGGGCGGTACGCGGAGTGCGGAGGTGCTTTCATAAGCAGAAGTGCTGGTGCTCCATGGCCTGAGGGCTCTTTTCAAGAGGAGTCCAGCTTATGGCAACAAGAGTGGTTTTACATCACCGCTCCCAGGGGCACCAAGTGGGGGGCGCCACCAGCCTTTCGCTCGGGTCCCCCACCACAGCTAGCGTCAAGGGTCAATAAAGGACTGGACTGGGGGCCATCCAAGGACGTGCCTTTGCTGCAGGGCCGTATCCGAGATCTCCTAGAAAGAGACATCAGTCTGGCCGTAGTAGCGCAGGTCATGCTGATTCGTCGGACCCTGCCCTGCAAACGTCGCCCCCTCCGCCTGTGGGAATTCAATCTGGAGGGACCGCGAGCTCTCCAACATTTTATGGGCGCGACGCCCATGGAGATGTACCAATTGTTCTTCGGATCACAAGCAATGCGTCCGGACTCGACCGAGGACGCAGGTCTGAGCTGCAATCGCCCGGATACTCAAGTAAGTAGCCCCGTACCCGGACACTCTATCCATATTTTTATCATAAAATTGTCCTTAAAAGAACTGTCCCTTAAGCAGGAGTGGATAGCGAAAGCGAAGCTAATCAGGTGTCTGGCCCCCCTCCCGGAGACCGTGATGGATCCCTTGTTAACCATAATGCTGGAGATCGTGCCTTTGGAAGAAGGCGAAGGGGGGAACAAGGAAGCTACCGCCTCACCGAAGGAGGCTATCAGAAAAGGAGGAATCGAGAATTTCTCTACCCAGGGGAAGAAGAGGACGACCTCTGAAGACCTGGAAACCATGGTCTCAAAGCGGGGGAAGAAATCATCATCAGAGGGTCCTGCGCCGGAGGATGCCTCGGCCGCACTGTGCCCCCAAGGGGATCATCCCTCCACTGATCCGTAAGTAAAGATGGGAGTTCAAAATGAGAGATATCCTCATTTTATTTCTGAGGAAAATAACCGAAATTTTACCTTGTAGTTTGGATCTCAGCCCTTCTCAGCAGAGCTCATCTTCAGGGGATCTTCTTCCGGAGATGATGGAGAGCGGCACGCCTCCCCCTGCCGTACCGCCTTGTGAGGCGGGCGACCCTGAGGTGTCGCCAGGGAGGGTTTCTCCGAATACGGCATGGCGGGAAGGTAGCCGTATGGCCCGCCAAAGCCCTCTGTGTTCGGCCTTCGAAAAAGGTCATCGGGCGAGTCCGGCACAGTCTGGTGCACGGGCGGAGGAGCTGAAGGATCTGCTCGGGCGAGCGTCTATCTCGGAAGAACACCGTGCGTTGGTGGGTACGGTGATTGAGAGGATTGCATCCGCGGAGAACGGGTTGCACGAGGCTGTCAGGAGTTTGCTGACAGGTTTTGAGGTACGCAAAATGATGTACCTTTTGAAAGTTTCACGTATATAAGATGCGTCCTGTATAGATAGTAGCCCATGAGACTCTGCGCGTTGTCAAAAATGACGGCGCGCGAAGGATCATAATCCCAGGTACATTATGTCGCCTTTCCTATGCAGGTGGCGAAGTGTCTGGTGGCCAGCCGGACTGATGAATTTGGTGAGCTAAAGCGGCAACTTGACGTGGCAGATGCCGACATCACGTGTCAGGATCCCGATCCTAAGTCACACCGATCTAGCACATAACACATCATATCTCTTTGCGGCCTCACGCACGGTATTCCCACGGGTGCCACCTTACCTGGCCCGGAACCGTTTGCGCCTTTTGGCTCACGTATATGATAGTGTCGCTAGCATCCATATGACAAAGAACCCGGGCCGACATGACTAGTCGTGAACCCAAAGTGGCAATAACTTATAGGGACAGGCATACATGAATCAACTTCAAGCATGTCGGTCAACAGCGTGTGAATCCGGGCTGTAGCACTGTCTAACAGGACTCTGGTAACCCGGGCTGTAGCAGGCTAGGCAGACTACGGATGTCACCACGTGACATTTCCCGGAAGGGACAGACACAGGAACAAAGTGAAACACATGCCGGCCAGTCAAGTGTCCTGAGCAGTAGTGCTGGGCTAGCAGGACTCCGGTGAACCGGGCTTTAGCGGACTACTATGGCTCATGGAAGCACAAGACTACATTTCCCCATAAGAGTGGCTACCAAGGACAAACAACTAGGTTGTCGAATCCCACACATACCAAGCATTTCAATCATACACACAATATGCTCGATATGTGTAAATACAACATGGCATCACAGCATAACTCTACGACTCAAGTATTTATTCATTAGGCTCCGAGGAGCGAGATATTACAAACATGGGTCTCATGACCCAACATTCAGAGCATACAAGTCAAAGCACACGCGGAAGCTTAACATGTCTGAGTACAGACATCTACAAATGAAAAGGGCTGAGAAGCCTGACTATCTACCAGATCCTGCCGAGGGAACAAGATCGTAGCCGAGGTATCAAGCTAAACGTCGAAGTCCACACGGAACTACTAGCGAGACGGACGTCTCTCTACAAAACATAAAATAGGCAAACGTGAGTACAAATGTACCCATCAAGACTTACATCAGAACTAGCTACATATGCATCAGTATCAAAAGGGGGTGGTGGAGTTAAACTGCAGCAAGCAAGCTTTGACTCGTGGCTATCCTGAACTACGACTACTAGTAACTCTTTGGAGGTGGCGCACACGAGTCCACATATTCACCATATCAATACACCACTATGGATCCGCTCCCGTCTCCCTACGAGAATGCCATCCCTATCACTCACGCTTATCTTGCGCATTTTAGAGTATCCACTTTCACTTGTCTATGAACTATGCAAGGGGTCCAAGTTTCCATGTCCGAGGAATCCGGCTATTCGAATAGATAATGATAACCCTGCAGGGGTGTACATCTTCACACACGCTCTCGCCACTTACCACCATGTACACGTCATGTACCTCGGCAACCTTCAAGCGGAAGCCTGGCGAGGGAGTCGGCCACGACCTGACTAACCACACAAGTCTCTAGTCCAGGTTTATCGCCTATTCGGGTTCCATCCGCAAGGAGATCCAGCCGGGGTGTCTCTCACGGCCCCAAATGATGTGTACAGGGTTCCAAGCCCACTAAACGGGCGGCGCTTGGCATACCCGGCCACGGTGCCTAGTTTGTCCCAAGCCCACCTGTACCGGGTGCCACTTGGTAGACTACTAACACAACCTAAAAACACCAGAAACTAGTTGCAACTCCTGGACAGAGATCGAGTTGATTAATAAGCCGAGAGGGGCCGAGTTACCGGAACCCAATGTGTGGTAGTAACTGTTCATGGATCACAAACACAGAACTCAGTTCCTGAGGACGATTTCAGTGAGACAACCCACCATGTACTCCTACATGGCCTCTCACCGCTACCTTTACCAAATCGTGTTCACACACTTAGCTCTCAACAGTAGGACATGTTCACCACACTCCAATTCATCCCGATGAATCAGACCTGACTCAACTCTAAGCGATAGCAGGCATGACAAACAAGCATGAATGAGTAGGCACATCAGGGCTCAAACAACTCCTACTCATGCTAGTGGGTTTCATCTATTTACTGTGGCAATGACAGGTCATGCAGAGGAAAGGGGTTCAACTACCGCATCATGTAACAGTTGAAGCGTTGTTGTCCTAATGCAGTAAAAAAGAGCAGGAGCGAGAGAGTGGGATTGTATCGGAATGAACAAGGGGGTTTGCTTGCCTGGCACTTCTGAAGATAGTATAGTTCTTCATCGGTGTCATCGAACTCATCGTCGGAACATACGTCTACCGAGGGGGAACAACCACCGGCAACTGAGAAAGAAACAGAATCAATGCAATGCACAATATGATGCATGATCATGACATGTAAATATGCTGTGTGTTGGGCTAATGCAACTTAGAACAGATTGGTTTGAGTTTATTTGAATCAAGGATTCAAATGCAAACCCAAAATAAGAGGTCATATTAGTGCATTAACTTGTTTCACCTAAACAGCAAGGTTGAAGTGCTCTAACATGCATGAAAACAACATAAATGGATAGATTGGTTTTTTCTGATAATTTTTCATATATAACTTGTTTTATTTGGAGTTACGGTTGAATTACTATGAATGTTTGAAGTTTGCAACATTTTCTGGAATTTCCTATATAAGTATAAATCCGGAAAATGAGTTACTGCGCCAGCCTGACGTCACTGTGATGTCAGCGGTCAACGGGCGCGGTCCAGGTCAACCCTGACCAGTGGGGTCCACTGGTCAGTGGCACCGTGCTATTTGTGTCAACCACAGGTGGGGTTAGGTCAACAACCATGTCAGCTAGTCAACGCTGACGTGTGGGGTCGGTCAACAGGTGACGTGGCCAGGTCAAACCGACCTGTGGGGCCCATGGTGTTAGTTTAGTATAAACAGAAAAGTAGACCCGGGGTTAATTAGGTGTGGGGTCCCTCCGTCAGTGAGCTAGGGGTTAGTTTAGTGGCGGCATTAGCCACTAATGATGGTGCCACGTTGGTTCGCCGGCGACGACCAAAAACGCGACGGAGACACACCGGGGTGGCTCGGGTTTCGCCTATAGTGCACCGTTCGGTGCGCCCTTTGGCCCTCCGGAGAGCTGGCGCGATGGCGCGTCGGATGGTGGTGGTCTCCGGGCCTGGGGTGGCCGGAGTCGACGGCGGCGAGCTCGGTTGCGGCCGCCAGAGTTCGGGCGCCAATGAAAACGACGACACCATGCACGGGAGGATCAACGGGTAGCACCTACGCGTAATGCAGGCTCTCACAAAGCCAACGGCATATGAACGGGGCCGATTGGCCGCCGGAGCCTCGTCGGCAACGACCTCGTGCGGTGGCGGCATACGGGACTCGCGGTCATCGGCATTGCAGCAAGAAATCGACCATGGGGAGAGGGGGAGATGACGGCGGGGCTCACAGGGAGTCGGATGGGCGGATCGTTTGGCCCGGGGAAGCGTCGAAGCGAGCGGGCGGCAAAGGGGAACTTCGGCGGACCAAGGTCGAAGAAGACGGCGGGGACGGCGATTCGGGGCTTCCGCCGTTGCTTGGATCGGTGCAGAAGGTGTAGGAGACGGTGGCGGGGCTCGAGGTCACGTAGGAAAGGCACGAGGAAGGTTGTGGCCGCGGCGGTGCTCGTCGGCGGCCTCGGGTGGCTGCGGCGTGAGCGCTGGGGGTAGAGAGGGAGGAACCAGAGAGGGGGGGGGAAGATGCAGGGAGTCACCTGGCGTCGAGGAGGGGCTTCAAGGCGCCCGGTGAGGCAGGCGAGCAGGGATGAGGCGTGGCGCCTCGCGCGTGCGTGCGCTTTCTCCCTCCTCTGCCTACTGGCAGAGGTAGGTGATGACTAGCACGGCCAGATGGGCCGGCCCAGTCCAGGTAAGAGGCCTCTAGCCTTTCTCTCTCTCCCTTTCTCTTTAGTTTCTGTTTTCTATTTTTTGCTATTTGGTTTGATTTAGTAATAATACTAAACCATTTCATAAATTCCTAGAAACATTTATGGGTGCTTTCTAAATTATTCTAGTGACCCTTAACAATTTCCAACATTTTTGGAGCATCTAAAATATATATAGCATTTAAATAGCTCCAATTCAAATATGTTTGAATTAACAAAGAGTCCAAATATGTCCTGCAAAAATGTGAACCATCTTTGGTAGATGCTTAAACCTTGATCCAGAAATGTTGAACATTTTTCAAGGTCATTTTGAAATCGTCGAGAAATATTTGGTTGAACCTATATGAATTCCTTTTGATGCTAGGGTTTGAACATCCCCATTTCAAATTTCCATGAAAGTTAAACATGATGCAAACACTAGGCAGCACCATAAGCTGGGGACGTGACATCACGCTTGTCAACAAGCGACTTGATGAGGCACAAGGTATGTTATTTCTCCGGAGGCATTTAGTAAGAGGAGCTTGGTGCTAGTATCTTGTTACGTGTGCGCTTGATGCAGATGGTGCTGCCGCCATGGAGGGTCTTCGGGCGGAACTTGCCCGAGACAAGGAGCAAGCCAGGAAAAGTGATGCGGCTGCCGGAAAGGCAATTGAAGAGCTGAAAGCCGAACAGGCTGCTCACTGCCGAAGCAAGAGGGAAATGGCAGAGATGGCCGTGAAGCTGAAGAGTGCTGCTGACCTTTGCACGCTTCTTGAAAAAGAAGCCCGGGCGGAACAGACGGACCTGGAGAAGGCCGTTGCCGATGCCAAGGATGCTCACTCCGCGATGAGAGCTATGAAGGAGGAGCAACGTCAGGCCAGAGAAATTGCGGCTGGAAAGCCCTTTATGCTGCGGAGGAAGTTCTGTGATCCTAAACATGCTTCGTTAGACCAGATGTGGAGTACGGCGAACACTTCTGGATCAAGAAGATCACGAAGAGGAAAAGCTCTTCTGGTCGCAGTTCCACAATCCAGAGCGTCCACTGTCGTTAGACGATTGTTTGGCCGAATGGGCCGAGCTAAATAGGTTGTCCGGACTCGCCATGAAGTATGTCATGAGTCATCTGTCGCCGGGGAGGCCAGAGCCGAAAAGTTATTTCAACTCGGTGCAACAGTTCCTTGGTGTGGTGCTGCATATCAACGCAATGAAGAGGTCAGCGTGCATAGAGGATGCGCGTATGGATCTTGCCCGTGTCAAGACATACTGGGCAGAGATGGAGACCACCGCTGTTGCATCCCAAGACTCGGATGAAAGCCGAGTACCTGCCGAGCACTATTTTCAGGAAGTTATGCAAGGCACTCGTTTAATAGAGACGCAGTGCTCGAAGGATACTATGTTCGAATAGCATATGTCGGCGTTCTGGGAACGGGGGTCCCCAGACTTGTCTGCCTGCGGCCTGCGGCGTGGCTCAAATGGGGCCCAGCACGGCCCATCTTCATCAACACAAGACCCAAGACCCTCACGAGGGGCCAAGCCTCGCGGGGCAGACGACACGGTGCTTCCTCAGGCACGGCCTCGTCAGGCTGGCTCACAAGGAGGCGGAGAGATCAAGGCGGGGTACCTCGCGAGGTGCCCATGACGCAAGCCATGACGACCAAGGGTGCAGGCGGGCGCCAGTCCGCGCAGTGTCTCCCTTTCCTCTTTGGTGCAAAGGGGGCAAGCGCAGGCGAGAGGATCAAGCAAAGGCATCCATTTCGGTGCAATGAGACCAAGACCAGTCCAACGGTGGGAAGGAGGTCATCGTGGAGCCCAGAACGGCGTCACCACAGGGACTTTGGCAGGCAAGGACCAACTTTAGTCAGGATAAGTGTACCCGATG
Organism: Aegilops umbellulata; assembly: GCA_032464435.1. Taxonomy (NCBI): domain Eukaryota; kingdom Viridiplantae; phylum Streptophyta; class Magnoliopsida; order Poales; family Poaceae; genus Aegilops; species Aegilops umbellulata. The sequence goes on along the minus strand of CP136058.1, from coordinate 596,216,969 downwards.
TTCCCCTTTGAATTGGCCAATTGTTGGCGCCCTTCCCGCTCAAAATTTGGGAAGAGACCCAGGGCCTTTGCCTATAAATAGGACTAGCCACTCCCAGGGTAGAGGCATCGAGCAATCTAGAGATACCATCGAGAAACCAGTTAGAAAGACTCAAGCAACACAGAGAGAGAGAAGGGCGGCTGAACTCCCCTAGCGGTTCATCATCCTAGCTAAGAATAGGCCCTCGCGAGGCTGTTCTTCCTTGTATTGTTTATCATCAGCCCTGGAGGCAATCCACCCACCACACTGGAGTAGGGTATTACACCACATCGGTGGCCCGAACCAGTATAAACCCTGTGTCTTTTGTGTTGTTCTTTTAGCAGTTAGATCTTTGCGAGACAGAGAGGTAGAGGGCATAATCTCTGCGCGCACCCCAAAGTTCGAACCTGAAGGGTCTGCTGGAACCCGAAATCCGACATTTGGCGCGCCAGGTAGGGGTGCGCCGGAATTTGTCTTCCACCGCTCCGCTCTTCTCCGACCGTCGTGTCCATGTCTGACGCTCGTCGGGCCCGTGCCGAGCGACGGGCCGCCATCGCTTCCCGGCGCCCAGATGGCTCCCGTCGGTGGGCGTCCTCGTCGTTCCCCGTCGCCCGCCGTCAACGCTGCCACCGGCCCGACGAGGAACGAGCAACAAGCGCCATTCCAGCATCTGCCTATGCGACAAGGTGACCGCACCGCTACATCAACACCTCCGGTCATCGCGGCCCTCCTGGGCGGCTCGCAGGCACCGCCCACAGGTCGCCACGTCAAGCCGTTTGTCCGTCGGGTCAGCGCCGTTTCCGCACGGCAGGGGGCTCCCACGGACCAGGTGGCGCGCGAGGTCGGTCTGACCTTCAGCTCGGAGGACCACCCCGCCAGCTTGGCCTGCTCGGGCGCGCTCCCCATGTTGTGCACCCCCACCATCTGCCAGGTGGCCGTCACCAGAACCCTCGTCGACGGCGGCGCGGGCCTCAGTGTGCTTTCGGTTGAGACCTTCAATCTCCTCTGCATACCCGGGAGCGGCTGCAACCTAGTCGGTCTTTCTTGGGCGTTGGGGGCGGGTCATCCAGCTCCTTGGGACAGATCCGGCTCCCAGTAACCTTCGGCACCTGTCGTGGGTTTGTCACGGCAGATGTCCTAGCGAAAGGACTTAGTCGTGGAGCCATCGCAACGGGTTAACTCGAAGGGGTTAAAGCGGACAAGGGACACAGGAAGTTTATACTAGTTCAGCCCCTTCGATGAAGGTAAAGGCCTACGTCTAGTTTGTGATGGGATTGATGGGGTTTCGATGACTAGGGAGCAAACAAGCTTCGCCTAGGCCTCGAGTTATGGTTGTCTGTCCTTGAACCGCTATCGGGTTGTCCCCTTATATACACGGGTGACACCCGTCGGTTCATAGAGTCCCAATCTCCGGTTTATATTCGTATCCGGGTTGGTCTCTCCCTATTCCTAACTTATGATACAAGTTTATATACACGCCGGTTTACGGCTACAGATACTGAACTGACTATGGCCTTGGGCCTTTGTCTATCCTATGGGCTTTAGCACCTTTGGACTACTGATGAAGTCAACCCGGCCCAGTTAGGCCGGTTTACGCCTAGTAGTAATATCCCCAACATTAGGCCCCAGATTGATTTGAACGGGTTCATGTCAATCCTTAGCCAAAATCTTTGTCTTCATCATCAACCTGTCGTGTCGTCATCTTCTTTGGTTGCTGTAAACCGGCATGACGTCATCATGAAGCTAGCTTTTATGATGCCTTCTTTGTTTAACAGATCCGCAATAATCGAGGCGACAACTCCGAAATTTGCGGCTCCTGGATTCGCGCGCCTGACACATGTCCTTTGCCTCATAAATAGGGACGAAGGGTCATTTCCTTTTCTCCCCTTCATCCCCTTTCTCTTCGTCTTCTTCGTGCCGCCAGCCTTGGAGCTCCGCCGCCGCTGTTGACCCCTGCATCATCCTGGGCCGCTGCATCGACCTGACCGTACCAGAAAACCGCGGCGTCCTTCCGCGTCTCCCCCAGCTCCGGTAAGATCTCTGTTTTTATCATCCTGGATCCATACTAGGGTTTCATGTTCTTGCCGCGTTCTTGCTCACTGTTCGTATTCCTACTCATACCTCTGGATAGATCCAAGAAAACCCTACTGTGATTACCAACGGGCCTTTAGCATTCGTCTTGTAGATTCATGCTTAAGTTCATAGATCCCAATAACCTTTCTGCTCTTTGAATCAATATTGTTCCGCCTTAAGCTTTTAAATATTTTCCTTTTTCTGAACTGGCTTTAGATCCATCGTTGTAGAGAAGTCTTGTGAAATCTGTTTCTGTATTTGTACACCCTCAATTGCTTTCAAAGTTCAGATCCGGCGGTTTAACTTTGGCGTAGAAAAATGTAAAGGACCAGTATATATCATTAGTCCCCTTGTTTGAACCGCCAGACGTTGCCACCTTGCATAACTCCGGTTTAGATAGGACTGCCTTCGGTTTAAATAGACATGCATCTGTTTTAATCAAACAGATACTTGAACCGGAACCACTTGTCTTGTAGATTTCCTCATGGCCAAGCAAATATATGAGTGCAACTGGGTTCCTTCCCGTGTTACGGAAACATAGCTGAACAACTTAGTTCTCACCGGCGCTTTAAGCAGTAAAAACACCATCCATTGGAGAGTCCCTGGCATAGAATGTCCTCCCACCCCTGAAGAGGGAGAGGTTGTTGTTTTTACGGATCACCTGGCCCGGGGCTTTAGTCCACCTGGTTCAAAGTTTTACCGGGATGTCTTAGCCAATTTCCAACTGCGCCCACAAGATATCGGTCCCAACTCTGTTACTAATATATGCCACTTCCAAGTGCTTTGCGTAGTGCACTTCCAAGAGGAACCCATAGTGGAATTGTTACGAGACTTCTTTCACTTGAACCGTCGCACAGAGTTTACTGATGGCCCCAATATGGAACTGGGTGGTATGGCGATTCAAAAAAGGAAAGAAGTCACTTATCCTCATGCGAAACTGCACAGTCATCCCCAGGAGTGGAATAATTCCTGGTTCTATTGCAAAGACACCTCCCCTGCCGAAGAGAATCCATTGCCTGGTCTCCGTCCGGAACGGCTTAGCAACACTCACCCCTTTCCTCAGAGGTTAACTGGCAAAGAGAGGAGTAAGTACGCTCCCCAATTGCCCAAGCTCAGAGCTTTCCTAGCCAATGGTTTAACTGGAGTTGATCTTGCCCGTTGTTGGATATCCTGGAGTATACTGCCCCTCAGCCAACGCTCCGGTTTGATGTGTGAATATACGGGCAATGTTGACGATCCGCTGCGGCATGTAAACATCCAGCTTACTGATGAAGAAGTCACAGAAGCTGTAAAGAAAATTTTGAACGAACCGGAGCATGTCTGCGCTCGTACTGGCCTGCTTCCTTTTTGCGCCACTAACAAACCGCCAGCCGTAAGTCTACATTTTTCCTTTGTACTTGCTTTGATGCTATTGTACTTGTCTATTACTGATGCCGACATCTGTTTGATGCAGGGTAATGATCCGATAAACCGGATAGACCAATCCGGCCTAAGACCAAGGTCGTTATGAAGTCTGCTCATAAAAGGAGAACCACCGCTTCCTCTGATCCGCCGGCTGATGATGATGTGGGTAATCCGGACCTTGAGGCAGAACTTGATTCCCTCGGTTTACTTTTTATACACCTTATTGATGATGATATTTGTCAGGATGATGCCGAAGCTAGCCATGCTGATGATGTAGAGGTAATCGTTCTTTCCTCTGACTCAAGCCTTCCGCCTTCACATAAAATCCGTCAGGCAAACCGCAAAGTTAAATTTTCTCATCCCCTTGCTTATTTGGATCCCAACTTTCTTATGAAGACCCAACTGCATGAGGTGCGCCGCACAACTCGACACAGCGGTCAGGTAGTTACCTCCGCCGGTTTACCAAACAATCCGGTTCGGAGACATCGTTCAGAGGTCTCTAATTTGCTTGTCAGTATTCGTCCTAAAGTGGGCTGTTTTCGTCAACCGCTTAACCCATCTGACTCCGATTATTAGGTTACTTCTCACTCATCCTCTGGCGAGTCAACTGGCACCCAGCTGCCTCCACTAAAAACCGTGCTTGGGTAAAACTTGTACTTATCATACGGTTCCTGGTGTTTTATCTTGTAACATAAACTGTTTTTAACTCTGCATATCTTTTCAAGGCTAAACCGAGGCCGAGCAAAAAGGCCCGCCTGGATAAACCATCTGGCGAAGAAACTGCTCCTGAACCGAGTGCCGCCCCAAATGTCGAAATGGTCATCCAGGAAGATGTGGCCAGTGACCCGCTGATGCAAGATGAAGCTATTCCTGCTGAAGAAGGTTTTGTTAATACCTCCGGTCCCGCTGACCAGCCTGCCAGCCCCATCCGGATTGAGAGATCCACCAGTCCCTCCAAACCTGCTGATAAACCGACTGCCCCAGTACAAACCGGCGAGTCTAAGGATGATGAGGTCGTAATCACTGGCATTGGTCGTTCAGAGCCGGGGAATCCCATCGCTTTAGCCAAGCATACTGCGAAAGAAGAATTTTCTGCCATGAGTAAAGGCAAGTGGGATGTTGACCTGGTGACATATACTGCTCTAGGCGCCCAAGATGTGCATTCTGGATATTTGAACCGGCTATATACTAGCCGTGATTATGAAGCTAATCTGGTAAAGCTGATGAAAGAGAAGCTTGAGGTAACTTCCATGAATTTGTTCCTACTTATCACCATTGTAGCCCCCAAGGGCCGGTTCAACCTATTATAGTTGAATCGGGTCTTGACATAAAAATTCCATGCTTCAAAATTCATTGATATAGCCCCCAAGGGTCGGTTCAACTTGATGTAGTGAAACCGAGACTTTAATCTTCATACCGTGGCATCAGAAACTTATCAGAGCAAATAGCCATTAGCCCCCAAGTGCCAAGTTGAATACTTGTATTGAGCTTGGGACTTGACAATTAACTGATAGTTGTAGATCAAATAAGCATTAGCCCCCAAGTACAAAGTGCATAATCTTGTTATGTGGTTGGTACTTCATTGTTCACATTTGTTGTCAAACCGTATAACTATCGGAATGCAGGCTGAAGTAAGGGCCAAAGAAAACCAAGTTGCCGACCTTCAAGAAAACTTGAAAACCCAACAAGATGAAACCTCCAAGGCAAAGGAAGAGCTAACCAGCGCTTTAAGCAGCATGGAGCAGCTGAAGGAGGACTTCAAGAAGGAACGGGTTGGTTGGGCCACAGAAAAAACCGCTTTAACCAAGAAGATTGAAGATGCTGAGGCTGCCCTTAAACCGGTAACAGATGAATTGACCAACGTAAAGCGACAAGTACATGTAATGACTGCCGCCATCTTTGGTAAGCATCCTGTAACTTCCATGATAATCTTGATCCTCTTAAAATAGGTCCGGTTTGTTGACTGCTTTATCATGTTGTAGGCACCCGTATTAACCACTTGGGGTCGAATGTGCGAATGAAGCTGAAAGCTGCCTACACCTTGATCGAGCAGCTGTATACTGGAGCGCAGCGAATTATCTCAACTGCGTCACATAACCATCCAGCACCCACCTTGATCCAAGATACTCTGAAAAGACTGTCAATGCTTCCTGCTCGGGTTGAAGAGCTAAAAAAAGTCTGCGGCTCGAACCGGAGCCATCACTGCCTTAATCCGAGCCAAAGCATGGGTACCCAATTTTGATCCTGTTGAAGCAGCTCAAGGTTATCCCAGTTTAAAAGAAGATGGCTGAGAATTCAATGAAGAGGACCTAAGATCAATAAACCGGGCGGTGCGCCCTCTGGCCTGTCAATTGGCAGAGGAAGCTGACTTGTCTCATTATCAAGCTCAGTATAATGATCAGAACAAACGAGTGGCTGCACCAATCCCCGAAGCGGAGAATCTTATTCCTCCAGTCCGTAAGCATACTTACGCTGCTGATATTGAACCGTCTTCACTGATCCATGAGGACGCTATCTTTCAAGCATTAATGGGGATCGATTGGACCACTGTTGACTTCCAGCCACTGGGTAGGGATGAGGAAGCTGAAGCGGCGCAGGATGACCCACAACAGTCAAACCGGGGCGGCGAGAAGGCATGAACCGGAAGCAGTATTACTTAGCTGCCTTATTATATTCCTGTCAAGAGAACAATGATCCTATTCGGGTACCTTGCTGCCTTGTAATAGGATAGACAATACTTTTGCTTCTTGAGATGCCTTCGTGCATCTGTGCTGATACTTTATCTGAAAGATCGATATTGCCAATTTATATCTCCTGCAATCATAAAATCTTAAACCGCCATTATTGGGCATGAAGTAGGCATTAGCCAATCTTGAAGCGGAGGTTTAATAACCTAAACCGTTATGGGAGAAAAACAGCTCCTGATGCATAACCCCGGATTACTGTGTAAACCGTACCTTTTGTCATGGTAAATTTCTTGTCACTCCAAAAAAAGAAAGGATGTTAACAGAAAAACTCAAACCGGGTAAATAATCTCTGGTGTAAAAATGGACCGTGTTGCGCCAATTTGGCTGCTTGAACCGGTGTAAATAATTTCGGTTTAAGAATGAAACCAAAACAAAACGGTAATTTTATCAAGAAAAGATATGTGAAGCAAAAGGCAATAATAGAACCGTTTGCAAAAAAAGAGGCTTTACTGAGCCGATCAGATGGTGTTACCGTGGTCGGACACGACCAAGCTCCCAATAGGTGTAGCTGTGGTTCAAGTCAGCCAGGTCCCCAAATGAAACCGTGGCATTACGCCGATCAAGTGGCATGGCAATGGTTCGGGTTCGACCAAGCCTCCAAGTGACTCTAAGGCCTTTAGGCCGATCAAGAGGCGTGACCGGTTCAGACTTGACCGTGTCCCCAAGTGATCTGGTGGCTTTCGCCGATCAAAAGGTGTTGCATCGGTTCCGACATGACCGAGCCCCCAAGTGACCTGGTGGCTTTCGCCTATCAAAAGGTGTTGCATCGGTTCAGACATGACCGAGCCCCCAGGTGATATTTAAAATTTTTGCAAGGGGTAAACCAGAGGTTGTTTTAAAACAGAACAACTCCATGTAACCACACATGATAGAGACGAATAGATACCCCCCTTTAGCTGAGGATCCGGTTTATTGTGTTGATAATATATACATTGTCATAATATGTACATAAGCAGAGCCAATGGCTCAAGTATAGTAAGGCCGAAGATGAGCTATGTTCCATGGCCTGCTGGTCTCCTCCTCTAACTTACGTGAGTCCTTATGCTCTCGAATATCAATCAGATAGTATGACCCGTTATGCAAATTTTTGCTGACCACGAACGGTCCTTCCCAAGGCGGAGATAACTTATGCATATCGGTTTGATCTTGAATGAGTCGAAGCACCAAATCTCCTTCTTGAAAGGTTCTGGTTCTGACCCGACGACTGTGATAGCGACGAAGATCTTGTTGGTAAATCGCCGAGCGGGCAGCTGTTGTGTCTCGCTCTTCATCCAACCGGTCCAAAGCGTCTTGTCGAGCTGTCTCGTTGTCTGCTTCAACATAAGCCGCAACCCGAGGTGAATCGTGACGGATATCACTAGGGAGAACAGCCTCTGCTCCATAAACCATGAAGAACGGCGTGTATCCTGTCGATCTGTTGGGTGTAGTATTAATACTCCATAACACGGATGGTAACTCTTCAACCCAACAACCCGGCGTCCTCTGCAAAGGGACCATAAGCCGGGGCTTGATACCTCTCAAGATCTCCTGATTAGCTCTTTCTGCTTGACCATTGGACTGCGGGTGCGCTACTGAAGACACGTCAAGGCGGATGTGCTCTCGGTCGCAGAACTCTCTCATGGCACCCTTGGACAAATTGGTACCATTGTCTGTAATGATACTGTGTGGAAAGCCAAACCAGAAAATTACCTTCTTGATGAACTGAACCGCGGTGGCTGCGTCACACTTACTAACAGGCTCTGCTTCCACCCACTTTGTAAATTTATCAACCGCCACCAGGAGGTGGGTCTTCTTGTCCTTGGACCTTTTGAAAGGCCCAACCATATCCAGCCCCCAAGTTGCAAACGGCCAAGTAATTGGAATCATCCTCAATTCTTGAGCCGGAACATGAGCGCGTCTTGAAAACTTTTGGCAACCATCACATCGTCGGACCAGATCCTCCGCATCAGCATGGGCAGTTAACCAATAGAAGCCGTGGCAGAACGCTTTAGCTACCAGAGATTTTGAACCGACATGGTGACCACAATCCCCTTCATGGATCTCACGCAAGATTTCACAGCCTTCCTCAGGAGACACACAGCGTTGAAACGCTCCTGATACATTGCAATGATGCAACTCGCCATTGATGATTGTCATGGACTTGGACCGCTGTATTATTTGTCTGGCCAGAGTCTCATCCTCTGGTAACTCGCCCCGGTTCATGTACGCCAGGTAGGGAAGCGTCCAATCCGGAATGACGTGGAGTGCTGCCACCAACTGAGCCTCCGGATCAGGAACAGCCAAATCTGCTTCTCCAGGTAGTTGAACCGAAGGGTTGTGTAGTATGTCGAGAAAGACATTGGGCGGGACCGGTTTACGTAGTGAGCCTAGCCGGCTCAAAGCGTCCGCCACTTCATTCTTCCGACGGTCCACGTGGTCCACCTGATAACCCTTGAAATGACCAGCAACAACATCAACCTCACGACGATATGCCGCCATGAGTGGGTCCTTAGAATACCAAGTACCAGACACCTGTTGAGCTACCAGGTCCGAGTCACCGAAGCACTTAACCCGGCTTAAGTTCATCTCTTTAGCCATCCGGAGACCATGGAGCAAGGCTTCGTACTCAGCTGCGTTGTTAGGACAAGGGAACATTAAGCGGAGAACATAACAAAACTTGTCACCTCATGGGGAAGTTAATACGACTCCAGCCCCCGAGCCCTCCAATTGCCGTGATCCGTCAAAGTGGATGGTCCAATATGTGTGATCCGGCTTCTCTTCAAGGGCCTGCAGCTCTGTCCAGTCATTAATGAAATCGACAAGTGCCTGGGACTTCACCGCCATCCGAGGCACGTATTTCAAACCGTGTGGCCCAAGCTCTATAGCCCACTTGGCAATCCGACCTGTTGCTTCCCAGTTCTGGATGATATCACCCAAAGGGGTAGAGCTGACCACTATGATGGGATGCCCTTGAAAATACTGGTTCAGCTTCCGGCTTGCCATGAAAACTCCGTATACCAGCTTCTGCCAATGCGGATATCTTTGTTTGGACTCAATAAGCACTTCGCTGATATAATAAACCGGACGCTGAACCGGATACTCTTTGGCCGCCTCCTTCCGTTCCACTACTATAGCTACACTGACCGCACGAGCATTAGTAGCGACATACAACAATAATGGTTCCTTGTCAACGGGGGCGGCGAGTACAGGCGGATTGGCCAATTGCCGCTTTAAATCCTCCAATGCCTGATCCGCGGCAGAAATCCAGACGAACTGATCCGTTTTCTTCAACATCTGATACAACGGAATCGCTTTCTCACCAAGGCGGCTGATAAACCGGCTCAACGCGGCAATCCGGCCAGCCAAACGTTGAACATCATTAATACATTTCGGTTTAGCCAGAGAAGTGATAGCCGTGATCTTCTCTGGATTATCCTCAATTCCCCTGTTGGACACCAGAAAACCCAATAACTTGCCTGCTGGTACACCAAAGACACATTTAGCCAGATTGAGCATCATCTTGTACGTCCTCAGGTTATCAAAGGTTTCCTTCAAGTCATCAACCAAAGTCTCCTTCTTCCTTGACTTAACAACGATATCATCCACATAAGCATGCACATTACGGCCAATCTGATTGTGGAGACAATTTTGCACACACTGTTGATAGGTTGCCTGGGCACTTTTGAGCCCGAAAGGCATGGACTCATAGCAGAAGGCTCCAAAAGGAGTTATGAACGCCGTCTTCTCCTGGTCCTTAACTGCCATTTTGATCTGATGATAGCCGGAATACGCATCCAGGAAACATAAACGCTCGCAACCCGCCGTAGCATCAATAATCAGATCAATACGGGGGAGGGCAAAAGGATCTGCGGGACATGCTTTATTAAGATCAGTATAATCCACACACATGCGCCAGGTGCCGTTTTTCTTAAGGACTAGCACCGGATTAGCAAGCCACTCAGGGTGGAAAACTTCAAGAATGAAGCCAGCTGCTAAGAGCCTAGCCACCTCTTCTCCAATAGCTTTTCGCCTCTCCTTGTTGAACCGGCGGAGGAAATGTTTCACCGGTTTGTATTTAGGATCCACATTAAGAGTGTGCTCAGCGAGTCGCCTCGGTACACCAGGCATGTCAGAAGGCTTCCACGCAAAGATGTCCCGATTCTCACGGATGAAGTCGATGAGCGCGCTTTCCTATTTTGGATCCAGATTGGCACTGATACTGAACTGCTTGGACGAATCGCCAGGTACGAAGTCAACAAGCTTAGTCTCAGCGGCTGACGTAAACTTCAGAGCCGGATCATGCTCCGTAGTAGGCTTCTTTAAAGGAGTCATATCCGTCGGATCAACATTGTCTTTGTAATACTTGAGTTCCTCGGTACTACAAACCGACTCTGCGTAAGCCGCATCTCGTTCTTCGCATTCCAAAGCGACCTTGCGGCTTCCGTGAACCATGATGGTCTCCTTATGACCTGGCATCTTGAGTTGCAAGTAGACATAACAGCGCCGTGCCATGAATTTCGCATAGGCCGGTCTACCGAACAGGGCGTGATACGGGCTTTTGATTTTCACCACCTCGAATGTCAGCGTCTCAGACCGGGAATCATGATCATCTCCGAAAGCCACTTCCAATGGTATCTTCCCAACGGGGTATGCTGACTTGCCAGGTACCACACCATGAAAAACCGTATTTGAAGGCCGGAGTTCCTTATCTGTTATCCCCATTCGACGGAAAGTCTCATAGTACAGGATGTTAATGCTGCTACCTCCATCCATGAGTACCTTGGTGAATTTATAACCTCCCACCTGAGGTGCCACCACTAAAGCCAGCTGACCCGAATTGTCAACCCGGGGAGGGTGATCCTCTCTACTCCATATGATTGGCTGCTCTGACCAGCGCAGGTACCGGGGCACAACCGGTTCAACAGAGTTAACTGCCCGCTTCTGGACCATTTGGTCCCGCTTGTCCAAGCTAGTGGTGAATACATGATACTGCCCACTATTTAGCTGCTTTGGATTGCTCTGGTAACCCTACTGCTGCTGTTGCTGACTGTGACCACCCTGGTTATTCTGGTTATGCTGATTGTTATGTCCGCCCGGGTTACCATTAAAACCTGAACCGGAATTTCACCCACCGTGACTCGGTCCAGATCCAGAACCACCACCAGAGCCGGGGTCATACCGGAAGGCATTGGAGCTCTTGAACTCTTGCATAATATAGCAATCTTTCCAAAGGTGGTTTGCCGATTCCTCCCTTGTCCCATGCTTTGGACAGGGCTGGTTCAACAGATAATTTAGGCGTTCCGGATTAGGACTAGGCGCTCCACTGCGGTTTTTGCCTTTTCGTCGCTGGCCCCCGTTCTGCACGTTAGTATTGGCCACAAAATCCATGTTGCCATCCGCTTTACGCTTGCCTCCGCCACCGTTTCCTGCTGTGTGATGCTGCTGACCTCTGAAGTTGCCGTTCTTCTTTCCCTTCCCTGTCTTTTCATCATCAGACTCGGGATCCTTGGTACTATCAGAATCAGCATACTTTACCAAGGCGCCCATGAGGGTCCCCATGTCAGTACAATGGCGTTTCATTCGTCCTAACTTCAACTTCAGGGGTCCAAACCGGCAATTGCCTTCCAACGTTATAACTGTGGTGTCCGCATTGATGCGGTCTGAGGAATGTAGAACCCGTGAGACCCTGCACACCCAATGAGTCGTTGATTCTCCTTCCTCCTGGACACAGGCAGCTAAATCCACTATCGACATGGGCTGCTTACATGTGTCTTTGAAATTATTGATGAACCGGTCTCGCAACTGGGCCCATGAACTAATAGAATTGGGCGGCAGGCTTTTTGACCAAGTGCGGGCTGTCCCTTCAAGCATCATGGTAAAATATTTTGCACACGCCGCCTCATCAACATCAAGCATCTCCATGGCCATCTCATAACTCTCCACCCACGTCTCTGGGGGCTGATCCGCCGTATAGTTTGGCACATTGCGCGGGCCCTTAAAATCCTTGGGCAGGCGCACATTGCGTAAAGCGGGGACAAGACAAGGCACTCCCAAAGCGCTAGAAGTGAGCCCTGGTTCAACCGAAGTGGTGGGACGAACCGGCATGAACTGATGAGTCTGATACTGCGCTGCTAACTCAACTTCCCTGCGCGCTCGGGCCCGGTCTACCACCTCCTGGGCATCAGGAGCCGGATTGTTGCCACGGGGTGCTTCACGCCGTGCATTACTTGACACAGCTGGTTCCTCCATACGCCTGTTATAACTCCGGGCTGGACGTGGGGTAGAATGAATCTGGTCACGGCTGTATGAGTATGCTTCCTGTTGGATCAAAGCCATCCTAAGGAGCTCCTTAACCCGGCGCGTTTCGATCGCCTGTAATGAATCACCTTCAACCGGGATAGCCTCCAGCCGTGCCGCAGGTGCAACGAGGTTATCCATCAGATTGGAGTAGTGACCCGGAGGAGTAGGCACGGCTTGTGGTACACCAGCATTATGACGAGGCAGATCTATTAAACGGGGCTGAACCGGCGCTCCTGTCGTAGGCGCCTCCGCCCGGTTTACTACCGGCGGATTATTGATTCCCGCTTCAGGGGTGTTGAAAAGGTTCCTTCCTTCAAAAACTGAGGGCAATCAACATCGGTATTTCCTCCTCATGACTTCCTGCGAGGCGTTCTGGTCCAGCATGAGTTTATAAGCTTGGGCGTCCAAAGCGGCACTACTAGAAAAAAGCTCATTAGTGGCGCACCACTTTTGGGTATTAGTGGCGCACCTCTGGTGCGCCACTATTACCACACCACTAGTAATGTGTATTAGTGGCGCACCAGAGGTGCGCCATTACTAATCCAGATATCAGTGGCGCACCACCTGGTGCGCCATTGATATCCCCCCGGGTGCGCCACTGATAATGTATAGGGGTGGCCTGCTGGTGCGCCACTACTAAGTATAAGGGTGCGCCACTGATATTTTTTCAGAATTTTTTTTTTCAATTTTTTTTTCAAATTTTATTCCAGAATTGCTACAGGTGCGCCACTGATATTGCTACAGGTGCGCCACTAGTAACAATTTTTTTTTTCAAATTTTTTTCCAAAATTTTTTTTTTCAATTTTTTTTTCAATTTTGGCGGGAATTTTTTTTCCTTAATCTCGGGTCACTATGGCTTAATCTCGGGTCAATATGGCTTAATCTCGGGTCAAATCGCACTCCGTGGTCAAACTTCCCGGAAGGTCACCCATCCTACACTACTCCAGCCCAAGCACGCTTAACTTCTGAGTTCTATCCAACCCCAGCACCAGCTCACTTAGCAGGCACTTGTTGATATATCTATCATATCAATCCTATTAAACCTTGTTGATGTCTAGGAGTTTGTTCATGTTCATGAGTGTGATGAAATTTTGAAAAAATATTTCAAACTTCCCGATCATTTTACATATCATATTTTGAATTTTTTTAAAAAAAACTATTTTTTTTAAAAAAACCATTTTTTTTTCAAAAAAACTATTTTTTTTTCAAAAAAAACATTTTTTCAAAAAGAACATTTTTCCAAAAAAACCATTTTTTTTCCCAAAATTTTTTTTTTTAAAAAATATTTATTCCAAAAAAAATAGTTTTTCAAAAAAAAAAATTTAAAAAAAGAACTATATTAGTGGCGCACCACACCCACGATGCGCCACTACTATTTTTGAATTTTTTTGAATTTTTTTGCCTCTAGATCTTAAAAGCCCCGTATCTTTTATTCGGTTAGGTTTTTGGGGATTCTAAGAATCTTCAACGGGTAGATCTTAAAAGCCCCGTAACTTTTCGAGTAGATTCTTTTTCATATAAAAAACTTTTTCATCGGAGTTCGTATGCAAAAGTTATGCCCATTTTACAAATTCTCGAGAGATTTTGCAAAAAAAGTCGAAATTCATGTTTGTAAATTTTGCTAACAACTAGACCACAAATCACATTGGAATCTTATTTTTTTTTATTTTTTTGACATTTCTATCATTTTCCTTTATTTTTTTTAAACTGAAAAGGCGGTCCAGGGGGGGTGCATTTGGTGAAAATGCGTTAAATCTGAAAAATGATAGAAATGTTAGTAGTGGCGCACCGTGGCAGAGGTGCGCCATTACTAGTTAAAACTAGTAATGGCGCACCTCTGCAACGGTGCGCCACTACTACCTTTGAAAAAGAATTTAAAAAATAAAATGTTAGTAGTGGCGCACCGTGTGGAGGTGCGCCATTACTAGTTCAAACTAGTAATGGCGCACCTCCACACGGTGCGCCACTACTAACTTTGAATTTTTTTAAAAAAAAAATGTTAGTAGTGGCGCACCGTGTGGAGGTGCGCCATTACTAGTTAAACTAGTAATGGCGCACCTCCACACGGTGCGCCACTAGTATGTCTGGGGAGGGGGGTGTGCACAGAACAAACTTACTAGTGGCGCACCACACACCAGGTGCGCCACTAGTAAAAAAATAGTAATGGCGCACCTGCTTATGGTGCGCCACTGCTATATAGCAGTGGCGCACCACATCCACGGTGCGCCACTAATAGTGATATTACGGATAGCCCTTTTTCTAGTAGTGCAGCCCGCTCCGCAGTCATCCTGACCTCTTCTGCTGCCAGGTCCGCTTTGGCCTGGGTAATCTGCTCTCTCACCTTTGCGATCTCTGCGTTATGAGCATCCTGATCCACCGGATTAGCCTCCGCCATGAGTGCAGCCAATAAGTCGAATAGATCTGATAACACTTGAGCCGGTGGGCGCACCGAACCTCCTGCTCCGGCAGCCGTTGCTGCTGTTGAACCGGAAATCATTGCCGCGGCCATCGATGAGTGAGGTGCTGCTTGTGTGCCGGCCATGAATATTCCAACCCGGTTGGGCAGATCGGAGGGGTCCGGAATACTGTCGCCATCGGAACAGCCCCCAATCCGGCCATCTTGTAGCTGATACAATGACTCAGTCTCTCCGGTCGATGACTCGTCGCCAGAGTAAACGACGGTTTCACCACCAGATCCTGATCCGTCCTCATAGCTTCCTCCATGGATGACTCCCACGAAGGCACGCTTCACGGCTGGTTTAACCCGGGCAGGTCGTGCCCGCTGAGCTGTCTCGACGAGGTCGGTGCAGGTGTCCAGCTCAGGGCCCGGTTCACCGATCTTGCCGATGAAGACATGTATGCCACCAAAGGGGACCCGGTACCCGTACTCAATTGAGCCGGCGTCGGGGCCCCAGCCTGCGTCGTCGATGTAGATCTTGCCGCGACGACTCTTGGTCATCCGGCCCACGGCGTATCCCTCGAGTCCTTCAAACGGCCCTCCAAGAACTTGAAACCATCGTGCGATAGCCCCACGGTGGGCGCCAACTGTCGTGGGTTTGTCACGGCAGATGTCCTAGCGAAAGGACTTAGTCGTGGAGCCATCGCAACGGCTTAACTCGAAGGGGTTAAAGCGGACAAGGGACACAGGAAGTTTCTACTAGTTCGGCCCCTTCCATGAAGGTAAAGGCCTACGTCTAGTTTGTGATGGGATTGATGGGGTTTCGATGACTAGGGAGCAAACAAGCTTCGCCTAGGCCTCGAGTTATGGTTGTCTGTCCTTGAACCGCTATCTGGTTGTCCCCTTATATACACGGGTGAAACCCGTCGGTTCATAGAGTCCCAATCTCCGGTTTATATTCGTATCCGGGTTGGTCTCTCCCTATTCCTAACTTATGATACAAGTTTATATACACGCCGGTTTACGACTATAGATACTGAACCGACTATGGCCTTTGGCCTTTGTCTAGCCTCTGGGCTTTAGCACCTTTGGACTACTGATGAAGTCAACCCGGCCCAGTTAGGCCGGTTTACGCCCAGTAGTAATATCCCCAACAGCACCTACGACAACTTCCGCACGGAGATGGTTGACTTCGACATCGCCCCCATCGGCCTTCCTTACAACACCATCCTCGGTTACCCAGCGCTGGCCCAGTTCATGGCCGCCATGCACCCGGTGTATAACCTCATGAATATGCCCGGGAGCAGCGGTGTCCTCACCGTGCACGGGGACACCGGGGACGCCCTGCGGGTACTCAAGCTCGCCTTCAAGATGGCGGCATCGGCACAGCCCGCCGACGCAGGGACCCCCGAGCCCAAGGGGGCTGCGCCGGCCAAGAAGAAGCACTTGTTCACCCAGGACAAGGCAGAAACCAAGCAGATACCTGTCGGCGAGGACGGGTCTTCAGGTGCCACTTTCACCATAGGTGCCAACCTCGAGTCTGAGCAGGAGAGGCCACTCGCCTGGACGGTCGACCTCCCGAGGCCACGTCACCTCGCGAAGCGCCCTTGCCTTCGGAGGGCGCCGCAAACACTGATGCTCTCGGCCTTGTTGAGCACCGGTCTACTTTGTCAGCACGGTGTTATGGGACGCGAGGGCACAATACCCCATGCCTCAGAAGCTCCTCCTCGCACTACTGGTGGCCTCGCGCAAACTGCGTCACTACTTCCAAGGTCATCCCATCAAGGTCGTCTCGTCATACCCCTTGGAGAGAGTGCTCAGGAGCCCTAACTCAGCCGGAAGGGTCGCCGAGTGGAACATAGAACTGCAGACGTTCCAGTTCGAATTCAGCACGACCAGGGTCATCAAAGGAGCAGCGTTAGCGGAATTCGTGGCAGAATGGACGGAGGCACCAGGCCTCAGGGACAACAAGGATCGGTCCCTCTCCCCAGGGAGTGAGGCGCCGGAAGGCTGGGTCATGTACTTCGATGGGGCGTACTCCAGGCACGGCGCTGGGGCTAGTGCGGTGCTGATATCGCCCACTCAGGACAAGCTTTACTACGCCATACAACTCTGTTTCCAGCAAGGCGGAAAGGTCTCCAACAACATAGCAGAATATGAGGGTCTGATAGCGGGGTTGAAGGCCGCAGCAGCTCTGGGGGTGAAGCGCCTCACCGTCAAGGGCGATTCGTAGCTCCTTGTCAACTTCTCCGACAAGGTGTATGAGCCGAAGGATGAGCACATGGAGGCCTATCTAGCGGAGGTCCGCAGGATGGAAAAGCAGTTCAGGGGGTTGGGATTGAAGCATGTGCCCCGTGGCACCAATCAGGAAGCCGACGACATCACCAGACGGGCGTCCAGGCGGTTACCTCAGGAGCCTGGCGTCTTTGAAGAGCGGCTCTTCAAGCCCTCAGCCCAGCCATCATTATCAAACACTGCTTAGCCTCGGGAGGAACTCCCCCGGCCACCTGCCTCAGGAGCCCCGGCCTGCGGCCCTGCCTCAGGGGCACGCCTGCTCCTGACTATGGAACCTCAGGAGGAATGCTGGATCACTGAACTCCGGAGTTATTTAACACAAGGGGCCCTGCCGGAGAAGGAGGAAGAAGCGGAGCATGTGGCGCAGCAAGCCATGGCATACTGCATCAGGGACGGAGAGCTCTACCGAAAGCGGCCGAACGACGTATCCCTGCGCTGCATTTCCAGGGAGCAAGGAAAGGAACTGTTGGAGGACATACACGGCAGGGACTGTGGGCATCACTCGTCATCACGGACCCTCGTTGGCAAGGCATTTCACGGTGGGTTCTATTGGCCCACCGCTCTCAACGACGCTGCCGAACTGGTGAAGGCTTGTGAAGCCTGCCAATTTCACGCCAAACAGATCCATCAGCCGGCGGGAGGCTTGCAGACTATACCCCTTTCGTGGCCATTCGTGGTCTGGGGGCTGGACATTCTGGGCCGTTCCCTCGGGCGCTAGGGGGCTACCGCTACCTCTACGTCGCCATTGACAAATTCACCAAGTGGGCAGAAGTGGAGGCTGTCCGCACCATCCCCGTGGGTTTCGCGGTCAAGTTCATCAGGGGCATCGTGAGCCGGTTCGGGGTGCCGAACCGCATCATCATAGACAACGGTTCGCAGTTCACCAGTAACTTCTTCAAAACATATTGTGCTAACCTTGGAACACAGATATGCTACGCTTCGGTGGCGCACCCGCGAAGCAACGGCCAGGCCGAACGAGCCAACGCGGAGGTCCTGAGGGGCCTCAAGACCAGGACATTCAAGAAGAAGCTAGAGGACTGCGGCAGAGGTTGGTACGACGAGCTCCAGTCCGTATTGTGGTCCATCCGCACAACCGCGACCAAGCCGACTGGTGAGACCCCGTTCTTCCTGGTCTACGTAGCCGAAGCAGTCCTCCCTCACGAGGTCAGACATCGCTCCGTGCGGGTCCTGGCGCTCGATGAGGCACAGCTGGACGCCATGCGGGGGATGGACCTCGTGCTGGGGGAGGAACGCCGCCGAGAAGCGGCGTTGCGAGCGGCGAGGTACCAACAGGCGCTACGACGATATCACTGCCGCAACATCCGCCCCAGGACTCTTGAGGTAGGAGACCTCATGCTCAGGCGAGTCCTCTCTAGGGAGGGGCTGCACAAGCTCTCTCCCATGTGGGAGGGCCCGTTCAAGGTTGCTCTTGTTTCCAGGCTAGGCTCCGTGCGCTTGGAGACTCGGGAGGGGGAGCCGATCCAGAACGCATGGAACATCCAGCACCTCCAGAGGTTCTACCCCTAAAAGGCCCAGAGCCTGTGAAGAAGGCGAACGCCTGTGAAGACCATCCCTTTTTGGAAAAGGCCCAGAGCCTGTGAAGAAGGCGAACGCCTGTGAAGACCATCCCTTTTTGGAAAAGACCCAGAGCCTGTGAAGAAGGCGAACGCCTGTGAAGACCATCCCTTTTTGGAAAAGGCCCAGAGCCTGTGAAGAAGGCGAACGCCTGTGAAGACCATTCCTTTTTGGAAAAGGCCCAGAGCCTGTGAAGAAGGCGAATGCCTGTGAAGTGGAAAAGGCCCAGAGCCTGTGAAGAAGGCGAACGCCTGTGAAGCTGCCGCGTTTCGGAAAAGGCCCGGAGCCTGTGAAGAGGGCAAGCGCCTGTGAAGCACATTTCTCCTAAGAAGAAAGGCTCGGAGCCTGTGAAGAAGGCCAACGCCTATGAAGCTCGCCGCCCGTGACACTCTCACGTAATAATGAGTGGGGCTGTACACGCCCCGGAGTCTCAGGAGCGCCGGCCTCAGGCCCTGGGGCTCCCTCCCACGCCCAGTGGCAGCACTTAGCTCCGCCCTATTGAGAAGACGTCGAAGACTAGATTAGGTGCCGGACACGGCTTTTTGATTTGCTTTCCGCAGTTGGCTCGCTTTGTTTGCAGTTGAAGTCTTATTAAAATTATTGCCGTTGTTTGTTTATATTTCGCCAATTTTCACTCCCCCGTTTTGATTCCTCTTGGAAAAGGCCTCGCGAGGGAGGGCAGCCAAACGCCCTCGCGAGGGTTCCTATTCTAATCGTTCTAAGGTTTCACGACCCGGGTCCATTGCAGGAGCACCCCTCCAGTCCGTGCCCCTCAGGCACCGCGACACACACACAGGGCCTGGGTCGGTCGCCCCCCACGGCTGGGGCCGGGAACTATTTACGTGCAGACACACGGCTGAAAAGCGTGAAAGCTAAATCAAGGTAATTGTTAACAGCAGTAACCCCCAACACGCCCCTGCGGGGCTCCATGCAGCTGTTCTCTTTTACGCAGGAAACAAAAGGAAAAGAAAGGACAAGCCCGGCGCGGCTCGCCCCGCTCCGGCCAGCGGAGGCGACTCGGGACGCCTCCGGGGCTCAGGCGGACTCCCTCTCGCGCTTCACTGGGGTGCGGCGACGGGCGGACGAGTCGCCGCCTCCCAAGCAAGCTCGACGGCGTGTGGTATGACCGCGGCCACCGCTAGAGGAGTCGCCTGAAGAAGAGTTGATGAAGGTTGGGGAGCCTCGGGCGCCGCCATCCGCGCGGGCGCTGTCTCCTCCATCGTCGTCGGGGCGGGGCCCCCGGCCACGGTCGTCGTCCTCGGGGCAACACCCCGCGCGGCGACCATCTTCCCCAAACACCCTCACATAGAGGGTGGCATCGCCGTCAAACCTGAAGTGCAGGGTGCACCTATGCTCCAAGCCGCGAGCACGGGCAAACGCCTGCCAACCACGAGTCAAGGCCAAGCTCCCGATGGTGGAGACCTCTAGTGCAGCCCATGAGGCCCGGCTGCAACAGCCGTCCGCTTGAAGCCAGAGGCCGCCCGGGGCACCAGCAGGGAGCTCACCAAGGAGGAAGCAAGGGAGATGGAGCCGGGCGCTGGTCGGCTCCGCCGCCCAAATGACAAACTCCGGCAGCACCTGCATAGCGCGAAAGCGCGGCCTATGGGAGCGCGCAACCCAGGCGCGTCCCCCGGCCACAGCAGTTCACCCGCCACCGCGCCGGTAACCGTCTCCATGACCACTGAACGCTGCCGGGGCGGCCACGGGATGCTTCCGAGGGCGCCCTCGACCGCGCTTGGGCGGAGGAGAGGCAGGCTCAACCTGGTGGGCCTTCCCCTTTTCCGCAGCCGAGAGCCACCTCGATGGAGCCATGGAGGAGAAGGAGAAAGCAAGGAGAGATGGACTGGGAGGGCACACGCGGTGCCGTACTTATAGCTGGCGAAGGCCAACCATCGGCCTCCACGATCACAGGTAATCATGACATGATTTGCATCCAGGGACTTGTCCAATCCGCGTGATCCTCGAGGCGTCGTGGGGAAGCGGAGACGCCCACGTCCAATCAACCGCCATGCAGCGCCCAAGGCCACAGGCTGTTAGGGCCCGCGGCGCTTCGCCCTTGCCCTTTCGCCTCTCAGCACGGCCAAGTCCATGCGCGCCTTGGGCCCGGGGGCTACTGTCGGCGTTCTGGGAATGGGGGTCCCCAGACTTGCCTGCCTGCGGCCTGCGGCGTGGCTCAAAAGGGGCCCCAGCACGGCCCATATTCATCAACACAAGACCCAAGACCCTCGCGAGGGGCCAAGCCTTGCGGGGCGGGTGACACGGTGCTTCCTCAGGCACGGCCTCGTCAGGTTGGCTCACGAGGAGCCAGAGAGATCAAGGCGGGGTTCCTCACGAGGTGCCCATGACGCAAGCCATGACGACCAAGGGTGCAGGCGGGCGCCAGTCCGCGCAGTGTCTCCCTGTCCTCTTTGGTGCAAAGGGGGCAAGCGCAGGCAAGAGGATCAAGCAAAAGCATCCATTTCGGTGCAACGAGACCAAGACCAGTCCAACGGTGGGAAGGAGGTCATCGTGGAGCCCAGAACGGCGTCACCACAGGGACTTTGGCAGGCAAGGACCAACTTTAGTCAGGATAAGTGTACCCGATGTTCCCCTTTGAATTGGCCAATTGTTGGCGCCCTTCCCGCTCAATATTTGGGAAGAGGCCCAGGGCCTTTGCCTATAAATAGGACTAGCCACCCCCAGGGTAGAGGCATCGAGCAATCTAGAGATACCATCGAGAAACCAGTTAGAAAGACTCAAGCAACACAGAGAGAGAGAAGGGCGGCTGAACTCCCCTAGCGGTTCATCATCCTAGCTAAGAATAGGCCCTCGCGAGGCTGTTCTTCCTTGTATTGTTTATCATCAGCCCTGGAGGCAATCCACCCACCACACTGGAGTAGGGTATTACACCACATCGGTGGCCCGAACCAGTATAAACCCTGTGTATTTTGTGTTGTTCTTTCAGTAGTTAGATCTTTGCGAGACGGAGAGGTAGAGGGCATAATCTCCGCGCGCACCCGAGAGTTCGAACCTTAAGGGTCTGCTGGAACCCGAAATCCGACAGCATATGTTGTTGTAAAACAATGTTTTGATAAATTTGTAGAAGCTTTTTATACTTGTGCCTACAAGTATTATAATACCTCATATGCGGCCGTTTAAGATATATGTATGTATAATCTGAAAGATGGCAGTCATCGGCTTCAGCCCCCACGCAAATAATGCGTGGGTGTTCACAGAAGGCACATTTTCACACTTGATCCAACGTCTTGGTCCTACAAAGGAGGTGATAGCGCAGCGAACTAGACAATCGGACTATGATGCTTTATCACTTTCACTTAGCCATAGGAGTTTAACAGTGAGGCTACTTATATAGCCCCTAGTGGCGCCTGCGCTCGCCCGAACTCGGGGCGCGTATGTGGTTGACCAGTCTCGCGCTATATCATGACAGTCAGTTTTCAGCTTTCTCTACTGAGGTGCTCGCCTGGCCGAACCGGGGCACAATCACAGTAGTTCTCCTGGTGCCGCCTTAGCCGATGGAGCGGAACGTAAGGCAGCAAAACACAGGAGCCGGGCAAACCCAACATTTGACCAAAGACATGATTCGGAGCTGATGCATATAAGGCCAAACTCGCGACGCCGAACACTCCCTGTCGGTGTCAAAACTGGCGGATCTCGGGTAGGGGGTCCCGAACTGTGCGTCTAGGCGGATGGTAACAGGAGACAAGGGACATGATGTTTTTACCCAGGTTCGGGCCCTCTCGATGGAGGTAAAACCCTACTCCTGCTTGATTAATATTGAAGATATGGGTAGTACAAGAGTAGATCTACCACGAGATCAAGGAGGCTAAACCCTAGAAGCTAGCCTATGCTATGATTGTTGTTCTGTTGTTCGTCCTACGGACTAAAAACCCTCAGGTTTATATAGACACCGGAGAGGGCTAGGGTTACACAGAGTCAGTTACAATGGTAGGAGATCTACATATCCGTATCGCCAAGCTTGCCTTGCACGCCAAGGAAAGTCCCTTCCGGACACGGGATGAAGTCTTCAATCTTGTATCTTCATAGTCTAGGAGTCCGGCCGAAGGTATAGTCCGGCTATCCGAACACCCCCTAATCCAGGTCTCCCTCAGTAGCCCCTGAATCAGGCTTCAATGACGACGAGTCCGGCGCGCAGATTGTCTTCGGCATTGCAAGGCGGGTTCTTCCTCTAAGTACTTCATAGAAGATTTTGAACACAAGGATAGTGTCCGGCTCTACAAAATAAGTTTCCACATATTGCCATAGAGAGAATAATATTTACACCAATCTAATATGCTGACGTATTCCGTAGCGTGACATCACACCACGGCCAAGCCTTTATTCGAATCGTTTTATTCTCCCACCTCAGCGTGTTATGCGAGGCGGTTTCCTTGGCACGTCTCGTAAAAGCAGAGATCGTGTCCCCTTATTCCGGGATTCTCATCAATACGGGCGTGGGTAACCCAACCGGCCATTGATTACGACGCTTGGGAGATAAGCGAGTTTTACCAGGCGGGTGGGGACGCGTAGTTGCGTCCGCCCATATAAGGGGATAAGGATCCACCTTTCTCATCCATGCCTTCTTCCTCCTTTGCCTATCCATTTCCACACACTCGAGCTTCAGCGCCCAAGTCCGCACTCCCCACCTCAACCTTCTCCAACCATGTCCGGAGCGGGAGGCAAGTGGATGGCCTCCTCCGTCATGGAGGGACACATCAAAAAACTGAGGAAGGCCGGATACTTGTCTAAGGACATTGCGCACCGGCTTACCAAAGAGGGGCAACTCGTCCCCACCCCAAGGCCCCATGAGAGGGTGGTGTTCCTCCCCCATTTCCTCCACGGACTGGGTTTCCCTCTCCACCCATTTGTCCGGGGGCTCATGTTCTACTATGGTCTAGATTTCCACGATCTGGCCCCAAACTTTGTCGTCAATATCTTAGCGTTTATCGTCGTGTGCGAGGCCTTCCTCTGCATCCGCCCCCATTTCGGCCTATGGCTCAAGACTTTCAATGTCAAGCCAAAGGTGGTGCGCGGCAACCAGGCGGAGTGCGGAGGCGCCATGGTGGGAAAGATGCCCAACGTCCTATGGCTCGAGGGCTCCTTCGTGGAGACCCTGAAGGGGTGGCAATCGGGGTGGTTCTACATCGCCGAGCCGCGTGACCCTGAATGGGTCGCAGCCCCCGAGTTCCGATCCGGACCCCCTACGCGGCTCACGTCCTGGAAAGAGACGGGCCTGTCATGGGGCAAGAAAGAGAGGTGACTGGACTACAAACATGCATCCAAACCCTGGTGAACAAGAAGCTTAAACTTGTCAACGTAGTCCAGGTTATGCTCATCTGCCGGATCCTCCCGTGTCAACAACGGGCCTTCAACCTGTGGGAGTTCGACCCGGCGCAGCACCGAACTCTAAGAAGGCTCTTCGACATGACATACGAAGATGCCTGGAAGGTGCTGTTCAAGGGCGCCGAGGCTCCCGCATCCGCTACCTAGAATCGCGGATTTAGCACGCAGCGTCACGCTAGTGCGGTAAGCCGTTTTTAGCTTTTACAGGGTATTTTTGCATTTCATAGTTTTGACTTTATAGGGGATCTAAGCTCCCTTTCCTTTGACAGGATTGGCAGGCGAAGTCCGGACAGATCATCTGTCCGGCTCCTTTGCCCGAAGACCCAGCAGATGCTCTATTGGCAAGGCTGCTGGTTCTGGCACCCTATGTGGTGCCGGAGAAGAAAGCCACGAAGAAGGCCACGGGGACTCGAAAGAGTGCCCGTCGTGTGGTGGTGTAGGATTCGTCGTCTGACGACTCCGAGACGCAATCCTCCCGTGAAGACGAGGAGGAGGAAGAAGAGACCTCTCCCCCTCCAGCGGGGGAAGGAAAGAAAAGGAAGGCCGCCCCAAATGGGGAGGCCGGAGGGTCCAAGAAGGGGAAAACCCTTCTTCCGGACTACTCCACCAACGCCGACGACGGCGAAGAGGAGTGGCCGCACAGGGCTAAGCCCCTGGCGAAATCGTAAGTATCCGAATACCAGAATAAGTCATAGTATTCCTTTACTGCACAGCTTTTCCTTATGTCGAATATGATTATGCAGTCCACCCAAAGACCGGATCGACGTGTCATCGAGCGGTTCCCTGGACTCGTCGTACATAAACTCTCTTTCGACGGCTACCTCCCCCCACCCTACGGATGACGCCGAGGTGGCGTCCCAGGAGGTTCCAAGCCAGGAGGAGGTGGTCCGGGAGGCGCCGCAAGGCGACCTTCCCGACCCCAGGCGCCAAGGGGATAGAACCCCTAAGGGCTCCAAGTCCGGCCCTAGGCCGGACACCGCTTCGGAACCTTCAAAGGTTCCAGAGTCCGGCGGGCGACCTCCTCCCAAGAGGAGCAAGCACACTAAGCCGGTGGCCCCCGTCCAACCGGAGGCGTCGGTCAATCTGCTGGAGGTGCTTAAAGGCGCCTCCATCGACGAGGAGCACCGCACCATTATGAGTGCGGTGATTCAGAAAGTTCAGTCCGCCAAGAGCTGGCTGGCCGAAGCCTGTGCCGGCCATTTGACAAGCTTTGAGGTCTGTAAAAAATATGTAAAAATATTACCGCATAGACAGTAGCCCCTGATGCTCTGTTTGGCATTCGGAAAGAAAAGTCGAATAGAGGATCTAATAAAATTTGCAGGAGTCTAACCAAAGTAAGTCAATATGCATATGCAGGCTTCACAGCTGGCGTCCGCCGCACTGACTGTGGAGGTGGACACACTAAAGCAGAACCTCGAGCGCTCCGAGTAAGAGCTCGGCCTTGCCAAGAAGCAGCTCGAGGACAAAGAAGGTAAGAAATACCTTATTAAATATAAAAAGGTGCAATTGCAAAAAGTGACAGGACTAACGTGACTATTGTAGGGGCCACAACGGAGGTGGCGACCCTTAAGCAAGCGTTGTCCAAGGCCAAGAAGAGGGCATCCACGGAGCGCACCGAGTGGGAGAAATATGAGGCGCAGGTTGGCGAGGTGCGGCAAGAGCTCCAGGCTCTCATGAAAAAACATGAGAGTTTGGAGCTTGACTCAAAGACCCGAGAGTCCGAGCTCGCGTCTGCCATTGAGAATGCCAAGTCTGCCAAGGCCGATGCCCAGAAGGCCCTCCAGAAGGTTGAGGCGATGAAGAAGATAGCGGCGGGTAAGGCTTTCTTTATGCAAAAAGCAAGCATGTGAAAGTCAATTACTTGTTACTTACCCGAATCCGGTGCTCTCCAAGAGCATTCGCAGATTTGCCCCGCAGCGTGTCCGATGCCACCGCATTCTACCGAGCCGAGGAGGGCATCTCGACAGATAAGGTGTTCTGGTCTCAGTATGGTGAGGCCGGACTCCCTGTGCCCTTGAGCGACCAGCTGAAGCAACTGGTCGAGCTCCACAAGGTGGCTGAACTGGCCATGAAGGGCCTCATAGTTCGGCTGTGGCCTGGAGAGGCTCTGCCTGGGAGCTACTTCGGGCTGGTGAGGCAGCTGGTGGAGGCCTGTCCAAGGCTCGAATTCCTCGAGTGCTCCGTCTGCATCGAAGGTGCCCGTAGGGCGCTTGCCCGTGCTAAGGTGCACTGGGGCAAGCTGGATGCGGAGAAGCTTGTGAAGGACAGGCCACCGCCGGGCAAGGAGCATCGCCACCCCGAGATGTACTATAAGGGCATTCTGCAAGGCGCCCGCCTTATGGCGGACGAATGCTCGAAAGATGTAATTTTTTAGTAAAACTTGTTTATTTTGTCCTGTGCGCTGAAAACTTGTTCATGTGCGCCAAGCAATGCTTTTTGAATTTAAAATATTACCTTCTATGCGGCCGTTTATCAAATTTTGAGAGATGGCAAGTCGTCGGCTTCTGCCCCCATGCCATGAGTGCTGGGGTGTTCGGGATAAACTTGAGCGCTCTTTTTTCCATTCTTGGGTCCTTCGAGGGAGGTGCTCAACACAACGAACACGGCAATCGGACTATAATGCTTGAACACTCTCAATTAGCCATAGAATTCTATAATTTTAAATTTCGGCGAAGCCCCTAGTGTTCGGAAGACCGAGTTCGGGGTGCTATCCACGCCTGGGACGGACAAAGTCGACTCCTCGCTCTAAGCGGCATAAGTCTTTAGGGACTCGAAAACCTCTCGAACAGCGACCAGCTCTCGCCTTATCATGACGGTCAATTTTGGCTTTCTCTACTGAGGTGCTTTAGCCCAGCTCAACTGGGGCACAATCGCAGTAGTTCTCCTAGCGCTACCTTAGCCAGTACAACAGAACGTAAGGTACCAAAACATCGGAGCCGGGCAAACCCAACATTTGACCCAAGACATGATTCGGAGCCGATGCATATAATGCTATAAGTTCGGGGTGCCGCACTTGTGAAAGTGTTCGGACTTCTCACACCGTGTTGTGGGGTACTTAAGCCCCTGGTGTATTGGTCGTACCAAAGTGTACGGGTGCGACATGTCATTAATGAACATATATTCTTAAAAAAGAGTAATACAGTAATAGACAAAAGCTATGCATTGTTTATTTGAAGAAGCTACGATCAAAGCAGAATGATACGAATGGTGCAATAAGCAAAATGTGGGACTATTTGACATGTCCTATCCAGGGGCGGACTGTGGAATGATATGCAAAACAGGTATACTGCTCGTTATAGAGACCACCTTAGAGTTCCATAGTGCGGCGTGGTTTTCTTCTTCCCTGGTTCTTGCATCTTTTGTGCGGCAATTATACTGCTGGCTTAGGCCTTCCGAAGAATGGAGTCCTAAAAGTAAGATAAAAGTAAGAAATCGGCAGCCCCTAGTGCGGTTTAAGCCGTGTTTTGGGCGTGCCGTGATGGTGCCCCTCCCCCTGTGCCCATGGTATTTCCAGAGCGTAGTTATGTACGCACAGTACTGGTTTTGCAATTTCATGAGGGCTGGGGTTGGGGCCGCATTGCTACGCCTGCTCACAACGTGCCAGGCGGTCTTGCTGTAGGTTACTCTGGGAGCGCTTGACGGTGTCCGGACGTTTAGTGCCCGGACTGGAAAATTGCCTTGAGAGGCTTGTCGGTGTCAAAACCGGCGGATCTCGGGTAGGGGGTCCCGAACTGTGCGTCTAGGCGGATGGTAACAGGAGACAAGGGACACGTAGTTTTACCCAGGTTCGGGCCCTCTTGATGGAGGTAAAACCATACGTCCTACTTGATTAATATTGATGATATGGGTAGTACAAGAGTAGATCTACCACGAGATCAAGGAGGCTAAACCCTAGAAGCTAGCCTATGGTATGATTGTTATATGTTGTCCTACGGACTAAAACCCTCTGATTTATATAGACACCGGAGAGGGTTAGGGTTACACAGAGTCGGTTACAATAGTAGGAGATCTACATATCCGTATCGCCAAGCTTGCCTTCCACGCCAAGGAAAGTCCCTTCCGGACACGGGACGGAGTCTTCAATCTTGTATCTTCATAATCCTGGAATCCGGCTGAAGGTATAGTCCGGCTATCCGGACACCCCCTAATCCAGGACTCCCTCAGTAGCCCCTGAACCAGGCTTCAATGAAGACGAGTCCGGCACGCAGATTGTCTTCGGCAATGCAAGGCGGGTTCCTCCTCGAAATACTTCATAGAAGATTTTGAACACTAAGGATAGTGTCCGGCTCTGCAAAATAAGTTTCCTCATATTGCCATAGAGAGAATAATATTTACACAAATCTAATCTGCTGACGTATTCCGTAGCGTGACATCACACCACGGCCATGTCTTTATTTGAATCGTTTTTACTCCCCCACCTCAGCGCATTTTGCGAGGCGGTTTCCTTGGCACGTCTTGTCAAAGCAGAGATCGTGTCCCCTTTATTTACGGGATTCTCATCAATACGGACGTGGGTAACCCAACCGCGCCATTGACTATGGCGCTTGGGAGATAAGTGAGTTTTATCAGGCTGGTGGGGACGCATAGCCGCATCCGCCCATATAAGGGGATAAGGATCCACCCTTTCACCTACGCCTTCTTCCTCCTTTGCCTATCCATCTTCCGCGCACTCGAGCTCCAGCGCCCAAGCCCACACTTCCCCACCTCGACCTTCTCCAGTCATGTCCGGAGCGGGAGGCAAGTGGATGGTCTCCTCCGTCACGGAGGGGCACATCAAAAAACTAAGGAAGGCCGGATACTTGTCTAACTACATCGCGCACCGGCTTCCCGAAGAGGGGCAGCTCCTCCCCACCCCAAGGCCCCATGAGAGGGTAGTGTTCCTTCCCCACTTCCTCTGCGGACTGGGCTTTCCTCTCCACCCATTCGTCCGGGGACTCATGTTCTACTACGGCCTGGATTTCCACGATCTGGCCCCGAACTTCATCCTCAACATCTCGGCGTTTATCGTCGTGTGCGAGGCTTTCCTCTGCATCCGCCCCCATTTCGGCCTATGGCTCAAGACTTTCAATGTCAAGCCGAACGTGGTGCGCGGCAACCAGGCGGAGTGCGGAGGCGCCATGGCGGGCAAGATGCCCAACATTCTATGGCTCGAGGGCTCCTTTGTGGAGACCCTAAAGGGGTGGCAATCGGGGTGGTTTTACATCACCAAGCCGCGTGACCCTGAGTGGGCCGCAGCCCCCGAGTTCCGGTCCGGACCCCCTACGCGGCTCATGTCCTGGAAAGAGACGAGCCTGTCGTGGGGCAACAAAGAAGAGGTAACCGGACTGCAAAAATGCATCCAAACCCTGGTGAACAAGCATCTCAAGCTTGTCAATGTAGTCCAGGTTATGCTCGTCCGCCGGATCCTCCCGTGTCAACAACGAGATTTTAATCTGTGGGAGTTCGACCTGACACATCACCAAACCCTGAGCAGGCTCTTTGACACGACATACGAAGACGCCTGGAAGGTTCTATTCAAAGGCGCCGAGGCTCCCGCATCCGCTTCCGAGGACCGCGGATTCAGCACGCAGCGTCATGCTGGTGCAATAAGCTATTTTTACCTTTTACAGGATGTTAGTTTTCCATAGTTTGACTCTATGCGGGATCTAAAGTCCCTTTCCCTTGACAGGATTGGCAGGCGAAGTCCGGACAGATCGACTGTCCGGCCCATTTGCCCGAAGACCCAGCCGATGCTCACCTAGCGAAGCTGCTGTCTCCGGCACCTTATTTGGTGCCGGAGAAGAAGGCCAAGAAGAGGGCCACAGGGACTCGAAAGAGTTCCCGGCACCTGGAGGTGTCGGATTCATCATCCGACGAATCTGAGACGCGCCCCTCCCGTGAAAACGATGTCACGACCGGTTTTCCAATAAAAATATTTATTGAGAAACCAATCTTTAGAATCCAGTTTGAGATAAAACCTCCTCACTGGTAGACAAACTTTTGAAACAATAAGCCAGTAGCATCAAATATATTACAGGGTTGAGCTGATGATGCTCAACAATTTATTACAGGCATGCCAATAATTATACATAAAGGCAGATATAATATAATGGTGTGGTGGCATACTACTGACTCGAAACTGCGGAGTGGTGGAATAACACAGTGGGGAGTGGATATGTGACTCTCAAACTAACATCCCATCGAGCGTCGAGGTGAGGCTCGATGAATTTATTTGGGTTGCGGAAGCGGGTATAAAACAGTGACCCAGTCCAGGGTCGCACGAGACTGACTGGGACTCCTCTAGGCGTCAGACTCGCTATCGAACTCCTCATCCATGAGATCACCTTCGTCAGCATCTGGCCAAATCAACAAGCCAGTGAGTACTTTGAAAGTACTGGAAAGACAGTTCAAACATAATATATAACAAATGCATGCATGAGTGCGTCACGATTAAATTACCAATGCACATTCAAAGTAATATTAGGCAGGGTAAGTAAAAAGGGAAACGGCGGTAGTCCGCCTGAAATCCCCATAGTAAAAATAAAGGAAGAACCGATCGGGTGTCTGAAGCGACGCCTCAAAAGGTGATCAATAAAATAAAATAAAGAATTGCCACAGTCGGGCGTCTGAGCGACACCACATAAAGGGCTTTTAAAAGAAATGCCGCAGTCGGGCGTCTGAGCGACACCTCATAAAAGGCTTTAAAAGAAATGCCGCAGTCAGGCGTCTGAGCGACACCTCATAAAGGGCTTTAAAAGAAATGCCGCAGTCGGGCGTCTGAGCGAGACCACAAAAGGGCTTTTAAAAGAAATGCCGCAGTCAGGCGTCTGAGCGACACCACATAAAGGGCTTTTAAAAGAAATGCTGCAGTCGGGCGTCTGAGCGACACCACATAAAGGGCTTTTAAAAGAAATGTCGCAGTCAGGCGTCTGAGTGACACCACATAAAGGGCTTTTAAAAGAAATGCCGCAGTCGGGCGTTTGAGCGACACCACATAAAGGGCTTTACGGACAAGAAAAATAATAATTATAATTCAACTCTTGAACATAAACGGGTTAGTCCATCCACAAGAATAAACATTTAACTGATCTTAGTGCTCATGGTCCCGCCGGATAATCTGTCACCAAAACTGGCACATGTCAGTTAGCACGGAACTTGGATATAGATAAGATGATTTGAGGATATATGACTCTGCAGAGTTTGTACAAAAATTTCCCACAGTTAATGGATTTCCGTAGTCACAAGGACTAGTTCCGTTTACGGTATTTCAGAAGGAAACACAGCTAACCAGTACACACCCATCCAACTTCTCGATGCCAGGAATCACCCTCGACATCGTCCAAGAAAAACTTTTGAGACGGGGAGATCACAATCTCGAATAGCATGGGAACAAATATATATACGCACGCTCTAAGGGGTGCCCCCCTCTCGGTCCCAACCGGAAACACCCATGCCCCCTGACCGGATGACTGGCTTTAATCCAGGGCCATGGAACCATCATACCAGCCTCTCCTTTTTGGTGTGTACCAGGAAAACGGTTTGCCACTTACTAAACCATATCCCTTGCGGAAAACATGTGGTAGTACATGGAGGGAAATGGATAGGAACCAAACCGATACGGGCTGGTACCGAAGTTAACTTGTATGGCATAAGACTGGCATGCTACAACACTGCCATCTTACCCATCTTCTTGCCAACACATGGCCTTGCATACTCACATCCAACCACTTATGGATCATCGAACTAACTTGTCTCAACAAAGTATGATAAACACGTTCATCGGTATGTTCAACAATATGCCATGAAACTAACTAGATGCAAAACATGTCATGACACTCATCATATCAAAAGTTCACACGTGCTTGCCTGGTTCAGAGTAGTCGGAGTCTAACTCGGTGAAGTTCGCGGTCCCGTCACCTCCTTCGGTATCTACGGTATAAAAAGAATATACGCGCTATCGTGAATACCGAGAGGTGCACAAAAATTATTCCAAATAATCTTCAAATAAATCTGATAAAAAATTAGACAAAATTTTGAAGAGAACAGAAAAAGAATCACTCGAAAATACGTTTCTGTTTAAAAGTTATAAAGGTTTTTGTCTAGGGACCCATCTGTAATGAAACAGAAACTTCTCAGCGTTCTTTTTATAAAAACAGAAAACGCTTCGGTCTCATTTACGCTAGCTCAGAGGAGAAGACGTATTTTGCCCGAATACGCTTTCAGAAAACGATTCGAAAGAAAAAGAGAAAAACCTGACGGGGCGGTCCCACCCGTCGGGTTTGAAAACGGGACAGCGCCTTTGGCGCCAGAGAGCCGCGGCGATCGCCGGCGGCGATCCACGGCGAGGCAGAGGGATCGGAGGGTACCTCCGTGCTCAGGGTGTCGTTCTGCGTCGGGTGGTGGTCGTGGTGGTCGCCGGCGTGCACTGTGTTGACGGTGGCCCCTGCTCCGGCGGACGGCGGTTCGGACGAGGATGGATCTCGCCGGAGGGGCTGCCAATGTTCAAATTGACAAGGGGGTTAGGGTACGGGGCGTGGAAGAGGGCTGCAGACGGAGTTTAGACGCCGGAGATGGCCTCACCGCAGTGAACGCAGCTGGAGCCAGAGGCGGACGGAGGTGGCCGGAGTCGAGGAAGAAGGGCTCCTCGAGGCCCCTCCAGTGGCCAGGCGGGGTGTACGTGAGGTGTAGGGAGCGTGTGTGCTCGAGGGTGAGCTCGGGGTGTCCTTTTATAGGCGATCCGAGGCGATGGCCGTGAACGGAGTTTTCCGGCGAAGGATTACGGCGGCGCAGTGCTTGGTCGGGAGGGTTTAGGAGTTGAGCTTCGTCGTGGAGGTCCACTGAGTCCGTTTAGGTGCCAACAGCGCCGGGATTTGCTTTCTTAGGTGGAGCTCGACGGAACGGGGCGGCGCGGGCCCGTCGGCGGCAGAGAGCGTGCTGCATGCATGCGCTGGCGCGGAGATGGCCACGCGGAGCCACCAGGGAGTTTGGGCGGCACTGAACGGCGTTGCGCCGCCGTTCTGCTCCCTGTCTTCTCCTACGGTGGTTCGGCCTCCGCAAGACACGCCGGCGTAGGCGGGCCAGGGCACCACCGACGCCAGGAAGGCGCCAAGCGCGCGTGCGGGGCTCCGGACAAGCAGGCCAGGCGGCGAGCAACGTGCCAAGGGGCACTGTGAGCATGTGACTGAACTAACTGACGAAGATCAACACTGAAAACTGAACTTAACTGAAGATGACTGAAACAGTGCATGCAAGGTGTTCGACAGAATGATCT
Source organism: Aegilops umbellulata (assembly GCA_032464435.1). Classification (NCBI taxonomy): domain Eukaryota; kingdom Viridiplantae; phylum Streptophyta; class Magnoliopsida; order Poales; family Poaceae; genus Aegilops; species Aegilops umbellulata. The sequence goes on along the minus strand of CP136058.1, from coordinate 596,183,590 downwards.
AGGCATGTAGGGATTTTTCCTTGAGCTGATTTTTGGTAGAGTGACTTCTCATTGCTCCAGTAGGCTGTCTGATTTTTTGTGGAATTTTTGGAGAAGTGTAGATATGAATTTCACCAAATTTGGCAAATCTGGTCCAAACTTGCAGGGAGTGTAAGTTGAAAAATTTGAAAAGAAGATGAGTGGGTCAAGATGGTTCTGGGTTGTGGGTACAAAGGACTAGCCAGTAGAGTTGGTTTGATATCCAAATACAAATTTTACAAGGTACTTGCTTTGTAAATGGTTCAGGCTCAAAATAAAAATCAGAAAAGATTTGAGAGGTGAAATAATCAAAATAAAATCCAAAACTTGTTTGGATGAGTTGGGACAGGGAACTTGGGTTGTTAACAAGGAGGATAGGAGGTTTTGGAGTGGTTTTACTTCATGGGCAAAAAAAATACAAGGTCATGGGTGGTTATCAAAAGAATGAAAATCCCAAATTTTCATAGAGTTTTTCTTTTAAAAAGAAAAGATTAAACTCCCAAAATAATTTGAGAAGAGAACCAACAGAGGAGAAGTTTTAAAAAAAATAAACCCAAAGTTTGAAGAAGAAAACAGAAATAACAATCCTAGCCAAAAAAAAAAGGATTTTTAAGAGGATTGTTTTTCTGAAAATTTTGAAAGGCCTCATTTCACAAAAGAAAAACCAGCAAGGTTTTTGCTAAAACCAAATAAAATTTTTGGAGTGTCACAACACCTACCCCCTGAGGAAAATTCTCGTCCCCGAGATTTCAGCTGATCCTTAAATAAGTGTGGATGCTCTGCCCGAAGAAAATCCTCTCTGTCCCAAGTTGCTTCATTTTCGGTGTGGTTGCTCCATTGAACTCTGAAAAAATTTGTGGTCTTTTGTCGGGTTCTCCTTTCAGACTCCTCCAATATTTTCACGGGACGTTCCCGATAAGTGAGGTCCTGTTGCACGTCAATGTTCTCATGGGATACTTGTTTCTCTTGGTTGCTCACACACTTCCTTAACTGCGAAACGTGGAATACGTTGTGGATATCTGACAGTTCCTCAGGTAAGTCTAGCTGGTATGCGACCGTGCCTTTCCAGGACACTATACAGAATGGTCCTATGAACCTTGGCGCTAGCTTTCCTTTTATCTTGAATCGTTGTAATCCTCTCATAGGGGATACTCGTAGGTACACAAACTCTCCGGGTTCGAAGCTGACCCCACGATGCTTCTGATCGTAATAACTCTTCTGTCGGCTTTGGGCGGTCTTGAGTTGATCCCTGATTAACTTGACCTTTTCCTCGGCCCCTCTGAGCATGTATGGTCCGGAGATGCGGCTGTCTCCGGTCTCTGACCAATTCAACGAGGTACGACATCTTCGTCCATACAAACCCTCAAATGGTGCCATTTGCAGGCTTGCCTGGTAACTGTTGTTGTAAGCGAACTCGGCATATGGCAGACTTTGTTCCCAACTGGTTCCATATGTGAGGACACATGCCCTCAGCATGTCCTCTAAAATCTGGTTTACGCGTTCTGTCTGTCCATCTGTCTGGGGGTGGTAAGCCGTACTGAAAGCTAATTGAGTTCCCAGAGCCTGTTGTAAATGATCCCAAAATCTCGAGACGAACTGAGTGCCTCTGTCAGATATTATAGTCTTTGAAACACTGTGCAGACAAACTACACGGGCAAGATATATCCTGGCAAGCCTCTGAGTGGTGTAGGTCGTCTTTACTGGAATAAAGTGTGCCACTTTGGTTAATCTGTCGGTGATAACCCATATGGCATCATTTCCGTGTTGTGACCGAGGTAGTCCGACAATGAAATCCATCCCTATTTCATCCCATTTCCACTCAGGTATTTTGTTTGGTTGCAGTAATCCGGCTCGTCTCTGATGCTCAGCTTTTATGCGTTGGCAAGAGTCGCAACATGCAATGAAAGTGGCTATGTTCCTCTTCATACCATGCCACCAAAATCTTTCCTGAATATCTTTATACATTTTGGTTCCCCCGGGGTGGATTGAGTATGGGGCGGTGTGGGCTTTAGCCAAACTTTGCCGTTTAAGTTCTTCTATGTCTGGCACGCAGAGTCTTTCCCTGTACCATAATATCCCTCCATCGTCTACGACGAATTCCGAGGTCTTGCCCTTGCTCACCTTTCTTTTGATGCCCTCGATGCTGGGGTGACCAGGCTGAGCTCCTTTAATCTTCTCCACAAGGTCGGGCTGTATTTCCAAGTTTGCTATGGTGCCTTCCGCCACCATTAACAAGTTGAGTTTGGCAAATTCTTGTTGGAATTCGGGTCTCAAGCCCTGTAGATTGCTTTTGTCGGAGCTGGGTTTCCGACTAAGAGCATCGGCCACCACATTCGCTTTACCTGGATGATAGTGGATACCAACATCATAATCCTTTACCAATTTCAACCAGCGTCGTTGCCGTAAATTTAGTTCTGGCTGCGTGAAAATATATTTGAGACTCTTATGGTCCGTATATATTTCACATCGATTTCCTAGTAAGAAATGCCTCCATTCCTTAAGTGCATGAATGACCGCTGCCATTTCCAAGTCATGAGTGGGATAATTTTCCTCATGCTTGCGAAGCTGCCTTGAAGCATAGGCGACAACCTTGCCTTCTTGCATCAATACACACCCAAGACCTTTTCTGGACGCGTCGCAATATACTTCAAAATTCTTGTGTATGTCTGGCACGATTAATATTGGTGTTGTCGTTAGTTTCCGCTTTAGCTCTTGGAAACTTTTCTCGCAGGCTTCTGTCCACTCAAACTTCTTGTCTTTCTAGAGTAGTTGCGTCATAGGCTTGGCTATGGTGGAGAACCCTTCAATAAATCTGCGGTAATATCCTGCCATTCCCAAGAAGCTTCGGATGTCTGTCACGCTGGCTGGTGACTTCCAGCCAAGTACGGCTTTTACCTTCTTTGGGTCTACTGCGATACCGTCTTGGGTCAGCACGTGGCCTAAAAAGCCTACTTGGCTTAACCAAAATTCACACTTGCTGAACTTGGCGTACAATTGGTGTTTCCTGAGTTCTCCTAGTACAATTCTGAGATGTTCAGCGTGCTCTTCTGGTGTTTTGGAGTATACTAGAATATTGTCGATGAATACCACAACGAACTTGTCCATAAACTTCATAAATACTTTGTTCATGAGGTGAACAAAATATGCAGGAGCATTTGTTAATCCAAAAGGCATTACTGTGAACTCATACAGTCCATATCTGGAGGTGAATGCTGTCTTGGGGATATCTTCTGTTCGTACCTTTAATTGATGGTATCCTGACCTTAGGTCAATTTTTGAGAATACCTTGGCCTTAGCGAGCTAATCGAATAAATCATTTATTCTTGGCATCGGGTATTTGTTCTTGACCGTGACCATGTTAAGTGCTCGGTAGTCAATACACAATCACACTGTTCCATCTTTCTTTTTGGCAAATAAAATTGGTGATCCCCAAGGTGAGGAACTGGCTCGAATGTATCCTTTGTCCAGCAATTCCTTGATTTGTTTCTTCAGCTCAACTAACTTGGACGGTGCCATTCTGTATGGTTTCTTGTATATGGGGGTGGTTCCTGGTGCTAACTCAATGCTGAATTCTATCTCTCGGTCTGGTGGCATGCCTGGTAGCTCTTCGGGGAATACGTCTGGAAATTCACATACTACTGGAACCTTGCTTAGCTCAGAAACATCTACCTTATTCAGTCTTGGTTGCCTGGGTATTTTCCTTTCCTTGGCGGATACCCTTATTGTCTTCCCGAGGTGATGTGTGAGTATTACGGTCCGGTTGAAACAGTCAATGAAACCTTTATTTGTGGTTAGCCAATCCATCCCAAGGATGACATCTAGTCCCTTATTTTCCAACACAATAAGGTTTGCGTAAAACTTCAGCCCTTCGAACTTAATAATCACATCCTGGCAGTAATTCTGAGTAACTTGCTGAATCCCAGGGGACTTGATGATCATGGATTTCTCCAAAGGAAGCATCGAAAAATTATTTTGCAAAGCAAAACTTTTCGAAAAAAGAGTGAGAAGCTCCAGAATCAAACAAAACCATTGCAGGTATTGTGTTGACAGGAAACGTACCGAGTACGATATCCGGAGCATTTTGTGCCTCCTCTTTGGTTACGTGGTTCAGATGACCCTTCCTGTGGTTGTTGTTGGGATTGAAATTGTTTCGCTTGGGCGCTGAATTGTTGTTGCCGTTGTTCGGCTTTGGTGCTGAGTTTCTAGCCTTGGGACACTGCTTGGCATAGTGTCCTTCCTCTCCGCAGGCGTAACAAGTAACGCCGGGGCGATATGTGAACTCCTTGTCCCTTGCATGAAAATTCTTGATTGGGTGTGAGACGTTGGACGGGGATTTGTGTGTCCCACCCTTTTGAAAATCTGTCTTGCTTCGGTGATTGCGAGCCTGGTTAGTCTGGTCCCTTTTTCGCTTGCGGATATCTTCCAAACTGCGTCTCTCATTTTCCATAGTAATGGCTTTATCCACCAGCGTCTTAAAATATGGGAAAGTGTGTATGACCAGTTGGCATTTAAGCGCAGGCGCTAGGCCGTCAAGGAATTTCTCCATTTTCTTGCTTTCAGTCATACGCTCTTCATTTGCGTAGCGAGACAATAGAGTAAAGTGACTGTTGTAATCTGATACTGTCATGTTCCGTTGTTTGAGGTCATCGAACTCCCTCTTCTTGATTTTCATAATACTTTTAGGAATATGTGCGCCACGGAAGCCTTCCTTGAAATCATCCCAGGTTATATCATTTTCGTTGGGATGTATGTGCAGGAAATTCTCCCACCAGGATGCGGCTGCTCCCGTGAGATAATGCGGTGCGTACAGAACTTTTTCTGGGTCTGAGCATTTTGCAATAATTAATTTTCTCTCGATATCACGAAGCCAGTCTTCGGCCTCAAGCGGCTTGTCAGTGTGAGAAAATGTCTGGGGACGTGTCTTCTGTAGTTCGGATAATTTAGAATGCTGTTGATACTGTCCATGGTGATTTCCCATGTTGATGATTTGGTTCATCATTTCATGATGTTGTTGCTGACTTTGTTCATAAAGGCGGCACATTTGAGATAGTGCCGTCTCACTACCCTGTTGACTTGATTGACCTTGAGTGAAATTGTTGCCTGGTTGATTGTCATAATATTGGTTCGACTGCCCTTGTGCAAAATTGTTGTCTGCTTCAGTGCCATAATTTTCCTCTGGCGGAGCTGGCATGGAGCGAGTCCAAGGACGAGACATTTTTCACTCTGGGGATATATTTTGCGAAACCCATAAGCAAACGAAAAAAAATAAATCCATAAAAGCACAAGGTTGGCAAAGAAACCAAATAGCCAAGATTACTAGGGAAAACCATTTAATTTGGGCACGGAGAAAGACTGCTCATTACGTATCTTACACGCGGGCGATAATTATACAATACGTCACTCAGGATATGCGTACATATTCTTGACATGTTATTTAGGCTAGTGCACTTCTCCAGATCCTACATGATGCGCAAACAGGCTACTTCCCATATCTTACATGGCGGTACATCGCGTGACGGCTAAGCGTACTTAGTGGAGATGTTGATGATGTCCTTGGCCCTGCCAAGGGTGAGGCGTAGCGAGGCTGGAGACTCAACTTCCTCCTCGCTAATAGGTTCCATACGAGTAGTGCTGCGCCGAGCAGAAGGAGCGGGTGCCAGGGGCGGAATAACACGGATAGGAGTCGGCGCGAGTGGCGGTGCAGTGTGCGCTGGAGTGGGCGCAATGACCTGGTTGAACTCCTCAGTAGAAGACAGGCGACGAGCTGGTGCATAGGATGCTGATGATGAGGCATAAGTCAGTGGCGGTGCTGTGGGCAGGAGCTCCCTCCTGTTGGCAGCACAGCCATGGACTGAGTCCATGCGGCCGGCCACAAAGTCGTCCACCAAGTTGTCGAAGGCGGCCTTCAGAGCCCGAAGATACTCAATAAGCATCTCAAAGGCCTCGTCTCGTTCTCCTCTGGGGCAGGAGTATGCGTAGTGACAGGTGTAAGGCACGTGGCATGGAAGATAGCGGTAGCGACGAGCCTTCATCACGGGAAGGACATCCCTGAGGCGAGCTATTGACTCGCGGGCTGCCATCTGGATAGCATGCTTCTCCGTGGGCATGGCTCTTCCCATGAACCGGAAGCTGCGTAACTCACCACGCCCTCCCCTGAATTGCACCGAGGCCTGGTGCATAGTCAGACTGTCGTTGACTTTGTGCTGGCAAAGTGAGACGACCGGGTGCACAGATGGCCCCATCGCGACCTGAACGATGAAGGATATAAGCTTGACGAACCCATCGGGCACGTTGGCGAAGGTCTGAGACTCGCAGCCGTTGTCGGCCATCTACAAAAAGTAGGCAAAAATTCTGAAGAGTCAGATCATAAATATATGCTGACTGTCAGAAAAAAATGTCTACAATTGTAAAAACATAAATGGGCTCTAATATGCTAATAACCGATTAGCGATCGCACCTAGTGGCTTCCTACAGTCAGCCTGGCTCTGGTACCAAGCTTGTCACAACCGGTTTTCCAATAAAAATATTTATTGAGAAACCAATCTTTAGAATCCAGTTTGAGATAAAACCTCCTCACTGGTAGACAAACTTTTGATACAATAAGCCAGTAGCATCAAATATATTACAGGGTTGAGCTGATGATGCTCAACAATTTATTACAGGCATGCGAATAATTATACATAAAGGCGGATATAATATAATGGTGTGGTGGCATACTACTGACTCGAAACTGGGGAGTGGTGGAATAACACAGTGGGGAGTGGATATGTGACTCTCAAACTAACATCCCATCGAGCGTCGAGGTGAGGCTCGATAAATTTATTTGGGTTGCGGAAGCGGGTATAAAACAGTGACCCAGTCCAGGGTCGCACGAGACTGACTGGGACTCCTCTAGGCGTTGGACTCGCTATCGAACTCCTCATCCATGAGATCACCTTCGTCAGCATCTGGCCAAATCAACAAGCCAGTGAGTACTTTGAAAGTACTCGCAAGACAGTTCGGACGTAAGATATAACAAATGCATGCATGAGTGCGTCACGATTAAATTACCAATGCACATTCAAAGTGATATTAGGCAGGGTAAGTAAAAAGGGAAACGGCGGTAGTCCGCCTGAAATCCCAACAGTAAAAATAAAGGAAGAACCGATCGGGTGTCTGAAGCGACGCCTCGAAAGGTGATCAATAAAATAAAAGAAAGAATTGCCACAGTCGAGCGTCTGAGCGACACCACATAAAGGGCTTTTAAAAGAAATGCCGCAGTCGGGCGTCTGAGCGAGACCACATAAAGGGCTTTTAAAAGAAATGCCGCAGTCGGGCGTCTGAGCGACACCACATAAAGGGCTTTTAAAAGAAATGCCGCAGTCGGGCGTCTGAGCGACACCACATAAAGGGCTTTTAAAAGAAATGCCGCAGTCGGGCGTCTGAGCGACACCACATAAAGGGCTTTTAAAAAAAATGCCGCAGTCGGGCGTCTGAGCGACACCACATAAAGGGCTTTACTGACAAGATAAAAAGTAATTATAATTCAACTCTTGAAAATAAACGGGTTAGTCCATCCACAAGAATAAATATTTAACTGATCTTAGTGCTCATGGTCCCGTCGGATAATCTGTCACCAAAATTGGCACATGTCAGTTAGCACGGAACTTGGATATAGATAAGATGATTTGAGGATATATGACTCTGCAGAGTTTGTACAAAAATTTCCCATAGTTAACGGATTTCCGTAGTCACAAGGACTAGTTCCGTTTACGGTATTTCAGAAGGAAACACAGCTAACCAGTACACACCCATCCAACTTCTCGATGCCAGGAATCACCCTCGACATCGTCCAAGAAAAACTTTTGAGACGGGGAGATCACAATCTCGAATAGCATGGGAACAAATATATATACGCACGCTCTAAGGGGTGCCCCCCTCTCGGTCCCAACCGGAAACACCCATGCCCCCTGACCGGATGACTGGCTTTAATCCAGGGCCATGGAACCATCATACCGGCCTCTCCTTTTTGGTGTGTACCAGGAAAACGGTTTGCCACTTACTAAACCATATCCCTTGCGGAAAACATGTGGTAGTACATGGAGGGAAATGGATAGGAACCAAACCGATACGGGCTGGTACCGAAGTTAACTTGTATGGCATAAGACTGGCATGCTACAACACTGCCATCTTACCCATCTTCTTGCCAACACATGGCCTTGCATACTCACATCCAACCACTTATGGATCATCGAACTAACTTGTCTCAACAAAGTATGATAAACACGTTCATCGGTATGTTCAACAATATGCCATGAAAATAACGAGATGCAAAACATGCCATGACACTCATCATATCAAAAGTTCAAACGTGCTTGCCTGGTTCAGAGTAGTCGGAGTCTAACTCGGTGAAGTTCGCGGTCCCGTCACCTCCTTCGGTATCTACGGTATAAAGAGAATATACGCGCTATCGTGAATACCGAGAGGTGCACAAAAATTATTCCAAATAATCTTCAAATAAATCTGATAAAAAACTAGACAAAATTTTGAAGAGAACAGAAAAAGAATCACTTAAAAATACGTTTCTGTTTAAAAGTTATAAAGGTTTTTGTCTAGGGACCCATCTGTAATGAAACAGAAACTTCTCAGGGTTCTTTTGATAAAAACAGAAAACGCTTCGGCCTCATTTACGCCAGCTCAGAGGAGAAGACTTATTTTGCTGGAATATGCTTTCAGAAAACGATTCAAAAGAAAAAGAGAAAAACCTGACGGGGCGGTCCCACCCGTCGGGTTTGAAAACGGGACGGCGCCTTTGGCGCCAGAGAGCCGCGGCGATCGCCGGCGGCGATCCACGGCGAGGCAGAGGGATCGGAGGGTACCTCCGTGCTCAGGGTGCCGTTCCGCGTCGGGTGGTGGTCGTGGTGGTCGCCGGCGTGCACTGTGTCGACGGTGGCCCCTTCTCCGGCGGACGGCGGTTCGGACGAGGATGGAGCTCGCCGGAGGGGCTGCCAATGTTCAAATTGACAAGGGGGTTAGGGTACGGGGCGTGGAAGAGGGCTGCAGATGGAGTTTAGATGCCGGAGATGGCCTCACCGCAGTGAACGCAGCTGGAGCAAGAGGCGGACGGAGGTGGCCGGAGTCGAGGAAGAAGGGCTCCTCGAGGCCCCTCCAGTGGCCAGGCGGGGTGTATGTGAGGTGTAGGGAGCGTGTGTGCTCGAGGGGGAGCTCGGGGGCTCCTTTTATAGGCGATCCGAGGCGGTGGCCGTGAACGGAGTTTTCCGGCGAAGGGTTACGGTGGCGCAGTGCTTGGTCGGGAGTGTTTAGGAGTTGAGCTTCATCGTGGAGGTCCACTGAGTCCGTTTGGGTGCCAACCGCGCCGGGATTTGCTTGCTTAGGTGGAGTTCGACGGAACGGGGCAGCGTGGGCCCGTCGGCGGCAGAGAGCGTGCTCTGTGAGCGCCGCGCCACGGCGACGGTGCTGCATGCGTGCGCTGGCGCGGAGATGGCCACGCGGAGCCACCAGGGAGTTTGGGCGGCGCTAAACGGCGTTGCGCCGCCGTTCTGCTCCCTGTCTGCTCCTACGGTGGTTCGGCCGCCGTAAGACACGCCAGCGCAGGCGGGCCAGGGCACCACCGACGCCAGGAAGGCGCCAAGCGCGCGTGCGGGGCTCCGGACAAGCAGGCCAGGCGGCGAGCAACGTGCCAAGGGGCACTGTGAGCATGTGACTGAACTAACTGACGAAGATCAACACTAAAAACTGAACTTAACTGAAGATGACTGAAACAGTGCATGCAAGGTGTTCGACAGAATGATCTAGGCATGTAGGGATTTTTCCTTGAGCTGATTTTTGGTAGAGTGACTTCTCATTGCTCCAGTAGGCTGTCTGATTTTTGGTGGAATTTTTGGAGAAGTGTAGATATGAATTTCACCAAATTTGGCAAATCTGGTCCAAACTTGCAGGGCGTGTAAGTAGAAAAATTTGAAAAGAAGATGAGTGGGTCAAGATGGTTCTGGGTTGTGGGTACAAAGGACTAGCCAGTAGAGTTGGTTTGATATCCAAATACAAATTTTACAAGGTACTTGCTTTGTAAATGGTTCAGGCTCAAAATAAAAATCAAAAAAGATTTGAGAGGTGAAATAATCAAAATAAAATCCAAAACTTGTTTGGATGAGTTGGGACAGGGAACTTGGGTTGTTAACAAGGAGGAGAGGAGGTTTTGGAGTGGTTTTACTTCATGGGCAAAAAAATACAAGGTCATGGGTGGTTATCAAAAGAATGAAAATCCCAAATTTTCATAGAGTTTTTCTTTTAAAAAGAAAAGATTAAACTCCCAAAATAATTTGAGAAGAGAACCAACAGAGGAGAAGTTTAAAAAAAAAATAAACCCAAAGTTTGAAGAAGAAAACAGAAATAACAATCCTAGCCAAAAAAAAAGGATTTTTAAGAGGATTGTTTTTCTGAAAATTTTCAAAGGCCTCATTTCACAAAAGAAAAACCAGCAAGGTTTTTGCTAAAACCAAATCAAATTTTTGGAGTGTCAGAAACGAGGAGGAGGAAGAAGAACCCTATCCCCCTCCAGCGGGGGCAGGAAAGAAGAGAAAGGCCGCCCCAACAGGGGAGGCCGAGGGGTCCAGGGAGGGAAGGACCCCTCCTCCGGACTACTCCGCCGACGCCGACGATGGCGAAGAGGAGTGGCCACACAGGGCCAAGCGCCCGGTGAGATCGTAAGTTATTCGGATGCGGAGTAATTTATAGTACTCTTTTATGGCACATCCTTTCCTTATGTCGAATATGATCATGCAGTCCGCCCAAGGCCGGGCTCGACGAGTCGTCGAGCAGCTCCCTGGATTCGTCGGATGTGAATTCACTTCCGACGGCTACCTCCCCCCGCCCTACGGACGACGCCGAAGTGTTGTCCCAACGGGTTCAAAGCCAGGAGGAGGTGGTCCTGGAGGCGCCACATGGCGACCTCCCGGACTCCAGGAATGAAGGGGATAAAACCCCCCAAGGCTCCAAGTCCAGCCGGACACCGCGCCAGAATCATCAAATGTTCCGGACCGCGGTAGGCAAACTCCTTCCAAGAGGAGCAAGCCTACTGAGCCGGCGGCCCCTGTCCAACCGGAGGCACCGGACAATCTGCTGGAGGTGCTTAATGGCGCCTCCATCGACGAGGAGCACCGCACTATTATGAGTGCGGTGATCCAGAAGGTTCAGTCCCCCAAGAGCGGACTGACTGAAGTTTGTGCCAGCCTTTTAACAGGCTTCGAGGTAAGTATAGAATATGTAAAAATATTACCGCATAGACAGTAGCCCCTGATGCTCTGTTTGGCGTTCGGAAAGAAAAGCCGAATAGAGGATCTAATAAAATTCGCAGGAGTCTAAAAGAAAAAGAGTCAATATGCTTGTGCAGGCTTCGCTGCTGGCGACCGCCGCACTGACTGTGGAGGTGGGCACACTGAAGTAGGGCCTCGAGCGGTCCGAGCAAGAGCTCGGCCTTGCCAAGCGGCAGCTCGAGGAGGAAGAAGGTAAGAGATACCTTATAGAAAAAACAAAAAATATAAAAGCGCAATTGCAAAAATATGACAGGATTAACATGGTTATTGTAGGGGCCACAACTGAGGTGGCGACCCTTAAGCAAGCGCTGGCCGAGGCCGAGAAGAGAGCGGCCGTGGAGCGCACCGAGCGGGACAAATATGAGGCGCAAGTTGGCGAGGTACGACAAGAGCTCCAGGTTCTCACGGAAAAACATGAGAGTTTGGAGCTTGACTCAAAGACGCGAGCGTCCGAGCTCGCGGCGGCTATTGAAAGTGCCAAGTTTGCCAAGGCCGAATCCCAGAATGCCCTCCAGGAGTTGGATGCGGTGAAAAAGATAGCGGCGGGTAAGGCATTCTTTATGAAAATCAAACATGTAAAAGTGAGCTTCTTGTTACTTACCTGAATCCGGAGCATTCGCAGATCTTCCCTGTAGCGTGTCCGATGCCACCGCATTCTACCGAGCCGAGGAGGGCAGCTCGACGGAGAGGGTGTTCTGGTCTCAATATGCTGAGGTCGGACACCCAGTGCCCCTGAGCGACCAGCTGAAGCAGCTGGTCGAGCTCCACAAGGTGGCCGAACAGGCCATGAAGGGCCTTATAGTTCGGCTGTGGCCCGGAGAGGTTCTACCTGGGAGCTACTTCGGGCTGGTGTGGTGGCTGGTGGAGCCCTGTCCAAGGCTCGAAGTCATCAAGCACTCCGTCTGCATCGAAGGTGCCCGTAGGGCCCTTGCCCGCGCTAAGGTGCACTGGGGCCAGCTGGATGGTGAGAAGCTTGTGAAGGACGGGCCACCGCCGGGGAAAGAGCATCGCAAGCCCGAAAACTATTATAAGGACATTCTAAAGGGTGCCCGCCTTATGGCGGATGAATGTTCCAGGGATGTAATTTTTTAGTAAACTCGCTCGTATTTTCCTGTGCGCTGAAAACTTGTTCATATGCGCTAAGCAATGCTTTTTGAATTTAAAATATTACTTTCTGTGCGTCTGTTTATCAAAATTGAGAGATGGCCAGTCGTCGGCTTCTGCCTCCGTGCCACTAGTGCTGGGGTGTTCGGGATAAACCTGACCGCTCTTTTTCCCATGTTTGGGTCCTTCGAGGGAGGCGCTCAGCACAACGAACAAGGCAATCAGACTATAATGCTTGAACACTCTCACTTAGCCATAGAATTCTATAATTTTCAATTTCGGCGAAGCCCCTAGTATTCGGAAGACCGAGTTCGGGGCGCTATCCACGCCTTTGGCCGGACAAAGCCGACTCCTCGCTCCAAGCGACATAAGTATTTAGGGACTCGAAAAACCTCTCGAAGAGCGACAGTCTCTCGCTTCATCATGACAGTCAGTTTTAGCTTTCTCTACTGAGGTGCTCCGCCCAGCTCAACCGGGGCACAATCGCAGTAGTTCTCCTAGTGCTACCTTAGCCGATACAACAGAACGTAAGGCACCAAAACATAGGAGCCGGGCAAACCCAACTAGTGACCCAAGACATGATTCGGAGCCGATGCATATAATGCTATAAGTTCGGGGTGCCGTACTTGTTAAATTTTTAGGACTTCTCACACCATATTGGGGGGGTACTAAAGCCCCTGGCGTATTGACCATACCAAAGTGTACGGGTGCAACATGTCGTTAATGAACATATATTTGTAAAAACAGATTATTGCAAAAATAGACAAAAGATATGCATTGTTTATAGAAAGGCTGGGATCGAAGCAGAACGATACAAATAGTGCGATAAGCAAAAGCGGGACTATTTAACATGTCCTTTCCAGGGGCAGGCTACGGAATAGTATGCAAAACAGGTATACTGCTCGTGATAAAGACCACCTGGGATTTTTATAATGCGGCGTAGCTTTTCTGCTTCCCTGGTTCTTGCATCGTTTGTGTGGCAGTTGGATTGCGGAATAGGTCTTCCGAAGTATGGAGTCCTGAAAGTAAGAGAAAATAGAGAAATCGGCAGCCCCTAGTGTGGTTTAAGCCATGTTTCGGGCGTGCCGTGATGGTGCCCCTCCCCCTGTGCCCATGGTATTTCGAGAGCGTAGTTATGTACGCGAAGCACTGGTTTCGCTATTTCGCGAGGGCTGGGGTTGGGGCCGCGTTGCTACGCCTGCTCGGAACGTGCCAGGCGGTTTTGTTGTAGGTTACTCCGGGCACGCTTGATAGTGTCCGGACGTTTAACGGCCGGACTGGAGAGCTGCCTTGAGAGGCTGCTTTGTACTTCCACTACGAGGGCCACCGTGTGCTCCTCCGTTCGGAGGGAGCGTTCGGTGTTACCATTGACCGTGATTACTCCTCTACGGCCAGGCATCTTGAGGTATGCGTAATGCGGAACCGCATTGAACTTTGCAACTGCGGTTCGCCCGAGCAGTGCGTGATAGCCACTGCGGAACGGGACTATGTCGAAGATTAACTCCTCGCTTTGGAAATTATCCGGAGATCCGAAGACCACTTCAAGTGTGACTGAGCCTGTACAGTTGGCCTCTACACCTGGTATGACGCCTTTAAAGGTCGTTTTGGTGGGCTTAATCCTTGAGGGATCTATGCCCATTTTTCGCACTGTATCCTGGTAAAGCAGGTTCAGGCTGCTGCCGCCCTCCATAAGGACTTTTGTGAGATGAAATCCGTCAATAATTGGGTCTAGAACCAATGCGGCGAATCCGCCATGACGGATGCTAGTGGGGTGGTCCCTTCGATCGTAGGTGATCGGACAGGAGGACCATGGGTTGAACTTTGGGGCGACTGGCTCCATCGCATATACATCCCTTAACGCACGCTTCCGCTCCCTCTTGGGGATGTGGGTTGCGTATATCATGTTCACCGTCCGCACTTGTGGGGGAAAACCCTTCTGTCCACTATTGTTCGGCGGCCGGGGCTCCTCCTCGTCATCGTTATGCAGCCCCTTGTCTCTATTTTGGGCATTTAACTTGCCTGCCTGCTTGAACACCCAACAATCCCTGTTGGTGTGATTGGCTGGCTTTTCGGGGGTGCCATGTATCTGGCACAAGCAGTCGAGTATTCGGTCCAAACTGGACGGTCCCTGAGTATTTCTTTTGAATGGCTTTTTCCGCCCACCGGATTTATAGCCTCTTAATCCGGCCCTCTGGCTGCTGAATTATGTGGCTTAGGTCATCGGCGTCTGGTGGTCGCACATAGGTGCCCAGGAAATTGTCGAGGAATGCGGCTTCTAAGTCCTCCCAACAACCGATTGATTCTGCTGGCAAGCTGTTAAGCCAATGCCGAGCTGGTCCCTTGAGTTTGAGTGGGAGGTATTTGTTGGCATGTAGATCGTCGCCGCGGGCCATGTGGATATGAAGGAGATAATCCTTGATCCATACCACGGGATCTATAGTGCCATCGTATGATTCAATGTTCACGGGTTTGAAACCCTCAGGGATTTGATGATCCTTTACTTCATCTGTGAAGCATAGGGGGTGTGCGGCGCCTCTGTATTGGGCTATATCACGACGCAGCTCAAACAAGCTTTGTCTATTATGTTCTGCCCGACCGGATTTATTATATCCGGAGTGACGATCACCGTCACGTGCCGTGGGGCGCCCACGCGATTTGTAGATCGATCTTGTTTGCTTTTCCTTGTCCTCCAATATGTCTCCCTGGTCTGGCGCATTTTCCCGTGCCTTAGAATGTTTTTACGGTGCCAGGGTGCGGCTTCAGTGGAGGGCCGAGAGGCCTCTCTGTCGCGGCCGCGAGGTGGCCGATCGGCCGTATCATGCGCTAGTGATGTAGGTTTAGGTGCTTCCTCCTCTAATCGGGGTAGCAGCCTGCGCTTTGGGTAGCTCTTGGAGGGGCGTTCGAGTTCATACTGTTCGGCCGCAAGGACTTCAGCCCATCTATCAGCTAGCAAATCTTGATCAGCTCTAAGTTGTTGTTGTTTTTTCTTGAGGCTGCTTGCCGTGGCCATAAGCCTGCGTTTGAAACGCTCTTGTTCGACGGGATCCTATGGCACGACGAATTCGTCGTCGTCGAGGCTTGCCTCGTCTTCAGAGGGAGGCATATAATTATCATCCTCGACCTCTTTGTATGCCGCTCTCTCGTGAGGGCTGGCTTCTCCATCCTCCTGTGCTGAATCTTGCTGGAGAGGCTGTTCTTCGGCGCTATCCGGAGTATTATTATCTCATGTGCTGGAATCACCGTTTTTTCTTTGGCGGGATTTAGAGTGGCGCCGCTGACGCCGGCGCTTAGGATGTTTCTTGGAGGGGTGATCCGCCGCTGTTCCATCGCCATCTCCCTCGTTTGGGGTATCCACCATGTATATGTCATACGATGAGGTGGCTTTCCAGTGCCCTATAGGTGCTGGTTCTTGATCGTCTCCTGCATCGGCATCCATACCGTCGATGTCTTCGGAGTTGAAGTCGAGCATGTCGGTTAAATGATCGACAGTGGCTACAAAGTGGGTGGTGGGTGGGCTTTGAATTTCTTCATTGTCTGTATCCCAACCTTGCTGACCGTAATCCGGCCAGGGCTCTCCTGATAAAGAGAGACTTTAGTGACTCCAGGATATCGCCAAAGGGCGAGTACTGAAAGATGTCCGCGGTGGTGAACTCCAAGATCGACGCCCAATCGGATTTGATCGGCAGGGGTGTGGAGGGCTCGGAGTCCGAAGAGGAGTCCAGCCCCTCGGAGTCACGGGCCTTGTAGAGTACGGGGCTGGTGTTCGGCTCGATCTCCGTTGGGATCGCAGCCCCCGAGGCGGCGTCCAACCCCTCATCCTCGATCGGCGCAGTTGGTTCCAATCGAGGGTCGGAACTGATGCGTGTGCGGCCTCCAGGGCACTGTTCGGCGGCAGAGCTAGATCATTCCCATCGTGACAGTGCGGCGCGCTCGGCCGTGGCTCGAATCCATCAAAGATCAAGTCCCTGCGGATGTCACCCGTGTAGTTTTGTCGGGTGGTTGGTGCGACATATGCCAACGGGTGGCTTATCTGTGTTGGAGCCAGTAAGATGTCGCAGGTGCCTGGAAGCGGGATAAGGCGAAGACATGCACGCCGGCAGATCTTACCCAGCTTCAGGGCTTTCCGTGGAGATAACACCCCTACTGCTGCTCTGCGGGGTCTCCGCATGATCACTCGATGAACAAGTAGCTACAAGGTGCTCCTGGAGCTGTTTGGCGAGAGGAAGAAGAAGGGCAAGGCTTGCTCTACTCTACCCTCTATGTGTAGTAAAACCTAGATGAGATCAACCCTTTGCATGGGTGCCCCGGGGGGTTTATATAGGCCTACCCCCCGGGGGTACAATGGTAATCCGGCTGGGCGCGGGTCCCAGCCGTCAGTGTCTACGCTCGCCGGCTTCTGTGCCGGTTGCCGGCATCTTGGTCGACAGGCAGGCCCTACTGCCTACGGCCCTGTCGGCGGCCGATTACTATTGCCTCAATCCTGATGATGAGGGCTTTATCGAGGTAAGCGTGGCTACAGCGCCTCCGCCTGGTGGGCGATAGTTGTAGCCTCACGTCGTCTTGTCTTCTTAATGGGGCGCCCTCTTCGAGGGAAGGAGAAAGCCATCTTGGGAAAGCCGGCCATGTCTTGGGCCGACTGGGGGAGGCCTGGCCGCCTTCGGATGTTTCTCTGCCCAAAGGGGCCCACCGCCCGTGGGCCGCGCTGACAGCCCGCCGTGGATGGCGCCATGGTCAACATGGCTTTATTGCCGCGCCGGACGGGTCAGGGCTACCCCGTACGGCGCACTATGCCAAGCGTGCTCCGGGTTTCGGGGGTGGCAGGCTTTACTGTAGCACGTCCCGTCCCATCACCGTTATGTGGTTGCGGGCCTCGAGGGTACGATCTTGACCGCGTCGTGGGAGCTGGCTTCTTGGAGTCGGCCTGCTCGGGGCCGGCTTCTCGGAGCCGGCCCTCCCTCGGATTTCTTCATGAGGGTTAAGGCCGGGCCGCCTTCCGACAGTCAGCCTGAGAGGCAGCCGGCAGGGGGAAGGCGGCCCCACGTCTTGGTTTCTTGGAGGCCGGATCGGCTCGTAATTTTTTCTGAAGGGCCAAGGGGATCCGGCTAGGCTACCCATGGTCATTTACCCCGACAGTAGTCCTCGAAGCTGGTCGCGCTTCGAGGTCGGCAAGGGGGACGAGAAGCTCGGTCAGCTTCCTATCTTGAGGAGTCGGCAGCTGGGAGCCAGCTCTGCTTATGCGCGCCGCCTTGGGTGGGCGCCGTGGTCTCGTCAACGGGAATGTGGGCCAACTCGCGCGCTGACCGCGCGCCTCCCCGCGTGTCACGTGTAAGAAAAGGCCTTCCATGGCGCGTGCGCGACGGGACGTCGCCGCAGGCCCGGGCCCGCCACTCCTGGCCTTGGCCCAGGCACGGATCTTTTGCGGCCCAAGGTCGGCTGTTTGCCTTCCCGCGGCGGTTTTGCCACGCCGTCAAGGCGCAGTTATAGCGGGACGTGGGGGAGTGGGCGCAGTTAATCCCACGTCGCCCACACCACGCCTCCTCGGCTCCGCTGCGAGGGTCTATAAGTAGGGGGAGGAGAGGGAGCGGCAGAGGCTCGCACGCTCTCCCTCGCTCCAGCCTTTCTTGCTTTCTTTCCTTACTCTCTCCGCAGCCGCAGCGCCTCTTCGCCGCGCCGTTCCGCCGTCGGGCCTCTCGGTTCGCGGTTGCTCCGCCGCAGCGGGGTCGCACGCGCCTCCGCCGCCACCGCATCTTGCTTCTCACCGCACCGCTTCAATGGCGCTGTCGAGCTCATGGGACGGCGCCAACGTCCTCGACGAGCACATCAAGTTGCTCCGCCGGACGTGGCGTCTGCCCAGCGAGAACTACGTGTGGGTCCGGCGCGCGCCGGAGGAGGAGATCTCGCCGGCACCGAAGGAGGGCGAGCGGGTCGTCTTCCGCTCGCACTGCATACGCGGCTTCAGCCTCCCGGCGAGCGGATTCCTCCGCTCATTCCTTGAATTCTACCACCTTCAGCCGCATCATCTCACCCCCAACGCCGTGATGCTGCTGTCGGCCTTCGTCACCCTCTGCGAGGGTTTTCTTGGCGTTCTCCCCACCCTGGAGCTCTGGGGAGAGTTCTTCCAAAGCAAGCTCGGCACCGTCGTCGCGGGCGTGCCCGCCCCATGCGGAGCTTTCATCGCCATGAGGCGGACGGGCGAGAACAATCTGTTCCCGTCCATCCCGCTGATCCAGTCGGTGAAGCTCTGGCAGAAGTCCTACTTCTATGTGAGGAACATCGCCCCGCAAGGCGACTTTGTCAACCTGCCGGCTTACGTAGCCGGCCCGCCGGCTGCGAGGCCACCCTCATGGAGCTACCGGGCCACGACGCTGTCCCCGGCCGGGAACGCCACCATCGCCCGACTCCGGGTGAAGGTCCAGTCGGAGGGCCTGGTCGGAGCCGACCTGGTGGCCGCCTTCATGGAGCGCCGGGTAATTCCGCTCCAAGGTCGGCCGCACATGATCTGCCAGATGAGCGGCCGCTTCGACCCATGCCGGCTGAGCACTAGGGAAATGCCTCATGCCGAGGTGTCCTACCTGGTGAACTACATCGCCAACTGCAAGCTCGCCGAGGATTGACGATTCGGCAAGGAGCCGTACTCTTGCGACAACCCTCAGCCTGCCGTAAGTATTTCTTCTTTCCTTTCTTTTGTGTTGTCGGCTTCGATATGACCGGCCTCTGATCAGCCGGCTTGTTTTCTGCAGAATCCCCTACTTCCGCCGGCGGCGGGGGCCGCAGGAGCAGAGCGCCCATTCCTCCCCGACCGCTCGGTAGATGACGTCGACGATCCGGACATTGGAGCGGCCGCCATGGAAGACGCCGCCGCGGGGGAAGGCGGCGAGGCAGGCAGCGCGGGGCTCAGAGCCGGCCTCCAGGACTGGGCGGACGACGACGAGGTCGAAGTCGTCCCGCACCGCCAGCCGGCGTCGGATCCTCAAGGCGCGGGCCCTTCTGCCGCGCCGGCCGCCCGTGGCGCCGCACCGAAGCGCCGGGCCGTGTCGACCTACTTCGGCAGCCGGCCGAAGAAGCCCAGGGATGAGGCGGCAACCAAGCGGGATGAGGCGGCCGCGAAGGCGGCCCACTTCCAGAAGGTCGTGAAGCGGCCGCAGGCGGTTTCGGCGTAAGTGTTAATCGTCTTTGAGGGAGTCCTGGATTAGGGGGTGTTCGGATAGACGGACTATACCTTCAGCCGGACTCCGGGACTATGAAGATACAAAATTGAAGACTTCGTCCCGTGTTCGGAAGGATCTTTTCTTGGCATGGAAGGAAAGCTAGGCGTGCGGATATTCAAGATCTCCTACCATTGAACCGACTCTGTGTAACCCTAACCCTATCCGGTGTCTATATAAACCGGAGGGTTGTAGTCCGTAGGACAACCATCATCATACACAATCATACCATAGGCTAGCTTCTAGGGTTTAGCCTCCTTGATCTCGTGGTAGATCCACTCTTGTACTACCCATATCATCAATATTAATCTTGCAGGAGTAGGGTTTTACCTCCATCGAGAGGGCCCGAACCTAGGTAAAATAAAGTGTCCCTTGTCTCCTGTTACCATCCGACCTTGACGCATAGTTCGGGACCCCATACCCGAGATCCGCCGGTTTTGACACCGACATTGGTGCTTTCATTGAGAGTTCCTCTATGTCGTCTCTTTTAGGCCCGATGGCTCCATTGATCATCAACAACGATGAGGTCCAGGGTGAGACTTTCCTCCCCGGACAAATTTTCGTCTTCGGCGGCTTCGCTCTGCGGGCCAATTCGCTTGGTCATCTGGAGCAGATCGAAAGTTATGCCCCTGGCCATCAAGTCAGGTTTGGAAGCTTAAACTACACGATTGATATCCGCGGAGACTTGATCTTCGACGGGTTCGAGCCACAGCCAAGCACGCCGCACTACTTCGAGGGTCATGATATGGCTCTGCCTCTGAATAGTACCCTGGAGGCCGCACACGCTCCGGCCCCGATCTTTGACCCGGAGCCCGCTGCGTTCTTCAAGGATGAACGGTTGGACGTCACCTAGGGGGCTGTGATCTCAAAGGCGATAGAGCCGAACGCCAGCCCCGCACACCGCACGGCCCATGACTCCAAGGAGTCGGATTCTTCTCCGAACTCTGGGCCTTCCATGACCCCGCCGATCTAATCTGATTGGGCGCCTGTATTGGTGTTCACCGCAGCGGATATCTTTCAGCGCTCACCTTTCAGTGATATCCTGAATTCTCTCAAGTCTCTCACTTTATCAGGAGAGCCCAGGCCGGACTATGGTATGCGAGGTTGGGATTCGGACAACGAAGAAATTCAAAGCCCGCCCACCACCCACTTAATAGCCACTGTCGATGATTTAACCGACATGCTTGACTTCGGCTCCAAAGACTTGAACGGTATGGACGACGAAGGAGGAGACGAACAAGAACCAGCACCTGTAGGGCGCTGGACCGCCACCTCATCATATGACATATATATGGTGGATGCTCCAAAGGATGCAGATGGCGATGGAACAGTGGAGGACGACAAATCGAAAATACCGCCAAAACACCGGCGCCAACGGCGCCGCTCTAAATCCCGCCACAGCAGAAACGGTGATTCTGGCGCGAGAGATAATACTACCCCGGACAGCGCCGAAGAACACCAGAACCAGCAAGATTCGGCGCAGGAAGATGGAAAAGCCAGCCCTCATGAGAGAGCGGCAAAGCGAGAGGTTGAGGATGATAACTACATGCCTCCCTCCGAGGACGAGGCAAGCCTCGACGACGACGAATTCGTCGTACCATCAGACCCCGCCGAACAAGAGCGCTTTCAACGCAGGCTTCTAGCCACGGCGAACAGCCTAAAGAAAAAGTGGCAACAGCTTAGAGCTGATCAAGATTTGCTAGCTGATAGATGGACTGAAGTCCTTGCGGACGAAGAGTATGAACTCGAACGGCCCTCGAAAAATTATCCTAAGCGCAGGCCGCTACCCCAATCAGAGGGGGAAACATATGACATGGCAGATCGGCCACCCCGCGGCCGCGACAGAGAAGCCTGTCCAACCCTTAAACAAGCCATGCCCTGGTGCCGTTCAACTAAGGCACGGGAAAACGAGCCAGACCTGCGAGACATACTGGAGGATAAAGCGAGGCAAACAAGATCGATCTACGGATCGCGCGGACGCCCGACGACACGTGATGACCTTCACTCCGGACACAATAAATCCGGCCGGGCCGAACACAACAGGCACAGCTCTTCCGAGCTGCGTCGTGACATAGCCCAGTACAGGGGCGCCGCACACCCACTATGCTTCACAGACGAAGTAATGGATCATAGAATCCCTGAGGGTCTCAAACCCGTCAAGATCGAGTCGTACGATGGTACGACAGATCCGGCAGTATGGATTGAGGATTATCTCCTTCACATCCACATGGCACGTGGCGACAATCTACACGCCATCAAATATCTACCCCTTAAGCTAAAGGGACCAGCCCGGCACTGGCTTAAAAGCCTACCAGTGGACTCAATCGGTTCTTGGGAGGACCTGGAAGACGCATTCCTTGACAACTTCCAGGGGACATATGTGCGGCCACCGGACGCCGACGACCTAAGCTACATAATTCAGCAGCCAGAAGAATCGGCCAGGCAATTCTGGACACGGTTCCTAACAAAGAAAAATCAAATAGTCGATTGGCCGGACGCAGAGGCCCTAGCAGCCTTCAAACATAACATCCGCGACGAATGGCTCGCCCGGCACCTGGGACAGGAAAAGCCGAAAACTATGGCAGCCCTCACGACACTCATGACCCGCTTTTGCGCGGGCGAAGATAGCTGGCTAGCTCGCAGCAACAACTTATCAAAGAAGCCTGGTAATTCGGATACCAAGGACAAAAGTGGCAGGTCACGTCGAAATAATCAAAAGCGCCGCGTTAGCAGCGACAGCAATGAGGATACGGCAGTAAATGCCGGATTCAGAGGCTATAAATCAGGTCAGCGGAAAAAGCCATTCAAAAAGAATACCCAGGGCCAGTCCAGTTTGGACCGGATACTCGACCGCTCGTGCCAGATTCATGGCACCCCCGAAAGGCCAGCCAATCACACCAATAGGGATTGTTGGGTGTTCAAGCAGGCAGGCAAGTTAAGAGCCGAACACAACGACAAGGGGCTGAATAGCGACGACAAGGAGAACCCCACTAGCATCCGTCATGGCGGTTTTTCCGCACTGGTCCTTGACCCAATCATGGATGGATTTCATCTCACAAGAGTCCTCATGGACGGCGGCAGTAGCCTGAACCTGCTTTATCAGGATACAGTGCGGAAAATGGGCATAGATCCATCAAGGATCAAGCCCACAAGGACGACCTTTAAAGGCGTCATACCAGGTGTAGAGGCTAATTGCACAGGATCGATAACACTTGATGTGGTCTTCGGATCTCCGGATAACTTCCGAAGCGAGGAGCTAATCTTCGATATAGTCCCGTTCCGCAGTGACTATCATGCCCTGCTCGGACGAACCGCATTCGCTAAATTCAATGCGATTCCGCACTACGCATATCTCCAGCTCAAGATGCCAGGCCCTCGAGGAGTAATTACGGTCAGCGGAAACACCGAACGCTCCATCCGTACGGAGGAGCACACGGCGGCCCTCGCAGCGGAAGTACAAAGCAACCTTTCAAGGCAGCTCTCCAGTCCGGCCGTTAAAAAGCCGGACAATGCAAAATGCGCCAGGAGTAACTTGGAACAAGACCGCCTGGCACGTTCCGAGGAAGCGTAACAATACGGCCCCGACCCCAGCCATCGCAACATAGCAGAACAAGTACCTCGAGTGCACAATTACGCCCTTAAAATTCCATGGGCACAGGGGGAGGGGCACATTAACGACATGCTTACAATACGGCGTCAAACGTACTAGGGGCTGCCGGATTTTTCCTTTTTACTTTCAGGACTCCATACTATGGATAACCTGATCGGCCTTGTTGCCGCACAGACGATGCAAGATCCAGGAAAGCAGACAAAGCTAACGCCGCATTACGGAACTCTCAGGTGGTCTCTATTTTGAGCGATATATCTGTTTTTAAATTCCGCGGCCTGCGCCTGGTCAGGACATGTTAAATAGTCTAATATCTTTTTTGCTTATCGCACTACTTGTATCGTTCGGCTTTGATAAATAGCCTCTTTATAAACAATGCATAGCTTTTTGTCTATTTTTTGCATTATCCCCTCTGAATATATGTGTTTATTACATAACATGATCGCACCCGTACACCATGGTACGGCAAACCACGCCAGGGGCTTCATTACCCTTTTATCTGGTGTGAGAAGTCCGTACACTTTCACAAGTGCGGCAGCCCAAACTTATAGCACTATATGCATCGGCTCCGAGTCATGATTTTGGTCACATGTTGGGTTTGCCCGGCTCCTATGTTTTGGTGCCTTACGTTCTGCTATATCGGCTAAGGTAGCACTAGGAGAACCACTGCGATTGTGCCCCAGTTCAGGTGGGTTGAGCACCTCAGTGGAGAAAGCTAAAACAGACTGTCAGGATAAGGCGTGAGACCGGTCGCTGTTCGAGAGGTTTTTCGAGTCCTTAAAGGCTTATGCCGCTTCGAGCGAGGAGCTGGCTATGTCCGGCCAAAGGCGTGGATAGCGCCCCGAATTCAGCCTTCCGAACTAGGGGCTTCGCCGAAATTTAAAATTATAACATTCTATGGCTAAGTAGAGTGTTCAAGCGTTATAGTCCGATTGCCTCGTTCGTTGTGCTGAGCACCTCCCTCAAAGGACCCAACTATGAGAACAAGAGCCCTCAGGTTTATCCCGAACACCCCAGCACTAGTGGCATGGGGGCAGAAGCCGACGACTGGCCATCTCTCAATTTTTGATAAACGGCCGCACAGAAAACAATATTTTAAATTCAATAACCATTGCTTAGTGCATATGAACAAGTTTTCAGCGCACATGATACAAACGAGTGAGTTCATTCAAATATTATATCTTTAGTACATTCATCCGCGACAAGGCGGGCTCCGGCAAGGACATCCTTGTAGTAGTTCTCGGGCTTGCGATGCTCCTTCCCCTGCGGCGGCCCGTCCTTCATCAGCTTCTCTCCGTCCAGTTTACCCAAGTGTACCCTTACACGGGCAAGGGCCCTCCGGGCACCTTCAATGCAGACGGAGCGCTTGACGTCCTCAAGCCTTGGACACGCCTCCACCAGCAGCCGCACTAGCCCGAAATAGCTGCCAGGCAGGGCCTCTCCAGGCCACAGCCGAACTAGTAAGCCCTTCATGGCCTATTCGGCCGCCTTCTGGAGCTCGACCAGCTATTTCAGCTGATCGCTCAAGGGCACAGGGTGTCCGGCCTCAGAATACTGAGACCAGAAAACACTCTCTGTCGAGCTGCCCGGTAGAACGCGGCGGCGTCGGACACGCTGCGGGGAAGATCGGCGAACGCCCCTGGAGAACTCCGGATTCGGGTAAGTAATAGGTAGTTTACTCTTATATTTCTACTTTGCATTGAGAATGCCTTACCCGTTGCTATCTTTTTCACCTCCTCCAACTCCTGGAGGGCCTTTTGGGCTTCGGCCTTGGCACTCTTGGCGGTCTCGATGGCCGACGCGAGCTCGGATGCTTGCGTTTTTGACTCAAGCTCCAAACCCTCATGTTTTTCATGAGAGCTTGCAGCTCTTGCTGCACCTCGCCGACCTGAACCCCAAGCCTTTCTCGCTCGGCGCGCTCCTCGGCCATTTTCTTTTCGGCCTCAGCCAGCGCCTGCTTCAGGGTTGCCACCTCGGTTGTGGCACCTACAATAAGCAGTACACTCCTGTTATTTCTTTCTGCAATCAAGCCTCTCTATAGGCACTTTTTTTTCTTTTTTAGGGTATTTCTTACCTTCTTTGTCCTCGAGCTGCCGTCTGGCAAGGCCGAGCTCTTGCTCGGTCCGCCCTTGGTCCTTTTTAAGGACATCCACCTGCGCAGTCAGTACGGCGGTGGACAGCAGCGAAGCCTGCATACGCATATTTGACTTCTTTTGTTAGACTCCTGCGAAAATTACTAGATCCTCTATTCGGCTTTTTCTTTCCGAACACCGAACAGAGCATCAGGGGCTACTGTCTATGCGGTAAATAATTTGGCATATTTCTGTTTACCTGGAAGCCTGTTAGAAGGCTAGCGCAAGCTTCAGTCAGTCCGCTCTTGGCGGACTGAACCCTTTGGATCACCGTACTCATAACAGTACGGTGCTCCTCGTCGATGGTGGCGCCTTCAAGCACCTCCAACAGATTATCTGGCGCCTCTGGTCGGACGGAGGACGCCGGCTCAGACGGCTTACTCCTCTTGGGAGGAGTTCGCCCACCACGGACCAGGACTGTCGAGTCCGGCGCGGTGTCCGGCACAAAGCCAGACTTGGAGCCCTGGGGGGTTTCATCCCCTTTACTCCTGGGGTCCGGAGGATTTCCTTGCGGCCCCTCCAGGACCATCTCCTCCTGCCCTGAAGCTTGGCGGGGCGCCACTTCGGCGTCGTCTGCTCTGCAGGGGGAGACAGTGGGCGGACCAGAGTTCACGTCCGACGAATCCAGGGAGCCGCTCGACGAATCATCGAGTTTGGCCCGGGGCGGGCTGCAAAAATTACGTTCGACATTAGGGAAAGTCGTGCATTAGAAAATATCATGAGTCACTCTGGTATGTAAATACTTACGATGTCGCCGGACGCTTGGTTCTGTCCAGCCACTCCTCTCCGCCTTCTTCGGCGTCGTAGGAGTAGTCCGGCGGAGGGGTCTTCCTTTTCCTCGACCCCTCGGCCTCCACCGTTGGGGTGGCCTTCTTCTTTTTTTCTCCCCTCACTGGGGGGGGATAGCTTCCTTGCTCCTCCTCCCCGTTTTCATGAGAGGAGAGCATCGCGGACTCGTCAGATGACGAGTCCGACACCACCATGTTGCGGGAACTTTTTTGAGTCCCGATGGTTTTATTCCTCTTGGCCTTCTTCTCCGGCACCACATAAGGTGCCGGAGCCATCAGCTTCACCAAGAGTGCTGGGGCAGGGTCTTCGGGCAGGGGAGCCGGACAGTTAATTGGTCCGGATATCTTCTGCCAAGCCTGTCAAAGGTAAAGGGAGTTTAGATCCCGCATAGAGTTAATCTATGAAGAAGGGCTTAATGAACCTGTCCAAGGTATAGATAGCTTACCTCGCTAGCGTTGCGCTGCGAGCTGTATCCGCGATCCTCGGAGGCGGATGCGAGGGACTCGGCGCCTTTGGCCAGCACCTTCTAGACGTCTTCGTACGTCGTGTCGAAGAGCCTGCTAAGGGTTTGGTGCTGCGCCGGGTCGAATTCCCACAAAGTGAAATCCCGTTGTTGGCACGGGAGGATCCGGCGAACGAGCATGACCTGGACTATATTGACAAGCCGGATTGTCTTGTTCACCAGGGACTGGATGCACATTTGCAAACCAGTCACTTCTTCTTCGTTGCCCCACGACAGGCCCGTCTCTTTCCAGGACATGAGCCGTGTGGGGGGTCCGGACCTGAACTCGGGGGCTGCGACCCAGTTCGGATCGCGTGGCTCGGTGATGTAAAACCACCCGGCCTGCCACCCCTTTAGGGACTCCACAAAGGAGCCATCGAACTAGAGGACGTTGGCTATCTTGCCGACCATAGCGCCTCCGCACTCCGCCTGGGTGCCGGACACCACCTTGGGCTTGACGTTGAAGGTCTTGAGCCAGAGGCCGAAGTGGGGGCGGACGCGGAGAAACGCCTCGCACACGACGATAAACGCCGAGATGTTGAGAACAAAGTTCGGGGCCAGATCGTGGAAATCCAGGCCATAGTAGAACATGAGCCCACGGACAAATGGGTGAAGTGGAAAGCCCAGTCCGCGGAGGAAGTGGGGAAGAAAAACTACCCTCTCATGGGGCCTTGGGGTAGGAAGAAGCTGCCCCTTCTCAGGAAGCCGATGCGGGATATCCTTGGACAAGTATCCGACTTTCCTTAACTTTTTTACTTGAGCCTCCGTGACGGAGGAGACCATCCACTTGCCTCCCGCTCCGGACATTGTTGGAGGAGGTTGAGGAAGGAAGAGCGGACTTGGGCGCTAGAGCTTGAGTGCGCGAGAGATGGATTGGCAGAGGAGGAAGAAGGCGTAGGTTAAAAAGGTGAATCCTTATCCCTTTTATAAGCGGGTGCGGTCATGCGTCCCCACTTACCTAATAAAACTCACTTGCCTCCCGAGCGCCGTGGTAAATGGCGCGGTTGGGTTATCCATGTTCGTATTAATGAGAATCCCGTTAAAGGGGGCACGTGATCTCTGCTTTGACAAGACGTGCCAAGGAAATCGCCTCGCTAAACGCGCTAGGGTGGAACAACGAAAATAATTTATATAGAAGGCTTGGTCGCAGTGTTACGACGCACCGCGGAATACGTCAGCAGATTTGATTTGTGTTAATATTATTCTCTATATGGCAATATGTGGAAACTTATTTTGCAGAGCCGGACACTATTTTTGGTGTTTGTAATCTTCTTAAAGAACTTGGAGGAGGAACCCGCCTTGCAATGCCGAAGACAATTTGCGCGCCGGACTCGTCGTCATTGAAGCCTGGTTCAGGGGCTACTGAGGGAGTCCTGGATTAGGGGGTGTTCGGTTAGCCGGACTATACCTTCAGCCGGACTCCAGGGCTATGAAGATACAAGATTGAAGACTTCGTCCCGTGTCCGGAAGGATCTTTTCTTGGCGTGGAAGGCAAGCTAGGCATGCGGATATTCAAGATCTCCTACCATTGTAACCGACTCTGTGTAACCCTAACCCTATCCGGTGTCTATATAAACCAGAGGGTTGTAGTCCGTAGGACAACCACCATCATACACAATCATACCATAGGCTAGCTTCTAGGGTTTAGCCTCCTCGATCTCGTGGTAGATCCCCTCTTGTACAACCCATATCTTCAATATTAATCTAGCAGGAGTAGGGTTTTACCTCCATCGAGAGGGCCCGAACCTGGGTAATATAAAGTGCCCCTTGTCTCCTATTACCATCCAACCTTGACACATAGTTCGGGACCCCCTACCCGAGATCCGCCGGTTTTGACACCGATAGTCTTGTATTCTTGTCGTGCTCTTTGATTGGAGTTCTTCTAAATTCTTTCTTGGTTGACCGGCCAGGGCGCCGCTTTTCCTTGAACGGGGTCCTGCCGGCTCCATGATTGAATCAGACGGAGGGTCTTCGAGCTCCCGCCGTGTGGACCCCCGCGCCGACCTCATGGAAGCTACGGCGCGGAACGCGTGGGAGGCGCAGGAGGAGCGGGATGCGTCGGAGCGGAGGGCCGCCCAGGCGGCGAAGTAGCAGGCCGACGCGGTGGCCAAGGCCCAGGAGGAGGCGAGGGCCGCGGAGAGGGAGGCGAAGGCCTCGCCCAACCGGCCTCCACAACTCGTCATTCCCCTGTGCAGTGTGGCTCCGAATGCCCCAGTGCCTCCGTCTGAGGAAGCCAACCGCGGCCGGTCGGTGGCGGAGCGGAGGGAGGATGATGTGATTGTCTTGGAGGAGGTGCCGCGGACGGCGCCGACTGGGGCAGGCCAGGGCGGCTAGTCAGCTGTGGCGCCGGTGCAGCCGGCTGGGAGCGAGCCGACAGCAGGAGCCGGCCTGTGGGTGCAGCCGTCATCACGCCGGCGCGCGGGGGAAGCTGCCCCCGTGCCGGAGCCGGACAGAGCTGCGAGCGCCAGCCGTACGGCGGAGGCCCTGGAGGCGGCCAGCTCCAGCACGTCCGAGTGGGCGCCCAGCGGGGGGACGGCCGAGCTGAACGCGGCGACCCAGGAGGTCCGGAGGCGGCTTCAGGCTCACGCCACCGCGCTGCAGCGATATACCCAAGATTTCCTTGCGACGCGGGCCGTCGTCCGGGTGAGTCTTCTGGCCTTGGTTGTTTTGCTTTTTTGATTTCTTCCGTGGGGGCGCGTCAGCGCACCCACTGGGTGTAGTTCCCGAGTTCCGAGTCGGCTGCTGAGCAGGCGGCTTGGAATTTACTAGGTCCTGACAGTTATCTTATTCCTGCGTCCTGTCTGATCTTCCAGGAGTACCATAACCAGAGCACCGCCGCCTTCGACACCCGGGCTCAGGAGCTACGCCAGAAGATCGAGGATCTGTCCGACAGCCGGAGTACATGCTCGGTTTTGTTCATATCCTGTGGGGGCGCGTCAGCTCACCCACTGGGTGTAGTCCCCGAGATCCGGGCAGACTACTGAGCAGTCGGGTCGGATATTCCCCAATGACTTCTTCCTTATTGTTTCTTCCATTGTCTTCATGCTTGGAGGGGCCAATGCCGACTTGAGGGAGCAGCTCGTCGGTGCCCAGACCGCCCTTCGCGCCAAGGAGGCCGAGCTCAACGCCTTAGTCCAAGAGCGTGACCGCCTGGCCAAGAAGTTGGCTGACCAGGAGGAGAGCCACAAGGCGGCCCAGAAGGAGGCGCGGGATAGCAAGGCCACCCTCAAAGCTGAGTTCGAGACCGAAGCGGCAGGTTGGGATGAGGCGAAACAGGCGTTGAGCGAGGGTTACAGCCGGATCGAGGATCTGATCGACGGTAAGCCGCCTCCCTTACTCCTTGCTCGCCCACTTGCCCTCTGATCCGTTTTCTGATTTGTGCTGCTTTTGTTCTCTGCGCAGACTACTTCCCCCGCCACTCCGTCGCTGCCACCCAGGCCATCAAGGCCTACCGCGAGGCACGCCGGCAGGCGGGGGTTGAGATCGCGCCGGACGCGAGCCGAACACTTGAGGAGCAGCTCTTGGCGATCCAAGCCCGGCTGCAGCCGGCACAACGCATGCTCCGCCGCCTCCAGCGTGCTGGGGCGCACGTGCTGGCCGCCCTCTAGCCAGGCAAAGAGATTCCCCGCACCCCGAGCCGGACTGCCGACTGGCTGGAGGTGGCAGTTGGCCGCTTTGAGGCCTGGAAGGCCTCCGCTGCTCGATCCGGCGCCAGGCGGGCGCTGGAGTTCGTCCTGGCCTGGTACACCGGGCTGAATTTGGAACAGCTGAGGACTTGGCGGGAGGAGGCTGACGAAGAGCTGGTGGGGGTGCGGCCGGCTATCATCCAGCGTGCTTTGGCTCTTGCCGATTTTACCGACACCAGCGTCTTCGCTCGTGAGGTGGACGACAACGGGGTCGCCCAGCCGGAGGAGTGGTTCGGGCTGAACCCGGCGGAGGGTGAAGACTCGACGGAGGAGATCGCCTCCAGCAATGAAGGTGAAGACAAAGAAGGGAAGGAGGGCGAAGACGTCGAGCCAGCCGGTGAAGCAACCAGCCAGCCTCAGCATGATCGTGCCTCCAGCAATGAGGCGCGTGCTAGCACGCCCTCTGCGGGAGGCGGTGATCATGCTTAGGTTCACCAGCTGTTCACTCCTCCAGCCGGCGCTACTGTCTCCACCGACCTGCCCGACTCGCCAGTCGTTCCCTTGGCTTGATCTGCCGTCCTTGCTTTTCCTGCTTGTTACTCTTTGAACAATTCTTATTAAGCTTGCGCAGTTCCACCCACTGGAGGTGTATTCAAACTATGTTGAATGTTGGTCTTTTCAAGGCCTTTTTGTGTAAATATAATCATGCATGTGTTTGGCTTCCACTCTCGTATGCTTTTCATCCTTAGGCTGTTTCCTTTGCCGCCTACCCCTGATTGCTGCCTTCCCAACCGGCAGCTGCTCTGCAGTCTGTGGCCAAGGAAGGACTCGGCTATGTTTTTTAGGGAAGGCAAGTACTCGAGCTTTCTTAGATTGTAGCGAAGTGAATGGAAACCGGCCGGCCGGCTACTCTT
Source organism: Aegilops umbellulata (assembly GCA_032464435.1). Classification (NCBI taxonomy): domain Eukaryota; kingdom Viridiplantae; phylum Streptophyta; class Magnoliopsida; order Poales; family Poaceae; genus Aegilops; species Aegilops umbellulata. Next base: position 596,152,381 of record CP136058.1, on the reverse strand, counting down.
GTAGTCGGTCAGCAATGGGAAAAGGCCGGCTTTTGTTATATTAGTCCGTTAGTCCCTAGCCATTTTTCGTGTGGGCGTCCTTTCCTGCCTTTGGCTCTTGCCAGCCGGACAGCCGATTCTTCGAACTGCGACTTTTGGCAAGAGAGGGCTTTGGAGCCGGCACATTACTTGTCTGACCGCGGGTAGGACTTCTAATATAACTTAAGGCGGCCAGTCCCCGGGCCGACTTAGTCAAACCCGGTGCCGGACGAGAGAAGTGAATGTAATGAAATAATCATAAGAATGATCTTCATTCGTAGATGAAAGATGGCAGTCCCCGAGTTCTCCTCGGGCGGCCTATTGTCTCGTACTTAGTACAAAAGTTAGCGTGATACATACTGCATTTCAACTGTAAAATCTTCGGAGGAGGTTGGCATTCCATGGTCGTTCCGACTCCTTGCCGGAGTCGTCTCTCTTTCGTGCCTTCGGCTTCTGTGCGTCGATCAGGTAGTAGGAGTCGTTTCCTAGCGCTCTTCTTATGACGAAGGGGCCTTCCCAAGGGGCCGAGAGCTTGTGCTGGCCGACTGTTCGCTGGATCAGCCGGAGCACAAGGTCGCCCTCTTGGAAGGATCTTGGCTTGACCTTCCGGCTGTGGTAGCGACGCAAACCCTGCTGGTAGACGGCGGACCAACTGAGGGCTAACAGCCGGCTTTCTTCCAGCAGGTCGACGCCGTCTTCTCGTGCTTCCTTGGCCTCCGCCTCCGTGTACATGGTCACCCAAGGCGAGTCGAACTCGATGTCGGTTGGGATGACCGCCTCGGCACCATATACGAGGAAGAAAGGAGTGAAGCCAGTTGACCTGTTTGGATAGTGCGCAGACTTTAGAGGACGGCCGGCAGCTCATCGAGCCAGTAGCCGGCCGAACGCTCCAGTGGCACGACCAGTCGGGGCTTGATGCCGGAAAGGATGAGGCCGTTGGCTCGTTCGACTTGGCCGTTTGACTGTGGGTGGGCAACGGACGCTAAGCCCAGTCGGATGCCCTGCGTCGCGCAGAAACGTGCCAATGCTCCCTTGGAAAAATTCGTGCCGTTGTCGGTGATGATGCTGTGCGGCACGCCGTACCGAGTTGTTATGTGTGCGATGAATGTCATGGCAGTCGGCCCATTCAGCTTTTTGATCGGCTTTGCTTCGATCCACTTGGTGAACTTGTCCACGGTGACAAGCAGATGTGTCATGCCGCCGCGCGCTGTCTTGAATGGGCCCACCATGTCCAAACCCCAAACGGCAAAGGGCCAAGTGAGGGTATGCCGAAGCCGGCAGGTGTTGCTTGGAGCTGAAGACTTGGCACCCTTTGCAATGCTTGACTAATTCCTTGGTGTCGTCCAAAGCAGTCGGCCAAAAGAATCCATGGCGGAAAGCTTTGGAGACTATTGATCTTGAGGCCGCGTGGTGGCCGCACTCACCTTGGTGGATGTCTCTGAGGATTGCTATGCCCCTCTCTTGTTCAACGCATCGCTGGAAGACTCCAGTGACGCTGCGCCTGACGAGCTCTCTGTTGACGATTGTGTATGCTCCGGCTCGGCGTTGGACTTGTCTTGCCTCTGTCTCGTCAGCCGGTAGTTCTTGGTTTGTCAGGAAGTTGAGGATGGGCTGGGCCCATGATGGAGCTGTAACTTCTTCTATTGCCAACGTGGCTACTGCGACCAGGGTGGGTGGGCTGGGTTGTGAAATGCTGGAGTCGGCCGCCGCCTGCTGTGCTGGTGCAGTCCCCGAGCCGGGTTTAGAAGTCCCCGGGTCGGGTGCGACTACGGAAGTCCCCGAGCCGCCTGCTGAAGTCCCCGCGCCGCCTGCTTGGCTCTTCAAGCCGGATCCGGCAGCATCGGGGCTAGGCGGCACGAAGATGGAATCGGATTCTGGAGGCGGCTTGATAGACGGCTTGAGGAGGCGTTGCAAAGAGACGCCGGTTGGTATTGCCTGCCGAGTGGAGCCTAATCGAGCCAGGGCATCTGCTGGCCCTTTGTCGGCTTGTGGTACATGGAGGAACTCGCATCCTTCAAAGTACCCGCTGATCTGCTGGACGAGGAAGCGGTAGCTTGCCATGTTTGCGTCCTTGGCGTCCCAATCGCTGGATGATTGCTGGATTATCAAGTCTGAGTCGCCGTAACACAGGATCCGGCATATGCCGAGCTCTTTGGCAAGCCGAAGCTCCTGTACAAGCGCCTCATACTCGGCCACGTTGTTAGAGGCGGCAAAGTGAATTTGCAGCGTGTATCTGAGCTTGTCGCCTTTGGGGGAGGTGAGGATGACGCCGGCTCCCAAGCCGGTGAGCATCTTGGACCCGTCGAAGTGCAGGCGCCAGTGAGTGGAGTCGGGAGCTGGCGGCAGGTACTGGGCCTCGGCCCAGTCGACGAGGAAGTCAGCCAATGCTTGGGACTTGATGGCGGTGCAAGGCTGGTAGAAGATCATGTAAGGGGCCAGCTCGATGGCCCATTTCGCCACCCGTCCGGATGCATCCCGGCTGCCTATGATCTCGGCGAGCGGGGCGGTGCATACGATCGTGATGGGGTGCTCTTGGAAATAGGGCTTTAGCTTCTTGGCGGCAAAGTACACGCCGTAGCACATCTTCTGGTAGTGCGGGTAGTTCTGCTTCAAGGTAGACAGAACCTCGCTCAAATAGTACACCGGCCTCTGGACCGGCTGGGCTCGGCGCTCTTCTGGGCGCTGGACTACGATGACGGTGCTGACCACCTGGCTGGTTGCAGCAATGTAAAGGAGCATGGGCTCTTTCTCAGTCGGCGCCGCAAGGACAGGCGGCGTGGTCAGCATCTTCTTCATCTCATGAAAGGCTTGGTCGGCTTGGTCGTTCCACTCGAAGTGAGTGGTCTTCTTCATGAGGCGGTAGAGGGGGAGAGCCTTCTCTCCGAGCCGGCTGATGAAGCGGTTCAGGGAAGCCAAGCATCCGGTGAACTTCTAGACGTCTCGAAGCTTGGTGGGAATCACCATTCTCTCAATGGCCTTGATCTTCACTGGGTTGCATTCGATGCCGCGTTCGGATACCAGGTAGCCTAGGAGCTGGCCGGCTGGCACTCCGAACATGCATTTCTCGGGGTTGAGCTTGATCCGGAATCGGCACAGGTTCTCGAATGTTTCCTTGAGGTCATCCAACAAGGTGTTGCGCTTCTCCGTGTTCACCACAATGTCGTCCACGTAGACGTGGGCATTCCTGTCGAGCTGCTTGAGGAGGCACTTCTGCATGCAACGCTGAAAAGTGGGACCGGCATTTCTCAAGCCGAATGTCATAATCAGGTAGCAGAAGGCTCCGAATGGCGTGATGAAGCCGGTCTTCAGGCGGTCGGCCGGGTCCAACTTTATCTGGTGGTACCCGGTGTAAGCATCCAAAAAACTCAGCAGCTCGCATCCGGCTGTGGAGTCTATCACTTGATCTATCCTTGGCAGGGCAAAAGGATCTTTGGGGCAGGCCTTGTTGAGGCTCGTGTAGTCTATACACTTGCGCCACTTGTTGTTCTTCTTCAGCACGAGGACCGGGTTGGCGAGCCACTCCGAAAAAAAACTTCCATAATGAAGCCGGGGCTAGAAGCCGGACTATCTCTTCTCCTACAATCCTTTCTTTTCCTCCGATAGTCGGCGGAGGGGTTGTTTGACCGGTTTTGCACCTTCTCGGACGTGTAATTTGTGCTCGGCGAAATCCTTCGGAACATCCGGCATGTCCTTGGGGGACCATGCAAAGATGTCCCGATTCTCACTGAGGAAATCGGCGAGCTCGACTTCCTATTTGCTGCTTAGGTTTGCCCAAATGACAGCAAACCTTTCCGGGTGCTCGGAGTCAAGAGGTATCTTCTTCGTTTCCTTGGCCGGCTGGAAGGAACCTTGGGCATCACATTCTTTGGGATCGGGGGACAGGGTCGGCTGCTTGCCGACTATGGCCACGATCCGGTCCAACTTCTTCTTCTCCTCGGCAATCACAAGGGACTCGGCCAGCCGGCTGCTGGCTGCTGCGCACTCAGGTGATTTCTTGTAATCGCTGACTATGGTGATGATGCCCTTGGTGCTCGGCATCTTCATCTTGAGGTAAGCATAGTGAGGAACAACCATGAACTTGGCCAAGGCAGGTCGGCCAAGCAGTGCGTGGTAGGAGCTCGCAAGGTCCACCACCTCAAACCAGATGGCCTCCCTGCGGAAATGATCCTTGTCCCCAAAGAGGACATCAATCTTGATCTTGCCAATGGGGGCACAGGACAGGCCGGGTACGATGCCGTGGAACACAGTCCGGGTAGGCGTGAGCTGCTTCGTCTTGACGTTGAGCTTCTTCAGGGTGTCAAGGTACAGGTTGTTGATGCTACTCCCGCCGTCTATCAACACGTGGGAGAAACGGGCTGCGCATCTGTATGTTGCAAGGGTGGCATCCAGAACCAGTGCATAAGAGCCGGGAGATGGCATCACCTCTGGGTTGTCGGCCCGGCTCCAAGTGATGGGTTTTTCTGAACAGTGCATGTGCTCGGAGGGGTTGGCGGCAACCACGTTGACTTCCTGGTGCTCTCGGCGCCTGCTACACCGGTCTTCAGGCTGGCTCATGAAGATGACATAGGCGGCATGCTCGTCGGGGAATTCGTCGTGCACGGCTCCGACTGCTAGCTGAGCGGCCGGCTGCTGCGGAGCCCGAGGCGGCGGACCAGCAGGTGGATGCGGCACGAGTCCTTCGCCCTTGGAGATTCGGGTGAGCCAGTGGCACTTCCGGGTTGTGTGGTTGGACGGCTTCGCGCCGCTGTGGAACTTGCATGGGGCGTCAAGGGTTTGCTCGTAGAAGAAGGCCGGCTGCCAAGCCGGCCTGCCACCTTTCTGCTTCTTTGGTGTGGGCCGCCCTTCGGGCTGCTTGCCCTCGACCGTGGCCACCTGCTGACTGGTGGAAGGCGGCATGGGGCCCTTGCGTTTGTGGTCGTTTTGGTACGGTCGTCGGCCGGAATCCCCAGCCGGTGTCTTGGGCGCCGGGTTGAGTACCTTCCCGGACGCGTCAACCCGAAGTTCAGTCTTCATTGAGGAGTCAGCGGTAGCGTACTTGTCCGCTATGACCAGAAGCTCGTCGAGGGTAGTCGGCTCGTCGCAGAGGAGCTTGTGCTTGAGGAGGGTGCCCTCTCGGCACCCGGCTGTGAAGTATTCGATGGCTTGCACCTCGTGCACTCCTTCGCAAGAGTTGCGGAGCTCGGCCCAACGCGTGAGGTAGTCGCGAGTGGACTCGGCGGGGCCTTGCACACACAAGGAGAGCTGTCTGGGCTTGGGAGCCCGCTTGTAGGTGCTGGCGAAGTTGCGGACGAAGGCTTCTGTGAAGTCTAGCCAGCTGTTGGCGTTGTATGGCTTGAGGCTATTGAGACAGGTCCGCGTCGTGCCTTGGAGCATGAGGGGCACGTACTTCACGGCAACGCGCCTGTTGCCGTTCGCGATGCGTGCTGCGGTGGAGTAGTCGATCAATCAATCTTCTGGCTTCACGGAGCCGTTGTACTTGGGCGTGTCTCTTGGGAGCGAGAACCCTTTGGGGAAGGGCTCATCGCGGATGCGGGGGCCGAAACAAGGCAGGCCGACATCATCTTCTTCTTCTAGCGCCAGGGATCGCCCTAGGCAGTCGATCCGATGGCGGGCGTCGTTCTCACCGACTCCTTCGCGGCGACCTAGTCGGCCGCTGAGAGTCGGATGCGTGACAGGCGGTGGGGTGGGATACCTTTCCCCATGAGGCGGAGACGGAGACGGGTTGCCCCGCCGCTCCACGGCTCGAGGGTGGCCTTCTGCGTCTCGCTCGATGGAGATCCGAGTTCGTCTTCGGCTGGCAGCCGGCTCTTTCTCGTGTCGCGCGCGGGTTTTACCGGCAGTCGGCGTCCGGGACATCGCGCCGTGCTCTCAGCGCGGTGGAGGGCTTTCCTCGCGGGCGTCGGCTTCGTGCCGCTGCGCGGCTGCATCGATTAGCTGCTGGATGCGTCTGGTCATGTAGGGGAGATCCTCGGCCCCCAGTCCATCCAGCTCGTCTATGGCCGCCTGGGCGGCGCGCAGGTTCTCGAGTGGGGTGGCATAGACTGGGCGGTCGACTCCAAGCATGTCGGCGATGACAGCGCCACGCTGTCTGACGACGCCGACTCGGCTCGGCCCGCCAGGAGGTGGCGTGCCGAATGCAGCGTGGTCGACCTCGCGCTGGTGGGCCTCGGTGAGGCGTCTCACGGAAGCTAGCTTCCGGCCGTCCGCGAGGAGGGCGAGGCGGCGAGCCTCCAGTGCTTCGGCGTCGGCATCGGCCGGGAGGGGGACGGATAGGTCGTGGATCGCCGCTTGCGGGGCGTCGTGGGCGTTCTCGCCAGAAGCGCCGCCGTGGCTGATGACCATCACCTCGGCGGTGGCAACGTCACAGACATCGGCTCGGGGAAGCGGGTCGTCGTAGATCACGACGTTGGTGGGGAAGGCGTCGGGCGAGGCCATGTCGGAGTCGACAGGCATTGGATCGGTGGAGCCAACGGACTCCTGGTCCATAGCAGGCTCGCTGGAGACATGGAGCTGGCCAAGGAGGTTGACGAGGTGGTCGGTGCCCGTGTCGAAGGCGGGCTCGTCGGAGATGAGGGCCTCGCCAAGGGGATCGGCAAGGTCACTTGCTGCGCAAGCGTTGGTGACGCCTTGCAGCGCGACGTGGCAAGCGCCATCGGGCGTGCCGGGCTGGCTACACTCGCTAGGAAGGAAGAGGGTTCCCGTCCAGAGCAGGTCTCTGGACGACGGTGCACCTGGCCCCACGGTGGGCGCCAAATGTCGGGTGGTTGGTGCGACATATGCCAACGGGTGGCCTATCTGTGTGGGAGCCAGTAAGACGTCGCCGGTGCCTGGAAGTGGGATAAGGCGAAGACATGCACGCCGGCGGATCTTACCCAGCTTCAGGGCTCTCCGTGGAGATAACACCCCTACTGCTGCTTTGCGGGTCTCTGCATGATCACTCGAAGAACAAGTAGCTACAAGGTGCTCCTGGAGCTGTTTGGCGAGAGGAAGAAGAAGGGCAAGGCTAGCTCTACTCTTCCCTCTATGTGTAGTAAAACCTAGATGAGAACAACCCTTTGCATGGGTGCCCAGGGGGTTTATATAGGCCTACCCCCCGGGGGTACAATGGTAATCCGGCTAGGCGCGGGTCCCAACCGTCAGTGTCTACGCTCGCCGGCTTCTGCGCCGGCTGCTGGGGCCCGCCGGCTGGTGGGCCCCACCGGCTGCCGGCATCTTGGCCGACAGGAAGGCCCTACTGCCTAGGGCCCTGTCGGCGGCCGATTACTGTTGCCTCAATCCTGATGATGAGGGCTTTATCGAGGTAAGCGTGGCTACAGCGCCGCCGCCTGGCGGGCGATCGCTGTAGCCTCACGTCGTCTTGTCTTCTTAATGGGGCGCCCTCTTCGAGGGAAGGAGCATGCCGGCTTGGGAAAGCGGGCCATGTCTTGGGCCGACTTGGGGAGGCCTGGCCGCCTTCGGATGTTTCTCTACCCAAAGGGGCCCACCGCCCGTGGGCCGCGCTGACAGCCCGCCGTGGATGGCGCCATGGTCACATGGCAACAATGCCGCGCCGGACGGGTCAGGGCTACCCCATACGGCGCAATGTGCCAAGCGTGCTCCGGGTTTCGGGGGTGGCAGGCTTTACTGTAGCCACGTCCCGTCCCATCACTGTTATGTGGTTGCGGGGCCTCGAGGTTATGATCTTGACCGCGTCGTGGGAGCCGGCTTCTTGGAGTCGGCCTTCTCGGGGCCGGCTTCTCGGAGCCGGCCCTCCCGCGGATTTCTTCATGAGGGTTAAGGCCGGGCCGCCTTTCGACAGTCGGCCTGAGAGGCAGCCGGCAGGTGGAAGGCGGCCCCACGTCTTGGTTTCTTGGAGGCCGGATTGGCTCGTAATTTTTTCTGAAGTGCCAAGGGGAGCCGGCTAGGCTACCCGTGGTCATTTACCCCGACAAGTTTAAACTTCCAGATCTGACCTAATGGCCAGGGGCGTAGCTTTCGATCTGCTCTAGATGGCCAAGCGAATTGGCCCGCAGTGCGAAGCCGCCAAAGACGAAGATCTGTCCAGGGAGAAAAGTCTCACCCTGGACTGCATCGCTATTGATGATCGGAGGAGCCATCTGGCCTAAAAGCGATGACATGGATGAACTCTCAATCAAAGCACCAATGTCGGTGTCAAAACCGGCGGATCTCGGGTAGGGGGTCCCGAACTGTTCGCCTAGGCGGATGGTAACAGGAGACAAGGGACACGAAGTTTTACCCAGGTTCGGGCCCTCTTGATGGAGGTAAAACCCTACGTCCTGCTTGATTAATATTGATGATATGGGTAGTACAAGAGTAAATCTACCACGAGATCAAGGAGGCTAAACCCTAGAAGCTAGCCTATGGTATGATTGTTATATGTTGTCCTACGGACTAAAACCCTCCGGTTTATATAGACACCGGAGAGGGTTAGGGTTACACAGAGTCAGTTACAATGGTAGGAGATCTACATATCCGTATCGCCAAGCTTGCCTTCCACGCCAAGGAAAGTCCCTTCCGAACACAGGACGGAGTCTTCAATCTTGTATCTTCATAATCCTGGAGTCCGGCTGAAGGTATAGTCCGGCTATCCGGACACCCCCTAATCCAGGACTCCCTCAAGGCTGGTTTATACTTCCGCTGCGGGAGCCGCCATATGCTCCTCCGTACGGAGAGAGCGTTCGGTGTTTCCATTGACCGTAATGACTCCTCGAGGGCCTGGCATCTTGAGCTTGAGGTATGCGTAATGCGGTACCGCATTGAACTTGGCAAACGCGGTTCGCCCGAGCAGTGCGTGATAGCCACTACGGAACGGGACTATGTCGAAGATTAATTCCTCGCTTCGGAATTTATCCGGAGATCCGAAGACCACTTCAAGTGTGACTGAGCCTATACAGTTGGCCTCTACACCTGGTATGACGCCTTTAAAGGTCGTTTTAGTGGGTTTAATGCTCGAAGGATCGATGCCCATTTTCCGCACTATATCCTGATAAAGCAGGTTCAGGCTGCTGCCGCCGTCCATGAGGACTCGAGTGAGGTGAAATCCGTCAATGATTGGGTCAAGAACCAATGCAGTGAATCCGCCGTGACGGATGCTAGTGGGGTGGTCCCTTTGATCAAAAGTGATCTGGCAGGAGGACCATGGGTTGAACTTCGGGGCGACTCGCTCCATCGCGTATACGTCCCTTAACGCACGCTTCCGCTCCCTCTTGGGGATGTGGGTTGCGTATATCATGTTCACCGTCCGCACTTGTGGGGGGAATCCCTTCTGTCCACTACTGTTCGGCGGCCGGGGCTCCTCCTCGTCGTCGCTATGTAGCCCCTAATCTTTGTTTTTGGCATGTAACTGTTGGAAATATGCCCTAGAGGCAATAATAAAAGGATTATTATTATATTTCCTTGTTCATGATACTTGTCTTTTATTCATGCTATAATTGTGTTATCCGGAAATCGTAATACATGTGTGAATACATAGACACCAACATGTCCCTAGTAAGCCTCTAGTTGACTAGCTCGTTGATCAACAGATAGTCATGGTTTCCTGACTATGGACATTGGATGTCATTCATAACGAGATCACATCATTAGCAGAATGATGTGATGGACAAGATCCAATCCTAAGCATAGCACAAGATCGCATACTTTGTTTGCTAGAGCCTTTTTGTGACACTCCAAAAAAATTTATTTAATTTTCAACAAAAACTTTGTTGGTTTTGAAGAAGGTCATTTAAATCCTTTCAAAAACCTCCCTCTCTCCCAAAACATTTTCCCTGGCTAGGATTTTCTTCAACTCTGGTGATTGATTGTTAAAAAATATTATCTGATGGTTCCCTTCTCAAATATATTTTTGGAAAGTATTAATTTTCTTTTAAAGAAAACCCTAGAAGTTTTAAGTCTTCTCTTATATTGAAACCACCCATGGTTTTACCATGTCTCTGTGGTTAAACCTTATCAAAAACCCTCCATCCACTTTGAAACAATTTAAATTCTCTGTTCCAACAAGTCCAACCCATTTTTTAATTCTATTTCATTTATTTTATCTCCCAAATCATTTGAGTCAATTATTTTGAGCCTAAGTGATTTTCAAAGCAAGTACCTTATTGCTTTTGAGTTTTGATCTCAAACCAACTCCTCTGGATAGTCCTTAGCACCCACAACCCAGAACCATCAAGATCCACTCTTCCTCTTTTCAAATTTTTCAAATTTCAGCCTTTGCAAGTTTGGACCAGATTTGCAAAATTTGGTGAAATTCATATCTCCTCTTCTCCAAAAATTCCACCAAAATTCAGGCAGCCCTCAGATGCAATGAGAGGCCACCCCACCAAGAATCATCTCAAGGAGAACCTCCCACACACCAGAATCATTCTGTCGAACACCTGGCCAACACTGTTTCTATGCAAATTCAGAGTTTTAGAACTTCAGTGTCGTTTCTTCGTCAGTGTTCAGTCACCTGTCAACAGTGCGCCCTGGCGCGTTGCGCACGGCCTCCTCCCGGGCCAGAGTACCGCACGCCCTCTTGGACGGGTGCAGGCGTCAGTGGCGGCGAGCATCGCCGGAGTTGGCAGCTTCTGCCATGGCAAAGCCACCCGTGGCGGCCAACAGAAGACAGCGCCAGCTCGGAACGCCGTTCGGCGCCGCCCAACACTCCCCTCCCCTCCGCGTGACCTCATGCACACCAGCGCACCTTGCAGCACCGTCGCCGTGGCCCGGCAAGCACTGAGCATGCTCTCTGCCGACGACGGGCCCGCGTCGCCCCGTTCCGTCGAAACCCACTCAAAGCTCTTAATGCAAGTTCGTTTAGCGTCTGAATGGGACCAGTAGACCTCCACGACGACGCCCAACTCCCTAATCTTCCCCGACCAAGCTCTGCGCCACCATAATCTTCGCCGGAAAACTCCGTTCACGGCCACCGCTTCGGATCGCCTATAAAAAGAGGCCCCGAGCTCGCTCTCGAGCACGCACCACCACTGCACCCCGCCAACACCCCGCCAAGCCACTGGAAGAGCCTCGAGGGGCCCTTCTTCCTTAACTCCGGCCACCTCCGTCCGCTTCGGGCTCCGGCAGCGTTCTCTCTGGTGAGAGCGCCTCCACCGCCCTAGACTTGCCCGTAGCCTCCTGACACCTCTAGGAGACTAACCCCCACTTCAATTTGACCTCCGCAGCACTCACAGGCGAGATCCAACACTACCCGAACCACCGTCCGCCGGAGCAAGGGCCGCCGTCGATGTAGAGCTCGCTGGCGACCACCACCACCACCCACTAACGCGGAAGGACGCGCTGAGCTCAGAGGTACCACCCGATCCCCTTGCCTCGCCGTGGATTGCCGCCGGCGACCACCGCAGGTCTCGGGCACCGACGAGCTCTGCCTCCTCGTTTGAATTTTCAAACCTAACGGGTGGGACCCGCCTGTCAGCCTCTCTATTCTTTTAAATGAACCGTTTTCTGAAAGCGCCTTCTGCCAAAATACGTCTCCCTTCTGGGCCGGCGTATTCTCAAACGAAATGTTTTCTGTTTTATAAATTGAACCCTGAGAAGTTTCTGTTTCATTACAAAAAGTCCCTGGATTAAAACTCTTATAACTTTTGAACAGAGAAGTATTTTTGATTCATTCTTTTTCTGTCCTTTTCAAAATTTAGTCTAGTTTTTTATCGGATTTATTTGAAAAATATTTGTGATACTTTTGTGCACTTCACGGTATTTATGTTAGCGCGTATGTTACTTTATACCGTAGATACCAAAGAAGGTGATGGAACCGCGAACTTCACCAAGCTAGGCTCCGACTACTCTGAACCAGGAAAGCATGTTTGAAATTTTGATATGATGAGTGTCTCTGCATGTTTGTATTAAATAGTTTCATGGCATGTTTATGAGCATCTTGATGAATGTCATATTACATGCAAGTTGAAGCAAGTGAGTTTTGAAAATCCACAAGTTGTTGGATGTGAGTTTGCATGGCCATGTGATGGCATGAGAATGGGTAAGATGGCAGTGTTGTAGCATGACAGTCTTATGCCAGACTATTTGACTTCAGTGTCAACCTGTATCGGTCCAGTTCCCATCCAATTCCCTTTTTCCGTACTACCACACATTTTCCGCAAGGGATATGGCTTAGTAAGTTGCAAACCGCTTTCCTGGTACACACCAAATCGAGAGGCCGGGATGAGGGTTCCATGGCCCTGGATTAAAGCCTATCATCCGGTCAGGGGGCATGGGTGTTTTCGGTTGGGACCGAGAGGGGGGCACCCCTTAGAGCGCGCGTATATAAATTTGATCCCATGCTATTCGAGATTATGATCTCCCCGTCTCAAAGTTTTTCTTGGACGCTGTCTAGGGTGATTCCTTGCAACGTGAGGTGGGCTGGGTGTGTACTGGTTAGCTGTGTTTCTTCCGAAATACCGTAAACGGAACTAGTCCTTCGTGACTACGGAAATCCGTTGGTTGTGGGCATTTTAGTACAACTCTGCAGATTCAAAATTCCTTTGAATCATCTCATCCATGTCCAAGTTCTGTGTTTATCATATCCTGACAAGTGACAATTTTGGTGACAGAAACTCCGGTGAGCCACATGAGTGTTAAGTCCGGTAAATGATTATTTCTATGGATGTACTAACCCGTTTATTATCATGAGTTGAATATTTTCCTGTGGGCACTTTTCTTGGAAGATAACAGTTACGAATAATGAAATTAAGCCCCTTCTGCGATGTCGCTCAGACGTCCGATTGTGGTATACTTGTTATTTATTTTCAATATAAGCCCTCTCTGTGATGTCTCTTAGACGTTCGACTGTGGCAGTATTATTATTTAATTTCAATACAAGCCCTTTCTGCGATGTCGCTTAGACGTCCGACTGTGGCAGTATTATTATTTACTTTCAATACAAGCCCTTTCTGCGATGTCGCTTAGACGTCCGACTATGGCAGTATTATTATTTACTTTCAATACAAGCCCTTTCTGCGATGTTGCTTAGACGTCCGACTGTGGCAGTATCGTTATTTACTTTCAATATAAGCCCTTTCCGCGATGTCGCCCCGACGTCTGACTGTGGCACGCATGTCTTTTACTTTTAGTTTAAGCCCTTTACGTGGTGTCGCTCAGACCCCCGACTGCGGCATGATTTTATTTATTTGTTCACCCTTTGAGGTGTCGCTTCAGACACCCGATCGATTTTCAGTTATATTGTTGGGTTTTCAGGCGGACTATCGCCGACTCCCTTTTTATTTAACTTGTTTACTAAATTGAATGTGCACTGTTAAATTACTCATGTCACATTCATGCATGCATTTGTTATATATATTGTCTGAACTGTCTTGCGAGTACTTTCAAAGTACTCACCTGGCTTGTTGATTTGGCCAGATGCTGACGAAGGCGATCTCATGGATGAAGAGTTCGATAGCGAGTCCGATGCCTAGAGGAGTCCCAGTCAGTCTCGTGCGACCCTAGATTTGGTCATTGTACTATAACCGCTTCCGCTACCCAAATAAATTCATCAAGCATTACCTTGACGCTCGATGAGCTGCTAGTTTAGGAGTCATATTATCCACTCCCACTGTGTTATTCCACCACCCCTTTTATCTCGAGTCAGTAGTATGCCACCACACCATTGTGTCATATCCGCCTTTATGTATAATTATTGGCGTGCTTGTAATAAATTGTTGAGCATCCCAGCTCGACCCCTTTAAATTATATTAATGCTACTGGTTTATTGTATCAAGATTTTGTCTACCAGTCTGGAGGATATTTTGCTCATACTGGAATAAATAGATCGGTTTCTCAACAAGCATTTTGTTGAAAAATCGGTCGTGGCAAGCTTGGTACCAGAGCCACGCTGACTGTAGGAAGCCACTAGGTGCGTTCGCTAATCGGTTATTAGCATAATAGGGCTTATTCCTATTTTTGTTGCAAATATAGTCATTTTCTGACAGTCAGCATAAATTTATGATCTAACCATTCAGAATTTTTGCCTACTTTTGTAGATGGCTGACAACAGCTGCGAGTCACAGTTGTTCGCTAACGTGCCCGATGGGTTCGTCAAGCTCCTCACCTTCATCGTTCAGGTCGCGATGGGGCCATCTATGCGCCCAGTCTTCACACTCTACCAGCACAAGGTCAACGACAGTCTGACCATGCACCAGGCCACGGTGCAATTCAAGGGAGGGCGTGTTGAGTTATGCCGCTTCCGGTACTTGGGAAGTGCCATGCCTATGGAGAAGCATGCTATGCAGATGGCAGCCCGCGAGGCGATAGCTCGTCTCAGGGATGTCCTTCCCTCGACGAAGACTCGTCGTTACCGCTACCTTCCATGCCACGTGCCATACACCTGCCACTATGCGTTCTCTTGCCCCAAAGGAGAATGAGACGAGGCTTTCGAGATGCTTATTGAGTACCTCCGGGCTCTAGAGGCAGCCTTCGACAACCTGGTGGACGACTTCGTGGCTGCCCGCATGGACTCAGTCCATGGTTGTGCCACCAACAGGAGGGAGCTCCTGAACACCGCACCGCCACTGATTTTCTTCTCATCCTCAGCATCTTATGCACCTGCTGCTCGACGCCTGCCTACCACCGAAGAGTTCAACCAAGTCATTGCGCCCACTCCAGCCCGTACTGCACAACCCTTTGCGCCCACTCCTGTTCGTGTTGCTCCACCTATGGTACCCGCTCCATCTACTCGGTGCGGCACTACACTTCTGGAGCATATTAGCGAGGAGGAGGTCGAGTCCCTAGCCTCACTACGCCTCACCCTCGGCAGGGCAAAGGACACTAGTAGAAAACCGGCCTTTTGTCCCGGTTCATAAGGGCCTTTAGTCCCGGTTCCCAAACCGGGACTAAAGGGTCATTACTAATACCCTCACCCTTTAGTCCCGGTTCAAACCAGAACCGGGACAGATGGGCCTCCACGTGGCCTGTGCGCCGAGGCCAGGCAGGAGGGCCTTTGGTCCCGGTTGGTGGCACCAACCGGGACCAATAGACCTCCACACGTCAGCATTTCTGTGGCTGGGGTTTTTGGTTTTTTTAAGGGGGGGGGTTGGGGGTTTTGGGGGGTTAATTTAGGTATTTCATATATTGTGTTAGATAGCTAATTAATAGAGAGAAGTGTCCTCTCTTATGTCCGTGCTTGGTCGACGCTACGTACTATACATACGTATAGAGAGGACTAGGCATGCTAACTTGCTAGTAAGCAAACGAAGGAAACAGAAGATCGTCATGAACATATATGCATACAGAGAGAAGTGATATCGACCACCTCTCCTTCTCCGAGAGATTGGTCGAACAACAAGTTCTCGTATATCTATCGTCCGACACTACCGGCTACATATATACAATAATTATCTTTTGCAAATATAATCTCCTAAATTATGGACGCATGGTCCACATAGTATTCTCCGTCTTCAACGATCACATGGTCAAGAAAGAATGCCGCCAATTCCTCTTGAATTGTTTGCATGCGATCTGGTGCTAGGAGTTCATTTCGCATCCGAAACATCTAATTTGAAGAAGGGGGTCAATACATACATACATATATATATATATATATATATATATATATATATATATATATATATATAAATGAATGAAACTCAACACAAATGATGGTAATAAAATAAAATTGTGAATACTGTTATTTACGCACTTCATATTGTTCGTCAGTGTACCCGCCCCGCTCACAGGTCGTGTGGCGGATGGACTCGCAGACGTAGTATCCACAGAAATCATTCCCTTGTTCCTGCCACAACCACTTTACAAGAAATAGAGGTCAATCAAACAGATAAGCAAGAATGCCAAATGGTATTGATGAAACTAGCGCTTGAATCAATAGCTAGGAGACGCGCGGAACATGGTACTATAGTACTTACTTTCGGGTATCTAAATTCCAGTTCCTTCGGCAGTCCCGGGGATTGTGTGCTGAATTTTCTCCAAACCCTGCCAGACAAAAGAAAACAATTACTTGATATCAGGAAATGAACAAATTTGCTGATATGGTGGATAATGATCGATTTAACTTACTTCTTGAGGATTTCAGTCATCTCCGCATACTCCCGGGGATTTTTTCGTGTCGAGTCCAAGACAGTTACTACTCCCTGCTCAAGCCTAATCTCCAGGAGAATATAGTGGAAAACTGCGCACGCATGCATAACTCATCAATTACATTACTATAACCTGGACTAATATATAAGGGAAACCGAATATGCACAAGACAACACTCACTTGAAGTTGTAAGGAAAGAGTATTATATCTTTGTGTTCATTTATTTTGAATGATCGTAGCAAGTTGGCCTCGGTTTCTGCGGCATGATCTTTAACCTGAACTGCATCTATGAGATTTGTGTTAATGAACCCAATATCACTGATTTGTCTTTTCTTCAATTCGGCGATCTTCATTCTGCATAATATAGTGAGGTTAATTATAAATACATGCAATGAAAGAGCTGAGCTATATAAAGAGACTTAATGACAGAAGTAGTAGTACTTACAAACAGTAGCAGGTGACTGTTGCTTTATCGAGGGCCAATTGACTGAAAAATTGAAAGAACTCCTCAAATGGAACATGCAACAGTTCAATTCCGACGAGGTCATGCTCCTTTTTAACTTTCATATACAAAGTATTCCTCCCCCCATACTCTGTGCAGGTTTTCATGTACCAATCATGCAATCTTCGCATCATCGTTGATAGAGATCTTTCATCTTTGACGAGAGGCTTCCCGTACTCGTATCTGTGTATCTGCACGTCCAGGAAATCATAATGTACATCATCGGGCAGGTAATCGTCAAGATTGTTATAACCGGGCACCATCCTCGGATCGATGCTAGGCACCTTGAGCGGGGGGCACGATTACTTTGCTTGTTCGCCGAGCTGGGCAATTTGTTTCCCAGCTCGTCGTTCTTTCAGCCTTTGTTCACTGACTGTACTTCCCGACCGCTCCGCTTCGGCCCATGTCTTTGCAATAATGCGCTCATAGTTGCCTTTCGGCGGAGACTTGGGTGGTTTTGCCAGGGCAGCCAGAGTGCGCTTCACTTTCACCGAATCTACCTTTTTCTCCGGAGGTGGATGTCTCTGTGCTTTCAACCCTTGAAACCAGTCATCCTTCTCGGTTCGCGCGATCCTCGCGTTCTCCTCCGGGGTCCTCTCATATGGTAACTTCTCTAGAGTCTTCAGAGAAGGACCGAATCTGCATTTTCTCCCGCCTCTGGCTGTACTGCTAGACGCCGGCAGAGCAGACAGAGCGGCAGTCTTCTTGACTTGCTTACGAGGCGGAGGAGAAGGACTACGACGCGCCGGAGCAGCTGCCGGAGCGGCGGCGGGTCTCTTCCGCCCTTACTGACGAGGCAGAGAAGGAGTAGGCTGGCTGCTCGGGCGCGCCGGCGCAGGCAGAGAAGGAGGCGGAGTGCCGCCACGTGCCGGAGAAGGAGCCGGCCGAGGGCCCTGATCGTCACTCGCCGTAGGAGGAGGCGGTGGAGGAGGCGGAGTGCCCTGACTCGCCGGAGGAGGAGGAGGAGGCAGAGGCGTCCAGTTTGGACGGTTGATGAGCTCCTTCCGCCATAGGCATGGAGTCTGCAGAGCAGAACCCAGCCGAGTCTCCCCTTCTCCGGTAGGGTGGTCAAGCGGGAGGTCCTCAAATCCCTCCGTTATTTCATCCACCATCACCTTAGCATATCCTTCTGGAATCGGCTCGCAGTGAAAAGTTGCGTCGGGTTCAGTAGGAAAAACAGAGCCAACAGCCGCCTTGACCTTCATATTCATCCATTGCGTCATAAGGTGGCAATTTTGAGCCTCCGTGATAGCATCCACGGGATAGCTGGCAGGAGCCGTCAAGACAAGCTCCGGATGAAGCAGCTCGGTGGAAGCCACGCTGCTTCTCCGCTGAGATGGCGGGGTAGCTTCAGGGGAAGCTTCGGCAGTTCGTTTGCTGCGATTTGCTTCTCGTTCCTCTATCCCGAGTACCCTTGCTTTAAGCGCCTGCAGTTCGGACTGCTGCACTTTCTTCCTCCTCTCCTGGCTTTTGTAACCGCGTGCGTCCAGAAACCCAGCCTTCCACGGAATGGAGCCTGGCGTGCCTCGTGTCCGTCCAGGGAGCTCAGGATTTCCGAGGGCCTTTGTGAGCTCGTCGTTCTCTCTGTCTGGAAGGAACGTCCCTTTCTGCGCTGTAGCGATATAGTACCGAAGCTTCTTCAAGGGTATGTCAAGTTGCTCATCCGTCCAAATGCACTTGCCTGTTACAGGGTCCAAGGTTCCGCCAGCCCCGAAAAACCAAGTCCGGCAACGGTCTGGCCAGCTCATTGTCTCTGGTTCGATCCCTTTATTAAGCAGATCATTCTCAGCCTTGGCCTTGGCCCACTTAGGCCGGGCTACGAGGTAGCCACCTGACCCCGTGCGATGGTGAAGCTTCTTCTTCGCAGCATTTTTGTTGTTTGTCGCCGACATCTTCTTACTCTTTTCCAATGTCTTGTAGGCCACAAATGCAGGCCAGTCATCTCTGATCTTCTCATATATGCCCTTGAATTCTGGTGTCTCTTTTTTCTCGACAAACCTTTTCAGGTCATTCTTCCACCTCCTAAATAGGTCTTCCATCCTCTTAAGAGCAAAAGACTTGATTAATTAGTCTTTAACTGGCTTCTCCGGATCATCCTTTGGCGGTAGGGTGAAATTTTGTCTTCAGCTCAGTCCAAAGATCATTTTTCTGCGTATCATTGACGTAAGACACCTCAGGGTCTTCTGTAGCCGGCTTGAACCATTGCTGGATGCTAATCGGGATCTTGTCCCTAACCAGAACCCTGCACTGAGCAACAAATGCCTTCTTTGTTCGGATGGGCTCAATAGGTTGGCCGTCGGGCGCGCTTGCTATGATCGCAAACCTTTCATCCGAGCTCAACTTTTTCTTCGGGCCTCGTCTCTTTACCTCAGTTGTGCTTGATCCGGAGGGCTAGAAAAAAGAGCAAATACTTAATTAATATGTGTACATACCAAAACAATGAATGCATCAATTAGCTAGTTAGCACAGGCTTAACTAATATATATACCTGGCCGGAGCCGTCCTCACGTTCTTCTTCTTGCACCGGCATTGGGTCACCGGAGCCATCCTCAAATTCTTCTTCTTGCACCGGCATTAGGTCACCGGAGCCAGCTTCTTCACCCTCTCCTTCCAGAGTACCATCGGTGTCGTTGAGATACAACGACGGCATCACTTCCTTCTGCGATTATGTCCCTCAACATCGCTTCGTTTGCTTCGTCTCGGGCGGTGTCCATAGTTTCTACAAATATTTACAACATGGCAATTATTATTCAAACATGACAGATGGATATATTAGTGGCAAACGTAGAACTAGCTAGCTAATCATAGTAAGGAATCATATATATTAATTAGTGGCCTCGACGCTGCTTCTCTAGGGTTTGGGGTGGCCTCGACAACGCTTCAAGGGTTTGGGGTGGCCTCGAGAGAGTTTGTCGGGTAGGGGCGCGGCGGGAGGGGGTAGGAGACCGACATCGTTTTTTTCTAGGGTTTGGGTGTCCTCGAGAGTTTTGGTCGAGCGAGAGGGTTGGGGGGTGCTCCCGCGGTATAAGTTATTATCATAGTCGAGAGGGGGTATATATATCGACCGCCCCTCATGTCGAAGTTATCCGAGGGGTATATCGACCCCCCCTCGTGTTGAAGTTATCGAGAGAGGGAATAGAGGAGAAGAAGAAAGGAATAGAGGAGAAGATCAAAGAAAAAAAGAAGAAGAAAAAGAGGAGAAGAAGAAAGGAATAGAGGAGAAGAAGAAAAAAAATAGAAATTTCTTTTTTTTTTCTTCTTCTCCTCTATTCCTTTCTTCTTCTCCTCTTCTTTTTCTTCTTTTTTCCTCTTCTTATTTATTTCTCCTCTTCTTCCTCTCCTCTTCTTCTTTCTTCCCCTTCTTATTTTCTTCTTTCCTACCCTTCTTTTTCTTCTAAATTTTAGCATATTCTAAATTTTCTTCTAACTTTCTATATATGAACAAAAAACTTTATATATATATGAACAAAATTTCTGTGAACAAAAAAAATTAAACTAACCACATACACATATACATACACATATACATTATACATTGACATATACATACATATACATACACATATACAAATACATTATACATACACATATACAATATACATACGCATATGAAAAAAAATTAAACTAAAAAAATTAAGGGCAGGGCGGCGGCAGCA
Organism: Aegilops umbellulata; assembly: GCA_032464435.1. Lineage (NCBI taxonomy): Eukaryota > Viridiplantae > Streptophyta > Magnoliopsida > Poales > Poaceae > Aegilops > Aegilops umbellulata. The sequence continues at coordinate 596,132,185 of CP136058.1, read as the reverse complement.
AAGGGCAGGGGCGGCGCGCGGCGGCCGCGCAGGCAGGGGCAGCGTCAGCGGCCAGTACAGGGGGAGGAGCAGGGGAACGGGCGGCGCTCACCGCGAGGTGGCGTCGGCGACGAGGAATGCTCGGGGACGGCGGAGGCGCGCGCGCTCGGGGGCGAGGGCAGGGGTGCGCGGGCTCGGGGACGACGTCGGCGATGGCGACGGCGAGGCACGGGCGACGGCGATGGCGCGGTCGGGGGCGGCGGCAGGGGCGGTGGACGGCGTCGGGGCAGCCTGGCGGCGTCGATGTGCTCGGCGTCGTCGGGCGGGCCGGGGGGCAACTGGCGATGAGTTCATCAAATTTTCCTAAGTGCTACTTATATACCCAGGCCTTTGGTTCCAGTTCGTGGCACAAACCGGGACCAATGCCACCCTTTAGTCCCGGTTGGTGCCACCAACCGGGACCAAAGGTCCCTTCTCAACAGTCCAAAGGGCGGGAAGCGGCGGCCTTTGGTCCCGGTTGGTGCCACCAACCGGGACTAAAGGGGGGCATTGGTCCCGGGTCATAGCACCAACCGGGACTAATGCCGCCCTTTAGTCCCGGTTGGTGCCACCAACCGGGACCAAAGGCCTGTGCTGCCCCGAACCCAAATATTTAGTCCCACCTCGCTAGTTGAGAGGGAGGCGCACCTGTTTATAAGGTGCGGTGCGCCATCCCTCTCGAGCTCCTCTCTAAAGCAGTCTTTCGGGCCTAACACTGCAATCTGTGCTTGTGGGCCTACTGGGCCTCCCGCGGGCCTAAATCCTGGCCCATGGTAGGGTTTCTAGTCGTATTCAGGCCGTGGGGGCCCAGTATGCGGCACTTTTTTTTGTCTTTTTCTTTTTTGTTTCTACTTAGAACTAAATACTTATTGTTGCTATATTTAATTTTTTTCCAGTTTTTTGTTTTGTTTTCTGCATTATTTATTTTCTTTTGTTTATTGCTTTATTTTTTAATTCTTTTAGATTTTAGTTTTAGAAAAATTATAAACTTTCTGTTAGTGCCATTAGTTTTCAAATTTGAAAACACTTTTTTAGTTTTTTTTCTTTGTTGCTTTATTTATTTTATTTTGTTTCTTGCTTTATTTTTTAATTCTTTTTGCTTTTAGGTCAGCAAAATTATAAACTTTCTGTTAGTGCCATTAGTTTTAGAAAAAATATAAACCTTCTGTTAGTGCCATTAGTTTTCAAATTTGAATAGTTAAAACTTGAACATAAATGCACCTATAGAGAAAATTCGACCTAAATTCATAGTTTTCAAATGAACTCTGAAAAAGTTGGCATAGCATACTCGTCTGTTACAAATTTGGCATGGTATCATAATAATAGTTGTGGGAGAAAGTCTTCACTTTTTCGTCGCTTCTGTCATAGTTGTGGGAACACCAGCTCAAAACTGACAAGACATTGCTCCACATCACTCCTTAGCCTTGGTACCATTTCTGGATCGATCACCTTCTGAGAGATTGCATTGAGAAATGCACATAGCTTCACAATGGCTAATCGGACGTTTTCCGGTAGAAGCCCCCTCAATGCAACCGGAAGCAGTTGCGTCATAATCACGTGGCAGTCATGAGACTTTAGGTTCTGGAACTTTTTCTCTGGGATATTTATTATTCCCTTTATATTCGACGAGAAGCCAGTCGGGACCTTCATACTGAGCAGGCATTCAAAGAAGATTTCTTTCTCATCTTTCGTAAGAGCGTAGCTGGCAGGACCTTCATACTGCTTCTGAGGCATGCCGTCTTTTTCGTGCAAACGTTGCAGGTCCTCCCGTGCCTCAGGTGTATCTTTTGTCTTTCCATACACCCCCAAGAAGCCTAGCAGGTTCACGCAAAGGTTCTTCGTCACGTGCATCACGTCGATTGAAGAGCGGACCTCTAGGTCTTTCCAGTAGGGTAGGTCCCAAAATATAGATTTCTTCTTCCACATGGGTGCGTGTCCCTCAGCGTCATTCGGAACAGCTAGTGCGTTGGCACCCTTTCCAAAGATTACGTGTAAATCATTGACCATAGCAAGTACGTGATCACCGGTACGCATGGCGGGCTTCTTCCGGTGATCTGCCTCGCCTTTGAAATGCTTGCCTTTCTTTCGACATTGATGGTTGGTCGGAAGAAATTGACGATGGCCCAGGTACACATTCTTCCTGCATTTGTCCAGGTATATACTTTCAGTGTCATCTAAACAGTGTGTGCATGCGTGGTAACCTTTGTTTGTCTGTCCTGAAAGGTTACTGATAGCGGGCCAATCGTTGATGGTCACGAACAGCAACGCCTTTAGGTTACATTCCTCAGTTCTGTGCTCATCCCACGTACGTACACCGTTTCCATTCCACAGCTGTAAAAGTTCTTCAACTAATGGCCTTAGGTACACATCAATGTCGTTGCCGGGTTTCTTAGGGCCTTGGATGAGAACTGGCATCATAATGAACTTCCGCTTCATGTACATCCAAGGAGGAAGTTATACATACATAGAGTCACAGGCCAGGTGCTGTGATTGTTGCACTGCTCCCCGAAAGGATTAATGGCATCCGCGCTTAAAGCAAACCATACGTTCCTTGGGTCCTTTGCAAACTCATCCCAGTACTTTCTCACGATTTTTCTCCACTGCGACCCATTAGCGGGTGCTCTCAACTTCCCGTCTTTCTTACGGTCCTCACTATGCCATCGCATCGACTTGGCATGCTCTCCGTTTCTGAACAGACGTTTCAACCGTGGTATTATAGGAGCATACCACATCACCTTAGCAGGAACCCTCTTCCTGCGGGGCTCGCCATGAACATCACCAGGGTCATCTCGTCTGATCTTATACCGCAATGCACCGCATTCCGGGCATGCGTTCAGATCCTTGTATGCACCGTGGCATAGGATGCAGTCATTAGGGCATGCATGTATCTTCTCCACCTCCAATCCTAGAGGGCATACGACCTTCTTTGCTGCGTATGTACTGTTGGGCAATTCGTTATCCTTTGGAAGCTTCTTCTTCAATATTTTCAGTAGCTTCTCAAATCCTTTGTCAGGCACAGCATTCTCTGCCTTCCACTGCAGCAATTCCAGTACGGTACCGAGCTTTGTGTTGCCATCTTCACAATTGGGATAGAACCCTTTTTTTGTGATCCTCTAACATGCGATCGAACTTCAGCTTCTCCTTTTGACTTTCGCATTGCGTCCTTGCATCGACAACGACCCGGCGGAGATCATCATCATCATCGGGCACATCGTCTGGTTCCTCTTGATCTTCAGCACCTTCACCCGTTGCAGCATCATTGGGCACATCGTCTGGTTCCTCTTGATCTTCACCAGCTCCCCCCATTGCAGCATCACGGTATTCAGGGGGCACGTAGTTGTCATCGTACTCTTCTTCTTCGCCGTCTTCCATCATAACCCCTATTTCTCCGTGCCTCGTCCAAACATTATAGTGTGGCATGAAACCCTTGTAAAGCAGGTGGGTGTGAAGGATTTTCCGGTCAGAGTAAGACTTTGTATTGCCACAATCAGGGCATGGACAACACATAAAACGAATCTGCTTGTTTTCCTCAGCCGCATCAAGAAACTCATGCACACCCTTAATGTACTCGGAGCTGTGTCTGTCACCGTACATCCATTGCCGGTTCATTTGCGTGCATTATATATAATTAAGTGTCCAAATTAATAGAAGTTCATCATCACATTAAAAGCAAAGTACATACATAGTTCTCATCTAACAACATATAGCTCTCTAGAGCATCTAATTAATTAAACAATACATTGAAACTATGTAAAACATTTTAATGCGAAAACAAAGGCGATCATAATCGCAACCAAGGTAACAATTGATCCAACGGCATAATGATACCAAGCCTTGGTATGAATGGCATATTTTCTAATCTTTCTAATCTTCAAGCGCATTGCATCCATCTTGATCTTGTGATCATCGACGACATCCGCAACATGCAACTCCAATATCATCTTCTCCTCCTCAATTTTTTTATTTTTTCCTTCAAGAAATTGTTTTCTTCTTCAACTAAATTTAACCTCTCGACAATAGGGTCGGTTGGAATTTCCGGTTCACATACCTCCTAGACAAATAAAATCTATGTCACGTTGGTCCGCATAATTTTCATAAACAATAAATGAACCAATAGTTATAAAGATTAATGTATATACCACATCCGAATCATAGACAGGACGAGGGCCGACGGGGGCGGATACCAAAACCATCGCACTATATAAGATGCAATAATAAAAGTAAAAAAATGATACAATTATATATCTAAACATAAAAGTAACAATATTTTTCCTTTCAGAAAGAAGATAAGAACAAGAGGATCACCACGGTGGTGTCGGTGATGAGATCGGCGCGGGTGATTGACGGTGGTGAAGACGGGGGTGGGGCGTGACGGAACGCTAAATCTAGACAAATCTCGAGGAAAATGGAGCTTTGAGGTCGAGCTTCGAGAGGAGAAAGCTTAAGTAGTGTGGCTCGGGCATTCCATCAAACACCTTGTGTGCATAGGAGGTCAGCTAGAGCACCACCAAGCCCTCTCCCCCTCGGCCAGAAAAAACAGAGCAGTGTGCTCTGCTCTTGCGCGAGGGGGGTATATATAGGCAGCACTATTGGTCCCAGTTCGTGGCACAAACCGGGACTAAAGGGGAGCCTTTGGTCCCGGTTCAGGCCACCAACCGGGACCAATGGTGGTGGGCCAGGAGCCAGGCCCATTGGTCCCGGTTCGTCCCACCAACCGGGACCAAAAGGTCCAGACGAACCGGGACCAATGGCCCACGTGGCCCAGCCGGTCCCCTGGGCTCACGAACTGGGACCAATGCCCCCATTGGTCCCGGTTCTGGTCTGAACCGGGACTAATGGGCTGCCCCGGCCTGAACCATTGCCCCCATTTCTACTAGTGGGAGATCGTCAGCATATCCGACTGAGTACGCTTAGCCGCCATGCGATGTGCCGCTTTGTATGATATGTTTATATGTACATAGGTTGTGAGAAGTAGCTTGTTTGTGCATCATGTAGGAACTGGGAGAAGTGCACTAGCCTTAATAACATGTCAGGTATATGTACGCATATCCTGAGTGATGTATTGTATAATTACTGCTTGCGTGTAAGATATGTAATGAGCAGGCCTTCTCCGTGCGCAATCGATCTTTTATCTTGAAAATCCTGGAACATTTGATTTATTTTCCTTTTTGTGCATTTATTGATTTTGTGACTCTTTTCCCTTTCTTATTAGTTTTACAAAATATATCCCCAGAGTGAAAAATGTCTCATCCTTGGAAACGCTCCATGCCAACTCAGCCAGAGGAAAATTATGGCACTCAACCGGGCAACAATTTCACATAGGGACAGTCGAGTCAACAGGACGGCGAAACAGCATTATCCCAAATGTGCCGCCTTTATGAGCAAAGTCAGCAACAACACCTGGAGATGATGAACCAAGTCATCAATATGGGAAATCACCATGGACAGTATCAGCAGCAATCCAAGTTATCTGAGCTACAGAAGACGCGTCCCCAAACATTTTCTCATACTGACAAACCTCTTGAGGCCGAGTATTGGCTCCGAGACATGGAAAGAAAATTAATTATTGCCAAATGTTCAGACCTCGAGAAAGTACTATATGCTCCGCACTATCTCACAGGAGCAGCTGCATCATGGTGGGAAAATTTCCTACACATGCACCCTAACGAAAATGATATAACCTGGGAAGATTTGAAGGAAGGTTTTCGCGGGGCGCACATTCCTAAGAGTCTTATGAAAATCAAGAAGAGAGAGTTTGATGACCTCAAACAGAGGTCCATGACGGTGTCAGAATACAACGGTCAGTTTACTCTGTTATCACGCTACGCCAACGAAGAGCGTATGACTGAAAGCAAAAAGATGGAGAAATTCCTAGACGGTCTGGCGCCCGCACTTAAATGTCAGCTGGTTGTGCACACTTTTCCAGATTTCAAAACGCTAGTGGATAAAGCCATTACCTTGGAAAATGAGAGACGCAGCTTGGAGGATTTCCACAAGCGAAAAAGGGACCAGACTACTCTTGCTTGCAACCACCGAGGCAAGAAGGATTTCCAGAAAAGTGGGACACACAAACCCATGATGAACGTCTCACGCCCAATCAAGAATTCCATGCAAGGGACAAGGAGTTCACATATTGCCCAGGCGTTACTTGCTACGCATGTGGAGAAGAAGGGCACTATGCCAAGCAGTGCCCCAAGCCAAGGAACTCAACCCCAAAGCCGAACAACGGTGGCAATAATTCAGCGCCCAAGCGAAACAATTTCAACCCTAATAACAACCACAGGAAGGGTCACCTGAACCACGTGACCGAAGAAGAAGCACAGAATGCCCCAGATATCGTACTCGGTACGTTTCCTATCAACACAATACCTGCCATGGTTTTGTTTGACTCTGGAGCTTCTCACTCATTCATTTCGAAAAGTTTTGCTTTGCAAAATAATTTTTCGATGTTCCCCTTGGAAAGATCCATGATCATCAAGTCCCCTGGGATTAAGCAAGTTACTCAGAGTTACTGCCAAGGTGTGATTATTGAGTTTGAAGGATTGAAGTTTCACGCCAACCTTATTGTATTGGAAAATAAAGGACTGGATGTCATCTTAGGGATGGATTGGTTGACCACCAACAAAGGTTTTATTGACTACTTCAACAGGACCGTAATTCTCACCCACCACCACGGGAAGACAATAAGAGTTTAAGCCAAAGAGAGAAAAATATCCAGGCAACCGAGATTGAACAAGGTGGATATTTCTGAATTAAGCAAGGTTCCAGTAGTATGTGAATTTCCAGACGTATTTCCCGAAGAACTACCAGGCATGCCACCAGACCGAGAGATAGAATTCAGCATTGAGCTAGCACCCGGAACCGCCCCCATATACAAGATACCATACAGAATGGCACCATCCGAGTTGGTAGAATTGAAGAAACAAATAAAAGAATTACTGGACAAGGGATATATTCGAGCCAGTTCCTCACCTTGGGGTTCACCAATTTTATTTGGCAAAAGAAGGATGGAACACTGAGATTGTGCATAGACTATCGAGCACTTAACATGGTCACAATCAAGAACAAATACCCGATGCCACGGATAAATGATTTGTTTGATCACCTCGCTCAGGCCAAGGTCTTCTCAAGAATCGACCTAAGGTCAGGATACCATCAATTAAATGTATGAACAGAAGATATCCCCAAGACAGCCTTCACCTCCAGATACGGGCTGTATGAGTTCACAGTAATGCCATTTGGACTAACAAACGCCCCCGCATATTTCGTTCACCTCATGAACAAAATATTTATGAAGTTTATGGACAAGTTTGTTGTGGTATTCATCGACGATATTTTGATATACTCCAAGACACCAGAAGAGCACGCTGAACATCTTAGAATTGTACTAGGAGAACTCAGGAAACATCAACTGTAGGCCAAGTTCAGCAAGTGTGAATTTTGGCTAAGACAGGTATGTTTTCTGGGTCACGTACTGACCCAAGAAGGTATTTCCGTAGACCCGGAAAAATTCAAGGCCATACTTGGCTGGAAACCACCAGCCAGCGTAATGGACGTACGAAGTTTCTTGGGAATGGCAGGATACTATCAAAGATTTATTGAAGGATTCTGCACCATAGCAAAACCGATGACGCAGTTACTCAAGAAAGACAAGAAGTTTGAATTGACGGAAGCTTGCGAGAAAAGTTTCCAAGAGCTAAAAAGGAAACTAACGACAGCACCAGTATTAATTGTGCCAGACATACACAAGAATTTTGAGGTGTATTGTGACGCATCCCGGAAGGGCCTCGGATGCGTATTGATGCAAGAAGGCAAGGTAGTCGCGTACGTTTCCAGACATCTTCACAAGCATGAGGAAAATTATCCTACTCATGACTTAGAATTGGCAGCGGTCATTCATGCACTCAAAGAATGGAGGAATTTCTTACTTGGAAATCGTTGTGAAATATATACGGACCATAAGAGTCTCAAGTATATTTTCACACAGCTAGAACTCAATTTACGGCAACGACGCTGGTTGGAATTGGTAAAAGATTATGATGTCGCTATCCACTACCATCCAGGAAAAGCTAATGTAGTGGCAGATGCTCTTAGTCGGAACCCCATCTCGCACGACAACAGTCTGCAAGGCTTGAGACCTGAATTCCAACAAGAGTTTGCCAAACTCAACTTGATGATGATCACAGAAGGCACCATAAAAATTTTGGAAGTACAACCCAACCTTGTGGAGAGGATTAAAGAAGCTCACCATGGACACCCCAGCATCGAAGGCATTAAAAGAAAGGTGAGTATGGGCAAGGCCTCGGAATTCGTCATAGACAATGAGGGAATATTATGGTACAGAGAAAGACTCTGCGTGCCAAATATAGAGGACCTCAAACAGCAAGTTCTAGCTGAAGCCCACACCGCCCCATATTTGATCCACCCTGGAGGAACCAAAATGTATAAGGACATTCAGGAAAGATTTTGGTGGCACGGTATGAAGAGGGATATAGCCACCTTCATTGCATGTTGCGATTCTCGTCAACGCATAAAAGCTGAGCATCAAAGACCAGCCGGACTACTGTAACCGAACAGAATACCTGAGTGGAAATGGGACGAAATAGGGATGGATTTCATTGTCGGACTACCTCGATCACAACACGGGAATGATGCCATATGGGTCATCACGGATAGACTGACTAAAGTGGCACACTTCATCCCCGTGAAGACAACCCACACCACTCAGAAGCTCGCCAAGCTCTACCTCTCCCGCATAGTCTGTCTACATGGTGTCCCAAAAACTATAATATCCGACCGAGGCACTTAGTTTGTCTCTAGATTTTGGGAGCATCTGCAACAATCGCTGGGAACTCAACTGGCCTTCAGTACAGCATACCATTCCCAGACTGACGGACAAACTGAACGCGTAAACCAAATCCTAGAAGACATGCTGAGAGCATGTGTCCTCACCTATGGAACCAGTTGGGAAGAAAGCCTGCCATATGCCGAGTTCGCATACAACAACAGTTACCAATCCAACCTACAAATGGCACCTTTTGAAGCTCTGTACGGACGGACATGTCGTACCCCGCTAAATTGGTTAGAGACCGGAGACAGATGTATCTTTGGCCCAGACATGCTCAAAGAAGCCGAGGAAAAGGTCAAGCTAATCAGGGACCGACTCAAGACAGCTCAAAGCCGACAGAAGAGTTATTACGATCAAAAACATCGTGGGGTCAGTTTTGAAACCGGAGAGTATGTGTACCTGCGAGTATCCCCTATGAGGGGCCTGCAACGGTTCAAAATTAAGGGAAAGCTAGCACCAATATTCATCGGACCATTCTGTATAGTGGCACGAAGAGGCACGGTAGCCTACCAGCTAGAATTACCCAAAGAATTATCCGATGTCCACAACGTGTTCCACGTCTCGCAGTTGTGGAAGTGTGTAAGCAATCCAGAGAAGCAGGTATCCCACGAGAACATTGACGTGCAACCAGACCTCACCTACCGGGAACATCCTGTAAAAATATTAGAGGAGTTTGAAAGGAGGACCCGACAAAAGACCATCAGGTTTTTCAGAGTTCAGTGGAGCAATCACACCGAGAGTGAAGCAACTTGGGAAAGAGAGAATTTTCTTCGGACAGAGCACCCACACTTATTTGGGGATCAGCTGAAATCTCAGGGACGAGATTTTTCCTAAGGGGGTAGGTGTTGTGACACTCCAAAAAAAATTATTTAATTTTCAACAAAAACTTTGTTGGTTTCGAAGAAGGTCATTTAAATCCTTTCAAAAACCTCCCTCTCTCCCAAAATTTTTTCCCTGGCTAGGATTTTCTTCAACTCTGGTGATTGATTGTTAAAAACTTTTTATCTGATGGTTCCCTTCTCAAATATATTTTTGGAAAGTATTTATTTTCTTTTAAAGAAAACCCTAGAAGTTTTGAGTCTTCTCTTATATTGAAACCACCCATGGTTTTACCATGTCTCTGTGGTTAAACCTTATCAAAAACCCTCCTTCCTCTTTGAAACAATTTAAATTCCCTGTTCCAAGAAGTCCAACCCATTTTTGAATTCTATTTCATTTATTTTATCTCCCAAATCATTTCTGTCAATTATTTTGAGCCTAAGTGATTTTCAAAGCAAGTACCTTATTGCTTTTGACTTTTGATCTCAAACCAACTCCTCTGGATAGTCCTTAGCACCCACAACCCAGAACCATCAAGATCCACTCTTCCTCTTTCAATTTTTTCAAATTTTAGCCTTTGCAAGTTTGGACCAGATTTGCCAAATTTGGTGAAATTCATATCTCCTCTTCTCCAAAAATTCCACCAAAATTCAGGCAGCCCTCAGATGCAATGAGAGGCCATCCCACCAAGAATCAGCTCAAGGAGAACCTCCAACACACCAGAATCATTCTGTCGAACACCTGGCCAGCACTGTTTCTATGCAAATTCAGAGTTTCAGAAATTCAGTGTCGTTTCTTCGTCAGTGTTCAGTCACCTGTCAATAGTGCGCCCTGGCGCGTTACGCACGGCCTCTCCTCCCTGGCCAGAGCACCGCACGCCCTCTTGGACGGGTGCAGGCGTCGGTGGCGGCGAGCATCGCCGGAGTTGGCAGCTTCTGCCGTGGCAAAGCCACCCGTGGCGGCCAACAGAAGATGGCGCCAGCTCGCAACGCCGTTCGGCGCCGCCCAACACTCCCCTGCCCTCCGCGTGGCCTCATACACGCCAGCGCACCCCGCAGCACCGTCGCCGTGGCGCGGCAAGCACTGGGAACGCTCTCTGCCACCGATGGGCCCGTGCCGCCCCGTTCCGTCAAAACCCACTCAAAGCTCTTAATCCAAGTTCGTTTAGCGTCTGAATGGGACCAGTAGACCTCCACGACGACGCCCAACTCCCTAATCTTCCCCGACCATGCTCTGCGCCGCCGTAATCTTCGCCGGACAACTCCGTTCACGGCCACCGCCTCGGATCGCCTATAAAAAGAGGCCCCGAACTCGCTCTCGAGCACGCACCACCACTGCACCCCGCCAACACCCCGCCAAGCCACTGGAAGAGCCTCGAGGGGCCCTTCTTCCTTAACTCTGGCCACCTCCGTCCGCTTCGGGCTCCGGCAGCGTTCTCTCTGGTGAGAGCGCCTCCACCGCCCTAGACTTCCCCGTAGCCTCCTGACACCTCTAGGAGACTAACCCCCACTTCAATTTAACCTCCGCAGCACTCCCCGGCGAGATCCAACACTACCCGAACCACCGTCCGCCGGAGCAAGGGCCGCCGTCGACGTAGAGCTCGCCGGCGACCACCACCACCCACCGACGCGGAAGGACACGCTGAGCTCAGAGGTACCACCCGATCCCCCTGCCTCGCCGTGGATCGCCGCCGGCGACCACCGCAGCTCTCGGGCACCGACGAGCTCTGCCTCCTCGTTTGAATTTTCAAACCTGACGGGTGGGACCCGCCTGTCAGCCTCTCTATTCTTTTAAGCGAACCGTTTTCTGAAAGCGCCTTCTACCAAAATACGTCTCCCTTCTGGGTTGGCGTATTCTCAAACGAAACGTTTTCTGTTTTATAAATTGAACCCTGAGAAGTTTCTGTTTCATTACAGAAATGTCCCTGGATTAAAACTCTTATAACTTTTAAATAGAGAAGGATTTTTGATTGATTCTTTTTCTTCCCTTTTCAAAATTTTGTCTAGTTTTTTATCAGAGTTATTTGAAAAATATTTGTGATACTTTTGCGCACCTCACGGTATTTACGTTAGTGCATATGTTTCTTTATACCGTAGATACCGAAGGAGGTGACCGAACCACGAACTTCACCGAGCTAGGCTCTGACTACTCTGAACCAGGCAAGCATGTTTGAACTTTTGATATGATGAGTGTCTCTGCATGTTTGCATTAAATAGTTTCATGGCATGTTTATGAGCATCTTGATGAATGTCACATTACATGCAAGATGAAGCAAGTGAGTTTCGAAATTCCACAAGTTGTTGGATGTGAGTTTGCATGGCCATGTGATGGCATGACAATGGGTAAGATGGCAGTGTTGTAGCATGCCAGTCTTATGCCAGACTATTTGACTTCTGTGTCAACCTGTATCGGTCCGGTTCCCATCCAATTCCCTTTTCCATACTACCACACGTTTTCCGCAAGGGATATGGCTTAGTAAGTTGCAAACCGCTTTCCTGGTACAGACCAAATCGAGGGGCCGGGATGAGGGTTCCATGGCCCTGGATTAAAGCCTATCATCCGGTCAGGGGGCATGGGTGTTTCTGGTTGGGACCGAGAGGGGGGCACCCCTTAGAGCGCGCGTATATAAATTTGATCCCATGCTATTCGAGATTGTGATCTCCCCGTCTCAAAGTTTTTCTTGGACGCTGTCTAGGGTGATTCCTGGCAACGTGAGGTGGGATGGGTGTGTAGTGGTTAGCTGTGTTTCTACCGAAATACTGTAAACCGAACTAGTCCTTCGTGACTACGGAGATCCGTTGGCTGTGGGCATTTTAGTACAACTCTGCAGAGTCAAAATTCCTTTGAATCATCTCATCCATGTCCAAGTTCTGTGTTTATCTATGACACCCCAAAAAAAATTTGGCCTTGTTTTATAGATTAAATTTTTGCCAGGTGTCGTGGAATTGTCACGGCAGATGTCCTTAGTGTCAGGACTTAGTCGCGAGGCCAACGCATCTATGTGGTAGCTTGAGAGGGGTTGAGCGGGACGAGAGATGCAGGGCGGATCAACATGCAAGACAAGGATTTAGACAGCTTCGGGCCCCGGGAAACATCATCCGGTAATAACCCTACATGCTGTTTGAGGCTAGGTCTCATTATCATCCCGAGGGAGACGCCGTAAACCGGCTCTTTGTCTAGCCCTAGAGATTATTGATCGTTCTTGCTTGTAGCTTGTCGCTTCTAACTTCTAACCTGTCCCTCTTCGGGGAGCCCTGCCCCTCCTTATATATGTTGAAGGGGCGGTTTACATGTGGAGTCCTATTAGGATTAGGACTAGTCTATTTCTAATACAAACCGGATACAAGTCTAGGTCTTTAACTCTTTATAAGAAAAATATTCCTTTCCTCTTAAACCGGCCCACCATAGTTGAACCGGCCTTCTAGGCCTTGGGCCTCGTCCATCGTCTGATCCACCCGCCGGGTTACCAGTGAGTCATAACGACCAAGCGGGTTGCTGGTAAACCGCCAAGGTCAGGGCGGGTCTGCAGATAAACCGCCGAGTCCGGTCGGGTTAACTTCCGGTCCGGTTTACGCCGCGGGGTATATCCCCGACATTAGCCCCCAAGTTTAGCTTGGATTTATCCATGGTAAACTTATGCTGAAAATAAACACCAGAACAAATTTGACAGGTTGTGCTCCGGGTTAAGAATTTTTGTAAACCGACCCTGCTCATCCTTAAATCTTTGTTATTCCCTCCTTCTAGAAAAATCCGGATCAATAACCAGCTTCATACTTTAAACTGCTGACAGTGGTTTCTCATAGAAAAATATTGTGAAGAATAATCCACTTGAGTCGGCTTCCAAAGCGCCGGTTTAAGAAATATTGGTCTTGAAATATTCATCTGATATTCAGCCGTTTTGAAGATGATCCCGGTCTTGAAAACTTGCCGGTTTAACATTACCAAATGGCCGGGTTATAAAAACTGATGACCCCGGATTATGATTGTTGCAGACACCGGTTCATGATTGTTGCCAACATCGGTTTATGATTATTGATGACACCGGGTTGCAGCCACAGGGTCATAATGATTGGTGACGCCGGGTCAATCTAATTTGCTCAACAAAGAATTTGAAAATATTTCTTCGATAATAATATAATACCTGTAGCCCCCAAGTGTCGGGTTGTCATGCTTGCAGCAACCTGGGACTTGTAATTGACTGATGCCCATAAAACTTCAACCAATGTAGCCCCCAAGGGTCGGGTCATTATGTAATAATCAGCAGGGACTTTGTAAATATAATCTTGTAAACTTTGAACAGCAATGTGTAGCCCCCAAGGGCCGGCTCAGTAAGATAATATTGAGCTGGGACTTGAATAGTTGACAGGAGCAATTGGTAGCCTCCAAGGGCCGGCTCATTACGATGTGATGAGTCGGGTCTTCAATAAGATGAGCAAAAATGACTTTGCATTAGCCCCCAAGTGTCATGGTGCATGCTTGCAGCGACATGAGACTTGCATATTTGATATAATCTCAACTTTGAATAATGTAGCCCCCAAGTGCCGGGTTGTAAGCCTGCAGCGACTCGGGACTATTCCTTCAATTATAGAAAATGATAACCATCGCGCTAAAGCGACTTTAAAAACCTTAATCATAATATTAATAACCATAGTAAAAATCCAGCCATGTTTGGCTATTTGAATAATATAATCCGGTATGAAAACATTATTCATTCAATACCATAATCAAAATTCAGCCAAGTTTGGCTATTTGAATAACCCAATGATTTATAAGAGCAGAATTCCAATGGCGCAATCCAAATATATACTGGCGACTTATAGTCCAAAACCAGGCCGGTTTAATAAACACCGGATAATTTCTCATCATATACTAGCAACTTATCGCCTTAAAGCCAGGCCGGTTCAAGAAACACCGGATAATTTATAATCATGCTTTATTCAACCTGTTTCTGCATACAACGAGTTTAAAGTGTCCTGGCGGTTTACCGCCGGACGGGTCATAATGCCCAACATATAACCTGGGTTTATAACCAAGGCTGCACTTAAAAATATGAAATATATCATACCTGTGACATTGAATCACATCGTTGGTTTACCAACTTTTTGTAGTAAGAGTGATAACCCCAATCTTGAGTAATGATAACTCCTTCCATATTGCGCCGGTTTATGATAAAACCGTACCGGGTTGTGATAAACACCGGATTAACCATATATGTACTGGTGACTTGTAGTCAAACCAGACCGGGCTGATAGTCTCCGGATTATAACTTGATCGTGTACTGACAACTTGTAGTTGAAAGCCGAGCCGGGTTGATAAACACCGGTTTACTCCATAATAGGATAGTAACAGAAAATCAAACCGAGCAGATAATCTCCGGTCTAAAAATGGACCGTGTTCCGCCAATTTAGCTGTTTGAACCGGTACAAAATACTGTTGGTTTAAGAAACGCAAATAAAATAGCAACTTCTCAAGAAAGGCTATTAAAGCAAAAGCAATGGCAACAACTTTTTGCAAAAGAAGAGCTCTACTGAGCTTGGTCAGATGGAATTACCATGGTCAGACGCAACCAAGCCCCCCGAAGGCGTAGCGATGGTGCCAGTCAGCCAGGACCCCAAAATGACGCGTGGCGTTACGCCGGCCAAGTGGCATTGCTATGGTTCGGGTTCGACCAAGCCCCCAAATGACTCTAAGGCCCGTAGGCCGACCAAGAGGCGTGACCGGTTCAGACGTGACCGTGTCCCCAAATGATTCTGGTGGCTTTCGCCGGCCAAGAGGTATTGCATCGGTTCGGACACGACCGAGCCCCCAAATGACTCTGGTGGCTTTCGCCGGCCAAGAGGTATTGCATCGGTTCAAACATGACCGGGCCCCCAAATGACCTCATAAGGATAGCTATGTTCTCTTTGGTTCGAATACGACCTATGTTTGAACAGGAAGCCTCAAGTGATCTTGTTAAGACTTGCAAGGGGTAAACCGGATGTTGCTTGAAAACAACCCCGTGTAACCACACATGATATAAAGAATAGATACCCCGCTTTATAAAGCAGAAGCCCCCATGTGATCAATAATATGTCAGGCCAATAAGGCAGGATACCAATGTTTGAACCGTGCATCATGGCAGCAGGTCTTCTTCGATAATTTTTAACTTTTTGCAAGAGATGAATTCTTCTTGAACCGGGATCTTGAACCGGATATTGAGAGCTTCAAAGCCTTGTGGGAGACATCTTTCCCTTGAACCGGATTTTAAACCGGAATCTTCATTTTCACCCGGAAGTTTTCTGACGGCCTTTAAACTCAAATTTGCAAGAAGTTAATTCCTTTTTGAACCGGAAATTCTTAAACCGGATTTTAAAGCTTCAAAGTTTTGTGGGAGAACAGATTTCCCTTGAACCGGATTGTAAACCGGATATTTGAGAGCTTCAGTGAGACTGACTTCCCTTCAGCCAGATTTCAAACTAGAATCCTTTCTAATGGTCCGAAACTTCTTCATTGAGCCGGGATTTTGTAACTGTCATATACTTTCTAAGCCGGAAATTTTCTGACGGCCTTTAAATTTTCATCAACATAACAGTAGCCTCCGGGATCTGGTTATCTTTCCCTCCATCATCCTCGGGTTCTTAAACCGGCTGAAACTGGCAAGACTTGCTGCGTCATATCATCGTAGCCCCCAAGTCTCAAGGTGACTCGAGGAGTTGGCTTGAGACTCTCCATATTTGACCGTGATATAAACCGGCATAACTTGTATATCATTGGTGTTGATAGCACGATGTGAATCCACAGAAGGTTGAGGTGACTACGGCGGGTTATAAATGATCCTGTATGAGCCGTGTCAGCAACTCGGCCAATGGTTCCTTCCAAATGGTTATTTGAAGTTAACCAAACTGTAGCGGCGGCGACTTGTGCGCCTGCCCATTGATCCATCCAGTGCAGACGGCGGTTGATTATAATTTGCCTCCAATTTGAAAGAAAACCGAGCTACCCAAGCTGTGACTTGCTCATACCCAATAAACAGCTCATGCAGACAGGTGCGGCCCAGTGTGTTGATGTAGACCAGGCCGCGAGAGACGGACGGTAAAAACGACCGTAACATCAGCAGCGGCATAGACAGATGAATCGACCGCGGCATTGTAAGCCCGTGCGGACGGGAGAGTCGGCCGTAGCGTTGAAAACCGGCTCGGACGGGCGAGTCGGCCACATGGACGGTCCCGGTGAGTTGAAGTAAACCGGGCCCTAAGGGCGGCGTCTTGCACGCGTCCATTCACCGTGTAATATAGCACGGACGAACACCGGGCAAGACGCTGCCAGCGCGTGCTCCGTACCCATGGTATAAACCACGTTTATAATGAATAATTGTCCTGCATATCAAAATATACGGTCCAAAGTAATTGTTCCCTTGACAAAAATAATATGTACTAATAAAATATACTTTAGATGGATAGCACCTGATTCGTTTAGACCGGAAATAACCCGTCATGAAGGTGATGATCACTAGGTGACACAGAAATCAGTCATGGGTGAACTGGCCGCAGTGTGGTAAACCGGTGCAGACTGGTGACCCGGCCGTGACGTTTGTAAGCCGGCGCGGACAACGGGTCAGCTGCATGCGCGGACGGATGTAAACCGAACAGCGGGGGCGGCGATTTGCACGTGTATCCGTCGAGCAGCATGGCCCAGAGGAACGCTAGTACAAAATTATGCTGGCCCGCACTCCATGTTCGTGGCATAACAATACCCTTGTCATAAATAACTATCCTGCATAAAAATATTGCAGACCACAGCAAAGATAAATTGTTCTTTGATAAAAAATAATGTGTTGGTAAATATATTTTAGAAAGGTATCACCTGATCAGCTTTGCAGCAGCGCACTACTCCTGGACCACGACGGCACCCACGGGTCGATGATAGTGGCAGATCGCTTAGCATGGGTTTGATGGAAGCAAAGGTGACCCGGCGTACGTCGGTTCAATGTATAACAGCGGCGACAACAGGGTCCAGTCCGGCTTCCAGCGACGGTGAGACCGCTCATGACGGGGGCGGTTTGTCAGCACGGCGCGGCAGCTGATTCGGCCACGGCGAATTGAAAGCAGAAATCCAATCCGGTTCCGGGTCATTGTCCCTTTTACCAATCTATAATCTTCTTCTTTTCTTGATCTGACCGCTTGGAGTAGCACTTTTTTGTCTTTATGCACAGAACGGATTAAGCCTCCAATTCCCTACGATTATGGAGTACTACTATGTCTTTCTCCGTTCCAGCGCTCCTGCTAGGCTCAAGAACAATACTTTTCATCTGACATTGATTAACGTCCTTGCACTCTCTGCTTTCCTTCTGATATTGGTCAGCTCCCATGCACTGTTTGCTTTCAACATAGACATGTCCAGACTAATTTCAGCGAGTTCACGTGCCGGTGAAACAAAACAGCAGCGAAAACGATGTTCCCGGCGACTTGGGATTGGATCGCTTGCCCATATCAACAACGGTTGACTTCTCCTTGGACTCAAATATCGTTCTATCCGATCCAAAGTTGACGACGATTCTAATCTCCTGATGATGAACTGGTCGGCTCTGCCCGTGGTTATCCCAAGCCGGGTTATTCTGCATGATTGTTTCGTGCCAGCTCTTTTTATCCAACACATCGCGAGCTTCTCGATCCATGAAGAAATCCCTCCAAGAACTCAACACCACCGTGCGCCAGGCCCCACGGTGGGCGCCAACTGTCGTGGAATTGTCACGGCAGATGTCCTTAGTGTCAGGACTTAGTCGCGAGGCCAACGCATCTATGTGGTAGCTTGAGAGGGGTTGAGCGGGACGAGAGACGCAGGGCGGATCAACATGCAAGACATGGATTTAGACAGCTTCGGGCCCCGGGAAACATCATCCGGTAATAACCCTACATGCTGTTTGAGGCTAGGTCTCATTATCATCCCGAGGGAGACGCCGTAAACCGGCTCTTTGTCTAGCCCTAGAGATTATTGATCATTCTTGCTTGTAGCTTGTCGCTTCTAACTTCTAACCTGTCCCTCTTCGGGGAGCCCTGCCCCTCCTTATATATGTTGAAGGGGCGGTTTACATGTGGAGTCCTATTAGGATTAGGACTAGTCTATTTCTAATACAAACCGGATACAAGTCCAGGTCTTTAACTCTTTATAAGACAAATATTCCTTTCCTCTTAAACCGGCCCACCATAGTTGAACCGGCCTTCTAGGCCTTGGGCCTCGTCCATCGTCTGATCCGCCCGCCGGGTTACCAGTGAGTCATAACGACCAAGCGGGTTGCTGGTAAACCGCCAAGGTCAGGGCGGGTCTGCAGATAAACCGCCGAGTCCAGCCAGGTTAACTTCCGGTCCGGTTTACGCCGCGGGGTATATCCCCGACACCAGGACTTAAAACCTTTATTTTATGAGCTCCCTTTTGATCTTTAACCTTGTCATTATGGAGTTTTCCCCTAAGTGTGAACTTTTCAAATGTGTTATTGCACTTGTTTAACCTCTCTAGAAAAACTTTACTTTTATCAGTACAACTAATTGCATAATTAAGTTGCTTGATCTTTACTTTCTTGAAAATGGTTTTTCAAAGTTGAATGGCCATTTTTGAACTACAACCATTTGATAAATTCACTTAAAATTTCCACCAAAACTTGGAGATGTCATGTGATGTTATTTAATCACTTTTATGCAAAAACATCTTTATTTCATGAAATATTTTGAGCTCTACACCTAAATTTCTTCTCTGGTCCAGTGGGCATTTTTGCACTACAACCCATTTAAATATTTTCTTCTAGCCTCTACCAAAATTATGGGATGTTAGTAATATCATATGATTCAACTTTATGCAAAAACCCAGTGATGTTATTTGCAATTTTTGAGTGAATCAGCATCATCTTCATTCTGGACCAGACTGGTGTTTTCTACTGCAACCCTATTATTTCTTGCTCTAGTGCACTTGTGTTTTCTCATGCTCACAGTCCTCCCTACCAAACCCCTAAGTCCAGGAGCATGCACCCTTTGGGGCAATTTTGGTTCATGAAATGATGCCATTTATTTCCTGTCCAGAATTGTAATTCTGCAAATCTTGCACTAACAAGTTTCTCCTTTTGCCAAACTAACCTCACCATCTCTCTTGCATCTAAGGAGACACTGATCTGGAGTTTTTGACCACTCCAAGACTTGCCTAAGTGCCCTTGGCATTGTGTCAAACACCCTGTGGGCATGATCAGATTTGGCATGAAATTTTGTTTACACTGTGATCTTGCTTCCCTTGCCTAGCTACCTTGTCCAATGGACTCCCCACTACCCCTAGCTTAGGCCTGCTAAGTCCCAGCCTCACTCGAGACCTCTAGCTTGCCCTGGCATTTCGCCGAGCAGCTGGTGAGCGTGCTCTGGACGCGCCCAGAGTGCGCCAATTGCAGCCGCGTGCACCCGAGCCGCCGCGTCTCACCCGCACCCGTTCCAGCTCGTGACTACCTGCAGCTAGCTGCCACACGTTCCCCGCCTCACCACTACACGCCAGCCCGCCCTGGAACCCTACAGCGCCACCGCCAGAGCAATTTTGGCGGCACGCCGGCGTCGACCGACAGCTTCTGCTCCGTGCAGCGCCGCCCAAGCCACCCCGGCTCGCCACCTGGCCCCTGGAACAGCGCAAGCTCATCCACAAGGGTGTCGCCTAGCGCTCGTCGCCGCCACGACGCCCCTAGCTACAGAATGGTGGTCGCCGGAGAGCTTATCCACGGCCGCCGCGGAACCGCCTTGCCACGCCTATTTAAGGAGACCCCGAGCCCGTTCCCGCACGCAGGCAACCTCAGGCCACCCCTATCGCGTTTCCCTAGCCCGCATTCGACCCAGGGAGGTTCTCTTCCCCGTCTCCGGCAACTCCGGCCACCGCCACTGCCCCTGCCGTTCCGGCGCCACCAGGACCTCCCCCTCTCCACTCTCTCCACCAGAAGCCTCCTTTCCCCCTGTTCGATTTTGATCGGGAGCCACCGCAGCCCCAAAGGCACTTTGCTCCCGAGGCCACCTCCGCCGAGGAGCTCGCCGCCGGCAGCTCCCTCCGCCCCCACCTGCCGGGCGACCACCGGGAGGACCGCCCCGGAGTAGCGGATCCATCCCCGCCCTTGGAGCCCCGCGAGGAGCCGCCAGTCGCCGGCGACGATCGCCGGAGCTCCGCCTCCGCTCGGGACAGAGGAAAGAGAGGGAGAAGACTAGTCAAACCTGACTAGTGGGCCCCCTGGACCCATTGTCAGTGCCACACCGCGCCGTCCATGTGTTTAAGTGAAGGCGTAATCCCCCCAGTACGTCTCCCCGCTCCGAAAGCGTATTCCCCTCTGAAACGTTTTTCCTTTTCTGTTTTATTTAAATCAGTTTTGACCAGAACTTTGACTGCCTATAACTTTTTAAATACAACTCCGAATGAGTTGATTCTTTTTCCTACCTTCCTCAAATTTGATCTAGTTTATTTTAAGATTTATTTGAAAATTTTCCAAAACCACTTTTTGTACTGTTTTGAGATGTGTGTTAATTCAAATATATTTTTTTAAAATAGGATTTTGGAGAGAGGGAAGGAACTTTCAAAAGTTTTGGAGAGCACCTCACCCCTCCACAACTTCAAGGCAAGCATCTTGAACCCTGGCATAATATTTTTGATGTGTTGGTTGACACATTTATAACACCACCTCATTTCGGTGGAATTGATATTTCATGTGACATGATCATTTGCACGGAAGCATATCAACGATTTCCTTGTTTTTGGAAATGAGAATGATTGTGATGGGAATCATCCTCATGTGCCTTGCATGCATACCGGAAAGGAATCCGGGAAAGCCTCGGCCTTGGGTAGGCATGAGCTTGTTGACCGGTCCTCGTCGGGACGATTATGTCCGGTGTGGCATGGTGAGGTACATTGAGTGGTAATTTCTTCAATTGTATTATATTTGATATACATGTCATGCAGGAACTTATGAACCCCCTGAGTCGACCGCAGATCGAGTCTTGTTCCAGTAACCCCCATACTTGCCTCGTACTACCACTCGTCCCTGCCGCAGGTAGGGTACGGTTCAGTAAGTTGTCAACCCCTTTCCAGCACACACCGTACAGAGAGGCCATGGTGGAAGATATCGGTTGTAGCCGGTAGGCATGCCACCTGGTCAGGGGGCATGGGTGTTTCCGGTTGGGACCGAGAGGGGAGGCCACCCCTTAGAGCGCGCGATATAAATTTGATCCCATGCTACGCGAGGTTGTAGCCTCCCCACTTAGAGTTTTGCTTGACAAGTGTCGTGGGTGATTCCAGACACCGATGAGTTAAGCTGGTGTGTGCAAGTCAGGTGTGTTTTCAACTAAAAGACCGTAGACGGAATTAGTCCCGATGGACTAAAGGAATCCGTTACTCGTGGGTAAAGAGTACACCCTCTGCAGAGATTAAACCTATTCGAATAGCCGTGTCCATGGTTAAGGACTACAGTCTGGGATGGGTCAAGCGTCGGTCTTAGTGTCGGTCTTCGGAGGTGAAACTGTTAAACCAGAACGGGAATTACTACTTGTGACTTGTGATGATTATGATTATTACTATTGTTGACTAACCCGTGATATTATTGTTATCATCGAATATCTCTGGGATGGTTCTACCTCCGGGATATTCCCTATGATTATTTCTTTTAAAGCCCTTTCTGTGGTGTCGCTCAGACGCCCGACTGTGGCATTTCTTTTAAAGCCCTTTCTGTGGTGTCGCTTAGACGCCCGGCTGTGGCATTTCTTTTAAAGCCCTTTCTGTGGTGTCGCTCAGACGCCCGACTGTGGCATTTCTTTTAAAGACCTTTCTGTGGTGTCGCTCAGACGCCCGGCTGTGGCATTTCTTTTAAAGCCCTTTCTGTGGTGTCGCTCAGACACCCGACTGTGGCATTTCTTTTAAAGCCCTTTCTGTGGTGTCGCTCAGACGCCCGACTGTGGCATTTCTTTTAAAGCCCTTTCTGTGGTGTCGCTCAGACGCCCGACTGTGGCATTATTATTCCGCATTTTCCGCTCGAGGAGTCTTTCAGACACTCGTTTGGTACCAGTATTATTATTCTGCATTTTCCGCTCGAGGAGTCTTTCAGACACTCGTTTGGCACCAGTATCTATTATTCTGCATTTTCCGCTCGAGGAGTCTTTCAGACACTCGTTTGGCACCAGTATCTATTATTCTGCATTTTCCGCTCGAGGAGTCTTTCAGACACTCGTTTGGCACCAGTATCTGTTATTCCACATTTTCCGCTCGAGGAGTCTTTCAGACACTCGTTTGGCACCAGTATCTATTATTCCGCATTTTTCGCTCGAGGAGTCATTCAGACCCTCGCTTGGCACCCAGTATTTATTACCTCTATGTGGCCATTGCAAAATATTTCTGGTTGCATATGAATAACCTGTTTGCATGCATCAAGATATTTATTTATGACTAACTAGGTGAGTATAAGGATATTGCAAAGCATGAGCATTAACGGTTATATTATACCTGTGTTCTTAATGTTTGCGAGTACATTCAAAGTACTCACTGGCTTGTCCCTGGCTATTGTCTTGGCCAGATTTATTGCTTGGGGAGGAGCGTATGCGACGACCGCCTCGGAACCTGAGCAACGGTGATAGCAGCCTCGTGGAGATAGGAGTTAACCTGGTCAGCTGTTCCCATGGGAAATGGAGTCCCATAGCCGTGGTGATCCACAAACCGCTTCCGCCCTCAACCACTAGAAACCATTTGTTGTACTCATAGGCCACAATGGTCTTGTACTAAATATTTTGTACCTTTGCTTGGAATTTCTGTAACAAGTTGGTGCCTCATCAGCGAACAGTAATCCTGGGGCTGATGAGCTCGACGGCCATTTTCTGGACACTGCTTGGCATAGTGCCGTTCTTCTCCACAGGCGTAACAAGTAACACCTGGGCGATATGTGAACTCCTTGTCCCTAGCATGAAAATTCTTTGTTGGGCGTGAGACGTTGGATGATGATTTGTGTGTCCCACCCTTCCAAAAATCGGTCTTACTTCGGTGATTGCGAGCATGGTTAGTCTGGTCCCTTTTTCGCTTGCGGATATCTTCCAAACTGCGTCTTTCATTTTCCAGAGTAATGGCTTTATCCACCAGCGTCTTAAAATCTGGGAAAGTGTGTATGACCAATTGGCATTTAAGCGCGGGTGCTAGGCCGTCAAGGAACTTTTACATTTTCTTGCTTTCAGTCATACGCTCTTCGTTGGCGTAGCGGGATAACAGAGTAAATTGGCCGTTGTAATCTGACACTGTCATGTTCCTTTTCTTGAGATCATCGAACTCTCTTTTCTTGATTTTCATAATACTCTTAGGAATATGCGCGCCACGGAAACCTTCTTTGAAATCATCCCAGGTTATATCATTTTCGTTGGCATGCATGTGCAGAAAATTTTCCCACCAGGATGCGGCTGCTCCCGTGAGATAATGCGGTGCGTACAGTACCTTTTCTGGGTCTGAGCATTTTGCAATAATTAACTTTCTCTCCATATCGCGAAGCCAGTCTTCGGCCTCAAGTGGCTTGTCAGTATGAGAAAATATTGAGGGACGTGTCTTCTGTAGCTCAGATAACTTGGAATGCTGCGGATACTGCCCATGGTGATTTCCCATGTTAATGAATTGGTTCATTAGTTCCCGATGTTGTTGCTGACTCTGTTCATAAAGGCGACACATTTGGGAAAGTGCCGTTTCACTGTCCTGTTGACTTGTCTGACCTCGTGCAAAATTTTTGCACGGTTGATTGCCATAATCTTCCTCTGGTGGAGCTGGCATGGAGCGAGTCCAAGGACGAGACATTTTTCACTCTGGGGATGCATTTGTAAAACCCATAAGAAAAAAAATGGAAGGGTTGCAAAGATAAAACCCATAAGAAAAAATGGAAGGGTTGCAAAGATAAAACCCATAATGTACAAGGTTGACAAATAAATTTTTAAAGCCAAGAAGCTCAGCACCAAAGCCGAACAACGGCAACAATAATTCAGCGCCCAAGCGAAACAACTTCAATCCCAACAATAACCATAGGAAAGGTCATCTGAACCACGTGACCAAAGAGGAGGCACAAAATGCTCCGGATATCGTACTCGGTACGTTCCCTGTCAACACAATACCTGCAATGGTTTTGTTTGATTCTGGAGCTTCTCACTCTTTTATTTCGAAAAGTTTTGCTTTGCAAAATAATTTTTCGATGCTTCCTTTGGAGAAATCCATGATCATCAAGTCCCCTGGGATTCAGCAAGTTACTCAGAATTACTGTCAGGATGTGATTATTGAGTTCAAAGGATTGAAGTTTCACGCCAATCTCATTGTGTTGGAAAATAAAGGACTGGATGTCATCCTAGGGATGGACTGGTTAACCACCAACAAAGGTTTCATTGACTGTTTCAATCGGACCGTGATTCTCACACACCACCATGGTAAGACAATAAGAGTATCCGCCAAAGAAAGGGAAATACCCAGACAACCAAGACTGAACAAGGTGGACATTTCTGAATTAAACAAGGTTCCAGTAGTATGTGAATTTCCAGACGTATTTGTTGGAAATATGCCCTAGAGGCAATAATAAATGCATTATTATTATATTTCCTTATTCATGATAATTGTCTTTATTCGTGCTATAATTGTGTTAACCGGAAATCGTAATACATGTGTGAATAACAGACAACAACATGTCCCTAGTGAGCCTCTAGTTGACTAGCTTGTTGATCGACAGATAGTCATGGTTTCCTGACTATGGACATTGGATGTCATCGATAACGGGATCACATCATTAGGAGAATGATGTGATGGACAAGACCCAATCCTAACATAGCATAAGATCGCATAGTTCGTTTGCTAGAGTTTTCCAATGTCAAGTATCCTTTCCTTAGACCATGAGATCATGTAACTCCCGGATACCGTAGGAGTGCTTTGGGTGTGCCAAACGTCACAACGTAACTGGGTGACTATAAAGGTATGCTACGGGTATCTCTGAAAGTGTCTGTTGGGTTGACATGGATCGAGACTGGGATTTGTCACTCCGCTTGACGGAGAGGTATCACCGGGCCCTCTCGGTAATGCATCATCACAATGAGCTCAATGTGACCAAAGTGTTTGATCACGGGATCATGCATTACGGAACGAGAAAAGTGACTTGCCGGTAACGAGATTGAACGAGGTATTGGTATACCGACGATCGAATCTCGGGCAAGTAAAATACCGATTGACAAAGGGAATCGTATACGGGATTAATTGAATCCTTGACATCGTGGTTCATCCGATGAGATCATCGTGGAGCATGTGGGAGCCAACATGGGTATCCAGATCCCGCTGTTGGTTATTGCCCGAGAGCCGTCTCGGTCATGTCTGCATGTCTCCCGAACCCGTAGGGTCTACACACTTAAGGTTCGGTGACGCTAGGGTTATAGGGATATGTGTGTGCGGTAACCCAAATGTTGTTCGGAGTCCCGGATGAGATCCCGGACGTCACGAGGAGTTTCGGAATGGTCCGGAGGTAAAGATTTATATATGGAAAGTCATCATACGGACATCGGGACAAGTTTCGGGGTTATCGGTATTGTACCGGGACCACCGGAAGGTCCCGGGGGGTCCACCGGGTGGGTCCACCTATCCCGGAGGCACCCATGGGCTGTATGAGGGAGGGAACCAGCCCATAGTGGGCTGGTGCGCCTCCCCCCCATGGGCCCCATGCGCCTAGGGTTTTGGGGGAGGGAAACCCTAAAGGGGGCGCCCCCCTTGCTTGGGGGGCAAGCCCCCTTGCCCTGGCCGCCGCCCCCCCTAGGAGATCTCATCTCCTAGGGCAGGCGCCCCCCCTAGGGGTTATATAAAGGGGGGGGAGAGGGGGCTGATAACCCATTGCCCTGGCGCCTCCCTCTCCCTCTCCAACACCTCCTCCTCCTCCATTGAGCACGGCGAAGCCCTGCCGGAGTACTGCAGTTCCACCATCACCACGCCGTCGTGCTGTTGCTGGAGCCTTCATCCCCAACCTCTCCTTTGCCTTGCTGGATCAAGAAGGAGGAGACGTCACGCTTTCCGTACGTGTGTTGAACGCGGAGGTGCCGTCCGTTCGGCACTAGGTCATCGGTGAATTGGATCGCGGCAAGTACGACTACCTCATCCACGTTCACTCGAACGCTTCCGTTGCGATCTACAAAGTGGTATGTAGATGATATCTAATCTGAATACTCGTTGCTTGATGAACTCCTAGATGGATCTTGGTGAAACCGTAGGAAAAATTTTAATTTTCTGCAACGTGACCCAACAGTATTTCCCGAAGAGCTACCAGGCATGCCACCAGACCGAGAGATAGAATTCAGCATTGAGCTAGCACCAGGGACCACCCCCATATACAAGAAGCCATACCGAATGGCACCATCCGATTTAGTTGAACTAAAGAAACAAATAAAGGAATTGCTCGACAAAGGATACATTCGAGCTAGTTCCTCACCATGGGGATCACCAATTTTGTTTGCCAAAAAGAAAGATGGAACACTGTGATTGTGTATTGACTACCGAGCACTCAACATGGTCACGATAAAGAACAAATACCCGATGCCAAGAATAAATGATTTATTCGATCAACTCGCTAAGGCCAAGGTATTCTCAAAAATCGACCTAAGGTCAGGATACCATCAATTAAAGGTACGAACAGAAGATATCCCCAAGACAGCCTTCACCTCCAGATATGGACTGTATGAGTTCACAATAATGCCTTTTGGATTAACAAATGCCCCTGCATATTTTGTTCACCTCATGAACAAAGTATTTATGAAGTTTATGGACAAGTTCGTTGTGGTATTCATCGACGATATTTTAGTATACTCCAAAACACCAGAAGAACACGTTGAACATCTCAGAATTGTACTAGGAGAACTCAGGAAACACAAATTGTACGCCAAGTTCAGCAAGTGTGAATTTTGGTTAAGGCAAGTAGGCTTTCTAGGCCACGTACTAACCCAAGACGGGATGGCCGTGGACCCAGAGAAAGTCAAGGCCGTACATGGCTGGAGGTCACCAGCCAGCGTAACGGACATACGGAGTTTCTTGGGAATGGCAGGATATTACCGCAGATTTATTGAAGGATTTTCCACCATAGCCAAGCCAATGACGCAGTTGCTCAAGAAAGATAAGAAGTTTGAATGGACAGAAGCCTGTGAGAAAAGTTTCCAATAGCTAAAACGGAAATTAACAACAGCACCAGTATTGATTGTGCCAGACATACGCAAGAATTTTGAAGTATATCGTGACGCGTCCAGAAAGGGACTCGGATGCGTATTAATGCAAGAAGGCAAGGTTGTCGCATACGCTTCGAGGCAACTTCGCAAGCATGAGGAAAACTATCCCACTCATGACTTAGAAATGGCAGCAGTTATACATGCACTCAAGGAATGGAGGCATTTCCTACTTGGAAATCGATGTGAAATATATACGGACCATAAAAGTCTCAAATATATTTTCACACAGCCAAAGCTGAATTTAAGACAACGACGCTGGTTGGAGCTAGTAAAGGATTATGATGTCGGAATCCACTATCATCCTGGAAAAGCAAATGTAGTAGCCGATGCTCTTAGTCGGAACCCCAGCACCGACAACAACAGTCTGCCCAACGTAAGACCCGAATTCCAACGGGAATTTGCCAGACTCAACTTGTTGATGGTAGCAGAAGGCACCATAACAAACTTGGAGATACAACCCAACCTTGTGAAAAGAATCAAAGAAGCCCAGCCGGGTCACTCCAGCATTGAAGGCATCAAAAGAAAGGTGAGTATGGGCAAGGCCTCGGAATTCATCATAGACGAAGAAGGGACACTATGGTACAGAAGCAGACTCTGCGTGCCAGACGTAGAAGACCTCAAACGACAAATTCTAGCTGAAGCCCACACCGCTCCATATTCGATCCACCCTGGAGGAACCGAGATGTATAAGGATATCCAGGAAGGATTTTGGTGGCACGGTATGAAGAGGGACATAGCCACCTTCATTGCATGCTTCGACTCTTGTCAACGTATAAAGGCTGAACATCAGAGACCAGCCGGACTACTGCAACCAAATAAAATACCTGAGTGGAAATGGGATGAAATAGGGATGGATTTCATTGTCGGACTACCTCGATCACAACACGGGAATGATGCCATATGGGTTATCACCGACAGGTTGACTAAGGTGGCACATTTCATTCCAGTAAAGACGACCCACACCACTCAGAAGCTTGCCAAGATATATCTCTCTCGCATAGTTTGTTTGCACGGTGTCCCGAAGACTATAATATCTGACAGAGGAACACAGTTCGTCTCGAGATTCTGGGAGCAGTTACAACAGGCTCTAGGAACTCAACTAGCCTTCAGTACGGCATACCACCCCCAGACGGATGGACAAACAGAATGGGTAAACCAGATTTTAGAGGACATGCTGAGAGCATGTGTCCTCACCTATGGAACCAGTTGGGAAGACAGCCTGCCATACACCGAGTTCGCATACAACAACAATCATCAGGCCAGCCTGCAAATGGCACCATTTGAGGCCTTGTATGGGCGAAGATGTCGTACCCCGTTAAATTGGTCAGAGACCGGAGACAGCCGTATCTTCGGCCCAGACATGCTCAAGGAAGCCGAGGAAAAGGTCCAGCTAATCAGAGATCGACTCAAGACCGCCCAAAGCCGACAAAAAAGTTATTACGATCAGAGACATCGTGGGGTCAGCTTCGAACCCGGAGAATTCGTGTATCTACGAGTATCCCCTATGAGAGGACTACAATGATTCAAGATCAAAGGGAAACTAGCACCAAGGTTCATCGGGCCATTCGGTATATTGGCACGGAGAGGCACAGTAGCCTACCACCTAGACCTACCTAAGGAACTATCAGATATCCACAATGTATTCCACGTTTCACAATTAAGGAAATACGTGAGCAACCCAGAGAAACAGGTGCCCCATGAGAACCTCGATGTGCAACCAGACCTCACCTATCGGGAACATCCAGTAAAGATATTAGAGGAGACTAAAAGGAGGACCCGGCAGAAAACCGTCAAATTTTTCAAAGTTCAGTGGAGTAATCACACCGAAAGTGAAGCAACATGGGAAAGAGAGGATTTTTTTCGAGCAGAGCATCCGCACTTATTTAAGGATCAACTGAAATCTCGGGGACGAGATTTTTCCTAAGGGGGTAGGTGTTGTGACACTCTAAAAAATTTTATTTGGTCTTAGCAAAAACCTTGCTGGTTTTTCATTTGTGGATTTTGGCCTTTTCAAAAAAAAATGTCAGGAAAGCAATCCTCTTAAAAATCCTTTTCTTTGACTAGGATTTGTTATTTCTGTTTTCTCCTTCAAACTTTGGGTTTTACCTTCTTAAAACTCCCTCTCTATTGTTTCCCTTCTCAAATTTTATTTTTGGGAGTTTAATCTTTTTAAGAAAAACTCTATGAAAAATTTGGGATTTTTATTCTATTGAAAACCACCCATGACCTTGTATTTTGCCCATGAGGTAAGACCACTCCAACATCTTCTCCCCTCCTTCTCAACAACTCAATTTCCCTATCCCAACTCATCCAAGCAAATTTTGGATATTATTTTGATTGTTTCTTCTCTCAAATATTTTTCTATCAATTATTTTGGGCCAAATGGTTTTTCAAAGCAAGTACCCCTTTTCAGTTGAGTTTTGAACTCAAAACAACTCTACTGGCTAGTCCTTTGAACCCACAACCCAGAACCATCTTGATCCACTCTCCTCCGTTTCAAATTTTTCAAATTTCACTCCCTGCAAGTTTGGACCAGATTTGTCAAATTTGGTGAAATTCATATCTACACTTCTCCAACAATTCGACCAAAAATCAGGCAGCCTACTGGAGCAATGAGAAGTCACTCCACCAAAAATCAGCCCAAGCAAAAATTCCTACATGCCTGGAACATTCTGTCGAACACCTTGCATGCACTGTTCGAACACTTTCAGTCAAATTCAGTCTTCAGTGTCGATTTCTTCAGTTCAGTTCAGTCACGCGCCCACAGTGTCCTTGGCACGTTGCTCGCGGCCTGGCTTGCTTGTCCGGAGCCCCGCACGTGCGCTTGGCTTCTTCCTGGCGTCGGTGGCGCCCTGGCCCGACCACGCCGGCGTGTCCCGCGGCGGCTGAACCGCCATGGCAGCCAACAGGGAGCAGAACGGCGGCTCAACGCCGTTCCGCACCGCCCAACCCCGCTGATGGCTCCGCGTGGCCAACTCCCCGCCAGCGCACGCATGCAGCACCATCGCCGTGGCGCGACACGCACAGAGCGTGCACTCTGCCGCCGACGTGCCCGCGCTGCTCCGTTCCGTCGAGTTCCCCCCAAGACTTCGAGTCCCAGCTTGTTTAACACCAAAATTTCCTACACATGCACCCTAACGAAAATGATATAACCTGGGAAGATTTGAAGGAAGGTTTTCGCGGGGCGCACATTCCTAAGAGTCTTATGAAAATCAAGAAGAGAGAGTTTGATGACCTCAAACAGAGGTCCATGACGGTGTCAGAATACAACGGTCAGTTTACTCTGTTATCACGCTACGCCAACGAAGAGCGTATGACTGAAAGCAAAAAGATGGAGAAATTCCTAGACGGTCTGGCGCCCGCACTTAAATGTCAGCTGGTTGTGCACACTTTTCCAGATTTCAAAACGCTAGTGGATAAAGCCATTACCTTGGAAAATGAGAGACGCAGCTTGGAGGATTTCCACAAGCGAAAAAGGGACCAGACTACTCTTGCTTGCAACCACCGAGGCAAGAAGGATTTCCAGAAAAGTGGGACACACAAACCCATGATGAACGTCTCACGCCCAATCAAGAATTCCATGCAAGGGACAAGGAGTTCACATATTGCCCAGGCGTTACTTGCTACGCATGTGGAGAAGAAGGGCACTATGCCAAGCAGTGCCCCAAGCCAAGGAACTCAACCCCAAAGCCGAACAACGGTGGCAATAATTCAGCGCCCAAGCGAAACAATTTCAACCCTAATAACAACCACAGGAAGGGTCACCTAAACCACGTGACCGAAGAAGAAGCACAGAATGCCCCAGATATCGTACTCGGTACGTTTCCTATCAACACAATACCTGCCATGGTTTTGTTTGACTCTGGAGCTTCTCACTCATTCATTTCGAAAAGTTTTGCTTTGCAAAATAATTTTTCGATGTTCCCCTTGGAAAGATCCATGATCATCAAGTCCCCTGGGATTAAGCAAGTTACTCAGAGTTACTGCCAAGGTGTGATTATTGAGTTTGAAGGATTGAAGTTTCACGCCAACCTTATTGTATTGTAAAATAAAGGACTGGATGTCATCTTAGGGATGGATTGGTTGACCACCAACAAAGGTTTTATTGACTACTTCAACAGGACCATAATTCTCACCCACCACCATGGGAAGACAATAAGAGTTTCAGCCAAAGAGAGAAAAATATCCAGGCAACCGAGATTGAACAAGGTGGATATTTCTGAATTAAGCAAGGTTCTAGTAGTATGTGAATTTCCAGACGTATTTCCCGAAGAACTACCAGGCATGCCACCAGACCAAGAGATAGAATTCAGCATTGAGCTAGCACCCGGAACCGCCCCCATATACAAGATACCATACAGAATGGCACCATCCGAGTTGGTAGAATTGAAGAAACAAATAAAAGAATTACTGGACAAGGGATATATTCGAGCCAGTTCCTCACCTTGGGGTTCACCAATTTTATTTGGCAAAAAGAAGGATGGAACACTGAGATTGTGTATAGACTATCGAGCACTTAACATGGTCACAATCAAGAACAAATACCCGATGCCACGGATAAATGATTTGTTTGATCACCTCGCTCAGGCCAAGGTCTTCTCAAGAATCGACCTAAGGTCAGGATACCATCAATTAAATGTATGAACAGAAGATATCCCCAAGACAGCCTTCACCTCCAGATACGGGTTGTATGAGTTCATAGTAATGCCATTTTGACTAACAAACGCCCCCGCATATTTCGTTCACCTCATGAACAAAATATTTATGAAGTTTATGGACAAGTTTGTTGTGGTATTCATCGACGATATTTTGATATACTCCAAGACACCAGAAGAGCACGCTGAACATCTTAGAATTGTACTAGGAGAACTCAGGAAACATCAACTGTAGGCCAAGTTCAGCAAGTGTGAATTTTGGCTAAGACAGGTATGTTTTCTGGGTCACGTACTGACCCAAGAAGGTATTTCCGTAGACCCGGAAAAAGTCAAGGCCGTACTTGGCTGGAAACCACCAGCCGGCGTAATGGACGTACGAAGTTTCTTGGGAATGGCAGGATACTATCAAAGATTTATTGAAGGATTCTCCACCATAGCAAAACCGATGACGCAGTTACTCAAGAAAGACAAGAAGTTTGAATTGACGGAAGCTTGCGAGAAAAGTTTCCAAGAGCTAAAAAGGAAACTAACGACAGCACCAGTATTAATTGTGCCAGACATACACAAGAATTTTGAGGTGTATTGTGACGCATCCCGGAAGGGCCTCGGATGCGTATTGATGCAAGAAGGCAAGGTAGTCGCGTACGTTTCCAGACAACTTCGCAAGCATGAGGAAAATTATCCTACTCATGACTTAGAATTGGCAGCGGTCATTCATGCACTCAAAGAATGGAGGCATTTCTTACTTGGAAATCGTTGTGAAATATATACGGACCATAAGAGTCTCAAGTATATTTTCACACAGCTAGAACTCAATTTACGGCAACGACGCTGGTTGGAATTGGTAAAAGATTATGATGTCGCTATCCACTACCATCCAGGAAAAGCTAATGTAGTGGCAGATGCTCTTAGTCGGAACCCCAGCTCGCACGACAACAATCTGCAAGGCTTGAGACCTGAATTCCAACAAGAGTTTGCCAAACTCAACTTGATGATGATCACAGAAGGCACCATAAAAAATTTGGAAGTACAACCCAACCTTGTGGAGAGGATTAAAGAAGCTCACCATGGACACCCCAGCATCGAAGGCATTAAAAGAAAGGTGAGTATGGGCAAGGCCTCGGAATTCGTCATAGACAATGAGGGAATATTATGGTACAGAGAAAGACTCTGCGTGCCAAATATAGAGGACCTCAAACAACAAGTTCTAGCTGAAGCCCACACCGCCCCATATTTGATCCACCCTGGAGGAACCAAAATGTATAAGGACATTCAGGAAAGATTTTGGTGGCACGGTATGAAGAGGGATATAGCCACCTTCATTGCATGTTGCGATTCTCGTCAACGCATAAAAGCTGAGCATCAAAGACCAGCCGGACTACTGTAACCGAACAAAATACCTGAGTGGAAATGGGACGAAATAGGGATGGATTTCATTGTCGGACTACCTCGATCACAACACGGGAATGATGCCATATGGGTCATCACGGATAGACTGACTAAAGTGGCACACTTCATCCCCGTGAAGACAACCCACACCACTCAGAAGCTCGCCAAGCTCTACCTCTCCCGCATAGTCTGTCTACATGGTGTCCCAAAAACTATAATATCCGACCGAGGCACTTAGTTTGTCTCTAGATTTTGGGAGCAGCTGCAACAATCGCTGGGAACTCAACTGGCCTTCAGTACAGCATACAATTCCCAGACTGACGGACAAACTGAACGCGTAAACCAAATCCTAGAAGACATGCTGAGAGCATGTGTCCTCACCTATGGAAGCAGTTGGGAAGAAAGCCTGCCATATGCCGAGTTCGCATACAACAACAGTTACCAATCCAGCCTACAAATGGCACCTTTTGAAGCTCTGTACGGACGGACATGTCGTACCCCGCTAAATTGGTTAGAGACCGGAGACAGATGTATCTTTGGCCCAGACATGCTCAAAGAAGCCAAGGAAAAGGTCAAGCTAATCAGGGACCGACTCAAGACAGCTCAAAGCCGACAGAAGAGTTATTACGATCAAAAACATCGTGGGGTCAGTTTTGAAACCGGAGAGTATGTGTACCTGCGAGTATCCCCTATGAGGGGCCTGCAACGGTTCAAAATTAAGGGAAAGCTAGCACCAATATTCATCGGACCATTCTGTATAGTGGCACGAAGAGGCACGGTAGCCTACCAGCTAGAATTACCCAAAGAATTATCCGATGTCCACAACGTGTTCCACGTCTCGCAGTTGTGGAAGTGTGTAAGCAATACAGAGAAGTAGGTATCCCACGAGAACATTGACGTGCAACCAGACCTCACCTACCGGGAACATCCTGTAAAAATATTAGAGGAGTCTGAAAGGAGGACCCGACAAAAGACCATCAGGTTTTTCAGAGTTCAGTGGAGCAATCACACCGAGAGTGAAGCAACTTGGGAAAGAGAGAATTTTCTTCGGACAGAGCACCCACACTTATTTGGGGATCAGCTGAAATCTCGGGGACGAGATTTTTCCTAAGGGGGTAGGTGTTGTGACACTCCAAAAAAATTTATTTAATTTTCAACAAAAACTTTGTTGGTTTTGAAGAAGGTCATTTAAATCCTTTCAAAAACCTCCCTCTCTCCCAAAACTTTTTCCCTGGCTAGGATTTTCTTCAACTCTGGTGATTGATTGTTAAAAACTTTTTATCTGATGGTTCCCTTCTCAAATATATTTTTGGAAAGTATTTATTTTCTTATAAAGAAAACCCTACAAGTTTTGAGTCTTCTCTTATATGGAAACCACCCATGGTTTTACCATGTCTCTGTGGTTAAACCTTATCAAAAACCCTCCTTCCTCTTTGAAACAATTTAAATTCCCTATTCCAAGAAGTCCAACCCATTTTTGAATTCTATTTCATTTATTTTATCTCCCAAATCATTTCTGTCAATTATTTTGAGCCTAAGTGATTTTCAAAGCAAGTACCTTATTGCTTTTGACTTTTGATCTCAAACCAACTCCTCTGGATAGTCCTTAGCACCCACAACCCAGAACCATCAAGATCCACTCTTCCTCTTTCAATTTTTTCAAATTTTAGCCTTTG
Organism: Aegilops umbellulata; assembly: GCA_032464435.1. Taxonomy (NCBI): domain Eukaryota; kingdom Viridiplantae; phylum Streptophyta; class Magnoliopsida; order Poales; family Poaceae; genus Aegilops; species Aegilops umbellulata. The sequence continues at coordinate 596,096,547 of CP136058.1, read as the reverse complement.
CAAGTTTGGACCAGATTTGCCAAATTTGGTGAAATTCATATCTCCTCTTCTCCAAAAATTCCACCAAAATTCAGGCAGCCCTCAGATGCAATGAGAGGCCATCCCACCAAGAATCAGCTCAAGGAGAACCTCCAACACACCAGAATCATTCTGTCGAACACCTGGCCAGCACTGTTTCTATGCAAATTCAGAGTTTCAGAAATTCAGTGTCGTTTCTTCGTCAGTGTTCAGTCACCTGTCAATAGTGCACCCTGGCGCGTTACGCACGGCCTCTCCTCCCTGGCCAGAGCACCGCACGCCCTCTTGGACGGGTGCAGGCGTCGGTGGCGGCGAGCATCGCCGGAGTTGGCAGCTTCTGTCGTGGCAAAGCCACCCGTGGCGGCCAACAGAAGATGGCGCCAGCTCGCAACGCCGTTCGGCGCCGCCCAACACTCCCCTGCCCTCCGCGTGGCCTCATACACGCCAGCGCACCCCGCAACACCGTCGCCGTGGCGCGGCAAGCACTGGGAACGCTCTCTGCCACCGATGGGCCCGCGCCGCCCCGTTCCGTCAAAACCCACTCAAAGCTCTTAATCCAAGTTCGTTTAGCGTCTGAATGGGACCAGTAGACCTCCACGACGACGCCCAACTCCCTAATCTTACCCGACCAAGCTCTGCGCCGCCGTAATCTTCGCCGGACAACTCCGTTCACGGCCACCGCCTCGGATCGCCTATAAAAAGAGGCCCCGAACTCGCTCTCGAGCACGCACCACCACTGCACCCCGCCAACACCCCGCCAAGCCACTGGAAGAGCCTCGAGGGGCCCTTCTTCCTTAACTCTGGCCACTTCCGTCCGCTTCGGGCTCCGGCAGCGTTCTCTCTGGTGAGAGCGCCTCCACCGCCCTAGACTTCCCCGTAGCCTCCTGACACCTCTAGGAGACTAACCCGCACTTCAATTTAACCTCCGCAGCACTCCCCGGCGAGATCCAACACTACCCGAACCACCGTCCGCCGGAGCAAGGGCCGCCGTCGACGTAGAGCTCGCCGGTGACCACCACCACCCACCGACGCGGAAGGACACGCTGAGATCAGAGGTACCACCCGATCCCCCTGCCTCGCCGTGGATTGCCGCCGACGACCACCGCATCTCTCGGGCACCGACGAGCTCTGCCTCCTCGTTTGAATTTTCAAACCTGACGGGTGGGACCCGCCTGTCAGCCTCTCTATTCTTTTAAGCGAACCGTTTTCTGAAAGCGCCTTCTGCCAAAATACGTCTCCCTTCTGGGCCGGCGTATTCTCAAACGAAACGTTTTCTGTTTTATAAATTGAACCCTGAGAAGTTTCTGTTTCATTACAGAAATGTCCCTGGATTAAAACTCTTATAACTTTTAAATAGAGAAGGATTTTTGATTGATTCTTTTTCTTCCCTTTTCAAAATTTTGTCTAGTTTTTTATCAGAGTTATTTGAAAAATATTTGTGATACTTTTGCGCACCTCACGGTATTTACGTTAGTGCGTATGTTTCTTTATACCGTAGATACCGAAGGAGGTGATCGAACCACGAACTTCACCGAGCTAGGCTCTGACTACTCTGAACCAGGCAAGCATGTTTGAACTTTTGATATGATGAGTGTCTCTGCATGTTTGCATTAAATAGTTTCATGGCATGTTTATGAGCATCTTGATGAATGTCACATTACATGCAAGTTGAAGCAAGTGAGTTTCGAAATTCCACAAGTTGTTCGATGTGAGTTTGCATGGCCATGTGATGGCATGACAATGGGTAAGATGGCAGTGTTGTAGCATGCCAGTCTTATGCCAGACTATTTGACTTCTGTGTCAACCTGTATCGGTCCGGTTCCCATCCAATTCCCTTTTCCGTACTACCACACGTTTTCCGCAAGGGATATGGCTTAGTAAGTTGCAAACCGCTTTCCTGGTACACACCAAATCGAGAGGCCGGGATGAGGGTTCCATGGCCCTGGATTAAAGCCTATCATCCGGTCAGGGGGCATGGGTGTTTCTGGTTAGGACCGAGAGGGGGGCACCCCTTAGAGCGCGCGTATATAAATTTGATCCCATGCTATTCGAGATTGTGATCTCCCCGTCTCAAAGTTTTTCTTGGACGCTGTCTAGGGTGATTCCTGGCAACGTGAGGTGGGATGGGTGTGTACTGGTTAGCTATGTTTCTACCGAAATACTGTAAACCGAACTAGTCCTTCGTGACTACGGAGATCCGTTGGCTGTGGGCATTTTAGTACAACTCTGCAGAGTCAAAATTCCTTTGAATCATCTCATCCATGTCCAAGTTCTGTGTTTATCTGTGACACCCCAAAAAAAATTTGGCCTTGTTTTATAGATTAAAATTTTTGCCAGGTGTCGTGGAATTGTCACGGCAGATGTCCTTAGTGTCAGGACTTAGTCGCGAGGCCAACGCATCTATGTGGTAGCTTGAGAGGGGTTGAGCGGGACGAGAGACGCAGGGCGGATCAACATGCAAGACAAGGATTTAGACAGCTTCGGGCCCCGGGAAACATCATCCGGTAATAACCCTACATGCTGTTTGAGGCTAGGTCTCATTATCATCCCGAGGGAGACGCCGTAAACCGGCTCTTTGTCTAGCCCTAGAGATTATTGATCGTTCTTGCTTGTAGCTTGTCGCTTCTAACTTCTAACCTGTCCCTCTTCGGGGAGCCCTGCCCCTCCTTATATATGTTGAAGGGGCGGTTTACATGTGGAGTCCTATTAGGATTAGGACTAGTCTATTTCTAATACAAACCGGATACAAGTCTAGGTCTTTAACTCTTTATAAGAAAAATATTCCTTTCCTCTTAAACCGGCCCACCATAGTTGAACCGGCCTTCTAGGCCTTGGGCCTCGTCCATCGTCTGATCCACCCGCCGGGTTACCAGTGAGTCATAACGACCAAGCGGGTTGCTGGTAAACCGCCAAGGTCAGGGCGGGTCTGCAGATAAACCGCCGAGTCCGGCCGGGTTAACTTCCGGTCCGGTTTACGCCGCGGGGTATATCCCTGACATTAGCCCCCAAGTTTAGCTTGGATTTATCCATGGTAAACTTATGCTGAAAATAAACACCAGAACAAATTTGACAGGTTGTGCTCCGGGTTAAGAATTTTTGTAAACCGACCCTGCTCATCCTTAAATCTTTGTTATTCCCTCCTTCTAGAAAAATCCGGATCAATAACCAGCTTCATACTTTAAACTGCTGACAGTGGTTTCTCATAGAAAAATATTGTGAAGAATAATCCACTTGAGTCGGCTTCCAAAGCGCCGGTTTAAGAAATATTGGTCTTGAAATATTCATCTGATATTCAGCCAGTTTGAAGATGATCCCGGTCTTGAAAACTTGCCGGTTTAACATTACCAAATGGCCGGGTTATAAAAACTGATGACCCCGGATTATGATTGTTGCAGACACCGGTTCATGATTGTTGCCAACATCGGTTTATGATTATTGATGACACCGGGTTGCAGCCACAGGGTCATAATGATTGGTGACGCCGGGTCAATCTAATTTGCTCAACAAAGAATTTGAAAATGTTTCTTCGATAATAATATAATACCTGTAGCCCCCAAGTGTCGGGTTGTCATGCTTGCAGCAACCTGGGACTTGTAATTGACTGATGCCCATAAATCTTCAACCAATGTAGCCCCCAAGGGTCGGGTCATTATGTAATAATCAGCAGGGACTTTGTAAATATAATCTTGTAAACTTTGAACAACAATGTGTAGCCCCCAAGGGCCGGCTCAGTAAGATAATATTGAGCTGGGACTTGAATAGTTGACAGGAGCAATTGGTAGCCTCCAAGGGCCGGCTCATTACGATGTGATGAGTCGGGTCTTCAATAAGATGAGCAAAAATGACTTTGCATTAGCCCCCAAGTGTCATGGTGCATGCTTGCAGCGACATGAGACTTGCATATTTGATATAATCTCAACTTTGAATAATGTAGCCCCCAAGTGCCGGGTTGTAAGCCTGCAGCAACTCGGGACTATTCCTTCAATTATAGAAAATGATAACCATCGCGCTAAAGCGACTTTAAAAACCTTAATCATAATATTAATAACCATAGTGAAAATCCAGCCATGTTTGTCTATTTGAATAATATAATCCAGTATGAAAACATTATTCATTCAATACCATAATCAAAATTCAGCCAAGTTTGGCTATTTGAATAACCCAATGATTTATAAGAGCAGAATTCCAATGGCGCAGTCCAAATATATACTGGCGACTTATAGTCCAAAACCAGGCCGGTTTAATAAACACCGGATAATTTCTCATCATATACTAGTAACTTATCGCCTTAAAGCCAGGCCGGTTCAAGAAACATCGGATAATTTATAATCATGCTTTATTCAACCTGTTTCTGCATACAACAAGTTTAAAGTGTCCTGGCGGTTTACCGCCGGACGGGTCATAATGCCCAACATATAACCTGGGTTTATAACCAAGGCTGCACTTAAAAATATGAAATATATCATACCTGTGACATTGAATCACATCGTTGGTTTACCAACTTTTTGTAGTAAGAGTGATAACCCCAATCTTGAGTAATGATAACTCCTTCCATATTGCGCCGGTTTATGATAAAACCGTACCGGGTTGTGATAAACACCGGATTAACCATATATGTACTGGTGACTTGTAGTCAAACCAGACCGGGCTGATAGTCTCCGGATTATAACTTGATCGTGTACTGACAACTTGTAGTTGAAAGCCGAGCCGGGTTGATAAACACCGGTTTACTCCATAATAGGATAGTAACAGAAAATCAAACCGGGCAGATAATCTCCGGTCTAAAAATGGACCGTGTTCCGCCAATTTAGCTGTTTGAACCGGTACAAAATACTGTTGGTTTAAGAAACGCAAATAAAATAGCAACTTCTCAAGAAAGGCTATTAAAGCAAAAGCAATGGCAACAACTTTTTGCAAAAGAAGAGCTCTACTGAGCTTGGTCAGATGGAATTACCATGGTCAGACGCAACCAAGCCCCCCGAAGGCGTAGCGATGGTGCCAGTCAGCCAGGACCCCAAAATGACGCGTGGCGTTACGCCGGCCAAGTGGCATTGCTATGGTTCGGGTTCGACCAAGCCCCCAAATGACTCTAAGGCCCGTAGGCCGACCAAGAGGCGTGACCGGTTCAGACGTGACCGTGTCCCCAAATGATTCTGGTGGCTTTCGCCGGCCAAGAGGTATTGCATCGGTTCGGACACGACCGAGCCCCCAAATGACTCTGGTGGCTTTCGCCGGCCAAGAGGTATTGCATCGGTTCAAACATGATCGGGCCCCCAAATGACCTCATAAGGATAGCTATGTTCTCTTTGGTTCGAATACGACCTATGTTTGAACAGGAAGCCTCAAGTGATCTTGTTAAGACTTGCAAGGGGTAAACCGGATGTTGCTTGAAAACAACCCCGTGTAACCACACATGATATAAAGAATAGATACCCCGCTTTATAAAGCAGAAGCCCCCATGTGATCAATAATATGTCAGGCCAATAAGGCAGGATACCCATGTTTGAACCGTGCATCATGGCAGCAGGTCTTCTTCGATAATTTTTAACTTTTTGCAAGAGATGAATTCTTCTTGAACCGGGATCTTGAACCGTATATTGAGAGCTTCAAAGCCTTGTGGGAGACATCTTTCCCTTGAACCGGATTTTAAACCGGAATCTTCATTTTCAGCCGGAAGTTTTCTGACGGCCTTTAAACTCAAATTTGCAAGAAGTTAATTCCTTTTTGAACCGGAAATTCTTAAACCGGATTTTAAAGCTTCAGAGTTTTGTGGGAGAACAGATTTCCCTTGAACCGGATTGTAAACCGGATATTTGAGAGCTTCAGTGAGACTGACTTCCCTTCAGCCAGATTTCAAACCGGAATCCTTTCTGATGATCCGAAACTTCTTCATTGAGCCGGGATTTTGTAACTGTCATATACTTTCTAAGCCGGAAATTTTCTGACGGCCTTTAAATTTTCATCAACATAACAGTAGCCTCCGGGATCTGGTTATCTTTCCCTCCATCGTCCTCGGGTTCTTAAACCGGCTGAAACTGGCAAGACTTGCTGCGTCATATCATCGTAGCCCCCAAGTCTCAAGGTGACTCGAGGAGTTGGCTTGAGACTCTCCATATTTGACCGTGATATAAACCAGCATAACTTGTATATCATTGGTGTTGATAGCACGATGTGAATCCACAGAAGGTTGAGGTGACTACGGCGGGTTATAAATGATCCTGTATGAGCCGTGTCAGCAACTCGGCCAATGGTTCCTTCCAAATGGTTATTTGAAGTTAACCAAACTGTAGCGGCGGCGACTTGTGCGCCTGCCCATTGATCCATCCAGTGCAGACGGCGGTTGATGATAATTTGCCTCCAATTTGAAAGAAAACCGAGCTACCCAAGCTGTGACTTGCTCATACCCAATAAACAGCTCATGCAGACAGGTGCGGCCCAGTGTGTTGATGTAGACCAGGCCGCGAGAGACGGACGGTAAAAACGACCGTAACATCAGCAACGGCATAGACAGATGAATCGACCGCGGCATTGTAAGCCCGTGCGGACGGGAGAGTCGGCCGTAGCATTGAAAACCGGCTCGGACGGGCGAGTCGGCCACAGGGACGGTCCCGATGAGTTGAAGTAAACCGGGCCCTAAGGGCGGCGTCTTGCACGCGTCCATTCACCGTGTAATATAGCACGGACGAACACCGGGAAGGACGTTGCCAGCGCGTGCTCCGTACCCATGGTATAAACCACGTTTATAATGAATAATTGTCCTGCATATCAAAATATACGGTCCAAAGTAATTGTTCCCTTGACAAAAATAATATGTACTAATAAAATATACTTTAGATGGATAGCACCTGATTCGTTTAGACCGGAAATAACCCGTCATGAAGGTGATGATCACTAGGTGACACAGAAATCAGTCATGGGTGAACTGGCCGCAGTGTGGTAAACCGGTGCAGACTAGTGACCCGGCCGTGACATTTGTAAGCCGGCGCGGACAACGGGTCAGCTGCATGCGTGGACGGATGTAAACCGAACAGCGGGGGCGGCAATTTGCACATGTATCCGTCGAGCAGCATGGCCCGGAGGAACGCTAGTACAAAATTATGCTGGCTCGCACTCCATGTTCGTGGCATAACAATACCCTTGTCATAAATAACTATCCTGCATAAAAATATTGCAGACCACAGCAAAGATAAATTGTTCTTTGATAAAAAATAATGTGTTGGTAAATATATTTTAGAAAGGTATCACCTGATCCGCTTTGCAGCAGCGCACTACTCCTGGACCACGACGGCACCCACGGGTCGATGATAGTGGCAGACCGCTTAGCATGGGTTTGATGGAAGCAAAGGTGACCCGGCGTACGTCGGTTCAATGTATAACAGCGGCGACAGCAGGGTCCAGTCCGGCTTCCAGCGACGGTGAGACCGCTCATGACGGGGGCGGTTTGTCAGCACGGCGCGGCAGCTGATTCGGCCACGGCGAATTGAAAGCAGAAATCCAATCCGGTTCCGGGTCATTGTCCCTTTTACCAATCTATAATCTTCTTCCTTTCTTGATCTGACCGCTTGGAGTAGCACTTTTTTGTCTTTATGCACAGAACGGATTAAGCCTCCAATTCCCCACGATTATGGAGTACTACTATGTCTTTCTCCGTTCCAGCGCTCCTGCTAGGCTCAAGAACAATACTTTTCATCTGACATTGATTAACGTCCTTGCACTCTCTGCTTTCCTTATGATATTGGTCAGCTCGCATGCACTGTTTGCTTTCAACATAGACATGTCCAGACTAATTTCAGCGAGTTCACGTGCTGGTGAAACAAAACAGCAGCGAAAAACGATGTTCTCGGCGACTTGGGATTGGATCGCTTGCCCATATCAACAACGGTTGACTTCTCCTTGGACTCAAATATCGTTCTATCCGATCCAAAGTTGACGACGATTCTAATCTCCTGATGATGAACTGGTCGGCTCTGCCCGAGGTTATCCCAAGCCGGGTTATTCTGCGTGATTGTTTCGTGCCAGCTCTTTTTATCCAACACATCGCGAGCTTCTCGATCCGTGAAGAAATCCCTCCAAGAACTCAACACCACCGTGCGCCGGGCCCCACGGTGGGCGCCAACTGTCGTGGAATTGTCACGGCAGATGTCCTTAGTGTCAGGACTTAGTCGCGAGGCCAACGCATCTATGTGGTAGCTTGAGAGGGGTTGAGCGGGACGAGAGACGCAGGGCGGATCAACATGCAAGACATGGATTTAGACAGCTTCGGGCCCTGGGAAACATCATCCGGTAATAACCCTACATGCTGTTTGAGGCTAGGTCTCATTATCATCCCGAGGGAGACGCCGTAAACCGGCTCTTTGTCTAGCCCTAGAGATTATTGATCGTTCTTGCTTGTAGCTTGTCGCTTCTAACTTCTAACCTGTCCCTCTTCGGGGAGCACTGCCCCTCCTTATATATGTTGAAGGGGCGGTTTACATGTGGAGTCCTATTAGGATTAGGACTAGTCTATTTCTAATACAAACCGGATACAAGTCCAGGTCTTTAACTCTTTATAAGACAAATATTCCTTTCCTCTTAAACCGGCCCACCATAGTTGAACCGGCCTTCTAGGCCTTGGGCCTCGTCCATCGTCTGATCCGCCCGCCGGGTTACCAATGAGTCATAACGGCCAAGCGGGTTGCTGGTAAACCGCCAAGGTCAGGGCGGGTCTGCAGATAAACCGCCGAGTCCGGCCGGGTTAACTTCCGGTCCGGTTTATGCCGCGGGGTATATCCCCGACACCAGGACTTAAAACCTTTATTTTATGAGCTCCCTTTTGATCTTTAACCTTGTCATTATGGAGTTTTCCCCTAAGTGTGAACTTTTCAAATGTGTTATTGCACTTGTTTAACCTCTCTAGAAAAACTTTACTTTTATCAGTACAACTAATTGCATAATTAAGTTGCTTGATCTTTACTTTCTTGAAAATGGTTTTTCAAAGTTGAATGGCCATTTTTGAACTACAACCATTTGATAAATTCACTTAAAATTTCCACCAAAACTTGGAGATGTCATGTGATGTTATTTAATCACTTTTATGCAAAAACATCTTTATTTCATGAAATATTTTGAGCTCTACACCTAAATTTCTTCTCTGGTCCAGTGGGCATGATCAGATTTGGCATGAAATTTTGTTTACACTGTGATCTTGCTTCCCTTGCCTAGATACCTTGTCCAATGGACTCCCCACTACCCCTAGCTTAGGCCTGCTAAGTCCCAGCCTCACTCGAGACCTCTAGCTTGCCCTGGCATTTCGCCGAGCAGCTGGTGAGCGTGCTCTGGACGCGCCCAGAGCACGCCAATTGCAGCCGCGTGCACCCGAGCCGCCGCGTCTCACCCGCACCCGTTCCAGCTCGTGACTACCTGCAGCTAGCTGCCACACGTTCCCCGCCTCGCCACTACACGCCAGCCCGCCCTGGCACCCTACAGCGCCACCGCCAGAGCAATTTTGGCGGCACGCCGGCGTCGACCGACAGCTTCTGCTCCGTGCAGCGTCGCCCAAGCCACCCCGGCTCGCCACCTGGCCCCTGGAACAGCGCAAGCTCATCCACAAGGGTGTCGCCTAGCGCTCGTCGCCGCCACGACGCCCCTAGCTACAGAATGGCGGTCGCCGGAGAGCTTATCCACGGCCGCCGCGGAACCGCCTTGCCACGCCTATTTAAGGAGACCCCGAGCCCGTTCCCGCACGCAGGCAACCTCAGGCCACCCTTATCGCGTTTCCCTAGCCCGCATTTGACCCAGGGAGGTTCTCTTCCCCGTCTCCGGCAACTCCGGCCACCGCCACTGCCCCTGCTGTTCCGGCTCCACCAGGACCTCCCCCTCCCCACTCTCTCCACCAGAAGCCTCCTTTCCCCCTGCTCGATTTTGATCGGGAGCCACCGCAGCCCCAAAAGCACTTTGCTCCCGAGGCCACCTCCGCCGAGGAGCTCGCCGCCGGCAGCTCCCTCCGCCCCCACCTGCCAGGCGACCACCGGGAGGACCGCCCCGGAGTAGCGGATCCATCCCCGCCCTCGGAGCCCCGCGAGGAGCCGCCAGTCGCCGGCGACGATCGCCGGAGCTCCGCCTCCGCTCGGGACAGAGGAAAGAGAGGGAGAAGACTAGTCAAACCTGACTAGTGGGCCCCCTGGACCCACTGTCAGTGCCACACCGCGCCGTCCATGTGTTTAAGTGAAGGCGTAATCCCCCCAGTACGTCTCCCCGCTCTGAAAGCGTATTCCCCTCTGAAACGTTTTTCCTTTTCTGTTTTATTTAAATCAGTTTTGACCAGAACTTTGACTGCCTATAACTTTTTAAATACAACTCCGAATGAGCTGATTCTTTTTCCTACCTTCCTCAAATTTGATCTAGTTTATTTTAAGATTTATTTGAAAATTTTCCAACACCACTTTTTGTACTGTTTTGAGATGTGTGTTAATTCAAATATTTTTTTTAAAATAGGATTTTGGAGAGAGGGAAGGAACTTTCAAAAGTTTTGGAGAGCACCTCACCCCTCCACAACTTAAAGGCAAGCATATTGAACCCTGGCATAATATTTTTGATGTGTTGGTTGACACATTTATAACACCACCTCATTTCGGTGGAATTGATATTTCATGTGACATGATCATTTGCACGGAAGCATATCAACGATTTCCTTGTTTTTGGAAATGAGAATGATTGTGATGGGAATCATCCTCATGTGCCTTGCATGCATACCGGAAAGGAATCCGGGAAAGCCTCGGCCTTGGGTAGGCGTGAGCTTGTTGACCGGTCCTCGTCGGGACGATTATGTCCGGTGTGGCATGGTGAGGTACATTGAGTGGTAATTTCTTCAATTGTATTATATTTGATATACATGTCATGCAGGAACTTATGAACCCCCTGAGTCGACCGCAGATCGAGTCTTGTTCCAGTAACCCCCATACTTGCCTCGTACTACCACTCGTCCCTGCCGCAGGTAGGGTACGGTTCAGTAAGTTGTCAACCCCTTTCCAGCACACACCGTACAGAGAGGCCATGGTGGAAGATATCGGTTGTAGCCGGTAGGCATGCCACCTGGTCAGGGGGCATGGGTGTTTCCGGTTGGGACCGAGAGGGGAGGCCACCCCTTAGAGCGCGCGATATAAATTTGATCCCATGCTATGCGAGGTTGTAGCCTCCCCACTTAGAGTTTTGCTTGACAAGTGTCGTGGGTGATTCCAGACACCGATGAGTTAAGCTAGTGTGTGCAAGTCAGGTGTGTTTTCAACTAAAAGACCGTAGACGGAATTAGTCCCGATGGACTAAAGGAATCCGTTACTCGTCGGTAAAGAGTACACCCTCTGCAGAGATTAAACCTATTCGAATAGCCGTGTCCATGGTTAAGGACTACAGTCTGGGATGGGTCAAGCGTCGGTCTTAGTGTCGGTCTTCGGAGGTGAAACTGTTAAACCAGAACGGGAATTACTACTTGTGACTTGTGATGATTATGATTATTACTATTGTTGACTAACCCGTGATATTATTGTTATCATCGAATATCTCTGGGATGGTTCTACCTCCGGGATATTCCCTATGATTATTTCTTTTAAAGCCCTTTCTGTGGTGTCGCTCAGACGCCCGACTGTGGCATTTCTTTTAAAGCCCTTTCTGTGGTGTCGCTCAGACGCCCGGCTGTGGCATTTCTTTTAAATACCTTTCTGTGGTGTCGCTCAGACGCCCGACTGTGGCATTTCTTTTAAAGCCCTTTCTGTGGTGTCGCTCAGATGCCCGGCTGTGGCATTTCTTTTAAAGCCCTTTCTGTGGTGTCGCTCAGACGCCCGACTGTGGCATTTCTTTTAAAGCCCTTTCTGTGGTGTCGCTCAGACGCCCGACTGTGGCATTTCTTTTAAAGCCCTTTCCGTGGTGTCGCTCAGACGCACGACTGTGGCATTATTATTCCGCATTTTCCGCTCGAGGAGTCTTTCAGACACTCGTTTGTTACCAGTATTATTATTCTGCATTTTCCGCTCGAGGAGTCTTTCAGACACTCATTTGGCACCAGTATCTATTATTCTGCATTTTCCGCTCGAGGAGTCTTTCAGACACTCGTTTGGCACCAGTATCTATTATTCTGTATTTTCCGCTCGAGGAGTCTTTCAGACACTCGTTTGGCACCAGTATCTATTATTCCGCATTTTCCGCTCGAGGAGTCTTTCAGACACTCGTTTGGCACCAGTATCTATTATTCCGCATTTTTCGCTCGAGGAGTCATTCAGACCCTCGCTTGGCACCCAGTATTTATTACCTCTATGTGGCCATTGCAAAATATTTCCGGTTGCATATGAATAACATGTTTGCATGCATCAAGATATTTATTTATGACTAACTAAGTGAGTATAAGGATATTGCAAGGCATGAGCATTAACGGTTATATTATACCTGTGTTCTTAATGTTTGCAAGTACATTCAAAGTACTCACTGGCTTGTCCCTGGCTATTGTCTTGGCCAGATTTATTGCTTGGGGAGGAGCGTATGCGACGACCGCCTCGGAACCTGAGCAACGGTGATAGCAGCCTCATGGAGATAGGAGTTAACCTGGTCAGCTGTTCCCGTGGGAAATGGAGTCCCATAGCCGTGGTGATCCATAAACCGCTTCCGCCCTCAACCACTAGAAACCATTTGTTGTACTCATAGGCCACAATGGTCTTGTACTACATATTTTGTACCTTTGCTTGGAATTTTTGTAACAAGTTGGTGCCTCATCAGCTAACAGTAATCCTGGGGCTGATGAGCTCGACGGCCATTTTCTGGAATTAAATGTCTGGTTGTGACACCCCAAAAATTTTTTGGCCTTGTTTTATAGATTAAAATTTTTGCCAGGACTTAAAACTTTTATTTTATGAGCTCCCTTTTGATCTTTAACCTTGTCATTATGGAGTTTTTCCCCTAAGTGTGAACTTTTCAAATGTGTTATTGGACTTGTTTAACCTCTCTAGAAAAACTTTACTTTTATCAGTACAACTAATTGCATAATTAAGTTGCTTGATCTTTACTTTCTTGAAAATGGTTTTTCAAAGTTGAATGGCCATTTTTGAACTACAACCATTTGATAAATTCACTTAAAATTTCCACCAAAATTTGGAGATGTCATGTGATGTTATTTAATAACTTTTATGCAAAAACATCTTTATTTCATGAAATATTTTGAGCTCTACACCTAAATTTCTTCTCTGGTCCAGTGGGCATTTTTGCACTACAACCCATTTAAATATTTTCTTCTAGCCTCTACCAAAATTATGGGATGTTAGTAATATCATATGATTCAACTTTATGCAAAAACCCAGTGATGTTATTTGCAATTTTTGAGTGAATCAGCATCATCTTCATTTTGGACCAGACTGGTGTTTTCTAGTGCAACCCTATTATTTCTTGCTCCAGTGACCTTGTGTTTTATCATGCTCATAGTCCTCCCTACCAAACCCCTAAGTCCAGGAGCATGCACCCTTTGGGGCAATTTTGGTTCATGAAATGATGCCATTTATTTCCTATCAAGAATTGTAATTCTGCAAATCTTGCACTAACAAGTTTCTCCTTTTGCCAAACTAACCTCACCACTCTCTCTTGCATCTAAGGAGACACTGATTTGCAGTTTTTGACCACTCCAAGACTTGCCTAAGTGCCCTTGGCATTGTGACAAACACCTTGTGGGCATGATCAGATTTGGCATGAAATTTTGTTTACACTGTGATCTTGCTTCCCTTGCCTAGCTACCTTGTCCAATGGACTCCCCACTACCCCTAGCTTAGGCCTGCTAAGTCCCAGCCTCACTCGAGACCTCTAGCTTGCCCTGGCATTTCGCCGAGCAGCTGGTGGGCATGCTCTGGACGCGCCCAGAGCGCGCCAATTGCAGCCGCGTGCACCCGAGCCGCCGCGTCTCACCCGCACCCGTTCCAGCTCGTGACTACCTGCAGCTAGCTGCCACACGTTCCCCGCCTCACCACTACACGCCAGCCCGCCCTGGCACCCTACAGCGCCACCGCCAGAGCACTTTTGGCGGCACGCCGGCGTCGGCCGACAGCTTCTGCTCCATGCAGCGCCGCCCAAACCACCCCGGCTCGCCACCTGGCCCCTGGAACAGCGCAAGCTCATCCACAAGGGTGTCGCCTAGCGCTCGTCGCCGCCATGACGCCCCTAGCTACAGAATGGCGGTCGCCGGAGAGCTTATCCACGGCCGCCGCGGAACCGCCTTGCCACGCCTATTTAAGGAGACCCCGAGCCCGTTCCCGCACGCAGGCAACCTCAGGCCACCCCTATGGCGTTTCCCTAGCCCGCATTCGACCAAGGGAGGTTCTCTTCCCCGTCTCCGGCAACTCCGGCCACCGCCACTGCCCCTGCCGTTCTGGCGCCACCAGGACCTCCCCCTCTCCACTCTCTCCACCAGAAGCCTCCTCTCCCTCCCGTGAACCTTTCCCCCTGCTCTATTTTGATCGGGAGCCACCGCAGCCCCAAAAGCACTTTGCTCCCGAGGCCACCTCCGCCGAGGAGCTCGCCGCCGGCAGCTCCCTCCGCCCCCACCTGCCAGGCGACCACCGGGAGGACCGCCCCGGAGTAGTCCCCGCCCTCGGAGCCCCGCGAGGAGCCGCCAGTCGCCGGCGACGATCGCCGGAGCTCCGCCTCCGCTCGGGACAGAGGAAAGAGAGGGAGAAGACTAGTCAAACCTGACTAGTGGGCCCCCTGGACCCACTGTCAGTGACACACCGCGCCGTCCATGTGTTTAAGTGAAGGCGTAATCCCCCCAGTACGTCTCCCCGCTCCGAAAGCGTATTCCCCTCTGAAACGTTTTTCCTTTTCTGTTTTATTTAAATCAGTTTTGACCAGAACTTTGACTGCCTATAACTTTTTAAATACAACTCGCAATGAGTTGATTCTTTTTCCTACCTTCCTCAAATTTGATCTAGTTTGTTTTAAGATTTATTTGAAAATTTTCCAAAACCACTTTTTGTACTGTTTTGAGATGTGTGTTAATTCAAATATTTTTAAAAAAAAATAGGATTTTGGAGAGAGGGAAGGAACTTTCAAAAGTTTTGGAGAGCACCTCACCCCTCCACAACTTAAAGGCAAGCATCTTGAACCCTGGCATAATATTTTTGATGTGTTGGTTGACACATTTATAACACCACCTCATTTCGGTGGAATTGATATTTCATGTGACATGATCATTTGCATGGAAGCATATCAACGATTTCCTTGTTTTTGGAAATGAGAATGATTGTGATGGGAATCATCCTCATGTGCCTTGCATGCATACCGGAAAGGAATCCGGGAAAGCCTCGGCCTTGGGTAGGCGTGAGCTTGTTGACCGGTCCTCGTCGGGACGATTATGTCCGGTGTGGCATGGTGAGGTACATTGAGTGGTAATTTCTTCAATTGTATTATATTTGATATACATGTCATGCAGGAACTTATGAACCTCCTGAGTCGACCGCAGATCGAGTCTTGTTCCAGTAACCGCCATACTTGCCTCGTACTACCACTCGTCCCTGCCACAGGTAGGGTACGGTTCAGTAAGTTGTCAACCCCTTTCCAGCACACACCGTACAGAGAGGCCATGGTGGATATCGGTTGTAGCCAGTAGGCATGCCACCTGGTCAGGGGTCATGGGTGTTTCCGGTTGGGACCAAGAGGGGAGGCCATCCCTTAGAGCGCGCGATATAAATTTGATCCCATGCTACGCGAGGTTGTAGCCTCCCCACTTAGAGTTTTGCTTGACAAGTGTCGTGGGTGATTCCAAACACCGATGAGTTAAGCTGGTGTGTGCAAGTCAGGTGTGTTTTCAACTAAAAGACCGTAGATGGAATTAGTCCCGATGGACTAAAGGAATCCGTTACTCGTGGGTAAAGAGTACACCCTCTGCAGAGATTAAACCTATCCGAATAGCCGTGTCCATGGTTAAGGACTACAGTCTGGGATGGGTCAAGCGTCGGTCTTAGTGTCGGTCTTCGGAGGTGAAACTGTTAAACCAGAACGGGAATTACTACTTGTGACTTGTGATGATTATGATTATTACTATTGTTGACTAACCCGTGATATTATTGTTATCATCCAATATCTCTGGGATGGTTCTACCTCCGGGATATTCCCTATGATTATTTCTTTTAAAGCCCTTTCTGTGGTGTCGCTCAGACGCCCGACTATGGCATTTCTTTTAAAGCCCTTTCTGTGGTGTCGCTCAGACGCCCGGCTGTGGCATTTCTTTTAAAGCCCTTTCTGCGTCGCTCAGACGCCCGACTGTGTCATTTCTTTTAAAGCACTTTCTGTGGTGTCGCTCAGACGCCCGGCTGTGGCATTTCTTTTAAAGCCCTTTCTGTGGTGTCGCTCAGACGCCCGACTGTGGCATTTCTTTTAAAGCCCTTTCTGTGGTGTCGCTCAGACGCCTGACTGTGGCATCTCTTTTAAAGCCCTTTCTGTGGTGTCGCTCAGACGCCCGACTGTGGCATTATTATTCCGCATTTTCCGCTCGAGGAGTCTTTCAGACACTCATTTGGTACCAGTATTATTATTCTGCATTTTCCGCTCGAGGAGTCTTTCAGACACTCGTTTGGCACCAGTATCTATTATTCTGCATTTTCCGCTCGAGGAGTCTTTCAGACACTCGTTTGGCACCAGTATCTATTATTCGGCATTTTCCGCTCGAGGAGTCTTCCAGACACTCGTTTGGCACCAGTATCTATTATTCCGCATTTTCCGCTCGAGGAGTCTTTCAGACACTCGTTTGGCACCAGTATCTATTATTCCGCATTTTTCGCTCGAGGAGTCATTCAGACCCTCGCTTGGCACCCAGTATTTATTACCTCTATGTGGCCATTGCAAAATATTTCCGGTTGCATATGAATAACATGTTTGCATGCATCAAGATATTTATTTATGACTAACTAAGTGAGTATAAGGATATTGCAAAGCATGAGCATTAACAGTTATATTATACCTGTGTTCTTAATGTTTGCGAGTACATTCAAAGTACTCACTGGCTTGTCCCTGGCTATTGTCTTGGCCAGATTTATTCCTTGGGGAGGAGCGTATGCGACGACCGCCTCGGAACCTGAGAAACGGTGATAGCAGCCTCGTGGAGATAGGAGTTAACCTGGTCAGCTGTTCCCGTGGGAAATGGAGTCCCATAGTCGTGGTGATCCACAAACCGCTTCCGCCCTCAACCACTAGAAACCATTTGTTGTACTCATAGGCCACAATGGTCTTGTACTACATATTTTGTACCTTTGCTTGGAATTTTTGTAACAAGTTGGTGCCTCATCAGCTAACAGTAATCCTGGGGCTGATGAGCTCGAAGGCCATTTTCTGGAATTAAATGTCTGGTTGTGACACCCCAAAATTTTTTTGGCCTTGTTTTATAGATTAAAATTTTGGCCAGGACTTAAAACTTTTATTTTATGAGCTCCCTTTTGATCTTTAACCTTGTCATTATGGAGTTTTTCCCCTAAGTGTGAACTTTTCAAATGTGTTATTGGACTTGTTTAACCTCTCTAGAAAAACTTTACTTTTATCAGTACAACTAATCGCATAATTAAGTTGCTTGATCTTTACTTTCTTGAAAATGGTTTTTCAAAGTTGAATGGCCATTTTTGAACGACAACCATTTGATAAATTCACTTAAAATTTCCACCAAAATTTGGAGATGTCATGTGATGTTATTTAATAACTTTTATGCAAAAACATCTTTATTTCATGAAATATTTTGAGCTCTACACCTAAATTTCTTCTCTGGTCCAGTGGGCATTTTTGCACTACAACCCATTTAAATATTTTCTTCTAGCCTCTACCAAAATTATGGGATGTTAGTAATATCATATGATTCAACTTTATGCAAAAACCCAGTGATGTTATTTGCAATTTTTGAGTGAATCAGCATCATCTTCATTTTGGACCAGACTGGTGTTTTCTAGTGCAACCCTATTATTTCTTGCTCCAGTGACCTTGTGTTTTATCATGCTCATAGTCCTCCCTACCAAACCCCTAAGTCCAGGAGCATGCACCCTTTGGGGCAATTTTGGTTCATGAAATGATGCCATTTATTTCCTGTCAAGAATTGTAATTCTGCAAATCTTGCACTAACAAGTTTCTCCTTTTGCCAAACTAACCTCACCACTCTCTCTTGCATCTAAGGAGACACTGATCTGGAGTTTTTGACCACTCCAAGACTTGCCTAAGTGCCCTTGGCATTGTGTCAAACACCCTGTGGGCATGATCAGATTTGGCATGAAATTTTGTTTACACTGTGATCTTGCTTCCCTTGCCTAGCTACCTTGTCCAATGGACTCCCCACTACCCCTAGCTTAGGCCTGCTAAGTCCCAGCCTCACTCGAGACCTCTAGCTTGCCCTGGCATTTCGCCGAGCAGCTGGTGAGCGTGCTCTGGACGCGCCCAGAGCGCGCCAATTGCAGCCGCATGCACCCGAGCCGCCGCGTCTCACCCGCACCCGTTCCAGCTCGTGACTACCTGCAGCTAGCTGCCACACGTTCCCCGCCTCACCACTACACGCCAGCCCGCCCTGGCACCCTACAGCGCCACCGCCAGAGCACTTTTGGCGGCACGCCGGCGTCGGCCGACAGCTTCTGCTCCATGCAGCGCCGCCCAAACCACCCCGGCTCGCCACCTGGCCCCTGGAACAGCGCAAGCTCATCCACAAGGGTGTCGCCTAGCGCTCGTCGCCGCCACGACGCCCCTAGCTACAGAATGGCGGTCGTCGGAGAGCTTATCCACGGCCGCCGCGGAACCGCCTTGCCACGCCTATTTAAGGAGACCCCGAGCCCGTTCCCGCACGCAGGCAACCTCAGGCCACCCCTATGGCGTTTCCCTAGCCCACATTCGACCCAGGGAGGTTCTCTTCCCCGTCTCCGGCAACTCCGGCCACCGCCACTGCCCCTGCCGTTCCGGCGCCACCAGGACCTCCCCCACTCCACTCTCTCCACCAGAAGCCTCCTCTCCTTCCCGTGAACCTTTCCCCCTGCTCGATTTTGATCGGGAGCCACCGCAGCCCCAAAAGCACTTTGCTCCCGAGGCCACCTCCGCCGAGGAGCTCGCCGCCGGCAGCTCCCTCCGCCCCCACCTGCCAGGCGACCACCGGGAGGACCGCACCGTAGTAGCGGATCCATCCCCGCCCTCGGAGCCCCGCGAGGAGCCGCCAGTTGCCGGCGACGATCGCCGGAGCTCCGCCTCCGCTCGGGACAGAGGAAAGAGAGGGAGAAGACTAGTCAAACCTGACAGTGGGCCCCCTGGACCCACTCTTAGTGACACACCGCGCCGTCCATGTGTTTAAGTGAAGGCGTAATCCCCCCAGTACGTCTCCCAGCTCCGAAAGCGTATTCCCCTCTGAAACGTTTTTCCTTTTCTGTTTTATTTAAATCAGTTTTGACCAGAACTTTGACTACCTATAACTTTTTAAATAGAACTCCAAATGAGTTGATTCTTTTTCCTACCTTCCTCAAATTTGATCTAGTTTATTTTAAGATTTATTTGAAAATTTTCAAAAACCACTTTTTGTACTGTTTTGAGATGTGTGTTAATTCAAATATTTTTAAAAAAAATAGGATTTTGGAGAGATGGAAGGAACTTTCAAAAGTTTTGGAGAGCACCTCACCCCTCCACAACTTAAAGGCAAGCATCTTGAACCCTGGCATAATATTTTTGATGTGTTGGTTGACACATTTATAACACCACCTCATTTCGGTGGAATTGATATTTCATGTGACATGTTCATTTGCATGGAAGCATATCAACGATTTCCTTGTTTTTGGAAATGAGAATGATTGTGATGGGAATCATCCTCATGTGCCTTGCATGCATACCGGAAAGGAATCCGGGAAAGCCTCGGCCTTGGGTAGGCGTGAGCTTGTTGACCGGTCCTCGTCGGGACGATTATGTCCGGTGTGGCATGGTGAGGTACATTGAGTGGTAATTTCTTCAATTGTATTATATTTGATATACATGTCATGCAGGAACTTATGAACCTACTGAGTGGACCGCAGATCGAGTCTTGTTCCAGTAACCCCCATACTTGCCTCGTACTACCACTCGTCCCTGCCGCAGGTAGGGTACGGTTCAGTAAGTTGTCAACCCCTTTCCAGCACACACCGTACAGAGAGGCCATGGTGGAAGATATCGGTTGTAGCCGGTAGGCATGCCACCTGGTCAGGGGGCATGGGTGTTTCCGGTTGGGACCAAGAGGGGAGGCCATCCCTTAGAGCGCGCGATATAAATTTGATCCCATGCTACGCGAGGTTGTAGCCTCCCCACTTAGAGTTTTGCTTGACAAGTGTCGTGGGTGATTCCAGACACCGATGAGTTAAGCTGGTGTGTGCAAGTGAGGTGTGTTTTCAACTAAAAGACCGTAGACGGAATTAGTCCCGATGGACTAAAGGAATCCGTTACTCGTGGGTAAAGAGTACACCCTCTGCAGAGATTAAACGTATTCGAATAGCCGTGTCCATGGTTAAGGACTACAGTCTGGGATGGGTCAAGCGTCGGTCTTAGTGTCGGTCTTCGGAGGTGAAACTGTTAAACCAGAACGGGAATTACTACTTGTGACTTGTGATGATTATGATTATTACTATTATTGACTAACCCGTGATATTATTGTTATCATCGAATATCTCTGGGATGGTTCTACCTCCGGGATATTCCCTATGATTATTTCTTTTAAAGCCCTTTCTGTGGTGTCGCTCAGACGCCCGACTGTGGCATTTCTTTTAAGGCCCTTTCTGTGGTGTCCCTCAGACGCCCGGCTGTGGCATTTCTTTTAAAGCCCTTTTTGTGGTGTCGCTCAGATGCCCGACTGTGGCATTTCTTTTAAAGCCCTTTCTGTGGTGTCGCTCAGACGCCCGGCTGTGGCATTTCTTTTAAAGCCCTTTCTGTGGTGTCGCTCAGACGCCCGACTGTGGCATCTCTTTTAAAGCCCTTTCTGTGGTGTCGCTCAGACGCCCGACTGTGGCATTTCTTTTAAAGCCCTTTCTGTGGTGTCGCTCAGACGCCCGACTGTGGCATTATTATTCCGCATTTTCCGCTCGAGGAGTCTTTCAGACACTCGTTTGGTACCAGTATTATTATTCTGCATTTTCCGCTCGAGGAGTCTTTCAGACACTTGTTTGGCACCAGTATCTATTATTCTGCATTTTTCGCTCGAGGAGTCTTTCAGACACTCGTTTGGCACCAGTATCTATTATTCTGCATTTTCCGCTCGAGGAGTCTTTCAGACACTCGTTTGGCACCAGTATCTATTATTTCGCATTTTCCGCTCGAGGAGTCTTTCAGACACTCGTTTGGCACCAGTATCTATTATTCCGCATTTTTCGCTCGAGGAGTCATTCAGACCCTCGCTTGGCACCCAGTATTTATTACCTCTATGTGGCCATTGCAAAATATTACCGGTTGCATATGAATAACTTGTTTGCATGCATCAAGATATTTATTTATGACTAACTAGGTGAGTATAAGGATATTGCAAAGCATGAGCATTAACGGTTATATTATACCTGTGTTGTTAATGTTTGCGAGTACATTCAAAGTACTCACTGGCTTGTCCCTGGCTATTGTCTTGGCCAGATTTATTGCTTGGGGAGGAGCGTATGCGACGACCGCCTCGGAACCTGAGCAACGGTGATAGCAGCCTCGTGGAGATAGGAGTTAACCTGGTCAGCTGTTCCCGTGGGAAATGGAGTCCCATAGCCGTGGTGATCCACAAACCGCTTCCGCCCTCAACCACTAGAAACCATTTGTTGTACTCATAGGCCACAATGGTCTTGTACTAAATATTTTGTACCTTTGCTTGGAATTTCTGTAACAAGTTGGTGCCTCATCAGCTAGCAGTAATCCTGGGGCTGATGAGCTCGACGGCCATTTTCTGGACACTGCTTGGCATAGTGCCGTTCTTCTCCACAGGCGTAACAAGTAACACCTGGGCGATATGTGAACTCCTTGTCCCTAGCATGAAAATTCTTTGTTGGGCGTGAGACGTTGGATGATGATTTGTGTGTCCCACCCTTCCGAAAATCGGTCTTACTTCGGTGATTGCGAGCATGGTTAGTCTGGTCCCTTTTTCGCTTGCGGATATCTTCCAAACTGCGTCTTTCATTTTCCAGAGTAATGGCTTTATCCACCAGCGTCTTAAAATCTGGGAAAGTGTGTATGACCAATTGGCATTTAAGCGCGGGTGCTAGGCCGTCAAGGAACTTTTCCATTTTCTTGCTTTCAGTCATACGCTCTTCGTTGGCGTAGCGGGATAACAGAGTAAATTGGCCGTTGTAATCTGACACTGTCATGTTCCTTTGCTTGAGATCATCGAACTCTCTTTTCTTGATTTTCATAATACTCTTAGGAATATGCGCGCCACGGAAACCTTCTTTGAAATCATCCCAGGTTATATCATTTTCGTTGGCATGCATGTGCAGAAAATTTTCCCACCAGGATGCGGCTGCTCCCGTGAGATAATGCGGTGCGTACAGTACCTTTTCTGGGTCTGAGCATTTTGCAATAATTAACTTTCTCTCCATATCGCGAAGCCAGTCTTCGGCCTCAAGTGGCTTGTCAGTATGAGAAAATATTGAGGGACGTGTCTTTTGTAGCTCAGATAACTTGGAATGCTGCGGATACTGCCCATGGTGATTTCCCATGTTAATGACTTGGTTCATTAGTTCCCGATGTTGTTGCTGACTCTGTTCATAAAGGCGGCACATTTGGGAAAGTGCCGTTTCACTGTCCTGTTGACTTGTCTGACCTCGTGCAAAAATTTTGCCCGGTTGATTGCCATAATCTTCCTCTGGTGGAGCTGGCATGGAGCGAGTCCAAGGACGAGACATTTTTCACTCTGGGGATGCATTTGTAAAACCCATAAGAAAAAAAAATGGAAGGGTTGCAAAGATAAAACCCATAAGGAAAAATGGAAGGGTTGCAAAGATAAAACCCATAATGCACAAGGTTGACAAATAAATTTTTAAAGCCAAGAAGCTCAGCACCAAAGCCGAACAACGGCAACAATAATTCAGCGCCCAAGCGAAACAACTTCAATCCCAACAATAACCACAGGAAAGGTCATCTGAACCACGTGACCAAAGAGGAGGCACAAAATGCTCCGGATATCGTACTCGGTACGTTCCCTGTCAACACAATACCTGCAATGGTTTTGTTTGATTCTGGAGCTTCTCACTCTTTTATTTCAAAAAGTTTTGCTTTGCAAAATAATTTTTCGATGCTTCCTTTGGAGAAATCCATGATCATCAAGTCCCCTGGGATTCAGCAAGTTACTCAGAATTACTGTCAGGATGTGATTATTGAGTTCAAAGGATTGAAGTTTCACGCCAATCTCATTGTGTTGGAAAATAAAGGACTGGATGTCATCCTAGGGATGGACTGGTTAACCACCAACAAAGGTTTCATTGACTGTTTCAATCGGACCGTGATTCTCACACACCACCATGGTAAGACAATAAGAGTATCCGCCAAAGAAAGGGAAATACCCAGACAACCAAGACTGAACAAGGTGGACATTTCTGAATTAAACAAGGTTCCAGTAGTATGTGAATTTCCAGACGTATTTCCCGAAGAGCTACCAGGCATGCCACCAGACCGAGAGATAGAATTTAGCATTGAGCTAGCACCAGGGACCACCCCCATATACAAGAAGCCATACCGAATGGCACCATCCGATTTAGTTGAACTGAAGAAACAAATAAAGGAATTGCTCGACAAAGGATACATTCGAGCCAGTTCCTCACCATGGGGATCACCAATTTTGTTTGCCAAAAAGAAAGATGGAACACTGTGATTGTGTATTGACTACCGAGCACTCAACATGGTCACGATCAAGAACAAATACCCAATGCCAAGAATAAATGATTTATTCGATCAGCTCGCTAAGGCCAAGGTATTCTCAAAAATCGACCTAAGGTCAGGATACCATCAATTAAAGGTACGAACAGAAGATATCCCCAAGACAGCCTTCACCTCCAGATATGGACTGTATGAGTTCACAATAATGCCTTTTGGATTAACAAATGCCCCTGCATATTTTGTTCACCTCATGAACAAAGTATTTATGAAGTTTATGGACAAGTTCGTTGTGGTATTCATCGACGATATTTTAGTATACTCCAAAACACCAGAAGAACACGTTGAACATCTCAGAATTGTACTAGGAGAACTCAGGAAACACAAATTGTACGCCAAGTTCAGCAAGTGTGAATTTTGGTTAAGGCAAGTAGGCTTTCTAGGCCACGTACTAACCCAAGACGGGATGGCCGTGGACCCAGAGAAAGTCAAGGCCGTACTTGGCTGGAGGTCACCAGCCAGCGTAACGGACATACGGAGTTTCTTGGGAATGGCAGGATATTACCGCAGATTTATTGAAGGATTTTCCACCATAGCCAACCCAATGACGCGGTTGCTCAAGAAAGATAAGAAGTTTGAATGGACAGAAGCCTGTGAGAAAAGTTTCCAAGAGCTAAAACGGAAATTAACAACAGCACCAGTATTGATTGTGCCAGACATACGCAAGAATTTTGAAGTATATCGTGACGCGTCCAGAAAGGGACTCGGATGCGTATTAATGCAAGAAGGCAAGGTTGTCGCATACGCTTCGAGGCAACTTCGCAAGCATGAGGAAAACTATCCCACTCATGACTTAGAAATGGCAGCAGTTATACATGCACTCAAGGAATGGAGGCATTTCCTACTTGGAAATCGATGTGAAATATATACGGACCATAAAAGTCTCAAATATATTTTCACACAGCCAGAGCTGAATTTAAGACAACGACGCTGGTTGGATCTAGTAAAGGATTATGATGTCGGAATCCACTATCATCCTGGAAAAGCAAATGTAGTAGCCGATGCTCTTAGTCGGAACCCCAGCACCGACAACAACAGTCTGCCCAACGTAAGACCCGAATTCCAACGGGAATTTGCCAGACTCAACTTGTTGATGGTAGCAGAAGGCACCATAACAAACTTGGAGATACAACCCAACCTTGTGAAAAGAATCAAAGAAGCCCAGCCGGGTCACTCCAGCATTGAAGGCATCAAAAGAAAGGTGAGTATGGGCAAGGCCTCGGAATTCATCATAGACGAAGAAGGGACACTATGGTACAGAAGCAGACTCTGCGTGCCAGACGTAGAAGACCTGAAACGGCAAATTCTAGCTGAAGCCCACACCGCTCCATATTCGATCCACCCTGGAGGAACCGAGATGTATAAGGATATTCAAGAAGGATTTTGGTGGCACGGTATGAAGAGGGACATAGCCACCTTCATTGCATGCTTCGACTCTTGTCAACGTATAAAGGCTGAACATCAGAGACCAGGCGGACTACTGCAACCAAATAAAATACCTGAGTGGAAATGGGATGAAATAGGGATGGATTTCATTGTCGGACTACCTCGATCACGACACAGGAATGATGCCATATGGGTTATCACCGACAGGTTGACTAAGGTGGCACATTTCATTCCAGTAAAGACGACCCACACCACTCAGAAGCTTGCCAAGATATATCTCTCTCGCATAGTTTGTTTGCACGGTGTCCCGAAGACTATAATATCTGACAGCGGAACACAGTTCGTCTCGAGATTCTGGGAGCAGTTACAACAAGCTCTAGGAACTCAACTAGCCTTCAGTACGGCATACCACCCCCAGACGGATGGACAAACAGAATGGGTAAACCAGATTTTAGAGGACATGCTGAGAGCATGTGTCCTCACCTATGGAACCAGTTGGGAAGACAGCCTGCCATACACCGAGTTCGCATACAACAACAATCATCAGGCCAGCCTGCAAATGGCACCATTTGAGGCCTTGTATGGGCGAAGATGTCGTACCCCGTTAAATTGGTCAGAGACCGGAGACAGCCGTATCTTCGGCCCAGACATGCTCAAGGAAGCCGAGGAAAAGGTCCAGCTAATCAGAGATCGACTCAAGACCGCCCAAAGCCGACAAAAAAGTTATTATGATCAGAGACATCGTGGGGTCAGCTTCGAACCCGGAGAATTCGTGTATCTACGAGTATCCCCTATGAGAGGACTACAACGATTCAAGATCAAAGGGAAACTAGCACCAAGGTTCATCGGGCCATTCGGTATATTGGCACGGAGAGGCACAGTAGCCTACCAGCTAGACCTACCTAAGGAACTATCAGATATCCACAATGTATTCCACGTTTCACAATTAAGGAAATACGTGAGCAACCCAGAGAAACAGGTGCCCCATGAGAACCTCGATGTGCAACCAGACCTCACCTATCGGGAACGTCCAGTAAAGATATTAGAGGAGACTGAAAGGAGGACCCGGCAGAAAACCGTCAAATTTTTCAAAGTTCAGTGGAGTAATCACACCGAAAGTGAAGCAACGTGGGAAAGAGAGGATTTTTTTCGAGCAGAGCATCCGCACTTATTTAAGGATCAACTGAAATCTCGGGGACGAGATTTTTCCTAAGGGGGTAGGTGTTGTGACACTCTAAAATTTTTTATTTGGTCTTAGCAAAAACCTTGCTGGTTTTTCATTTGTGGATTTTGGCCTTTTCAAAAAAAATGTCAGGAGAAGCAATCCTCTTAAAAATCCTTTTCTTTGACTAGGATTTGTTATTTCTGTTTTCTCCTTCAAACTTTGGGTTTGACCTTCTTAAAACTCCCTCTCTATTGTTTCCCTTCTCAAATTTTATTTTTGGGAGTTTAATCTTTTTAAGAAAAACTCTATGAAAAATTTGGGATTTTTATTCTATTGAAAACCACCCATGACCTTGTATTTTGCCCATGAGGTAAGACCACTCCAACATCTTCTCCCCACCTTCTCAACAACTCAATTTCCCTATCCCAACTCATCCAAGAAAATTTTGGATATTATTTTGATTGTTTCTTCTCTCAAATATTTTTCTAACAATTATTTTGGGCCAAATGGTTTTTCAAAGCAAGTACCCCTTTTCAGTTGAGTTTTGAACTCAAAACAACTCTACTGGCTAGTCCTTTGAACCCATAACCCAGAACCATCTTGATCCACTCTCCTTCTTTTCAAATTTTTCAAATTTCACTCCCTGCAAGTTTGGATCAGATTTGTCAAATTTGGTGAAATTCATATCTACACTTCTCCAACAATTCCACCAAAAATCAGGCAGCCTACTGGAGCAATGAGAAGTCACTCCACCAAAAATCAGCCCAAGCAAAAATTCCTACATGCCTGGAACATTCTGTCGAACACCTTGCATGCACTGTTCGAACACTTTCAGTCAAATTCAGTCTTCAGTGTCGATTTCTTCAGTTCAGTTCAGTCACGCGCCCACAGTGTCCTTGGCACGTTGCTCGCCGCCTGGCTTGCTTGTCCGGAGCCCCGCACGCGCGCTTGGCTTCTTCCTGGCGTCGGTGGTGCCCTGGCCCGACCACGCCGGCGTGTCCCGCGGCGGCTGAACCGCCGTGGCAGCCAACAGGGAGCAGAACGGCGGCTCAACGCCGTTCCGCACCGCCCAACCCCACTGATGGCTCCGCGTGGCCAACTCCCCGCCAGCGCACGCATGCAGCACCATCGCCGTGGCGCGACACGCATAGAGCGTGCACTCTGCCGCCGACGTGCCCGCGCTGCTCCGTTCCGTCGAGTTCCCCCCAAGACTTCGAGTCCCAGCTTGTTTAACACCAAAACGGACCCAATGGACCTTCACGACGGCGCTCAACGCCTTAACCACCCGACCAATGCTCTGCATCACCGTAATCCCTCGCCGGACTTATCCCGTTCACGGCAACCGCCTCGGGCCGGCTATTTATAGCGCCCCCGAGCCCACTCTCACTCCCGCACGGCTCCACCACCTCACCACACCCCGCCTGGACACTGGAGGGGCCTCGAGGAGCCCTTCTTCCTCGACTCCGGCCACCTCCGTCCGCCTCGGGCTCCAGCTCAATTCACTGCGGTGAGGTCATCCCCGGTGCCCAAACTCCGTCAAGCACCACCTCTAGCTACCAGTACTCTAACCCCCTCGTCAATTTGATCATTGCAGCCCTCTCCGGCAAGGTCCACGACCACCCGAACCGCCGTCCGCCGGAGCAAGGGCCACCGTCGACACAGTGCTCGCCGGCGACCACCACCACCACCACCCGACGCGGAATGGCACCCTGAGCACGGAGGTACCCTCCGATCTCCCCACCTCGCCGTGGATCGCCGCCGGCGACCACCGCGGCTCTCAGGCGCCAGCGAGCCCCGACCCGCCTCTTTTAAATTTTAAACCTGACGGATGGGACCCGCCTGTCAGCCTCTCTGTCTTTTCTAATCGAATCATTTTCTGAAAACATCTTTTGCCAGAATACGCTTTCCCTCTGGGCCGGCGTAGTTCCTATCGAAACGTTTTCTGTTTTTATAATAAAAACCCTGGGAAGTTTCTGTTTCATTACAGATGAGTCCCTGGGCAAAAACCCTTATAACTTTTTATCAGAAGCATATTTTTTATTGATTCTTTTTCTGTTCTCTTCAAAATTTTGTCTAGTTTTTTATCAGATTCATTTGAAAAATATTTGCAATACTTTTTCTGCACCTCTCGGTATTCACGTTAGCACGTATGTTTTCTCTGTACCGTAGATACCGACGGAGGTGACGGGGCCGCAAACTTCACCGAGCTAGGCTCCGACTACTCTGAACCAGGCAAGCAATGTTCGAACTTTTGATATGATGAGTGTCTTGGCATGTTTGCATGTAGATAGTCTCTTGGCATGTGTGAAGCATACCGATGAACCGTTCATTATGCATTGTTGAGGCAAGCAAGCCCGATGATTTCACACGTCGTTGGACGTGAGTATGCAAGGCCATGTGTTGGCATGAAGATGGGTAAGATGGCAGTGTTGTAGCATGCCAGTCTTAGGCCATGCAAGTTATCTTCAGTACCAACTCATATTGGTTGGGTTCATATCCATTTCCTTTCCCTGTACTACCACATGTTTCCCAAAAGGGATATGGTTTAGTAAGTCGCAAACCGCTTTCTTGGTACACACCAAAAAGGAGAGGCCGGGATGATGGTTCCATGGCCTTGGATTAAAGCCAGGCATCCGGTCAGGGGGCATGGGTGTTTCCGGTTGGGACCGAGAGGGGGGCACCCCTTAGAGCGCGCATATATAAATTTGATCCCATGCTATTCGAGATTGTGATCTCCCCGTCTCAATAGTTTTTCTTGGACGATGTTGAGGGTGATTCCTGGCATCCAAGAGTTGGATGGGTGTGTACTGGTTAGCTGTGTTTTCTTTTGAAATACCGTAACGGAACTAGTCCTGGTGACTACGGAAATCCGTCGACTGTGGGAAATTTTTGTACAAACTCTGCAGAGCTCT
Source organism: Aegilops umbellulata (assembly GCA_032464435.1). Taxonomy (NCBI): domain Eukaryota; kingdom Viridiplantae; phylum Streptophyta; class Magnoliopsida; order Poales; family Poaceae; genus Aegilops; species Aegilops umbellulata. Next base: position 596,067,198 of record CP136058.1, on the reverse strand, counting down.
ATATCCTTAAATCATCTTTTCTATAACCAAGTTCCCTGCTAACAGTCATGTGCCAGTTTGGTGACAGATTACCCGGTGGGACACATGAGCACTAAGACCGGTTAAATGTTTATTCTTGTGGATGGACTAACCCGTTTAATTCCTTGAGTTGATTATATATATGATGAATATATTATTTCCTTATCAGTCTAAAGCCCTTTATGTGGTGTCGCTCAGACGCCCGACTGTGGCATTTCTTTCTAAAGCCCTTTATGTGGTGTCGCTCAGACGCCCGACTGTGGCATTTCTTTTTTAAAAAGCCCTCTATGAGGTGTCGCTCAGACGCCCGACTGTGGCATTTCTTTTTTAAAGCCCTTTATGTGGTGCCGCTCAGACGCCCGACTGTGGCATTATTATTCCGCATTTTCCGCTCGAGGAGTCTTTCAGACACTCGTTTGGCACCAGTATTATTATTTCGCATTTTCCACTCGAGGAGTCTTTCAGACACTCGTTTGGCACCAGTATTATTATTCCGCATTTTCCGCTCGAGGAGTCTTTCAGACACTCGTTTGGCACCAGTATTATTATTCCGCATTTTCCGCTCGAGGAGTCTTTCAGACACTCGTTTGGCACCAGTATTATTATCCCGCATTTTCCGCTCAAGGAGTCTTTCAGACACTCGCTTGGCACCCAGTATTTATTACCTCTATGTCTGATCGTACTGGTTAACTTATTCATGTTTTTCATGTTAGCATTTGTTATATCTTATGTCCGAACTGTCTTGCGAGTACTTTCAAAGTACTCACTGTCTTGTTGATTTGGCCAGATGCTGACGAAGGTGATCTCATGGATGAAGAGTTCGATAGCGAATCCGACGCCTAGAGGAGTCCCAGTCAGTCTCGTGCAACCCTGGAGTTGGTCGCTGTATTATATCCGCTTCCGCTACCCTAATAAATTCATCGAGCCTCACCTCGACGCTCGATGGGATGTTAGTTTGAGAATCCCATATCCACTCCCCACTGTGTTACTCCACCTCTACCTTAATTGCGAGTCAGTAGTATGCCACCACTCCCTTGTGTCATTAATCGCCTTTATGTATAATTATTGGCACGCTTGTAATAAACTGTTGAGCATCGTCAGCTCAACCCTGTAACATATTTATGCTACTGTCTTTTTGTATCAAAAGTTTCTCTGCCAGTGAGGAGGTTTTATCTCAAACTGGATTCTAAAGATTGGTTTCTCAATAAATATTTTTATTGGAAAACCGGTCGTGACAAGCTTGGTATCAAGTCTGTCGCGACCGGTTTTCCAGACATTTAATTCCAGAAAATGGCCGTCGAGCTCATCAGCCCCAGGATTACTGTTAGCTGATGAGGCACCAACTTGTTACAGAAATTCCAAGCAAAGGTACAAAATATGTAGTACAAGGCCATTGTGGCCTATGAGTACAACAAATGGTTTCTAGTGGTTGAGGGCGGAAGCGGTTTGTGGATCACCACGGCTATGGGACTCCATTTCCCACGGGAACAGCTGACCAGGTTAACTCCTATCTCCACGAGGCTGCTATCAACGTTGCTCAGGTTCCGAGGCGGTCGTCGCATACGCTCCTACCCAAGCAATAAATCTGGGCAAGACAATAGCCAGGGACAAGCCAGTGAGTACTTGGAATGTACTCGCAAACATTAAGAACACAGGTATAATATAACCGTTAATGCTCATGCTTTGCAATATCCTTATACTCACTTAGTTAGTCATAAATAAATATCTTGATGCATGCAAACAGGTTATTCATATGCAACCGGAAATATTTTGCAATGGCCACATAGAGGTAATAAATACTGGGTGCCAAGCGAGGGTCTGAATGACTCCTCGAGCGAAAAATGCGGAATAATAGATACTGGTGCCAAACGAGTGTCTGAAAGACTCCTCTAGCGGAAAATGCGGAATAATAGATACTGGTGCCAAACGAGTGTCTGAAAGACTCCTCGAGCGGAAAATGCAGAATAATAGATACTGGTGCCAAACGAGTGTCTGAAAGACTCCTCGAGCGGAAAATGCAGAATAATAGATACTGGTGCCAAACGAGTGTCTGAAAGACTCCTCGAGCGGAAAATGCAGAATAATAATACTGGTACCAAACGAGTGTCTGAAAGACTCCTCGAGCGGAAAATGCGGAATAATAATGCCACAGTCGGGCGTCTGAGCGACACCACAGAAAGGGCTTTAAAAGAAATGCCACAGTCGGGCGTCTGAGCGACACCACAGAAAGGGCTTTAAAAGAAATGCCACAGTCGGGCGTCTGAGAGACACCACAGAAAGGGCTTTAAAAGAAATGCCACAGCCGGGCGTCTGAGCGACACCACAGAAAGGGCTTTAAAAGAAATGCCACAGTCGGACGTTTGAGCGAGACCACAGAAAGGGCTTTAAAAGAAATGCCACAGCCGGGCGTCTGAGCTACACCACATAAAGGGCTTTAAAAGAAATGCCACAGTCGGGCGTCTGAGCGACACCACAGAAAGGGCTTTAAAAGAAATAATCATAGGGAATATCCCGGAGGTAGAACCATCCCAGAGATATTCGATGATAACAATAATATCACGGGTTAGTCAACAATAGTAATAATCATAATCATCACAAGTCACAAGTAGTAATTCCCGTTCTGGTTTAACAGTTTCACCTCCGAAGACCGACACTAAGACCGACGCTTGACCCATCCCAGACTGTAGTCCTTAACCATGGACACGGCTATTCGAATAGGTTTAATCTCTGCAGAGGGTGTACTCTTTACCCACGAGTAACGGATTCCTTTAGTCCATCGGGACTAATTCCGTCTACGGTCTTTTAGTTGAAAACACACCTGACTTGCACACACCAGCTTAACTCATCGGTGTCTGGAATCACCCACAACACTTGTCAAGCAAAACTCTAAGTGGGGAGGCTACAACCTCGCGTAGCATCGGATCAAATTTATATCGCGCGCTCTAAGGGGTGGCCTCCCCTCTCGGTCCCAACCGGAAACACCCATGCCCCCTGACCAGGTGGCATGCCTACTGGCTACAACCGATATCTTCCACCATGGCCTCTCTGTACGGTGTGTGCTGGAAAGGGGTTGACAAATTACTGAACCGTACCCTACCTGCGACAGGGACGAGTGGTAGTACGAGGCAAGTATGGGGGTTACTGGAACAAGACTCGATCTGCGGTCGACTCAGGAGGTTCATAAGTTCCTGCATGACATGTATATCAAATATAATACAATTGAAGAAATTACCACTCAATGTACCTCACCATGCCACACCGGACATAATCGTCCCGACGAGGACCGGTCAACAAGCTCACGCCTACCCAAGGCCGAGGCTTTCCCGGATTCCTTTACGGTATGCATGCAAGGCACATGAGGATGATTCCCATCACAATCATTCTCATTTCCAAAAAAGGGAAATCGTTGATATGCTTCCATGCAAATGATCATGTCACATGAAATATCAATTCCACCAAAATGAGGTGGTGTTATAAATGTGTCAACCAACACATCAAAAATATTATGCCAGGGTTCAAGATGCTTGCCTTTAAGTTGTGGAGGGGTGAGGTGCTCTCCAAAACTTTTGAAAGTTCCTTCCCTCTCTCCAAAATCCTATTTTTCAAAAAAAAATTGAATTAACACACATCTCAAAACAGTACAAAAAGTTGTTTTGGAAATTTTTCAAATAAATCTTAAAATAAACTAGATCAAATTTGAGGAAGGTAGGAAAAAGAATCAACTCATTTGGAGTTGTATTAAAAAAGTTATAGGCAGTCAAAGTTCTCGTCAAAACTGATTTAAATAAAACAGAAAAGGAAAAACGTTTCAGAGGGGAATACGCTTTCGGAGCGGGGAGACGTACTGGGGGATTACGCCTTCACTTAAACACATGGACGGCGCGGTGTGTCACTGACAGTGGGTCCAGGGGGGCCACTAGTCAGGTTTGACTAGTCTTCTGCCTCTCTTTCCTCTGTCCCGAGCGGAGGCGGAGCTCCGGCGATCGTCGCCGGCGACGGGCGGCTCCTCGCGGGGCTCCGAGGGCGGGGATGGATCCGCTACTCCGGGGCGGTCCTCTCGGTGGTCGCCTGGCAGGTGGGGGCGGAGGGAGCTGCCGGCGGCGAGCTCCTCGGCGGAGGTGGCCTCGGGAGCAAAGTGCTTTTGGGGCTGCGGTGGCTCCCGATCAAAATCGAGCAGGGGGAATGGTTCACGGGAGGGAGAGGAGGCTTCTGGTGGAGAGAGTGGAGAGGGGGAGGTCCTAGTGGCGCCGGAACGGCAGGGGCAGTGGCGGTGGCCGGAGTTGCCGGAGACGGGGAAGAGAACCTCCCTGGGTCGAATGCAGGCTAGGGAAACGCCATAGGGGTGGCCTAAGGTTGCCTGCGTGCGGGAACGGGCTTGGGGTCTCCTTAAATAGGCGTGGCAAGGCGGTTCCGCGGCGGCCGTGGATAATCTCTCTGGCGACCGCCATTCTGTAGCTAGGGGCGTCGTGGCGGCGACGAGCACTAGGCGACACCCTTGTGGATGAGCTTGCGCTGTTCCAGGGGCCAGGTGGCGAGCCGGGGTGGCTTGGGTGGCGCTGCACGGAGCAGAAGCTGTCGGCCGACGCCGGCGTGCCGCCAAAAGTGCTCTGGCGGTGGCGCTGTAGGGTGCCAGGGCGGGCTGGCGTGTAGTGGTGAGGCGGGAAACGTGTGGCAGCTAGCTACAGGTAGTCACAAGCTGGAACGGGTGCGGGTGAGACGCGGCGGCTCGGGTGCACGCGGCTGCAATTGGCGCGCTCTGGGCGCGTCCAGAGCACGCTCACCAGCTGCTCGGCGAAATGCCAGGGCAAGCTAGAGGTCTCGAGTGAGGCTGGGACTTAGCAGGCCTAAGCTAGGGGTACCAGTATTATTATTACTGGTACCACTACCCCTAGGGGTACCAGTATTATTATTACTGGTACCACTACCCCTAGCTAGGGGTACCAGTATTATTATTACTGGTACCACTACCCCTAGGGGTACCAGTATTATTATTACTGGTACCACTACCCCTAGCTTAGGCCTGCTAAGTCCCAGCCTCACTCGAGACCTCTAGCTTGCCCTGGCATTTCGCCGAGCAGCTGGTGGGCATGCTCTGGACGCGCCCAGAGCGCGCCAATTGCAGCCGCGTGCACCCGAGCCGCCGCGTCTCACCCGCACCCGTTCCAGCTCGTGACTACCTGCAGCTAGCTGCCACACGTTCCCCGCCTCACCACTACACGCCAGCCCGCCCTGGCACCCTACAGCGCCACCGCCAGAGCACTTTTGGCGGCACGCCGGCGTCGGCCGACAGCTTCTGCTCCATGCAGCGCCGCCCAAACCACCCCGGCTCGCCACCTGGCCCCTGGAACAGCGCAAGCTCATCAACAAGGGTGTCGCCTAGCGCTCGTCGCCGCCACGACGCCCCTAGCTACAGAATGGCGGTCGCCGGAGAGCTTATCCACGGCCGCCGTGGAACCGCCTTGCCACGCCTATTTAAGGAGACCCCGAGCCCGTTCCCGCACGCAGGCAACCTCAGGCCACCCCTATGGCGTTGCCCTAGCCCGCATTCGACCCAGGGAGGTTCTCTTCCCCGTCTCCGGCAACTCCGGCCACCGCCACTGCCCCTGCCGTTCCGGCGCCACCAGGACCTCCCCCTCTCCACTCTCTCCACCAGAAGCCTCCTCTCCCTCCCGTGAACCTTTCCCCCTGCTCGATTTTGATCGGGAGCCACCGCAGCCCCAAAAGCACTTTGCTCCCGAGGCCACCTCCGCCGAGGAGCTCGCCGCCGGCAGCTCCCTCCGCCCCCACCTGCCAGGCGACCACCGGGAGGACCGTCCGGAGTAGCGGATCCATCCCCGCCCTCGGAGCCCCGCGAGGAGCCGCCCGTCGACGGCGACGATCGCCGGAGCTCCGCCTCCGCTCGGGACAGAGGAAAGAGAGGGAGAAGACTAGTCAAACCTGACTAGTGGCCCCCCTGGACCCACTGTCAGTGACACACCGCGCCGTCCATGTGTTTAAGTGAAGGCGTAATCCCCCCAGTACGTCTCCCCGCTCCGAAAGCGTATTCCCCTCTGAAACGTTTTTCCTTTTCTGTTTTATTTAAATCAGTTTTGACCAGAACTTTGACTGCCTATAACTTTTTAAATACAACTCCAAATGAGTTGATTCTTTTTCCTACCTTCCTCAAATTTGATCTAGTTTGTTTTAAGATTTATTTGAAAATTTTCCAAAACCACTTTTTGTACTGTTTTGAGATGTGTGTTAATTCAAATATTTTTAAAAAAAATAGGATTTTGGAGAGAGGGAAGGAACTTTCAAAAGTTTTGGAGAGCACCTCACCCCTCCACAACTTAAAGGCAAGAATCTTGAACCCTGGCATAATATTTTTGATGTGTTGGTTGACACATTTATAACACCACCTCATTTCGGTGGAATTGATATTTCATGTGACATGATCATTTGCATGGAAGCATATCAACGATTTCCTTGTTTTTGGAAATGAGAATGATTGTGATGGGAATCATCCTCATGTGCCTTGCATGCGTACCGGAAAGGAATCCGGGAAAGCCTCGGCCTTGGGTAGGCGTGAGCTTGTTGACCGGTCCTCGTCGGGACGATTATGTCCGGTGTGGCATGGTGAGGTACATTGAGTGGTAATTTCTTCAATTGTATTATATTTGATATACATGTCATGCAGGAACTTACGAACCTCCTGAGTCGACCGCAGATCGAGTCTTGTTCCAGTAACCCCCATACTTGCCTCGTACTACCACTCGTCCCTGCCGCAGGTAGGGTACGGTTCAGTAAGTTGTCAACCCCTTTCCAGCACACACCGTACAGAGAGGCCATGGTGGAAGATATCGGTTGTAGCCGGTAGGCATGCCACCTGGTCAGGGGGCATGGGTGTTTCCGGTTGGAACCGAGAGGGGAGGCCACCCCTTAGAGCGCGCGATATAAATTTGATCCCATGCTACGCGAGGTTGTAGCCTCCCCACTTAGAGTTTTGCTTGACAAGTGTCGTGGGTGATTCCAGACACCGATGAGTTAAGCTGGTGTGTGCAAGTCAGGTGTGTTTTCAACTAAAAGACCGTAGACGGAATTAGTCCCGATGGACTAAAGGAATCCGTTACTCGTGGGTAAAGAGTACACCCTGTGCAGAGATTAAACCTATTTGAATAGCCGTGTCCATGGTTAAGGACTATAGTCTGGGATGGGTCAAGCGTCGGTCTTAGTGTCGGTCTTCGGAGGTGAAACTGTTAAACCAGAACGGGAATTACTACTTGAGACTTGTGATGATTATGATTATTACTATTGTTGACTAACCCGTGATATTATTGTTATCATCGAATATCTCTGGGATGGTTCTACCTCCGGGATATTCCCTATGATTATTTCTTTTAAAGCCCTTTCTGTGGTGTCGCTCAGACACCCGACTGTGGCATTTCTTTTAAAGCCCTTTCTGTGGTGTCGCTCAGACGCCCGGCTGTGGCATTTCTTTTAAAGCCCTTTCTGTGGTGTCGCTCAGACGCCCGACTGTGGCATTTCTTTTAAAGCCCTTTCTGTGGTGTCGCTCAGACGCCCGACTGTGGCATTTCTTTTAAAGCCCTTTCTGTGGTGTCGCTCAGACGCCCGACTGTGGCATTTCTTTTAAAGCCCTTTCTGTGGTGTCGCTCAGACGCCCGACTGTGGCATTATTATTCTGCATTTTCCGCTCGAGGAGTCTTTCAGACACTCGTTTGGTACCAGTATTATTATTCTGCATTTTCCGCTCGAGGAGTCTTTCAGACACTCGTTTGGCACCAGTATCTATTATTCTGCATTTTCTGCTCGAGGAGTCTTTCAGACACTCGTTTGGCACCAGTATCTATTATTCTGCATTTTCCGCTCGAGGAGTCTTTCAGACACTCGTTTGGCACCAGTATCTATTATTCCGCATTTTCCGCTCGAGGAGTCTTTCAGACACTCGTTTGGCACCAGTATCTATTATTCCGCATTTTTGGCTCGAGGAGTCATTCAGACCCTCGCTTGGCACCCAGTATTTATTACCTCTATGTGGCCATTGCAAAATATTTCCGGTTGCATATGAATAACCTGTTTGCATGCATCAAGATATTTATTTATGACTAACTAAGTGAGTATAAGGATATTGCAAAGCATGAGCATTAACGGTTATATTATACCTGTGTTCTTAATGTTTGCGAGTACATTCAAAGTACTCACTGGCTTGTCCCTGGCTATTGTCTTGGCCAGATTTATTGCTTGGGGAGGAGCGTATGCGACGACAGCCTCGGAACCTGAGCAACGGTGATAGCAGCCTCGTGGAGATAGGAGTTAACCTGGTCAGCTGTTCCCGTGGGAAATGGAGTCCCATAGCCGTGGTGATCCACAAACCGCTTCCGCCCTCAACCACTAGAAACCATTTGTTGTACTCATAGGCCACAATGGTCTTGTACTACATATTTTGTACCTTTGCTTGGAATTTCTGTAACAAGTTGGTGCCTCATCAGCTAACAGTAATCCTGGGGCTGATGAGCTCGACGGCCATTTTCTGGAATTAAATGTCTGGAAAACTGGTCGCGACATTATCATATCCTGACAAGTGACAGTTTTGGTGACAGAAACTTCGGTGAGCCACATGAGTGTTAAGTCCGGTAAATGATTATTTCTATGGATGTACTAACCCGTTTATTATCATGAGTTGAATATTTTCTTGTGGGCACTTTTCTTGAAAGATAACAGTTACGAATAATGAAATTAAGCCCTTTCTGCGATGTCGTTCAGACGTCCGATTGTGGTATACTTGTTATTTATTTTCAATATAAGCCCTCTCTGCGATGTCGCTTAGACGTCCGACTGTGGCAGTATTATTATTTACTTTCAATACAAGCCCTTTTTGCGATGTCGCTTAGACGTCCGACTGTGGCAGTATTATTATTTACTTTCAATACAAGCCCTTTCTGCGATGTCGCTTAGACGTCCGACTGTGGCAGTATTATTATTTACTTTCAATACAAGCCCTTTCTGCGATGTCGCTTAGACATCCGACTGTGGCAGTATCGTTATTTACTTTCAACATAAGCCCTTTCTGCGATGTCACCCCGACGTCCGACTGTGGCACGCATGTCTTTTACTTTCAGTTTAAGCCCTTTACGTGGTGTCGCTCAGACGCCCGACTGCGCATGATTTTACTTATTTGTTCACCCTTCGAGGTGTCGCTTCAGACACTCAGTCGGTTTTCAGTTATATTGTTGGGTTTTCAGGCGGACTATCGCCGACTCCCTTTTTATTTAACTTGTTTACTAAATTGAATGTGCATTGTTAAATTACTCATGTCACATTCATGCATGCATTTGTTATATCTATTGTCCGAACTGTCCTGCGAGTACTTTCAAAGTACTCACCTGGCTTGTTGATTTGGCCAGATGCTGATGAAGGCGATCTCATGGATGAAGAGTTCGATAGCGAGTCCGATGCCTAGAGGAGTCCCAGTCAGTCTCGTGCGACCCTAGATTTGGTCATTGTACTATAACCGCTTCCGCTACCCAAATAAATTCATCAAGCATCACCTTGACGCTCGATGAGCCGCCAGTTTAGGAGTCATATTATCCACTCCCACTGTGTTATTCCACCACCACTTTTATCTCGAGTCAGTAGTATGCCACCACACCATTGTGTCATATCCGCCTTTATGTATAATTATTGGCGTGCTTGTAATAAATTGTTGAGCATCCCAGCTCGACCCCTGTAAATTATATTAATGCTACTGGTTTATTGTATCAAGATTTTGTCTACCAGTCTGGAGGATATTTTCCTCATACTAGACTAAATAGATCGGTTTCTCAACAAGCATTTTGTTGAAAAACCGGTCGTGGCATTTTCCAATGTCAAGTATCTTTTCCTTAGACCATGAGATCGTGTGACTCCCGGATACCGTAGGACTGCTTTGGGTGTGCCAAACGCCACAACGTAACTAGGTGACTATAAAGGTATACTACGGGTATCTCCTAAAGTATCTGTTGGGTTGACATGGATCGAGACTGGGATTTGTCACTCCGTATGACTGAGAGGTATCACTGGGCCCACTCGGTAATGCATCATCATAATGAGCTCAGTGTGATCAAAGTGTTTGATCACGGGATCATGCATTACGGTACGAGTAAAGTGACTTCCCGGCAACGAGATTGAATGAGGTATTGGGATACCGATGATCGAATCTCGGGCAAGTAAAATACCGATTGATAAAGGGAATTGTATACGGGGTTGCTTGAATCCTCGACATCGTGGTTCATCCGATGAGATCATCGAGGAGCATGTGGGAGCCAACATGGGTCTCCAGATCCCGCTGTTGGTTATTGGCCGGAGAGCTGTCTCGGTCATGTCTACGTGTCTCCCGAACCCGTAGGGTCTCCACACTTAAGGTTCGGTGACGCTAGGGTTGTATAGAGATAAGTATGCAGTAATCCAAAAGTTGTTCGGAGTCTCGAATGAGATCCTGGACGTCACGAGGAGTTTCTGAATGGTCCGGAGGTGAAGAATTATATATAGGAAGTGCAGTTTCGGCCATCGGGAGAATTCGGGGTCATCGGTATTGTACGGGGACCATCGGATGGGTCCCGGGGGTCCACCGGGTGGGGCCACCCATCCCGGAGGGCCCCATGGGCTGAAGTGGGGAGGGGAACCAGCTCATAGTGGGCTGGTGTGCCCCCCTTGGCCCAGCCCCAGCGCCTAGGGTTGAAACCCTAGGGTGGGGGGGCGCCCCACTTGCCTTGGGGGGTACTCCACCCCCTCGCCGCTGCCCCCTTGGGAGATTGGATCTCCAAGGCTGGCGCCCCCCTAGGGGGCCTATATAAAGGGGGGGAGGAAGGGGCAGCGGCACCCTGAAGCTTTGGCGCCTCCCTCTCCCCTGCTACACCTCTCTCTCTCGCAGAAGCTCGGCGAAGCCCTGCTGCGGTGACTGCTGCATCCACCACCACGCCGTCGTGTTGCTGGATCTTCATCAACCTCTCCTTCCCCCTTGCTGGATCAAGAAGGAGGAGACGTCATCCACTCCATACGTGTGTTGAACGCGGAGGTGCCGTCCGTTCGGCACTTGGTCATCGGTGATTTGGATCACGGCGAGTACGACTCCATCATCCACGTTCTATTGAACGCTTCCGCTCGTGATCTACAAAGGTATGTAGATGCATCCGATCAATCGTTGCTAGATGAACTCATAGATGGATCTTGGTGAAACCATAGGAAATTTTTTGTTTTCTGCTATGTTCCCCAACATTGGCATCATGAGCTAGGTCTATGCGTAGTTCTCTTTGCACGAGTAGAACACAATTTGTTGTGGGCGTAGATGTTGTCAACTTTCTTGCCGCTACTAGTCTTATTTTGTTTCAGCGGTATTGTGGGAAGAAGCGGCCCGGACCAACCTTACACGTATGCTTACGTGAGACCGGTTCCACCTACTGACATGCACTAGTTGCATAAGGTGGCTGGCGGGTGTCTGTCTCTCCCACTTTAGTTGGAGCGGATTCGACGAAAAGGGTCCTTATGAAGGGTAGATAGAAGTTGACAAATCACGTTGTGGCTTTGACGTAGGTAAGAAAACGTTCTTGCTAGAACCCTATTGCATCCACGTAAAAACTTGCAACAACAATTAGAGGACGTCTAACTTGTTTTTGCAGCAAGTGTTCTTGTGATGTGATATGGCCAAAGTTGTGATGAATGATGAATGATATATATGTGATGTATGAGATCATGTTCATGTAATAGGAATCATGACTTGCATGTCGATGAGTATGACAACCGGCAGGAGCCATAGGAGTTGTCTTTAGTTTTTGTATGACCTGCGTGTCATTGAGAAAAGCCATGTAAATTACTTTACTTTATTGCTAAACGTGTTAGCCATAGTAGTAGAAGTAATAGTTGGCAAGCAACTTCATGGAGACACGATGATGGAGATCATGATGATGGAGATCATGGTGTCATGCCGGTGACAAGATGATCATGGAGCCCCAAGATGGAGATCAAGGAGCTATATGATATTGGCCATATCATGTCACTATTATTATTTGATTGCATGTGATGTTTATCATGTTTTTGCATCTTGTTTACTTAGTACGACGGTAGTAAATAAGATGATCCCTCATAACAATTTCAAGAAAGTGTTCCCCCTAACTGTGTGCCGTTGCGACAGTTCGTTGTCTCAAAGCACCACGTGATGATCGGGTGTGATAGATTCCAACGTTCACATACAACGGGTGTAAGACAGATTTACACATGCAAACACTTAGGTTAACTTGACGAGCCTAGCATGTACAGACATGGCCTCGGAACACAAGAGACCGAAAGGTCGAACATGAGTCGTATGAAAGATACGATCAACATGGAGATGTTCACCGATGATGACTAGTCCGTCTCACGTGATGATCGGACACGGCCTAGTCGAGTCGGATTATGTTTCGCTTAGATGACTAGAGGGATGTCTAATCTGAGTGGGAGTTCATTAAATAATTTGATTAGATGAACTTAATTATCATGAACTTAGTCTAAAATCTTTGCATAAATGTCTTGTAGATCAAATGGCCAACGCTAATGTCAACCTCAACTTCAACGCGTTCCTAGAGAAAACCAAGCTGAAAGATGATGGCAGCAACTATACGGGCTCGGTCCGGAACCTGAGGATCATCCTCATAGCTGCCAGGAAACAATATGTTCTAGAAGCACCGCTAGGTGAAGCACCCATCCCAGAGAACCAACACATTATGAACGCTTGGCAGCAGCGTGCTAATGATTACTCCCTCGTTCAGTGCGGCATGCTTTACAGCTTAGAACCGGGGCTCCAAAAGCGTTTTGAGCAACACGGAGCATATGAGATGTTCGAAGAGCTGAAAATGGTTTTCCAAGCTCATGCCCGGGTCGAGAGATATGAAGTCTCCGACAAGTTCTACAGTTGTAAGATGGAGGGAAATAGTTCTGTCAGTGAGCACATCCTCAAGATGTCTAGGTTGCACAACCGCTTGTCCCAGCTGGACATTAACCTCCCAGACGAGGCGGTCATTGACAGAATCCTCAGTCGCTCCCACCTAGCTACAAGAGCTTTGTGATGAACTACAATATGCAGGGGATGGAAAAGACCATTCCTGAAGTATTTGCAATGCTGAAATCAGCGGAGGTAGAAATCAAAAAGGAACATCAAGTGTTGATGGTCAATAAAACCACCAAGTTCAAGAAAGGCAAGGGTAAGAAGAACTTCAAGAAAGACGGCAAGGAAGTTGCCGCGCCTGGTAAGCCAGTTGCTGGGAAGAAGTCAAAGAATGGACCCAAGCCTGAGACTGAGTGATTTTATTGCAAAGGGAAGGGTCACTGGAAGCGGAACAGCCCCAAATACTTAGTGGACAAGAAGGCCGGCAAGACTAAAGGTATATGTGATAGACATGTAATTGATGTGTACCTTACAAGTGCTCGTAGTAGCTCCTGGGTATTTCATACCGGTGCCGTTGCTCATATTTGTAACTCAAAGCAGGAGCTGCGGAATAAGCGGAGACTGGCGAAGGACGAGGTGACGATGTGCGTCGGGAATGGTTCCAAGGTCGATGTGATCGCCATCGGCACACTACCTCTACATTTACCTACGGGATTAGTTTTAAACCTCAATAATTGTTATTTAGTGCCAAGTTTGAGCATGAACATTGTATCTGGATCTCGTTTAATACAAGATGGGTACTCATTTAAATCCAAGAATAATGGTTGTTCTATTTATATGAGTGATATGTTTTATGGTCATGCTCCGATGGTCAATGGTTTATTCTTAATGAATCTCGTACGTGATGTTACACATATTCATAGTGTGAATACCAAAAGATGTAAAGTTGATAACGATAGTCCCACATACTTGTGGCACTGCCGCCTTGGTCACATTGGTGTCAAGCGCATGAAGAAGCTCCATGCCGATGGACTTTTAGAGTCTTTCGATTATGAATCATTTGACACATGCGAACCATGCCTCATGGGCAAAATGACCAAGACTCCGTTCTCCCGAACAATGGAGCGAGCAACCAACTTATTGGAAATCATACATACTGATGTGTGCGGTCCAATGAGTGTTGAGGCTCGCAGAGGATATCGTTATGTTCTCACTCTTACTGATGACTTGAGTAGATATGGGTATGTCTACTTGATGAAACACAAGTCTGAGACCTTTGAAAAGTTCAAGGAATTTCAGAATGAGGTAGAGAATCAACGTGTCCGAAAAATAAAGTTCTTACGATCAGATCGTGGAGGAGAATAGTTAAGTCATGAATTTGGCACACACTTAAGGAAATGTGGAATCGTTTCACAACTCACGCCGCCTGGAACACCTCAACGTAACGGTGTGTCCGAACGTCGTAATCGCACTCTATTGGGTATGGTGCGATCTATGATGTCTCTTACTGATTTACCGCTATCATTTTGGGGATACGCTCTAGAGACAGCTACAGTCACTTTAAATAGGGCACCGTCTAAATCCGTTGAGACGACACCGTATGAATTATGGTTTGGGAAGAAACCTAAGCTTATGTCAAGAAACTTCAACCTGAAAAGCTCGAACCCAAATCGGAAAAATGCGTCTTCATAGGATACACTAAGGAAACCATTAGGTATACCTTCTACCTTAGATCCGAAGGCAAGATCTTTGTTGCCAAGAACGGATCCTTTCTGGAAAAAGAGTTTCTCTCGAAAGGAGTAAGTGGGAGGAAAGTAGAACTCGATGAAGTACTACCTCTTGAACCGGAAAGTAGTGCAGCTCAGGAAAATGTTCCTGTGGTGCCTACATCCACTTGAGAGGAAATTAATGATGATGATCAAGGTAGTTCGAATCAAGTTGCTACTGAACGTCGTAGGTCCACAAGGACACGTTCCACACCAGAGTGGTATGGCAACCCTGTCCTGGAAATCATGTTGTTAGACAACGGTGAACGTTCGAACTATGAAGAAGCAATGGCGGGCCCAGATTGCAACAAATGGCTTGAAGCCATGCAATCCGAGATAGGATCCATGTATGAAAACAAAGTATGGACTTTGACAGACTTGCCCGATGATCGGCGAGGGATAGAAAACAAATGGATCTTTAAGAAGAAGACGGACGCGGATGGTAATGTTACCATCTATAAAGCTCGACTTGTCGCTAAGGGTTATCGACAAGTTCAAGGGGTTGACTACGATGAGACTTTCTCTCCCGTAGCAAAGCTGAAGTCCGTCCGAATCATGTTAGCAATTGTCGCATACTATGATTATGAGATATGGCAAATGGACGTCAAAACAGCATTCCTTAACGGTTATCTTAAGGAAGAACTGTATATGATGCAGCCGGAAGGTTTTGTCGACCCTAAGAATGCTAACAAGGTATGCAAGCTCCAGCGATCCATTTATGGGCTGGTGCAAGCATCTCGGAGTTGGAACATTCGCTTTGATGAGATGATAGCGTTTGGGTTTATGCAGACTTATGGAGAAGCCTGCGTTTACAAGAAAGTGAGTGGGAGCTATGTAGCATTTCTCATATTATATGTAAATGACATACTTTTGATGGGAAATGATATAGAACTTTTGGACAGCATTAAGGCCTACTTGAATAAGAGTTTTTCAATGAAGGACCTTGGAGAAGCTGCTTATATATTAGGCATCAAGATCTATAGAGATAGATCAAGAGGCCTCATAGGTCTTTCACAAAGCACATACCTTGATAAGATATTGAAGAAGTTCAATATGGATCAGTCTAAGAAGGGGTTCTTGCCTGTGCTGCAAGGTGTGAAATTGAGCTCAGCTCAATGCCCGACCACGGCAGAAGATATAGAGGAGATGAGTGTCATCCCCTATGCCTCAGCCATAGGGTCTATTATGCATGCCATGCTGTGTACCAGACCTGATGTAAACCTTGCCGTAAGTTTGGTAGGAAGGTACCAAAGTAACCCCGGCAAGGAGCACTGGACAGCGGTCAAGAATATCCTGAAGTACCTGACAAGGACTAAGGACATGTTTCTCGTTTATGGAGGTGACGAAGAGCTCGTCGTAAAGGGCTACGTCGATGCTAGCTTCGACACAGAACTGGATGACTCTAAGTCACAAACCGGATACGTGTATATGTTGAATGGTAGAGCAGTAAGCTGGTGCAGCTGCAAGCAGAGCATCGTGGCGGGATCTACGTGTGAAGCGCAGTACATGGCAGCCTCGGAGGCAGCACATGAAGCAATTTGGGTGAAGGAGTTCATCACCGACCTAGGAGTCATACCCAATGCGTCGGGGCCGATCAAACTCTTCTATGACAACACTGGAGCTATTGCACTTTCCAAGGAGCCCAGGTTTCACAAGAAGACCAGGCACATCAAGCGTCGCTTCAACTCCATTCATGAAAATGTTCAAGATGGAGACATAGAAATTTGCAAAGTGCATACGGATCTGAATGTCGCAGATCCGTTGACTAAACCTCTTCCGCAAGCAAAACATGATCAACACCAGAACTCTATGGGTGTTCGATTCATCACAATATAACTAGATTATTGACTCTAGTGCAAGTGGGAGACTGTTGGAAATATGCCCTAGAGGCAATAATAAAAGGATTATTATTATATTTCCTTGTTCATGATAATTGTCTTTTATTCATGCTATAATTGTGTTATCCGAAAATCGTAATGCATGTGTGAATACATAGACACCAACATGTCCCTAGTAAGCCTCTAGTTGACTAGTTCGTTGATCAACAGATAGTCATGGTTTCCTGACTATGGACATTGGATGTCATTGATAACGAGATCACATCATTAGGAGAATGATGTGATGGACAAGACCCAATCCTAAGCATAGCACAAGATCGTATAGTTCGTTTGCTAAAGCTTTTCCAATGTCAAGTATCTTTTCCTTAGACCATGAGATCGTGTGACTCCCGGATACCGTAGGAGTGCTTTGGGTGTGCCAAACGTCACAACGTAACTGGGTGACTATAAAGGTATACTACGGGTATCTCCGAAAGTATCTGTTGGGTTGACATGGATCGAGACTGGGATTTGTCACTCCGTATGACTGAGAGGTATCACTTGGCCCACTCGGTAATGCATCATCATAATGAGCTCAATGTGATCAAAGTGTTTGATCACGGGATCATGCATTACGGTACGAGTAAAGTGACTTGCCGGCAACGAGATTGAACGAGGTATTGGGATACCGACGATCGAATATCGGGCAAGTAAAATACCGATTGACAAAGGGAATTGTATACGGGGTTGCTTGAATCCTCGACATCGTGGTTCATCCGATGAGATCATCGAGGACCATGTGGGAGCCAACATGGGTATCCAGATCCCACTGTTGGTTATTGGCCGGAGAGCTATCTCGGTCATGTCTACGTGTCTCCCGAACCCGTAGGGTCTACACACTTAAGGTTCGATGACGCTAGGGTTGTATAGAGATAAGTATGCAGTAATCCGAAAGTTGTTCGGAGTCCCGGATGAGACCCTGGAGGTCACGAGGAATTTCGGAATGGTCTGGAGGTGAAGAATTATATATATAGGAAGTGCAGTTTCGGCCATCGGGAGAATTCAGGGATATCGGTATTGTACCGGGACCACCGGATGGGTCCCAGGGGTCCACCGGGTGGGGCCAGCCATCCCGGAGGGACCCATGGGCTGAAGTGGGGAGGGGAACCAGCCCATAGTGGGCTGGTGCACCCCCCTTGGCCCACCCCCTGCGCCTAGGATTGAAACCCTAGGGTGGGGGGCGGTCCACTTGCCTTGGGGGGTACTCCACCCCCCTGGCCGCCGCCCCCTTGGGAGACTGGATCTCCAGGGCCGGCGCCCCCCAGGGGGCCTATATAAAGGGGGGAGGGAGGGGCAGCGGCACCCTGAAGCTTTGGCGCCTCCCTCTCCCCTGCTGCACCTCTTTCTCTCTCGCAGAAGCTCGACGAAGCCCTGCTGAGGTGACTGCTACATCCACCACCACGCCGTCGTGCTGCTGGATCTTCATCAACCTCTCCTTCCCCCTTGCTGGATCAAGAAGGAGGAGACGTCATCCGCTCCGTACGTGTGTTGAACGCGAAGGTGCCGTCCGTTCGGCACTTGGTCATCTGTGATTTGGATCACGGCGAGTACGACTCCATCATCCACGTTCTAGTGAACGCTTCCGCTCGCGATCTACAAAGGTATGTAGATGCATCCGATCACTCGTTGCTAGATGAACTTATAGATGGATCTTGGTGAAACTATAGGAAAATTTTTGTTTTCTGCAACGTTCCCCAACAGTAATTTGCCTGCCTGCTTGAACACCCAACAATCCCTGTTGGTGTGATTGGCTGGCTTTTCAGGGGTGCCATGTATCTGGCACGAGCGGTCGAGTTTTCGGTCCAAACTGGACGGGCCCAGAGTATTTCTCTTGAATGGCTTTTTCCGCTGACCGGGTTTAGAGCCTCTGAATCCGGCATTAACTGCCGTATCCTCAGCATTGTCGCCGTTAATGCGGCGCTTGTGCTTGTTGCGACGCGACCTGGCACTGTTGTCCTTGGTATCCGAATTACCAGGGATCTTGGTTATGTTATTGCTACGAGCCAGAAAGCTGTCTTCTCCTGCACAAAAGCGGATCATGAGCATCATGAGGGCTGCCATAGATTTTGGCTTCTCTTGTCCAAGGTGCCGGGCAAGCCACTCGTCGCGGATATTATGCTTGAAGGCCGCTAGGGCCTCTGCGTCCGGACAGTCGATGATTTGATTTTTCTTGGTTAGGAACCGTGTCCACAATTGCCTGGCCGATTCCTCTGGCTGCTGAATTATGTGGCTTAGGTCATCGGCTTCTGGTGGTCGCACATAAGTGCCCTGGATATTGTCGAGGAATGCGGCTTCCAGGTCCTCCCAACAACCAATTGATTCTGCTGGCAAGCTATTAAGCCAATGCCGAGCTGGTCCTTTAAGCTTGAGTGGGAGGTATTTGATGGCGTGTAGATCGTCACCGCGGGCCATGTGGATATGGAGGAGATAGTCCTCGATCCATACCGCAGGGTCTGTTGTGCCATCATATGATTCGAAGTTTACGGGTTTGAAACCCTCTGGGATTTGATGATCCATTACTTCATCTGTGAAGCATAGTGGGTGTGCGGCACCTCTGTATTGAGCTATATCACGACGTAGCTCAAGCGATCTTTGTCTACTGTGTTCGGCCCGGCCGGATTTACTATATTTGGCATGACGATTATTGTCTCGTGTTGTGGGGTGCTCACGCGATCCGTAGATCGACCTTGTTTGCTTTGCCTTGTCCTCCAATATATCTCGCAGGTCTGGCGCATTCCCCCGTGCCTTGGTATTTTTAAAGCGGTGCCGGGGTGCGGTTTGAGTGGAGGGCCGAGAGGCCTCTTTGTCAAGGCCACGTGGTGGCCGGTCGGCCGCATCATGCGTTGGTGATGTAGGTGCTTCTTCCTCTAATCGGGGTAGCAACCTGCGCTTTGGGTAGCTCTTGGAGGGGCGTTTGAGTTCATACTCTTCGGCCGCTAGGACTTCCATCCATTTGTCGGCTAGCAAGTCTTGTTCAGCTCTAAGCTGTAGCTGTTTTTTTGTGTGGCTGCTCGCCGTGGCTATAAGCCTGCATTTGAAGCGCTCTTGTTCGACGAGATCCTCAGGCACGACAAATTCGTCGTCGTCGAGGCTTGCCTCATCTTCGGAGGGAGGCATGTAATTATCATCCTCGACCTCTCTGTCTGCCGCTCTCTCATGAGGGCTGGCTTCTCCATCCTCCTGTGCTGAGTTTTGCTGGAGGGGGTTTTCTTTGGCACTGTCCGGAGTGTTATTATCTCCCGTGCCGGAATCACCGTTTTTGCTTTGGCGGGATTTAGAGCGGCGCCGCTGACGCCGGCGCTTAGGCTGTTTCTTGGAGGGGTCATCCTCCGCTGTTCCATCACCATCGCCCTCTTTTGGGGTATCCCCCATGGATATGTCATATGACGAGGTGGCTTTCTAGTGCCTTATAGGCGCTGATTCCTGATGGTCTCCTGCATCGGCGTCCATACCGTCGATGTTTTCGAAGTCGTAGTCGAGCACGTCGGTTAAATCATCGACGGTGGCTACAAAGTGGGCGGTGGGTGGGTTTTGAATTTCTTCATCATCCGCATCCCAACCTTGCTGACCGTAGTCGGGCCAGGGCTCTCCTGATAAAGAGAGATACTTTAGTGAATTCAGAATATCGCCGAAGGGCGAGTGTGCTGAAAGATGTCCGCGGCGGTGAACTCCATAATCGGCGCCCAATCAGATCCGATCGGCAGGGGCGCGGGGGGGCTCAGAGTCCGGAGAGGAGTCCGGCATCTTGGAGTCACGGGCTTCACAAGGGACAAAGTGGTGTTCGGCTTGATCGCCGTAAAGATTTCGGCCTCCGAGGCATTGTCCAACCACCCGTCCTCGATTGGCGCGATCGGCTCCGAACTAAGGGTCGGGGCCAATGCGGGCGCGGCCTCCAAGACACTATTCCGCGGCAGAGCTAAATCATGCCCTTCATGACGGGGCGGCACGCTCAGCTGTGGTTCGAATCCGTCGAAGATCAAGTCTCCTCGGATGTCAGCCGTGTAGTTAAGACTTCCAAATCTGACCTGATGGCCAGAGGCGTAGCTTTCGATCTGCTCCAGATGGCCAAGCGAATTGGCCCGCAGTGCAAAGCCGTTGAATACGAAGATTTGTCCGGGGAGAAAAGTCTCACCCTGGACCGCATCGCTGCTGATGATCGGAGAAGCCATCGGGCCTAAAAGTGACGACACAGAGGAACTCTCAATGAAAGCCCCAATCTCGGTGTCAAAACCGGCGGATCTCGTGTAGGGGGTCCCGAACTGTGCATCTAGGCGGATGGTAACAGGAGAGAAGGGACACGATGTTTTTACCAGGTTCGGGCCCTCTCGATGGATGTAAAACCCTACTCCTGCTTGATTAATAATATTGATGATATGGGTAGTACAAGAGTAGATCTACCATGAGATCAAGGAGGCTAAACCCTAGAAGCTAGCCTATGGTATGATTGTTGTTCTGTTGTTCATCCTACGGACTAAAAACCCGCCGGTTTATATAGACACCAGAGAGGGCTAGGGTTTCACAGAGTCGGTTACAATGGTAGGAGATCTACATATCCGTATCGCCAAGCTTGCCTTCCACGCCGAGGAAAGTCCCTTCTGGACACGGGACGAAGTCTTCAATCTTGCATCTTCATAGTCCAGGAGTCTGGCTGAACGTATAGTCCGGCTATCCGAACAACCCCTAATCCAGGACTCCCTCACTCTCTAAGGTATTTGGTCTTTTGTGAAATAGGGCGGAACACCGCCCTTGGTTATAAGCCCCTCATGTCCAAGTATGTGCAAAACTCTGACGTCGCCACATGCCAAAGCGCCAGCCTCCTCCTCGGCTGTACAGAGAATCTGGGGGATGTGTATCAACAAGAGACAGTAAAAAAGGTTTACGCAGGGTCTTAATCTAAAAACAATCCTTGAGACAGGTCCCTGCTGCACGTGTGCGCCTGTGTCTCCGTTGTGCCGTGTCCTGGACGGGCGTAGCATAGTGTTCATCTGCAAGAGAGAGGAATTTAGCTGAAAGAAAAGAAAAAGAATAGTAGTCCGGAATGTACACTGTACTGGATAAACAATGTATAATTGTAGGACAAGTGAAATGGAGCCTTATTGTCGTGTATTTTACATATGTGGAGCCCCATGTATAGGGGTGTATGGCTACTAAACCTTTATCCGTTATATGTTTTCTCCGGACTCTCCTAGCCGAGACCGTGGTCTTGACAACCTAGCAGATGCTTTTGTTGGTGAAGCTGTTTTAAGGCATGGCTATCAAGGCAGCCGCATATTCTTTCGCGCTCGAGGGACACTTAATATTGCCCCTTATTGAGATGATGCCTCGTGGACCTGGCATTTTGAGCGTAAGAGATGCATAATGCGGTATTGCGTTAAAGCGGGCGAAAGCTTCTCGTCCCAATAGTGCTTGATAGCTACTTGAAAATGGGGTGATATGGAAGGTTAGCTTTTCGCGGCGGAAGTTGCCGGGGGAGCCGAACATAACTTCTAGCCGAAGGAAGCAATGTTATGGCGAATTCTTGTTGGGTCTATTCCCATTTTGCGGATTGTGTCCTGATATAGCAGGTTTAAAGCACTGCCGCCATCCATCAGGACATTTGTAAAGTGTAGTCCGTCGATTAGCGGATCTAATACCAGGGTAGTCCAACCTGCGTTCCGTATACCTCTAGAGTAATCCTGGTGGTCAAAGGTGATCGGTTTTAACAACCATGGGCGAGACTCCTTTGGGATAGGCCATATGGCGCGAATCTCTGTTGGCGCCACTCTGTTCACCACGCGAAGGAAGTTTACTGTTTTGACTTCTTACGGGAAATCCTTTTGTTTCCTGGTGCTCTGCTCGTGGGGTCTGTCATCGTCCTCACTGGGTGTGTCGAGCCCCTTGTGTTCTGTGGGTATGGTTCGCAGGCTTCCCAGGAGTACTGTGAATTTGACATATCTTGTCCAAGATTTTTTTCAGGTTAGATAACTCATCCCTGTTATCCTTAAGGGGCAGCTTTCTCTGATTTTGCCGAGAGCTTTTGAATCCGGCATTGACTGTCGCGCTCTTCGGACTACTTCCCTTAGTCCAGCGCTGGTCCATGTTGCGTCGTGGTTTCCCATTTCCATCCCTAACTCCGGATGTACTTGGGTCGCTGGTGCTGCATCTTGCCAACCAGCTGTCTTATCCCACACAAAATCGGGTCATGAGGCTTGTTAATGCGGCCATTGTTCTTGGCTTTTCTTGGCCGAGGTGTCTGGCGAGCCATTCATCTCGAACGCTACGTTTGAAAGCTGCTAAGGCTTCGGCATCCAGACAGTCGACTATCTGATTCTTTTTAGTAAGAAATATGTTCCAGAGTTTCCGGGCTGTCTCTCCGGGCTATTGAGTTATATGGCTCACATCGTCCGCATCCGGAGGTCGGACGTAGGTCCCTTGAAAATTTGCCCGAGAAGCATCCTCGAGTTCCTCCCAACTTCCAATGGTGATTTCGGGAAGGCTTTTAAGCCAATGCCGTGTTGGCCCTTTGAGTTTGAGGGGTAAGTATTTTATGGCATGGAGGTCATCTCCTCGGGCCATGTGTATATGGAGGATATAATCCTCAATCCAGACTCCAGGGTCAGTTGTTCCGTCGTACGCCTCTATGTTTACGGGCTTGAATACCGCTGGAAATTCATGGTCCAGCACCTCATCGGTGAAACATAGGGGGTGTGCGGCACCCCTGTATTTGGGTGTGCCGTGATGTTCGGATATTTGTTGTGCCGCATTGCTTACTAGAGCTTGTTTTCCTGGCCCATAGATAGATCTGGCTAGGCCGTCCTTTTGACGCAATTCCTTGAGTGGATCGCGTGTCGGCTTGTGTGCGGCGCCCATTGCTGCTCCATGTTGGCCATGGGGTCATCTATCCGACCGGGTGGCTTTCTTATTTTTTGATTGCGGGGGCTCTAAGGCCTCCTCGTCAAATTCAGGTAGTAGCTTTCTCTTCCGGTAGCTTTTTGTGCGGCAACTGCCGCCATGTTTGTCTGCGGTGTTGAGTACTTTGCTCCATCTGATTCTCAGCGCATCTTCCGCGGTTTTGAGCTTCTGCTTCTATTTTTTCAGGCTACGCGTAGTGACGACAAGCCTATTGTGGAGGTTCTTCTGTTCCATGAGCGTATTTGGTGTGAGGTCGTCTGGACTGTTGTTTCCGCCGGGGACGGTTTGTTTGTCAAAGTTGCCCTGTTCGGACGGTTGCTCCAAGGTATGTTCGTCGTCCGCCAGCTCATCCTGCTCTATGGCTGGGGCTGTATGGCTACCGTTTCTGTCGAGGCGGGGCTTGGAGCGGCGCTGACGTCGCTGCTTCGATTGCTTTTCGAGTGAACGATCCCTCGTTGCAACCCTGTGTTCCTCGTCGTCGCTTCCTTTGGGTGTGTCCACCATGTATACATCATGTGATGAGGTGGCAGTCCACTGCCTTATAGGCGTTAGTTCATGTTCATCTCCTACATCGTCGTCCATACCGTCGATGTCTTCGGAGTCGAATTCGAGCACGTCGTTTAAATTTTCGACAGTGGCTACGAAGTGGGCGGTGGGTGGGTTTTGAATTTCTTCATCATCCGCATCCCAACCTTGCTGACCGTAGTCGGGCCAGGGCTCTCCTGATAAAGAGAGAGACTTTAGTGAATTCAGAATATCGCCGAAGGGCGAGTGCTGAAAAATGTCCACGGCGGTGAACTCCATAATCGGTGCCCAGTCGGATTCGATTGGCAGGGGCACGGGAGGCTCGGAGTCTGGAGGGGAGTCCGGCACCTTGGAGTCACAGGCTTCGCAAAGGACAAAGCTAGTGTTTGGCTCGATCGCTGCAGAGATTTCGGCCTCCGAGGCGGCGTCCAACCACTTGTCCTCGATCGGCACGATTGGCTCCGAACTAAGTGTCGGGGCCGATGCTGGCGCGACCTCCAAAGCACTGTTTGGTGGCAGAGCTAAATCGTGCCCTTCGTGATAGTGCGGCGCGCTCGGCTGTGGCTCGAATCCGTCGAAGATCAAATCCCCGCGGATGTCAGCCGTGTAGTTCAGATCTGACCTGATGGCCAGGGGCGTAGCTTTCAATCTGCTCTAGATGGCCAAGCGAATTGGCCCGCGGTGCAAAGCCGCCGAATACGAAGATCTATCCGGGGAGAAAAGTCTCACCCTAGACCGCATCACTGCTGATGATCGGAGAAGCCACCGGGCCTAAAACTGACGACACAGAGGAACTCACAATGAAAGCACCAATGTCGGTGTCAAAACCGGCGGATCTCGGGTAGGAGGTCCCAAACTATGCGTCTAGGCGGATGGTAACAGGAGACAAGGGACACGATGTTTTTACCCAGGTTCGGGCCCTCTCGATGGAGGTAAAACCCTACTCCTGCTTGATTAATATTGATGATATGGGTAGTACAAGAGTAGATCTACCACGAGATCAAGGAGGCTAAACCCTAGAAGCTAGCCTATGGTATGATTGTTGTTCTGTTGTTCGTCCTACGGACTAAAACCCTCCGGTTTATATAGACACTAGAGAGGGCTAGGGTTACACAGAGTCGGTTACAATGGTAGGAGATCTACATATCCGTATCGCCAAGCTTGCCTTCCATGCCAACACTACTAGGGAAAACCTTATACACAGAAACTTATCAGTAGCGCGGTCTAAAAACGGGCGCTACTGCTAATTAGTAGCAGCGTGGGGTATAAAAATCGTGCTACTAGTAAGTTGATAGTAGCAGCGAGGGGTATAAACCCGCGCTACTACTAAATGATCTTCATCATACCCCTGAAACAGGCCATAGTAGTAGCGAGGGGTATAAAACCCGCGCTACTACTAACTAGGTTGCTATAGCGCAGGTAAGACCCCCACGCTATTAGTAACCGTGTCCACTACTGCACCATCTACCCCGGCCCGATCCACTCCCACCCCACCACTAAAAAAACTCTCTCACATCCCTAAAAAAACTCTCGCACGATCTCCTCGGTCCACCCCACCACGACTCCTCTCCCCACGATCTCCTCGCCGCCGCCCCCACCCACGTCGGCCGGTTCCGGCGAGCACCGGCCGCGCGCAACACCCCACCTCCTCCTCCTCCCCCTCCCTTCCCCTTCCTCCTCCGCCCGCCCCTTCTGTCTCCTCCTTCCTCCCGGCGGCCGACGATGGGCGCGGATGAGCAGGAGCACCAGTCCCCCGCGCGGAAGGGCGAGCGCGAGGAGGGGGAGGAGCCCGTGGCCGCCGTCCCAAATCTGCATCAGTTCGTCGAACAGCAGCGGCCGTGCTGTTCCTTCACCGGCGAGATGTCTACCAATGGCGTCGAGATTAACGGGTACGTTTTGTTCCCCTCTCCGCCAAACAGCCATTGGTAGAAACTGGCACAGATTTTAGGGATTTCTTACTGATTTGCCGGCTCCGTCGATTCACTGGATGTGTGCTGCGCCCGGGGCGAGGAGCAGTTCCTTCTTCCCAGCGGAGTCACAGGATTCATGAGCGTCCCAAACGGCGCGGTCTGTGCTGCCGGTTGTGCGCGGCCGCCTGTGGATGTAGTGGTGGGCGAGGTGTGCTCTGAAGCCACCAGCGGTTGGACGCGCAGGTCAGTGAAAATCAATCACCTCTATTTTCTTTGTATCTATTATTCTGCAATCTCATATCTGGACCATATTTACGCTCTTAGTCACAAAAACGTGTTGATTGGGGCCTGCGTGGTATATGTTGTTGTTGGGGTTCATGAACGAGTCATAGTATATTCGGATGTAGCGGTGAAGCAGTTTATTTCCATATTTGTTAGGTTCCCAGGCACGTAAAATCTTGGCAGTGAGCTATGGGGTTCCCTGTTGCTGAATTTGTTCATGAAGCATTAGTATTTGATTCAGGACTGCTTTGGCCGGTTTGATTGGTTTGATAGAGAGTCTGTACTACTGATGTTTTTGTAAGGCACTTTTTTGGTTGGACTACATAGTTGATTATTTTTATGTGGATGCCAGCTGATTAGTCTAGATGATGCCGGGAGCTGCAATGGAGTGGGCTAAGATTGTTGGCGATGCAGTGGTCTCTTAATAGTCACTAAGATATCATTCCATAACCTGTAATCAGTCATATCCAAAACACAAATTATTATCCCCACTTCTATCCCTGTTTATTTTCTTGGATTTAAACAATGGATTGACCTCTTAGCCACCAATATATCATTCTGTAAGCTGTAATCAATAGTATCCAAATGGAATTGGACCTTTCTTTTATTTGAAACTTCCAAATCAAGGGTTTTCCTTGAAATATATTCAAGGTGGTGTAAGTGATTTAACTTTTGAACAGAAACTTTTACAAGGTTTTGGTTGCTTTGACAGTACAATATGTTCTACTGTACATTATATTTCCATATCTATATAATTTAGTTTGAGAAAGTAACTTAAGGAGGTGTATCCCTTTTTATAATTCCTCTACACTACTCAATCGCTATCTGCCTCTAATTATTATAGTGACATCACTTATGGGTGCGGCGCTAAATTCTTGAGAACCTGCTCTAATCATCATATTTTTCGCTATCTTAATTCTTGTGTGGGAATTATTACTACACCTATTTGTGGTGTCGTTCCTCTAGCTGCTGACTATTATTGGGAATTATTACTAGTTCATGAACTATTATTGAATGAATCATTAAGTAGTATGTGTGTGTATGACAGGCCTGTTGTTGTGTTCATGTGAATATCATCATACTGTCGTGTGGTAATTTCGTAGCGGATCAATGTGTTGGATGATGGATCAATCTCTATATATCTGATGTTGAATGGCTGCCCTGTGAATGGTTCTACGCTCTGCGATGAACAAATCATTGCGCGGCATGGCTTGTCGGCCTGTTCATGTAATGAGTTGTTGCTTGCCATAGCATATAGATCACTTATAAATGAAAATGGCCGATTTAACTCAGTTCAGTCCATTTTAACTCAGTTCATGGAATGTGTTTGTTTTATATTAATTTGGCATAGCATATAGAGGTTTATGTCTGGCCTATTCATGTAATGTGTTTATTTTAACTCAGTTCAGTCCATTTTATTTTTTGCAGATAACGGATTGTAAACAATTTTGAGTTGCCCACAAGAGAAATAGAGGTTTGGAGTGACAATTGAAGCTGGCACAAACTGAAACTACCACACGTTGCATGTGAAAATCCACCTTATGCATATATTCATTTATTTTTTAAGTTACTATTAAGAAAAACTCGAATATGAAAAAATCCACCTTCATTTTAATATTCTGCACAATATTGGATCATAGTTCACTTGTCATTTTATAGTTGTTTGCTTTGTGCTATTTAAATTACATCTTGTAGTAAACTGAAAGATGCTCTTGTCTGGTCCTTGAATAAAATTCCACTAGGCCTATGTGCCGTTGGACGGGGGTCATCCTCCTTTTCTTCAGTTAGAATCTTGAGGAAACCATGACGGCGACGGAGGGTTCCAGGGCGGAGCCGATGGCTCCGGCCAGCGAAGGGAAGGCAGATGGCGAGTGGGTCAATGTATTTGGGTGAGGAAACCATGATGCTCTTCTTTACTTGTTTTTTGAGGAAGTTGTAGCCTCTCGCATGCGCATGGTAGATTCAGTTGTGCAAGTGGGTAGTATCTTGATTTCCACTGGACATGTTGCCATGGAGCTGAAAACAATTGATGCTTTCCATAGGTTCATGGCCCTGCCATGTGCTTCCTCATGTCTATGTCCATGAGCAACAGCATATCGTCTTAGACCTTAGTACTTGCCCTAGCAACTGGATATACCGGACTCTATAGTGCTAGTGCACTTTCATTTTTGTTAAATTTGTACACCCTGCCTGAGAAAACAGTAGCCGTCACTTAGATTTTTGTTGGGTGCCTTATATAGGATGCACTTCCTCTATTACCGGACGAGATCCACTAGGTTGATGATCCTAAATAGCCTGGGAGAGTGCATGCTTCAATGCTCATCACATACGTCTATGTAGAGTCTGGACTAGCTCATAATCTGTTTTCAACATTTGTACTACTAGATAAGTAGTAATTCTGAACAACTTTGTGGCTTGCAAAAACCAGCTTGCAAGTAATTCTGAACATCTTTGTAGCTTGCAAGAACTTACTTGAAATCAGCTGACACATGACCCCCGCGACAGAAGGCACTAATTAATGCTAATGATTTAGTCCGGCTCAGCAATGTATTGTATTTGTCTTCCAAGACTGAATTTGGTGCCAAACATTGCGGCGCGAAGTAAACACATCACCCTGCCTGATGTGGTACTATATATAGCGATAACCTAACAAGAAATCTGCTAACACACAAAGTAATTTAGTTCACATATGCATTTCTGTGTTTCTTTTGGACTTTATGTGTTTCTATGCATTTGCCAAATCTATATATTTAGTTTGAATAAGAAGTGAGGAATTAAGCATATATATTCGGCATGAGCCCCTTTAAATTGCTAGATGATAAGGAATCTTAACTTAATGGGTCTTGTGAATTGTAATATACTATTTAGTTTAACTGATGCAATTTGCGTACTAACAAGTTTTCACTTTCCCGACGTGGGCGCAGGGGTGATCGATGCTGACTAGCGTGGCCCAGTGGGCGTTGTGCTCTTCAATCACTTGGAGGCGGACTTTGCTGTGAAGCACGGTGGCCACGTCGAACAAATGATCGTCCAGGTGATTTTGACACCGGAGGTCTTCGAGGTGGAGGTCCTCGACGCCATCGTCCGGGGGAAGGAGGATTCGGGTACATTGGCATCTGAACTCCGAGCCTTGGTAGATACATCTAGAGAAGTGATTTGTTTAGGTTGGTGGTGGACCACTAGGGGAGGTACTTCGATGATGGTTGTGTGTCTGATGTTAAATGGAATCCTGAGATGGTTATGTGACGCTGGTTTGCTTTGCAATGGACGTATTACCATTCATGAATACCACATCTAACTTTTATTTTTTTTATTCCTAAATTGTTAGTAGTAGCGTGGGGTAAAAGTGAGCGCTACTAGTAGTTAGGTTAGTAGTAGCGTGGGTGTTAGCTTAGTAGTAGCGTGGGTGCACCCGCGCTACTACTAATCATTTAGTAGTAGCGCGGGTTTAGCCCACGCTACTAGTAACAGTTAGCTGTAGCGCCTTATTGGTACCGCGGCTGTCCGTGCTGCTGATAGCCTAAAAACCCGCGCTGCTGCTAGCCTTTTCCCTAGTAGTGCAAGGAAAGTCCCTTCCGGACACGGGACGAAGTCTTCAATCTTGTATCTTCATAGTCCAGGAGTCCGGCCGAAGGTATAGTCCGGCTATCCGAACACCCCCTAATCCAGGACTCCCTCAATCATCATCATCATATTAATATAAAAAATCTTGCATCATATCATCAACAAAAGTAAACTAGCTAGCTAAAAATCATCACAGTCGTCATTACCACTGTTTAATCATCATAGTCATTACCTCTATCTAATCACCACCAACACTAGCTTAAAGAAAAAACATTCACTTGTACCAGAAGCAAAGATATCATCGAGTTCAACATGGTCATGATATTATAAGCGTTCATAATTAACACCACAAAAGAAAATCACCCCTTTGAGATTAAGTTCAGGACGAAGAACACGGACACGAAAGTACAAAGAGCATAAACTAGCTAAATCTCTCCTGCTGCTCTCTCTCAGGTAAAATAGCATAGAACATGCATAGCTCTCCTGATTCATCATACTGGAGCATGCAGATGAACCTATCTCCTAATCGTGGGTTGCGCTTCTCATTGTTGCCCCCTAGTACTTCTCTGCCAGGATCATTAACCATTTTGCTCCAATCTTTCACTATTAAGCATTCATCGCTTTTAGAAATCCTGAATGCACTCATGTCCAATGTAGGATATCTTGGCCGTAAGCTAACCATTGACATGTGACCTTTAGTCTCGATCCACTTAGGTACAACTGTCATCGGGAGTCCCTGTTGAAGAACATCGTATAGTAATTAATATACTTAGCAATGAAAGTTTAGCAAAAAAAAATAATGTATGCAAAAGATGCACTGAGGACAAATAGTAAAAATCTTACCATCTTTCATAAATAGATGTGACCGTAGTTCAATACGATCACTATTGGTCGCACGTTTTGAGTACTAAGATTTCTATGTCCAGGAAGAAAATTTGTCTTAACAGTATGAAGATCCTCAAGCCATGAAACATAATGACTTATCTCCTCGCAGTTTAGTGCAGCTCCGGGACAGTAGTAGGTCTTATCTACCAAGCGCCAGACATGTTTGCTTGAATGGAAATAAGCTGTCAATGGAAATAAGTTGTCAACTATTTTTGAATAAACAATATCAAAGACATAAATATGGTTGAGAAACTCACATAATGGTGGAACTGGAGGCGTCTGCACATCGACCCAGATGTCGATATTAGCTTCAATATCATCTTCCGGACGAATATCAAAGGTGATAACCATATCAGGCTCAAATGCATAAGCCTTGCATAGTGCTTGCCAAGTTTTGCATTCAAAATAGGTGTACGTGTCTGCATTGTATATTTTGACATTGAAAGTATAACCATGCTCGATCTTCAGGTAAACTCTCTTTACCTCCACAGTTTCCATAGCACTGAAATCTATCTTATCCAGGGCAAAAATTCTTGCATGGCAGGGGATGCGCTACTAGAACAGTGAAAATTTAAAATTATAAATTGAAGCAAATGAAGCATAAGTATAATGCTTATATTACAAAAAAATAATTGCCGTTGTGATTTACTGTATCCACTTCGAATGTCTCATCCAGCTTGATGCTGAAGCGCCTATTATCAACAAGGAAATTTCTGTCGCACAGGCCGCGTTGGTCTTCACAGTGTTCGTACATAATGAAATCTTTTTCATCGTCAGACGACATTTCCTATATTCATATAGGTGAAACATTAAACACTTACTATCTAACATTAATTAATATTTAGCTAATTCTAATATTCATCTAACATTTGACATTAATATCTAACATATATTTTCTATCTAATTCATCTAACATTTGACATTAATCTAACATTTATATAAACTAAAAATTTATAAAAAAATCATTAACATTAACATCTAGCTAGTTAAGTTCTATATATAGGTGAAATAATATTATTACTAGTTCTATTATTTCAACTAATTCAACTAGTTCTATTAATTCAACTAAGCATTTACTAAAAATAAACTAGTAATATTAATTCAACTAGTTCAAATCTCATATACGTAATTAATATCTAGCTATAATTCATCTAACAATTGACATTAATATTTAACTTTTCTATCTAATTCATATCTAACATTTCACATTAATCTAACATTCTTATCTAGGTAATTCATCTAATTAACAATTTGACATTCATTAATCTAAAAAAAAGAAAACAGAAAATAAGTAAAAAAAATTGTGTGTCTGTGTGTGTGTATGTGTGTGTGTACGTACGAGCGGGGGCGGCGGCGTACGGGCGGCGGCGCGAGACGGCGACGACGGGGGCGGCGGCGTACGGGCGGCGGCGCGAGACGGCGATCGACGACGGGGACAGCGCGACGGGGGCGGAGACGGCCGGGTAGCGCGCGACGACGGGGACGGGGACGGTCGGGCGCGCGTGACGACGGGGGCGGGGACAGCCGGGGCGCACGCAACACCGGGGACGGCCGGGGCGCGACGATGGCGACGGGGTGCGATACGGGGCGGGGCCGGGGGCGGCGACGAAGACGAACAAACTAACTGAAAATTGTCGTAAGTGTTGTATATATATAGGAGAGGCCTTTAGTACCGGTTGGAGCCACCAACAGGTACTAAAGGCCAACTTTGGCCAGGCCAAGAGGCAGGAAGAGCAGGCCTTTAGTACCGGTTGGTGGCTCCAACCGGTACTAAAGACCACCCTTTAGTACCGGTTGGAGCCACCAACCGGTACTAAACGTTGTGCGCTGCCACCCGCGGTGCACAAAGTTTAGTCCCACCTCGCCGGGCGAAGGGCAGTTGCACTGGTTTAGAAACCCAGTGGCGGTTGCCCTTTCGAACTCTTCTATAAAGCAGGCTTCTGGGCCTAACTACGACGCGCTACCCTGTGAGTCTGCTGGGCCTTGTGGGCCTGAATCTGCATGCCCGTGGCCTAGCAGGCCCACAGGGCAGCGCCCCAAATATTTTTATATTTTCTTTCCGCTTTAGTTTTTTTCTTTTCTGCTATTTTTCTTTTCTGCTTTATTTATTTTCTTCTATTCATTTATTTTTATATACCATGCCAAGTTGATGGTTGAAAGTCTAAAACCGGCCCTGATACTTTAGGTTATTAAAATACTTTAGTTTTTGCCGTAACAGAAAAGTCTGGAGTTGTAATAAGCTATTAAAAATAAAAAAAGAGGTGCAGCGCTCGTTAATTAGCTTCAAGCCTTTTGGAATAGTGTATACTGCACTGCACATAGCTCCGTGTAGTCTACCATATTACTCAAGGCTTGAAGCTAAGCAACATGAGCATTGAGCCTCTTCTTCATCGTCTCTGCACTCAGGGCTTATAAACCGCTCCTAGTGCCTCTCTCTTCGCGAGGTGGGACTAAAAAACAGCTTACTAAGAAACTGTAGTACTGGTTTATGCCATGAACCGGTACTAAATTTGCTCGTGGGGGCGCCCTAGCCTGACCTGACCCAACCTCATTAGTACCAGTTCGTGCCACGAACCGGTGCTAAAGGTTCGCCATGAACCGGAACTAAAAAGTATGGAGTTGTAATAAGTTCAAAAACATGAAATGCCTTTGTAACAGATGAGTTTTCGTCGGAAATCCGAATACTTTGAAATAGATTATCCAGTTTGTAAACGAAGTGCATCCAGTTTTTGCCGTAACCCTCTCTACTTTTTTGCACATGCTATGTGGGTGAAATGATAATACCATGCCAGGTTTCAACTTTTTCAGAGTTCATTTGTAGTGCTTTTCAATTTCAGGGTCATTTAGCTCTCAAAACAAATCATTAAATGCATGAAAAATAGCAAATGAAGGCATAAATGGTTGAAACTTGACGGCGTCGCTTTGAATGGTGCATACTGAACGCAAAAAAAGTCTAGAGTTGTAATAAGTTCAAAAAAATGAAATGCCTTTGTAACAGATGAATTTTCGTCAGAAATCCGAATACTTCGAAAGAGATTGTCCAGTTTGTAAACGAAGTGCATCCAGTTTTTGCCATAACCCTCTCTACTTTTTTGCACATGCTATGTGGGTGAAATGATAATACCGTGCCAGGTTTCAACTTTTTCAGAGTTCATTTGTAGTGCTTTTCAATTTTAGGGTCATTTAGCTCTCAAAACAAATCATTAAATGCATGAAAAATAGCAAATGAAGGAAGAAATGGTTGAAAGTTGATGGCGTCGGTTAGAATGGTGCATCCTGAATGCAAAAAAGTCTGGAGTTGTAATAAGTTCAAAAAAATGAAATGCCTTTGTAACATATGAGTTTTCGTGAGAAATCC
Source organism: Aegilops umbellulata (assembly GCA_032464435.1). NCBI lineage: Eukaryota > Viridiplantae > Streptophyta > Magnoliopsida > Poales > Poaceae > Aegilops > Aegilops umbellulata. Next base: position 596,033,230 of record CP136058.1, on the reverse strand, counting down.
GAATACTTTGAAAGAGATTGTCCAGTTTTTCCCGTAACCATCTATAAACGAAGTGCATCCAGTTTTTCCCGTAAACCTCTCTACTTTTTTGCACATGCTATGTGGCTGAAATGATGAAACCATGCCAGGTTTCAACTTTTTTAGAGTTCATTTGTAGTGCTTTTCAATTTCGGGGTCATTTAGCTCTCAAAACAAATCATTAAATGCATGAAAAGGAGCAAATGAAGGCAGAAATGGTTGAAAGTTGATGGCGTCGCTTTGAATGGTGCATACTGAATGCACAAAAAGTCTGGAGTTGTAATAAGTTCAAAAAAATGAAATGCCTTTGTAACAGATGAGTTTTAGTCACAAATCCGAATACTTCGAAAGAGATTGCCCTGTTTGTAAACGAAGTCCAGACAGTTTTTGCCGTAACCCTCTCTACATTTTTGCACATGCTATGTGGGTGAAATGATGAATGATGATACCATGCCAGGTTTCAACTTTTTCAGAGTTCATTTGTAGTGCTTTTCAATTTCAAGGTCATTTAGCTCTCAAAACAAATCATTAAATGGATGAAAAAATAGCAAATGAAGGCAGAAATGGTTGAAACTTGATGGCGTCGCTTTGAATGGTGCATACTGAATGCACAAAAAGTCTGGAGTTGTAATAAGTTGAAAAAAAAATGAAATGCCTTTGTAACAGATGAGTTTTTGTCAGAAATCCGAATACTTCGAAAGAGATTGTCCAGTTTGTAAACGAAGTGCATCCAGTTTTTGCCATAACCCTCTCTACTTTTTTGCACATGCTATGTGGCTGAAATGATGATACCATGCCAGGTTTCAACTTTTTCAGAGTTCATTTGTAGTGCTTTTCAAGTTCAGGGTCATTTAGCTCTCAAAACAAATCATTAAATGCATGAAGAATAGCAAATGAAGGCAGAAATGGTCGAAAGTTGATGGCGTCCGTTTGAATGGTGCATCTTGAACGTAAAAAAGTCTAGAGTTGTAATAAGTTCAAAAAAATGAAATGCCTTTGTAAGAGATGAGTTTTCGTGAGAAATCCGAATACTTTGAAAGAGATTGTGCAGTTTGTAAACGAAGTGCATCCAGTTTTTGCCGTAACCCTCTCTACTTTTTTGCACATGCTATGTGGGTGAAATGATGATACCATGCCAGGTTTCAAATTTTTCAGAGTTCATTTGTAGTGCTTTTCAAGTTCAGGGTCATTTAGCTCTCAAAACAAATCATTAAATGCATGAAAAATAGCAAATGAAGGCAGAAATGGTTGAAAGTTGATGGCGTCGCTTTGAATGGTGCATACTGAATGCAAAATATATAAGAGAATTTAGATCATGATCTTATATTTATTTAAAGTATGAATTGTCAATATGATCTTATACATCAAAAATACTTTGATCATCAATAATCTTTTTGTGTACAATCTGAATTGTCAATATGAGTCCTCAACGATTTGTAAACCGGTGAAGACTCATATTGCGGCCACAAATTATACACAGAGATTTCAATGAAGACCAGGTGCTTGTGATAGTTTGAGAAGTAACATATTTAAGGTGGTAAAAACCTTGTTAGGGGAGCGAGGTGGGACTAAAAACAGCTTGCCATAACCTCCTTAGTACCGGTTCGTGGTACGAACCGGCACTAAATGGTGATGGTGGGGCCATAGACTGACCGCAGGCTGCCACAACCTCTTTAGTACCGGTTCGTGGCATGAACCGGTACTAAAGGTTCGCCATGAACCGGTACTATTTATCGCAGCCACGAACCGGTACTATTGATCACATTAGTGCCGGTTCTGTGACAAACCGACACTAATGTGCTTCACATTTGACCCTTTTTCTACTAGTGCATTGGGAATTTCAAATTCCTCAAGTATCACTTGTGTGGAGCCCGTGAAGCTGGAAAGATGAACCAGGCCAAACATCCAGCAAAGACAATCATGACTACCACTCGACCATTTGAATTGCTTCACATGGATCTCTTTGGTCCTAATCATTATTCTGCAGTTACAAATGATGCATCTCTATATGGCTTTGTTATTGTTGATGATTACTATCGTTACACATGGGTGCATGTTGTCACTTACAAACATGAGGTGCAGGAAGTTTTCAAACGGTTTTCTTCAAGGGCTTCAACCAACTTTTGTGTGAAGATCAAGCTCATTATAAGTGACAATCGAACTGAGTTCAAGAATTCTGGTCTTGATGACTATCTGGATGAACTCGGTATTACTCATGAGTTATCTTCTCCTTATACTCCTCAGCAAAATGGCTTCATGGAGCGCAAGAACAGGACTCTTGTTGAAATGGCTTGCACTATGCTTGATGAATACAGGACGCCTTGTCGTTTCTGGATTGAGGCAATTGATACTGCATGCCACATCATCAACATGTTATATCTTCACAAACTCTTCAAGAAGACTACTTATGAACTCCTCACTGACAAGAAACCCAATGTGAGTTATTTAAAAGTCTTCGGTGCTAAATGTTGGATCAGAGATCCTCATCACAACTCAGAATTTGCACAAAAAGCACATGAAGGTTTTATGCTAGGTTACGGAAAGGACTCGCGCACCTACATAGTCTTCAACAATGTTCTGCACAAAGTTATTGAAAATGTAGATGTGTGGTTCGATGAAACTAATGGCTCGCAAAGAGAGCACCTACCTTCGGTGTTAGATGATCAGTCACCTGAAGAAACTATCAAGTTCAAGGCTACTGAGGATGTCATTCCTACCGAAGAATCTGTTTAAGAAATCATTCCAGAACATGAAGAACGTCATGCTGATGCACCTGAAGAAAATGGTGCTGAAGAAAATGCTGATCAAATTCCTTGACGACAACCCGCTCATCCTCGCGTTGCAAACGAAGTGCAGATTGAGAAAATCATCAGCGACATCAACATTCCAGGTCCTCTCACACGCTCAAAAGCTTCACATTTGTCTAACTTTTGTGGGCACTTTTATTTTGTCTATATCACAGAGCCCACTAAGGTAGATGAAGCATTTCTCGAGCCTGGGTGGATTCAAACTATGCAGGAAGAATTACATCAGTTCAAGCTAAACAACATCTGGGAACTGGTCAATCGCCTAGATCCTCGCAAGCACAATATCATTGGCACAAAGTGGATCTACCGCAACAAGCAAGATGAAAATGGCCTTGTGGTGAGGAATAAGGCACGACATGTAGCTCAAGGCTACACACAGGTTGAAGGAATTGATTTCGATGAAACTTTTGCACCTGTTGCTAGACTTGAGGCTATTCGCATATTACTTGCTTATGCTAACCATCATGATATCACTTTATATAAAATGGATGTGAAAAGTGCATTCCTCAATGGTAAGCTTGAGGAAGAAGTATATGTTGCTCAACCACCAGGTTTTGAAGATCCAAAGCTTCCTGACAAAGTATTTAGACTCAATAAGGCCCTCTATGGCCTCAAGCAGGCCCCTCGGGCGTGGTATGATACTTTGAAGAAATTTCACATGAAAAAAGGCTCCAAACCCAGTTCACTTAATCCTACTCTTTTCACTAAATCTTATGATGGTGAATTGTTTGTGTGCCAAATATATGTTGATGATATTATCTTTGGTTGTACTAACCAATGTTACACTAACGAATTTGGTTATATGATGATGGAGGAATATGAGATGTCTATGATGGGAGAATTGAAGTTCTTTTTAGGTCTTCAAATTCGTCAACAGAGCAATGGCATATCCGTATCTCAAGAGAAATACCTCAAGGATGTACTAAGGAAATTCGGCATGCAAGGTTGCAAGGGGGTCAAAATTCCAATGCCCACAAATGGCCATCTATGCACTCATGAAAATGGTATTGACTTCAGTCAAAAGGTATACCGCTCCATGATTGTATTATGTGCATCTAGGCCAGATATTATGCTTAGTATTTGCATGTGTGCCCGATTTCAAGCTACACCAAAGGAATCACACTATAAGGCTATGAAGCATATTCTTCAATATCTAGCTCACACGCCAACACTTGGATTATGGTATCCCAAGGGCTCGGCTTTTGATCTCATTGGATATTCAGACTCTGACTATGTTGGTGATCGTGTGGACCGCAAGTCAACATCAGGCACATGCCATTTCCTCGGACGATCTTTGGTCTATTGGTCCTCGAAGAAACAGAACTGCGTATCATTGTCTACTGCTGGAGCCGAGTACATTGTTGCTGGTTCTTGTTGTGCTCAATTTCTGTGGATGAAGCAAACTCTCAAGGACTACGGCGTCAACATGAAAAATGTGCCTGTACTGTGACAATGAGAGTGCCATCAAGATTGCTCATAACCCAGTTCAACACTCGAAGACAAAGCACATTTAGTTTCGTCATCATTTTCTTTGTGATCATGTGTTGAAGGGCGACATTTCTATTGAGCATGTGAATACTGAAGAACAGCTATAGCCGATATCTTCACAAAGCCATTGGATGAGAAGAGATTTAGCAAGTTGAGGTGTGAGCTAAATACCCTAGAATCTTCAAATGTTCTTTGAAAAGGACACACATCCTAACACTTATGCAAAATTGATGACTTAGATGTGCAACACACGAAGAAAGTTTTTCTTCAATCAATGAAGATTAACACTCTAAGTGTGAAGAAATTAACGAAGAATTTGATTCTCGGAGCCCAACGACTATTGTACGCGGTGTCTGAAATCATCATTCTTACATGGTGGGTTACGCCACCACCAAAAGTTGAAATCTTCAATTGAGTTTTTTTTGTTTTCAAATTCCTCAGTTGTTCATTTTCTTCATCTTTGCATTGTCTTCACCATTTCCGTCGTTTTTCTTCAATGGCTATATATATAGAGAGAGCCTATGTCCTCTACAGCATTCACTTATTGCTAATTCTTCAAGTTGCTTTTTCTGCTAGGTGAATGTGATCGGACCCTTCCCCTCTATGCTAAACTCAACCCAGTCTATTCACAGATTCTTCATGTGCGTTCTATTTGAAACTCGTTCAAAATCTTCACTGTGTCCTTGTCAGCTGAGGAATTCAAGAACGGAACTTTAAACTTATCTTATCTAAATTTTCGGCTTTGCCACTCAAACCGTTCCACATTCTATGAAATGTTTATCTATTCACCCATGATCTTACACCATCGACACCTCTCAGTACGTGGGTGACACATGTCAAGCGAATGAGAAGGGTCAGGGGCACGTTCATCCAATTTCTTTGGGCGAACAGTTTTTCACTCTGACTATTAATACCCCTCCCCTTCCTCACTTCACTTTTACTCCGCTCGACTTCTCTCCTGCTCGAGCTTCCCAAAACCTAGCGCCGCCGCTATTTCATCGTTGCCGGTGAGGAAGAGCTTCACTGCCTCGACCTCGTCCCCGTCGTACTCGCGCCGACTGCGGATTTCTTCACTCTGCCGCCGCCGTAGTTGTCTTCCTCTGCCAAGTTAGGGCGTGGAAGATCTGAACTGACGAACTTCACATCTACAGCTCCCAGTTCGTCATGTTCTTCATGCATGGTAATTAAAAGTTACTTTTATTGCCCTCTTTGATTCATATGTTTTCTTCAAAATCTTCAAAAGGTGTTTATTCTTCAAATGTTCACACACTAAACACCTCACATGTCATCTGTTCTTGATCCGTTTCTCTAAGCAACATTCAAGATTCCTCAATTGTGTGGATTTTCGATCTATACAACTCTGGAACCTGACAAAGAACGCTTACTGAAATTCTTCAACACACATCTGGTCAAATTCCTCAAACTTGTTCTTTTTTTAAAACCTTCTGAGAACGCATATGACCTATCCAAATTCCTCGCAACTATACTCTGTTCACAGGTACTCATGTCCGTTGCTGAATCACTAGGTTCTCATCGACTTAACTCATTTAGAGCATTCCTCGAAGAAAAGTTGCACACCTCTTCAGAAAATTTAGTTGTTCATATTCCTCAGCTGAAGAAAATGGCTGACGGTAAGAATCCACATAAAGGAGGAAAGAGGCCTGAGGTCAACACAGCTTTCGAAATCCCTGATGACATTTACAAGGATTATTGCACTCCTGATGAGGCCACACATCGAAAGGAGGACAAAAATCAGCGCAAGGTGCGCATACGAAGGATAGAGAGGAGATGGGCACGGTAATGGAGGGAGTACAGATATGTTACTCCCAAGTATATAAAGAAATTCGCTCTTAATCCTCCATGCCCAAGACCTCCATTGGCACCTGGCCAAGTAGCTGATCCCACCAACCTCAAGCATGGTGAGGACTATCCTGATGAATGGGCCAAGCGCCAGGCCAAGCTGGCCAAAATAGCTAAGGAAGCAGTGAGGGAATTCAATGAAGACTCTGTTGCTGCTGCTACCACTGCTGAGGCCTCTGCTGTCAAGACAAAGAAGGCCATGGCAAAGAAGCCTGCTCATAATCCAAGTGCTTCATCCTCAATGCCCTCACGGCCAAGTTCCTCAGCAATGCCCTCACGGCCAGAATCTTCAAAGCCCTCACGACCAACTCCTCAAGCTGCTCCAGCTCCTCCGCCAATGTCCTCAGCTCCTCCGACAAAATCCTCAGCACCTGTGCATCTCGCCACGTGCCAAAGGACAACATGCATCTCTATTGCCTCAGGAGCCTCAGGAAGTTCTTCTGCTCTCCCGCATTCTTCAAGTGGCCCCACTACACTGAAGACTAAGGACACTGCTGGACACAGTTCTCGACCAACTCCTCAAAAGAAGCATGTCGCCTTCCATGTGTGTTCTGATGATGATGAAGCTGACAATGAGGAACTAGCTGAAATCATCAGAAACAGACAACAAAGGGCCGCTAGAACCAAGGGCAGTATTGTGCCTCTTTTGCTGGATCCGAAGAAGATCCTGGACTTCATTGACCTATGGCACAAAGATCCAAACACTCCCTTGCCAGAATTGAATCTTACACCTGGCCAAAGTCATATGTTGTCAGCTTTCATTGCTGAATAAAAATGGAAATTTGAGAAGGCTAGGTAGCTGAAGTAATCGCAGTACAAGAAAGAGCGATTTTTGAAGAAGAATGTTGTGAAAATGACAACTGATGAACTCATTGCCGCTCAGGCTAAGATCAAGAAACTTAGTGATGATTTTGAAGCGTACCGTGCTGACTGGCTTCACTAGTAGAAAAGGGGGCAAAGGTCCAGGCCGGGTCAGCCCATTAGTCCCGGTTTAGTCTTGAACCGGGACCCAAGGGGGCATTGGACCCGGTTTGTGAGCCAAGGGGGCCGGCCAGGCCACGTGGGCCATTGGTCCTGGTTCGTCTGGACCTTTTGGTCCCGGTTGGTGGGACGAACCGGGACCAATGGGCCTAGCTCCTGGCCCACCACCATTAGTCCCGGTTGGTGGCATGAACTGGGACCAATGGCTCCCCTTTAGTCCCGGTTCATGCCACCAACCGGGACTAAAGGGTTGGTCCTCGTTGCGGTCAGAGTTTAGTCCCACCTTGCCAACCGAAGGGCGCTCACACCGGTTTATAAGCCCGTCCCTCTCTGCCTTGTTGAGCTCCTCTCAAAGTGAAAATAGAAGCCCGTATACAGGGAATTTGACCTAAATTCATAGTAAATTTCTTTGAAATTCATAGAAATGTATTATGAATTTAGGTTGATTTTTCTCTATAGGTGCATCTATGTTCATTTTTTAGTAAAGTTAATCACAAACTTGTCATTCACACAAATTTTAAAGAATTCAAATTTTAACTATTCAAATTTGAAAACTAATGCCACTAACAGAAAGTTTATAATTTTTCTAAAACTAAAGGCAAAAAGAATTTAAAAAAGCAACAAACAAAAGAAAATAAATAATGCAAAAAACTAAACAAAAAATGGGAAAAAACTATTTTTATAGTAAAGTTAATCACAAACTTGTGATTCACACAAATTTCAAAGAATTCAAATTTTAACTATTTAAAGAATTCAAATATTAACTATTCAAATTTGAAAACTAATGGCACTAACAGAAAGTTTATAATTTTTCTGACCGAAAAGCAAAAAAGAATTAAAAAATAAAGCAAAAAACAAAAGAAAATAAATAATGCAAAAAACCAAAACAAAAAATTGGAAAAATAAATAAAAAAACTGCCACCTATTGGGCCACCACGGCGTGAATACGACTAGAAACCCAACCTGGGCCAGGATTCAGGCCCGCAGAAGGCCCAATAGGCCCACAGACAGCATAATATGAGATTAGGCCCGTAAGCCTGCATTTGAGAGGAGCTCGAGAGGGCAGCCGCAGTGGGGCTTACAAACCACTCCGAGCCCCTCAACTAGCAAGGTGGGACTAAGCTTTTGGCCGCGGGTAGCGCATGGCCTTTGGTCCCGGTTGGTGGCACCAACTGGGACCAAAGGCCGCCGCTTCCCGCCCTTTCGGCTGCTGAAAAGAGATCTTTGGTCCCGGTTGGTGGCACCAACCGGGACTAAAGGGGGCCATTGGTCCCGGTTTGTGCCACGAACCAGGACCAATGGCTTTGCTATATAACCCAACACTTAAGAAATTTTCACATTTCCCTCGCCAGTTGCCCCCAACGACGCCGAGCACATCGATGCTGCCAGGCTGCCCCGACACCGCCCGCCGTCCCAGCCGTCGCCGTCGCCGTCGCCCGCGCCCATCGTCGCCGTCGCCCGCGTTCTCGCCTGACGCCGTCGCCCGCGCCCTCACCCGACACTGTCGCCGCGCGCCGCCGTCCCCTGCCCCGACGCGCGCCGCCCCTGCCCCATCGCCGTCGCCGTGCCGCCGTCCCCTGCCCCGACGCGTCGCCGCCTCTATGAGCACTGCGCCTCTGCCGGCCCCGCCGCCGCCGTGCAAGTTTTTTTTAATTATACATGCTACTTTTTACATGTTTTTAGATTTTCATATATATATGTATGTATGTATTTTTAGATATATGTATTTTTTATGTATGTTCATATATGTATGTATGTATTTTTTACATGTTTTTTAATGTATGTATGTATTTTTTCAATTGTAATGATGTTTTAAAAATACATAGATGCAAAAGTTAGATTTTTAGAAAAGTTTTATGTATATATATTCTCTGATTTAGTACATTTTAGGTTAGTTTCGTTTTTAAAAAAGTTCTATATATTTAGGAAGAAGAAGGAAGAAAAGGTTTTATATATGCAAAACTTTCATTTTTAGAAAAGATTTATATATCTAGCTAGGAAAGGAAGAAGAAGAAAAAGAATGAGAGGAAAAAGGAAAATAAGAAGAGGAAGAAAGAAGAAAAAGAGGAGAAATAAATAAGAAGATTGAAAAAGAAGAAAAAGAAGAGGAGAAGATGAAAGGAATAGAGGAGAAGAAGAAAAAATGGAAAAATTCTATTTTTTCTTCTTCTCCTCTATTCCTTTCTTCTTCTCCACTTTTCTTTCTTCTTTTTTTATTCGATCTTCTCCTCTAGCTATTCCTTTCTTCTTCTCCTCTTTTTATTTCTTCTTCGTTTTCTTATGTTTTATCGGGTCTATCGTCGTTGATATACCCCTCCCGATAACTTCAACACGAGGGGGTCGATATACCCCCTCCCCTATAATATTATTTTCCCATGTACGTATGTCGTGTCGATATAAACTCCCGATAACTTCAACACGTGGGGGGGGTCGATATACCCCCTCCCCGATAATATTATTTTCCCATGTACGTATGTCGTGTCGATATAAACTCTCGATAACTTCAACACGTGGGGGGTCGATATACCCCCTCCCGATAACTTCAACATGAGGGGGTCGATACCCCCCCTCCCCGATAACTTCAACACGTGGGGGGGGGGTCGATATACCCCCTCCCCGATAACTTCAACACGTGGGGGGGGTCGATATACCTCCTCCCTGATAATATTATTTTCCCATGTACGTATGTCGTGTCGATATAAACTCCCGATAACTTCAACACGTGGGGGAGGGGGTCGATATACCCCCTCCCGATAACTTCAACACGAGGGGGGTCGATATACCCCCTCCCCGATAACTTCAACACGTGGGGGGGTCGATATACCCCCTCCCCGATAACTTCAACACATGGGGGGTCGATACACCCCCTCCTGATAACTTCAACACGAGGGGGGTCGATATACCCCCTCCCCGATAACTTCAACACGTGGGGGGTCGATATACCCCCTCCCCGATAACTTCAACACGTGGGGGGGGGGGTCGATATACCCCCTCCCTGATAATATTATTTTCCCATGTACGTATGTCGTGTCGATATAAACTCCCGATAACTTCAACACGTGGGGGGGTCGATATACCCCCTCCCGATAACTTCAACATGAGGGGGGGTTCGATATACCCCCTCCCCGATAACTTCAACACGTGGGGGGGGGGGTCGAGATACCCCCTCCTCGATAACTTCAACACGTGGGGGGTCGATATACCCCCTCCCCGATAACATTATTTTCCCGTGTATGTATCTCGTCGTTGTCGATATTACCCCCTCCTTGAAGCGTTCTCGAGGCCACGCCAAACCCTTGAAGCGTTGTCGAGACCACCCCAAACCCTAGAGAAGCAGCGTCGAGGCCACTAATTAATATGATTCCTTACTGTGATTAGCTAGCTAGTTCTACGTTTGCCACTAATATATCCATCTGTCATGTTTGAATAATAATTGCCATGTTGCAAATATTTGTAGAAACTATGGACACCGCCCGAGACGAAGCAAAAGATGCATTGTTGAGGGACATAATCGCGCAAGGAAGTGATGCCATCTGCTCGTTGTTTCTCAACGACACCGATGGTCTAGAAGGAGAGGGTGAAGGAGCAGCTGGCTATGATTATGATGGCTCCGGCGACCCAATGCCGGTGCAAGAAGGAGACCGTGAGGACGGCTCCGGTGACCCAATGCCAGTGCAAGAAGGAGACCGTGATGACGGCTCTGGTGACCGAACCGAGTCCGGCCAGGTATATATATTAGTTAAGCCTGTGCTGACTAGCTAATTGATGAATTCATTGTTTTTGTATGTACACATGTTAATTAACTCTCGTCTTTGTTCTTTTTTCTAGCCTTTCGGATCGAGCACAACTTCGGTAAAGAGACGAAGCCCGAAGAAAAAGTTGAGCTCGGATGAAAGGTTTGAGATCATGGAAATCATGCGCGACGGCCAACCGATTGAACCCATCCGGACAAAGAACGCATTTGTTGCTCAGTGTGGGGTTCTGGTTAGGGACAAGATCCCGATCAGCATCCAGCAATGGTTAAAGCCGGCTAAAGAAGACCCTGAGGTGTATTATGTCAATGATATGCAGAAAAATGATCTTTGGACTGAGCTGAAGTCAAATTTCACCCTACCTCCAGAGGATAATCCGGAGAAGCCAGTTAAAGAGCAATTAATCAAGTCTTTTGCTCTTAAGAAGATGGCAGACCTATTCAGGAGGTGGAAGAAAGACCTGAATAGGTTTGTCGATAAAAAAGAGACACCAGAATTCAAGGGCAAATATGAGAAGATCAGAGATGACTGGCCCGCATTTGTGGCCCATAAGACATCACAAAAGATTAAGAAGATGTCGGTGACAAACAAGCAAAATGCTGCGAAGAAGAAGCTTCACCATCGCATGGGGTCAGGTGGCAACCTCATAGCCCGGCCTAAGTGGGCCAAGGCTGAGAATGATCTGCTTGATAAAGGGATCGAACCAGAGACAATGAACTGGCCAGACCGTTGCCAGACTTGGTTCTTCGGGGCTGGCGGAACCTTGGACCCTATATCAGGGAAGTGCATTTGGACGGACGATCAATTGGAAATACCAGTCAAGAGGCTTCAGCAATATATTGATGTAGCGCAGCAAGGGACGTTCGTTCCAGACAAAGAAAATGACGAGCTCACAATGGCCCTCGGAAATCCTGAGCACCCTGGATGGACACGAGGCACGCCAGGCTCCGTTTTGTGGAAGGCTGGGTTTCCGGACGCAGGTGGTTACAAATGCCAGGAGAGGAGGAAGAAAGTGCAGCAGACCGAACTGCAGGCGCTGCACGCAAGGGTACAAGCGATAGAGGAACGAGAAGAAAATCGCAGCAAACGAACTGCCAAAGCTTACCCCGAAGCTACACCGCCATCTCAGCGGAGAAGCAGCGTGGCTTCCACCGAGCTGCTTCAGCCGGAGCATGTATTGACGGCTCCTGCCAGCTATCCCCTGGATGCTATCATGGAGTCTCAAAATTGCCACCTTATGATGCAATGGATTAATATGAAGGTCAAGGCGGCTGTTGGCTCTGTTTTTCGTACTGAACCCAGCGCAACTTTTCACTGCCGGCCGATTCCAGAAGGATATGCTAGGGTGATGGTGGATGAAATAATGGAGGGATTTGAGGACCTCCAGCTTGACCACCCTACCGGTGAAGGGGAGACTCGGCAGGGTTCTGCTCTGAAGACTCCATGCCTATGGCGGAAGGAGCTCATCGACCTTCCGAATTGGACACCTCTACCTCCTCCTCGTCCTCCGGCGAGTCAGGGCACTCCGCCTCCTCCACCACCTCCTCCTCCGACGAGTGACGATCAGGGCACTCGGTCGGCTCCTTCTCCGGCGCATGGCGGCACTCCGCCTCCTTCTCCGCCTGCGCCGGCGTGCCCGAGCAGCCATCCTCCTTCTCCACCTCGTCAGTAAGGGCGGAAGAGACCCGCCGCCGCTCCGGCTTCTCCGGCGCGTCGTAGTCCTTCTCCTCCGCCTCGTAAGCAAGGAAAGAAGACAGCCGCTCCGTCTGCTCTGCCGGCGTCTAGCAGTATAGCCAGAGGCGGGAGGAAATACAAATTCGGTCCTTGTCTAAAGACTCTAGAGAAGTTACCATACGAGATGACCCCGGAGGAGAACGCGAAGATCACGCGAACCAAAGTGAAGGACTGGTTTGAAGGGTTGAAAGCACAGACACATCCACCTCCGGAGGAGAAGGTAGATCCGGTGAAAGTGAAGTACACTCTGGCTGCCCTGAAAAAACCACCCGCGGTGTCCGCCGAAAGGCAACTATGAGCGCATTATTGGAAAGGCATTTGTCGAAGCAGAGCGGTCGAGAAGTACTGTCAGTGATCAAAGGATGAAAGAACGACGAGCTGGGAAACAAATTGCCCAGGTCGGCGAACAAGCGAACCAATTGTGCCCCCCGCTCAAGGTGCCTAGCGACATCGTCGCTAATGATCCGAGGATGGTGCCCGGTTATAGCAATCTTGGAGATTACCTGCCCGACAATGTACATTATGATTTCTTGGAGGTGGAGGCGGTACACAGATTCGAGTACGGGAAGTATCTCTTCAATGATGAAAGATCTCTATCAACGATGATGCGAAGATTGCATGATTGGTACATGAAAACCTGCAGAAAGTCTGGGGGGACGAATACTTTCACGCTGAGAGTTAGAGAGGAGCATGACCTCGTTGGAATCGAACTATTGAATTATCCATTTGAGGAGTTCTTCCAGTTTTTCAATCTAAGGGCCCTCGATAAAGCAACAATCACCTGCTACTGTCTGTAAGTACTACTACTTCTGTCATGGAGTCTCTATATATAAGTAAGCTCTTTCATTGCATGTATTTATAATTATCCTCACTATATTATGCAGATTGAAGATCGCCGAATTGAAGAAAAGACAAGTCAGTGATATTGGTTTCATTAACACAAATCTCATAGATGCAACTCAGGTTATATTTCATGCCGAAGATACCGAGGCCAACTTGCTACGATCGTTGGTAATAAATGAAAACAAAGATATAATACTCTTTCCTTACAACTTCAAGTGAGTGTTACTATCTTGTGCATATTCGTTTTCCCTTATATATTAGTCTAGGTTATAGTAATGTAATTGATGAGTTATGCATGCGTGCGCAGTTTCCACTATATTCTCCTAGAGGTTAAGCTTGAGGAGGGATTAGTAACCGTCTTAGACTCGAGACGAAAAGATCCCCAAGAGTATGCTGACATGACTGAAATCCTCAAGAAGTAAGTTAAATCGATCATTATCCACCATATCAGCAACTTTGTTCATTTCCTGATATTAAGTAATTGTTTTCTTTGTCTGGTAGGGTTTGGAGAAAGTTCACCAGAAAAAGCTCCGGGACTGCCGAAGAAGCTGCAATTTAGATCCCCGAAAGTAAGTACTATAGTAGCATGTTCCGCGCGTCTCCTAGTGATTCAAGCACTAGTTTCATCAATACCATTTGGCATGTTTGCTTATCAGTTTGATTGACCTCTATTTCTTGTAAAGTTGTTGTGGCAGAATCAAGGGAATGATTTCTGTGGATACTATGTTTGCGAGTCCATCTGCCACACGACCTGTGAAGGGGGCGGGTACTCTGACTAACAATATGAAGTGCGTAAGCAATAATATTCACAATTTTAGTTTATTACCATCATTTGTGTTGAGTTTCATTTATTCATATATATATGTATTGACCCCCTTCTTCAAATTAGATGTTTCGGATGCGAGATGAACTCCTAGCACCTGATCGTATGCGAGCAATTCAAGAGGAATTGGCGGCATTCTTCCTTGACCACGTGATCGCTGAAGACGGAGAATACTATGAGGATCATGTGTTCATAAATAATTAGGAGATTATATTGTAAGAGATAATTATTGTATATATGTAACCGGTAGTGTCGGATAGATATACGAGAACTTGTTGTTCGACCAGTCTCTCGGAGAAGGAGAGGTTCTCGATATCACTTCTCTCTGTATGCATATATGTTCATGACGATCTTCTGTTTCCTTCGTTTGCTTACTAGTTAGCTAGCGTGTCTAGTCCTCTCTATATATGTATGTATAGTACGTAGCGTCGACCAAGCACAGACATAAGAGAGGACACTTCTCTCTATTAATTAGCTAGCTAACACAATATATGAAACACCTAAATTAACCCCCCAAACCCCCCCCCCCTTTAAAAAAACAAAAACCACAGCCACAGAAATGCTGACGCGTGGATGCCTATTGGTCCCGGTTGGTGCCACCAACCAGGACCAAAGGCCCTCCTGCCTGGGCTCGGCGCACAAGCCACGTGGAGGCCCATCTGTCCAGGTTCTAGACTGAACCGGGACTAAAGGGCCATGGCATTAGTAACGACCCATTAGTCTCAGTTCACGAACCGGGACAAAAGGCCCTTACCAACCGGGACAAATGGGCTGTTTTCTACTAGTGCTTGGAGCCAAAGTCAAATTTGTCAAGTTGACTGAGAAGTTCACTTCCAATGTTGCAGCCCCAGAGCAACAAGAAAATCCTCAGGCTAAGGCATCTGCTCAGCCGACTGAAGAACATGCCAGCACCGCTGATGATGTTCAGGCTGCTGAAGAAACTCAGAGTACCAGGGCTGATGACTGCATTCCAGCCGCTGAAGAAATTGCCAGGGAAACCACTAGTGTTGCGCCTGAAGAAACTGAAGAAGTCAGGGCAACTGCATCAGTTGTGCCTGAAGTAATTGAACCACATTCCTCTGCTCCTCCTGCACCTACCCCAACTCCGATCCTTCCGTCTGCATCAAATGTGAAGAAAACCAAGGCTGCAGAGCATGCAGCAGTGAAGAAAAGGAAAGCATCAACTTCGTCAGATTCTTCAGCTCCGAAGAAGACGAAGCCATTAACCAGCTCTTTTGCGAATCCAATCAATGCTATTCTAGTCTCATCAATGCCATCAAAGGACCTTGTTCCTTTTGATGAAGAATATGTGATTCCTAGTGAATCAGATGAAGAGATACCTTCTGCTGCTTCATCAGAGCAGTTGGATGAAGAAATTGAAGCGGATGCAATCCCTTCAACCCCAATAGTCTCATCTCCCATGCCTCAGTTCACTGCTAAAGAAGCCGACATTGAGGAAAAGAGTGAAGAAGAAGATGTGGACATTAGGTGTACAACACCAATGCTGAATGATGACTTTTGGGAAAGTCAGCACCCCAACTCTCCTCTGTTCACACCACTGCAACAAATTCCACAGTCCCCTGTCAATACTGAAGTGCAAATGGGATCTGAAGAACCTCATGCAACCCCGTCTGTCCATGAAGAGATTCCAGGCACTAGTGCTGAAGAAAATGTTAATGAATAATTAAAGACCCAAACTATCACTAAAGAAGAAACTGACATTCCTCAGCCTGTGGAGCCTGAGATTGCAATTCCTGAGGTGGTGATGCAATTGACTGATACTCCTCAGCCCAAGCCAAAGTATCCATTCTCAACGAAGCAAAAATTGAAGGCTGATGACTTCTTCGGTGAGCATGTTTTCTTCACCGATTTCAACCCTTGTGACTCTGCTCATCTTAGAAGGAAGCATTTCTGGACTGCAAGCCAAGCAAATTTTTATTCTTCACTGATCTTCAAGAAGGAAAAAGTCTTCAACCACAAGCATATTCCTCAGTCGACATGGAATCAATACCTTGCTTTACCCCAGTCCTTAGTGTGCTTCATGATGCAGGATTGCTCAACTTCTGCACGGATATTTGCGATTGGAATGAAGAACTCATTCTTCAATTCTATGCAACCCTACACATCACAAGCGATGCTAATGATATCAACTCTTGGGTGTTGGATTGGATGACTGAAAACACTCATTATAAGGCATCGGCCTCTGAATTACTTCGCGCCCTGCCCATCAGTCCACCCCTTGAAGGAGCTCGCTGCCTTTACTAGGAGCCTGAACTCACTGCTCATTACATGCAAGTGCTTATGAAGCCTCTGAAGCCCGATCAAGCCCCATAGACAAAATTCCTCGTGAAGGAATTGATGTATGTGCCAAGAACAGTCTATCGCATTCTGACGAAGACTATGAGTCCAATCAAAGGCCACGACTCATGTGATGAGAAAATTGTTGGCATCATGAAGAATCTGCTATTCAACATCATTCATGGCATTCCTGTCAATTATCAAGATTTCTTCATGAGGTGTTGCACTCTCTCCGTTCGAGTTGAAGCCTTATGCACCTTGGATTATGAGATTCCTCAGAATAAGGTCTTCACTCAACTACAAAGGTGATTTTCAGAATCACCTCAGCTACTTGCCCCCAATTGAAGTCCTCAAGCGGACATTTTCCTCAACTTATGAAAAGGGCAAGGCCGTTGCCGTTATTGATGAAGCCATTCGTCCATTGGATGGTTAGTTTCGCAAACCTGCATTTCATTCCACCAATGATGACTTTGCCACTCATGATTCTGCTGCCAATGCATCCAAGCCAAATCCTCAAGCGACAGCTCCAAGGGTGATGACTGACCGTGAGCTTCTCCTCAGTCTTTACCAGAAGGTGGATTGAAACCATAAATGGGTTAAGCGCCAGTTCGGTTCTATTCTTCACAACATTACTGCTACATATAATGCAGTGAAGAAAAACCATTACTACCTCCATGAAGTCTTTGGTCGCACCTGGGCTATTCTGTCACAACTATATGGTGAAGAAGATATGAAGCAAATGGGTCTCAAGTAGGATTTTGACTGATCGGCACCTCCACCAAAGAAGTTCAAGAAGGTCAAGGTTCCTTCCTTGGTGGCCAGTTCCTATTCTTCATCACGCGACACCAACGAGCATGAAGACTTGGACGACACTGCGGCAAGCCCTACAACAACATACGACCCCAACAATGCTGGCGCTCCTTCTTCAACTTGATATTCTTCAGGGGCGTTAATCCTCAATTTTTTGATCCTTTTGGTCATTTGATGACAAAGGGGGACAAATTTGAGTTAGTCTTCAAGCGGGTCTCTCTATATGGGCGTTTTTTCTTACTAAGTTACAACTCTTGTTCTTTTGAGACTTTATTTTATCGAGTTGTAATATTAAACTCTATGGCGGTGTGATACTTTCACTGAGTTTTTCTACATGCTTATTCTCATTAATGTCAATGCACGCATGCTGAATTACATCAGTCACCATATTTCAGCATGCATTTCAGATTATTCATATTATATGTCAAATGCGTGTATGAATTACAAGATATAGGGGGAGATCTCCATGATTCTACTCTCCAAGTGGGCAATGCTTCAAAAGCAAATTCCTCACTATGCACATCTTCAGGGGGAGTTCCTCTATATCTTGCAATCAAATTCCTTAGAATCTGTATTTACACTTCATATGATTATCCCCGTTGAAAACATAACCTATATTGTCGTCAATCACAAAAAAGGGGGAGATTGTAAGTGCATCTAGTGCCCCTTAGTGATTTTGGTGTATTGAAGACCTATAGGTTAAGGGACTGATGCGTTTGTGAGTGTACACAGGTCTATAAGTCTATGAGGAGTTTGATATTTACAGAGAAAGTCGACCCCTAAAAATGAAGTTCTTTGACTGAAGACTTTTGATTTCCAAAGACTTTCTGAAGACTTTGAAAGTGAATAAATTGGTGTGACCTTGAAGACTTGGTATTCATACGAGGAACATGAAGCGTGAAGACTTTTGTTTTCGTAGTTTCATTTGTTCTTTCTTGAGTCATTGGAAACATCGTACTGTTAAAGGGGGTGGAGGAAATACTAAGGAAAAATTTCCATGTGATGCTCAACTCAAAATCCTACACCTACCAATCCCTTTGAGTAAAGCCATTGGAAATCTCTTACAGTTCAGTCAATTTCTTCAGTGACAGAGACGAAGTTCTTCTGGTCTCCGAGGAATTTATTCTGACTGAGGAGTTAGGAATTCGCCAGTGCGGATTGCCTACACAGTGAGGAACATGATAGCCCTGAGGCTATTGATACTCAAAATTCCGACCGTTGTTGTGCTATGCGCCAACTGTCTCAAAATATCTACCCACCTTACGGTCATATCATTGAAGGGCATTTATTTCTTATCATGTTGGGCTGCTCCCTAGGCTATAAACAGCCGCCCCCTAGAACCACTAGCTGGTAGGCTGCTCCAAGAGAAACTGACGCTTGTCATTTGAGAGCATCCCATCCTCCGAGAACTTTGAGCGAAAATCATCAAGTGAGGAAAACCCAAACCCAAACACCTACAAACCCAAAGTGATTGAGCATCACTGAAGAGATTGATCTTGCGTCGGTCCGACGCTTGTTACCTTTGAAGACTGTGCATCTTCCCGGCGGTCAGGCGTCATGGTCTAGAGCATCCAAGAGGAAATTGTGGATCGCCGAGTGACCGAGTTTGTGAAGGTTTGGAAGTCGCCTGAAGACATATCACGAGTGATTGGGTGAGGTCTGTGTGACCTTAGCTCAAGGGGAATACAGTGAGGACTGGGTGTCCTGGACTGCATGTTCAGGACTGGGTATCCGGGACTATGTGTCCTCAGGTTAAAATACCTAGACGCACTAACTAGACGTACAACTGTCATAACAGTTGGAACTTGTCTACCAAATCATTTTCTTCATCAAGCCTACTGGTTCTATTTCTTCAACTCTTCCATTTCCTCATTACTGTGTTGTGTGCTTGTTCATATCTATTTGAAGACTTTGACTGAAGACTTTCTCAATTTCCTCAGTTCAATTTCTTCAGTCTGTTTGTCTTCATCCTGTTTTATCATGTGCTTATGCTTCCTGTACTCTGTGCGTGTTTATATTTCATCATGATGTCCGTGTTTATGTTATGTCTTGTATGTATCTGAGTACTTATTCTGCTGCAAGTAGTTCTTCGCTTAGGAATTTCCTCACCCTGAAATTCCTCAGTGAAGAATTCATAAAAATTGCCTATTCACCCCCCTCTAGTGGATATAACGCACTTTCAGTTCATATCGACCGAAGTTGACAAAGGCCTCCGTCCTAGTCAACTTAGTAGGCCCACAAGTCAGCCTCCCACCAATGTGGGTCCCAGCTCGCAGGGGGAGTATTCATTTTTTGTGCGTAATAAGGAGGCACTTCCGATGGGTCCGGGCTGACAGCGGGAGGGGGGACGTTTTTTTTCGCGAAATACGGTGGCCCGTCCGATGGGTCCCAGCAGTCAGGGGGGAACATTTTTTTCACAAAATACTGGTGGCCCATCCGTTGGGTCCTGCTGTTAGGTGGAGGAATAATTATTTTCCTCGTAATAAGGAGGCACTTCCTTGCGGCTGCCGTGGACCTAGCTCTCCATGTATAGTACTCTTCCGATGGAAGTCGGTCGTTGACCACATTGACCACGGCGCGCCGAGAGCACCACGGCGGTGGAAGATGTCTACTACACAACCTTCTTGTAGACGTTGTTGGGCCTCCAAGTGCAGAGGTTTGTAGGACAGTAGCAAATTTCCCTCAAGTGGATTACCTAAGGTTTATCAATCCATGGGAGGCGTAGGATGAAGATGGTCTCTCTCAAGCAACCCTGCAACCAAATAACAAAGAGTCTCTTATGTCCCCAACACACCCAATACAATGGTACATTGTACAGGTGCACTAGTTCGGCGAAGAGATGGTGATACAAGTGCAATATGGATAGTAGATATAGGTTTTTGTAATCTGAAAATATAAAAACAGCAAGATAATAAGTGGTAAAAGTGAGCACGAACGGTATTTCAATGCTAGGAAACAAGGCCTAGGGTTCATACTTTCACTAGTGCAAGTTCTCTCAACAATAATAACATACTTGGATCATATAACCATCCCTCAACATGCAACAAAGAGTCACTCCAAAGTCACTAATAGCGGAGAACAAACGAAGAGATTATGGTAGGGTACGAAACCACCTCAAAGTGAAAGTGCGTTATATCAACTAGAGGGGGGGTGAATAGGCGATTTTTATGAAATTCTTCACTGAGGAATTTGCTAGTGAGGAAATTCTTTAGCGAAGAAATACTAGCAGCGGAATAAGTACTCAGATGAAAACAAAGCAGAACACAAGCATGGTAATCATGATGAAATGAAGACAAGCACTGAGTACAGAAAGCGTAATCACAGGATAACACAAGATGAAGACAAACAGACTGAAGAATTTGAACTGAGGAAATTGAGAAAGTCTTCATTCAAAGTCTTCAAACACAGATATGATAAACAAGCAGCACAATACTGAGGAAATGAAAGAGTTAAGGAAATGGAACCAGTAAGCTTGGTGAAGACTATGATTTGGTAGACCAGTTCCAACTGTTGTCTCAGTTGTACATCTGGTTGGAGCGGCTGAGTATTTAAACTCGAGGACACACAGTCCAGGACACCCAGTCCTAAGCACGCAGCTCGGGACACCAAGTCCTCACCGTATTCTCCTTGAGTAGGACACACAGTCCTCGTCCAATCACTCGTGGTAAGTCTTCAGGTGACTTCCGAACCTTAACAAACTCGGTCACTCGGCGATCCACAATTCCTCTTGGATGCTCTAGACCATGACGCCTAACCGTCTGGAAGAAGCACAGTCTTCAAAGGTAACAACCGTCGGATCCACACAGGATCAATCTCTTCAGTGATGCTCAATCACTTTGGGTTTGTAGGTATTTGGGTTTGGGTTTGGATTTTCCTCACTTGATGATTTTCGCTCAAAGTCCTCGGAGGATGGGTTGCTCTCAAATGACAAGTGTCAGTTTCTCTCGGAGCAGCAAACCAACTAGTGGTTGTAGGGGGCGGCTATTTATAGCCCAGGGAGCAGCCCGACATGATAAGACATAAATGCCCTTCAATGATATGACCGTTGGATGGATAAGATATTTTGGGACAGCTGGCGCGTAGCACAACAACGGTCGGAAATTTGAGGTACAAATTCCTCAGGGCTATCATTTTCCTCACTGTGTAGGCAATCTGCACTGGCGAATTCCTAACTCCTTAGTCAGAACAAAGTCCTCAGTGACCAGAAGAACTGCGTCTCTGTCACTGAAGAAATTGAATGAACTGTCTGAGATTTCCAATGGCTTCACTCGAAAGGATTGGTAGGTGTAGGATTTGAGTTGAGCATGAAATGGAAAATTTTCCTTAGTATTTCCTCGACCCCCTTTAACAGTACGGTGTTTCCTATGACTCAAGAAAGAGAAAATGAAACTACGAAAACAAAAGTCTTCACGCTTCATGTTCCTCGAATGAATACCAAGTCTTCAAGGTCACACCAATTTCTTCACTTTCAAAGTCTTCAGAAAGTCTTCGGTGTATCAAAGTCTTCAGTCGAAGAACTTCATTTTTAGGGGTCGACTCTCACAGTAAGTATCAAACTCCTCATAGACTTATAGACCTGTGTCCACTCATAAACACATTAGATCCTTAACCTATAAGTCTTCAATACACCAAATTCACTAAGGGGCACTAGATGCACTTACACAAAGTTATTATTTCCAATCAATCCGTTGGGCTATTCCTATAAGTGTCACAAACAGCCCTAGAGTTCATACTAGAATAACACCTTAAGACACAAATCAACCAAAACCCTAATGTCACCTAGATACTCCAATGTCACCTCAAGTATCCGTGGGTATGATTATACGATATGCATCACACAATCTCAGATTCATCTATTCAACCAACACATAGAACCTCAAAGAGTTCCCCAAAGTTTCTCCCGGAGAATCAAGACGAAAACGTGTGCCATCCCCCATGCATAGATTCATGGGCGGAACCCGCAAGTTGATCACCAAAACATACATCAAGTGAATCATGTGATATCCCATCATCACAGATACGCACGGCAAGACATACATCAAGTGTTCTCAAATCATTAAAGACTCAACCCAATAAGATTACTTCAGAGGGAAAACTCAATACATTACAAGAGAGTAGAGGGGGAGAAGCAACATAAGATCCAACTATAATAGCAAAGATCGCGATACATCAAGATCGTGCCAAATCAAGAACGCGAGAGAGAGATCAAACACATAGCTACTAGTACATACCCTCAGCCCCGGGGGTGAACTACTCCCTCCTCGTCATGGAGAGCGCCGGGATGATGAAGATGGCCACCGATGAGGGATCCCCCGCCGACAGGGTGCCGGAACAGGGTCCCAATTGGTTTTTGGTGGCTACATAGGCTTGCGGCGGCGGAACTCCCGATCTCTTCTGTTCCCAGAAGTTTTTAGGGTATACAGAGATATATAGGAGGAAGAAGTACATCAGGGGAGCCACGAGGGGCCCACGGGGGTGGAGGGCGCGCCCTAGGGGGTGGGCGCGCCCTTACCTCGTGGCTACCTCATTTCTTTCCTGACGTGCACTCCAAGTCTATCGGGTAGCTTTCCTTCCAAAAATAACTTCTATAGAAGGTTTCATTCCGTTTCGACTCCGTTTGATATTCCTTTTCTTCGAAACACTGAAACAAGGGGAAAAACAGGAACTGGCACTGAGCTCTGGGTCAATAGGTTAGTCCCAAAAGTAATATAAAAGTGCATAATAAAGCCCATAAACATTCAAAACAGATAATATAATAGCATGGAACAATAAAAAATTATAGATACGTTGGAGACATATCAGCATCCCCAAGCTTAATTCCTGCTCGTCCTCGAGTAGGTAAATGATAAAAACAGAATTTTTGATGTGGAATGCTACTTGGCATAATTTCAACGTAATTCTTCTTAATTGTGATATGAATATTCAGATCCGAAAGATTCAAGATAAAAGTTCATATTGACATAAAAGTAATAATACTTCAAGCATACTAACTAAGCAATTATGTCCTGTCAAAATAACATGGCCAAAGAAAGTTCATCCCTACAAAATCATATAGTTTAGTCATGCTCCATTTTCGTCACACAAGAATGCTCTCATCATGCACAACCCCGATGACAAGCCAAGAAATTGTTTCATACTTTAGTAATCTCAAACCTGTAAACTTTCATGCAATATATGAGCGCGAGCCATGGACATAGCACTATGGGTGGAATAGAATATGATGAGGGGGGTTATGTGGAGAAGACAAAAAGGAGAAAGTCTCACATCAATGACGCTAATAAATGAGCTATGGAGATGCCCATCGATTGATGTTAATGCAAGGAGTAGGGATTGCCATGTAACGGATGCACTAGAGCTATAAATGTATGAACGCTCAACAAAAGAAACTAAGTGGGTGTGCATCCAACTTGCTTGCTCATGAAGACCTAGGGCACTTGAGGAGGCCCATTGTTGGAATATACAAGCCAAGTTCTATAATGAAAAATTCCCATTAGTATATGAAAATGACAAGACAAGAGACTCTCTATCATGAAGATTATGGTGCTACTTTGAAGCACAAGTGTGGTAAAAGGATAGTAACATTGTCCCTTCTCTCTTTTTCTCTCATTTTCTTGGGCCTTCTCTTTTTTATGGCCTTTCTCTTTTTTTTGACCTTCTCTTCTTTTTGTTCCTCACTTGGGACAATGCTCTAGAAAATCATGATCATCACACTTCTATTTATTTACAACTCAATGATTACAACTCGATACTAGAAGAAAGTATGACTCTATATGAATGCCTCCAGCGGTATACCGGGATATGCAATGAACCAAGAGTGACATGTATGAAAGAATTATGAACGGTGGCTTTGCCACAAATACTATGTCAACTACATGATCATGCTAAGCAATATGACAATGATGAATGTGTCATGATAAACGGAATGGTGGAAAGTTGCATGGCAATATATCTCGGAATGGCTATGGAAATGCCATAATAGGTAGGTATGGTGGCTGTTTTGAGGAAGATATAAGGAGGTTTATGTGTGAAGGAGCCTATCATATCACGGGGTTTGGATGCACCGGCGAAGTTTGCACCAACTCTCAACGTGAGAAAGGGCAATGCACGGTACCGAAGAGGCTAGTAATGGTGGAAAGGTAAGAGTGTGTATAATCCATGGACTCAACATTAGTCATAAATAACTCACATACTTATTGCAAAAATCTACAAGTCATCAAAACCAAGCACTACGCGCATGCTCCTAGGGGGATAGATTGGTAGGTAAAGACCATCGCTCGTCCCCGGCCGCCACTCATAAGGAGGACAATCAAAGAACACCTCATGTTTCAAATTTGCTACGTAATGTTTACCATACGTGCATGCTACGGGACTTGCAAACTTCAACACAAGTATTTCTCAAATTCACAACTACTCAAGTAGCACAACTTTAATACCACTACCTCCATATCTCGAAACAATCATCAATCATCAAACTTCTCTTAGTATTCAAAACACTCATAAGAAAGTTTTTTACTAGTCTTGAATACCTAGCATATTAGGATTAAGCAAATTACCATGTTGTTTAAGACTCTCAAAACTATATAAGTGAAGTATGAGAGACCAAAAGTTTCTATAAAACAAATCCACCACCATGCTCTAAAAGATATAAGTGAAGCACTAGAGAAAACGACAAACTACTCCGAAAGATATAAGTGAAGATTAATGAGTAGTCCAATAATTATGCAACTACGTGAAGACTCTCCCATTTAATATTTCAGATCTTGGCATTTTATTCAAACAGCAAGCAAAGCTAAAGAAAATAAAACGACGCTCCACGCAAAACACATATCATGTGGTGAATAAAAATATAGCTCCAAGTAAAGTTACCGATGAACGAAGAGGAAAGAGGGGATGCCTTCCGGGGCATCCACAAGCTTAGTCTCTTGCCACTCCTTATTCCATAGCCCATCTAATCTTTACCCAAAACTTGAAAACTTCACAACACAAAACTCAACCGAAAACTCGAAAGCCCTGTTAGCGAAAGAAAACAAAACACCACTTCATGGTACTGTAAAGAACTCATTCTTTGTTTATATTGTTGTTAAACCTTCTGTATTCCAACTTCTGTATGGTTTATAAAGTATTTCACTAGCCATAGAGTCATCAAAATAAGCAAGCAACACAATGAAAACAGAATCTGTCAAAAACAGAATAGTCTGTAGTAATCTGTAACTAACACAAACTTCTGTAACTCCAAAAATTCTAAAATAAATTGGTGTACCCGAGGAATTTGTCTAGTAATCATCTGCAAAAAGAATCAACTAAATAGCACTCTCCAGTAAAACGTTTTAGCTAATCTCGTGAGCGCTATAGTTTCTGTTTTTTTACAGCATGATCATAAGACTTCACCCAAGTCTTCCCAAAGGTTCTACTTGGCACAAACACTAATTAAAACACAAAACCACATCTAAACAGAAGCTAGATGGATTATTTATTCCTAAAAAGAAACAAAAAGCAAGAAACAAAAATAAAATTGGGTTGCCTCCCAACAAGCGCTAACGTTTAACGCCCCTAGCTAGGCATGATGATTTCAATGATGCTCACATAGAACATAAGAATTGAAACAAAAGGGAGCATCATAAATAATATGACTAGCACATTTAAGTCTAACCCACTTCCTATGCATAGGGATTTTGCGATCAAACAACTTATGGGAACAATAATCAACTAGCATGGGAAGGAAAAACAAGCATAACTTCAAAACTTTAAGCATACAGAGAGGAAACTTGATATTATTGCAATTCCTACAAGCATATGTTCCTCCCTCATGATAATTTTCAGTAGCATCATGAATAAACTCAACAATATAACTAGCACCTAAAGCATTCTTTTCATGATCTACTTGCATAGAAATTTTATTACTCTCCACATAAGCAAAATTCTTCTCATGAATAATAGTGGGAGCAAACTCAACAAAATAACTATCATGTGATTGAAAATTAAGATCAAGATGACAAGTTTCATGGTTATCTTTATTCTTTATAGCATGCGTATCATCACAATAATCATCATAAATAGGAGGCATGCTTTCATCATAGTAAATTTTCCCATCAAAACTTGGGGGACAAAAAATATCATCTTCATCAAACATAGCTTCCCCAAGCTTGTGGCTTTGCATATCATGGATATTCAAGGAATTCATACTAATAACATTGCAATCATGCTCACCATTCACATATTTAGTGCCAAACATTCTATGTAATTCTTCTTCTAACACTCTGGCATGATTTTCCTTCCCATCATACTCACGGAAGATATTAAAAAGATGAAGCGTATGAGGTAAACTCAATTCCATTTTTTTGTAGTTTTATTTTATAAACTAAACTAGTGCTAAAACAAGAAACACAAAGATTCGATTGCAAGATCTAAAGATATACCTTCACGCACTCACCTCCCCGGCAACGATGCCAGAAAAGAGCTTGATTGACGGGGTGTGAGCGCCGCTTACCTAGCCTCCCCGGCAACGGCGCCAGAAAAGAGCTTGATGTCTACTACGCAACCTTCTTCTTGTAGACGTTGTTGGGCCTCCAAGTGCAGAGGTTTATAGGACAGTAGCAAATTTCCCTAAAGTGGATGACCTAAGGTTTATCAATCCGTGGGAGGCGTAGGATGAAGATGGTCTCTCTCAAGCAACCCTACAACCAAATGACAAAGAGTCTCTTGTGTCCCCAACACACCCAATACAATGGTACATTGTATAGGTGCACTAGTTCGGCTAAGAGATGGTGATACAAGTGCAATATGGATAGTAGATATAGGTTTTTGTAATCCAAAAATATAAAAACAGCAAGGTAATAAGTGGTAAAAGTGAGCACGAACGTTATTGCAATGCTAGGAAACAAGGCCTAGGGTTCATACTTTCACTAGTGCAAGTTCTATCAACAATAATAACATACTTGGATCATATAACTATCCCTCAACATGCAACAAAGAGTGACTCCAAAGTCACTAATAGCGGAGAACAAATGAAGAGATTATGGTAGGGTACGAAACCACCTCAAATTTATTCTTTCCAATCAATCCGTTGGGCTATTCCTATAAGTGTCACAAACAGCCCTAGAGTTCGTACTAGAATAACACCTTAAGACACAAATCAACCAAAACCCTAATGTCACCTAAATACTCCCATGTCACCTGCAGTATCCGTGGGTATGATTATACGATATGCATCACACAATCTCAGATTCATCTATTCAACCAACACATAGAACCTCAAAGAGTGCCCCAAAGTTTCTATCGGAGAATCAAGACGAAAACGTGTGCCAACCCCTATGCATAGGTTCATGGGAGGAACCCGCAAGTTGATCACCAAAACATACATCAAGTGAATCACGTGATATCCCATTGTCACCACAGATACGCATGACAAGACATACATAAAGTGTTCTCAAATCATTAAAGACTCAATCCGATAAGATTACTTCAAAGGGAAAACTCAATCCATTACAAGAGAGTACAGGGGGAGAACCAACATAAGATCCAACTATAATAGCAAAGCTCGCGATACATCGAGATCGTGCCAAATCAAGAACACGAGAGAGAGAGAGAGAGAGAGAGAGAGAGAGAGAGAGAGAGAGAGAGATCAAACACAGAACTACTGGTACATACCCTCAGCCCCGAGGGTGAACTACTCCATCCTCGTCATGGAGAGCGCCGGGATGATGAAGATGGCCACCAGTGAGGGATCCCCCCACCGGCAGGGTGCCGGAACAGGGTCCCGATTGGTTATTGGTGGCCACAGAGGCTTGCAGCGGTGGAACTCCGAATCTCTTGTGTTCCCTGAAGTTTTTAGGGTATATGGAGATATATAGGAGGAAGAAGTACATTAGGGGAGACACGAGGGGCCCACGAGGGTGGAGGGCGCGCCCTAGGGGGTGGGCGCCCCCCTACCTCGTGGCTCCCTCGTTTCTTTCCTGACGTGCACTCCAAGTCTATCGGATAGCTTTCCTTCCAAAAATAACCTCTCCAGAAGGTTTCATTCCGTTTCGACTCCGTTTGATATTCCTTTTCTTCGAAACACTGAAACAAGGGAAAAAACAGGAACTGGCACTGGGCTCTCGGTCAATAGGTTAGTCCTAAAAGTAATATAAAAGTGCATAATAAAGCCCATAAACATCCAAAACAGATAATATAATAGCATGGAACAATAAAACATTATAGATACGTGGGAGACGTATCAGTGGACAACGACGAGGCCTAGGAAAGGGATGACACGGAGCCAGGGAATATGTGGACGTGGATGCCCACGCGTATAGGAGTACGAGGGTTCACTGGTTCGCACTACAAAAAAAGAGACATCCATGACATTTTGGGCCGAACGAAAAAAAATTATGTCATACTTATGACACTTCTATGACGATAGTTGTGACAAAACCCGGTATCATCATAGATGTGGTGGGATCCTATTTCTATGACAAAAAGTCATGACAGAAAATGGGCTTTTCGTCCTGGACGGGCCGGAGGCGCAGCTGCATGACATTCTTTGGGTCGTCCATGACAGAAAAAACCGTGGTAGAAGCGAGGGCGAGGAAAATATCGGGGTGTACCCGGTTATTGTGGGTGGTCGGGGCTGAGCGATGCACGTTTCTCTCGTACACGCACGCGCGTGGGTGCGAGGCGTTGGGCTCTAACTGAACCCGAGCGAGGCGTTGGGCTCAAACTGAACCCGAGCGATTGCCCTGCAGGCTACGCGTTACTGAACCCGAGCGATTGATCGATGGCTCTTAACTGAACCCGATCGAGCGATTCCTTCACTACTTCTGCTAACTGAAGCTGATCGATGCTGCCTCTGGATGAACAGTGAGCGTTGCTGGGGGGGTTTGGATGAACAGTTCCCGGTGGGGGTGGATGAACAGGACCCCTGGTGTTGCCTCTGGATGAACAGGACCCCGATTGATCGAGCCGGTTGGGGATGGATGAACAGGACACCGTGGAGGGCTGGATGAATAAGACCAACCCGTGGAGGGCAGGATGACCAGTATACGATGGAGGGTTGGATGAACAGTAGCCCGTGGAGTGGTGGTTGAACAGGAGCCCATGGAGAGGGCTGGTAGAACAGTAGCCGGTGGAGTAGCGCATGGTGGAGGCTGGATGAATAGGAGCCCGTGGATGAACAGTCGCAGGTGGAGGCAGAGGAGGTCGCCGGTGGATGAATCGTAGCCCGTGGTGGCTGGAGGGGGTCGACGGTGGAGATGAACAGTATCCCGTGGAGCCCCGTTTTGCGGTACACCACACCCCTCCTGATGAACAGGACCCCCATTTCGACCATAGCGCTCAAACACAAGTCCGTTTCCTCCGTTTTGCGGTACGCCACACCCCTCCCGATCAACAGGACCCCATTTCGATTGTAGGAGGTCTGTTTCATCCGTTTTGCGGTACACATGAACCCTCCTGATAAACAGGATCCTGTTTCGACCGTGGCCGGTCGAACACAAGGTCGTTTCCTCCGTTCTGCGGTACGCCAGGCCTCGTCTCCATAGGCTGTTCCATCCAAGCCCTCCCGATGAACACGACGACGCATTCCATTCCGACCCAGCCGGTTGGCTCCCCATGAACATGACGACGGCATTGTTTCTCCGTTCCGACCCAGCCATGTACACGAGCCCTGGCCGTACATACGCGCGAGTAGGCTTTCAAGACCCCGCCGGTATGTACATACGTGGCTGTATTTACTTTCTTGCACGCTACCCACTGTACGTACGTGTACATGCTATGTGTGCACCTCTACTTCGACACGTGCGAGCCTCTACATCGACTAGTATGTACGTACACGTTCGCGACCAGAATGACAACGCTACGTACGCTTCGACCAGGTGGGTCCCAACTGTTGGGCACTTCCTTGCGTGCGAAGATGTAGCTGGTGGCTCCCAGCAGTCAGGGGGGCGAATCGTTTATTTTTTTGCCTGGACGCACTTCCTTGCTTGCGAAGATGTAGCTGGTGGGTCCCAGCAATCAGGAGGAAATGTTTTTTTCGCGAAATACGGTGGCCCGTCCGGTGGCTCCTCGCTGTCAGGTGGAGGAATAATTATTTTACGCGTAATAAAGAGGCACTTCCTTGCTGCGGCCGTGGACACAGCTGTCAGCCTCTCCACGTACAGTACTCTTCCGATGGAAGTCGGTCGTTGACCACATTGACCACGGCGCACCGAGAGCACCAAGGCGGTGGACGACGGCGAGGCCTAGGAAGGGGACGACATGGAGCGAGGGAAGACGTGGCAGTGGATGCCCACGGGGAGAGGAGTACGAGGGTTCACTGGTTCGGCAGCGGTTTGAGGCTGCCGTTGTCGCAGAATAACAGGGGGTGTGCGTGAGTAGAGGGATGGCCTGGCCAGCGATGGGAGCAGTAGGGGGCGGTGAGGCCTCCGTGGCTTCGCAGCCGGCCACGAGAGGCAAGAGGACGATGCACGACCAGCGCTGGTTTGGGTGGCTGGAGCAAGAAGACCAGAGATTGAAGAAGCACTACGGCCGTTGGATGGACATCGTACGGTCAATGGAGCTAGAACCTGCATATTGACTAAGTTGACAAAGCCCTCCGTCCCCGTCAACTTAGTAGGCCCACAAGTCAGCCTCCAACTATACTTGGTCCCAGCTAGAAGGGGAGTATTCATTTTTTTTGTGCGTAATAAGGAGGCACTTCCGGTGGGTCCGAGCTGACAGCGGGGGGAACATTTTTTCGTGAAATACGGTGGCCCGCCTGGTGGGTCCCAGCAGTCAAGGGGGAAACGTTTTTTCCGCCAAATACGGTGGCCCGTCCGGTGGGTCCCTGCTGTTAGGTGGAGGAATAATTTTTTTCTGCGTAACAAGGAGGCACTTCCTCGCGACTGACGTGGACCCAACTGTCAGCCTCTCCACGATAGTACTTTTCCGATGGAAGTCGTTCCTTGACCACGTTGAGCACGCCGCGCCAAGAGCACCAGGGCAGTGGATGACGGTGAGGCCTAGGAAGGGGACGACGCGGAGCCGGGGAAGACGCGGCAGTGGATGCCCACGCGGAGAGGAGTACAAGGGTTCACTGGTTTGGCTGTGGTGTGAGGTTGCCGTATAATAGGGGTATTGGTGAGTAGAGGGATGCCCTGGCCAGCGGTGGGAGTAGTAGGGGGCGGTGAGACCTGCACGGGAGGCGGGAGCGGTGGTCCTGTCGGCGCTGGATTTGGCGGCTGGAGCAAGAAGATCAGAGATTAAAGGAACACGACGGCCGTTGGATTGACATCCAACGGTTACGTCTGCTAGAATCGTTTGTTGACGTATATAATAACTAAAAAAATCTTGCATACGCGTCAATTTAATAGGCCCATAAGTGGGACCATTCCCTCTTTTTTCAATAATTTAGATATAGCTCATTGCAATTTCTTATGCAATTTATTGCAGTCCGTTTTTTGGTTGGCCAGGGTCAATTTCGCATAATTCTGTGGGTTCCAAACTATTTTTAATACCGATATGTCGAGCCGGAGTTAAAGTACTTTGAAGATATATTTAAATTAGGTTAATGCCCAGTGAAATAGGAATCTGAAAATGTGCAAAAACTCAGAAATTATAAAGTAATTGCCAATTTGTCATCTGTATTTATATTTACAACCAATTTCATATTACTTTCAAGATTTGCAGGCATCTTGAAAGAGTTGCAGCCCATCAGGGCGTAGAAAAAAATAGGCCTGGATTGGGTATTCTTCAAAAAAATTATACTGGCTCATTTTCACAAAGAAAAAATAGCTGGGCTGGTCACATGGTGAACATAAAATATAAGCCTGGGCTAGACGGGCCACAACCCACTTCAAACCCTGCTCCGTCTCAACAATAACAAAAAAAATACTGCTCGAGCAGCTACGTCCCAGGTGTCAGCCGATCTTGTGATGTTCTCTTGTCGATTAACTATATACGCTCACAATGCCGTGGGTACCAGATGCCAAGAAAACACTAGGAGGAAGCATTTTATTTTTCCATGCGCTGACATGGTGGGCCCGTACTGTCATCCTCTCCACGTACTTCTGTCGATTCCTGTTGTTTGTTGACCATGTTGACAATACGAGAGGGCGGCGCCGCGGCGAGCGCACCAAAGCGTGGAGGACGACGGCGAGGCTTATGAAGAAGATTCTGTGCTGAAATTCTTGAGTTACCCTTCCCTTGACATGGAGAAGGGCATTATAAAGCCGGTGTTAACTGTTAATCTAAGTCATTCCTTCTAAAGCCTTTATCCTCAACTGCTGTTTAGTTTTCTCATACTCCCTATTGTTTACTCCTGTTTAGTTTGCTGTTTCTACCAAAATGCATGTTCGCAAGAACCGTAAGTTCTAAGTTTTACTTATAAAACCAAATTCCTTATTCATAGCATGCACATTACTCAATACTCCCTATATGTATGCTTGTTTTTGTGGATCTATAATCCGGTGTGTGATGAAGCAGCCCACATTTGCACCTTGTCATCTCCTGTTTTATCTGAATGATGTGGCTGATGATCTGAACAACATGCCATCCACATTAACCAAAATAGATACAATGATTTTCTTTGCCCTTCATCTATGCTTGTTATGTTGACATGGTAATCCAGTAGTGTGGTGAAGCTCCCCACATTATGAACAATGCCAAATTATGCTATTGATATTTTGAAATTACTCTTTATTTTCTAATTTGAAGTTGGATGGAATTGAAAGCACGGTTATCATCTTTGTTTATACACGTGCAAAACCTGTCATCTCTCTGCTTTGTTTCAGGGTGATATGCCTGATGGCATGCACAAGTCTGCTGAAGGCTGTGAGACAAACCCAACATATATTGCAGCAAAGAAGGCAAAACATCTTGAAGATAGTGAGACAACCCCAAAGTCTTGTCTTGATGCAGTGTTCAAGTTACTTGAGACAAGCAGTCACACAAGCTCACACAATTCGTTGTCTGAATCAGTTCGACTTCTTCAGTCCCAAGTTCTAGCAGAAAGGCATTCTGCAAATCGACTTCGACTTGAAGCCCTATCTCTAAGAAAGATTGCGGAGAACACCAATGAGAACCTCATCGCTAAACAGCTACGTCTGGAAGGTATAACCGACATGCTAGGCTGGTCTCATAGCCTTGCTCAGCAGCTTGGGCAACAGTTCCCCCGCAAGGCTAACCTTTCTTGAACTGTCTTGGAACTGGTCTCGGTTCAGTACTATTTTGTTGCGCTGCAATGGTGCCCAGTTTTT
Source organism: Aegilops umbellulata (assembly GCA_032464435.1). Taxonomy (NCBI): domain Eukaryota; kingdom Viridiplantae; phylum Streptophyta; class Magnoliopsida; order Poales; family Poaceae; genus Aegilops; species Aegilops umbellulata. The sequence continues at coordinate 595,999,605 of CP136058.1, read as the reverse complement.
GCAATCTGCTTCTTCGTTGCGTGTTATGATCACTGCTGGGGAACTTCGATGCCTAGTGGATGTAATATACCATAAATGCTTTATTGTATAGTGTAGGTTTATTCTTAGTTACTATGCCATAATTTCTTTATTGTATAGAGTAGGTTTGTTCTTAATTCTTACTAGTTACTGCCATCATTCGCTTCTGAAAAAAATCAGATGTAGTCGACCGGGCGAAACATTCGCCTCTAACGGGCCTGGTGTTTAGTGGACCACAATTGGGCCGGCCTGCATCTTTCTTGGGCCCTAATCATTGGGGCCTTCACACTTTGCGCGAGGACCACAACTTACACCGGCCTATATTTTAGTTAGGCCTTTTGTGGACCCAGCGCTTAGCTTGGCCCAGGTAGCATTGGGCCATTAACAGGCTGAATATTATACTGTCCTATTACGGCCCAGATGAAACCATGGGCCTTTAGTAGGCCGAAATGCATATTGGGCCTCAATTTTCACTAGTCGTCGACGGGCCTTCAACAAGCTGAAATGTAGAAGGGGCCTTTTTGGGCCAAGTTATATCAAGGCAGTTACCAGGCCAAAACATATCTCGGGCCTTAGTTGGCCCACTGATATCATGGGCCTTTAAGAGGTCGAAAGCTTAGTACAGACATCAACGGGCCGAATTAGGCGACATGCATTTAATAGGCTCAAAGTCACATTGGGCTTAACTGTTGCCACCTTTATCACGGGCCGTTAGTGGGCCCGATGTCCTGTCGGACCATATATGGCCCATAGGTAGCACGGGCCACTCCTAGGCTGAAAGTCACACCAGGCTGAAATGGGCCCATGTCTACATCGGGCCTCTAACAGGCCGAAAGTCACTGGGTTGTAATTGGGCCCAAATATTCGGCGAACAATTAACGGGCCAGATCTGGCTTCGGGCCGAAAATGGGCCCAAATATTCGGCGAACAATTAACGGGCCAGATCTGGCTTTAGGTCGTAAATGGGCCTTTATTAAGCAGGCCGTTATTGGGCTGGCCCACTAGTACCTGAGTAAGTACTACGAGCCTTTGACTGGGCCAGCCTTTTTAACCGACATAGGCCTCTGTTGGGCCGTGCCACATGTCGACGTATCATAGGCGCTTTGGGTCCAATGAGTGGATGACATCTGTCCCAACGGTGAGCCGACACGTGTTTCCTCCAGCCAATGATGATTTTACACGTGGAAAATCGCCATTGGTCGGGGCTGTTAAGGGGTTATCGGATCCAAAACCGGACCCGACAGCTTAATGGCGTGCCATTACGGTGGATGCAACGTGTCGGTCACCCTTGACGAAAGCACTTCTGTGACGCACGATTTATCGTCATGGAAGTGGACACTTCCGTGATGATAATTTTGGTAATGTCATGGAACACTTCTACGACAGCACAGGTATGACTCTCTTTATTTTTTCATAAATTTGTCATGGATGTACATGCATGACAAAAAACGTGACCTACTATGACAAACACGTATCATCACTGAAGTGCATTTTTTGTAATGTCAGCTGCGCTGCCGTCGCCGCAGAATAACAGGGGGTGTGGGTGAGTGGAGTGGAGGGATGGCCTGGCCAGCGATGGGAGTAGTATGGGGGCGGTGAGGCCTCCGAGGTAGCATAGCCGGCCACGGGAGGCAGGAGCAGGCGGCACGACTGGCCCTGCTTTCGACGGCTGGAGCAAGAAGACCAGAGGTTGAAGAAGCACTACGGCCGTTGGATGGACATCGTACGGTCACTGGAGCTAGAATCGTGCACACTGACTAAGTTGACAAAGCCCTCCGTCCCCGTCAACTTAGTAGGCCTACTATACTGGGTCCCAGCTAGCAGGGGGAGTATTCATTTTTTTTGTGCGTAATAAGGAGGCACTTCCTTGCGTGCGAAGATATAGCTGGTGGGTCCGAGCTGTCAGCGGCGGTAATGTTTTTTTCGCGAAATACAGAGGCCCTTTTGGTGGGTCCCAGATGTCAGGTGGAGGAATCATGATTTTGCGCGTAATAAGGAGGCATTTCCTTGCGTGTGGTCGTGGACCCAGCTGTCAGCCTCTCCACGTACAGTCCACTTCAGATGCATGTCGGTCGTTCACCACGTTGACCAAGCCACGCCGAGAGCACCAGGGCGATGGATGACGGCGAGGCCTAGGAAGGGAACGACACAGAAAAAGGGAAGACTCGGTAGTTGTTTCCCACGCGGAGGGGAGTACGACTGTACGAGGGTTTACTGGTTCGTCTGCCATCACCGGAGAATAACAGCAGGTGTGGGTGAGTAGAGGGATGGCTAGGCCGGCGATGGGAGTACGATGGGGCGGTGAGGCCCGCGCGGCTGCACAGCCGGCCGCGGGGAGGAGGGAGCAGGCAGTTCCGCCGGCGCTTGTTTGTGCGGCTGGAGCAGGAATAGCAGAGATTGAAGAAGCACGACAGCCGTTGGATGGACATCCAACAATCACTGCTTGTGAGTCAACCTTTTTTTAGGAAAGCCTCAAATCTATGGAAAACAGCATATAGCCCATCTGCCATTATTTCTAATAATTTACAGCCCATTTGCTAATTCTTACCATTTTTTTGGAGCCCATATTCTTTTTGTTAGCATTATAGCCCATATTGTGACCACGGTTAAAAAATTATACGAAATTTTGCATATGTCGGTGCCGTCTAAACTGCTTTTAATCCCGAAATTTCGAGTCACATTCAAACTAATTTTAAAAATAAATTTGTGTCAATATAAAATCCAATAAATTGTCCACGCATAAAAATCGATGCAATTTAAAATCTCTAAATGAAAAATAGATATTTGAAACTAATTGCCGGTTTGATGTGTTTTAAAAATGTATAGCCCATTTCTCATTACTGATAGGCCATTTTCTCGGCCAGCCGAATGAGGCTCTCATCGTCTTGAAATATTTGCAGCCAACAGGCCTGATAAAGCGACTTACTTGACAAATCACAAAAAAAACTAGGCTAGCCATTTTCAGAAAGAAAAAAACTACAGGGCTGGTATGTGGTAAACATAAAGGAAAAGGTTGTCTAGACAGGCCAGAGTGTCCCGCACAGCCCAGTTGACACCCTGCTTCCGTCTCAAAAACAAATTAGATAAATGCCACTCCAATTCTGGCGATTCATAAATATGCCACTGCAATTTCCAAACTTTGAAAAATGCCACTTCAATTTTTGCAAACTTTGAAAAACGCCACTGCAATTTCCAAACTTTGAAAAATGCCACTCCAGACTTCGAAAAATGCCACTCGAAATGGCATTTTTCAAAGTTTGGAAATTGAAGTGGCATTTCTCGGAAACACCAGGTTTGGAGTGGCATTTATCAAATTAACCGAAAAAAATAACTGGGCGAGCTGCTGGGTCCCTGGTGTCAGCCGCTCATTGTGCAACTCTCTCGTTTATTGACTACGTTGACAATGGCATGGGACCCAGATGTCATAAATCCATTAGGAGGAGCCATTTTTATTGGCTTGAAATAAGGAGGCACTTGCTTGCATACTGCCATGACCTTGTCAGGTCCCTGCTGTCATCCTCTCCACGTACAATTATCTCCTGATTATGTACGCGTCAACTTGGTAGGCCCACAAGTCAGCCTCTAAACCCATGGAGGACAAATACAACCTATTTAAAAAAATAACAGTCCATTCCATACTTCAAACGGAAAGTTCAACATTCAGAGCAAAATAACAGGTCTGATCCACATATAGAGTACTGAACTTCCATGTTGACAACCATCATAGCCAAGTTAACTATCTACTCCCACTAATACTCTAGTAGCGTACAAGTACTAAATTACTCTTAGCTAACTAGACGATGCCGGCCGCCATCTGCGGTACATGCTAAACACCGGCACCGGCGTCCTCTGGCTCGCCTCGGACTTGCCAGAGGTGCGATAGGGCGCGTTGCTCGCGCGCGTTACCCCTTTCCATGCCGGCGTGGTCCACCAAAGCTTCGGCTTCTAAGCGGGAAACCCACTTCACGAGCTGGTAGTAAAAATCGGCATCGTGAACGCGTGTGTGCCCGACAGCCTCTAGGGCTATTTGCCGAGCGTCGGCCTCCACGTAGTCGGCCCAGTTGCGGGCGCTCTGCTTGCGACTCAGAGTATCGGTGCGCTGCTGCTCCATGTCCCGCTGGCGGCGCAAATCGGCGATACGCTGCTCCTCTGCCAGGCGGTCGCTCTCCAACAACTCATGCTCCTCCGCTAGGCAGTCGCGCTCCAACAAGTCCTCGATCTCCACATTGCCATCTAAAGACAGATAGAATGCCTCCTCCCTCCATCTGCCTTCTGGTGAAAAAGCGAACACTAGTTCCGGCGGTGACCGCCTCCAGCCTCGCCTACCACGGACGGGCGGGGGCATGGCGGACGTGGCGAGGACGAGGATAAGTGGCGAGCGACGTCGGGCCGGTGGGGGCTTATGAGGATATGACGAGTTGGGTCACGGTGCCACCGGAGAAGGCCGAGAAACAGTACTTATAGGCGGAGGGTAGCGCGACGGTCATCGGAATTCAATGCATCAGTAGGCATGGCTTAGCGCGCCAGCTTGCCGTGGAAAACAAGACAAACTGAAATTATGACTGTGCCGTCCCGTCCCGTCTGGGTCGCACGCCGGGATGACGGTCAAACAAGTGCACTCAAATCATCTCCCTCCTTGTCAATAATGATTCCACAGAATTAAAAAGCCCGCAACAATTAAAGCACATCTTTTTTCGCATTAGTTAGCTGCCTTAATATGGCTGGTTGCATGCAGGCACTCAGAATCGCTCGCAGCCAGTACGCAGAGCAGCATGCAACGAGTCGCAGCCGAGGGCACACATGCAACCACTTAAATCGCTGGAATTAATTAGGCTTAAACTTCTGCCTGTAGTTAATTATTGCCATGCCTTGGTCTTGCTGCTTTGCTCACGGGACTAATAAACCCGGACGGAGGGAGTACCATGGTTGGTGAGAGGTTTGAATTAATCCCTGCAAACCGGAAAGGGGGTACTAGTACGTGCGTGATCCGCTATTTATTCATGTAGGATCGAGTAGGTCGTTTCTTGAATTGAGCCCTACAAACCGGAGAGGAGGTAGTACGTGCGTGATATGCTATTTATCCGTGTAGGATCGAGTAGGTCGGATAGTGTAACTTGTTAGTTTCTTCAGAGGAAGGCATTTTTATTCAAAAAACTGCCACTTCGGATCTTGCGTCGCAAATAAAACTGCCAGGAGCGCATTAGTAGGCTAGCTAGTAATCGGTCAGTAACTTGTAAACACTAAGCGAACAGAAATAAGTAACTGTTAATGCATCTCAATGATTCATAGATCATATACAAATATGTAGCTCCAAAAGCAAAGATCAGCCACTTCGGATCTTGCGTCGCAACTAAAACCAACTAGTACAATTCCCATAAATAAGATCAACATGTTAATGCATCTCATTGATTCATAGATCATATACAAATATGTAGCTCCAAAAGCAAAGATCTAGAAAAAACATATGTTCTTCCTACTAACATGGATGCTTCTCTTGGCCAACATTCAGTACATACTGAAAGACAAATTTGTTTGTGAAGTCTACAATTCCTCTTGCAAACGTAAGGGGTTTCACCAACAGCTGGAACCATGAGAATGAACCACACATGATGGAGGAACATCCACTGCAATATGATTTGGTCTTCTCTCGATCACACGGCGAGACTATTTTCGGAATACAAACTTTAACTTAGGCAAAATAATGCCCATTGTATAATCATACCAAAGCAATGAAGCACCTAGTGTTGGCTAATAAATAGTACAGTATTACTTTTTTGCAGTCCATGAAGTGACTATCCAATCTTTCTGTGTCTATTTTCAAATGGCACTGCATGCAGTGACTATACTATTCTCTTGTGCAGTTCAACCAAAATTGCGGTCACTTTGTATATTTGCCAAATAGCAACGGGCAGACATCTCTGTCTGCACAAATATAAAGCAGCTAGTAAACATATACCACACCTTGTATTTTCCGTTTAAACATGTCTCTTCCGCTTAGCATGTGTCATGTTCTGCACTGGACAATTTGATACAATTATGTTTTGCCCTGGACAATTTCATGCTGAATTGATTTGCTGGTTCAGAGAAGAAATATAGTGCCTATTCTTCATCAGACCAAGGATATCCATGTTCGCAATGATGGAAGAGGTGAAATCAATACAACCGAAATTGATCATCCAATCATTGAACCCTGTCCTGCACCTCCAATGTAGGTCCACCCTGCCAATAAATTCACATGCAAACCACTAGTATTACTACCTAATGACAGTACAAAAAGAGTAACAAGATAGTAGCAAACCATGTATTCGTAATGAATAGCTCATAGTGCTACCAATTGGATATAATGGTTTGGAAGAAAACATGCTCCTAATGTTGAACCAGTTGGACTTTTTGTGCAGTTTCACTAAAATCGAGCATCCCTGTTTGCATAGATATTGAAAGTGTGATTACTGTAAAAATGACATTACTTGAAGCATAGACTCACAAATATAAGCATTCCAATTTCTTAATGGGAAAAGGTAGCAAGAATGTTTCTAACCACCTATTTGAAGGAATAAATAAGGAAACAACAGGTGATGTCGGAAAGGCATATATAATTCTTTTTGAAAGAATGATCGACTCCTGACCTTTCCTCTTCTTTTAAGCATATTTTGCGCAGTTCAAATAAAATAAAATGCCATCACCGCCTTGACAATTCAGTGCCACTTTACAAAAGGAGATGACTTAACATTACATCATGATGTCAGGTATGTAGTCGACGGGCATTAGAGACAAACATACAGACCTCCTCCGATAACATAATGAACATTAATTTTAACAAATGTGTGACTAGCTTTACCGGGATAATTTGAGTGAACTCTACACCCTCTGTTCCTTAATATAAAACGTTTTCACGGTTCAATTTAAAGTACCCAAATGTCTAGTATTTAGAAAAACAGGTAGTAGTTTTCTTGAGCACATATCCGGGAAAGCTTGCCACACTTTAGTTATGTCCATACGCTAATGCAACGCCATTCGAATACTACAAATATACACTAATCCAGTGGCTAGTGCAATAGTAGAGTAGTTATTTTATTACAGGGTACAGTACAATGGTTTTACTGAACAGATTTCAATAAACTCTCGCACTGGAAGATTTCTATAAGAATTAACAATACAAAATGTAAAGGTAACAAGTTTCAGCATTGGTATACTAACTGTGCATGAGCATTAAACCAAATACAAAAGTCTGAAGGTAACTAGCATTATTAACTAATGACAATATAAAAAAATGCAAACCGTGTACCTCCAAGATAAATATCATTTCGAACGCGTAGGGACCTTAAAAATTGCTACCGCAATCTTGATAATCGATCAAACATAAAAACTTGATCGAACGAACTAAGAAGACAACCGGAGGAGGAGGTGCCCACTCTTGACCTTTCCTCTTGCCTTCATAATTTTTTGTGCAGTTTAACCAAAATAAAATGACATCGGCGCCTTGGCATTTTGGTGACACTGTAAAAAAAAATTAACTTATCTCATGAAAGCGAGGTATGTAATCTATAAGCATTAACAGTGCAAAAATCTAAAGGTAGTAACAAGTTTCATCGTTGGTATACTGGCTGTGCAACAACATTAGAATGCATTAGCTGAAAAATCTTTAATACATCCACAGTCAACAGCTAACCCTGAAATAATCTAGTGACATTAAATGGCATTGCTTAAATTTATCGGTGGCATTAGACTGAGTGCGGCGTTAGTTAAATGTGGCATCACTTTAGCAGTAGCATTGCTTGACTTGACTGTTGGCGTTATACTAACAGCAAAAAAGTGGCAATAAGAGCATGGGAGGCCACTTCGGACAGTGGGCCCACCAGTACGATGTACCTCCACGGACGCAGTGTGGTGAAGGAGGTATGGTTGCCCAGAGCAACAAATATCCAGGCAACATATGTGGATTACGTCCCATCTTTGTTCTCTTTAGCCACCTTTTTCCTATGTGAGGACAAAAAACCGATCGACCTGGTCATTCTCTATTGCGTTGTCATGCCTTTCTACCCTTCTTCAACCAAGAGACACGAGACTCGTTCCTGAGCTACTAATTTTCCCCTTTTCAACCTAGATGTGGGTTCGATGCCTACTCTCTTGGACAGTACAGTCTCCCTACCTTTCCTTATTCAACCCAAACATGGATTTGTCTGCATGAAGTAGGGTTTCCTTTAATAGTGCAAATTAAGGTTTTCGTCTGTGTGACGAGCAGAGTAGAGGATAGCAAATTGGGAAGATGGTGGAGTGGAAAAAGATCCACATGCAGCGATGTGGCAGATGGGGCAATAGAACAAGGGTATGGTTCGAAAAGAGGTAGCATACCTGAGGGTCGGCGGGAAGTGGCTTCGCTCGTGGTCGTCGTCCTCCGCACACACTACGGCGGCGAGCTTGGGGATGGAGGCCATCCTGCGCGGGCGCTAGGTCTGACAGGACGGCCCTGTCGTCAGTGCGTGACCTCGCTCGCCAACAATGAGTGCGTCAACGCTGCACATCTTTTTGTTCCCCGGCAGATCTGTGACCACCGGTGAGGAGGGAGAGAGAGAGGCCGTCTTTTTTAGATCTGGAGAGAGGGTGATAGTGTGAGAAGCAAGTGGGCAGCCCATAGTAAGAAAGCGCTAAAGCTCTAGCCTATATATCTTTTTTATACTACTAGTACTAGAGGTGGAGTAGTGGTAGAGTAGTTTATATTTTCTCTACATACAATACCAGTTAGTCGTGCTTCAAAACTGAACGGCACGCCATAAAAAAAATAAAGGTCAATAACTAATGCGGCACATCGGGCCAACGCGGCCAGATCGCATTTTGCACGAGAAATTACACACCATGTTTCATTGACATGTGGTCCCGTTCCAACATATCAGTGAGACGACGATGAGTCTTTTTCTACTAGTATTTCCGAATGGACGTGTAGGCCGGGGCGCCTCTTCATGTACCGTGGCAAACTAGCAACCGTACACCGATTCTTCGCCTTTCCCTCTCAATTTGGAACTGCTATCGCACGCTCTTCCTCCCTCCTCCATTTGCCTTCACCCTTCCTTCTGCCATTGTTCGATCGTCTTCTCCAAGGAGGGAACAGGCCGGAAACGACCCCATTATTCTTGCCCCGATCTCAAAGATGACATGGTGGAGGAACTCATTGATAGACGTCATCACCTCGGCTAGCATGGCAGGTCCATTCAAGACCATTCTCGACTCAACTAATAACATCATTACAAGGAACCCAAGGGTCAAGGATCGGTTTGATCTCCCCTATCTTCTTCGCCGTGACCCTGATGACTGGCGTGGGGACGACGGAGGCCTCGCCTTGTGCAAGTTGATGCCGCTTGATAATGATACGTATGATGTTAAGATGCCATCGCTTGAGGGCAAGGCTTGGGCAGGCGCAAATGGAGATTGGGCTGTTTATATTGGGTACAACTGCGAGTGGGAACTTGTGAATGTGTACACTCGTCACTAGGTTCCACTTCCAAAAATATCAGCAGACTGCCCAGAGGTTGAGCACACCGGTATTCTATGCACGTTCAAATACGATCATGGTGTGTGTGTTCTACCGAAGATAGCAATTTGTCTAGTTCCCAACCGCTCTTGGAATTACAACAACTATGTAGTTGTTCCTACCTTCGACAAGCTTGTTGTCGTTGTTCATGGTTCGACTGGATGGATATTGCTCAAAAATCAGTTTCTGTACACAGATGAGTAATGTGATGCAATTCAATACGAGGGTCTTGTGTTTGCTTTCACCACTCATGGCACTGTTTTTGCATGGGATCCTCGTAGTTTTGGTACGTTTGTCTTCCACCGTAATTATAATTGTTTCATCCACATGCATGCGGGTTATCAAGTTTCCCTTTACTAATTAACCTTCTTCTTGTGTTTCCAAGGTCCTGTGAACATTCCACCACCTATACTTGAAAAAATTTATAACCAAGGGGGAGATGACGATGGTGATGATCACGAGCATGAGGACGAGTAGCGCCCATATACTCAGTGGTGCCTGGCAACTTATTCCGATGGATCAACCCTTCTTGGCTGTATACAGCCCACTGCTGATGTTACTACTAAGGAAGCAGGTGTTGTCTCCCATGGTCGCACTCTCTGGACCTATTCCAACACCCGTTGCATGGTATTCGGGATGGATACTAGTGTGCTAGCGTCAACACCTTCTCCCTGGTACAGAATTGATAGTCTTGGAGAAAACTCGCTCTTCCATGGACAAAACTATCCAATGATGGTGAAAGGCGATCCAACTGCTGTTGACACAGCGTTACTACCATTTATGAGAAGCAACTGTATCTATACCTTGGACATTTCGGTGGTTCCCTACCCTGGTAATGATATGGTAGGCCGCTTCAGCCTGGATGATCATTCCTATGTTGGTCTCGAGATCGACATTTGATGGCCCTTCCTAGAGAATCACTTGTGGTTCAAAGCAAGTGTTTCCAACGCTGAGGATTGGTTGAGTTGAAGTTCATTTCATTGCTTGTTATTTGTTGTGTCATGAAAACTTTAGTATTTATAATGTATCGTCCTCGTTGTTGATGTGGGTTGATGACCTGTTGTATGTAATAAAATGATATGCCTGTGATAAACTTACTAAATTTATGAATGGATTTTGAGTCGCTTCTCTGAGTGAGTGTTGCGATGAGGCAAAAAAATATTTTCCGAATACATAATTGTACGTGAATTGCAACAGGTTATTGGATGTGGCCAATCAACAATAGTAGTACACTATTTGTACTAGCTTCACATGCTTCGCGCGTCGGCGGGTGTTTTTATTGTAGCTGTGAATCCCATCATCCTAGGTCCTCGGATGAGTCCAATAGAAATTGCATTATGATGTTTGGGTTCAAACTTTCAGAACTGCTACACTATCTCTACGTCTACGTATACGTAATACAACAAGTTTTAAACTTGAGACCAGCCACCCACCCTCACAAAGAACACTTTTTAACCTAGCACAGACTCGAGGAAGTTTTGCCATAGTGTGAGGTGGCCCATATGTTAATGTGTTCGTTGTACGTAACCAGCACCTTAAATCCTCGATAGTACTATTACTATATAAGTAGTAGGAGTAGTAGGGTGGCATGGGCCAGAACAAGCATTCACGTCCAGGAGTACGGCACACGCTACCGGCATGACTTCCATCTGACACCATATTTCTTGGAGTCCGTGCTAGAGCAATCTCTTCAACCTCGTTGTTTCTCTAACTCAGCCATTGCGCGGTGGGCGAGGTTGGGGTTTGCCGATAGTCGGTTTCCTCAACTGCGGTCCCGCTTGTAAGGCCAACTCCAATGCACAACCCCAAACGGACCTCCGTTTTGCACGAACTCCAACGATAATTTTGACTAGGAAAGCCAGACCAAAGAAAACAAGAACCACAAGAATACATTTTAGAAGATATCCAACTTCCATAACTGCTCCTATTAGTTGGATTAGTGCCTTCTCGATACATTCATTGTTGATCTGCGGAGGCTCGATCTTGCGTTCTTCTTTCTTCTTCGACTGTAAACAAGTAGACGTTGCTCCCTCGCATCTAGTCTCATGTCTAGCCTCTATTCTATCAACAAGTGCACTAGTCTCATCTCTAGCCTCTATGCTAGCTAAAAGTGCTAGAACATCTACTAAATTGCACTCTATCAATATATCGATGTACTCTTCTTCCCAATACCAAAATTTACATCCATTCGACACAATAAAAATTTTAAGTTAGCACAACTAGTCTAATCCGAGAGCACAACCGAAGATTTGGTCGAGTTCTTCCTCCATTTGCCGATACGTGGGACATACAGCATCCAGGTCGTCTCATGCAAGAAAATAGAGTGGTAGTTGAAGCCACGTGATGTGCATCTTGGGTTAAACTGTAAATAGAATCTTACTACTCTTGTGTAACTCCAAAAGAGGCCACCGAAGATCTTTAATGGATTTGTTTTTCATCACCAGCACGTTGAGGTGAAAGATGTGCAGGTTTAGTGGGTCCTCTTGCGTTTTCACTGACATGTGGGACCGCATATGAGCAAACAGACGATGGGCTCTGTGCGTCCGCTGGCTGGCTGAGAAGAGAGATAGAGGAGGGCTGAGCTCGGACTCCAGGAAATTTGTTGTACGTAACCAGCACCTCGATATAGGCTCGATATAGTGGGGTGGCATGGGCCATAACTAGCATTCACGTCTAGCAGTACGGCACATGCCACCCACATGAGTCCAATCCGACACCAATTTTCTTGGAGTCCGTGTTACAGCCATCTCTTCTCCCTCTTGTTTTCTCAGCCATCGCGCGGTGGGCGGGGTGGGGGTTTGTCGATAGTCAGTTTGCTCAACTTCGGTCCCACTTGTAAGTGAAAATACAACACCGCATGCATTCCCCCTTGAGCGGCGTGCCGGACCAACCGTGTGGGGGTGCGACGCGAACATGGCAGGCTTTTCCTTTTGAACTTGTAACTTGTAAAATTTGTTTTTGCTCCATGGCGCGACCGATAGATAGAATAATGATTTTCCCTGGAGTAATGAGAAGTTTGGTTCTGGCGCCGTTCATGCATGGAGTACGTACAAAAATTATGAATTTGATGCCATATACTACTACATGGATTTGACGGAAAGATAAAAATACATATGGATCCATCAACGACATCCTCATGCCCTAGTGTGTCGGGTCACCAACCGACATGTGAGGAGAAGTGGTGTTGGCGGCAAGCTCAACGTGCTTCTGAACAATGTCGTCCAACATACAAAAATTATGGACAATCTCTGGCACGACGGCGGGCAGTCAAAGGGCCACCAGTGCGTCGAAGAGGTTGTCACCATAGTGGCCGTTGAGGGTGGCGGGCATCGCAGAGCCTAGGCGCGTCGGCTGGAGGCGTACGTCAAAGTCGTCCGCGAGATTCTTGACGACGGTGAACTTGTCGAGGAAAGCGACGAGGACCTCGTCGAACAAGGAGGTGAAGCTGTTGTCCAAGCGGCCCCTTGCCCTGGCGGCCTCAAGCAATACCTGGAGACGTTCCTCGGTGTCGGGCCATAGGCCGACGTCGTGGACCATCTGGCACAGCTGGGTGATGCTCGCGCTCATCGCCTCCATGGGTCTAGCTTAGCTTCTAGTCAACTAATATTGTGATTCGAGTGATCACTCTTGCCCTTGGTTAGCATGCGTAGGTGCGTAGGATTTCATACTAGATTGGACTGGCGGGAGCCCTTATATGAGAAGTGCAGACTGCGTTGAATTCACATGCGTGTTGGCCATCTACTCCTCGGCCCTCTACTGCACCTGCCTTTGGTTGTATGATAGGTGGGCCAGCCACCCGTTGGGCCCACGTGTCATTCACCCATAGGCAGTTGCAGTAAGTCAATGATGCTGCATCCCCCTCCGTGCCGGTGCAGTATAGTCATCTCATCGGGCCTCTAGTTGGGGCCAAATGAGAGAAGTTTGATGTTTACTGGTTTATTGGTCCCCTTTGCATTTTGCGCCAAGTTTTGACCTTTGATTTAACTAATAAAATGTTAATGCATGTAAACAAAAATGTTGTGTAAGTCACCTTATGAAAACCAAATAATCCCAAAACACTTAGGCACGGTACATTAACTCCCTCCTCGTTTCTTATTTCGTGACATATCAACCAATGAGAGATGTGGGCAGTGCATGCTTTCAATGACTCGAGACTACCAAACATGACATGAAGTGTTTAGTTCATTGCATGTAACCCTATTAATTAGCAAAAAGACATTAAGTTCTCTCACCGATAGGAATAAAACAATACACCATGTGTTTATTTACAGAGGGAGTAGTACATTTTTTGTGACATGCATTACTAGATATTGCTAGTCAAATACTAAAATCCCGATGGACGTGGTAGTACTCCTAAATCCGGACGGTGGTACTACTAGTACTAGTACTAGTACTACTAATGTAGTAGGAGTACTAGCACTTTACTACCCGTTGGTCAAATTATTACGTGCTGCTCCTCACAGTGAAGTGACAAGACCCTGCGCGGGAGATGACACCTGAGTATAGGTGTCGTGTTCGGCATACCATAGTCAGCCTCACCATCTGCAGTCACTATCATCATGGCTATAGAGCTAGCCTGCTTACAACTAGCCCTGTTCGACATAATTTCCCATGCATAGATGCCCGTGCATTGCACGGAACACCAAGATTGGGGGTGGACGGCGCCGGCAGCGGCCATCGCGCCAGATTTTTCCATGGCCTTCTAGATGTGGTGGGGAGGATATAAGGCTGATTGTGAGAGACAAGGATTTTTTTGTAAATAGGGAACAACTGCAGGCATCTTTTTGCAAAAATGGAGAAGTTTGGTTTGTATGCGTCAGATCTAGATATGACGGCTATTGGTGAAAGATGGGAGGCACAACATCATCACCAACTCAAGACCTGTTTGATTCGCAGGATTTTGAAAACACAGGAATAGAAAACGGCAATATTACAAGTTTCAAACTGATATTACAAATGTTAGGAGTAATGCTGCACCTAAGAAGAGGTGGATGCAGCATCGCACAAACTAAAATCCACCGCCCTGACACGTCAGTAATGGGTAAATAAGTTTTGGAGTCTCTGGCCACTTGATGTTTCAAAAACAAATTCAGCTTCTGCGGAGACTTTGTCATTGAGGCTTAGACGCTTGCGGTGTTCAGCAAGCCATTGATTGTTACACCAGAGAACGCCAATCCTCATTACCTTGAGCAAACTTGCCTCCAGAACAAAGAACCTGGCCAAATTAATCTCAGATGTGCTGCCTCGGTACTCGATCAAATCAATTTCTGTAAGATGGAGATCAAGGCATTCAATGAGATTGTTATAGTGCAGCACATTTTTCACTTTCGGGTCATTTTTTATCTGCAAAAGAAGAGAACATATTAGAGCAGCTGGCTCTATAAGATTGCCGTGTCATCAAGAGGTACCAATATCATTCGCTCATACGATAGGGTTGGCTGGCTAGTGATATTCTCTCTCTCTCTCTCTCTCTCTCTCTCTCTCGCTCTCGCTCTCTCTCTCTCTCTCTCTCTCTCTCTCTCTCTCTTTGTCTGTCTGTTTCCTCACATTTACTTAGGAGCACGTGTAGAGCTTGGGTATTTGTTGCCTTCCACTATGTGGACGATGCCATATTTTGCAAAAGTATGCCACATAATACGCATTGATGTCAAATCAAAAGATTTTGGCACCGCTCTCGCGATGTGACAGAGTTGGCACCGTAGTGCACACAGACCCACATGTATAAACAAATCAATCAAACCAACTACACCAGCCTCTCACTCTCCCAAACAAGTGTTTTTTTATTGCCTCAGTCCTCTCTCTCTCTCTCCCACACAAGTGTTTTTTCATTGCGTGAGTTAATTTGGCACCGGAGCAACGTAGGTGATCCGGATTGGGGCACCAGGTGAGCAATGGAGGGGCATCGATGCCAAATGCATCACAAGTGAATTTGGCACGTGTTTTGGCCTACATAGCCCACTTTTGTACTCCCGCCGTCCCAAAATTCTTGTCTTAAATTTGTCTAAATACGGATGTATCTAGTTACATTTTAGTCTTAGATACATCTGTATCTAAACAAATGTAAGACAATAAATTTGGGACGGAGGGAGTACTACCTCGTATTTAGTATAAAATTTTGACCATAGATTTACCTAAGAAAATGCCAATGCATGTCACTAAAAATTACACCATTTGAAATTATGTTCAAATACGAATCCAGCAATATAGTTCTTAGTGACATGCATTAACATTTTGTCAGTTAAATCTATGGTCAAATTTTGATACTATAAAATAGGAAGAGTAAACCAGGACGGAGGTAGTACTTGCTCTTAGGGTAACCATAGAGTTACTAGAGTAGTCTAAGTTACTTTCCACTATGACTAGCCTAGGCTACTATAGTAGTACATCATAAAACAATGCAGGTGATCACATCAGAAAAAAATACTAAAAACATTTCTTTCGGTGTAGTGCATAGATGCAGTTTTGAACACTACGCTTGTCATCGTAATTTGGGAAAATTACAAAAAATTGTGCTACGTTGTGATTACCGTTTACTAATATGAAAGAAGGTTCACCTCGATGAATAGCTTCTCCGTGCACGGAAAGCATGTAAGGAATCCAACAACTTGATCCAGATTGGGGCCGATAGATTTTATTGCCAAGATCTTCACTATGCGCATAGACTGGGTCAAGCTTGTGGGAATCATTTTCTAGAAGACGGTCCTAAATACATCAAGAAGAAATTTAAAAATGTGAATTTCAAGTAGACGGAGAAGAAGATGAGCGATGTACCTGAACGATTACGGATCCAATAAAGAGTTCGGAGAATTTGGCAGACGAGTACACCAACCCTATCAATTTCGGCGCGTCAATGACCATGATTTTTGTTGGACCTTCTAGATCCGATACAAGCAATGTCTCAAGGAAAGGCACATTCTCAATGACAATAACGTGGAACAGCTGGAGTTAGCTCTTCCTAGTTGATGTCTTGTTCCGGGGCTAGCAAGACACATAAACTCATCGGAGATTCATCGAGGTGATGTGGAGGCTAATGAACCCATGGATCTGCTCAAGACGAAGGTACTCGAGCGCAGTACAGCTGCGGAGTAGGTGCTGCATAGCCTTCTTCGAGATGACAACGTCGAAGAGGTCGAGCTGCTTGAGTTGAGGGAGAAGAAGGGCGGGCACGGCATTAATCTGGGGAAGATAGCAGGAGCTGAAGCTGGCGCGACGCAGCGTTAGCGTGAGGCGGAGTACGGACATCGGCAGAGAGCGACATCGTCCAGCTTCAAAGCTGAGCTCCTCGAGCTGATCTAGGGCACGGGATAAGAACCACTCGTCGAACTTGGGTTGGACCTTGCAGTTGGTACTGAACATGCTGATGTCAAGGCATCTGGTTGGTCTAGGGTGCGATGAAAGGATCTTGGAGACTGCGGCCATGCTTTTGCAATCCCCATCGCAGAGCCAGCTGGCGACGGTGAGGTTGAGGGGGACGCGACGCCATAGGGGGCGCTAATACGTCCATTTTGCATCATGCTTTTATATCGATATTTATTGCATTATGGGCTGTTACTATAGGTTATGTCACAATACTTATGCCTATACTCTCTTGTTTTTACAAGGTTTACATAAGGACGGAGAATGCCGGCAGCTGGAATTCTGTGCTGGAAAAGGAGCAAATATTAGAGACCTATTCTGCACAACTCCAAAAGTCTTGAAACTCCACGAAAGTTATTTTTGGAAATAATAAAAAATATTGAGCGGAATAAGTATGTTAGAAGGGGCCACACCTGGCCACGAGGGTGGGGGCGCGCCCTACCCCCCTGGGCGCGCCCCCCTGCCTCGTGGGCCCCCTGTTGGCTCTCCGGTGGCCATCTTCTGCTATATGAGGTCTTTCGTCGAGGAAAAAATCATAAGCAACCTTTCGGGACAAGACTCCGTCGCCACGAGGCGGAACCTTGGCGGAACCAATCTAGGGCTCCGGCAGAGCTGTTTTGGTAGGGACACTTCCCTCCGGGAGGGGGAAATCATCACCATCATCATCACCAACACTCCTCTCATCGGGAGAGGGCAATCTCCATCAACATCTTCACCAGCACCATCTCCTCTCAAAACCCTAGTTCATCTTTTGTATCCAATTCTTGTCTCCAAGTCCGGGATTGGTACTAGTAGGTTGCTAGTAGTGTTGATTACTCCTTGTAGTTGATGCTAGTTGGTTTATTTGGTGGAAGATCATATTTTCAGATCCTATATGCATATTAATACCCCTTTGATTATGAACATGAATATGCTTTGTGAGTAGTTACGTTTGTTCCTGAGGACATGGGAGAAGTTTTGCTGTTAGTAGTCATTTGAATTTGGTATGCATTCGATATTTTGATGAGATGTATGTTGTCTAGCCTCTAGTGGTGTTATGTGAACGTCGACTACATAATACTTCGCCATTATTTGGGACTAGAGGAAGGCATTGGGAAGTAATAAGTAGATGATGGGTTGCTAGAGTGATAGAAGCTTAAACCCTAGCTTATGCATTGCTTCGTAAGGGGCTGATTTGTATCCACATGTTTCATGCTATGGTTAGGTTTACCTTAATACTTTTGTTGTAGTTGCGGATGCTTGCAATAGAGGTTAATCATAAGTGGGATGCTTGTTCAAGTAATAACAGCACCCAAGCACCGGTCCACCCACATATCAAATTATCAAAGTATCGAACACGAATCATACGAACGTGATGACAACTAGCTTGACGATATTCCCATGTGTCCTCGGGAGCGATTTTCTCTATATAAGAGTTTGTCCAGGCTTTTCCTTTGCTACAAAAAGGATTGGGCCACCTTGCTGCACTTTATTTACTTTTGGTACTTGTTGCTCGTTACAAATTATCCTATCACAAAACTATCTGTTACCACTTATTTCAGTACTTGTAGAGAATACCTTGCTGAAAACCGCTTATCATTTCCTTCTGGTCCTCGTTCGGTTCGACACTCTTACTTATTGAAAGGACTACGATAGATCCCCTATATGTGTGGGTCATGAAGACTCTTTTCTGGCGCCCTTGCCAGAGAGTGAAGCGCCTTTGGTAGGTGGAACTTGGTATGGAAAAAATTTATATAGTGTGTTGAAATTTACTGTCACTTGTTACTATGGAAAGTAATTCTCTGAGGGGATTGTTCGGGGTGTCTTCACCCCGACCAGTAGAGCAAAGAATTTCTCCTCAACCTCTTGAACCTACTGAAAATGAAAATGTTCCCTTTGAAGTTCCGTTGGGTATGTTAGAAAAACTGCTAGATAATCCTTTTGTAGGAGATGGAACAAAGCATCCTGATCAGCACCTAATATATGTGAATGAAGTTTGTGGATTATTTAAGCTTGCAGGTATACTCGATGATGTTGTTAAGAAGAAGGTCTTCCCTTTATCTTTGAAGGGAGATGCATCGACATGGTATAGGCTGTGTGATGACATGGGATCATGGAACTATAAACGGATGAAATTGGAATTTCATCAGAAGTATTATCCTATGCATCTCGTTCATCGTGATCACAATTATATATATAATATTTGGCCTCACGAAGGAGAAAGCATCGCTCAAGCTTGGGGGAGGCTTAAATCAATGTTATATTCATGCCCCAACACTAGTAGAAAAAGGGGCTATTGTCCCGGTTTGTAAGGCCCTTTAGTCCCGGTTTTCGAACCGGGACTAAAGGGTCGGTACTAATGCCTCTCCCCTTTTGTCCCGGTTCAATCCAGAACCGGGACTAAAGAGCGCGGCCACGTGGAGCTCCACCTTTAGTCCCGGTTGGTAACACCAACCGGGACTAAAGGAAATTTTATGATTTTTTTTAAAAAAATGAATTTTTTTTATTTTCAAATTTCTGAATTATTTTAACCTCTAGTCTGTAATCATCACCCCTCATCACTTCTCAATTTATCCACTAATCACCCCTCATCATTCCAAATCATCTAACTTCCCGAACGGTCACCCATCCTCCCACTCCCCCAGCCTGAGCACGCTTAACTTCTGGGTTCTATTCTCCCTCGCCCCAAGTCTGCACTTGTTGTTTTCCTGACAATAGTAAGATGTGAATCCTATTAACCTTCAAAAAATTTGCTTGAGCATGAAGTGACACATTTCACTGTTTGAGTTTGAAACTGTTGTTTTAAAAAACAATAATTATTTATTAACACTAATATTTCTTGAATAATTAGTTTGACCATTGTTTGACCACAGTTTGACCATAGTTTGACCATAGTTTGACCAGATTTGACCAAAATTGAAATAACTGAAATAATTATTTAGTAACACTAATATTCTAGAATAATTAGTTTGACCATTGTTTGACCACAGTTTGCCCATTGTTTGAATTTTTTTTATTTTTTCCACTCTAGATCTTGAAAGCCCCGTAACTTTTTTTCTGTTAGGTTTTTGGGGATTTTGAAAATGTTTAACAAGGTTCCCCTAGTTAAAATCGGATGTAACTTTTCGAGTAGATAATTTTTCATATAAAAAACTTTTTCATCCGAGTTAGTATGCAAAAGTTATGCCCATTTTTACAAATTTCACAGAGATTTTGCAAATAAAGTCAAAATTCACATTTGCAAATTTTCCCAACAACTAGACCACATATCACATGGGAAACTTATTTTCTTTTATTTTTTTGACATTTCCATCATTTTCTTTTATTTTTTTTAAAACTGAAAAGGCGATCCATGGGGGGGGGGTAGAGTTTGAAAATGGGACCTTTAGTACCGGTTTGTGGCACGAACCGGGACTAAAGGTCTCAACCACATTAGACCCGGTTCGTGCCTCAAACCGGGACTAAAGGTCTAATCTTTAGTCCCGGTTTGAGGCACGAACCGGGACTAAAGGTCATCGCACCCTTTAGTCCCGGTTCGTGGCACGAACCGGGACTAAAGGGCCCAGGTGAACCGGGACTAATGCCTTAGCCGCATGAACCGGGATAAATGCCCCCATTAGTCCCGGTTCTAGACTGAACCGGGACTAATGGGCTGACCCGGGCTGGACCATTGCCCCCTTTTCTACTAGTGCAATCATGAGCTCTCAAGAGAAATAATTCTTCAAAAAAATTATTGTCGGCTTTCTAAAAACAATCGCACCATGCTCGATACTTCTTGTGCTGGCTCTTTTATGATGAAGACTATTCAATTAAGATGGAATTTATTGGATAAAATTAAACGCAACTCTGAAGATTGGGATCTCGACAAAGGTAAGGAGTCAGGTATGACACCTACGTTTGATTGTGTTAAATCTTTTATGGATACCGATATTTTCTGTAAGTTTAGCACTAAATATGGACTTGACTCCGACATAGTAGCTTCTTTCTGTGAATCTTTTGCTACTTATGTTGATCTACCCAAGGAGAAGTGGTTTAAATATCATCCTCCCATAGAAGTAAAAGTAGTTGCACCTATTAAAGTTGAAGAAAAGACTGTCAATTACAATGATCCTATTGTTCCTACTTCTTATGTTGAGAAGCCACCTTTGCCTGTTAGAATAAAGGATCATGCTAAAGCTTCGACTGTGCATCGTAAAAGCAATATTAGAACTTATACACCTCCTGAGCAAATTAAAGTTGAACATATTGCTATTGTTAAAGAACTCTTAGCTGATAATATTGATGGGCATGTTATTCATTTCTATGGTGAAACTGCTAGAATTGACTAACCTTGTGATAAAGATAAACATAGACCTGTGGTAGGCGTGCCTGTTGTCGGTGTTCTGGGAACGGGGGTCCCCAGACTTGCCTGCCTGCGGCCTGCGGCGTGGCTTAAGTGGGGGCCCAGCGCGACCCATCTTCATCAGCTCAAGCTCAAGACCCTCGCGAGGGGCCAAGCCTCACGGGGCGGATGACAAGAGGCTTCCTCAGGAGCAGCCTCATCAGGCAGGCTCGCGAGGAGGCGGAGAGATCAAGGCAAGGGTACCTCGCGAGGAGCCCGTGACGCAAGCCATGACGATCGAGGCCAGGCGGGCGCGAAGCGGGTGACGGCCTGTGTAGTGTCCTTGTTTTCCTTTCGGTGCAAAGGGGGCAAGCACTGGCCAAGGCATCAGGCAAAGGTTGCCATTCCGGTGCAATGAGACCAAGACCAGCAGAGCGGCAGGACGGAGGTCATCGTGGAGCCCAAGACGGCGTCATCACCAGTGCTTTTGGCAGCCGAAGACCACCTTTGGTCAGGATAACTTGTACTAGATGTTCCCCTTCAAAATGGCCAATTGTTGGCGCCCTTCCCGCTCATTATTTGGGGAGAGGCCCAGGGCCTCTATAAATAGAGCTAGCCACCATAGAGTAGAGAGGAGATCGGATAGAGCCCTACCAGAGAGAGAGAGAGAGAGAGAGAGAGAGAGAGAGAGAGAGGCGATTGAACTCACCCAAACAGTTCATCGCATCAGTTCAAGAACACCTCTCGCGAGGCTGTTCTTCCCTTGTACTGTTCATCATCAGCCCCTGAGGCAATCCACCACACCACACACTGGAGTAGGGTATTACACCACAATGGTGGCCCGAACTAGTATAAATCTCGTGTCCCTTGTGTTATTCATCATTTCCAGCTTAGATCATGCGAGGGGATCGGACGTAGATCGGTAGGGGAGAGATCTCCGTGCGCACCCCAGAGTTCGAACCTTAAGGGTCTGCTGGAACCCGAAATCCGACACCTACTTATTTCTGTTAAATAGGAGATCATTGTTATCATGGCTTATGTGATATGGTTGCTAGTGCTAGTGTTATACCTATTGCCTTATACAATGAAATTAAGCATGATATTGCACCTGGTGAGCTAGAAGATATTGATGTTACAATTAAGCTTGCCAATAGAGATACCATATCAGCAATGGGAATTGTTAGAGATGTTGAAGTCTTGTGTGGGAAAACTAAATATCCTACTGATTTTCTTGTTCTTGGTTCCCCACAAGATAGCTTTTGTCCCAGGTAGACCCTTCTTGAACACCGTTAACGCTAAGATAGACTGCGAAAAGAATATTGTTACTATTGGCTTGCGTGATATGATTCATGAGTTTAATTTCTCTAAATTTGTCGGAGTAATGGGCCACGGGTAGGCTAACCCAAAGCCCAAAACCTTGCAAGACATCGGGGCTGACTGCGCCCCTCAAGACGACAAGATGAAGACCCGCCTGCTGGAGGCCGGCTGAAGGAATAGTCGGCTGCCCACAAACGGCCGAGTCCTGGAGGCAAGGCCAAGTCAAGCCGACTCCTATCGGGCGGCTTCTAGAGAAGCCGGCCCCGAGGAGTCGGCCCGCGGCGCCCGCAAAGCCCATGCCCTCGCTAGAGGGGACGGGACAGGGAATGGCTACAGTGTAGCCCATCCCCTCCCCCTGTCCAGGCAAGCGTGGCCATAGTGCACCGTACCAGCGGAGATCTCCGCCCGGCGCAGCACTGTTGCCACGCCATCCCTGACATCATCATGAGCAGGCGGAGTCCTGTTCCCACGATGGCCTGTCTGTTCGGCCCAAGGACGATGGGCCCCACCAGTCAGCGAGAGTCCAGAAGACGGCGAGAGCCCTACCAGTCAGACCCATGGGAGGTCGGCCGCTAGGAGTCGGCCCGCCCCTTCCTCGGGACACATGCGCCATTAACCAGACGAGACAGGGAGTGGCTATAGTAACTGCCCGCCAGGCGGCGGAGCTGTAGCCATGACCCCCTCACCAAGCCTGCGTTATTAGAGACACGGCAATAGTGATCAGCTGCCGACAAGATCCGGGAGCGGCGGGTACGGCCTGTCGGCCCCGTACCCAACCAGTCGGCGGGGCCCACCAGGCGGCGGGCCCCAGCAGTCGGCGGAGAAGCCGGCGGCCGGAGAGGCTGACGGCTAGGCCCTACACCCGGCCGGATTACCAATGTACCCCTGGGGGTAGGCCTATATAAACCCCCCAGGGCACCCATGCAAAGGGTTCCCAACCTGTTAGAACTAGACCAGGTCATAGAGGAAGGAGAGAGCTAGCTTTGCCTTCTCCTACCTCTAGCATACAGCTCAAGGAGCACTCGTGTATTCACTTGTGCCTTAGTGATCATGCGGAGACCCCGCAGAGTAGGACTAGGGGTGTTATCTCCTAGGAGAGCCCCCTGGGGAAAGTACGCCGGCGTTCGTGTCTACGCCTCATCCCGCTTCCAGGCACCGATGATGTTCTACTCGCTCCCACCATGATAAGCCATCCTTTGGCATATGTCGCACCCAACCCCTGACATGTGGCGCCCACCATGGGGCGAGGTGCACCGTCATCCGGAGACCTATTCTGGACGGGAACCCTTTTCCTCCTTGGCGAGTGCAGCCAGCCCGACACGCCAGACGGAGTTTGCGCCAACGCGCTGCATGGCGTGGAAGTTGCCTGCGCGGCAGGTTACCTCGCTAATCTCATTGGCGAGGTCCACCTCTCCGGCGAGCCCGCGTCCGACGCGGGCACAAACGGCCCCGAGAGCCGCCTCGCGGGCCTCCTCGACCAACTTCACGTCACCAGCGAGCCAGCTGTGGACCTGGAGTCTGTAGGCTACCCTGACCCGATGATGGTCGACTCTGACACCGTGTCGCTTGACGCGTTGCCCACCAACGGGGTGCTCTACGATGAGCCGCTCCCTCGTGCGGAGAACAGCGGAAGCACCATCACAGAGGTGCTTGTTATTGGTCACGACGAGCACTCCAGCGGAGGTGCTCGGGACCCGCTCGATGCGGCACTGCAAGACCTGACGGCGCCCATCCCAAAAGGCGCCGACGCCGAGATTCTGGAAGCACGCCGCATCCAGCTCGTTGAGGGCGTCAAGAGGCCTGCCAGCATGAGACGCCTGTCGGAAGCCTATCAGCATGAGATGGACCGCGTTGTGGGTGGTACACCGGCACCAGATGGGCCCAGCCGCCTTGGCATGGTCCAGCAGAGCGGCGTGGCCATCGCCAACCTGTTCGGGGCAGATCGCCCCGTCTATGCTATGCCTGCGACAAACATCTGGGATGCCCCGGCGGCGGCAGAAGAGCTGGACAAATTCGAGGGCGAAGAACGTCACCAGAAGGCGGAGCGCGTCCAGCGGCTCCTCGACGCGGCGGCCGAGCAGCACGAGGCCGGCTGCCGCACCGAGGCGTCACACCGGCAAAACGACGATCTACCTCCCCGCCGAGATCAAGGTGCGACCTCTCGAACGCTGACTGGTGGCATCTGTGGAAGAAGAGACAAGGAGCCGGCTGCCAGCCGTAGTCGGACTCGTGTCACCATAGAGCGCAACCAAGACGGCCGCCCAAGAGCAGTGGAACGACGGGATGACTGTCCGCCCCCTCCCCCTCACAGGGAAAGCCGCGTCTCCCCGCCGCCTATTGATCACCCGACGCTCGGCGACCGCCTTGGCCACCGAGAGGGAATCGGAGAGAACGATGCCCGCCACCAGATCGACCGTCTCCATCGGTCCCTGGTGCTAGAAGAAGAAGATGAGTTGGGTCCGTCGTGTTTCGTCCCCCGCATTTGAGACGAGCCCTTCCCCAAAGGGTTCACGCTCCCAAGAGACATGCCCAAATACACTGGCTCCATGAAGCCGAAGGATTGGCTGGTCGATTACTCCATAGCCGTCAGTATAGCAAACGACAACAAGCGTGTTGTTGTGAAATATGTTCCGCTCATGCTCCAAGGCACAGCCCGAACATGGCCGAATAGTCTGAAGCCCCGCAGCATTAACAGCTGGGTCGACTTCACTAACACCTTTGTCCGCAACTTCACCAGCACGTACAAGCGGCCGCCCAAGCCCCGTCAACTCTCCTTGTGCATTCAAGGCCCCAACGAGTCGACTCGCGACTACCTCACGCGCTGGGCCGAGCTCCGCAACTCTTGCAAAGGCGTGCACGAGGTACAAACCATCGAGTACTTCACCGCCGGGTGCAGAGAAGGCACCCTCCTCAAGCACCGACTCCTCTGCGACGAGCCGGTGACCCTCGATGAGCTGCTGATCATAGCAGACAAAGACGCCACGGACGACTCCTCCATGAAGGTAGATATCAAAGTTGATGCATCTGGCAAAGTGGCCCCTCAGGCTCCTCGAACCCCGGCTGGTGACACCGGTCGGTGTCAACAGCAGAACGACCACAAGCGCAAGACCATGCAGCCAGCTTCCACCAGCCGGCAGGTGGCGACAGTCAAATACCAGCAGCCGGAAGGGCATCCTCCTTCCAAATGCCAAAAGGGCGGCAAGCCCAATTGGCTGCCGGCTTTCTCATATGAGCAGACTCTGGTTGCACCCTACAAATTCCATAGTGGTGCGAAGCCGTCTAACCAGGATCGCCAAGGGAGATGGCCTCTTACCTCCCCCGCCTGCTGGGCAGCCGCCTCCTCCTCCGCCCCAGCAGCCGGCGGTCAGACCAGTCGGAGCCATACAAGACGAGTATCCAGAAGAGCACAGAGCTTATGTCGTGTTCACCAGCGTGGCCGATGACCAACGCAGCAGACGGCTGCAGCAGCAAGAGGTGAACGCAGTAGCATCAGAGACCCCAGAGTTCATGCATTGGTCCGAGAAGCCCATCAGCTGGAGCAGAGCCGACCACCTGGAAGTGATGCCCAGTCCCGGCTCCTACGCTCTGGTTTTGGGTGCCACCTTTGCCACAGATAGGCAAGCCGCTCGCTTCTCCTGAGTTCTGATAGATGGCGGCAGCAACATCAACATCCTATACAAAGACACCATGGAGAAGTTAGGAATCAAACAAAGGCAGCTACAGTCTAGCCGGACTATTTTCCATGGCATAGTTCCTGGCCTTTCCTGCTCACCGATCGGCAAGATCCGGATAGACGTCCTCTTTCGGCACAAAGATCACTTCCACCGAGAGCCAGTCTGGTTCGAAGTGGTGGACCTCGAGAACCCATACCATGCACTACTTGGCCTGCCTGCTCTCACCAAGTTCATGGCAGTCCCCCACTATGCTTACCTCAAAATGAAGATGCCGAGTTCCAAGGGAACTCTAACCATAGCCGGCGACTACAAGAAGTCATCCGCCTGCACAGCTGAGAGCAGCCGGTTGGCCAAGTCCCTCGTGATCGCAGCTGAGAAGCGGCTCCTTGATCGGGTTGTGGCGATGGCAGGCAAGGAGCCAGAGATGTCGCCCGATCCCAAGGAGTCGGAAGCTGAGGGCTCGTTCAAGCCAGCCAAAGAGACAAAGAAGATACCCTTGGACCCGGAGCACCCGGAGAGGTACAATGTCGTAGGTTCAAACCTCGACAACAAAAAGGAAGGCGAGCTCGTCGATTTCCTCCGTGAGAATCGGGACTTCTTTGCATGGTACCCCAAAGACATGCCGGGAGTTCCGACGGATTTCGCTGAGCACAGGTTACACGTCCGATCTGATGCCAAGCCGGTCAGGTAGCCTCTGCGCCGCCTGTCAGAAGAGAAGAGAAGAGTCGTTGGAGAAGAGATAGCCCGGCTGCTGGTAGCCGGCTTTATCATGGAAGTGTTCTTTCTAGAGTGGCTGGCCAACCCAGTCCTCGTGCTGAAGAAAAACAAGCAGCGGCGTATGTGTATTGGTTACACCAGACTCAACAAAGCATGCCCCAAGGACCCGTTCGCTTTGCCAAGGATCGGCCAAGTGATAGACTCCATAGCCGGAGGCGAACTATTGAGTTTTTTGGACACATATTCAGGATATCACCAGATCAAGCTGAACCCGGCCGATAGGCTGGAGACCGCCTTCATCACACCATTTGGAGCTTTCTGCTACTTGACCATGACGTTCGGCTTGAGGAATGCCGGCACCACGTTTCAACGTTGCATGCAGAAGTGCCTCCTCAAGCAACTCGGCAAAAACGCCCACGTTTACATGGATGATGTGGTGGTGAAGACGGAGAAGCGTGGAATGCTGCTAGAAGACCTCAAGGAGACCTTTGAGAACCTGCGCCGATTTCAAATCAAGCTCAACTCAGAGAAATGCGTCTTCGGCGTACCAGCCGGCCAGCTTCTTGGATTCCTGGTCTCAGAACGCGGCATAGAGTGCAACCCTGTGAAGATCAAGGCCATCGAGAGGATGGAGGTGCCCACCCGACTGCTGGATGTGCAGAAGATCACTGGCTATTTAGCATCCATCAGTCGGCTGGACGCACTACAAGAAATATGTCAACTAGTGACCTTCTGTCAGTGACCCTGGAAGAAATGGTCATAGATATATGACGATTTCAGACCAATTGGTCAAAAGCTGTTCGGGGGGCTCCAAACCCTAAACCATTGCGACCATTTTGGTCAGAAAGGTCGTAATTTCCTTACATGAAATGGTCATAAAGCAAACAACGCTAGTCCGCTCCCTTATTTCTAGTTGTTAACGACCAATATAGATGGTCATAGCCTTGTAAATTGTGGTGGGTTGCTATGACTAGGCGCCACCTCATCAGTTTTGCCTATGTGTCATGTCCATGTGGAAGTTTTTGCCCTAGGTTGTGAAGCAACCTATATTTCTGTCATTCCCAAAATTCCCAAAAAAATATCATAAATTCTTTGGGTCATATCTTCGTCAAATATGTAAAAACCTTCCTTGCCTAGTTCAAAAATAATTCAAGAATATTCATTTTCCTATTCTGTTCAGAACAACAGTTTGTGAAGGAACTACCACTTTGGCATGTCCAAATAGTATCCATTTTCTACAGTGCTTTCCGATGCCCAAATAACCATCCTCCACCAAATGCCAGCTCAATCCATTCATTATTTTGAGCCGAGCTTCAACATTCGTATTTATGTCCAGTGTGGTAGTTTGCAAAGTAAGTACCACCTAGGCTCCTCCTTTTGAGATGAAAATTTGTGAAGACGGTCTTCTTAGTAACTGACCATCCTCAGCCAAAACTCACGCCCATTAGCCATGTACATTTCCCGTACCGCTAATCAAACACTTGGCTGCTAATTCATGTTTGAGCATCGATCGGTCTCCTCGTGAGAATCTTATGTTGTAATTTTCTTCCTAGCACCTACCTGGGGAGTTCTCAACCCACTAGACATGCCTAGGCTGCCCAGAACACATGGCAACGCCACGGTCACGCGGTGACCATGCGGCGGGCATGCGAGTTTACGCGCTCTAGAGTTGGGGGCCTTGGCCACCGCCCAAACCTCGACGTATCGCCACCAAACCATGTATTTATGATTAAATAGGTACTTATGTAACTATAAATGATTTTAAAAAAAATATATAGCAAACTATAAGATAGCTGCAGTTCAAATTTGACCCGCTTCCAACTGAATCGCTGGAAATTTGTCTTTTTCAGGAGAGGTGGATCAAAACTTTTTACACCCAACCATTTTGTCAATTGTGCATAAAATATGTCCTAGTATTTTAGAAAAATGATTTGATCCAATTTTGCAACAATTATTTTGGAGGTCCTTCACAAAAAAACGTCCTTTTGGGCACTCGAAAAATGGAAAATGGTTTTTTCGTCCAAAGAAAATGAAAACTTCCTTAGGCAACATTGTTTGCCATTCCAATATGCACCATTGTGCACAATATGACATCATTTGAACAAAATATGCCATGAATGTGGCCATAAGATTGATCATTTGGCTTGAAAGCCATTGATCTCCACACGTGATAGCTAGTTTCTCAGAACACTTTTTTAAAATAATTGCCGTATTACAAGTTTGTTATTTTTCCTGGGAACATGGCCACATATAATGACACAATGCGAAGGTTTCCCAATTTTTTGATTTTTTTGAATTTTTTATGCCTGTTTCAAAATGCGGTCAAAACGACGGGAATGACCGTTCCTAGCTAGTGGTTGAATCTTGGAATTTTTTTGGTGTTTGTCTGATTAAATAGATAGTTATGTACCTAGAAATGATTTTAGGAAAAAATAAATAGCAAACTATGAGGCAGTTGCAGTTCAAATTTGACCCGCTTCCAACTGAATCGGCGGAAATTTGTCTTTTACACAAGAGGCGGATCAAAACTTTTTACACCCAGCCATTTTGTCAATTGTGCATTAAATATTTCCTAGTAGTTTAGAAAAATGATTTGGTCCAATTTTGCAACAATTATTTTGGAGGTCCTTCACAAAAAAACCTCCTTTTGGGCACTCGAAAAATGGAAAATGGTTTTTTCATCCAAAGAAAATGAAAACTTCCTTAGGCAACGTTATTTGACATTCCAATATGCACCCTTGTGCAAAATATGAGATCATTAGAACTAACTATGCCATGAATGTGGCCATAAGATTGATCATTTGGCTTGAAAGCCATTGATCTCCACACTTGATAGCTCGTTTCTGCGAACACTTTTTTAAAATAATTGCCGTATTACAAGTTTTTTATTTTTCCTGGGAACTTGGCCACATATAATGACACAATGCGAAGGTTTCCCAAATTTTTGATTTTTTTTAATTTTTTATGCCCGTTTCAAAATGCGGTCAAAACGGCGGGAATGACCGTTCCTAGCTAGTGGTTGAATCTTGGATTTTTTTTGGTTTTTCTCTGATTAAATAGATACTTATGTACCTAGAAATGATTTTTGGAAAAACTAAATAGCAAACTATGAGGGAGCTGCAGTTCAAATTTGACCCGCTTCCAACTGAATCGACAGAAATTTGTCTTTTTCACGAGAGGTCGATCAAAACTTTTTACACCCAACCATTTTGTCAATTGTGCATCAAAACTTTTTACACCCATCTCCTAGTATTTTATAAAAATGAATTGGTCCAATTTTTCCATAATTATTTTGGAGGTCCTTCACAAAAAAACCTCATTTTGGGCACTCAAAAAATGGAAAATGGTTTTTTCGTCCAAAGAAAATGAAAAATTCCTTAGGCAACATTGTTTGCCTTTCCAATATGCACCCTTGTGCAAAATATGAGATCATTTGAACAAATTGTGCCATGAATGTGGCCATAAGATTGATCATTTGGCTTGAAAGCCATTGATCTCCACACGTGAAAGCTCGTTTCTGAGAACACTTTTTAAAAATAATTGTCGTGTTACAAGTTTATTATTTTTCCTGGGAACTTGGCCACATATAATGACACAATGCGAAGATTTCCCAATTTTTTGATTTTTTTTTAATTTTTTATGCCCGTTTCAAAATGCGTTCAAAACGGCGGGAATGACCGTTCCTAGCTAGTGGTTGAATCTTTAAATTGTTTTGATGTTTCTCTTATTAAATAGATACTTATACCTAGAAATGATTTTTGGCAAAAATAAATAGCAAACTATGAGGCACCTGCAGTTCAAATTTGACCCGCTTCCACCTGAATCGACGGAAATTTGTCTTTTTCACGAGAGTTGGATCATAACTTTTTACACCCAACCATTTTGTCAACTGTGCATTAAATATGTCCTATTATTTTAGAAAAATGATTTGGTCCAATTTTGCAACAATCATTTTGGAGGTCCTTCACAAAAAAACCTCCTTTTGGGCACTCAAAAAATGGAAAATAGTTTTTTCGTCCAAAGAAAATGCATACAATTTGGTTATCATCCATAAAATGTGGTATAACTTGAGTGAAAATTTTAATGGTTCCATTTTGCAAAATATTGTGGGTAATTGTTTCATTAGCCCCTTTGTTTTTAGCACTTAGAGACTATATTTTAAATATTGTTGGTAGTCTCCAACCAATCAGGACGTCTCCCCTGGATCACCCTACCGTAGACGATCTGAACCGTCCGATCGTCCCGGATCCAACGTCAGACTTGACCCCCTCACCGTCTCACCCAACTAACCCTAACACAACCCGCACCACTCGTCCTCTCGCTCCCCTCTCTCCCCTACGCACCGACAGCCGCCGCCCTCTCCCTCCTTCAGATCTCGATCTCGATCTACGGCTCGAACCAACCCACCTCACCGCCGTCCCCGGCCGCTGCGGCCTTCCACGACGACACCTTCCTCAGCTTCGCCGACGGCCGGGCCCTGGCGGCCGACATCCACGTCTCCGGGGGCGGCGACGACGACTTACCGTCCTCCCCCGACCCCTATGCCTTCCGCCACGACTCCGCCGCCGCGCACCCCTTCGACATGCCCGACTCCAACGGCAACGACATGCACCACGAGGCGGAGGATGATGGCCTCTTCACCAACTCCGGCCCCGTCTTCACCGACCCTGGCCGACGAGGGCTTCCTCCTCCGCGAGTGGCACCGGTACGTGCGCTTCCTCCCCTCGCACGGTTGTTGGGTGTACGGTGGTTGGTCCTGCTAGATCTAGCCGCGCGATCGTGGTGGGTGGGTTTGTTCGGGCCATAGATCTGCTGCTGCTGGGTCACGATCTGGCCTGCCGCTTGCCATTACCTGGGGAGCCGAGCTGTTGTGTGCGCAAGATTCCATCGTTTTGCTGCAGATTCGACGAGCACCTGCTCGAAATTTGGTGCACTTGCCATGTATTGATGTGATCCAGTGCCTCCAGGTTCAGTACACTATGATTATAGCTGAGTTAGAGGAATTGACGTACAAATCGATCACTATTAGTGTTTAGTTGCTTCGAAGTGACCGATGCAAGGCTTCACACCATGACTTGTGTTAATGAGATCAAAATGGTTCATCTTGTTGCAACTTGTCAAGGTTAGCTGAATGATGTTGTAACCCAGTGACTTTGCAGCCTCAGTACACTAGGATTTTAGCTGAAAAAAAGCAAATGATCATTTAGGATTTGCCATATGATGATGAGATCTACTGTCTTTGCAGCGTTTGCAGCATGAATTTAGCTGCATAGGAGCGATTGCCATACAAATTGGTCACTGAAGTTGTGTTTTCGCAGTAGGAATATATTTGTGTGTCTGCTATAAGTTTTTTAACCATGACCTGTTAATATGATATAAAATGGTTCAGCTTGCTACAACACTTTTTAAACCTGTGATTTTGTGGTTGAGGATGTTGTTTCTGATTCCTGTTTCTCGATCCGTTCGTGCGTGCAGCACCGGGGATCAGCGCCTTGCCGTCGGGGATTAGCGCCTATTGAGTTTGCGCTTTGTTTGTTATACACCAAAATTGCTTTACACGTCCATTCTGGATGGTCGTCGCATAGGACTGCATCAGCTCTATTGAACCTGCTTTCTACTTGTACAAGTTATGCCACATCGGAAGATTGCCTTTTGCATTTACACTTGCTATAAGTGTACTCGTGATATGTGAGACAAGTTTTGACTCTTTCATGCTAGATATATGACAATGTTATGTTAATCAATTAGCTCGTGGGAATTGACTATGTTGGTATTATAAGTGTTGCATGTGTAATTAATAAATGGAAGAAATAACACCTGCTTGGAATCTCCCAGTCCTGGCGCGTGTGATCTGACTGGGTTGCGTTGCTGTGAGGTTGCAGGGCAAGGTGGTGAACCCGATATTCGAGAGAGGCGAAGAACACAATATTTTCATATTTGCCATCTGAACAAGTTACTGTTTTCCAAATGATTTTGCCTAAAATAACCTATTATTCACCATTGGTTCAGTAGATGTCTACGTAGTAGAAACTTACACTATCAGTGATACTTTGAATCTAAGAACTCACCCTGTTTAGCTGATCTTTGTACACTAGTAGAAAAGGGGGCAACGGTTCAGGCCGGGGCAGCCCATTAGTCCCGGTTCAGACCAGAACCGGGACCAATGGGGGCATTGGTCCCGGTTCGTGAGCCCAGGGGGCCGGCCGGGCCACGTGGGCCATTGGTCCCGGTTCTTCTAGACCTTTTGGTCCCGGTTGGTGGGACGAACCGGGACCAATGGGCCTGGCTCCTGGCCCACCACCATTGGTCCCGGTTGGTGGCCTGAACCGGGACCAAAGGTCCCCCTTTAGTCCCGGATCATGCCACGAACCGGGACTAAATGGTCGGTCCTCGTTGCGCTTCAAAGTTTAGTCCCACCTCGCCAACCAAAGGGCGCCCACGCTGGTTTATAAGCCCGTCCCTATTTGCATTGTTGAGCTCCTCTCAAAATGAAAATAGATGCCCCTATACAGGAAATTTGACCTAAATTCATAATCAATTTCAAATTGATTATGAATTTAGGTTGAATTTTCTCTATAGGCGCATCTATGTTCATTTTTTTAGTAATTTTAATCACAAACTTGAGATTCACACAAATTTCAAAGAATTCAAATTTTAACTATTCTAATTAGAAAACTAATGGCACTAGTAAAGTTAAACTTGAGAACCACACGCTCCCCTTTAGTCTCGGTTCGTGCTACGAACCAGGAGTAAACTCTGGGTTCGCCCTTGTTGCACCCAGAGTTTAGTCCCACCTCGCCAACCGAAGGGAGCCCACACCTGCTTATAAGCCCGTCCCTCTCTGTGTTGTTGAGCTCCTCTCAAAGTGAAAATAGATGCACCTATAGAGGAAAAGTGGACCTAAATTCATAAATAGAAATGAATTATGAATTTATGTTTAATTTTCTCTAGAAGTGCATCTATGTTCACTAACAGAGAAGTTTTTATATTAACAATAAGTATTTTGTTATAAGTAGAAAGAAAATAAAATAAATAAAGCAACAAAGAAAACAAAGAAAAAGTGTGTTTTAAAATTTGAAAACTAATGGCATTAACAAAAAGTTTATAATTTTTCTAAAACAAAAAGCATAAAGAATTAAAAAATAAAACAAAAAACAAAAGAAAATGAATAATGCAGACAAAAAATCTGGAAAAAAATACTTATATTAACAATAAGTATTTTGTTATAAGTAGAAAGAAAATAAAATAAATAAGGCAACAAAGAAAATAAAGAAAAAGTGTGTTTTCAAATTTGAAAACTCATGTCATTAACAAAAAGTTTATAATTTTTCTAAAACTAAAAGCACAAAGAATTAAAAAATAAAGAAAAAAACAAAAGAAAATGAATAATGCAGAAAACAAAACAAAAAATCTGGAAAAAAATACTTATATTAACAATAAGTATTTTGTTACAAGTAGAAAGAAAATAAAATAAATAAAGCAACAAAGAAAACAAAGAAAAAGTGTGTTTTCAAATTTGAAAACTAATGGCATTAACAAAAAGTTTATAATTTTTCTAAAACTAAAAGCATAAAGAATTAAAAAAAAAGAAAAAAAAAGAAAATTAATAATGCAGAAAACAAAACAAAAAATATGGAAAAAATACTTATATTAACTATAAGTATTTTGTTATAAGTAGAAAGAAAATAAAGCAACAAAGAATAAAATTATCAAAGTATTTTCTGTTCAAATTGGAAAATTAATGGCACTAACAGAAAGTTTATAATTTTTATATTACCTAAAACCAAAAATAATAACTGAAAAACTAGTAAGTATTTTGCTGTTAGTAAAAAAACAAAAAACTGGATTTTAAAAAAAATGCCGCCTACTGGGCCACCACAGCCTGCATACGACTAGAAACCCGCTAGTTGGGCCAGGATGTAGGCCCACAGTAGGCCCAGTAGGCCCACAGGCACAGAGAGTGGATTTAGGCCCGTAAGCCTGCAGTAGAGAGGAGCTCGAAGTGGTCGGCTCCGCAGGGCTTATAAACCACTGCGAGCCCCTCTCGGCTAGCGAGGTGGGACTAAACATCCCAACGCACCGCGACAGTTCTAGTACACGCCCTTTGGTCCCGGTTGGTGGCACCAACCGGGATGAAAGGGCGCCTTTGGTGCCGGTTCATGGCACCAACCGGGACTAAAGGCCGCCCTTCCCGCCCTTTGGGCTGCCGAAAAGTGGCCTTTTATCCCGGTTCGTGGCACACACCGGGACTAAAGGGGTGCATTGGTTCCGGTTTGTGCCACGAACCGGAACCAATGGCTTTGCTATATAAGCAAAGACTTGGGAAATTGTCACATTTCCCTCGCAGTTGCCCCCGACGACGCCGAGCACATCGACACCGCCAGGCTGCCCCGGGGTCGTCCGCCGCCCCTGCCGTCGCCCTTGACCGCGCCGTCGCCGTCGCCCGTGCCTCGCCGTCGCCGTCGCCGCCCCGTGCCCCCTGCCTCCTCGCCGCCGACGCCGTGCCCCTCACCGTCGCCATCCGCCTCCCCTGTCGTCGCCCCCGACCGCGCCGTTGCCGTCGCCTGTGCCTCGCCGTCGCCGTCCGCCTCCCCTATCGTCGCCCCCGACCGCGCCTTCACCGTCGCCCATGCCTCGCCGTTGCCGTCGCCGCCCCGTGCCCCCTGCCTCCTCGCCGCCGACGCCGTGCCCCTCATCGTCGCCGTCCGCCTCCCCTGTCGTCGCCTCCGACTGCGCCGTCGCCGTCGCCCGTGCCCCGCCGTCGCCGTCGCCGCCCCGTGCCCCCCTGTGTCCTCGCTGCCGACGCCGTGCCCCTCCTCGTCGATCGCCGCCCCGGCTTGCGTAATTTCCTAATTTATAATGTATAATTAATTTAGTTGTATAGTTAGGATGTATAGTTAATTTAGTTGTACTTAATTTAGATGTATAGTTTAGATGCAAAAGTTAGAATTTTTTCCTGTTCATACATTTTTTGGGTGATATTATTGTTGCATATGCAAAAGTTTGTGTGTTCATATATATGCAAATAATATGTCAATTTTTTCATAGAATTTTTATGATTTTTTTTGTTGTAATTTTGTTCATAGAATTTTTATTCTGTTCATAGAATTCTTATTTTTTTTGTGTTGTAATTTTGTTCATATTGTGTAGGAATCTGAAAATTATGTATGATCAAAGTCATTTATGTATATGTTCATATTTAGAAGAAAAAGAAGCAGAGAAAAAAGGAAAATAAGAAGAGGAAGAAGGAGAAGAAGAAGAGGAGAGAAATAACAGGAGAAATAAATAAGAAGATGAAAAAGAAGAAAAAAAAGAGGAGAAGAAGAAGGAATAATAGAGGAGAAGAAGAAGAATTCTTCTTCTTCTCGTCTATTATTCCTTCTTCTTCTCCTTTTTTTTTCTTTTTTTTCTTCTCCTTTTCCTTTCTTCTTCTCCTCTTTTTTTCTTCTTCTTCCTCTTCTTATTTTTTGTTATCGGGTATGTCGTTGTCGACATACCCCCCTCCCCAATAACTTTTACTAATTATTACTACTTAGAAAGTGTTTAATGGAATTAGTTAGAACTAGGTAAACTTGTTTATTTTTAGTAAGTACTACACTATTCTATTTATAGTAAGTGCTTAGTAAGTGAACTAGTTGATTTAATAAAACTGGTTTATTTTACTATAGAAGTAGTTTATTTTTAGCAAGAAAATTAATAGAACTAGTTTATTTTTTTAGTTAAAGCAATTATTCCTGCATCGACGTGGACGATGCCTATCCCGCATCCTCGTCGTTGAGTCGGCAGCGAACGACACCTGCTTGACCAGATGGGCCATGTCCGGGACTAGGCTCCGCCGGGGTGGTACTGGGAGGCGCTACCTTCCAGGTGGCGTAGCTTGGTGAGGAGTCAGCCCGTCGTTGACCCAATCCTTGTTTGGTGGCGGTCGCGTGGGCCAGTGATGGTGCCGAGGCTTCCGGACACCGCGGAGGTGGTACGTCACCGTGTCAGCGAGGAGGACGACCACGTCCGTCGCTACATGGTTGCGTTGGAGGGCAGGTTCGAGAATACCTGGCAGGTTCTTCAGGGATCTCACTGGAGCTATGACCTGTGATGGTTCCTTCCCTTTGGGTGTCCACCGCCCGCGTCGATACCCGTCGGGCGCTACGGTTCTAGCTGTACTGGCGATATGTATGATATATAGTATTCGACGTGTATTAGTGATAATATTCGATGTACGGACACATGGAGATGATGTAGTTTTTCTTATAATTGAAGGCATCCTAATTTGAATACTACTTTATTTTGCGATTTGATTTTTCTTATTGAATGCTCAAATTGGAGAGCACTATGCAAGGCATATGCATATGATTAGTTGAATAATAATGATCTAATTTAGTCTTTGAATTATGAACGTATAGGAAATGTCATCATCAGACGACGAAAGTCTCCCGGGGGAGTGCGACTAGTGCCACGACGATCGAGGTCAGTGCGACAGGCCTCACCTGGACGATGGCCGACGCTTCAGCATTAAGCTCCAGGAGACCTTCGAAGTTGAAACGGTACGCAACGACGACAAGTGTTTTTTTTTCATAATTAAGCATGACTTCAACTATTTCAACGTGTAATTTTCATCTTTTACAATTCGAGTATAGTTTATCCCATGCCATGCAAGACGCTATGTCTTGGAGAGTATGGATTTTGAAGACCATGAAAATTTTGAAACGAAGAAAATTCACCTAAGGACCCATCATGATGTGGATTTTGAAGTAAAGTTGTATAATGATGAGAGCGTAACCCATTTTGGTTGCAAAAATTGGGAAGCATTTTGCAAATTGTATGGTTTTGATGAGGGTATGCTTGTCACCATGGATCTTGGTGATCCTGAAATCGAGCAAGACAATATGGACATTTGGGTCCTTATTGATACTCCTCCAGTTCTACCGCTATGTGAGTTTCTCAAACATAGTTAATTATTAACTAATTTATATTGTTCATTTCAAAATAGTTGACAGCTTATTTCCATTGACAGCTTATTTTGAAGTATCAAAGAATGTGCAGAAGTTGGTAGATAGAACTTACTACACCGATGGCTCTGGGTTAACTTACAAGGAGAAAACTCATTTGGTTGGATTTTGTAATGATCTTGAGAATTACAATATCTACAATAGAACTCCTCAACATTATGGTCAATACGTGCCACTAGTGCACGTGTTAAACTACGGTAACTACCATGGAGACACCCTGGTAAGATTTTTTACTATTACGACATCCGTGCATCTTTTTGCATACTTCTAAAACTAGTACATCATTGCTAACTATGAAGTTATTACTATGTTTTTCAACAGAGAATCCCAGAGGATTATGTGCCTCATTTGATGTATCAGAATGTCGGCAGCCTTCGTGTTTTTAACATATATCCAGGTCATCCTACGAATCTCAACTGTCCATACCGGATTCCTAAAAGAAGTGGAGACATGACAATAAAAGGATGGAAAAATGTATGGCCAGTCGTAAGGAGCTTCTTGGAAGCAAAAGGAAGCGAGGGGCAAGAATTGGAGACAGGATGATCTCCATTCTTCATAATGGAGAGTCAGGGTCTATATTGTTTTATGCTATTTTTACCTTAAGTGTGTTTAGGTCCTACCTGATACTGATGATCATGTGCTAAGAACAATTGTAGGGTTGGGTTCGATGACTATGAGGATGATGATCGTATGACTTATTATTAATAACGAGTAGAAGTTGTATGATGATGCTTGATTAATTAGTAGGACTTGTTATTATATATGATGATGTATGATGCAAGCATGCATGAATTATTATATATATATATCTGCGGGTGAAATGAACATAGCAGTAGCATAGGTAAACCAAGGATGAAGATATAAGAGAGGACACTTCTCTCTATTAGCTAGCTAATAACAACCTTTAAATAACCCCCTAAACCCCTAAAACAGCCACTTTTTTTTTTAAAAAAAAGAAAAACCTCAGCTCCAGCTAGCTGCTGACGCCTGGAAGCCTTTTGGTCCCGGTTTGTGTCATCAACCGGGACCAAAGGCCCCCCTGCCTGGGCTGCCGGTAGCGGCCACATGGAGGCCCATCTGTCCCGATTCTGGTTTGAACCGGGACTAAAGGGTGAGGGTATTAGTAACGACCCTTTAGTCCCGGTTCGGGAACCGGGACTAAAGGCCCTTACGAACCAGGACAAAAGGCCGGTTTTCTACTAGTGGTAGCTGCTAGATTTAAGTGGTATCCTCACTGTATTCTTCCCTGGTATTGTGATGTCACCTTACACCTAGCATAATGTGACAGAGAGCTCAAGAGTTGCAACAAAGTAATCTTAGTTCTTAGTCTGTGTAATTTCACTATAAGTAATCTTCTGTCAGTCAAAAACTGTTGCACGTGCTACTACCAGTAGTGCTTGTGATTTTGTTTTCCTCTTAATTTCTGTACAACTGTTAGTTGTGAGAGATTACTAGTTGTTGTTGTATTTATAATTGATATACCATTTTTATGTTGTTACCTTTCTTGGAGCCCATATGCTTATACCTTTGCTGGAGTGAATCAATGCTGGCAATGTTACTGCATTCACATCACTCATTTCACCACGCTGACAACGCAACATTCTGTGGATTAGATAAGTCTTTTGTCTATCCCATTCTCTTCTTTTCTTATTTGAGTATCCACTGAAGTTTATGGAGGAGCATTTGATATGCATCTCTCCATTATTCATGTCTATGTCTAATATTGTCTTGTGTATTGAGATGTTGCTGTTGTAAAAACAAGTAGGAAAGCACCATTTTGGTTGATCATGGTCCCACAACCGTATGTGATTTAATTGACTGAGTTGTTGCAATACGTCCTTGGGTCTTGTGTTTCTGTGATGATTTTTTGAATCTCTTGCATACTGGGGTGTGCAGTACGTCCGCAGGTGCCACAGATCCAGAGCCTGATGTTGCTGCTGAAGAGCAGAGCGATCAAGCTCCCCCAAAGGGACATCTAGAGGGCCTTACTCATCAGGTGAGCTGATGTTTGCCCGAGCGCTTTGAGCTGGTAGATGGTAGTGGGATAGGCTGCTGTTCTCGTTGGCTAGAATGTCTGTCTCGCCCTGATTTGATCTGTGTGTCGTGCCTGTGTTTCGATGCTGGTAACATTGCCAGAATCTAGAAACATATGTTAATACTCTATAGATGTTGTTGGCCAACTTTTTTATAAACTGAACACTAGTAAGAAAAAGGCATATGCAGTATTGCTTAGTCTATAATTAATACTATACAGATTTTGCAACCTGATATGATCAGCGGAGAATAAAACAGTGCAAGTGCCTGCCAGTAGCACCATGATCAACTTTGCATACTAGTAGCTGCTATACATGTCCAGATTTCACTGCAAGTAGTTATTCTAGGCATAGAAGCTGAACCCATCTTCAACAGTTATTCTAAACACAGATTTTAATCTGTGACCTGTTAATGAAGTATTGGTTGGTTGTGAGAACAATGCTTGCGTTTTAGCTACTGCCACTTTGAGCTGCTCTAGCTTGTAGTTATCAATTCCAGCTGGATTTACAAATTGCATTTCTGGAGCAGTCGATCGACATTTCTAAGTTTTTTCTTATATAAGATGAGGAAATATTATGTTTAAAGTGTGAGCTGACTAGTAATCCTAGAGAGAACCAGCTCCATTTTTGCAAATGTTATGGTACATTATATGGTTTCTTTAGCTATGCGATGCCACACTTATATTTGAATTTTCTGTCTGGTGTAAATTTTGGTTTTGTTCTCAATTTCGGTGCCTCTGGTTGATGCAGGTGCACATGATTGTTCTGGACGACATGGTCTCCTTTTTGGCATGTGCAAGTGTCGGGTGGTGCTTGCCTACATGGTTTATGGCAAGCTCCAGTTCAGGTGGGCGCTCCAGCTCTCCCTTCTCATGCTATACATCCAGGTACACCCTTCCATCGGTACCTACACATACCAATGTCCGCTAGATAAATATCAAGAGTTGATAGCTGATCTATAGCAAATATAGCCGTGTGTAAGGAGCAGCTGTGTGTAACTTCTTTACTTGGTTCCTCTTTTAGAGGAGCTCCAGGCCTAAGAAAGTTGGAAGTGCGAAGACGTGAAGAAAAGCGCGAAGTCGTGAAGTCTACTCAGCAAAGAGTTGTCTGTTCTATTTGACTGTAATATTGAAATATTGCAATAGCTGGTATACCTGGGTTGTAGTAGTCTACAGAAATAGTAATACACTAATTTAGTGTTATTTATGAATTTCACATGTTCTCTTATTTGTTTGGAATATTTGATTATGAATGTGATTTGACAGTGTGTGAGATGTAACCTGACCAGTGCAACCCACTTGTGAAATAATATGACTAGTTCGTAACTTTATGATGTGTGGGATCAATATATGAGATTAACATGACTAGTGGCACCAGCTCCAACATATATTTTCCAAAAATATATTATTAATAGACTGTAAAAGGCCAAAGCCCAGAAATAAAAAGGCTGAAATATTGGGCTTGGCCCATGTAGCCCAATAGAACTCATAGGAAAAATAATAATAGAAATATCAAATTTGTTGGGCTAGGCCCATGTAGAAAATCGAATTAGACCGGGCTGATTCTTGTGCCACATCAGATTGCCACGTCGGATGCCTACGTGGCCTGGGGAGGCTGCTAGTGACCAAAACAAAACAATAGGCATATTTTGGTCGTAAACGTCTACGACCTTCTCATAGAGAAGGTCGTTAATTTCAGTTTACGACCGCCAGCTTTTGACCTTCTGTTTTTGGTCACAAAAAGGTCACAAATGAAAAACAATGACCTTTCAGTGACCAATAGTCAAGGTCACAAGTTGACATATTTCTTGTAGTGACGAGAAGGCTCTTCCCCTATACCAGCTCATGAAGAAAACTACCTTTTTTGAGTGGAACGACAAGGCGGATGAAGCTTTTCTCCAGCTCAAAAAGACGTTGACTACTCCACCTGTCCTGGCGGCTCCGACTCCTAAGGAGCCCATGCTCCTTTACATCGCCGCCACCAGCCGAGTGGTCAGCACAGTCATTGTGGTAGAGCGCAAGGAGGAAGGCAAGGCACTACCAGTCCAGAGACCGGTGTATTACCTGAGTGAAGTATTGTCGACCCCCAAGCAAAACTATCCCCACTACCAGAAGATGTGCTACGACGTGCACTTTGCCGCCAAGAAATTGAAGCCGTATTTTCAAGAGCACCCAATCACTGTGGTCTGCACAGCTCCACTTGCCGAGATCATTGGAAGCCGAGATGCTTCGGTCCGAGTGGCCAAATGGGCCATAGATTTGGCGCCTTACACCATCTAATACCAGCCTTGCAACGCCATCAAGTCACAAGCGCTGGCCGACTTCCTCGTCGACTGGGCCGAGACCTACCACCAGCGCCGGACTCCACCCATTGGCGGATGCACTTTGATGGTTCCAAGATGCGCATCGGTTTGGGAGCCGGCATCGTCCTTACCTCTCCCAAAGGCGACAAGCTCAAATATGTGTTGCAAATCCATTTTGCCGCCTCCAACAACATCGCTGAATACGAGGCACTCATTCACGGGCCCCGGCTTGCCAAAGAGCTCGGCATCCGCCGGATCCTGTGTTATGGTGACTCTGACTTGGTGGTCCAGCAGTCGTCAGGCGACTGGGACACCAAAGATGCAAACATGGCGGGCTAGCGCTTCCTCATTCAGCAACTCAGCAGATATTTTGAAGGGTGCGAGTTTCTCCAAGTACCACGAAACGACAACGACCAAGCAGACGCCTTGGTGAGAATCGGCTCCACCCGTCAAGCAATACCAACTGGCGTCGCCCTTCAACGACTCCTCAAGCCGTCTGTCAAGCCTTTGCCAGAGTCATATTCTATCTTCGTGCCGGCTCCTCCTGAAGCAGTTGAATCCGACTTGAGAGCTCCAGCGGCCAGCACAGGAACTCTGGCAGGCGGCCCGGGGGCCGAGGTAGTCGCACCCGGCTCGGGGGTTTCAGAACCCGGCCTGGGGACTACAGCGGCCAGCCTGGGGACTTCAGAGCTTGCCCCAGGGACTGCACCAATCGACCTGGAGACTTCGTCGACCGAGCAAGTAGCTGCCGACTCCAACCCGCCGCCTCCCAGCCCAACCGCCCTCGTCCAAGCTGCAGTCCTTACAGTCGAAGAAATCGCAGTACCTTCATGGGCCCAGCCCATCCTCAATTTCCTGGTGAACAAAGACATGCCGACTGATGAGATCTCGGCCCGGCAAGTACAACGTCGGTCAGCAGCCTACACCATAGTCAATAGAGAGCTTGTGAGGTGCA
Source organism: Aegilops umbellulata (assembly GCA_032464435.1). NCBI lineage: Eukaryota > Viridiplantae > Streptophyta > Magnoliopsida > Poales > Poaceae > Aegilops > Aegilops umbellulata. The sequence continues at coordinate 595,956,401 of CP136058.1, read as the reverse complement.
GTGTCACTGGTGTCTACCAGCGCTGCGTGGAGCCGGAGCAAGGCCAAGCGATTCTCAAAGATATCCATAAAGGCGAGTGTGGCCACAACGCGGCTTCAAGAACACTTGTCGCCAAAGCCTTCCGCCATGGTTTTTTCTGGCCGACCGCTCTAGAGGACGCCAAGGACTTGGTTCAGAAATGCAAAGGGTGCCAGAAGTTCCGTTCCAAGCCCCATCAGCCGGTTTCTGCACTCAAGACTATTCCCATTGCCTGGCCCTTTGCCGTCTGGGGCCTGGACACGGTAGGACCATTCAAAACAGCGTGAGGTGGCATGACTCATCTGTTTGTCACGATGGACAAGTTCACCAAGTGGATAGAAGCCAAACCAATCAAGAAGTTGAACAGTCCGACTTCGGTGACGTTCATCTCCGACATCACCATCCGGTATGGCATACCGCACAGCATCATCATCGACAATGGCACAAACTTTGCCAAAGGCGCCTTGGCCCGTTTTTGCGTGACGCAGGGCATCCGACTGGACTTAGCGTCCGTTTCCCATCCGCAGTCAAATGGCCAGGTGGAGCGAGCAAACTGCCTCATCTTGTCCGGCATCAAGCCCCGACTGGTTGAGCCTCTGGAGCGTTCGGTCGGCTGCTGGCTCGACGAGCTGCCAGCCGTCCTCTCGAGCCTGCGCACAACTCCAAACAAGTCAACCGGCTTCACGCCTTTCTTCCTTGTTTACAGTGCCGAAGCCGTCATCCCAACGGACATAGAATTCGACTCCCCTCGAGTGACCATGTACACCAAAGAGTAGGCGGAAGAAGCATGACAAGACGGCATCGATCTGCTGGAAGACGGCCGGCTGTTGGCACTCAGCCGGTCCAGCATCTACCAGCAGAGCCTGCACCGATACTACAACCGGAAGGTCAAGCTGAGATCTTTCCAAGAAGGAGACCTTGTGCTCCGGCTGATCCAGCGAACAGCTGGCCAGCACAAGCTCTCATCACCTTGGGAAGGCCCCTTCATCATCAGCAAAGTGTTGGGCAACGACTCCTACTACCTGATCGACGCTCAAAAGCCTCGAGCGTGCAAGAGGGACGACTCCGGCAAGGAGACGGAGCGGCCATGGAATGCAAATCTCCTCCGAAGATTTTACAGTTAATGCAGTATGTACCACGCTACCTTTTGTATTAAAGTACGAAGACTCCGGGTCACCCGAGAAGAGCTCGGGGACTACCCTCTTTTATCTATATGATAAGAATTATGCCTATGATTATGTCATTTTTTGTTATGCCGCTTGGCACCGGGTTCGACTAGTCGGCCCGGGGACTTGCCGCCTGAAGCTATGAAATGCTTTCTGCAGCCGGACAAGTAATATGTGGCACTTAAGCCGTCTCTTGCCAGAAGCCGCAGCTCGCAGAGCGACTGTTTGGTGGGCAGGAGCAAGGTAGAAAGGGTGCCCACATGAAAAATGGCTAAGGACTCAAATCATGTGCATAGTTTAAGCCGGCTTCCAGCCTTTTACGACCGACTGTTGAGCAGCCGGCCCGCCATTTTCTACTGAACTTGCTAAAGAACTCTAAACGGCTAAGTACTTGCCTTCCCAAAGTAGCTAAGTACTTGACCCAGCAACAGATCGTAGAGCGGCTATTTGGCTGGCAAGACGGCAACCAAGGGAAGGCAGCAAAGGAAAAAGCCAAAGAGCAATAAGCAAGAAGATATAGAACTCGGAAAAATATTTACATAACAAAGGCCCTTGGCCGATCTTCAACAAAGTTCAAAATACACCCCGCGGGTGGAATTGTGCAAAATTAACAAGTTCATCAAGACTGATAGACAGGCGAAGTAAAAAAGATAAAGTGGCGGGCTAGGAAGTAGCAGAAGGGTTAGGAGGATCGGAGGAGTCGGCGGTGCCAGTCGCCGGAGCGGCCGGCTAGTCGGTCTCTGCTTGATCGCCTCCGGCGGCAGCTGGCTCAGTCGGGCGCGGCTCATTGCTGGAGGCGCGGTCGAGCTGAGGTTGGTCGTCCGCTCCGACCTCTGGCGCCTCCTCTTCACCTCCCTCCCCCGCCTCGCCCTCTTCCTTGCCGCTGGGATCGATCACCTCCTCCGAGTCCTCGCCGTCGTCCGGGTTCAGCCGGAACCATTCCGGCGGTGCCTCGTCGCCATTCTCAACCCGCTTCGAGACGAAGATGCTGGTGTCGGTGTACTCGACGATCGACGCCGCGCGCTTGACGAGATCGTCTTCCACGACCGCCAACTCCTCCTGTGCCTCCAGCCGGAATGTGGCCAGCTGGGCCAGACTCAGCACAGGGTACCACGCCTTGACGAACTCCAAGGCCCGGCGCGCTCTAGCCCGGGCCGAAGAGCCCTTCCAGGCCTCAAGACAGCCTGCCACTACCTCTAGCTAGTCAGCAGTTCGACTGGGGGTGCGCGGTGCCGGCATGTCCGGCCACAGGGCGACGATCGTCTGGGCGCCGACACGCTGAAGCCGGCGCAGCATCCGGTGAGCCGGCCGAAGACAAGCCTCGATGCTCAGGATCTGCTCGCTAAGGGTTCGGGAGGCATCGGCGGCGATCTTCGCGCTGTCCGCCCTCCGCCCTTCGCGGTCAGCTTCGATGGTCTGGTTGGCGGCGTTCGAGTGGCCAGGGAAGAAGTCTGCCAAAACGGAAGCGCAGAACAAAATTAAAGACCAGAGGCCGGCTTGACAAACAGCCGGCGGCGCAAAGAAAAAAATGAGGGAGGATCACCATTGACTATATCCTCGATCTCGTGGAAGCCGGAGGTCAGCATCGCCTCCTTGTCAGTCCAGGAGGAGCGTTCGCTCATGAACTCAGCAAGGAGGCCGGTCTCCTTGTCCTCTGCCTCCTTCTGCGCCTTCTTGAGGAGCTCCTTCTGTTATGCCAGTTGCGTGACCAGTCGGTCGCGCTCCTCAGCCAGCTTGCTGCACTCCTTCTCCTTGGCGCGTAGCGCGGTGTTGGCTTCGCCCAGCTGCTCCTGCAAGGTGGCGTTGGCCTCTGCAGAAGAAAGAAGAAAACAAGGCATTAGTCGCCAACAAAGAAAAACAGTCACCGGGGAGATCCGGCCCGACTGCTCAGTAGTCGGCCCGAATCTCGGGGACTATAGCCCGCGGGTGCGCCAGCGTGCCCCCGCAGAAAAAAGAAGAGGACGTACTCCGGCTGTCCGACAAGTCGGCGGTCCACTGAGCCAGCTCCTGGACGTTGGAGTTGAAGGCGGTCATGCGGAGATTGTGGTAATCCTGTGACAAAAATTTCAGACAAGTGTTAGTACTTGGAACTCGCCGATTAGAGTTCCGAGCCACCTGCTCAGCAGCCAACCCGAAACTCGGGGACTACACCCAGTGGGTGCGCTGGCGCGCCCCCACCGAGAAGCACAAGAAACATAAGCAAAGAAGAAGGAAACGCACCCGAATGGCCTCTCACAATGCCAAATGCGCCTTATTGCAGTTCCTGATGGCCTCGCCCTCCGCTCGGATCTTGGCTTGGACGTCCAAAAGCGCCCGATTCAACGGGCCTGTCCCGCCTCCTCGCACCCACCCAGTGGGCGGGGCGCTCATCGCCTCGGTGCCCGGGATCAAGGAGCTCGCGACGCCAGTCTCTAGCGGGCGTGGTGTCGAAGTCGCCTTTGCAAGTCGGCGACGCGTCGGTGTACCGACCTCGAGAACTAGGCCCGCTACCACCTCATCTTCAGTCGGCGGCACGGGCAGGTCCGCCGGCTGCCAGCCTTGCGCGCTCCCAAACAGCGGCGGTGGCGGCACGAGAACATCCGGCATGGCGATGTCGCCGCCATCCCTCTCTATGACCGGGTTCTCACAGCCGGCCTCCGCAGTCTACGTCGTGAACTCCGGACGCGGCGGCGCGGAGCTCAGAGGAATAACAAAAACCGCCGATTGGCGGTGCACGGCTTCTACAGCCTGCTTCTTCGCGCTCGTCGGCGGCCTCGGCCTCTGCCAGTTTCTCCTTGGCGGCGGCCTCCGCCTTCTCAGCCTCGGCCTTCTTCAGGCGGGCGGCTTCCTGCTCTTCGCGCACTTCTCGCGCGTTCCGCTCCCTCGCCTCCCGGAGGTCGACGGCTGGGTCAATCGGCCGAGCGGTGGAGGAAGTATCTCCCGACCCCACAATGGAGGTGGCAGCCACCTTCTCAAGAGAGAGGGGAACCCTGGACCCAAGGGAAACAAAGCAGAAGATTCATACCAGATCAATGAAGGAAAGATGAAGGTGTAAGGGAAGGTAGCACTTACGCAGAAACCAGCTGCGGCATCTTCACCTCCCTGCGGAAGAGTTGGCCTTCGCGGCCGCTTCGTCCCGCTTGGTTGCCGCGGCCGAGCCCTTGGGCTTCTTCGGCCGACTGCCGAACATGCTCGGCGCGGCCCTGCGTTTCTTTGCGCCGCCTGTTCAGCGCCGCAGAAGAGCTCGTGCCCGGCTGGCCGGCTCCCGGCTAGTGGCGCGGGCGACTTCCCCCGCGTCTTCGTCAGGCCGGTCCCCGAGGCTGGCTCCGAGCCTCGAGCCACCTGCTTTGCCGCCTCCCCCATCGGCGTCGTCCTACAAGGCCGCCGCCCCAAGTGGTGGTCGTCGATATCGCTCTCCACCCGGTTGGGGAGGAATTCACGGGGTGGCCACACGGTGTCGGCTGCTGGCTGGAGGAGGGGGCTCTGGCCAAAGGCCGGTTGGTCAGATTGGACAAAATGGACTCGGCGACAAAGAATCACAGAAAAAGAAAAAGAGACAACTCACCATGGGCGAAGGGTTGGCGCGTGAATACGGCTCCTTGCCAAACCGCCACTTTTCCGAGAGCTCGCAGCTCGCAAGATAGTTCACCATGTAGGCTACCTCTACATGAGGCATCTCCTTGGTGCACATCCGGCTCGAGTCCCGATGTTCGCTCATCTGACATATCATGTGAGGGCGGCCCTAGAGCGGGAGCACTCGGCGCGCCACGAAGGCGGACAACAAATCAGGCCAAGTCAGGCCCTCCGACTGCGTCATCACTTGGAGCCACGCGACGGCAGCGGCTCCAGAGGGCGTCAGCGTCCTGGCCCGGTACGACCAGTTGGGCTGCCTTCCAGCCGGCGCGCCGGCTGCGTAAGCCGGCAAGTTGACCCAGTCGCCCTCCGCGAAGACGCTCTTCACGTAGAAGTACGACCGCTGCACCATCTTCACCGACTTTATCAGCGCGATGGGGGGAAACGGATTGTCGGCCCCCGACCTCCGCACCGTGATGAACGAGCCGCACTGGGCCGGCACGCCTGTGACGTGGGTGCCAAGCTTGGTGTAGAAGAACTCCCCCCAGAGCTTGATGGTGGGGAGGACGCCGAGGAAGCCTTCGCACAAGGTGACGAAGGCAGACAGCAGCACCACCGTGTTTGGGGTGAGGTGGTGCTGCTGGAGTGTAGAAATTAAGGAAGGACCGGAAGAAGCCGCTCGCCGGCAAGCCAAGGCCGTGCAGGCAATGCGAGCGGAAGACGACCCGCTCGCCCTCCTCTGGCGCTGGCGAGATTTCTCTCTCCGGCGCGAGGCGGACCCTCACGAAGTCCTTGCCGGGCAGCCGACGCGTCTTGTGGAGGAAATCGATGTGGTCGTTGTCGGTGTCAAAACCGGCGGATCTCAGGTAGGGGGTCCCGAACTGTGCCTCTAGGCGGATGGTAACAGGAGACAAGGGACACGATGTTTTACCCAGGTTCGGGCCCTCTTGATGGAGGTAAAACCCTACGTCCTTCTTGATTAATATTGATGATATGGGTAGTATAAGAGTAGATCTACCACGAGATCAAGGAGGCTAAACCCTAGAAGCTAGCCTATGGTATGATTGTTGTTCTGTCCTACGGACTAAAACCCTCCAGTTTATATAGACACCGGAGAGGGTTAGGGTTACATAGAGTCGGTTACAATGGTAGGAGATCTACATATCCGTATCGCCAAGCTTGCCTTCCACGACAAGGAAAGTCCCTTCCGGACACGGGACGAAGTCTTCAATCTTGTATCTTGATAGTCCAGGAGTCCGGCTGAAGGTATAGTCCGGCTATCCGAACACCCCCTAATCCGGGACTCCCTTAGTATCCCCCGAACCAGGCTTCAATGACGATGAGTCCGGCGCGCAGATTGTCTTCAGCATTGCAAGGCGGGTTCTCCTCCAAATTCTGTGTACCTGTTGAATAAAGTCCGGTTTCTTGTGAGTGTTGTGATCCTTGGCTTCTACGCCCAATAATGGTCGTCTCCCACGTGTCAAACGAATACGAAAAGTCTGGGTGTTTTTACATTCACACCCCTAGCCACGTAAATGAGCCGCCTATTTAAGGGGACGTGGATTTAGATCCGAACCAGACCTTATCCCCTCCGCGAGTGTTCATCAGAGCGCATCCGACAAAGGTCCATTCCACCATGGCCAGCCATCACAACTCCTCCTCTCGCCCTTCCGGCCCTCAGCCTAGAGATTGGGAGAGATGCTCCATCCCGCATAGCGAGCTAGTGACGCTCCAGACCAAGGGATTTCTCCCCTCGCCCTATATGGTCCCGGTTTGAGCCGGTCTTGCCACCTATAATGGCGGAGAGCGCCCCTAATCCCTCCAAAGGAGAGCGGGTATGCCTTGTCCCTTATTTAATAAGAGGGCTCGGACTTCCAATCCATCCGTTTCTCCGGGGGCTCCTGGAGTTCTATGGCCTCCAGCTACACAATCTTACGCCTGCCTCCATATTGCATATCGCGGGCTTCGTAGCCCTCTGCGAGCTATTTTTTGGTGTTGAGGCTCATTTCGGGCTGTGGAAGAGGCTGTTATGCCTGGTGCCCCGTTCTCAGGAGGGGTCAATATATCAAGTGGGCGGAGCCGAAGTGTGGCGCATCGCCGGGACCGGATATTTATCCGGAACCCCAAAGAAGGCGTCCGAGAATTGGCCTTCGAAATGGTTTTATATAGAGGACGTCCCGCTGGCGGACCCTATTCGGATCGGCCTTCCTGAGTTCGACACTGCTCCCCTCAAGAAGCGCCTAAGCTGGCGTCCATGGAGCCCTCAGAGGGAAAGTGACAGGGACGTCCTTTACCTGATGGGCCGGATAAGATTATTAGCTCATTCCGGACTAACCATGATAGGAGTCATGGCCGCATGCATCATGCGGGCGGTGCAACCGCTTGAGTATACAGGCCACCCCATGTGGGACTTCAACGGGGAGGATGACGCCACCCGTCACGGTCGTAAGGGACCGGATTCGGCTGCCTCCCTGACAAAGATCTTGTCCGCTTTGTACAAGGGAGAAGAGGAGGAATTTCTCCGCGTCAACCCACAGGGCAGATTTACTATGTACAATCCTCCGAGTTGGGTAAGTGGACACTTTTACTTGCCCATCTGTTTTATATTCCCATCGTTTAAGTGTACAGTCTAACGATTTCAATGCAGGAACTGCGCCACATTGTTAAAGAAATAAACAGCCCTCCTCCACAGCCCGAGGATCCGGGACGGTCCCTCGACCCGGCCTCCCAAGATGATCCGGACTTATCTGTGGAGCTGATTGATGGATTGTTCCATCAATTGAGCAAGGACAACGCCTTGGTGGCCATTACAGCCAATTACCCAGGGCTAATCGCGGCCTCCCAGGTAACTGAGATCGAAGTCCCAGTACCCCGAAAAGGGGTCCGCCCTCTCATGTTTTCAGTTTCCTGATTACAACCGCGCTTTGCAGGGGAGGTTTTCGAGATGGGAGGCCGAACCTGCGGCGACGAGCCAACAAGGGGCTGCAGGGCCCCATGGGCAGAAAAGAGGTGCAGTCTGGACCGAGGCGTCAACGCAAAGGTATGGCGTGCCCTCTTATCCCAGGTGTTATACCTTCAAGGCATATTAATGAAGGAAATATGCCCTAGAGGCAATAATAAAGTTATTATTTATTTCCTTATATCATGATAAATGTTTATTATTCATGCTAGAATTGTATTAACTGGAAACATAATACATGTGTGAATACATAGACAAACAGAGTGTCACTAGTATGCCTCTACTTGACTAGCTCATTAATCAAAGATGGTTATGTTTCCTAGCCATGAACAAAGAGTTGTTATTTGATTAACGAGATCACATCATTAGTTGAATGATCTGATTGACATGACCCATTCCATTAGCATAGCACCCGATCGTTTAGTGTGTTGCTATTGCTTTTATCCATGACTTAGACATGTTCCTTTAACTATGAGATTATGCAACTCCCATTTACCGTAGGAACACTTTGTGTGCTACCAAACGTCACAACGTAACTGGGTGATTATAAAGGTGCTCTACAGGTGTCTCCGAAGGTACATATTGGGTTGGCGTATTTCGAGATTAGGATTTGTCACTCCGATTGTCGGAGAGGTATCTCAGGGCCTTCTCGGTAATGCACATCACATAAAGCCTTGCAAGCATTGCAACCAATGAGTTAGTTGCGAGATGATGTATTACAGAACGAGTAAAGAGACTTGCCGGTAACGAGATTGAACTAGGTATTGGATACCGACGATCGAATCTCGGGCAAGTAACATACCGATGACAAAGGGAACAACGTATGTTGTTATGCGGTCTGACCGATAAAGATCTTCGTAGAATATGTAGGAACCAATATGGGCATCCAGGTCCCGCTGTTGGTTATTGACCGGAGACGTGTCTCGGTCATGTCTACATTGTTCTCGAACCGTAGGGTCCGCACGCTTAACGTTACGATGACAGTTATTATGAGTTTATGCATTTTGATGTACCGAAGGAGTTCGGAGTCCCGGATGTGATCACGGACGTGACGAGGAGTCTCGAAATTGTCGAGACATAAAGAATTATATATTGGAAGCCTATGTTTGGACATCGGATGCATTCCAGGTGAAATCAGGATTTTACCGGAATACCGGGAGGGTTACCGGAACCCCCCCGGGAGCATAATGGGCCAACATGGGCCTTGGAGGAGAGGTGAGAGGGCTGCCCTAGGGGCTGCGCGCCTCCCCCCTTCCCCTAGTCCTATTAGGACTAGGAGAGGTGGGCGCCCCCTCTCTCTCTCTCTCTCCCTTGGAGAATCCTAGTCCAACTAGGATTGGGGGGGGGGGGAATCCTACTCCCAGAGGGAGTAGGACTCTCTGGCGCGCCAAGGCTTGGCCGGCCAGCCCCTCCCCCTTGGCTCCTTTATATACGGGGGCAGGGGGCACCCCAAAGACACACAAGTTGATCTACGGATCGTTCCTTAGCCGTGTGCGATGCCCCCTTCCACCAAATTCCACCTCGATCATATCGTTGCAGTGCTTAGGCGAAGCCCTGCGCCGGTAACACATCAAGATCGTCACCAAGCCGTCGTGCTGACGGAACTCTTCCTCGACGCTTTGCTGGATCGGAGCCCGGGGATCGTCATCGAGCTGAACGTGTGCCAAGAACTCGGAGGTGCCGGAGTAACGGTGCTGTGATCGGTTGGATCGCGAGGAGAACGTACGACTACTTCCTCTATGTTGTGTCAACGCTTCCGCTTCGGTCTACGAGGGTACGTAGACAACACTCTCCCCTCTCGTTGATATGCATCACCATGATCTTGCGTGTGCGTAGGAAATTTTTTGAAATTACTACGTTCCCCAACAGTGGTATCCGAGCCTAGGTTTTATGGTTTGATGTTATTTGCACGAGTAGAACACAAGTGAGTTGTGGACGATACAAGTCATACTGCCTACCAGCATGTCATACTTTGGTTCAGCGGTATTGTTGGACGAGACGATCCGGACCAACCTTACGCGTACGCTTACGCGAGACCGGTTCCCTCGACGTGCTTTGCACATAGATGGCTTGCGGAAGACTGTCTCTCCAACTTTAGTTGAACCGAGTGTGGCTACGCCCGGTCCTTGAGAAGGTTAAAACGGAGTCTATTTGACAAACTATCGTTGTGGTTTTGATGCGTAGGTAAGATGAGTTCTTGCTTAAAGCCCGTAGCAGCCACGTAAAACTTGCAACAACAAAGTAGAGGACGTCTAACTTGTTTTTGCAGGGCATGTTGTGATGTGATATGGTCAAGACGTGATGCTAAATTTTATTGTATGAGATGATCATGTTTTGTAACCGAGTTATCGGCAACTGGCAGGAGCCATATGGTTGTCGCTTTATTGTATGCAATGCAATCGCGATGTAATGCTTTACTTTATTACTAAGCGGTAGTGATATTCGTAGAAGCATAAGATTGGCGAGACGACAACGATGCTGCGATGAAGATCAAGGTGTCGCGCCGGTGACGATGGTGATCATGACGGTGCTTCGAAGATGGAGATCACAAGCACAAGATGATGATGGCCATATCATATCACTTATATTGATTGCATGTGATGTTTATCCTTTTATGCATCTTATCTTGCTTTGATTGACGGTAGCATTATAAGATGATCTCTCACTAAATTATCAAGAAGTGTTCTCCCTGAGTATGCACCGTTGCGAAAGTTCTTCGTGCTGAGACACCACGTGATGATCGGGTGTGATAGGCTCTACGTTCAAATACAACGGGTGCAAAACAGTTGCACACGCGGAATACTCAGGTTTAACTTGACGAGCCTAGCATATAACAGATATGGCCTCGGAACACGGAGACCGAAAGGTCGAGCGTGAATCATATAGTAGATATGATCAACATAGTGATGTTCACCATTGAAACTACTCCATCTCACGTGATGATCGGACATGGTTTAGTTGATTTGGATCACGTGATCACTTAGAGGATTAGAGGGATGTCTATCTAAGTGGGAGTTCTTAAGTAATATGATTAATTGAACTTAAATTTATCATGAACTTAGTACCTGATAGTATCTTGCTTGTCTATGTTGTGTAGATAGATGGCTCGTGCTGTTGTTCCGTTGAATTTTAATGCGTTCCTTGAGAAAGCAAAGTTGAAAGATGATGGTAGCAATTACACGGACTGGGTCCGTAACTTGAGGATTATCCTCATTGCTGCACAGAAGAATTACGTCCTGGAAGCACCGCTGGGTGCCAGGCCTGGTGCAAGAGCTACGCCAGATGTTGTGAACGTCTGGCAAAGCAAAGCTGATGACTACTCTATAGTTCAGTGTGCCATGCTTTACGGCTTAGAACCGGGACTTCAACGATGTTTTGAACACCATGGAGCATATGAGATGTTCCAGGAGTTGAAGTTAATATTTCAAGAAAATGCCCGGATTGAGAGATATGAAGTCTCCAATAAGTTCTATAGCTGTAAAATGGAGGAGAACGGTTCTGTCAGTGAGCATATACTCAGAATGTCTGGGTATAACAATCACTTGATTCAACTGGGAGTTAATCTTCCGGATGATTGCGTCATTGACAGAATTCTCCAATCACTGCCACCAAGCTACAAGAGCTTCGTGATGAACTATAATATGCAAGGGATGACCAAAACTATGCCCGAGCTCTTCGCGATGCTAAAAGCCGCGGAGGTAGAAATCAAAAACGAGCATCAAGTGTGGATGGTTAACAAAACCACTAGTTTCAAGAAAAAGGGCAAAGGGAAGAAAAAGGGGAACTTCAAAAAGAACAGCAAGCAAGTTGCTACTCAAGAGAAGAAACCCAAGTCTGGACCTAAGCCTGAAACTGAGTGCTTCTATTGCAAGCAGACTGGTCACTGGAAGCGGAACTGCCCCAAGTATTTGGCGGATAAGAAGGATGGCAAGGTTAACAAAGGTATATATGATATACATGTTATTGATGTGTACCTTACTAATTCTCGCAGTAGCACCTGGGTATTTGATACTGGTTCTGTTGCTAATATTTGCAACTCAAAACAGGGGCTACGGATTAAGCGAAGATTGGCTAAGGACGAGGTGACGATGCGCGTGGGAAATGGTTCCAAAGTCGATGTGATCGCGGTCGGCACGCTACCTCTACATCTACCTTCGGGATTAATATTAGATCTAAATAATTGTTATTTAGTACCAGCGTTGAGCATGAACATTATATCTGGATCTTGTTTGATGCGAGACGGTTATTCATTTAAATCAGAGAATAATGGTTGTTCTATTTATATGAGTAATATCTTTTATGGTCATGCGCCATTAAAGAGTGGTTTGTTCTTACTTAATCTCGATAGTAGTAATACACATATTCATAATGTTGAAGCCAAAAGATGCAGAGTTGATAATGATAGTGCAACTTATTTGTGGCACTGCCGTTTAGGTCATATCGGTGTAAAGCGCATGAAGAAACTCCATACTGATGGACTTTTGGAGTCACTTGATTATGAATCACTTGGCACTTGCGAACCGTGCCTTATGGGCAAGATGACTAAAACACCGTTCTCCGGTACTGTGGAGAGAGCAACAGATTTATTGGAAATCATACATACTGATGTATGTGGTCCAATGAATGTTGAGGCTCATGGCGGATATCGTTATTTTCTCACCTTCACTGATGATTTAAGCAGATATGGGTATATCTACTTAATGAAACACAAGTCTGAAACATTTGAAAAGTTCAAAGAATTTCAGAGTGAAGTGGAAAATCATCGTAACAAGAAAATAAAGTTTCTACGATCTGATCGTGGAGGAGAATATTTGAGTTACAAGTTTGGTCTACATTTGAAACAATGCGGAATAGTTTCGCAACTCACGCCACCCGGAACACCACAACGTAATGGTGTGTCCGAACGTCGTAATCGTACTTTACTGGATATGGTGCGATCTTGTCGGGACCCCGATCCTAAGTCACACCGATCTAGCATGTAACACCTCATATTACTTTGCGGCCTCACGCACGGTATTCCCACGGGTGCCACCTTACCTGGCCCGGGACCGTTTGCGCCTTTTGGCTCACGTATATGATAGTGTCGCTAGCATCCATATGACAGAGAACCCGGGCCGACATGGCTAGTCGTGAACCCAAGGCGGCGCCAACCTATGAGGACAGGCATACATGAATCACATCGAGCATGTCGGTCATCAACGTATTTATCCGGGCTGTAGCACTGGGCTAACAGGACTCCGGTAACCCGGGCTGTAGCAGGCTAGGCAGGACTCCGGTTAACACCGCGTGACATTTCCCCGAAGGGACAGACACAGGAACGACGTGAAACACATGCCGGCCAGTCAAGTGTTCCGAGCAGTAGTGCTGGGCTAGCAGGACTCCGGTGAACCGGGCTGTAGCGGACTACTATCGCTCAGAAGCACTAGACTTACATTTCCCCATATGAAAGGCTGCCAAGGATAAACAACTAGATAGTCGGATCCCACACATAGCAATACACGTTACACGTACGCATAACATGCAAGTATGTGCTGTACAACATGGCATCACAACATAACGCAAACTCATATAGATAATGGCCCAGAAGAGCCACATAGCATTAAATACAAACAGGGGTCACATGACCCATCATTCAGAGCATACAAGCAACAAGCGGAAGCATTACATGTCTGAGTACAGACAACTACAAAAGAAGAAGGCTGAAAAGCCTGACTATCTACAACCTCCGATCAAGATCGTAGCTGAGGTACAAGCTACCTATCGAAGTCCAAGCGGAACTACTAGTGAGACAGATGTCTCATCTGCAAAACATAAATAAAGCAAACGTGAGTACAAAGGTACTCAGCAAGACTTACATCAGATCCTATCATACATGCATTAGTATCAAGGAGGTAATGTGGGGTTTAGTTGCAGCAAGCCAGCTTTGACTCTGTGGCTATCCTGTTCTACGACTGTTGGTAACTCTTTTGAAAAGGCGCACACGAGTCCACTAATCACCACATCAATACACTACTATGGATTCATCCCCGTCTCACTACGAGAAGGCCATCCATAGCACTCACACTTATCTTGAGCATTTTAGGGTATCCACTTCAAGTTGTCTATGTACCACGTAAGCATCCAAGAAGTCCATAACCGAGGACGCGGCTATTCGAATAGATCATGATAACCCTGCAGGGGTGTACTTCTTCACACACGCTCTCACCACTTATCACCATGTACACGTCATGTATCTCGGCAACCTTCAAGCGGAAGCCTGGCGAGGGTGTCGGCCACGACCTGACTAACCACACAAGACTCTAGTCCAGGTTTATCGCCTATTCGGGTTCCATCCGCGAGGAGATCCGGCCGGGGTGTCGCTCACGGCCCCAAACGATGTGTACAGGGTTCCCGAGCCCACCATCCGGGTGCCACTCGGTACACCGGGCCACGTGTGCCTAGTCTGTCCCAAGCCCACCTGGCCGGGTGCCACTTGGTAGACTACTAACACTACCTACAAACACCAGAAACTATTTACAACTCCTGGACAGAGATCAAGTGAATTAATAAGTCGAGAGGGGCACTTAAGCATCCCAATGCGTGGTAGTAGCTAGTCATTGGACAACATACACAGAACTCAGTGCTTAAGGACGGTTCCAATGAGACAACCCACCATGTACTCCTACATGGCCTCTCACCGCTACCTTTACCAAAACGTGTTCACACACTTAACTCTCAGCATCAGAACATATCATATCACTCCAATCCATTCCCAATGAACCAGACCTGACACAACTCTAAGCAATAGCAGGCATGGCATGGTAGAAGCACAACATGGCTCAACCAACTCCTACACATGCTAGTGGGTTTCAACTATTTACTGTGGCAATGACAGGTCATGCAGAGGATTGGGTTCAACTACCGCAGCATAAAGTAGCAGTTGATTCGTTGTTGTCCTAATGCAATAAAAGAGAGCAGGAGCGAGAGAGGGATCATATCGGAATGAACAAGGGGGTTTGCTTGCCTGGTAGATCAACAGGGGGGGCACTGCTTCACAGACAGGTACTCTGGAACGGTCTCCGGAGCAGGACCTATCGAGAAGGAACGGTGCCAACAATCAATACACAAGCATATGCAACAATATGATGCATGAACATGGCATGGAGATGTGATGCTGTTTGACCTAATGCAACTAGCATTCAAACTGAATGAAGTCCATTTGAACCAAAGGTTCAAATGCAACTCCTAATTAAGCTCTTATAAATGCCATTTATATGATTTCACCTATTCAGCAGGTATAAGTTATTTTGTCATGCATGAAACTGGTACAGATGGATAGATTGCATTTTTCTGATAATTTTTCATATATAGATCATTTCAATCTGAGCTACGGTTGAAAAGATATGAATTTTTGAAGTTTTGAATATTTTCTGGAATTTCCTGTTTAAAATTAAATCCAGAAAATGAGATATTGCGTCAGCATGACGTCATGACTGCGTCAGCAGGTCAACGGAGCTGACCCGGTCAAACCTGACGTGTGGGGTCCACACGTCAGTGACAGGGGGTTGAACAGGGGTTAGTTAAACTTAATTAAAAAGGTTAGTGGCGCTGGGGCCCACTGTCAGTGTCAGGGGTTAGCAAAAATGGTGATTAGCCTTAAGCTAATCACCTGGCCGGTCGGGCCCGCATGTCAGGCCGGCGAGGTCGTCGCCGGCGACCTCTGGACACGGCGGCGTCCACGCTGCAGGGCACGGGGGCGGCGGCTGGGAGCACCGGGGCGTAGCCCGTGCTCTCGCGCATCCAGTGGGGTAGGTAGGAGGAGGGGGGGTGGCCAGAGCTCGCCGGAGCGGAGCTCAGGGCGGCGGCCGGAGTCGGGCGCGGTGGAAACGGCGGCTACGGTGGCCAAACGAACACAGGAGCTAGGGGAAGAGGAAGAGGAGCTCACAGCGGGGTCAGAGGCGGTCTCAGCGAGCTCGGGGAGGCGGAGATGGCGGCAAATCAACGGCGGCGATCACCGGACAGAGGCGGGGACGATGGCGACGATGGCGGCTCCACAGGGCGTCTGGGCTCGATTCCCTCAGCTGGGAGAGGCGGCGCTCGACGGCGGTGCTGGTGGACACGACAGAGGGCGGAGGGGATGGCCTTGGCCGCGGCGAACGGCGTCGGTGGCGACGAGCGCGTTCGGACGCGAGCGAGGGAGAGATCCAGGGGAGGAGTGAGAGCGAGGGAGAGGGAGAGAGGTGCGGGCGTCGCGTGGCGGCGTGCGGGACGTCCAGGCGTCGGGGGAGGGAAGCCAGGCAGGCTGGTGGCGTGGCGGCACGGCCGTGCGCGCGCGCCAGCCACACGCCCTCCTGCCCACTGGCAGGAGGTTGAAGACGGTGGGGGCGCCTGATGGGCTGGGCCAACAGTGTTGGGCCGGCCACTTGGGCTACAGGCGCGCCAGGTAAGTTACAGGTAAGTTTCTGTTCTTTATATTTTCTGTTTTCTAATTTCTGACATTTGTTTTGATTTAGTAAAAATACTAAACCATTTTATTTAATTATGCCAATTTTTGCAGGGGCCAATGGTATTATTCCAGAGCTCCTCAATTACTGGCACAATTTTTGGATATATAAAATATATATATCATTGATATATCCAATGCAAATAATTATTGCATTAATTCCAAATGCCAAAATAAATGTTTATGAGCTCCTAAAAATATTGGTTTGATTTTTACCTCTGTCCAATATTTTTAGAGAGTAACATGAACATTTCCTTGGACCTTTTTGGAGCACTTTTTATCTGGGTCATTTCCAGAAATGATTTCTGAGGGTTTTACAAATCCCCAATTCAAATTTAAATGAGATGTAAACATGATGCACACATGACTAGCTAGCCTTGAGCATACCAGAACTAGGGATGTGACAACTCGCCCCCACTCGAAAGAATCTCGTCCCGAGATTCAGGGGTCGACGGGAAGAAAGTGGGGTACTCCAGTCGAAGACGATCTTCACGCTCCCAGGTAGCTTCTATCTCGGAATGATGAGACCACTGAACTTTGAGAAACTTGATGTTCTGACGTCGAGTGACACGCTCTGCTTGATCAAGAATGCGAACAGGGTACTCTCGATATGTGAGGTTATCTTGGAGATCAAGCGTTTCGTGGTCCACTCCGCGGATGGGATCCGAGAAGCAACGCCTGAGTTGAGAGACGTGGAAGACATCATGTACTCGAGAAAGGTGTGGCGGTAGTTCCAACTGGTAGGCAACCTCTCCTCGTTTAGCGAGAATGCGAAAAGGACCAATGTAACGAGGAGCCAACTTGCCCTTGATACCGAATCGATGGGTACCCTTCAAAGGAGTAACCCGAAGGTAAGCCTTGTCGCCAACTTCATAAGCCACTTCCTTATGACGACGGTCATACTGGCTCTTTTGACGAGATTGGGCTGTTTTCAAATTCTCACGAATGATGCGAACTTGCTCTTCTGCCTCCTGGATCATATCCGGTCCAAAGAATTGTCTTTCACCGGTTTCTGACCAGTTCAAGGGTGTTCGACATCTTCGTCCATATAGAATCTCAAAAGGAGCTTTCTTGAGACTGGATTGGTAGCTATTGTTATAAGCAAACTCGGCGAAAGGAAGACACTTCTCCCAATCCATACCGAATGAGATAACGCAAGCTCTAAGCATGTCTTTGAGAATTTGGTTGACCCTTTCCACCTGACCACTTGATTGAGGGTGGAAAGCGGTACTGAAGGAAAGATGGGTGCCCATGGCAGTTTGGAAACTCTCCCAAAAATGAGAAGTGAAAAGACTACCACGGTCTGAATTGATTTCTAGTGGAACACCATGAAGTGAAACTATTCGAGAAATATATAAGTCAGCGAGCTGACTAGCGGTGATACTCTCTCGAACAGGTAGGAAGTGAGCCACTTTGGAAAGACGATCAATGACTACAAAGATAGCGTTATTCCCTTTCTTGGTCCTGGGAAAGTCGGTGATGAAATCCATACCAACTTTATCCCATTTCCATTCAGGAATGGCTAAAGGCTGAAGGGTGCCAGCAGGCCTTTGATGCTCTGCCTTAACGCGACGACAAACGTCACAGTTAGCAATGAACTCAGCGATTTCTCTCTTCATCCTAGTCCACCAGAACCTCTGGCGTAGGTCCTGATACATCTTAGTACTACCGGGATGAATCGTGAGAGGGGATTCATGCGCCTCCTTAAGGATCAACTGTCGAAGATGTTGCTTCTTGGGAACCACCAAACGATTCTCAAAGAGAACAACACCTCGATCATCCATAGAGAAACATCCACCAACTCCCTTCTTAATGTTTCTCTTGATGCGGATAACACAACTATCAAACTTCTGGTCAGAAATGATCTGATCTTCAAGGGTAGGTTTCGCCACCAAGGTAGAAAGGAATCCGTGAGGAGCAATGTGAAGGTTAAGCTTACAGAATTCCTCATGGAGAGGTGGTTGGCCCTGCTGCAACATAAGATTGTTGCAATAGGACTTACGACTTAGCGCATCAGCCATGACATTGCCCTTGCCTGGGGTGTAAGTAATCCCTAAGTCGTAATCTGAGATCAACTCCAACCAACGTCTTTGCCTAAGGTTCAAATCTGGTTGGGTGAAGATATACTTGAGACTCTGGTGATCGGTGTATATCTCGCAACGTTTACCAAGAAGGTAATGTCGCCATGTCTTAAGTGCATAGACTACGGCTGCAAGCTCTAGATCATGTGTAGGATAATTATCCTCATGTGGATGCAACTGTCGAGATGCATAGGCAATCACATGACGATCCTGCATAAGAATGCAACCTAGTCCCTGTCGTGAGGCATCACAGTAGATAACAAAGTCCTTAGTGAAATCCGGTGGCACAAGTATGGGAGCAGAAGTCAGGCGTCTTTTCAGTTCCTGAAAACTGTACTCACACTGTGGGGACCACTCAAACTTTTTATCTTTCTTGAGAAGTTCCGTGAGGGGTTTGGCTACTTTGGAGAAGTTTTCAACAAAGCGGCGACAATAGCTGGCTAGACCAAGGAAACTCCTAACTTGTTTAACTGTTTTAGGTGGAGTCCAATCAAGAACGGCCTGAACTCTTTCAGGATTGACAGCAATGCCCTTACCAGAGATCACGTGGCCTAGGTAGGTCACTTCTGGCAACCAAAATTCGCACTTGGAGAACTTGGCATAAAGGCGGTGCTCTCTGAGTTTTCTAGCACAAGTCTAAGATGTTCGGCATGCTCTTCCTCGTTCTTCGAGTAAATAAGGATATCATCGAGGTAAACCACGACGAACTTATCTAAATACTCCATGAAGATCGAGTTCATCAAGCGGGAGAAGGTAGCTGGAGCATTGGTTAGACCAAAGGACATGACGGTGTACTCGTACTGGCCATAACGAGTGACAAAAGCCGTCTTAGGAATGTCCCCGTTCCTGATCTTGATTTGGTGGTAGCCTAACCTCAAATCCATCTTGGAAAAGACTGAGGATCCAGCGAGCTGATCATACAGGTCGTTGATCCTGGGAAGCGGATACTTGTTCTTTATCGTGACCAAATTAACGGGACGATAATCTACAACCATCCGGTCTGTACCATCCTTCTTCTTGACGAAAAGGACGGGGCAAGCCCAGGGCGAAGAACTAGGACGGATGAAACCCTTTTGCAAGGACTCATCGAGTTGTTTCTTAAGCTCGGCTAGTTCTAAGGGTGCCATCTTGTAAGGTCTCCTAGAAATTGGGGCGGTTCCTGGGATAAGATCTATGACAAATTCTACATCTCTGTCAGGTGGAACACCTGGCAGTTCTTCTGGAAAGACATCCGGAAAGTCACGGACTATCGGGATATCTTCAAGGTCTGGAAGAGGGCTGGCATTAAGAGAATAGAGTTGACGCTTGGCAACTCTAGTAGAGACAGTGACTATCTTGCCAGATGGGTGTGTAAGCTGAACAGACCTGGTGTAACAATCAATCTTGGCATAATGAGCTTTCATCCAGTCCATACCCAAGATGATGTTAATATCTGTAGACTTGAGGGCTATAAGTGATGCAAGGAATACAAGTCTATCGACAAGGATTTCATTACCATGGCTTATTCTGGTAGTTTGCCATCTAGACCCTGGAGTTTGGATTTCAAGTGGAGTTGGCATATCACAAAATGACATGTCGTGCAAACGAGCATAGCCTTCAGAGATGAAGGAGTGAGATGCTCCGGTATCGAATAGAACCGAAGCTGGATGGCAATTGACAAGGAGTGTACCAAGAACGACATCTGGATCATCATGAGCGTCTTCGGCTGAGACGTGATGCACACGTCCACGTTCAGTGGGAGCTGACTTGACATTAAACATCTTGCGTGATGGCTTATCACGGCCAACAGACTTCTCGGGCTGGGGTGGAGCATAACCGGCTTGAGAGCAGTCACGTGCATAGTGTCCTGGCTCTCCGCATGTGAAGCAAGTCCCTGAGGTTGGACGTGGACCTGCATTGACAAGCGGTCTGCCAATAGGTCTGGGTGGAGCATGTAACTGAACTGGGTGAGGTGCCACATAGGATGGCTTTGGTGTGTAACCGGGTGGAAGGGCGGAGTTCGGAATCCAAATCCGGCGCTTCTGCGAACTAGAACCGGAGGAGGAAACCAAATCACGGGTGTGCTTACGAGACTCCTCGTAAGTGAGCTGGGCTGTCTCTGCATTAATGGCCTTGTTCACAAGAGCCTGGAATGTATTGCAATGGTGCAAGTGGAGATCACGGCGCAACTTGGGGTTGAGACCCTTCCGGAACCTAGCTTGCTTCTTGGCGTCTGTGGACACTTCTTTTGTAGCATAGCGGGCGAGATTCTCAAACTCTCTACTGTAAGCATCAACAGCCAACTTACCCTGGGTGAAACTACAGAACTCTTCTCTCTTGCGATCGATGAGGGCTTCAGGAATGTGATGCTCTCGAAAAGCCTCAGTGAAATCTCTCCAGGTAGGAATCTGACCAGCTGGAAGCATAGCCTCATAGTTCTGCCACCAAAGACTAGCAGGACCTTCCAGATGGTATGCAGCATAGATGACCTTGTCACCTTCAGCTACGTTCGCAGAACGCAGCTTGTGTGTGATACTACGAAGCCAGTCATCTGCATCGAGTGGCTCAATAGCATGATGAAAAGTGGGTGGGTGCAAGCGAATGAAGTCATGAATGGTTGCAGACCCTTTGAACTGAGGTGTGGTGTTCTCCTCGATACATGCCAACAAGCGGTTGGTCTCACGCTTGTTCATCTCAACCTCTAACATGAACTTTGCCAACGAAGACTGATCGGGAGGATCCTCATCCCTACCATCTCCGTGGTTCTGGCTACGAGCAACAGAACTTTGTTTAACTGATGACATCCTGAAGAACGAAACCAAGGAAAACAAGGATGGATTCAGCATCAACTATAGGATGCAGAAGGTAGCACAAGAATTTAGTATTTCTCGAACTCCTAGGACAATTCCGGCAGCATAACGGCAGTAAAATGCTCAATATGAGACATTCTGCAAAAGACGGGGTAGCACCATAATCAGCATCATCACACAAGGTTCTGAATATTACTAAACAGACTACACCGGAGGTACTTGAACTGGGATATGACTCTCATCAACCAATCCTAAGAGACTACGGAGTAGTAACACGTGATCCTGATAGATAGAAGAGGAAGCCTAGTTCCTTAACCCCATTGGAAAGATAGGATGACTCAGATCAGAAGGGCATGAGATATAAGGAGTAAAAAGAGCCTTACGTTCCCTTCCACAATCAATTCCCTTATATAACTAAAGAATTTCTAGACTCAACTTCGAGCAGGTTGGCTTGGAAATCCTACAGGCAGTCAGGCTCTGATACCAACGCTGTCGGGACCCCGATCCTAAGTCACACCGATCTAGCATGTAACACCTCATATTACTTTGCGGCCTCACGCACGGTATTCCCACGGGTGCCACCTTACCTGGCCCGGGACCGTTTGCGCCTTTTGGCTCACGTATATGATAGTGTCGCTAGCATCCATATGACAGAGAACCCGGGCCGACATGGCTAGTCGTGAACCCAAGGCGGCGCCAACCTATGAGGACAGGCATACATGAATCACATCGAGCATGTCGGTCATCAACGTATTTATCCGGGCTGTAGCACTGGGCTAACAGGACTCCGGTAACCCGGGCTGTAGCAGGCTAGGCAGGACTCCGGATAACACCGCGTGACATTTCCCCGAAGGGACAGACACAGGAACGACGTGAAACACATGCCGGCCAGTCAAGTGTTCCGAGCAGTAGTGATGCTGTTTGACCTATCGAGAAGGAACGGTGCCAACAATCAATACACAAGCATATGCAACAATATGATGCATGAACATGGCATGGAGATGTGATGCTGTTTGACCTAATGCAACTAGCATTCAAACTGAATGAAGTCCATTTGAACCAAAGGTTCAAATGCAACTCCTAATTAAGCTCTTATAAATGCCATTTATATGATTTCACCTATTCAGCAGGTATAAGTTATTTTGTCATGCATGAAACTGGTACAGATGGATAGATTGCATTTTTCTGATAATTTTTCATATATAGATCATTTCAATCTGAGCTACGGTTGAAAAGATATGAATTTTTGAAGTTTTGAATATTTTCTGGAATTTCCTGTTTAAAATTAAATCCAGAAAATGAGATATTGCGTCAGCATGACGTCATGACTGCGTCAGCAGGTCAACGGAGCTGACCCGGTCAAACCTGACGTGTGGGGTCCACACGTCAGTGACAGGGGGTTGAACAGGGGTTAGTTAAACTTAATTAAAAAGGTTAGTGGCGCTGGGGCCCACTGTCAGTGTCAGGGGTTAGCAAAAATGGTGATTAGCCTTAAGCTAATCACCTGGCCGGTCGGGCCCGCATGTCAGGCCGGCGAGGTCGTCGCCGGCGACCTCTGGACACGGCGGCGTCCACGCTGCAGGGCACGGGGGCGGCGGCTGGGAGCACCGGGGCGTAGCCCGTGCTCTCGCGCATCCAGTGGGGTAGGTAGGAGGAGGGGGGGGTGGCCGGAGCTCGCCGGAGCGGAGCTCAGGGCGGCGGCCGGAGTCGGGCGCGGTGGAAACGGCGGCTACGGCGGCCAAACGAACACAGGAGCTAGGGGAAGAGGAAGAGGAGCTCACAGCGGGGTCAGAGGCGGTCTCAGCGAGCTCGGGGAGGCGGAGATGGCGGCAAATCAACGGCGGCGATCACCGGACAAAGGCGGGGACGATGGCGGCTCCACAGGGCGTCTGGGCTCGATTCCCTCAGCTGGGAGAGGCGGCGCTCGACGGCGGTGCTGGTGGACACGACAGAGGGCGGAGGGGATGGCCTTGGCCGCGGCGAACGGCGTCGGTGGCGACGAGCGCGTTCGGACGCGAGCGAGGGAGAGATCCAGGGGAGGAGGGAGAGCGAGGGAGAGGGAGAGAGGTGCGGGCGTCGCGTGGCGGCGTGCGGGACGTCCAGGCGTCGGGGGAGGGAAGCCAGGCAGGCTGGTGGCGTGGCGGCACGGCCGTGTGCGCGCGCCAGCCACACGCCCTCCTGCCCACTGGCAGGAGGTTGAAGACGGTGGGGGCGCCTGCTGGGCTGGGCCAACAGTGTTGGGCCGGCCACTTGGGCTACAGGCGCGCCAGGTAAGTTACAGGTAAGTTTCTGTTCTTTATATTTTCTGTTTTCTAATTTCTGACATTTGTTTTGATTTAGTAAAAATACTAAACCATTTTATTTAATTATGCCAATTTTTGCAGGGGCCAATGGTATTATTCCAGAGCTCCTCAATTACTGGCACAATTTTTGGATATATAAAATATATATATCATTGATATATCCAATGCAAATAATTATTGCATTAATTCCAAATGCCAAAATAAATGTTTATGAGCTCCTAAAAATATTGGTTTGATTTTTACCTCTGTCCAATATTTTTAGAGAGTAACATGAACATTTCCTTGGACCTTTTTGGAGCACTTTTTATCTGGGTCATTTCCAGAAATGATTTCTGAGGGTTTTACAAATCCCCAATTCAAATTTAAATGAGATGTAAACATGATGCACACATGACTAGCTAGCCTTGAGCATACCGGAACTAGGGATGTGACAGATCTATGATGTCTCTTACCGATTTACCGCTATCTTTTTGGGGTTATGCTCTAGAGACGGCCGCATTCACGTTAAATAGGGCACCATCAAAATCCGTTGAGACGACGCCTTATGAACTGTGGTTTGGCAAGAAACCAAAGTTGTCGTTTCTTAAAGTTTGGGGCTGCGATGCTTATGTGAAAAAGCTTCAACCTGATAAGCTCGAACCCAAATCGGAGAAATGTGTCTTCATAGGATACCCAAAGGAGACTATTGGGTATACCTTCTATCACAGATCCGAAGGCAAAAATTTTGTTGCTAAAGTCGGAAACTTTCTAGAGAAGGAGTTTCTCTCGAAAGAAGTGAGTGGGAGGAAAGTAGAACTTGATGAGATAACAGTATCTGCTCCCTTAATTGAGAAGTAGTACATCACAGAAATCTGTTTCTGTGACACCTACATCAAATAGGGAGGAAGCTAATGATAATGATCATGAAACTTCAGATCAAGTTTCTACTGAACTTCGTAGATCAACCAGAGTAAGATCCGCACCAGAGTGGTACGGTAATCCTATTTTGGAAGTCATGTTACTAGACCATGATGAACCTACGAACTATGAAGAAGCGATGGTGAGCCCAGATTCCGCAAAGTGGCTTCAGGCCATGAAATCTGAGATGGGATCCATGTATGATAACAAAGTGTGGACTTTGGTTGACTTGCCCGATGATCGGCAAGCAATAGAGAATAAATGGATTTTTAAGAAGAAGACTGACGCTGATGGTAATGTTACTGTCTATAAAGCTCGACTTGTTGCAAAAGGTTTTCGACAAGTTCAAGGGATTGACTACGATGAGACTTTCTCACCCGTAGCGATGCTTAAGTCTGTCCGAATCATGTTAGCAGTTGCCGCATTTTATGATTATGAAATTTGGCAAATGGATGTCAAAACTGCATTCCTGAATGGATTTCTGGAAGAAGAGTTGTATATGATGCAACCAGAAGGTTTTGTCGATCCGAAGGGAGCTAACAAAGTGTGCAAGCTCCAGCGATCCATTTATGGACTGGTGCAAGCCCCTCGGAGTTGGAATAAACGCTTTGATAGTGTGATCAAAGCATTTGGTTTTATACAGACTTTTGGAGAAGCCTGTATTTACAAGAAAGTGAGTGGGAGCTCTGTAGCATTTCTGATATTATATGTGGATGACATATTACTGATCAGAAATAATATAGAATTTCTGGATAGCATAAAGGGATACTTGAATAAGAGTTTTTCAATGAAAGACCTCGGTGAAGCTGCTTACATATTGGGCATTAAGATCTATAGAGATAGATCAAGACGCTTAATAGGACTTTCACAAAGCACATACCTTGACAAAGTTTTGAAAAAGTTCAAAATGGATCAGGCAAAGAAAGGGTTCTTGCCTGTGGCACAAGGTGTGAAGTTGAGTAAGACTCAATGCCCGACCACCGCAGAAGATAGAGAAAAAATGAAAAATGTTCCCTATGCTTCAGCCATAGGCTCTATCATGTATGCAATGCTGTGTACCAGACCTGATGTGTGCCTTGCTGTAAGTTTAGCAGGCAGGTACCAAAGTAATCCAGGAGTGGATCACTGGACAGCGGTCAAGAACATCCTTAAGTACTTGAGAAGGACTAAGGATATGTTTCTCATTTATGGAGGTGACAAAGAGCTCGTCATAAAACGTTACGTCGATGCAAGCTTTGACACTGATCCGGACGATTCCAAATCGCAAACCGGATACGTATTTACATTAAACGGTGGAGCTGTCAGTTGGTGCAGTTCTAAACAAAGCGTCGTGGCGGGATCTACATGTGAAGCTGAGTACATAGCCGCTTCGGAAGCAGCTAATGAAGGAGTCTGGATGAAGGAGTTCATATCCGATCTAGGTGTTGTACCTAGCGTATCGGGTCCAATGAAAATCTTTTGTGACAATACTGGTGCAATTACCTTGGCAAAGGAATCCAGATTTCACAAAAGAACCAAACACATCAAAAGACGCTTCAACTCCATCCGGGATTTGGTCCAGGTGGGAGACATAGAGATATGCAAGATACATACGGATCTGAATGTTGCAGACCCGTTGACTAAGCCTCTTCCACGAGCAAAACATGATCAGCACCAAAACTCCATGGGTGTTAGAATCATTACTTTGTAATCTAGATTATTGACTCTAGTGCAAGTGGGAGACTGAAGGAAATATGCCCTAGAGGCAATAATAAAGTTATTATTTATTTCCTTATATCATGATAAATGTTTATTATTCATGCTAGAATTGTATTAACTGGAAACATAATACATGTGTGAATACATAGACAAACAGAGTGTCACTAGTATGCCTCTACTTGACTAGCTCATTAATCAAAGATGGTTATGTTTCCTAGCCATGAACAGAGAGTTGTTATTTGATTAACGAGATCACATCATTAGTTGAATGATCTGATTGACATGACCCATTCCATTAGCATAGCACCCGATCGTTTAGTGTGTTGCTATTGCTTTTATCCATGACTTATACATGTTCCTTTAACTATGAGATTATGCAACTCCCATTTACCGTAGGAACACTTTGTGTGCTACCAAACGTCACAACGTAACTGGGTGATTATAAAGGTGCTCTACAGGTGTCTCCGAAGGTACATATTGGGTTGGCGTATTTCGAGATTAGGATTTGTCACTCCGATTGTCGGAGAGGTATCTCAGGGCCTTCTCGGTAATGCACATCACATAAAGCCTTGCAAGCATTGCAACCAATGAGTTAGTTGCGAGATGATGTATTACAGAACGAGTAAAGAGACTTGCCGGTAACAAGATTGAACTAGGTATTGGATACCGACGATCGAATCTCGGGCAAGTAACATACCGATGACAAAGGGAACAACATATGTTGTTATGCGGTCTGACCGATAAAGATCTTCGTAGAATATGTAGGAACCAATATGGGCATCCAGGTCCCGCTGTTGGTTATTGACCGGAGACGTGTCTCGGTCATGTCTACATTGTTCTCGAACCGTAGGGTCCGCACGCTTAACGTTACGATGACAGTTATTATGAGTTTATGCATTTTGATGTACCGAAGGAGTTCGGAGTCCCGGATGTGATCACGGACGTGACGAGGAGTCTCGAAATGGTCGAGACATAAATAATTATATATTGGAAGCCTATGTTTGGACATCGGATGCATTCCAGGTGAAATCAGGATTTTACCGGAATACCGGGAGGGTTACCGGAACCCCCCGGGAGCATAATGGGCCAACATGGGCCTTGGAGGAGAGGTGAGAGGGCTGCAATAGGGGCTGCGCGCCTCCCCCCTTCCCCTAGTCCTATTAGGACTAGGAGAGGTGGGCGCCCCCCCTCTCTCTCTCTCCCCCTTGGAGAATCCTAGTCCAACTAGGATTGGGGGGGGGGGGGGAATCCTACTCCCAGAGGGAGTAGGACTCTCTGGCGCGCCAAGGCTTGGCTGGCCAGCCCCTCCCCCTTGGCTCCTTTATATACGGGGGCAGGGGGCACCCCAAAGACACACAAGTTGATCTACGAATCGTTCCTTAGCCGTGTGCGGTGCCCCCTTCCACCAAATTCCACCTCGATCATATCGTTGCAGTGCTTAGGCGAAGCCCTGCGCCGGTAACACATCAAGATCGTCACCACGCCGTCGTGCTGACGGAACTCTTCCTCGACGCTTTGCTGGATCGGAGCCCGGGGATCGTCATCGAGCTGAACGTGTGCCAAGAACTCGGAGGTGCCGGAGTAACGGTGTTGTGATCGGTTGGATCGCGAGGAGAACGTACGACTACTTCCTCTACGTTGTGTCAACGCTTCCGATTCGGTCTACGAGGGTACGTAGACAACACTCTCCCCTCTCGTTGCTATGCATCACCATGATCTTGCGTGTGCGTAGGAAATTTTTTGAAATTACTACGTTCCCCAACAATTAACACTCGTGCTCTCTTTAGGACAAAGAGACCTCGCCGGCCTATATCCGGAGAGGCTGCCAATCGTGCCTCCACCAGCCAGGCTCGAAAGCCTGGTCTGGAGGTGGAGGCGAACACAAGGCGTGCACCGGACGATCCTCCGACGGAGGATGCGGACAGGTTGTCTGCCACTAATTCAGAGGTGGAGAGTGCCCTGAACCACAGGCGTCGCCGGACACTTCTCCGTGACGCTTGTTTCTCCCCAGAGGCGTTGGATGCCTTCAATTCGGGAGATGCGTACCTCCGTGCCGCTTAAAATGGTCTAGCCAGAGCCACGGAGCAATATGTAGAAGACATA
The DNA here is from genome assembly GCA_032464435.1 of Aegilops umbellulata. Classification (NCBI taxonomy): domain Eukaryota; kingdom Viridiplantae; phylum Streptophyta; class Magnoliopsida; order Poales; family Poaceae; genus Aegilops; species Aegilops umbellulata. Next base: position 595,928,353 of record CP136058.1, on the reverse strand, counting down.
AGGGTGAGAAATTTTAATGGTTATATATATCAGTAGCCCCCGAGACTTGAAGCAGTTAAAAGAACTGATTTAAGGATCATTTAATAATGCAGGGTCTTGCGGAAAAGAATACCCAACTGTCCCAGGAGCTAGAAGAGTGCAAATCCCAACTTGAGGCCGCACTAGCCACGACAGGGGAGCCCAAGGAGACCCCACTTGGTAATATATACTTTCAATATATAAGTATTTTTTGAAGTGCGACGTGTGTGCAAATCTGACAAACGAAATTGCAGACGGCGCCGGATTAGATCCGAAAAGGCAACAACTCCTACGCCAGTTAAAGGCTGGTGAGAGCATGCTGACAAGGGTGAGGCGAGAGAAGAATGATCGCCAAGATGCCAACACCAAGCTGGGCATTGAACTGAAAGATGTCCGTGCCCAGCTGTCAGACACCGTGAAGGAGAATCAGTAGCTTCGACGCGGCATATTTAGTAAGTGCTTGAGCGAACCTTTGAAAAAAGTTCGGCGAAGAAGTTGACTAACAGAGTAATGTCTGTAGGTGTGATAACAGGTCGTCCTGCAGAGGAGATGCCCGGTTCTATGGGTGACCTTCTTCCCGAGCTCTTGCAACTGCACGAGCGAGTTCGGCAGGTGATGCAAGGCGTCGCCCAGGCCTTAGAGAGCTTGCAGAGAAGCTGAAGGGAGCACGGCGGTGCTTCCGATTGTGGAAGATATTGGCCTACCGTCAAGGCGCTAGGGAGGCCTGGGCCATGGTGAAGACGCGGTACACGAAGGCTGACCCCAACCACATGGCCGAGGTCGGACCTGTGGGGCCCGATGGGAAGGAGATCCCTGTAAGCTTAGTATACGGCCAAGTAGAATTGGCCGCGAAGTATTCCCAGCAGGACTGTAAACTAGACAGCCTTTTAGATGGTATTGAAGAGGAATACAATCAGTCAAAATGACTATGTAATTTTCATTGACATTTGAAATGCCTTCTAGCCGGATTGTAGATCGTTTGTCATGGTCGACCTTTTCGCTTCAACCTCGGGACCTGACGGTCCGGAGTGTGTCCGAATACCCTTGCGGTTATATAAGAACCGGGGTGTGCATGGAGACCAGGCGTAGGGGTCATTAGTGCTTGAACAGACAAGTGCCCAACTAGTTATGTTATATTACATGGTTAGTAAGAAACATCTTCCAGGGAGAATAGTTCTGTTAAGGGTTCCTTTCCCTAGGAGGCATGCCCTAAAGTGCATGTCTGTTATGCGAAAAAGACGCAGGAAAAAGCATCTGGGGGCGCATAAATAAATAAGTGAAAAGATCATCTTTTAGGTCACCGACCGAATATTCCCTTAAGAGCGCTAGCTTTCGGCTTCACCCAGTCTAAGGTACACATCCGGCTGACCCGGCAGTAACAATCGCAGAGGTGCTCCCTTTACGACCTAGCCGAACAATCGGGAACGTAGGGGTAAGCACAAGAGCCAGGCAACCCAGCTTGGCCAAAACTGAAGTCATATCGATGCATATAATGGTGAAATAAAAGGTACATGCGGAAGTGTAACACATGCATTGGGCATAAAAGCCCGTATAAATAAGCTTCTGTTAAAAGAAGCCCCCAGGTTTAATGAGTGCGAATAGCACGTCATTTGATGAGCCTTTAAAGGCTATAAGAGAAAGGGAGGGGAGAAGGAGAGAAGTGTAAGACAGACAGTATGTAAAAACTGGACAGAGGAAGGATACGAACACAGAGTCAGGCGCTAGGCATAGAATCTTCGGAGACGGGCTGCGTTCCATGGGTTCGGCTCGAGTCGGTTATCCGATGCGTCTCGCAGGCGGTACGCTCCACCAGTCAGGACTTGGTCAATTATGAAGGGACCCTCCCACTTGGACTTGAGTTTGTCCTTTTTCTTGTCCGGTAGGCATAGAACTAATTCACCAACATTTTAATTTCTGGCCCGTACTTCTCTGCTTTGGTATCTTCGAGCCTGCTGCTGATAGAATGCGGAACGGGCTTTTGCCACGTCATGCTCCTCCTCCAATGCGTCCAAACTGTCATGTCGATCGAGCTCGGCTTCTCTTTCTTCATACATGGGCACTCGAGGTGAGTCATGAATTATGTCGCAAGGCAAAACTGCCTCTGCGCCGTGCACCATGAAGAATGGTGTGTATCCGGTGGTGCGATTCGGCGTGGTCCGCAGCCCCCAGAGTACGGAGTCGAGCTCCTCTACCCAGTGCATGTTAGATTCCTTGAGGGACCGCACTAGTCTGGGTTTGATGCCGCTCATGATAAGACCATTTGCTCGTTCGACCTGGCCATTAGTTTGTGGGTGATAGACGGAAGCATAATCGAGCTTGATGCCCATGTTTTTGCACCAGAGTTTTACCTCGTCGGCCGTAAAGTTCGTGCCATTGTCAGTGATGATGCCGTGGGGGACGCCGTAACAGTGTACAACCCCGGATATAAAGTCTATCACCGGTCTGGATTCGGCCCTCTTAACAGGCTTGGCTTCTATCCATTTGGTGAACTTATCCACCATGACCAGTAAGTATTTTTTTCTTGTGGGTTCGGCCTTTAAGGGGTCCAACCATGTCAAGCCCCCAGACCGCGAAGGGGCAAGATATGGGGATAGTTTGGAGGGCGGTGGGTGGCATATGGCTTTGGTTTGCAAAAAGCTAGCAACCGACGCATCGTTGGACTAAGTCCTGAGAGTCTGCCCGGGCCGTCGGCCAATAAAAGCCTGTACGGAAAGCTTTGCTTACGAGGGACCGAGCTACAGTGTGATGGCCACCTAGTCCGGCATGAATTTCGGCCAGCAGGTTCCACCCTTCCTCTTCGGAGATGCACCTTTGAAGGACTCCGGTAGTGCTTTTCTTATAAAGCTCTCCCTCATGTACTTTGTAGGCTTTAGATCGCCGCACTATGCAGCGTGCCTCGTTTTGGTCCTCTGGGAGGTCCTTCCTAGTAAGGTAAGCTAGGAATGGTTGTGTCCACGGGGCGATGACGGCCATTATTGCGTGGGCTGAAGGTGTGATTTCATTGGCAGAGCCTCCAATTATGTCAGATTGTTCGGTGTCGGGCAGTGCGGTTGGTTCCGGGCTGTTATTGTTCGGTTCCCCTTCCCATACTACGGATGGCTTGAACAACATTTCCAAGAAGATGTTGGGGGGACTACATCGCATTTTGCGCCGATGCATGCCAGGACATCTGCCGCCTGATTATTTTCCCGGGCTATATGGTGAAATTCAAGCCCTTCGAACCGAGCTGACATTTTTAAGATGGCGTTGCGGTAAGCTGCCATTTTTGGATCCTTGGCATCGAAGTCTCCATTTATTTGGGATATCGTGAGGTTCGAATCCCCGTGCACCTCTAGGCGTTGAATGCCCATGGATACTGCCATCCGGAGGCCATGTAAAAGGGCCTCATATTCGGCTGCATTGTTGGAGTCTGTGTACATAATCTGGAGTACATATTGAACTGTGTCTCCTGTGGAGGACGTCAAAATGACGCCAGCCCCTAGACCGTCCAACGCCTTGGAGGTGTCGAAATCATGATCCAATTTGAATATGTGATGTACTCTTTAGGGAGTTCGGCCTCCGTCCATTGTGCGACGAAGTCGGCCAAAACTTGCGACTTGATAGCTCGTCGTGGCTTATAGGTTATGTCGAACGGGAGGAGCTCAATGGCCCATTTTGCAATCCGGCCCGTTGCGTCACGGTTGTTTATAATGTCGTTAAGTGGTACTTCCGAGGCTACTGTTATTGAACACTCTTGAAAGTAGTGTCGCAACTTCCGGGATGCCATGAATACCGCATATGCAATCTTTTGATAATGTGGGTACCGTGATTTGCATGGAGTGAGGACAGTGGACACATAATAGACCGGCTTTTAAAGGGGGAATTTGTGTCCGTCCGTTTCTCATTCGACGACGAGCACTGCGCTTACGACCTGATGTGTTGCTGCAATGTACAATAGCATTGGTTCGCCGATGTTTGGCGCGGCCAGGACTTGGTTTGTTGCCAATATGGCTTTTATTTCGTCGAGTCCGGCCGTGGCCGCATCCGTCCACTCGAAGTGTTCGGTGCGCCGAAGGAGGCGGTAGAGGGGTAGTGCCTTTTCTCCCAAGCGGGAGATGAAGGGGCTTAGAGCCGCCACGCATCCGGTTAATTTTTGTATTTGTTTGAGGCCCTTTGGGATGTCCAATTGTGACAGAGCTCGGATCTTGGCTGGATTTGCTTCAATTCCTCTATCGGATACAATGAAGCCCAAGAGCTTTCTGACTGGAACGCCGAAAATGCATTTTTCCGGGTTGAGCTTGTTGTCGTATGTTCGGAGGTTATCAAATGTGAGCCTCAAGTCGTCTACCAGAGATTTGACATGTCTTGTTTTGACGACCACATCATCTACATATGCCTCCACTGTTTTGCCAATCTCGTTTGCCAGACATGTCTGAATCATGCGCTGATACGTTGCGCCGGCGTTCTTGAGCCCGAAGGGCATTGTGTTGAAGCAGAATGGGTTGTCTGGTGTGATGAATGCCGTTGCGGCTTGGTCTCACTCTGCCATCTTAATTTGATGGTAGCCGGAATATGCGTCGAGGAAACACAACGAATCGTGTCCTACGGTAGCATCGATAATTTGATTGATGCGGGGGTGGCGGAAGGGATCCTTTGAACAAGCCTTGTTAAGGACTTTAAAATCAACACACAGGCGCCCGGATTTGTCCTTCTTTGGTACCATCACCAGGTTTGCTAGCCAGTCCGGATGTTTTATATCTCTAATGAATCCGACCTCCAACAGCTTGGCTAGCTCCTCTCCCATGGCCTGTCTCTTAGGTTCAGAAAAACGCCGAAGGGCTTGTTTGGTAGGTTTGAATCCTTTTAGGATATTTAAGCTGTGCTCGGCCAGCCTGCGTGGGATTCCTGGCATGTCTGAAGGGTGCCAGGCAAAGATGTCCCAGTTTTCACGTAGGAATTCTCGTAGTGCGGCGTCTACATCAGGGTTTAATTATGCCCCGATAGAAGCTGTTTTATTGGGGTCCGTTGGATGGACCTAGAATTTGACTATTTCGTCCGCTGGTTTAAAGGAGGTGGACTTGGATCTTTTATCGAGTATCACATCGTCTCTCAATGAAAGCACCAATGTCGGTGTCAAAACTGGCGGATCTCGGGTAGGGGGTCCCGAACTGTGTGTCTAGGCGGATGGTAACAGGAGACAAGGGACACGATGTTTTACCTAGGTTCGGGCCCTCTTGATGGAGGTAAAACCCTATGTCCTACTTGATTAATATTGATGATATGGGTAGTACAAGAGTAGATCTACCACGAGATCAAGGAGGCTAAACCCTAGAAGCTAGCCTATGGTATGATTGTTGTTTTGTCCTACGGACTAAAACCCTCCGGTTTATATAGACACCGGAGAGGGTTAGGGTTACATAGAGTCGGTTACAATGGTAGGAGATCTACATATCCGTATCACCAAGCTTGTCTTCCACGCCAAGGAAAGTCCATTCCGGACACGGGACGAAGTCTTCAATCTTGTATCTTCATAGTCCAGGAGTCCGGCTGAAGGTATAGTCCGGCTATCCGAACACCCCCTAATCCGGGACTCCCTCAGTCGTCGTGAACTTCGGAGCCGTCCCACGCTCCGGAGCGCACTGCGAGGGGCGTGACAGTGGAAGAAGAGCTCATTGGGAACGAATTACCGCGACGCTTAGTGTAGCTTGGGGCGTAGCGGCAAGAGGAAGAAGAAAGAGGAGGCAGTGAGGAGGAGGGGCGCACGTGCTCCGCCGCTCCCCTTCCTCCGCCTACTTATAGGCCTATGGGCTGCGAAGCCGAGGGGGCGGACGTGGAATTTACTGCGCCCACTACCCCACGCCCCCACATTTATCGCACGAGTTACTGCATGCAGTAACTCCGCGGGAACCTCAACCGCCCACCTCGGCCGCAGCGGATCCGCTCGCATGTCGAGGCATGGTAGTGGCGGGCCCCGCCTGCAGGCGTGTCCTGTCGCGCGCGTGGGTGGGCAGACTGGCCCGACCGCCCACTACCACGTGACAGGCCCAAAGCGGGCGATGGCCTGGAAGCTTAGCTAGCACGCCACTTGGATCCCGCCGAGGCGTTTGAAAGTTTTGGACAAGTCAGATTGGGCGAGTCCGACTCCAACCAGTCGGCCCGGCAGAAGACGGACGAGGCTCCACCTCAAACACTGGGAGAAGGAAACTGCCGAGGCTCCTTGACCAATCACCCGCGGCACCTCACCAGCTTCGGGGACTACTATCGGAGTAATGGGCCACGGGTAGGCTAACCCGAAGCCCAAAACCTTTCAAGACATCAAGGCTGACTGCGCCCCTCAAGACGACAAGATGAAGAGCCGCATCCTGGAGGCCGGCTGAAGGAATAGCCGGCTGCCCATAAACGGTCGAGTCCTGGAGGTAAGGCCAAGTCAAGCCGACTCCTATCGGGCGGCTTCTAGAGAAGCCGGCCCCGAGGAGTCGGCCCGCGGCGCCCGCAAAGCCCATGCCCTCGCCAGAGGGGACGGGACGGGGAATGGCTACAGTGTAGCCCATCCCCTTCCCCTGTCCAGGCAAGTGTGACCACAGAGCACCGTACCAGCGGAGATCTCCGCCCGGCGCAGCACTGTTGCCACGCCATCCCTGACATCATCACGAGCAGGCGGACTCCTGTTCCCACAACGGCCTGTTTGTACGGCCCAAGGACGATGGGCCCCACCAGTCAGCGAGAGTCCAGAAGACGGCGAGAGCCCTACCAGTCGGAACCGAGGGAGGTCGACCCCTACGAGTCGGCCCGCCCCTTCCTCGGGACCCATGCGCCATTAACCAGACGAGACAGAGAGTGGCTACAGTAATCGCTCGCCAGGCAGCAGAGCTGTAGCTATGACCCCCTGACCAAGCCTGCGTCATTAGAGACACGACAACAGTGATCAGCTGCCGACAAGACCCGGGAGCGGCGGGTACGGCCTGTCGGCCCCATACCCAACCAGTTGGCGGGGCCCACCAGGCGGCGGGCCCCAGCAGTCGGCGGAGAAGCCGGCGGCCGAAGAGGCTGACGGCCGGGCCCTACACCCGGCCGGATATACCAATGTACCCCTGGGGGGTAGGCCTATATAAACCCCCCAGGGCACCCATGCAAAGGGTTCCCAACCTGTTAGAACTAGACCAGATCGTAGAGGAAGGAGAGAGCTAGCTTTGCCTTCTCCTACCTCTAGCATACAGCTCAAGGAGCACCCGTGTATTCACTTGTGCCTTAGTTATCATGCAAAGACCCCGCAGAGCAGGACTAGGGGTGTTATCTCCAAGGAGAGCCCCGAACCTGGGTAAAATACGTCGGCTTTCGTGTCTACGCCTCATCCCGCTCCCATGCACCGGCGACGTTCTACTCGCTCCCACCATGATAAGCCATCCTTTGCCATATGTCGCACCCAACCCCCGACAAAATTTAGTAGACAACATCATGAAGAAGAATTGCCTAGTAAGGATGAAATTATTGGTCTTGCTTCTATTGCCGTACCTCCTAGTGATCCTTTAGAACAATATTTGCTAGACCATGAAAATGATATGTTTATGAATGAAAGAAGGGAAATAGATGAAGTATTCTTTAAACGGGAACCTATTCTGAAACACAATTTGCCTGTTGAAATCCTAGGGGATCCCCCTCCACCCAAGGGTGATCCCGTGTTTGAGCTTAAACCATTGCCTCATACTCTTAAATATGCTTATCTTGATGAAAGCAAGATATATCCTATTATTATGAGTGCTAACCTTTCAGAGCATGAAGAAGAGAGATTATTGAAAACTCTGAAGAAGCACCGTGCTGCTATTGGATATACTCTTGATGATCTTAAGGGCATTAGTCCCACTCTATGTCAACATAAAATAAATTTAGAAGAAGATGCCAAACCAGTTCGTGATCATCAACGAAGGCTAAATCCTAAGATGAAGGAAGTGGTAAGAAAAGAAATACTAAAGCTCCTTGAGGCAGGTATAATTTATCCCATTGCTGATAGTCAGTGGGTAAGTCATGTCCATTGTGTCCCTAAGAAGGGAGGTATTACTGTTGTTCCTAATGATAAAGATGAATTGATTCCGCAAAGAATTATTACAGGTTATAGGATGGTAATTGATTTCCGCAAATTAAATAAAGCCACTAAGAAAGATCATTACCCCTCACCTTTTATCGATCAAATGTTAGAAAGATTATGTAAACATACACATTATTGCTTTCTAGATGGTTATTCCGGTTTCTCTCAAATACCTGTGTCAGCTAAGGACCAATCAAAGACTACATTCACCTGCCCTTTTGGTACTTTTGCTTATAGACGTATGCCTTTTGGTTTATGTAATGCACGTGCTACCTTTCAAAGATGCATGATGGCTATATTCTCTGACTTTTGTGAAAAGATTCATGAGGTCTTCATGGACGACTTTTCCGTCTATGGATCCTCTTTTGATGATTGCTTGAGCAACCTTGATCGAGTTTTGCAGAGATGTGAAGAAACTATTCTTGTCTTGAATTGGGAAAAGTGCCACTTTATGGTTAACGAAGGTATTGTCTTGTGGCATAAAGTTTATGAAAGGGGTATTGAAGTTGATAAGGCCAAGGTTGATGCTATTGGAAAGATGCCATGTCCCAAGGACATCAAAGGTACAAGAAGTTTTCTTGGTCACGCCGGACTTTATAGGAGGTTCATTAAGGACTTCTCAAAAATTTCTCGGCCTCTGACTAATTTATTACAAAAAGATATACCATTTGTCTTTGATGATGATTGTGTAGAAGCATTTGAAATACTTAAGAAAGCATTGATCTCTGCACCTATTTTTCAGCCACCTGATTGGAATTTTCCCTTTGAAATTATGTGTGATGCTAGTGACTATGCTGTAGGTGCTGTTCTAGGGCAGAGAGTTGATAAGAAATTAAATGTTATCCATTATGCTAGTAAGACTCTAGACAATGCTCAAAGAAATTATGCTACTATTGAAAAGGAATTCTTAGCAGTTGTATTTGCTTGTGATAAGTTCAGACCCTATATTTTTGATTCTAAAGTAACTCTTCACACTGATCATGCTACTATTCAATATCATATGGAAAAGAAAGATGCTAAACCTAGACTTATTAGATGGGTTCTCTTGCTACAAGAATTTGATTTGCATATTGTTGATAGAAAAGGAGCTGAAAACCCCGTTGCAGACAACTTGTCTAGGTTAGAAAATGTTCTTGATGACCCACTACCTATTGATCATAGCTTTCCTGATGAGCAATTAAATGTCATAAGTACTTCTCGTAGTACTCCTTGGTATGTTGATTATGCTAATTACATCGTTGCTAAATTTATACCACCTAGTTTCAAATACCAACAAAAGAAAAAAAAATTCTATGATTTAAGACATTACTTCTGGGATCACCCACATCTTTATAAACAAGGAGTAGATGGTGTTATTAGATGTTGTGTACCTGAGCATGAATAGGAACAAATCCTACGCAAGTGTCACTCCGAAGCTTATGGAGGACACCACGCTGGAGATAGAACTGCACATAAGGTATTGCAATCCGGTTTTTATTGGCCTACTCTCTTCAAGGATGCCTGTAAGTTTGTCTTATCTTGTGATGAATGACAAAGGATTGGTAATATCAGTAGACGTCAAGAAATGCCTATGAATTATTCACTTGTTATTGAACCATTTGATGTTTCAGGCTTTGATTATATGGGACCTTTTCCTGCCTCTATTGGATATACACATATTTTAGTTGCTGTTGATTATGTTACTAAGTGGGTAGAAGCTATTCCAACTAGTAGTGTTGATCATAACACTTCTATTAAAATGCTTAAAGAAGTTATTTTTCCGAGGTTTGGAGTCCCTAGATATTTAATGACTGATGGTGGTTCACACTTTATTCATGGTGTTTTCTGAAAAATGCTTGCTAAATATGATGTTAATCATAGAATTGCATCTCCATATCACCCACAGTCTAGTGGTCAAGTAGAATTGAGTAATAGAGAGCTCAAATTAATTTTACAAAAGAGTGTCAATAGGTCTAGAAAGAATTGGTCCAAGAAACTTGATGATGCATTATGGGCCTATAGAACTGCATATAAAAATCCTATGGGTATGTCTCCGTATAAAATGGTTTACGGAAAAGCATGTCACTTACCTCTCGAACTAGAACATAAGGCATATTGGGCTATTAAAGATCTCAACTATGATTTCAAACATGCCGGTGAGAAGAGGTTATTTGATATTTAAAATGCCAAGTTGTTTAAAGAAATGTTAAAAGATGGCATGACAAAAGGATACAAAAGCGTGAGTTTAATGTAGGTGATTATGTATTGCTATACAACTCTCGTTTAAGATTTTTTGCAGGAAAACTTCTCTGTAAATCGGAAGGCCCCTACGTTATCGAGGAGGTCTATCGTTCCGGTGCCATAAAAATCAACAACTTCGAAGGCAAAAATCCGAAGGTGGTAAACGGTCAGAGAATCAAACACTATATCTCAGGTAATCATATAAATGTTGAAACCAATGTTATTGAAACTGTGACCCCGGAGGAATACATAAGGGACACTTTCCGGAACGTTTCAGACTCCGAAAAGGAGTAGGTATGTGGTACGGTAAGTAAACCGACTCCAAAACATTTTTAAGGCAATATTTAGAAAAATAGAAAAATATGTAGCAGTCCGGGAAGGACACGAGGGCCCCACGAGGGTGGAGGGTGCGCCCTACCCCCTTGGGCGCGCACCCTACCTCATGGGCACCTCGTGTGCCTTCCAGACTCCGTTTTCTTGCATGATACGTATTTTGGTCGGTAAAAATTCATTATATATTCTCCCAAAGGTTTTGACACCTGTAAATATCCTCTATTCTTGTTTCGAGCTGTTTTTCTGACAGATCTAGATTATCATGACGTCCCCAAGTGCCTCCAAGGACAGGTTCTTCGAGAAGGTCATCAACCCTTACCTCGCGGAGGTGCTGCGACACCATCAAACCATCAAACCAACAAACCATTGAGATGGGTTGCTACACATCCGCGATGTTGAGGGACCGAAGGGGACCAGAAGCATGGAGACGAGGCTCGAAGTAGTGGAGCAACAAGTTTTCAAGTGTCAGGGGATGGTGGAACGTGGCCTCAACTCCAACCACATGATGATCGCGGAGTTCACTAGCAACCACAAGCTGGAGGCTGACAACATCGGGGAGGCCATCTTCAAGCTTCATGAGAAGATCGAGCACCTTCAAGCCCAAATCTATGACCTACAAAACCAAAACTGTGAGTATCAATATAGATTCAAAAGGATGAGTTTGTCTGCAGATTTGAGGATCTCGGAGACTCAATCATCCTTCTATGATGGTGAGCCTATGCCTTGCAAGATGGAAGATAAGCCTGCAACATCAACAACACCTCCACCTTCTTCAACAACAACAAAGAAGGAGACATAATCACATGGGTATGGGCACTCCCCTTGGCAACTGCCAAGCTTGGGGGAGGTGCCCCGGTATCGTATCACAACTACCTCTCCTATCTTTACCGTTTTTCTTAGTTCGATCCTATTAGTAGTATCTTGATCTAGTACAATAAAGTTTATGGCATGGTCTAGTTTTGAATATTGCTTTATGATCTCTCTATGTAATCGAGTCCGTGAGCTATATAATAAAGATTAGTGTTGAGTCAAGGGCTTGATTGTTTTTGCCATGATCTTGTGTGAATAAAAGAAAAGAGAAAAGAATAAAAAGAAACAAAGAGTTCATATCGATCTTATTGAGAGAAATGACTTCACATAGAAAGAGTATGATGATTAAAAGTTGTTGGGAGTTGGCAAACATAGCTTTGGTCATCTTTGCAATTAATAGGAAGTAATAAGGAAAGAGAGGTTTCACATATAAATATATTATCATGGACATCTTTTATGATTGGGAGCACTCATTAAAATATGACATGCTAAAGAGTTGACGTTGGACAAGGAAGGCAACGTAATGGGTTATGTTTTCTTATATCTGAGATAAAGTATATTGTCATGGATCATCCAACATGTTGAGCTTGCCTTTCCCCCTCATGCTAGCCAAATTCTCAGCACCAAGTAGAGATACTACTTGTGCTTCCAAAAACCCTTAAACCAGTTTTTCCATGAGAGTCCACCATATCTACCTATGGATTGAGTAAGATCCTTCAAGTAAGTTGTCATCGGTGCAAGCAATAAATATTAGTCTCTAAATATGTATGATTGATTGGTGTGCGGGAAATAAGCTTTATACGATCTTGTTATGTGAAAGAAATAAAAGCGACAGATTGCATAATAAGGTTCATATCACAAGTGGCAATATAAATTGACGTTCTTTCGCATTGAGATTTTGTGCATCCAGCCATAAAAGCGCATGGCAACCTCTGCTTCCGTCTGCGAAGGGCCTATCTGTTACTATTATCCTCTACCTTATGCAAGAGTCATGGTGATCTTCACCTTTCCTTTTTACATTTTTATCCTTTGGCAAGCACAGTGTGTCGGAAATATCCTAATGGATATATCTAATTGGATGTAGGGGAGCATGAACTATTATTGTTGACATTACCCTTGAGGTAAAAGGTTGGGAGGCGAAACTATAAGCCCCTATCTTTCTCTGTGTCCGTCTAAAACTCCATAACCACAAGTATCGCCTAAGTGTTAGCAATTATGAACGACTAAATGACAGTTGAGTATGTGGACTTGCTAAAAATCTCTGACATAGACTCTTCCTGATGTTATGATAAATTGCAATTGCTTCAATGACTCAGATTATAGTTTGTTAGTTCTCAATAAAGTTTCAGATTCGTACGTTTGCATTGTGAATAGATTATTACTTGAGCATAAGAAATCATATGACAATATTCATCTATGTTGCTGTTATGAGATTAATCATGATGCCTTCATGTCCGTATTTTATTTTTATCGACACCTCTACCTCTAAACACGGGGACATATTTATCCTTATCAGCTTTCGCTTGAGGACAAGGGAGGTCTAAGCTTGGGGGAGTTGATACGTCAATTTTGCATCATGCTTTTATATCGATATTTATTGCATTATGGGCTGTTACTACATGTTATGTCACAATACTTATGCCTATTGTCTCTTGTTTTTAGAAAGTTTTGATAAGGAGGGAGAATGCCGGCGGCTGGAATTCTGGGCTGGAAAAGGAGCAAATATTAGAGACCTATTCTGCACAAATCCAAAAGTCCTGAAACTCCACGAAAGTTATTTTTGGAAATAATAAAAAATATTGAGCGGAAGAAGTACGTCAGAGGGGCCCCACCTGACCACAAGGGTGGGGGCATGCCCTACCCCCTGGGTGCGTCCCCTGCCTCGTGGGCCCCCTGTTGGCACTCCGGTGGCCATCTTCTGCTATATGAGGTCTTTCATCGAGGAAAAAATCATAAGCAACCTTTCGGGACGAGACTCCGCTGCCACGAGGCGGAACCTTGGTGGAACCAATCTAGGGCTCCGGCAGAGCTGTTATGCTTGGGACACTTCCCTCTGGGAGGGGGAAATCATCACCATCGTCATCACCAATGCTCCTCTAATCAGGAGAGGGCAATCTCCAACAACATCTTCACCAGCACCATCTCCTCTCAAGCCCTAGTTCATCTTTTGTATCCAATTCTTGTCTCCAAGTCCGGGATTGGTACTAGTAGGTTGCTAGTAGTGTTGATTACTCCTTGTAGTTGATGCTAGTTGGTTTATTTGGTGGAAGATCATATGTTCAGATCCTATATGCATATTAATACCCCTCTGATTATGAACATGAATATGCTTTGTGAGTAGTTAAGTTTGTTCCTGAGGACATGGGAGAAGTCTCGCTATTAGTAGTCATGTGAATTTGGTATTCGTTCGATATTTTGATGAGATGTATGTTGTCTAGCCTCTAGTGGTGTTATGTGAACGTCGACTACATAACACTTCACCATTATTTGGGCCTAGAGGAAGGCAATGGGAAGTAATAAGTAGATGATGGGTTGCTAGAGTGACAGAATCTTAAATCCTAGTTTATGCGTTGCTTCGTAAGGGGCTGATTTGGATCCACATGTTTCATGCTATGGTTAGTGAAAGTGCAACTATCCCTAGGTGGTTTTGGTAATTCATAACAACATATAACTCACTGAGCTAATGCAATTCCAAGATGTTTATTTCAGGAAAGCTCAATGATTGGCATGGCATGGATAATGAAAGTGGATCCCTCAAAATGCTAAGGACAAAGGATTGGCTCAAGGTCAAAAGCTCAAGACTCTTCATTTTATATTTTAGAGATCCAAGATCACATTGAGTCTTTAGGAAAAGCCAATACTATCAAGGAGGGATGAGGTGTTGCTTAATGAGCCTCTTGCTTCATGTTCTTAGTGATATGCTCCAAAACCCTCAGCTACTTTCCCATATCCACATATGACCTAAACCCAAAGACAAACTCGGACCTACTGATTCTTTCGACCCGGCGCCACCGAGTTTCACATGTCATAGCCACTGCCAAACCCTAAGCAAATCGGTTCTACCGATAGGGATCTCGGTCTCACCGAGATGGGATTGCAATTTCTCTGTTTCCTTTTCGTAACTTTTCGGTCTCACCGAAAGAGCGAATCGGTCCCACCGAGATTGCAATGTAAACTCTCTGTTTCCTTTTTGTAACATTTCGGTCTCACCGGAAGAGCAAATCGGTCCCACCGAGTTTACCTGACCAACTCTCTGGTTAGCTTATTACCAAATCGGTCTCACCGAGTTTGTGTAATCGGTCTCACCGAGATTACGTTATGCCCTAACCCTAACCATATTGGTCCTACCGAGTTGCATGTCAGTCCCACCGAAAATCACTAACCGTCACTAGGTTTACTAAATCGGTCCAACCGAGTTTGTTGATTCGGTCCCACCGAGATTGGTAAATTGTGTGTAACGGTTAGATTTTGTGTGGAGGCTATATATACCCCTCCACCTCCTCTTCATTCGTGGAGAGAGCCATCAGAACACATCTACACTTCCAATTCATATGTTCTAAGAGAGAACCACCTACCCTTGTGTTGAGCTCAAGATATTCCATTCCTACCATATGAATCTTGATCTCTAGCCTTCCCCAAGTTGCTTTCCACTCAAATCTTCTTTCCATCAGATCCAAATCCTATGAGAGAGAGTTGAGTGTTGGGGAGACTATCATTTGAAGCAAAAGAGCTAGGAGTTCATCATCAACACACCATTTGTTACTTCTTGGAGAGTGGTCTCTCCTAGATTGGATAGGTGTCACTTGGGAGCCTCCGACAAGATTGTGGAGTTGAACCAAGGAGTTTGTAAGGGCAAGGAGATCGCCTACTTCGTGAAGATCTACCGCTAGTGAGGCAAGTCCTTCGTGGGCGACGGCCATGGTGGGATAGACAAGGTTGCTTCTTCGTGGACCCTTCGTGGGTGGAGCCCTCCGTGGACTCGCGCAACCGTTACCCTTTGTGGGTTGAAGTCTCCATCAACGTGGATGTAGGATAGCACCACCTATCCGGACCACACCAAAAACATCCGTGTCTCCAATTGCATTTGAATTCTCCAAACCCTTCCCTTTACATTCTTGCAAGTTGCATGCTTTACTTTCCGCTGCCTATACACTCTTTGCATGCTTGCTTGAATTGTGTGATGATTGCTTGACTTGTCCTAAAGTAGCTAAAATCTGCCAAACTCTAAAATTGGGAAAAGGTTAAGTTTTTATTGGTCAAGTAGTCTAATCACCCCCCTCTAGACATACTTCAAGGTCCTACAAGTGGTATCAGAGCTTTGGTCTCCATTTGCTTTGATTTCCATAGCTTTTGGTGGTCATAGCCTTGGTTTCACAACCTAGGAGAGTATGGCGCCTAGCGAGGGAAATTATCACCGTAGAGGTACTTACTTTGATGGTACTAATTTTGCTAGTTGGAAGCATAAGATGAAAATGCATATTCTCGGACATAACCCTGCCTTTTGGGCTATTGTGTGTGTTGGTTTGCAAGGTGACTTCTTTGATGGGAAAGAACCAAACCGTGAAGCTACCGCGGAAGAGTTGAAGATGCTGCAATACAACGCTCAAGCTTGTGATATTCTCTTCAACGGGTTGTGCCCCGAAGAATTCAACAAAATCAGCCTTCTTGAGAATGCAAAGGAAATTTGGGATACTTTGATTGATATGCACGAAGGTACCGACTCCTTCAAGGAATCCAAATTGGATGTGCTTCAAAGTCAACTTGACAAGTTCAAAATGAAGGATGGTGAAGGTGTCGCTGAAATGTACTCTAGGCTTGCTCTCATCACAAATGGGATTGCCGGCTTAGGGAGTGAAGAGATGACCGATAGATTCATCATCAAGAAGATCCTAAGAGCCTTGGATGGAAAATATGATACCGTGTGCACATTGATCCAAATGATGCCCAATTACAAAGATCTCAAGCCAATGGAGGTCATTAGAAGAATTGTTGCTCATGAGATGTCACTCAAGGATAAAGAGGAACTTCACAACAAATCAAGTGGTGCTTACAAAGCCTCATGTGAAGCCCCCACATCATCAAGTGAGAAACAAACCTTCAATGAAGAATTGAGCTTAATGGTGAAGAACTTCAACAAGTTCTACAAGACTAGAAGAAAATATAGAATCTCCAAGTCAAGGTCCTACAATGACAAAAGATCTTCTAGTCGAGAGCGAAACTGCTACAATTGTGGAAGACCCGGACACTAATCCAATGAGTGTACGACTCCCTACAAGAGAAGAGAAGATTCTCCAAAAAGAAGAAGCAAAAGAGAAGAATCACCACCAAGAGAGAGAAGGAGTAGAGATGATCGTTATGAACGAAGATACTCACGGAGAAGCAAGGATTCGGAAAGAAAGGAAAAGTCATCAAGGAGCTACACAAAAAGAATACATCAAGCTCATGTTGGTGAATGGGTATCCGGCTCCGACTCCGACAACCACTCCGAGAGAAGTTATCACTCTGATTCTGAATATACTCAAGATGAAGGTGTTGCCGGTCTAGCACTTGTGTCAACCGACTCCTACGACATATTTGACTCACCAAATGAAGGAGTTGGAAGATGCTTCATGGCCAAAGGTCCTAAGGTAACAAACCCCGAGTATGTTGATTTCAATAGTGATGAGGATGACTTGTTAGGTGATGATGATTTACTTGTTGACAACTCTAGTGATGAATACTATGAGGAAACGTCAATTAATCATGCTAATCAAGATAAAACGAATGACAATGATAAGGAGAAGATTGAGGCTCTAACTAAAGAACTAAACACTCTTAAGTTAGCTCATGAAACTATCTTCGAAGATCATCAAGAACTTTTAAGAGCTCATGAGAAGTTACGCTTTGAAAAGCTCAATCTTGAGCAAGAGCATGAGTTTTTAAAGGCAATCAATGATGATCTCCGCAATAAAAGTTCTTCTTACATTGCCAAGCGTTTACTCTTATCCACTTACATGCCTCAAGTCAAATCTAGTAACAATAATGTCACAGCCCTAGAGTTTGCTTGTAACTTGTGGCATTGCATCTATGCATCATGTTTAAATTTCAGGAAATTTGAAATGGGGATTGATCCAAACCCTAGCACCAGATCAAATCAAACTAGGTCCAAATAAAATATTTTCACAATGACCCAGAATGCCCTTTGGAAATGTTCATGACTTCTGATAAAGGTGAAAACCTCTACCAAAAGTGGTGAACATATTTATAGATCATTCCTGGATTTTTTAGTTAAATCTTAAAGTATTTGAATTTGGGCATTTAAACACTATAAATAATTTAAATGCTCAAATAATGCTGAAATTAAATGTGGGCCACTAGAATAATCCATAGAGTGTCCACAAATTATTGCAGCATTTTACAATGTGCTTTAGCATTTTTAATAAAGCCAAACAGTTGCAGAAAATTAGAAAACAGAAACAAAATAGGGAAAACCAGAGAGAGGAGGCTTACCTGGCCTCACCTGTCGCAGCCCAGCTTGCCAGCCCACCTGGCCGGCCCAGCCCAGCGCCACTGCCAGTCATCGCCTACCTCTGCCAGTAGGCAGAGGAGGGACACCGCGACGCCGCCGAGCTCGCCACGCCGAGTCTCCGGCCATCTAATGGTCTGGCCGTCATGCCCAGCTTCCTCCCCGCGCCGCGTAGAGCACGTACGTGCCCCGCGTGAGCCACCACGACCGTCACAACGACAACCCCGAGCTCACCCGAGCTCCGGCGACCGCCAAGGTTGATGCCGGCGACGACTCCGGCCACCCCAGGCCCAACCACCTACACCACTCGACGCGGACGAGTGCCCGCGTCACGTAGATGCCCTCCGCCGGCCATTTGGTCGCCGGAGGAGGAAACCCGCACCCCTACGCCATCCCTGGCCTTGCTGGCGACGAGCCGTTGACCGAGTCCGGCGGGTTTGACCCCGCTTGACCGGGGTTTGACTTCCCCCCTGACTCACTGACGTGTGGGCCCAGGCCACTAACTAAACTGCTGACACATGGGACCCACTGGTCAGTTTGACCTGGGCTACCCCGTTGACTCGCTTACGTAATGCTGACGTAGTGCTGACGCAGTAATGCATTTTCTGGAATTAGTTTATTTCTAACTAATTAGAAAATCCAGAAAATTGCCTAAACTTCTAAAATTCATAGAAAATCAACCGTAGCTCCAAATGCAAAGATTTATATATGAAAAATTATCAGAAAAGTTCAAGGAATCTGTTTATGGCATTTGCATGCATGTTTGAACAACCCAGGGTTGCTGTACAGGGCAATTTGCATAATTGACATTTAAATAAGCACATATGGAGTTTGAATTTGAACCCTTGGTTCAAACCAACTTCATTTAATATGGTTGCTAGTTGCATTAGCTCAATCAACAGCATATTGCCATGACATTATCATGCATCATAATTGTTGCATTGCATTGATTGCGTTCGTCTTTGTTTGCCGGTATTTGTCCCCTCTCAGTAGACGACGTTCCGACGATTATTCGATGACACCGATGAAGAACTACATTATCTTTAGAAGTGCCAGGTGTCGCGACCGGTTTTCCGGGTATTAATTTCCAGAAAATGGCCGTCGTGCTCATCAGCCCCAGGATTACTGTTAGCTGATGAGGCCTCAACTTGATACAGAAATTCCAAGCAAAAAATAGAATATGTAGTACAAGACCATTCTGGCCTGTGAGTACAACAATTGGTTTCTAGTGGTTGATGGCGGAAGCGGTTTGTGGATCATCAGTGTCTATGGAACTCCATTTCCCATAGGAACAGCTGACCAGGCTAATCTCCTATCTTCGCGGGGCTGCTATCGCCGTTGCATAGGTGCCGGGGTTGTCATCGCAATGCTCCTCTCCATGCAAGAATCTGGCCAAGACAATAGCCAGGGACAAGCCAGTGAGTACTTTGAATGTACTCGCAAACATTAAGAAGATGGGTATAATAAATGATAATCATGCACTGAAACATTCTACGATCACATCACCAGTTATAAATAAACATCTTCTATGCATGTATGCATGTTATTTATGTGCAACATGAATAAGCGATAATGGAGTGGGAATAAATAATTGCCGCAGTCGGGTGTCTGTGCGACGTCACATCAAGGGCTTGTAAAGTAAATAAATAACAAGCAATGCCACAGTCGGGTGTCTCAGCGACACCACATAAAGGGCTTATAAAGTAAACAGATAATAAGTAATGCCACAGTCGGGCGTCTCCGCGACACCACATAAAGGGCTTATAAAGTAAACAGATAATAAGTAATGCCACAGTCGGGCGTCTCAGCGACACCACATAAAGGGCTTATAAAGCAAACAGATAACAAGTAATGCCACAGTCGGGCGTCTCAGCGACACCACATAAAGGGCTTATAAAGTAAATAAATAACAAGTAATGCCACAGTCGGGCGTCTCAGCGACACCACATAAAGGGCTTATAAAACAAATAATCACGATGCGTGTCCCGGAAGTAGAACCGTCCCAAGGATGCTCCGTAATAAAATGGGTTAGTCCATAATAGTAATAATAATCATAATCGTCATAATCAGCACAAGTCAAAATCAAGATTCAAGTTCTGGTTTAGTAGCTTCCCCTCCGAAGATCGACACTAAGACCATCACTTGACCCATCCCGGACTGTAGTACTCAACCATGGACACGGCTATTGAAATGGTTTAATCTCTGCAGAGGGTGTACTCTTTACCAACGAGTAACGTATTCCTTTAGTCCATCGGGACTAATTCCGTCTACGGTCTTTTAATTGAAAACACACCTGACTTGCACACACCAGCTTAACTCATCGGTGTCTGGAATCACCCACGACACTCGTTAAGCAAACTCTAAGTGGGAAGGCTACAACCTTGCGTAGCATGGGATCAAACTTATATCGCGCGCTCTAAGGGGTGGCGTCCCCTCTCGTTCTCAACCGGAAACACCCATGCCCCCGGACCAGGTGGCATGCCTACCGGTTACAACCGGTATCTTCCACCATGGCCTCTCTGTACGGTGTGTGCTTGAAAGGGGTTAACGACTTACTGAACTGTACCCTACCTGCGGCAGGGACACGTGGTAGTACGAGGCAAGAATGGGGGATTACTGGGACAAGACTCGGTCTACGGTAGACTCAGGAGGTTTATAATCTTCCTGCATGACATGTATAACAAAAATAGGTCAACCAACAAAAATCAGCACTCATTATACCTTACTACGCCACACCGGACATAACCGTCCTAACGGAGATCGGTGACAAGCTCATGCCTACCCAAGGCAGAGGCTTTCCCGGATTCCTATCCGGCATGCATGCAAGGCACATGAGGATGATTACCATCACAAGTACATTCATTTGCAACAGCAAGGAAATCATTAATGTGCATCCATGCAAATGAGCTTATCACATGAAATAACAAGTTCTCCAAGGTAACAATGGTGTTATAAACGTGTCAATTAACACACCAAAATATTATTCCGGGGTTCAGAATGCTTGCCTTCAAGTTGTGGAGGGGTGAGGTGCTCTCCAAAACTTTTTGAAAGTTTTTCTCCTCTCTCTTCAAAATCCTATTTAAAATATTTTGAATTAACACACATTTCTAAAACAGTACAAGAAAGTTGTTTGAAATTTTTTGAAATAGATCTTAAAATAAACTAGACAATATTTGAGAGAGGTAGGAAAAAGAATCAACTCATTTGGAGTTTTATTTAAAAATATATAGCCAGTCAAAGTTTTGGTCAAAATCTGTTATTAAAAAAATAAAACAGAAAAGGAAAACGTTTCGAATAAACACGTACACGTCGAAAGCGTATTCTGGAAATACGTTTCCACTTATCCAGCGTGGACGGCACGTGAGTCGCTGACAGTGGGCCCGCCTGGCCCACTGGTCAGGTTTGACTGGTCTTCCCTCCCTTCCTCTTTCTCTGCCCGAGCGGGGGCGGAAATCCGGCAAAGGCTCGCCGGCGAACGGCGGCTCCCCGCGGGTTCCAGGGGGTCGGGATGGATCCGCAAGACCGGGGCAGTCCTCCGGGTGGTCGTTGGGTCGACGGGGATGGAAGGAGTCGCCGGCGGTGAGCTTTGTGGCGGAGGGGGCTTCGGGAGCAAAGTGGGTTTGGGGCTATGGTGGTTCCCGATCAAAATTGAGCAGCGGGATGGGTTCACGGGAGGAAGAGCAAGCTTCTAGTGTTGAGAGTGGAGAGGGGGAAGCTCTGGTGGCACCGGAATGGTCGGAGCAGTGGCGGTGGCTGCGGTTGCCGGAGAAGGGGAAGGAGACCTCCCCGGGTCGATTTGGCGGCCAAAGGGGTCCTAGGGAGATGGCTAGCGACTACCTGCATGCGGAGACGAGTTCGAGGCTCCTTAAATAGGCGATCGGGGTCGGTTCCGACGATGGCCGCGGATAAGGTCACCGACGACCGCCATTCTGTAGCTAGGGCGTCGAGGCGGCGACGGGAGCTAGTGGACAAGCCTGTGGGTGAGCTGGCCCTGCTCCAGGGGGCAGGTGGCGAGTGCTGGCGGCATGGGTGGCACCGACCGGGGATGGAGCCACTGCAGACGCCGGCGTGCCGCCAAGAGTGCCCTGACGGCGGCTCTCTAGAGCCCCAGGGCTGCTTGGCGTGACGCGGTGTGGAAGGGAGTGTGTGGCATGGTTCTGCAGTGCGGGCAAGCCAGGGGCGCGACGCGTCGACTCGGGCGCGGCATGTGCAAAATGCATGCTCTGCTCGCGCCCAGAGCACGCACGGAACGTGCTCGACGGAATGCCATTGCATGCTAGGAGGCTCTAAACCACAAGAGGGTTAGTAGGGTGAGGATATAGGTTAGAGCAAAACCATGGGACATGCTGGCTTGGTCAGGGAATCAGGTTCTCAGTGTAAACAAAAACTCATGTCAAAACAGATCATGCCCATAAGGTGTTTGACAAAATGCCAAGGGCACTTAGGCATTTCTTGGAGTGGCCAAATCTTCCAGAGTGGGGTCTCTTTAGATGAAAGAGAGAGTGGTAAGGTCATCTGGACAAAAGGAGAAACTTGCTAGTGCAAGTTTTACAAAACTTCAATTCTGGACAGAAAGAGAAGGGCATGAATGCAAGTACTAAAAGGCATCCAATGTGTCCACTCTCCTGGACTTAAGGGTTTAGCAGGGAGGACTACAAGTAGGAAAAAGAATCAAGGATAAAGGAGCAACTAAAAATGTGGTTGCTGTACAAACCATCAGGTTGGACCAGAATAGAAAAGAGGTTGATTCACTCCATTTTTCCAAAGAACCTCACTAGGTTTTTGCATAAAGTTGAATCACATGATACCACCAACATCCCATAAATTTGGTAGGGGCTCGAAGGAAATATTCAAATGAGCTACAGTGCAAACTTGCCAACTGGACCAGATTTGAAAAAGGGGTGTAGAGCTCAAAATATTTCATAAATAAAAGATGTTTTTGTATAAAAGTGATTTAAAAACATCACATGACATCTCCAATTTTTGTTTGAAATTTTAAGTGAATTTATCAAAAGGTTGTAGTTCAAATATGGCCATATAACCTTGGAAAACGATTTTTCAAGAAAACAAAGATCAAGCAAATTAATTATTTAATTAGTTCTACTAATAAAAGAAGAGTCTTTCTTGAGAGGTTAAACAGGTCCAATAACATATTTGAAAAGTTTTTACTATGGGGAAAAACTCCGTAATAACAAAGGAGAAAAGGTTCAAAAATCAAAAGGGAGCCCAGAAAATAAAAGTTTTAATTTCTTGGAAAAATTTTAATTTATTAAAACAAGGCTAAAATTTTGGGGTGTCACAATACTAGCCCCCTTAAGAAAAATCTCGTCCTCGAGATTTGTTAAAAGTTGTTTTAAGAAGATTTTTATATGCAAGGAAAAAAATGTGGTTACAGTGAGAGGGCAATAAGTGGTGTAAAACCACAGTGTGGATACTGGCGCTGCGTGGAAAAAATCTACGGTTAGAGACAAAAACGAGAGGTTTCTACGCTGGATATAAATTTAGAATAAATTCTAAATTTAAGAATACGCTGGTCGTACCCGAGAGCACAGTGTTCTCTCTGGCTGACAGGTGGACCCAGGGCCCACTGTCGGCCTCTTCTTCTTCCTCCGACTCTTTCTTCTTCCTCTCTCCCGCGCTCTTTCCCACGCTTTTTCCACCGGCGACGTTTAGCGCGTAGAGCATCTAGGCCGTACCGCGGTAGTGCGCGGCGTGCTAGCTGCCGGGGCAGCGTGCACTCACCTCGCAGGCCAGCGTGCTATCGGCACTGCTCGCAGATTCGACTCCGAACACCGGCGATCGGGCGATGAGCGGCGTTGGTGGACTTCGCCCACCGTACACCGAGCTCGAGCTATAAAACAGCCGAGGTGCCTCTCTCTCTTCCTCACACCTGGCTTTGCTTCTCCTTCTCCTTCTTCCTCCTCCACATCTGTTTACCGAAGCTCGGGTGAGGCTCTAATGGCGGAGGCGGTGCTGAACTGGTTCGCGATCCTAGTATGCGGAGGGATGGCGACACTGCTGGGGCTCTCCGTGCTCCTGTGTGCGATGATCCTCGATGATCGTTGCGATGCTGCTGCTCGGGTGTTGGCTCTCCGCGGTGGTGATGATCACGAGGAGTAGGTGGGGTGTGCCGGGTGCTAGCTATTGTTCGGGGGTGCTTAGTCAGATGTAACACCGTTGCAAAGTTTTGCAAACAGTGTACATGTTCGAATGATTATGGTTGTGAGTCTGTTGCCGTGGTGTTGCATGAAATAAAATAATCCACGTCGTGAGGAGGTATACGATGTAGCAATTCAGGAAAAAGAAATCTCACTCCAGGATTTTGCGAGAGAAAACGGTTATTAAAAAGGGGCTTAAACCACAACAAAACTACACACATCAATAGGAACTAAAAGATTTGCTCGCTGCGCCATCTTGGGTATCACGCATAAATTACAACTTATAAATGAAAGATGCAATAATAAACACAACAGTGACGTCTAAAATGAAAACGGTAACTGGACGGGTTCCCGAGAAAATGTCTCTGGTATTGGGACACACTCCTCTTCTATCGGGGGAAGTGGATTGACCAGTCGATGAATGCGTCTCTCCTGGTCGGGCCTTAGTGATCCGCCAATGGCGATCTAAGGGTTTAAATCTGCTAGGCTCTGGAGATAACCCATCACGCGTTGGGCTAAATGCTCTTGGGCGATGACGTACTGGACAAGATTGGCCAGTACTGGGTCTCTCTCAATTCGTCCACCGGGAAAAGATGTTACTTCTCCGGGCGCTGCACGGCTCGGAAGGTAATAATACCCTCGCTCGCTGGCATAGGGCACCGCGAATCGAAGGCGAGCAAGGGCCTCGTATGCAGCAGCTTCCATGGCCATGTGTGGAGTTGGCATAGATTTCCCCACGAAGGAGACCTCCGTTGGGTCTTGGTTTGAGTTTACTAGAGGGATGTGTACTGCTGCCCAATATCTCGAGGTGGACTGGGAGATCCTCGATTTGAACAGCTCGTACTGAGGTGGCTGGGTAGAACCCATGGTACTGCAGGTAAAATCCCACAATATCTTGACAAAACTACCTAGGGTTGCATCTGGAGTTCTCAGATAAATACTAGGACTCGGCATGTCAAGAAATGGTTGTGAGGATGGTGCACAAGGAGAGGGGTTCTTAGCAAGGTCATGCGGTGGCCTATTTATAGAACTGGAGCTGGATCATTTTACCGTGGTGAAAGGTAATAAATTTGCCAGCTCAGCTCCAAAGGTCGGGGTCAAAGCCACAGATACATATCTTACCAAAGTGACGTATCACTGTGGGGGTGTCGAGGTGGTTTTGGTACCTGTGCCTGGGATAGAAATTTATACCGCAGGCGGATATATCCATGCAAGGCTACTATCTAAAACAGAGGTACGACAACAGGCGGCGTTAATACACAAGGTCACATGATTACACTACAAGAAACCTGTTAATTCATGACGGATTTCTCATGACAATTACGGAAACTGTCATGGACGACCTAGTCCAGCCCGGAAGCCCGCTCAAGCCCGTGCAAGCCCATTCAACCATTTCCCATATAAAATGCTAACCCTAAACCTTCCTCCTCGGCCCCCTCCTCTCCCTCCCCCGCAGCCTTTCCTCCCTTGCGCCCCACTCTCCCCCACGCGACTCCTTGCCGCCGCCGCCCGATTCCGGCGACTTCTCACGGCTATGGTCAGGGCGCAGCACACCCCCATCTTTGCCTCGCTCCTCTCCTTCATCCCCTCTAGGTAGATTCACCGCTCCTAGCCACTAGCGTTCACCCGCAAGCCCTCCCCATGGCTAGGGTTTCGGTGCCGGCGCGGCTCCGGCAGATCCTGTCCATCGCAAGGCATTTGCTGGTGGTGCTCCTGGAAGAGGTCAGCGCGCAGGCCCTCCTCCCGCAGGATGTGCTTATGCGGCGCACCCTGCAGCGGCATGTATGTGACGAGCTCGGGCTCTACGCCCTTGTCCCGCTCGACGGTGGTGGTGGCAAACGCCGCTGGACCTTCTCGTCTCTATCTCCAAGGATGCGCGCTGGTACAGCTCAGGCAGCCCCGCCCCTGAAGCCCATCCTCCCATCTGTAGATGTACAGGTCGTCCTCACATGCGTGGATTTGCCTCCTCGGTGCGACACCTGCTACCTGGTCGTGGATGTGGTGAGCGTCCTCTCTCTCCCCCCTGTATTCCAAAATTTGGATGGCACATGCATCTTTAGCCACTTGCATCTGTACATACATACACATGAATAAGCTTCTCATTAATTTTTTTAGTACATTCTAGTGAACCTAAACTGTAGCTGCTGCCCTTTAAGCAATAAGAAGGAATTGTTTCATGAAAAGGGACAAATACGACGATAACAGCGACTCTTGCATTTGTTGAAGGGGTCAAAGAAATAGCATCAAAGTGTTTTGAAGTGAAATGTACTAATATATTGAAGTGAAAGGTACTATGCACAATTTTGCATAGCTAAATATATTGCGTCTATCCTACCCTGATTGTAATATGAGATGTATTACTTCCTAATTGCAAAAGGATTTGGATGTGAGATGTAGGCACATTCATTCTTTTAATTGGTAATATTTAGTGTGTGCCAATATATTTTATTTTCTTGTTTTGTTATGTTACATTTTTCATAATGTTTTGTATTTCATAGGTCAATTTGAGTGCATTCTCGTTCTTGATCTCATAGTTGGTTCAATACAGCCAGACCCAAGTTGACAACATAGCTGACCTGGAAAGAAGGTAGCCTCTATGTTCTTATTCATGATCAGTTCTGTAAGAATTCAGTTAGTAAAGCAAGACATTTTTTTGCGGGTAGTAAAGAAACACATTTGAGAAAGTATAATTCTTTAAGAATTTGGTTCAGTTGAGACAACTTTTACATGTTATTAATAATGAGAAATGAAACTGCACATCTGATTGTCACACTAATTTCTTCACTATGCACAATATAGTTAGTACATCTCTCGCTTGATCGATGCCGACAATATAGCAAGCAGTACTTATTAAGTTTTGGTTTTCTTAAAATGTAATCTTGGCCTTTCAGCTTCGATGAAAACTATTTGCTTGCTTTCATGTTAGCTTGATGTGTGGACTAGTCAATCGTGTGATTTCCCTGTACTTATTTCTTGTGCTTACAACCTACTAGCAGCAGCATTTTAACTGCTTGAAACCATTTGCTCTTGTTATTCATGATGTTACAAATTTCTGTAAGGTATTCGAGAATAGTTCAAGTATAACTCATTTGCATTACAAAGAACCAAAGGATGCTAGAGTGGTGTTCACACTTATTTCAATATGTACGAGCATATTTTCAAGCAGCTAAAGTTGCAAGTTATAAACATAGTTTACATAATGTTGTTTCTATTCCGGACAGTAAAAAGGCAGCTTGTACTCTCAGCTGACTCGAAATATTCTGTAATTTTTTTGAGACAAATTTTTCTATTCCACTGGTCCAGGTTTGGGTCTTCTCATTAAGTACAGAGTGTAGCTATGCTTGAGGCATCAGCCAAGGAGCTTGAGGCGTTGCATGTTGAACAAAATCAAGAGACACATCCAAGTATTGTGGTGCAACAGTTCCATTGTTTTCCATTGCATGATATATGGGATGCATCACTAATTCTCTTTCTGTGCAACATGGAACATGATTTTTACATGGCATTCTTGTCCTTGACCAATGTGTAAAATTGTGATGTTGCTGCCACTATGGGTGCTATATGATGTTGTATTGGACATGGTTGTGTTACAAGGCTAAATTATCATTGGTGTATTGTTGTATTATGCTCTCTATTGTGCTGCTTGCTATATTGTAACCAGTGAGTACCATCACCCATGTCAGTATCATACACATTGGGTATTCTTCATTGGGAGCTTGCAGATTCTATTAGTCGTCAATTTAACTCGTTTAGAGAGGAAAATCAGTTTAAAAACATTTATTAAATACAAGATTTCTTGCTCTCACACACACACTTTTATTCTGTGCCTCCATGCCCATCTCTTCTTTATTTGATCTAGTGCGGTGGAATGAGATACGTGAGCTAACACAACAGATCAACTTGTATCTCAATAAGCAGTACCTAATTGCTTAAGCCATGTATATGGCCTCAACTGTTGCTGCTACAATATTTGGAGTTCTGTGGTGTATATTTTAACATGTTGTCACTTATAGGTCATATCTAAAGAGGTCTACTTTTTGTTCTAATTGTGCAGAGATCATGTTACTCCAACTTGCTGCAGCCTATCACGTACGCGATGACATGATGGTTGCTATCAAGATGGCCGACGGCAATAAACTGAAATGTGATGGTCCTAACCTTGCTATGTGGTGTACAAGTTTTTGACATAAACTAGATTTTGTTGGTCCTAACCTTGCTATGTGTTGTATTCCGTCAATTGACTTTGTATAAGTTATCTGTTCACGGAGGTTTTTGTAAACTGTTATGATGTATATATACGGTGGATGGCTTCATAAATACCATGATCTGTGTATCTTATGGCACTTTGAAATACTTTGTATTAGGCCAAAGTTGGTATTACGCAGTGTAAAAGCTAAAAACATATATTGGCTCAAAATTGCATTGAAGGAAATGGTTTAATTGGCCGGACAAAATTTAAATTGTGCCTAAATCCATGACGGTTTCTATGACGAAAAATAGTATCCATGTTGGCATCCACGTCATTCCAATCGGGTAATCCAGAATCCTACGTGGCGCTAGTCTGTGACGGCCTATTCCAGGGTCGGGCCTAGTTTGGGCTGGCCGGGCCTAGGAGTAGACCCATGACGGTCAGAAACCGTCATGGAAGGTGCGGTGTCAAATTATGACGCGATATACATGACGGATCCCAAATCCATCATGATCGATCGTCCTTCACGGTTTTTCGCTGCTCTGTGACGGACTGAAACTGTTATGCATTAACAGATTTCTTGTAGTGTTACAAAGTGAGGATACATTGGGATGCGACACTACTCGAGTGACTTAGTCAACCTCGTCTACATCTAAGCGGGCGTGCCTTGTTGATGTCGAGGGTCCTCCACGGTTCTCACCGTCGGAATTTGCTGGAGTGGGTTGAGGGGCTGCAGGCTCGGGGTAGCGAGGATGCCCATCTCGGGGATTGTTGGCCACAACCCCGTTGGAGTGTGCTTCCAAGAGGCGACGAAGCACGTCTGGGGTCATCAAAGCGCCCTGGCTGATGGCTGGGGCAGACCTCAGGGTCTCGATCGGTTGTCCGAACAGCACGACTGGGCTGTCGGCTCTGGGCTCGTTCTCCTCTCTCGCCGGGGCT
Organism: Aegilops umbellulata; assembly: GCA_032464435.1. Classification (NCBI taxonomy): domain Eukaryota; kingdom Viridiplantae; phylum Streptophyta; class Magnoliopsida; order Poales; family Poaceae; genus Aegilops; species Aegilops umbellulata. The sequence continues at coordinate 595,899,119 of CP136058.1, read as the reverse complement.
CGACGAACCAGCTCTCCACGAGCTGCGATCAGATCAATGGTGATTTGATCGAACAGTTCCTCTAGTGCACCTACATAGCGCACTACGTGAAACAATGCAGGATCTGTCTCGTGATGTCCGTTGGCAACTTGGGGTGGTCTACCATACCCTTCACGTCTGGGGTAGTAGTGGAACGAGCGACAGTTAACTCTGGGCGATAAGTGCCGGAGATGAATTATAGCTTCTCGAGCAGCTAGTTGGATGGCTTGTGGCTCAAAAGAAGTTGTCCTTCCGGTGAACCTGTAGGGGCGCTCAGGTGCCAGACCCCTACCGTAGATGTGTACAGTGGCCCAGAATTGACGGCTCTCTCCGCTCAGGGGCCCTTGGTACACAACATATTCTGGAGGCTCTTCTAACGCATAGGCACGACGGGTGAGCTTTGCGAGTATGGTCACAAAGCCTCCAAGGTTGGTTGCTGTGGTATCATTGTGCACGACGGGGCCAGGCATTGTGGCTCGGTTTGGGATAGCGGTTGTGTTGTGCTGGGTTGAGGCTAGCGTGCCCTTTTTATTGGAAAAAGGGGGCGGGGTCTTCCTTCGCACGCTTGCGAAAAGGGAAGGACTATTTGGGGGCCGGTCATTGCCGTGTGATCGACGGCTAGCTTGGTAGGTTGGGCACCGACTGCCAAAAGTGTTGGGTCACTGTGTGGCTATCTTACATGAGAAGCTTGGCTGAGGTTTGGTTATGGTCTGGTGGGTTGGTTTGCCTAAGTTTATTGACCTGGTTAAGATAGGATTAGCCAATGGTCAGCCTGGCTCTGATACCAAGTCTGTCGTGACCGGTTTTTCGGGTATTAATTTCCAGAAAATGGCCGTCGTGCTCATCAGCTCCAGGATTACTGTTAGCTGATGAGGCCTCAACTTGATACAGAAATTCCAAGCAAAAAACAGAATATGTAGTACAAGACCATTCTGGCCTATGAGTACAACAATTGGTCTCTAGTGGTTGATGGCGGAAGCGGTTTGTGGATCATCAGTGTATATGGAACTCCATTTCCCATAGGAACAGCTGACCAGGCTAATCTCCTATCTTCACGGGGCTGCTATCGCCATTGCATAGGTGCCGGGGTTGTCATCGCAATGCTCCTCTCCATGCAAGAATCTGGCCAAGACAATAGCCAGGGACAAGCCACTGAGTACTTTGAATGTACTCGCAAACATTAAGAACACGGGTATAATATAAATGATAATCATGCACTGAAACATTCTACGATCACATCGCCAGTTATAAATAAACATCTTCTATGCATGTATGCATGTTATTTATGTGCAACATGAATAAGCGATAATGGAGTGGGAATAAATAATTGCCACAGTCGGGCGTCTGTGCGACGTCACATAAAGGGCTTGTAAAATAAATAAATAATAAGTAATGCCATAGTCGGGCGTCTCCGCGACACCACATAAAGGGCTTATAAAGTAAACAGATAATAAGTAATGCCACAGTCGGGCGTCTTAGCGACACCACATAAAGGGCTTATAAAGCAAACAGATAACAAGTAATGCCACAGTCATGCGTCTCAGCGACACCACATAAAGGGCTTATAAAGTAAATAAATAACAAGTAATGCCACAGTCGGGCGTCTCAGCGACACCACACAAAGGGCTTATAAAACAAATAATCACGATGCGTGTCCCGGAAGTAGAACCGTCCCAAGGATGCTCCGTAATAAAATGGGTTAGTCCATAATAGTAATAATAATCATAATCGTCATAATCAGCACAAGTCACAAATCAAGATTCAAGTTCTGGTTTAGTAGCTTCCCCTCCGAAGATCGACACTAAGACCATCACTTGACCCATCCCGGACTGTAGTACTCAACCATGGACACGGCTATTGAAATGGTTTAATCTCTGCAGAGGGTGTACTCTTTACCCACGAGTAACCGATTCCTTTAGTCCATCGGGACTAATTCCGTCTACGGTATTTTAATTGAAAACACACCTGACTTGCACACACCAGCTTAACTCATCGGTGTCTGGAATCACCCACGACACTCGTTAAGCAAACTCTAAGTGGGAAGGCTACAACCTTGCGTAGCATGGGATCAAACTTATATCATGCGCTCTAAGGGGTGGCCTCCCCTCTCGGTCTCAACCGGAAACACCCATGCCCCCGGACCAGGTGGCATGCCTACCGGTTACAACCGGTATCTTCCACCATGGCCTCTCTGTACGGTGTGTGCTTGAAAGGGGTTAACGACTTACTGAACTGTACCCTACCTGCGGCAGGGACACGTGGTAGTACGAGGCAAGAATGGGGGATTACTGGGACAAGACTCGATCTACGGTAGACTCAGGAGGTTTATAATCTTCCTGCATGACATGTATAACAAAAATAGGTCAACCAACAAAAAACAGCACTCATTATACCTTACTACGCCACACCGGACATAACCGTCCCGAAGGAGACCGGTGACAAGCTCATGCCTACCCAAGGCAGAGGCTTTCCTGGATTCCTATCCGGCATGCATGCAAGGCACATGAGGATGATTACCATCACAAGTACATTCATTTCCAACAGCAAGGAAGTCATTAATGTGCATCCATGCAAATGAGCTTATCACATGAAATAACAAGTTCTCCCAGGTAGAAATGGTGTTATAAACATGTCAATTAACACACCAAAATATTATTCCGGGGTTCAGAATGCTTGCCTTCAAGTTGTGGAGGGGTGAGGTGCTCTCCAAAACTTTTTGAAAGTTTTTCTCCTCTCTCTTCAAAATCCTATTTAAAATATTTTGAATTAACACACATTTCTATAACAGTACAAGAAATTTGTTTGAATTTTTTTGAAATAAATCTTAAAATAAACTAGACAATATTTTGGAGAGGTAGGAAAAAGAATCAACTCATTTGGAGTTTTATTTAAAAAGATATAGCCAGTCAAAGTTTTGGTCAAAATCTGTTATTAAAAAAATAAAACAGAAAAGGAAAACGTTTCGAATAAACACGTACACGTCGAAAGTGTATTCTGGAAATACGTTTCCACTTATCCAGCATGGACGGCACGTGAGTCGCTGACAGTGGGCCCGCCTGACCCACTGGTCAGGTTTGACTGGTCTTCCATCCCTTCCTCTTTCTCTGCCCCAGCGGGGGCGGAACTCCGGCGAGGCTCGCCGGCGAACAGCGGCTCCCCGCGGGTTCCAGGGGGTCTGGATGGATCCGCAAGACCGGGGCGGTCCTCCCGGTGGTCGTTGGATCGACGGGAATGGAAGGAGTCGTCGGCGGTGAGCTTTGCGGCGGAGGGGGCTTCGGGAGCAAAGTGGGTTTGGGGTATGGTGGTTCCCGATCAAAATTGAGCAGCGGGATGGGTTCACGGGAAGAAGAGCAAGCTTCTGGTGGAGAGAGTGGAGAGGGAGAAGCTCTGGTGGCACCGGAATGGTCAGAGCAGTGGCGGCGGGTGCGGTTGCCGAAGATGGGGAAGGAGACCTCCCCAGGTCAATTTGGTGGCCAAAGGGGTCCGAGGGATATGGCTAGCGACTACCTGCGTGCGGAGACGAGTTCGGGGCTCCTTAAATAGGCGATCGGGGTCGGTTCCGACGATGGCCACGGATAAGGTCGCCGGCGACCGCCATTCTGTAGCTAGGGCGCCGTGGCGGCGACGGGAGCTAGTGGACAAGCCTGTGGGTGAGTTGGCGCTGTTCCAGGGGGCAGGTGGCGAGTGCTGGCGGCATGGGTGGCACCGACCGGGGCTGGAGCCACTGCGGACGCCGGCGTGCCGCCAAGAGTGCCCTGACGGCGGCGCTGTAGAGCCCCAGGGCTACTTGGCGTGACACGGCGAGGAGGGGAGTGTGTGGCGTGGTTTTGCAGTGCGGGCAAGCCAGGGGCGCGATGCGTCGACTCGGGCGCGGCATGTGCAAAACGCATGCTCTGCTCGCGCCCAAAGCACGCACGGAACGTGCTCGACGGAATGCCATTGCATGCTAGGAGGCTCTAAACCACAAGAGGGTTAGTAGGGTGAGGATACAGGTTAGGGCAAAACCATCGGACATGCTGGCTTGGTCAGGGAATCAGGTTCTCAGTGTAAACAAAAACTCATGTCCAAACAGATCATGCCCATAAGGTGTTTGACAAAATGCCAAGGGCACTTAGGCATTTCTTGGAGTGGCCAAATATTCCAGAGTGGGGTCTCCTTAGATGAAAGAGAGAGTGGTAAGGTCATCTGGACAAAAGGAGAAACTTGCTAGTGCAAGTTTTACAAAACTTCAATTCTGGACAGAAAGAAAAGGGCATGAATGCAAGTACTAAAAGGCATTCAATGTGTCCACTCTCCTGGACTTAAGGGTTTAGCAGGGAGGACTACAAGTAGGAAAAAGAATCAAGGATAAAGGAGTAACTAAAAATGTGGTTGCTGTACAAACCATCAGGTTGGACCAGAATAGAAAAGAGGTTGATTCACTCCATTTTTCCAAAGAACCTCACTAGATTTTTGCATAAAGTTGAATCACATGATACCACCAACATCCCATAAATTTGGTAGGGGCTCGAAGGAAATATTCAAATGAGCTACAGTGCAAACTTGCCCACTGGACCAGATTTGAAAAAGGGGTGTAGAGCTCAAAATATTTCATAAATAAAAGATGTTTTTGTATAAAAGTGATTTAAAAACATCACATGACATCTCCAATTTTTGTTTGAAATTTTAAGTGAATTTATCAAAAGGTTGTAGTTCAAATATGGCCATATAACCTTGGAAAACCATTTTTCAAGAAAACAAAGATCAAGCAAATTAGTTATTTAATTAGTTCTACTAATAAAAGAAGAATCTTTCTTGAGAGGTTAAACAGGTCCAATAACATATTTGAAAAGTTTTTACTATGGGGAAAAACTCCATAATAACAAAGGAGAAAAGGTTCAAAAATCAAAAGGGAGCCCAGAAAATAAAAGTTTTAATTTCCTGGAAAAAATTTAATTTATTAAAACAAGGCTAAAATTTTGGGGTGTCACACCAGGCAAGCAAAACCCCCTTGTTCATTCCGATACAATCCCACTCTCTCGCTCCTGCTCTCTTTTACTGCACTAGGACAACAACGATTCAATTGTTACATGTTGCGGTAGTTGAACCCCTTATCCTCTGCATGACCTGTCATTGCCACAGTAAATAGATAAAACCCACTAGCATGAGTAGGAGTTGTTTAAGCCTTGATGTGCCTACTCATTCATGTTTGTTGTCATGCCTGCTACTGCTTAGAGTTGAATCGGGTCTGATTCATCGGGGATGCATCGGAGGTGTGTAAACATGTCCTACTGTGTGTGAGCTAAGTGTGTGAACACGATTTGGTAAAGGTAGCGGTCAGAGACCATATAGGAGTACATGGTGGGTTGTCTCATTGAAGCCGTCCTCAAGAACTGAGTTCTGTGTTTGTGATCCATGAAACAGTTACTACCACACATTGGGATCCTTAATTGACTCTCTCGGCTTCTTGATCACCCTTGTCCTCTGTCCAGGAGTTGCAAGTAGTTTCTGGTGTTTGTAGTATGCTGGGGGCCGCACGCAGCGCTGACCGTAGGGGTGGGCTGTGTTGCGGTAGGCACGTGGCACGGTTTACCAGGCGCCTGTTTGGTGTCACGGGAACCCTGCACACATCATTCGGGGCCGTATGTGGAAACCTCGGCCGGACTCCCTGCGGATGGAATCTGAATAGGCGATAAACCTAGACTAGAGACTTGAGTGTTTAGGTAGGCCATGGCCGACACACTCGCTGGGCTTCCGCTTGAAGGTTGCCGAGTACATGTCGTGTAAACGGCGATAAGTGGTGAGAGCGTGTGTGAAGAAGTACACCCCTGCAGGGTTAACATCATCTATTTGAATAGCCGTGTCCGTGGTAATGGACTTCTGGGTTGCCTGTACAGTTCATAGACAAGTGAAAGTGGATACTCTAAAACTCGCAAGATAAGTGTGAGTGCTATGGATGGCCTTCTCGTAGGGAGACGGAAGTGGGTCCATAGTGGTGTATTGAATGGTGAATATGTGGACTCGTGTGCGCCACCTCAAAAGAGTTACTTGCAGTCGTAGTTCAGGATAGCCACCGAGTCAAAGCTGGCTTGCTGCAGTTAAACTCCACCACCCCTTTATTGATACCGATGCATATGTAGCTAGTTCTGATGTAAGTCTTGCTGGGTACATTTGTACTCACGTTTGCCTATTTTATGTTTTTGCAGAGAGACTTCAGTCTCACTAGTAGTACCGCTTGGACTTCGAGTTTAGCTTGTTACCTCAGCTACGATCTTGTTCCCTCGGCAGGATCTGGTAGATAGTCAGGCTTCTCAGCCTTTTTCATTTATAGATGTCTGTACTCAGACATGTTAAGCTTCCGCATGTGCTTTGACTTGTATGCTCTGAATGTTGGGTCATGAGACCCATGTTTGTAATATCTCGCTCCTCGGAGCCTAATTGAATAAATACTTGAGTCGTAGAGTCTTGTTGTGATGCCATGTTGTATTTACACATATCGAGCATATTGTGTGTATGATTGAAATGCTTGGTATGTGTGGGATCCGACAATCTAGTTGTTTATCCTCGGCAGCCTCTCTTATGGGGAAATGTAGTCTAGTGCTTCCTTGAGCCATAGTAGTCCGCTACAGCCCGGTTCACCGGAGTCTTGCTAGCCCAGCACTACTGCTCGGGACACTTGACTGGCCGGCATGTGTTTCACTTCGTTCCTGTGTCTGTCCCTTCAAGGAAATGTCACGCGGTGACATCCGGAGTGCTGCCTAGCCTGCTACAGCCCGGGTTACCAGAGTCCTGTTAGCCCAGTGCTACAGCCCGAATTCACACGCTGTTGACCGACATGCTCGAGGTTGATTCATGTATGCCTATCCACATGGGCTAGTGCCGCTTTGGGTTCACGACTAGCCATGTCGGCCCGGGTTCTTTGTCATATGGATGCTAGCGACACTATCATATTTGTGAGCCAAAAGGCGCAAACGGTCCCGGGCCAGGTAAGGTGGCACCCGTGGGAATACCGTGCGTGAGGCCGCAAAGTGATATGATGTGTTACATGCTAGATCGGTGTGACTTAGGATCGGGGTCCCGACAAATAACAAGAAAGATTCTTCCTCTAGTAGTAACAATGACCATACTAAATCCAATATTGTTGCTTCTAGTAGTTCTCTTGATTCCACTAATGATTCTCTTAGCCAAGTTACACTTGAGCAAGAAAATAGCTTATTGAAGGGAATTATAGAGAAAGGAGTCTACAAGAGCCTTGCCGGAAGTAAGCAATTTGAGGAAATTATACGCAAGCAAGGAAGGCACTGGAAGAATCAAGGTGTTGGTTTTGAACGAAAGTTCAATGCCAATGGAATTGAGTGGGAAGAAGATCAATACCCCAAGACAAAGTTTGTTCCTCAACAAGAGAAGTATGATCCTACTTCCTTCAAGGGGACACAAGCTCAAGATGATCTTCCACCACAAGACTACAAGCAAAAAGGCAAGGACAAGCTTCAAGAGGAAATTGATGCATTTAAAGAAGCTCCTAAGACCTTAGTCAAGTGGATTCCCAAGACTACTTCAAATTCCACTTCATCAAGTACGACTACAACTACAAGGATTCCCATCAAGATGATGTTGATCCAAAAGAAGAAGAACTAGAGAGTTCTTGAGGGTGACTCCGCCAACATACTTCACTCTTATCATTTTGGCAAGAACAAGTGCAATCAACTTCCACATCTTGCACTAGTTCAAGGAGTCACAAACCCTCTTGTTGGTAAGTCAAGGGACAAGGTAACCTAAAAGCTTTCATGGACATCATCTTGTGTGTGAATCACTCTATGTCTATGGATATTCTGGTTTGTTCCTTGTGGGACTAACCCATGTAGGTATTGAAAGTGCAATTCACTCCAATGGATAGCTCCAATTGTTCTACATCAACATTGAGCATCCACATCTTCAACATCTACATGAAGTCATCATCGACAAAACCCAAGGTAAGTTCATCCATGAGGGAGTCCTGGATTAGGGGGTGTTCGGGTAGCCAGACTATACCTTCGCCGGACTCCTGGACTATGAAGATACAAGATTGAAGACTTCATCCCGTGTCCGGATGGAACTTTCCTTGGCGTGGAAGGCAAGCTTGGCGATGCGGATATTCAAGATCTCCTACCATTGTAACCGACTATGTGTAACCCTAACCCTATCCGGTGTCTATATAAACCAGAGGGTTGTAGTCCGTAGGACAATCAACTCCATACACAACAATCATACCATAGGCTAGCTTCTAGGGTTTAGCCTCCTTGATCTCGTGGTAGATCTACTCTTGTACTACCCATATCATCAATATTAATCAAGCAGGAGTAGGGTTTTACCTCCATCGAGAGGGCCCCAACCTGGGTAAACTTCGTGTCCCTTGTCTCCTGTTACCATCCGGCCTAGACGCACAGTTCGGGACCCCCTACCCGAGATCCGCAATGGTCGGCCCTCTTACCTCCCGGGTCATTAACAGGCCGACATCGAAGCGAGCAACAGGTGGGCCCAATTGATTTCACGGGCCGTTAACAGGTCGTTACTAAGTTCGGGCTACATATGGCCCAACTATACTGTAAGCCTTTAGCAGTCCGAAAGAGACAACGGGTTTGTACTGGACCATGAAGAGCATGCGTCGCTAAGAGGCCGAAAGTCAGGTCGTATTGTAAATGGCCCAACTGTGTTGTGGGCCTTTAGCAGGCCGAAAGAGAAACCGGGCTGGTATTGGAGCATGAAGGGCATGGGCCGTTAAAAGGAAAAAACTAAGGTCCGACTACAAATGGCCGAACTCATTTATGGTCCGCTAACAGGCCGAAAGGCACACAGGGCCGGGAATTGGCCCAACACTTAAATGGGTCGCTAAAAGGCCAAAACTCAGGTCTGAATGGCCCAACTGATTTATGGGCCGTCAACAGGCTGAAAGACACACCGGGCCGGAAATTGGCCCAACACTTAAATGGGTCGCTAAAAGGCCGAAACTCAGGTCCAGCTACAAATGGCCCATCTGATTTATGGTTCGTCAACAGGCTGAAAGACACATGGGGCCAGAAATTAGCCCAACATTTAAATGGGTTGCTAAAAGGCCGAAAGATGTACATCCTGAAAATTGGCCCATCCATTGAATGGGACGTTAAACAGGCCAAAAACTCATCGGGCTGACATTGAGCCCAAATATATAGCGGGCTGTTAACGGGCTCGAGCTGATGATGGGCTGCAATGGTGTAAAATCTTTAACGGACCGTTGAGGGGCCGAATTGGCACATCTCGTATGGGTCGTGGGCTTTAATGGACCTGACACAAGTAGGCCTTATATGGGCCGACCTGCTAATTTTTATTGGGTTGACCTTTTCACTGGAATGGGCCACTGTTGGGTCGTGCCACGTGTCGACCTATCATAGGCGCATTTTGTCCAATGAGTGGATGACATCTGTCCCAACGGTGAGGCAACACGTGTTTCCTCTGGCCAATGATGATTTTACACGAGGAAAATCCCCATTGGTCTGGGCTGTTAACGGGTTATCGGATCCAAAACCGGACCCGATAGCTTAATGGCATTCCGTTACGGTGGATGCCACGTGTCGGTCAGCCTTGACGAAAGCACTTCTGTGACGCGCGATTTATCACCATGGAAGTGGACACTTCTGTGATGATAATTTTGGTAATTTCATGGAACACTTCTACGACAACACAGGTATGACTATCTTGATTCTGTCAGAAAATCGTCATGGATGTACATGCATGAAAAAAATCGTGACCTACTGTAACAAATACGTATCATCACGGAAGTGTATCTTTTTGTAGTGTAGGTCAATACTCTTTTTTATTCTTTTCCATTTTTTTGATGCCTTGCTGGTTTGCACAATTTTTATAGACATTTTGTAGTTGCATATTAGTAGTAATTCTGTTGCAACTCAATGTCATCACTTTTGTTCACACATTACGAGAACTGGGCATACAATTGTTAGACAACTAAATATTAAACGATTTGCCAACAAAGGCACAAATAGCAAACATTTTTACACAGTGCATTAACTAATTCAAGGAAAACAACTTAGAGAGGAGAAAGCATAGTTGTTGAATGTGTCCACTTTTTGGCCCCTAAATTGCTCAAAAACCATCATTCTTTTCCCTTTTCCCTTTTTTGATACAAATGATACAAGAGAATCACAGTAGCCTGAGTGCACACACACCAGCAGTGTGCTCTGTAGATTGGCAGTGGCTACATTTGTTTTTCTTCTTTGGGTGTAGCTCCAACGCCGATTTGTACCGTCAACTCTTCGCCCTACCCTTTGTAGTAGACCTTGGAGGATCCCTAGGCACAAAATCATAATAGGCTTGTGCCAGGGATGCAGCCTCCAACTGGGCAGGACCATCACGAGCTTTTGTTTGATCACCTGTGGAATAATCATATAAAAAGTTTAGTTTTTTCGCGCAACCACGACTAATGTTCTCTGCAACCACACAGCTTATGATGTGCAACTAACTGGTTGCTATGTGCAAATTAAGTTTAAAAGAAAACATGTAGTAGCACGGCCCGTCATGGCACTTGGTTGGTAATCACCTGTAGCCAGAACAGGAAAAAGCAAGTTAGTTTGTTTGTCTTGATGCTTGAACTAACAGAGCACGTGCAACTGGGTAGCCCATTCTGTGCAACCGGGCACCATGATGTGCGCAACTGAAATCACACACACTTGCTTGGGGAGTTGGGGCAGGTAATTACCTCGATGACGAGCCCTCTGAGTACTCCCTGTAGTGCCATTGGGAGGAGCATGCGAGGCACTGGTTTTTGGGTCAGGCGGGGGAGGAGGTGGAGGACCATGTTGTGTAGGGCCTGGAGGTGGAGGAGGTCCTCGAGGATTGCCATCAACTATAGCTAGAACTGGAAAAACCAGTTAGTTGTTTATCTTGATGCTCGAACTAACATAGCGTGCGCAACTAGGTAGCATGTTTTGTGCAACTGGGCACCATGATGTGTACAACTGAAATCACACACCTGGTTAGATGGGGTGTTGGGCAGGTAATTACCTGGATGATGAGGCCCATGAGTACTCCCTGTAGGGCCATTGGGAGGAGCACGTGGGCCACTGCTTATTGGGCCAGGCGGGGGAGGAGGTGGCGGAACATGCCGTGTAGGGCCTGGGCCTGGAGGTAGAGGAGGTCCTCGAGGATTGCCATAATCTGATGGCCCCGTAGCAGCAGCCTTTTTTTCTTTTTCCTGGACTTGTTCAGGTGGCCGATCTCGGTACGTGTTGCGCGCATATGCTTGTATACAATAGCTTGTGCTGCATCATAACCACTTGCAAACTTTGCTAGTTTCTGAAAATCGTATATCATGTTCCTCTCCCTTATCTGCTTCTTTGATTGAGGAGGCATTTCATCTGGTTTCTCATACCAGTCCCTGGCGCACTACGTACAGCAGTAGGTGTCCACCGTCTTTGCAGGTACCTTTCCGGTATGACATCAACTCAAATATGGGTGAACACCTTGAGGATGTGGCAACAGAGGATGCCGTCCTTGTCCATTTTACAGCACTCACACAAGTAGGAGCCCTCCTCCACCCTTGTCTGCACCAAGTAGTTTCGAGAACCATATTTGGCAACAAATTCCTGGTTCGGTCTGAGCTCAAAAATATCAGCACCAACTTGGAACGCATTATAATGTCCAATCAGCTCAAACTCTTGTCTAAAGTTATGGTAAAGGTCCCTAGTGTAGGTTTTGTAAACTTGCTTCTTTATTGGGAAGTTGGACCACAGCTCAATCTCAAGGTGTTCTGTCCTGTAATCATTACAGCCTTCCTTGGCAAGGATGTGGTTCTGAATTTTTTTCATATTACTTGACGAAGTTCAGCATGGAGTTGTGTGGGTTCACATATCGTTTTAGGACGGCGTTCAACCCCTCACTATGCTATCTAGACTGCAGGAACGGGAAGAACATGTGTTTGAAGTACAACGGCACCCAAGTTGACCTGTATTCGTACAACTTCTCAAAATGTGTGTGGCATAGCCTCGTACTTCATCATTAACCCAGCCCAATTATGTTCAAACTCGTCTGGAGTGAAGCTGAAGTCAACACAGTAGTTGAAATCATCAGAGAGCCCTGGATTCCGGCATAACAACCAACCAACTTTTTCCTGTGCCTTCTTCATGATGTGCCATCGACAACATCGATGCACGGTGGTTGGAAAGATGCTCTGTATTGACTGCCTCATCGCACCATCCTGATCGGTTATGAGGTTGTCAGGAGGTTTGCCACCCATAGCCTCTAGGAATGCTTGGAAGACCCAATCAAAGCTTGATGCCAACTCCTGCCTCACAAACGCGCAACCGAGCATGAAAAATTGGCCATGTCGGTTTATTCCAATGAAGGGTGCGAACGGCATATTATACATGTTGGCCATGTAGGTAGTGACAAACGATATGCAATCATGGTATGCCTCAGCATAAGCTTTTCGAGCTAAGCCATCCACCCAAAATATGTTGACAACTCTGTCCTCTTCATCATATTTTACCTTATAGAAGAAGTCTGGATCGGTTTTTCTGTATATCCTTGAAGTGCGCAATTGTCTCAATCAAGTCACCCTCCTTTGTGTCATATCTATGGAAACTTGTACACAGATTTGTTATTGCCTTTGGTCCGAACAGCAGCATCATCTCAGGTCCGTAGAACTCTGCCATTATATGCATCGTACGTCCTGCATAATACAAAAAGAAAACAATATATCCTTTTTTAGTTGCACGAATGCGCACGTCCAGCTGCACAGTAATAGGACATGTGTTGGCACAGAAGATAATTGCAGGAAATAGACACCTAGCTGCACCTTTTTAAAAACACTTTGCACTTTTTGCATACAGGACATTGTGTAGTTGCACAGTGAAGGCAATCTAGTCGCACAACAAGCACCAAAGTGATATAGAAACAACATGAGAAGTTGGACACCAGTTGCATAGTTAAGACATTTCAGTTGCACAGTAGTACCATAACAGTTGCACACTGGACTGCCTAGGGGGAAACTTAATTCTTTAAGGGATATAGAAACACCACACATGTAGTCAAGTTGCAGTTATACAAAATGCGCAAAAACTCCTTTTCATCAGGTGAGATGCCTTGGTGGGATCTCAATTATTTGGACAATGAAGGTGTGTTCACCAGCGGATGATTGTGGTCACGAACAAAGTGTGTCACCTCCCATCGCCCATCTATCAGCTTCACCATCATTTTTTCCTTGCATTGAGTCTGCTTTATTGTCTCGTGTTTCCGTTTTTTCTTCTTACTAGGACCAGCCTCCTCTTCAGCAAAGATTGGAGGTTCATCTTCCATTTCCTCATCACTGTCAACAGGTTTTGGATCTGGAATAGGGTCCAAGACAGGAGGAGCCTCAGCTCCTCCATCATCAGCTTTGGGCTTCTTGAACTTGTTGCAGCAAAATTGTTGTTTTACCAATACATTGGTGTGAGCTGTCCACCTAGAGGTGTTCATCTTGACAGAGAAACCCATCCGTAGGGCTTAACTGTTGTAGTGATCCTTAGCAATTTGAAGGTTGTCAAACCTCATGCCAACATAGGGTTCCATAGATTGAGAACCAGACTCATCCTCTCCTTCTTCTCCTTGCACAACTCCGTCAACAGCCCCAGCTCCTAGCTCAGTCCTGGTTGGACCAGGAACATTTGCCGCGGTTCCCGTGTCATCAAGAGTATGGCTCTCTGACTGCAGAGACACCACTACAGGGGCACCACGGGTTGATGACTATCCTGCGACATTGTCATGGCCCATAGGGTTACCACCACGACTTGCCTGCGTGTAGTAAACAGATCGCCCATTTTCTGTCCAATTTCCTTGTGGTATGCTGGGTTGCTGCTGATCCATATCATGAGGAAGCTCATTGAGATCAGGAGGCAACTCATTGAGATCAAGCATTTTTTTCCTTTTTTTGGATGCTTCCACACACACTCCCTACACATAAAAAAGAAGAAAGTGATGTCACCAGTTGTTAACCACAGAAAAGAGTGTTTCAAACAACCTAAAAACTTAGTAAATAGGCAGTTGCAGACCATTTTATGACAACCTTAGTTCCAAAATCAACATGTCTATTGCAGAATATTTTATTATAACAGGCATGCATTTTTTTGTTTGCACAGATTTGTTATGTTAGTTGCACAGTTTGCAGTAAATAGTTGGCAAGAAGATGACTTTTTTATACAGAGTTTTCCTGACTTTTTCCTATGTTTTTGTTGCAATGATCCGCGGGTTTTCTGTTGGCAAGGAGCTGATTCAGATTTTTCTGCACATAATTTGGACACAATTTGATGCTACATCTTGAGATGCAAAATCCAAGTGAAAGAAGAAAGAAGAATTGGATGACAGATTATAGATATATGATTTTGATCATCGTTTCTGTTTTTACTTCTAGTATATTTGAACATATTTTTACACTACAGCTTTGCAATAGGTGTGCTACCAGAATATATGTGTGGGACAAGTATATATGCGTGACTACTTTAATATGGTTTATGGCTTCAATAGCCTTGTTTATTTCTCTGTTGCACAAATTGTTGGAGAAGTTGCTATTGATCATTGTGTGGTTTTCACAAAATTTCTTTTGTTTTTGTTGTCGTACTGCAGATTTTTGGTTTTGGCTAGAATAGATCTTTCAGTTGGCCAGGATGCATATATCAGTTGGCCAGCATGCATGTTTAGTTGGACAGTCAGTGTGTTCAGTTTGCTAGAATAGAAGTTTTCAATTTCCCATGACGCATATATCAGTTGGCCAGCATGCACGTTTAGTTGGACAGTCAATGTGTTCAATTTGGTATAATAGATGTTTCAATTTCCCACGATGCATATATCAGTTAGCCAGCATGCATGTTCAGTTGGACACTCAATGTGTTCAGTTTGCTAGAATACATGTTTCAATTTCCCAGGATGCATATATCAGTTGGCCAGCATGAATGTTCAGTTGCACAATCAATGTGTTCAGTTGGCTAGAATAGATGTTTCAATTTCCCACGATGCATATATCAGTTGGCCAACATGCATGTTCAGTTGCACAGTCAATTTTTTCAGTTGGCTAGAATAGATGTTTCAATTTCCCAGGGTGCATATATAAGTTGGCCAGGATGCATGTTCTATTGCACAGTCAATGTGTTCAGTTGGCTAGAATAGACATTTCAGTTGGCCAGGATGCATATATCAGTAGGCCAGCATGCATGTTCAGTTGGCTAGAATCATGTTTTAGTTGGCCAAAAAATATGTCTTAGTTGGCTTGTTCAACACATACAGGGGGCAGGGGAAACTTGCCTGGCATGCATGTTTAGAAAACATGTCCAGTTTCGATTTCAAACCATGTGTTAGTGTGCAGATGCACTCATGGGGGGTGTGATGTTGATAATGGGGTGATGTGGCAGATCCACTCCTTTTTTGAAGGAACTTCTCCATGGATTCGCTGATGGATCCCTGGAGAAGGGTGTTTATAGATGCAGTCACTGTACAAGAAATCAGCGATTAAATCAGTTACCACTCCAGTTAATCACTACTCGCTAGGTGGCCGACTTGAATAGTGCCTATTCGTGGTGTTAACTGCCCAAGCCAATTAACGGGTCTGTCAGGCCGAGTAATCGGTTATCAGACTGACCAGTTAACTGTTGGAAACAAAAGCCCAATACTTTGGCCTGCTCGGCCCCCTCCCGCTCGTACATTAGCTAGGTTTTGGCTCCTGCCGCCCCTCCCACTCATTTTCCCATCCAGCCCCGATCTGGCTGGCGGCTGGTAGGTCCTCGTCGGTGCCAGGTCGAGTAGCTCCGCCGCTGCATGTTGCAGTTGTTGGGTAACGTAGTAATTTCAAAAAAAATTCCTACGCACACACAAGATCATGGTGATGCATATCAACGAGAGGGGAGAGTGTTGTCTACGTACCCTCGTAGACCATAAGCGGAAGCGTTATATCAACACGGTTGATATAGTCGTACGTCTTCACGATCCGACCGATCCAAGCACTGAAAGCATGACACCTCCGAGTTCTGCACACGTTCGGCTCAGTGACGTCCTCGCCTTCTCGATCCAGCAAGAGAGGCGAAGTAGTAGATGAGTTCCGGCAGCACGACGGCGTGGTGACGGTGTTGGTGAAGAACAATCTTCGCAGTGCTTCGCCTAAGCACTACGAAACTATGACGGAGTATAAACTAGAGGAGACGGGGTTGCCGGCACACGGCTTGGTGTTTCTTGATGTGTCTTGGGTGCTAGCCCTACCCCTCTATTTATATGTTGAGCCTTGGGGTCGAAACTTGGAGAAAAAGCCTCCACAAAGTCGGTTTCACCCGAAAGGCAAGAGTCCTTCTTGGACTCCAGGGCCAGACGCCAGGGTTCCCGGCGTCTGGGCCCACATGCCAGGGACCCTGGCGTCTAGCCTCTGGACTCCGCAAAACTTCCTTTTGCGCTTTCCAAAAACCTTGTGGGCTTTCCCCTTTGGCCCAGATAAAGTGTTCTCGTGCCCAAACATTTCGGGAAACATCCAAAACCCCTTCTGATGGATTCCAGAACCCTTCTGGAGATCAAACACTACTATCCACATATCAATCTTTACTTCCGAACCATTCCGGAATTCCTCGTCATATCAGTGATCTCATCCAAAACTCCGAACAACAATCGGTCACCAACATACATAACTCATAGTACTATATCGTCAACGAACGTTAAGCGTGCGGACCCTACGGGTTCGAGAACTATGTAGACATGACCGAGACACCTCTCTTGTCAATAACCAATAGCGGGACCTGGATGCCCATATTGGCTCCTACATATTCTACGAAGATCTTTATCGGTCCAAACGCATAACAACATACGTTGTTCCCTTTGTCATCGGTATGTTACTTGCCCGAGATTCGATTGTCGGTATCTCAATACCTAGTTCAATATTGTTACCGGCAAGTCTCTTTACTCGTTTCGTAATACGTCATCTCGCAACTAACTCATTAGTTGCATTGCTTGCAAGGCTTAAGTGATGTACATTACCGAGAGGGCCCAGAGATACCTCTCCGACAATCGGAGTGACAAATCCTAATCTCGAGATACGCCAACCCAACATGTACCTTTGGAGACACCTGTAGAGCACCTTTATAATCACCCAGTTATGTTGTGACGTTTGGTAGCACACAAAGTGTTCCTCCGGCAAACGGGAGTTGCATAATCTCATAGTCATAGGAACATGCACTAGTAGAAAAAGGGTCAAACGTGCAGCACATTAGTGCTGGTTTGTATTTGAGCCGGCACTAATGTATACATTAGTGCCGGTTCCAATGGCTAGCCGGGCCGCTTTCATTAGTACCGGTTCGTGGCAAACCTTTAGCACCGGTTCGTGCCACGAACCGGTACTAATAAGAGTGGTGGCAGGATGTTGTCAGACTGGGGCCCCTCCAGCCCCTTTTGTACCGGTTCTTGGCACGAACCGGTACTAAAGGTCGTCCTAGATAAACCCTTCGTCCACCCGAGCTCGCTCTGTTCTTCCCCTTTCCCCTCTCCTCTCTGTTCTTCCGCTCTTCCTCTCGAGCTCATCACCACATTTTTCCCAAATTTTGTCAAGATTTGAAGTCCCCCATCCATTGAAATGATCACAAAGGTTAGCAACTTTGTCCTTTCATCTCTCATTGCTAGATTTACTCTTGTAAGGCTTTATGTAGTGATTATTTTGTGAGTTTAGTAATTTGGGAGGAAAAATATATATGTGCTAGTATTTGATTTATATGCAATTTGAGGTCAAAAATAACACTTAGTTTGCATATGTAGGTGTGGTTTACTTAGTGCCTTCTAAATCTCCGTCGTAACCACCGTCGATCGCCCGCACCGTCCCGTCGCTGGCACCACCTTGTGGTGAGCCTCTTTGTTCATGAAATTTTATTTAAAAATTGATGTTTGTGTGATTTGGATATATAGTTACTCGTATAATTATCTTACCCGTACGTTGTTTGTTATACATATAGTGCCATGGTTTTGATATCCGTCCCCGTCGGCCCTCGTCCTTGTTATGATTCGGATGTGGTATATTGTCGGGGGGAATCGGCTTCCTCGAACACCTATGGGGACCGAGCCCCTTACTGGTTCGGCGGGGGGCGGAGGTTGCACAAAGAGCAGATCGAGGCGCTGCACACGAGGGATTTTACCCAGCTTCGGGCCGCAAGGATGCGTAAAACCCTACTGCTGCTTGGTGGATTGTATTGTGTTCTTGCTCGGGAGCGCGCGGTGCTACAGTACACACGAGCTGTTGGCGAGGTCGAGCGTGACGATCCCTCCCCCCCCCTACGTGCGCATGGGGCCTCCTTTTATATGCTCAAGGGGTTACCCACAGGTGGCAGCATAGGTGGGGGGCAAAAATGGTAGAATGCTGTAGTGGGTACAGCTGCCTGCACAGTGGCTGTACAGTGCTATCATACCTAACTCTGACGGCGGGGGACAAGGGCATTAAATGCCCGTCCGCGTCGCCCAGACGGTGCAGGGAAGTGGACCGTCAGGAGCGCCATCGTTTGCCACGATGGCTACTCTATCAGCTTCGCTTCGCCACCGCATGCCCCTGGCTGCACAGCCTCCCGCCACGTGCGCCTGGGATGCCCCCAGAGCGACACGTTGGTGGGTGAGCTGGAGCGCATGCACGAGGTGGTAACTTGGCGCGGCAAGCGCCTTGCCGCGATGGATGTCTCGTCGCGTCCGGGAGCTTGTTGCTCACCGGGTCTTGCCGGGGCGCGGGGTGCGCTGTGGCAGGGTCCTTGTCTTGCCGTGGATGGCCTTCCCGGCAAGCTCCTCTTGCCGGGGCCTTGTGCTTCGAGCGGCAGTCCCGGCAAGCTCCTCTTGCCAGGGGCTCGCTCTCTTCGGGTGGCCTTCCCGGCAAGCTCCTCTTGCCGGGGCCTTGGCTCAAATACTTTGTTCTTGAATGGCCCAAGAGGGGACCATGGAGGGTCTTGGCGATCGCCTGGCAGGCCTTGCCGCGGGGTGCTACGACCGCCCGTGCACAAGTTCGGGGTACTAAGGTACCCCTATTTTAGTACACCGACAGGAGCCCCCGGGCCTGGGCCATACACGGTGCCGAGCGCTGTTGGGCCAGGCCCAAAACAGTGCACGGGCACGCGCGGCCTGGGTCACGCTGCATCTTTTTCTGCGTATGCCACACCCTCTCCGAACGGTAGGCGACGAACGCGGCATCATGGGGAGAGGCGTGCGTGACGTGGGTGGCGTGCGCGGGGCCGAGCCCTGCAGGCATGCGTCACGTCGCAATAAATGGGGACGGTTCGCGCCATCTTCATAAGTGCAGGGAGGCGTGGAGGCGTGGCTCCTTCGCTGGACGGGGCCGAGGCACGGTTTCCGAGGCGCCCGTTCCCCACGATCGCGGGGTGGGGGAGAGGTCGCCTCGGTCCTGCGCGTCAGCCACGCGGCTTCCATGCACCTGGAGTTGCAGGCGGTGGAGGCAGGAAACCGGGCCGTCGCGGGTCGAGGCAGCAGGCCGGCCCCGATCGCCTGGCCTCCCTGCGCCCTGATTGGTTGAGCGGGGCGGTCGAGTCCCCACCCTGCTCCTTTATAAGGAGCAAGAGGGGGGGCGACGGGAACTCACACTCCTCCATCTCTTCCTCCTCTTCATCCTCTGACCCCCTCTCTCCATTAGCCATGGAGAAAGGGAATCCGGGTCCTTCATCGGTGGCGGCGAGGGTTGCCGCCAGGCAGCGCGCCCCTCCTCCCCTTGCACCCGCGGTGGCGGAGCCAGCCGCAAGGGGAAGGGGGATGGGACGAGGGCGTGGACGAGGCCGCGGCGCTCAGGGAAGAGGCGGGCGGGGTGATGCGCCGGCCTCGCCTCCGCCAGCGGCCCCTCTTCCCATGGCAGTCCATCTCGGGGACGATCCTTGCGAGTTCTTCATCAGGCTGCGTCGGGCGCCTCGCCGCCGCCTCCGCCTCCCGGCTCCCTTCGTGAGCTTGATGGAGATGGAGCAACCCGAGACGCTAAGGCTGCGCATGAAGGGCTGCGGGATCAGCGGCACGCGGGTCCACGTCGAGTTCCCAGCCCCCGGCGTAGTGTATCTTTTCCGAGGGTGGTAGACATTCTCCCGTATCCACACCTTGACGGAGGGGTTCACCCTCCATTTCAAGTTGATGGAGGGTGATCTCCTCTCCATCAAGGCCTTCGGGGACTTCGGGACCCGGGCCCGGTGCTGCGTGGATAGCTCCTCCGACAGCGAAAGCTCCTCCTCGAGCGAGAGTGACGAGGAGGGGAGCGACAGCGACGACGAGGGCAGCGATCGTCGGGATCACGGGTCCGACTAGGCGCCGGTCGCACCTCCGTGTGGCACCGGCGACCCCATCATCCGGGTCGCCGGCCCCTTGAGCTTCTCGGGGTCGTCTTCCCGGGCGGCCGGAGTGGCGAGGCTGCGGAAGAGGAGGAGGACTGGCGGCAAGGCCGTCAACTCGGAGTACGAGGGCTAGGTGCCCCCGACAGCGTGTTGACGTCCCGCTGCCTCATCTTCGAGCTCCATCTCTGGCGCCACCGCCACCATCCAGCCTTCGGAGCCCCCGGGGCGTTCTGTTGGTGTCTTCTGCCACCCGTAGCTCGCCTAGGCGCTCCTTTTGCCCTTTTCGCCTCCTTGTCCTACCTCCTGAGGAGAGAGACAAGAAAGGGATTACGGGCATCATATCTTTTTTCAGTCTGTAAGCCCTCGGGCCTTAGTTGTATTTAAAACTTGTAATCCCATCATTCATGTTTTTCATTTTCTCTGAACTGTACCTGAGCGGAATGTTTTTAATGAAAAGGGGATGCTTGCCGGGCCATTTGTCCCGTGGGTAAAACCCACGCCAAGGAGCGAACCCTTTGTATCGTTAGGATAGACATTTCTTCGCCCGGCAACAAGCCCTGCCGTCTTCCCGCGCCGCTCGACCCTCCTCACGCCCTTGGCGGAGGCGGGGAGAAGGCGGGTTCCGGCCCTTCGCTTCGCCCCTTTGCTGCCGCGACTACTACCAAGACGGGCCCCAGGAACGCGCTCTGGGGCCTGTCGTCGAGGGAGCACGGTAGCTTTTAGGAGGAGAAAGGGTTTTCGTATTCCACAGTTCATGAGAAAATGCATGACAAGGGATGCGAAAACTTATCTGGGATTGCAGCCCCCGGCAACTTTGGCTTGCCGCGGACGAATCTTCGTACTTGCAGCCCCCGGCAATACTGGCTTGCCGGGGACCAGATGCTGGCCCGCCCTTCTTCTCTTCTTCGCCCTTAAGTGGTCTGGCCAGGATTTACAAACCCCTGCGAACCAAAGGAAACGAAGGAACAGGAAAAAGGACGCAGACTCGACCTCTAAGCTAGGGGTTAGCAGCTGTTAGGCACTATCAACCCTAACCAAGGACGAGACTCGACTCAGCATGCATGCTAAAACTTAGGGCGCCAGCGCTTCGTTTCTGCTGCTCAGGGTCTGCGCCTGGCTTTGTACAAAGGATTACATGCAACTGCGGCAAGACTTGTACAAAAGGTTGGTTGCCGGGCGGGCCCCGACAACCGCGCCTTACGGGTAAAACTTACGAAGATGCTCAATATTCCAGGAGTTGCTCACCGGAGTGCCATCTTCGGTCTCGAGGCGGGCAGCGCCGGGCCTCGTGACTCGTCTCACCCGGTAAGGGCCTTCCCACTTTGGCGTCAACTTGTTATGATTCTTGGCGGACGGGGCGCGCCGAAGAACAAGGTCTCCTTCCTCGAAGCTTCTGGCTTTAACTTTGCGGCTATGGTAGCGGCGCAAAGCTTGCTGGTAGCGAGAGGCTCGCACAGCAGCCTGAAGACGATCCTCCTCAAGGAGCAGCGCGTCATCTTCACGCAGCCGCTCTTGCTCAAGCTCATCATAAGCGAGCACTCGAGGTGACCCATATACGAGTTCCGTGGGGGTAACTGCTTCTGCTCCATAGACTAGAGCAAATGGTGTCTGGCCAGTGGCTCGATTTTGCGTCGTTCTGATCGACCAAAGAGCCACCGGCAGCTCCTCGATCCAGTTTCTTCCGCACTTGTGCAGCCTGTCGAAAGTTCTGGTCTTGAGCCCGCGCAGTACTTCGGCGTTGGCCCTTTCAGCTTGACCGTTGCTCCTGGGATGAGCAACAGAAGCGAAGCAGACCTTGGCGCCGAGATCTTGGATGTATTGCATGAAGGCGCGACTCGTGAATTGTGTACCGTTGTCGGTGATGATCCTGTTGGGGATCCCGAAGCGGCAGACAATTGACCTGAAGAACTTGATGGCTGACTGTGCTGTCACCTTCCTCACTGGTTCCACTTCCGGCCACTTTGTGAACTTGTCGATTGCGACGTACAAGTACTCAAAGCCCCCGACAGCTCGGGGGAAGGGGCCGAGGATGTCGAGCCCCCAGACCGAAAATGGCCAGGATAAAGGGATCGTCTGGAGAGCTTGAGCTGGCTGGTGTATCTGCTTGGCATGGAACTGGCACGCTTCACACTTGGTTACTTGTGCAGTTGCATCCTGGAGGGCTGTCGGCTAGAAGAAACCTTGCCGGAACGCTTTGTCGGCAAGTGCTCTTGCACCAATGTGGTGACCACATATGCCTCCATGTATCTCCGCCAACAGCTGCTGTCCGTCTTCCCGGGAAATACACTTCAATTTCACACCATTGCGCCCTCTTCTGTACAGCGCGTTGTCGACGAACTGGTACATACTCGAGCGCCGGGCTACTCTTTCCGCTTCTTCTTGCTCTTCGGGAAGTCCTCCGTGCTGGAGGAAATGGACAGTCTGCTGCGCCCATGCTGGAGCCTGCGGCTCGACAACAAGGACTAAAGGCACTTCTGCTGCTGCGGGAACGTCCGCTTCCACGGCGAGGATCTGGGGCTCGGCCGGAGCTTGACGTTCCCCGGCAAGTTTGCCGGAGCAAAACTTGTCGGGAGCGCCTGCTTCTATGGAATAAACCCTGGGGTTCTCCGGAGCAGACGGCTCCTCAGCGCTCTTGGTGTCGATCTTGGGGACCTTCTTGGCGGCGGCTCCGGGGAGCTCTGCCGGAAGATAGTCGCCGGAGACCGACCTCCTCTTCTTGCTCTGTCTGGTTGATGGCGTTACGGATGGTTGAGTCAGCTTGAGCACAAAGGTTCCTGGTTCCACAGGTAACTTAAATGCCGCACACTTTGACAGGCCGTCAGCGATGTCATTCTCAGCTCTTGGAATGTGTTCCATTTGCAGGCCGTCAAAGTGCTCTTCCAGCTTCCTCACTTCATCAACGTACGCTTCCATCAACGGACTCTAGTAATCCTTGTTCACTTGGCGGACGACAAGCTGCGAGTCACCCCTGACAATGAGCTTCTTGATCCCAAGTTCTGCCGCGATCCTGAGACTGGCAAGCAGACCTTCATACTCTGCAGTATTGTTGGTTTCTTGTTCCTTGGGGAAGTGCATCTGGACTACGTACTTGAGGTGCTCTCCGGTGGGCGCGACAAGTAACGCGCCGGCACCGGCGCCTTGCAGCGAGAAGGCACCGTCAAAGTACATCAGCCACTCTTTGCTTGCTTCTTTCGCGGGGATGCTCGTCTATGGGATATCTTCGTCCGGTGTCGGTGTCCACTCCGCTATGAACTCCGCCAAGGCTCTGCTTTGGATAGTCGAGGTGCTCTCGAACTGGAGACCGAAGCTCGATAGTTCTAATGCCCACTCGACAATCCTGCCTGTTGCTTCTGGATTTTGCAGTACCCTCTTCAGCGGAAAGCGGGTGATAACTGTAATCTCGTGTGCTTGAAAGTAATGGCGCAGCTTTCTCGAGGCCATGAGGAGGCCGAAAAGCAATTTCTGCACACCAGAGTACCTTGACCTAGCCCCCTGCAAAAGGGAGCTGACAAAGTAAACTGGGCGCTGGACCATTTTCTTCTTCCGCACCTCCACTTGCTCCTGCGCAGATTCATCCTTGTCGGGGCCAGAGCTTGTCGGGGAAGCCCCCTGCTTGTCGCTGGACGTGCTTGCCGCGGTCACTGGCTCATCATCTGCCTCCCTCTCCGCTACTAACGCAGCACTAACCACTTGATTAGTTGCCGCCAGGTATAGCAGCAACTTCTCTTGTGGTTTAGGCGCGACAAGTATTGGAGCGGAGGACAGGTACTTCTTCAGGTCCTGCAGCGCAGCCTTCGCTTCCGGAGTCCATTTTACTGGACCCGCCTTTTTCAAAATTTTGAAAAATGGCATGGCGCGTTCTGCAGACTTAGAGATAAACCTGCTGAGAGCCGCGACGCAGACGGCAAGCCTTCGTACGTCCTTGACACGGGTTGGTGCTTCAATCTGCTCGATGGCCTTGATCTTGTCTGGGTTGGCTTCTATTCCTCGCTGAGACACGAAGAACCCGAGAAGCTTGCCGGAAGGGACTTCGAACACGCACTTCTCGGGGTTGAGCTTGAGGCTGATCCTGCGCAGATTCGCAAAGGTCTCTTCTAAGTCTTGAATCAGGGTTGCCCTGTCTCTGCTCTTGACCACTATATCATCCATGTAGGCCTCCACATTCCTGTGGATTTGTGGCTCAAAAGCAGTGTGGACAACCCTCGCAAATGTCGAACCGGCGTTCTTCAGTCCGAAAGGCATCCATACGAGACAGTACGTGCCACATGGAGTGATGAACGCGGTCTTCTCTTCATCTTCTTCAGCCATGAAGATCTGATGATATCCAGAGTAGGCGTCAAGAAATGAAAGCAGGTCACATCCGGCCGTGGAGTCAACAATCTGGTCAATGCGCGGCAAGGGAAAAGGATCTTTGGGACAAGCTTTGTTAACATCAGTGAAGTCGATGCAAAGCCTCCATTTCCCATTTGCTTTGCGCACGACAACAGGATTGGCCAACCTCGTCGGATGGAGCACACCTCTGACGAGGCCTGCCGCTTCCAACTTCTTGATCTCTTCTGCGATGAACTCTTGGCGCTCCACTGCTTGCTTCCTGACCCTCTGCTTGACGAGCCGCGTGTGAGGACAGACGGCGAGGTGGTGCTCAATCACTTTCCTGGGAACGCCGGGGATGTCAGATGGTTGCCAGGCAAACACATCGACATTCGCCCGCAGGAAAGTAACGAGCGCGCTTTCCTATTTGGGGTCGAGCGTGGCACTGATGGTGAAGGTACCACCAGTGCCGTCCTCCTTGGCGGGCACCTTCTTGGTCGTTGGCGGAGCTGCCATTGTCTTCTTACTCTTGCCGGTGGAGCTCGATGGCGCGTCCTCGACGGTAGCGCAGCACTCCGAAGAGGTGCGCTTGCCAGAGTGGGCGCCAGAGCACTTGCCGGGCTTGGTCCTCTTCTTTCCTCCGGGAGCTTCGGTGGCAAGCGGCTTGTGATCTGCTGCGGCTGCTGCTTCCCGGTAGATCTTGTCGGCACAGATAAGGGCATCCTCCTTGTCGCCGGGGACAGAGATGACGCTTATCGGGCCTGGCATCTTGAGCATGTTGTAGGCGTAGTGAGAGGCCGCCATGAACTTGGCGAGCGCTGGACGGCCGAGAATTCCATTGTAGGGCAATGGAAGATCGGCAACGTCAAAAGTGACCCTCTCTGTCCTGAAGTTCAGCTCGCTGCCAAATGTTACTGGCAACGTTATCTTCCCCTTCGGCTTTCTCCTTCCCGGGTTGATTCCTTGGAACGTGCCGGTCTCTTCGAGCTCGCTGTCGGGGACCTGGAGTTTCCGGAGCACAGCGGAGGAGATCAGGTTCAAGCTGGCCCCGCCGTCAACTAGCATCTTAGTGACCTTGAGGTTATGGACTGTTGGTGAGACCAACATCGGCAAGCACCCGATCGCAGTTGTGCGATCAGGGTGGTCCTCAATATCAAAGATGATGGGCGTGTTGGACCATTTCAGAGGCTTGCGCGACTCAACGGGTGGCTCCGCTGCATTGACTTCCCGCACCCACTGCTTGAGCTGGCGGTGAGAAGTATGCAGGGAGGCGCCACCGTCTACGCACAAAACCTCTGTGGCTTCTGAAACTCCTGCTCACTGGTCTCGACGTCATCCATGTCTTCATCTTCGTCGTCATCTTCATTCTTGTCGCGACCGCGGGGAGGTCGCTCCGCTTGCCGCTGCTTGTCCTTGTCGCGACGTCCTCCCTGGCCGGGGCGCTTCGTTCCTGATCCTCCGCCACCTCCCCGGGCTCTCTCCTTGTCGCGCCGCTCGTACTCGGCCTTTTGCAGCTCGACGAGCCGCTCGACCTGCTTGCAGCTCTGGAGGTCATGGCCCTTGGTGCGGTGGATCTTGCAATACTGTTTGCTGGTGCCGTCCCACTTGTCGGCGGCCGCCACAGCCTGGCAGTGGACACATCCGGCAATCTCCTTGCCGGAGCTACCAGCCTGGGCCTTCTTGGCGGCGCCTTCATCACCGGACTGCTCAACAACCAGTACTTCTTGGCTCTTCTTCTTCATGTTGCTTCGCCGCCGGCCTTTCCTTGCCGGGGCGGTATCCTCACTGTCAGATTCTGCTGCTCCAACGTTCTCTCCGGGAGTTTCCTCCCTTCCTCAGCACGTGCACACTTGTCGGCCAGGGCATATAGCTCACTGACGTCTTTGATCTTGCACATCGCCATCTCCTCCCTCATTCTGCGGTTACGCACGTTCTGATGGAACGCGCTGATGACCGTGGCGGGGTGGACGTCGGGGATGTTGTAGTGCACACGGCTGAATCTCTGAATGAACTTGCGCAGGGGTTCTCCCTCCTTCTGGACGAGCAGATGGAGGTCGCTCGCTTGGCCATGGGGTTTTTGGCCGCCCGTGAAGGCGCCAACAAACTGATGGCACAAGTCTGTCCAGGAGGTTATGGAGTTGTCCGGCAAGTGCATGAGCCAGGATCTGACATTGGACTTGAGCACCAGCGGGAACTAGTTGGCAAGGATCTTGTCGTCTCGCCCCCCGGCAGCCTGCACCGCAACGGTGTAGATGCTGAGGAACTCCGACGGATGCGACTTGCCGTCGTACTTCTCTGGCACGTCTGGCTTGAAATTCTTTGTGCCGAGCCACTGGACTTGCCGCGGCTCATGGGTGAACGCAGGGCAGCCCACCGCGTACGGCAGGTCGCCTGGTTCCCCTGGTGCATGCATGTCGACAGAGGGCCCAGCGCGGTGGTCTGATTGACGACGCGCTTCTCTCCGACGCTCGATGCGAGTACGAGCGTCCTCTTGCTCTCGCTCGTGAAGACCTTGGCGTTGATCGCGACGAGTTCGCGGATTCGACGACGCGGTGGAGTCGTTGTCGTGGTGATTCCGGCGAGTCGGCGATCTTGGCCTCCGGGGCAGGGAGTGCACGGTGGTCGCACCCCCGCCGGTCCTGGCGCCATCGGTCCTCGCCTGGCCGTCCCGCCGCGGCTGCGACGAGCTGTGCTGCCGCGGGGTGTCGCCGTTAGTGAAACCGATGAGGCTCTGTATCGTGGCCCTCCAGTCGTCAAGCTTGTCCGCCGTTGGAGGGTAGTCTAGGAGCAGTTGAGCTCGCGCCAGAGCTTCTGCCGGAGTGGCGGGCAGCGGTGGCGAACGGTGCGTGGAGCGGGATGTGCTCGAACTCCTAACCACGTTAGAAGGAGCAACATCTGGACCAGGCAGCCGCGCCACGCTCGCGCCAGTACGTTGGTGTGAGTGCTGGCCTTGAGCGCCCTGGGATCCGCCGGCTCGATTTGGGTCCAGCGAGCGTATGGTACCGTGGGTGCCAAGACGCTGCTGGTCCCGTGCCTCCTGAGAGGGGCGCGGTGCATGTTCGGACGCCGTGGCGCCATGAGCTGGCTCGACGACGCCCGTCCCGCCGCCGGTGCCGTCCCCGCCACCCGTTTGCTCCAAGGGCGGCGGGTTCGACGCGGACGGACCGGCCACCTCCGGAGCCTTCTTCTTCGGCGGCATGTCAATGAAGATGAAGGAGATCTAGCTGGTGCAGATGCCGGATCAGGTTCGCACAACTTCGACGCCCCCTACCTGGCGCGCCAAAGATGTCGGGGGGAATCGGCTTCCTCGAACACCTATGGGGACCGGGCCCCTTACTGGTTCGGCGGGGGGCGGAGGTTGCACAAAGAGCAGATCGAGGCGCTGCACACGAGGGATTTTACCCAGCTTCGGGCCGCAAGGATGCGTAAAACCCTACTGCTGCTTGGTGGATTGTATTGTGTTCTTGCTCGGGAGCGCGCGGTGCTACAGTACACACGAGCTGCTGGCGAGGTCGAGCGTGACGATCCCTCCCCCCCCCCCTACGTGCGCATGGGGCCTCCTTTTATATGCTCAAGGGGTTACCCATAGGTGGCAGCATAGGTGGGGGCAAAAATGGTAGAATGTTGTAGTGGGTACAGCTGCCTGCACAGTGGCTGTACAGTGCTATCATACCTAACTCTGATGGCGGGGGACAAGGGCATTAAATGCCCGTCCGCGTCGCCCAGACGGTGCAGGGAAGTGGACCGTCAGGAGCGCCACCGTTTGCCACGATGGCTACTCTGTCAGCTTCGCTTCGCCACCGCATGCCCCTGGCTGCACAGCCTCCCGCCACGTGCGCCTGGGATGCCCCCAGAGCGACACGTTGGTGGGTGAGCTGGAGCGCAGGCACGAGGTGGTAACTTGCCGCGGCAAGCGCCTTGCCGCGATGGATGTCTCGTCGCGTCCGGGAGCTTGTTGCTCACCGGGTCTTGCCGGGGCGCGGGGTGCGCCGTGGCAGGGTCCTTGTCTTGCCGTGGATGGCCTTCCCGGCAAGCTCCTCTTGCCGGGGCCTTGTGCTTCGAGCGGCAGTCCCGGCAAGCTCCTCTTGCCAGGGGCTCGCTCTCTTCGGGTGGCCTTCCCGGCAAGCTCCTCTTGCCGGGGCCTTGGCTCAAATACTTTGTTCTTGAATGGCCCAAGAGGGGACCATGGAGGGTCTTGCCGATCGCCTGGCAGGCCTTGCCGCGGGGTGCTACGACCGCCCGTGCACAAGTTCGGGGTACTAAGGTACCCCTATTTTAGTACACCGACATATATATATTCTCTTTTAAAACTAGTTGCATTTCGTGTTTATGACAAATTATGCCCATCAAGTTGACATAGAAATTTTTTCTAGGAGGTATGTGAACCGGAAATTCCAACCGACCCTATTGTCGAGAGGTTAAATTTAGTTGAAAGAGAAAACGAGTACTTGAAAGAAAAATTGAAAAGAATTGAGGGGGAGAAGATGGAATTGGAGTTGCATGTTGCCGATGTCGTCGATGATCACAAGATCAAGATGGAGAAAATGCACTTGAAGATTAGAAAGATTAGAAAATATGCCATCGATAGTGAGGCTTGGTATCATTATGCTGTTGGATCCATTGTTACCTTAGTTGCGATCTTGATCGCATTTGTTGTTGCATTTAAATGCTTTAGCTAGAGAGTTATTTGTTTGTTGCATTTAAGTGTTGTATGAACTTTATGTATGAACTTGTATTAATTTGGTCTATTCGGTGTTGTGTAATGAAGATGAGCCAGCAATGGATGTACGATGACCGATGCTCTCCCCAGTTTGTTGAGGGCGTGCATACTTTTCTGATTGCGGCTGAGGCAAACAAGCGGGCGGATGGTTTTATGCCTTGTCCATGTGCTGGCTGTAAGAATGGTCACAATTACTCTACGTCAAGAACCATTCACGTCCACCTGTTTGAGTCCGGTTTCATGCCCCACTATAATGTTTGGACCAAGCACGGAGAAAGAGGGGTTATGATGGAAGACAATGAAGAAGATGAGGACGACGACAGCTATCCTGGCCATGGGTTCCCTGAATACGATGATACAACAATGGGGGAAGAAGCTGAGCCGGTAATGCAGGAAGAAGCTGAGCCGGCAATGCGGGAAGAAGCTGAAGAAGAGGCATCAGATGAGCCCGTTGATGATCTAGGTCGGGCCATTGCCGATGCAAAGAGAGACTGCGTAAGTGATTTGGAGAAGAAGAAGTTGCAGCGCATGTTAGAGGATCACAAAAAATTGTTGTACCCGAATTGCGTAGGTGACAAGAAAAAGCTGGGCACCACACTGGAATTGTTGCAATGGAAGGCAGAGAATGGTGTATCTAACAAGGGATTTGGAAAGTTGCTGGTAATGATAAATGATATTCTTCCAAAGGACAACAAATTACCCGAGAGTACGTACGAAGCAAAGAAGGCTGTCTGCCCTCTAGGGTTAGAGGTGCAGAAGATACATGCATGCTGTCGTGGATTTGTCACGGCAGATGTCCTAGCAAAAGGACTTAGTCGTGGAGCCATCGCAACGGATTAGCTTGAAGGGGTTAGAGCGGACGCAAGGACACAGAGTTTATACTAGTTCGGCCCCTTCGATGAAGGTAAAAGCCTACGTATAGTTGTGATGGGATTGATGTGTTTCGAGGGCTAGGGAGCGATAAGCTTCGCCTAAACCTCGAGTTGTTGTTCTCTGTCCTCAAACCGCCGTCGGGTCGTCCCCTTATATACACGGGTGACGCCCGTCGGTCTGCAAAGTCCCAACCTCCGGTTCATAAACGTGCCCGGGTTGGTCTCTCTATTCCTAACTTACAATGCAAGTTTACCTCAGGCCGGTTTACGGCCGTAAACCTCTAAACCGATTATAGGCCTTGGGCCCTTCTATTTCTCCTTGGGTTTTAACATCTCGGGTCCATTGACGGAGCTAACCCGGGCCCTGTAGGCCGGTTTACCCCAAATAGCAATATCCCCAACATTAGGCCCCAGATTGATTTGAACAGGTTCATGTCAATCCTTAATAAGAATTTCTGTCTTCAAATGTCTTCCAGTGACTGTTAAACCGCCGTTTCTTCATCTCCTCTTTGCTGCGGTAAACCGATATGACGTCAGCGCAAGTTACCGTTTCCTTTTGCTAATCCGCAATAATCAGGGCGACGGCTGGGCTCCCGAAATCACCGGCCCCTGGATTCGCGCGCCTGGCACGCGCGCCGCACCTTATAAATAGGACTTGAAGGCCATCTTCCTTTCCTCCCTTTCGTCCCCTTCTTCGTCTTCCTCGCGACCCAGACCTCGGAGCTCCGCCGCCGCCGTCAGCTACTGCATCAACTCCGGCCGCTGCATCGACCTGACCGGACCAGAGTACCGCGGTGACCCTCCACATCCGTTTGGATCCCGGTAAGGCTCCTGTTCTTCTTGCTTTAGATCTGTTCTAGGGTTCGTCATCCTGCCACTGTTCCTTGTTCATCTCCATAGCAGCTTTTGCGAACAGATTATGATACTTATATTGTGATTTGTAGTCAACCTCAATATTCGCCATAAATCTGCACTCATCTCCTTAGATCCCACTCATTTCCCTGCTTGTCGAACTTATGCTGTTCTGCTGTGAGCCAAACCTCGTATTTTTACTTCTTTTTTGCCCTAGCTGTAGATCCATTGTTTTGAAAGAATCTGTACGGGATCTGTTTCTGCTTTCATATTCACAACTGTTAGATCTGGTCGGTTTAACTTTTAGCAGAGCGAACAACCCAAACCATATATCCATTAGTCTCCTCAATGAACCGCCAGATGATATCATTGTAGATAACTTCAATCTATATAAGAGCATCTTCGGTTTACAATCACACCTGTTCTCAAACCGGAATACCTTTGTCTTGTAGATTTCCTCATGGCAAAACAGGTGTACGAATGCAACTGGGTTCCCTCTCGCATCACCGAGACCCAACTAAACAACTTAGTTCTGACTGGCGCCTTGAGTAGCAAAAATGCCATCCATTGGAGGGTTCCAGGGGATGAATGTCCTCCTACCCCACAGGAAGGAGAAGTGGTGGTGTTTGCGGATCACCTGGCCCGGAGTTTTAATCCACCCGGTTCAAAATTTTATCGGGACGTCCTGGCTAATTTTAAATTGCGCCCACAAGATGTTGGCCCAAACTCAGTCACGAATATCTGCCATTTTCAAGTGCTTTGTGAGGTGTACTTCCAGGAGGAACCTACTGTAGAGATGTTCCGAGACTGTTTTCATTTGAACCGACGTACTGAATTCACCGACGGCCCTAACATGGAACTGGGTGGTATGGCGATTCAAAAGAGGAAAGAAGTGACTTATCCTCATGCCAAGTTGCATAGTCATCCGCAAGAATGGAATCACACTTGGTTCTATTGCAAGGATACTTCTCCTGCTGAAGAAAATCCTTTGCCTGGCTTTCGTCCAGAGAGACTTAGCAATACACACCCCTTCCCCCCAAGACTAACCGCCAAAGAGAGGAGTAAGTATGCCCCTCAGCTGTCCAAGCTCAGAGCCTTCATGGCCAACGGTTTAACGGGGGTAGATCTTGCCCGTTGCTGGATTTCATGGAGCATCCTGCCCCTTAGCATTCGCTCCGGTTTAATGTGCCAATACACGGGCCGGGTTGATGATCCTTTGAGGCACTGCAACATTCAGCTGACGGAAGACGAAGTTACTGAAGCTGTGAAAAAGATGCTGAATGAACCGGAATATGTTTGCGCCCGAACCGGCCTGCTTCCCTTTTGTGCTATAAACAAACCACCTGCTGTAAGCATCTCACCTCTGTTTGTTATAGAAGTTATGATCTCCTTATATACATATTGTTAACTCCAGTCCTTTCTGAGACAGGGAGATGATCCGTTTTGGAGCAAGAAGTTTCAAGAGCCGACCGAAAAGGTAACCCGACCCAAAACAAGGGTGAAGAAGCCCGCTCAGAAGAAAAGGAACACTGCTTCCTCTACCCCGGATTTAGAGGAGGATGATGTGGGTAATCCGGACCTTGGGGTAGACCTCGATTCAGTTGGCTTACTTTTTATACGTCTTATTGATGATGATATTTGTCAGGACGATGCTGAAGCGAGTAATGCTGAGGGCCCAAAGGTAACTATTCTTTCTTCTGATACAGTTCCTTTGCCTTTGAAAAGATCTCGCCAAGCAAACCGGAAAATTAAATTTTCTCATCCTCTTGCTTACTTGGATCCCAAATTTCTTGTGAAGACCCAGCAACATGAAGCTCGACGCACCACCCGGCATAGCGGCCAGGTAGTTACCTCCGCCGGTTTACCGAACAGCCCGGTTCGGAAACGCCGCTCAGAGGTCTCCGATTTATGCGCTAGCTTTCCCCCTAAAGCAGGTTTAACTCGTCAGCCTCTTAATCCATCTGACTCCGATTATCAGGTCACTTCCCATTCATCTTCTGGTGAATCTTCAGCCACTCAACTGCCACTGCTAAAGACAGTTATTGGGTAAGTTGGACCGATCACAACATATTTCTATATGGGTTTCTTAATCCATCTTACACCGTTCTTTCAATCTTTGGGTCTTTCCCAGGGCTAAACCTAGACCGAGCAAGAAGGCTCGTCTGGATAACCCGGCCGAAGGAACTGCCGCTCCTGAACCGGAGAGAACTCCTGGTGCTGATGCTCTGGGTCGTGAAGACATTCAGAATTATCTACCTCCACAAGATGACGCCTATGCTGAAGAAAGGCCTACCAATCCTGCCAGCCGTACTGATCAGCCTGTTAGTCCTGTTCGGGTTGAGGAATCCGTCCCCCCTTCTGGAACTGTTGATAAACCGACAGCGCCAATGCAGAGCAGCGACTCCAAAGATGATGATGTTGTGATTACCGGCATTGGTCGCTCTGAACCGGGGAATTCTGCTATTCTGGCCAAGCATACTGCCAAGGAAGAAATCTCGGCCATAAAGGGCAAATGGGACGTTGATTCCTCCACGTATGCCGCTTTAAGCGCCCCAGATCTTTATTCTGGGTACCTGAACCGACTGTACACCAGTCGTGATTATGAAGCTGGCATGATCAGGATGATGAAGGAGAAACTTGAGGTAATTCTCTTGTGCTTCATTCCATTGCAACTTAGCTTATCAATTTTTCCAAACCGAGATGGTAATCCGGATCAGGCTGCCTTGACAACTAAGGTCCGGTTTAAAAACCCAGGGCTTCAACATAGGTCGTAACCAGAAAACATCATCAAATAACTATTAGCCCCCAAGTGCCAAGTTTAAATACTTGTATTAACCCTGGGACTTTTGTAATGTAAAACATGCATTAAGATCAAGTACGCATTAGCCCCCAAGTATCGAGCACATAACTTGCTTGTGTGGTTGATACTTCCAAACCGTGCAATATTTTCTGAACACTGCTGATGACCTGCTGCAGGGGGATCTGAAGACCAAAGAGAAACAAGTCTCGGACCTGCAGGAAACCCTAAAAACCCAGCAGGCTGAAACCGCCAAAGCGAAAGAAGAGTTGACCAATGCCTTAACCGTTATGGAACAGCTGAAAGAAACCCGCCAAAAGGAACAAGCTGATTGGGCCACGGAAAAAGCTCTTTTGATTAAGAGGGCTGAAAACGCCGAATCTGCTCTCAAACCGGTGGTTGATGAATTATCCACCGTAAAGCGACAAATACACTCCATGACCTCTGCCGTCTTTGGTAAATTTCTTTTGATGCCCTTCCTCCACTTTGCACGTTTGTCTGCTATATCCTGCGTCTGGTTTGTAATCCATCTTGACACACTGCAGGCACACGTATTGGACACTTGGGTTCTGATGTGCGGATGAAACTCAAAGCTTCTTATACCTTGATTGAACAGTTGTATACCGGAGCACAGAGAGCTATCACCACCGCATCGCATAACAACCCCGCACCGTCTCTGATTCAAGACACGTTAAGAAGGTTATCCATGCTTCCTGCCCGGATTGAAGAGTTAAAAAGATCAGCTGCTCGAACCGGAGCCATCACTGCCTTGATCCGGGCCAAAGCGTGGGTACCAGACTTTGATCCTGTCGAAGCGGCACAAGGATATCCCAGCTTGAAAGAAGACGGTTCAGACTTTGGCGAAAATGACTTGAGGGCGATAAACCGGGCGGTGCGCCCCCTAGCTTGTCAATTGGCTGAAGAAGCAGATCTGACACATTACCAAGCCCAATATGATAACCAGAACAAGCGAGTAGCTGCCCCAATCCCTGAAGCGGAAAACCTTATTCCTCCAATCCGTAAGCATACCTACGCCCCTGACATTGAACCATCTTTGCTGATTCATGAGGAAGCTGTCTTTCAAGCGTTAATGGGAATCGACTGGACCACTGCTGATTTCCAGCCAATGGGTAGCCATGAGAAGGCTGAAGCGGCGCAAGATGATCCACAACCTTCGAACCGAGGTGGCGAACAGGCGTAACCGAAGCTCCGGTTCATCTTAATTGGGGACGTTAATCCGTCAAAAACAATATATTCAGGCACTACGCTGCCTTGTAATAAGATAGCTGATACCTTTGTGTTTGAATGCGCCTTTGTGCACGGGTACTGATGCCCTTTCCATTGACTTTTTCCAACTTGTGTTTCCTGTCTTTACTGAGTACAAAAGACGGTCTTTCGACCAGACGAACCGTGTTGCGCCTTTGCCAAACCGGGCAACTTGCCTCCGGGTTAAAAAACGGACCAGGCTGTGTCAGCTGAATCGGTTTAAAAGTATTTGACGTTCCGAAGAACAAAAACACCACAATAAAGGCAGAAAACAAAAAACCAAATACAAGAGGACAACGCGATAGTAAAACGCATGCAAATAGTGGTTGCTATGAACCGTTCAGGAGGCGTGACCATCGTCAAGACAAAAGAAACCAAGCCCCCAAGAGGTGTAGCTACGGTTTAAGTCGACTAGGTTCCTACCTGAATCATGGCAAATATGCCGGTCAAATGGCATTGCATTGGTTCGGATTCGACCAAGCCCCCAAGTGACTCAGTGGCCTAGGGCCGATCAAGTGGCGTTGCGTTGGTTCGGACACGACCAAGCCCCCAAATGACTCATTGGCTAAAAAGCCGGTCAGAAGGCATTACCATCATCAAGACATGACCGAGCTCCCATAAGGTGTAACTACGGTTCAAGTCGATTAGGTCCCCAACTGACTCAATGGCAAATGTGCCAGCCAGAAGGCATTACCGTCGTCAAGACACGACCAAGCTCCCCGGAGGTGTAGCTACGGTTCAGGTCGACTAGGTCCCCAACTGACTTTGTAAGGATAGCTATGTTCTCTTTGGTTCGACTACGACCTATGTTTGAACAGGAAGCCCCATGTTTGAACCGCGCATCATGTCAGCAGGTCCTCTTCAGTAATTTTTAACTTTGTTGCGCCAAGAGATAAATTGTTCTTGAACCAGGATCTTGAACCGGATATTAAGGGCTTCAAAGCTTTTGTGGGAGACGTCTTCCCTTGAACCGGATTTTAAACCGGAATCTTCACCTTGACCTTCTTCGAAGCGACCTCAAGGGGTAAACCAGAAATTGCATTAAAGCGAATCAACTCCATGTAACCACGCATGATGTGAAGAACAGCAGAGACCCCGCTTTAATCGAGGCTCCGGTTTATTGTATTAATCATAATATATACATGGTCATGATATGTACATAAACAGAGCCCAAGGCTCATGTATAATAAGGTCGAAGATGAGCTATGTTCCACGGCCTGTTGGTCTCCTCCTCTGATGTGCGTGAATCTTTGCGCTCTCGAATATCAATCAGATAGTATGACCCATTATTCAGATTCTTGCTGACCACAAAAGGTCCTTCCCAAGGTGGGGATAACTTATGCTGATCAGACTGATCCTGGATGAGCCGAAGCACCAAATCCCCCTCCTGAAAGGTTCTGGTCTTAACCCGACGGCTGTGGTAACGGCGAAGATCCTGCTGGTAAATCGCTGAACGGGCAGCTGCTAATTCACGTTCCTCATCCAACAAGTCAAGAGCATCCTGTCGTGCCTGCTCGTTGCCCGCTTCAACATACGCTGCCACACGAGGTGAATCATGTCGTATATCACTGGGGAGAACCGCCTCTGCTCCATAGACCATAAAGAACGGCGTAAACCCAGTGGATCTGTTAGGCGTGGTGTTGATACTCCATAATACAGACGGTAGCTCCTCAACCCAACAACCCGGCGTCCTTTGCAAAGGGACCAGAAGCCGGGGTTTGATACCTCTCAAGATCTCTTGATTCGCTCGTTCTGCTTGACCATTAGACTGTGGGTGAGCTACTGAAGAAACATCAAGCCGTATATGCTCACGTGCGCAGAACTCCTTCATGGCACCTTTGGATAGATTGGTACCATTATCTGTGATGATGCTGTGTGGGAAGCCAAACCAGAAGATCACCTTCTTTATAAACCGCACCGCCGTGGCCGCATCACATTTACTGACAGGTTCTGCCTCCACCCACTTTGTAAATTTGTCAACCGCCACCAATAGGTGGGTCTTCTTATCTTTGGAACGTTTAAAAGGTCCAACCATATCGAGCCCCCAAGTCGCAAACGGCCAAGTAATTGGAATCATCCTCAATTCTTGAGGCGGTATGTGCGCTCGTCTGGAAAATTTCTGGCAACCATCACATAACCTGACCAGGTCTTCTGCATCAGCATGAGCAGTTAACCAGTAGAAACCGTGGCGGAACGCTTTAGCCACCAATGATTTTGAACCGGCGTGGTGGCCGCAATCCCCTTCATGTATTTCGCGTAGTATTTCGCACCCCTCCTCAGGGGATACGCACCGTTGCAGCGCTCCTGACACGCTGCGATGATGTAGCTCTCCTTTGAGAATGGTCATAGACTTGGACCGCCGTACTATCTGCCGAGCCAAGGTTTCGTCTTCTGGCAACTCACCCCGGTTCATATACGCCAGATAAGGGAGCGTCCAATCCGGGGTGACGTGAAGAGCCGCCACTAATTGAGCCTCCGGATCAGGAATAGCCAACTCCAGCTCACCGGGTAGCTGTACCGATGGGTGATACAATACATCCAAGAAAACATTGGGTGGGACCGGTTTACGCTGAGAGCCCAAGCGGCTTAAAGCGTCCGCTGCCTCATTCTTTCTGCGGTCCACATGGTCCACTTGATAGCCTTTGAAATACCCAGCCACCATATCTACTTCACGACGGTATGCAGCCATGAGCGGGTCCTTAGAATCCCAGGTGCCAGATAACTGCTGAGCCACCAGATCCGAATCACCAAAGCACCTAACTCGGCTCAGATTCATCTCTTTAGCCATCCGAAGACCATGAAGCAAAGCTTCATACTCAGCCGCATTATTTGTACAGGGGAACATTAAACGGAGGACATAACAAAACTTATCTCCTCGTGGGGAAGTTAAAACGACTCCAGCCCCCGAGCCTTCCAATTGTCTGGACCCGTCAAAATGAATAGTCCAATACGTGTTATCTGGCTTCTCCTCAGGTGCTTGTAACTCTGTCCAATCGTTTATGAAGTCGACAAGTGCTTGTGACTTTATGGCCGTCCGGGGTACGTATCTTAAACCGTGCGGCCCAAGCTCGATGGCCCACTTGGCAATCCGACCGGTCGCCTCCCGGTTCTGTATGATGTCACCCAAAGGAGCAGAACTGACCACCGTGATGGGGTGTCCTTGAAAATATTGCCTCAGCTTCCGGCTTGCCATAAAAACACCATATACCAGCTTCTGCCAATGCGGATACCTTTGTTTGGACTCGATAAGCACTTCACTGATATAGTAAACCGGTCGCTGAACCGGATGTTCCTTCTCAGCCTCCTTTCGTTCTACCACCATCGCCACACTAACCGCTCTGGCATTCGCAGCAACATATAACAGGAGTGGCTCCTTACCTACGGGGGCTGCCAACACTGGCGGATTGACTAGCTGCCGCTTCAAGTCCTCAAACGCTTTATCAGCCTCCGGACTCCAGACAAATTGATCCGTCTTCTTGAGCATTTGATACAAGGGGATCGCCTTTTCACCGAGGCGGCTGATAAACCGGCTTAACGCCGCAATCCGTCCGGCCATGCGCTGAACATCATTGACGCATTTCGGTCTGGCCAGGGAGGTGATGGCTGTGATCTTTTCCGGATTGGCCTCAATTCCTCTATGGGACACTAAAAATCCCAACAACTTGCCTGCAGGTACACCAAAAACACATTTAGCTGGGTTGAGCATCATTTGGTACACTCTCAAGTTATCAAAAGTTTCCTTCAAATCGTCAACCAGGGTCTCCTTCTTTCGTGACTTGACCACAGTATCATCCACATAAGCATGCACATTACGACCAATCTGCTCGTGGAGGCAATTTTGCACACACCGTTGATAAGTAGCCTGCGCACTCTTAAGCCCGAAGGGCATAGAAACATAGCAGAAGGCTCCAAAGGGAGTAATGAACGCCGTCTTCTCCTGGTCCTTAACTGCCA
This sequence comes from Aegilops umbellulata, assembly GCA_032464435.1. Lineage (NCBI taxonomy): Eukaryota > Viridiplantae > Streptophyta > Magnoliopsida > Poales > Poaceae > Aegilops > Aegilops umbellulata. Next base: position 595,860,023 of record CP136058.1, on the reverse strand, counting down.
TCTTGATCTGATGATAACCCGAATAGGCATCCAAAAAACTCAAACGCTCGCAACCTGCCGTAGCATCAATGATTTGATCAATCCGGGGGAGAGCAAAAGGATCTGCTGGACAAGCTTTATTCAAGTCCGTGTAATCCACACACATGCGCCAGGTGCCGTTTTTCTTAAGAACCAGCACCGGATTAGCAAGCCACTCGGGATGAAAAACCTCAATAATAAACCCAGCTGCCAGGAGCCTGGCCACTTCCTCACCAATCGCTTTTCGTCTTTCTTCGTTAAACCGGCGTAAGAACTGTTTTACCGGTTTATATTTAGGATCCACATTAAGGGTGTGCTCAGCGAGTCACCTCGGTACACCAGGCATGTCAGACGGCTTCCATGCAAAGATGTCCCGATTCTCACGGATGAACTCGATGAGCGCGCTTTCCTATTTTGGATCCAAGTTTGCACTGATGCTGAACTGCTTGGACGAATCGCCAGGCACGAAGTCAACAAGCTTAGTTTCGGCCGCTGATTTGAACTTCAAGGCCGGATCGTGGTCCGTAGTTGGCTTTTTTAATGAAGTCATGTCCTCCGGATCAACACTGTCTTTGTACTGCCTTAGCTCCTCCGTAGCACAAACCGATTCTGCATAAGTCGCATCTCCTTCCTCGCATTCCAAAGCGATTCGACGGCTCCCATGAACCGTTATAGTGCCCTTGTAACCCGGTATCTTGAGTTGCAGATATACATAGCAAGGCCGTGCCATAAATTTTGCATAGGCTGGCCGTCCAAACAAAGCGTGGTATGGACTTTGGATTTTGACCACTTCGAACGTCAGCGTCTCTGATCTGGAATCATGACTATCGCCGAAGACCACTTCAAGGGCTATCTTACCAACCGGGTACGCAGACTTACCAGGCACCACCCCGTGGAACACTGTATTGGTCGGTTTGAGATCCTTATCTACCAGTCCCATGCGACGGAAGGTCTCATAATACAAGATGTTAATGCTGCTCCCTCCGTCCATGAGCACCTTGGTGAGATTATAACCTCCCACCTGAGGTGCCACCACCAATGCCAACTGACCCGGATTATAAACCCTGGGAGGATGATCTTCTCGGCTCCATATGATCGGTTGTTCCGACCAGCGCAGATATTGAGGCGTGGCCGGTTCAATGGCGCTAACTGCCCGCCTCTGAAGCTTTCTATCCCGTTTATCCAAGCTTGTAGTAAAGACATGATATTGTCCACCACTCAACTGTTTCGGGTTGCTCTGATAACCTGATTGCTGCTGTCCGTAACCACTTTGATTACCTTGATTATTTTGGCTGTCCTGTCCGCCCGGGTTACCATGGAACCCTGGACCGGAATTTCTGCCGTCGTATCCTGATCCGGAACCTGAACCGCCGCCAGAGCTGTGATCATATTGGAAAGTGTTTGAACTTTTGAATTCCTTCATGATGTAACAATCCTTCCAAAGATGGGTTGCTGGCTCCTCTTTTGTTCCGTGCTTCAGACAGGGCTGGTTTAAGAAAAAGTTCAAACGCTCCGGATTAGGACCGGGATTTGCGCGAAAACTTGGCTGTTTCCCCTTACGCCGCTGGCCCTTATTCTGTGCACTTGTGTTGGCCACAAAATCCATGCTCCCATCCGGTTTACGCTTACCTCCGCCTCCATTACCTGTCGATCGATGCTGCTGGCCTTTGGTGTTGCTATTCTTCTTTCCCTTCCCTGCTTTGTCGTCACCAGAGTTAGGATCCTTGGTACTGTCAGAATCCGCATACTTCACTAAAGCAGTCATGAGCGTTCCCATATCCGTGCAATCACGCTTCATCCGGCCTAACTTTAGCTTCAAAGGGCCAAACCGACAGTTGCTTTCCAACAGCACCACGGCGGTGTCTGCATTGATGCGATCTGACGAGTGCAAAACTTCTGATACCCGGCGTACCCAATGGGTAGTTGATTCCCCTTCTTGCTGAACGCAAGCTGCTAGGTCAACTATCGACATTGGCTGTTTGCATGTGTCCTTGAAATTCTTGATAAACCGGGCGCGCAACTGGGCCCACGAATTAATGGAATTAGGCGGTAAGCTCTTTAGCCAGGTCCGGGCCGTTCCTTCTAACATCATAGTAAAATACTTGGCACACGTCGTGTCATCCACATCCAGCATCTCCATAGCCATCTCATAGCTCTCCACCCATGTCTCCGGAGGCTGATCTGCCGTGTAGTTTGGTACCTTGCGGGGGCCTTTGAAGTCTTTGGGCAGGCGTACATTGCGCAAAGCGGGAACAAGGCACGGTACTCCCAAAGAACTAGAAACCACCCTCGGTTCAACCGTAGCCGCTGGGAAGATAGGTGTAAGCTGACGAGCCTGATGCTGCGCTGCTAATCCGGCCTCCCGCGCACGGGCGCGATCCACATTCTCCTGAGCATTGTCGACGCCCGCCGGATTGTTGCCGCGGAGCGCTTCACACCTGGCATTACTTGAAACAGCCGGCTCCTCCATGCGCCTACTATAGCTCCCACTGGGGCGAGGGGTGGAATGAATCCGATCACGGCTTTGCGAATATGCTTCTTGTTGGGCCAACGCGGTCCTAAGGAGCTCCTTGACCCGGCGTGTCTCTACATCCTGCGGTGAATCGCCTTCGATCGGAATGGCTTCCAACCGAGCTGCCGCCGCGACGAGGTTATCCATCGGGTTGGAATAATGGCCCGACGGTGTTGGCCCGGCCTGTGGTGTACCAGTGTTGTGACGAGGCAGGTTTATTATCCGGTGCTGAACCGGGGCGCCAACTGTCGCCTCCGCACGGTTTACCCCCTGGGTGTTGAAGAGATTTCGGGCATCGAGGGCTGCGGGCAATCGAGATCGGAATTTCCTCTTCAGGACTTCCTGAGACGCATTCTGGTCCATCATGAGCCTGTAAGCCTGTGCATCTAAAGCGGCGCGCTCCGCCGTCATCCTGGCCTCTTCTGCTGCCAGCTCCGCTTTAGCTTGAGTGATCTGTTCTCTCACTTTGGCAATCTCAGCATTGTGAACCTCCTGATCCACCGGGTTGGCTTCCGCCATGAGCGCTGCCAGTGCGTCAAACAGGTCTGACAATACTTGGGCTGGTGAATCCGCAGGGCCTCCTGCCCGCGCAGCTGTTGCCGCTGCCGATCCAGAGATCACTGCTGCCGCAGTTGATGAATGTAGCGCCGCCTGTGTTCCAGCCATGAAGATCCCAACCCGATAGGGCAGATCAGAGGGGTCCGGAATACTGTCGCCATCGGAGCTGCCCCCAATCCGATCATCTTGCAGCTGGTAAAGAGATTCGGTTTCCCCGGTTGACGTTTCATCGCCGGAGTAGATGGCGGTTTCGTCACCGGATTCGGATCCTTCCTCGTAGCTTCCTCCGTGGATGACTCCCACGAAGGCGCGCTTCCTGGTCGGTTTAGCCAGGGTCGATCTCGTGCACTGAGCTGTCTCGACGAGGTCGGTGCAGACGCCCAGCTCGGGGCCCGGTTCACCGATCTTGCCGATGAAAACATGGATGCCGCCAAAGGGGACCCGGTACCCGTACTCGACCGAACCGGCGTCGGGGCCCCAGCCTGTGCTGTCGATGTAGAGTTTTCCGCGACGACTTTCGGTCATCCGACCCACAGCGTAACCCTCGAGTCCTTCAAAGCGGCCCTCCAAGAACTTGAAACCATCTCGCGATAGCCCCACGGTGGGCGCCAACTGTCGTGGATTTGTCACGGCAGATGTCCTAGCAAAAGGACTTAGTCGTGGAGCCATCGCAACGGGTTAGCTTGAAGGGGTTAGAGCGGACGCAAGGACACAGAGTTTATACTAGTCCGGCCCCTTCGATGAAGGTAAAAGCCTACGTCTAGTTGTGATGGGATTGATGTGTTTCGAGGGCTAGGGAGCGATAAGCTTCGCCTAAACCTCGAGTTGTTGTTCTCTGTCCTCAAACCGCCGTCGGGTCGTCCCCTTATATACACGGGTGACGCCCGTCGGTCTGCAAAGTCCCAACCTCCGGTTCATAAACGTGCCCGGGTTGGTCTCTCTATTCCTAACTTACAATGCAAGTTTACCTCAGGCCGGTTTACGGCCGTAAACCTCTAAACCGATTATAGGCCTTGGGCCCTTCTATTTCTCCTTGGGTTTTAACATCTCGGGTCCATTGACGGAGCTAACCCGGGCCCTGTAGGCCGGTTTACCCCAAATAGCAATATCCCCAACACATGCCCTAATGATTGCATCCTCTACCGTGGTGAGTACGAGGATTTGAACGCTTGCCCGGTATGTGGTGCATTGCGCTATAAGATCAGCCGCGATGACCCTGGTGATGTCGAGGGCGAGCGCCCCAGGAAGAAGATTCCTGCCAAGGTGATGTGGTATGCTCCTATAATACCACGGTTGAAACGTTTGTTCCAAAACAAAGAGCATGCCAAGGGGATGCGATGGCACAGAGAAGACCGTAAGAAAGACGGAAAGTTGAGAGTACCCGCTGACGGGTCGCAGTGGAGAAAAATCGAAAGAAAGTACGGGAAGGAGTTTGCAGATGATGCAAGGAGCGTATGGTTTGGTCTAAGCACAGATGGCATTAATCCTTTTGGGGAGCAGAGCAGCAACCATAGCACCTGGCCTGTGACTCTATGTTTGTATAACCTTCCTCCTTGGTTGTGCATGAAGCGGAAGTTCATTATGATGCCAGTGCTCATCCAAGGCCCTAAGCAACCCGGCAACGACATTGATGTGTACCTAAGGCCATTAGTTGAAGAACTCTTACAACTGTGGAATGGAACAGGTGTACGTGCGTGGGATGAGCACATGGGGGAAGAATTTGACCTAAAGGCGTTGCTGTTCGTGACCATCAATGATTGGCCTGCTCTCAGTAACCTTTCAGGACAGACAAACAAGGGATACCGCGCATGCACGCACTATTTGGACGATACCGACAGTATATATTTGGCTAATTGTAAGAAGAATGTGTACCTGGGACATTGTCGATTTCTACCGAGCAGGCATCCCGTAAGAAAGAAAGGCAAGCATTTCAAAGGTGAGGCGGATCACCGGACGAAGCCTGGCCACCGTACTGGTGCTGATGTACATGATATGGTCAAGGATTTGAAGGTGGTCTTTGGAAAGGGTCCTGGTGGACAACCTGTTCTGAATGACGCTGACGGACGCGCACCCATGTGGAAGAAGAAATCTATATTTTGGGACCTGCCCTATTGGAAACACCTAGAGGTCCGCTCCGCAATCGATGTGATGCACGTGACGAAGAATCTTTGTGTGACCCTGCTTGGCTTCTTGGGCGTGTATGGGAAGACAAAAGATACACCTGAGGCACGGGAGGACCAGCAACGTATGCACGGAAAAGACGGCATACATCAGGGTCATGCAAGCTACGCTCTTACCAAAGAAGAGAAGGAAATCTTCTTTGAATGCCGGCTCAGTATTAAGGTACCGTCTGGCTTCTCGTCGAATATAAAGGGAATAATAAACATGGCAGAGAAAAAGTTCCAGAACCTAAAGTCTCATGACTGCCACGTGATTATGACGCAACTGCTTCCGGTTGCATTGAGGGGGCTTCTACTGGAAAACGTTCGATTAGCCATTGTGAAGCTATGTGCATTTCTCAATGCAATCTCTCAGAAGGTAATCAATCAAGAAATCATACCAAGGTTACAGAATGATTTGGTGCAATGTCTTGTCAGTTTCGAGTTGGTGTTCCCACCATCCTTCTTCAACATCATGACGCACGTCCTAGTTCACCTATGCGAAGAGATTAACGTTTTGGGTCCTGTATTTCTACACAATATGTTCCCCTTTGAGAGGTTCATGGGAGTCTTAAAGAAATATGTTCATAATCGTGCTAGGCCAGAAGGAAGCATCTCCAAGGGCCATCAAAATGAGGAGGTCATTGAGTTTTGTATTGACTTTATTCCTGACCTTAAACCGATTGGTGTTCCTGAATCGCGGCATAAGGGCAGACTGGATGGAAAAGGCACGCTAGGAGGGGAACAAATAATATGTATGGACGGACATTCTCTCACTGAAGCACACTACACAGTTCTACAGAATTCAGCCTTGGTGGCTCCATATATGGATGAACACAAGAATTTGCTACTCTCCAAACACCCGGAGCGGTCTGATGACTGGATAACACGTGAACAAACCAGGAGTTTCGCCAGCTGGTTGCAGACACGTACCATGCATGACACCTCTATTGAAGATGACCTATACTTGTTGTGGTGTCCACTTTGATGCAGAAACCAAGACGGGAAAGGAAACATATTATGGTTATATACAGGACATATGGGAACTTGACTATCGCCGTGGTTTGAAGGTCCCTTTGTTTCGGTGCAAATGGGTCAATATGACACGAGGCGGGGTAACGGAAGAACCGCAGTACGGAATGACAACAGTGGATCTCAACAATCTTGCGTATGCAGACGAACCATTTGTCCTAGCCAATGATGTGGCACAGGTTTTCTATGTGAAGGACATGTCTACCAAGCCAAGAAAAAGAAAAGATAAGGAAGCGAATGCATCGTACGATGAGCCAAAGCGGCACATAGTTCTTTCTGGGAAGAGAAACATCGTGGGAGTGGATGACAAGACAGACAAGTCAGAAGATTATGAAAAGTTTGATGAAATTGCTCCATTCACAGTGAATATTGACCCGAGCATCCCGTTAAATGATGAAGATTTTCCATGGTTACGGTGCAAAGGGACACACGCGAAGAAAAAGTTTCACACCCAAAGATCTGGGATGTGATCGGCTTCACTAGCTATATCATCACTTTCTTCTGTGTTTCACACCCAGAAGGGAATCTCTGTAATAGTTAGGGTAGTTAATTATGTGTTTTGGCATTTGAAACGCGAAGAAATTTTATGTGCAAACAAATTCTTTCATGCCTTTACTGATTTTTAAAGTTAAGTTATTCACAAACTAGTGATTCACACTAATTTCAAATAATTCAAAATTTAAACTATTCAAATTTGAAAACTACGGGCACTAATAGAAAGTTTGTAATTTTTTGTACCTAAAGCAAAAATATTCACAAAGAAACTCTAAATACACAAAAAACAACTCAAAAATAAATAAAGCAAAAATAAATAAATAAAAGCCCGCCTACTAGGCTAGAGCGGCCTGCATACGACTAGAAACCCAACCCGTCGTTGGGCCAGGATGCAGGCTCGCAAAGGCCCAGTAGGCCCACGGGGCAGCACAACACAGGTAGGCCCAGAAGGCCTGCATTTGAGAGGAGCTCGAAGGAGCAGCCGCGACTGGGTTTATAAACCAGTGCGGCTGCCCTTCGCTAGGCGAGGTGGGACTAAACTTTGCGCCCCTCGCCTGGCAGCGCACCCCCCTTTAGTACCGGTTCGTGGCACCAACCGGTACTAAAGGGGGGGCCTTTAGTACCGGTTGGAGCCACCAACCGGTACTAAAGGGGGTCGCTTCCCGCCGCTTGGCCTGGCCAAAACAGGCCTTTAGTACCGGTTGGTGGCTCCAACCGGTACTAAAGGTGTCCCCTATATAAGAAACACTTCGAAAAATTTCAGTTTCTCATCTCCCACTTCTCTCTGCCGCCGCCCCGTCCCGCACCGTCGCCGCGCCTGTCGCGCCATCCCCGTCGACTCTACGGCGCCCCCGTCCTCGTCGCGTCGTCCCCGTCGACTCCGCGGTGCCCCCGTCGCCGGCCTGTCGCCGCACCGGCCCGTCGCCGTCCCGGTCGCCGCACCAGCCCGTCGCCGCCCTCGCTTCGCCGTTGCCGTCGCCTTTGGATCGACCTCACCTCGCCGTCGCCGTCGCCTCGACCTTGCCCGCGCGCGCTGTGAGCCCCTCCCCCGGCCCCTCTCCTCCCTCCAATCGATCAAAGCCATACCGCGCACCGGTGCCGACCGTAGCGCACACACACGCGCGCGCGCACACACACACTACATGCACACACACACACACTACACACACACACTACACACGCTCACACACAATTTTTCTGTTTTTAGCTTTTCGTTTTTTCTGTTTTTCTGTTTTTCATACAAAGTTTTAGATGAATTAATTAATTAGATTAGATTAATGTCAAATAGTATATAGAAATGTTAGTTATAATATATATATAATGTCAAATGTTATAGAAATGTTAGTTATATAGAAATGTTAGAAATTTTGGAAATGTTAGTTTTAGCTAGCTAGATGAATTAGATTAATTTCAGATTGTTAGACGATGATCGATGTTTTTTTAGTTTCTTATATTTTTAGTTATAAAATTTAGAATTTGCATATATGAAATCATCACAATCCATCATTTAAAAAATGTTACTTTACTTTTGCGGCATATAGTATTTGTTGTCGACGATGCCCGACCCGCATCCTCGCCGTCGACACATCCGCGACGACGTCCAGCTGACCCATGTCCGGGACTGGGCTCCGCCGGGCTGGCACTGGGAGGTGCTGCCTGGAGGGGCGCGCCGCTTGATGAGGAACCCGGCCCCGGGTCCCGTCGTCGACCCTGATCTCGTTTGGTGGCGTTTGCGTGGGCCAGTTTTGGTGGGGAGGGAGCCGGCCCCGCCGGAGGTGGTACGTCGCCGTGTCAGGGAGGATGACGAGCACGTCCATCGCTACATGGTTGCGTTAGAGGGCGGCAGGTTCTCCAGTACCTGGCAGTTTCTTCAGGGATCTCACTTCAGCTATGACCCTGTGAGGGTTCCTTCTCTTTGGGTGTCCACCGCCCGCGCCGCAGGAACCGCGAGTGTCCTAGATTCTTCTGTAGTATTCGATCTTTAATTAGCTACCTAGCAAGTGATGTACTATTCAATATTATATATTATTCGAGACGATGTATTCGAGATTAAATCTATTATTCGAGACAATGTATTCGAGATTATATCTATTATTCGAGACGATGTATTCGAGATTATATCTATTATTAGAGATTATACTAAATTGTTTTATATTTCTTTTGGCATAGTTAAATAAAAGCTATGGCGGACAATACCGACAAAGAGAGAGAACAGACCATGTTCGATATGATACGCGGGCCAGATGATGATTAGAATGAAGAAGATTATGACGGCTCCGAATTTCTAAACAACACCGGAGAGGGTGATATGATATTCGATCGCGGCGAACGAATTGATGAAGTCATGAACTACGATTATGACGATGATGAAGAACATGTTGATCCTGAAACAACAAACACCGGCGAGGTATATATATTTATATAAGCAGGAATCTCGTCATCATCACATGTTTTAAATGAGTTGAAGATATATTAACGAATCGATCTTTCTTCTTTCAGCCATCCGGATCGAGCAAATCTTCAAGCAAAACGACGAAACGAGGCCCGAACAAAAAGTTGAAGGAGGGCGTAAAGTACAATATCGAGGCATTCAAACCTAATGGCGAACCATTAGTGCCTAAGAAGATTGCGGACAAGTTCGTTCGTTAGTGCGGAGTTCTTGTGAAGGACCAACTCCCGATCTCCCATCAAGAATGGAGAGAGCCAGCAAAGCCACGTCCAAATGTTACTTTTGTCGACGACAGACAAAAAAGTCTGCTTTGGGATACTCTCATGGAACATTTCACCCTACCTGATCATTTCACAGAAGCAGATGTGCAGAAAGTCAAGGACGCTGCTCTTAGGAAGATGGCGGTTGCATTCAAGAACCACAAGAGATGTGAATGGGAGAAGTACGTCAAGGGAGGAAGGAAGACTCCAGTATTCGAGGGGACACTAGAGAATCAAAGTGCTCATTGGGATGATTTCGTGAAATTCAAGGATTCAGAATTAGCTAAGGAACGGTCGAGAATAAACAAGAAGAATGCCAAAAAAGGATAAGTTCCATAAGCTGGGGCCAGGTGGCTACGCGGTGGCAATGCCTAAGTGGGATAAGTCTGAGAAAGAGATGGAGGATGCAGGTGTCACTCCAGTTACTAAGAGCTGGCCCCCAGGTGCAGGAGTTGGTTCTATGCACATGGGGGGAGTTGGACCCGAAGACAGGCAAAGTTCCGACGAAGGCATGTCTGAACGGAGCCGACGATAACATACTTGTTGCAATAGAAGAGGCTCGAACGGGGGTGTTCCAGCCGAACAGAGAGAACGACGAGCTTACGCGTGCCCTGGGAAATCCTGAACGCCCGGGAAGAACACGAGGCAAGGGCGCTATTCGGTGGTATGAGGGGTTTTCGGACTAGAATGCTGACAACAGAACCCGTGCGAGAAGGAAGATTGCGGAGGAGAAGCAGAGGAAGATGAAGGAGGAGAAGAGGAAGCTGGACTATGAACGCCTTCAAGGCCTAGAATCAGCGCACGCGGACTTGGCAGACAAATTCCAGCGGCAGCAGGAGCAGATCGACTCACTTAGCCAGCAAAGGGGGTCTCAGCAGCTGCAACAGCTAGCGGATGATCCAGCATTGGATACCACCGCCCCATCCATGCCGAGAAGCAGCGTGGGTTCCACCCCGTTTGATGCAATGCTGGATAGATACCCCGTGGATGACATCATGGAGAACACTAACTGCGAGCTACACTTCAAAATGAAGAACATATCCATGAAGGTGGCGGACGGCGTTGCTTATACAAATTCCCTCGATGCAACCTTCCATTGCAACCCGATTCCAGCAGGCTATGCTCGTGTCGTGGTTGATGAGGTGGTGGACCAATATTCGGGGCTAGAGCTTGAAATTCCTGGAGGTGACGAGGAGCACACACTCGGAGATGCCAAACATCGTATCATCCTATGGAGAAAGGATTGCATCATCTTTCGAAGGCCACCGACACCGCGTCACCCAACTCCTCGTCGAAGTCCGCCATCGAGTCAGCAGACTCCCGCACCTCCAAGTCCACCAATGCATGAGGCCACTCCTCCTCCTCCAAGTCCGGCAAAGTGTCAGGCCACTCCTCCTCCAAGTCCGACACAGCGTCAGATGTCCACTCCTCCTCCAAGTCCGGCACAACCTCAGGCCACTCCTCCTCCAAGTCCGGCACAGCTTCAGGCCACTCCTCCTCGTCCAACTCAGCCCCGTCAGCCGTCTCCGCCGCCTCAGCAATCGCAGAAGTGACACCCCGCAGCTATGGTGCGTAGCGGTACCAGTCGAGGTCATAGTACAGGAAGTACAGGCGGAGGCAAGCGATATAAATATGGTCCAAACCTCACTACTCCTCTTCCTGAGAGGGTTTACGACAGGACCGAGGAGCAAACCAATGCCATAGTGCGGGCAGAAGTCGACGCCCATTTTGGACCGAAACCGCCACCGCCGCCAAGGGAGAAAGTGTCTGTGGAAGTTATTGACCACTTCATTCGTATGGCTGAACCACCAGCTCCTAAGCCTGTTGACACAGACTATGAGCGCCACATCAAGAAGTTACATCGACAACGTCTACAGAAGGAGGCGAGCTCGAGCTCGAGCAAACAACAAGCAGCTGTCAAAAAATGCGGGAGAACCATTGCCCAGCTGGGAGAATAGTGGGCGCAATCGATCCCCCCGCTTGTTGTGCCGCCAACAACACGTGACAGTACGCGCGACCAATATTATTGTGGGCAAACAGTTTATGTTCCCTAGGTGGGCGATGTGGTAATAACCCAGCAGCATATAACGCAGGCTGAAGAACTCAAGATCACTGTTGGACAACTCCTCGAGATCGAGGACATGCATGTGCTTACAGAGGAGGAAATAAAATGGAAATATGTCCGGGGCCAACCTTTGGTCAAGCCAGAAGATGTCAAGAAGCTCCCAACGAGAATGTATGAATTGCATCAATGGTACATGGACATTACCAAGAGATCCGATCGACAGTCCCTCATGGTGCAAGTCTACAAGGATCATTACTACCATGAGAAACATGTGACCCTTGAGTATTCTGAACTGTTTCAGTTATACAATCAAGACGCACTCGACAAATCTATCGTTAGTTGCTATTGTTTGTAAGTGATTTCTTTCTGTAATTTAAGTCTCAAGCTAGCTGTATTGATCCTTTTGATCAATCATTACCTATAATTATCCTCACTATATTCTTTTCTGTGGTATTATGCAGGATGAAGATGTATGAAATGACAAAAGGTGGACGCTATGGCATTGGGTTCATTGACCCAAACACCGTTAATGAATACACATGGAAAATAAGCAAGCATTATGAAAAGCAGGTAGAGGACAGCATGTTCGAGTTCTTGAAGCACCTCAAATACAATGAAGATATACTACTTCCTTACAACTTCCAGTGAGTCACACTTTCTTTTACTACAAATTCTCTGATTTTGCCTACTAGCTAGCTAGCTACATGTTTTTGCTTATATATACCCGCTTAATTAAGACAGGCAAACGTGTGTGCATGCAGATTTCACTGGATCTTGTGTATCATTAAAGTTGACGAAGGAACAGTTGAAATACTGGACCCACTACTCAAAGAAAATAGTGACTATAACATCTTGTTTGGGATAGTCAACACGTAATTTCAATCATTATTAACTATATATCTCGGCCTATTTAGTTCGTCATTTCATGATATGAACTATTTAATAACCCCTTTATTCATTTTCTTTGTCGGCGGGCAGGGCTTGGGCAAGGTTCATCAGCAAAACGGAAGGCGAATGGAAACGACAGCTGAGATGGCTTCGACCCAAGGTAAGTAATTAAATAGTGCTAGCTAGCTGCCATCTTTTTCATATTATCATGCTTGATTAATTATTATCTGATCAAATTAAATTCCATTCTCGTAAAGGCCATAAAGCAGGCGTAGGGGACTGATCTGTGTGCATACTGCGTTTGCGAGAACATTCGCATGATGGCGTACGAAAGGAGCAGATCTCAAAGACAGGAATGGGTACGCTTGTCAGAACACTATTCACAATTTGTGCACCATTATCGATATCTAGTCACACAACTAATCCACATGCATATTGATCTCCTTCTTAACAGTTCACAAAGGTGCAGGACAAGCTCCTAGATACGGAGCGCGTACAAGCACTTCAAGAGGAAATAGCGGGATTTTTGCTCGACCAGGTCATAAATCCGAAGGGAGAATACTATTACCCGCTACCGCCCCCATCGACCAGGTCATGAACCACTTCCAATTTGTCATCGTGCTCCGAAGGCACCAATTAGGCCAATGCAACTAGCTCCGAAGGCAACATGCATATGTAGGAGAAATTGTATATAGCTATATACATGTGTGTATGTGTGAATTAATATGGTGGTTTGTGAGACATTGATGATCTATATATATGATTGGTTCTACTAGCTACCATATATATGCATAACGTGTACAATGTGTAGTATCGTAAAATACCAGCAAACGAAAAAGAATTAAAATTGAAAACACAAAATTAAATGAAAAAGAAATCATAAAACCAAAACATTTTAGTATCGGTTGGTGTTACCAACCGGTACTAAAGGGCTCCCGACCCCCGGAGCTGGCTCGTGCCACGTGGTTGCCCTTTAGCACCGGTTCATGCTGAACCGGTACTAAAGGGGGGGCCTTTAGTGCCCACACTTTAGTGCCGGTTATGGAACCGGCACTAAAGGGCCTTATGAACCGGTGCTATTGCCCGGTTCTGCACTAGTGATGTATAAGTCATTAAGAAAGCAATCGCAACATACTAAACGATCGGGTGCTAAGCTAATGGAATGGGCCATGTCAATCACATCATTCTCCTGATGATGTGATCCCGTTAATCAAATGACAACACATGTCTATGGTTAGGAAACATAACCATCTTCGATCAACGAGCTAGTCAAGTAGAGGCATACTAGTGACGTTTTAGTTTTTCTATGTATTCACACAAGTATTTTGTTTCCGATTAATACAATTCTAGCATGAATAATAAACATTTATCATGATATAAGGAAATAAATAATAACTTTATTATTGCCTCTAGGGCATATTTCCTTCAGTCTCCCACTTGCACTAGAGTCAATAATCTAGATTACACAGTAATGATTCTAACACCCATGGAGTTTTGGTGCTGATCATGTTTTGCTCGTGGAAGAGGCTTAGTCAACGGGTCTGCTACATTCAGATCCGTATGTATCTTGCAAATCTGTATGTCTCCCACCTGGACTTGATCCCAAATGGAATTGAAGCGTCTCTTGATGTGCTTGGTTCTCTTGTGAAATCTAGATTCCTTTGCCAAGGCAATTGCACCAGTATTGTCACAAAAGATTTTCATTGGACTCGATGCACTAGGTATGACACCTAGATCGGATATGAACTCCTTCATCCAGACTCCTTCATTTGCTGCTTCCGAAGCAGCTATGTACTCCGCTTCACATGTAGATCCTGCCACGACGCTTTGTTTAGAACTGCACCAACTGACAACTCCACCGTTTAATGTAAATACGTATCCGGTTTGCAATTTAGAATCGTCCGGATTAGTGTGAAAGCTTGCATCAACGTAACCATTTACGATAAGTTATTTTTCACCTCCATATACGAGAAACATATCCTTAGTCCTTTTCAGGTATTTCAGGATGTTCTTGACCGCTGTCAAGTGATCCACTCCTGGATTACTTTGGTACCTCCCTGCTAGACTTATAGCAAGACACACGTCAGGTCTGGTACACAGCATTGCATACAGGATAGAGCCTATGGCTGAAGCATAGGGAACATCTTTCATTTTCTCTCTATCTTCTGCAGTGGTCGGGCATTGAGTCTTACTCAACTTCACACCTTGTAACACAGGCAAGAATCCTTTCTTTGTCTGATCCATTTTGAACTTCTTCAAAACTTTGTCAAGGTATGTGCTTTGTGAAAGTCCAATTAAGCGTTTTGATCTATCTCTATAGATCTTAATGCCCAATATGTAAGCAGCTTCACCGAGGTCTTTCATTGAAAAACTCTTATTCAAGTATCCCTTTATGCTATCCAGAAATTCTATATGACTTCCGATTAGTAATATGTCATCTACATATAATATCAGAAATGCTACAGAGCTCCCACTCACTTTCTTGTAAATACAGGCTTCTCCAAAAGTCTGTACAAAACCAAATGCTTTGATCACACTATCAAAGCGTTTATTCCAACTCCGAGAGGCTTGCACCAGTCCATAAATGGATCGCTGGATCTTGCACACTTTTTTTGCTCCTTTTGGATCGACAAAACCTTCCGGCTGCATCATATACAACTCTTCTTCCAGAAATCCATTCAGGAATGCAGTTTTGACATCCATCTGCCAAATTTCATAATCATAAAATGCGGCAATTGCTAACATGATTCGGACAGACTTAAGCATCGCTACGGGTGAGAAGGTCTCATCGTAGTCAATCCCTTGAACTTGTCGAAAACCTTTTGCGACAAGTCGAGCTTTGTAGACAGTAACATTACCGTCAGCGTCAGTCTTCTTCTTGAAGATCCATTTATTTTCAATTGCTTGCCGATCATTGGGAAAGTCAACCAAAGTACACACTTTGTTCTCATACATGGATCCCATCTCAGATTTCATGGCTTCAAGCCATTTTGCGGAATCTGGGCTCACCATCGCTTCTTCATAGTTCGTAGGTTCACCATGATCTAGTATCATGACTTCCAGAACAGGATTACTGTCGGTGTCAAAACCGGCGGATCTCGGGTAGGGGGTCCCGAACTGTGCGTCAAGGCCCGATGGTAACAGGAGACAAGGGACACGATGTTTTTACCCAGGTTCGGGCCCTCTCGATGGAGGTAAAACCCTACTCCTGCTGGATTAATATTGATGATATAGGTAGTACAAGAGTAGATCTACCACGAGATCAAGGAGGCTAAACCCTAGAAGCTAGTCTATGGTATGATTGTGTATGATGATGATTCCTCTCTACGGACTACAACCCTCCAGTTTATATAGACACCGGATAGGGTTAGGGTTACACAGAGTCGGTTACAATAGTAGGAGATCTTGAATATCCGCATCACCTAGCTTGCCTTCCACGCCAAGGAAAGTCCCTTCCGGACACGGGACGGAGTCTTCAATCTTGTATCTTCATAGTCCAGGAGTCCAGCGAAGGTATAGTCCGGCTATCCGAACACCCCCTAATCCAGGACTCCCTCAGTAGCCCCCGAACCAGGCTTCAATGACGACGAGTCTGGCGCGCAAATTGTCTTCAGCATTGCAAGGCTGGTTCCTTCCCGAATTCTATGTACCTGTACGAATAACATCCGATTTTTATAGCGCTCCTCGGCTTCTGCGCCCAATAATGGTTGTCTTCCACGTGTTGAACAAATGCGAAAAGCCCGGGGCGTTCTTACATCCACACCCTTAGCCATACAAATGAGCCGCCTATTTAATGGGATGGGGATTTAGATCCGAACCGCATCTTCTCCTCTCTGCAAGTTGTCATCAGAACTTTCCCAGCAAGGGTCCATTCCAACATGGCCAGCCGTCGCAGCTCCTGCCCTCGCCCTTCCGGTCCCATGCCCGGGGATTGGGAGAGTTGCACCATTCCGCATAGCGAGTTAGTGTCGCTTCAGGCCAAGTGATTCCTCCCTCAGGCATACATGGTCCCGGTCCAAGCCGGTCTTGCCACCTACCGTGGCGGAAAACAAGCGGAGAACACCCCCAATCCTTCTAAAGGAGAACGGGTGTGCCTTGTTCCCTATCTGATAAGGGGACTGGGATTTCCAATCCACCCATTTCTCCGCGGGCTTCTGGAGTTCTATGGCCTCCAGCTGCATCATCTCACGCCCGGCTCTGTGTTACACATTGCGGGCTTCGTTGCCCTTTGCGAGCTATTCTTAGGCATCGAGGCTCATTTCGCGCTGTGGAAGAAGATATTCTGCCTGGTACCCCGTTCTCAAGAGGGGTCTATATACCAAGTGGGCAGAGCCGAAATATGGCGCATCGCCGGGACCGGATATCTATCCGGAACCCCGAAGAAGGCGTCCGAGGACTGGCCTTCGGAATGGTTTTACATAGACGACGTCCCACTGCCGGACCCTATCCGTGCCGGTCTCCCTGAGTTCAACAGTGCTCCTTTGAAGAAATGCCTGAGCTGGCGCCCACGGAGCTCTCAGAGAGAAAACGACAGGGACGTCCTTTACCTGATGGGCCGGATAAGACTGTTGGCTCATTCTGGACTAACCATGATTGGAGTCATGGCCGCATGCATTACGCGAGCGGTGCAACCGCTTCAATACAGAGGCCGCCCTATGTGGGATTTCAATGGGGAGGATGACGCCACGCGATACGGCCGTAAAGGGCCGGACTCGGCTGCATCCCTAATAAAGGTTCTGTCCTCCTTGTACAAGGGAGAGAAGGAGGAGTTCCTCCGCGTTAACCCGTGGGCTGGATTCACTATGTATGAACCTCCAAGTTGGGTAAGTGAACAACTGCGCTTGCCCATATATTTGATACTTCCATGGTCAGATGAGTAGTCTGACGACTTCAATGCAGGAACTGCGACAGGAAGTGAAAGATATAAGCAGCCGTCCTCCACAACCCGAGGACCCAGAACGGTCCCTCGATCCGGACTCTGAAGAGGATCCGGACATATCGGTGGAGCTTATCAACGGGGTGTTGCATCAGCTAAGCAAGGACAACACCTTGGTCGGTATTGTGGCAGATTACCTCGGGTTAATCCCGGCCTCCCAGGTGACAGGAACCGGAGTCTTTATTCCCTTGAAGGGGATTCCATTTTTCCGTATTCCGGTGTTTCTAACAGCAACCGTGTTTCACAGGGGAAATTCTCGAGGCGGGAAGGCGAAGCTGCGGCAGCTAGCCCACGAGGGGCCACAGGGCCCCATGGGGAAAAAAGAGATGCAGTCCGGACCGAGGTGCCGGCGCAAAGGTAACGCATTCTCCGTTTCCGCGGTATTATTCTGCCAGGGCATATTAACGTTTGTGCCTTTTTCAGGACGAAGAGACCTCGCCGGACTATATCCGGAGAGGATGCCAATCGCGCTTCCACCAGCCAGGTTCCAATGACCGGCCAGGAAACGGAGGCGAGCACAAGGTGTGCACCAGGCGCTCCTCCGACAGAGGATGCGGACAGGCTGTCTGCCACAAATTCTGAAGTGGAGAGTGCCATGAACCACAGGCGTCGCCGGACAATTTTACGCGATGCTTGTTTCTCCCGAGAGGCTTTAGATGCCTTTAATTCGGGAGATGCGTACCTCCGTGCCGCTCAAGATGGTTTAGCCAGAGCCACGGAGCAGTATGTGAAAGACATACGGGTAAGAAAATTTTGGTTAAATATATATGTACCAGTAGCCCCCGAGACATGAAACAGTTAAAGTAACTGATTTAAGGATCATATAACATGCAGGTTCTTACCGAGAAGAACACCGTGCTGTCCCAGGAGCTGGAAAAGTGCAAGGCCCAACTAGAGGCCGCACTAGCTGTAGCAGGGGAGCCTAAAGGGACCCCCTCAGGTAAGATACACTTCGAAAGATTAGTATTGTGCGGTTTGGGTGCAAATCTGACAATTGATGTTGCAGATGGCGCCGGACTTGATCCGGAGAAGCAACAACTCTTGCATCGGTTAGAGGCTGGTGAGAGTACATTGACAAAGGTGAGGCGAGAGAAGAATGATCTCCAGGATGCCAACACCAAGCTGGATGTTGAACTTAAGGACGTTCGTGGCCAGCTGTCGGACTCCACGAAGGAGAATGAGCGGCTTCGACGCGGCATATTTGGTAAATGCTTGAACGAACTTTGAAAAATGAGTTTGGCGAGGAAGTCGAATAACAGAGTATTGTCTGTAGGTATGCTCACAGGTCGTCCTGCAGAGGATATGCCCGGTTCTACGGGTGATCTTCTTCCCGAACTCCTACAACTGCACGAGCGAATTCGGCAGGCAATGCAAGGCGTTGCACAAGCCTTATGGCCTGCCCACTCCACGCCCGATGGCCTTGGAGAGCTTGAGGAGAAGCTGAAGGGAGCTCGGCGGTGCTTCTAGTTGTGGAAGGTATCGGCCTGCCGACAAGGCGCTAGAGAGGCCTGGGCTATGGTGAAGACCCGTTTTAAAAAATCTGACCCCAACCATATGGCCGAGGTTGGACCGGTGGGGCCAGACGGGAAGGAGATCCCTGTAAGCTTAGTGTACGACCAAGTGGAATTGGACGCAAGGTATTCCCAGCAGGACTGTAAATTAGACAGCTTGTTTAGATGGTATAGAGGAGGAATACAATCAGTCGAAATGACTGTGTAATTTTGAATTGACATATGTAATGCCTTCTAGCCGGATTGTAGATCGTTTGTCGTTGCCGACCTTTTCGCTTCAACCTCGGGACCTGACGGTCCGGAGTGTGTCCGAATACCATAGCGGTTATACAAGAACCGTGGTATGCATGGAGAACAGGCGTATGGGTCATTAGTGCTTTATCAGACAAGTGCCCAACTATTTATGTTATATTACATGGTTAGTAAGAAACATCTTCCAGAGAGAATAGTTCCGTTAAGGGTTCCTTTCGCTGGGGAGGCATGCCCTAAAGTGCATGTCCAGATTGCGTAAAACGCAGAAAAAGCATCTGGGGGCGCATGAAAATTAATAAAAAGATCATCTTTATTCCACCGACCGAATATTCCCTTAAGAACTCTAGCTTTCGGCTTCACCCAGTCTGAGGTACACATCCGGCTGACCCGGCAGTAACAATCGCAGAGGTTCTCCCTTTACCACCTAGCCGAACAATCGGGAACGTAGGGGTAAGCACAGGAGCTAGGCAACCCAGCTTGGCCAAAACTTAAGTCATATCGATGCATATAATGGTGAGAAAAAAGGTACATGCGGAAGCTTGACACATGAGTGGGGCATGAAGCCCATATAAATAAGCTTCTGTTAAAGAAGCCCCCAGGTTAAATGAACGCGAGTGCGCGTCATGTAGTGAGCCTTTTAAGGGCTATAAAGGAAAAAGAGGGGAAGGAGAGAAATATAAGACAGAAAAATGTAAAAAATGGACAAGGGAAGGAGACGAACACGGAGTCCGGCGCTAGGCATAGAATCTTCGGAGACGTGTGGCGTTCCACGGGTTCGGCTCGAGTCGGTTATCCGACGCATCTCGCAGGCGGTACGCTCCACCAGTCAGGACTTGGTCGATTATGAATGGACCTTCCCATCTGGGCTTGAGTTTGTCCTTTTTCTTATCCGGCAGGCGTAGAACTAGTTCGCCAACATTGTAATTTTTGGCCCGTACTTCTCTGCTTTGGTATCTTCGGGCCTGTTGTTGATAAAATCCGGAACGGGCTTTTGCCACGTCATGCTCCTCCTCCAAGGCGTCCAGGCTGTCCTGCCGATCGAGCTCGGCTTCTCTTTCTTCGTACATGCGCACTCTAGGTGAGTCATGAATTATGTCGCAGGGCAGAACTGCCTCTGCGCCGTACACCATAAAGAATGGTGTGTATCCGGTGGTGCGATTTGGCGTGGTCCGCAGCCCCCAGAGTACGGAGTCGAGCTCCTCTACCCAGTGCGTGTTAGATTCCTTGAGGGACCGCACTAGTCTGGGTTTGATGCTGCTCGTGATAAGACCATTTGCACGTTCGACCTGGCCATTGGTTTGTGGGTGATAGACTAAAGCATAGTCGAGCTTGATGCCCATGTTTTTGCACCATAGTTTTACCTTGTCGGCTGTAAAATTTGTACCGTTATCGGTTATGATGCTGTGGGGGACGCCGTAACGGTGTACAACCCCGGATATGAAGTCTATCATGGGTCCGGATTCAGCCGTTTTGACAGGCTTGGCTTCTATCCATTTGGTGAACTTATCCACCATGACCAGTAAGTATTTGTTCTTATGGGTTCCACCTTTAAGGGGTCCGACCATGTCAAGCCCCAGACCGCAAAGGGCCAGGTGATGGGTATAGTTTGGAGTGTGGTGGGTGGCATATGGCTTTGGTTGGCAAAATTTTGGCAACCAATGCATCGTTGGACTAGGTCATGGGCGTCTGCTCGGGCCGTCGGCCAATAGAAGCCTGTGCGGAAAGCCTTGCTAACAAGGGACTGAGCAGCAGCGTGATGGCCACCGAGTCCGGCGTGAATTTCAGCCAGAAGATTCCGCCCTTCCTCTTCGGAGATGCACCTTTGAAGGACTCCGATAGTGCTTTTCTTATAAAGCTCCCCCCTCGTGGACTTTGTAGGCTTTAGATCGCCGCACTATGCAGCGGCAGGCTCGCTGGAGACGTGGAGCTGGCCGAGGAGGTCGACGAGGCGGTCGGTGCCCGCGTCGGAGGTGGGCTCGTCAGAGATGAGGGCCTCGCCAAGGGGATCGGCGAGGTTGCTCGCCGCGCAGGCGTTGGTGACGCCTTGAAGCGCGTTGTGGCAAGCGCCATCGAGCGTGTCGGGCTGGCTACGCTCGCTAGGGAGGAAGAGGGTTCCCGTCCAGAGCAGGTCTCCGGACGACGGTGCACCTGGCCCCACGGTGGGCGCCAAATGTCGGGTGGTTGGTGCGACATATGCCAACGGGTGGCTTATCTGAGTGGGAGCTAGTAAGACGTCGCCAGTGCCTGGAAGCGGGATGAGGCGTAGACATGCACGCCGGCGGATCTTACCCAGCTTCGGGGCTCTCCGTGGAGATAACACCCCTACTGCTGCTCTGCGGGGTCTCCGCATGATCACTCGATGAACAAGTAGCTACAAGGTGCTCCTTGAGCTGTTTGGCGAGAGGAAGAAGAAGGGCAAGGCTAGCTCTCCTCTTTTCTCTATGTGTAGTAAAACCTAGATGAGATCAACCCTTTGCATGGGTTCCCCAGGGGGTTTATATAGGCCTACCCCCCGGGGGTACAATGGTAATCCGGCTGGGCGCGGGTCCCAGCCGTCAGTGTCTACGCTCGCCGGCTTCTGCGCCGGCTGCTGGGGCCCGCCGGCTGGTGGGCCCCGCTGGCTACCGGCCTCTTGGTCGATAGGCAGGCCCTACTGCCAAGGGCCCTGTCGGCGGCTGATTACTGTTGCCTCAATCCTGATGATGAGGGCTTTAACGGGGTAAGCGTGGCTACAGCGCCGCCGCCTGGCAGGCGATCGCTGTAGCCTCACGTCGTCTTGTCTCCTTAATGGAGAGCCTCCTTCGAGGAAGGGGGCAAGCCGGCTTGGGGAAGCCGGCCACGTCTTGGGACGACTAGAGGAGGCCTGGCCGCCTTCGGGTGTCTCTCTGCCCAAGGGGGCCCACCGCCCGTGGACCGCAGCCCGCCGTGGATGGCGCCATAGTCAACATGGCAACAGTGCCGCGCCGGACGGGTCAGGGCTACCCCATACGGCGCACTGTGCCAAGCATGCTCCGGGTTTCGGGGGGGCAGGCTTTACTGTAGCCACGCCCCGTCCCATCACCGTTATGTGGATGCGGGCCTCGAGGGTACGATCTTGACCGCGTCGTGGGAGCCAGCTTCTTGGAGTCGGCCTTCTCGTGGCCGGCTTCTCGAAGCCGGCCCTCCCGCGGCTTTCTTCATGAGGGTTATGAGCCGGCCCTTCCGACAGTCGGCCTGAGAGGCAGCCGGCAGGGGGAAGGCGGCCCCACGTCTTGGTTTCTTGGAGGCCGGATTGGCTCGTAATTTTTTCTGAAGTGCCAAGGGGAGCTGGCTAGGCTACTCGTGGTCATTTACCCCAACAATCGAGCGTCTTCGCAAGTTTTACCCATAAGGCGCGGCTTGTCGGGCCTCCCGGCAAGCCACCTTTTTGTACAAGCATTGCCGATGATGCATGTAACCCTTTGTACAAAGCCAGGCGCAGACCCTGAGCATAAATGAAGCGCTGGCGCCCTAAGTTATAGCATGCATGCTAGATCGAGTCTCGTCCTTGGTTAGGGTTGATAGTGCTTAGCGGCGGCAAACCCCTAGCTTAGAGGTCGAGTGTGCGTCTCTTTGCCGTTCTTTTGTCTCCTTTGGTTCGCAGGGCTCGGATATCCTTGCCGAATCACTTGAGGATGAAAAAAAAGAGAAGAGGGACGGACCAGCATCTAGACCCCGGCAAGCCAGTGTTGCCGGGGGCTGCAAGTACAAAGATTCACCCACGGCGAACCAGAGTTGCCGGGGGCTGCAGTTTCAGATAAGTTCTTCATCCCTTATCATGCATTCTCTTATGGACTGAGGTATGCGAAACCTCGTTTCTTCCTAAACCTCGTTTCTTCCCCTAACTCTAGGCCCTAGGGCTCGTTCCTGGGGCCAGGTTTGGTCGTAGTCGCAGCAGCAAAGGGACGAAACGAGGAGCCTGAACCCGCCTCATCCCTGCCTCCGCCGAAAGCGTGAGAAAGGTCGAGCGACGTGGGAAGACGGCAGGGCCTGCTGCCGGGCAAGGAAATGTCTATCTTAAAGATATCAAGGATTTACCCCTTGATGTGGGTTCTACCCGCAGGACAAGTGACCCGGCAAGCATCCCTTTTTCATTAAAAATATTCCACTCAGGTACAGTTCATGGAGAATGAAAAACATGGATGATGGGATTACAAGTATTAAATTCAGCTAAGGCCCGAAGGCTTACAAAATAAAAGAGATAAGGTGCCCATAATCCCTTTCTTGTCCCTCTCTTCAGGAGGCATGTCAAGGAGGCGAGAAGGGCAAAAGGGGCGCCTAGACGAGCTACAGGTGGCAGAAGACACCAAGAGAACATCTCGGTGGTCGTCCAAAGGCTGGATGGTGATGGCAGCGCCGGAGGCAGAGCTCGAAGACGAGGCGGCAGGACGTCAGCACGCGTCGAAGGCGTCGTGCCCACGTACTCCGAGTTGACGGCCTTGCCGCCCGCCCTCTTCCTCTTCCGCAGCCTCCCAACGCCAGCCGCCCAAGGAGGCGACCCCGAGAAGTTCAAGGAGCCGGTGACACGGATGATGGGGTCGTCGGTGCCGCACGGAGCGGCGCCCGACACCTAGTCGGACCCGTCATCCTGCCGCCTGCTACCCTCGTCGTCGCTACCGCTGTCCCCCTCGTCACTCTCGCTCGAGGAGGAGTCTTCACTATCGGAGGAGCTCTGCACGCAGCACCTTGCCTGAGTCTCGAAGCACCCGAAGACCTTGACGGAGAGGAGAACGCCCTCCATCAGCTTAAAATGGAGGGTGAGCCCCTCCGTCAGGCGGTGGATACGGGTGAACGTCTTCCACCCTCGACCAAGATACATCACATTAGGGGCGGGAAGTCGACGCGGACTCACGTACCGCTGATTCCACAGCCCCTCATGTGCAGCCTGAGTGTCTCAGGCGGGTCCAGCTCCATCTCGCTCGCGAATGGAGTCGGGAGACGAAGACGACGGCAAGGCGGCCACCGCAGCCTGACGAAGAACTCACAAGGGTCGTCCCCAACGTGGCCCTCCATGGGGAGAGGAACCGCTGGCAGAGGCGAAGCCGGCGCGCCGCCCCGTCCTCCTCTTCCCCGAGCGCCTCGGCCTCGCCCTCTCCCCCTTCCCCTCGCGGCTGGCTCTGCCGCCGCAGGTGCAGGGGAAGGAGGGACGCGTTGTCGAGCGGCGACCCTCATCGCCACCGTCGAAGGACCAGGGTTCCCATTCTCCATGGCGAATGAGAGGGAGGGGAGCAGAAGCTGAAGAAGTGAGATGGAGGAATGCAGGGCACCGCCCCCCTCCCCCGCTCTTTATAAAGGAGCAGGGTGGGGGCTCGACCGTCCCGTTCCGCCAATGAAGACGCGAATGGCGCAGGAGACCGGGGCCGATCCGCCGCCCCAGCCCGCGACGGCCCGGCTTCCTTCCTTCACCAACTGCCACCCCAGGCGCATGAGCGCCACGTGGCGAACGTGCAGGACCAAAGCGACGGGTGAGGTGACTTCTCCTCGCCCCGTGATTAAAGGGAGTGGGCGCCTTGAAAGACCATGCCTCAGCCCCGTCCAGTAAATGGGTCGCGCCTCCACACCTCCCTCCGTTTATGGGGAAGGCGCGAGCCGCCCCCTTTTACTACGACATGACGCATGCATGCAGAGATCAGCCTCACGCATGCCGCCCATGTCACGCACGCCTCCCCACGATGCGCCACGCGCGGGAAGCGTGGGAAGCGCAGCGCGCGAAGAAACTTACCGCGATAAAAACCGCCCTGCCTGCCCGCGCACCGTTCTTGGGCCTGGCCCAACAACGCGTAGCGCTTATGTGTGGCCTAGGCCCGGGGGCTCCTGTCGGTGTACAAAAAGAGGGGTACACTTTTTGTACCCCTATGACTATGCACGGGCAGTCTGAGCCACGGGCGCCGCCGCACCGAGCCCGGCAAGGGAGGTAGAACCAAGGTAAGGCCGAAGCCAAAGAGGAGCAGAACGACACCAAGACCAAGACCACAAAGAGCAAAGGGGACAAAGCGCCCCCCCGGCAAGATCCTTGCTGGGAGGTGGTTTTTACAAACCCGGCAAGACCCTTGCCATGGCAGCCTCACCCCACACCTATGGAACGGGTCACCCTTGAGTCCACTGCCCCCATGGGGCAAGGATTCGGGAGGCATCCCCGTGGTGGTATGCAGATCTTTGTGAAGACATTCAAGATCAGATGCACACTTTAGAAGATGATGGTCCTTGGCGGGATCCCAGCCAAGGAAAACCACAAGGCCCCCGGCAAGAGCCTTGCCGGGGATGGCAGTAGGCGCCACGGCAAGACCCTTGTCAGGACCCCGGCAAGACCCTTGCCGGGGCCGCGGCAAGGCCCTTGCCAAGGACACCCGCGGGGCCACCATCGGACCCGCACCAGTCACGCCTCCACCACCGTTCGCATGCAGCTGCCGACCCAACCAGCTGGGCAGGCACTTGCGTGGCGGCATGCAAATCCTCGTGGAGACCCACCGCTGCGCCACCTCAGCTGCCTGCCCGCCTACATGGCATCGCAGGCACCGCTGGCCAGGGCGCGTGTCGACGCGGGAGAGAACGGCGACGGACGAGACAGGGCTCTCCTCGGCCCCCGATAAAGCTAGGACACCTAAGCAAGGCGCATTAAATGCACCTTGTCATGTAATGCGAGGGATAACCTCGCATCACTGTACCCTTTCCACCTCCTGTGTGCCACTGTGGCAGCCCCTTTCCCTATA
This sequence comes from Aegilops umbellulata, assembly GCA_032464435.1. Taxonomy (NCBI): domain Eukaryota; kingdom Viridiplantae; phylum Streptophyta; class Magnoliopsida; order Poales; family Poaceae; genus Aegilops; species Aegilops umbellulata. The sequence goes on along the minus strand of CP136058.1, from coordinate 595,834,160 downwards.
AAAGGAGGCCCCAGGTGACCAGGAAGAGGATTCGGCTTTTTGGAGCTCCTCACGCTCCATAGCTAGCTCAGGAACACAAACATATAATCCAGCAAAGCAGGAGTAGGGTTTTACGCATCTTCGCGGCCGAACCTGGGTAAAGGAATCGTGTACTGCCTGCTCGATTCGCTCTTCTCACGACCCCCGCGCCTCGCAACCGCAGAAAGGGATTCTTGTGATCCCATAGGTGTCGTTTCCCACCGACATCAACGAGGATAATCACACGGCTGTTTTACCCTTAGTGGCCACGGCACATCCTCTCCCTTGCATGTTTCTGTCACTCAAGCGCAGAGACGGAGGAGATAAATGTGCGACCCGCCCGTTTCTTTGCCTGTGGGGGCGCAGGGGCTCTCTCCAGTGATTGGGCCTAGCCTCCCTGGCCCGTTGGCCTTGTGCGCTCCTATGGTCGGGCCCGGGCCCAGTGCGGTGGTGGATGAGAGGCTGCCCCCTCCCTTTTATAAGTGGATGTGGCTGCTGAAGGGTGCCCTAGATCTATCGCTAGGGTTTCCCGCATCCCCCTCGCAAGTGCGGCGCTTTAGGCTCCATGCTCGTCGCCTGCTCCGCTCCGTCCCCCCCTTTCCTGCTCGTTCGCGACCGCGATGCGGATGGGAACCCGCTGTGTGGAGAAGCCCCCCATGTCGCCTCCGATCCCGACGGCCGAGCGTCAGCGGGAGCAAGACCTGCGGGCAAAGGCGCTCTCCAAGGTGCCGGCGTCCCCGGCGGAGGATGGGGGCTGGGGGACGCCGCCTCCATGGTGGCTCGCGGAGCAAGAAAGGAAGAAGCAGGAGGAGCGCGAGTGCAAGAAGAAGAAGAAGAAGGAGGAGGAGTACCGGCGTCGGGGTTTGGAGCAGAAGAAGGAGCTCAAGAGGAAGGAGTCCCAGCTTCCTCTGAGCGGCGAACGGATCGGGGATCATTTTGCCAAAAAGCAGAAGCAGAAGGGGGAGCTCGGTGGACCCCAAGCGGTCGGCGCTGCTGGCACTGGAGGCCGGGCCGTCGGTGTAACGCCCTGAGACCGACGCTTCAGATGCCTTCCATGTTTTGCGTGACCGTCGTGTGTTTTATTTGTTGTTGTTGCATTTCATCATGGCATCATACGCATTGCATCCGCCTGTTTTCAAAACTTGCACTCGTCCATAGTTGTCGCGTCCCCCCCCCCCTTGCCTTCGTTGACTGTTTCGAGACCAACCTGGTTTTCCGAGCCCCTCTTGTCTGACCATTTGACCCTCTCTACATTTTATTCAGACCCCTCGCGCGCGTTCGAAAGTTGTCCCGAACCTGACCCGCTCTGTCGTTACCAATGGGTCCGGATCATCTCCAAACATCTCTAAAATATCTTCAGTTATTTGTTTGGCCCATCTAACCTATTTTTCTCGACCGTCCGATTTAATCGGAAGGATCAAATGGCACCTAACCAAAAATCCACTGGCTATAAATAGATCAACCCTAACCCTAACCTACCCTATCCAATCCACCCTTTCCCACCACGCGGCCGCCAGCCAACCACTCACTCACATCCCACCTCGGGATCCTCCCAGATCCAAACCACAGCCGACCACCTTCCTGGTTTTCAGCGCCGAGCATCTGCATGGCCGTCTTCCTATGACCTCATCGCCCAAGCAGCAACCACGACGCCCGAGCTCCACCTCCTCGTCCCCATGGCCGCAACAGTAGAGCAGGAGCTCTGCGCCCCGCCTTCCTCCGCCTCGCCTATGTCCTCCTCTGTACAGGATCCGGCCCCGATGCCCCATCCCCGACCTCCTCATTCGATTCCTCGTCACCGCAGCCGTGCCAAGTCCTCTGCTTCGTCCAGGACGTGGGCGCCTGTCTTCATAGCCCGAAACCCCCAGGCCCCGTTGCTCCTCTCCACCCTCTCGCTCCTGTTTTTCCTCTTTTGTTCTCTCGCTCACGTCTCTCTCTGCTCTCCCAGTCCGTCGAGCAGGGACGCCATGGTCGTCCTCTTCTTCATATCAAGGCTCCGGCCGTCGGATCCGGTTCCCCTCAGCAACCACATCGAGCTCCGACCGGTCCAGCCTCGCGCCTTCCCCATCGTCCCTCGCCGACGGCAAGCTCTGTCCGCGCGCCAAGCTTCTGTTGCAGCCGCCGCTGCTCCTGTTCGTCAGGAGCTGACGAGGCAGACAGCTCGCTCGCCTCCCCTGCTTCGTGCACGTGGGCATCGCAGCGGCAGCCCAGCTGTCGCCTTCCTTCGCGTCCTGCCGCCCCCACGAACCCTCCCCGTCGCCTTCATCTCCTCCGGCAGTGCCGCCATGCCCACACGCCTATGGCGAAGCTCCGTTGAGCCAAGCCGCGCCCATGCACCTGTTTCTTCCTTCCCCTTCACCTTCTATCTCTCACACGTCTCCCTCTCTCTCTCTCTCTCTCTCTCTCTCTCTCTCTCTCTCTCTCTCTGATGCGTCCACAGGAAGAGCATCACCCTCGCCGGAGACCTCCAGCGCCACCCTCTGCCTCGCGCGTCCGCGCGCCTGGGACGCCGCCCCTTCGCCCGTTGACCGAGAGCACGACCGTCTCGAGCCCATCCCTTGCTGCTCGTCTGCGTTGACCGTTCCACCCCAGCGCCTGGGCCAGCGGCCACCGGCTCCAGCGAGCCTCTCCACCGACCTGGGCTTGGCCCATGGTGAGAAACCCCCCAGTGCCCCTTTGTTTTCTTCTGTTGGGCCTGCTCCGGTTTTAGATTCGGCCTGTGTAGGTTTTTTCCCCAGATTTGCGAATTTAGCTTTTATTCCAGGTTCCGCAGTTTTACAGAAAACCCCCTAGTGTTCATGCATCTAATAACTATTTAACCATGCATCATATGTAAAAACTTTAAATATATAAAATGTTTAGAATTTTGTCTAGTTTCATAATATGCAACTTTCATATATGTTTAAAGTGTTTAAAATGCTATTTTTTTAAACTTGTTTAAATGCCATGTTAAAATGCTTTAATTCATAACTAATTAACCGTAGCTCCAAATTTAATAAACTTTATATGTAAATGGGGTAGAAAAATGCATAGATTAACATGGTGCACTTTATTTTGCTGTTTAACAACATTAAAATTGTGTTTATGGCAGAGCAGTACCAAATCTAAAATATGCACATGAGGAGTTTCCGGAATTGTTGTTTATTGTTCCGGCCTCATTTAAACTTGCCTAGATAGGTAGCTTTCTTATGCCTCACCTCTTGCCATGTTAATCAACATTTAATATTGTTGGGTGCATAACCGAGAGAGAACTAAATAATCGTATGTGGTGTTTCGTCAATATGCAACTCGTTGCATATCGAGCTCCACTTAATTTGTAGTGTTGTTTGTTGCACTTTGACATGTCGTGCTCATTAAACCGGACATGCATCATCCTTGGTTGTGCATCATGCCATGTTTATGTGATGGTTGTTTACTATGTTGTTTGCTTCTTTCCGGTGTTGCTTCTTCTTGATAGTTCCGGTAACTTTGCGATTGTGAGGATCCGTTCGACTACGTCTGTTTGTCTTCTTCATGGACTCGTTCTTATTCCTTGCGGGATCTCAGGCAAGATGACCATACCCTCGAAATCACTTCTATCTTTGCTTGCTAGTTGCTCGCTCTTTTGCTATGTTGCGATACCTACCACTTGCTATATCATGCCTCCGATGTTGCCATGTCAAGCCTCTAACCATCCTTTCCTAGCAAACCGTTGTTTGGCTATGTTACCGCTTTTGCTCAGCCCCTCTTATAGCGTTGCTAGTTGCAGGTGAAGTTGAAGTCTGTTCCATATTGGAACATGGATATGTTGGGATATCACAATATCTCTTATTTAATTAATGCATCTATATACTTGGTAAAGGGTGGAAGGCTCGTCCTTATGCCTGGTGTTTTGTTCCACTCTTGCCGCCCTAGTTTCCGTCATGCCGGTGTTATGTTCCTTGAGTTTGCATTCCTTACACGGTTGGGTGATTTATGGGACCCCCTTGACAGTTCGCTTTGAATAAGACTCCTCCAGCAAGGCCCAACCTTGGTTTTACCATTTGCCACCTAAGCCTTTTTCCCTTGGGTTTTCGCGAGCCCGAGGGTCATCTTTATTTTAACCCCTGGGCCAGTGCTCCTCTGAGTGCTGGTCCAAACTAGAGCACCGTGCGGGACCGTCCCTAGGCAACTTCGGTCACGTTGGTACCTGTACGCTTCCCTTATCCGGTGTGCCCTGAGAACGAGATATGTGCAGCTCCGATCGGGATTTGTCGGCATAGTCGGGTGGTCTTGTTGGTCTTGTTTTACCATTGTCGAAATGTCTTGTAGCCGGGATTCCGAGACTGATCGGGTCTTCCCGGTAGAAGGAATATCCTTCGTTGACCGTGACAGCTTATAATGGGCTAAGTTGGGACACCCCTGCAGGGTATTATCTTTCGAAAGCCGTGCCCGCGGTTATGAGGCAGACGGGAATTTGTTAATGTCCGGTTGTAGAGAACTTGACACTTGACTTAACTAAAACACATCAATCGCGTGTGTAACCGTGATGGTCTCTTTTCGGCGGAGTCCGGGAAGTGAACACGGTTCTTGTGTTATGCTTGTGCGTAAGTAGTTTCAGGGTCACTTCTTGATCACTTCTAGTTCACGACCGTGCTTTGCTTCTCTTCTCGCTCTCATTTGCGTAAGTTAGCCACCATATATGCTATTGCTTCTTACAGCTCCACCTCTCTACCATGTCCTACCTTTAAGCTTAAATAGTCTTGATCTCGCAGGTGTGATATTGCTGAGTCCCTGTGGCTCACAGATTCTACCAAAACAGTTGCAGGTGCTGATGATGCCAGTGCAGGTGATGCTTCGACGAGGACCTTGTTCGTTACTATGTTTCGTTTTCCAGTTGATCAGTAGTGGAGCCCAGTTGGGGCGATCAGGGATCTAGCAGTTGGGTTATCTTCTTTTCTTTTGGCTTTGACCGTAGTCGGTCTATGTGTGTACTCTGTATGATGTATGATTTATTTCAGTATTGTGTGAAGTGGCGATTGTAAGCCAACTCTCTTTATCCCATTCTTGTTCATTACATGGGATTGTGTGAAGATGACCCTTCTTGCGACAAAACCTACAATGCGGTTATGCCTCTAAGTCGTGCCTCGACACATGGGAGATATAGCCGCATCGTGGGTGTTACAAGTTGGTAATCAGAGCCATCCCCAACTTAGGAGCCCCCTGCTTGATCGAATCGTTGGCGTTGTTGAGTCTAGAAAAAAAAGTTTTGAGTCTTAGGATTATATATTTCGGAGAGTAGGATTCTTTTTACTCCTTAGTCCCTTCGTCGCTCTGGTGAGGCCTCCTGACGTAGAAGTTTTGACTCTACTCTCCTCAAATTTCACTAAATTTTTTTTAGGATCACATGGGTATCTTGGAATCTTTCTGATGATTTTGTGACGAGAACATTGTTCTTGGTGCCTCCTGACATTTAGGGGTTGTGGCAGTGTCCCGGGGAGTTGAGCTCTGAGGTGTTGTCGTCACAATTTTATCGTTGCAGTTCTGGAATACCTGAGTTTCGCCGACATCGAAAATCTCTTTTATGCAGTTGTTGGTGAGATCACCTCGACGCCACCCAGTACTGGGGCGGGAGTTCGGGAGTATTGCCATAACTCGTATAACGGATGATTTTTTAAGGTTGAGGTAAACGATTTCCGAAGGTTTCTTGGTTATGTGTTGAAGGATGGATACATCTGGATCTAGGAATTGTTAGTTTGGGTGATATATTTTGCGTCCCCTGTATCCCCAACACCTGATTGCATAACCAGAAAGTTTCGGGAGTTTATAAGTGGGAATTCAAGTATCTCGTATGCTATCTTTCCAACAGACACATGATACGATATGGGATCTATCATATGTTTGTTTCCGGCTTATTTTGCAAGCCAATCCTTTATTTTGTTTTAAGTTGTGGTATGCGAGTTGCTTCGAAGTCAAATGTGGATTCCATACCTTATTGTAAGCGGTGTTCTCATATTTCTATGTGGTTGCTAATCCTTTCGATCATCGAGGTTGTCATGTTAATTCTTTTCCAACCGACGTGCTCTTTTTCAAGTGGATCCGATCATTTCAACATTCGCGAGATCAATTCTCAGTTCTTTGCAACGGTGTTTGCTTCATCTGTCCCAAGTGGTCCTTGTTTTCCCGCCCTCCCACCCTTTTTCTTTAAGGACTCAGATTTCTTAATCAAGTATCCATCTTATAGATGGGAAGTCTCTCCATTCTTTTTCGTCAATGTTCTTATCCGATGATTCTCAGGAAGATACTAACGGAGTCTTAACTTCACCATTATTCGTTCTCTTTCTTCTCCGGTGGATTCAATTCAAGCTTTCTCGATCATATCTTTTCCTCGTTTCAAATGTTTTTCTCGTACCGGTGCATCTCTTAATCATCCACCTCTTGCTATTCATGTTATCTGGAGTGCTGAAGATATCTCAGAAGATTCGCAATTCCATTCCCAATCCGTTCAAGCTATCTCGAGGTTGTTATCTCATTCAAGCCATTTAATTTAACCGGTGCAATCTCTCTTTTAAAAATAACTTCAACGGTGTTACTTTTGAGTGGGCCCTAACCCACAGGTCTTTTCCCAGGATCTTACCTGACTTTCTAATTTTCCCAGAGCTATTCCCAAATTCTTTTCGAAGTTTGACATAAGAATGATTTCTCATAAGTCATATGTCTTTCTTCAAGATCTTTCAAATTCTTTTCATCATTGGTTTAACCTTTCTAATTTTCATCCTGGAGTATCTCAACAATTCATGGTGGTGTTTCTCGTCGTCATTCTCGAATTTCGAAGACCGAAGAAGAGTTTCTCTTAAATCTTGCTCCATTTTCTTCAAGATTCGTGGTTCTAGCTTGTTGCCATCCTCTCATAATTGTTTTCGATTGTGAGAATTCTTTTCACCCATCCGGAGCATTTCAGGAGTCTTTTCAGTTTGCTTCTCCGGAGCCCATCATCTCAGAATTATTCATTCAAGCTTTCAGCTCTCGTTCTCCAAATCTTACCGGTGCATCGTTCAAGTAGCCTCTAATCAGTTCATGATCTCTTTGTTCTCAGGTATCTAAATTTTGTCAAGTATCTTCATTCGTTTTCTAATTCTTCCTGATGAATTGTGCCTTTGCTACTTTCATTTCCAATTCTTATGGTGGTTCGTTCAAGAATTCTCTTCCTTCGTTATCATATAGATTCATTCGTTCTTTCCAATCCTACCGGTTGTTCGTTGAAGACCTTCCCAAGTTTACGCTATATCTCTTAATCCTTTCTACAAGAATAAGTAGTATGCCAAATCCGTTGCTTGTCATCAATCTAAATTGGTGAATGATACGCATAACGTAATTCTTATTATGGTTTCATCCAAGTGATCTAGTTTCTTCTTTCCAGACTTGTTCATCATGTCATTTTTCTCGGTTCGAGATGCTTCATCTTTTCTTTTCCAGAGTTCAAAGTTTTCTCATTATATCATCGCGAAGCTCCATCTAGTCATCGCAAGGTTTCACTTTGTGTTTTCAACTTCTCTTCCTTTTTATCATCCTTTTATTACCGGAGTTCTTCATGGAGGCTCTACATGGTGGTTCATCAAGGATTCCTTTCATTCTTCAATTATTTTTTCAAGATTTCTCTCGAACTTAAGATCCTCCAAGCTATACTCTAAAATAAACATGGTGTTCAACACATGTTTTGTTTGGAGGAGTTCAAGCATTTCTTCATCTTGCATTTCAAAGTGCAATTCCTTCTACCTTATCATTTGAGGTGGTGTTATGTCCTTCTTGACAATTTGAGTTCGCGTTTCATGATTCACATGTTGTCAAGAATGAGATATTTTAAATCCACCAATCTCTTCGTTGGAGTTATCTTGTGTCATGTTTCACCTAAAGCCTTCCCTAAGGAATGTTGCTTATTATGACATCCATCAATGATCCAAGTTTTTTTCACCTATCCTCTCGGCAAAAGGAGTTGTCATCTCCTTGTTGACCTCAATCCAATCTTTTGTTTCTGTAGTGGTAGTATTTCTCCTCAATTTTGAGAAGTTTTCCATAAGCCCACTACAAGTTTATTCGTTTCGTTGTTGGTTTTCCAACAAATCCGTTATAACCTTCTTGGAAGGGTGCTCTCCAAGCTCTTTTGTTCCAGAAGTTGCATTTTCTTCTCCATTCCTTTATTCCAATGATCTATCTTCTATTTCTTCTTCCGGAGGCATTGTGATGTTGCTCTCTTCGACCCATCATCTTGTTTTTGTCAAGATCATGTCCTTTTCCTTTCTTATCGATTTAACCGGAGTGTTGTGTCTATCATTCCTCTTTTAACCGGAGTCTCATCCAGGTGCTTTCATTTTGCCAAGTTCAAATTCCATGCCTTCCATTTCCAACCGGAGTGTTGCATCATCTCTACAATATCTTTGCATCTTATCAAGTTTTCTTCTCTTTTCTACGAAAGTGCTTTCAAATTCTGTCATTCTGGTTCCTTGGCTATCTCGTCATACCGGTGTGGTTTCATATTCTTTTGGTTCGTTAAGCCCTTGTTTCATGTCTTTCAACCTACAAGGTTCTAGTAATGTTCCCTGTTCCTCTTTTCTAACGGAGTGTTATCGACTTTGTTCATCTTCGTTGTATTCTTCCTTTCGTTTTGTTCAACCTCTCAAGGTTCTTTGGTTTCACTCGTTTGTCAAAGAAGCAACTTAATTTGACATGTTATCTTCCTCTTCTGTTTTCCCTCCGGTGTCATCCTAGATCTCGTCTCTTGTAGTGGTGGAGTGTTGTAACGCCCCGAGACCGACGCTTCAGACGCCTTCCATGTTTTGCGTGACCGTCGTGTGTTTTATTTGTTGTTGTTGCATTTCATCATGGCATCATACGCATTGCATCCGCATGTTTTCAAAACTTGCACTCGTCCGTAGTTGTCGCCCCCCCCCCTTGCCTTCGTTGACTGTTTCGAGACCAACCGGGTTTTCCGAGCCCCTCTTGTCGGACCATTTGACCCTCTGTACATTTTATTCAGACCCCTCGCGCGCGTCCGAAAGTTGTCCCGAACCCGACCCGCTCTTTCATTACCAATGGGTCCGGATCATCTCCAAACATCTCTAAAATATCTTCGGTTATTTGTTTGGCCCATCTAACCTATTTTTCTCGACCGTCCGATTTAATCGGAAGGATCAAATGGCACCTAACCAAAAATCCACGGGCTATAAATAGATCAACCCCTAACCCTAACCTACCCTATCCAATCCACCCTTTCCCACCACGTCACCGCCAGCCAACCACTCACTCGCATCCCACCTCGGGATCCTCCCGGATCCAAACCACAGCCGACCACCTTCCTGGTTTTGAGCGCCGAGCATCCGCATGGCCGTCTTCCTACGACCTCACTGCCCGAGCAGCAACCACGATGCCCGAGCTCCACCTCCTCGTCCCCATGGCCGCAATAGTAGAGTAGGAGCTGTGCGCCCCGCCTTCCTCCGCCTCGCCTATGTCCTCCTCTGTACAGGATCCGGCCCCGATGCCCCATCCCCAACCTCCTCGTTCGATTCCTCGTCACCGCAGCCGTGCCAAGTCCTCTGCTTCGTCCAGGACGTGGGCGCCTGTCTTCATCGCCTGAAACCCCCAGGCCCCGTCGCTCCTCTCCACCCTCTCGCTCCTGTTTTTCCTGTTTTGTTCTCTCGCTCACATCTCTCTCTTCTCTCTCAGTCCATCGAGCAGGGACGCCATGGTCATCCTCTTCTTCAGATCAAGGCTCCGGCCGTCGGATCTGGTTCCCCTCAGCAACCACATCGAGCTCCGACCGGTCCAGCCTCGCGCCTTCCCCGTCGTCCCTCGCCGATGCCAAGCTCTGTCCGTGCGCCAAGCTTCTGTTGCAGCCGCTGCTGCTCCTGTTCGTCAGGAGTTGACGAGGCAGACAGCTCGCTCGCCTCCCCTGCTTCGTGCACGTGGGCATCACAGCCGCAGCCCAGATGCCGCCTTCCTTCGCGTCCTGCCGCCGCCACGAACCCTCCCCGTCGCCTGCATCTCCTCCGGCAGTGCCGCCATGCCCACACGTCGGCGAAGCTCCGGTGAGCCAAGCCGCGCCCGTGCACCTGTTTCTTCCTTCCCCTTCACCTTCTATCTCTCACACGTCTCCCTCTCTCTCTCTTTGATGCGTCCACAGGAGGAGCATCACCCTCGCCGGAGACCTCCAGCGCCACCCTCTGCCTCGCATGTCCGTGCGCCTGGGACGCCCCCCCTTTGCCCGTTGACCGAGAGCATGACCATCTCGAGCCCATCCCCTGCTGCTCGTCTGCGTTGACCGTTCCACCCCAGCGCCTGGGCCAGCGGCCACCGGCTCCAGTGAGCCTCTCCACCGACCTAGGCTTGGCCCATGGTGAGAACCCCCCCCCCCCAGCGCCCCTTTGTTTTCTTCTTTTGGGCCTGCTCCGGTTTTAGATTCGGCATGTGTAAGTTTTTTTCCCTGATCTGCGAATTTAGCTTTTATTCCAGGTTCCGCGGTTTTACAAAAAAACCCCTAGTGTTCATGCATCTAATAACTATTTAACCATGCATCATATGTAAAAACTTTAAATATATAAAATGTTTAGAATTTTGTCTAGTTTCATAATATGCAACTTTCATATATGTTTAAAATGTTTAAAATGCTGTTTGTTTAAACTTGTTTAAATGCCATGTTAAAATACTTTAATTCATAACTAATTAACCGTAGCTCCAAATTTAATAAACTTTATATGTAAATGGGGTAGAAAAATGCATAGATTAACATGGTGCACTTTATTTTGCTGTTTAACAACATTAAAATTGTGTTTATGGCAGAGCATTACCAAATCTAAAATATGCACATGAGGGTTTTTCGGAATTGTTGTTTGTTGTTCTGGCCTCATTTAAACTTGCCTAGATAGGTAGCTTTCTTATGACTCACCTCTTGCCATGTTAATCAACATTTAATATTGTTGGGTGCATAACCGAGGGAGAACTAAATAATCGTATGTGGTGTTTCGTCAATATGCAACTCGTTGCATATCGAGCTCCACTTAATTTGTAGTGTTGTTTGTTGCACTTTGCCATGTCATGCTCATTAAACCGGACATGCATCATCCTTGGTTGTGCATCATGCCATGTTTATGTGATGGTTGTTTCCTATGTTGTTTGCTTCTTTCCGGTGTTGCTTCTTCTTGATAGTTCCGGTAACGTTGCGATTGTGAGAATCCATTCGACTACGTCCGTTTGCCTTCTTCATGGACTCGTTCTTCTTCCTTGCGGGATCTCAGGCAAGATGACCATACCCTCGAAATCACTTCTATCTTTGCTTGCTAGTTGCTCGCTCTTTTGCTATGCTGCGATACCTACCACTTGCTATATCATGCCTCGTATGTTGCTATGTCAAGCCTCTAACCATCCTTTCCTAGCAAACCATTGTTTGGCTATGTTACCGCTTTTGCTCAGCCCCTCTTATAGCGTTGCTAGTTGCAGGTGAAGTTGAAGTCTGTTCCATGTTGGAACATGGATATGTTGGGATATCACAATATCTCTTATTTAATTAATGCATCTATATACTTGGTAAAGGGTGGAAGGCTCGTCCTTATGCCTGGTGTTTTGTTCCACTCTTGCCGCCCTAGTTTCCGTCATACCGGTGTTATGTTCCTTGAGTTTGCGTTCCTTACACGGTTGGGTGATTTATGGGACCCCCTTGACAGTTCGCTTTGAATAAGACTCCTCCAGCAAGGCCCAACCTTGGTTTTACCATTTGCGACCTAAGCCTTTTTCCCTTCGGTTTTCGCGAGCCCGAGGGTCATCTTTATTTTAACCCCCGGGCCAGTGCTCCTCTGAGTGCTGGTCCAAACTAGAGCACCGTGCGGGACCGTCCCTAGGCAACTTGGGTCACGTTGGTACCTGTACGCTTCGCTTATCCGGTGTGCCCTGAGAACGAGATATGTGCAGCTCCTATCAGGATTTGTCGGCACAGTCGGGTGGTCTTCCTGGTCTTGTTTTACCATTGTCGAAATGTCTTGTAGCCGGGATTCCGAGACTGATCGGGTCTTCCCGGTAGAAGGAATATCCTTCATTGACCGTGAGAGCTTATAATTCGCTAAGTTGGGACACCCCTGCAGGGTATTATCTTTCGAAAGCCGTGCCCGCGGTTATGAGGCAGATGGGAATTTGTTAATGTCCGGTTGTAGAGAACTTGACACTTGACTTAACTAAAACACATCAACCGCGTGTGTAACCGTGATGGTCTCTTTTCGACGGAGTCCGGGAAGTGAACACGGTCTTGTGTTATGCTTGTGCGTAAGTAGTTTCAGTATCACTTCTTGATCACTTCTAGTTCACGACCGTGCTTTGCTTCTCTTCTCGCTCTTATTTGCGTAAGTTAGCCACCATATATGCTAGTGCTTGCTGCAGCTCCACCTCTCTACCCTGTCCTACCTTTAAGCTTAAATAGTCTTGATCTCGCGGGTGTGAGATTGCTGAGTCCCCATGGCTCACAGATTCTACCAAAACAGTTGCAGGTGCCGATAATGCCAGTGCAGGTGATGCTTCGACGAGGACCTTGTTCATTACTATGTTTCGTTTCCAGTTGATCAGTAGTGGAGCCCAGTTGGGGCGATCAGGGATCTAGCAGTTGGGTTATCTTCTTTTCTTTGGGCTTTGACCGTAGTCGGTCTATGTGTGTACTCTGTATGATGTATGATTTATTTCAGTATTGTGTGAAGTGGCGATTGTAAGCCAACTCTCTTTATCCCATTCTTGTTCATTACATGGGATTGTGTGAAGATGACCCTTCTTGCGACAAAACCTACAATGCGGTTATGCCACTAAGTCATGCCTCAACATGTGGGAGATATAGCCGCATCGTGGGTGTTAAAGTCGGCTTCGAAGGGCTCGGCTGACGCCCCAATCCCTGTGGTGGAGACGGACGGGCCGGAATGCTTCAACTGTGGTCGGGTGGGCCATTATCAGAACATGTGCCTCTTCAAGCCTCTCTGTGTTGTGTGCCATGAGGAGGGGCACGCGTCGGCGCACTGCCCCACACGGGGTCAGCCTCTGCTGCTGCAGATCATGGGCAACGCCATCCCCGGCGAGGGATTTTTCTGCCTTCCTTTCATGGAGACGGAGGGCGAGGAGGTGTGTGCCCAGGTGGTGGCGGATGCTGCGGTCATCTCGGCGGCGCCTGGAATGCTGTCGGTCCCCATCTTGGAGGCGGAACTCCCCCTTCTCTTCGAGGGGGAGTAGGACTGGTAGGTGACGGCGATCAACGACAACATGTTCTCGGTCGTCTTCCCCAACAAGGCCATGCTGCGGATGGCGACTCGCAGCGGCAAGATGTTCCTCTCCCTCAACAACATCATGGCGGAAATCAGGGAATCTCTTCGGGAGGAGCCCAAGGCCGAGATCATGCCGGAAGTTTGGGTCAAGTTGTGGGGCGTGCCTCCCAAACACCGCCATGTGGATCGCCTCATGGCTGGGACAGTGATGATTGGTCGCCCCATGGAGGTGGACAAGGCGTCGTTGGTGGGGCTCGGGCCGGTGCGGATGCGTTTCGCATGTCGCTCCCCGGCCAAGCTTCGTGGATATGTCCAACTTTGGTTCAACAGTGAGGGCTACACCATTCGGTTGGAGGCCGAGGCAGAAGGTCTGTAGGGTGCTGCGCCCCCTCCCCCTCCCCTGATAGCTTGGACAAGGGACCGGATGGCAAAGATAAGGATCGCGACACAAGCATGGGTGATGACTCCATCGATACGGCGTCTTGGGACAAGCTGGGTATCAAGGACAAGGATTCGGCGGCCGTGGCTCCTGCGGGGGGGGGGGGGGGGAGGGGCTGCGAAGGACCAGGAAGAGCGTCAAGTTGTTGTGGGCAGCAACGAAAACGGGTTTCAACCAGTACGGCTCCAACATGTCGCTCGGCCTCGACATCGACAAAGGCGTCTTGGCCTCCTGTGACTCGGAGGGGCGCTCGATGCTCATCTCCCCGGTGGCTGCGGAGGCGGGTGGGGTGCGTGTGTTCGCGGCGCGCTCTCCTCTGTTAGCGAATGGCCTCGTTGGCAGCGGTACGCGGCTCCACAAGAAGACGGCAGGCCGCAAGACTCCCACGGTGGCGCCGACGAGCCCTTCGTCTGTTCGTGCGGGCACGCCTGCCTCGCACCGGCCGGTGGTGATGGCGCTGGCTTCTCCTGGTGGTCAGGCTGGCGGGATCTTGACGCTCGCCCCCCTCCTTCCGCGGATGCGCTTCGGGCGGAGGTGACCAAGACGGTGCCCATCTCCATGGCCAAGCGCTCCAAGGCGGTGATGGCGATGCCAGCGTCGCAGGAGAGGGCTAGCTCACGTTCAAGGGGCGCCAAGGGCAACCTTCCCTCGCTGCAACGTGCCCAACTCCTGGTGGCCCAGAAGAACATGGAAATTGAAGGTAATCCCCTGCCCCGTCTTATGATTTTCGACGATTATTCAGATGAGTGTTTAGGGGGTATCTTAGAAGCCAGTGGCGTTGATATGTGCAATGTGGGTGAAGCACGCGAACTTCTCTCTCTCCTTCGCTCGAAGGAAATCGCGCAGGTCGCGCTAGCTCAGGCAGCTACGTTCCGCGCTGCGTCGGCAGCAGATGAAGCAGGGGCTTCTCTGGTGACCGTTGTGCGGCCCGTCCAGGAGCACACAGCAGCAGGGGCTAGGTCGTCCCCCTCAACCCGTTGTCCTATCAAGACACGGCGTGTGGCCAAAGCGGTTACCGCTCAGGGTATCTGCCTCCGCAACCGCATTATATAATGTGTTTCATTTTCTAGAACATTCGTGGCTTCGGCCACGCTGGGAGGCGGACCCAGTTGAAAGAATTCATCCGTGAAGAGGGGATCGACGTAGTCGGCTCGTAGGAAACCATCAAGGTTGATTTTTTTCATCGGGACCTACTAGCTATCGATTCGCTCGAACGTTTTGTGTGGCATTGGGTGCCTGCGGTAGGCCACTCGGGGGGCTGCTACTTGGCATTAACCAAGTTTGCTGCGAGGTGGTGTCGTGGGATGTCGGTAGGTTTTTCTTGTCGGCTCACATGCGCCACCACGCGACCCTTCGCGAGTGGGAGGTTATTGTGGTCTATGGCCCTGCCGACCACTCGCACTCGCAGGAGTTCTTGGGAGAGCTACAGGAGAAGGTTGCGACCTTGGGTGTGCGAAACCTGCCACTGCTTGTGGGAGGAGATTCCAACTTGATCCGCTCGTGCGTGGATAAGAACAATGGGATCATTAACTGGACAAGGGTGTCCTTGTTCAATAATGCGATAGCGTCTATGGCCCTTAGGGAAGTGGCTCGCGTGGGAGCACGCTACACGTGGACCAACAAGCAGCTAACGCCGGTGTGGTCCGTTCTGGACCGGATTTTCATGTCCGCAGAGTTTAAATTGCTTTTCCCCATGTGCTCCTTATGCGCCGAAACGAGGATCGGTTCCGATCACATCCCTTGAATCCTATCCTCAGGGGAGGAAAGGTTAAAGCGTAGCCCTCGTTTTTTCTTTGATACCGCTTGGCTCGAGTCTCCGGATTTTGAGCAAATTTTCCTCTCCAAATGGGAGACATGCGTGGCCCGGATTGGGCTCCCACGTGGGCCAATAGAGTTTTGGATTGCCATAGGGCGGGAATGCGCGCGGCTCTCAAAGGTTGGGGGGCCAACCAGGGCCGCGAGGATAAGCTGCTCCGTGCGCGATTGACCGTGGACCTGGCTCGCATGGATGCGGTTGCAGATGCGCAGGGTTTCTCGGAGCAGGATTGGGCTCTGCGCTATGCGTTAGAAGCCCAAGTCGAGTCCCTCCTTAGGGCAGAGGAGGAGTACTGGCGTAGACGCGGTGGCATCAAGTGGACGCTGAAGGGCGACGCGAAGACTAAGTACGCTAATGGCCAGCGTCGTAAGTGCGCCATCCTGAGGCTGCAATCTGAGCAGGGGCTCCTTTTGCGCCAATAGGACATCGCCCGTCACATTTACAATTTCTACATCCAACTGATGGGCTCCAGGGAAGAGTCTCACGCTCGGTTGCGGGCAGATGTTTGGGACCCTGCGTTGCGGGTCTCAGACGAGGAAAATGAGGGCCTGGGGCTGGCCTTCTTTCCCCAGGAGATTGATTTGGCGGCTCTTGGGATGAAATCGGACACCGCCCCTGGCCCAGATGGATGGCCGGTGGCGATGTTTAAACAGTTCTGGCAAGTGCTTAAAGGGCCAATTTTCGACGTGTGTAATGGGTTCATGCGTGGTAGTGTAGATATCTCACGCCTGAACTTTTGGGGTCCTCTCTCTGATCCCCAAAGTGCAGGGTGTGGACTATATTAGACTCTTTCGTCCCATAACGCTTATTAACGTCCCGTTTAAAATTTGCTCAAAGGCTTGCTCTACGCGCCTTTCTCTGATTGCACATCGTATTATTAGTAGGAACCAGACGGCTTTTATTTGTGGTCGTAACATTTTGGAGGGGCCGTTGGCTCTCCAAGAGATTGTTCACTCGCTTAAACACACTCGACAGCCTGCCATCCTTTTGAAATTGGATTTTGATAAGGCGTATGACTGAGTGAATTGGGAGTTTCTTCGACAAGTCCTCCTAGACCGAGGCTTTTCGTCGGTATGGGTTCATCGCATGATGCAATTGGTCTCGGGGGGCCAAACGGCGATTACGGTGAATGGAGAAGTAGGGAACTTCTTCCGCAACAACAGTGGGCTGCGTCAAGGGGACCCGACCTCACCGTTGCTCTTTAATTTTGTGGCGGACGCCCTGGGCGCCATGCTAGACAAAGCACGAATTGCTGGTCACATCAGGGGAGTGGTCGGCAACTTGATTCCAGGAGGTGTGTCACACCTGCAGTACGCGGATGACACACTCCTCCTTTTTGAGCCAGACTTGCATAGTATCGGCACGGTTAAGGCCATTCTTTAATGCTTTGAGCTTATGTCTGGGCTAAAAATAAACTTCCATAAGTGTGAAGTTGTGTCCATAGGGATGGACACGGCCGAAAGTTTGCGGGTAGCTAATTTTCTAAATTGCAATCTTGGGAAGCTCCCGTTCACCTACCTCAGCCTCCCGATCGCAGAGAAGAGATGCTCGATCGCTGATTGGGAACCTCTCTGCACTAAGGTGGCGGGCCGTGTTTGCCCGTGGAGAGGTAGATTTATGTCTTCAGGGGCAAGGCTTATCTTAACTAACTCCAGCCTCTCGTCCTAGCCTATGTTCGCCATGGGACTATTTCTGTTGGCTGATGGGGTCCACACCAAAATGGACACTCCGCGGGCCTGGTTCTTTTGGGAAGGAGCGGGACCGAAACGTAAATACCATATGGTAAAATGGCATGCCGTATGTAGACCTAAAGTCCAGGGGACCTTGGGATCATCAACTCTAAGTTGATGAACATTGCACTCATGTGCAAGTAGATTTGGAAGCTGTCTCAGGGTGAGACCGGCCTCTGGATGGACCTCTTGCGAGCGAAATACTTTCCTGATGGGAACTTTTTTGAGGCAACAACCCATGGGTCTCCCTTCTGGAATTCCGTCCAATCCCTAAAACTGTTCTTCGCCAGGGGAGCGAAGTTCTCGGTTAATAATGGCCTCTCCACGCGCTTTTGGCTCGATGTTTGGATAGGCCAACATCCCCTTTGGTCGGAGTTTGGCCAACTCTATTCCATCGCTGTCGAGCTAAACCAACTGGTTGCTTCGGCTCTAAGCTCCTCCCCGCCTCCTATTTTCTTTAGAAGGGAACTCTCGGGGCCAGAGATGGAGGATTGGGACCGCCTGCGGGCTAAGAGAGCGGACGTGCGCTTGTCGAACACCGCGGATTCGGTATCCTGGAGACCTACGGGCTCTGGCAAGTTCACTGTCAAATCCCTCTATAGAGAGCTGGCTCGCGGCCCTGTTCCTCTGGCTGCCTCGGGGCTTTGGAAGGCTCGAATTCCACTCAAGATCAAGGTCTTCCTCCGGCAACTTTGCCAAGATCGCCGTCCTACTTCTATCAATGTAGCCAAGCGCAATGGCTCGGACACCGGGCCTTGCACGCTCTGTGGTGTGCCGGAAGATGCAGACCACGTGTTCTTCCGATGCTCTTTGGCGCGCTTCGCCTGGAGCGCGGTCCGCGAGGCCGCGGGTGTGGATTGGCATCCACGCTCCCGCTCCGAGCTTGTGTCGTCTTTGTCCCTGGTCCAGGGTTCCTCTCGTCGTATCATGTGGACAAGTGCGGCGGCAATGTTGTGGGCCTTATGTCATATTCGTAACAAGTTTACTATTGAGGGAGTGTTCCCCTCTCACCCCGCTGACGTAATCTACAAATGCATCATTTTTTTGCAGCAGTGGGCACCGTTGGGAAGACAACAGGACTCTGATCTCCATCGCCATGCTCTTGCACACCTTCGCATTGTCTACTGGGGTCTCGAGCTCCGTCGTCCGCTACCGCTGCTACATAGGGATGGGTAGCTCCTTTTGGAAGTGTTTCCTCCGAGCCTGCGTGCTCTTATGTTGGCTGAATATGCCATGTATTGCACTTTGTTCCTTTGCCGGTTCCTTTTGTGTTGTGTTTGGGTCCCTGGACGCTAAGTTTGGTTTGTGCACGCTGCCTATGTTGAGGGCTTTATTAATTTAAAGCCGGACGCTCCTGGCGTCTATGTTCTTAAAAAAAAGAGACAACATGCTAGGACATGGAGAAGAGACAACATGCAACTGTCAAGGCGATGCGCAAAACGCTGTTAACTTGACGAGATTATCATTACTACTATCCATAACAGTTGCCAACTGCATGCACACAGTGCAGAGAGCAAGCGAACCTGAATCTGCAAAACGCTGTCTTTAACTGAAAAACCTGAACCTGGAACTGAAAGCCACCACCCATCTGTCTCCTGATTATCTACCATGGTTGCATCATGAGAGCGATGCATAACACAAGAATATTAATACTAAGATTCAGTGCAAGCATATTCCAGGGCAACTTGAAATGGAGGGCCGCTTAAGCTTGCAAGATCTGAATCATTTGTTACAATATAGTCCTCCTGTAAATCCAAGCCTCCCACGGTGCAATCAGCCGCGGGGTTCCATATTTATATTGGCTCAGAGACTAGGGTTACAACAACAATAATTACAAGGAAGAATATCCCTAACGGAGCATCTCTAATGAATCCAGTGAAGGATGGGACGACGGTGTGGATGCCTATCAATTGCGTGCTTCACTGCTACCTCCATCCTCTTCCCGTATTCAGGATCGTCGGCCTTACACGTCAGATGAACACTTAATTTCTGAAGCAAAGGGAGGTTCCCCAAGCTAGTAAAGTCGCAGTCAAACTTGGCCTTTTTCAATTCCGGTACACGGACCTCGAGCTCAAGGTATTCAAGCCGTGTCATAACTCCCCGCTGAAATCTCAGCATTGCGCGACTACTACGCAAGTGCCTCAACTTGGGGAATGCACCACTGCCCGTGACCGTAAGCCAGCTCCCCTCTCCGGTCTGCAGTTTGAGAGTATGTAGTTCGGGTAACCTCCCAAGGATCTCTAGACAGCGTGCCTCCATACTACACAAATGCAACTGAAGGACGGAGAGGCTTGGAAGATGTGCTGGATCCATCCAAGGAGGGACACCATAAAATCCCACGTACATGTTCATGCTATGGAGATGTCGAGGGGGAACAAAGCCTTCCCAGATCTCGTCAGCATTGTCCATGAAGTTAATTAGTATTAGGCTTTGGAGTTTATGCAAATTCCCTATAGACTTCACCAAAGCTCTGTCCGAATTATCACCACATGAAAGATAACTCTGAATCTGGAGGTCTCTAAGCTCTTTTAGATTGATCAGCCCTTCTGCAAAAACAAAGGGCATTGGTGCATCCAACTTTAGGTCTTCTAGAGATGTCATGTTCACCAGCCAATCAGGAACTTCAACTTTGGGAGCACACAGACACTTCAGTTGTCTAAGCAGGCCCACACTATGTGGCAGTTCTTTTATCTTAGTTCCCTTCAGAACCAAGGTTTGCAGAAAAAGGAGATCTCCAATTTCTTCAGGGAGCTTACGAATAGGCATTCTCTCTAGTCCGAGATACCTCAACTGAAGTAGATTCCCAATATGTTCAAGCTGATAAGGCTGATCTTCATTAATTCTACATCCTGCCAAAGATAGGACGCGTAATACTTTAAATCTTGAAAGTGGTTGCATCACATCAATATGGCAGCCAATGGCATAAAATGATCTCAGCCCGTGGCAATTAATAGTTGGAGGGTCTAGCTTCTCAATGTCTCTCTTTTGGACAGCTAATCTACGAGCATTGTTCTTTAAAGATGTGTGTTGCTCATCTATTTCCAATAAAGTAACAAAGTTTTCATCCTTTGACAATGCACAAATCATATCAAGCACCAAATCATGGATACGGAAATGAATCACTGTGCTGACCAGGTAGCGCGGATTTGCCACCAGCTGGACCATGCTTCTATTGACGAGCTGATTGAAATATCTCTCCCCAATCTCAAATAAACCTCTCCCTGATTCGTCATGAACAAAACCTTCGGCAACCCACATCCATATCACCGTGTCTTTGCAGATAAAATAGTTCTCTGGATATATGCTTAGATGCAATAAGCATGTCCTTATATGGCGTGGAAGATCACTATAGCTAAACAACAATATCTTCCTTGTGTTATCGACATCTTCGGTAACCTCAGTCCCAAAACCAATAGAGTTGTACACCTTAGGCCAATCCTCCCTCTGTTTACTGGCCAACATACTAGCTATTGTAATTATAGCTAATGGCACACCATCGCATTTTGATAAAATCTTTTCAATTACCCCATCTGTTAAATCATACTCACAGCCTTCCTCAGGAAACAGTGTTGCATAGAATAGCTCTTCAGAATAACCATCAGAAAGAGGGTTCAGCTTGTATACATCAGTAGCTATTGCGGCAACTTCAAATATACGTGTAGTTATGATTATTTTACTTCCGCATTTGCTACCAAGAAAAGCAAATTTGATAAAATCATGCCATACTTTTGTATCCCACATATCATCGATAACAATGAGGTACCTATTCACGTGAAATGCAAGAGCAGTGATTAGTCAATGTATTCAGGTGATATGCAAGAGCAGTGATTACTGAAAGACAATGAGAATCTATTCCAATTTAATCAATTCTTCTTCAAGTAACAAAATATGAATTAACTCATTGTCACCGACTGCAGGATAGAGTCTTTAATCACTTCAAAAAATTAAACTCGTGTATGCGTATAATATATGTTATTAACAATAAAAGCCCTAGTAACAACAGTATATGATGTTCTATGTTATCAAAACGTGGAATTGAAGTTTGCAGATCATGAGTTTGTTCTTGTGTCATTTGGTCTGCTATTAATTTTCGGATTGTGAGTTGGCCTCTTTGTTCTTGTGTTATCGTGCATGATAAAAGATCATCACACAAATCAGATGTCTGTTGGATCTTTGTGCTAAGGCTACACATGTTATTATTCGAATCGCATACATCTTTATCGAGAAAAGATAATGTAATATTGTGCAAGTCCATAGGATTAGTGGCTGCTTACATCTTTATGGAAAAAATATCAAACGTAAGTGATATTATAAAAATCCACAGGATTAGTGGCTGCTTGTGGTTGTTATAACTATGATCTATTAGTTTGATATGTTAAAGTAACACTGATGTCTAATTCTCAGTTTCTTTTTTCAGGAACGAGGATGACCCCGGCCTTTGCATTTGTTGATGCACACAACGATAATATTCAATAATGCCAGTCATAAATCGACGGCAAATAAATCGGTCAACAAAAAGTAAAGAAAAACTCGAGGCCATCTAAAATGGACCAGCTCGAGACACTATCTCGACAATCTACCACACACCCTATAAAAAGTGATCAAACAACGAAAAGTGCACTACTCCTAGACAAAGCCTTCAAGAAGGTTCATCACATCTGCACTGATGTTGACAAGTCCAACCAAAAGTCGAAACCCCTAAACCGAGCTTGAAGCCACATATTTGGCAAGGGCATGATGCATGCGACTTGACATTGTCTGATCTAAGATCGTGTGTTTCCACCTAGAACACGTGCATACTTTTCGTCAAAGTCGTCACTAACCCCCAACCTCTCTACCAGTTGATAATTTCTCACTAGCCAGATCCTAGAGGTGAGAGTTCGTCGAGTCTTGCTGTTGGAGAAGACGCCAGACGCAGGTTGAGACCCTTGCGCCATGCTTCCATTCACAATCGAACCACCTTTGATGCACCTCCAATGGTGATAAAGTGGCGTCTCCCATCAACCCCAACAGCAGGCTGGGCGAAACGGTCGAACCCAATCTGGATAGGGAAACGTTTGGGAACGGACGACCGGCCGAGCGCTCGGCCGGTCTCCTCCCTCACGCGTGTCCAGTGCGGGGCCAGGAGCCTTATCTCCTCCACCGCTTCTCTTTTCTTTATCCACAAACGTAGTGCGTCTTCATCCTCTATCCAATCCCCTCCCTTTCCCTTCCCTTCCTCCATTCCATCTCCAGCGAGAGCTCTGAGCTCTCCACCACACCATCTCCTCCAGCCATGCTGGCAGGCGAGGTCGCCGGCGTCGAAGGTGGCCGGGCTTGTGTGTTGCAACCAGCCACGACGGGCAGCCGCGCGGCCGAGGCAACAACCTGGCCATGCACCGCCCACACGCCCGCTGTCCTCCGGTGTCGTGCCGCACGCTCCGACGAGCCTAAGCTACGAGCAGCGCCGATCAACGGAGAAGATGTGAAGCTAGGACCGCGTCGTGGGGTGCTGCAACCGGGGAGGCGTGAAAGAGTTGCGACAGGTTGGGCAGCGTGCGGCAATGATGCCGACGATGGTGAAACCGGCCAGCTTTTATGCTGGAACCGGCGACACGAGGTGCTACAACCATCCTAGCAAAATGTTGAAACCAGCAGCCGCAACTTCCAGTAGGTTTTTTTTGCTTCAACCATCCATTGTTTTTGCTGGAATCATCAAGCATTTTTGCTGGAACCAGCGACTTTCCATGGATGTGAGTACAAAAACTTTTTGTGTGTTTTTGCTGGGATCACAATTTTTGGGCGGCCGGCAAGAAATTCTGCTTCAACCAGCCATCTGTTTTGCCGAAAGCATAAAGAATTTTTGCTACCACCTTGTTTTAATTTGTTTTTGCTGGAACTAGCCTAAAAATCGCTACCACCTTCTTTTTATTTTTGTTACTACCAGCAAGTGATTTTGCTACATCCAACGCGGCGGAGCTGCGACCCCTGCGACGGCGGGGACCATTTTTGCTGCAATTGTTGTCGGATTTGCTACTAGCGGCAATGTTTTTTGCTACATCCACTAAAAGGCATTCACCGGTTGTCGGTGTCGAGCTGCAACTGAAATAGACTAGCGGGGGAAGGTTCTCCGGCAAGCAGCGGAGGGGCGGCGAGGGGTTGGGGTGCGAGCGTCCGGCGGCCGGTGCCCTTCGGAGCTGCACATGGAGGCGGAGTCGCGTGGGGCAGCAGCAGGGGATCAGGAGGAAGAGGATGAGTCGGGAGAAAGGAAGAGGACGAGTCAACGAGGAGGACCAGATCGGGGGTAGATATTTGAACGGTTGTGGTGCGCCAGATCGAACGGCTGCGCAGCGACCGGCCCAAATTTGGGCCGGTGCGCCGGCGCAGATTACTGCCCATCTGGATACGAATGGCTGGCCAGATTAACGCCACAATCATGTCAGTCTGGCGTCAGAAGCCTGCTGGAACAGACCTGATGACACGACACTTGCTTTTTTTTTTTGAAACTAAAAGGTAGAGATTGCTCTACCTTATATATTTCAAACAAGCCATGGCTTGGAGGATATAAATCCATACAAGAAGGCGCACCAAGGGTGCGAAGGTACAGAAAAGAGGGAAAAGAAGGAGGGAGATGGAGAACATCAAAGGAGCAACATAATTAGCACTTGTCAGGTCGTGTCCCATCTAATTCTCAGTTGGAGATATTTTCTTTCTACATTAACGATTTTAGAAGTTGATTCTTTATCTAATGAATGCAGAAATTTGGATTTTAATGTATAGCTTGATACCTATGACTCTCATAAATTTCAGAATGTATGCTCTTACTTTGTACAAAATTATAAAAAAAATATTGTTCAATGATTTAAGATCTTGCCCACGCATATCACATGGCCTATTGTGCTAGTTCGTTTTAATTTCACTGGAAAAGTGAAGCGTCATGGATGGACAATGGGCACATATTAAAAATTGTCACTTTTTGTGGCCGAGGAATTAGAGAGGCACCAATCCAATGAAAACATGATCCCTCCGTTCCAAAATATAAGATGTATTTTCAAAAGTCAAACTTAGAAAATATATCGACATCTACATTATTGAATAACTAAAATGTGGAAACCTATTTCATGGTGTGGATCTAATGGTATTTATTTGATATTATAGTTATTGATATATCTTTTATAAAATTGGTCAAACTTTATGAAGTTTTACTTTGACCAAAACTAATACTCGCTGCATTTTGGCATAAAGGGAGTATATATTTTTAATTAATAGTTTAATTCCATGTGGATGCCAACCTTGCTAACATTTCTTGATGGATTTTGTAAAGAAGTACATGCAGGCTATAATTCTGTATGGCATGCTTTGCTAAAATTTAATATGATTAGTGTACATCAACTTGAACAGGGTAGGTGCTGCGTACCTGTTGTTCTTGAGCAGCTCTGTGAGTACTTGTATAAGCTGGCTTTCATCCAAATTTGCTGGCTTCAATTTTGTATGTCTTGGTTCGTCAAGTTCAAATAGAATGTCGTAGAAGAATTTCTTCACATCGGGATTCCGACCCAGTGAAACAAAAGCAGTCAAACGGAATGTCCCTTTGAGCTGATTATACACAGCTCTGGCAAGTGTGGTCTTGCCCAGTCCTCCAATACCAAAAATGGAGTGTACCTTGAGCCCATACATGTCCCCATTGCCATCTGCACCTCTTAACCTCTTGGTGAGGTCGTTTATTGCATCATCGATGCCAAAGAGTTTGTCGCGATCTTTCACCAAAGCTGATAGATAATGGGCATTGATTGTGGAAACTGTATTTGCAACCTTTTTGACCTCTTCGACCTTGTACTTTCCCTTCCAGCTAGACTGATGCTGGACTTTGTTCTTGATGTCTTTGATCGCACCACCAATCTGGTGACTGGTCCTTCCCGACATGAACAGGCCCATTATCCTTTGTATGGACTCTATCAACCCTCCAATACGGGTGGCGGGTTCTGAGCCCTTGGTGTGTACCAGGAAGCCATCGACGACATCCTCTATGTTATATGACAATTCCCTAACTTCACCAGCCCAAAGTTTGGCTAACTTGATATTCTCATTGTTGTTGTCCCACTGCACCTCTGAAACATTGCAGAGGTCAGCGCGCATGACTCTTAGCTCATGTATGACACAATCCACATCGCTCCTAATGCTCGCCTCCAGATTGTACATGTTGAGGAGCTCACTCAGCTTGGCAAGCAGGCTTCCGATGGCTCCTGTTGCGAGATCCATGGTTTGGTCGCTCATCGAGCCGGTGGCTAGATTCCGTGGAATGCTTTCAACTGGGTCGAAGTACAATAACTGTGGTGTAGTTAACCTACGTATTTTCTTATTATGGCTACTAGATCCGATGTCCTTGCACACAGAAAGATAAAGTACTTAGATTATAATTAAGTATGTTATCAGAATAAAGATAGAAAAACTAGACATTGTATGTACGTAGTAGAGTTCTCAAGTGAAAATCAAGATTCAGAGTCTTTTAACACAAATAAATGAAAAAACAATCTAATAGGAACTCCCACACTACATAACCTCTTCGATCCAAACTCTTTCCGGACAAAAGAACTATATAATCACAACACTATTCACAAATCCAGTTGGCCACTGGCTGAAACTGTGCTTGAGTGCAAGATGGCTAGAGCTAGACATGAGCTACACAACCACAATCATAAGCCGAGAGAGAAGCATTCCTAACCATGTTGTGACAATATAAATAATAATAGAAGTAATTTGATACATTCTCCCATTAAAGATATGTGAACATATTCATTTTGATCTTTTCAAAAATACATTTTGTTTCTTAGACTGCAGACAATTTAAACAGTTTCAGAAAAATCCCCTCTAAAAAAGTATCCATTCCAGCTCAAAACGAAAATTTACATGATACTAGCATATTCTAACTAGGGGCAAGAGGTATTGAGCAACATCATTATTTGCCTTTTGCTTTCTTAAGAAACAAGTACTATACATTTTTAACACAAGTAAATAAAAGGAACCATCAAATGCATGTGCCGCCCTTGTTAGTTTTAGACCATACTCTGACCATTTTGTTTACCATTTACTCTAGCCATGCCCATGCAAATGCATGTGCCTCCCTTGTTAGTTTTAGTAAAGGTATTATGCTGGAATAATGCACGAAGCTCACCTCAGGGACTGCCTCTTCTTGCAGATTAATTGTCTTGGGCTGATATAGAACCATCAAATTGACTTTATCAACCACTTTTTTGCCACCCTTGTTTATGAACATGCCAGAAGTAATATCATGATCTGCTACACCCACACTCACTTGTGTGCTCTGTACGACAAACTTATCAGAACTCGTAACTTGTGTTGCACTCTCATGTGGTTGCAGTGTTATCTTCACATCGCGCTTGCATCCTGGCGGCACAATGCCTTTGTCAGGCTGAGTGTTGTACTGTTTGCTTGGCCTTCGGATGTTGAAGGCGATGGAATTAGTTGTCTCGTTGGTTAGCTCAACTAAGCACGATATATGCTCCAAAGAGAAACATAGCTCGAGTGGCTCAATCCTAAGCATGTCATCATACTGATATAGGCTCATCTGTGAGAAAAGTAACAGATGTGTCATCCAAAAGATACATGCTCCCTCCTGGCCAAACATTTTAAAAAGTTGTATTCGGACAGAGGCGACCAATTCTATGTTTAGCTAGTTGACCAAAGTGTAGACCATGCAAATAAAATAGTAATAATTTAAATTTATGAACAAACCACACTGGTGATGACATGGCGCACTAAGGTTATATTAAGCATACGAGCTTACCTGGTCAATGGGCCCATTTGTACTTTCTATTTCGCTTAGGCCGCGGATTATATCACTGATAGAAGGCCTATTTTCTGGTTCATGTTCACTGCAGCGTACCGCTATTTCCATGCATTTAATTACTTGTTGGTATTGGTGTTGTGTCTGTTGTTTATGCCACCTGTGTGTCCACCTTCGAAGTACCTATACATTTGGCATATGTTAAGTAATTTATTTAAAAACATATGCATAATGTGGTGTGTTTATCTATGTATTTAAGCAATACAATATATCTATTAGGTTACATACACCATTTGAAAGGCTAACACGAGTGCAATCCGCGGACCAAAGTGTGCAGCTTGACAGGAAAAAAAAGGCCCTCGCTTCGCTCCACCTGGGGCGAAGCGGGCGGCGACGCAACCCTAGCCACCAAACCACCTCCCCCCGTCCCCCCCGTCCCCCCTGCCTCGCCGCCGCCAGAGGGGTCACCGGCGAAGTCCGCGCGGCTGCCAAGGAAGGTGGCGGCAAGGCCGTGCTGCTCTGTCTACAGGCGGAGGGCCCCTGTTGCCGAGGCGACGGCCTTAGGTGGTGCGGCGGCGCCTGCTTCGCGGCGAATGGCGTTCGCTGGTGCTCCTCTTCCCCACTTGGCCGTGCGGGCGGAGAGTGGTGGAGGCGTTGGGCGATGGTCGAGGCGGGTGGCCTTGTGCCCCTGGCTGCGCGTCAGATCTGGAGATCTTCTTCCTCCCCCTTCCCTCGCCTTTTCCCCGCTGGATCAGGGTCGTGGCGGGCGTCGGTCGCCGGATCCGTTGAAGGTGGGGTTGCCGGAGTTGCGATCTTGGACCGGGAGAAATTTTTGGCCGGTTGTTCCGGTCACGGCAGCGGCGACGCCGGCTGGCATCGTTCCCATTCTCGGAGGCGCCGTCGAGGTTCGATCCCCTCTCCCCTCCTCTCATTCCCGGTGAAAACCTTTGCCAGTTGTGGTCTAGGCGGCAGGGGCGCGGCTTGCTTCGTCACCTTCCTGAAGGTGTCGTCTTGGGCGAGTTGGTGGTGTGGTTCTCCGGCGTGCAGCGACATCACAGTTGGAGATAACACTCGGATTTTTCGCAAGATTAGCCCCATGTGGTTGTCCGTAGGCCGGTCGTTTGTGTGTTGCCAAGGTGGGGAGGGGATAGGGTTCCTCTCCCCTGTGTGCACTGTCTGTAGGCCGGTCGTTTGTGTGTTGCCATGGTGAGGGAGGGGATAGGGTTCCTCTCCCCTGTGTGCAGCAGCATGGCGTAGGCAATTCAGACATGGATCCTAATCTGAGCTATTCTTGTCTTAGCTTCAGGTGTTTATCAACTCTGCGATTGTTTCTTCGTTGCCCTTGTCCTTCAACAGCTTCATTTCTTCGTGTATATATGGCCCATTGAGTTGTGGTTTGGCTCTTCTCCTGGTGATCTTGCACGGTGGGTTGGTCACGCTGAGAATCTCCCAAGGCGCTACAGCATCTACCGCTCCTAGCTCTAGGGTGAGCTCTGCTTCAATTTGCGACGGTCCGGTGCCCTTCGATCCAGGGTGAGGGGCAGGGGTCCCCTTCGGAATTGAAGAAGGAAGGTTGATGATGGCGGTCTCCTTTTGGGTTAGATGAGGGCATGTTCATCTTCATTGCCTGCGATTCCCCCTTGAAGTTCGCTTGCTACCATTGCTTTGGTGCTTCATTCGCGTCGAAGAGCTCCATCAACATTTAGCTAGTCTTCTTGTAGAATATCCTTGTGCTTTCTGTTGTGGCGCATGTATGCTGTTTTTGGAGCACCATGTATCTGTCGTTTCCAGTTTCTATGTTTTTTCTTTCCCGTTGTATGGGTCGTTGTAATTCCTGGCTGGTTGATGGCTTTGTTAATTCAAAACCGGGCTCTTCTTGAGCCTTCGTTCAAAAAAAAGGCTAACACAGAAAAATAGTGGGGACTGAAAAGGAAAAATCTTGGGCAAAATTTCGCTTCCTAACTTAAAGAACTCTTACATGGGCTGTATCTCGACTGTCCTTACTTCCTGTCACCAGTTCTCGAATAACAACACCCAAACTATATATATCAGCCTTTTCTGACGTTGTGCCATCTTTCAGGTATTCTGGAGCGCCATATCCTCTGCATGAAAATGCGACAGGTTAATGCACAGTGGCAAAAAGAAAATATTAGTGTGTAAATGCCTGAAAATTCTCAATTGGTTTCGTTGATGCATATCTTACCGTGTTATAAAAATTTCCTTAGTATGTGTGTTTTCAGCGAATCTTGACTGACCAAAATCCGTAATTTTTGGTATCATATGATCATCAAGTAGTATGTTTGCTGGTTTCAGATCCATATGAATGATAGATTTATCCTCATGAAGATAACGCATACCCTCACAAATTCCTCTGATTATATCAAAACGTGTATCCCATGTGAGTCCACGAAGTTCATCTGCAAGATTCAAGGGGACATGAGATCCTCAATTCCTCATATAACTATTTAGTTGTACATGCTAAACTGCATACTGAACGATAGAACACTTTTAATCGAGGACATGAGAGAAAGAATATGAAGTTGTATTCAGCTACATCAGATGTGGCACATCTTACCGGTAATATGTTTATCGAGGCTTCCGTTGCTGATGTACTCGAAACAGAGTAATATATCCATAATTTGAAAGTAAATTGGTTCTTCTGATCCTGTCTGTTCTTTCACGACACGAGCTTTATTAGAACAGAAGCCCAGAAACCGGACTAAGTTTTGATGGTTTTTTATCTTCATCAGGCTAGCAACCTCACGACGAAATAACTTCTCACTGACTGTGTCTTTGTTCACAGAAATCTTCTTCACAGCAACATTCTTGTTTCCAAGGACACCCTGTTCGTCAGCATTTAGATATTCTCAGCCATACACCACCAAAACATAGTGGAGGGAAAATGTTCTGCATCTATCGGTTGTACTTTCTGATCAAAGTACCTTGTAAACCATTGCGAATCCCCCCTCGCCAATTATTCTTTTATAAGAGAAATGATCCGTGATATCCTCTAGAAGTGCTAGTGGCAGATCTCTCGGCATCACAACTCCAGCAAGTATACCCTCCAGGACCTCATATTTTTTCTCAATTCTGCCCCCCATTTCTCAATTCTGCCCCCCGTTGCAAAATTAGTTTGCATCAAACATGCTTTCATAAATCCTTAGTTACCAAGTGAAGAATTACAGCGAACAATCATAAAAGGATATGTGTACCTACAGGCAATCTAGCTTGCAGACTCGAACCGCTATGCAGTTGTACTTCCAAGCGCTTTGATCAAACCTTGCACTGAATAAGATGTGAAGAATGGTTATGTAATGGACACCAGAGTATCTAGTAAATTAAACAATAGACAGAGTATTACTGTTAAGAGGCTAAATTTCCACATAGAGCTGATGAACATATATACCTGACAGAATCGGCTTACTCGTACAAAACGTACTCAATGAAAGAGGTGATTTCCAAGTTGAAGATGGAGATACCAGTTGATTTAGTACAGAAGCTCTAAAAGAGGAAAGAGGAGAATGGACAGTTAGAGCAGGCGCAGAGCAAAGTAAATCGCTTAGCCGCAGAATGGACGCCGGCTTGCTCCGGCGACTCGACTCATAGAGCGAGTCGCGCGACTTGCTGGCGGCTTGCTCCAGCGGTTTGCTCGTCTCCTTTGTTTGGCTTGAGCCTTGAGCTCTGTTTGTTGTGCTCTGCTCTTCTCCCTCTGCTTGACCTGACCCGTGAGCTCTGTTTTGCTGTGCTTCCTCTACCTTTTGCTCTCATGTGGTGTGTGCTCTACTGCTTTTCTCATTGTCCTGGCTAGTCAGTGCTTGGTCTACACCTACCGCTACCAATTCGCATAATTCTAGTGGGGGGACATATAAAAAGTAAGGTTGTCATTAGTTTTCATCAAATGGCCTGATACCCTTCAGTAGTTTATGCCGGAATGCAATGAATAAGATGCACAAGTGGGACCAGGTGATCGCATCATCCCAACAATAATTAAAACCTGATTTCAACTACCCCAAGGCCCCAAACAATCAGGCCAAATGCTGAGGTGTCACCATACTCAAAGTAGGGAGAGAGAGAGAGAGAGAGAGAGAGAGAGAGAGAGAGAGGGAGAGAGAGAGGTGGTTACAAGCATCCCTCCTTGACCAATTTGAGGACATAATAATGAAGAACCAATACTCATGTTTTCTTAGTTCTAGAAATCTACAAATACAGATGTGGTTTCCTTATACATTATTGTTCTAGCAATAGAACATTCTTTTTTTTACATGAGCAATAGAAAATTCCTTATAATCCAATGACACTTCAAATAGAGATTAGTTGCCTCCTCTCAACTGATTGAGGTGAATAACAGCTACAGATTTGTTTTCTAACGCTACCTGCCTATGAAATAAGTTCCCATCACCTTTTCTGATCTGAGTGAGGTGTGCAATGCCACGCCAGCCTCCAGTTCTAAATATGACTATGAGCTAGAGATTAGTTTTTTCACTGCTAGTTCCCTATTAAATAGCTAGGCTAGTTGAAGCGTCCTTATCTCTAACCCACTTCAGCCTCGAGTTGATTTAAAGGTTTGACTGGATCCTCAGATGAAAAAAAATGCTTGACAGTATCTTTGATGCTGATAATATGATGCAGCGGCTACATGCCACCAGAATATGTAGATGGTGGTACATATCGAAGAGAAATGCTCTGTGATGTCCTCTAGAAGTGCTAGTGGGTAGTGCCAGATCTCTCGGTTTCGCAACTCCAATAAGTATACCCTCCAGGACATCGTAATCTTTCTCAATTCTGCTGCCCATCCTAAGCATGTTGCAAAATTAGTTTGCATGGGACATGCTCTCATTAATTCTTAGTTACCTACAGGCGAACAATCATAAAAGGATGTGCGTACCTACAGGCGATTTAGCCTGTTGCAAAATTAGTTTGCATGGGACATGCTCTCGTTAATTCTTAGTTACCTACAGGCGAACAATCATATAAGGATGTGCGTACCTACAGGCGATTTAGCCTGCAGACTTGAACTGCTCTCCAGATGTACTTCCAAGTGCTTTTATCAGACCTTGAATTGAATAAGATGTGAAGAATGGTTATGAAATGGACAACGATGTATCTAGAAGTATATACGATGCTTGTTGAGAAAACAACAACAAAAAGATGTATACCTGACAGAATCGGTTTGCTTGTACAAAACGTACTCAATGACAGAGGTGACCGGATCTCTCTCTCTCTCTCTCTCTCTCTCTCTCTCTCTCTCTCTCTCCATCTCCAGGTTATTGCTGCCCTTACTCAGTTTCTTCTTACGCCATTAAAAGTGTCATCAAAGGACTTCCAGATTGCTTGTTGTGGTACAGTTTCAATATAGTCTTCTTCTTTCATTCCTCTTTCCCAGAAGATATTAATAGCTTTGTACTGGATTTATGCTTCTCGTCTTAAGAGACTTTTTTTAATGTCAGATAATATTGATAGACCTCCTTTATCTGGTGGAGATATGGATATTGAATTCCATTTGCTTGAAACTATTACAAACAAATTTGCAGATAAGGTTGGCGGTGGTGGGTACGGTGAAGTTTACAAGGTATATTCTCTACTTTTCAATTGCTGACTACAAACCGATTGTCCACAATAACAAGATATCTTTACAGGGGTTGTATAATGGAAAGGAGATTGCGGTGAAGAGGCTTCATCCCTTGCAAGGACTTGATGATAAGGCATTTGACAGTGAATTCCGTAACCTTAGTAAGGTCAAACATAAAAATGTTGTTCAGTTACTAGGCTACTGCTACCAAATAGTTAAAAAGTTCGTTCCATACAATGGAGAACTAGTTATGGCTATGGAAATGGAGAGAATTCTCTGTTTCGAATATATGGAGGGTGGAAGCCTCGATAAACATATTGGAGGTACTGCCGAAGGTGCTCCACATTACTATTTAGCATGCTTTCATAATTGATCTAGTGGCTTTATACGTTTCTCTTTTTCCTTTTGCAGATGAATCTTGTGGACTTGACTGGCAATCATGTTACCAAATTATCAAAGGGACCTGTGACGGTTTAAATCACCTCCATGGAGCACATGAAAAGCCTATTTTCCATCTGGACTTGAAACCATCCAACATATTGCTGGATAAGAACAGCAGGACGGCCAAGATTGCAGATCTTGGTTTGTCCAGACTTGTTGCTTCAACTGAAACCCATAAAACACAGATGGTCAACGTCAAAGGAACAATGTAAGTTGACTGATCATGTTTCAAGTCAGTTAGTATGTTACTGCTTCCAAACATAGTTTTGATTGAATTGCACTAAAACGTGTCTCTGATGCTGATGACATGATGCAGCGGGTACATGCCACCAGAATACATAGACGGTGGTTACATATCACAGAAATATGACGTTTTTAGTCTGGGAGTTATAATTCTGAAAATAATGACAGGAAACAAGGGCCACTCCCGTTGTTATGAAATGTCTCAGGAACAGTTCACTAAGCATGTAAGAAATATTATCTTCTGTATGATGATGAATTGGTGTATTTTATAGTTCTGACATTGTTATGTCATATGTTTTTATTTTGGACCCGCCTCTCATCTTTCCAAATTTTATGTGCCAATTTTCTCAGGTAATAGAGAACTGGGAGGGAAGGCTGCAGGGAACATCGGGGTATTCATCACACCAAAACGACATCCTACAAGTGAAGAAATGTATTGAAATAGCAGTAGAATGTGTGGAGAAAGACCGATATAAAAGGCCCCTCATAAAGGATATTGTCCATCAACTGGAGGAGCTAGAAGCTAAGATTAAGGAAATGTCACTATATTCTGATATGCCAATAGATCTTACTGGTCAGGTATGATCATTCAGACAAGTATAGATTTACAAAATTGACATATTACAGAACTCCAAATTTTCGGGGATAAGTTCACTTCAGTATTAACTTAGCAAGGCCATTCATGCACTTAAATATAAACCTGATTAGATATGCCAACGTGTATTAACCAATCTAATATTTTTTGCAGACAAGTTCTAACTACAAAATTCTTGCGGTGGATCCGGCAATAGAGCTGCGCTTCCTATTCGAGCCAAGGAAGGACATATCGACGTGTATGCAGCTAACCAACCAGACGGATGGCTCCGTAGCGTTTCGTGTCATAACCAACCAAGCCAAGTACTCCGTACAACCAACCAAAGGAATCATGGCACCATGTTCCAAGCGCTACATCTATGTGACCTTGCGCGCACAGGATGCGGCACCGCTGAATATGCAGTGCAACGACATGTTCCTTGTGCAGAGCGCTCGTGTTAATGATGGCCGCACGTCCGATGGGATCGCTGATGACGAAGTCATGGCAGGAGCGGCGGTGGGTATGGTGAGGCTGCCGATTGTTTATGTTGGGTGTGACCAAGTTCTAGGCTGATAGTCACCAAGGTAAATTACATGGCGCAAGTTGACATTCCGGCTTGTGCATCAAGGTGCACACATGCTAGACATTAATAATTATGCTTAGTTTCCAATAGCTGCAGAAGTACGTGCTTTTTCTTTCTCAGCAAAAGGAACATACATGAGTTTTTATTATCGTTGAAGGTTGAAACTACTTTTTCTAATAAACTTGATCTACAAATATTCTGTTTGCTAGCATTGACATACATGCATATTCTTTCTGAAATTCTAGGCGAAGACGGTTAGGCCTTGTTGAGGCACTAGGTGCTTTGACGGCAGCATGCATAATTTGGCGTTGGTATTGGCCATGGTTTCTTCAGTTCAAGTTTGTAAGCTGGAAATCGCAGCAACTCGTTGTATGTTTGTGGGCACTGTATCTATAAGCCCTTATATCTGAAACCTAGGCGGTATTGACAAGAAAAGATGAGCAGATTATATTCAATAAGTTCAGCTGTTGCTATGTACCTTAGGAAGTCTAAGCAAGTAAACATATCTCTTGTGAGAGACAACAATGTCTTGGGAGAATAGCAGTGTTTAAATTGTGGATTTGGTTTTCAGAATTCAGAGCAATATCAACTACGTACAAGCAAAGAAATCACAATTCATAAGTAAGCCAAACCATCAGGGCAGGGGGGATTGGTAACCTCGAGTACTGTCACGACACAACCAGCGACATGACCGGCAGAAGCGCCGAGCCCAGACCTGTTGCCGCGGCGAGCACTATGACAACGCAGTTTTCAGGCCTGTTTATATCCATTTCGTTTCTCAAATTTTTAGGTGAGGACTATAAGCCAGGCCGTAAGAAAAGTGAGGCCTCCCCTGTTCTGTTGTCTGTACATTGTGATTCCAGATTTCTGATTTGGAAAGATTACGTTAATAAGAAGTACATGGGGCTGTGGCAAAAGAAAAAATACCTGCAATTTCAGTTGATAAGTGGTCGGCGGTGTTCGGCAGCCGGGGGCATTTCGGTCGAGGGCGCCGTGCTAATCGCGGCGGCGTTCCGCTGAAAATCAGGCCCCGACGACCATCGATCTCGAAGTTCGACCGGACGAATAGAACTCCGGGCGGCCAAATCGAGGAGCTCATGGAGGGGCGCGTGGCCGGCGACCTGGGCGGCGGGATCGCTGTCGCACATTCCCCATCTGCGTCCATGGCTGTCGGCAGGCTGAGCAACGA
Organism: Aegilops umbellulata; assembly: GCA_032464435.1. Lineage (NCBI taxonomy): Eukaryota > Viridiplantae > Streptophyta > Magnoliopsida > Poales > Poaceae > Aegilops > Aegilops umbellulata. The sequence continues at coordinate 595,798,533 of CP136058.1, read as the reverse complement.
CCAGTCGGCCCAGCTGTCAGCGAGACGATGAGAAGAAGCAGGCCGCTTCCGTGAGCTGGTGGACCGTGGCCCACCTGTAATTGACAAACAGACAAGTAGACAACGTCCTGTACTAAAAAGGTAATGCTGTGTCTCAAAAAAAAAACTAAAAAGGTAATGCTTCGTCTGGATGTTTGCATTGAAAGGCTTGGCATTATATTGGGTTGAATGTCTAATACCTACTTACTCTGTTTCAAAATAGATGACCCTTAGTATAAAGTTGAGTCATCTATTTTAAAACAAAGTAGTATATTGATAGTCAGACTGAATGCTAATATTCCAGTCTGGATGTGTTAGATTTTCATATCCGGACTAGATATTGAGGTTGAATGCCAAATATTGTTTGGATGGTTTAAGTGATGAATTGCAATTCTTCGAATAGGAACGGGAAAAACGCATAAACAAGCATACAAACTACATAGTCGCATACTCAATATTACAAATTATTGCGACAGTAACAAGCTGAAAGCAATGGAGGGATTCAACACACTGTGCATTGATATCTCGGAGGTATAGATTAATCTACTCTTTAACCGTGGTGGTAGGGAAGCCTTCTAAGAGCTTCTGGCCCCACCTTAGTCCTTTTATTTGGCTGTCTGTGGGACCCAGCAAGTTTGACACGTGTTGCTTCTGGGTGCTTCTTCCATGAAAATAAGATAATTTTCTATATTGTTCAACATGTCATCTCTTACTTACGCTAAGTACTTCATAATTTGAGGAGCATGCAAGTATTAATTTTTAAAGATGACACCAAGATATAATCCATTGTATAACATGTTTATCTGTTTTATCTAAATGACACGCATTATAAGAAGGAGTCTTATCAATCATTGTACATTAATATACTAAAAATGGCTTTCATCCCGCTTTATATATAAAGCACAGATCAACCACAGCCCAAGTCCAAGCACATCCCACGACAACACATGCACACACCCAAGGCGCGATACATATTGTACATTAATATATAAACACGTTGCTTCCGACGGTGTCACAAAATAAAACGCTTGCGAGTCTACTACATTGGCGGTGGCACGGCGAAGCGCACATGTTTCTCTAGTACCCAAGGACATGCGACACTAGTGCAGAACCGGGCAATAGCACCGGTTCGTAAGGCCCTTTAGTGTCGGTTTAGGAACCGGCACTAAAGTTTGGGCACTAAAGCCCCCCCCCCCCCGCTTTAGTACCGGTTCAGCACGAACCGGTGCTAAAGGGAAACCACGTGGCACGAGCCAGCTCCGGGGGCCGGGAGACCTTTAGTACCGGTTGGTAACACCAACCGGTACTAAAATGTTTGGGGGGGTTTTGGTTTTATGATTTTTTTTCATTTAATTTTATGTTTTCCATTTTAATTCTTTTTCGTTTCGCCCGCATATATATATATAATAACTCATGCATGCTCGCATCATACATCATCATATATAATAACAAGTCTAACTAGCTAATTAATCAAGCATGCATCATCATACAACTTCTACTCGTTATTAATAATAAGTCATATGATCATCATCCTCATAGTCATCGAACCCAACCCTACATAATTGTTCTTAGCACATGATCATCAAGTATCAGGTAGGATCGGACCTAAACACACTTAAGGTAAAATAGCATAAAATAATATAGACCCTGACTCTCCATTATGAAGAATGGAGATCATCCTGTCTCCAATTCTTGCGCCTCGCTTCCTTTTGCTTCCAAGAAGCTCCTTACGACTGTCCATACATTTTTTCCATCCTTTGACTGTCATGTCTCCACTTCTTTTAGAAATCCGGTATGGACAGTTGAGATTCGTAGGATGACCTGGATATATGTTCAAAACATGAACGCTGCCGCCATTCTGATACATCAAATGAGGCACACAATCCTCTGGGATTCTCTGTTGAAAAACATAGTAATAACTTCGTAGTAAGCAATGATGTACTAGTTTTAGAAGTATGCAAAAAGATGCACGGATGTCGTAACAATAAAAAATCTTAGCAGGGTATCTCCATAGTAGTTACCGTAGTTCAACACGTGCACTAATGTCACGTATTGACCATAATGTTGAGGAGTTCGATTGTAGATATTGTAATTCTCAAGATCATTACAAAATCCAACCAGATGAGTTTTCTCCTTATAAGTTAACTCAGAGCCATTGGTGTACTAAGTTCTATCTACCATCTTCTGCACATTCTTTGATACTTCAAAATAAGCTGTCAATGGAAATAAGTTGTCAACTATTTTGAAATAAACAATATAAGTTCTATTAATAATTAACTATGTTTGAGAAACTCACATAGCGATAGAACTGGAGGAGTATCAACAAGGGCCCAAATGTCCATATTGTCTTGCTCGATTTCAGGATCACCAAGATCCATGGTGACAAGCATACCCTCATCAAAACCATACAATTTGCAAAATGCTTCCTAATTTTTGCAACCAAAATGGGTTACGCTCTCAGCATTATACACCTTTACTTCAAAATCCACATCATGATGGGTCCTTAGGTGAATTTTCTTCGTTTCAAAATTTTCATGGTCTTCAAAATCCATCCTCTCCAAGACATAGCGTCTTGCATGGCATGGGATCAACTATACTCGAATTGTAAAAGATGAAAATTACACGTTGAAATAGTTGTCGTCGTTGCGTACCGTTTCAACTTCGAAGGTCTCCTCGAGCTTAATGCTGAAGCGCCGACCATCGTCCAGGTGAGGCCTGTCGCACTCACCTCGATCGTCATGGCACCAGTCGCACTCCCCCGGGAGACTTTCGTCGTCCGATGATGACATTTCTTATACGTTCATAATTCAAAGACTAAATTAGATCATTATTATTCAACTAATCATATGCATATGCGTTGCAAATAGTGCTCTCCAATTTGAGCATTCAATAAGAAAAATCAAATGGCAAAATTATTTAATTTGAGCATATATAGTCCACGTCGATGCATGAATAATTGCTTCAACTAAAAAAATAAACTAGTTCTATTAAACACCTATATGTAGCCAAATATATATTCATCTAACATTTGACATTAATATATCTAACTATATATTCACCTATATGTAGCCAAACTTTTCTATCTAATTCATCTAACATTCGACATTAATCTAACATTTATATAAACTCAAAATATATAAAAAATTAAATAAACAAAAAAACTCATTAACAAATAATATTTTAATTAGATCATCAAATCTCAGATACCTAAATTTTCTTACTAAAAATAAACTAGTTATATTAATTATTGAACTAGTTCTAATCTCATATACCTAAATTTTCTTACTAAAAATAAACTAGTTATATTAATTATTCAACTAGTTCAAATCTCATATACCTAAATAAACTAGTTCGACAATTTTCTTACTAAAAATAAACTAGTTATATTAATTAGTCAACTAGTTCAAGCTCACATATACCTAGCTATTTAATATCTAATTAAATTTTCTAAAAAACAGAAAACAGAAAACAGAAAATAAGTAAAAAATGTGTGTGTGTGTATGCGTGTGTGTGTATGTGTGTATATATGTGTGTGTCGTGTACGTATATACGTATATACACTGCCCCGTACGTACGAGCGGGGGCGCCGGCGTACGGGGCGGGGGCGGCGACGTACGTACGGGCCGGGTGCGCGCGCGGCGCGGGTACGCAAGAGCGAGAGAGTACGTACGGACCGCAGTGCGACGACGACGGACGGCGGGCGACGACGGGCGGCGGGCGACGGGCGGCGGGCGGACGACGGGCGACGAGCGCGGCGGGCGGCGACGACGGGCGACGAGCGCGGCGGGCGGACGACGGGCAACGGCGCGCGAGAGGTTGGAGACGAAGAAGTGAGGAGATGTAACTGAATTTACGTAAGTGTTGTATATATAGGAGGGGCCTTTAGTACCGGTTGGTGGCTCCAACCGATACTAAAGGCCAACTTTGGCCAGGCTAGGAGGCGGGAAGAGCAGGCCTTTAGTACCGGTTGGTGGCTCCAACCGGTACTAAAGGATGGTCTTTAGTACCGGTTGGAGCCACCAACCGGTACTAAAGGCCTCGCGCTGCCTGCACAAAGTTTAGTCCTACCTCGCCGGGCGAAGGGCAGCCGCACTGGTTTATAAACCCAGCCGCGGCTGCCCTTTCGAACTCCTCTGTATAGCAGGCTTGTGGGCATAAACCCTGCGCGCTGCCCTGTGAGTCTGCTGGGCCTATAAGGCCTGTAATTGCACGCCCGTGGCCTAGCAGGCCCACAGGGCAGCGCCCCAATTTTTTTTATTTGTTTTTCATTTCTGCTTTATTTTCTTCTATTTGTTTTTCTTTTCTGCTTTATTTTTTTCTATTCGTTTTTCTTTTCTGCTTTATTTTCTTCTATTTATTTTTGCGTAGTTTTTTTTACAGTTTTTTCTTTTCTGTTATATTTATTTGTGAGTAGTTTTTCATCTAGTTTGCCAAAATTCAACATTTTTAGAGTTCATTTTATAGTGATTTTCAATTTCACGGTCATTTTGTGAACGATTGAAAAATAGCAAATACATTTTTTTTCTTTTCTGCTTTATTTTTTCTTCTATTTATTTCTGAGTAGTTTTTAATTTCACGGTCATTTTGTGAACGATTGAAAAATAGCAAATACCAAAGTTATAAAAAAAAGAAATGCCGACGTGTAGTGTAATAAGTCCGGAGTTGTAATAAGTTATTAAAAATAAAAAAGAGGTGCAATGCTTCGTTAATTTGCTTCAAGCCTTTCGGAATAGTGTAAACTGCACTGCGCGTAGCTCCGTGCAATCTACCATATTCCTAAAGGCTTGAAGCTAAGCAACGTGAGCATTGAGCCTCTTCTTCATCGTCTCTGCACTTAGGGCTTATAAACCGCTCCTAGTCCCTCTCTCTTGGCGAGGTGGGACTAAAAAAGAGCCTGTAGTACTGGTCACCCTTTAGTACCGGTTGGAGCCACCAACCGGTACTAAAGGTGGTGCTATGCCTGCATAAAATGTAGTGTCATTTAGTTCAAAACAAATCATTAAATGCATGAAAAATAGCAAATGAAGGCAGAAATGGTTGAAAGTTGATGGCGTCGCTTTGAATGGTGCATACTGAACGCACAAAAATTCTGGAGTTGTAATAAGTTTAAATAAAATAAAATGCCTTTGTAACAAATGAGTTTAATTTCGTCAGAAACCTGACTACTTCGAAAGAGATTGTGCAGTTTGTAAACGAAGTGCATCCAGTTTTAGCCGTAAGCCTCTCTACTTTCTTTCACATGCTATGTGGGTGAAATGATGATACCATGCCAAGTTCCAACTTTTTCAGAGTTCATTTGTAGTGCTTTTCAATTTCCAGGTCATTTAGTTCTCAAAACAAATCATCGAATGCATGAAAAAATAGCAAATGAAGGCAGAAATGGTTGAAAGTTGATGACGTCGCTTTGAAATGATGCATACTGAACGCAAAAAATATAAGAGCATTTACATCATGATCTTATATTTCTTTACAGTCTACATTGTCAATATGATCTTATAACATAAAAAATACTTTGATCATCAATGATCTTTGTGTGTACAATCTGAATTGTCAATATGAGTCATCAACGATTTATAAACCGATGAAGACTCATATTGCAGCCACAAATTCTACACATAGAGTTCAATGAAGACCAAGTGCTTGTGATAGTTTGAGAAATAACATATTTAAGGTGGTAAAAGGCTTGTTAGGGGGGCGAGGTGGGACTAAAAACAGCCTGCCACAACGTCATTAGTACCGGTTCGTGGTCCGAACCGGCACTAAATGGTGATGGTAGGGCCATAGCCTGACCGCGGGCTGACACAGCCTCTTTAGTGCCGGTTCGTGGCACGAACCGGTACTAAAGGTTCTCCACGAACCGGTGCTATTGATCGCCGCCACGAACCGGCACTAGTGTACACATTAGTTCCGGCTCTAATTCAAACCGGCACTATTGTGCTTCACAAAAAGACCCTTTTTCTACTAGTGCGAGTAGCGCTGGACCAATACAACTCCACAACTGATCAACCAGATCGTGTGGCAGAACGTGGGAAGACTAGGTCGTGCTGGTTGAGTGAAAGTACGCATGCACTCCTTGCTGCTGTAACACAAGCAAACCATATGAAGAAGCAACAAGAAATTGTTCAGCGAACCGATCTATGATTGCATGGTTAGAGGGACAGTGGTATCCCCAGTCTATCAGGGTCCAAATCCTGTTGCTCGCATTATCGCCTACGGTGGCTTTGTAAATTACAAGATGACATGCCGTCTCAATCTCTCGGAGGTGCTCATAGGGGTAGGGTTGCGTGTGTGTTCATAGGGATAAGTGTATGTGCGTATGTATAAGCGCTTGCGTCTGTATTAATGTTCAAAAAACAAGAAATAGTTCATCTGAATATTACACATGCAGTGCTCGAGTATGTACATACGCAACAGCAGATCCAAGAAGAACGCACGCTGCTGCGTCGACACTACCGTCTACGTGACTACACACATTGCCGTCCTACATGGATGGCAGGCAATCAAGGTTCACGCCAAACAACCAAACCGCCTAGACGCCGATTCCCACGCTGAGGCTGCGGCACGCACCGGGACAGACCTGAACACCACAGCCGCAGACACCAGTGTGACGCTCAGATAATTAAACTACAATAATTTCCTTTTAATGATGCCATGTTATCACATTAGTGTTGCTAATCTTTGGTTGATCCAAATCACAATTCAAATTCAAATTAAAGTCTAATTTTAAATTTGTCAAACATGCAAATAAAAATGTTCAAGATGTGGCAAATAATCCATAGATATTTGTCATGTTGGAACCAACCTCTTTTGAATTCCCAAAATGCCTCTGGAATTAATTTTTGATCCAGCAGCAATTAAATTGGCCTTTTCAATTTCTAAAAATAGTTGGACAACTCCTTTTGATCCCATACTTTTCGTTCCATCTCAAATATTGTGTTAGAATTATGTGCCAAGTTTTGTTCATAACAAAACTAATTTGGTACAAAAAGAAAATGCAAAAGGAAAAGAGCAAATGGAAAATAGAAAAGTAAAAGAAAGGAGAGAGAAGAAAACAGCCCCACCCCGTGGACCCTGGCCCAACTGGGCCAAGGCCCAGCCAGTGGGCCCACTCCTCCTAACTGGTCGCCCACCTCCTCTATCTGTTCATCCGACCGGGCGCGTCCCGCTCGTCCCCGCCGCACCCGGCTCGGCGCTCCATGCTGCCACATCGCCGGCGAGGGGATAAGCCTCCCCCCGGCGCCTCGAGTCCCCCCTGCCCCACTCGCCCGCTCACTTCCCTCGTCCACTCCGCCTCTCCCACTCCCCTCCAGATCCACCTCGGCCGCGCCTAACCGAGCGCCGCCATCGCCATGGCCGCGCCATAGCCGCGGCCACCGGCCACCCCGCGCCATCTGCGCATGTCAAGTAGCACCGACGCCTTCACCTACATCACCTACGCCCTTGGATCGGAGCGGGGGAGCTCCAGTATTGCCGCACGCCTCGTCTTCTTCCTCGACGGCCGCCGGCGATCCCCCTTCTTCCCCAACGACGCTCTGCAGCTCCTAAACCATCACGGGCCTACGTGTGAGCCGCGCGGTGAGCTTCTCCGTCTCCTGGTCCCCTTCGTTAGCCTCTTCGCGCGCCGAAGCTCCCTTGTCACCGTTGCCGTGAGCCCGTCGCCGCGGATCGCCTCGCCGCCGTGGCCATAGCCCCTGTCACGCTCACCTGGGCATGGCATCGAGCTCCTCATGCCCCCATGAGCCCAACGAGCTTGAGCCCGTGCCTCCCCGAGCCCTCTAGCCTCGTTCCCGACCGCGGCCGAACGCCGGCGTCCGCCCGGCCTCTCGCCGTCGTCGTTCTAGCCCGTTACGGGCCGCGCCGCCACCGTAGATGGACGCGGCGTCGAACGCCCGATCCAACACGCACGCGCACGCCCCCTCCCGTGCCTCTTAGCGCCGTCCCTGATGAACGCCCGAACGCACCGCCGTGGACCTCCTCGCCGGCGACGTTTCCGACCAGGTCCGGCGATGCCACCACCACCACTCGACGCGCGGTCGAGTGACCGTTCAAACGCACCCACGCACACCCGAAACTAAGCCCCGTAGCACGATTCCAGCCAACTCCGGCGAGGCACCGCCGTTATTTTGGTCGCCGGAGTCACTCCGGCGCCGGCCGTTGACATGGCTGGCCTCGGGCCACCCTAGAGCCACTGCTAGTGGGCCTCGTGGGTCCCAGTTGACTGGGTTGACCCAGTCAACTGCTGACCAGGTAGCCCAGTGCCACTAACACGCGGGCCCCACCGCCTATTTTAAATAATTAAAATGTTTTAATAATTAAAACCTAATTAGTTACTAATTAGAGACTGACATGTGGGGCCTAGTGGCTATTTAACGCCAGGTTAGTTTAATTTAAACTCTGTTAATTACAGTGGCTGACATGTGGGCGCCACCTGTCTGGTTTGACTGGTCAGCCGACCTGCTGACGTCAGCATTGCATCATGCCGATGTCATAATTCCCTTTTCTGTTAATTTAAATTAATTCCAAAAAATGTTTAAAACTTTGAAAAATCATATAAATTAATCTGTAACTCGGATGAAAAAGTTTTATACATGAAAGTTGCTCAGAACAACGAGGCGAATCCGAATACGAGGTCCGTTTGCCTGTCAAGTGCCTCTAACTATTTGAACATGGAACATTCCCCCTCCGGTCATTTGTCTGACACAGGTCCGGAACCGGGAATACATTCCCGGTTGAATTCCCCCTTCACCTGTATCATGCATCACTACGTTAGAACACTCCTAGCGTTGCGTATTGTCATGTTATGCCTTGTGATGCCTTGTTTGCTCTGTATTTACTGTTTCTTCCCCCTTTTACCTCCGGTAGACCCCGAGACCGATGATGCCCCTGTGATCGACTACGTCGACGACGACCCCTCCTTGCCAGAGCAACCAGGCAAGCCCCCCCTTTGATCATCCCGATATCGCCCATTCTATACTCTCATGCTTGCATTAGATTTTTCTACTATTATTGTTTGCTCCTATTCTGATGCATAGCCTGCTTTTGTACCTGCTATTGTTACCTACCTGCTTATCCTAAACTGCTTAGAATAGGTTGGTTAGTGATCCATCAGTGATCCCCACCTCGTCCTTGTTGCCCCTGCTTCATCATCAACAACTCGATCAGCGTGATCGACGACCAGAGCCCGACACCGCACATCACATCACGCCCCTTTAGTTGTTCGACTCTGCAGAGCTACTATCGAGTGCCGAGGGTGATCCCTCATAACGCACTCCTGATGATAATTCTGTAGTGTAGCTATTCGGTCATGGTCATCGAGGGTGATTTCCTCCTTCACCATTCCCGATACGGCTCTGTCGTGCAACCCCTCAACTGTGAACCTCGAGGGTGGTTACTCTTACGTTCACCTTGATGATTACATCGAGTGGTATCCTCCGAGGCTGATTCCTTGGGTTTTCCCCTTGATGTTTGGACACACGGTTACCTTGACATTACTTGAGACCTTTGGGAAAGTCGGGCGAGCCCGGAGAGCAGCCGCAAGATGATTACGAGGCACAGCCGGGAAGTCAGGCAGCCCTCGTGTGGGCTGGGATTGCCCTTGCCGTATTTCCTCGAGACGGGGCGACGGGGTCACATTATCGTGAGTCTCTGCTCGTCTCCGCGAGCTAATAATACACTATGGTTTGGGTATTTGTTCTGAATTGGCCTTTGGCCTTTTCACACCAACCACCACGCGAGAATAGTTATGGGCCTCGGCGTCGTGGTATCAGCCGAAGCTTTGTCAGACGTCCAGTTCAGCAGTGCGGACGGCTGGGCCGGCTGAAGGAGATATGCCCTAGAGGCAATAATAAAGTTATTATTTATTTCCTTAAATCATGATAGATGTTTATTATTCATGCTAGAATGGTATTAACCGGAAACATAATACATGTGTGAATACATAGACAAACAGAGTGTAACTAGTATGCCTCTACTTGACTAGCTCGTTAATCGAAGATGGTTATGTTTCCTAACCATAGACATGAGTTGTCATTTGATTAACGGGATCACATCATTAGGAGAATGATGCGATTGACTTGACCCATTCTGTTAGCTTAGCACTCGATCGTTTAGTATGTTGCTATTGCTTTCTTCATGACTTATACATGTTCCTATAACTATGAGATTATGCAACTCCCGTTTACCGGAGGAACACTTTGTGTGCTACCAAACGTCACAACGTAACTGGGTGATTATAAAGGTGCTCTATTGGTGTCTCCGAAGGTACTTGTTGGGTTGGCGTATTTCGAGATTAGGATTTGTCACTCCGATTGTCGGAGAGGTATCTCTGGGCCCACTCGGTAATGCACATCACTATAGGCCTTGCAATCATTGTAACTAATGAGTTAGTTGCGGGATGATGTATTACAAAAATGAGTAAAGAGACTTGCCGATAACAAGATTGAACTAGGTATTGAGATACCGACGATCGAATCTCGGGCAAGTACCATACCGATGACAAAGGGAACAACGTATGTTGTTATGCGGTTTGACCGATAAAGATCTTCGTAGAATATGTGGGAGCCAATATGAGCATCCAGGTTCTGCTATTTGTTATTGACCGGAGACGTGTCTCGGTCATGTCTACATAGTTCTCGAACCCGTAGGGTCCGCACGCTTAAAGTTCGATGACGGTTATATTATGAGTTTATGTGTTTTGATGTACCGAAGGTAGTTCAGAGTCTCTGATGAGATCGGGGACATGACGAGGAGTCTCGAAATGGTCGAGACGTAAAGATCGATATATTGGACGACTATATTCGGACATCAGAAAGGTTCCGAGTGATTCGAGTATTTTTCGGAGTACCGGAGAGTTGCGGGAATTCGCCAGGGAGTATATGGGCCTTATTGGGCTTTAGGGGAAAGAGAGAGGGAAGGTTGTGCGCCCGCCCAATGCTTATTCCGAATTGGACTAGGGGGAGGGGCGACGCCCCCTCCTTCCTTCTCTTCTCTCTCCCCTTTCCTCGACTCCTACTCCTACTACTTGGAAAGGAGGGAATCCTACTCCCGGTGGGAGTAGGACTCCTCCTAGGGCGCGCCATAGAGAGGGCTGGCCCTCCCCCTCCTCCACTCCTTTATATACGGGGAGGGGTGCACCCCTTGGAGACACAACAATTGATCCCTTGGATCTCTTAGCCGCGTGCGGTGCCCCCCTCCACCATAATCCACCTCGGTCATATCGTAGCGGTACTTAGGCGAAGCCCTGCGTCGGTAGAACATCATCATTGTCACCACGTCGTCGTGCTGATGAAACTCTCCCTCAAAGCTCGGCTGGATCGGAGTTCGAGGGACGTCATCGAGTTGAACGTGTGCTGAACTCGGAGGTGCCGTGCGTTCGGTACTTGATCGGTCGGATCGTGAAGACGTACAAGTACATCAACCGTGTTGTGCTAACGCTTCCGCTTTCGGTCTACGAGGGTACGTGGACACACTCTCCCCTCTAGTTGCTATGTATCACCATGAACCTGTGTGCGCGTAGGAAATTTTTTGAAATTACTATGTTCCTCAACTGTGGTATCAGAGCCAGGTTTTATGCGTAGATGTTATATGCACGAGTAGAACACAAGTGAGTTGTGGGCGATATAAGTCATACTGCTTACCAGCATCTCATATTTTGGTTCGGCGGTATTGTTGGATGAAGCGGCCCGGACCGACATTACATGTACGCTTACGCGAGACTGGTTTTACCGCCGTGCTATGCACACAGGTGACTAGCGGGTGTCAGTTTCTCCAACTTTATTTGAACCGAGTGTGGCTACGCCCGGTCCTTGCGAAGGTTAAAACAGCACCAACTTGACAAACTATCGTTGTGGTTTTGATGCGTAGGTAAGAATGGTTCTTGCTCAGCCCGTAACAGCCACGTAAAATTTGCAACAACAAAGTAGAGGGCGTCTAACTTGTTTTTGCAGGGCATGTGTGATGTGATATGGTCAAGGCATGATGCTATATTTTATTGTATGAGATGATCATGTTTTGTAACCGAGTTATCGGCAACTGGAAGGAGCCATATGGTTGTCGCTTTATTGTATGCAATGCAAACGCCATATAATGTTTTACTTTATCACTAAGCGGTAGCGATAGTCGTAGAAGCATAAGTTGGCGAGATGACAAAGATACTATGATGGAGATCAAGGTGTCGCGCCGGTGACGATGGTGATCATGACGGTGCTTCGAAGATGGAGATCACAAGCACAAGATGATGATGGCCATATCATATCACTTATATTGATTGCATGTGATGTTTATATTTTATGCATCTTATCTCGCTTTGATTGATGGTAGCATTATAAGATGATCTCTCACTAAATTATCAAGGTATAAGTGTTCTCCCTGAGTATGCACCGTTGCGAAAGTTCTTCGTGCTGAGACACCACGTGATGATCGGATGTGATAGGCGCTACGTTCAAATACAACGGGTGCAAAACGGTTGCACACGCGGAATACTCAGGTTAAATTTGACGAGCCTAGCATATAACCATTGTTCAGGAAATCGGTAACTGGTAGCTGCTCGGCCGGCTTGGGGGTAGTGATTAGTCAGTGAATCGGCCTATTAACTGGATTAATCGGTCGACTATTAATCGGTCGATTAAATAGGAATTGCCAACATATATCTAGTTTTTTATGTATTATACCATAGTCTCATGCTCTCAACTATGTAATATACCAAAATATGCTACTACTTGGTCGAACTATAGCTATAGAGGAGCGAGAGGCCGATGGCTGGGGTTACATGGAGAAAATTTGGGCTTCGTTTGCCCACAAATTAATGGGTCACCATCGATTAATCGGGCCTAACAACTGATTAATTGGTCTAACTGGCCAATTAATCGACCTGACAAGTTAAAACGATGAATAGGTGCTATTCGATTCGGTCACTCTACGAGTAGCGATTAACTGGCCCGTCAACTGATTAATTGAATGAATTCTTGAATAGTGCATATAACAGATATGGCCTCAGAACACTGAGACCGAAAGGTCGAGCATGAATCATATAGTAGATATGATCAACATATTGATGTTCACCATTGAAACTACTCCATCTCACGTGATGATCGGACATGGTTTAGTTGATTTGGATCACATGATCACTTAGAGGATTAGAGGGATGTCTATCTAAGTGGGAGTTCTTAAGTAATATGATTAATTGAACTTTAATTTATCATGAACTTAGTCCTAGTAGTATTATCATATCTATGTTGTAGATCAATAGCTCGCGTTTAGTTCCCCTATTTTATTTTGATATGTTCCTAGAGAAAACTGAGTTGAAAGATGTTAGTAGAAATGATGCGGATTGGATCTTTGATCTGAGGATTATCCTCATTGCTGCACAGAAGAATTATGTCCTTGATGCACCGCTAGGTGACAGACCTATTGCAGGAGCAGATGCAGACGTTATGAACATTTGGCTAGCTCAATATGATGACTACTTGATAGTTTAGTGCACCATGCTTAACGGCTTAGAATCAGGACTTCAAAGACGTTTTGAACGTCATGGACCATATGAGATGTTCCAGGAGTTGAAGTTAATATTTCAAGCAAATACCCGAGTTGAGAGATATGAAGTCTCCAACAAGTTCTATAGCTAAAAGATGGAAGAGAATAGCTCAAGCAGTGAGCATGTGCTCAAATTGTCTGGGTACTACAATCGCTTGAATCAAGTGGGAGTTAATCTTCCAGATAAAATAGTGATTGACAGAATTCTCTAGTCACCATCACCAAGTTAGTAGAACTTCGTGATGAACTATAATATGCAAGGGATGATGAAAACAATTCCCAAGCTCTTTGCGATGCTAAAATCGGCGAAGGTAGAAATCATGAAAAACGTCAAGTGTTGATGGTTGACAAGACCACTAGTTTCAAGAGAAAGGACAAAGAGAAGAAGAGGAACTTCAAGAAGAACGACAAGCAAGTTGCTGCTCAAGTGAAGAAGCCCAATTCTGGACCTAAGCCTAAGACTAAGTGCTTCTACTGCAAAGGGACTGGTCACTAGAAGCGGAACCACCCCAAGTATTTTGCGGATAAGAAGAATGGCAAAGTGAACAAGCTATATTTGATATACATTATTGATGTGTATTTTACTAGTGTTCGTAGCAAACCCCTCGGTATTTGATACTGGTTCAGTTGCTAAGAGTAGTAACTCAAAACGGGAATTGCAGAATGAACAGAAACTAGTTAAGGGCGAGGTGACGATGTGTGTAGGAAGTAGTTCTAAGATTGATATATCATCATCGCACACTCCCTGTACTTTTGAGATTAGTGTTGAACCTAAATAAGTGTTATTTGGTGTTTGCGTTGAGCATGAATATGATTTGATCATGTTTATTGTAACACGGTTATTCATTTAAGTTAGAGAATAATTGTTGTTCTGTTTACATGAATAAAACCTTCTATGGTCATACACCCAATGAAAATGGTTTGTTGGATCTCGATCGTAGTGATACACATATTCATAATATTTAAGCCAAAAGATGCAAAGTTAATAGTGATTGTGCAACTTATATGTGGCACTGCCGTTTAAGTCATATTGGAGTAAAGCGCATGAAGAAACGCCATGCTGGTGGGATTTTGGAATCACTTAATTATGAATCACTTGATGCTTGCGAGCCATGCCTTATGGGCAAGATGACTAGGACTCCGTTCTCCGGAACAGTGGAGCGAGCAACCGACTTAGTGGATATAATACATACTGATGTATGCGATCCGATGAGTGTTAAGGCTCGCAGCGGGTATCATTATTTTTTGACCTTCACAGATGATTTGAGCAGATGTGGGTATATCTACTTGAGGAAACATAAGTCTGTAACATTTGAAAAGTTCATATAATTTCAGAGTGAAGTAGGAAATCATCGTAACAAGAAAATAAAGTTTCTACGATCTGATCATGGAGGAAAATATTTGAGTTATGAGTTTGGCCTTCAATTAAAACAATGTGGAATAGTTTCACAAACTCATGCCACCTGGAGCACCACAACATAATGGTGTGTCCGAACGTCATAACCGTACTTTATTGAATATAGTACAATCTATGATGTCTCTTACCGATTTACCACTATCGTTTTGGGGTTATGCATTAGAGACAGCTGCATTCACGTTAAAAGGGCACCATCTAAATCCGTTGAGACAACACCATATGAACTGTGGTTTGGCAAGAAACCAAAGTTGTCATTTCTTAAAGTTTGGGGTTGCGATGCTTATGTGAAAAAGTTTCATCCTGATAAGCTCAAACCCAAATCGGAGAAATGTGTCTTCATAGGATACCCAAAGGAGACATTTGGGTACACCTTCTATCACAGATCCGAAGGCAAGACATTCGTTGCTAAGAATAGATCCTTTCTAGAGAAGGAGTTTCTCTCGAAAGAAGTGAGTGGGAGGTGTTGGGGAACGTAGTAATTTCAAAATTTCCTACGCACACACAAGATCATGGTGATGCATAGCAACGAGAGGGGAGAGTATTGTCTATGTACCCTCGTAGACCAAAAGCGGAAGCGTTAGCACAACACGGATGATGTAGTCGTACGTCTTCACGATCCAAGCGATCAAGTACCGAACGCACGGCACCTCCGAGTTCAGCACACGTTCAGCCCGATGACGTCCCTCGAACTCCGATCCAGCCGAGTGTTGCGGGAGAGTTTTGTCAGCACGACGGCGTAGTGACG
The DNA here is from genome assembly GCA_032464435.1 of Aegilops umbellulata. Taxonomy (NCBI): domain Eukaryota; kingdom Viridiplantae; phylum Streptophyta; class Magnoliopsida; order Poales; family Poaceae; genus Aegilops; species Aegilops umbellulata. The sequence goes on along the minus strand of CP136058.1, from coordinate 595,782,823 downwards.
ATGATGATGTTCTACCGACGCAGGGCCTCGCCTAAGCACCGCTACAGTATTATCGAGGTGGACTATGGTGGAGGGGGGCACCGCACATGGCTAAAAGATCAAACGATCAATTGTTGTGTCTATGGGGTGCCCCCTGCCCCCGTATATAAGGGAGTGGAGGAGGGGAGGGCCGGCCCTCTCTATGGCGCACCCTAGGGGAGCCCTACTCCCACCGGAGGAGTAGGATTCCCCCTTTCCTAGTAGAACTAGGAGCCCTTCCAAGTAGTAGGAGTAGGAGGGAAGGAAAGGGAAGGGAAAAGGAGAAGGAAGAAAGGGCCCCCCTCCCTAGTCCAATTCGGACCAGTCCATGGGGAGGGGTGTGGACACCCTTTGAGGCCTTTCTCTCCTTTCCCGTATGGCCCATTAAGGCCCAATACGAATTTCCGTAACTCCCGATACTCCCGAAAATACCAGAATCACTTGGAACCTTTCCGATGTCCGAATATAGTCATCCAATATATCGATCTTTACGTCTCGACCATTTCGAGAATCCTCGTCATGTCCCCGATCTCATCCGGGACTCCGAACTCCTTCGGTACATCAAAACACATAAACTCATAATATAACCGTCATCGAAACTTTAAGCGTGCGGACCCTACGGGTTCGAGAACTATGTAGACATGTCCGAGACACGTCTCCGGTCAATAACCAATAGCGGAACCTGGTTGCTCATATTGGCTCCCACATATTCTACGAAGATCTTTATCAGTCAGACCGCATAACAACATACGTTGTTTCCTTTGTCATCGGTATGTTACTTGCCCGAGATTCGATCGTCGGTATCTCAATACCTAGTTCAATCTCGTTATCGGCAAGTTTCTTTACTCGTTCTGTAATACATCATCCCGCAGGTAACTCATTAGTTGCAATGCTTGCAAGGCTTAAGTGATGTGCATTACCAAGAGGGCCCAGAGATACCTCTCCGACAATCGAAGTGACAAATCCTAATCTCGAAATACTCCAACCCAACAAGTACCTTCGGAGACACCTGTAGAGCACCTTTATAATCACTCAGTTACGTTGTGACGTTTGGTAGCGCACAAAGTGTTCCTCCGGTAAACAAGAGTTGCATGATCTCATAGTCATAGGAACATGTATAAGTAATGAAGAAAGCAATAGCAACATACTAAACGATCAAGTGCTAAGCTAACAGAATGGGTCAAGTCAATCACATCATTCTCCTAATGATGTGATCCCGTTAATCAAATGACAACTCATGTCTATGGTTAGGAAACTTAACCATCTTTGATCAACGAGCTAGTCAAGTAGAGGCATACTAGTGACACTCTGTTTGTCTTTGTATTCACACATGTATTATGATTCCGGTTAATACAATTCTAGCATGAATAATAAACATTTATCATGAAATAAGGAAATAAATAATAACTTTATTATTGCCTCTAGGGCATATTTCCTTCAGGAGGAAAGTAGAACTTGATGAGGTAACTGTACCTGCTCCCTTATTGGAAAGTAGTTCACCGCAGAAATCCGTTCCTATGACAACTACACCAATTAGTGAGGAAGCTAATGATGATGATCAAGTAGCTTCAGATCAAGTTACTACCGAACCTCGTAGGTAAACTAGAGTGAGATCCGCACCAGAGTGGTATGGTAATCCTGTTCTGGAGGTCATGTTACTTGACCATGACGAACCTACGAACTATGATGAAGCGATGATGAGCCCAGATTCCACGAAATGGTTTGAGGCCATGAAATCTGAGATAGGATCCATGTATGAGAACAAAGTATGGAGTTTGGTTGACTTGCCCGATGATCGGCAAGCCATAGAAAATAAATGGATCTTCAAGAGGAAGACGGACGCTGATAGTAGTGTTACTATCTACAAAGCTAGACTTGTTGAAAAAGGTTTTTGACAAAGTTCAAGGTGTTGACTACGATGAGATTTTCTCACTCGTATCGATGCTTAAAGTCTGTCCGAATCATGTTAGCAATTGCCGCATTTTATGAAATCTGGCAAATGGATAACAAAACTGCAATCCTTAATGGATTTATTAAAGAGTTGTATTTGATGCAACCTGAAGGTTTTGTCAATCCTAAAGGTGCTAACAAAATGTGCAAGCTCCAGCAATCCATCTGTGTACTGGTGCAAGCATCTCGGAGTTGGAATATACGCTTCGATGAGTTGATTAAAGCATATAGTTTTATACAGACTTGCGGTGAAGCCTGTATTTACAAGAAAGTGAGTGGGAGCACTACACCATTTCTAGTAAAATATATGTTAATGACATATTGTTGATCGGAAATAATGTAGAATTTTCTGGAAAGCATAAAGGAGTATTTGAAAGGAGTTTTTCAAAGAAAGACCTCGGTGAAGCTGCTTACATATTGAGCATCAAGATTTATAGAGATAGATCAAGACGCTTAATAAGTTTTTTCAATGAGTGCATACCTTGACAAGATTTTGAAATAGTTCAAAATGGAACAGTGAAAGAAAGAGTTCTTGGCTGTGTTACAAGGTGTGAAATTGAGTAAGACTCAAAGCCCGACCATGGCAGAAGATAGAAAGAGAATGAAAGTCATTTCCTATGCCTCAGCCATAGGTTCTATAAAGTATGTCATGCTGTGTACCAGATCTATTGTATACCCTACCACTGAGTTTGGCAAGGGAGTACAATAGTGATCTAGGATTAGATCACTAGACAGCGGTCAAAATTATCCTTACTGGAATAAGGATATGTTTCTCGATTATGGAGGTGACAAAAAGGTTCGTCGTAAAGGGTTACATCCATGCAAATTTTGACACTGATCCAGATGACTCTATGTCTCAATCTAGATACATATTGAAAGTGGGAGCAATTAGTTAGAGTAGCTCCGTGCAGAGCATTGTTGACATAGAAATTTGGAAAATACATACGGATCTGAATGTGGCAGACCCGTTGACTAAACTTCTCTCACAAGCAAAACATGATCACACCTTAGTACTCTTTGGGTGTTAATCACATAGCGATGTGAACTAGATTATTGACTCTAGTAAACCCTTTGGGTGTTGGTCACATGACGATGTGAACTATGGGTGTTAATCACATGGTGATGTGAGCTATTGGTATTAAATCACATGGTGATGTGAACTAGATTATTGACTCTAGTGCAAGTGGGAGACTGAAGGAAATATGCCCTAGAGGCAATAATAAAGTTATTATTTATTTCCTTAAATCATGATAAATGTTTATTATTCATGCTAGAATTGTATTAACCGGAAACATAATACATGTGTGAATACATAGACAAACAGAGTGTCACTAGTATGCCTCTACTTGACTAGCTCGTTAATCGAAGATGGTTATGTTTCCTAACCATAGACATGAGTTGTCATTTGATTAACGGGATCACATCATTAGGAGAATGATGTGATTGACTTGGTCCGTTAGCTTAGCACTCGATCGTCTAGTATGTTGCTATTGCTTTCTTCATGACTTATACATGTTCCTATGACTATGAGATTATGCAACTCCCATTTACCGGAGGAACACTTTGTGTGGTACCAAACGTCACAACGTAACTGGGTGATTATAAAGGTGCTCTACAGGTGTCTCCGAAGGTACTTGTTGGGTTGGCGTATTTCGAGATTAGGATTTGTCACTCCGATTGTCGAAGAGGTATCTCTGGGCCCACTCGGTAATGCACATCACTATAGGCCTTGCAATCATTGTAACTAATGAGTTAGTTGCGGGATGATGTATTACGAAATGAGTAAAGAGACTTGCTGGTAACGAGATTGAACTAGGTATTGAGATACCGACGATCGAATCTCGGGCAAGTACCATACCGATGACAAAGGGAACAACGTATGTTGTTATGCGGTTTGACCGATAAAGATCTTCGTAGAATATGTGGGAGCCAATATGAGCATCCAGGTTCCGCTATTTGTTATTGACCGGAGACGTGTCTCGGTCATGTCTACATAGTTCTCGAACCCGTAGGGTCTGCACGCTTAAAGTTCGATGACGGTTATATTATGAGTTTATGTGTTTTGATGTACCGAAGGTAGTTCGGAGTCTCGGATGCGATCGGGGACATGACGAGGAGTCTCGAAATGGTCGAGAAGGAAAGATCGATATATTGTACAACTATATTCGGACATCGGAAAGGTTCCGAGTGATTTGGGTATTTTTCGGAGTACCGGAGAGTTATGGGAATTCTCCGGGGAGTATATGGGCCTTATTGGGCTTTAGGGGAAAGAGAGAGGGGAGGCTGCGCGCCCCCCAATGCTTAGTCCGAATTGGACTAGGGGGAGGGGCGGCGTCCCCTCCTTCGTTCTCTTCTCTCTCCCCTTTCCTTGACTCCTACTCCTACTACTTGGAAAGAGGGGAATCCTACTCCCGGTGGGAGTAGGACTCCTCCTAGAGCGCGCCATAGAGAGGGTTGGCCCTCCCCCTCCTCCACTTCTTTATATACGGGGAGGGGGGCACCCCTTGGAGACACAACAATTGATCCCTTGGATCTCTTAGCTATGTGCGGTGCCCCCTCCACCATAATCCACCTCGGTCATATCGTAGCGGTGCTTAGGTGAAGCCCTGCGTCGGTAGAACATCATCATCGTCACCACGCCGTCGTGCTGACGAAACTCTCCCTCAAAGCTCGGCTGGATCGGAGTTCGAGGGACGTCATCGAGTAGAACGTGTGCTGAACTCAGAGGTGCCGTGCGTTTGGTACTTGATCGGTCGTATCGTGAAGACGTACGACTAGATCAACCACGTTGTGCTAACGCTTTCGCTTTCGGTCTACGAGCGTACGTGGACACACTCTCCCCTCTCGTTGCTATGTATCACCATGATCTTGTGTGCACGTAGGAAATTTTTTAAAATTACTACGTTCCCCAACACCGGCACCATCCATGTAGAGGTGGAGCCTGGACCCGCCCTGCGCGCAACGACCCGGAGTGCAACGGGCGATGGGCCGAGACCCCGGAGTGCTTAGGAGGTAGACCGGCGGGGACCTCTCTGCTGAGCATAGGTAGGTTGCGACGTGTTGATCTTCCGAGGCCGGGCATTGACCCAGAAAAGTGTGTCCGGCCAGAGTGATCGAGCGTGTTGGAAAACGTGGTGCACCCCTGCAGGGAAGATCTTTATTCGAATACCGTGTCCACGGTAATGGACGTTCAGACTTATATCTTGATCTATTACAACTAGAAATGGATACTTAAGATATGTGGCTCCGGGATTGCTTTCTCGCAGGGAGTCGAGGAAGGATCTCTGGGCATTGATGTTACAACATGTTTGTTAAATATAAACTGCTATTCTTTACTCTTCTACATGCTGCAAGATGCTTGGAGCTGCTTGAAGATGCTAGTCTTTGATAGGCTAGGCCTTCCCCTCTATTCTGGCTTTCTGCAGTTCAGTTCACAGATACAATCCTTCCATTTGATACCAATGCATACTTAGTATAGATCTGATGCTTACGAGTACTTTGGATGAGTACTCACGGTTGCTTTGCTTCCCCTTTTCCCCCTTCTTTCTTTCCGGTTGTTGCAACCAGATGGTGGATCCCTGGAGCCAGATGCCACCGCCGACGGATACTACTACATGGAGACCACCGAAGACCAAGAGTAGTTAGGAGGTCCCAGGCAGGAGGCCTTGCCTCTTCGATCGTGTTGCTTTTGTGCTAGCCTTGTTAAGGCATCCTTGTTTAACGTATGTCTGTACTCAGATATTGTTGCTTCCGTTGACTCTTGTGTATCGAGCTTGTATTCGAGCACTGGATGCCCATGGCTTGTAATATGAAGCTTGTATTATTTCATTTTATGTCTAGAGTTGTGTTGTGATATCTTCCCGTGAGTCCCTGATCTTGATCGTACACATTTGCATGTATGATTAGTGTTGGTCGAATCGGGGGCGTCACAACCAGCTGCTACAGGAAAATCACGTGGCAGTTGGACCCTGCCATGATGGAGACGCCGCCGTAAGCGGTTCTGTTACATGACGCCGACGTCCTGGGTGGCGGGAGAAGAGGATCCTTCTCCATCTCTGTCCTTCGCCAGGCTGCGCTACCAGTTGGCCCAGCTGTCCGTGAAAAGAAGTATGGCCTTATGGCAGCGGCTCTATTTGTGTACCGTGGCCCACTTGTAAGTGTCAGAACCAAACTCTAAGAGACAATGACCTATAATGAAATCCTATGCGAAACGAAATCTGGAACGTGCCGCTGTTCTTTTTCAGGGAAACATGCCGCTGAGATCCCGAAAGTGTCTTTCTGCTCCCGACCTTATTTGAGCTCGGTGAACAGTAAAATCGAAAAAAATTTTCAAAAAATTCTAATTTTTTTTTGGAGAAACTTTGACAAAAGTTCTAAGTGCTTGCAAAAATTCATCATGAAATCACATTTCTGTAAGGCGTAGCAAAAAAAAAAAAAACAAATTCAGTGCTCCAAAATGCTTTTGAAAGTAGCTTTTTGAGAGTACTGATTTTGTTTTTTTTGCCACGTCTTCTAGAAATGTGATTTCATGACGAATTTTTGCAATCACTTAGAACTTTTATCAATGTTTCTCCAAAAAAAGGTTTATTTTGATTTTTTTTGATTTAGTTTTGATTTTACTGTTCACCCGAGCTCATTTGAGCTCGGGTGCAGAAACTCCGCGTCCCTGAGATCCCTATGTTGTACCAAAGTTTTAAATAGGGTGCTATAGGTATTTTTTTTGCACGGTGCCACTTGGCTTATCGCGCCATTTTAAACTCTGCGATGTACCTACAATTGAATGTACCACTGTCTCGCCACTGGTGATGCAGCCTTGAGGGGCTAGGCGCGCTTGACCTAGAACATCCCCCGTCGGGCCCGAGCAGCCTGGCCGCCGCACTGACCACAGTTATTGCCCCCCACCTTCAATAGGCCATCTCGTTCCCTGGTCGTGGAACCGAAAGCCTCAGCACTGTGTCTGCTCTGCATCTCCTCGCCGTCGCTCCGTTGCAGGGCATAGCCCCACCGCCACCTTCCTTAGGGTGAGCACGAGCCTCGCCAGTAGCCCCTCCATTGTGGGCGAAGCGAAGGAGTGGGAGAGAGGAGCTCTAGCGGGGGCTACTGCGTAGGGCGATGCCAGTACTCATTCCTTGTATGTACAAGTCCCGTCCAAGTCAACTAAAATATTCAGAAAAAACAGCCAAAATATTCAGAAACAAGCCAGGAAGACGAAAATAGAAGTATTTACAAGACAGCCCGCACACGTTTTCAGGTGGAAAATTTACCCCAAGTGTACATCCTTGGAGCATCTCTAGCAGACATTTTTTTTGAGCATCAGTACAGACACAAGCGCTCATATACACGCGCATACACTCACCCATATGAACGCACACACGTACACCCAACCCCTATGAGCACCTCCGAGAGATTGAGCCGGCATATCATCTTGAAATTTACGAAGTCACCGTGGTGCCTCGTCGTCGACGGGAACGTCTCCTCCCACTGAAAGCACATCGCCGAAAATCCTGAAATAAATCCAGGAATAATGCGAGCACCAGGATTTGAACCCTGGTGGGTTGAGGATACCACTGTCCACCTAACCATCTCAACCACAGGTTGGTTCGCTCTAGCAGACCTTTTAAAAAGCCAAGATCCTTATTATACTAACGGAAATACGGGTCGAGCCGTGTTTTGTGGCCAGAGCAGACACACCGTATTGCCGGCTCGGCCCATATCCGCGATAAAGGTCACGGTCGTGACCTAGATCCCCGCCGCCCTTCTTCTATAAAGGCTCGCCCCCGCGGATAAAGGTCACGGTCGTGACCTAGATCCCCGCCGCTACCGCACATTTCTCGCCGCCGGTAGGACTGCAGCGACGAATCGCGCGCGCCCCACCCCACCTCGCCGCCATGGACCAGCTCCCACCCCCACCTCGCCGCCATGGACCAGCTACCACCCCCACCTCGCCGCCGAGCGCCGCCGTTGCGTCGCTTCCGATGGAGCTCGGAAGCGCGGGTCCCTCCGGTGCACGCTGCAAGGGCGGGCGGTGCCGGCGGCGTACCTCCGTCGCGAGACGGAGGAGTTTGACGTGCGGCACGGGCTGCGCAACCGGCGCCGCCTCGAGGCGGGTAGCTCTTCCTGCGCGGGGCCGTCCTCCGGCGAGGGGAGCTCCGCATCGCCGCTGGAGCCGCGCCGCCTCGAGCTGGAGTTCGAGCCCTACGACGCGGAGGCCTTCAGGGACGCCATAGGGCCGGTGGACTTCGTCTCGGATGACATCATCAAGCACATCACCAGCGTGGTCCGCCAGCGTAGCGTCGCCGACAAGCGCGAATCGGACAAGCGCCACCGCGTCGACCAAGACTATGACGACGTCCTCCTCGAGCAGGGCATCCGCGCATCGTTGCAGCAGGCAGAAAAGGCGGTAGAGTGGGACACCGAGAAGAAGAAGCAGATGGAGGTCTACTTCGACCTCGACCCCGACGAGTAGAAGCTCACTGTCGTCAATCGCGCCGTGTCCCCTTGGGCTCCAGTAAAAACAATTGAACCCCCTTTTGGACATAGACAGGGATGACGGCGCCATTTTAACCTAGTTTACTTTTGTAATCGACAAATCTCCTATGTAATCGATGATGAACTGCCTGTATTTAGATGATGAATGTAGTTTGAATTCTCCCGCAAAGTTTAATTTGGGATTTAAGGTTTTCGATGTGGTTTCTGTTCTGCTCCTTGCGTTTTGGCTAGAAAAATTCGCGTTTTTGCGCCCCCCGCAGGATAAGGGGTCTGTTAGAGATGCTCTTACATTTATGATTTGTCTCATGATGATTATACAGGGATTTACCACTCCACGTGGTAATGTGTTCAATTAATTTCTACATGGATCTCGCCTTCCATCTGAAAGTGTTACCACGTCACGCGTGTTCTGATTTGTAGTATGTACATAGATGACACCAGGCTTACGCGCATTCGAATTTTGGACTACCGGTGAATTAACTGAGCTTGAAAACCTGGAAGGCTGGAACAGAAAGACGTTTCTTGATAACTATTCGTAGGTTATGTGCAGCATGAGTGCGCCACGTAACATTTTTCGCGTTTGTTTGTGCACATCTGCTTTTATCCTATTTTCTCCTGTTAGAATACCTTTAACATCTCGCAACTAGTAGAAAACAGGGCATTTGTGCCGGTTCATAAGGGCCTTTAGTCCCGGTTCAAACCAGAACCGGGACAGATGGGCCTCCACGTGGCCGCTGCCGGCAGCCCAGGCAGGGGGGCCTTTGGTCCCGGTTGATGACATAAACCGGGACCAAAAGGCTTCCACGCGTCAGCAGCTGGCTGGAGCTGAGATTTTTCTTTTTTTTAACAAAAAAAGTGGCTGTTTTAGGGGTTTAGGGGGTTATTTTTAGGTTGTTATTAGCTAGCTAATAGAGAGAAGTGTCATCTCTTATATCTTCATTCTTGGTTTACCAACGCTACTGCTATGTTCATTTCACCCGCAGATATATAATAACTCATGCATGCTCGCATCATACATCATCATATATATATATATATATATAATAACAAGTCCTAATAATCAAGCATCATCATACAACTTCTACTCGTTATTAATAATAAGTCATACGATCATCATCCTTATAGTCATCGAACCCAATCCTACATAATTGTTCTTAGCACATGATCATCAGTATCAGGTAGGACCTAAACACATTTAAGGTAAAATAGCATAAAACAATATAGACCCTGACTCTCCATTATGAAGAATGGAGATCATCCTGTCTCCAATTCTTGCGCTTCGCTTCCTTTTCCTTCCAAGAAGCTCCTTACGACTGTTCATACATTTTTTTCATTCTTTGATTGTCATGTCTCCACTTCTTTTAGAAATCCGGTATGGACAGTTGAGATTCGTAGGATGACCTGGATATATGTTCAAAACACGAAAGCTGCCGCCATTCTGTTACATCAAATGAGGCACACAATCCTCTGGGATTCTCTGTTGAAAAACATAGTAATAACTTCGTAGTAAGCAATGATGTACTAGTTTTAGAAGTATGCAAAAAGATGCACGAATGTCGTAATAATAAAAAATCTTAGCAGGGTATCTCCATAGTAGTTATCGTAGTTCAACACGTGCACTAGTGGCACGTATTGACCATAATGTTGAGGAGTTCGATTGTAGATATTGTAATTCTCAAGATCATTACAAAATCCAACCAGATGAGTTTTCTCCTTATAAGTTAACTCAGAGCCATTGGTGTACTAAGTTCTATCTACCATCTTCTGCACATTCTTTGATACTTCAAAATAAGCTGTCAATAGAAATAAGCTGTCAACTATTTTGAAATGAACAATATAAATTAGTTAATAATTAACTATGTTTGAGAAACACACATAGCGGTAGAACTGGAGGCGTATCAACAAGGACCCAAATGTCCATATTGTCTTGCTCGATTTCAGGATCACCAAGATCCATGGTGACAAGCATACCCTCATCAATACCATACAATTTGCAAAATGCTTCCCAATTTTTGCAATCAAAATGGGTTACGCTCTCAACATTATACAACTTTACTTCAAAATCTACATCATGATGGGTCCTTAGGTGAATTTTCTTCGTTTCAAAATTTTCATGGTCTTCAAAATCCATCCTCTCCAAGACATAGCGTCTTGCATGGCATGGGATCAACTATACTCGAATTGTAAAAGATGAAAATTACACGATGAAATAGTTGAAGTCATGCTTAATTATGAAAAAAAAAACACTTGTCGTCGTTGCGTACCGTTTCAACTTCGAAGGTCTCCTCGAGCTTAATGCTGAAGCGCCGATCATCGTCCAGGTGAGGCCTATCGCACAGACCTCGATCGTCGTGGCACCAGTCGCACTCCCCCGGGAGACTTCCGTCGTCCGATGATGACATTTCCTACGTTCATAATTCAAAGATTAAACATGTACAATTAAATATATATATGTACTACAAAAACTAAATTAGATCATTATTGTTCAACTAATCATATGCATATGGCTTGCATAGTGCTCTCCAATTTGAGCATTTAGTAAGAAAAATCAAATGGCAAAATAAAGTAGTATTCAAATTAGGATGCATTCAATTATAAGAAAAACTACATCATCTCCATGTGTCCGTACATCATCGAATATTATCACTAATACACGTCGAATACTATCATACATATCGCTAGTACAGCTAGAATCGTAGCGCCCGACGGGTATCGGCGCGGGCGGTCGACACCCAAAGGGAAGGAACCATCACAGGATCATAGCTCCAGTGAGATCCCTGAATAACCTGCCAGGTATTCTCGAACCTGCCCTCCAACGCAACCATGTAGCGACTGACGTGCCGGTCCTCCTCGCTGACACGGTGACGTACCACCTCCGCGGTGTCCGGAAGCCTCGGCACCGTCACTGGCCCACGCGACCACCACCAAACAAGGACCGGGTCAATGATGGGTTGCCTCCTCACCAAGCTACGCCCCCGGAAGATAGCGCCTCCTAGTACCACCCCGGCGGAGCCCAGTCCCGGACATGACCCATTTGGTCAAGCAGGTGTCGTCCTCCGCCGACTTGACGACGAGGATGCGGGATAGGCCTCGTCCACGTCGATGCGGAAATAATTGCTTTAACTAAAAAAATAAACTAGTTCTATTATTTTTCTTGCTAAAAATAAACAAGTTTACCTAGTTCTAACTAATTTGATTAAACACTTTCTAAGTACTACTTATACTAAAAGTTATCGGGGAGGGGGGTATATCGACAACGACATACCCGATAACAAAAATAAGAAGAGGAAGAAGAAGAAAAAAAAGAGAAGAAGAAGAAAGGAATAGAGGAGGAGATCGAAGAAAAAAAAGAAAAAAAGAGGAGAAGAAGAAGGAAATCTATTCCTTCTTCTTCTCCTCTTTTTTTCTTCTTCTTTTTCATCTTCTTATTTGTTTATCCTCTTCTTCCACTCCTCTTCTGCTTATTCTTCTTCTTCTTCTCCTTCTTCCTCTTCTTATTTTCCTTTTTTCTCTCCTTCTTTTTCTTCTAAATATGAACATATACATAAATGACTTTGATCATACATAATTTTCAGATTCGTACACAATATGAACATATACGTAAATTGACAAAGAAAATTCTATGAACAAAAAAAATCATAAAAATTCTATGAACAAAATTACAACAGAAAAAAATCATAAAAAATATATGAGCAAAATTACAACCAAAAAAATTTATAAAAAACCTATGAACAAAATAAAAATTCTATGCACAAAATTACAACAAAAAAAATCATAAAAATTCTATGAAAAAATTGATATATTCTTTGCATATATATGAACACACAAACTTTTGCATATGCAACAATAATATCACCAAAAAAAATGTATGAACAGGAAAAAATTCTAACTTTTGCATCGAAACTATACATCTAAATTAACTACAACAACTCAGTTTTAACTATACATCTAAACTACGCATCTAAATTAACTACAACAACTCAATTAACTATACATCCAAATTAACCACACATCGAAATTAACTCCGGAGCTCACTGCGCAACGGGGCGGCGATCGACGAGGAGGCAAGACACGGGGGCGACGGTGAGGGGCGCGGCGACGGCGACGATGAGAGGCGCGGAGACGGCAACGGTGCAGGGGCGCGGCAACGGGCGATGAGGAGGCAGGGGGTGGCGACGGCGACGGTGAGGGGCACGACGTCGGGCGGCGAGGAGGCAGGGGGGCACGGGGCGGCGACGGCGTCTTGGCCGCGCGGGACGGCGTCGGAGGAAGGGGCGACGGCGAGGCACAGATCGATGGGCAGCCTGGCGGCGTCGTCGGGCGGGGAAGACGAACTGAATGAAAAATTTCACAAGTGCTACTTATATAGACGAAGCATTGGTTCCGGTTCGTGATAGAAACCGGGGCGAATGCGACCTTTAGTCTCGGTTGGTGCCACCAACCGGGACCAAAGGGCACTTTTCAGCAACCCAAAGGGCGGGAAGCGGCGGCCTTTGGTCCCGGTTGGTGCCACCAGGCGGGACTAAAGGGGGGCATTGGTCCCGGTTGGTGCCACGAACCGGGACCAATTCCCCCTTTAGTCCCGGTTGGTGCCACCAACCGGGACCAATGGCCTTGCGCTGGCGCGATGGTGGGAGTTTAGTCCCACCTCGCTAGTTGGGAGTGGCCAACACCTGTTTATAAGCTCCGCTGCCTCTTCCCTCTCGAACTCCTCTGAAATGCAGGCTTATGGGCCTAATTGGACACTTCAATGTCTGTGGGCCTACTGGGCCTGTTGCGGGCCTGAATCCTGGCCCATGGTTGGTTTTCTAGTCGTATTCAGGCCGTGTTGGCCTAGTAGGTGGCATTTTTTTCTTTTTTCTATTTATTTTTTCATTTCTACTTAGGTCACAATCCTGGCCCATAGTTTTTTAGTGATTTCTTTTTGCTTTTAGGTCACAAAAATTATAAACTTTCTGTTAGTGCCATTAGCTTTAAAATTTGAATAGTTTAAATTTGAATTTTTTAAAATTTGTGTGAATCACTAGTTTATGAATCACTAGTTTACTAAATTTCTGTGAAAACACTTTGTAGAATAGTTAAAATTGATTTTTGAGTCAATTGATTCCTGCTATTTAATAGTAGGTGGCACTTTTTTTGTTTTTTTGTTTTGTAGTGATTTCTTTTTTATCTTAGGTCACAAAAATTATAAACTTTCTGTTAGTTCCATTAGTTTTAAAATTTGAATAGTTTAAATTTGAATTTTTAAAAATTTGTGTGAATCACTAGTTTATGAATAACTTCACTATAAACTTTCTGTTAGTGCCATTATACTCAATTTGGTAATTTTAGTTAGTCATAACAAATATTATAGGCATTTTTTTATTTTTTGCTATTTATTTTTTCATTTCTACTTAGAACTAAATACTAATAGTTTTTTAGTGATTTATTTTTTCTTTTAGGTCACAAAAAATAAAAACTTCTCTGTTAGTGAACATAGATGCACTTATAGAGAAAATTAAACATAAATTCATAATCAATTTCTATTTATGAATCTAGGTCCAATTTTCCTCTATAGGTGCATCTATTTTCACTTTGAGAGGAGCTCAACAACGCAGAGAGGGACAGGCTTATAAACAGGTGTCGGCGCCCTTCGGTTGGCGAGGTGGGACTAATCTGTGGGTGCAATGAGGGCCGACCCTTTAGTCCCGGTTCGTGGGATGAACCGGGACTAAAGGGGAGCCTTTGGTCCCGGTTCATGCCACGAACCGGGACCAATGGCGGTGGGCCAGGAGCCAGGCCCATTGGTCCCGGTTCGTCCCATCAACCGGGACCAAATGGTCCAGACGAACCGGGACCAATGGCCCACGTGGCCCGGCCGGCCCCCTGGGCTCACGAACCGGGTCCAATGCCCCCATTGGTCCCGGTTCTAGATTGAACCGAGACTAATGGGCTGACCCGGCCTGGACCATTGCCCCCTTTTCTACTAGTATCAACTGATGCAGATGCTGGGATCTACCACTTTTTGAAGATAAATTACTTTGAAAAAAGAATTATACAATTCTTGATGTATAATTTGAAGGAGCATAGTGTTTTGGACCTCTAGCCCGACAACCTCAGTGTTTTCAACTAATCAAGAATGGTATTTCGAAGTTCAAAAAAAATCTGAATTATTTTGTGCAGATACGTAAAGATGATTTCTATGATCCTATAAAATTGGGGATAATTGACAATAAACCCCTATGTTGGCAGATCCTTGCTCACATGCCCCTTTGATGTGTCACTGACATGTGGGGTTTAAGTGACTTGGGGGGGGGGGGTTATCATCAAGGATGGAGCCACCGGTGAAACACGCGCGGGCTTCAGGTACTCAGGATCATCGGCTTCACGCCTAAAGGATATTAACACTTGAAGTTGAACTTTGTGAAGCAAAGGAAGGTTCCCGAAGCTAGTAAAGTCACAGTCAAAATTGGCCTGTTTCAGTTCACACTAGTAGAAAAAGGACTTTCGGTTCGGTCGAGAAAGAGGCATTAGTCCCGGCCACATTTGGAGCCGGGACTATAAAAATAGTCCCCTGGGCTTTCACGAAGGGGATCGCCGCCGAAACATAGAAACACTGAAACAAGTCCTGGTCTCTGCAGATTGGAGGGGGAAAACTCTGGCGGGGCGCTGACGGTGTGATCTCCTCCTCCTCCAACGTCATCTCCACCAACACGATGATGAAGAGGGAGTAGTACACCCCTGGGCTATGGTTTTGTGGATGTAACTTATGTATCTCTCCTCTCTTTGAGCTTCACTAATTAGTACCGTATGAGCTGCCGAAATGATTACGGTCATCTATGTAATTCCTTTGTGGTGGATCTTTTTATGAGTTAATATATGTTTGAGATTGCAATAGTTTTATTTCAGTTATGAAAGTAGATGCATATTATGTACCCCGTTCTTGTTTACTTGTTCTGATCAAACTTGTGTATGAAAGCGTGTGAGGGGGAATGTGTGCATTAGATGGAGTAATGGGGGGTGGCTAGTGCGGTGAAAGTGACAGAAGTTCCGCGATCCACTTGGGTACTTTACCTTACTTTGTTGCCTCACTAGGGATAAAGAAAAACACCTTGCCACTACCTCCATGACTAGATCTAGCATGTTCTTGTGTTAACTTCATGTCATGATACTTATTGCTATACTCCGATTTATCTTAATTATCAAGGTGTTATGATTTAGTTCGCATCTTGGTGGAGTAAGAGAGATTAGTAACCAAAAGATCTCTATGTTAGGATAGATGCCCATATTATTAATAACTTGTTAAAATACTGTTGTTGCAATCTCATATGTTAATTCTAGTGTTCCATTGTCCACCACATTATTAAAGAGAGAGTGCATTCGTGAAACCATGAACCCCGGTCCATTTTTAATTATAAGAAACACCTTTCCAACAACTTTTATCCATTTTCTATTTTCAGCCATCATTAAATCCGAAAATACAAAATAATTTTATATCTTGCATTCACATTATAAAACCCAAAAATATCATTTATCATTGTTTCCTTTCACTACGCACAAGAGTTTTCTGGCGCCATTGCTAGGAAACATCATCATCATCACCACCATCATCATCATTGCATATTTATTTACTGTTTTGCATATCTATCTTTATTATCATGTACTCACACCTTGTGCTTGACAACCACATGGTGAGGTTGAGGGCACAAAACAATTTACTTTGTTTGAAGGTTCTCAAGAGAATGATAAGAAGATAAAACCTACACTACTACTTCCCCGAGAGTTCGATATTAAACCCTCGAGTCATCCCTCGTGGGGAAACCGTCTTCCTATACTATACACTCCGCACTTGGAGTCTCAACCTAATTAACCCATTTACTTTCAACGCAGGTAACTACGTCGAGGGCCATCAAGACGTTTTTTAGCGCGGTTGCCGGGGAACCATAGCTGAAAGGTTTATCCAAGGATATCTGACAACAATTCAACTTCATCACCAACTTGTGCAAACACCCAAGCTTGGGGAGGTTGCACCTACGTGAGTATCATCTTATCCATCTTTACCTTCAAATCATTTTATCTTGTTTTTCTGTCTTGCATATCATATTTACATTTCGGTTTGCATATTTTATTTTTAGTTTTGCATTTTGTTGTGGATTTGTTATTTCGGTTTGTTTTGTTCATTGTCATTTTACTTTCAGTTTTGCATTTAAAAATGAAAAACACATAAAAAAATTGCTAAAATGGGAGACAGAACTATGTTGTGTGACTACACAAACACTCCAAATGATCAATTTATTGCTAAGCCTATTACCACACCTAAGATAATAGCTGAGAGTTATGAAGTTAGTCCTAGTTTGTTGAACTTGATAACTAGGGAACAATTTGGTGGTAGTGCTATAGAGGTTGCCTCTATGCATCTTCATGATTTTATTGAAATTTGTGACATGCAAAAATTTAAAAATGTTTAAAGTAATATCCTTAAACTGAAGTTATTTCCTTTCTCACTTAGAGGAAAAGCTAAAGAGTGGTTACAGTCATTACCTACCGGTAGCATTAATTCTTGGGATGATTTAAAAGAAGCTTTCATTAAGAAATATTATCCCCCTGTTAAAATTTTGCAAAATAGAAAAAATATTCTTTCTTTTAGGCAAAAGCAAAATGAACATGTTGCCATGGCTTGGGATAGGATAAAACTTATGCTTAGAACTTGTCCATCACATGGGGTTAATGAATGGACCATATTACACTCTTTTTACAATGGTCTAATTTACATGTATAAAAATATACTTGATTCAGCTGCTGGAGGGTCATTTATGGGAAAAATATAGTAGAAGCTAAGAACATATTGGGAAGTATTTTGCAAAACTATAGTCAATGGCATACCGACAGAGCACCAAATCCATCTAAGAAAGTAAACTCCATAGAAGAAACAAATGATTTGTCATCTAAAATGGACACCATTCTTGCTTTCATTAATAAACAAAATATTGAAAATGTGCCTTTGCAAGAACTAGTTGGTAATAATCCTGTAAGTGTTGATGTCAACTTCATTAGGAACTATGGTAATAATGGGCATGGTAACAACAATTATAATTCCTATCATAAACCCCCATATGTGCCAAACAAATATACGACTACTAGTAATGTTTCTAGTGATTTGGAAAATACCATTAGGTCATTTATATCTACTAAAAAAGAGCTTAATAAGGAATTCATATCTAAGTCTGAAAAATAAGACTTTTTGTTTGAAATGGTAGATCATCTCACTAAGAAAGTTACCTCATTAAAGAACACCATTATATCTCAAAAGGAAAGAAAAGTTGAGGAAGTTAAAATGCTTACTGAAGTCAAGTAACCATTTGTTGACTTAGAGAAGTGTAGTTTGCATGAATTAATATCTATCTTACAACAATTTGCAAGTGATCCTTCCATTAATGTTAACCAAGCTGGTTTTGGTTCTTATATTGCTAATCATGTTTTAAAAGAAAAAAAGATTGCTAGGTACAATCAAGAAGCTATGATACCACCTAAGCTTGGGGATGTATGGATTCCCAAAGTACTATTAACCATTGGAAAAGAGACACACAATGCTATATTAGATCTAGAATCTAGTGTCTCTGTTTTATCTAAAGAATTATATGAAGTCCTTGAATTAAAGAATCTTGAAAAATGCTCTATTGAACTTGCACTTGCTGATGATTCCATTAAACGTGATTTAGGAAAAGTAAGTGATGTTATAGTAGAGTTGCATATGACATTTGTACCTGTTGATATTCTAATCATGGATATGGGGAATAAAACCTCTAGTCCTATTATTTTGGGAAGACCTTTTCTTCGTACCACAGGTGCCATTATTGATTCAAAAGAAGGGAATGTGCAGTTTCAGTTCCACACAAAAAGTGCATGGAAAACTTCCCAAGGAAGAGGGGCACACCCAGGTTCAAGCTCCCTCATGAGCTTCGTCCCCAAAAGTATCAAGTAAGTAAGCCTAGCTATATGGCTATAAAGAAAGCACTTTACGGGAGGCAACTCGGTTGTTTTTATTTGTGATTTTCTTTGAGTCCTCTTGCTATAACAAGAGACTTAGTTTTTAGTTTTGTTTCTGGAATTTTTAATAAAGTACCAAGTTTTACCTATTTTGGTTTGAAAAGTTGGTATTCATCTTCGGAGATTTTATTCCTGCATGAATCTGTGCACGGCATGATTTTTAATTCTTATTCGGTAACTCCGAATGAGCTCATACTTTAATGGCAGTTGCAACTTTTCATCCACTATATGCATGGATTTTTTCAGTTTTTTCTGACGAGTTTAAGTCAGGTAGAAAAATGCGTTCTACTGCTGTTGTTTTTCTGGACATATTATGTCCCAATTTTGTTTGATGCATTGTTTGAACTTTTAACTTGAATCTTCTTGATCAAAGTGAGTTTATGAGTAGGCATACAACTGAATACACTTTATTGACATTTATATGAATTTTTGTCTAAGGATTTTATGCAGCAAAGAACATATTTGTTTATCACTACTAATATTTCCCCACAGAAAAGAAATGGGAGAAAAACAGTGTTTTGAAGTTTTTTCACAGGGATTAGAGGAGATGCACCAAGAGATATCCAAGGATGGTGAAGACCATAAGCTTGGGGATGTGAAGACAACCCCACTAGACCAAACACACTCTCGGTTTGTGTGTCGCCCCCGATTTGACCGTACACTAATCATACACGCAAATGTGTACGATCAAGATCAGGGACTCACGGGAAGATATCACAACACAACTCTAAAAATAAAATAAGTCATACAAGCATCATAATACAAGCCAGGGGCCTCTAGGGCTCGATTACAAGTGCTCGATCATAGACGAGTCAGCGGAAGGAACAATATCTGAGTACAGACATAAGTTAAACAAGTCTTCCTTGAGAAGGCTAGCACAAACTGGGATACAGATCGAAAGAGGCGCAGGCCTCCTGCCTGGGATCCTCCTAACTACTCCTGGTCATCGTCAGTGGCCCGAACGTAGTAGTAGGCACCTCCGGTGTAGTAGGAGTCGTCGTCGACGGTGGCGTCTGGCTCCTGGGGTCCAACATCTGGTTGCGACAACCAGGAAGAAATGAAAGGGGGGAAAGGGGGAGAAAGCAACCGTGAGTACTCATCCAAAGTACTCACAAGAAAGGATCTACACTACATATGCATGGGTATATGTGTAAAGGGGCAATATTGGTGGACTGAACTGCAGAATGCCAGAATAAGAGGGGGATAGCTAATCCTGTCGAAGACTATGCTTCTGGCCACCTCCATCTTGCAGCATGTAGGAGAAAGTAGATGGTAAGTTCACCAAGTAGCATCGCATAACATAAACCTACCCAGCGATCCCCTCCTCGTCACCCTATTAGAGAGCGATCACCTCGTTATATCTGGCACTTGGAAGGGTGTGTTTTATTAAGTATCCGGTTCTATTTGTCATAAGTTCAAGGTACAACTCCGGGTCATCCTTTTACCGAGGGACACGGCTATTCGAATAAATAAACTTCCCTGTAGGGGTGCACCACATAACCCAACACGCTCGATCCCATTTGGCCGGACACACTTTCCTGGGTCATGCCAGGCCTCGGAAGATCAACACGTCGCAGCCCTACCTAGGCACAACAGAGAGGTCAGCACGCCGGTCTAAATCCTATGGCGCAGGGGTCTGGGCCCATCGCCCATTGCACACCTGCATGTTGCGAGGGAGGCCGAAAGCAGACATAGCAACCTCCATTACAAAGGAAGTCACGTTACATGGTCCAATCTGGCGTGCGCCGCTCAGCCGCTGACGTCACGAAGGCTTCGGCTGATACCACGACGTCGAGTGCCCATAACTGTTCCTGCGTAGTTGGTTAGTGCGTATAGACCAAATGGCCAGACTCAGATCAAATACCAAGATCTCGTTAAGCGTGTTAATTGATATAACCGCGGACACCGACCAGGGCCAGCCCACCTCTCACCTAGGCGGTCTCAACCTGCCCTGTCGGTCTGACACAAGATCCACCCAGAGGGCCGTCGGGACAAAGGCCCTTTCAGCCCCCAATCCGTGAATCACTCGCGGGTGCTCCACGAGCCGACCCGACTTTAGTCACCACACGTATGATGTATAAAGTATATAGTATAAAGCCGTGATCACCTCCCGAGTGATCACGGCCCAATAGTATAGCATGGCAGACGGACAAGCGTGTAGGGCCACTAATGGAACACTAGCATCCTATACTAAGCAGTAGGATAGCAGGTAAGGGTAACAACTGTAGCAACAATGACAGGCTATGCATCAGAATAGGATTAACCGAAAGCAGTAACATGCTACACTACTCTAATGCAAGCAGTATAGAGAAGGAATAGGCGATATCTGGTGATCAAGGGGGGAGGGCTTGCCTGGTTGCTCTACAGACAGAAACGAACCATCGAAGGTGAAGTAGTCGATCACTGGTTCAACCGCGGTCTCGGGGTCTATCGGAAAGAAGTAACGAAGGGGGAACACAATAAATAATAAAGCAATCAAAGCATCACAAAGCATAACATGGCAATACGCGGTGCTAGGAATGACCTAACGCAGTATTAGGTGCTACCGGCGAAGGGGGGAAACATCTGGGAAAGTATTTCCGGTGTTTCGCGTTTTCGGACAGATGATCCGGAGGGGGAAAGTTGCATGTTCACTATGCTAGGGACATGTGGCGAACGAACGGACCGCGTATTCGGATTCGTCTCGTTGTTCTGAGCACTTTCATGTAGAAAACATTTTCATCCGAGCTATGGTTTATTTTCTATGATTTTTCAAAGATTTAACATTTATTGGAATTTACTTATTTAAAAGAAAAGGGAATTATGACATCAGCATGATGCAATGCTAACATCAGCAGGTCAACAGGTTGGCTGACCAGTCAAACCAAACAGGTGGGTCGAGTGGGACCAACATGTCATTGGAAGTGTACTAACAGTGGGGTTAGTTTAATCTAATTAGACTAATAATTGTGTGGGACCTACTGTCAGTGGTTGCTCAGCCATTTAATTAACTATATTAATTAATTACCTAATTATGTATTTATTTTGAATAGTTTAAAGGAGTGGGGCCCGCATGTCATAGCCACAGGGGCGCCTAGTTAGCGTTGACCCAAGTCAACAGGGTCAAAGGGGCCCGCGGGGCCCATAGTTAGTGGCATAGGGCCGGACCCACCGGCGCCAGGTCAGCGTGGCGGCCGGAGCAACGCCGGCGACCATTTCAGCGGCGGAGCACCGCCGGACATGGCCGAAAAAACGCTACCGTGGCCCGTTCGGGGCGTGCTTAGGCTCGTTCGATCGAGTGTTCAACGCCACATCCATCTATGATGGCGGTGTGGCCGTAAACGGCCGGAAACTACGGCGGCGAGCGGCGGAGCAGACGCCGGAGTTCGGCCCTCGCGCGAACTGTGGCTAGAGGGCACGACAGGACTACTGGGAGGCTCTACGGGGTCCTGGCAAGGCCCAGAGCACGGTGGCGAGCCCGGGTGAGCATGACATCGACGAGGACGGCGGTGACGAGCTCCTCTGCGGAGTGAGCTTCGGGCGGTGATGGCAGCGGTGGCTACGGTGATGGATCCATGCGGGGAAGCGAGGGGAGAGATGCGGTGGTTCACCGGGAGCCGTAAGGAAGTGGCAGTGTGCTCGGGGAGGCACGGAGCATCAGGAATCGACGGCGACAGACGACGGTGATCCGAGGAAGGAGAAGAAGATGGCGGCAACGTGGAGGCTTCCCGGCTCGTTCCGTTCGGCGTAGTCGATGTATTCGATGTCGTGGAGCCGTTCGGGCACGTCGGCGGGGCTATCGGGGCACAGTGGCTACAGGATCAAGCAGCGGAGGCGGCGAGCTCTCGGGCAAGCTCACATCCGGAGCGATAGAGAGAGCGAGGGGGAAAACTGGGGGTAGCTAGGGTTTCCAGGGGGTCGAGGGCGGCCTTAACCGCGCGGGGGCACGGCGGATGGTCGCCGCGTGGCCATCCGCGGCCTAGACGAGCGCCCGGCGGCCACCGAGCTCGGATGAGCATTAGGAGGAAGTAGGGAACTCCAGGTGGGCTGGGCCGCACCTGTAGCTAGTAGGCCTAACTGCACAGTAGAACTTAGGCCCCTTTCTATTTTCTTATTTCCGTTTTCTGTTTTTCTTTATTTGTTTACTACTCTTCATTTTAATTGAGCGACCAAATGAATTTAGTCAAATGTGAAACTTCACACAAAAATTCAGGGCAATATTGTTGAGCCACACACAAGTCTGTAGAATATTTGGAAAAGGATAATTATTTTTAGAATTCAAAATGGCCGGGTTATGTGCTTTTGCACCACTTATAAATTTGTTAAGGGCATTTCAATAATTCAAATGTGGTTGGTTAATTCATCACAATTTCTTATTGAATATTTGCCACACAACGGTCATTTTTGTTTTACTGTTTGAAGAAATAAAATTTTGTCTTGCAATTTAAACTTGAATTTGGGTTTGATTTGGAGCAAAGTAATGATTAACAAAATAATTGTGATGACTTGGCCGTCATTAGCAGGAGGTTAGTGTAGCATGCTTATCGGGGTGTTACAAATCTCCTCCACTACAAGAAATCTCGTCCCGAGATTTAAGAGCTAGAGTAAGGCGAAAAGGTCTGGTTACGAAATTCTAACAGATCTTCTCAATCTTGGTTGCTCTTCTCGAACAGGTCGATCCATTACATTGACGTTTTCATTACTCTACTTCATGTCATCATGATGAAGTCGGCATCATTTCTTCGGGAACTCCATTGTAATTACAAAATAATAAAAGGGGGTATTCCGAAAGAATGGACCTCGGCAAGGTTGACTATCTAGTTGATAACATCGGGGAAGGTGGCGGAAAGTAACTCTCGATTTGAAACTTAAGAAAATATCGAGAGCAAAGTAAGGAGGTATCATGGGGAGTTTCGAGCGGGTGGGCAATCGTTCGATGCCTGAAACAGGGCGTGAAAGGGGTTCAAAGCAACGGAAATAAGTATTGTGTCTGATAACATAATTGATGATCTCTCGGAAGGTGGCTCGTGAACTACTTACGAAGCCAAGCACGAGGATCAGCTTTGGAAAACAGGGATGTACAGGAGAGTCAGGTTTCGATCATGTGGAACTGTGGGTTATGGGGCCACCATGTGGGTTGAAAGTAGGAAGGGCGGTGACATCTTGCGTGGTCATGATAGCAAGGCATGTCAGAGGATAGCACTGTCAGTTATGTCGGCAACAACGTCGGTACCAAGGGCGAGGGACGAAGAGAACCATTTTCCTGCTCGTTGAATGAGGCGGGCCAATAGGCAAAGTTCTCGTCCATCGGTGGTTACCAGAAAGTCATTAACAATAATAACAGGGTCTTACTGACACAGTTGTACACCAAGGTGTTTACATAAGCAGAAGAATATTACTGCTTAGATCATATGGATCACAAGGAAGGTTAAACAAATCAATGGAAATGGAAATGTGATCATCAGATCAAATAGAACAATGGAAAGGAAAATGTGTTTGACACATATACCACAAGTTTCAAGAGTAAATATCACCAGCTCGAAAGCAGAGCATGGTTGACAAAGGAGAGGATACAATTTACCAAAGGCATTATGTATCCGAGAAAAGACTCACAAAGTTATTGAATATGAAGGACATCGTCGGATAAAATCCAATAAAGGTTTTGGTGGTCATCGGGACTCAACCAGCAGAAGAAAGAAAGCAAGGAGATCAGATTATCAAAACAACTGACTAATTCAAAGCTCAAATGCAAAGGAATTATGAGATCCAAATCAAGGGATCACAAGCAAACACTCTGATCAAGGATGGATAAGTTGAGTAGGCTTAAGGGTACAATCGATGGCAATTTCATTGGTCGAGATCCACCTCATGTTTAATATGACATCTGAGCCGGAAGGATGAATTCTAGGATCTGATTGAGGATTGCGAGCATTCGCAACATATTGAATCAAGGAACTCGAAATTATAATGACAAAGGATACTAATGAATATTGCTAGTCATATGGAACACAACCATAATGCAAGCACACAAGTATTTGCCGAGTAATAGCGGGCAGAGGATTATCAAAAGACCAGATAATATTTCAATGTGTCTTGTAAATCATATAAACAACGGGGGAAGAGCGGATACTCGGTAAGTGCGAGGAATTATCCGTAGAGGGTATTCGTGTGGCAAGAAGTGCAAGGCAGTAGGCACAAAGTATTCTCGGATCAATAGAGAGAATTTCAGTGTATCTTGTAATAACACGATCAATGGGATTGAATGTAGGAATGTGTATGTAGTTATCCATACGGATATAATAGTGGTAGGGAATTTGCAAAGGCGGTGGGCACAGCGTCTTGGAGAAACATCATAGAGTAACTTCGGAATCTTTTAGTGCAGCAAGCGGTCATCGGTAACAAGGGGCTCTCTGGGTGGAAGTGATCACGAGATCCTAATGTTAGAGTTAGCAAAACTCATTTACCCCGAATAGAAGAGAGATAGGAGTCCAAGAGTATAGATGAGGAGTAAAAGATCCCAATACCACCCAATGGCGACGTGGGCCCGTAAGCCGCACATCCATGTTGGTAAAAACTTTTTCAATGACTAGACTCAACTTCGGCCAAGGAGTGTAGAAGGGGATTCCTACAGGCAGTCGGCTCTGATACCAACTTGTGATGCCCTTGATTTGACCGTACACTAATCATACATGCAAATGTGTACGATCAATATCGGGGACTCACGGGAAGATATCACAACACAACTCTAAAAATAAAATAAGTCATACAAGCATCATAATACAAGCCAAGGGCCTCGAGGGCTTGATTACAAGTGCTCGATCATAGACGAGTCAGCGGAAGCAACAATATCTGAGTATAGACATAAGTTAAACAAGTCTGCCTTGAGAAGGCTAGCACAAACTAGGATACAGATCGAAAGAGGCGCAGGCTGTCCGATGTGGGGTTCCGGCAAACCCTTAAGGTTTGAACACTTGGGTGCGTGTGAAGTCTTTCCCTCCTACCGATCTACGCTCCAGCTCGCTAAGATCTTGCGGACGAACTCGACAAACTCACAACACAGAAAGAGACACGTGGTTTATACTGGTTCGGGCCACCGTTGTGGTGTAATACCCTACTCTAGTGTGGTGGTGGTGGATTGCCTCTTGGGCTGATGATGAACAGTACAAGAGGAGAATAGCCTCCTGATGTTGAGGTGTTCTTGTGCGTGTGTTGGCTTCTCGAGTTGTTCTTCTACTGTGGTGGCTAAGCCTATTTATAGAGGCCCTGGTCCTCTCCCCAAATGTTGAGCGGGAAGGGAGCCAACAACGACGGGCAAATTTGAAGGGGGACAACTAGTACAAACTATCCTGACAAAAGCGGTCTTCGCCTGCGAAAAGCCCTAGGTGACGCCGTCTTGGGCTCCACGATGACCTCTGCCTTGCCGTCCTCCTGGTCTTGGTCTTGTTGCACCAATATGGCAACCTTTGCCTGATGCCTCGGTACTCTTCGTCTGCGCTTGCCTCCTTAGCACCAAAGAGGAAATGGGGACGCTGTGCGCACTGGCACCCGCCTGGTACCCGCCTGGCACCGTTCGTCATGGCTCACGTAACGAGTGCCTCGTGAGGTTTGCCCCGCCTAGATATCTCCGCTCCTCGTGAGCCTGCCTGGCTAGGCTACTCCAGAGGAAGTCTTGCGTCGTCCGCCTCGGGTAGGGGGTCCCAAACTGTGCGTCTAGGCGGATGGTAACAGGAGGCAAGGAACACGATGTTTACCCAGCTTAGGGCCCTCTCGATTGAGGTAAAACCCAACTCCTCCTTGATTAATATTGATGATATGGGTAGTACAAGAGTTGATCTACCACGAGATCAGAGAGGCTAAACCCTAGAAGCTAGCCTATGGTATGATTGTTGTTGTTATGTCCTACGGACTAAACCCTCCGGTTTACATAGACACCGGAGGGGGATAGGGTTACACAAAGTCGGTTACTGTGACACCCCAAAATTTTGACCTTGTTTTATTAATTAAAATTTTACCAGGAAATTAAAATTTTCATTTTCTGGGTTTTCTTTGATTTCAAAATCATTCTTTTCTTTGCTATTATGGAGTTTTTACCCCAAGTGAAAACTTTCCAAATATGTTATTGGACTTGTTTAAACTCTCAAGAAAACTTTTCTTTTTAATTAGTGGAATTAATTATATAATTATTATATTGATCTTCATTTCTTTAAAATTGGTTTCCCATGGTTTTATGGTCCTATTTTTAACAACAACCATTTGATTAATTCATTTAAAATTCCAACCAAAATTTGGGGATGTCATGTGATGTTTTTAAATCACTTTTATGCAAAAGTATCTTTTATTCATGAAATATTTTGAGCTCTACCCCAAGTTTTCAAATCTGGTCCAGTGGGCAATTTTGCACTACAACCCATTTAAATATTTCTTTCTATCCTCCACAAAAATTATGGGATGTTCATAGGAGTATATTATTCAACTTTATGCAAAAACCCTTTTATGTTCTTTGAAAAATTTGAGTGAATCAACCTCTTTTTCATTCTGGTCCAGCATGGTGATTTGTACAGCAACCATCATTTAACTTGCCCTTTTAGCTATGATTCCTTTTCCTACTTATAGCCCATACTGCTAAATCCTTATGTCCAGGAGAGTGGACTCATTGGAGGATTTTAAGTTCATGCAATGGTGCCTTTCCCTTTCTGTCCAAAATCAATTTCCTCACAAACTTGAACTGACAAGTTTCTGCTTTTGGCAAACTAACCTCACCACTCTCTTATTCATCCAAGGAGACTCTGATCTGGAGATTTGGGCCACCCCAAGAATTGCCTAGATGCCATTGGCATTCTGTCAAACACCTGGTGTGCATGTCCAGTTTTGGCATGATTTTGTTTTGCACTGTGATCCTGCCCCTCTGTACATACTGGCATGTCCACTAATCTCCTAAGGGACCCTAGCCTAGACTTGCTAATCCCCAGCTCCACCCTCGCCGCCTAGCATGCTTTGGCATTTCGCCGAATCCCTGCTTGCACGCTCTGGGCACGCCCAGAGCGCATGTTTTGCATGCGCGCGCACCGAGCAGCCGCGTCCCTCTGCCGACGCCCCGCGCTTGCTCTGGCCCTCCTAGTCAGACGCCCTGACCCCTCCCTCGCCGCACAGTCGCCCCTGGAGCTCCACAGCGCCGCTGTCAGGTCGGCCGTGGCAACTAGCGACCGACCACAGTAGGCCCCGGCCATGGCAGCACTGCCCGAACCACACCAGCGCGCCAGCTCGCTCATGGAACAGCCCGACCTCATCCGCAAGGCCGTCCGCTAGCGCTCGTCGCCGCCACGTCGCCCTGCCCCTATAGAATGACGGTCGCCGGCGTTCTTATCCTCGGCCATCGTCGCAGCCGACCTCAACAGCCTATATAAGGAGCCCGAGCCTCTCCGAAACTTCAGGCGACCTCAAGCCACCTCTCTAGAGTTACCAGAGACAGCAAATCGACGGCGGGAAGCTTTCTTCCCCATCTCCGATCAGTGCGGCCTCACTACAAGAAATATGTCAACTTATGACCTTCTGTCAGTGACCCTCGAAGAATTGGTCATAAATTTATGAGCATTTTAGACCAATTGGTCAAAAGCTATCTGGGGGGGCTCCAAACCCTAAACCATTGCGACCATTTTGGTCAGAAAGGTCATAATTTCCTTACACGAAATGGTCATAAAGCAAACAGCGCTAGTCCGCTGCCTTATTTCTAGTTGTTATCGACCAATATAGATGGTCATAGCCTTGTAAATTGTGGTGGGTTGCGATGACTAGGCGCCACCTCATCAGTTTTGCCTATGTGTCATGTCCATGTGGCAGTTTTTGCCCTAGGTTGTGAAGCAACCTATATTTCTGTCATTCCCAAAATTCCCCAAAAAATCTCATAAATTCTTTGGGTCATATCTTCGTCAAATATGTAAAACCCTTCCTTGCCTAGTTGAAAAATAATTAAAAAATATTCATTTTCCTATTCTGTTCAGAGTAACAGTTTGTGAAGGAAGTACCACTTTGGCATGTCCAAATAGTATCCATTTTCTACAGTGCTTTCCTATGCCCAAATAACCATCCTCCACCAAATGCCAGCTCAATCCATTCATTATTTTGAGCCGAGCTTCAACATTCGTATTTATGTCCAGTGTGGTGGTTTGCAAAGCAAGTACCACCTAGGCTCCTCCTTTTGAGCTAAAAATTTGTGAACACTGTCTTCTTAGTAACTGATCATCCTCAGCCAAAACTCACGCCCATTAGCCACGTACATTTCCCGTACCGCTAATCAAACACTTGGCTGCTAATTCATGTTTGAGCATCGATCGGTCTCCTCGTGAGAATCTTATGTTGTAATTTTATTCCTAGCACCTACCTGGGGAGTGCCCAACCCACAAGACATGCCTAGGCCTCCCAGAACACATTGCGACGCCACAGTCACGCGGTGACCACGCGGCGGGGATGCGAGTTTACGCGCTCTAGAGTTGGGCCCTCGGCCACCGCCCAAACCTCGACGTATCGCCACCAAACCATGTATTTATAGTTAAATAGGTACTTATGTAACTAGAAATGATTTTTGGAAAAAATAAATAGCAAACTATGAGGCAGCTGCAGTTCAAATTTGCCCCGCTTCCAGCTGAATCGGCGGAAATTTGTCTTTTTCACGAGAGGTGGATCAAACAAATTTACACCCAACCATTTTGTCAATTGTGCATTAAAAATGGCCTAGTATTTTATAAAAGTGATTTGGTCCAATTTTGCAACAATTATTTCGTGCAACGGAAAATGGAAAATGGTTTTTTCGTCCAACGAAAATGAAAACTTCCTTGGGCAACATTGTTTGCCATTCTAATATGCACCCTTGTGCACAATATGAGATCATTTGAACAAATTATGCCATGAATGTGGCCATAAGATTGATCATTTGGCTTTAAAGCTATGAATCTTCACACATGATAGTTCATTTCTGAGAACACTTTTTAAAATAATTATCGTATTACAAGTTTATTATTTTTCACGGAAACTTGGTCATATATGATGACACAATGCGAAGTTTTTCCTATTTTTTGATTTTTTTTGAATTTTTTATGCCCGTTTCAAAATGTGGTCAAAATGGCGGGCTTGACCGTTCCTAGATAGCGGTTGAATCTTGGAATTTTTTTGGTGTTTCTCTGATTAAAAAGATACTTATGTACCTAGAAATGATTTTTGTAAAAAATGAAGAGCAAACTACGAGGCAACTGCAGTTCAAATTTGACCCCCTTCCATCTGAATCAGCGGGAATTTTTCTTTTTACCAGACGTGGATCAAATCTTTTGACACCAAACCATTTGGTCAATTGTGCATTAAATATGTCCTAGTATTTTATAAAAATGATTTGGTCCCATTTTGCAACAATTATTTGGTAGGTCCTTCACAAAAAAACCTCATTTAGGGCAATCGAAAAATGGAAAATGGTTTTTCCATGCAAAGAAAATGAAAACTCCCTTAGGCAACATTGTTTGGAATTCCAATATGCACCCTTGTGCACAATATGAGATCATTTGAACAAACTATGCCATGAATGTGGCCATAAGATTGATCATTTGGCTTGAAAGCCATTGATCTCCACACGTGATAGCTCGTTTCTGAGAACACTTTTTTAAAATAATTGCCGTATTACAAGTTTGTTATTTATCCTGTGAACTTGGCCACATATAATGACACAATGCGAAGGTTTCCTAATTTTTTGATTTTTTTTGAATTTTTTATGCCCGTTTCAAAATGCGGTCAAAACGGCGGGAATGACCGTTCCTAGCTAGTGGTTGAATTTTGGAATTTTTTTGGTGTTTCTCTGATTAAATAGGTACTTATGTACCTAGAAATGATTTTTGGAAATAATAAATACGAAACTATGAGGCACCTGTAGTTCAAATTTGACCCGCTTCCAGCTGAATCGGCGGGAATTTGTCTTTTTCACCAGAGGTGGATCAAAACTTTTGACACCCAACTATTTGGTCAATTGTCCATTAAATATGGCCTAGTATTTTAGAAAAATGATTTGGTCCAATTTTGCAACAATCATTTTGGAGGTCCTTCACAAAAAAAACCTCCTCTTGGGCACTCAAAAAATGTAAAATGGTTTTTTCGTCCAAAGAAAATGAAAACTTCCTTAGGCAACATTGTTTTCCATTCCAAGATGCACCCTTGTGCACAATATGAGATCATTTGAACAAACTATGCCATGGATGTGGCCGTAAGATCGATCACTTGGCTTGAAAGCTATTGATCTCCATACGTGATAGCTCGTTTCTATGAACACTTTTTTAAAATAATTGCCGTATTACAAGTTTGTTATTTTTCCTGGGAACTTGGCCACATATAATGACACAGTGCGAAGGTTTTCCAATTTTTTGATTTTTTTGATTTTTTATGGCTATTTCAAAATGCGGTCAAAACGGCAGGAATGACCGTTCCTAGCTAGTGGTTGAATCTTGAATTTTTTTTGGTGTTTCTCTGATTAAATAGATACTTACGTACCTAGAAATGATTTTTGGAAAAAATAAAGAGCAAACTATGAGGTAGCTGCAGTTCAAATTGGACGTGCTTCCAGCTGAATAGGGAGAAATTTATCTTTTTCACCAGAGGTGGGTCGAAACGTTTGATACCCAACCATTTGGTCAATTATGCATTGGATATGGCCTAGTATTTTAGAAATTTTTTTTGGTCAATTTTGCAACAACTATTTGTTAGGTCCTTCACAAAAAACCGGATTATGCCACTCCGAAAATAAACTTAAATTCTCATTGGTTGAAAGGTGTGTGCCACGGATCGATGACATGGCACACATCCATCCATCCATCCATCCACATCCATCCATCCGTTGATCCCACATCCATCCTCCCTCCGCTCCTTCCTTCCTCCCAAACCCTAACTCCCACTCCCTCCCTTCCGCCGCCGCCACTCCGATCGAATCGAGGGCGACGCCGCACTTCCTCCCTTCCACCGCCGCCACTCCGCTCCCGATCTAGATCCCCCTTGTAGTCGCCTCGTTCTCTTCCACACCTCTCCACTCGCCACCACCTCCCTCTCCGCCACCCACCTCTCCCCTCACCGCCGGTCTGCCACATCCGGCAACGTCGAGGCGAGCGGGCGCTGGATCCGGCACCGGCGTGGCCCCTCCATCAGCAACTCGAACTAGGGGGCGGCGGCGCCATGGCTTCTCCCAACCCCACGGCATAGGCCTGAGCGACCCGATGGCCTCGGCTGTGTCCCGTACGAGCAGCCGCGCGGGATGATGCTGATGGCGCTGCGGCCGCGACCCCCGACCATCCTGCCGGCGCTGCGGGCCCCGCGGGAGGGAAGGAGGAGGGGAATGGTGAGGCGAGGCAAAGGAGGCAGCGGGGTTGGCATCGGGGACGCGGCGCGGGCGGTGTGGCGCAGGGTCCGGCGCGGCTGCGGCTCCTGGTCGTCTCCGCCGTGGCCTGGGTGCTGCTCCTCCTCGCCTTCCACCTCTGGTCCTGTGCCCCCCTTCGCCTACTTCCTCTCAGGTCACTCCCTCGCCCCCTCTTCTCCTGCCCGCCGCGCCCGACCGACCAGTGGTGGTGTCGCTCGTGCTTCCTGCTTCCAGTTTGCTCTTAGTCCATCGACTGATTAGCCGATCTACGATGCTTGCTACCCTGTCCGCGCGCATTGACCTGCTGGGATGAGAGAATCCAGTGTGGGATTTTATTCATAGTGCATCAATCTCGTGTGTCCAGAACAGGGATGGGGTTGCCTTATTGAGCGATCACGGCGACGAACCTGTGCGTTTCTCTAGCATGTGCATAGGTGGCTTTGGCTTATCGATTGCAAGTTTCAAGGGATTTCAGACTCTGACTAAAACTTGCAGCTAATTAACTAACTGATGCATCTCCTTAGCAATTGGCATGCTGCGCATTAGCTTCTTCAGTTACCATGCACTATAGTAACAAGGGTGCACTGTTCGTTTTTGCACTTGCATGCATGGCTCCAAAATATCTGAATTGGGTCCAAACCAAACCATGCATCAGGTCTAGAGCTTTTATAACAGGCGAGAGTTGGAGTTCATATATATTTCTCCAAAAATTATACTCTCACTGTGTAGAATCTTTTGGGCCTGAATCATTGGTTGAGTTTAGGTCAAAAGCATCTGTATGTCAATAGTTTTGATGTTGTTTTGTGCTATACTTCAGGGAACAGTTAACTCATTAATTAAGATGCTGAGGTACTATCCACTAGATCTGTTCACACACATACTTTAGTAACCAGCTCCATTAATCATCTTATCAGCTATGTAAACTAATCACTGAACCTGGAAATTATGTGCATTGATAGAACACGGAAACTAATAAAATGCAGAAGAGTTGTTTCAGTTTGAGTTCTGTTTGAAATGTTGCAACTTCAGAATTCTGGGAACTTTCCATAAAGTTTGCATCAGTTTAGTGGGTTCACCTATATTATGTTGTTGGAAGCTAGTTCATGATGAACTGATTTAACTCTCTACTGGAATATTAGTGTTTTTTATGGGAGGAATATAGTGTATTAGATGATGTAAATTTGTTTGGGTTCAGACCTATACGAACCTATGCTTCCTCCACTGTTTTGTAGAGTTGGCTAATTTTAGATGCTGTATAATAACCTTTAAGGCTGTGGCCAATTTTAGATGCTGCATAATAATCTTTGTACTGCATAATAAAAAATTGCAGTACCGAAGATGAATGGTCGATTAGTTTTAGCTTCAAGCCATTTTAGTGTATTCTTTGTACATGTGGCCTGTGGCTATAACTAGTTTGCTGTAGTTCATCCGTGATGTCCGGTAGCTATGAGATCCGAGGGATGCCGACCATTCGAGCCACGTAACTTATTCAGCTTTCACTCTACAATCTTGCTAATTTAAAGTCAGTGGGGGGCTTTCCCCCACTATCCATAGTTCCTAAAAAAACTTAATTTAGCTTTGACCATCCTCATTTGCTATGCTAGATATAATGTAAACTCTCTTCTGAATTTCATTTGTACCAGTTTGATTTTCCTAAGTTTCTTTTCTTGTTAGCAGAACTTACACTATCTTTCTATAGGCGCCGCCGGATTCGAGGGTGGAGCCTGAGCCTCCACTTGAGCATGGATCAGCCATGCAGGACGTGGAGCTCCGCATGGATCACGACTTGGTCGTCGTGGCGGCCTGGACCATCAAGCTCGCGGGCGAGATGGACGGCCTCAGCAATGGAGGCGCGCGTGAGATCCTGGGGTTGACCAATCCATGAGGCGCCAGATCTTCCCTCGGGGTCGCCTGCTGTAGACATACTGTCGCTGGATCTCCTCCCCCCTCTCTCTCTGCGTGTTTTTCTGTCAATAGCTAGTAGCATAAGTTGGAGCTGGTTGTAGCTGGAACTTAATCTGCATTTATTCAACTAGATCAAGTACAAGTACATTAGTTTGTAATCTGCTATTAATACATCTCCTAGTCATAAATTTCCTGAAGTAGTGCATGTATATATTTAGGTGCTGGTTAATTAGAAAGTGGATGTGATTTCTAAGTTGATTGTTGTAGGCTACAAGATATATCTCTGTTGGTTCATCTTGCTGTAGAATATGCCCCTTCTCATTCATTTATGTGTATTGCTATTTACCTCTGGTGACATGTGAGAAGCGCTCATCTATATGTTTATATTTTGAGCAGCTGGGTACAACTACAGTTGTAGAATCATCTAGCCAAATTTTGGGAAGATGGCATAAAAGATTAGATAACCCATGCTTTTCAAATCATGGTAAGCTTCACAAGCTTGTAAGGTGTTTTCTATTTTCAAGAAACTTTACATCAAGTTACTGTTTCTTAACAGAAATTCTAGACTCTGTAGCTTTTTATTGTTCTCTCCACTTATTTGTACAGCCAAGGATGCTTACTTAACTGTATAGCTCTTTATTGTTCTTTTCCAGGTATTCTATTTATGCTCCATTCTAAAATCTATAGTGCATTGCCAAGTCCATGAGGTGAAGCGCTCACTGCTCAACTATTTCTTTACTGAACTGGGAGCAACAAAGGCAAGATATTCGAAACAAGCTGAAGTCCTTTTGATTCTTGATTTCTAGCATACACATGTAACTTGCTTGGTGATGTTACTGTAGATATGATGTAGGTTCAATGCTTACAATTTTTTGATGTGATGCATGTTACCTTTTGAAATATGAAGATGCATGTAAGCACTGTTGCTGGCAATCTGACATATCATAACAGTCTTACCCCTTGTTCTGTCACTAGCATACACCACAGTTTTAGATAAAAGGGGGGCATATCATTTGCTCTATAAAATGGATTGTTTATTAATTTATTTGGACTTGCACACATTACGTAAGGAAGGATCGCCAATCTGGGTGTCCAAATGATAGTAAAACCTAGGGCTCTTGCACGGTTCTTGGATTTATTTTGAGCATATATTACCCATATTGAGACTGAACATGTGGCTTTTCTTCTCATCTACAGGAGAGTTATGTGCTGATTTTTTTGAAGAAGATGGAAGTCCAAGTCAACGACTTGCTTTATGTGTTTGTTGTAATGCTGTATTTTCTGGGAATTTGGATGTATTGTTGATCTGGCTGAGAATTTGGTGTATATTTGCTTGCTGAACTTACAAATGCTAGGATTATTTGAAATGTGTTCTTGGATTGAAAGTGGTCCAAAAGAGAATATATTGCTGTAAATTGTATTTGAAATAAAGAGGTGCGGCCCAAATTAAAAACTGGCCGAAATGTCTATTGGACCAAATGAAAAACTGGTCAAAATGGCTACAGCCCAAAAAAATTGGATCGCAAAGAGGCCAGGGCCCAAAAAATGGATCGCAAAAGGCCAAGGCCCCAAAATTAAATGCACTATAAAAATCGTGAGGCCCAAATTTAAAATGGACCGCAAAATGCCCAAAGCAATTGACCAAAATTGGCAGGAAAAAAAAATCATAAATGGGCCGAATTAATGGGCTCGGCC
This sequence comes from Aegilops umbellulata, assembly GCA_032464435.1. Classification (NCBI taxonomy): domain Eukaryota; kingdom Viridiplantae; phylum Streptophyta; class Magnoliopsida; order Poales; family Poaceae; genus Aegilops; species Aegilops umbellulata. The sequence goes on along the minus strand of CP136058.1, from coordinate 595,747,383 downwards.
CATGTAGAAAACCGAATTGGACCGGGCTGAATCTTGTGCCACATCAGCGTGCCACGCTGGATGCCTACGTGGCCTGGGGAGGTTGCTAGTGACCAAAACGCCATAGTAGACGTATTTTGGTCATAAACGTCTTCGACCATTCTAGAAGAAAGGTCGCTATAGTCAGTTTATGACCGCCACCTTTTGACCTTCTGTTTTTGGTCACAAAAAGGTCGCAAATGGAAATTTGTGACCTTTCAGTGACCAATAGTGGTGGTCACAAGTTGACATATTTCTTGTAGTGCCTCCGCCTCGTTCCGGTGTCGTGCGTCGCAAACCGAGCCCCTCCCATCCATCTAGCGCCACCACTCGACTCCCCTCAACCTCGCGGAGCTGCCCAACCCCTCAAACGCAACCCAGAGCCACCGCAGCCCAGAACCCCAATTTCACCCGAAGCTCATCGCCGGCGATTCCCTCCACCCCCGCCGAACCAACGACCACCGGGAGGACCGCCCCGGTCTTGCGGATCCATCCCGACCCTCTGGAGCCCCCTGGGAGCCGCCGTTCGCCGGCGTTGATCGTCGGAGCCCCCGCCTCTGTTCGGCCAGAGGAGGACGAAGGCGGGGCGACCGGTCAAACCTGACCATTGGGCCCCCTGGACCCACTATCAGCGACCCCGATCGAGTCCACGCTGGCGTAAGTGGAAGGGCAAACCCCCCAGTACGTCTCCTCTGCTTCAAAGACGTATTCTGCCCGAAACGTTTTCTTTTCTGTTTTATTTTAAAAACAGAATTTGACCAAAACTTTGACTGGCTATAACTTTTTAAATATAAATTCAAATGACTTGATTGTTTTTCTGTTGTTTCCCAAATATTGTTTATTTTCTTATTTATTTCAAAATTTTCCAAACAACTTTTTTGTACCGTGTTAAAGTATGTGTTATTTGAATATTTTCAAAAATAGGAGTTTGAAGAAGGAGAAAACTTTCAAAAGTTTTGGAATGCACCCTGTCTCTCCACAACTTGAAGGCAAGCATTTTTGAACTCCGGCATAATATTATCGTGTGTTGTTTGATATAGTTACAACACGACCGTGACACGGGTAATCTGTTATTTGTTTGTGAGGATATGATCATACTTGCATACTAATGGTCCCATGCTATTGGAGCTTGATATGTTTGCGATAGTAATCACTTTCACATGCCTTTTATGCCTACCGGGAGGAAGCCGAGAAAGTCTCTGTCTTGGGTAGACACGATACTTACCTCTGGTTCCCAGTCGAGACAGTTGTGTCCGGTACGGCAAGATGAGGTATGATGAGTAGTGATACTGTCGGTTGGGTTTGAAATATATTTGTTATACTAATCATGCAGGAAATACTTAAGCCTTCTGAGTCGGCCGTAGATCGAGTCTTGTTCTAGTAACCCCCATACTTGTTTTCGTGCTGCCACTTGTCCCTGCTGTAGGTAGGGTGCGGTTCAGTAAGTTGTCAACCCCTGTCTTAGCACACACCGTACAAAGAGGCCATGGTGGAAGATACCGGCTGCATCCGGTAGGCATCCCACCTGGTCCGAGGGCATGGGTGTTTCCAGTTGGGACCTAGAGGAGGGCACCCCTTAGAGCGCGCGATAGAAATTTGATCCCATGCCACGCGAGGTTGTAGCCTCCCCACTAAGAGTTTGGCTTAATAGGTGTCATGGGTGATTCCAGACACGAGTAAAGTTAAGCTGGTGTGTGCAAGTCAGGCGTGTTTCGACTAAAAGACCGTAGATGGAATTAGTTCCGATGGACTAAAGAAATCCGTTACTCGTGGGTAAAGAGTACACCCTCTGCAGAGATATTAAACCTATTCAAATAGCCGTGTCCATGGTTAAGTACTGGCAAACCTTGTCCAGTATGTCATCGCTGAAGAACGTTTGACCCAGCGAGTTATGGGTTATCTCCAGAGCCTCACTGATTTAAATCCTCTGGTCGCCATCGGCAGACCACTCAGGCCCGACCAGGAGAGACGCGTTCATCGAGTGGTCAATCCGCATTCCCCGATAGAAGAAGAGTGTGCCCCAGTGCCAGAGACGTTTTCTCGGGATCCTGTCCTTCTACCTTTTCCTTTGTAAATTTCATGGCTATGTTTATTTGTGTGTTGCAGCTTATGATTGTACCCTAAGTTTGTGCTATGAGCAAACTCTTGTTTTCAACTAATGGGAGTGATTTTTTAAACAACCCTTAGCAAATCTCAAAGACGAGATTTTTCTTAAGGGGGTTAGTGCTGTGACACCCCAAAATTTTGACCTTATTATATTAATTAAAATTTTACCAGGAAATTAAAATTTTCATTTTCTGGGTTTTCTTTGATTTCAAAATCATTCTTTTCTTTGCTATTATGGAGTTTTTACCCCAAGTGAAAACATTCCAAATATGTTATTGGACTTGTTTAACCTCTCAAGAAAACTTTTCTTTTTAATCAGTGGAATTAATTATATAATTATTATTTTGATCTTCATTTCTTTAAAATTGGTTTCCCATAGTTTTATGGTCCTATTTTTAACTACAACCATTTGATTAATTCATTTAAAATTCCAACCAAAATTTGGGGATGTCATGTGATGTTTTCAAATCACTTTTATGCAAAAGTATATTTTATTCATGAAATATTTTGAGCTCTACCCCAAGTTTTCAAATCTGGTCCAGTGGGCAATTTTGCACTACAACCCATTTAAATATTTCTTTCTATCCTCCACAAAAATTATGGGATGTTCATAGGAGTATATTATTCAACTTTATGCAAAAACCCTTTTATGTTCTTTGAAAAATTTGAGTGAATCAACCTCTTTTTCATTCTGGTCTAGCATGGTGATTTGTACAACAACCATCATTTAACTTGCCCTTTTATCTATGATTCCTTTTCCTACTTATAGCCCATCCTGCTAAATCCTTAAGTCCAGGAGAGTGGACTCATTGGAGGATTTTAAGTTCATGCAATGGTGGCTTTCCCTTTCTGTCCAAAATCAATTTCCTCACAAACTTGAACTGACAAGTTCCTGCTTTTGGCAAACTAACCTCACCACTCTCTTATTCACCCAAGGAGACTCTGATGTGGAGATTTGGGCCACCCCAAGAATTGCCTAGATGCCATTGGCATTCTTTCAAACACCTGGTGTGCATGTCCAGTTTTGGCATGATTTTTGTTTTGCACTGTGATCCTGCCCCTCTGTACATACTGGCATGTCCACTAATCTCCTAAGGGACCCTAGCCTAGACCTGCTAATCCCCGCTCCACCCTCACCGCCTAGCATGCTCTGGCATTTCGTCGAACGCCTAGCGTGCACGCTCTGGGCGCGCCCAGAGCGCACGTTTTGCACGCGCGTGCACCGAGCTGCCGCGTCCCGCTGCCGACGCCCCGCGCTCGCTCTGGCCCTTCCCCTCTCCCAGTCGATGCTCCGACCCCTCCCTCGCCGCAGAGCTGCCCCTGGAGGTCCAAAGCGCTGCCGTCAGGTCGGTCGTGGCAACTAGCGGCCGGCCACAGCAGGCCTCGGCCATGGCAGCACCGCCCGAACCACACCAACGCACCAGCTTGCTCGTGGAACATCCCGACCTCATCCGCAAGGCCGTCCGCTAGCGCTCGTCGCCGCCACGTCGCCCTGCCCCTACGGAATGACGGTCGCCGGGGTTCTTATCCTCGGCCATCGTGGCAGCCGACCTCAACCGCCTATATAAGGTGCCCGAGCCTCTCCGAAACTTCAAGCGACCTCAAACCACCTCTCTAGAGTTACCACAGCCAGCAAATCGATCAGTGCGGCCTCCGCCTCGTTCCGGTGCCATGCGTCGCAAACCGAGCCCCTCCCATCCATCTAGCGCCACCACTCGACTCCCCTCAACCTCGCGGAGCTGCCCAACCCCTCAAACTCAACCCAGAGCCACCGCAGCCCAGAACCCCAATTTCACCCGAAGCTTCCTCCGCCGTGGAGCTCATCGCCGGTGATTCCCTCCACCCCCGCCGAACCAACGACCACCGGGAGGACCGCCCCGGTCTTGCGGATCCATCCCGACCCTCTAGAGCCCACTGGGAGCCGCCGTTCGCCGGCATTGATCGCCGGAGCCCCCGCCTCTGTTCGGCCAGAGGAGGACGAAGGCGGGGCGACCGGTCAAACCTGACCATTGGGCCCCCTGGACCCACTATCAGCGACCCCGATCGAGTCCACGCTGGCGTAAGTGGAAGGGCAAACCCCCCAGTACGTCTCCTCTGCTCCGAAGACGTATTCTGCCCGAAACGTTTCCTTTTCTGTTTTATTTTAAAAACAGAATTTGACCAAAACTTTGACTGGCTATAACTTTTTAAATATAAATTCAAATGACTTGATTGTTTTTCTGTTGTTTCCCAAATATTGTTTATTTTCTTATTTATTTCAAAATTTTCCAAACAACTTTTTTGTACCGTGTTAAAGTATGTGTTATTTGAATATTTTCAAAAATAGGAGTTTGAAGAAGGAGAAAACTTTCAAAAGTTTTGGAATGCACCCTGTCTCTCCACAACTTGAAGGCAAGCATTTTTGAACTCCGGCATAATATTATCGTGTGTTGTTTGATATAGTTACAACACGACCGTGACACGGGTAATCTGTTATTTGTTTGTGAGGATATGATCATACTTGCATACTAATGGTCCCATGCTATTGGAGCTTGATATGTTTGCGATAGTAATCACTTTCACATGCCTTTTATGCCTACCGGGAGGAAGCCGAGAAAGTCTCTGTCTTGGGTAGACACGATACTTACCTCTGGTTCCCAGTCGAGACAGTTGTGTCCGGTACGGCAAGATGAGGTATGATGAGTAGTGATACTGTCGGTTGGGTTTGAAATATATTTGTTATACTAATCATGCAGGAAATACTTAAGCCTCCTGAGTCGGCCGTAGATCGAGTCTTGTTCCAGTAACCCCCATACTTGTTTTCGTGCTGCCACTTGTCCCTGCTGTAGGTAGGGTGCGGTTCAGTAAGTTTTCAACCCCTGTCTTAGCACACACCGTACAAAGAGGCCATGGTGGAAGATACCGGCTGCATCCGGTAGGCATCCCACCTGGTCCGGGGGCATGGGTGTTTCCAGTTGGGACCTAGAGGAGGGCACCCCTTAGAGCGCGCGATAGAAATTTGATCCCATGCCACGCGAGGTTGTAGCCTCCCCACTAAGAGTTTGGCTTAATAGGTGTCATGGGTGATTCCAGACACGAGTAAAGTTAAGCTGGTGTGTGTGCAAGTCAGGCGTGTTTCGACTAAAGTACCGTAGATGGAATTAGTTCTGATGGACTAAAGAAATTCGTTACTCGTGGGTAAAGAGTACACCCTCTGCAGAGATATTAAACCTATTCAAATAGCCGTGTCCATGGTTAAGGACTACAGTCTGGGATGGGTCAAGTGTCGGTCTTAGTGTCGGTCTTCGCAGGAGAAACTACTAAACCAGGACATTGATCATGACTTGTGACGTATGATGATTATGATTATTATTATTGTGGACTAACCATTTATGTTATGTGAATTATTGAGTATCCCTGGGACGGTTCTACCTCCTGGATATTCACTGTGATTATTCTTATATAAGCCCTTTATGTGGTGTCGCTCAGACGCCCGACTGTGGCATGCTTGTCATTTCACTTAGTTATAAGCCCTTTATGTGGTGTCGCTCAGACGCCCGACTGTGGCATGCTTGTCAATTCATCTACTTATAAGCCCTTTATGTGGTGTCGCTCAGACGCCCGACCGTGGCATGCTTGTCATGTCATTTACTTATAAGCCCTTTATGTGGTGTCGCTTAGACGCCCGACTGAGGCATACTTTATATTGTTATCCTTTCGAGGCGTCGCTTCAGACACCCGATCGGTGCATTCCATTTCTACTCGCTGGTTGCATATTCATATTTGACATAATTGACCTGCTGCATGCATCATAAGTTCCATTTATGACTGACGAAGTGATCATAGGACTTTTGAAAACATGATTATCAGTGGCTATATTATACCTGTGTTCTTAATGTTTGCGAGTACGTTCAAAGTACTCACTGGCTTGTCCCTGGCTATTGTCTTGGCCAGATTTCTTGCATGAAGAGGAGCCTTGCGATGACAGCCCCGAAACCCATGCAATTGAGATAGCAGCCTCGCGAAGATAGGAGTTATCCTGGTCAGCTGTTCCTGTGGGAAATGGAGTCCCATAGACGCTGGTGACCCACAAACCGCTTCCTCCTTCAGCCACTAGAAAACCAATTGTTGTACTCATAGGCCAGAATGGTCTTGTATTACATATGATGTACTTTGCTTGGAATTTCTGTATCAAGTTGGTGCCTCATCAGCTAACAGTAATCTTGGGGCTGACGAGCACAAGGGCCATTTTCTGGGAAATTATATCCCGAAAAACCGGTCCCGACAGTTACAAGGAAGGAGATCTACATATCCGTACTGCCAAGCTTGCCTTCCACGCCAAGGAAAGCCCCATCCGGACACGGGACGAAGTCTTCAATCTTGTATCTTCATAGTCCAACAGTCCGGCCAAAGGTTATAGTCCGGCTGTCCGGATACCCCCTAATCCAAGACTCCCTCACCCCCCATAGCATTTCAAGACACCGGGGCCGGCTATGCCCCTCAAGCTTCTAAGCAGGACTGACACCTTCTTTAGCCCGGCTGCCGGATGGCGGCGGACCTAGAGGACGGCCGCGAGCTGGGCCGCCTCCTAGCAGGAGGCCTCCAGGGAGGCCGACACCTAGTAGGCGGCTCCAGGCGCCCTTAAAGTTTGCACCCTGATAACGACGACGAGATAGGCCGTGGCTACAGCACGGCTTGCCACCCCCGAATCCTGGGGCGGGCGTGGCGACAGCACGGCTTGCCACGCCCGAATCCTGGGGCGGGCGTGGCTACAGAGCGACGTACCAGGCAGCCATCCCTGGTCCGGCGTGGCACTGTTGCCACGATGACCGTGACATCAGCCAGGGCAGAGCAGCCATGCCCCCACGACAGGCTGTCGGTATGGCCCGCAGGTGGTGGGCCCACCCTGGCAGTAAGATACCAAAAGACGGCGTGCCCCGCCAGTCGGCATAGGGGGTGCCGGCTCCCAGCAGCCGGCCCCCTCCCTGCCTAGGAGATCGTGCGCCATTATCCAGAAGAGACGGGGAATGGCTATAGTGAAACGCCCGCCAGGAGGCGGACTATAGCCACGCCTTCCTCGACGAAGAGAGCATCATTAGAAGCACGGCTACAGTGATGAGTAGCCGGCAAGACCCGTGAGCGACGGGTGAGGGAGTCCTGGATTAGGGGGTATCTGGACAGCCGGACTATAACCTTTGGCTGGACTGTTGGACTATGAAGATACAAGATTGAAGACTTCGTCCCGTGTCCGGATGGGACTTTCCTTGGCGTGGAAGGCAAGCTTGGCAGTATGGATATTTAGATCTCCTCCCTTGTAACCGACTTTTTGTAACCCTAGCTCCCTCCGGTGTCTATATAAACCGGAGGGTTTAGTCCATAGGACACAACAACAACAATCATACCATGGGCTAGCTTCTAGGGTTTAGCCTCTCTGATCCCGTGGTAGATCCACTCTTGTACTACCCATATCATCAATATTAATCAAGCAGGAGTAGGGTTTTATCTCCATCGAGAGGGCCCAAACCTGGGTAAAAACATCGTGTCCCTTGTCTCATGTTACCATCCGCCTAGACGCACAGTTTGGGACCCCCTACCCGAGATCCGCCGGTTTTGACACCGACGTTGGTGCTTTCATTGAGAGTTCCTCTGTGCCGTCACCATAAGGAAGGATGTCTCGTCTCATCTTTAAAGATGCTACTACCGCTGAAGGAGCTTTGGTTGTCAGCCAAACTCTCCGGCTAGGTAGTTTCATCATGACCGCCTATTCGGCTGCTGCGCCGACGATGACTTCTCGGGTCATCGAAAACAGTCTCCACGTCTACTCGGAACTCGCCGAGCAGTTGGATCCAATGGAGCTCTCTTCCCTAAACGAGATCTTGGATCTCATCGCCGCCTTGGGAGTCGCTACGGACTATGATCAGATGGGGCTTAAACCCGATCAGAGAGAAATTAACTCTCCCCCGGCCACCCATCACGTTGCAGTGGTGGAGCAACAATGCGACGACCTTTCCTCTATCTTGAGGACTAGATATGTCCAGATTCCTGAGCCCTCCGAGCCGGATACCTGTTTACGGGAGGACACCACCCAAGCCCTGAACCTAGAGTCAGGCAGCGGGCCAGACTTATCGGGCAACATCCCAGAACCCGAACTTCCAAGATGGGAAATTCCTCGGCCCCAGGGTCTCAGATCGGGTGAGGTTTCGGATTCAATTCCACCCACCCACCCAAACATAAGTGATCTTTCCCACATCAAGCAAGAGCCCCAAGAAACAGTACATCATTATTGTGCCAGATTCCTCCTTGTAATGAACAAGGTTAAGGACTGTCATGAGGAAGATGCAATCTCATTCTTCTGCAATAATTGCATGGACAAGGGTATCCTTAACGCCATAAGTCACCATGAAATTACACGCTTTGCCGACTTGGCGTCCATAGTACAAAAGTACTGTGCGATGGAAGTGCCTGGAAAACCGAAATAAAATTTTGGGACAATCCGGCCATGAATATGAACCCAGTCCAGAATAAAAGGGTGCATTATCACAAGACACTCGGGTTAACTACCAAAAAGAAAAAAACCCCTACAGGGCACGGAACCATACTGGAGGGATGGCTCAATGGACCCTGCAAAATTCATAGTACAGAGGGCGCCGCACCAACACATAGCCTTAGATCATGTTGGATACTGCAGCAGGTAGCCAAAAGTGGCGAGGATCTTCTCATCCCAGAAGCCACAGAAAACCATCCCAGGGATAACAATACGGTATTAACAGTCTTTGAGACCTTCGCATCAAATAATAGGCGAAAGCGAACACTCCGCAGCCTTGCTGAAATCCACCACGTGGCAACAATAAATCCATAGAGTGACACGGCTATTACTTTCAATGCCAGTGACGAGCCTAAATTTCGAATAGCTAGAGCACCAGCCGCATTGGTCCTCAGTTCTATTGTGGACGGCTTTCGACTCACCAAGGTGCTCATGGACGACGACAGTGGATTAAACCTCATCTATGAGGAAACCCTTCAAAAAATTGGAAATAGACTAGAACCGCATTGAGCGAAGCAGCACAACCTTTCGAGGAATAATCCCCAGTCAGGAAGCGCGCTGTACAGGCAAAATCACACTAGATGTGGTGTTCGGCACGCCGGAGAACTATAGGTCCGAAGAGATTACGTTCCAAGTGGCTCCGTTCAGTAGTGGATACCACGCCCTTCTAGGGCGGGAGGCGTTTATGATCTTCCAAGCCATACCCCATTACGGGTACATGAAGCTCAAAATGCCTAGGCGCAACGGAATCATCACTCTCGCTAGTCATCCGGACACAGCACTCCGCGTCGAAAACAAGACAGCCGCACTGGCCGAGGAACTGACTGCGCTGCGCTCCACGGTGGATAGGGACGATATGATACTCGATAAGAGACCCAAGTCCACCTCCTTTAAACGAGCAGATGAAATTGTCAAATTCCAAGTCCATCCAACGGACCCTACAAAAATATCCTCCATCGGGGCACAGTTAAACCCCGCTGTAGACGCCGCACTACGAGAGTTCCTGTGTGAAAACTGGGACATTTTTGTCTGGCATCCTTCAGATATGCCAGGAATCCCACGCAGGCTGGCCAAGCATAGCCTCAATATTCTAAAGGGATTCAATCCTGTCAAGCAGGCTCTTCGGCGTTTCTCCGAACCTAAGAGACAAGCTATGGGAGAGGAACTAGCCAAGTTATTGGAGGCCGGATTCATTAGAGAAATAAAACACCCGGACTGGCTAGCAAACCTGGTGATGGTACCAAAGAAGGATAAATCCTGGCGCCTGTGCGTCGATTTCAAAGACCTCAACAAGGTTGCCCAAAGGATCCCTTCCCCCTCCCCCGCATCGATCAAATTATCGATGCTACCGCGGGACATGACTCATTGTGTTTCCTCGACGCATACTCCGGCTACCACCAAATTAAGATGGCGGGGCCTAACCAAGCCGCAACGGCATTCATCACACCATACGGCCCCTTCTGCTTCAACACAATGCCTTCTTGGCTCAAAAACGCTGGCGCAACATATCAGCGCATGATTCAGACATGTGTGGCGAACCAGATCGGCAAAACAGTGGAGGCATACGTAGATGATGTGGTTGTCAAAACCAAACACATCGACTCTCTAATAGATGACTTGAGGCTCACATTCTACAACCTCCGAACATACGACATCAAGCTCAACCCGGAAAAATGCGTTTTCGGTGTACCAGCCGGAAAGCTCCTAGGCTTCTTTGTATCCAGCAGAGGAATTGAAGCAAATCCGACCAAGATCCGAGCTCTATCACAGTTGGATATCCCAAAGGGCCTAAAAAAATCCAGAAATTAACCGAATGCGTGGCAGCTCTAAGCCGCTTTATCTCCCGCCTGGGAGAAAAGGCATTACCCCTTTATCGCCTCCTACGGCGCACCGAACACTTCGAGTGGATGGATGCCGCCACAGCCAGATTGGAAGAAATAAAAGCCATACTAGCAACCAACCCAATCCTGGCAGCGCCAAACATTGGCGAACCTATGCTGTTACACATTGCGGCAACCCATCAAGTTGTGAGCGCAGTGCTCGTCGTCGAACGAGAAACAGACGGACATAAATTCCCCCTACAAAAGCCGGTCTATTACGTATCCACTATCCTTACTCCATGCAAATCACGGTATCCGCATTATCAAAAGATAGCATACGCGGTATTCATGGCATCCAGGAAACTGCGACACTACTTTCAAGAGTGTTCAATAACAGTAGCCACGGAAGTACCACTTAATGATATTATAAACAACCGCGATGCCATGGGCCGGATTGCCAAATGGGCCATTGAGCTCCTCCCGTTCGACATAACTTACAAACCGCGGCGAGCCATTAAGTCGCAAGTATTGGCCGACTTCGTCGCCGAATGGACAGAAGTCGAACTCCCTAAAGAGTACGACGCATATTCTAACTGGATCATGCACTTCGACGGCTCCAAAATGCTGGCTGGTCTGGGGGCTGGCGTCGTTCTGACGTCCCCAACTGGAGATACAGTTCAATACGTACTCCAGATAATGTATACAGACTCCAACAACGCAGCCGAATACGAGGCCCTTTTACATGGTCTCCGGATGGCAGTATCCATGGGCATCCAACGCCTGGAGGTGTGGGGGGATTCGAACCTTGCAATATCCCAAATAAATGGAGACTTTGATGCCAAGGATCCGAAAATGGTGGCCTATCACAACGTCGTCCTCAAAATGTCAGCTCAGTTCGAGGGGCTAGAATTCCACCATGTGGCTTGGGAAAATAATCAGGCGGCAGAAGTCCTCGCACGCATCAGCGCAAAACGCGATGCGGTCCCCCCTAACATCTTTTTGGAGAGGCTGTTTAAGCCATCCGTGGTATGGGAAGGAGACACCGGTAACAATAGTCCGGAGCCGGCCACAACGCCCGATACTGAACGCTCTGACATAATTGGAGGCTCTGCCACCGAAATAACACCTTCAGCCCACGTAATGATGGCCATCATTGCCCCGTGGACAGAACCATTCCTGGCCTACTTAACTAGGCAGAATCTCCCCGAGGACCAAAATAAGGCACGCTGCATAGTGCGGTGATCTAAAGCCTATAGGGTCCATGAGTGAGATCTTTATAAGAAAAGCACCACCGGAGTCCTTCCAAGGTGCATCTCCGAAGAGGAAGGGCGGAAGCTTCTGGCAGAAATTCATGCCGGACTTGGCGGCCACCATGCCGCAGCCCGGGCCCTTGTAAGAAAGGACTTTCGTACAGGCTTTTACTGGCCTACGGCCCGGGCAGACGCACAGGACTTGGTCCAACGTTGCGTTGGTTGTCAGCTCTTTGCAAATCAAAGCCATATGCTGAAGGAAATATGCCCTAGAGGCAATAATAAAGTTATTATTTATTTCCTTATATCATGATAAAGGTTTATTATTCATGCTAGAATTGTATTAACCGGAAACATAATACATGTGTGAATACATAGACAAACAGAGTGTCACTAGTATGCCTCTACTAGACTAGCTCGTTAATCAAAGATGGTTATGTTTCCTAACCATGAACAAAGAGTTGTTGTTTGATTAACGAGGTCACATCATTAGTTGAATGATCTGATTGACATGACCCATTATATTAGCTCAGCACCCGATCGTTTAGTATGTTGCTATTGCTTTATCCATGACTTATACATGTTCCTATGACTATGAGATTATGCAACTCCCATTTGCCGGAGGAACACTTTGGGTACTACCAAACGTCACAACGTAACTGGGTGATTATAAAGGAGTACTACAGGTGTCTCCAATGGTAAATGTTGGGTTGGCGTATTTTGAGATTAGGATTTGTCACTCCGATCGTCGGAGAGGTATCTCTGGGCCCTCTCGGTAATGCACATCACTTAAGCCTTGCAAGCATTGCAACTAATGAGTTAGTTGCGGGATGATGTATTACGGAACGAGTAAAGAGACTTGCCGGTAACGAGATTGAACTAAGTATTGGATACTGACGATCGAATCTCGGGCAAGTAACATACCGATGACAAAGGGAACAACGTATGTTGTTATGCGGTCTGACCGATAAAGATCTTCGTAGAATATGTAGGAGCCAATATGGGCATCCAGGTCCCGCTATTGGTTATTGACCGGAGATGTGTCTCGGTCATGTCTACATTGTTCTCGAACCGTAGGGTCCGCACGCTTAACGTTACGATGATAGTTATTATGAGTTTATGCATTTTGATGTACCGAAGGTTGTTCAGAGTCCCGGATGTGATCACGGACATGACGAGGAGTCTCGAAATGGTCGAGACGTAAAGATTGATATATTGGAAGCCTATGTTTGGACATCGGAAGTGTTCCGGGTGAAATCGGGATTTTACCAGAATACCGGGAGGGTTACCGGAACCCCCCGGGAGCCAAATGGGCCAACATGGGCCTTGGTGGAAAGGTGAAAGGGCTGTCCTCATGGGCTGCGCGCCTCCCCCTTCCCCTAGTCCTATTAGGACTAGGGAAGGTGGCCGGCCAGCCCCTCTCTCTTTCCCCACTTGGGGAGTCCTATTAGGAATAGGATTGGAGGGGAGTCCTACTCCCAGCGGGAGTAGGACTCCTCCTATGGCTGCCGCACCCCTCCCCCTTTGCCCCTTTATATACGGGGGCAGGGGGCACCTCTAGACACACAATTGATCATTGAGATCTTTCCTTAGCCGTGTGCGGTGCCCCCTGCCACCAAATTCCACCTCGGTCATATTGTCGCAGTGCTTAGGCGAAGCCCTGCGTCAGTAGTACATCAAGATCGTCACCACGCCGTCGTGCTGACGGAACTCTTCCTCGACGCTTTCCAGGATCGGAGCCCGAGGATCATCATCGAGCTGAACGTGTGCTAAGAACTCGGAGGTGCCGGAGTAACGGTGCTTGGATCGGTCGGACCGGGAAGAAGACGTACTACTACTTCCTCTATGTTGTGTCAAACGCTTCCGTTGCGATCTACAAGGGTACGTAGATCATACTCTCCCCTCGTTGCTATGCATCACCATGATCTTGCGTGTGCGTAGGAATTTTTTTGAAATTACTACGTTCCCCAACAGTGGTATCAGAGCCTGGTTTTATGGTTTGATGTTATTTGCACGAGTAGAACACAAGTGAGTTGTGGGCGATATAAGTCATACTGCCTACCAGCATGTCATACTTTGGTTCGGCGGTATTGTTGGACGAGACGATCCGGACCAACCTTACGCGTACTCTTACGCGAGACCGGTTCCCTCGACGTGCTTTGCACATAGATGGCTTGCGGAAGACTGTCTCTCCAACTTTAGTTGAACCGAGTGTGGCTACGCCCGGTCCTTGAGAAGGTTAAAACGGAGTCTATTTGACAAACTATCGTTGTGGTTTTGATGCGTAGGTAAGATGAGTTCTTGCTTAAGCCCGTAGCAGCCACGTAAAACTTGCAACAACAAAGTAGAGGACGTTTAACTTGTTTTTGCAGGGCATGTTGTGATGTGATATGGCCAAGACATGATGCTAAATTATTGTATGAGATGATCATGTTTTGTAACCGAGTTATCGGCAACTGGCAGGAGCCATATGGTTGTCGCTTTATTGTATGCAATGCAATCGCGATGTAATGCTTTACTTTATTACTAAGCGGTAGTGATAGTCGTGGAAGCATAAGATTGGCGAGACGACAACGATGCTACGATGGAGATCAAGGTGTCGCGCCGGTGACGATGGTGATCATGACGGTGCTTCGAAGATGGAGATCACAAGCACAAGATGATGATGGCCATATCATATCACTTATATTGATTGCATGTGATGTTTATCTTTTATGCATCTTATCTTGCTTTGATTGACGGTAGCATTATAAGATGATCTCTCACTAAATTATCAAGAAGTGTTCTCCCTGAGTATGCACCGTTGCAAAAGTTCTTCGTGCTGAGACACCACGTGATGATCGGGTGTGATAGGCTCTACGTTCAAATACAACGGGTGCAAAACAGTTGCACACGCGGAATACTCAGGTTATACTTGATGAGCTATGCATATAAGATATGACCTCGGAACACGGAGACCGAAAGGTCGAGCGTGAATCATATAGTAGATATGATCAACATAAAGATGTTCACCATTGAAAACTACTCCATATCACGTGATGATCGGTTATGGTTTAGTTGATTTGGATCACGTGATCACTTAGAGGATTAGAGGGATGTCTATCTAAGTGGGAGTTCTTAATTAATTTGATTAACTGAACATAAACTTATCATGAACTTAGTACCTGCTAGTATCTTGCTTGTTTATGTTGATTGTAGATAGATGGCTCGTGCTGTTGTTCCGTTAAATTTTAATGCGTTCCTTGAGAAAGCAAAGTTGAAAGATGACGGTAGCAATTACACGGACTGGGTCCGTAACTTGAGGATTATCCTCATTGCTGCACAGAAGAATTACGTCCTGGAAGCACCGCTAGGTGCCAGGCCTGCTGCTAGAGCAACACCAGAAGTTATGAACGTCTGGCAGAGCAAAGCTGATGACTACTCGATAGTTCAGTGTGCCATGCTTTACGGCTTAGAACCGGGACTTCAACGACGTTTTGAACGTCATGGAGCATATGAGATGTTCCAGGAGTTGAAGTTAATATTTCAAGCAAATGCCCGGATTGAGAGATATGAAGTCTCCAATAAGTTCTATAGCTGCAAGATGGAGGAGAACAGTTCTGTCAGTGAGCATATACTCAAAATGTCTGGGTATAATAATCACTTGATTCAATTGGGAGTTACTCTTCCAGATGATTGCGTCATTGACAGAATTCTCCAATCACTACCACCAAGCTACAAGAGCTTCGTGATGAACTATAATATGCAAGGGATGAACAAGACTATTCCCGAGCTCTTCGCAATGCTAAAAGCTGCGGAGGTAGAAATCAAGAAGGAGCATCAAGTGTTGATGGTTAACAAAACCACTAGTTTCAAGAAAAAGGGAAAAGGGAAGAAAAAGGGGAACTTCAATAAGAACGGCAAGCGAGTTGCTGCTCAAGAGAAGAAACCCAAGTCTGGACCTAAGCCTGAAACTGAGTGCTTCTACTGCAAGCAGACTGGTCACTGGAAGCGGAACTGCCCCAAGTATTTGGCGGATAAGAAGGATGGCAAGGTGAACAAAGGTATATGTGATATACATGTTATTGATGTGTACCTTACTAATGCTCGCAGTAGCACCTGGGTATTTGATACTGGTTCTGTTGCTAACATTTGCAACTCGAAACAGGGACTACAGAATAAGCGGACACTAGCAAAGGACGAGGTGACGATGCGCGTGGGAAACGGTTCCAAAGTCGATGTGATCGCGGTCGGCACAGTACCTCTACATCTACCTTCGGGATTAATATTAGACCTAAATAATTGTTATTTGGTGCCAGCGTTGAGCATGAACATTATATCTGGATCTTGTTTAATGCGAGACGGTTATTCATTTAAATCAGAGAATAATGGTTGTTCTATTTATATGAGTAATATCTTTTATGGTCATGCACCTTTGAAGAGTGGTCTATTTTTGATGAATCTCGATAGTAGTGATACACATATTGATAATGTTGAAGCCAAAAGATGCAGAGTTGATAATGAAAGTGCAACTTATTTGTGGCACTGTCGTTTAGGTCATATCGGTGTAAAGCGCATGAAGAAACTCCATACTGATGGACTTTTGGAACCACTTGATTATGAATCACTTGGTACTTGCGAACCGTGCCTCTTGGGCAAGATGACTAAAACACCGTTCTCCGGTACTATGGAGAGAGCAATAGATTTGTTGGAAATCATACATACCGATGTATGTGGACCGATGAATATTGAGGCTCGTGGTGGATATCGTTATTTTCTCACCTTCACAGATGACTTAAGCAGATTTGGGTATATCTACTTAATGAAACACAAGTCTGAAACATTTGAAAAGTTCAAAGAATTTCAGAGTGAAGTTGAAAATCATCGTAACAAGAAAATAAAGTTTCTACGATCTGATCGTGGAGAAGAATATTTGAGTTACGAATTTGGTGTACATTTGAAAAATTGTGGAATAGTTTCGCAACTCACGCCACCCGGAACACCACAGCGTAATGGTGTGTCCGAATGTCATAATCGTACTTTACTAGATATGGTGCTATCTATGATGTCTCTTACTGATTTACCGCTATCGTTTTGGGGATACGCTCTAGAGACAGCCGCATTCACGTTAAATAGGGCACCATCTAAATCCGTTGAGACGACGCCTTATGAACTATGGTTTGGCAAGAAACCAAAGTTGTCGTTTCTTAAAGTTTGGGGCTGCGATGCTTATGTGAAAAAGCTTCAACCTGATAAGCTCGAACCCAAATCGGAGAAATGTGTCTTCATAGGATATCCAAAGGAAACTGTTGGATACACCTTCTATCACAGATCCGAAGGCAAGACTTTTGTTGCTAAGTTCGGAAACTTTCTAGAGAAGGAGTTTCTTTCGAAAGAAGTGAGTGGGAGGAAAGTAGAACTTGACGAGGTAACTGTACCTACTCCTTTATTGAGAAGTAGTACATCACAGAAAACTGTTTCTGCGACACCTACACCAATAAGTGAGGAAGCTAATGATGATGATCATGAAACTTTAGATCAAGATACTACTGAACCTCGTAGATCAACCAGAGTGAGATCCGCACCAGAGTGGTACGATAATCCTGTTCTGGAGGTCATGATATTAGATCATGATGAACCTACGAACTATGAAGAAGCGATGGTGAGCCCAGATTCCGCAAAGTGGCTTGAAGCCATGAAATCTGAGATGGGATCCATGTATGAGAACAAAGTATGGACTTTGGTTGACTTGCCCGATGATCGGCAAGCAATTGAGAACAAATGGATCTTTAAGAAGAAGACTGACGCTGATTGTAATGTTACTGTCTACAAAGCTCGACTTGTCGCAAAAGGTTTTCGACAAGTTCAAGGGATTGACTACGATGAGACTTTCTCACCCGTAGCGATGCTTAAGTCTGTCCGAATCATGTTAGCAATTGCCGCATTTTATGATTATGAAATTTGGCAGATGGATGTCAAAACTGCATTCCTGAATGGATTTCTGGAAGAAGAGTTGTATATGATGCAACCGGAAGGTTTTGTCGATCCAAAGGGAGCTAACAAAGTGTGCAAGCTCCAGCGATCCATTTATGGACTGGTGCAAGCCTCTCAGAGTTGGAATAAACGCTTTGATAGTGTGATCAAAGCATTTGGTTTTATACAGACTTTCGGAGAAGCCTGTATTTACAAGAAAGTGAGTGGGAGCTCTGTAGCATTTCTAATATTATATGTGGATGACATATTACTGATTGGAAATGATATAGAATTTCTGGATAGCATAAAGGGATACTTGAATAAAAGTTTTTCAATGAAAGACCTCGGAGAAGCTGCTTACATATTAGGCATAAAGATCTATAGAGATAGATCAAGACGCTTAATTGGACTTTCACAAAGCACATACCTTGACAAGATTTTGAAGAATTTCAAAATGGATCAAGCAAAGAAAGGGTTCTTGCCTATGTTACAAGGTGTGAGATTGAGTAAGACTCAAAGCCCGATCACTGCAGAAGATAGAGAGAAAATGAAAGATGTTCCCTATGCTTCAGCCATAGGCTCTATCATGTATGCAATGCTGTGTACCAGACCTGATGTGTGCCTTGCTATAAGTTTAGCAGGGAGGTACCAAAGTAATCCAGGAGTGGATCACTGGACAGCGGTCAAGAACATCCTGAAATACCTGAAAAGGACTAAGGATATGTTTCTCATATATGGAGGTGACAAAGAGCTCACCGTAAGAGGTTACGTTGATGCAAGCTTTGACACTGATCCGGACGATTCTAAATCGCAAAACGGATACGTGTTTACATTAAATGGTGGAGCTGTCAGTTGGTGCAGTTCTAAACAAAGCGTCGTAGCGGGATCTACATGTGAAGCGGAGTACATAGCTGCTTCGGAAGCAGCAAACGAAGGAGTCTGGATGAAGAAGTTCATATCCGATCTAGGTGTCATACCTAGTGCATCGGGTCCAGTGAAAATCTTTTGTGACAATACTGGTGCAATTGCCTTGGCAAAGGAATCCAGATTTCACAAAAGGACCAAACACATCAAGAGACGCTTCAAATCCATCCGGGATCTAGTCCAGGTGGGAGACATAGAGATTTGGAAAATACATACGGATCTGAATGTTGCAGACCCGTTGACTAAGCCTCTTCCACGAGCAAAACATGATCAGCACCAAGACTAAATGGGTGTTAGGATCATTACAGTGTAATCTAGATTATTGACTCTAGTGCAAGTGGGAGACTGAAGGAAATATGCCCTAGAGGCAATAATAAAGTTATTATTTATTTCCTTATATCATGATAAAGGTTTATTATTCATGCTAGAATTGTATTAACCGGAAACATAATACATGTGTGAATACATAGACAAACAGAGTGTCACTAGTATGCCTCTACTAGACTAGCTCGTTAATCAAAGATGGTTATGTTTCCTAACCATGAACAAAGAGTTGTTGTTTGATTAACGAGGTCACATCATTAGTTGAATGATCTGATTGACATGACCCATTATATTAGCTCAGCACCCGATCGTTTAGTATGTTGCTATTGCTTTATCCATGACTTATACATGTTCCTATGACTATGAGATTATGCAACTCCCATTTGCCGGAGGAACACTTTGGGTACTACCAAACGTCACAACGTAACTGGGTGATTATAAAGGAGTACTACAGGTGTCTCCAATGGTAAATGTTGGGTTGGCGTATTTTGAGATTAGGATTTGTCACTCCGATCGTCGGAGAGGTATCTCTGGGCCCTCTCGGTAATGCACATCACTTAAGCCTTGCAAGCATTGCAACTAATGAGTTAGTTGTGGGATGATGTATTACGGAACGAGTAAAGAGATTTGCCGGTAACGAGATTGAACTAAGTATTGGATACTGACGATCGAATCTTGGGCAAGTAACATACCGATGACAAAGGGAACAACGTATGTTGTTATGCGGTCTGACCGATAAAGATCTTCGTAGAATATGTAGGAGCCAATATGGGCATCCAGGTCCCGCTATTGGTTATTGACCGGAGATGTGTCTCGGTCATGTCTACATTGTTCTCGAACCGTAGGGTCCGCACGCTTAACGTTACGATGATAGTTATTATGAGTTTATGCATTTTGATGTACCGAAGGTTGTTCGGAGTCCCGGATGTGATCACGGACATGACGAGGAGTCTCGAAATGGTCGAGACGTAAAGATTGATATATTGGAAGCCTATGTTTGGACATCGGAAGTGTTCCGGGTGAAATCGGGATTTTACCAGAATACCGGGAGGGTTACCGGAACCCCCCGGGAGCCAAATGGGCCAACATGGGCCTTGGTGGAAAGGTGAAAGGGCTGCCCTCATGGGCTGCGCGCCTCCCCCCCTTCCCCTAGTCCTATTAGGACTAGGGAAGGTGGCCGGCCAGCCCCTCTCTCTTTCCCCACTTGGGGAGTCCTATTAGGAATAGGATTGGAGGGGAGTCCTACTCCCAGCGGGAGTAGGACTCCTCCTATGGCTGCCGCACCCCTCCCCCTTTGCCCCTTTATATACGGGGGCAGGGGGCACCTCTAGACACACAATTGATCATTGAGATCTTTCCTTATCCGTGTGCGGTGCCCCCTGCCACCAAATTCCACCTCGGTCATATTGTCGCAGTGCTTAGGCGAAGCCCTGCGTCAGTAGTACATCAAGATCGTCACCACGCCGTCGTGCTGACGGAACTCTTCCTCGATGCTTTGCTGGATCAGAGCCCGAGGATCATCATCAAGCAGAACGTGTGCTAAGAACTCGGAGGTGCCGGAGTAACGGTGCTTGGATCGGTCGGACCGGGAAGAAGACGTACGACTACTTCCTCTACGTTGTGTCAAACGCTTCCGTTGCGATCTACAAGGGTACATAGATCATACTCTCCCCTCGTTGCTATGCATCACCATGATCTTGCGTGTGCGTAGGAATTTTTTTGAAATTACTACGTTCCCCAACATATGCCACCCACCACCCTCCACACAATCCACATTACCTGGCCCTTTGCGGTCTGGGGACTTGACATGGTTGGACCTCTTAAAGGAGGAACGCACAAGAAAAAATACTTGCTGGTCATGGTGGATAAATTCACCAAATGGATAGAAGCCAAACCTGTTAAAACGGCCTAATCCGGACCAGTGATAGACTTCATATCCGGGGTTGTACACCATTATGGCATCCCCCACAGCATCATCACTGATAACGGCACGAACTTCACTGCCGACGAGGTAAAACTCTGGTGAAAAAACATGGGCATTAAGCTCGATTATGCTTCCGTCTATTACCCACAAACTAACGGCCAAGTCGAGCGAGCAAATGGTCTTATCATGAGCGGCATCAAACCCAGATTAGTGCAGTCCCTAAAGGAATCTAACACGCACTGGGTAGAGGAGCTCGACTCCGTACTCTGGGGTCTGCGGACCACGCCGAATCGTACTACCGGATACACACACTTTTTTATGTTGTACGACGCAGAGGTGGTTCTGCCCTGCGACATATTTCATGACTCACCTCGAGTGCGCATGTACGAAGAAAGAGAAGCCGAGCTTGATCGGCAGGACAATCTAGACACCCTGGAGGAGGAGCGCGACGTGGCAAAAGCCCGTTCCGCATTCTATCAGCAACAGGCTCGAAGATACCAAAGCAGAGAAGTACGGGCCAAAACTTATAATGTTGGTGAACTAGTTCTACGCCTGCCGGAGAAGAAAAAGACCAAACTCGAGCCCAAATGGGAGGGTCCATTCATGATTGACCAAGTTCTGACCGGCAGAGCGTACCGTCTGCGGGATGCATCTGATAATCGACTTGAGCCGAACCCATGGAACGCAGCAAGGCTCCGAACATTCTATGCCTAGCGCCGGACTCTGTGTTCGTCTCCTTCCACTGTCTACTTTTTATATACATTATTTGTCCTTTATTTCTCTCCTTCTTCTTTTATTTTTCCCGACGCCTTCAAAGGCTAACTTGTGCGTTGCCTGCACACCATTGCCGCGCTAGCCGTGCTAATTATACCCGGGGGCTTCTTTCACAGAAGCTTACTTATTTATCTGGGCTTCATGCCCAACACATGTGCCATCCTTCCGCATGTACCTTTTCTTCACCATTATATGCATCGATATGACTTAAGTTTTGGCCAAGCTGGGTTGCCTGGCTCTTGTATTTATGCCCTACGTTCCTGTTAATTTGGCTAGGGCATAAGGGGAACACCTCTGCGATTGTTACTGCCGCGTCAGCCGGATGTGTACCTGAGACTAGGTGAAGCCAAAAGCTAGCGTTCTTAAGGGAATATTCAGTCGGTGAACAAAAGTTGATTTTTTTATTTCCATATCTGCCCCCAGATGTTTTTTGTCTATGACTCTTTTCGCAGTCCGGACATGCACTTTAGTGCATGCATGCCCAGGGAAAGGAACCCCTAACGGAACTATTCTCCCTGGAAGATGTTTCTTACTAACCATGTAATATAACATAACTAGTTGGGCACTTGTCTGTTCAAGCACTAATGACCCCTACGCCTGGTTTCCACGCATGCGCCGGTTCTTACATAACCGAGAGGGTATTCGGAAACACTCCGGACTATCGGGTCCAGAGGTTGAAGCGAAAAGGTCCGCCATGACAAATGATCTACAATCCGGCTAGAAGGCATTATACATGTCACGTCAATTACATAGTCACTTTGACTGAATAAATTCTTCTTCTATACCATCCAACAGGCTGTCTAGCCTACAATCTTGTTGGGAATACTTTGTGGCCAATTCTCATTGCCCGTACACTAGGCTAACAAGGATCTCTTTCCCATCGGGCCCCACAGGTCCAACCTCGGCCATGTGGTTTGGGTCAGCCTTCGTATATCGTGTCTTCACCATGGCCCAGGCTTCCCTGGCACCTTGACGGTAGGCCAATATCTTCCATAATCGGAAGCGCCGTCGCGCTTCCTTCAGCTTCTCCGCAAGCTCTCCAAGGCCTTTGGGCACAGAGACGGAAGGCCATAAGGCATGGGCAATGCCTTGCATCACCTGCCGAGCTCGTTCGTGCAATTGTGGGAGCTCGAGGAGAAGATCACCCACAGACCCAGGCATTTCCTCCGCGGGATGACCTGTTAGCATACATACAGACATAACTCTGTTAGTCAACTTCTTTGCCAAACTCTTCTTAAAAGTTCGTTCAAGCACTTACTGAAAATGCCACGTCGAAGCCGCTGATTCTCCTTCACGGAGTCTGATAGTTGGGCACGAACATCCTGTAGTTCCACGCTCAGCTGGGTGTTGGCATCCTGGAGAATATTCTTCCCCTGCCTAACCCTCGTAAGCACGCTCTCGCCAGCCTTTAGCCAGCGTAGGAGATATTGCACATCCGGATTTCCTCCAGCGTCATCTACAGTCTTATTGTCAGATTTGCATATATGCCGCACTCTACATGATACCTATCATTTGAAACATGTATTACCAGAGGGGGTCTTCTTGGACTCCTCTTTGGCAGCTAGTGCGGCCCGAAGTTGGGCTTTGCACTCTTCAAGCTCATGGGACAATTGGGTATTCTTTTCCGTAAGAACCTGCATAACAAATGATCCTTAAATCAGTTATTCTAATTGTTACAAGTCTCAGGGGCAACTACTATATATAATCATTAAATTTCCTCACCCGTATATCCTTTACATACTGATCCGTGGCACTGGCTAGACCATTTTGAGAAGCACGGAGGTACGCGTCTCCTGAGTTGAAGGCATCAAATGCCTCTTGGGAGAAACAAGCGTCACGGAGAACGGCTCAGCGACGCATGTGGTTCATGGTGCTCTCCACCTCGAAATTTGTGGCGGACATTTTATCCGCATCCTCTGTCGGAGGAGCCTCCGGCGTGCGCCCCGTGTTCACTTCCGCTTCCATGTTCGGCCCTGGAGCCCGACTGGTTGAGGCGTGATTAGCGACCTCTCCGGATATAGTCCGGCGAGCGTTCTTCTTCCTATAAAACAAGGGTGTTATTATGTCTTTAAAGACGATACCATGGAATAAGGTGGCACATCATACCTCTGCGTCGTCGTCTCAGTCTGGATCGCGTTCCTTTTTAGCCTGCACGGCTTCGGAGCCCCTTGTTGACTAGTCGCCGCGGGCTTAGCATGGCGTCCCAAGGGCCTTCCCTGTGAAACACCGTTTTGTATACGGTAAGCAAAGCTCGCAAGGACGAATCATTTTCAAAATGTTGGGACTTTTATCTCAGTCACCTGCGAAGCTGGGAGCAGCCCAGGGTAATCGGCTGTAATGGCCACCAAGGCATCGTCGCTGCTTAATTGGTAAAGCACCCTATCAATTAGCTCCACGGATATGTCCGGATCCTCTTTGAAGGCCGGGTCAAGGGACCGCTTAGGATCCTCTAGTTGTGGAGGTGGGCGGTTGATCTCCCCTACGGCCTTACGCAGCTCCTGCGTTGAATTCGCAAGGTAAAGTATTTAACTGTGGGAATATGGGACGGATGGACATAAAAAGTGTTGACTTACCCAGCTCGGAGGATTGTACATGGAAAATCCACCCTGTGGATTGACGCGGAGGAATTCCTCTTCCTCTCCCTTGTACAGATCGGACAAGATTTTTGCTAGAGCAGCGGTCGAGTCTGGCCCCTTGCGGCCACTGCGGGTGGCGTCATCCTCCCCGTTGAAATTCCACATGGGGTGGCCTCGATATTGAAGCGGCTGCACCCCCCGCATAATGTATATTGGCATGACTTCAATCATGGTCAGTCTTGATTGGGCCAATACCTTTATCCGGCTCATCAAGTAAAGAACGTCTCTGTCATCTTCCTACTGGGGGTTCCGTGGGCGCCAGCTCAGGCGCTTCTTCAAGGGAGCATTATCGAACTCGGGAAGGCCGATCCGAATAGGATACGGAAGAGGGACGTCTTCTATATAAAACCACTCTGAAGGCCAGTCTTCGGACGCCTTCTTTGGGTTCCGGATAGATATCCGGTCCCGGTGATGCGCCATACTTCGGCTCCACCCACTCGATATACTGACCCCCTCTGAGAATGGGGCACAAGGCAGAACAACTTCTTCCACAGTACGAAGTGAGCTTCGCAACCCAAGAACAGCTCGCAAAGGGCTACATAGCCCGCGATATGTAGCATGGAGGCAGGGGTAAGGTTGTGCAACCGGAGGCTGTAAAACTCCAGGAGCTCCCAGAGAAACGGATGGATCGGAAATCCGAGTCCCCTTATCAAATAAGCGACAAGGCATACCCGCTCTCCCTTAGAGGGGTTGGGAAAGCTCTCCGCTTGCTCTCCGCCATTGTAGGTGGCGAGCCCGGCTCGAACCGGGACCATATACGCTGGGGGGAGAAATCCATGGGTCTGAAGCTTCACTAGTTGGCTGTGCGGGACGGAACACCTCTCCCAATCTTCAGGCTTGGGGCTGGGGGAACGAGAGGAGGAGCTGCGCTGACCGGCCATGATGGAATGGATCTTTTCGGGTGCGCTCCGATGAATGCTCGCTAAGGGAGGATGGTGTTGTTTGGATCTGAATCCTCGTCTCTTTAATAGACAACTCATTTGCATAGCTAGGGGGGTAAATTTAAAAACACCCTAGCTCCTCACATTCACTTGACACGTGGAAGGTAGCCATTACTGGGCATGGAAGCCAAGGAGCGCAGCATTTACAAGAAGCAGGACACTATTTAACAGGTATTCGGAATTTGGAGAAGAAACCGCCTTGCAATGCCGAAGACAATCTGTGCGCCGGACTCATCGTCGTTGAAGCCTGGTTCGGGGGCTACTGAGGGAGTCCTGGATTAGGGGGTATCCGGACAGCCGGACTATAACCTTTGGCCAGACTGTTGGACTATCAAGATACACGATTGAAGACTTCGTCCCGTGTCCGGATGGGACTTTCCTTGGCGTGGAAAGCAAGCTTGGCAGTACGGATATGTAGATCTCCTCCCTTGTAACCGACTTTGTGTAACCCTAGCTCCCTCCGACGTCTATATAAACCGGAGGGTTTAGTCCGTAGGACACAACAACAACAATCATACCATAGGCTAGCTTCTAGGGTTTTGCCTCTCTGATCTCGTGGTAGATCCACTCTTGTACTACCCATATCATCAATATTAATCAAGCAGGAGTAGGGTTATACCTCCATCGAGAGGGCTCGAACCTGGGTAAAAACATCGTGTCCCTTGTCTCCTGTTACCATCCGCCTAGACGCATAGCTCGGGACCCCTACCCGAGATCCGCCGGTTTTGACACCGACAACGGGCGAGGCATGTCGGCCTCGTACAAGACAGTCAGCGGGACCCACCTGTCGGCGGGCCCCAGCTGCCGACGGAGAAGCCGGCCACTAGAGACATTGACGACATGGGCCTACTCCCAGTCAGATTACCATTGTACCCCTGTGTGGTAGGCCTATATAAACCCCCCAGGGCACCCATGTAAACGATTCAGATCCTCAGCAAACACGACCACCCATAGAGAGAGAGGAGAGCTAGTCTTGCCCTTCTTCCTCCTCGAGAACACACCTCAAGGAGAAGCTTGTAGCCACTTGTTGATATAGTGAGCATGCGGAGACCCTGCAGAGCAGGACTAGGGGTGTTATCTCCTAGGAGAGCCCCGAACCTGGGTAAATACCGTCGGCGTACGTGTCTACGCCTCATCCCTCTTCCTGGCACCGGCGACGTCTTACTATCCCCCACCATGATAAGCCACCCGGTGCCATATGTCGGACCAAAACCCCGACACATACACGCAAAAAGGGGGCGACACCACCATAGGGGCTGGTATGGGCGGCCGCCTCGGGTGGCTGAAAGTGTGCACCTAGTTTGAGTCGTCTAGGTTGGCCCAGGATAGTTTTGTTCATCCCAAAGCATGAGCAGGCAATGTAAAAAATGAAGAAAAATGTTTCAATTTGGATGGGCCAATAACATAAGTGCAAGGCAGGCCCTATAGCAAGCTCGCGGCCCAAACAAGCGCCTCCCATATCGATCGACAGCAGGAAAAATCCCAATTAGTTCGCTCCAGCCTCCAGCCTCCAGTCTGGTTTGCTCCTAACCTAGCCACGGCTGGACAGACCAACAAAGCACTTCCTTGCACCCTCATTGGAGGTCAGTCGCCGGGATTCAAGTGAACAGAAGGACAAGAAGACGAAGATCCAACCGTGGGTGTAGCCTATGTGGGAGGCAGTGGCGGCAGCACGGACATGGCATCGAGCTTGCGCAAACGGACAACCGCAGCTTGCAAGAGTAGCATGCACAACGAGCAGGTAAATCACATCCTTGATTATATCTAACTCAACTCTTTAATTTCTGGCCAATAGTTAAACCTGACGGTGTTGTAAAACTGCTTGTATGTAGGGAATCTATGAGAAAATGAAACCAATTTCTACTTATTTTATAACTGGCCCAATCAATACTGAACTGACTGAATCTAATGTATCTAATCAAGTTTCTGGTCCAAACATACAAGCTCATGTTGTTCTTGAGCCTGAAGTGTCTAATAAACAGACTGCTAATGAAGGATTTGATGCAAACATTTTACATGCTCCTGGTGATGAACATATAGTGTCTAACGAGGGATCTAATGCAAGCATTTTGCAAGCTCCTATTGAAGAATTTAGTGTCTAATGATGATCTGCTATGTTGACAGAGACATAGAGATTTGCAGGCATTGATGACAAGCAAATTATAGTGCCTTTTCATGGCTTGAGGAAACGTCGAGGCCATCTACCAGAAACTCCCCGTATCATGACAACATAGCATAAATATTTTTCTAATCTGTTGTTTGAAACTATTGGCATACTTGTGGAGGATAGATATATTGATATGCAGTTTGTGCACTAGTTATAGGTGCAATTACACTTCGATATTTTCAGCCAGAGAACGAATAATTCAAGCAGGTACATATCATGCACTACTCTGAAAAGGGCTATAGATGAAACTGACACTAATGGCGCACCAGAGAAGAGGTGTGCCACTACTATATACTAATGGCGCACCATGAGGTGATGCGCCATTAGTGTGGAAGACACTAATGGCGCACCAGGCAAAAGCTGCGCCACTAGTAACAATTTTTTTTTCATTTTTCCAAACATACTAATGGCGCATCCAGGCGAAGTGCGCCATTAGCAGTTCTAACTAGTAATGGCGCACCATCCATAGAGTGCGCCACTAATATATATTTTTTATTCCCTTTTTTGCAAAACTACTAATGGCGCACCTTGGCATAGTGCGCCATTACTAGTTTAAACTAGTAATGGCGCACTATATATATATATATATATATATATATATATATATATATATATATATATATATATATATATATATATATATATATATATATATATATATAAACTGTTTTTTAAAACTACAAATGGCGCACGGCCACAGTGTTGTCGGGAGGAGAGGCAAAAGGAAGATCATCGGAATGGATGGAGTAGCCAATGAGCAAGACTTCGACAAGTACGGCGACCCGAAGATTGAACATGACAACGACGATGAAGTAGTAGCATACACCACAAGAAGAATCAGGACCACCCTACATAAAGGACGTCCGTTCCACAGAAGAACTCCATTTGCGAAAAAGAAGGGCAAGAAGATTGTGAACAGATAGCTAGCTAAGATCGATTGTATTTAAATCGTAGCCTTCATTTCTCGATTTATTTTATGGGCACTTTTTGAACTCATGAATGTTTTAAAATTTCATGGACACTCGATCTCGATCCCCAACCATCTCGATCGCTATCCCACCTCGCCATATCCGGCCCCCCTCGCCGCCGAGCACCCCCCGCACCATCTCCCCCGCTCCACCGGCCGTCGCCGCCGACCCCCGCACCCTCCCCCACTCCACCGCCGCCGACGACCCACCGCACCCTCCCCGCTCCACCGGCCACCACCGCCGACCCCCAGCCCGCACCCTCCCCCACTCCACCACCGCCGACGACCCCCGCCGCCGCCGAAAAAAAACAAATTTGATTATATTTTCGAATAATAAATTTGATGATATTTTCAAATAATAAATTTGATGATATTTTGTCATATTCATAAATATTTTCAAATAACAAATTTGATGATATTTTTTAAAAAATTATTACTGTTTCTATAAAAAAATATTACTGTTATGATTTAAACAAGTTTGAACATATTTAAACACAAATAAATATCAAACAACATTTTAAATGCATAAAAAACAAAAATTGGGGAGCATGGGAATCGAACCCAGGACCTCCTAGTGTGTGTGTTGCGTACTGACCAGTCGGGCTAGTGGGCGTGTTCTAATGGAGATTGGGTTAGGTGGAATATAACCTGACCAGTGGCTAGTAATTAAAACAAAATTCTAATGGCGCACCAAGGGGAGGTGCGCCATTAGAATCGCCGTACTTATGGCGCACTAGGGAGAGGTGCGCCATTAGAACCCTCCCCCACCCCACCTATTGACCTCGCACTGTGGCCTCCCTCCCTCCCTCGCCACATCCCCCGCTAGACACCAACCGTATGCCGCTGCCCCCTCCGTCCCCTCCGTCGGCTGCGCCTGCACGCCGTCGGCGACGCCGCCGCCGCTGTGGTCTTGCGCTGCCCCGACGCCGCCGCCCCGACCCCCGCGGGACTCCACCCCCGCCGCCCCCGCACCCCCGAACGGGATCGGCCGAGCGCGCACCGCCCGCTCCTCTTTTCTCCTCCTCCTCCCTCCGATGAGCGAGGGCCTCCTCCGGCCCCTGCAGCAGCCGGCGAGCGCGGCCCCGACACACCCACCCCGCCTGCCCCTACCGTCCTCCACCACCGGCCTCTGCTTTCCTTCGACCGCGGCGAGCGAGGACCCGGACGACCTCGAACCCCGACCCGGCCCCGACCCCGACTCCTCCGGCGACCAGGTACCTCTCCTCCTTCCTCCTTGCTCCCTCTCTCCACCATTCCCTATTCCCTCCCTCCCTCTCCGGCGACCAGGCCATCTACGGTAACCTGAAACCTCACCATGCCTGGCTTGGACCCTCCATTGTTGCTCCCCTATTGTAGTATCAGTATGTGTCAGTTAGTTTCAGTAATGTGACTGAAAATGGAGCTAGTTTCATTTTCACTTCAGTCCGTCAGAAAGGGCATGCCCACATTTTGCATCAGTTAAATTGCTACCCCAATTACTTAAGGAGTACATATTTAACAGCAACTTGCAATATTCTTCGACACTCTCCATGAAAATTGGCCACTTTCAGTTTAATGGTGTGAACTAGTTCTGGATGCGAATCATGTCAAATAGAAACATTGCTGAACTTGCATGCTATGTATTTACAAATACTGCTATATAGTATAGTCAGTGAAGAATAAAGGCCTCATACAAAACCTTTTTATATGCCATTATGTGTGGAAGCATCAGATTAGGCTTTTTGTTAGCTAAGTGGCAATTTTGTGTATATAAATGGACTGATCACAAAGCATTTTGTAGATCTAATTCATGTTGTCTTGTTTTTTTACCATAGCAAATTTGCCATTCTTTCAAGGAATAAACAAATTCATTATTAGTTTACGAACTATGATGTGTTTCTGCCACAACAACAAACACCGGCATGGTAAATTTTGGGCCATGGGCACATGGCAAATATACATTGGCTCTTCTCTAAAACATGGCAAATTAAGTTTCTAAAGCATGGCAATCTCGCCATCCTTCATATTTATATGTCTAAATTCTTTATAGATTCTGTATGGCAAGTTTAACTGAAGTATCATGTCTATTTTTTCCCATGTTTTTAGACATCTCTGAAAGTGCCATGACAAAATGATCACTAAAACATGACAAATATGATCAATAGGCAATACTAGTGGATATTAGGCCTTTTTACAGGCAATAATAGTGGAATTTTAGGCTTTTTTGGAGGAGTGTGTTTCATGCTGGCCTACAGTGATGAATTAGTCCGAATTGTGTATGATTGTGCCTAAAGTAGATAATCTAAAGATACAGAAAAAATAATTAGGGGAGCATGTGTGAATCTAAAGTATATTGTCAACTTCCAACATTTTCTCTGTTGTCCATGTGGTTGAAGCAATGAAGTTGAGTGTGTCATTCTTGCTATGGTCATGTAAGAGAAATGCTCTGCCTTGCTAATTTTACCATGAGATTTGGGGTAATCAGCTAGTTCTGGTCAAAGCAAGTGGTTTTCCTAAGCTATGCCTTGGTTAGAAAATGATGCATGATGGTTTGTTCAGAAGAGGAATAATCCCAGGATAGCACGCATCATGGGGTCAAACCTGGGACCCCTATTCTAATTTGATTTTGATTATTAATTTTTCTGTGAGTAGATGAATTACAGTGTTTGTGTTGTAATGAAACTTGAGCTGTCATTGTAAATTTTGGGAGTAATTTTTGGTGTCAAATCACTCAAACTGAACTTGACACAATACTATTCAGTTAATTTGCTTGGACAGTAGTATGTATACTTGTGATGATGCTACTTGTGATCTTCTGAAATGACCCATTGGCGACTTCATTACGCGGGGATAATGATATTGCAGGTACCCCGAGAGGCCCTTGAGTTTGCCGGAATGTCGATTAACTTCCGTTCCGACAAATTCGGGTACTCCATATGTCCTATTTTCAGCAAAGGTCATGCTGAAATTTTCCGTGAATTTTAGCATGACTTTGCTAAAAATAGGACATATGGGATACTTGCGACTAATGCATGGGCCGGGGTATCTTAGTACTTAGTTAAGTAGGATCAACTACCCCGCCATTCTTGCTGCATAGGTGGCAATAGAGCCAAGTGATTAGTGCCAAGTGATTAGGCCCAACCTAGGGTGCCTCGGCATCGATAAACCCTAAATGATGAAAACTTAACTTAGCATTTGGGGTGCCTCGGCGTTGACAAACCCTAAATGATGAAACCTTGGCTTCTATAGGGTGCCTCGGTGTCGATGAGAACCTAAATGATGTACGCTTAGGCTTTTAGGGTGCCTCGGCGTCGACAAACCCTAAATGATAAAAGCTTAGCTTTTAGGATGCCTCGGTGTCGACAAACCCTAAATTATGAGACCATGATAATGTTCCTTGACAATAACCAACTTTTTGACCAAACTTTTTTCCTATTTAGAGCGGAACATGGCCCATAACGATGAGGCCGGCGGTTCGGGCGGCAAGCAATTCTGGGAGCTGTCCCAGGAGATGAAGGAACAACCTCACCGCTATGAGGACGCCGCGGAAGACACTGATCCTGACTACACAACCCCTAGTGGCGTCGGGGATGACACCACTGATGGTGCTACTGAGGATGCCACCACTGATGATGGCGGCGCACGCACAGATGGCAGCCAACTGAAGAAGCAACGGAAGGATCGGCGCCCGAACGCGCTCCGCACAGTCAAGGAGGAATTTACTCAAGTGGACTCCGACGGGAATCCAATGGAGCCCAAACATATAGTCAAGGGGTACTCGGTTCATGTCGGGTGCATTCTCCGGAGCACTGTCTCGATCAACACCGAGAACCTTAGGCATAAGGACCGAGGGAATTTGCGCAACCTCCTCTTCACGAAGCTGCACGAACGATACAAGTTCCCCGCTGAATTTGAAAACACGCGCCCCTTAGGGAATAAAGTGAACAGTGCCGCCCTCACGAGGATGAGCACGGCCCTGTCTACTTGGAGAAGCGTGGTGAAGAGAATGATTGAGAAAGCTGATAGTTATGAGAAGATCAAGGCGAAAAATCCTTCGATCAGCGAAGAGGACTACAAGGAGTTCAAGATCAAGTGCGAGAGTAGTGCAACCTCTGAATCAAGTCAGTGGGGGAAAGAAATGCGGGAGTTGAACTTAGGGGAACACAAACTCGGTCCTGGCGGTTACAGAGTGGCGGAGCCTATATGGGACAAGGAGGACGCAGAGCGTGCCGAGCAATGCCTACCGCCCCGCTTCGGGAAATACAGCAGTGACAAGCAGACCAGGAACTAT
The DNA here is from genome assembly GCA_032464435.1 of Aegilops umbellulata. Classification (NCBI taxonomy): domain Eukaryota; kingdom Viridiplantae; phylum Streptophyta; class Magnoliopsida; order Poales; family Poaceae; genus Aegilops; species Aegilops umbellulata. The sequence goes on along the minus strand of CP136058.1, from coordinate 595,714,787 downwards.
GTCAGGACCCGGTACAAGGAGGACCCGATAACAAAGGAGCTTACCACAGATCTGAAGACCAGGGCGCTTGAGCTTGTTCTGGCGAAGGAGACTGAAAGCAGTAGCGCGGGGTCATCTCATAGCACCCCTGCTTGGGACAGCACTCTAAATAGGGCGTTGAACGTAATGAAAAACAAGGACAAGCTCACTAAGCCATCGTCAGCTGGTCGTGTGGCCGGCAAAGGCTTGTTCACAAAATGATCGTCATACTATACCGCTGGTGGGCGAAAGGAGAAAAAGACTAGCTCAAAAAGCCAGTCGCGCGAGGTTGAAGCACTCAAGGCACAAGTGGCGCGGATTCCGGAGATTGTATAAGAGCAAGTGCAACAACAACTGGGATCGACGCTCACTGGCGTTATGCCTACCTTGATTCATGGGATAACGACGTGGATTGCGGGTGGCCAACAGGGGCCGCCCCCGATTCCCAGCTTCACGGCCAGCAACTCGCACAACGCGCAGGCGGCGCCATTGGTGTCTCCGGCGGCAGTGGTATTGGTGTCTCCGATGCCGGCACGGCCGGCATTGGAGCTTAATGCACCCGGGTGTACGCCGGCCGGCACCTCGCCAGCAAGCGGCCCCTCCGTCAGTTGCACGCCCGCCGTTGGCGGTGCCTCGACATTAGCCGAGCTCGACGCCATCATCATGGTAACTAATTAAGCCTCTCGGCCGAGGACTTCATCTCCTTGCCTTTGACTGGGCATTCCTAACGCCCTACATGTTTTCGCATGGCGCCGCCGATGTTCCGTGCACTCTCCTGCACTTGGTGAACGACGAGTTGGTCGATGTCGCCAAGGGCAAAATCATTCAACCGGGCAACTCCGTGTTCCACGGTAAACCGATGCCACCCACCGTGTATATGGTTCAACTGGTTCGGGTGCTGCCAGGCTGCGACGAGTTGTTACCTCCGATTCAACTCGCCAGGGCCGACGAAGATGATCTGATGACCCTCAGCGCCTGCCTAAGCTTGCCCCTGCTTTGGCCGAATAGCCAGATTATTTGGGGGCGGGGGACACCACCCCAAAGACAACACCGCCAATCGTGCCGGTGCCAAGCCATGGCAAGACCAGTGGTGTCTCGGCGCCAAGCCATGGCAAGACCGCCGCAACGCTATCGGACATGCCAGACATCCCTATGGGACAGGATCCGAACATGCATATGGCATAGGATCTGGACGACGATGACAACGTCGATAAGTTCTTTGCCGAACATGGGTACGGTGACGAATTCAGCGGGCCTCTTTCTCAAGAACCCAACCAAGACGATCGCGGTCTAGCTGGTACGACGGAGAAACCTAGTTGCAACAGGCATCGTCTAGCATTCAGTTCTGAGGAGACGCCTCCATCTGCCGACTTCACCGAGCCTCAGATAGCCGAGGTGCCAAATATTATCAGCCCCAACACACTCAAGAAGGTGGTCTGTGAGCAGAACTCGATCCCATTACAACAGATCAAGAAGAAGGGACGGAAAAGAAAGAGTAACAAGGGTGCGAGCCAGCCGGCACCGAGTACGATCCGTGCTCAGGACGGGCCACCTTCACCTAAGGATATCTCGAGGAGGGTGCATGTGGTGGGTAGGGCGATGCTACCGACAAATATGCTCAATGCTGCAACCGGTGCTATGCGGAGTCTGCACGACAGTGTTCTTTCTTTGGTGAAGCGGCATCTCAGAGAGAATGATGTGGCATACCCGGTTTTCGTGGCCAAGGTGCCAGAGGGCAAGGGCTTTGTGGATGGCGACATCGGGGGTACGATCGTCCTGCGGTTTGATGACATCTTTTCTATTTTTAACCTTCATCCGCTGCACTACACCTTCATTCGGCTGTTTTCACTAAGTATGGAGATGCGGATCATTAGAGACAAGACCCCGGACATCGTGATAGTCGACCCCTTCTACATGTGTGCCAAGCTCTTGGGCAGCGCTGGGGACCGCCAAGTCACGAGTTCACACCTCGAAGGCGTCATTCTGGCAAACCCAGATAAGGATAACTTCCTCATGGCTTACTTTCCCGAGTAAGTCATCCCTTAACCACCCCGTAACATATGATTTCTTAGATTTCGATTGTTCTTTTCTTTTTCTAACATTCCGTGTTCTGTGCATTGACACACATTGCACACTTGTCCTCTTAAGCCCGAAATATTCCATGGCCACGTATTTCGACCCGAACCGTGACTCCAAGATGGACTACACAAATATCAAGAAAGTTTTTGATGATGTTCTCCCCGACTACGCCAAATCTGGAGGCACCTTCACCAGGCCATTTCGTAGGTGCGGCAGGCACGTGTTCGCCCACAATACGACGTTCTTCTGCGCCAAGCAGCCGCCTAGCGGTCAGAAGGATGCCTACTACGCCCTCCATCACATGCGGGCGATCGTACGGGGCCATCATCACCTTCTGCTACTAGATAATCTCAAAGATTGGGCCGCACGCTTGTCGACAATCCAGGACGCGAACATTAGACAAGAATTCTTTTGCATCCAGTCGGAGTTTGCGGACATCATACATCAAGATGTCCTTCATACCTCGGGGCAGTTCTACCTCAGATATCAACTGTCCAACCATGAGATAGACGGAACGCTACAAATGCAGGCTGACAACGCCCGCGATTTCATGACCATCATGACAGACGGCGGCTTCATCCACGCTCCGGTCCCATGAGTCGAGTCGACAATAGTGATGCTATGTGTAGTTCTGAAACATTGATTGGCTCATGTTGTAATTAAACTTTAATGAACTTGTATGTCTCTTTGGTTTGGACAATCGTTCAACTTAGATGTAATCGATGCTATTTATTAGTAGGACCATGAATCGTGCTATTAATGTCTTGCTTTTCTCTTCCGATCCTTTTGTTGCATACTTATATATTGCTTATGTATTGTCTGTTGTTTGGCTTGTGCATAGAGATGCCGTCGTATGTCGTGTACAAGGGTAAGGTTCCCGGAGTCTACGACGACTAGGAGGAGTGTCGGAGATAGGTTCACCGTTTCAGCGGTAACAGTTACAAAGGGTACACCACTAGGGCGGAGGCGGAATATAGATATGCTCGCTATCTAGCGGGAGAGAGGAGGGAGCGTTGGAGGAACCTGATGAAGATCAGTTTCATCATGATGATGCTTATCGTGATGACCGCAGCTCTCTTCTCTGTGATGGTAGTTTAGATGATCGATATCAACTTGTAATGTGAAGACAAACTCACTACTCGCGGTCTCGAGACTTGTAATGTTCCATCTTTGTTCGGTCTTTTGAATTCGGAGACTAATATGATGAATTGTATTCGGAGACTAATCTTCTATTGTATTTGGTGAATCTGCTGTTGCTGTGTGCTGTTGTCTAAATTCTGTACAATAATATATTTTGGAACCTGTGAAAATATCATAAATGAAAAAAATCCCTAATATTCATACTAGTGGTGCACCACACAAGACACTAAAGGCGCAGTGTGATAATCACACTAATGGCGCATCACCCACTGGTGCGCCATTAGAATGCCAAAGCACATGGGTACATATGGCCCCCTGGGGGGGCATTCTAATGGCGCACTGCAGGCTATACTAATGGCGCACTACGTGGTGCGCCATTAGAACACCAGATACTAATGGTGCACCAGTTGTGCGCCATTAGAGTTTAATTCTAATGGCGTGATGCCAGTGGCGCACCAGTAGTGCGCCAATAGAAGGCAAAACTGGTGCGCCACTAGCATGCCTTTTCCTAGTAGTGATGTTTGTAGTCCTTGTACACCATGTTGCATTTTGTGTTTTTTGGTGCTTGCATAATTTAGTGTTTATAATCTGAACTACTTAGCATCATTAGCTGGTTTTCAAAGTGCATGTAGCTTCACATTTCTCAAGTTATGTTGATTTTTGGAGTGCAAGTGCCTTCGTATTTTTTAAGCTAAATGTTCGCCCCTGGTAACTTGAGTTCGTGGATCCACCATTGCACACAAATCATACACGAATGCCAGTACGAATTAAATGAAATGTAGGGACTTACGCTAGCTTGTTGTACAGGCTCATTGCAGCTCTGCTTGCACTTGGGATGTTCCATGTACAAGTCCATGTTACCACTTGCTTGGATGTGCAGGCCTTGTGCTCCTTGCATCCCCCTCTACATTTTTGACACAGCGAATGGTTGATCAAATAAGAGGAATCGACCTTGCTATTGTACCGGAGGACAGATACTTACAAGGTTATACGGGTGTGTAGGATGTGTACCAGATCCCGTAGCGCTGTCATGCTTCGCTAAAAAATGGTTTCGCTTGTTTCAGATGCTATCTCCAGAAGAAATAAGAGTTAAAGCCAGAGTTGCATAGGCGTGTAGGATAAGAGAGAAGTGAAAGGATATCCAAACATCGTCGGAACACTGCACAAGGGAGTGATGTGTGGATACCTAGTTCGGGCCGGTGTTTGGGCATGCTCGCCTAGCTAGAGTGCGGATCACTTTAGATCCGTTGAGGGTGATGTGCTGGCGTTGGCTGGCCGTGCATGGATGCAGATCTTGAGCGGCAGCAGAGCGCTATGATGCGGTGGACGAGACCGTTGGTGAAGCCCCAACGGCCTCAGGGGGCGGAGGTGCGACGATGTGCTCGGTGAAGTAGCCCCGGTGAGCTGGGAGAGGGCATCGGTGAAGCGCACCTAATGTGGTGGAAGTCGGTGTCTGTGAGGCACGTCGGTTGCGACGACTGACGTTGTCGATGGACCACCCGGTGCGGTGGACGAGGGCGTAGATGAGGTAGCTCCGGTGCGGTGGTGAAGCGTGACCATCGTCATCGTCCGGCACAGAGGTGGGCAAAGAGACGAGACGAGGGGCGATTCGAACTTTGCTTGGGTTGGCGGCAAATTAGGGATTTGAGCAATCTGGGCGCGGAAGGGGCGGTGGAGAAGGGAGAATTTATAGGGCTAGAACTGGGGCCGCCAGATATTTCAATCTGAAACGTGGAAGCGCGAACTTATTTTGTCGTCGTCCTTTTTTTGGGGGGGAGGGGGGGGAGGGGGTGGGTTGCTGGGTGCTAAGCGTCCGTCTGACACACGCGACCACCACGACACGACCCTGGTCTGCCTGGTGTTCCTACATTTGAGAATGCAAATGAATCTTCTTTCATTTGCAAACGAATCTGTATGTATTACCATACCCGTTTTTTCCTTGCAAATAATTAGTCATTCGAAACGAGATACTATAAATTAATTAATGAGGACTTATTTAAAAAAATTAAACGGTATCCACGCTAACGTGGATTAGAGTGTATGTCACATAATTAGTTATTTGAATTAGAGTGTGTGTCACATAGCGATCTCCAATTCTAACGTGGATTTCGCATTTCAATGTATCCATGCTACTTTTTAATACAAATTCATATGTATATGATGAACACCATGGTAGTGAGAAAACTTTTGGATGGATTCAAACATATGACCTACAAAATAGCAGAACAAATCGAGTCAATGTCAACTTTTCGAAACCTAGTATGGCATGAATTCGAAATAATTACCCATATGCATGGTCGTGAGTTCAAATCTTACAATGTACACCGAATTGAAACATCGATATTAAGTATCGTACTATCTACATTCAAATGTTGTTTTTAGCCCACCCTCAGCACACACGCTACATACTTCCTGTATTGGTCAATCTTCCTCTCCTAACCACCTGAGGAAGCTATCGGTTTCCAACACATGTCCATTCTTTCTCTCCATGTTTCGATCTCTAACTCTCTCCACTATACAACCCCCCTTTTCCACTCTATTACCAAATGTATTTACCTCACACTCACCCGCCATTGCACCCCATGCCGAGCTCTCTCTCTCTCCCTCTCCCTCCCACCCTCTCGCGCTAAATACATGCATTGCCTATCTAGCCCCCCAACCTCTCATGCGCACGCACACACGTTGTCTATCTAGGTCACTCCCTCGAGATTGTCTCACTCTTTCTTCTGCATGGTGGGCCACACTCACTCAATCTTGCTCTCTTTATCTGAGTCTCGATTAACCTCGTTTTCTTTCACACACAAATGATATATCTCCCTGTTCGGGCCGCGAACTACACACTCTATACTCTCTCACGCGGATTGTCTATCTAGGTCAGTCCATCCAAGACGCCCCCACTCTTTCGACCTCATGGAGGGCCACGCTCGCTCAATCTCTCTCTCTCTATCTCTTTGTCTTACTCCCTCTATCTTTCTCTCTCTCTCTCTCTCTCTCTCTCTCTCTTTGTATGTCTCGATTGACCTTGCTCTTTCTCGGACAAAAATGATATATCACCATCACTGCAAAAAAAGACACATCCGTGACATTTTGGGCCGAACAAAATTTTTTTCTGTCATACTTATGACACTTCTATGACGATAATTGTGACAAAACCCGGTATCATCATAGATGTGGTGGGCTCCTACTTCTATGACAAAAAATCATGACAGAAAATGGGCTTTTTGTCCTGGGCGGGCCGGAGACGCAGCTGCATGACATTCTTTGGGCCGTCCATGACGGAAAAAAATCATGGTAGAAGCGAGGGCGAGGAAAATTTCAAGGAGTTCCCGTTACAGTGGGTGGTCGGGGGCCGAGCGATGCGCGTTCTGCCATACACATACGGGCGTGTGTGCGAGGCGTTGAGCTCTAACTGAACCCGAGCGAGGCGTTGCCTAACTGAACCCGAGCGATTGCACTGCAGGCTATGCGTTACTGAACCCAAGCGATCGAGCGATTCCATCGCTACTGCTGCTAACTGAAGCCGATCGATGCTGCCTTTGGATGAACAGCGAGCGTTGCTGGGGGTTTGGATGAACAGCTCCCGGTGGGGGTGGATGAACAGTACCCCATGGTGTTTCCTCTAGATGAAGAGGACCCCGATCGATCGAGCCGGTTGTGGCTGTATGAACAGGACCCCGTGGAGGGCTAGATGAACAGGACGACCCCGTGGAGGGCTAGATGAACAGTAGATGGTGGAGGGGTGGATGAACAGTAGCCCGTGGAGGGGTGGTTGAACAGGAGCCAATGGAGAGGGGTGGTTGAACAGTAGCCAGTGAAGTAGCGCGCGGTGGAGGCTGGATGAACAGGAGCCCGTGGATGAACAGTCGCAGGTGGAGGCTGGAGGAGGTCGATGGTGGATGAACAGTACCTGTGGAGGATGCAGGAGGTCAGACGATGGAGATGAATAGTATCCCATGGAGTTCTGTTTTGCGGTACGCCACACCCCTCCCGATGAACAGGACCCCCGTTTCGACCGTAGCGCTCCAACACAAGTCCGTTTCGTCGGTTTTGCGGTACGCCACACCCCTCCCGATCAACAGGACCCCGTTTTGACCATAGGAGGTCCAACACAAGTCTGTTTCCTCTATTTTGCGGTATGCCAGACCCCTCGCGATGAACCGGATCCCGTTTCAAACATGGCTGGTCGAACACAAGGCCGTTTCCTCCGTTCTGCGGTACGCGAGGCATCGTTTCCATCGGTTGTTCCATCGAAGCCCTCCCGATGAACACGATGACGCATTCCGTTTTGACCCAGCCGGTTGGCTTCCCATGAACACGACGACGACGCTGTTTCTCCATTCCGACCCAGCCATGTACACGAGCCCTTGTCGTACGTATGCGCGAGTAGGCGTTTGAGACCCCGCCCGTATGTACGTACGTTGCCGTATTTTCTTTCTTGCACACTGGCCGCTATACATATGTGTACATGCTACGTGCGCGCCTCTACTACAACACGTGCGCGCCTCTACATCGACCAGTATGTATGTACACGCTCGCGACCAAAATGACAATGGTACATATGCTTCGACTAGGTGGGTCCCGACTGTCAGGCACTTCCTTGCGTGCGAAGATGTAGCTGGTGAGTCCCAGCAATCAGGGGGCGAATCATTTTTTTTTGCCCGGACGCACTTCCTTGCATGCGAAGATGTAGCTGGTGGGTCCCTGCAGTCAGGGGGAAATGTTTTTTCGCAAAACACGGTGGCCCGTCCGGTGCGTCCCTGCTGTCAGGTGTATGAATAATTATTTTGCACGTAATAATAAGGAGGCAGTTCCTTTTGGCCGCCGTGGACCCAGCTGTCAGCCTCTCCGCGTACAGTACTCTTTCGATGGAAGTCGGTTGTGGACCACATTGAGCACGCCGCGCCGAGAGCAACATGGCGGTGGACGGAGGCGAGGCCTAGGAAGGGGATGCCACAGTGCCGAGGAAGACACGGCAGTGGATGCCCACGCATAGAGGAGTATGAGGGTTCATTGGTTCGGCTGCGGTGTGAGGCCGCCATCGCTGCAGAATAACAGGGGGTGTGGGTGAGTAGAGGGATGGCCTAGCCAGCAGTGGGACTAGTAGGGGGCGGTGAGACCTCCGCGGCATCACAGCCGGCCAAGGGAGGTAGGAGCACGCGGCACGACCGGCGCTGGTTTGGGCGGCTGGAGCAAGAAGACTAGAGGTTGAAGAAGCACTACGGCTATTGAATGGACATCGTACGGTCACTGGAGCTAGAATCGTTCATATTGACTAAGTTGACAAAGCCCTCCGTCCCCATCAACTTAGTAGGCCCACAAGTCAGCCTCCCACTAATGTGGGTCCCAGCTAGCAGGGGGACTACTCATTTTTTTGTGCGTAATAAGGAGGCACTTCCGGTGGATCCGAGCTGACAGTGGGGAGAATGTTTTTTCGCGAAATACGGTGGCCTGTCCGGTGGGTCCCAGCAGTCAGGGGGAAACATTTTTTCCGCGAAATACGGTGGCCCATCTGGTGGGTCCCTGCTGTCATGTGGAGGAATAATTATTTTGCGCGTAATAAGGAGGTACTTCCTTGCGGCTGCCATGAACCCAGCTATCAGCCTCTCCACGTACAGTACTCTTCCGATGCAAGCCAGTCGTTGACCACATTGACCACGCCGCACCGAGAGCACCAGGGCGGTGGACGACAGCGAGGCCTAGTAAGGGGACGACGCAGAGCCGGGGAAGAAGCCGGGCCGGGGAAGACGCGGCAGTGGATGCCCACGCGGAGAGGAGTACGAGGGTTCACTGGTTCGGCTGTGGTGTGAGGCTGCCGTTGCCGCAGGGCCTGGCTAGCGGTGGGAGTAGTAGGGGGCGGTGAGGCCTCAATGGCAGCACAACCGCCCACTGGAGGCAGGAGCAGGCGGTCTCGCCGGCGCTGGTTTGGGCGACTAGTGCAGGAAGAGGAGCGATTGAAGAAGTAGCATGACCGTTCGATTCAAATCGAACGGTTACTACTGCTAGAATCGTTTGTTGACTAAGTTGACAAGCCCTGCGTACGCGTCAACTTAGTAGGCCCACAGGTCAGCCTCCCAACCGGTGCGCCCCAGATGTCAGTGGGAGGAATCATTTTTTTCGCGTAATAAGTAGGTAGTTGATTGCGTACAGCCAGGCCAGCAAAAGGAAGTAGGGTGGGTCGGGGAAGCCTGTGCGGCATCATAGCGGGCCACAAGAGGAGGGAGCAGGCAGTCCTGCTGGCGCTAGTTTAGGCGGCTGGAGCAGGAAGATCAGAGATTGAAGAAGCACGTCGGCCGTTGGATGGACATCCAACACTCACTTCTGCTAGAATCATGTGTTGACTGACAAAGCCTTGCGTAAACAAGTCAGCCTCGAAATCGGTGGCGTGTACGGCCCATTTTCTCTTATTTTTATAATTTTTACTCATTTTCTAATTCATATGGAATTTATTGCAGCCCGTTTTGCATTTTTAGAATTGTTGCCCATTTTTTGGTCAGTACCAAGGTTAAACAAATTAACTAAATATGTGGAAAATTTTGCAAATTTGCAAATTTTTGTTGGGGAACAAAATATTCTTAATCCGAAAATTAGTATCCATACTAAATCAAATTTAAAAATGAATTAGTACTATGTCATGCTAAATCCAATGAAGTACTATAAAATATCAGTGAAGAACAAAAACAAAAGAAGAAACTAATATCCCATTTGCTATAATTTTTTTGGAATTTTCAACCCCTTTGATATTACTTTTAATAGACACTGACCATACTCTTTGACCAGGCCGGAATGCATCCCTCCTCGTCTTGAAAGATTTGCAGTCCAGTAAGTCAGAGAAAACAAATAGGCCTAGCTTGGGTATTCTTCAAAAAGAAATATTGGGCTACCTATTTTCCCAAAGAAAAAACTGCTGGGCTGGTCATGTTGTTAGATGGGCCACAGAGACCGCACAATCCAGTTTATAGCCTGCTCCTCTGAATTACTAGTAAAAAAGTTGTGCAATTCTATCGTTAATTGACTATACGTTGAAAATGATGTGGGTCCCAGATATGTGTAGGGTGGATTAGAGTAAAAAAACGAGGGGTGCATCTGAGTAGTAAAAGAGGTGCTCGCTTGTGTTCGGGAGTGGACCTGGTGGGTCCGTACTGTCATACTCACAATTACAGTCTTCTCCCGATTAACTATGTTGATAGGGACCGTTTTGAAAAAAAACTATGTTGACAGGGCCGGACGACGGCACCGTGGCAAGCGCACCAAGGCAGAGGATAAAGTGTTGTCGCCAATGTGCTGGGCTGGGTTGGACATTCTTATTGAAAAATAAAAATGGACCGGAACTATTTAGCTAGCAACTATTTACGACGTTGACTACGATTTGCATGGGTCCGCTGGTTGCAGGAAGAAAATGCTGGGAGAAACAAGACTAGTCGCTATCTTAGCCTAAGAATAATATCAACTGAATGTAACGACACTATCATAGGAAATAATATCCTCCTATTAAATCATGAATTGAAAGAACTGGTGCATGAGCATTTAGTTTTATTTATTTATTTACTTATTTATGTTTAGTGGACCATGAGCATGCACCTAGGCCGGATTCATGTGTGAGCCTCCCTTCCCAGTTAATTATGGGCTCCTCTATTGGGCCTTCATCAGTGGGCTGCATGTTATCAACAAGTGGAAAATGTGTTCCGTACAAAAAATAGTATGCGCTACGTACGGTACGAAGCACTAAAGGATCGAACCGTGTAACGACTTCCAAAATATTGTGTTTGTCGTTCTAACAACACATTTATTCAACCAACAGACGAAATATACTACTGATTGTACATTGAAAACAGCTGCAGCAGCAACCAGGGCTGGGGGTGCAAGAGAAGTAGTAAGCAGGCCAGAAGAGTGAAGACGCAGCTCTTTCTTCCAAACCAAACATCAGCCATTATTACAAAAGGGCTACCAAAAAAGAATAAATGTATGCATCAAACTAAATAATGATCCTACTACACCAAGTGTACGCATCTAACTAACTAGCTTAGTTAGACGTTACTATTTATTAAGCTGTGGAGATTGGCTGACGACTTGAACCAGATGGGTGCCTGTCGGGGGAAACTCCGGGCAGCAGGTCGAAGTCTGATACTTGAGACCCTCTCTCCTACTTTGGGCTGCAGAGCGTGGCGGCACATATCAGGGTATGGTGCATGCAGAGACGCATGGTACGATGTGTACACACAGTTTTGCCTAATGAACAAAACCGCGCTGCCATCATGATCCTTGCCGTCGGTTATCTCCTGGTTAATTGGATAATTCAGTCCGATAAACAGAGAGCATGTACCAAGGCTACTTACCAGCCTCCAGTCAAAAATTCCTGAAGGCCCAGAGATGCTGGGATCCTGCTCAAACATCTTGCAGTGTCTGTGATTGTATTCCGCGAAACAACACGTCCGGTACGTGCGAGCATCATCAATCATTCGCCGTCGTCTGATCGAGCCAGGAACCACCTGCAACTACCATGCCACTTTTCTTTGAAAGGTTATGGGATTAGGAAGGGTAGGGACACTAGGCGGCCAACAATATCATATCAAGTTGGAATCAAATAAAAAAGGGCTCATGATATCATAGGAAAGTAACATATTGCTGTAATAGCCGTTTGTAGCGATCACCGGAGTAGGCCAGCAATACCTCCAGCCATAGAAGGAGTGGACAGCGTAAATGAAGCCCTTGTGTTCAATGGCATCAGAGAACCATGGAGGATGTATGATCATGCGATGGACGTGCAGATTTATCCACTTACCGCAGTGACCTGTCAGATAGGCGAGACCGTGGTTGAAGAATGCAATTATCCTAAAGTCTTTATAATTCATAGATCTTGTGGGCACTTGGCAGATTACAACCTTGAGCAAATCAAACTTGGTATCATGTTGGCTACTGTAAGATTCCGAGTCACTACTATGGAAAACCCTAGCAGTAGCGCGGGTACTTTGCCTATCAGTAGCGCGGGATGTCATGCTACTGATAAGGCGCTACAGATAACGTGTAGTAGTAGCGCTTGTCATCCCACGCTACTGCTATACATGGATAGCAGTAGCACGCTTTAAGGAAGAGCGCTGCTGATAATATCTGCAGTGCTTTTTACAGGGAAGCGCTACTAGTAAGGCAACGCTACTGCTAACTTTGTTCCCCTAGCTACTACTAGTTTGATTAGTTTTTTTTCTACATATTTGTTTTGTATTTGAATAGGCTTTATACAATAATCTTTAGCATATCATACACATACAAATGTAATCATAGCATATACATACAACTAGTCTCATCAAATCATGTCATCATCATAATCATCATCCAACACAAAGTGGTCTCTTGTCATCATCTCGAAAATAGCGATACAAGTCTCGATTACTTGCAACTACATTGTCATCCATCTAAACAATGATATACGCGAGAAGAGCTATCACTTTGAGTGAGAGCGGAACTATGCAGTACATGAGTTCGTATCCCTCTCTTGCATTAGCGTGAACCTAAACTAACTACTGCCTGTCGCTCGGAAACCGGAAACCGGTACACCTGGGCCTGACACTCCGGCCACTCGTCGTATATATACTCCTGGCGTAGCACTTCTTCGTCATCGATGATCTATGCACCTGCATCGTCACATGAGTCGATGATATGCAACATATATAGTTGAGCAACAGAAAAAGACAGACTTGGCAAAAATAGAAGCAACATATCATAAGCATAAATAACAAAGTTGCTCGTACCCAAAATGCCCTAACTAGAGTGATCGTTGCTAGTCGAGGAGGACGGTTTAATTACATCACAAATAAAGTTTCGTCGTGCATAACACAAAGTTTTGTCATACATAAAGTATGGACTAAATGGACACATTGTCATATATCGACAATCACTCCAACATGTCATGCCATCCATCCAAGTCAGGGAGATAGTCCCCGAGCCTAGTGAAAGGCTTCAGTCGAGACGCTGAGAGCCTACCGGTGTTCGGACGTCTTCCCGCGACATTTGTCCTTCTTCGTAGAACATCCCTGTATTACCGACAACCTCCTTCATGATGATTTGGGCAAGTTCGCGCTGGATGTGATAGAACTCAGCTCGAAGTCGATGATCCTCGATATCTCCTACGTTCTTTGCCCATTGCAGAATATGGGCATCGCCGAATGTAGGTGACATGCGAAGGTTCTGGTGATCCTGTCTGTACTCCAGCATGTGGTGTAGGACATGGAATCCATCACTAAGGGAATCACTCAGTTGCTGGATGCAACAAAAGTTTGTCTTATGGCCGAAGGCGAGCCTGCCGCCCCTTCTCTTCTTGACCTCGACCTCTCCACCCCGTGCTTCGTAGTAATATATAGCACTGTCGAGAACATCCTTGATGTGGGTGTAATCCTTTTTGTTAATGTTCTTCGACGAGTCCAAGTAAAGAGCTTGGGAGTATCCGGGGTAGATGATGATGAGGACGGCGCGCCCGCCGCTGTGCAAAAGAACTACACCTCAAATTAATTAGCCTCCACCGTGCAAATGAATGATTGAAATCGAAGGAAGGATATCCGCGCGGATGACTTACAGGGGATGATAAGGCATGAGAATCGCCTCCTTGTCCTTATTGGCGACCATGAAATTCACGATGTAGTCCCTCGCGTATTCACGGTGCTTTGCGCAAACTCCCAAGAAGCCCTCCTGCATGAAGTACGGGTCAGCGACACAGATATGAGGTGTCTGCTCAACCCCTATGATGTAGTTCATGTGCAAGGCATAAAGGCGGACAAACGTAAAATCCAGCTTGTTCACGTGAAACATGTCGAATATGTAATCGAATCGAAGGAAGAACTTATCCGCGGGGAAGAAGTCGACGTACGACAATTGCCGCGGAAAGTTAACCACGTGGAGTGTGTATCCTGGATCTTTCGAGGCGATGAAGCCTTTCTCTATTCGCAGCACATCGTCATGAAGTCTCCTTAGGTCGCCGAATCTGGCCCCTAGCGTTGCTGCAGGTAGGATTGGTTGACCGGGGATATGCCATTTATCCGCACCGGGGATATCTATACGGTCTTGAAACCGAGGCTGCTGAGGCGGCTGGATCATAGAATCAACTTTTTTGCCTTTCCTTGATCTCTTACTAGACTTCCTTACTACCAGAAGGTCGTCCATAATACATCCAGCCTCCGGAGACGGCAATTCAGGCACCGACTCATGACGCTCAAACCCTAAGTAGGCGCCAGTATAGACATATTGTTGAGTGCCATCGTCCTCCTCATCCTCATCCATGGCGACATCATCAGCGACTAATGGAGCCTCTTCCTTACCCCGTCCGCTATCACGCAACCCGACACCCGACGCTAATTGGGTAGGTGGGGTGTTGATATTCATACCTTGCTGAGGCTGCGTGCTCGTGGCTGTGCTCCAGGCCGCCTCCAGACGAAGCAGACTCTTTGGCCACAACTGGACCCACATTGCAACAATCACCAAGCCGCCGCGGGGTCTCGTCATCATCCCCCACTAGTACCAGAGGGGGCAAATTCTCGTGGCCTGGTTTGACACTGGCCATGGAAACCTTGAAGACGTTCGGGGGGATCGGCCAGTTGTGGAACAATTGTTCCTTCGGCTTCATTATCGTCGCCTTCCCCACGTTCACCTTCTGGTCGCCGATGGTGTACAATATGGTGCACGGGGTTTCGTCGGCCTGCAAAGAAAAGTCGGCGACGTGAGACATCCAAAAGGCAACTGCCAGTGTCAAAACCGGTGGATGTCGGGTAGGGGGTCCCGAACTGTGTGTCTAGGCGGATGGTAACAGGAGACAAGGGGCACGATGTTTTTACCCAGGTTCGGGCCCTCTCAATGGAGGTAAAACCCTACTCCTGCTTGATTAATATTGATGATATGGGTAGTACAAGAGTTGATCTACCACGAGATCAAAGAGGCTAAACCCTAGAAGCTAGCCTATGGTATGATTATTGTTGTGTCCTACGGACTAAACCCTCCGGTTTAAATAGACACGGGAGGGGGCTAGGGTTACACAGAGTCGGTTACCAGGAAGGAGATCTACATATCCGTATCACCAAGCTTGCCTTCCACGCCAAGGACAGTCCCTCCCGGACACGGGACGAAGTCTTCAATCTTGTATCTTCATAGTTCAACAGTCCGGCCAAAGGTTATAGTCCGGCTGTCCGGATACCCCCTAATCCAGGACTCCCTCAATAGCCCCCGAACCAGGCTTCAATGACGATGAGTCTGGCACGCAGATTATCTTCGGCATTGCAAGGCGGGTTCTTCTCCAAATTCTGAGTACCTGTTAAATAGTGTCCGGCTTCTCGTGAATGTCGTGCTCCTTGGCTTCCACGTCAAATAATGGACACCTTCCACGTGTCAAGCGAATGTGAGGAGCCAGGGTATTTTTACATTTACCCCCTAGCCATGCAAAGGAGCTGTCTATTAAAGAGACGAGAATTCTTAGATCCAAACCACACCATCCTCCTTTAGCGAGCATTCAAAGGAGCGCGCCTAAAGAAATCCGTCCCAACATGGTCGGTCAGCGCAGCTCCTCCTCTTGTTCCCACAGCCCCAAGCCCGGAGATTGGGAGAGGTGTTCCGTCCGGCACAGCCAATTAGTGAAGCTTTAGACCCAGGGATTTCTCCCCGGTGTATATGGTCCCGGTTCGAGCCGGGATCGCCACCTACAATGGCGGAGAGCTAGCGGAGAGCTTTCCCAACCCCTCTAAGGGAGAGCGGGTGTGCCTTGTCCCTTATTTGATAAGGCGACTCGGATTTCCAATCCATCCGTTGCTCCGAGGGCTGCTGGAGTTCTACGGCCTCCAGTTGCACAACCTTACCCCTGCCTCCATACTACATATCGCTGGCTATGTAGCCCTTTGCGAGCTGTTCTTGGGCTGCGAAGCTCATTTCGCACTGTGGAAGAAGTTGTTCTGCCTTGTGCCCCATTCACAGAGGGGGTCAATATATCAGGTGGGCGCAACCGAAGTATGGCGCATCGCCGGGACCGGATACCTATCTGGAACCCCGAAGAAGGTGTCCGAAGACTGGCCTTCAGAGTGGTTTTACGTGGAAGACGTCCCTCTTCTGGATCCTATTCGGATCGGCCTTCCCGAGTTTGATGATACTCCTTTGAAGAAGCGCCTAGGCTGGCGGCCGCGAAACCCCCAGGAGGAAGATGATGGAGACGTCCTTTACCTGATGGGCCGGATAAAGGTATTGGCTCAATCAGGACTGACCATGGCCAAAGTCATGGCAATATGCATTATGCGGGGGGTGCAATCGCTTCAATATCGAGGCCACCCCATGGTGGGTTTCAACGGGGAAGATGACGCCACCCGCTGTGGCCGCAAGGGCCCAGACTCGGCCGCCGCCCTAGCAAAAATATTGTCCGATTTGTACAAGGGAGAGGAAGAGGAATTCCTTCGCATCCAGCCACCAAATGGGCTTTCTATGTACAATCCTCCGAGCTGGGTAGGCCGCCCCTTTTTATGCCCATCCGTTCCATATTCCCATAATTAAATGTTTTATCTCGCAAATTCACCGCAAGAACTGCGTAAGGCTGTAAGGGAGATCAACAGCCCACCTCCACAACCAGAGGATCATGAGCAGTCCCTCGACCCGGCCTTCAAACAGGACCAGGACATATCCGTGGAGCTGATTGTCAGGGTATTTTACCAGTTAAGCATCGACGACACCTTGGCAGCCATTACGGCGGACTACCCTGGGCTGCTCCCAGCTTCGCAGGTGACCGAGATCATAGTCCCAACACTTTTGAAAAGGGTTCGGCTTTACACACTTCACTTACCGTATTCCGACGGTGTTTTATAGGGAAGGCCCTTGGGACGTCACGCCGAGCCCGCGGCGACTAGCCAACAAGGGGCTCCGAGGCCGGGCAGGCTAAAAAGGAACGCAGTCCGGACTGAGACGCCGGCGCAGAGGTATGATGTGCCGCCTTACTCCATGGTATCATATTTAAAGACATAATAACGTTCGTGCTTTCTAGGAAGAAGAAATCTCGCTGGACTATATCCGGAGAGGTCGCCAATCACGCCTCAACCAGCCGGGCTCCAGGGCCGAATGTGGAAGCGGAAGCGAACGTGGGGCGCACGCCGGAGGCTCCTCCGACAGAGGATGCGGATAAAATGTCCGCCACAAATTTCGAGGTGGAGAGTGCCATGATCCACAGGCGTCGCCGAGCCGTTCTCCGTGACGCTTGTTTCTCCCAAGAGGCATTTGATGCCTTCAACTCAGGAGACATGTACCTCCGTGCTGCTCAAGCCACAGACCAGTATGTAGAGGATATATGGGTGAGGAAATTTAATGATTATATATAGTAGTAGCCCCTAAGACTTGAAGCAGTTAGAATAACTGATTTAAGGATCATTTGTTATGCAGGTTCTTACAGAAAAGAATACCCAATTGTCCCATGAGCTTGAAGAGTGCAAAGCCCAACTTCAGGCCGCACTAGCCGCAGAAGAGGAGTCCAAGAAGACCTCCTCTGGTAATACGTGCTTCAAATGATAGGTACCATGTAGAGTGCGGCATATATGCAAATGTGACAAGAAAATTGCAGATGACGCCGAAGGAAATCCGGATGAGCAACATCTCCTACGCCGGCTAAAGGCTGGCGAGAGCGTGCTTACGAGGGTTAGGCGGGAGAAGAATAATCTCCAGGATGCCAACACCCAGCTGAGCGTGGAACTAAAGGATGTCCGTGACCAACTGTCAGACTCCATGAAGTAGAATCAGCGGCTTCGACGCGGCATTTTTAGTAAGTGCTTCAACAAACTTTTAAGAAGAGTTCGGCGAAGAAGCCGACTAACAGAGTTATGTGTGTAGGTATGCTAACAGGTCGTCCCGCGGATGAAATGCCCGGGTCTGTGGGTGATCTTCTACCTGAGCTCTCACAGCTGCACGAACGAGCTCGGCAGATGATGCAAGGCATTGCCCAGGCCTTATGGCCATCCGTCTCCGTGCCCGAAGGCCTTGGAGAGCTTGCGGAGAAGCTGAAGGGAGCGCGGCGGCGCTTCCGATTATGAAAGATATTGGCCTGCCATCAAGGTGCCAGGGAAGCTTGGGCCATGGTGAATACGCGGTATACCAAGGTTGACCCACACCACATGGCCGAGGTCGGACCTGTGGGGCCCGATGGGAAAGAGATCCTTGTTAGCCTAGTGTACGGGCAAGTAGAATTGGCCGCAAAGTATTCCCAACAGGATTGTAGGCTAGACAGCCTGTTAGATGGTATAGAGAAGGAGTTTAGTCAGTCAAAGTGACTATGTAATTGAAGTGACATGTGTAATGCCTTCTAGCTGGATTGTAGATCATTTGTCATGGCGGACCTTTTCGCTTCAACCTCTGGACCCAATAGTCCGGAGTGTATCCGAATACCCTCTCGGTTATGTAAGAACCGGGGCATGCATGGAAACCAGGCATAGGGGTCATTAGTGCTTGAACAGACAAGTGCCCAACTAGTTATGTTATATTACATGGTTAGTAAGAAACATCAGGGAGGTTCCGTTAGGGGTTTCTTTCCCTGGGTACGCATGCCCTAAAGTGCATGTCCGGACTGCAAAAAAAGTCGAAGGAAAAAACATCTGGGGGCACATATGGAAAATAAATAAGTAAAAAATCATCTTTTGTTCACCGACCGAATATTCCCTTAAGAACACTAGCTTTTGGCTTCACCCAGTCTGAGGTACACATCCGGCTGACCCGACAGTAACAATCACAGAGGTGCTCCCCTTATGCCCTAGCCGAATTAACAGGAACGTATGGCATAAATACAAGAGCCAGGCAACCCAGCTTGGCCAAAACTTAAGTCATATCGATGCATATAATGGCGAAGAAAAGGTACATGCGGAAGCAGGACACATGTGTTGGGCACGAAGCCCAGATAAATAAGTAAGCTTCTGTGTAAGAAGCCCCCAGGTATAGTGAGCGCATCTAGCGCGTCAATGGTGTGCAGGCAAGGCACGAGTTAGCCCTTGAAGGCATCGTAAAAAATAAAAGAAGAAGGTGAGAAAAGGACAAATAATGCATATGCAAAAAATGAACAGAGGAAGGAGACGAACACAGAGTCCGGCGCTAGGCGTAGAATCTTCGGAGCCTTGCTGCGTTCCATGGGTTCGGCTCAAGTCGATTATCCAATGCATCCCGCAGACGGTACGCTCCACCGGTCAAAGCTTGGTCAATGATGGAGAAACCCTCCCATTTGGGCTCTAGTTTGGTCTTTTTCTTCTCCAGCAGGCGTAGAACTAGTTCACCAACATTATAAGTTTTGGCCCGTACTTCTCTGCTTTGGTATCTTCGAGCCTGTTGCTGATAGAATGTGGCACGGGCTTTTGCCACGTCACGCTCCTCCTCTAGGGTGTCCATGTTGTCCTACCGATCGAGCTCGGTTTCTCTTTCTTCGTACATGCGCACTCGAGGTGAGTCATGAATTATGTCACAGGGCAGAACCGCCTCTGCTCCGTACACCATAAAAAAGGGTGTGTATCCGGTAGTACGATTCGGCACGGTCCGCAGACCCCAGAGTACGGAGTCGAGCTCCTCTACCCAGTGCGTGTTAGATTCCTTTAGTGACCGCACTAATCTGGGTTTGATGCCGCTCATGATAAGACCATTTGCGCGCTCGACTTGATCGTTAGTTTGTGGGTGATAGACGGAAGAATAATCAAGCTTGATGCCCATATTTTTGCACCAGAGTTTTACCTCGTCGGCAGTGAATTTCATGCCGTTATCGGTGATGATGTTGTGGGGGACGCCGTAACGGTGTACGAACCCGGATATGAAGTCTATCACCGGTCCGGATTCGGCCGTTTTAACAGGTTTGGCTTCTATCCATTTGGTGAATTTATCCACCATGACCAGTAAGTATTTTTTCTTGTGGGTTCCTCCTTTAAGAGGTCCAACCATGTCAAGCCCCCAGACCGCAAAGGGCCAGGTAATGGGGATTGTGTGGAGGGCAGTGGGTGGCATATGACTTTGGTTTGCAAAGAGCTGACAACCGACGCAACGTTGGACCAAGTCCTGTGCATCTGCCCGGCCCGTTGGCCAGTAAAAACCTGTATGGAAGGCCTTGCTTACTAGTGATCGGGCTGCGGCGTGGTGGCCGCCGAGTTCGGCATGAATTTCTGCCAGAAGCTTCCGCCCTTCCTCTTTGGAGATGCACCTTTGAAGGACTCCGGTGGTGCTTTTCTTATAAAGCTCTCCCTCATGGACCCTATAGGCTTTAGATCGCCGCATTATGCAGCATGCCTCATTTTGGTCCTCGGGGAGCTTCTGCCTAGTTAAGTAGGCAAGGAATGGTTCTATCCACGGGGCGATGATGGCCATTATTACGTGGGTTGAAGGTGTTATTTCGTTGGTAGAGCCTCCGATTATGTCAAAGTGTTCGGTATCGGGCATTGTGGCTGTGGCCGGACTATTGTTACTGGTCACTACTAGGGAAAAGCCTAGCAGCAGCGTGGGTTTTAGGCCTATCAGTAGCGCGGTCCGATGCGCTACTGATAAGGCGCTACAGCTAATGTATAGCAATAGCGTGCCTCCGCCCGCGCTACTGATAAATCGACTTAGTAGTAGCGACTTCCCGGAGGTGCGCTACTGGTAATTAGTACTAGCGCTTCTCCCTGCCCGCGCTGCTACTACTATTTCGTATTTTATTTCTTTTTTACTTCATGTTGTATTCGTACACCTTTACACAAGTTTTCATACAACAGGAATTTAGAAATTTGTTTGAAATCATAATGAGTTATTACATCACGGGTGAAACAACCGTTGACTAGTTTCAAGTGGATGGACATCCACTTGAAACTAATCCGCGGTTCTTTCACCCAATGATATAATAAATATCATCATCATCAGATCATTAGCAACTTATCATCATAATACATCCGTCATATAACACCTCCTCAAGATCATCATTTTCATCAACGAGACATCACATAGCAAATTGGTCACTAGTCGTAATCACAAGTACTCCTCGTCATCAACTCTGACACATTGTATCACATAATAAACATATTGTACCTCATAGGACCTACTACATTCTCTTAGGACCTACTATATTCTCTAAGGTAAAATAGCAAAAAACAAGATAGCCCCTGACTCTCCATTAGGGAGAATGGAGATTATCTTGTCTCCAATTCTTGCCTTTCGCTTAATGTTACTTCCAAGAACCTCCTTGCGAATGTCCAAACATTTTTTCCATTCTTTGATTAGCATGTGTTCACCGGTTTTAGAAATCTGATAAGCACATGTGAGCTCCTTAAATTGACCTGGTTGTAGGTTCATAACTGCAAGGCGACCATTCTGATACATCATATGAGGCACACAATCCATCGGGATTTCCTGTTGAAAAACATAGTAATAACTTCGTAGTTAGCAATGATGTACTAGTTTTAGAAGTATGCAAAAGATGCACGGATGTCGTAATAGTAAAAAAATCTTACCAGGGTATCTCCATAGAAGTTACCATGGTTCAACACGTGCACTAGTGGCACATATTCACCATAATTTGGAGGAGTTCGATAATAGGTATTGTAATTCTCAAAAAAAGTACAATAAGCAATCAGATGATTTTTCTCCTTATAAGTTAATTCGGAGCCATCAGTGTAGTGGGTTTTGTCTACCATCTTCTGCACATTCTTTGAAGATTCAAAATAAGCTGTCAATGGAAATAAGCTGTCAACTATTTTGAAATAAACAATATAAATTAGTTAATAACTATGTTTGAGAAACTCACATTGCAGTAGAATCGGAAGCGTATCAACAAGGACCCAAATGTCCATATTGTCTTGCTCGATGTCAGGATTACCAAGATCCATGGTGACAATCATACCCTCATAAAAACCATACATTTTGCAAAGTGCTTCCCAATTTGGCAACCAAAATGGGTTACGCTCTGAGAATTGTACATATTTACTTCAAAATCGATATCATGATGGGTCCTTAGGTGTATTTTCTTTGTTTCAAAATTTTCGTGGTCTTCAAAACCCATCCTCTCCAAGACATAGCGTCTTGCATGGCATGGGATAAGCTAGTCGAATTGTAAAAGATGAAAATTAGACGTTGAAATAGTTGAAGTCATGCTTAATTACGAAAAAAACACTTGTCGTTGTTGCGTACCGTTTCAACATCGAAGCTCTCCTCGAGCTTAATGCTGAAGCGCCGATCTTCATCCAGCTCAACGAACCTGTCGCACATACCTCGATCGTCGTGGCACCAGCTGCACTCCCCCGGGAGACTGTCGTCGTCCGAGTACGACATTTCCTACGTTCATAATTCAAAGATTAAACTTGTACAATTAAATATATGTACTAAAAAACCTAAATTAGATCATTATTTTTCGAGAAAATCCAGGCCACTTGATATTTCCTACATATTCTAGCACAAGTCATGCCAGAGTTCACGGAAAAATCCGGCATGACCTTTGCTAAAAAAGGACATATCGAGCGCCTGAAATTTGCCGGAACGGAAATTAACCATCACTCCGGCAAAACATAGGCCACTCGGAGGTGTAACCAAAACATGACCGGGCACTCCGGCAAAACAAGCACCTGAAATTCGAGCGCCTGAATTTTTTATGTACATCATAGATATCTTATAGGACTCATATTGACATGGAGATTTGCCTGGTCTCACCTCGAGGTCGGAGGGGGTCGGTGACGGGGACGACGGCGGGGATGATGGAGGGGCTAGCTCCTTGATTTCTACAAAAGCAAAAACCCTATAAGTTATCACTAATACATCCCGAATAATTGCTTATACTAAAAAATAACAAGAAATATGACATGTTCAACTAGTTCTATTAATTCAACTAGTTCTTACTAAATATAAACTTACTATAGATAGAAAAAAACTAGTTCTTTCTAAAAATAAAGTAGTTCAACTAGTTATTTTAATTTTCTTACTAAAAATACATTAGTTCTATTAATTCAACTAGTTTATTAATGTACTTACTAAACTAGTTCAACTAAAACTAAACTAGTTCAACTAAAACTAAACTAGTTCTATTAATTCAACTCGTTCTTACTAAATATAAACTTACTATAAATAGAAAGAAACTAGTACTTCTACTACTACTAATTAACATCTACTACTACATCTACTACTAATTAACATCTAGTACTGCTAATTATACAACTAGTTTACCATCACTACTACTAATTAATATCTACTACTACTAAAAATCATTATCTATGAATCCTAAATTAACATTTACTACTACTAAAATCATCTACTAACTGAGCAAAGAGAGAGGGGGTGGGGGGCTTACAGAGAGGGGAGAGACGATGGCGGGGAGGTGCTCAGCGACGGAGGTAGGGGCGGCGAGGGCGGGCTCGGGATCAGGAGGCGGCGGTCCTGGGCGGGCTCGGGCGGCGGCGGTGAGGTCGAGGGCGGCGGCGGTGAGGTCGAGAGCGGCGGCGGGCGGCGGCGGTGAGGTTGAGGGCGGGCTTGGGCGGCGGCGGTGAGGGAAGGCTCGGGCTAGGGCGGCGGCGCGACAGGAGTAGGGGAACAGGGGGAAAGGAGGACTTAGCGAAATTTTGAGCCGGGCCGGTTTGGTTAAGTCGAACTAGCAGTAGCGCCCGTAAGGAAAACGCGCTATAGATAACTTATCTATAACGCGTTTTACAGAAAAATGCTACTGCTAATGAAAGCAGTTATTTCTTTTGTTTATCCCAAAATCAGTAGGTCTTTGTCCTGAAAAAACGCTATAAGTCTAAGCAATGTACAAACATAAAAAATATACATTGGTCACCATTGATCTTTTTGTGTAGAATCTAAATAGTCAACATGAATCCTCACTGTACCTGTATAGGTACAGGCGAGGATTCATATTGCAGCTACAAATCATACACATATAGTTCAATGAAGACCAAGTGCTCGAGATAGGTTGAGAAGTAACATATTTAAGGTGGTAAAAACCTTGTTCGCTTAGAAGTATGGGACTAAACTTAATTAGTTGCGGTGATACTAAGCAGCAGCGAGTTCTGTGGAAACACGCTGCTACTAAGTACTTTAGCAGTAGCGCGTCCCTCGGAAGGGCGCTACTACTATATCTAGCCGGGAGGCAACACCGTGGCAATTATAGTAGTAGTGCTTGTTTCACATAGAGCGCTACTGCTACATGGATACTAGTAGCGCTGCTCGCTGAAGCTCGCTACTGCTAATTAGCAGTAGCGTCTGTTTTTAAACCATGCTACTGCTAAGATTCTGTGTATAAGGTTTTCCCTAGTAGTGGGTGTCTCTTTCCCATACCACGGATGTCTTAAACAGCCTCGCCAAAAAGATGTTTGGGGGGACCGCATCGCGTTTCGCGCCGATGCGTGCGAGGACGTCTGCCGCCTGATTGTTTTCCCGGGCCACATGGTGAAATTCAAGCCCCTCGAACCGAGCTGACATCTTGAGGACAGCGTTGCAATAGGCCGCCATTTTCGGATCCTTGGCATCAAAGTCTCCATTTATTTGGGATATTGCGAGGTTCGAATCCCCCCGCACCTTCAGGTGTTGAATGCCCATGGATACTGCCATCCGGAGACCATGTAAAAGGGCCTCATATTCAGCTGCGTTGTTGGAGTATGTATACATTATCTGGAGGTCTTATTGGATTGTATCTCCGGTTAGGGATGTCAGAACGACGCCGGCCCCTAGACCAGCCAGCATTTTGGAGCCGTCGAAGTGCATGATCCAATTTGAGTATGCGCCGCACTCTTTAGGGAGTTCGGCTTCCGTCCACTCGGTGACGAAGTCGGCCAATACTTGCGACTTAACGGCTCGCCATGGTTTATACGTTATGTCGAACAGGAGGCTACTGTTATTGAACACTCTTGAATGTAGTGTCGCAGTTTCCTAGATGCCAAGAATATCGTGTATGCTATCTTTTGATAATGCGGATACCGTGACTTGCATGGAATGAGGACAGTGGATACATAATAGACTGGCTTTTGTAGGGGGAATTTATGTCCGTCCTTTTCTCGTTCGACGACGATCATTGCGCTTACAACTTGGTGAGTTGCCGCAATGTATAACATCATTGGTTCGCCAGTGTTTGGCGCGGCCAGGATTGGGTTGGTTGCCAGTATGGCCTTTATTTCTTCCAATCCGGCTGTGGCGGCATCCGTCCACTCGAAGTGTTCGGTGCGCCGTAGGAGGCGATAAAGGGGTAATGCCTTTTCTCCCAGGCGGGAGATAAAGCGGCTTAGAGCCTCCACACATCCGATTAGTTTCTGGATTTGTTTGAGGTCCGTTGTAATATCCAACTGTGACAAAGCTCGGATCTTGGCCGGATTTGCTTCAATTCCTCTGCTGGATACAATGAAGCCCAGGAGCTTTCCGGCTGGCACACCGAAAACGCATTTTTTCGGGTTGAGCTTGATGTCGTATGTTCGAAGGTTGTCGAATGTGAGCCTCAAGTCGTCTATTAGAGAGTCGACATGTTTGGTTTTGACGACCACATCATCTATGTATGCCTCCACTGTTTTGCCGATCTGGTTCACCAAACATGTCAAAATCATGCGCTGATATGTTGCGCCGGCGTTTTTGAGCCGAAAAGGCATTATGTTGAAGCAGAAGGGGCTGTATGGTGTGATGAATGCCGTTGCGGCTTGGTCGGGCTCCGCCATCTTAATTTTGTGGTAGCCGGATGTAACGCCCTCGATGCGGCTATATCTCCCACGTGTCGAGGCATGACTTAGAGGCATAACCGCATTGAAAGCAATGTCGCAAGTGAGGTAATCTTCACACAACCCATGTAATACATAAGGGAAAGAGATACATAGTTGGCTTACAGTCGCCACTTCACACAAAACTTAAATAAACATCCATCATTCAAGTTACACTCAAGGTCCGACTACGGTACCAAAATGAAAGAAGACTACCCCAAATGCTACACAGATCCCCGATCACCCCAACTGGGCTCCACTACTGATCATCAGGAAAAGACACATAGTAACGGCCACGTTCCTCGTCGAACTCCCAAGTGAGCTCGATTGCGTCATCTGCACTGGCATCATTGGTACCTGCAACTGTTGTGGTAGAATCTGTGAGTCACGGGGACTCAGCAATCTCACACCCGCGAGATCAAGACTATTTAAGCTTATAGGTAGGAAAGGATTGTGAGGTGGAGCTGCAGCAAGCGACTAGCATATATGGTGGCTACAATGCAAAAGAGAGCGAGAAGAGAAGCAAAGCACGGTCGTGAAGCTAGAAGTGATCAAGAAGTGATCCTAGAACAACCTACGTCAAACATAACTCCAACACCGTGTTCACTTCCCGGACCCCGCCGAGAAGAGACCATCACGGTTACACACGCGGTTGATGTGTTTTAATTAAGGTCAACTTCGGGTTTTCTACAACCGGACATTAACAAATTCCCATCTGCCTCATAACCGCGGGCACGGCTTTCGAAAGATATTACCCTGCAGGGGTGTCCCAACTTAGCCCATTATAAGCTCTCACGGTCAATGAAGGATATTCCTTCTACCGGGAAGACCCGATCAGTCTCGGAATCCCGGACTACAAGACATCTCGGCAGTAATAAAACAAGTCCAGCAAAGCCGCCCGATTGTGCCGACAAATCCTGATAGGAGCTGCACATATCTTGGTCTCAGCGCACATCCGGATGAGCAGTCCGTACAACTAAAACCAAGTCTCGAGTTGCCCCGAGGTGGCGCTGCAAAGGGCTCTAGTTTGGACCAGCAATCGAAGGAGAACTGTCCCGGGGGGTTAAAATAAAGATGACCCTTGAGTCTGCAGAACCCAAGGGAAAAAGGCTTAGGTGGCAAATGGTAAAACCAAAGTTGGGCCTTGCTGGAAGAGTCTTATTCAAAGCGAACTATCAAGGGGGTCCCATAAATTACCCAACCGTGTAAGGAACGCAAAATCAAGGAACATAACACCGGTATGACGGAAACTAGGGTGGCAAGAGTGGAACAAAACACCAGGCATAAGGCCGAGCCTTCCACCTTTTACCAAGTATATAGATGCATTAAAAAAATAAGAGGTATTGTGATATCCCAACAAGTAAACATGTTCCTACAAGGAACAACATCTCCATGTTCCAACAAGGAACAAACTTCATCTTCACCTGCAACTACAACGCTATAAGAGGGGCTGAGCAAAGCGGTAACATAGCCAATCAACGGTTTGCTAGGACATGGATGGTTAGGGGCTGACATGGCAATATAGGAGGCATGATATAGCAAGTGGTAGGTATCGCAGCATAGGCATAGCAAAAGAGCGAGCATCTATCAAGCAAAGATAGAAGTGATTTCGAGGGTATGGTCATCTTGCCTGCGAGGTTCTCTGAGTTGTCGAAAGCTTGGTCCTCGTAAGCGCTCTCAACAGGTTCCTCATTCACGTACTCGTCTCCCGGCTCTACCCACAACAACAACACAAGCAAAGGGGACAAACATCAATCACGATGCAATGCACAACCAACATGATGCAAAACATGGCATGATATGCGAGATGTGATATGCAATGCATATGCGTGCTCCGGAAGGAAAAGATGAACAAGGCATAATCTTGGAAAACCAAGTATTCCACTGGATAGGTGAGGTGATTTCGGCTGAAATCGATATAAAGATCACCGGAATCGGATGCACGGTTTGCAAATGACAAGCAAAACAAGAATGACAAGAATCTGCCATTAACAGCATGATGCTATTTAGCAAGCAACAAGAAATTAAGCTACTGCACCCAAACATATCAACAAAGCATATGACAGTAATCTACTCAAGATTCTTGACAAAAGATGAACACTGAGCTACGGCTAAATCACATCTTAACAGGTTCAAACAATCATGGCAAAAGTGCAAAAGATAACAGGTTCACAGACTTAGTGAAAATAACAACATGCCAGAAATTAACATCAGGATGACATGTTTAGAGCAATGAAACAACATGCTACAGGAACACGACATATAAAAGCAAGGCATGGCATTAATCTACACAAAGCACGTGACAAAAATCCCTTACTGACCATAAGCCAAAAAGGATCACAAAATATGATAACACCCATGTCAAATAAGCAAGTTTCGTTACAGGTTTCAGACTTAGCAGAAAACTGGACATGTCAAAAACAGATAACAAGTGGGCATGTTCGTGAGCTCGATGCACTCACTACAGAGCATTACATGATAAACTAAGCATACATACATCAAGAAGACATGGCATAGAAACTAGACATGTCAAGAATAACATCATAGAATGCAAGGATCAACCACAACAAGCTTGGCAAAATCGAATAACATGTAAACAATCTGCCAGTAACATTTTATAGCAAAAGTAGAGCTCGATTGACTCACGCTATGGCACTCCATAAATATAAACAAAGGCATGGATTGATAGAGCAAATCCATATTCTCAAAACACCCATACTGATCATGCTCAAAAGAGGCATAGATCTCTCTGAAACAACATGAACACATGGCATAAAAATAACAGCAGGCAGTGACGGTAAAAATAACAGCGGGCTCGCGGATCTGGATCGGGGCACGAGCTCGTCGGAGCTCGTCGCCAGAGAGGAAGGGGACGGCGCCGGCGAGGTAAGCCCGGGGCGGATCCGGCCACCGGGGCACCGGATCGGGTCGGCGGGACGGCGGGCGGCGGCGCACGCGCGCGGGGCGGCGGCGACGAACAGCGGAGGCGGTGGCGCGGCGCAGTGGGCGGCGCGGCGGCGGTCGACGGCGGTGGCGGCGCGGTAGGGCGCGGGGAGGCGCGGGAGTCGGCGGGAGCGAGGCGGCCGGGCGGCGCGCGGGCCGGGAGGGCCGGCCTCGGGCCCGGGCGGGCCGGCGGCGGATGGCCAGGTGGCACGCGCCGATTCGCCGGGCTACGGCGGCGCGGGTGTCCGGCCCGAACCGGACACGTCCGATGGCGGCGGGGGAGATTGGACTAGGGTTAGGGTGGTTTTGATCCGGGATTTGAGGGGGGGTGCCTTTTTATAGGTAGAAGGAGCTAGGAAGTTCCAAATGGAGTGCGATTTTCGGCCACGCGGTCGTGATCGAACGGCGATGGACATGGGAGTGACTTAGATGGGTTGTTGGGCTGTTTTGGAGGGGTTTTGGGCTGCAACACACACGAGGCCTTCACGGTTACCCGGTTAATCGTTGGAGTATCAAACGACCTCCGAATGACCCGAAACTTGACAGGTGGTCTACCGGTGTTATACCAAGGCCGCTTGACAAACCTCGGTCCATTCCGAGAAAGTTTAATACCCGCACACGGAAAAAGGTAAAAGAGGACGCCGGGGAACATAGGAACGCCGGATTGCAAAACGGACAACGGGGAAAATGCTCGGATTCATGAGACAAACACGTATGCAAATGCGATGTACATGATGACATGATATGAAATGCATGACATGAACAAAATGCAAAAACGACGGGAAACCCAACCATGGAGGGAATATCGTATCACATAGCTGAAAATGGCAAGAGTTGGAGTTACAATTATGGCAAGTTACATCCGGGGTGTTACAACACTCCACCACTACGAGAGGATCTCGTCCCGATATCTAGGACTGAAAGAATTCCGGATACTCGGAATGGAGGTGGTCATCGCGCTCCCAGGTGGCTTCTTGGTCTGAATGGTGTGACCACTTCACTTTCAGGAATTTGATTGACTTGTTGCGAGTCTTGCGCTCAGTTTCTTCAAGAATAGCAACGGGATGCTCATGATAGGACAAATCTTCTTGAAGATCAATCTCTTCGAAGTTGATGGTGCGCTCAGGCGTCTTGAAGCACTTGCGAAGCTGTGACACGTGGAAGACATCGTGCACATTTGTAAAGTTGGAGGGAAGCTCAAGTTGATAGGCGAGATCGCCTCGTTTGCCGATGATCTTGAAAGGGCCCACGTATCTAGGGGCAAGTTTCCCCTTGATACCGAAGCGACGAGTTCCTTTCATTGGAGAGACGCGGAGGTAGACATGGTCTCCGACCTCGAATGTCAAATCCCGGTGTTTGCTATCGTAATAGCTCTTCTGGCGCGATTGCGCGGCTTTGAGGTTCTCACGAATGACCTTGCACATAGCCTCAACCTCTGAGATCAAATCATTGCCAAGAAGTTGGCATTCACCCGTCTCAGACCAGTGGAGAGGAGTACGACACTTTCTGCCATAGAGAATCTCGAATGGGGCTTTGCCCGAGCTGGCTTGAAAGCTGTTGTTGTAAGAGAACTCAGCATAAGGAAGACAATCCTCCCACTTCATGCCGAAAGAGATAACACAAGCACTGAGCATATCTTCAAGAATTTGGTTGACACGCTCGACTTGTCCACTAGTTTGAGGGTGGAAGGCTGTGCTGAAGCGAATATTTGTGCCCATGGCCTTCTGAAAAGAATCCCAAAACTTGGAGGTAAAGATGCTGCCATGGTCTGAAGAAATCAATTGCGGAATGCCATGCAAGGAGACAATTCTGGAGGTGTAGAGCTCTGCCAGCTGCGCTGCTGTGATGGACTCTTTGATAGGAAGAAAATGAGCCACTTTGGTGAGCTTGTCGATGACGACGAAGATAGCATCATTTCCACGCTTGGACTTTGGAAAACCAGTCACGAAGTCCATTTCGATATGATCAAACTTCCATTCTGGAATAGCAAGAGGTTGGAGAAGACCAGCTGGTCGTTGGTGTTCTGCTTTCACCCTTCTGCAGACATCACATTCATTCACGAATTGAGCAATCTCTCGCTTCATTCTAGTCCACCAATACGACTGCTTGAGGTCATGGTACATCTTTGTACTTCCAGGATGAATTGATAGAAGAGAGTTGTGCGCTTCCTTCATAATGACTTTACGAAGATCACCCTTTGGAACCATAATCCGGTCCTCGAAGAAAAGAGTATCTCTGTCATCAACTCGATAGCACTTATATTTGGAAATGCCCTTGTCAATACCACGTTTCACCTTCTTCACCATGGTATCCAACAGTTGTGCCTCACGAATTTGATCTTCCAAAGTAGGAGAGACGATGAGGTTGGCAAGAAAACCTTGAGGAACAACTTGGAGATTCAACTTGTGGAAAGCTTCACAAAGATCCGGTTGAAAGGGCTTGAGGATTAAGCTGTTGCAATAAGCCTTCCTGCTCAAAGCGTCTGCAATCACGTTAGCCTTGCCTGGAGTATATTCAATACTCGGATTATACTCTTGAATCATTTCGACCCATCGAGTCTGCCTGAGGTTGAGGTTGGGCTGAGTGAAGATGTACTTGAGACTCTTGTGATCGGTGAAAATGTCCACTTTCCTTCCCAACAGGAGATGTCTCCAAGTTATTAGTGCGTGGACAACTGCCGCCAACTCAAGATCGTGAGTGGGGTAGTTCTTTTCGTTGGGCTTCAACTGACGAGAGGTATAGGCTACAACCTTCTTCTCTTGCATTAACACGGCACCGAGGCCTTGAAGAGAAGCATCACAGAATACTTCATAAGGCTTGTCTTCGTCAGGAGGAGTCAAAACTGGAGCAGTGACGAGTTTCTCTTTGAGAGTGTTGAAAGCAACGTCGCACTCAGGAGACCAGACATACTTCACATGCTTCTGGAGGAGGTTGGAAAGAGGCTTTGCAATCTTTGAGAAATTCTCAACGAATCTTCGGCAATAGCTTGGAAGTCCAAGAAATCTACGAAGCTGCTTGACATTCTGAGGAGGTTCCCAATTCACAACTGCAGGCACCTTCTCAGGATTAACAGCGATGCCCTTGGCAGAGATGATATGGCCAAGATAAAGAACTTCATCAAGCCAGAATTCACATTTGGAGAACTTCGCATATAATTTATACTCTCTGAGCTTGTCGAGCACCAATCGCAAATGTTTGGCATGATCCTTCTTATTCTTGGAGAAGACCAAAATATCATCGAGATAGACCAAGACAAATTCGTTGATGTAGGGGTTGAAGATGAAATTCATCAAGCGAGTGAATGCTGGAGGAGCATTGACAAGGCCGAAAGACATGACAGTATATTCATAAGAACCAAAGCTTGTTCTGAATGCTGTCTTGGGAATATCTTCTTCATGAATGCGAATCTGATGATACCCCATACGAAGGTCAAGCTTGGAGAACACTTTAGCACCTTTAAGTTGCTCGAAAAGCTCATTGATGTTGGGAAGTGGGTACTTGTTCTTGATTGTCTTCTTGTTCAATGGACGGTAATCGACGCAAAGTCGGTCCGTGCCATCCTTCTTCCGGACAAAAAGAACACCACAACCCCACGGAGAAGAACTCGGTCTGATCAGACCCAGACGCTCTTGTTTATCGAGTTGTTTCTTCAATTCCTTCAGCTCATCTGGTCCAAGCTTGTAAGGACGCTTGCAAACAGGTTCCGTGCCAGGCTCAAGATCAATAACAAATTCAACTGGCCGTCGGGGAGGCATACCCGGAAGCTCTTCTGGAAAAACATCTTGGTACTCACAAACGACTGGAATCTGGGAGATAGCCTCCAATTCACCATTCTCATTGAGAGAAAACAACCGAATGGTATCATCACGAGCGGCATAGATGATCACATCGTCAGAAGAGTGAGTCAATTTAATTTCCCTGGCAGCACAATCAAGCTGAGCCTTGTGCTTAGAAAGCCAGTCCATCCCGAGAATAAGATCAATATCAGAGTCACCAAGAACAATTGGTTTAGCCAGAAATCTATAGTCACCCATCTTGATACCGACATTCGGGACCAAAACTCGAGAAGTCATTTGCTTACCCGGGGACACAATGGACAAAGGTCTCGGCAAAACTTGAGTACCCAAATCATGCATAGCCACAAAAGGTCTTGAAATGAAAGAATGCGATGCTCCAGTATCAAATAAGACTTTTGCAGGAATATCATTAACTGAGAGATTACCCATTATCACATCAGAAGAATCCTCCGCTTGAGCTGCATTCATCATGTTCACCTTTGCAGACTGGGAATTATGCTTGACCACTGCATTGCTTGACGATTTCACAGGAGGAGGAGGCGGAACGCGCCTTTGGTTGAAGCACTTGTCCGCATAGTGACCCTTTTGTTGACATTTCCTGCAAGTCACCTCTGAGAGCGGACGATAGTAAGGAGCATTTGGTCTTGGAGCTTTATTCTGAGACTTGTTCTGATAGCCAGGGTTGGGTGGGTGGGAAGATCCACGACCACCTGAGTTCTTCTGCTGATAAGGCTGACGGAACGGAGGAGGAGGAGGCAACCAGAACTTCTGTTGCTTAGCTGCCACAAGTGAGGAAGAAGAAGACTGAACTGCGTCCCTGACTCTCTTCTTAGATGCCTCACACTTGAGCTGAGCAGCTTCTTGCTTCAGCGCCATGTTGTAGAATTCATCATACTTTAACGGCTCGAAAAGCACGAGAGCAAGTTGCAGATCTTCTCTGAGACCACGCCTGAACTGGTAGATCATACTCTTCTCATCAGGGATGTCTTGCTTCGCAAAACGAGAGAGCTTCTGGAACTGAGTGTTGTATTGATAGACAGACATGTTGCCTTGCTTGAGATTGCGGAATTCCTCACGCTTACTCTCGACAACACTTTCTGGAATGTGGTGAGCTTTGAAGTCACGGCGGAAATCATCCCAGGTAATCACACGACCTCCTCTGGAATCTTTGTATCGCTGGAACCACTCAGCAGCTTGATCCTTGAGTTGAAAAGAGGCAAACTTGATAAAGTCCTCAGGTCTGACATTGCTGCACTCGAAATGCTTGCTGATATCCACGAGCCAATCATCGGCGTCTGTGGCCTCGACACAGTAGCTGAAGGTCTTTGGCTGATTAGCAAGGAACTGATTGAGTGAAGCGAAGTGCGGCTGATTGTTGCCTTGGCCTTGATTCCCTTGATTACCTTGCCCTTGGTTGCGATCTTGCAAGAGCTGAATCAGAATCTGAGCGTTGGCATTTGTGGCAGTCATCAGGGCTTGCCATGCCTCCGGAGGCGGAGGTGGTGGCGGAGGGTTAGCCTGACTTCCTTCATTGCGTTCCGGATTCTGACGCGTTAGCGAAGCCATCCTGAAGAGGGTGACATCCATTAGCATCTTGAAAAAGATATATTCAAGCTGAATCAAAGGATCGAAATTGCAACATATAGTCTTCACAATAAACATTCGAACGAGAATGAACGAATGAATTCCAAAGTAAATCATCACACTTCCATAAGCTGAGAAGCCACTTAGAACAAGGTATGGAATAAAATCAACAAGGTACGGATGTGAACAAATACTTGGTAAGGATTACCCAATCACAAACCAAATATCTGCGGAAGAAGTACTAGATCTACATGAATTTCCACTTATAAACTCCCAAAACTTTCTGGTTATGTAATCAGGTGTTGGGGATACAGGGGACACAAAATATATCACCCAAACTAACAATAACTAGATCCAGTTGTATCCATCCTTCAACACATAACCAAGAAATTCTCGGAAATCATCTACCTCAACCTTCGAAAATCATCCGTTATACGAGTCATGGCAATACTCCCGCACTCGCCTCAGTACTGGGCTATCAGGGTTATCTCACCAACAACTGTACAAAAGAGATTTTCAATGTCGGCCTACTAAACTCAGGTATTCGAGAACTATAACGATAAAATTATGACGACAACACCTCGGAGCTCAACTCCCCGGGACACCTCCTCTAAAACCCCTGCTGACGGGAGGCAACCAAGACAATGTTGTCATCATAAAACCATCGGAACGATTCTAAGATACCCGCGTGATCCTAAAATTTTTTTAGTGAAATTTGAGAAGAGAAGAGTCAAAACTCAACGTCAGGATGCCTTACCAGAGCGATGAGGAGACTGGGAAGTAAAAAGAATTCCTAAACTCTCCGATATATAATTCCTAAATGACTCAAAACATTTTTCTAGACACAACTCGGCCACTAAAAACGATCAACCAGTGGGGGCTCCTAAGGTCGAGGCAGGCTCTGATACCAACTTGTAACGCCCTCGATGCGGCTATATCTCCAACGTGTCGAGGCACGACTTAGAGGCATAACCGCATTGAAAGCAATGTCGCAAGTGAGGTAATCTTCACACAACCCATGTAATACATAAGGGAAAGAGATACATAGTTGGCTTACAGTCGCCACTTCACACAAAACTTAAATAAACATCCATCATTCAAGTTACACTCAAGGTCCGACTATGGTACCAAAATGAAAGAAGACTACCCCAAATGCTACACAGATCCCCGATCACCCCAACTGGGCTCCACTACTGATCATCAGGAAAAGACACATAGTAACGGCCACGTTCCTCGTCGAACTCCCAAGTGAGCTCGATTGCGTCATCTGCACTGGCATCATTGGTACCTGCAACTGTTGTGGTAGAATCTGTGAGTCACGGGGACTCAGCAATCTCACACCCGCGAGATCAAGACTATTTAAGCTTATAGGTAGGAAAGGATTGTGAGGTGGAGCTGCAGCAAGCGACTAGCATATATGGTGGCTACAATGCTTGTGCTAGTCACCACAAAGATCACAAAAATACATGGCGTAAGCCTATGGAAAGATGGCATGGCATGTTACAAAACTCATATAGGACTCAACTTCATAGGATGCACACATCAATCATGGCAAAAATGACAAAAGTGCATGTTCTGCAACAGATCTGAAACTAACATCACATAGCCCTCTTCCAACAGCATTTTGGGCATCAAGAAGAGCTCAAATGAAAATGATGCAATGATAGGAAATGATGTACTCTTCGGGGCGAATAATTTGACATATTATACGCACGAAACGGAGCAATATACAGCAAGTTATGATGCGATGAACATGCGACCATTATGCAAAAATATCCGGGACTTGGTGGAATTTCGGGGTCGGGGAAAGTCAACCTCGCGGGCTCGCGGATCTGGATCGGGGCACGAGCTCGTCGGAGCTCGTCGCCGGAGAGGAAGGGGACGGCGCCAGCGAGGTAAGCCCGGGGCGGATCCAGCCACCGGGGCACCGGATCGGGTCCGCGGGACGGCGGGCGGCGGCGCACGCGCGCGGGGCGGCGGTGACGAACAGCGGAGGCGGTGGCACGGCGCAGCGGGCGGCGCGGCGGCGGTCGACGGCGGTGGCGTCGCGGCAGGGCGCGGGTAGGCGCGGGAGTCGGCGGGAGCGAGGCGGCCGGGCGGCGCGCGGGCCGGGAGGGCCGGCCTCGGGCCCGGGCGGGCCGGCGGCGCGCGAGGCGGCGGATGGCCACGTGGCGTGCGCCGATTCGCCGGGCTGCGGCGGCGCGGGTGTCCGGCCCGAACCGGACACGTCCGATGGCGGCGGGGGAGATTGGACTAGGGTTAGGGTGGTTTTGATCCGGGATTTGAGGGGGGGATGCCTTTTTATAGGTAGAAGGAGCTAGGAAGCTCCAAATGGAGTGCCGTTTTCGGCCACGCGATCATGATCGAACGGCGATGGACATGGGAGTGACTTAGATGGGCTGTTGGGCTGTTTTGGAGGGGTTTTGGGCTGCAACACACACGAGGCCTTCGCGGTTACCCGGTTAACCGTTGGAGTATCAAACGACCTCCGAATGACCCGAAACTTGACAGGCGGTCTACCGGTGTTATACCAAGGCCGCTTGACAAACCTCGGTCCATTCCGAGAAAGTTTAATACCCGCACACGGAAAAAGGTAAAAGAGGACGC
Organism: Aegilops umbellulata; assembly: GCA_032464435.1. NCBI lineage: Eukaryota > Viridiplantae > Streptophyta > Magnoliopsida > Poales > Poaceae > Aegilops > Aegilops umbellulata. The sequence continues at coordinate 595,677,964 of CP136058.1, read as the reverse complement.
CGGGGAACATAGGAACGCCGGATTGCAAAACGGACAACGGGGAAAATGCTCGGATTCATGAGACGAACACGTATGCAAATGCGATGCACATGATGACATGATATGAAATGCATGACATGAACAAAATGCAAAAACGACGGGAAACCCAACCTCGGAGGGAATATCATATCACATAGCCGAAAATGGCAAGAGTTGGAGTTACAATTATGGCAAGTTACATCCGGGGTGTTACACCGGAGTATGCGTCGAGGAAACACAATGAGCCATGTCCTGCGGTAGCATCAATAATTTGGTCGATGCGGGGGGAGGGGAAGGGATCCTTTGGGCAAGCCATGTTGAGGTCCTTGAAATCGGCGCACAGGTGCCAGGATTTGTCCTTCTTTGGTACCATCACCAGGTTTGCTAGCTAGTCTGGGTGTTTTATTTCTCTAATGAATCCGGCCTCCAATAACTTGGCTAGTTTCTCTCCCATAGCTTGTCTCTTAGGTTCAGAGAAACGCCGAAGAGCCTGCTTGACAGGATTGAATCCCTTTAGAAGATTGAGGATGTGCTCGGCCAGCCTGCGTGGGATTCCTGGCATATCTGAAGGATGCCAGGCAAAAATGTCCCAATTCTCGTGCAGGAACTCTCGTAGTGCGGCGTCTACGGCAGTGTTTAACTGTGCCCCGATGGAGGCTGTTTTTCTAGGGTCCGTTGGATGGACTTGGAATTTGACTATTTCATCTGCTGGTTTAAAGGAGGTGGACTTGGATCTCTTATCAAGTATCACATCGTCCCTGTCCACCGTAGAGCGCAGCGCAGTCAGTTCCTCGGCCGCAAGGGCTTCAGATAATGCCTCAAGGGCCAGTGCGGCTGTCTTGTTTTCGGCGCGGAGTGATGTGTCCGGACCGCTAGCGAGAGTGATGATTCCGTTGGGAACGGGCATTTTGAGCTTCATGTACCCGTAGTGGGGGGGGGTATGGCTTGGAAGATCGTGAACGCCTCCTGCCCTAAAAGGGCGTGGTATCCGATACTGAATGGAGCCACTTGGAACGTAATCTCTTCGGACCTGTAGTTCTCCAGCGTGCCGAACACCACATCTAGTGTAATTTTTTCCTATACAGTGCGCTTCCCGACTGGGGATTAGTCCTCTAAAGGTTGTGCTGCTTCGCTCAATGCGGTTCTAGTCTATTTCCAGTTTTTGAAGGGTTTCCTCATAGATGAGGTTTAATCCGTTGCCGCCGTCCATGAGCACTTTGGTGAGTCGAAAGCCGTCCACAATTGGACTGAGGATCAATGCGGCTGGTGCTCGGGCTGTTCGGAATTTAGGTTCGTCACTAGCATTAAAAGTAATAGCCGTGTCACTCCATGGATTTATTGTTGCCACATGGTAGATTTCGGCAAGGCTGCGGAGTGTTCGCTTGCCTATTATTTGATGCGAAGGTCTCAAAGACTGTTAATACCGTATTGTTATCCCTGGGATGGTGCTCTGTGGCTTCTGGGATGAGAAGATCCTCGCCACTTTTGGCTACCTGTCAGAGTATCCAACATGCTCTAAGGCTATGTGTTGGTATGGCGCCCTCTATACTATGAATTTTGCAGGGTCCATTGGGTCATCCCTCCAGTACGGTTCCATGCCCAATAGAGGGTTTTTGTTTTTTGGTAGTTAGCCCGGGTGTCTTGTGATAATGCACCCTTTTATTTCGGACTGGGTTCCTATTTAGGGCCGGATTGTCCCAAAATTTAATTTCGGTTTTCCGGGCACTTTCCATCGCACAATATTTTCGTACTATGGACGCCAAGTCGGCAAAGCGTGTAATTTCACGGTGACTTATGGCGTTAAGGATTCCCTTGTCCGTGCAATTATTGCAGAAGAATGAGATCGCGTCTTCCTCGCGACAGTCCTTAACCATGTTCATTACGAGGAGGAATCTGGCCCAATAATGATGTACTGTTTCCTGGGGCTCTTGCCTGATGTGGGAAAGATCGCTTATGTCTGGGTGGGTGGGTGGAATTGAATCCAAAACCTCACCCGATCTGAGACCCAGGGGCCAAGGAGTTTCCAATCATGGAAGTTCGGGTTCTGGGATGTTGCCCGATAAGTTTGGCCCGCTGCCTGACTCTAGGTTCAGGGCTTGAGTGGTGTCCTCCCGTAAACGGGTATCCGACTCGAAGGGCTCAGGAATCCAGACATAGTTAGTCCTCAAGATAGAGGAAAGGCCGCCGCATTGTTCCTCCACCACCGCAATGTCATGGGTGACCGGTGGAGAGTTAATCTCCCTTTGATCAGGTTTAAGCCCAATCCGATCATAGTCCGTAGCGACTCCCAAGGCGGCGATGTGATCCAAGAGCTCGTTTAGGGAAGAGAGATCCATTGGATCCATCTGTTCGGCGAGTTCCGAGTTGACGTGGAGGCTGTTTTCGATGACCCAAGAAGTCATCGTTGGCGCAGCAGCCGAACAGGCGGTCATGATAAAACCACCTAGCCGGAGAGTCTGGCCGACAGCCATAGCTCCCCCAGCGGTAGTGCCGTCTTTAAAGACGAAACGAGACATCCTTTTCTTATGGCGACGACACTGTCGAACTCTCAATGAAAGCACCATTGTCGGTGTCAAAACCGACGGATCTCGGGTAGGAGGTCCCGAACTGTGCGTCTAGGCAGATGGTAACATGAGACAAGGGGCACGATGTTTTTACCCAGGTTCGGGCCCTCTCGATGGAGGTAAAACCCTACTCCTGCTTGATTAATATTTATGATATGGGTAGTACAAGAGTTGATCTACCAAGAGATCAGAGAGGCTAAACCCTAGAAGCTAGCCTATGGTATGATTATTGTTGTGTCCTATGGACTAAACCCTCCGGTTTATATAGACACCGGAGGGGGCTAGGGTTACACAGAGTCGGTTACCAGGAAGGAGATCTACATATCCGTATCGCCAAGCTTGCCTTCCACGCCAAGGAGAGTCCCTCCCGGACACGGGACGAAGTCTTCAATCTTGTATCTTCATAGTTCAACAGTCCTGCCAAAGGTTATAGTCCGGCTGTCCGGATACCCCCTAATCCAGGACTCCCTGAGCAACGAAAACGGGAGATTATACATTTATTTAAGGGAGCCTGTGTGACAGATACCGTGAGGGCGTCGAGCTCAGCCAAAGAAGAAGCACCGCCGAGCACGTCCGGTGCCAGAGACGGTGTCGGAGAAGGTGCGGGAGCCGGTGCGAGAGCCGGTGCGGGAGCCGGTGCGGGAGCAGGTGTGGGTGCAACGCTAGTCGAGCTGCTCGCCAAGAAGTCAGCAATGGGAAAGTCTGCTACATTTTTTCTAGATTTTTCCTGGTCCAATTGAAAACGGCCGGTACCAAGGAAGTAGACATATCTACAACCATCTGTTTTGCGGCAGCTACCGCTGTTGCGACTGTCAGAGTTGCTTTCTTCTCAACCACAATCTCAACCTTCTTGTCGATGTTTTCTTCAGTTAACCTCCGTCTTACCTTTCTATCCTCCATGGTCTCATGCTAGTACTTCTTCCATGTGGCGCCGTCTCCGACACCGTGCACTCGTCCATACGACGGTCGAGTCTCCACCGAGAGTTGTTTCAATATGTTAAACGCCCGTTTGAATGGAGTGTCCCACTTGGGCCTCGCCAACGCCTCAGACGGCGAGTCGCTTTTGGCTAAAATCATGTGCTTCTCTCTCTGCAAAAGGCACAAGGATCGTTTAAAATATGACTAACGTGCAGTCGAATTGATCAGAAACTAAAATTACTAGTAGTCTCATGAACTCCATCATGACCGCGTTCGTCTCAAAAACCTTCTTCACTGGGTCCCAACTGTGCCGGGCCCTGAGGACGTCACGCTCCCGCGGGACAGTGGACTCCGCCAAGGGGTCTGGGATGCCCAGACTCGCGGCTTCCGCGTCCTCCTTGGCCCATTTGGACCTCTTCCCGCCGTAACCACGGCTTTCGAGGTGGTGGCTCCCTATGTTCCTCTCTTGAAGCCCCTTCATGTACTTAGACCTTTTTTTGGCAGCTTCGGCCTTGCAAGTCGCCTTGAATATTTCAAACTGCTCTTCCGTGATTGTTGGATTATCCTTTACAATCTCGTAGTAGGTTTCCTTCTTCTCGATGATCCTTGCTTTCACCCGTGTTTTCTAGGCGGCAAACACGTCCCTAAACTTGGTCATTGTGTGTTTGTTTATCTTCTTCACTGCCGGGTCCTTATCTGGATCTTTATAATCCTTTTCATTAAGGCTCGGGAACAAGAATATCTGGTGAAACTTCTTTAGGAGGGAGGGCCTTATATTATCTATCTTTTGTAGTTTCTCATCGTTGATGGTGGCGATTGTCCATACGATGCAGCCTATTTGATTTCCGTAGCACGCGCGCGCTTCCTGGGGCGCTTTTGGCTCAAAATTGTCGTCGTCCACCTCCGTGACCACCAGTCTAGTAGTCCTAAGCTTGTTAGGAATCAGTTGCCTCTTTGCTTTCAGTTCTACACTGGCTCCGCTAGTCTCGGCGCCGGTCTTAGTCTGAGCGACGGTCTCGATGCCGGTCTCAGTCTCAGCATCGGTCTCAGTCTCAGCGTCGGTCTCAGTCTGAGTGCCGGTCTCGATGTCGGTCTCAGTCTCAGAGCCGGTCTGAGTCTCAGCGCCGGTCTCAGTCTCAGCACCGGTCTGCGTGTCGGTCTCAGTCCCCGATGCCACCGGTGGGCCCAGCAACAACATCGGTTGATCGTCGCTAAGGCTCAAAAATTTGTCTGCCGCCCGGTAGACATCGTCGCAATCACCAGAACCCTGTCCTTAATCGTTGCTAGCCATCTTTCCTACGATTAAATCTAGTCAATTAATTCTAGACCTAATAAAATTAATAATGACATAAAAAGGCCTATTGTTTTGCAGGAATGTTGACTCCTTCCCGGTGCGGCAAATCCCGGGCACTCGATATGTCCTAGTTTGTAGCACAAGTCATACCGAAATTCACGGAAAATTTCAGCATGACCTTTGCTAAAAAGTGGACAAATCGAGAACCTGAAATTTGCCGGAACGGAAATGAATCAACATTCCGGCAAAACATAGGCCACTCGGCTTCATTCCCTGGAAACAACAAAAGGCCACTTGGGCACAATCGAAACATGTGCGAATACAATTGAGGAATTTGCATATATCCTATCCACTTAAAATTTGCATGTCCTGGCGTTTCACACTACAAGAAAATCTACACAAATCTCATGCTCTCTCAAACTCAATGCAAAATATATATTATATTTAGTTAACTACTGAACTAAACTTTACTCTAAAATAAACCCTACTGCCCTAACTAACATCTAGTTAAACAAACTCAATTCAAAAATTAAACCCTACTGAACTAATTAACATCAACATTATCTACTACTTAACATCTATTATTACCCTAAATAAAAACATCAATATTATCTACTACTTAACATTAACATCTATTAACTAAAAAGGATGGGAGGGGGGGCTTACAGAGAGGGGAGATACGGTGGAGGGGAGGTGCTCGGCGATGGAGGTAGGGGCGGCGAGGGAGGGATCGGGAGGCGGTGGTCCTGAGCGGGCTTGGGGGCGGTGAGGTCGAGGGCGGCGGCGGTGAGGTTGAGGGAGGCGATGGTGAGGTGAGGGCGGCCCGAGAGGCGGTGGCGGTGAGGCTGGGCGGCCTCGAGCGGCGGCGGTGAGGATGAGCGCGGCATCGACACTGGCAGGAGAAGGCAGCAAAGTGGGGGCGACAGCGAAGTGGGGGAGACGGCAGTGAAGTGGGGCGAGGGATCGATTTGGGGGAGAAGTGGTGGCCGGGGGGAAACTGTTTTTGGTTAAGTCAAAATTAACGGTAGCGCGTTATAGAAAAAGCGCTATAGCTAAGGTAGCTATAGCGCGTTTCAGGGAACGCGCTACTGCTACCTCTTCATCATTTTTCCCTTTTTCATTTATTTTTCTTTACATTTTATATTTTTCCTTTCTCCTTTTTCTATTTCTTTCAGTTTCATTTACTTTTCTATTCTTTTTTCATTTTATTTTCTTTTTGTTAGCAGTAGCGCTATAGTCATAAACGCGCTGCTATAAGTATATTAGCAGTAGCACTTTTTTGGAAAATCATTACTACTATGTGTAGCCCATCGGCTAAGTGATTGGAATTTTAGTATTAGCGAGTTGTCGGTGAGACGCGCTACTGCTATATGTGCATCTGCAGCGCGCTTATTTTGCACGCACTACTGCTCTCTAGCAGTAGCGTGCTTTTTAACAAGCGCTACTGCTAAAGTTCTGTGTATAACGTTTTCCCTGGTAGTTAGTATTCTGGGCGACGGTGCCAAAGCAGTGTAGTGTTAATCGAAGGACGGGGGATCAATCGCCTGGTGTAGACCTCCACGAGCATCCAGCTACCGCGACCGTAGACGAGCACCATCCAAGACGTGTTCATGCCGACCCAGTACATACCGTTAATGTAGTTGAGGGTGACGGGGATCAGATCGCAGTCAAGGGGTTTGATGCTCTCCACCCTACGATCGTTATGCTACGTGACACGCCGTTTCTGAAGATCGGGCGGCATCAGCAAGCAAGGAGCTGGCTTAAAAAGCTCTGGCCTGAGGGCTTTGAGTAAACGGTACAGCCCCGACGAGCACGCGGTGAGCGGCATGGTACTGAGATTGTCCATACGCGAAACAATGAGCTTGATTATCTCTATGGGGAGCGAATTCCAGCCACTCTTTCGGTGGACGCTGCTAGGTTCTGCCATTCTTAGTGCCTGGGTTTCGGACGAGGAGGGGGAGGCGCCTTAGCGGGCATGGAAGAGCGGACAAAGATGGAGAAGCGAATATGTGCCGCAGGAAGTGGACATGTGATGATGACTACAGCACGCCGCTTGACTTACGAGACACATACTAGCAGCGTAGGGTCATATCGAAGTCACACAACTTGCTTGAGTGATCACAGTACTAGTACTCCCTACAGTACCTACTACTATGCCCTAACTTGCTTGAGTAGAGTAGTAGTGGAGTAGGACTCTGCTCTACTACTAGCACCAGAGGAGTAGTATATTCTAATCTAAAATAGTTACAAACTTCAATGCCCGAGCGTGGAAAGACTACAAACCGCCATCAGTGCTAACTCCAATCCCCAGCAAACGTTCGTTGGGAGACATGGCAGTTGCAAACGCCCGCGACGCAGTTACAGTACGTGTGTAAGGGTGGCGGTTTTGTCAAATACTATGGCTTAAAACAGGCCACCGTCGGATGGAAATCGGACGATTATGTGGGATTCACCAGGATTGAGCTCGTGCTGAACAATCGCCAGATATCATTACTAAAAAATGTTAAAAGACCCAGGGCTATAACTTGCACCGGCTGACCACTAACAATGATACTAACATAGTTGTAAAATGGTCAAAGACCGTGTCTACGTGGTGTTTGGAATTATATGCAAAAAAAAGTAGCAAGATGCCCGTGGATTGCACGGCACACCATCATCACCAACTCGGTTTTTTCTCTACTCCTACTCCTATAAAAGACTCAGTTGGTGATGATGGAGGTGAGGAGGCGTGTTCAGCCGGGCGTGCAGCGGACGGCGCAATACTGTTTGATTTGTTATAAAAAACAAAGAAGAGTAGTAGAGATAGAGATAAGAGTAGAGATAGAGACTTAGGGAGGAGCACCCTCTACTGCTTCGTGTGCTACTCCTGCGCTCCATTCGGCGGCCGCAACATCCCCTATAGCCACTCCCTCCTGTGCTCCATTCGGCGGGCGCTGTTGAAATTTGGGGAGCGCACTCTCGCGACTGCTGGCAGCCACGACTTCACTGACGATGACTTCTTGCCCGACCTCGGCAACCTTTTCCTCAATGACATGGGTGACACCCTCAATGCCAGCGGTGCTGCCCCCGTTGCGCCGTATGTGTTTATGTCCTTCCGGTTCGAAATCATGGTAGAATTCATGTTACTACTCTGTATCCTACTAGATTCTACTTGTTCATCAACTATGCTAGTCCACAAGATTAGTTTAATATCTGTTATAGCCGTCATGATTTATTGTGTGCTTATTCAAATTAAATGTCATAGTAACTTGCTCATATATTCAACTGGCGCAACGTCCCCTACAACCACTCCAGTTTCATGGATGGCCTGGTCGATGCCTCCAAGGAGCCCTTCGTCTACTGCTATGAGTGCCCGATGCCATTTTGGGGCTCACCGGCGGACATCGTGCATCACCTCATGGATGCGTGCAGCATTCACTACTGGCCCTTGGCGGAGAACATCAAGTACGAGACGTGCTACCTGTTCACCTTGCCGGAGTCGCTGGAGGATCACTGCCCCCTGCTAGTCTCGGAGGAGGACGACAGCGTCTTTCTCTTGATCGTGGGCACTGGCGAGGCCCGCGCAGGCCGCCGCCCCGTCTCTGTAGTGTATGTCAGGGGCGACGCCGCTGACGCTGACACTGACACGAGGCTGATGTACGGGTGCGTGCTCACTGTTACTACCCCTCCGAGTTACGTGGGTGGCGACACCGGCTCAATCATGCTGACTAGGACTATGCAGAGCTGGGACCTTCCCGCCGATGTGGACATGGAATACGCATGGTATGATTTACCCCCCAATGCGGTGCACGGGGACTCCAAGGAGGTTCACCTGGACATACGCATTATCAAGTTAAATGTTGATCATTAGTCTTCGCTCAGTGTAATCCACTATCTAAGCATGTGGAGACTTCCATGCACGATCTTGCTCTATTGGAGTATCTTGCATGAATAAAAGTGTATCCATTTGTAGTTTAGTCTAGAATCTTCCTTGTATGAATTTTTACTACAGTACTGGTGAAAGACTTACTATGAACCATTTCTTACATCTCCTCTGCCCCTTCCAAGTCATCCTGATTTAATCCCTCCGTCTAGGTGTGTAAGGGCATGGTTAATACTTTATAGTATAGCCAACTATTGACTATAAGAAAGTGCCATGTCATATGTAGCCAACATGTATAACAATTGATACTCAAAAACTAATTCTTAAAGATCATTTCTTGCAAAGCACAATAAGTGTTATTTCTTCACAAGTTTTGGATGCAGGTTGAACAGTTGAACGCTTTTGTTTGCAAAAGATACCTATTTATCTATTTCACCCAGATGTTTGTGAGCTCTAGAGATGAAATAATATCCGAAGAAACCTATCGATACCCGTTACACATGAGATTACCCCCACATCCTTTGTCAAAATAAACAACTCCCCGTTTCACTCTTCCGTGCAACGCACGGGCACCTTACTACTATAGATTAGTACGACCAAAAATTGAACTAACATTATATATAGTATGATAAATGCTGATGCATGTCACCTAAAATTATATCATTGGAAACTATGTTCAAATATGAATCCAACGATATAGTTTTTGTTGAGATGCACTAACATTTTGTCAGTTAAAACTTCAGTCAAATTCAATGGGGGACTAATAAACCACGACCGATGTAATACAAGTGTAGAGGGAGGCGTTGCATGGGAGTCTCACCCAGCTCGTGGAGCGGCAGTAAAGCCGTCATATCGCAAAACCCAACCACTGCTAGTAATAAGTGGTCTGGTAAAATAAACGGACAAGCAACCATCACATCCCTATCGGGGGTTGGGTGCGACATATGCCAATGTATGGCTTATCATGGTGGGAGTGAGTAGAACATCGCCAGTGCCTGGAAGCGGGATGAGGCGTAGACACGAATGCCGGCGCACTTTACCCAGGTTCGGGGCTCTCCTAGGAGATAACACCCCTTGTCCAGCTCTACGGGGTCTCCGCGTGATCACTAAGGCACTAAGTGGATACAATGGTGTGTTGACACCAGATTTTGGCATGGTCAAAAACATAATTAAGATGGCCTCAAATGGAAAATTGCTCAAAGTGAGGAAGTTCCGTATCATCAAAAGAAGAAACTTTGATATTTGGGCCATAGCCATCTAGTCTCATCTCTAAGGCCGAAGTTGTGTTCGAAGTACTCGGATTTTGTACTCAGAACACTATTCGGCTGATTATGCCCCCAAGATGCCCGCATATGGGAAACGTTTCTACACGGATTGTCTTCGACTCGTCCAAGCGATCGATTTTGATATAAAGATCGTCTCAATCTGAGGTCGTATGCAAAAGTTAGAGCCTGCACAGCGAGACCCTCCAGCGAGCAAAATATGACGCCCGGAACCAGACACATATGTGGGTATGTCTGATGAGCTGCGTGAATGATTAGCTGTTTTGCGCAAGCGATTTGACCCTCGAGATGACCTCTGATAAAAAGAACGTTCAACATGAAAGATGTTCGTCTCGTCGAAACGATCAAGATTGCTTTTGGTCTCGTTTCCATCCGAGGTCGTTTTTCACCACAAAAAGGACCCTCAAAGTACAACCAGTTTAAACCGAACAGATTTGGAAAGTTCGGATAAAACCAATCCGAATTTGACTAGGGTTTTGGACGTGAATTGATGTAATTTTCTTGTAAGGAAAGCTTAGATAAATCCTTTGCTTGTACGGGAATTCCAGCCGCCTCTTATATATGTTGGGGGTGACGGCCGATTGAAACAACACACAATCGCAAACACATCTACAGTTTTTTCGTCTTCGTCTTGTCCTTCCCTCGTTCTTGCTCCCTCGTTCTTCGTCGTTCTTCGTGTTGGAGAGCTGCGAATCGCGAGGCTCTATGGGCGGCTTTGCCGACCTAGGGCAGCCCATAGCCGCCGCACTCCCCGACGGGGTCCCTCCCGGGAGTGTAGAGTTTCGGGTCCTCAAAAGCTCTCGCCGGTCGACTTGCGAATCGCTCTTCCAGTGAGACTCCTTCGACGTGAGCTGTGGTGCATCACCCCCGAAGTCGAGGTACACGTGATGTGTTCGTGTGCGAACACACTTTTTGGCGACTCCGCTGGGGAAAAGATCAAACATCATCATCATCCATCATGTCTGGCAACGATAAGATTCCTAAGCCCTCGGAAATCAACGCAAATAACATAATCAAGCCCAATTTTGAGGAGTTACCGGAGAAACATCGCCAAGCTTATGAGGAGTACAAGAAGGCGCGTGAAGAGAAGGAGATGCAGGAGTTCCTTGCTAAGTTCAAGAAGGATCGCCAAGGCAATATCACTCCGGTTGGAGAAATCAAGTTCCCTCCTCTTCATGATGAACAAGTTAAACCCTCTGTAAGTAATACCTTCTCTCCCGAGGTATGGGCTGAAATTGATAGTCGCATTACTGATAGCAATAATCTCTTATACCAAATTTTCTTGGAAAATAGTAATGCTAAAAATAGTATGCCTCAATCATCTAGTGGTAATGTTGGTGTGCCTGTTACTGCAGAAATCCCTAGCCCAACTTTGCCTATTTTATCGGCGCCTCCCGTGCCGATGAATTTTTATCCTAACCCCACAAATCAAATTGTTGCTGCACCCATTAATCCTATCATGAGTATGCCAAGTTCGGTGGTGACGCCGAACCAAACCCTACCTACAAGAGAAAACACTGTTAGATCACTGCCGAATTACAATTCGGCATACATGCCACAAATCACACCTGCAACTACTAACCCTACTCCTCCTATGCTACTACCACAAGCTTCATCGTCCACCGTGGATGATGGTCTAGCTAATCTTAGAGGGGAGATGGCTAAGATGCTCCGAGGGAATTTTGGACTTGAGTTACCAAGGAACCGTATTTACCAAAAGCCATATCCAGAATACTTTGATGCAATTCAATGCCCTCTAGGATATAAAATTCCAGATTTTGTTAAGTTTAATGGAGAGGGCACAAAAACCACCTGGGAGCATGTTAGTCAGTACTTGGCACAATTAGGTGAGGCAAGTTCACGAGATGAGTGGAGAATACGTTATTTTCCTTTATCTTTAATCGGTACTGCTTTCTCATGGTTTTCTGTGTTACCACCCGGTTCTATTACTACATGGTTTCACTTGGAACAAAAGTTTCATGATCATTTTTATAGTGGTGATAATGAGCTTAAGTTGTCACATCTTACATCGGTTAGACAAAAGCATGACGAATCGGTCTCCGATTACGTCAAGAGATTTCGAGATACAAAAAACGGGTGCTATAGTTCGGTGATAACTGAGAGAGATTTAGCTGATCTTGTGCTTAGTGGTTTGAGAACTCACATTAGAGAAAGGCTAGAAGGACATGAGTTTTAAAATATCAATCAAGTCTTGCAAAGGGCTTTGGCTCAAGAAAGCCGAAGCAAAGATCTTAAAGAGGTGCATAGATATAAAACTGATCTTCCTAAGATAAATATGGTTGAGTATGATAGTGACCACTCGGACGATGAGGGTGATATTTATGCTACTGAATTTTTTTGGCCATCTAAGGCCAAACCATTTACTTGCAATGATTTAAAGCCGATTCATAAGAATCATGATGAAGAGATGAAATTTACTTTCAACATTGCTAAGTGTGATAGAATATTTGATGCTTTATTGCAAGCAAAGATTATTAGAATATCTCATACTTTACCGCCGTTTGAAGAGCTAAAACGGCGTGCTTATTGCAAGTATCATAATTCTTTTTCTCATGCTACTAATGATTGTAATGTTTTTCGACGACAGATACAATCGGCCATTAATGACGTACGATTGAATTTTTCTGAGATGCAAGTTGATAAGCAGCCTTTCCCAATGAACACCATGGATTTGGAGGGGAAGAAGATGTTAATTCGGCCTAGCATAGCCGAATCAGCTAATAAGAATAATATTGTCATTGGTGAGCCCAAGAAAAATAAGGAGAGCGACAAGGTCTTGGGGAGACAAGTTGTGCTTGATAAGCAACCCGATGGCAAGGAGATAATCAAGATCACCATCAAGAATCCTACATTCGGGGGGCAACCACAAGTGCAAGAGAACACTCATGTCAAATTTGTTAAGCCCAAGAGTCCAGAGGTTGGCAAGTGAAAGATAAATGAAGCTAAAATACAGAGCAAGAAAATCAAGCTAACTTTTGATATGTTGTTGTCCAAGTATGCCAATCAAGCGGCCGGTTCTAGCTCTAACCGGTCATCAAATTTGAAGCGCTCAAGGTCACCTCCTCAGGAAGAATTTCAGCATCATGCAAGGCCATATGGGTCATGGGCACCGGGACCATGGATGGCGCCACCCCCCTATGCGCCATACTACATGGGTGGTTTCAATAGAGGATGGGGGCAGCCCCCAATGGCCCCTTATGCTTTTCATCCGGGGTGGGCAGAACCAAGGAAGCCCATTCGTGAGAGGCTCTCTTATCCCACAAGAGGCCGTTTGTACAACGGTGCCAATCGGCCAATGCAAGATAATCATGGAAGGGTTGGCAAGCAAGTGTGGCATGCTAAATCACCAAGTGCTGAAATTTCAGAGCCTAGCAAGCAAAGGGAGAAGAATACTAGTGCTGAAACTATTTTGATAGGCACTAAAGAATTAACAATCAAAGAGCCGATTATTGTTGATAATCCGACTGATTCTAATAAAGATGTGGCTGCTGTCCAGCAGGGTCCCATGGCTAATGATAATGAAGCTAGCACGAGCAAGGCCAAGTCGAGGGATCCAAATTATACTCAGCCTAAGTGGTGTCCTTCCGGTCTGACCAAGGCGCAAAAAAGGAGATTGCAGCGCATGAGGAGTCATGAGATGGAGGAACAAGAAGCAGAAAAGCTAAGGGATAAATTATTCAATGAAAGTCGTCCCATGGTACCCCCAAAACAAGTGTGGAGGCCAAAGAAAAGGAAAACATAGCAGCTTCTGCATTGATCATAGCAACACCTACACCACCAACGGGGGATGATGCGGCTACTATTATTACATCGTCCACTTTGCCTACTACTTCCTCTTCTCTTGGAGATATTTCGGAGTCAGTGGACATGCTTGCGGAAGAAGATGAAATGCTTGATTATGAGTCTACACCGGTTCATGAAGGTATGGATATTAATATGGTGTATTACTTACCCGCTGAATTTCGTGCTATAGATGAAGAAGGGGAAGTAGCTCAGCTAGATTTTGGTCCTAAAAATGCTATATTCAAGAAGCCAAAAGAATCGGTGATGCACTTGAAGCCATTGTTCCTTAAAGGTCATATTAATGGATTGTCGGTTGCTAGAATGCTTGTCGATGGTGGTGTTGTGGTGAATCTTATGCCATATTCGGTCTTCAAAAAATTGGGGCTGTGTGATGAAGAGTTAATAAAGACCAACATGGTGCTTAATGGATTTGAAGGCAAAGAGAAAACTGAAGCCAAAGGTGTGATGTATGTGGAGCTTACGGTGAAGCAAAACTTTGGCTACCGCATCCTTTGTCGCCGAGGTGCAAGGTAACTACAATGTGATATTAGGCCGCGATTGGGTTCATGCGAACCAATGTGTGCCATCTACTATGCACCAGTTTTTGATTCAATGGGTTGATGATGAAGCAGAAGTCGTTCATGCGGATAATTCGGCTTGTGTTGCTTTGGCCGATGCATTGGTGGATTGGCAACATCCCAATGCTACTTGCTTGACGGGGCACGATTTATCAGAATATGATTTTCTTAGCGCCACAAAAAGTGGTTTCGTGCCCGTTTCTCTAAAGCCGGTTGGCGATAATCGGCTCCAAGGTATGATGTATTTAAATGGATCCTAACTCAGAGTGGTTACAAAAGCGTCTTGTAGAATATCGGTCCAATGAGAACGATATGTATGATTCCATAGAAGAGTTAGATGATATGGATAACTTAGGACAAGGTTTTACATCGGCCAATCCATTAGAAGAGATAGATATAGGAGATGGTTCAATTCCTAGGCCGACATTTGTAAACGAAAATTTAAGAGCCGATCATAAGGCTAAGTTGATCGAGCTATTGAAAGAATATGTTTGTTGCTTTGCATGGGAATATCATGAGATGCCAGGTTTAAGCCGTGAGCTAGTGGAGCATCGGTTACCTATAAAGGTCGATTTTAGACCATGCAAGCAATCGGCCAGAAAGTTTAATCCAAAAACGTATGACCGGATCAAGGAAGAGATCGGTCGTTTGCTTAAAGCTAACTTTGTTAGACCTTGCAGGTATGCCGAGTGGATTTCTAACATTGTGCCAGTAGAGAAGAAAGGCTCTGGAAAATTGAGGGTGTGCATTGATTTCAGAGATTTGAATAGAGCTACACCTAAAGATGAGTATCCCATGCCAATAGCCGATATTCTTATCAATGATGCTTCTGGACATAAGATCATTAGCTTTCTTGATGGTAATGCGGGGTATAATCAGATTTTTATGGCCGAAGAGGACATGTCCAAAACGGCTTTTCGATGCCCCGGTTTCCTTGGTTTATTTGAGTGGACGGTGATGACCTTTGGGTTAAAGAATGTTGGCGCCACGTATCAAAGGGCTATGAATTTAATTTTTCATGATTTACTTGGTGTTATACTTGAGGTCTATATTGATGATATTGTTGTCAAATCGGATGCTTTTGAATCTCACTTAGCAGATTTGCGTTTGGCTTTTGAAAGAATGAAGAAATATGGGTTGAATATGAATCCTTTGAAGTGTGCCTTTGGTGTATCGGCTGGTAAGTTTCTGGGTTTCATTATTCATGAAGATGGCGTGGAAATTGATCCCAAAAAGATAGAAGCTATACAGAAAGTAGAGGCTCCAACATGTAAGAGAGATATGCAAAAATTCCTTGGCAAGGTCAATTATTTGAGGAGGTTCATAGCCAATCTATCAGGGAAGGTTGATGCATTTACTCCTATCCTTCGGTTAAAGAATGATGCTGATTTTACTTGGGGGGCAAAACAGCAAGAGGCATTTGATATGATTAAGAAATATTTGTGCACTCCTCCAGTTATGAAAGCGCCCAGGCACAGGGAGCCATTTAGACTTTACATTGCAGCGGAGGAAGGTGTTATTGGTGCTGTTTTGACTCAAGAGACCGAAAGAGAGGAGCATGCTATTACTTATTTGAGCCGACGCTTGTTGGACGCTGAGACAAGGAGAAAATCAAGACTGGAGGAAGCCCATTATTGATTATTTGTGTGATCCTAGTAAAAGGGTGGACAGGACTATTCGGCGTATGGCTTTCAAATACACAATGAGAGGTGATGGTCTCTATCGCCGATCGGTTGATGATGTTCTTTTAAAATGCTTGGACGAGGACCAAGCGAGAGTTGCTATGGGAGAGGTCCATGAAGGTATTTGTGGCACTCATCAGTCGGCTCCCAAGATGAAATGGTTACTACGACGTGCTGGGTTTTACTGGCCGACAATTGTTAATGATTGCTTCCGGTACTATAAAGGATGTGAAGCTTGTCAAAAAGTTTGGTGATATTCAGTTAGCTCCCGCTGCTATGTTACATCCTATTATCAAGTCGTGGCCTTTTAGAGGTTGGGGATTGGACTTTATTGGAGAGATTCATCCTTCTTCTTCAAAGGGGCATCGATTCGTGTTGGTGGCAACTGATTATTTCACTAAATGGTCTGAAGCAATACCACTAAAAACATGACGCATACAGAGGTAATTCAATTCATAACTGAGCATATTATTCAAAGATTCGGCATTCCTCAAACATTAACTACGGACCAAGGTTCATCCTTTATGTCACATCAAGTCAGAGAATTTGCCGAATCATATAAGATAAAGTTGCTCAATTCCTCTCCATATTATGCCCATGCCAATGGACAAGCTGAGTCTAGTAATAAAATATTAATCAAGCTCATCAAGCAGAAGATTGTGGATAATCCAAGGAGATGGCATGAGCTATTGTCCGAAGCTTTGTGGGCACATAGAATCTCAAGGCATGGTGCTACAAAGGTAACTCCATATGAGCTCGTATATGGTCAAGAGGTTGTTTTACCAGTGGAAGTGAATTTGAATGCTTTGAGAATAGCCAAACAAAATGATTTATCGGCGGTGGACTTTTATAACTTGATGATGGACAATATTGATGAAGTCGTCGATAAACGTTTGGCTGCTTTGAATGCAATAGAGAGAGATAAGTTGAGGGTGTCAAGAGCTTACAATAAGAAGGTGAAGTTGACGAATTTTCAAGTTGGCGATCTCGTGTGGAAGGTGATTCTACCAATTGGTTCAAAAGATAAGAAATTCGGGAAGTGGTCTCCAAGTTGGGAAGGTCCTTTTAAGATTACAAGAGTGGTTCCCGGAAACTCATATTTGGTGGAATCTGTACAAGGCACATTATTAACTCGAGCTCTCAATGGCAAATATTTAAAGAAATATCACCCAAGTGTGTGGCAAGAAGCCTAGATAGGCAGTGGCCGATATATCATTATCGTCCTAAGCGAAAACATGGCCGATAAATAACTATCGCCCTTAGCATAAACATGGCTGATATATACTTATGGTCCTAAGAACATGCAAAATGGCCGATGGAGTGTTGACATCGTCCTTAGAACAAGCTATATGCGAGTTATTTTTCGGCACACAAGCTTTGCCGAAAAAAGGGGGGCACGTGTTGACACCAGATTTTGGCATGGTCAAAGACATAATTAAGATGGCCTCAAATGGAAAATTGCTCAAAGTGAGGAAGTTCCGTATCATCAAAAGGATAAACTTTGATATTTGGGCCATAGCCATCTGGTCTCATCTCTAAGTCCGAAGTTGCGTCGAAGTACTCAGATTTTGTACTCAGAACACTATTCGGCTTATTATGCCCCCAAGATGCCCTCATATGGGAAACATTTCTACACGGATTGTCTTCGTCTCGTCGAGGCGATCGATTTTGTTATAAAGATCGTCTCAATCTGAGATCGTATGCAAACTTTAGAGCCCGCACAGCGAGACCCTCCAGCGAGCAAAATATGACGCCCGGAACCAAACACATATGTGGGTATGTCTGATGAGCTGCGTGAATGATTAGCTGTTTTGCGCAAGCGATTTGACCCTCGAGATGACCTCTGATAAAAAAATGATCAACATGAAAGATGCTCGTCTCGTCGAAATGATCAAGATTGCTTTTGGGCACGTTTCCATCCGAGGTCGTTTGTCACCACAAAAAGGACCCTCAAAGTACAGCTAGTTTAAACCGAACAGTTTTGGAAAGTTCGAATAAAACCAATCCGAATTTGACTAAGGTTTTGGACGTGAATTGATGTAATTTTCTTGTAAGGAAAGCCTAGATAAATCATTTGCTTGTACGGGAAGTCCATCCGCCTCTTATATATGTTGGGGGTGACGGCCGATTGAAACAACACACGATCGCAAACGCATCTACAGCTTTTTCATCTACGTCTTGTCCTTCCCTCGTTCTTGCTCCATCGTTATTCGTTGTTCTTCGTGTTGAAGAGCTGCGAATCGCGAGGCTCTAGGGGCAGCTTTGCCGACCTAGGGCAGCCCATAGCTGCCGCACTCCCCGACGGGGTCCCTCCCGGGAGTGTAGGGTTTCGGGTCCTCAAAAGCTCTCGCTGATCGACTTGCGAATCGCGCTTCCGGTGAGACTCCTTCGACGTGAGCTGCGGTGCATCACCCCCGGCATTGAGGGTACACGTGACATGTTCATGTGCGAACATGGTGCTCCTCGAGCTGTATGCTAGAGGTAGAAGAAGGCATGCACGCTCTCTTCTTCCTCTAGGTATGAGTCTAATGCTAGCAGGTTGGGAACCCTTTGGATGGGTGCCCTGGGGGTTTATATAGGCCTACCCCCCAGGGGTACAATGGTAATCTGGCCAGGTGTAGGACCCGGCCGTCAGTGACTCTGGTCGCCGGCTTCTCCACCGGTTGTTGGGGCCCGCCGCCTGGTGGGTCCCGCTGACTGGCCAGGTACGGGGCCGACAGGCCGCGTCCACCGCTTGCTGGTCTGGTCGACGGCTTGTTACTGTTGCCTCAATACAAATGATGCGTGCTTGGTCGGGAGAGCGTGGCTTCCGTCCCGCCGCCTGGTGGGAGATCACTGTAGCCACTCCCGGTCTCATCTGGTTAATGGCGCACGGGCCCCGAGGGAGGAGTGGGCCGCCAGCTGGAGGCCGGCTTCCCTCAGGTCCGACTGGCCAGGTTTTCATCGTCTTCCGGGCTCCCGCTGTCCGGTAGGGCCCACCGCCTGCAGGCCGTATCGACAGGCTGTCGTGGGAACAGGGCTCTGCCTGCCTGCCGTGACGTCAGGGGCAGAGTGGCAACAGTGCCGCGCCGGGCGGAGATCTCCGCCCGTATGGAGCACTGTGGCCACGCCCGGCCCTGGATACGGGGGTGATTGCCTACACTGTAGCCTCTTCCTGTCTTGTCTTCTTAATGGGGGCGCAGATTCTGAGGACGCCGTGGGCCGCCTGCTGGGAGCCAGCCTCTTCGGATGCCTCCTGCAAGGACTCGACAAGTCTTGGCGCCACCTTCTGGAGCTTAGCCGCCTTCTGGCAGCCGGCCGCCTGGGATAGCCGGCCACCAGAAGGCGGCGCTTCATCTAGATGTCTTGAGGGGCGCAGCCGGCCCAGATGCCTTGAAAGGTTCGGGGACTCTAGTTAAGATACTCGTGGCCCATTGCTCCGATAGTAGTCCCTGAAGCTGGTGAGGCGTCGCAACTGAGAAGCCGAGAAGCCTCAACAGTTTCCTTCTCCGAGTGCTCTGGTGCAAAACTTCTCCTGACCCCTAGCGCGTCGCCTGGAGGGAGTCGTCCACGACCAGACGGACTTGTCCGAAAACTTTGAACACGATGGTGGGAAACGGGCGGCGTGCTAGATAAGCCTCCAGGCCCGCCGCTCGTTGTGGGGGCACCACGTGGTGCCAACCAGCCGGGCTAGCCTGCTAGCCCACGCGCGCGATGGGACGCGACAGCAGGCTGGGCCCGCCACTCCCGGGCCTCGGCACGCGAGCGGATCCGCTGCGGACAAGGCGGCCGGTTGAGCTTCCTTGCCGAGTTACTGCACGCAGTAACTCGCGCGATAAAAATAGGGACGTGGGGCCGTGGGCACAGTTAATCCCACGATCCCACGTCTCGCCCCCTCGGCTTCATAGCCCACTTGCTATAAGTAGGGGGGAGGGGGAGCGGCGGAGCACGCGCGCCCCTCCTGCCCCATTCTCGTCTCCTTCTTCTTCCTCCCGCCGCAACACCCCCAAGCTACGCCGGAGCGCCGCCACTGCTCGCCGCCGTCAGGCTCCTTCGCCCAAAACTTCTCGCCCGATCCCGCTCGGAATCCATGGCGTGCAAGAAGGGAGGGGACTGGGACGATTCGGTGGTGATTGATGACCACCTCACCTTCCTCCGGGCCACACGTCGGTTGCCCGGCGAAAGATTCATCAAGGTGCGCGTGCCGCCGGAGAAGGAAATCTCGTCGGCGCCACGAGGAGACAAGCAGGTCATCTTCCGCTCGCACTTCCTCCGCGGTTTCGGCCTGCCGGCGAGAGGATTCTTCTGCTCCTTCATGGAGTTTTACCATCTCCATCCGCACCACCTAAAGCCCAACACCATGACGCTGTTGTCCGCCTTCGTCAAGGTGTGCGAGGGCTACCTCGGCATCCTCCCCACCATCAAGTTGTGGGAAGCCTTCTTCTACACCAGGCTAGGCACCTCTGCTAAGGAGAAGGCGGCCCAGTGCGGTGCCTTCGTCGCGGTGCGCCGGTCATCGAAGAAGAACATCTTCCCCGTCATCAAGCTGTCACCGTCGGTGAAACTATGGCAGATATCATATTTCTACGTGGAGAACGTCGACCCAGCAATCGACTTCATCAACTTGCCGCCTTACGAAGCCGGCCCGCCGGCCGAACCCCGAGCCAACTGGAGCTACAAGCCGAAACCCTTGTCGTCTGACACCACCACTGCCATCAACCGGCTCCGGGTGCTGACAGATGCGGAGGGCCTCGAGGCATCCGACCTGGTGGTCGCCTTCGTCGAGCGCCGGGTTCTCCCGCTCCAAGGCTGGCCTCATCTGATTTGTCGAATGAGCGGGCATCGCGACCCGAGTTGGATGTGCACGAAGGACATGCCAACTCCTGACGTGGCCCACATGGTGAACGAGATCGCCAATCTCAAACTATTGGAGGAGGCATGGCGGTACGGCAAGCGGCCATACTCCCGTGCCAATCCACCGCCCGCCGCAAGTTCTTCAACTTTTCCCTCTTAGTGCTTGCTTTGTCCTTGATCTTGGTCTTGAACAGTCGATCCTTGGATGCAGATCTACATGTCTCCAGCAACGGCCGCGTCGTGGGGGCGGGTAGAGACTACCAGCTGGACCGGGAGGTAAGCGACGTGGACGACCCCGACTTGGGGGCGGACGCCTTGGAGGACGACGTTGTAGGCGGTGGTGACAAAGCAGGCGGCTCCGAAGAAGGGAGTAGCATCGAGACTTGGCCCGATGATGGCGACGAGGAGGACGAGTCGCGCCCCGCGCGTGGCACCGACAAGGCGGATGCGGGCCCCTCCGTTGAGCCGACTTCACGAGGCGGCACGCGTAAGAGTAAACAGGGCGCCGCCTTGTTCGGCAGCGCACCATAGAAGACCAAGAACCCGACCACCGCGACCAGGCAGAAGGAGGCCGCCGCGAAGGCGGCCAAGTTTCAGAAGCTGCCGAAGGCGCCTCCCATGGTGTCGGCGTAAGTATCTTTTTCTCGTGTTTTCCTTTCTTGTTGATTCCATCTGAGCTTCCTCTCCTCGTCTTCTTGACCTAGGGCCCCTCTCTCACTTGAGAAGTCGGTCGCCGCCTCCGTTATCGGGTCGGCGGAGACCTCCACCACCACCCGACGAATCGGTCCTGCTGCCGACCTTCAGGAGGCGCGGGAGCGAAACGCGCGGGAGGCGCGCAAGGAGCACGAAGCCGCCCGCATGTAGAAGGTGGAGGCTGACAAGGCGGAGGCCTCCGCGCTTAAGAAGCTGGCGGAGGCTGAGGCTAACGCCGCAGCGAAGAAGCGGCTTGAAGAGGCCACGCGCCGCTAGGAGCCACTATTCGTCGTCCCCTTGAACTCTGCGCCGCATCCACCAGAGTTCACGGCACCGACGGGGGAGCAGGCGACGATCACCCGACCATGGAGAGGGAGGGCGGCAATGTCGTCATGCCGGACGTGGCCGCGCCCCCTCCACCGCCATCCGGAGGTGCGCGAGACAAGCAGCCGGCAGCCCCGCCGGCGCCACTAGCCGGAAACAAGGTGGCGACGGGCCTGACTCCCGAGGCCTGCACCCCCACACGACGTCGCCTCGCGAAGGCGGCCTCAGCGCCACGACCGTAGGAAAGCGGCGCCGCGAGCTCATTAATCCCACACGCTGAGAGGACCAGTGCCGCGCCCGCCGGCTGGGTACGTGGAGGCGGGACGGGAACCTTAAACCAGGCGATCCTTGACGTCCAGGCCAAGCTCCGAGCCAAGGCTGACGCCCTCAAGCGGTGCAACGAGCCATTCATGGATTCACGAGCGACCATTCGGGTGCGTTTCTTGCTTTTTTGTCTTTGGTTCTTGTATTTCTCGGTGGGGGCGCGCCAGCGCACCCACTGGGTGTAGTCCCCGAGTTTCAGGCCGGCTGCTGAGCAGGCGGTTCGGAACTCCAATTTGCAAGTTCCCAGAACTAACTTCATCTAATATCCCTGTTGCAGGATTATCATAACCTTCGCGCGGCCACCTTCAACTCCAACATCCGGGAGCTGGATCAGAAGACTGCCGACTTGTCAGAAAGCCGGAGTAAGTCCTCGTTTCTTTCTCTGCGGGGGCGCGCTAGCGCACCCGCGGGCTATAGTCCCCATGTTTCGGGTCGACTGCTGAGCAGTCGGGCCGGATCTCCCCGGCAACTATTCTTCTTCTTTGTTTATTGTTGACGACTTCTTTCTCTGCGGGGGCGAGCTGGCACACCCGCGGGCTGTAGTCCTTGAGATTTGGGCCGACAGCTGAGTAGTCGGGCCGGATCTCCCCGGGAACTGCTCTTCTTCTTTGTTGATTGTTGACGTCTCTTTTTCTTCTTTCACTTTTGCAGAGGCCAACGCCGTCCTGCAGCAGCAGCTGGGTGAAGCCAGCACTGTGATGCGCGCCAAGGAGGCCGAGTGCAGCAAGCTGGCCGAGGAGCGTGACCGGCTGGTCACGCAACTGGCAGAGCAAGCGGAGCTTCTCCAGAAGGCTCAGAAGGAGGTGGAGGTGAAAGAGTCCAACCTCCTCGCCGAGTTCGAGACCGAACGCTCTGACTGGGCCGACAAGGAGACCCTGCTGACTGCTGGCTTCGGTAGTATTGAAGACATGGTTGATGGTAAGCTTCTTCTTCTTTCTTTCTGTGAGCCGCCGGCTGCTGACCAAGCCGGCTTCTAGCTTCTGACTTCTGTCTTTCTTGCTTCCTGCCCGTGCAGACTTCTTCCCTGGCCACTCTGGCGCCGCCAACCAGGCCATTGAGGCTTATCGCAAGGAGCATAGGGCGGAAGGTGCGCAGATCGCTGTCGACGCCCCCGGATCCTTAGCGAGTAGCTCCTCAGCATCCAGGCCCGCCTTCGGCTGGCTCCTCGGATGCTGCATCGTCTTCAGCGTGTCAGGGCCGAGGCAATCTCCGCTATGTGGCCAGACATGCCGGATCCGCGCACTCCCAGTCGGACTGCCGACTGGCTAGAGGTGGCGGTCGGCCGTCTGGAGGCTTGGAAGGGTTCTTCGGCCCGGGCTGGGGCGCGCCGGGCCTTGGAGTTCGTCAAGGCGTGGTACCCTGGGCTAAATCTAGCCTAGTTGACCACGTTTCGGCAGGAAGCCCAGGAGGATCTGGTGGCGGTGGAGGGTGATCTTGTCAAACGGGCGACGGCGATCGCCGAGTACACCAACACCACCATCTTTGTCCCGCAGCTGGCGGAGAATGGTGCCGAGGTGCCACCAGAGTGGTTCGGGCTGAACCTGGAGGACGGTGAGGACTCGGCCGAAGTGATCGACTCCAGCGACGAGGGAGAAGATGAGGAGGACGAGGAAAGTGAAGAGGAAGCGCCAGAGGTTGAAGCGGACGGCCAGCCTCAGCTCGACCGCGCCTCCAGCAACGAGCCACACCCGAGCGGGCCGACTGCTGCTGAAGGCGATCAAACGGAGACCCGTATGCCAGCCGGCCGCTCCACCAACCGGCACCACCGACTTCACCATTCCGCCGAACCCATCTGTTGTTCCCTAGGCTGCCGATTTATCGTTTTTCCTGCTTATTAGTCTCGACAAACTTTGTTAACTTCACACAATTCCACCCGCGGGGTGTGTTTCAAACTTTGAATGCCGGCCAATGGGTCTTTTGATATGTAAATATGCTTGCCGAGTTCTATCTTTCCTTGCTTTCTGCTCCTTGGTTTTTTCCTTTGCCGCCCTCCCCAGGCTGCCGTCTTGCCTGCCAAACAGCCGCTCTGCGGACTACAGCTGGGTCAAGTATTTGGCTTCTTTGAGAGGGTAAGTACTTAGCCGCTTAGAGCTTTTAGCAATTTACTAGGAAACATGCCCGTGCGTTGCACCGGGAGATAATATAGGTCCTTAATCTTAAAAAAATGAATTTAAAAATGATTATGAAATAAAAAACTCATATCATAATATTTTTGAATTATTGTGAGTCCACTCCAATTGAATATTGAGTAATCAAATTCTTCAATTCAAATTCAAAGTTTTTGAGTACTTAAAAAATGAATTAATCGGACGAGAACAAAAAGAGAAAAAATGCCAGACACTTCTACTACTAAAATAATAGAGTGCTCAAGGTGAGATAATTCAGCTGTGCATTGTGGTAAAGATAAAAAGAACTTCCGAGCGCAATCTATGCTCACTAACTCATGTAATTGTGAACTTGTCTTATAGTCCGTTCTTTATAAATAACAACATCAAGGTCCATTCAAGATATAGTATGAAGCTTACTGCTAATCTGCTATAAGGTCGTACTCAGCAGATTTAATCACAATGCCTTTCATGGCAAAATAAATATAAGCGTGTGATGAGAGCCTTGGTTGCAAACAATCCTTTGTTGCTACAAATATGCACTAAATACCGATTCGGAGATCACGGGGAATGAGGATAGCGAACAACTTTAAAAGAGAGCCTCTAGTTCATAAAGAGGGAACTCGGCTAAGTCATACATCAAACAATCATAATTCTATACGGCAGTACATCAGTCACATTGCTAAATCCATGGGTGCAGATAACATAATAACATCAATCCCTTTCTTCATGTACTCGTTTTTCTTAACGGCCTTTCTCCCTATACTCAATGGCTCAATTTCATGCTTTCCTTATCATCCTCTTCCACTTATCACCAAATAGAGAAAATCTGAGAATTCTAAATCTGAACTAACCAAAAGAAATGCAAATCATCTTCAGGCTATGTAACTGTACCCACATGTCTGTACCCATATGTCTGCTCCAAAGAATTAGTTATGGAAAGAAAAGGGAGTACAATGGAGTTGGGTTGATGCCTAATGGGTGACCAATAATCGCTCCAGCTACTCCCGCTTCCCGCCTCCCAGCTTGGATTGATGCTTCCACTTGGCCAGCAAGCATCCGCCACGATTCATGCATGTCTGCTTCGTGTAGGCCAACACGCCCCGTCCTACCACCTGTAGTCTTGTACGCTGCCGCCCATCCTGCCGGCTGCCGCCAAGGCGCCAACACGCCCTTGCAGATTCAGCACAGGCCATGCTCACCTATACGCGCCTCCGGTGGTAGGTTTTTTTGTCGCGTTCACCGACGGGAGCGACATCAGTGAGGCTGTCAGAGCTCGGGAACATAGGGAGTACTCATTCGATGGGAGGCGGGACGGGTGAGTCGCTGGGGAGGCTACACCCAGCCGGTGACGGGGTAGTCACATGGGCGCGTGGAGCATGGTCAGTCAGCCGCGGCGATTGAACGGGAGAGGTGGCGGGATCGTCGTCTAACCTTATCGTGCATCGTAACAAATACACGGCCCATGTTCCTTTTTTGTTGAATGTTCTATCTCACGTATTTCAGTTTATTTTGATTAAGAATATCAATGATGGATGGCTGATGATTTGAGTTACTTGATTGCTACTGCTCCTCCTCAATCTGTAATGGTAATAAGAATATGGATGTGTCTTTCATCTTTATCGCATATCACTGGCTTAACAACGATGTTGGATGTTTGATATTTTGCTGTTAGCCCGCTTTCCTTATTCGTTTGAAGTTTTGAACACCACGTCACTACGAATCTGCATGAGCTCCTGCAGGATGATGATTTTTTTGCAGCGAAGCTGAGCAGCTTGAAGAGGTCCTCCAGCCCTCGACTCAGTGCGCGACAAATGGCCTGTGTGGTTTGCAGACTGAGTGACAGTATCACTCGAAGCATCATGGAAACCTGAAAATTGTGATCATGTCTTCTGTATTGACTGCTTCGCCAAATACACAACAGAGGGCCACAGAGATGCCGAAGTACCGGGTTGCATCTTGCAAATATCACGCTGAGCCAGAGATACATGAAGTTATGGAAGTAGACGATGATGGCAGCCTGACCGCAATCTAAGAGATGTGTGATGGCAAAAGGAAGAAACGTCCCTATAATATGGGCCGGAACCCGGAAGAACTCGACCAATGTTCGGCAGCGGCGTGATGATGTGTGCCGTCTGCAGGCTGATGATTGTATCGCTGGAAGCATCGTGGAAACCTAAAAACTGTGACCATATCATCTGCATCACCTCCTTCGCCAGATACACTACCGAGACTATGGCCACCGAGATGCCCAGGTGTCCGATTTCTTCTTGTGTTCCTCTGTTGAAGCCAAACATGCCACAAGTGATCAATATGGACGATGATGGCGATGCTGGCAGCTCGTCATCGACCAGAGTGGTACACAAAGGCAAGCAACGTGCAACGCCGTGCTGCAAGAGGAAGTGCCTGTCATAGAATGCTTCCCGGTGGACGGGTGCACGCACGCGTTCTGCGTCAGCTGCGTGAGGCGGGACGGGTGAGTCGCTAGGGAGGCTGCACACGGCCGGCGACGGGGTAGTCACATGGGCGCGTGGAGCATGGAGCATGGTCAGCCGGCAGCCGCGGCAATTGAACGGGAGTGATGGCGGGGTCGTCGTCTCACCTTATCGTGCATCGTCGTGGTCGTCGTCGTCCGGCCGCACCAGGCGCACCTTCTGGTGCATCGTTGTGGTCGTCATGGTCCAGCCACCTTGATTTCTCGGCGTGCTTGCGGCGCAGCGGTTTCCATCGGCGGCCTGGATCCTACGTTGTCATCTTGGACCTAAGGTTTGGGGAGGGGAAGGAGAGCTGCGGAGGAGAAGATGGTGGGGATTGGGCCTCCGCCTCGCCGGAAGTGGAGCAGGGAGGAGTCGCTGGGCGCGTGGCCGGGCCGGCCGCATACCGCGAGGAGGAGCGGGGCGTGGAGATTGGCTGGGACCGGCTGATGGCTGGGAATCGGGGCAGGAAGAGGATGAGGCAGGACGGACGACCAATGTACAGTTTTTTTTTTACGCTTTATTAGTAGGTAAAAGATTAATTACGGGTGGCAGTAGGGGTAAATATTATCAATTTTTAGGACACTTTTAATGACGGTGAGCGTGCAGAAACGATAGACGCTTTATTAGTAGGTAAAGATAAAGATAGAAGCAGCCGGTCGACATGGCGGGAAGCCGGCTTGAACTATGTACATACTTTTGGGTCCTTAGCCATTTTTTATGTGGGCACCCTTTTCAGCCTTTGACTCCTGCCCACCGGACAGCCGCGGCTTTGGCAGGAGAAGCCTCAAGTGCCAACACATTACTTGTCCGATTGCAGGAAGCATTACATAGCACAAGGCGGCGAGTCCCCGGGCCGACTAGTCGAACCCGGTGTCAGGCGGAAAAAATGAAATAACACATTCATAGGCATAATACTTATCATATAGATAAAA
Source organism: Aegilops umbellulata (assembly GCA_032464435.1). NCBI lineage: Eukaryota > Viridiplantae > Streptophyta > Magnoliopsida > Poales > Poaceae > Aegilops > Aegilops umbellulata. The sequence continues at coordinate 595,650,273 of CP136058.1, read as the reverse complement.
GAGGGTAGTCCCCGAGCTCTTCTCGGGGACCCAGAGTCTTCGTACTTAATACAAAAGGTAGCATGATACATACTGCATTAACTGTAAAATCTTCGAAGAAGGTTTGCATTCCACGGCCGCTCTGTCTCCTTGTCGGAGTCGTCTCTCTTGCGCGCTGTGGGCTTCTGAGCGCCGATCAGGTAGTAGGAATCGTTGCCCAACACCTTGCTGATGATGAAGGGGCCTTCCCAAGGTGCCGAGTGCTTGTGCTGGCCGGCTGTTCGCTGGATCAGCCGGAGCAAAAGGTCTCCCTCTTGGAAGGACCTTAGCTTGACCTTTCGGTTGTAGTATCGGCGCAGGCTCTGCTGGTAGATGGCGGACCGATTGAGTGCCAACAGCCGGCCCTTTTCCAGCAGATCGATGACGTCTTCTCGTGCTTCTTTTGCCTCCTCTTCGGTGTACATGGTGACTCGACGGGAGTCGAATTCTATGTCCGTCGGGATGACGGCTTCGGCACCGTAGACGAGGAAGAAAGGCGCGAAGCCGGTTGACTTGTTCGGAGTTGTGCGTAGGCTCCAGAGGACGGCCGGCAGCTCATCGAGCCAGCAGCCGGCCGAACGTTCTAGAGGCTCAACCAGTGACACTGCGCCTTACAAGTTCTCTATTGAGAATGGTGTATGCTGCCGCCCGACGTTGCACTTGTCGGGCCCAGATCTCATGAGTTGGCAGCTCTTTGTTCACCAGAAAGTTGAGGATGGGTTGAGCCCATGAAGGTGCTGCTATTTCTTCAACTGCCAGAACTGTGATTTGCACAAGGGCAGCTGGGCCGGGAGGCGGCGGGTTATAGTCGGCAGCCGCCTGCTGAGTCGATGAAGTCCCCGGGCCGACTGCTGCAGTCCCCGGGCCTGGTTCTGAAGTCCCCGGGCTTGGTGCGACTGCTGAAGTCCCCGAGCCGCCTGCCGAAGTCCCCATGCCGGCTGCTGGGGTCCTCGAGTCGGATCTGACTGCTTAAGGAGGAGCCGGCACGAAGATGGAGTCTAATTCTGGCGACGGCTTGATAGACGGCTTGAGGAGGCGTTGCAGGGCGACGCCAGCTGGTATCGCTTGTCGGGTGGAGCCGATCCGTGCCAAGGCATCTGCTTGCTCATTGTCGTTTCTTGGCACATGGAGGAACTCGCACCCTTCGAAGTATCCATTGAGTTGCTCTACGAGGAAGCGGTAGCTTGCCATATTTGCATCCTTGGCGTCCCAGTCGCCTGACGACTGCTGGACCACCAAATCGGAATCACCATATCACACGATCCGGCGAATGCTGAGTTCCTTGGCAAGCCGGAGCCCGTGAATGAGTGCTTCGTATTCAGCGACGTTGTTGGAGGCGACAAAGTGAATTTGCAGCACATATTTGACCTTGTCGCCTTTGGGAGAGGTGAGGACGACGCCGGCTCCCAAACCGGTGCGCATCTTGAAACCATTGAAGTGCATCCGCCAATGGGTGGAGTCCGGCACTGGCGGCAGGTACTGGGTCTTGGCCCAGTCGACGAGGAAGTCGGCCAGCGTTTGTGACTTGATGGCGATGTGAGGCTGGTAGTAGATTGTGTAGGGGGCCAAATATATGGCCCATTTGGCCACTCGGCCTGAAGCATCTCGGCTTCCAATGATCTCGGCGAGCGGAGCAGTGCAGACAACAGTGATTGGGTGCTCTTGAAAGTACGGCTTCAGCTTCTTGGCGGCAAAATGCACGCCATAGCACATGTTCTGATAGTGGGGGTAATTCTGCTTGGAGGCGGACAGCACTTCACTCAGGTAATACACCGGACTCTGGACCAGCAGCGCTTTGCTTTCTTCCTTGTGCTCCACAACCATGACTGTGCTGACCACCCGACTAGTGGCGGCGATGTAGAGGAGCATGGGCTCCTTAGCAGTTAGGACCGCCAGGACAGGTGGAGTGGTCAACATCTTCTTGAGCTGGAGAAAAGCTTCGTTCGCCTTGTTGTTCCACTCAAAAAAAGTGGTCTTCTTCATGAGCTGGTACAGGGGAAGAGCCTTCTCGCATAGCCGATTGATGAAACGGCTGATGGATGCCAAGCAGTCGATGAACTTTTGCACATCCAACAGTCGGGTGGGCACCTCCATCCTCTCGATGGCCTTGATCTTCACAGGGTTGCACTCTATGCCGCGCTCTGAGACCAGGAAGCCAAGAAGCTGGCCTGTTCGTACTCCAAAGACGCATTTCTCCGGATTGAGCTTGATTTGAAATCGGCGCAAGTTTTCAAATGTCTCCTTGAGGTCTTCTAGCAGCGTTCCGCGCTTCTCCGTCTTCACCACAACAACGTCCACATAGACGTGGGCGTTTCTACCGAGTTGCTTGAGGAGACACTTCTGCATGCAATGCTGAAACGTGGCGCCAGCATTTCTCAAGCCGAACGTCATGGTCAGGTAGCAGAAGGCTCCGAATGGCGTGATGAAGGCAGTCTTCAGCCTGTCGACCGGGTACAGCTTGATCTGATGATACCCTGAGTATGCTTCCAGAAAACTCAACAACTCGCATCCGGCTGTGGAGTCTATCACTTGGTCAATTCTTGGCAAAGCAAAGGGATCTTTGGGGCAAGCTTTGTCGAGGCTGGTGTAATCAATGCACATGCGCCACTGTTTATTCTTCTTCAGTACAAGGACTGGGTTGGCTAACCATTCTGGAAAGAACACCTCCATGATGAAGCCGGCTGCTAGAAGCGGGGCTATCTCTTCTCCAACAACTCTTCTCTTCTCTTCTGATAGGCGGCGCAAGGGCTGCCTGACTGGCTTGGCATCGGGTCAGACATGTAGCTTGTGCCCAACGAAATCCGTCGGAACACCTGCATGTCTTTGGGAGAATATGCAAAGATGTCCCGATTCTCACAGAGGAAATCGACGAGCTCACTTTCCTATTTGCCGTCAAGGTTTGCACCTACGACAGCGTGCCTCTCCAGGTGCTCCGGGTCCAATGGTATCTGCTTTGTTTCTTTCGCCGGCTTGAACGAGCCCTCATCTTCCGACTCCTTGGGATTGGGTGACATTTCCGGCTGCTTGCCTGCCATCGCCACAACCCGGTCAAGGAGCCGCTTCTCTGCTGCAATCACGAGGGACTCGGCCACCCGGCTGCTGTCTATCCCGCAGGCGGACGACTTATTGTAGTCTCCGACTATGGTTAGGATTCCCTTGGTGATTGGCATCTTCATCTCAAGGTAGGCATAGTGGGGGACCGCCATGAACTTGGCCAGAGCAGGCCGGCCAAGTAGCGCATGATAGGGGCTCTCAAGGTCCACCACCTCAAACCAGACTGAATCTCGGAGGAAGTGATCTTTGTCTTCGAAGAGAACGTCAATCTGGGTCTTGACGATTGGTGGGCAGGAAAGGCCAGGAACTATGCCATGGAATATAGTCCGACTGGGCTGGAGCTGTCTCTGCTTGATTCCCAACTTCTCCATAATATCTTTGTACAGGATGTTGATGCTGCTGCCGCCATCTATCAGAACTCGGGAGAAGCGAGCAGCCCGCCTCTCTGTGGCGAATGTGGCATCCAGTACCAGAGCGTAAGGACCGGGAGAAGGCATCACTTCCGGGTGGTCAGCTCTGCTCCAGCTGATGGGCTTTTCAGACTAATGCACGAACTCGGGGGTCTCTGATGCCACTGCATTTACTTCTTGCTGCCGCTGCCGTCTGTTGTGCTTATCATCGGCCACGCTGGTGAACAGGACATAAGCTCTGTGCTCTTCAGGATATTCCTCTTGTATTGCGCCGACTGGCCGAACCGCCAGCTGCTAGGGAAGAGGAGGCGGCGGCCCGGCAGGCGGAGGACGCAGGAGGCCTTCACCCTTGGCAATCCTAGTGAGCTAGTGACATTTCCAAGTGGTGTGATTGGATGGCTTCGCGCCGCTGTGGAACTTGCAGGGTGCATCAAGGGTCTGCTCGTATGAGAAGGCAGGCAACCAGTTGGGCTTGCAGCCCTTCTGACGCTTGGGTGGAGGTTGCCCTTCCGGCCGTTGGTCTTCAACTGCCGCTACCTGCCGGCTTGTGGAAGCCGGCTTCGTGGCCTTGCGCTTGTTGTCATTTTGTTGCTGACGCCGACTGGTGTCACCAGCCGGAGTCCGAGGAGCTTGAGGAGCCTCTTTGCCTGACGCATCGACTTGGATCTCCGCCTTCATGGAGGAGTCGGCCGTGGCGTACTTGTCTGCTATGACTAACAGTTCGTCGAGGGTCGCCGGCTCATCGCAGAGAAGCTTGTGCTTGAGGAGGGTGCCTTCTCGGCACCCGGCAGTGAAGTATTCGATGGCCTGCACCTCATGTACGCCCTCACAAGAGTTGCGTAACTCGGCCCAGCGCGTGAGGTAGTCGTGAGTCGACTCGTTGGGGCCTTGGACGCACAAGGAGAGCTGGCGAGGTTTGGGCGGCCGCTTGTACGTGCTGGTGAAGTTGCGGATGAAGGCTTCGGTGAAATCAACCCAGTTGTTGATGCTGCTGGGCTTTAGGTTGTTCAGCCACGTCCGGGTCGTGCCCTGGAGCATGAGTGGGACGTACTTCACAGCAACACGCTTGTTGCCATTCGCTATGCTGACGGTTGTGGAGTAGTCTACCAGCCAGTCTTCCGGCTTCATGGAGCCGGTGTACTTGGGTGTATCTCTCGGGAGCGTGAACCCCTTGGGAAAGGGCTCGTCATGAATGCGAGGGCTGAAACAGGGTGGGCCCAACTCATCTTCTTCTTCTTCTAGTACCAGGGATCGGTTGAGGCGGTCGATCCGGTGGCGGGCATCGTTCTCTCCGACTCCTTCCCGGCGGCCAAGGCGGTCGCCGAGTGTCGGGTGGTCAATAGGCGGTGGGGAAGCGTGCCTCTCCCTGCGAGTGGGAGGAGGAGGCGGGCAGTCGTCTAGTCGCTGCACTACTCTTGGGCAGCCGTCTTGGTCGCGCTCCATGGTTATGCGAGTCCGGCTACAGCTGGTAGTCGGCTCCTTGTCTCTTCTGTCCCGGATGCCACCAGTCGGCGTCCGGGAGGTCGCGCCTTGATCTCGGCGGGGAGGCGGGTCGTCGTTTCGCCGGTTGGGCGCTTCAGTGCGGCAGTCGGCCTCTTGCTGCTCAGCAGCCGCGTCAATGAGCGGCTGGACGCGCTCCGTCATGTGGCGACGCTCGTCGCCCTCAAGCTTGTCCAGCTCGTCTGCCGCCGTCTTGGTAGCTTGTATGTTCTCCGCGGGCGTGGCGTAGACAGGACGATCTGTCCCGAACATGCTGGCAATGGCTGCGCCATGTTGGCGGATCACGCCGATGCGGCTAGGCCCACCAGGAGCCGGCGTGCCGCCGACGACGCGATCCATCTCACGCTGGTATGCCTCCGAAAGGCGTCTCATGCTAGCTCGCTTCTTGGCGCTCTAAACGAGCTGAACGCAGCGTGCTTCCAGCGTCTCGACATCGGCATCTTCAGGAATGGGTGCACTCAGGTCTTGCAGCACCGCCTGCAGCGGATCCTGGCCATCTCCGCCAGAATGCTCAACGTGGCTTATGACGAGCACCTCTGTGACGGTGTTGCTGCCGCTGTCCGCGCGAGGAAGCGGTTCGTCGTAGACCACCACGTTGGTGGGGAAGGCGTCGAGCGACGCCGTGTCGGAGTCGACAAGCATCGAGTCGGTGGAGCCAACTGACTCCAAGTCCACAGCGGGCTCGCTGGCGACGTGGAGCTGGTCGAGGAGGCTGACGAGGCGGCTCTCGGGGCCATCTGTGCCCGCGTCAGATACGGGCTCGTCGAAGAGGCGAATCTCGCCAACAAGATCAGCTAGGCAGCTAGCCGCGCAGGCGACCTCCGCGTCATGCAGCGCGTCGGCGTAAACGCCGTCTGGCGTGCCGGGCTAGCTGCGCTCGCCAGGAAGGAACAAGGTTCCCGTCCAGAACAGGTCTCCAGACGACGATGCACCTCGCCCCATGGTGGTCACCAAATGTCGGGGGTTGGGTGCGACATATGCCAATGGATGGCTTATCATGGTGGGAGCGAGTAGAACATCGCCGGTGCCTGGAAGCGGGATGAGGCGTAGACACGAACGCCGGCGCACTTTACCCAGGTTCGGGGCTCTCCTAGGAGATAACACCCCTAGTCCTGCTCTGTGGGGTCTCCGCATGATCACTAAGGCACTAGTGGATACAATGGTACTCCTCGAGCTATATGCTAGAGGTAGAAGAAGGCAGGCACGCTCTCTCCTTCCTCTAGGTATGAGTCTAGTTCTAGCAGGTTGGGAACCCTTTGCGTCAGTGACTCTGGTCACCGGCTTCTCCGCCGGCTGCTGGGGCCCACCGCCTGGTGGGTCCCGCTGACTGGTCTGGTACGGAGCTGACAGGCCGCCTCCGCCGCTTGCGGGTCTGGTCGGCGGCTAGTTACTATTGCATCAATGCTAATGACGCGTGCTTGGTCGGGGGAGCGTGGCTACAGTCCCGGCGCCTGGTGGGAGATCACTGTAGCCACTCCCGGTATCATCTGGTTAATGGCGCACGGGCCCCGAGGGAGGAGTGGGCCGCCTGCTGGAGGGCGGCTTCCCTCGGGTCCGACTGGCCAGGCTTTCGCCGTCTTCCGGGCTCTCGTTGTCCGGTAGGGCCCTCCGCCTGCAGGCCGTACCGACAGGCCGTCGTGGGAACAGGGCTCCGCCTGCCAGCCATGACGTCAGGGGCGGAGTGGCAATAGTGTCGCGCCGGGCGGAGATCTCCGCCCATACGGAGCACTGTGGCCACGCCCGGCCCTGGATATGGGGGTGATGGGCTACACTGTAGCCTCTCCCTGTCTTTTCTTTTTAATGGGGGCGCAGATTTTGAGGACGCTGTGGGCCGCCTGCTGGGAGCCTGCCTCTTCAGAGGCCGCCTGCAAGGAGTTGACCCGTCTTGGCGCCGCCTTCTGGCAACCGGCCGCCTAGGATAGTCGGCCACCAAAAGGCGGCGCTTCATCTAGATGTCTTGAGGGGCGCAGCCGGCCCCGATGCCTTGAAAGGTTCGGGGACTCGGGTTAAGATACCCGTGGCCCATTGCTCCGACAATCCCTCTGTCTTTTTTGCATTTCATCGCTCTGCATTTACTTTCTCCGGTTCATCTCGCTCACTCGATCCCTACATACTACTCCTAGTATCCCTAGCTACTACTCCTAGGGCCAGTTCTTTTGGCGGCTTAAAAAATAAGTCGTCTCTTCCCCAGCTTTTCCCATAATACTAGTCACAGTGGAGAGTAACATTAAGGCGCCTCACTCATTTATTTGGGCTTCTAAACTACTACTAGTACCTCCATCCTGGTTTATTCATCACCATTGTAATTTGTGGTAAATTTTGACCAAAGATTTAACTGATAAAATGTTAGTGCATGTGACATGCACAAACATTTCATTAGTTAAATTTATGATCAAAATTTTACACAGATTACAATGGGTACCAATAAACCAGGACGGAGCTAGTAGTAATTGGATTACTACTAATCTAGAAGCCTAAACGAACTGGCCCCTGGTACTCCTACTGGTAGTACTAGTACTCAAGTTGGAATTCCAATTGCACGACACAACTTGTTAGGCAAAAAATTTGATACAGGGTGTAGGAAGCGGTTTGGGAATTTGCATGCCTTTCCGACCAGTGAGGTACTCCGTACAAAGTACGACAGAGAAATAACCACAGAGAAGGAAGCTAAATGTAAACAATCAAACGAGCATTTTTGCATTTGTTTTGCATTGAATCATTTCACAAGCTTGACTAGTGTTGTTTTTCTACTTCTACAAAAACACATCATAATGTTAAAACGTGCATTTACACGCGTATAAAGTCTTCCCTCCTTCTTGGTCACAGTGTACAACCAAAGATGACTTATTCACCTGGACGGAGGGAGTAGCACAGTCTGCAAGCATATACAGAGAGAGACGTGTAGTGCGATATATAGTAGTAAAGTTTGTGCTATATGCACCTACTTACAAAATGCGTACGGATACATATGGTTTCCAAACTTTCCCTCTTACATACTTAATTAAGGACGCTAATAATTCCCGAACGTTCGGGACTTATCATTTGCGTCCCAAAATTAATGAGATCACCTTACGAAACTAAATTATACTCCTATTAAGAGCCACGGCGCTCGCAGGAGCGCTTGCAGCGCGCCACGAGTGCCCTGGTGCGTGGTCGTTTCCCAGCGCGCCGACACAACCACTAGTAGAAAACGGAGTTTTAAAACCGGTTCGTAAGGGCCTTTAGTGCCGGTTTTGCAACCGGCACTAAAGAGTGGAGACTAAAGACCCCCCCCCCTTTAGTACCGGTTTGGCACGAACCGGCACTAAAGGCCCACCACGTGGCGTGAGCTCGCGCCCTGGTATGGGGGACCTTTAGTACCGGTTGGTGTTACCAACCGGTACTAAAGGTATTTTTTAAAAAAAATTGAAAATTTTGGGAAAAATTTTTGATTTTTTTTTCGATTTTTAATTTTTCTGAATTATTTGATGATTTAGTCTCTAATCACCTCTCTTAACTGCTCAAGTGTGGATCACTCATTCCAAATCGCCTAACTTCCTGGCCGGTCACCCATCCTGAGCACGCTTAACTTCGGAGTTCTATTCCCCCTACATTCCAAGTCTGCACTTGTTGTTTTCCTGACAAATGTAAGCTATCAATCCTATTAACCCTCGGCAGCTTAGCTTGAGCATTAGGTCACACGTTTCACCGTTTGAGTTTGAAACTATTATTCTAAAAAACAGTAATTATTTAGTAACACTAATATTTCTTGAATAAGTTTGACCATAGTTTGACCACAGTTTGACCATAGTTTGACCAGATTTGACCAAAATTCAAAAAATTGAAATAATTATTTAGTAACACAAATATTCTTGAATAATTATGTAGTAACATTAATACTTCTTGAATAAGAAGTTTGACCAGATTTAACCAAATTTTAAAAAAAACTGAAATTTGACCATATCTATTTTTCCTTTTGGAATTTGAGGATTCTAAAAAATTGCACACAGGCCATAGGCGGTCTCCATCGGATGCGGATTTTCATGCTGAATTTTTTGATATATTATACGTTTTTTTCCGACATCGTATGCAAAAGTTATAGTTGTTTTACATTTTCCCTACACTTTTTGCAAAACATGTCCAAGTTTAAGTTTTCAAATTTTCCTAACTAGTAGATGTAGTAATATAACTACCTCTCGAAGGATTTTACTTTTTAAAGTTTTTATCATTTTCTTTTGATTTTTTCAAAACTGAAATGGCGATACAGGGGGGGTAGAGTTTCAAAATTGTCCTATAGTCCCGGTTTGTGTCTCCAACCGGGACTATAGGTCAGACCCCTTTAGTACCGGTTCATGGCATGGACCGGTACTAAAGGTTAGACCTTTAGTACCGGTTCGTGGCACGAACCGGTACTAAAGGTGATCGTGGGGCCCCGGCCTGACGCCAGCCTGCCACCACCCCTTTAGTACCGGTTCGTGCCACGAACCGGTACTAAAGGTTCAACACGAACCGGCATTAACGCAAATCCGTTCAAACTGGCACTAATGGTACCATTAGTACCGGGCCAAAATCAAACCGGGACTAATGTGTGTCACATTAGGTCCTTTTTCTACTAGTGAACGCCTCTTCCTCAGCCTCGCAACTTGCGAGGTGTTGATTGGCTGCTTGCCAGCGGGCGAGCGCGATCTCACTGGTGTGGTGATCCGGTGCCAGCAGGTACTCCTCCTCGCTGGAAGCATGCACCCGGTCCACGTACCGCCAAGCGTAGATGAGGCGCTTGGGCCCGACTGCACTCAGGGCTTTGGCACGAGCGTCCTCCGCCACCCTCATGGCCCTTGCACGAGCCTTCTGCCAAAGAGCCAATTGCCTGACTCTCTCGGACGCGACATAGACCTGCCAGGCAGCTTGCCCCGCGGCGCGCTTCTCTTCCTCGGCCTTCTTCTCCGCCTCTATTTTGGTGTGCTCTGCCGGTGGCAAAGCCTCCCACATGGTGACATCCAGTTCTTTCCAAAGCTCCTCAAGGCTGGGGGGGCGCGGCGGGCGGTGCGGCGTTCTCCTCATAGAGGTGAGCCGAGGCATCCTCCGACGCGCGTGCTGGCGAGATTGTGAACGCCGACGCGTCCACCACGACGTGTCACGGCGAGGAGTGGAACGCCGACGCGTCCTCCTCGACCAGTGGCAGCGAGGCACGGAACGGCGAAGCGTGACCGTCCGGGCAGTGCAGCGAGGGGCGCCCAGGGCTTGGGAGGGGCGATGCCATGGTGGTCATCGTGGGAGGGAGGGGGAGGAGATAGCGATGAACGTGAGAGTTCTTCCGAATGCCGTAGGAGGCGCAGTATTTATAGCGAGCAATGGCACACCTACGTAAGTTATGGACTGAGCTGCACTGACTTAACTGCAGGTCCAGTTGCATCACTGACATGTGGGCCAGACGCATGTTGGGCCCATAAGTCAGTGACCCAATGCACCTGCAGTTAAGTAACTGAAGCAGCGTCCCGGAAGATATGTTGCGTGATTAACATAACAGCTACGTGGGCATATTTGTTGGAGTAAACTACGGGGGAGGGAAGGGGTGGAAATATTGCTGGTCACAACGGATTGGACGAGCGCGGGGGAGGATAGTCATACATGCAGACTTTTTCCACACGGGGTGGAGTGGTGGGACCGCCGGAGGGAGTAGGAGAGTCTGGCAGGCATATTGTGTCCACACATGGAGAGGAAAACATTTGGAGACGAATGGGCTTCCTGCAGGTTGCTACCTCTTGAGCACTGTGTTGGATTTCCTTGAAGAGGAAAGGATGATGCAGCAAAGTAGCGTAAGTATTTCCCTCAGTTTTTGAGAACCAAGGTATCAATCCAGTAGGAGGCTATACGCGCGAGTCCCTCGTACCTACAAAAAGCAAATAACTCCTCGCAACCAACGCGATTAGGGGTTGTCAATCCCTTCACGGTCACTTACGAGAGTGAGATCTGATAGGGATGATAGATAATATTTTTGGTATTTTTATGATAAAGATGCAAAGTAATATAAAAGAAAAGTAAAAAAGCAAAGGAATGAATAAAGTGATGGAAGATTAATATGATGGAGATAGACCCGGGGGACATAGGTTTCACTACTGGCTTCTCTCAAGAGCATAAGTATTCTACGGTGGGTGAACGAATTACTGTTGAGCAATTGACAGAATTGAGCATAGTTATGATAATCTAGGTATGATCATGTATATAGGCATCACGTCTGAGACAAGTAGATCGACTCCTGCCTGCATCTACTGCTATTACTCCACTCATCGACCGCTATCCAGCATGCATCTAGAGTATTAAGTTCAAGAAAACAGAGTAACGCCTTAAGCATGATGACATGATGTAGAGGCATAAATTCATGCAATATGATAGAAACCCCATCTTGTTATCCTCGATGGCAACAATACATTACGTGCCTTGCTGCCCCTACTGTCACTGGGAAAGGACACCGCAAGATTGAACCCAAAGCTAAGCGCTTCTCCCATTGCAAGAAAAACCAATCTAGTACGCCAAACCAAACTAATAATTCGAAGAGACTTGCAAAGATAATCGATCATGCATAAAAGAATTCAGAGAAGATTCAAATATTGTTCATAGATAATCTTGATCATAAACCCACAATTCATCTGTCTCAACAAACACACCGCAAAACGAAGATTACATTGAATAGATCTCCACGAGAGAGGGGGAGAACATTGTATTGAGATCCAAAAAGAGAGAAGAAGCCATCTAGCTACTAACTATGGACCCGAAGGTCTGAGGTAAACTACTCACACTTCATCGGAGAGGCTATAGTGATGATGTAGAAGCCCTCCATGATGGGTTCCCCCTCCGGCGGAGCTCCGGAACAGTCCCCAAGATGGAGTCTAGTGGGTACAGAAGGTTGCATCGGTGGAATTAGGTTTTTGGCTCCGTATCTGATCGTTTGGGGGTACGTAGGTATATATAGGAGGAAGAAGTACGTCGGTGGAGCAACATGGGGCCCATGAGGGTGGAGGGCGCGCTTGGGGGGGTAGGCGCGCCCCCCTACCTCGTGCCCTCCTCAAAGCTTCCTTGGCTTAGGTTCCAAGTCTCCTGGATCACGTTCGGTGAGAAAATCACGTTCCCGAAGGTTTCATCCCGTTTGGACTCCGTTTGATATTCCGTTTCTGCAAACTCTGAAATAGGCAAAAAAATCAGCAATTCTGGGCTGGGCCTCCGGTTAATAGGTTAGTCCCAAAAATAATATAAAAGTGGAAAATAAAGCCCAATATTGTCCAAAACAGTAGATAATACAGCATGGAGCAATCAAAAATTATAGATACGTTGGAGATGTATCAGGCATCCCCAAGCTTAATTCCTGGTCGTCCTCGAGTAGGTGAATGATAAAAAAGAATTTTTCATGCGGAGTGCAACTTGTCATAATTTCAATGTAATTCTTCTTAATTGTGGTATGAATATTCAGATCCGAAAGATTTAAGACAAAATTTCATATTGACATAAAAATGGTAATACTTCAAGCATACTAACTAAGCAATTATGTCTTCTCTAAATAACATGGCCAAAGAAAGTTCATCCCTACAAAATCATATAGTTTAGTCATGCTCCATTTTCGTCACACAAGAATGCTATCATCATGCACAACCCCGATGACAAGCCAAGCAATTGTTTCATACTTTAGTAATCTCAAACCTATAAACTTTCACGGAATATATGAGCGCGAGCCATGGACATAGCACTATAGTGGAATAGAATATGATGATGGGGGTTATGTGGAGAAGACAAAAAAGGAGAAGGTCTCACATCAACGAGGCTAATCAATGGGCTATGGAGATGCCCATCGATTGATGTTAATGCAAGGAGTAGGGATTGCCATGCAACGGATGCACTAGAGCTATAAATGTATGAAAGCTCAACAAAAGAAAACTAAGTGGGGGTGCATCCAACTTGCTTGCTCACGAAGACCTAGGGCACTTGAGGAGGCCCATTGTTGGAATATACAAGCCAAGTTCTATAATGAAAAATTCCCACTAGTATATGAAAGTGACAAAACAAGAGACTCTCTATCATGAAAATTATGGTGCTACTTTGAAGCACAAGTGTGGCAAAGGATAGTAACATTGTCCCTTCTCTCATTTTCTCTCTTTTTTTGGCCTTCACTTTTTTATGGCCTTTCTCTTTTTTTTCCTCACTTGGGGCAATGCTCTAGAGAATGATGATCATCACACTTCTATTTATTTACAACTCAATGATTACAACTCGATACTAGAACAAAGTATGCCTCTATATGAATGCCTCCGGTGGTGTACCGGGATATGCAATCAATCAAGAGTGACATGTATGAAAGAATTATGAACGGTGGCTTTGCCACAAATACTATGTCTACTACATGGTCATGCTAAGCAATATGACAATGATGAATGTGTCATGATAAACGGAATGGTGGAAAGTTGCATGGCAATATATCTTGGAATGGCTACGGAAATGCCAAAATAGGTAGGTATGGTGGCTGTTTTGAGGAAGATATAAGGAGGTTTATGTGTGAAAGAGCGTATCATATCACGGGGTTTGGATGCACCGGCGAAGTTTGCACCAACTCTCAATGTGAGAAAGGGCAATGCACGGTACCGAAGAGGCTAGCGATGATGGAAGGATGAGAGTGCATATAATCCATGGACTCAACATTACTCATAAAGAACTCACATACTTATTGCAAAAATCTACAAGCCATCAAAAACCAAAGCACTATGTGCATGCTCCTAGGGGGGTAGATTGGTAGGAAAAGACCATCGCTCGTCCCCGACCGCCACTCATAAGGAGGACAATCAAAGAACACCTCATGTTTCAAATTTGTTACACAACGTTTACCATACGTGCATGCTACGAGACTTGCAAACTTCAACACAAGCATTTCTCAAATTCACAACTACTCAACTAGCACGACTTTAATATTATTACCTCCATATCTCAAAACAATCATCAAGCATCAAACTTCTCTTAGTATTCAACACACTCATAAGAAAGTTTTTACTATTTTTGTATACATAGCATATTAGGATTGTTTAAGCAAATTACCATGCTATTTAAGACCCTCAAAAAAATCTAAGTGAAGCATAAGAGATCAATAGTTTCTTTAAAACAAATCCACCACCGTTCTCTAAAAGATATAAGTGAAGTAATAGAGCAAAACTATATAACTCAAAAGATATAATTGAAGCACAAAGACTATTCTAATAATTTCCAAATCATGTATGGCTCTCTCAAAAGGTGTGTAAAGCAAGGATGATTGTGGTAAACTAAAAGGCAAAGACTCAAATCATACAAGACGCTCCAAGCAAAACACATATCATGTGGTGAATAAAAATATAGCTCCAAGTAAAGTTACCGATGAAAGTAGACGAAAGAGGGGATGCCTTCCGGGGCATCCCCAAGATTTGAATTTTTGGTGTCCTTAGATTATCTTGGGGGTGCCATGGTCATCCCCAAGCTTTGGATCTTTCCACTCCTTGTTCCATAATCCATCAAAAAAATTCACCCAAAACTTGAAAACTTCACAACACAAAACTCAACAGAAATCTCGTGAGCTCGGTTAGCGAAAGAAAACAAAAGACCACTTCAAGGTACTGTAATGAACTCATTATTTATTTATATTGGTGTTAAACCTACTGTATTCCAACTTCTCTATGGTTTATAAACTATTTTACTAGCCATAGATTCATCAAAATAAGCAAACAACACGCGAAAAACAGAATCTGTCAAAAACAGAATAGTCTGTAGTAATCTGTAACTAAAGCAAACTTATGGAACTCCAAAACTTCAGCCAAACTAGGACGACCGAGGAAATTTTTTTATTGATCAGCAGCAATTGGAATCAGTATTTTATCACGTTCCGGTGATTTTTAACAATTGTTTTCGTGAACAGAAAGTTTCTCGAAATTACAGCAAGATCAAATAACTATCATCCAAGAAGATCCTATAGGATTAACTTGGCACAAACACTAATTAAAACATAAAAACACATCTAACCAGAGGCTAGATCTAAGATTTTTTCCTAAGCAAAAGCAAAAGAAAAAAAAGAAAAAAAAATTGGGTTGCCTCCCAACAAGAGCTATTGTTTAACGCCCCTAGCTAGGCATAAAAGCAAGGATAGATCTAGGTATTGCCATCTTTGATAGGCAATTCTTCAATGAGACATCTACCATCCTTAGGAATTTATTTATTTTAGTAATTATCAAACTTTTAGGCACAAGATCGAAAAATTCATTCGTAGCAAATGGTTCCTTAATGATAGCAAAAAGACTGGGGTGAATACTTATAGATTTAAGGTCCGCAGTTTCCTTACTAAAGGATTCACCCTTATTTTTAGGAACATACATAAGCTTGGAAATTTTAGTAGGTGGACTAGGAGTATTCTTTACGGAAGAAAAAGCGGTTCCCAAATTGGTAATGATACCTTCAAGTTTATTGATTCTAGTGGAATCTTGATTTATTCTTTCATTAACTCTGGGTTCCTTCTCCTTAATATTTTTCAAAGTGACTCCTACCTTAGATCCAAATTGGGTAATTTGGTTGTGGATCTTTTTATCCAGATTTTCAATTAACTCTATGGTAGAAATTTTATTTTCAATAATTTCAAGTCTTTGCATTACATGCTCCAAAGTTAACATAGTTCCATTAACCAAAAGAGGTGGTGAGCCAAATAAATCTATCATAGCATTATAAGAATCAAAAGTATGGCTACCCAAGAAATTCCCTCCGGTAATGGTATCAAGGATATATCTATACCAAGGATTAGCACCTACATAAAAATTGCGGAGAAGAACTGAAGTAGATTGCTTCCTGATGGATCTATTTTGAGCATTGCAAATTCTATACCAAGCGTCTTTTAGATTTTCTCCCTCCCTTTGCTTAAAATTTAGAACTTCATTCTCGGGAGACAACGGAGAAGAAATAAGACTAGCCATAACGGCGGAGCAAACAAACGGAAAAGAGGCGAACGGAAAAGAGAGGGTGAATAAAACGGCAAAGCTGAAGTGGGGGAGAGGAAAACGAGAGGCAAATGGAAAATAATGTAATGCGGCAGATAAGGGATTGTGATGGGTACTTGGTATGTTGATTTTTGCGTAGACAGCAACGGCGCCATGAATGGCTCGCTGTTGGGAGTCCAAATCTTGACTTGACTTTTGCGTAAGCCCTCCCCGGCAACGGCGCCAGAAATTCTTCTTCCTACCTCTTGAGCATTGCGTTGGATTTCCTTGAGGAAAGGATGATGCAGCAAAGTAGCGTAAGTATTTACCTCAATTTTTGAGAACCAAGGTATCAATCCAGTAGGAGGCTATACGCGCGAGTCCCTCGTACCTACAAAAAGCAAATAACTCCTTGCAACCAACGTGATTAGGGGTTGTCAATCCCTTCACGGTCACTTACTAGAGTGAGATCTGATAGAGATGATAGATAATATTTTTGGTATTTTTATGATAAAGATGCAAAGTAAAATAAAAGAAAAGTAAAAAAGCAAAGGCAATAAATAAAGTGATGGAAGATTAATATGATGGAGATAGACCCGGGGGCCATAGGTTTCACTAGTGGCTTCACTCAAGAGCATAAGTATTCTACGGTGGGTGAACGAATTACTGTTGAGCAATTGACAGAATTGAGCATAGTTATGATAATCTAGGTATGATCATGTATATAGGCATCACGTCTGAGACAAGTAGATCGACTCCTGCCTGCATCTACTGCTATTACTTCACTCATCGACCGCTATCCAGCATGCATCTAGAGTATTAAGTTCAAGAAAACAGAGTAACGCCTTAAGCAAGATGACATGATGTAGAGGGATAAATTCATGCAATATGATAGAAACCCCATCTTGTTATCCTCGATGGCAACAATACAATACGTGCCTTGCTGCCCCTACTGTCACTGGGAAAGGACACCGCAAGATTGAACCCAAAGCTAAGCGCTTCTCCCATTGCAAGAAAAACCAATCTAGTACACCAAACCAAACTGATAATTCGAAGAGACTTGCAAAGATAACCAATCATGCATAAAAGAATTCAGAGAAGATTCAAATATTGTTCATAGATAATCTTGATCATAAACCCACAATTCATCGGTCTCAACAAACACACCGCAAAAAGAAGATTACATTGGATAGATCTCCACGAGAGAGGGGGAGAACATTGTATTGAGATCCAAAAAGAGAGAAGAAGCCATCTAGCTACTAACTATGGACCCGAAGGTCTGAGGTAAACTACTCACACTTCATCGGAGAGGCTATAGTGATGATGTAGAAGTCCTCCATGATGGGTTCCCCCTCCGGCGGAGCTCCAGAACAGTCCCCAAGATGGGATCTAGTGGGTACAGAAGGTTGCAGCGATGGAATTAGGTTTTTGGCTCCGTATCTGATCGTTTGGGGGTATGTAGGTATATATAGGAGGAAGAAGTACGTCGGTGGAGCAACATGGGGCCCATGAGGGTGGAGGGCGCGCCTGGAGGGTAGGCGCGCCCCCCTACCTCGTGCCCTCCTCAAAGCTTCCTTGGCTTAGGTTCCAAGTCTCCTGGATCACGTTCGGTGAGAAAATCACGTTCCCGAAGGTTTCATCCCGTTTGGACTCCGTTTGATATTTCGTTTCTGCAAACTCTGAAATAGGCAAAAAAAACAGCAATTCTGGGCTGGGCCTCCGGTTAATAGGTTAGTCCCAAAAATAATATAAATGTGGAAAATAAAGCCCAATATTGTCCAAAACAGTAGATAATATAGCATGGAGCAATCAAAAATTATAGATACGTTGGAGACGTATCACAGGTAGGGGGAATGGTGCATAATAAGTCATCTTGCATGTCGGGCTAGGTATAGTCTCAAGTCATTAAAAAGATACACGCCCCACACATGTTCATATTTCAAGGTGCACTAAATTATTGCATGCGATGATTAAGGCTGGCCATGATGGTGGTATCTTAGCTGGTATCATGCACATGGGAATAGCAAACATGCTGATGTGGCAAAGAATTAAAGAAGAGAGGGGGGTTAGAGTAACTAGTGTTCATGCATTCATTGGTAAACCCTTTTTTTGTGAAGAATGACTGCATTAGTTGAGTACTTTTGTAGACTACAAAAACTATTCCACCGCCTCTATCTTGCTAAGAGTAGGTGAAATTTTTGAATCTAGCCCTTTAAACTAGAAGGGAGGTAGTAGTACTCTAATAGCTAACCTTGTTGTGATGACAAGATAGGACATGGCACGCACCTGGACGGAGGAACTAGTCTGCAATGTGCATTTAAGTTTTGTCTGAAGTCAATGTACCTCTACTTTGACCAAACTTACAGAAAAATGTATCAACATTCACAATGTCAAATCAATATTTTTATACTCATTATAAAACGTAGTTCTTATGGTTCCTTGACTTCACTAAGCATTTTAACTTCTTCAACTTTTTTCTCCTTTTTAACCCAAACTTGTTTCTTAACAGGAACTTTCTTCACATGTTTAAATGATGGGTCTTTCATTAATGAATCACTAACTCAAACCAATTTTTCCTCAATGTTATTGAGGTTAACATATTTTTCCAAAAATTCTTTCTCACATAATCTTAGTTTCTTCATAACATTAACTGATTCATTATCTATCCTGGGGTTAATGTTTTCAGAATAAGATGCTAGTTGTTCAAAATCCTCTTTATTTGGTAGTTCCTCTAATGCAGCTTCCTTTTTCATACTACCAACAAAGCTACCAAATTTTTTTCTAAGTGTCATGGACGCACAAGATGGTGTTGACAAGACAAAACTTCCACCTGCAGCCCCATCTAAAGCATTTTGATACCAAGGATCTAATCCATAATAAAAGTAAAGATCTAGCTTTTCATCTTCACAAGGTGTGGGATCTTCATAGTGTATCCTATTAATTCTTACCCAAGCATCTTTTAATGATTCTCCAAGATGTTGCTTAAAATTAGAAGTGGAACTTAATGGAGGACTCATTTCTTGTTTGTTCCCAAGAATCATGATTACAAGGTTTTATGTGTTTTTAAAATTTTAAATGCAAACTTGAAAATAAAATGACACCAATACAATGCAAACCGAAATAACAAATGTAAAACAAAATGCAAAACTGAAAATAAAATATGCAAACCGAAATGTAAATATGATATGCACGACAAAAACAAAACAAAATAAAATGATTTGAAGGTAAAGATGGATAAGATGATTCTCACGTAGGTGCAACCTCCCCAAGCTTGGGTGTTTGCACAAGTTGGTGATGAAGTTGACTTGTTGTGAGATATCCTTGGATAAACCTTTCAGCTATGGTTCCCCGGCAACGGCGCCAGAAAATGTCTTGATGGCCCTCAACGTAGTTACCTGCGTTGAAAGTAAATGGGTTAGGTTGAGACTCCAAGTGCAGAGTGTATAGTATAGGAAAGATGGTTTCCCCACGAGGAATCACTCGAGGGTTTAATATCGAACTCTCGGGGAACCAGTAGTGTAGGTTTTATCTTCTTATCCTTCTCTTGAGAACCTGCAAACAAAGTAAATTGTTTTGTGCCCTCAACCTCACCAAGTGGTTGTCAAGCACAAGGTGTGAGTAAATGATAATAAAGATAGATATGCAAAACAGTAAATAAATATGCAATGATGATGGTGGTGGTGGTGGTGATGATGTTTCCTAGCAATGGCGCCAGAAAACTCTTGTGCGTAGTGGATGGAAACAATGATAAATTGTATTTTTGGGTTTTATAATGTGAATTCAAGATATAAAAGTATTTTTGTATTTTCGGATTCAATAATGGCTGAAAATGGAAAATGGATAAAAGTTGTTGGAAAGGTGTTTCTTATGATTAAAAATGGACCGGGGTTCATGGTTTCACAAATGCACTCTCTCTTTAATAATGTGGTGGACAATGGAGCACTAGGATTAACATATGAGATTGCAACAACAATGTTTAACAAGTTATTAATAATATGGGCATCACGTCCTAACATAGAGATCTTTTGATTATTATCCTCTCTTATACTCCACCAAGATGCGAACTAAATCATAACACCTTGATAATTAAGATAAATCAGAATATAGCAATAAGTATCATGACATGAAGTTAAAACAAGAACATGCTAGATCTAGTTATGGAGGTAGTGGCTATGGTCACATCCACTTCTCCGGTAGCAAGGTGTTTTTCTTTATCCCTAGTGAGGCAACAAAGTAAGGTAAAATACCCAGGTGGATCGCGGAACAACTGTCACATTCACCGCACTAGCCACTCCCCGTTACTCCAACTAATGCACACGTTCCCCCACACACGCTCTCATGACAAGTTTGATCAGAACAAGTAAATAAGAACGGGGTACATAATATGCATCTACTTTCATAACTGAAACAAAACAATTGCAATCTCAAACATATATTGATCTCATAAAAAGATCCACCACAAAGGAATTACATAGATGACCGTAATCATGTTCGGTAGCTCATACGGTACTAATTAGTGAAGCTTAAAGAGAGGAGAGATACATAAGTTACTTCCACAAACCCATAGTCCAGGGGTGGACTACTCCTTCATCATGGTGTTGGTGGAGATGTTGTTGGAGGGGGAGGAGATCACTCCGGCAGCGCCCCGCCGGAGTTTTCCCCCTCCAATCTGCAGAGACTTTTCGGTGTTTCTGTGTTTCGGCGATGCTCCCCTTCGCGAAAGCCCAGGGGACTATTTTTATAGTCGTTTTTAGGTCAAGATGAAGCTTCGGGAAGAAAGATCGACGGCAGCGGAGCCACGAGGCCCAAAAGAGGGGGCCCCATGCGGCCAAGGTATCTGGTCGCGTGGGCCCACCTATTTTGGCCCTCGGGTCTCCATTTGTTTGCTTCCTTCGCCCGTACGTTTCCTTCCTTCCAAAAACGGATGCTCGCAAATTTTCACGTCATTTGGACGTCGTTTGGGTCCCTGAAACGTCAAAATATAGAAAATAGGGTTTTCTGCCTGTGCAGGGTTAATTCCAGAAAAATAGGAAAACTGTGAAATATTCCATAAATCATTATAAAACATTGATATAACCCTTATATGATGCAAATATGATTGAATTATAAGCAATATAATGCAAAGTTAATGTATGCATTTTACATGCATCACCCAGCTCTCGTGCATACGCACCGCGAATTCGACAAGGCGTACCCGTGCGAACGGCCGCCCACGACACGTCTCGCGAGTCCGCCACATGCCAGAAGCCGACAGAAGCGAACTGACAAGGAGTCTCTAGTCCCAGTTCATGTCCATGAACACTGCGGGTAACATAATACCCAAGACCCCGAGAGTCGCCATCCTTACGGCCTCGACGTATCTCAGGCTTACACAGCCAACAGAAGGAGATTCCCGCGCGGAACAACATCGTCAGGCGATACTCGGGCTCGGGTTGGCCGGAGCCGCCCTTCATCCAAAGGTCATCCGAAGAAACCCAGCTCCACAAAAACGAGCGGAGTCGCCTCGCCCATGACCGCGCAGCCCTAGGCGCCGCGACAACCGCGACTCGCACTATGACGTGCGCAGCGACATCACGCAGAACAAGATCAATAGATCCCGCGCACAACGAGCACGCGGCTCGCCATCCTTCGACGACGAGGACATGGCTTGTGGCGCGCTCTATTTTAGTCGCTAGATCCGCGAGACCAAGATGCCAAAAAACTTCAAACTCACGACTGAAGTGCCCAAGTACGAAGCCACGCAGAGCCAAAAGGATGGCTATCAGATTACCTAACTGTCGTCAGATGTCAGAGAGGAAACCAGATCACAGCTATGCAGTACATGAACCTGCACCTCACGGGATCCGCGAAAACTTGGCTTGAGAACAGGCCACGCGGAGCCTACAGGTCATGGGAGGACCTTGTAGACGACTTCGAGAAACACTTCCAGGCCACATCACTAGCAGAAACTAGACTTTTCCTAACGGCCGGAAACTCACAAGAAAATAGCTATTACCGTCAGGAAACTATTTCCTGTCGGTTGACCGACAGGCAAAACCCGTCAGGAATAAAATGACAGGGAAATGTGCTAATGCCTGATGGGTGGCCGACAGGAAAATAATTCCTGTCGGCTGTTCCTGTCGCCAGCCCACACGAAAGTTTCTTTTCTCGTCAGGTTTATGGAGGACCTTTTGTGACGGGTGGCCGTCAGGAAAAGGCCGCCAGGATATATATTTTTAGAAATTGCATGCTTCCATTCTGTGACCTTAAAATAAATGCAAGCATACATCCAATGCCCCATAAATGAGAAAATGCATCCAAAATAAATGTTTACATAACACATACGAGTCCATTAAACAATGATTCAACATCCAGCAGCAATTGACATATCAAAAGCTGTACATGCACTTGCTCAAAAGCAACAATTCTACACATACATGACACCAATCTGATTCTCATCCATCACATTGCACAGAGCAATGACAACAAAATACACACATTTCTAAGTCACCTAGGTTCATGATAAGGTGCATCACCGACGTACATATCACTTCATTATTTCAGACCCATCAAATTGCAGCAAATACTCCGTAGTAAGCACCTAATTAAGTTTGCTAATGAGCATGTACTACCACCAGAGAGATCCAAAATACCATAAGATAGTCATTCATTAGTTCCAAGTGCAGGTGGACTAGCGAGATCCTCCTCCGGATGCACAGTTGTTATCATCAATGTTCTCACCATCATTGCTACCTCCAGTGTTGCCATTACCGATGTGGTCATCCATAGTGTCGTCCTCCAAGCTATGTTTTTAAAGCGTCCCTAAGGCGACGCCTAGCCGTCGAAGCACTCCCCCTCCACTTTGGAAAATTGACCGCTTTGGGCGCCTAGGCGCCAAAGCGCCCCCCCCCCCCCCCCTCCCTAAGGCGGTAAGGCGTCGCCTTAAAAACATAGCCTCCAAGCTAACATGGGATGAATTAGTGTTCCCCTACAAAGCCATGTACAAATATTCAGATATGGCACTACTTGTATTTACACTCCTGTTGCAGTCTTGACAAAAAAGAAGGCAAATTCTTAGTGATCCAGAGATTGGAAAGTATGACATACCAGACGGCAAAATAATGAATAAAAGAAAGATGTGTACTTTGATGATTGAGAACGGGCTTTTGTGATATATTATTTCTGCTTTTCTTATCAGAGAAACAAACAAACTCATAGCCAGTACACAACTTCAGTTAAGATATTGATTAGTCCGATTAAATTGGATCTTTCAGAGAGGATGTTTGAACCATATGGCAGCAAAAATTAACCATTCATGTGCGCTATAAAGTAGACAGACCCAAAGACTTAGTTAAGTCCTTGTTACTATCACAGAATGTACAATGCCCCCGATTTTGTTGCCTATGAACTGAATATCCATACATTGTCAAAGTTAATTGAAGGGTTACAGTTGACTAATATCTCAGTAAGTTAATGCAGTTACCAAAATCGTTGTCTAGTGGAGAGCACAACTTCAAGACAAGAAATAAATTTTAAGAGGGCATACTGAATTACCTACAATGTTTAGATACTCCCTCCAGAGCTATATCTCCAGCCTTTGCTTCCATGCATTATTCTCCAAGTCTTTGTTGAGTAAGAAACACAATCTAAGCGGACATTTGTATCAATTCTAAGATTATTCAGACATGAACATATTCTGAATATAACAGTGTGTTATTGGGGCAGAAATCAATAACCATATGTTTGCCGGGAAATCATGTAACGGTTCCTGCAAAAAAAAATGTCATGTAGTACCAGTTAGACTTTACTCTCAAACTTCTAAATACACTGAACATTCCGAACGACCTCTGCACATATTGACATGAAGTGATATGAATTAAAAAGATAAAATACGAAATTCTGAACTATGGATACTGAATGTATGAACCTCCTACATGTTCAGAAATATAACATTTTATTTACCATCCACGTATAGAATATAAGCAATCACAAATATATCCAGATCAGACAAAATGTGAAAAATATAAACAAGGAGTGCAGCTTTGTTTTAGAAATATCACAAAAAACAGCAAACCACGGATATTAAAGTCAGCTTCAAACCAACATGATAGGATGAAGATTGTAATTCAGGTAAGTAAATCATGCCCTCAAAAGAAGATTGTAATAGGACTATGTAGATGTTGGGGCAACTGTTAGCTCCAGATTTGATGCCCAAGTGCCAAAGACTGGACAAGAGGATCTGAACTAAATCATTCCCTCAAAGAAGATCTAGCATGCTACACACACCCTTGAGTGACGAAGGAATATGACCGCCGAACTAGATACATGATGGCAGAAAGACAGAAACACAAGAGTGAGATAGATATGTGTGTGCATTCGTCACCTCACGCTACTGTCCTGCGAGAACACTTCACACTTTTCATCATAAATAAGTAATTCGTCAAATAAATAATACAGCAACAAATAATAAGGTAAAAACCAACACATCATAGTATTTGTGAGACAATTACCACACCAAGACAAGAATGTTTATTGTCAAAGTGTGAGAGATACCTGAGATATGTTTTGCCTTGCTCTTCACTGCATCTCTGATATATGGCTTCCTTACACCACGAAGATTTATAAAGATGTGAAGCAATACCTACAGGAGACTGGCACAATTATGAAAACCATTGCTTACATTTCCAAATAAAAATATGAATAATCTGCTTATAAAACTGAACACTTACCGCCAAAATGATTTGTCAAAGGATGCGATATCTAGAGATTGTATATGTGGGCTACATCTTCAACATGATTCGATGATAGAGCAGATTCAAGCTACTACAAATCAAGCAAAGGAATAAATATTTGATGTATCTACCAACCATACAAATTACACGAACAACAACCTTTTCTGTTTTTCATTGACATCAAGAAATAGGAGTGCTAATAACACACCTAATAGTAGCCTCTCAATTTTTGGGATCCAACAGAGAAAAGCAGTTTCGATAACAGACTAAATAATTGACCAAGATCCTACAGTCACGAGATATACATTCTGCATAATAAATTGTATGAAAAACTAGAGATCCTGACTTCTTTTTTGCTTGACAATGGTTGAGACTTACCAGTTGCCATAGAAAAATGGAGCACCCGGACATTTACCCTTGACCATGTATGATTTTGCTTGCACAAGGAGATGAGGAGTGGACTGTCGTCATGTCAGGGGAGGAGGCGGCGGCTTGCTCGATATGCGACGGGGACTAACCCGGATCTGGAGCAGGGAGCACGGGGTACAAGCAACGCGTACATGGCGGTCATGTTGGGGTCGGGTGGTAGGCGGTGAGCCGAGGGAGGTGGGTCGCCGCAGCGGACGGAGGTGGAGGCAGAGGCGACTGGCGGTGGGGGAGATGGAAGCCGGACGACGCTGGCTGTCGTAGATTGACCCGGGCCACGGTGGAGGAGGTGATAGAAGAGCGGCCGTGGAGGTCGGAGGAATGACGGCGAGCGGCGATGGAACCATTTATGTGGAGGAGGGCGGCGGCGGCGGCGGCGGCGGCGTGAGGAAGGTGGAGGGCGGCGGTCAAGGAGCGGACGAGATGGACAGAGGAGAGGAAGTGGGGAATCGTTCTAGGGCTTTCGCGGTTGTGCGATGGCGGGCTGGGCCTAAAGTATTTCTCCTGTGGGCTGGCACTCACAGGAAAACTGTTTTCCTGTGCGGCAGAAATGTACCTACAGTAAAATAGGTATTTTTCCTGTGGGCTTAAGTATGCCCGCCAGGAAAATTTGTATTCCTGTCAGGGGCTTCGGGCCAGCCTCTGTCGAGGAGCTGCGGTCATGCGTACAAGGAAAGCAGGGTCCATACGCACCTACATCCAGCGATGGAACACTCTAAAAAATTCAGCAGAGGACATATCCAACGGGATAGCAATCGAGTTAACCTGGCAGTACTTTCGCCACCAGCGACTCCTGAATTCCTGAAAGGAGCAGATCAAGCCATCACCTTATCTATAGAAGACCATCCACCTCGGGTACCCCGACCAGGACATTCAGCCCTGGTGCTTCAAGGACAGATTGGGGACTTCAGCATGTCCAAGATCTTCATGGATGGAGGTAGTGGAATCAACATAATCTACGCCGAGACCGTGCGAAGGATGAATAAAAACTTGGATGGTATCCCATATTAGACCCCAAGCCGCCGATGACAACACTGGTGATGA
Source organism: Aegilops umbellulata (assembly GCA_032464435.1). Taxonomy (NCBI): domain Eukaryota; kingdom Viridiplantae; phylum Streptophyta; class Magnoliopsida; order Poales; family Poaceae; genus Aegilops; species Aegilops umbellulata. The sequence goes on along the minus strand of CP136058.1, from coordinate 595,624,164 downwards.
TGATTTGGGTGCAAATGGTGGTGCTGACAACTCCAGTGGGAATACCAGTGACCAGGCCATCGATGGAACTAACCTTCGCACCAACAACTTTAGTGCCGACGGTGGCGACACTAGTTCCAACAAACATGAAAGGGAGACCTAGAATTATGATGGTGGTTGTAACCTTGGCAATGTCTTTTGTTGACTTAGAGCCAGACTTTAGAACTAATGGTGGTGTTGGCAACAAAGCGTTTTGGTAGTTGCAAGACTTTAGAACTAATGGTGGTGCTGGCAACAAGGTAGCCTTTTGGTGGTTGCAAGACTTTAGATGAACTGTAATGTACTTTGCCTGTAATGCTTTGGATATGCAAAACTCAAGCTTATCCTTGCAAGCTGAACAATTTATCTTTTGTTGTCGCTGAGAACTTTTATGTGCATCGCTTCTGATGCTTTGGATGTGGAAAATTGAACCTTCTTCCAAGCTGATGGATGTATCTAATGATTAGATGCGTTGTATATCTCTGGTTGTGTCACACTAATTCCTGTCGGGCTTGAATTGACAGTAAAATGCATGCTAATTCGTGTCGGGCATTAACTCCCAGCGAAATGCAAGCGTATTCCTGTCGGGCACTAACTCACAGTGAAATGCAAGCATATTCCTGTCGGGCACTAACTCACAGCGAAATGCAAGCATATTCCTGTTGGGCATGAACTCACAGCGAAATGCAAAGAAAATTCCTGTCGGTCACCGTCAGGAATGTCCGACACCAATGACCCATAATCCTGGCAAGCCTAAAGCTGACGAAAAACTATTTTCCTGTCGGTCACCGTCAGGAATGACCGTCAGGGAAAACGCTCCTGTCGTCCAGCCGACGGGCAAAGTAATTTCCCTGTCAAGCTATCCCTGTCGGATTTTCCTGACAGTTGCCCAACAGGAAATATTATTCCTGTCGGTTTGCACCCTTTTCCTGTCGGTTACCAGCCCACAGGAAAATGTCGCTATCTGGTAGTGGTCAGACACCTCCTTCAACGGAATCATGCCAGGAAAGCCCGTGTATCCAATGGGCGTCATTATCCTAGATGTCGTGTTCGGAGGACCCGGCAATTACAGGCGCAAAAGACTAGAGTTCGAGGTAGTGGACTGGCTCTCCTAGTACCACACCATCCTTGGAAGACCCGCGTTTGCACGATTTTATGGCCGTGCCACATTACACTTACCTCAAGCTGAAAATGCCAGGACCCAACGGGCTGATCACGATAAACAGCGACTTCCAAAGGTCAGACAAGTGCCGCGCAAACTTCAACAAAATCTCCCAGGCATTCAGGATGCAGGAGGAACTCAAGCAAATCTCCAGGTCAACAGACCACTCCGTCTTCCCCTTGACAAATAAAGTCGCGTCAGATCTCGACTTCAGCTCCAGCAACGATACAAGGAAGCATCAGGTGCACCCGGAGGATCCATCCAAGACAGCAACGCTGTCCACAAGTCTTTCCCCCACATAGGAAAGCGAGCTCGTCGCACTCCTCCGTGAGTACTGGTACATTATTTCCTGGTGTCCAGCGGACATGCTAGGAATCCCCAGGGAGTACGCCGAGCACTCATTGGAAATTCACCAAGATGCAAAACCGGTCAAGGAGACCACTCGCTGCTTTTCCGAGCCAAAGCGCCTAGCAATCAGAGAAGAAACTTCATCCGAGAAATCAAAATATCCACTTGGTTAGCAAACCCAGTGTTGGTCCCGAAGAAAAACACACCCGTCCTACGGATGTGCATCGACTATACAACATTGAACAAGCACTGCCCAAAGGACAACTTTCCCCTGCTCTGGATTGACTAGATCATCGACTCCATGGCAAGATGTGAGCGACTCTCCCTACTCTATGCGTACTCGGGCTATAATCAGATCCAAATGAAAAAAGAGGACGAGGAGAAAACCACCTTCATAACACCTTACAGTGTCTTCTGTTACACAACAATGCCCTTCGGGCTAAAGAAACCAGGTGCCACGTACCAGCGTTGCATGCAGGCTTGCCTGAAAGATCTAATAGGCAAAAACGTGCAAGTCTACGTCGATGATATAGTCGTGAAGACACGAGTCGAGACTACACCATGGCAGACTTACGACAAACCTTCGACGCACTAAACAAGTACAGGATAAAGCTCAACCCTACAAAGTGTGTGTTCGGCATACCCGCAGGGCAATTGCTTGGCTATCTAGTCTTTGCAAGAGGCATCAAAGTGAACCCAGAAAATTCAAGCAATCTTGACGATGAAGGAGCCGACAAATCTTCGAAGAGTACAGCAACTCACAGGACGTCTAGCGGCACTCAGTAGATTTATCGCTCGACTGGGTGAGAAGGCGCTCCATTTCTACAAAGTCCTCGAGAAAACTGACAAGTTCGAGTGGACGCTAGAAGCCAAGAAAGCATTCAAGGAGCTCAAGGAGATGCTTTCCAGCAAGAAAATCTTGGCCACACCCAATGAAAAGGAGCCACTATTCTTGTACTTGGCCGGCACCAATCTGGTAGTAAGCATAGTACTCGTGGTCGAGCGTCACGAAGAAAACAAAGTCCATGGAGTCCAGAGGACGATATATTACTGATACGTTTCCAACGTATCTATAATTTCTGATGCTCCATGCTAATATATTGATAAAAGCTACATGTTTTCTATACACTTCGTGTCATTTTTATGCATTTTCTGGGACTAACCTATTAACAAGATGCCACAGTGCCAGTTCCTGTTTTGTGTTGTTTTTGTTTCAGAAAAGTTCTTCTGGAAATATTCTCGGAATTGGACGAAACGAACGCCAAAATTCCTAATTTTCTGACACGATCACGGAGTCCTAAGGAGACATGAAGGGGGGCCTTGGGACCACCACACCATAGGGTGGCGCGGCCCCCCTTGGCCGCGCCACCAGGTGGTGTGGGCCCCTGGCCGCCCACCGATTGTCAGGACCCCGATTCCAAGTCACATCGATCTAGCCAGTAACACCTCATATCACTTTGCGGCCTCACGCACGGTATTCCCACGGGTGTCGCCTTACCATGGCCCGGGACCGTTTGCGCCTTTTGGCTCACGTATATGATAGTGTCGCTAGCATCCATATGAAAGAGAATCCGGGACGACATGACTAGTCGTGAACCCAAAGTGGCAATAACTTACGGGGACAGGCATACATGAATCAACATCGAGCATGTCGGTCAACAGCGTGCGAATCCGGGCTGTAGCGCTGGGCTAACAGGACCCCGGTGAACCGTGCTGTAGCAGGCTAGGCAGGACTCCGGATGTCACCGCGTGACATTTCCCCGAAGGGACAGACAGAGGAACGAAGTGAATCACATGTCGGCCAGTCAAGTGTTCCGGAACAGTAGTGCTGGGCAAGCAGGACTCCGGTGAATCGGGCTGTAGCGGACTACTATGGCTCATGGAAACACAAGACTACATTTCCCCATAAGAGAGGCTACTAAGGATAAACAACTAGTGTCGGATCCCACACATACCAAGCATTTCAATCATACACACAATATGCTCGATATGTGTAAATACAACATCGCATCACAACATAACTCTACGACTCAAGTATTTATTCATTAGGCTCCAAGGAGCGAGATATTACAAACATGGGTCTCATGACCCAACATTCAGAGCATACAAGTCAAAGCACATGCGGAAGCTAAACATGTCTGAGTACAGACATCTAGAAAAGAAAAAGGCTGAGAAGCCTGACTATCTACCCGATCCTGCCGAGGGCACAAGATCGTAGCTGAGGTATCAAGCTAAACGTCGAAGTCCACACGGAAGAACTAGCGAGACTGGCGTCTCTCTGCAAAACATAAAAATAAGCAAACGTGAGTACAAATGTACCCAGCAAGACTTACATCAGAACTAACTACATATGCATCGGTATCAATAAAGGGGGGTGGTGGGGTTTGACTGCAGTAAGCCAGCTTTGACTCGGTGGCTATCCTGAACTACGACTGCAAGTAACTCTTTTGAGGTGGCGCACACGAGTCCACATATTCACCATATCAATACACCACTATGGATCCGCTCCCGTCTCCCTACGAGAAGGCCATCCATAGCACTCACGCTTATCCTGCGCATTTTAGAGTATCCACTTTCAGTTGTCTATGAACTGTTATAGGCAACCCAGAAGTCCTTTACCGCGGACACGGCTATTCGAATAGATGATGTTAACCCTGCAGGAGTGTACTTCTTCACACACGCTCTCACCACTTACCGCCGTTTACACGACATGTACTCGGCAACCTTCAAGCGGAAGCCCAACGAGGGTGTCGGCCACGGCCTACCTAAACACTCAAGTCTCTAGTCCAGGTTTATCGCCTATTCAGGTTCCATCCGCAGGGAGTCCGGCTGAGGTTTCCACATACGGCCCCGAACGATGTGTGCAGGGTTCCCGAGACACCAAACGGGCGCCCGGTACACCGTGCCACGTGCCTACCGCATCACAGCCCACCCCTCGGGTCAGCGCTGCCCACGGCCTCCAGCATACTACAAACACCAGAAACTACTTGCAACTCCTGGACAGAGGACAAGGGTGATCAAGAAGCCGAGAGGGTCCATTCGTTTCGGGCCCAATGCGTGGTAGTAACTGTTTCATGGATCACAAACACAAAACTCAGTTCCTGAGGACGGCTTCAATGAGACAACCCACCATGTACTCCTACATGGCCTCTCACCGCTACCTTTACCAAATCGTGTTCACACACTTAGCTCACACAGTAGGACATGTTCATCACCATTCCAATTCATTCACGATGAATCAGACCCGACTCAACTCTAAGCAGTAGCAGGCATGACAAACAAGCATGAATGAGTAGGCACATCAGGCTTAAACAACTCCTACTCATGCTAGTGGGTTTCATCTATTTACTGTGGCAATGATAGGTCATGCAGAGGAAAAGGGGTTCAACTACCGCAACATGTAAAAGTTGAATCGTTGTTGTCCTAATGCAGTAAAAGAGAGTAGGAGCGAGAGAGTGGGATTGTATCGGAATGAACAAGGGGGTTTCGCTTGCCTGGCACTTCTGAAGATAATATGGCTCTTCATCGGTGTCATCGAACTCATCGTCAGAAGCACGTCTATCGAGAGGCGACAGAAACCGGCAACGGGGAAAGAGAACACAATCAATGCAGTGCACAATATGATGCATGATCATGACATATCAATATGCTGTGTTTTGAGCTAATGCAACTAGCAACATGTTAAATGGAGTTGGTTTGAACCCTAGGTTCAAATTCAAACTCCATATGTGAGAGTTTAAATTCCATTTATATGATTTGTCCTAAACAGCAGCCATAAGTTGTTCTAACATGTATGAAAATGGTACAGATGGATAGATTATATTTTTCTGATCATTTTTCATATATATATATATATATATATATATATATATATATATATATATATATATATATAACTTGTTTGATTTAGAGTTAATGTTGAATTACTATGAATTTTTGAAGTTTTGGATATTTTCTGCAATTTTCTAAATTATTTTAAATCCAGAAAATCAATACTGCGCCAGCATGACATCATGCTGACGTCATCGGGTCAACAGCGCCAGGCCAGGTCAAACCTGACCAGTGGGGTCCACTGGTCAGTGACCCGGCGTCATTTGTGTCACTGACATGTGGCCCCGGTCAACTGCCACGTTAGCGCGGTCAACTCTGGCTTGTGGGTCCCGCTAGGTTTTAATCTAATCAAAACTAAAACAAAACTGAGGTTAATTAGGGCCTGGGCCCATGTGTCTATGACCCTTGGGGTTTAGTTAGTGGCGTCATTAGCCACTAACGACGTGCCACGTCGGCACGGCCGGGGTTAGGCCGCCGGTGACCTCAAGTCGCAGCGGAGGCGCTCGGGATTCGCCGTCTGGTGTCCTCTCGACCCGCGGTTTGGCTCTACCGGCTGCTGGGCATGAGTCGCATCCAAGGGAACACACGAGAGGGGGCAGGGTGGTCGGAGTCGACGGCACCGACCAACAGAGCGGCGCCGGAGTTCGGACGTCGATGGATTTGACGCTGCAGGGCACAGAAGGAGCAACATATGGCCGCTATGGCCCCGTGGTGACGCGCTGAGCGCGGTGATGCGCTCGGTTTCGAGCTCGGGTGGAAGTGGCCTCGGCAGCGAGGAGCTCAGGTGGCGGCGCGTGCGGGTGAGCGCGGTGTGGCGGCTACGGCATGCAGCAGAGCAAACGGGGAGGGGGAGAAGGAGCAGGAGCTCACGTCGAGTGCAGAGGGTGTCGAAACGGGCTCGGGGAAGGATTGGAGTTGGTGGGGCGGCGAAGTCGATCTCGCCATCGGGAGGTTGAAGACGAGCCCGGTGAGGACGTTCGGGGGCTTCTGGTGGGGCGTGGCTCCGTGAGGGGGTCGAGGACGAAGTGGCGGAGCTTCTGGGCTGCCCGGGAGGACGAGGGAGAGGCATTGGCTGCGGTGGTGCTCGTCGGCGGCGGCGGCAGCGCTCGGACTGCGCGCGAGGGGGAGAGACAGGGGAGGGGAAAGAGCACGGGGAGAGTGGGGAGAGGTGCAAGGGAAGCAGGAGACCGCGTGGCGCTCGGGGCTGGCTCCAGAAGCGGCGGAAGCAGGAGGTGGCTCGGGCGCGTGCTGACGTGTGGTGGCCACACGCCTCGCGTCCTTCTGGCGCGAGGTGGGAGATGGTGGCGCCTCTGGTGGGCTGGGCCAGGGAAGTGGCCGCCAGGTAGGTTTGGGCCAGGTAGGTTTCCCTGCTCTAATTTATTTCTGTTCTGTTTTCCTTTATTAATTCATTTTGCCACTATTTTGAACTCCAAACAAATTGAAAACAGTGACAACATTCCTCTGAATATTTTATATTGCACAATGGGATTATCCAAAGGCACATAAATTATTTCAGAGTTATCTGAAATTATATTCCATATATTAAGAATATAAAACCAAATCCAAATACAATATTGATTTAAATTCAATGCCCAAAATAATTCCTTAAAAATGTTCATTATTTTTGGTTTGGAACAAAGCCCTTGGCAAAAATACCAAATATCAATAAGGATCATTTTGGTTTCATTGAATGCAAATTTTAGTTGAACCTAGTTGATTCAAGTGGTGCTAGGGTTTGAACATCCCAATTTCAAGATTTCAATTAAAGTTTGACATGATGCATGGATGCTTGTGCAACTATTTGCAATCAAATTATAGGGCTGTGACAACTCACCCCTACTAAACAAGAATCTCGTCCCGAGATTCAAGACGTGAGGTAAGAAGACAGAGGGGGCACAAGACCAACACAATCTTCACGATCCAGGTTGCACCTCATAAGGTTGTTGATTCATTGCATACGGTGATCTTGACATCCTCACTTTTCAGATCTTCATCCACGCGATGACGACGGTAAGAAGCTATACTAGGATTGATCTTCTCGAAGATCAAGCTATACAAGATCAACTCATAGAATGAGATGTTGAAACATCTCGAGTTGAGACACAAAACACATGGAGAGGGATGGAAGAACAAACGACGGGGTTTGATTTGGTGGGCAACAATTCCACGCTTAGAAAGATGGTGGATGGTGTCAAGGTGGCGAGGAAGTAATTGCCAAGATCCCGTAACGGGGCACCTTGGGAAAGGTGACTCGTTGGATTGTTCCCTTAAGTGGCAAAAAGAATTACTTTTGATCCATAGATCATTGGAACTCTGCATACCAGCTTAAGGCAATTTACCATTGATCGTTTGAAAGAGCTCGAAGAAATGGCATACTCGGACTAGGATGGATGATGTGGACTACCTTGTTGAAGACAACACAATGGATGACTTTTGCTTATCATCGGAAATGTATGGGACCCATGGTAGGACCACTTCTGAAGATGATCCTGAACAACAATTGCTGAGAAGGGCAGTCCAAGGGAGATTGGCACAAGGCGGTGCAAGCTGGGAACAAAATGCAAATGTTGGGAGTTTTTCAACCATCATATCTGCCTGAGATTCAGATCTGGTTGGTAACAGGATATTTCAGACATCCGCGTGTCTGAAAAGGAAAGCTTGCAACACAAATCAACGAGATAGCATTGCAAGATTCTTGGAAAATGAACTACGATAGCAAGCTCCAAAACATGAGCTGGTTCTGCTACATACTTGTGAACACACTGTCCAAGACAAGCATGATCATTCAGTAGTCTTATAGTAAAACACTACCGAAGTTCAGGTGAGGAACCATCATCGAGGATATCGAAGTCCTTACATAAGTCCGGATTAGCTCTTAGGAAGGAACTTCTTCTACTTGAACAAATCAACCAGTGGCTTGGTGTGCTAGGAAATTCATATGGAATGGAGGTAGCGAGCCTGTCAAACCATAACGTACTTCGCACATATGCATGAATGACTTGGAATGATTCCAGAGGAAGCAACATTGACTTTCTCGAATTCACGGCGGCAACTTGCATCAAATGCACATGAATTAGAGAAAGTCACTTCTTTCATCTGAACATATACTTCATGAACGGGACATGAAGATAATGCTTATAAAAGTTTCCAATGCTAGCTTTAATGTTCCACATGAATCATGGGGGAGACAAGATGTTGTTGATGGGCTCAACAGCAACTCATCAAAATTTCCATATCACTGGACTTCCACCATCATGTGAACATGGTGATATCATTGGTCAGACCAAAAGATGTAATGGTGTACGCTCGAGGGATCAACCACGAGTAAGACAACATTATGAACATCGTTGGTTCTGATTTGACTTGACGATAGCCGATACTCAAGTCAAAGTTTTGACAAGGCAATAGGTCCAACAACTGATCACGAGGACCAATCGATGGAGATATCATATTTCTTCAACACACACACACACAAAGATAACCCTTAGTGATGAACCAAGTCGGACAAGCTTTCATCTTCCAACTCTCCAAGTTGTTGTTTAGCTTAACCAACTAGCTCAGGGGTATCCAACACAGATTCTTGGAGAATGGCTGGTTTAGAGGAAGACCAACTTGATCACGAGCTCAACATAACAGTTAGGGGACAACCTGGTAATACTTTCGAGAAGATATTCGGAGAATCACGAACCACCGATATGTTACTAGGCTCGAGAACAACCTTGCTTTTCAGGGCAAGATGATATGATCAAAATAGTGAGGGATTGACACAATCCTAACTCATTGATCGACGAGTGCACCAGAATAAGGACTAGGTAGCACGATCAATCTTAGGATGATGATTTAATAACCAACACACTAAGAATGAGAATATTGTCCATTAAATACCAAGCAACACGGTTGCTAGGAGTATGGATTTCACACATCATGGCTCACTTGTCGGCATTCCGGTTGCAACAACACGGAACTGAGGAATGAACGATGATGGCGAGAGTATCACTGCATCAAGTATTCATAAGAGAAGGTGCAATTCTCATGACGTTCCTGACATAAAGCGGGTAATACTTCAGAGTAGAACAGAATCAAAAGCTTGATTGCATTTGATCTGTGGAATACAACTGCTTTGACCCAATCCTAGAAATGGATGAGGTACTGGAGTTTGTTTGTCCTAGTCATTCTGAACTAGAATGGCTTGACGGACCACAAGAATAATAAGCATCGATAACACGGATGCACAATTACTCCTGACTATCAATTGATAGATGATGGTTGGAATACAAATGAAGAGGGACAACTCAAGGGAACATATATCTTTCTGAGTTGTGGATGCATAGCTTAATATGTCGAACCAAGTTCAACAGGTTTCTTCCAGATAACCCATGCAGAAAGGTAGAACTGGCAGAATCACAATTATGGATGGAGTACTCCTCAAGAGCACTCTGATTGTGAGCTTTTGGTTCAAAGAACTTTTGCCTTAATGGTTCATGGTATTTGGAAGAAAGAAATACCACGGACCTCGAGGACTATCGCAAAGGTTACTAATATCCTAAAGGTACGAGCAACACTATCAACACGAGGTAAGTAGAGTGAATTTTGGGTCAAGAACCCAGGGGTAGAATACCTACTACTAAATGGCATCACGGGATGCTTTCGAGAATGGTGGCCAGAATCATCACACCGGGAACACAAAGCATTGCTAGATTACTAGGTGACTCCGTAAGACACCTAGGGTCATAATAATAGCTCCAACATATGTCGAGGCAAAAGAGTACCTCAACTCACCAGTTAGTGTGGTTGAACTGGCCCAAAGGGACATCGGGAACGGAAAGAAGTGAGTTGCAAAAGCATCAGACTGTTTAGTAAACTGGGATGACTCGGACAACATAACGGTTGTAAATGCTCAAAATTATTTGAGACATCCTGAAAAATGGTGGCATAACCACTCAACATCACAATATCAAGGGTCTGATTCAACTGACAACATGCTAAAAGTAGTAGAAACTGAACTGAGGCCTGGAACCAACAATCCTAAGATTCTACAGATTAGCAACACGTGATCCTGATAGAAAGATGAGAAGCCTAGTTCTTAATCCCCGTAGAAAGGAAGAGGATGACTCAGATCAGAGGGCATGAGGTATAAGGAGTAAAAAGAGCCTTACGTTCCCTTCCACAATCAATTCCCTTATATAACTAAAGCATTTCTAGACTCGACTTCGACCAGTTTGGCTTGGAAATCCTACAGGCAGTCAGGCTCTGATACCAAAGCTGTCAGGACCCTGATTCCAAGTCACATCGATCTAGCCGGAAACACCTCATATCACTTTGCGGCCTCACGCACGGTATTCCCACGGGTGTCGCCTTACCATGGCCCGGGACCATTTGCGCCTTTTGGCTCACGTATATGATAGTGTCGCTAGCATCTATATGACAGAGAATCCGGGCCGACATGACTAGTTGTGAACCCAAAGTCGCACTAACTTACGAGGACAGGCATACATGAATCAACATCGAGCATGTTGGTCAACAGCGTGCGAATCCGGGCTGTAGCACTGCGCTAACAGGACTCAGGTGAACTGGGCTGTAGCAGGCTAGGCAGGACTCCGGATGTCACCGCGTGACATTTCCCCGAAGGGACAGACACAGGAACAAAGTGAATCACATGCCGGCCAGTCAAGTGTTCAGGAACAGTAGTGCTGGGCTAGAAGGACTCCGATGAACCGGGCTGTAGCGGACTACTATGGCTCATGGAAACACAAGACTACATTTCCCCATAAGAGAGGCTACCAAGGATAAACAACTAGGTTGTCGGATCCCACACATACCAAGCATTTCAATCATACACACAATATGCTCGATATGTGTAAATACAACATCGCATCACAACATAACTCTACGACTCAAGTATTTATTCATTAGGCTCCAAGGAGCGAGATATTACAAACATGGGTCTCATGAGCCAACATTCAGAGCATACAAGTCAAAGCACATGCGGAAGCTTAACATGTCTGAGTATAGACATCTACAAAAGAAAAAGGTTGAGAAGCCTGACTATCTACCCGATCCTTCCGAGGGCACAAGATCGTAGCTGAGGTATCAAGCTAAATGTTGAAGTCCACACGGAACTACTAGCGAGACTGACGTCTCTCTGCAAAACATAAAAATAAGCAAACATGAGTACAAATGTACCCAGCAAGACTTACATCAGAACTAACTACATATGCATCCGTATCAATAAAGGGGGTGGTGGGGTTTGACTGCAGCAAGCCAGCTTTGACTCGGTGGCTATCCTGAGCTACGATTGCAAGTAACTCTTTTGAGGTGGCGCACACGAGTCCACATATTCACCATACCAATACACCACTATGGATCCGCTCCCGTCTCCCTACGAGAAGGCCATCCATAGCACTCACGCTTATCTTGCGCATTTTAGAGTATCCACTTTCAGTTGTCTATGAACTGTTATAGGCAACCCAGAAGTCATTTACCTCGGACACGGCTATTCGAATAGATGATGTTAACCCTACAAGGGTGTACTTCTTCACACACGCTCTCACCACTTACCGCCGTTTACACGACATGTACTCGGCAACCTTCAAGCGGAAGCCCAACGAGGGTGTCGGCTACGGCCTACCTAAACACTCAAGTATCTAGTCCAGGTTTATCGCCTATTCAGGTTCCATCCGCAGGGAGTCCGGCCGAGGTTTCCACATACGGCCCAGAACGATGTGTGCAGGGTTCCCGAGACACCAAACGGGCGCCCGGTACACCGTGCCACATGCCTACCGCATCACGGCCCACCCCTCGGGTTAGCACTGCCCACGGCCTCCAGCATACTACAAACACCAGAAACTACTTGCAACTCCTGGACAGAGGACAAGGGTGATCAAGAAGCCGAGAGGGTCCATTCGTTTCGGGCCCAATGCGTGGTAGTAACTGTTTCATGGATCACAAACACAGAACTCAGTTACTGAGGACGGCTTCAATGAGACAACCCACCATGTACTCCTACATGGCCTCTCACCGTTACCTTTACCAAATCGTGTTCACACACTTAGCTCACACACAGTAGGACATGTTCATCACCATTCCAATTCACTCACGATGAATCAGACCCGACTCAACTCTAAGCAATAGCAGGCATGACAAACAAGCATGAATGAGTAGGCACATCAAGCTCAAAAAACTCCTACTCATGCTAGTGGGTTTCATCTATTTACTGTGGCAATGATAGGTGATGCAGAGGAAAAGGGGTTCAACTATCGCAGCATGTAACAGTTGAATCGTTGTTGTCCTAATGCAGTAAAAGAGAGTAGGAGCGAGAGAGTGGGATTGTATTGGAATGAACAAGGGTGTTTCGCTTGCCTGGCACTTCTGAAGATAATATAGCTCTTCATCGGTGTCATCGAACTCATCGTCGGAAGCACGTCTATCGAGAGGGGACAAATACCGGCAACGGAGAAAGAGAACACAATCAATGCAGTGCACAATATGATGCAAGATCATGACATGTCAATATGCTGTGTTTTGAGCTAATGCAACTAGCAACATGTTAAATGGAGTTGGTTTGAACCCTAGGTTCAAATTCAAACTCCATATGTGAGAGTTTAAATTCCATTTATATGATTTGGCCTAAACAACAGCCATAAGTTGTTCTAACATGCATGAAAATGGTACAGATGGATAGATTATATTTTTTTGATCATTTTTCATATATAACTTCTTTGATTTTTTTGCAATTTTCTGAATTATTTTAAATCCAGAAAATCAATACTGCGCCAGCATGACATCATGCTGACGTCATCGGGTCAACGGCGCCAGGCCAGGTCAAACCTGACCAGTGGGGTCCGCTGGTCAGTGACCCGGCGTCATTTGTGTCGCTGACATGTGGGCCCGGTCAACTGCCACGTTAGCGCGGTCAACTCTGGCTTGTGGGTCCCGCTGGGTTTTAATCTAATCTAAACTAAAACAAAAGTGAGGTTAATTAGGGCCCGGGCCCATGTGTCTGTGACCCTTGTGGTTTAGTTAGTGGCGTCATTAGCCACTAACGACGTGCCACGTCGGCACGGCCGGGGTTAGGCCGCCGGCGACCTCAAGTCGCGGCAGAGGCGCTTGGGATTCACCGTCCGGCGTCCTCTCGACCCACGGTTTGGCTCTACGGGCTGCTGGGCATGAGCCACATCCAGGGGAACACACGAGAGGGGGCAGGGTGGTCAGAGTCGACGGCACCGACCAACAGAGCGGCACTGGAGTTCGGACGTCGACGGATTCGACGCTGCAGGGCACAGAAGGAGCAACATATGGTCGCTACAGCCCCGTGGTGACGCGCTGAGCGCGGTGATGCACTCGGTTTCGAGCTCGGGTGGAAGTGGCCTCGGCAGTGAGGAGCTCATGCGGCGGCGCGTGCGGGCGGGCGAGCGTGATGTGGCGGCTACGGCGTGCAGCAGAGCAAACGGGGAGGGGAGAAGGAGTAGGAGCTCACGTCGAGTGCAGAGGGCGTCGAAACGGGCTCGGGGAAGGATTGGAGTTCGCGGGGCGGCGAAGTCGATCTCGCCGTCGGGAGGTTGAAGATGAGCCCGGTGAGGACGTTCGGGGGCTTCTGGCAGGGCGTGGCTCGGTGCGGGGCCGAGGACGAAGTGGCGGAGCTTCTGGGCTGCTCGGGAGGACGAGGGAGAGGCGTTGGCTGCGGTGTTGCTTGTTGGCGGCGGCGGCAGTGCTCGGACTGCGCGTGAGGGGGAGAGACAGGGGAGGGGAAAGAGCATGGGGAGAGTGGGGAGAGGTGCAAGGGAAGCAGGAGACCGCGTGGCGCTCGGGGCTGGCTCCAGAAGCGGTGGAAGCAGGAGGTGGCTCGGGCGCATGCCGACGCGTAGTGGCCACACGCATCGCGTCCTTCTGGCGCGAGGTGGGAGATGGTGGCGGCTCTGGTGGGCTGGGCCAGGTAAGTGGCAGCCAGGTAGGTTTGGGCCAGGTAGGTTTCCCTGCTATGTTTTATTTCTGTTCTGTTTTCCTTTATTAATTCATTTTGCCACTATTTTCAACTCCAAACAAATTGAAAACAGTGACAATATTCCTCTGAATATTTTATATTGCACAATGGGATTATCCAAAGGCACATAAATTATTTCAGAGTTATCTGAAATTATATTCCATATATTAAGAATATAAAACCAAATCCAAATACAATATTGATTTAAATTCAATGCCCAAAATAATTCCTTAAAAATGTTGATTATTTTTGGTTTGGAACAAAGCCCTTGCCAAAAATACCAAATATCAATAAGGATCATTTTGGTTTCATTGAATGCAAATTTTAGTTGAACCTAGTTGATTCAAGTGGTGCTAGGGTTTGAACATCCCCATTTCAAGATTTCAATTAAAGTTAGACATGATGCATGGATGCTTGTGCAACTATCTGCAATCAAATTCTAGGGTTGTGACACCGATGTTGCCCTTTGGCCTATAAATAGCCTACCTCGAGAAAACCCTAAACACCCAAGCCTCCATCCATGAAAAGTTCCGTAGCCGCCGCCATTGTCAACCCTAGTTCGGGAGGGTTCTGAAGCTCTCCCCGGCACCCTGCCGGGAGGGAAATCATCACCGGAGGCATTCTTCATCATCATGCCTGCATCTGGAGTGATGCATGAGTAGTTCATCTTTGGACTACAGGTCCATAGCCGTAGATGGTTGTCTTCTCCTCCTTTGTGCCATCATGTTTAGATCTTGTGAACTGCCTAACATGATCAAGATGATATTATTGTAATGCTACAGGTTGTATTTGCTGGGATCCAATGAATATTGAATGCTATGTCAAGTTGATTATAGATCTATTTTATATGTTATTTGTGATCTTGCATGCTCTCCGTTACTAGTAGCTACTCTGGCCAAGTTGATGTTAGTAACTCCAAGAGGGGGTATTTATGCTTGATAGTGGGTTCATGTCTGCAGTAATCTGGGGGAGTGGGAACAACCTCTAAGATTGTGGATGTGTTGTTGCCACTAGGGATAAAACAACAATACTTTGTCTAAGGATGATCCTATTGTTACATTACACACTTTACTTAATGCAATTATCTGTTGCTTGCAACTTAATACCCAAGGTTTGTTCGGATGATATTCCGTGGGTGGATTATTAGTCATAGATGCAGTTGGATGATGGTCTATGTATCTTGTCGTAATGCCCAAATAAATCTCATAGTAATCATCGTGTCATGCATGTGCACTATGGTGCAGCCAATATTTTGTCAATTGCCCAGCTGTAATTTGTTCACCCAACATGTTATTTATCTGCTATTGAGAAGACACCATCTAGTGAACTGTGGACCCCGGTCCATTCTTTACATCGATAATACAACCAACCGCAAATACCGTGTTCCTTTCATTCGCTGCAAACAAACCTCTTTTTCCACACTGTGCTTCTAACCCTTTGTTCAGCAAAACCAATGAGATTGACAACCACACTGCTTCGTTGGGGCAAAGTAGATTAATTGTGTTGTGCAGATTCCACGTTGCTGCTGAGCCTGGTAGTGCGCCCTTCCAACATCCGCGTGCTTCAACCTTCAGAAGTGACTCCTTCCTCCTACTGGTCCGATTAAACCTTGATTTCTAACTGAGGGAAAACTCGCTGATGTACTCCTCATACCTTCCTCTTGGGGCCTCCCAACGGACGTGCGATCCACGTACAAGCAACCAATTTTCTGGCGCCGTTTCCGGGGAGGAAGAGAATTTTTGCAAGGGGAGTCTCTCACTTCCAATCTCTTTACTTTGTTTTTGTTTTTCTTAGTTTATTTTATTTTGTCTTGTTTGCTTCTTTATATCAACAATACAAAAAATTTAGTTTTTATTTTAGCTGTTATTTTTATTATCATGTTTTTATTTTGCTAAGATGAGTAATCCTGAGAATACTAAGTTGTGTGAATTTACTATCACAAACAATAATTTTTTTATTAGTACACCTATTGCTCCACCTGCTCCTAAATTAGACTTTTATGAAATTAAACCTGCACTGTTAAATCTTGTCATGAAAGAGCAATTTTCTGGTGTTAGTACTGAAGATGCTGCTGCCCTTCTTAATAATTTTGTTGAACTTTGTGAGATGCAAAAGTATAAGGATGTAGATGGGGATTAAACTGAAATTATTTCCTTTCTCTTTAAGAGGAAGAGCTAAAGAATGGTTTCTATCTTTGCCTAGAAATAGTATTGATTCTTGGACTAAATGCAAAGATGCTTTCATTGGAAAATATTATCCTCCTCCTAAGATTATATCATTGAGAAGTAGCATTATGAATTTTAAGCAATTTGATAATGAGCATGTTGCTCAAGCTTGGGAAAGAATGAAATCTTTGGTAAAGAATTGCCCTACCCATGGACTGACTACTTGGATGATCATCCAAACGTTTTATGCAGGGCTAAATTTTTCTTCAAGAAATCTCCTGGATTCAGCTGCTGGAGGTACCTTTATGTCCATCACTTTGGGTAATGCAACAAAGCTTCTTGATGATATGATCATAAATTATTTTGAATGGCACAACGAGGGAGCTCCACAAGGTAAGAAGGTAAATTCTGTTGAAGAAACCTCTTCCTTGAGTGATAGGCTTGATACTATTATGTCTTTGCTTATGAATGGTAAAACTCATGTTGATCCAAATAATATTCCTTTATCCTCTTTGGTTGCACAAGAAGAGCATGTTGATGTGAACTTCATTAGAAATAATAATTTCAACAACAATGCTTATAGAAATAATTTTGGTTGCAACAGTTATAAGCCCTATCCTCCTAATAATGGTAATGGTTATGTGAATTCTTATGGTAATACCTACAACAACAATAGCAGTGTACCCTCTCATCTTGAAACCATGCTTAAGGACTTTATTAGTACACAAACTGCTTTTAATAAATCTGTTGAGGAAAAGTTTGGTAAAATAGATGTTCTTGCTTCTAAAGTTGATAGCCTTGCTCTTGATGTTTATCTTCTTAAATTAAAGGTTATGCATCATGATGTTAAAGAAAGCAAAACCTTGAATGCCATTCAAGTTAGAATTGATGATAATGTTAGATTGTTGGCTGAATTGCATGCTAGGTGGGAAAGAGAAGATGAAATAGCTAGAAAGAATAGTATGACTAGAGTTTGTACTATTACCACCACTAGTAATGTTAAAATTACAAATGATAGTAAACCTCCTACTATTAATGGTAAAGTAATTGGTGTTGGCAATGATTCTACTCCTTGTATTAAACGTTTAAAATTGCCTAAAACCACTGAAACTATTTTTGATAAAAGTGCTGAAATTTTTCAAAATATGGGAGACAATGGTCCCATTACCTCTGATAATAATGATCTTGATTTTGATGGTTGCCATATTTCTGAAGTAATTAAGTTCCTACACAAGCTAGCTAAAAGTCCTAATGCTAGTGCTACAAATATGGCTTTCACAAAACATATTACAAATGCTCTCATGCAAATTAGAGAAGAAAAGATAAAACATGAAGCCTCTATTCCTAGGAAATTAGAAGATGGTTGGGATCCCATCATTAAAACAAAGGTGAATGATTTTGATTGTAATGCTCTATGTGATCTTAGTGCTAGTATCTCTATTATGCCTAAGAAAATTTATGATATGCTTGATTTACCACATTTGGAACACTGTTATTTGGATGCTCACCTTGCGGATAATGTTAAGAAGAAACCTTTGTGGAGAGTTCATAATGTTCTTATTATGGTTAACAATAACCTTGCCCCTGTTGATTTTGTTGTTATTGATATTGAATGCAATGCTTCTTGTCCTATTATTTTGGGGAGACCTTTTCTTAGAACTGTTGGTGTTGTTATTGATATGAAGGAGGGGAATATTAAATATCAATTCCTACTCAAGAGAAGTATGGAACACTTTCCTAGAAAGAGAATGAAGTTTCCTTTTGATTCTATTTTTAGAACAAGTTACGGTTTGGATGCTTCTCTCTTGAAAACACTTGATTCTCTCTCTTTCTGCGCCTAGCTGAAAGGCGTTAAAGAAAAGCACTTCTAGGAGATAACCCATGTTTTATTTCTGCAATTTTCTTTTTATTTTCTTTGAGTCAAGGTGTTGTTTACCTTCTGTAGCAACTCCTTTGTATCTTTATTTTTCCGAATTTTTGTGCCAAGTAAAGTCTCTAGTGAAAAGTTGATACCGGATTTGGATTTCTGCGCAGTAATAGATTTTTTTCTGTCCACCGTTTAATTCGCCAATCCTTACAGGAAAGTCGAAAATTCCTGAAAAAATTCCTGCATGATCCTGAGATATGTACACAACTTTTTTCTAGTTTTAGGTTTTCTGATCTGAGCAACGTAAGTGCCTCGAAAAAAATCGTCTTTACCGACTGTTCTGGTTTTGACAGATTCTGCCTTTTATTTTGCATTCTCTCTTTTACTATGTTGAGTGGATTCTTTGGCTCCACAAAACTTTAGTGGCTGTAGCTAATGTTTAGAAAGTATTGGTAATGCTTGTGTCCATGCAGAACATGTGAGTTTTTGATTTGTGCACTAACCCTCTAATGAGAATTCCTCGAGTGTGGTGTGAAGGAAGTTTTCAAGGGTCAAGAGGAGAGAATAATATGGTGTGATCAAGAAGAGTGAAAAGCCTAAGCTTGGGGATGCCCCCGTGCATCATCCCAGCAAATCTCAAGAAGACTCAAGCGTCTAAGCTTGGGGATGCCCAAGACACCCCCTTCTTCATCAACAACTTATCAGGTCACTTCTCGTGAAACTATATTTTTATTCAGTCACATCATAGGTGCTTTACTTGGAGCGTCTGTTTTCTTTTTATGAGCTTTTATTTGTTTTTTTTACTTTCTACAATAAACTTGGTTGGACCCCAGCATTCTTGTGTGGGAGAGAGATATGCTCCGCCTTTTCATGTTAATCCTCGTATTCTTCATCTGTCATCTAGTTACTGCACCTGTTTTTCATGCATCTCTTTTTCAGAGTTGTTAGTTCTTTTAGCTCCTGTTTTTCATGCATCTCATATGTAGAGTTGTTAATTCTCGTAGATTAGTACTATCTTGTTCCATTGGTAAATTATTTAGAGAGTTTTTATTGAAAATAAGTGATTGGTGTTGGAAAGCAACAACAAATTATCTCGTGCTCACAATGGTGCAATGAAAGCTTGTTTAGACTGTGGCTTGGACTTTAACATGTCATGCTAGGTGTTATTTTAATTCTATGCTTAGTAGTTATTGCTGCAGCATGATTTGTCTCAAATACTTGAGAGTGTTTAGTATGCCATTGAAAAAGAATCATGCGTTGTCTTTATCATATCGAAGCATAATATTGTGGTATTCTCCTTCGGATGCTTTACTAAAGGGCAGCAACACCTTTAGTCTCGGTTGGGCAGCAACACCTTTAGTCCCGTTTGGTGTCTGGAACCAGGACTAAAGGTCCAAGTTGAACCGGGACTGATGTATGCCGAGGCCCAGCCGGTTTCCTAGCCGCTCGAACCGGAACTAATGCTCTGATCTGGCCAGGACCAAAGCCTGTTTTCTACTAGTGTAGCACACTCAATGGAAATCACATAGCTCTGCCTGATGATCATCGGCTCATAACTACAACCATCTATATGATGCGCCAATACTATGTATCAGCACTGGGTTCTCTTAAAACACTATGTATCAAATTATGAACGGTATGTATCAGCATTACGAGATCAATATATGCTATCATCAAGTTATATCATTGCTTCTTCTTTGTCTAACATCATATATATGCATTAAACTATCACATACACATGCTTTAAAAACCTGGCTGGCCGATGCTTTTTGCCATTGGCGCAACGGGTCTCTGGTTTTATAATTTCATCTCTGAACCGGTGTGCCACTAACGGCTGAGGTGACTGACTACCGTTAGATGTGGATTGGTAAAGAGTCAAGACACGAAACAATCGGTGCTGATATTCTCACCCAACTACTAGTATTTGACAAGTACATGATGTGTGTACCTACGTAGTACTAGACTCGGATCTTACATATGCCCACACAGCAATACAACGGTCGTTAGTTTCTGCATCGTCCTAATCGACTCGTCTAAGTATACACAAGCTGCATGTTCTATGTGACGAATTATATACTGTAGCAACCGCTATGTTACGTTCTTACATACTGTACGTACGTGCGCCGGCTCTGCAGAGGTCATCGGGGCAGCTGCACAAGCACCCTGTGCTGCTGCATGATGAGCACGGAGCCCATCTCCATGGACGTATTGGACGCCAGGATCTCCGCCACGGCGCCCAACTCCCGCCCGGCCTCCGCCCACTCGTCCAGCCCGACCAGCAGCTCCTTGGGCTGCCGCCCGGCCCGCCCCACGATCACCAGCGAGAACATCCCGGCCATGGCGTCCAGCGTCTCCACCACGTCCGCCGGGCTCTCCACCACCTTCTCCACGTACATGGCCATCTCCGTCGCCGCGTAGTTCTCGTAGAACCTCCACATAAACCGCTCGTCCACCTCCGCGTCGTTGAACGGCCGGCTCAGCCCTTCGCCCGCCGCGGCCGCGGCCGCCCTGGAGGACGACGACGTCACGGTGTCGTACGTGCTGAGCTTCACGAACCGGAACACCGTGAGCCCGATGTTGGGGTTCTCGGCCAGCCGGGAGGCGACGGACACGGCCTCGCGGTCGTCGGCCCCGCCGAGGAACACCGCCGCGATGACGTGCCTCACCGCCCTGTCGCTGCACGGGTGCAGCAGCGTGCTGGTGCTCGTGTCCACGCTGGTGGGGACCTGGAAGCTGGCGCCGCTGCTCCTGTAGGGCCGGTCCATCAGGAGGCCCACGGTGCAGGGCGCCTTGGCGAGCACGCCCACGTTCAGCTCGCGCCGCTCCTCCAGCCGGCACGCCATCTTGCCGTCGTACCGCTGCTCCCTGTAGCAGGGGAGGAGGAGCAGGGCGGCGCGCGCTTCCCCGGCGCACCGGCACACGGCGTCCACGTCCCGGGACGCGCTGCTGCACACCACGTCGATCTGCTGCAACGCGATGCCCGTCGACCGCAGGTACAGGTCCACCACCGTGTTCATGTCGTTGATGGCCTCGCGCCCGGCGTCGTACTCGTCGATGATCGGCGGCAGGTACGGCGTCGTCGGGGACGCCGCCGCGGCCGCCGCGGCGGCACGCTTATGGCCGCCCTCGAACAGGTGGACGACCTGGACCGCCGGCTGCTTGGCCGGCTCCATCACCATCAGCTCCACCAGGCTGAGCAGGGCGGGCATGGAGTGCGCGCTGTTAGAGCACGTCATCATGCGCAGCTCCGCCTCCTCGCGCAACGACTCCAGGGCCTGGTGCGTCATCGCGTACGCCTCTTTCTCCTTGCGCACAAAAACCGCCGCCGCCGGACCTGCCACCAGCGTGCTTGCAAGGTTGCCGATGATCATCGCGTACAGTGCTTGCTCCGCCCACACCTGCGCCACGGTTTCGTACTTCATGCTTGTGTTCTTTTTTTTTTTACTTTGGTGATGTCTCTACAGCGGAATATATGTGCACTTCTCTCAAATATGAATGAATATGATTTCGTACCCCTTCTGATTTGGCAAACTGCATGTTCATGGTGTCCACGTGGCCCTTCACGTTGAGCAGCACGCTGAAGCGGAGGGCGTCGCAGAGCGGGATGTTGAGGTACGCGGAGGCCACCGCCGCGCCGATGGCCTTGCCGACGAGGCCGAGCAGCATCATCAGCACGCCGGGCAGGATGATGGCGCCAGACATGGTGTTGAAGTTCATCCGCATCCCGATGGTGGCGAAGTAGAAGGGGATCAGCAATCCGTTCACGGGTGGCACCAGGGCGTCCGCGACCGACCGTGCCGCGGGGCCTTCCCTCGGGAACACCAGCCCCAGAGCGAAGCTCGTGGGCAACCCGTCGAAGCCAAGCTTCTGCGGGAAGTTCCCCACGATCCAGATGGCCGAGATCATGAACGCCAGGTCGCGCCTCCTCACGTGGTGCTGCCCGACGTTCCGCTGGTTGACGCGTGTCACGGCGGGCCGCACCAGCCATAGGGCGAGCCCCACCCCGGTCAGCGCGATGAAGCCCTGGGAGACGTCCATGCTGTTCTCCCTCGCCATCCTCGTGGACCGCAGCACGCCGTCGCCGATGACGCATATGATGTTTGTGCCGATGGCCGCGCTCACGAGGAGCCGCCCGTTCTCGGTCACCGTGAGCTTGAGGTCGTCGGCGATCCGCGCGACCGAGAGGGACGACGTGTTTGTCAGCGCCACCATGAGCGTGGCGGCCAGCATCTCGGGCGTCCTCACCGGGGAGTGCATCATGCTCCCGTACATCCCACTCGACACGATGGCCGCCAGGAGGAGGCTCGCCGCCACCGTGGCGTAGGTGAAGGCGACGCAGCGCCGGGCGGTGCTCCGCAGCGACGCGATGTCCGTCTCGAGGCCGACGAGGAACATGTAGAGGATGCGCGTCGCCGCGATGTACCCGTTGTACATGTCCTCCACGTTGTCCACGTCGATGTGCACGATGGCGTTGCGGAGCCCCATGCCGCCCACCACCATGCCGGCCTGCACGCACGCGAGATACACACATACATGCCGTTGCCAGCTAGTTAATTCACCCTGCATTGCATGACGCTCGCTCCATTTCCTCAACCACGCCCCGCCCGGAGAAAACAGTGTCAGGTTGATTGATTACCAGGATCTGCGAGATGGCATTGGGCTGGTTGTACCGCCGGAGCAACGAGTGGAAGAGGTTGGAGACGAGGATGATGGCGAGCGCCTGGATGACGAGGAGGAACAGCGTGTCCACGGCGATGCCAGGGACCGGCGTCCACACCAGCGGATCAACGTCCTCCGAGCAAAGGGAGACTCTTCCCATCTTCCTTGCCTCGATCGGCAGTAGTCGGCCGCCGTACTTGGACGGCCCCTGTCGCGTCTATTGCCGCTGCCTAGCTTAGCTCGGCTCCGGCGCGGGCCTCCCTGACGAGTCTCCTTGCGTGCGTGCATGCGCTCGTGGAGGGAGGTGTAGTGGCTGCGAGAGACCTGGGCTATTTTTGGAGGGACGCCCATGGTTTTCATGGCAGTGGTCGAGGGAGGAAGGCGCCCCGGAATAGGGTTGCGTGTGTGTTGTAAACTTAGCTAAATCTCATTTGCTCACCCATTCGCTCCTGCTTCCAATTTTTATAGAATATCAATCTCATACGAATTATTATGTGTTGTGCTTTGATGTCTTTATCAAATTTATTAGTAATTTATGTGATTGTGCCATGAATTCACCTTGAAGGAAGCAAATGTTAAAGAAATACAAACTCAAAATAATATTTTATTTTACCAGTATTATGCTAATAAAATGTTTTTGATGTAATTTAAATTACTTAGAGACAAGTTATATTTTTCTTCTAGTATAATTTTGTTCAATTTTGGGCATGGGATTTTTTTTCTTTGATCCTAAATGTTTCAAATGACATATGTGTATTTCTACACATGCAACTTTCTATGTTTTTTTGAGGGGTGCACCTTTACACAAATGGTTTGTCGTGACGAGTTGACGACTTGTTGGGTCTCCTTAACCTTTACAACCCAGTAATTCCCGGCCCATCCCGGCCCTCCTTAACCTAAGGGCATGTGCAATGATGCTATCTTAGGGGTGTGCACATGATAAATTATGTTTTGAAGGAGAGAGAAACCATAAGCAAAAAGCACGATTTCTCGTAAATAAAAGATGGTCTCGTAGCAACAATATGTCTCACCACATATTTGGTAATATCTAGTTATCAGAGATAATATTAAGACATTATTCAAAAAGGAAAAAAAATCAATAGGAGGGTGGCAGCGCGGCGCCAAGCGTCCAAAGTTCACGACAAAGGACATGGCTAAGTTCGCGAGCGCATGCGCTATTTATATACATGCGTACGGGATGCATGTAGCACAACTGTCTCACAACACCTCATCTAGGTGAACCATGAAAGGTCTCCTTATAAGTTGCTCACAACCTTTCTTCACTAGCGGTATGGGACTATTCCCACTACATGCATGCCATCCACCCCTTCAGTTACTTTCTGATATTTAACTGGACCATGGCCCATCAAAAACAATAAGGTGTGCATCAAGAGCTAACGCTCACGATAGCCACGTGGCGCCAGGGATCGTGTGGAAAAACTCGTTCCGTATTGGCGTATTCGTGTTGTTCTTTTTTCGTCATGGTTGGCCCACCACATTACAGGAGAGCGAGAAGAGCGCCTCGCGTTTGCTTCCGATTGCACGCAACTTCCCATCTCTCTCGTTCTTTCCACCGCAGCTGCCGCCGCCGCCAACACCTCCCCAAGCCCTATTCGCCTTGACAGGTCTCAACCTGCCACGCGGAGTGACTCTCGGATGCGGGCGCTCGAGGGCGAGGGAAGCGCCGCCGCTTTTCACGGGCGCCGGTTGCTGGTGGCGGCGGGAGGGACGAGCAGGCGTGCGGCAACCTCGAGCTTCTCCCATGTGCCTGGACACGAGCGGCACAAGGGGTTGAGGAGCAGGGGGTGATGCCAAGGGCGTGGAGGGTGGAGCAGGGGATTCACAAGCAGATGCATATCATCAGCAACCCCTAAGACCTCATGCAACATCAAGATGCTGGTGTCCTGCCTCCATTTGTTCGCCACGGTCGCTGCCTCATGTCAGGTACACATCGCTTCTCCCTTTCTTCTCTTCTGGTCTGATGTGGTTGAGTTCTACAAGGAGATGAGTTATTACTACTGAATTTCAGATCTAAAGTTGTGTGCTACAAAAAAATTGTATAGCTTACCGATTCTTAATCTAAGAAGAATGTTTATCAGGTATTGCGCGCAGGTATATGGTGAGGACACAAATTTGGGTGTCCAGCTCCTTGCGTGCATGTGCAAAGAATTCAGAACCTGCAGGTATTTTTTATTCTTGATCTCTCCATACGTTGTGTTTCATTTTCTAAATTGAAGGAATTCATGTTTAATTTCACATGATCTTCAAACAAATAAATACATTGTGTATTGAATTGCTGAAATATGGAGGAAATACTACAGCTTGATGACTATTACAATATAGTTAATTCAGAACTTCAGTTCTGACAACATGGGTCTTGTGGACTATATTGGCTACCAGTACAATTGAGCATGATTTACACTGTTTGACAACAAAGTTTTGTAAAAACTACAGTATTTTAGCATGTTCGTATATCAAAGTATTTTGCAGTAGCAGTAATGCAGAGAATGAATCTACAATAGTCCACCTATTACCGGTACTCTTACTTCTTCTCTTCTTCCTGAATAGTTTGCTCTTTTCTCATCCACTACTCTATTTGATTTAGCCCCTATAATCCCATCTTTGATTGTGCAGATTATTTTGTGTATGTGACTACAAGGTGTTGGAAATCCAAGCAGATTGTAGGAAAAGATATATTTCTTCTTATGCTCTTTGTGTAATCAATAGTTCTTTTTTCTTCTGCTGGGTAGTTGGGGGTTTGTTTTGGGCTGTTTCATCGAACTTAGGGAAGACCTTGTCAAGCTTATTTGGGGGGCACCAGGGTGAATTACATCTTTTGTGGCCAGCAGGAACAGTGTGGTGTCCTACTTTTTGCACTCTGGCTTTTCTATACTATTGGCGGAATATATACTATATTTGCTAGCTCTTGTTGTTACCTCATTTTATCCTATGCTTCTCTCAAATCAGCTATGAATTACAAACGATAATAAATCTCATGATGATGATGGTGGAGACTGTTGGTACTTTAGGTGATATATGCCTCATCAAAACTGAACATTTATCAATTTTGATGCATGGCTGTACGGGCTAACATTTTTTGTTTAAGGAAGCAACTATATAGTGTGTGCTGCAAGAATGTACATGCAATATATCTTGTGCATTGCAGACATAGGAACGCTTGATTGTAATGAGTGTGTCTCAATTGGTTCTTTATAATACAGTACTAGAGTTCACTTAGAGTATTAGTGGATGATAATTTCCTTCCCTCATATTTAAAACAGTGCAGCAGATGAAGCCAACGCGGACGATGATTAACTTCTCTGACCTTAGGGTAGGTTGAATCTGAATCACATTGATGGGTGAACTTCCTTGTAGTCCCTTTTCCTCAAATTATAAGACAATGGCTTAGCCTAATATTTTGGTAGTTGTGTAAGCTGAAACATGATGCTAAGCCGAACAATTTATTGTCCTTTTTTCGCATGAGATCACATTTTGGTAGTTGCGAAGCCTAAACCATGATGCTTTCTTGCTGCTGTTATAGTCTCTAATGAAATTGTGAGATAATGTAGTTAAGCTAAATTTCTTCTGTTTCAATAAGATAGATGTTGGTAGTTGCATAAGTTGGTAGTGGTGGCTTTGATCTATGATCTGCCTCGACGCGGGTCTCCTCCAGTCAGCGCCTATTCGGCGACGGCGACAGTGAGAGGAGGAGATGAAGTGGAGGCAACTCGAGGGCCTCCTAGGGGGCCTGGTCTAGTTCTCCCCCACCGCCTCCTTTGTTGGAGAACGTAGCAGAAATTCAAAAATTTTCCTACGTGTCACCAAGATCTATCTATGGAGAAACTAACAACGAGGGGAAGGAGAGTGCATCTACATACCCTTGTAGATCGCTAAGCGGAAGCGTTCAAGTGAACGGGGTTGATGGAGTCGTACTCGCCGAGATCCAAATCACCGATGACCAAGTGCCGAACGAACGGCACCTCCGCGTTCAACACACGTACAGCCCGGTGGCGTCTCCCATGCCTTGATCCAGCAAGGAGAGAGGGAGAGGTTGAGGAAGACTCCGTCCAGCAGCAGCACAACGGCGTGGTGGTGGTGGAGGAGCGTGGCAATCCTGCAGGGCTTCGCCAAGCACCGCGGGAGAGGAGAAGGACTTGGGAGAGGGGGAGGGCTGCGCCAGCACATTGGTGTTGTTGCCCTCCCACCCCCCACATATATATAGGGGCAAGGGAGAGGGGGGCCGGCCCCCTCATATCCAATCTGAGGAGGGGGCGGTGGCCCAGGGGGGGTGCCTTGCCCCCCAAGGCAAGGGGGCGCCCCCCTTTAGGGTTCCCCCCAAACCCTAGGCGCCTTGGGCCCTTGTGGGGGGGCGCACCAGCCCACCTGGGGCTGGTCCCCTCCCACATGTGGCCCATGCAGCCCTCCGGGGCCGGTGGTCCCACTTGGTGGACCCCCGGGACCCTCCTGGTGGTCCCGGTACGTTACCGATAAAACCCAAAACTCTTTCGGTGACCAAAACATGACTTCCCATATATAAATCTTTACCTCCGGACCATTCCGGTACGTCCGGGATCTCATCCGGGACTCCGAACAACATTCGGTAACCACATACGAACTTCCTTTATAACCCTAGCGTCATCGAACCTTAAGTGTGTAGACCCTACGGGTTCAGGAAGCATGCAGACATGACCGAGATGTACTCCGGTCAATAACCAACAGCGGGATCTGGATACCCATGTTGTCTTCCACATGTTCCATGATGATTTCATCGGATGAACCACGATGTCGAGGATTCGATCAATCCCGTATACAATTCCCTTTGTCTAGCGGTATTGTACTTGCCCGAGATTCGATCGTCGGTATCCCGATACCTTGTTCAATCTCGTTATCGGCAAGTCTCTTTTTACTCGTTCCGTAGCACATCATCCCGTGATCAACTCCTTGATCACATTGTGCACATTATGATGATGTCCTACCGAGTGGGCCCAGAGATACCTCTCCGTCACACGGAGTGACAAATCCCTGTCTCGATTCGTGCCAACCCAACAGACACTTTCGGAGATACCCGTAGTGCACCTTTATAGCCACCTAGTTACGTTGTGACGTTTGGCACACCCAAAGTATTCCTACGGTATCCGGGAGTTGCACAATCTCATGGTCTAAGGAAATGATACTTGACATTAGAAAAGCTTTAGCATACGAACTACACGATCTTGTGCTAGGCTTAGGATTGGGTCTTGTCCATCACATCATTCTTCTAATGATGTGATCCCATTATCAATGACATCCAATGTCCATGGTCAGGAAACCGTAACCATCTATTGATCAACGAGCTAGTCAACTAGAGGCTTACTAGGGACATGGTGTTGTCTATGCATCCACACATGTATCTGAGTTTCCTATCAATACAATTCTAGCATGGATAATAAACGATTATCATGAACAAGGAAATATAATAATAACCTATTTATTATTGCCTCTAGGGCATATTTCCAACAGTCTCCCACTTGCACTAGAGTCAATAATTTAGTTCACATCGCCATGTGATTGCAATGATTCCAACACCCATGGGGTTTGATCATATCTCGCTTGTGAGAGAGGTTACTAGTCAACGGGTCTGAATCTTTCAGATCCGTGTGTGCTTTACAAATATCTATGTCATATCCTAGATGCTGCTACCACGCTCTATTTGGAGCTATTCCAAATAACTGTTCTACTATACGAATCCAGTTTACTACTCAGAATAATCTGGATTAGTTTCAAAGCTTGCATCGGCGTAACCCTTTACGACGAACTCTTTTACCACCTCCATAATCGAGAAAATTCCTTAGTCCACTAGTTACTAAGGATAACTTTGAACGTTGTCCTGTGATCCATTTCTAGATCACACTTGTACCCCTTGACTGACTCATGGTCTGGCACACTTCAGGTGCGGTACATAACATAGCATACTTTAGAGCCTACGACTTAAGCATAGGGGACGACCTTCGTCCTTTCTCTCTATTCTGCCGTGGTCATGTCTTGAGTCTTGCTCAATACTCACACCTTGTAACACAGCCGAGAACTCCTTCTTTGCTGATCTATTTTGAACTCCTTCAAAATCTTGTCGTGGTATGTGTTTGTTTGAAAGTACTATTAAGCGATTTTGATCTATCCTTATAGATCTTGATGCTCAATGTTTAAGTAGCTTAATCCAGGTTTTCATTGAAAAACATTTTTCAAACAACCCTATATGCCTTCCAGAAATTCTACATCATTTCCGATAAACAATATGTCAACAACATATACTCATCAGAAATTCTATAGTGCTCCCACTCACTTCTTTGGAAATACAAGTTTCTCATAAACTTTGTATAAACCCAAATCTTTGATCATCTCATCAAAGCGTACATTCCAACTCCGAGATGCTTACTCCAGTCCTTAGAAGGATTGCTGGAGCTTTGCATACTTGTTAGCATCTTTCAGGATTGACAAAAATCTTCTAGTTGTATCACATACAACCTTTCCTCAAGAAAATCGTCGAGGAAACAATGTTTTGACATCCTATCTGCACAATTTCATAAATAATGCAGTAATCGCTAACATAATTCCAACAGACTCTTAGCATCGCTACGAGTGAGAAAGTCTCATCGCAGTCAACTCCTTGAACTTGTCGGAAAACATCTTAATGACAAGTCGAGCTTTCTTAATGGTGACATTTACCATCATTGTCCGTCTTCCTTTTAAAATCCATCTGTACTCAACAGCCTTACGACCATCGAGCCGTTCTGCCAAAGTCTACACTTTGTTTTCATACATGGATCCTCTCTCGGATTTTATGGCCTCGAGCCATTCATCGGAATCCGGGCCCACCATCGCTTCTCCATAGCTCGTAGGTTCATTGTTGTCTATCAACATGACTTCCAAGACAGGATTACGTACCACTCTGAAGTAGTACGCATCCTTGTCATCCTACGAGGTTTGGGAGTGACTTGATCCGAAGTCTCATGATCACTATCATAAGCTTCCACTTCAATTGGTGTAGGTGCCATAGGAACAACTCCTGTGCCCTGCTACACACTAATTGAAGTGACGGTTCAATAACCTCATCAAGTCTCCACCATCCTCCCACTCAAGTCTTTCGAGAGAAATTTTTCCTTGAGAAAGGACCCGATTTGAGAAACAATCTCTATTGCTTTCGGATCTGAGACAGGAGGTATACCCAACTGTTTTGGGTATCCTATAAAGATGCATTTATCCGCTTTGGGTTCGAGCTTATCAGCCTGAAACTTTTTCACATAAGCGTCGCAGCCCCAAACTTATAAGAAATGATAGCTTAGGTTTCTCTAAACGATAGTTCATACGATGTCATCTTATCGGAATTACGTGGTGCCCTATTTAAAGTGAGTGCGGTTGTCTCTAATGCCTAACCCATGAACGATAGTGGTAATTCGATAAGAGACATCATGGTATGCATCATATCCAATAGGGTGCAGTTATGATGTTCGGACACACCATCACACTATGGTGTTCCAGGCGGTACTAGTCATGAAATAATTTCCACAATGTCTCAATTGTGTACCAAACTCGCAACTCAGATATTCATCTCTATGATCATATCATAGATATTTTATCCTCTTGTCACGACGATCTTCAGCTTCATTCTGAAATTACTTGAACCATTCAATAATTCAGACTTGTGTTTCATCAAGTAAATATGCTCAGTATCTACTCAAATCATATGTGAAGTAAGAGCATAACGATATCTACTGCTTGCCTCAGCACTCATTGGACTGCACACATCAAAATGTGTTACTTCCAACAAGTTGCTTTCTTGTTCCATTTCACTGAAACCGAAGCTTTCAGTCATCTTGCCCATGTGGTATGATTTGCATGTCTCAAGCGATTCAAAATCAAGCGAGTCCAAACGGTCCATCTGCATGGAGTTTCTTCATGCGTATATACCAATAGACATGGTTCACATGTCTCAATCCTTTTCAAAAATGAGTGAGTCCAAAGATCCATCAACATGGAGCTTCTTCATGCGTTTTATACAAATATGACTTACATGGCAGTGCCACAAGTAGGTGGTACTATCATTACTATCTTATATCTTTTGGCATGAACATGTGTATCACTACGATCGAGATTTCCATAAACCATCCATTTTAGGTGCAAGACCATTGAAGGTATTATTCAAATAAACAGAGTAACTATTATTCTCTTTAAATGAATAACCGTATTGTGATAGACATAATCCAATCATGTCTATGCTCAACGCAAACACCAAATAACAATTATTTAGGTTTAACACCAATCTCGATGGTAGAGGGAGCGTGCGATGCTTGATCATATCAACCTTGGAAACACTTCCAACACATCTTGTCAGCTCACCTTTAGCTAGTCTCCGCTTATTCCGTAGCTTTTATTTCGAGTTACTAACACTTAGCAACCGAACCAGTATCTAATACCCTGATGCTACTAGGAGTACTAGTAAAGTACACATTCACATAATGTATATCCAATATACTTCTATCGACAGCCTTCTCATCTACCAAGTATCTAAGGTAATTCTGCTCCAGTGGTTGTTCCCCTTATTACAGAAGCACTCAGTCTCGGGTTTGGGTTCAACCTTGGGTTTCTCCACTAGAGCAGCAGCTGATTTGCCGTTTCATGAAGTATCCCTTCTTGCCCTTGCCCTTCTTGAAACTAGTGGTTTCACTAACCATCAACAATTGATGCTCCTTCTTGATTTCTACTTTCGCGGTGTCAAACATCGCGAATATTTCAAGGATCATCATATCTATCCCTGATATGTTATAGTTCATTACGAAGCTCTAGCAGCTTGGTGGCAATGACTTTGGTGAAACATCACTATCTTATCTGGAAGATCAACTCCCACTCGATTCAAGTGATTGTTGTACTCAGACAATCTGAGCACAAGCTCAACGATTTAGCTTTTCTCCCTTAGTTTGCAGGCCAAGAAAATCGTCGGAGGTCTTATACCTCTTGACGTGGGCACGAGCCTGAAATCCCAATTTCAGCCCTCGAAACATCTCATATGTTCCGCGACATTTCAAAAATTTCTTCGGTGCCTCAATTCTAAACCATTTATCATTACCGAACTATCATGTAGTCATCAAAACGTGTATGTCAGATGTTCGCAACATCCACAGACCATGTTCGAGGTCCAGCACACCGAGCGGTGCATTAAGGACACAAGCCTTCTACTGTCCGCATAATTGCTACTATCAACTTTCAACTATATTTTCTCTAGGAACATATCTAAAACAGTAGAACTAAAGCGCGAGCTTACGACATAATTTGCAAAGATCTTTTGACTATGTTCAGGATAATTAAGTTCATCTTATGAACTCCCACTCAGATAGACATCCCTCTAGTCATCCAAGTGATTAAATGATCCGAGTCAACTAGGCCGTGTCCGATCATCACGTGAGACGGACTAGTCATCATCGGTGAACATCTTCATGTTGATCGTATCTACCATACGACTCATGCTCGACCTTTCGGTCTCTTGTGTTCCGAGGCCATGTCTGTACATGCTAGGCTCGTCAAGTCAACCTAAGTGTTTCACGTGTGTAAATCTGGCTTACACCCGTTGTATGTGAACGTAAGAATCTATCACACCCGATCATCACGTGGTGCTTCGAAACGACGAACTTTCGCAACGGTGCACAGTTAGGGGGAACACTTTCTTGAAATTTTAATGAGGGATCATCTTATTTACTACCGTCATTCTAAGCAAATAAGATGTATAAACATGATAAACATCACATGCAATCAAATAGTGACATGATATGGCCATCATCACTTTGCTCCTTTTGATCTCCATCTTCGGGGCTCCATGATCATCGTCGTCACCGGCATGACACCATGATCTCCATCATCATGATCTCCATCATCGTGTCTTCATGAAGTTGTCACGTCAACTATTACTTCTACTACTATGGCTAACGGTTAGCAATAAAGTAAAGTAATTACATGACGTTTATGTTGACACGCAGGTCATAAATAAATTAAAGACAACTCCTATGGCTCCTGCCGGTTGTCATACTCATCGACATGCAAGTCGTGATTCCTATTACAAGAACATGATCAATCTCATACATCACATATATCATTCATCACATCCTTTTGGCCATATCACATCACATGGCATACCCTGCAAAAACAAGTTAGACGTCCTCTAATTGTTGTTTGCATGTTTTACGTGGCTGCTATGGGTTTCTAGCAAGAACGTTTCTTACCTACGCAAAACCACAACGTGATATGTCAATTGCTATTTACCCTTCATAAGGACCCTTTTCATCGAATCCGATCCGACTAAAGTGGGAGAGACTGGCACCCGCTAGCCACCTTATGCAACTAGTGCATGTCAGTCGGTGGAACCTGTCTCACGTAAGTGTACGTGCAAGGTCGGTCCGGGCCGCTTCATCCCACAATGCCGCCGAATCAAGATTGACTAGTAACGGTAAGCATATTGAACAAAATCAACGCCCACAACTACTTTGTGTTCTACTCGTGCATCGAATCTACGCAATAGACCTAGCTCTGATACCACTGTTGGAGAACGTAGCAGAAATTCAAAAAATTTCCTACGTGTCACCAAGATCTATCTATGGAGAAACCAACAACGAGGGGAAGGAGAGTGCATCTACATACCCTTGTAGATCGCTAAGCGGAAGCGTTCAAGTGAACGGGGTTGATGGAGTCGTACTCGCCGTGATCCAAATCACCGATGACCAAGTGCCGAACGGACGGCACCTCCGCGTTCAACACACGTACAGCCCGGTGACGTCTCCCATGCCTTGATCCAGCAAGGAGAGAGGGAGAGGTTGAGGAAGACTCCGTCCAGCAGCAGCACAACGGCGTGGTGGTGGTGGAGGAGCATGGCAATCCCGCAGGGCTTCGCCAAGCACCGCGGGAGAGGAGAAGGACTTGGGAGAGGGAGAGGGGGAGGGTTGCGCCAGCACATTGGTGTTGTTGCCCTCCCACCCCCCACATATATATAGGGGCAAGGGAGAGGGGGGCCGGCCCCCTCAGATCCAATCTGAGGAGGGGGCGGCAGCCCAGGGGGGGGGTGCCTTGCCCCCTAAGGCAAGGGGGCGCCCCCTTTTAGGGTCCCCCCCAAACCCTAGGCGCCTTGGGCCCTTGTGGGGGGGGGGCGCACCAGCCCACCTGGGGCTGGTCCCCTCCCACATGTGGCCCATGCAGCCCTCCGGGGCCGGTGGTCCCACTTGGTGGACCCCCGGGACCCTCCTGGTGGTCCCGGTACGTTACCGATAAAACCCAAAACTCTTTCGGTGACCAAAACAGGACTTCCCATATATAAATCTTTACCTCCGGATCATTCCGGAACTCCTCGTGACGTCCGGGATCTCATCCGGGACTCCGAACAACATTCGGTAACCACATACGAACTTCCTTTATAACCCTAGCGTCATCGAACCTTAAGTGTGTAGACCCTACGGGTTCGGGAAGCATGCAGACATGACCGAGATGTACTCCGGTCAATAACCAACAGCGGGATCTGGATACCCATGTTGGCTCCCACATGTTCCACGATGATTTCATCAGATGAACCACGATGTCGAGGATTCGATCAATCCCGTATACAATTCCCTTTGTCTAGCGGTATTGTACTTGCCCGAGATTCGATCGTCGGTATCCCGATACCTTGTTCAATCTCGTTATCGGCAAGTCTCTTTTTACTCGTTTCGTAGCACATCATCCCATGATCAACTCCTTGATCACATTGTGCACATTATGATGATGTCCTACCGAGTGGGCCCAGAGATACCTCTCCGTCACACGGAGTGACAAATCCCAGTCTCGATTCGTGCTAACCCAACAAACACTTTCGGAGATACCCGTAGTGCACCTTTATAGCCACCCAGTTACGTTGTGACGTTTGGCACACCCAAAGTATTCCTACGGTATCCGGGAGTTGCACAATCTCATGGTCTAAGGAAATGATACTTGACATTAGAAAAGCTTTAGCATACTAACTACACGATCTTGTGCTAGGCTTAGGATTGGGTCTTGTCCATCACATCATTCTTCTAATGATGTGATCCCGTTATCAATGACATCCAATTTCCATGGTCAGGAAACCGTAACCATCTATTGATCAACGAGCTAGTCAACTAGAGGCTTACTAGGGACATGGTGTTGTCTATGCATCCACACATGTATCTGAGTTTCCTATCAATACAATTCTAGCATGGATAATAAACGATTATCATGAACAAGGAAATATAATAATAACCTATTTATTATTGCCTCTAGGGCATATTTCCAACATCCTTTGCTCGATTTGGCGTCCAAAAAAGGTGGGTAATGCGACGAGTAATTTATATGAACTTTGTTATGCTCTCGATTGATTCTGCTGCCTTTTGCTGCTTTTGGTGCCTGTTGTGGCGTGAGTGGGATTCGGTTCCATGCCAAATCAAGAAGTCTACTCTGGCTGAGTAGACTAGCAGGTCCATCCATCCATGTACACCTATCTTTGTACGCCTGAATTTTTTCAAGGGATCGGTGGCAGCGAGATCCGCAAGGAGCACGAGGTGGCGCCGCAAGATGGCAAGAACGGTGCGGCAGCGGGGTGGGCAAGAAGATGAGGGTATTTAGGAGAGGGTGGAGGCAACGACAGTTTGCAGCAAATAAATTAATGTCCATCACTGGTTGCAGGTGTCAGGATAACTAGCTGCAGGTCATGTTCCAGAATCCCCCTTCCAACCTTCTCTCCCCATAGATTGTATACTCCCTCGGTTAATTCTTTTTATATGCTAATTTTTTCACAATTTCTTTTTCCCTTAGTTAATTTGTAGGAGGAAAATTGTGCTGACGATCTTTTCTATACTCTCTGGATTTATGGTTTATTCATGGAAACGGTGTAAAATAATGGGCAATGGTAATTATTTTGTTCCTGTGAAGCTCCAGGTTTGGCTGATTGCTCGGATGATGAGTATCATAACCCACACAAGAAATATAGAAAAGTAAGCTGGACTAGATGTACATATTCTTCAAGTGACTAACAATATGTAATAACCTTGCTACACAATTTCAGGGTAAAGCGAAGACACAGTCCATTTGGTTTGTCATTTTGAAGGCACAGATAGAAACAAGAACACCATATATGCTCTATAAGGTCTGCTCTAAATTTTGCGAGCCTCCAATAGTTTGACTTTAAAAGTAATTGATGTGTCCACACAACTTATTTTCGATGATGTGCATGACACTTTCAGCAAAAAAGAAAACAAAATCTGGGCACAAATTGTCTCTTCCCTCCTGTGTACAAAGATAAATGAATTCATAAGTCCCACAAAACTGCCGTGTGCAATTTGGCATCAATTTCTTTGCCATGATTTGTAAGAGAAAATGTATGTGTTGATTACTATTGAGCCTCTGGTTAATTGTTGAACCTGGAAATCTATGTGCATTACTTGACATTGTACATTTTATGTTTCATGGTATTCCAGAGCCCCATCTAGCTTAGCTTGTCGGCAGTATTGGACAAAATAAATAGATATTTTGACTTTGATAAATCAGGAGAGGTCCATCTCAAGAATGTTGTGGTTATGTTTAATGTACTCTTGTGCGCGAGATTTTTACTATGTCCCTAGCTCTGTACATTGTTCCTATGAGTTGTTCATGTTGTTTAATAAAACTTATAATGAGTGCACTGTAGTTCAGTTTAGTTTATTAGTCTCTTCGATATGTCGTGCAACAACCATTCAACAAGGCTTTGTCTTTCAAGCTGTGTTATTAGAGGCAATGCTTCATGCTATTCGTTGATACTTTAAGTGCTGATATCTTTGCATTTTATTTGTAGGAGGAGCTTTGAAAGTTTGTCAGGGCGGAGAAGATGGTTCTCAAGTATGCTACTATCATTGATGTTGTGTGGGAACACTAAAGATTTGTGAAACTGCTTGCCACTGTCTTACTTGTACCTGCAATTGTGTCTATACAGGACAGAGCTCTGCCATTTCAGTGGTGCCAAGATATACCCAGGGAATGCATCAGATTCGTCCATTAAGACTCTCAAGTAAGCTTGTGTGCCCATATCGTTAGTGCACATGGAATTAAATAAGTAGAAGTTTGCTAAAATTATGTTGCGCATTCTTTGCCTATATCCAAAATCAGGTCTTCCTTTTTTCCAACTCAAAGTGCAAGCGCTATTTCCACAACCATCTCAGGCCTGGTAAGCTTATATGGAATGCCATGTACAGGAAGCAGCACAAGAACGTACATGGTAACAAGCCAATTCCCTTAAATGATATACTCCATATACTTCAACATATGTTTCATAATCTTAATAGTATCTCCTATTAGGTGATCTGATTAGGAAGTGTAAGTACAATGATCTGGTAGGTAATTGGGCTGCTTAAATATTTCCTCTGATTAATAGTTTAATTTACCAATAGGTACTGGCAGTCAAAGAAACTGATATCTAATCAGTCTCAGGGATTGAATGATTTAGTTACCACATGTCAGTTAGTCTGCTCTTTGTTCACAACATGAATGATCTATATTACTTAATCATGTGTAGTTTTCTTTCCTTTTGCTCTGTTGCAAGTGGATGTATAGTTTGCCAGTTTTCATCTCTATTTAGATGTGTTTTAGCCAAAACTCCCGAGAACTCGCTTGCTTTGTTTTTTTAAGCAACTACAAATTGTATGGGCATATGAAGTTGTGGCTTATAATTCTTCGTGGCGAGGTTGCAGGATATTCGTGTTGAGGCTGCAAAGAAGAGGCACCACGCCATCAAGAGTCCGTATGGTCTCGCTGTTCATCGCCTCTGGACGCGCCATTGATGACCATAACCACCGTCCATGCATAGAATCCATGTGCCGTGTTTCCTGTTTCTCTAAGACCTTTTAGTTCTGCCATATGATGTGAGGAAATATGCCTCTGCTTTATCATCTATATCATCGTTCATGTAACCTCCAAGAATCTGATCTTTGAATGTGTTGCATTCGCACAACTGTCTTATTGTTTCACTTTTGCACAACTGTCTCATTATTTCAGTTAGAACTTGCACGTATCAGTACTTCATCTCCTTGGGCCCCGAGTCTGATGGAATAACAAGTACTACACAAAGTGCAAGGGGCGCGTCCAACCTGGCACCGCCCAACTTTCGCTCAGGCGGCGCGCCACGGGCGCGCCCCAACCACTAGTTGGGCTTGTATGTTAGCCTAGGTAGGCATGCATGCATGCATGCATGGACGTTGTTCTGGAAAGGCAACGAGGAACTACTTGTAGTTTGGAGATGTTACTAGCTGGAACGGATCCTCATGTTTTTTTTTGTGAACCGCCCTCAAGGCATTTTATTCATTTTGGCGGACTGAGTCTGATTGTACAACGTCAACTAGAAAATCAAGGATTGCAGAAAAAATCTAGAACTAGTGTCTAAAGCCAAAGACTCTGTGGCACAAATATGGGCTACAACATTTGCTTCACGACCAGTCCATCGGATTTCAAACCCCTACAAATTGTGGAGATAGGTGCGCATCTCCTCGAAGATATTCCTGTTGGAAATATTAGCACTTTTTCGATTAG
Organism: Aegilops umbellulata; assembly: GCA_032464435.1. Taxonomy (NCBI): domain Eukaryota; kingdom Viridiplantae; phylum Streptophyta; class Magnoliopsida; order Poales; family Poaceae; genus Aegilops; species Aegilops umbellulata. Next base: position 595,585,573 of record CP136058.1, on the reverse strand, counting down.
ACTTATCCACGAGTATACAGTAAGCATGGCATAAAAGATATGCATCTCATAGCGATACCTTAGCATACTAGCACGTACAGAACATAGAATCGAACCATCTATGAGCAGCACATATACGGCTAGCATAAGTACGAGTAAACGAGGGATGAACATATCATACCCTCCAGTTGGCCAGGCCAACGCGGCGGCGGCAGCAGCAGCCTCAGCATCGTCCGTGACTTTCTTCTTAGCGGCGGCGGCGTCGGCCATGGTGTCGATGCAGAGGAAGCAAAGGCGAACGGAGTTGGGGACGGATCGGGAGCAGTCGCGTCGAGACGCTCCCCAAAAACCTTATTGCCGTTCTCCCGGGCAGGATCTCGAACGACAGGGTTCCGGAGGCACCTGCTCTCCCGACCAGCCGTGCACGCGGTCGTCGGGATGGGGTGGCCGGAGGCAACACAGAGTGGGGAACAGTACATGACGGCTAGGTCACGCGAGAGGGAGTGAGTGAACCGAACTAGGTTACTCCACTGGCCAGAGCCTTCTTATATAGTCCATAAGGAAGAAAGTCGTGGGCCTTGCGGAGGCCCACGACCGAGTCGGCCCACTCCCGGCAAGGGAGTCGTTGTTCCGGCAAGGGTCGCACTCCCGGCAAGGGAGTCGACGAATCCCGGCAATGCAAGTCCCGGCAAGGGAGTCGACGAATCCCGGCAAGGCAAGTCAGCCCACAGTCCGACGTCTCGGACAATGGCCCACCTATTAGCGACTCGTTAATTAATCCCTGATTAATTAATTCATTCCTGAGCGGCAAAAATAAGCTTCGGCTCGGCTCGTTCCCGCAACCCGCAACCCACGGCGCGCGCGCGTCGTGACGAGGCGAGGCGAGGCGGGCGACGGAGGAGGAGGAGCGCGAGTGTACCACTCCTCTTCCCAAGCTCCCAATGGCAAGTGGTAGAGCAGCCCTTATAAAGGGGTCTCAACGCTCCTCAACTAGCAAGGTGGGACTAAACTTCCCACCACCTGCCATCTCATACATGGGCCTCAAGATTAACCAGGGATTAGTGTCTTATATGGGCCTAAGCCCATCCATAATCCAACAATCCCCCACCAGATCTCGAGGCACATAAGTTTGTCAACTGCTCCAAGCAATGTTTGATATATCAGAAATTTTAGTGGAGACTGTTAAGTTGAACTTCCACCTAGAGCAACAGGATTAGACTTCTTCACAACTGAACAATGAAATATGCCTTAAATTGTCAGTTTGGCGTGCAGAAGTTTCGCCTATTGCCAGCTGATACTTGGCTGCCGAAGGCTAAACCCCACGGGTGGAGCTTATTAGTCATACTCCGTACCTTCTCATGAGCTTACTAGAGATTATCCAATCTCATAGACTGTGACCAGCAGTCGGGCTCACATAGGTGTGTTCCTCCAAAGAATGCTCTGTAGGTTAGCATCTTGCTTACATAAGCTTTGGAACACATTAAGACAAAAGTCAGCCTGCCTTACAGAATTGAGAGTATTGTGCATCTCCAACGGAGTAGGCTAATTAAGGATACTCTCCTCAGTTGACCGCTGGATTGTTTTTCCAGGTCCTAATTCACGGGATCTCCGATCACATAGGTTGGGTTACCCCCATGGCAACTTACATGGGTCTCATACCCATCTCCCTCGATGCATTCTCTATCACAATCCGTGATAGCCCTTTCATAAAAGGGTCTGCCAGATTTTTAGCCGTCTGGATATAATCCAACGCTATTACTCCGGAGTTTATTGATTTTCTGACAGATTTCAATCTTCTTCTTATGTGCTTTGTGGATTTCATGTTGTCCTTTGAACTCTTAGCCTTGGCAATCACCGTTTGATTGTCACAGTTCATAAGGACAGCCGACACTGGTTTATCAACCACCGACAAATCCATCAAAAGCTCTCGAAGCCATTCTGCTTCGACGCATGATGTGTCTAATGCTGTGAGTTCTGCTTCCATAGTCGATCTGGTTAAGATCGTCTGCTTGCAAGACTTCCAGGAAACAGCACCACCACCAAGTGTGAAGACATGTCCACTTGTGGCTTTCATCTCATCAGCATCAGATATCCAATTCGAATCACTATACCCCTCAAGTACCGTTGGGTACCCAGAATAGTGAATTCCATAGTTCGCAGTGCCTTGCAAATAACGCATCACTCGCTCAACAGCATGCCAATGCACATCTCCCGGATTGGAAACAAACCGGCTCAGTTTGCATATAGCAAATGGGATGTCAGGACGAGTAGCACATGCTAGGTGCATCAGTGAACCAACCACTTGAGAATATCTCAATTGATCTACACACATGCCTTCGAACTTTTGCATCCGCATGCTAGGATCATATGGTGTTGCAGAAGGTTTGCAGTCCGAATATCCAAAATGGCTCAAAATCTTCTCAACATAGTGGGATTGCAAAAGTGTAATTCCACCCTCAGAATTTCTTAGTAGCTTGATGTTCAAGATAACATCAGCCACACCCAGGTCCTTCATCTCAAAGTTGTGAGATAGAAAACACTTGACCTCCTCAATGACCTTGAGGTGGGTCCCAAATATCAGTATGTCATCGACATACAGACACAGTATAACTCCTTCGCCCCCACCATAGCGATAGTATACACATTTGTCAGCTTCGTTCACAACAAAGCCATCAGATTTCAGAGTAGTGTTAAACTTCTCATGCCATTGCTTAGGCGCTTGTTTCAGGCCATACAAAGATTTCACTAGCTTACACACCTTTCTTTCCTGGCCATTTACTACAAAACCATCCGACTGTTGCATGTAAATTTCCTCGTCTAGCACTCCGTTAAGGAAAGTCGTCTTAACGTCCATCTGATGAACGAGAAGACCATGCGAGGCAGCCAAAGCGAGTAACACTCGAATGGTTGTCATCCTAGCCACAGGTGAGTAAGTGTCGAAGAAATCCTCTTCTTCCTTTTGGGTATAACCCTTGGCCACAAGCCTAGCCTTGTACTTCTCAACAGTACCATCGGGCCTAAGCTTCTTCTTGAACACCCACTTACATCCCAATGGTTGACAACCATAAGGACGATCACTGATTTCGCATGTCCCGTTAGCCAAGATGGAATCCATCTCGCTACGGACCGCATCCTTCCAGTAGTCAGCATCAGGAGATGCATAAGCTTCTGAAATGGAACTGGGAGTGTCATCATCCACGAGGTACACGAGGAAATCATCACCAAAAGACTTTGCAGTCCTTTGTCTCTTGCTCCTAACAGGAGCTTCCTCGTCATCCTCCATGGAACTCTCATCACTTTTATGTTCATAATATTCCAACGGAATAGCAGGTTCAGGAGTCTCATCAGATTCCAATCTAGAAATGCTTTGCATATCTATCATGGGGAAAATATCCTCAAAGAATGTAGCATCCCTAGACTCCATGATCGTACTGACCTTCACATCGTGTACATCAGATTTCACCACTAGAAATCTATAGCCAACGCTATGCTTGGCATAGCCAAGAAAAACACAGTCCATAGTCTTTGGTCCCAACTTGCGCTTTTTGATTATCGGCACGTTGACTTTCGCCAAACAGCCCCAAGTGCGCAAGTAAGAGAGTGTAGTTCTTTTCTTTTCCCATTGCTCATAGAGAGTAGTCTCATTATCCTTTGTGGGAACTTTATTCAGGACATGACATGATGTCAATACAGCCTCCCCCCACCATGCCTTGGATAAATCCGATGTATCTAACATGGCGTTAACCAGATTAGTTAGAGTACGGTTTTTTCGTTCGGCAACCCTGTTTGACTGGGGTGAGTAGGGAGGCGTCCTCTCATGAATAATACCATGTTCCGCACAGAATAAATCAAACTCATTAGAAAAGTACTCTCCACCTCGATCAGACCGAACTCGTTTTATTTTCTTCTCAAGTTGGTTCTCAACTTCAGCCTTGTAGACTTTAAAGTAGTGTAGAGCCTCATCCTTAGTATTTAACAAATACACATAGCAGAATCTAGTGGAATCATCAATTAGAGTCATGAAGTATTTCTTTCCACCTTTAGTCAACACACCATTCATCTCACAGAGATCTGAATGAATGAGCTCTAATGGTGCCAAGTGTCTCTCCTTCACAAGCTTATGAGGCTTACGAGGTTGCTTAGCTTGCACACACGCATGGGACTTAGAGCCTTTGGCTAAAGTGAAACTCGGGATTAAGTCCATCTTAGCTAGCCGCGTCATACAACCAAAATTTATGTGACAAAGACGTGAATGCTAAACCTCAGATTCGTTCACATTAGAATGAATTTGGTTCAAGACTTTATTACAGAAATCCTCCAGGGAAAGGCGGAACAAACCACCACAATCATATCCTTTTCCAACAAACAGTGCATACCGAGATACGACTACTTTGTTAGACTCAAATACTAACTTAAACCCTTCTTTACATAGAAGGGAGCCACTAACGAGATTCTTCTTGATGGCGGGGACATGTTGCACGTTCTTCAGTTGCACTATCTTTCCCGAAGTAAACTTCAGATCTACCGTGCCAACACCAAGAACAGAAGCATGCGAGCCATTCCCTATCAGGACGGAACAATCTCGTGCGACCTGGTAAGAAGAGAACAAAGACACATCAGCACACACATGAATGTTGGCCCCAGTGTCAACCCACCAATCGGTGGACTGACAAACTGAAAGTATGGTAAACAGATTACCATACCCAGATGCCGCATCATTGTTGCTCAGAGTGACATTCACAGACTTGGAGTCATGTGCTGGCTTCTTGTACTTGTTTGGGCACTAGTTTGCCCAATGTTCATCTGAACCACAAGTAAAGCAGCCATCTCTCCTTTTGTCTTTCTTCTTACCCTTCTTCTTAAAGGTAGTATTCTACTGGACAGAGTTCTTTGCCTTGAACTTGTGGAAGTTCTTCTGCACCACATTGGCGCTAGAAGAACCCTCTGCCCCTTTCACGTGTGAGTCCTTTGCTCTCGAGTTCTGCTCAACACTGAGATGACCGATGACATCCTCAACAGAGAATTCACGTCTCAAGTGCTTGAGAGAAGTAGCAAAGTTCCTCCAACTAGGAGGGAGTTTTGCAATAATGCAACCCGCAACAAACTTGTCCGGTAACTCACACTTCAGGAGCTCCAGCTCCTTAGCAATGCACTGTATCTCATGAGCTTGGTCCAATACAGAACGGTTATCAACCATCCTGTAATCATGGAACTGCTCCATGGCATACAGCTCACTGCCAGCATCAGTTGCGCTGAATTTGACTTCGAGCGCATCCCACAAGTTTTTGGCAACCCCCATATGAATATAGGCGTCAACCAACTTGTCTCCAATCACACTCAGAACTGCTCCCAGAAAGATTGTGGTTGCCTCCCTAAACGCCTTCTCCTGTTCAGGAGCAATCGTTTCTGTGAGGGACACACCACCAACCCAGAACACGTTCATCGCTGTGAGCCACAAGGTGGTCCTAGTCTGCCAACGCTTAAAATGCGTCCCGGTAAACTTTTCCGGTTTCAGAGTAACAACAAAGCCTTGAATCAAAAAGTGCCTAAAATAAGGTTTTTGGATTGTTGGAAATATTAGCACTTTTCCTATTAGACTTATCCACGAGTATACAGTAAGCATGGCATAAAAGATATGCATCTCATAGCGATACCTTAGCATACTAGCACGTACAAAACATAGAATCGAACCATCTATGAGCAGCACATATACGGCTAGCATAAGTACGAGTAAACGAGGGATGAACAGATCATACCCTCCAGTTGGCCAGGCCAACGCGGCGGCGGCAGCAGCAGCCTCAGCGTCGTCCGTGACTTTCTTCTTAGCGGTGGCGTCGTCGGCCATGGTGTCGATGCAGAGGAAGCAGAGGCGAACACAGTTGCGTCGAGACGCTTCCCAAAAACCTTATTGCCGTTCTCCTGGGCAGGATCTCGAACAGCAGGGTTCCGGAGGCACCTGCTCTCCCGACCAGCCGTGCCGCCGGAGGCAACACAAAGTGCGTGAGGGAGTGAGTGAACCGAACTAGGTTCTCGTTAATTAATCCCTGATTAATTAATTCGTTCCTGAGCGGCAAAAATAAGCTTCGGCTCGGCTCATTCCCGCAACCCGCAGACGAGGCGGGCGGCGGAGGAGGAGGAGGAGCGCGCGTGTACCACTCCTCTTCCCAAGCTCTCAATGGCAAGTGGTAGAGCAGCCCTTATAAAGGGGTCTCAACTCTTCTCAACTAGCAAGGTGGGACTAAGCTTCCCACCACCTGTCATCTCATACATGGGCCTCAAGATTAACCAGGAATTAGTGTCTTATATGGTCCTAAGCCCATCAATAATCCAACAATTCCGACCCACCGAGCGATCATCTCGGTGCCACGCATCAAAGACTGACCTCTAGTGAAGACATATGTGTATTCCTACACATGCAACTTTCTATGTTTTTTAAGTTATTTCAAATTTATAGATTTATGACAACCTTTACAAAATTTTATGAGAAACAACCTTTACATACATTTTTGTAGACAAAAAAACCTTTACATTTTTTTGAGGGGTGACAAAGAACATTTACTTTTTTTAGTTGAACAAACACCCTTTACATAATTTTATTTTTGAGAAATGCCTGATTTACATAATTTTTTTTGAGGGGTGCACCTTTACATAAATGGGGGGGGGGGGGATGAACTAGGGATTTATTGATCAACCAAAAGTGCAGGAATACAAATAAATGGTTTGTCGTGACGAGTTGACGACTTGTTGGGTCTCCTTAACCTTTACAACTCAGTCATTCCCGGCCCATCCCGGCCCTCCTTAACCTTGTTGGGTCTTAGCCCAGCCAATTTAGGGTTTTAGCCCAGCCGCAGTCATTCTCCAACCTTCGCTCGTGCTCTGCTCTCCGTGCGGAAGGCGGCTGGCCGGCGGCAGCTACGTCACCTGGCAGCGGCGGGCGACCGGACGACGTACACGCAGGTCAGTGCTGCTCCTTCACAACGGGATCGGAACTCAGGTTCTCCTCCCGTCAAAAACTCTAGCCCGTCGCCCCCGGCTGCGAAGAATGCCGCCATTTTCGTATCCCCTTCATGACATTGGTCCTTTCATAGGTCTGTATGGATTTTCGTGTTTAGATCTAAATGGAACGTCATGCTGGAACACTGCAGACTTGAAATTCTTCGTGATTATGCCAACAAATGATTTGGCCTGTCTATTAGTTGTAGCTTCAGTGAGAATTTCTCACCATTATTTTTTATTATACTCCTATGTACTGGAGAAATCTTGTTTTTCCCAACGGTCTCCATGCAAGCAGCGGTCAATATGTATGTACAAATCTTGTTTAATTAGATACCATCACAGCAAGAGGATCAGTTCAAACAGGCTCCACGCATCACATTGCTAGGATTAACTTTGTCCTGTACATGCTTAGTTGCTTGAGCTATGAACAGATACTATTACAGTTTATAGACTGTTAATTGACGGCTGTGCAATGCCTCTTTTGAGGACGTTTTTTCTGTATAGTTGGTAGAATTTTCTAGGCGGGAGGTGTTGTGTTATATGCTTAATTGCTTATGGCAGTGCTAAAGTTATTTTGTATTAAGCATAACTTTGCCTTATGTATGTTTACTATGTGTTTTTTCAGTTCGAGAGTAGTGATTGGATGCATTTAACATAGGAAGTCTAAATTTTCCACTTAGATCCAGGCTTTTGTTAACCAAACTCCTCCGCCAAACAGTATCTTTGGTCACAAGATGATAGTTGTTATAACTTTGTTCTCAGTTTGTGATAAACAGCCTGAGCCGGGTTTTTTTAAATCTCAAATATACCATAAAACGTCCTCCGGATAGTCGGTGTTCAGTTTGAATGTAGAAATCTTGTTTATTTAGATACCATCGCACCATGAGGCCTTGCTGAAACATGGTCGGAGCATTACATTGCTAGTAAGAACTTTGTCCTGTACCTGCTTTGTTACAGTTCAGACATTAACTAACGGTTGTGGCATGCTTCTTGTGAGGAAGTTCTTAGTAGTTTGAATTTTCCGAAGTGGGAGGTGCTGTGCTATGTTTCCTATGGCTATGCTAAAGGGCATACAGCTATTGTGTATTTAGCATACCTTAGCCTTATGGTATGTCTGTTACATGGTGTTTCCAGTGATTGGGGGCAAGTAACTGATGAAGTCGGAATTTGTCACTTAGACATACAATTTATCGTTATTTAGCCTATCTTAGCCTTATGGCATGTCTATTTAATGTGTTTTAGTTCAGAGTATTGGAGTCAAGTAACTGAGGAGTCTGCATTTTGTGCCTTGGACACATGCTTTTGCTGAAGAAACCCCTTTTACCAACACAATCTCTTTGGGCAAAGTTTATTATGCAGGGACATTCTTGCAACAGGTTGTATGGTTGTTCATCCATTGTTCGTCGCGTAGTTTCTTTGTGGGAAAACGTACACCTGTTTCATTTAAGTGACAAGTTTCTAAGAAGGCGGCTAAGAACACCTCTAAACACATTGAATATCTGTCTCTTTATGTGGGAGCGAACCATCTTGGCTTACGGGTCTACTGATCCTATAGCTCTGAGTAACTTGCTCGAATGATCGCTCCGGCTCTGGGCCGTCTGATCTTTGGGATGCAGAATAGGGGATCGCTTGCCAACCGTTAGTTAGGACCAGTGAAAACCCACGCGAGTACTTCAGAAACCTTTTTGTTTGACAAGAACATTTTGTTTCAGAAATCCTTGTATGTTCTTCACTTAAATTACTCTTTTGAGTGGATCTTCAGTTTAATTATTTATATGTCCCACTAGCTACTGTTAATTTGAGACAAGTAGTTCCTATTGATTGATGCCAGTTTTAACTGCAGATCTGCTAAAGGAGAGCAACATGGCAACACTTAAAGATGTGGCAACGCGGAAGCCTATTCTAGCGACAATCCGCCTCCTAGTTCCTGCTGGAGCAGCCCGCCCCGCACCGCCTGTCGGGCCAGCTCTGGGTTTCTACAGGCTCAATCTGATGGCCTTCTGTAAGGATTTCAACGCCAGGACACAGAAGTACAAGGCAGAGACTCCGATGCAAGTCACGCTGACCGCCTACAAGGACAGCACTTTTGAGTTTGTAGTCAAGTCGCCGTCGGTGTCATGGTTCCTCAAGAAAGCGGCGGGCGTCGAGACGGCAAGCAGCCGGCCAGGCCACAACTTGGTGACGTCCCTCTCGCTCCGCCATGTCTACGAGATCGCGAAGCTGAAGCAGTCAGACCCGTTCTGCAAGCACATGTCGCTCGAGGCCCTGTGCAAGTCCATCATCGGCACGGCCAAGTCCATGGGCATCGAAATCGTCAAGGATCTCTGACCGGGCCGCGAGCATAGTTTATATTGCTTTCATCTGCAGCTGCCTAGTTTCGTCTGACCTGGAAGAAAGTAGGGATCGGATTTCTTTGCCGGAGAAACCTTGCTGCTAGATCCGTCGAAATCGTGCCCCTGTTTATTTTGTGATCGATATGTAGTACTTTGTGACATTTCTTCAGTGCAACCACATGATGGCGGTTGTTGGGTAATAAGTTTGTTTCAGCCTGTGTGTTGTGTAACTCTGGGACAGAGGCTTGGCACCTGTCTAACTGGGAATTGCAACTTCAACGCCTTCCATGTGAAGATGTTTGCTTGGTAAGGAGACATTGTTGTCGTGGACTTGGTTTTTGGTGCAGGAAAATTGACCATGTGAAGTAGTAGTACTCTTCTCCACCTACTGACAGGACATGCAATGTTTTGTGAATTTGCAGTCCAGTTAGTTCCATTGTTATTGTTTGCACAAGCATTAGTTTTACATGAAGATATCTTGGGTCACATTTGAATAGGATTTTCCTGTTTCTCCTCTACTCTCTCCGTTCTTGAAAGAGTGTACTTCCAACTTTGTTAGAAAGTCAATTTTTTATTTATGTTTGACCGTATTTATATAATAATAGACCGACATTTGTACCATCAAATTAGTAGCATTAGATTCATGATAAAATATATTTTTGTTATATACCTATTTGGTTTCACAAGCATTGACATACATATTTTTGCACAAACTAGTTCAAACTTTGAGATAGTTTGACCCTCCAACAAAGTTGAAATTACACGTTTTCAAGGACTGAGGGAGTACATGGCAAGGTGAAATTGCCAATTTGCTCTGTTTGATCACTCGTTTGAACCTGCACTTGAATCGGATCCTAGTGGTGTGAGACCGATTGTTTGAAGGAATGCAACGCAGTAAACCAACAAGTGACAAATGCAACACCCCGAAAGGATCGGCGAAATCTACTTGTTCACTACAGGAGGCAGTACAATTATTGGGAATCCACTACAGGTAGTCTGCTACTGAAGGTCTGAAGCAACTAGACGAGCTCCGATCAACGTCTCCGTTCAGCTCGTGGCGGAGGCCATGGAGGGGTGAGTGGCCGGGAACCCGGTGTAGCTCATGGTCATGGCATCGTCGTCCTCGGGCCCGGCGCCGTCGTCGGTGTCCCACAGGAAGGCGGCCTGCGCGGCGAGGACGTGGCTGTTGTGCGGGTCGGCCCTGGCCGCCCGGTGGAAGTAGCTGGAGGCGCGCTCCTCGTCGCCGTGCACCTCCCACACCAGCCTGGCGTACTCGGACAGCAGCTCGCCGTCGTTGGGGTCCGCCAGGATCGCGCGGGAGTAGTACTCCTCCGCCCTCCGCCGATCCCCTTTCACCTGCAACATTTCCATCATCGCGTCGGCCGGCGCCATTATTAGAACATTCATCTCCAGATCTGAGTTCTGAACTGCAGTCGCCGGCCGCGGCAATGGCGGCGCTGGAGCGGCGAGGGTGGTAGTACCTGGTAGAGGAACTGCGCGTAGTTCCTGAGGAAGAGGCCGTTGCAGGGGTCCTCGTCGATGAGCCTCTTGTAGTGCATCTCGATGCCGGAGCGGTCCCCTCCCCCGCCGCCGGAGGCCACCAGGTAGCCGCCCCCGGCGCCGCCGTCGATGCCGCCCCCGCAGTCGGCGCTCAGCAGGCCCGACCCCAGCCGGTCGATCCCGAGGCCCCTGGCCAGGAACAGCGGGTGCTCCTGCGCGTACGTGCTGCCGAAGCCGAACGCCCCAAAGCTCGTCTCTTGGTCATCGTCGTCGTCCTCCTCCTCCTCGTCCCTGGCCCCGTCGCGCGCCGTGAAGGACTGGATCGTTTCGAGCGCCGGCCTGGGCCGCGGCGGCAGGTGGTGGTGGTGGTGGTCGTCCGCGCGGCCGCCCAGCGCGGCGAGGTTGCCGTCCGAGCACGCGCGGCGAAGCCCACCCCCGCCGCGAGAGCGCTCGTGGTCCGAGCCCGAGCCGCCGGCGGCGGAGAGGCTGCAGGAGATGGCCGGCGGGTGGTAGGCGACCGTGGGCGAGGACTCGGCGAAGTGGACGGCCGGCGAGTGGCCGCCGGCGCCGGAGGTGGCGTGCAGCGCGCCGAGCACCGGCGTGGACGCGCTCCTGACCAGCATGGCTACTCTCTGCCGCTGGCGCCGGCACGAGCAGCTGGGTTCAGACGGCACACCGGTGTGGTGTGGTGTGGTGTGAATTCAGCTCAGGGTCCTGCAGCCGCTGGCGAGCGCTGGTTGTTGGAGGTTGTTGTAGCGCGGGGCCTCGGGTTTATGGGCGCGCGCGAGATTTCAGGTAGGTGGTGGAGAGGAGAGGAACAGCGGGTTGGGTTTGGCCTCCTCTGCTCTGCTCCGCCCGCCATGCGCCATGTGAAGCACGGCCGGGCGTGGGGTGTGGTGGGGGGGGGGGGGGGGGGGGGGGCGGCGCGGGAACGGACGGTGCGGGTGGCCTCTGGCTCGACGGCCACACCCTCACGTCCCGTCTACCGTCTACGGTCTACGGTATGGCCTGGCCGCTCCCTTTCCGGGCCGTGTTGTTTTGCGCTTTTGCTGGCGGCCGTCCGTGTCGCCCGCCCGGACTCGGACCCGGCAGCTAGCTCCTACTAGCTGGAGACTGGAGAGTGACCCGGCTGAGTGAGACTCACGTAGCCGTCGTCACGTCTCGCGTGGTGTGTGGCTCTGTGCTGGTTAGGGGAGAATCATTCGAGCTATCGTGTGCGTCGGGGAGTGTAGTGTGGTCTCGGGAGCACCTAACGTGTCCCTGGTGCAACGCGTGTCAAGGTGGTTCCGGATGGGAGGTACACAAGTGAGGGTGCGTGGCCCCTCTTAGGCCTAATTTGGTTGGAAGGGTGATTGCATCCCAGGGCAAGCTCCTCCCATCCGTCCTCTATTTAAACGAGGCCACGCGTCAGACAATAATCGCACCACTAGATTCGCTTCTCATCTCATCCTTTCATCATTTTCTCCACCCTTTCGATGGCTCAAGACGAGCAGGAAGAGCAGTGCTATGGCATAAAAGCCAGCTGGGGTTCATCGCGTGGCCCAATGGAGGAAGTTGCCGCCCCAAGCTGGCGCATGGTTCAGCACTCCGTCGCTCCAAACCAGCTCGTGGAGGAGCAGCGAGTTGCTCCAGTACGACACGATGGCAAAGGCATCGTCGCAGCCGTTGACGACATCACGTCGTACTACGCATCCCATGCCTACGGTACTGCCTCCCGTGCCTGCGACCGCACATCTGCCGTCAACGCGCGCGTAACCGTGCCTTGCCCGCAAAGAAAGATGTCGGCTGCACGGAGATCGACGAGTCGGTGGATGTCGCGTCCGGCTTGGCAACATCGAGGGAAAGAAGAATACGTCAGGCCGCCGCCGCTTGGGTTCCAAATGGCCATCGCCGGCACGTCGTCGGCTTGTACAACCGGTGACTTGTCCGGTTTCTTCTTGATCTCAGACCATTGTTGGACCAGCCTCGGCTCCACGGAAGCGAAGCCCACTTCCACTCTGGTTGAAGCACCCTCTTTGTCACTTCGATGAGCAGCCCAACCGGACATAGTGAAGATACGGGGGAAGAATATACATTCGGGGCTCCCGACAGTACATGAGCGGGCTGCTGGACATGAGGAAGACAAAGTGATCCTCCGCGGCCGGCCACAGACTAGTGTAGTGTATCCATGTCGTGGGAGTGGAGCTCCGCGCGCCCGTACGTGCTCACAGTTTTATCTTTTTAGTTAAAATATGTCCAAAATGTAACCATTTTCGTCCGTTTTGTATGAAATATGTCATGTTTATATGAAATCCTTCCATGTTTGCTTAAATTTCATCCGGTTGTTGAAAAAGTGTTTGCAATGTATGCGACTATGGTTGGATGGCGGGCTCGCGTATCTGTGTCCGCGGACTGGGCCCCCTGTCCACGGGCGGATGTGAGAGAAAATTTGTGGGTCATTGTTGGAGATGTCTTATGTTGGGTTTTGAAAACCCTCCCTTTTCCTAATTTTTAGTCTCCTTTGGCCCGTGGGATTCTATAAAAACACATGGGAAAAAGTTTAGGGTTTGAATAAGAATGCATGTGTAAAATGAGGGATTGGCGAACAGGTGAACTTTAGAGCATATAAAGCCATACATATGTCCAAGTGACCGGTCATATCTTAAATTTTGGACCCCGTTAATAAGCGAACGTTCAGAGAGGGGAGGAATCAGATCGAATGTTTTGTTCAATCCAGGAGAGAGGACCAAATGGACGATTTCGTTACGACCTCCCCCCCTCCCGCGACCGACCTCTCCCGCTCGACTTCATCGGGCCAGCCCAACGGCTCGAACGGACCAGCCCAAAATGACCATGAATTAAGAATAAAAAATAAAGAATTGCAATTTCTGCTGGCCCAAAAACTGCTACCGCCTCTCCCAAAAAATAGAGAGAAACAAAAAAGGCCTCAAAATGCACTGGACCAAGAATACTATCCTTGAAAATAATCTATAAAATCCATAGTACGCGACAAAAAGTTGCCATGCTCTAATGAACAAAGCTACCATATATTTAGAACCTATATTTATGGAAAAAGTTATATTACAAAAAAATCGTGAGTTGCCATGATGTTCAAACACACTTCGTGACATATGAGTGTGCAAAAATTTGCCTTCATATTATGAAAAAAACACATAAAATGACATATAGGATAGTACAAAAAGATTTCTGAGAAACGCCATATCAATAGATCAAAATTACTTAAACTTTGCCATCTTTCAAGTACACAAATTACTTGCATGCAACCAACCAAAAGTAAAAAATAGGGACAAAAATGCCATGACACAATTAAAAACAATCATGGCATACTCGATGAATTTGTCATAGAATATAATAAATTTGTCATGGCAAAAACACAAAAACAACATGCACGGGGAAAGTTTCCATGATATTAAATGAGAAAACAGGTAGATTTAAAAGTTTTTGCCTTTGGCCATGCCAATCTTTGATGGAAATATATCATGGGAAACTTAGCTAATAAGGGTTCACACTTGTACAATTTGTTTGTCGTGTTATGAAGTACGAATTTGCCATGGTTCAAACAATAAAAATGCCATGGTAATAGAAATAAATTTGCCATGGGCCATAATATAATTTTGCCAACATCATATTCCAATTAAAAATGGCATGCTTTGTATGAGAAACTGCCGCGTGTGTAAATTAACACAAAACTATGAAAAAAATTGACATGACAAAAATGTATATGTAAATTTGCCATGGGGTTTTAATAAAAAATTGCTATGGTGTGAAATTAAAAGTTGCCATAGGGGTCCAATTGAAATTGCCATGGTAAAAGACACATCTATAAAATTACTTATTTAGGTTGCCATGGCAAGTTTGCCATGTTTTTGAACATCAAGATGTCATGTTTTTTAACATCTTAAAATGCCATGGCAAGTTTGACATGTTTTCTAGCATCTTAAGATGTCATGTTTTTGAACATCTTAAGTTGCCATGGCATGTTTGCTTTGCCATGTTTTTGAATAACTTAACTAAAGAAGTTTGCCACGTTTTTGAACATATTAAGTTTTTCATGGCAAGTTTGCCATGTATTTTAAAATCTTAAGTTGCAAATGTTTTTGAACATCTTAAGTTGCCATGGCAAGTTTGCCATGTTTTTGAACATCTTATTTAAAGAAGTTTGCATTGTTTTTTGACAACTTAATTAAAGAAGTTTGCCATGTTTTTGAATAACTTAATTAGAAAAGTTTGCCATGTTTTTGAACATATTAAGTTTTCCATGGCAAGTTTGCCATATTTTTTAACATCTTAAGATGTCATGTTTTTGAGCATCTTAAGTTGCCATGGCAAGTTTGCCATGTTTTTGAACATCTTAATTAAAGAAAGTTTGTCATGTTTTTGAATAAATTAATTAAAGAAGTTTGCCATATTTTTGAACATATTAAGTTTTCCAAGGCAAGTTTGCCATGTTTTTGAAAATCTTAAGTTGCAAATGTTTTTGAACATCTTAAGTTGCCATGGCAAGTTTGCCATGTTTTTGAACATCTTAAGATGTCATGTGTTTGAACATCTTAAGTTGCCATGGCAAGTTTGCCATGGCAAGTTTGCCATGTTTTTGAACATCTTAAGTAAAGAAGTTTGCCATGTTTTTGAACATCTTAATTAAAGAAGTTTTCCATGTTTTTGAACAACTTAATTAAAGTGCTAATTTGCCATGGTATACGTACTTAGCATTGCCATGCTACTGAAAATGGTTACAAAGGTAAACTTGCCATGATCACCCATTCATTTATGTGTTGATGTTTTCCTCTACTCTAAAAATTACCATGGTCATAGAATCAAATCAATAGCATAATTGTGTCAACACTCCTAAAAAGGAAATAAAAAGAAAAAATAAAGATAACTATTGGGTTGCCTCCCAACAAGCGCTATTGGTTTACGCCCCTAGTTAGGCATAAGGCATTGTTTCAAGTGTTGTCATCCTTCATTCCCAAATCCCTTTTTATTTCTTCGTCCATAACCTTTCTCATTCATTCTCTACCTTCATGTTCTAATTTCCTATACAGGAGAAGTTAAATAAATAAAAGGACTTTGTTCAGTAATTTTAACATTCATAACTTCAAATTCCGAATCATCACCATAAAGATCCTCATATAAGACAGGTATATCATCATCAATCGGATCCCTAGCCATGCTTTCAAACCACTCTTCATTAAATCCCTCATCAATACCTTTAGTAATCCATTCAAATTTATAACAAGTATTGAGGTACAAGGTTTTAATTAGTTGGGCATAGGGAATTCTCTTTCTAATATTCTCATCATAAGCAAAATAATCATTAGATTCCAACCTACGTATGGTTTCTTTATCATTAAGGATCTCTTCTACCGAAGGGTGCTTAGAATATATCTTATAAAATGCAAAGATGTCCCTAGCTTCTCGAATTATGTAGTCAAATTCATGCATAATAATAATGGTACTTGGCTTTTGTGCGACTAAGTCAATCTCTTTATCTTCCAGGAAGAATGCTAATTCACTCTTTTTCTTCCTTGAGCTCCCAAATCACCACCGCTGATGGAGCAACTGGCTTAAAACACCATACATACTCAAATGTTTGCGATGGATAAAAATCACTCATCACCAAATCATTGGCTTGGCTTCTTCAGATGAAGCATCATGGGATAACTTGGTTCAACTCCTGGGAATATCAACAACGGACTCCTGTCCATAGCTAATTCTTTGGTGATACTCCAATCCTTTAGGTCTCTCTTAACGGACTCCTCCCATGTCAAATTCGGTCTACCCCGGCCTCTCTTGACATTCTCCGCACGCTTTAGCCGTCCGCTATGCACTGGAGCTTCTTGGGGCCTGCGGTGAATATGCCCAAACCATCTCAGACGATGTTGGACAAGCTTCTCTTCAATTGGTGCTACCCCAACTCTATCTCGTATATCATCATTCATTCCAGACTATATCCTTCCTCGTGTGGCCACACATCCATCTCAACATACGTATCTCCGTCACACCTAACTATTGAACATGTAGCCTTTTAGTTGGCCAACACTCAGCGCCATACAACATTGCGGGTCGAACAGTCGTCCTGTAGAACTTGCCTTTTAGCTTTTGTGGCACTCTCTTGTCACAGAGAAAAGCTTGGCGCCACTTCATCCATCCAGCTTTAATTCGATGGTTCACATCTTCATCAATACCACCTTTCTCCTGCAACATTGACCCCAAATATCGAAAGGTGTCCTTCTGAGGTACCACTTGCCCATCAAGGCTAACCTCCTCCTCCTCAGTACTGAAACCCCATATCATGTACTCGGTTTTAGTTCTATACTAAGCCTAGACCCTTTCAATTCTAAGGTTTGTCTCCATAACTCTAACTTCCTATTTAGCCCCGTCTGACTATCGTCAACTAGCACCACATCATCCACAAAGAGCATACACAAATGAGATATCTCCCTGCATGTCCCTTGTGACCTCATCCATCACCAAGGGAAAAAGATAAGGGCTCAAAGTTGACCCCTAATGTAGTCCTATCTTAATCGGGAAGTAATCAGTGTCGACATCACTTGTTCAAACACTTGTCACAACATTATCGTACATGTCCTTGATGAGGGTAATGTACTTTGCTGGGACTTTGTGTTTCTCCAAGGCCCACCACATGACATTCCTCGGTATCTTATCATAGGCTTTCTCCAAGTCAATGAACACCATATGCAAGTCCTTCTTTTGCTCCCTTTATCTCTCCATAAGTTGTCGTACCAAGAAAATGGCTTCCATGGTCGACCTCCCAGGCATGAAACCAAACTGATTTTTGGTCACGCTTGTCATTCTTCTTAAGCGGTGCTCAATGACTCTCTCCCATAGCTTCATTGTATGGCTCATCAGCTTAATTCCATGGTAATTAGTACAACTCTGAACATCCCCTTGTTCTTGAAGATTGGTACTAATATACCCTGTCTCCATTCTTCTGGCATCTTGTTAGGTTGAAAAGCTTGGTTAGCCATACTATAGCTATGTCCCCGAGGCCTTTCTATACCTCAATGGGGATACAATCAGGGCCCATCGCCTTGCCTCCTTTCATCCTTTTTAAAGCCTCCTTGACCTCAGACTCCTGGATTCTCCGCACTAAACGCATGCTGGTCTCATCAAAGGAGTTGTCCAGTTCAATGGTAGAACTCTCATTCTCCCCATTGAACAACTTGTCGAAGTACTCCCACCATCTATGCTTAATCTCCTTGTCCTTCACCAAGAGTTGGCCTGCTCCGTCCTTGATGCATTTGACTTGACCAGTATACCTCGTCTTTCTCTCTCGGATCTTGGCCATCTTATAGATGTCCCTTTCGCCTTCCTTCGTGCCTAACCGTTGATATAGGTCCTCATATGCCCAATTCCCTTGCTTCACTAACAGCTCGCTTTGCGGCCTTCTTCGCCATCTTATACTTTTCTATGTTGTCTGCACTCCTATCCAGGATATCGATAAGTAGCAATACAATGATCAATCAGGTTTAATAGGGGTGTTGCTGCATTAGATTCATCAATTTTGAATATGCAACCCAGCATGTGTACATATTCCCCTAATGAAAGATAAACTGGAGAGAAAACTCTTAATACACTTTGCCATAATATATAAGAATCAATGTAGCACTAAGATTAATATAAAACAGTAGCATTTTAGAAGGAAATAAAACTACACGCAAGTATTCTTTCTTCTTGGTGAATATATAACGTAATGCATCTTATTTTCTAATTCATGAACTTTATGTTCGACTTGAATGATATATATACTATTAGATATATATTGTTTTATTCCTATATCCATCGTGAATGTCCATAATCTGATCAAAAGACATTACCCTACCATAGTTGCTTTTATGAGACATTACCTCAAACACATGGTGCGCAGCTTTAAAAGGTAACAAAACGCTGATGTTAAACTCATGTTCTACTCTTAAAACATGATTCCACGAGGGATCAAACAGAAGACAAACAACACGCCGGCTAGCCACACGCACTCGTAGCACTCCAGCAGCCAACATGCACGCACAACCTGCCGGCAGCCGCACACCAGGCACGCCAGTCGGCTGGGCATCCTCTCGCAGCAACACACAAGCACATCAGGCGGACGACATCACACACACATGCACAACACGCAGCCAACATGATGCACCCACAACACGCCGGCCGGCCGGCTGTCTCGCCTAAAACAACGCAGCCCGGCCGCGCAGCCATGCACGAGCTAGTCCGCTCCACCCACGTACATCCTAGCTGGCCTCGTCACGGCGCGCCCTAGTTGTCGTTGATGCATGCACTGGCTGCCACCACGGTGTGAGCCTTAGTCTGTTGCACGCCTCCTCTGGCCAGTTGCTGCGAGCACTATCTGCTGCGCTCGACTTATGTCGCGGTCGATGCCCACCTCCCTCGTTCCTTTCATTGTAATGAGAAAGGGACGGAGAAGGTGCAAAGAGAGAGAGAGAGAGAGAGAGAGAGAGAGAGAGAGAGAGAGAGAGAGAGAGAGAGAGAGAGAGAGAGAGAGAGAGAGAGAGAGAGAGAGAGAGAGATTCCTTGCCGCATCGGGGACCCAGCCTGCTTCGGCGCACTCAACCTCGCCATCTCCTTGCCGCATCGGCGAGGAGTCCTCCGTGCTCGACCTCGCCGGTGCATCGTTCAATTTTCTGTTACATGTGTGTAGATCTAAATTTTAATCTCAGCCGTCAATCTTTATGATTAACATGAAACTAACGGATATTAAGAGGTGATTGATGAAGAACTATGAAAGCATCCTCGCTTTATTATTAGGTAAATATATAAAGAGGTAAAGAAAAGATACAAATTGATAGTAAGAGTTGGCGTGAAGGAAAAAAGTCGCCAAATCTATCATTCTTAAGAAGTTGTTCCCCATTTCTCCGTATTCTCTCATCATGCGTCTCATCCACATCATCAAGTAGGTCCCGTGTGTAAAACAACCACATCATCGGTATTTAGTACATTACGTTCAACTTTTTGTTTCATCTCCCCGTTAAATTTCCTTCATTGCCTGGCTAAACAAGTGGACTGCAAGTGCCAACGTATGACCTTCCTGTATATGCTCTCGGCCCATCTAATTAGTTTTCCGCACGTTCCTATTCATCTTCTTTCTTCGTCTAAAGAAACTATTCATCTACTCCTCCGCCGGTGGTTGGGCATGCGGTTGTGCAGCCTAACGACCCGAGTTCAATTCCTAGAATTGACAGGTGATGCACAGGGGTTTTCCCTCATTTATTGAGGATCAAGTTTGGTGTGTGGTCGAACCACTCATCAAAAAATATCTTGATACTCATTTAAAAAAATCTGAGGACCATGTTTATCTTGGTACTCATACTAAAATGGCCGTATGCATCCCTAGTTGGTGCAGAGGCCGCGGAAATGAAATTCTCCCTCATTTTAAAGATGCGCATTGCTCTCCTCCAAGGAGTGGCTTATTTCACGCGTGCCGAGAAATATGTCCCCGAAGGGCGACGCCGCAGGCGGCTCCGCAGGCTCCGCGGTCGTCCCCTCGGGCGAAGCGGCGGGCGGCGGCCGGGATCCTCCGGCGCTGCCAATCCTGCCGGAGCCTCCACCGCGGCCCATTTCCTCTCCACCGCTCCTCCGCCGTGCGGATCCTCCGCCGCCGTCGCCTCAGCGACTTGCGCCGGATCCGATCCGAAATGCGAGGACGCCGGTTTCGGAGACGGCGCCCGATCTTTCCCATGTCTCGTCTCGTCTAGCCCGGATCCCTCGACGGCAGATCGGGATCGGGTTTTTTTGAATCATACTAAATGGTATGTGCGTTTTCAGGACGATAGAAAGGCGGGGACCTGGATCAATGGCCTGATCTACTCGCACCCGTCCCGTTGGATGATGATCCGCGATGAAGAAGGAGATATTTTAGCCGGACGACATCTCAACGTTGACGAAGAGATTGCTGTTGGTAAGAGGTTTATTATTGATTTTTTCCATATCGAAATTCTTGAGTGTGTGCAGGAACCCAGAGCATGCGATGAACAAATTGAGACTGTGGATCTCACAAGTGACGCCGAGGAGCCCAAGCCTGCGCGGCGGGTTGGGGGCGCTTTTGGATACTAGCCGATGATGAAGAAGATGATGTTGAGGATCTGCCGGAGGCGCCGGTGCAGTCACCATCTCCACCTGTTGTGGCCACATCTAATTCGGAGTCTAGACCTAAGGTGAGTAATAAGAACTCGAGTTCGTTGGATACGTCGGTTTCTTCGCAGAAGTCGAAGGTGAAACCATGGAAGGGACCGTTGCCAAAGGATGGGCCGTCGGCCATCACTTTGTCAGATTTTTTCATCCCGACTGTTGGACGAGAGTGACTCGGCACAAGAAAAAGGGTGGTTCGAGGGTGTCACAGAGTTCGCCGGCGGTGGCCGTGCCGTGTGACATCCGAACGGCCAGAGTGGAGCGTTTGAACGAGTTGTTGGGCTCGGTTAGGCTGCTTGGCAGTACCTTGCTGTTGGCTTGGTCAGTACTGGGCTTGAGGCCCAGGGGGCTAGCCAGGCACACGACGCAAGGGAGGCTAGCGTGCATGGGGGGCCTTGGGTTGATCGCCCCCGCATGCACGTACCCCCCTCTCCCTTCGCTTATCCCTGCTAGGGTTCGACGCTGTGGACGTGTGGGATTCCCATCTGCCTCCTTGTGTCGTTCCTCGCGCGAGTCAGCCGGAGTCAACCGGCGCCTGCCCCTTGTCTCCCAACGCCCGGCCATGCCGCCCAAGCCGCCGCCGCCGCGGATGCCTCCCGTGGCGAGAAGCCAGTCCGGGGTCGCGGGCGGTTCGGCCTCTTCGGCGGCGGCCGCTGCTGCGCCGGGTTCTGCTTCTGCGCGTGCGGCACCTACGCCCCGGGCGGTTCCGCCGCCGCATCGTGCTGCTCCTCCGCCGCCTCGGGCGGCGCCTCCACCGCCTGCTCGGGCCCTGCCCCCGCCGCCACAGCCTAGGGCTGACCCGCCTCCTCCGCCTAGGGCTGAGCCGAGGCCGTACCCGAGGCAAATGGCGGTCGGCCGCGGTGGCCCTGGCCAAGGTCCGCTCGGCCATGGGGGTGGGGCGTCACCGGGAGATGACCGGAATCCCCCGCGTGGCCAGTGGGGCGATGACGGTTACGACGCCTACGGTGCTGGTTTGCATCGGGGATCTTCGTCCTCCGGCGGGGGCCGTGGCTATGCTTGGACGGACGACGGCAATGCCAACCGGGGCTTTCAGGGTCCGCCCGGTAACTTCGTGGAGGGGGCGGTTGCCCCTAATAACCGCCCCTTCCGAGGCCGATTCCGCGGAGGTCGGGGTGGGCACAGACGTAACTACCCGCCTAGGAATTCGAAGGCTATGGTTGAGACTGAGGTGGTGGCCGACGAAGGTTCGGTTCTACCGCAGGTGGCAGTGGAAACGGTTCAGGCCCTGGCTGAAGTCACATTGCCGGAAACCATGCAGACTGGTGATTCTGCTTCTGAGCATGGTACGGACAGATCAGAGGCTGACAAGTTGTCCAAGTGGGCGGCTAAGAAGAAGAAGCTTACTTGTTTTCGATGTGGTGACATGGGACACTTTATGGCGGAGTGCACTGCAGAATTATGTGACCTGTGCCGGAAACCGAAGCATGCTGCTGCTGAGTGCCCTCTTATGCTTGGGCCTAAGTCGACTGTTCAGATATACGGGGTCTGCTGCTCCGAGTTGATGTTCCTCGAGTCTCCCAGTGTGGCTCCTCTGGCACCAGCGGTAGAGACTTCTTTTCCACGGGTGGTGAAAATAGTTCACGGACCGTTGACCGAGGAGCAAATCATTCAGCAGCTGCGGGAACTCGCTCCGGGTAACTTTCAGTGGTCGTTACTCAAGCTTAATGATACGTCTTACAAAGTTGATTTTCCGACTAAAGAGGATCAGGTGCGAATCCTCAAGTTTGGTATGAGAAGGGTCACAGGCACTAGTTTTGTGTTGCAGTTTGATGAGTGGAAGAAGAAGGAGCCACAGGGCATGCCTTTGAGGCAGATTTGGGTTCGTTTCTCTGGGGCGCCATCTGATCCCTTGGATAGCTTCTTGGTGACGTGGAGTTTGGGGTCTTTGATCGGCAAGACTGAACAGGTGGATATGCCATTCACTAGGGCCAGCGGAGTGACGCGTTTACTCGTCAGTGTGGCTAATATTGAGTTCTTGCCGAATGTGGTGCCTTGGACGTACGATGGTGTTATGTATCAGCTGGACGTTCTGTATGAGGATCCTAATTTGTTCGATGAGTTTGAGGATGACAACGCTATGGACACGACCGAGGGAGGAGGTGCCCCGGGAAACCAGGATGATTCGGCTATGGGTGATGATAACGGGGCCAAGGGTCCGGTAGGTCCGTCTGAGTCTACTGATATTGCGCCTGCTAGTTCTTCTGGGGTGGCTCCGACGTCCACGTTGCAGATTGGGTCCTTGGGACCTTTCTCTGCTCCGCCTCGCCTTCGGGGTGTCTCTCCGGGTTCCGTGGATCCCCTGGCTCCTCTTTGTGCGCCGGCGGCTGAGGTGGGAGATCCCGAGGGGCAGGCGGCCCTTCCCACATCTCCTACTTCGCTCTTGCCTTCTGTGGATGGTGCAGCGCTTGCGGTCGTGGCTACAGGGGACGGGCAGGAGGCCCGGTCTCCTGTGATGCCGTCGCCGCCGACGCCCCCCGAGGACTCGGCGCTCTTCTCCACATCGCCGCGCGTGGGAGGAGGGGTGGCCGTGCAGGTGGCCGCCAACCCTCTTTGCCCCGCTGCGGTGGTCGGGTCAGCTGGTGTGCCCATCTCCCCGGCTCCCTCTCCGGAGCGCCGTGCGCGGGTCTCCCCCGCTCCTGCTGCCGGTGGATCGCCCGTGGACAGGACGCGGGTGTCGTCGCCGTGTTGTTCTCCTGCCCCGGTGGCTAAGGCCCGGGGTGCCGCTACTGGGGGATGGGCAGGAGGCCTTTCCCCTAGCAGAGCTTCACGCGAGGAGGTCATCGCCTTTGGCGGTATCCCGGACCCTGTTTCCCAGGGGAGGCGGGTTAGCGGGAGGCTGCAGGAGCAGCCGGACGTTGATGATATGCAGCTGAGGTCTGCCTTGAGAGCTGCCAAGCTGCACGACGTCGAAACCTCCACTGGTATGTCGGTAAATCAGTCCAATTCCATTTTGCATTTTACTGATGCAGAAATTATTCATAATGCAAATCAAATAGGAGTTTCACTTGGTAACAATGAGTTAGAGGTCTCTAGGTCGGTTAATGACTTTCTTGATTTGGAAGCTGATCGTGCGGTAGATATGATCCGTCACATTGCTGCTGTTAAACCTATGAACGACTCGGAGATAGATGCGCTGGGGGTTAGGGTTCTTGATGGCCTGTGTGCCGATCTTGATCCTGCACTACCCGAGACGGAGGAAGATACTCCTGAGGTGCCTCTCTATGTAGATGAGCCCGAGGCGATAGAAGCAGAGATTACCTGTGCTGACCAGGTTGATGGTCACCCTAAGCCAAAGCGGACGTGGAAACGGAAGGTTTATCCAGTCTCGGCTGCACGTAGGAGTGCTAGGATCCGCACTGCAAAAAAAATTTCATGATGAGTTATGAGAGGCATTTTCTGGAATAGCAGAGGTCTTAGAGACTTGGCTAAAAGAAGATTTCTAGCGGAGGCTTCTCTTGAACATCGTTTAGATTTTATTGCTTTGTCGGAGACTGGAAGAAGCAACTTCACTTCTCAATTTCTTGCCACTTTGTCCGGGGGGGGGGGGTAGAGTTTGATTGGCATTTCCTCCCCCCTTGAGGAAGATCCGGTGGGGTTTTACTTGGAGTTAAGTGTGAAATGTTGGAAGTCCGGAGTGTAGTTTTGGGGGATTTTGCCGTCAAGTTCCGAGTTCGAACTAAGGCAGATGGGTTTGATTGGGCTTTGGTGGCGGTGTACGGAGCTGCGCAACCAGAGCTCAAGCCAGACTTTTTGGCGGATCTGGTTCGTATTTGTGGTAACGAACAGCTACCCCTCTTAGTGGGAGGGGATTTCAACATCATTCATAGGAAGGAGGAGAAGAATAATGACAATTTTGACGGTCGATGGTCGTTTATGTTCAACACTATTATCGAAAGTTTGGATCTCAGAGAGATAGAGCTTTCGGGTAGGAAATTCACTTGGGCTAATTCATTACCGGTCCCGACGTTTGAGAAACTTGACCGTGTCTTAGCAAGTGTCGAGTGGGAACAGAAGTTTCCTCTGGTAACCATGCAGGCATTGACAAGGGGTGTCTCTGAT
Organism: Aegilops umbellulata; assembly: GCA_032464435.1. Classification (NCBI taxonomy): domain Eukaryota; kingdom Viridiplantae; phylum Streptophyta; class Magnoliopsida; order Poales; family Poaceae; genus Aegilops; species Aegilops umbellulata. Next base: position 595,560,521 of record CP136058.1, on the reverse strand, counting down.
CATACACCGTTACTAGTTGATTCAGGGGTTCAAACGTTTGTGGGAAACAAGAACATTTTCTCGTTTGAACTTGCCTGGTTTGAAAGAGAAGGTTTCATTGAGTTGTTAGCTCGGGAGTGGGCTAAAGACTCAGGAGGAAGAACGCCTATCGAGCGATGGCAATGTAAGGTTCGTCATCTCCGAAGGTTCCTTCGAGGATGGGCTAAGCACACGCATGGTATTTATAAGGTGGAGAAGGAGAGACTTCTTCTACTTATTCAAAACCTTGAAGTTAAAGCTGAAACTTCTATCTTGGATTCCAGTGAGTTGGAAACAAAGATAGAGGCGAAGATGCGTCTTAAACAGCTTCTTCGCGAGGAGGAATTGAAGTGGGCGTTGCGAGCTAAGGTTCGCAAGATAGTACAAGGAGAGGACAATACTCAATTCTTTCATATGATTGCTAATGGGAAGCATCGTAAAAAGAGAATTTTTCAGTTAGAACAAGATGAAGGGACGATAGTTGGTCAAGACAATCTGAAAGTCTATATTACCAATTATTGTAAGCAGTTGTTTGGTCCCCCGGAAGAGAATTTTGTGTCCTTAGATGAGTCTAGGGTTGAGGATGTTCCTCAACTTGAGACTGCCGAGAATGAGCTCCTGACTGCTCCTTTCTCTGAGAAAGAGGTGTTTGAAGCCATTGCACAGATGGAGAATAATAAGGCTCCAGGACCAGATGGGTTTCCGGCAGAGTTCTACAAAAAGTGCTGGCATTTTATTAAGGGTGATTTGATGCCCATGTTCCACGAGTTTTTTGAGGGACGGCTTCAGTTGTTTAAGCTGAATTTTGGAACGATAACTCTTCTTCCTAAGAAGACAGACGTGGTTCACATTGAGCACTTCAGACCCATATGTCTGCTTAATGTGAGTTTCAAAATCTTCACCAAGGTCGGGACGAACAGACTTACGCAGATTGCGCACTCTGTGGTTCATTCATCCCAGACTGCTTTCATGCCTGATCGAAACATCCTTGAAGGGGTTGTTGTCTTGCATGAAACGCTCCATGAACTCCACTCAAAAAAACTTGATGGCGTAGTTTTTAAAGTGCATTTTGAAAAAGCATATGATAAAGTTAAATGGCCTTTGCTTCAACAAGCTTTGCGTATGAAAGGTTTTGATCCGGCCTGGAGAAACCAGATTGATTCCTTTACGCAAAAAGGGAGTGTAGGGATTAAAGTGAATGACGACATATGTCACTATTTGCAAACACACAAGGGGCTAAGGCAAGGAGACCCGATGTCACTGATCCTGTTTAATATAGTGGAGGATATGCTCACTATCTTAATAGGTCGGGCCAAGGATGCAGGGCAGGTAGGTGGCCCCATTCTTCAGTATGCTGATGATACAATCATCTTTATGGAGCACGACTTGGCGAAAGCAAGAAACATGAAGCTGCTATTATGCTTATTTGAACAACTATCTGGCCTCAAAATTAACTTTCACAAGAGCGAATTGTTTTGCTTTGCAAGAGCAAAGGAGGACCAGGACACGTATAAACAATTGTTCGGATGTGAATTGGGTTCTTTACCGTTTACATACTTAGGTATACCCATTCATCATCGTAAGCTGACTAACAGTGAGTGGAAATGCATCGAGGATCGCTTTGAAAAGAAACTGAGCTGTTGGAAAGGAAAGCTCATGTCATACGGAGGACGATTGATTCTGATTAATTCGGTCCTTACCAGTATGCCTATGTTTCTCATATCCTTTTTCCAGGTTCCGGTGGGAGTCAGGAAAAGGTTAGATTTCTACCGATCTCGGTTCTTTTGGCAGAATGACGACCTCAAACGAAAGTATAGGCTTGCTAAGTGGGATATAATATGTAGGCCGAAGGACCAAGGGGGTCTAGGCATTGAAAATTTGGAAGTTAAAAACATATGTCTCCTTAGCAAATGGCTTTTTAAACTTTCGTCCGAGACGGAAGCTACTTGGGCTCAGATTTTGCGTAATAAGTATCTTTATGCTAAAACCCTGGCCCAGGTAAATGTGAGGCCGTCCGACTCACCTTTTTGGAAGGGTTTGATGAGAGTCAAACAAATTTTTTTCAACAAGTCAAAATTTATTGTCGGGAATGGAGCCACTACGAGATTTTGGGAGGATACGTGGCTTGGGGAGACTCCTCTTGCACTTCAATATCCTATTTTGTACAACATTGTGCGACGTAGAGAAGCCTACGTTGCATCTGTTCTACAATCCACTCCCCTCAATATTAGTTTTCGGAGGACGCTAGTTGGAAATCGTTGGGAGGCTTGGCTCCACCTTGTTAGACGTTTAATGGAGGTTCGGCTGAACCAGCAACCAGATCAATTGCGTTGGAAACTTACTAAGAACGGTGCGTTCTCGGTTAAGTCTATGTATCTGGATGTCATTAACTCCAGCGTTGTCCCTTCCTCGATTCATGTTTGGAAAGTAAAGGTTCCCTTACGTATCAAAGTATTTATGTGGTTTGTGCATAAATAAGTCATTTTGACTAAGGATAACGTGGCAAAACACAACTGCATGGGCTCATCTAGGTGTAGCTTTTGCGATAATAATGAAAACATCAAACACCTCTTCCTCGATTGTCCGTTGGCTAAGATTCTGTGGCGGTCGATTCATATTGCGTTTAATATTAATCAGCCCACCTCTATCAACATGTTATTTGGATCATGGCTTGATGGGGTTGATTCCGATACTGCAAGACACATTCGTGTTGGCGTTTGTGCTTTACTTTGGGCAGTATGGAACCGCAGAAATGATTTAGTATTTAACAGATGAACAAACATTCACTTTTTGCAGGTTATCTTCAGGGCCATGGCTTTCATCCGTATGTGGTCGCTACTCACTCCGACGGAGGCCAGGGAGCGTTTGGTTACTGCGTCTACCCGATGGGAGATGGTAGCGCGGGATATTTTCAACCGGTTTGGATGGTGGTCATGTAATAGGATAGGCATGTAGTGCTCCTATTGTGTTTGCCAGACGGTTGTGGCTTAGGATTTCAGCTCTTTCGAGCTTTTGCTTTTTTTCGCACTTTGACACTTGGAAACTTTGTTACTGGATTTTGTTTTTAATAATATGAGCCGTATGCATCTTTCTGATGCAGAGGCTGGGGTAAACCCCCTTTTTGAAAAAAAATATAAACACCACGCGGCCCTCTGTATGAGGGTAGAGACGCTTACACAAACTAACAGACACCCCTGGTGCATGGATCAATAGAAGCAACACTATGGCAAAATCCATTGCACCTCGATATATCAAGCTTCAAGAGTACTGTAGCACTCGTATTGCTATTTTTGACTGAGGATTAAAAGAGCTGGAGCGCAGCCGGTGTGCAAACAAACGTAGAAACCAGTGGCTAAACCTTGGTGATTCAGCTGGACATGAGTAGGTGAAGATAAAATTAGTGGCTGATCGATTCTAGCGGGTGAAAGATGCATGTGTCAACCGTGACTTTGAAGTTTGAACATGACATTTTTACATCCAACAATTTTTTTGACTTCTTCAGTGTGTCTTATACACATTGTTCAATAATACTGGGATAATAACATGTACAGTACAAAATACCACGGAAAGTATTGGAGTCGGGCTCGGTTTGATCGATGGCGATGACATGCGGAAAAAGTCCAAAACAAACCTTAAACTTGTAGACGAAAACTAAATTGAACCCCGAACTTGTATTCCTAGAAATTAGCACACCTCTTCAATCCCGGTCTATTTTAAGCTTTCAGAGCGTTTGCAAACAAGGATTGTCGCCATGGCAGGTCGAATCCTAGAATTGTTGTCTGATTTCGTGACTGGGTCAGCCCAACAATTAAACCACATAGAGCAGGGCCGAGACATGAATTATTTTTTGAAGTACAGCATATTGAAAACATGCAGGCCCGAACAATTTTTGAAATATCATTTTCTTTAGCGGGAATACATTTTGAAAATTCTGCAGGCCCGCACAGTCGCTCGCTTGCCTAATTCATTAATTTGATTGATTTTCTTGGCATGACATGCAGTAGCATCGGGAGCGGGGGAATCACCTGGGCTACGGATCTATCGGTTAGTTAATTCTAGAAATAAGGTCATTCGGAAAAGAAAACTGCCGCTTTCTCTGCCGGTTTCTTAAGGCTTCAAACGAACGACTAGTCATTAAGAAACCCATGGAATCCAAGTCTAGGCGTATGTGCGTCGTCCAGGTCCCCTCCCCTCGCGTCGCCTCCCCTGGGCGACGCCAGGGCCCCCTCAACCCTAGCGTCACAGGCCACCCCTCGCGCCTCCTCCTGCGGCCACTGCCGCCGGCATGGGCCGCGGTGGCGGCGGGCCCGACGCCGAAGGCACCTGGGCGGGCGGAGCCCGCGGGATCCCATCTGAGGCGGCAGGGGCGGCACCTCTCGTGGGAGTCCGAGGGCGGCGATCCTAGGCCGCGCGGCGGTGGCCGCAGTTCCATGGCCGGTGGAGCGGCGGCCCTGAGATGGACAGCGGCGGTGGCAGCGCCCCATCCGGCAGGGTTGGTTGATCTGTCCGAAGATGGTGACGGCGGTGGCTGCGGATCCAACGCCCCGATCTGATCCGCTGCAGGGTGGCCCTGCACCGACCGGCGGCGCGTGGAGGGACCGGTGAGGAGATGACGGATCTTCGCTGGAGTACCGACGGCGGCGTACGTCTTCATGGCGAGGCTCCGCCCTCGGTTCCAGCCAGCCGAGAGAGATTGCGACGACGTGGCTTCCGGTGAAAATCAGGCCTGACTGCGGTCTTGGCGGACGATGGCGGCGTCTCGGACGTGTTCCCTTCTCGAGGTATCGTCGTTGCAGGTCACGTCAACCTGATCCGGATGTTTCGGGAGAAACCATAGATCTGGATCTACCGGATCGGATGATGACGTCACTTTCGGTGTCGTTCTCCCTCCTGGGGGCATTGTTTTGGAGCAAGTGCTGACTGGAGGTGACAAGAGGAAGAGCGGTGTTTCATCTTGCCTATTTATGGCGGCGAATCTCGGCGGCGTGGCGCAGTGGAGACTCCGCGCCCGATGCACGAAGATGGACTCGCGCAGGATGGTTGCGTTGTCTAGCGTCGTTGTGGCGTCGACGGCAGTTTAGACCGGGCAAGGTAGATGCAACAGTACAACACTGAGGATGGGTTGGTGGCAGGTGGCTGCGGCGGCCTCATACCCAGTAGTCGTCTTGGTTGAGGAGTGCGCCGGACTGGTGGGTGCCCCATACCCGGCAGGCGTCCTGATTGAGACCTCAGGTCTTAGATGTTAGGTTTGGCTGCGAAATTGTTTGGTATTAGGCTCAGACTATCAGCATCCCTTCATCAATTGGATATGAGTAGCGACAGTTTGTTGCCTAGACGGTGGCTTCAGTCTTACTGTTGTATGACTTTGTAAGGTTTTGTGTGAATAATTAATAAAATGATTGCATGCATCGTCCAGATGCAGAGGCCGGGATTTTCCTCCATTTAAAAAAAATGAAATCCAAGTTTACTTTGGACCTTTCATGAAGAAGTTTTGCCTGCGCGCGACCTCCCAAGTGGCGTGTCGCCTACGCAATGCGCCATCGAGTTCGTGCAGTACCATGGGATCTCGCAGCACGAAAGAAGGCCATCCCCCTCGTCAACACCAAGTCCTGCATGTTGGAGCCAATCCCTCTTGCCCTAGCTCACAGCTGATCCCTCTCCTCGCTGGACTCCTCTGTACACACCTCTTGCTCTGCCTGGCTCGAACCGAGGAAGAAGAAGACAGAACAGGAAAGGAGAAGAAACAGTGGACACGGTGGTGTTTCCCGGTGCACATACGCCCGCCGGTACAACGATGATCTTTTCCCGAGCACAAACTCGACAGCACGACAATTACAACAATCTCCAGGGCTTTTATACCTGGGCCGCGCTGGAGCTAGGCGTGTCACTATAGCTCCAGCAGGCGCAGCAAAATACAACGCGCCTGAGCAGCCGGTACTACGATATAACACATACGAAAAATATGAAACAACATGCAGAATACAAATAAATATGAAACAACTATTCATAGTATAGTTCAAGCCCAACACCACAAGCTAGTCCATTTGATACTACGATGCAAATATAGTAGATTACGTCGACGATAAACTACATAAGCTACTCCTCGTAGTCGTCCTCCTCGGTGGTGTAGTCCGATGACAGAAATGCGTCCTCCCACCGAGGATCATTGTCGTCCCAGGTCGACGCAGCTGCCAGTTCGCACTGGGCTTCCGCCAGTGCCTTTCGTTCACGCCTGTTCGTCCGTTCTGCGGTTCGCACCGCCCTCCTCTGCTCCCAGTGTTCTTGGCGGCGACATCCTCAGGGAAGCGCTCACGCCACACCGCCATGATGTGCTCATCTGCCTCAGCGACGAGGAGGCGGCGCTCCCGCCTCCGTTGGATGCGGTGGTCCTCCTTGGTGACTAGCCACGGGGTAGGTGCGAGTTCCTGCGCCTGCTCCCGCGTCCGCGCTTCCGAGAAGTTCATCTACGCCGGTGGCCTCCCGTGGCGCCACGCCGCCACATCGTACGCACGGGAGGCCTCATCGGCGGTCTCGAACGTCCCGAGTCCGAGGTGTGTATCACCGGAGCGGATCTCCGCGTAATACACGCCGGAGGGGTGGGCGCGGATGCCGTTGTAGCCGGAGCTGCTCTGGTTGCGGCGGCATGGCGGCGGCGGGGAAGAAGGTGCTGGAGGCGAGGAAGAAGGGCGCGGCTGCGGGGCCACCGGCAGAGGCAAGTAAGAAGGAAGAGAGAGGCGACAGAGACGGCGGTTGGCGGACGCCAGCGCGCGGCAGCGTTTTTTTACCGCGCCTGCTAGAGCGCGCCAACCGGGCCGCGCGCGCCATAGCTAGCTCGCCTGTTGGAGATGCTCTAGGGCGGTCTTCTTATGTGTTCCATGTCATTGAGAGAGAGAGAGAGAGAGAGAGAGAGAGAGAGAGAGAGAGAGAGAGAGAGAGAGAGAGAGAGAGAGAGAGAGAGAGAGAGAGAGAGAGAGAGAGAGAGAGAGAGAGAGAGAGAGAGAGAGAGAGAGAGAGAGAGAGAGAGAGAGAGAGAGAGATTGCAAACACCGTGTAACTCCTCAGGCCTTAATTATGTTATGTTATGTGACTGCACACAAGGAATCAAGCAAGCAGGCATCATGGCCAATCCTTTGCCTATGAACACACAACCAATAATGATATTCTAATTTACGAGAAGTTAAGGATACAAGAAAAAATGCTGGGTCGTACTCACATAATCAGCAGTCTCCATTCCGAAATGCAAATCGACCGCAGATGTCAAACGTGACGCCGACGACCGTGTCATCGAGTTACCTAATATCTGAAGACCGCTTGTTAGACCAGAACCCCTCATGACGTAGCTGCATACTCCAAAGACCTTATCAATAAGGAATGAGCTCTGGGGTGGTACGTAGTGTGAGTGTAACACCCATGTCGAACTTGAGCTCCACGGCTGGCAACGCGGTCCAATTGTTAAATGGTTGAAAGAGGTCGTTCTCCAAGCACATATATTCTGATCCCTTGAGATTATTAAGATTATACTTCAGGCCTTGTTCGGTTAGACAGGGTTTGGAGAGGTTTGAAAGGGATTGGAGGGGATTAAATCCCTTGCAAGTCAAAATCCACCTCAAACCTCCCCAATCCCCTCCAATCCCTGTGGCGAGGGGTTTAAACGAACAGGGCCTTAGAGGTTTCATTGCCTCGATGATCACCTTGTCAAGTTGGTCGAAGGTACTCCCTCCGTTCGGAATTACTTGTCTCGGAAATGGATGTATCTAGAACTAAAATACTGTGACAAGTAATTCCGAACGGAGGGAGTATGTGCCAGCAGTAGTGTCCATTTAGCCCCAGTGTCTACAATCATTTCTGTGGGGGTTGTGACCAACGCGACCCCATTGACAACCACCTCATCCAGCTTCAGTGCATACGTTTGATCGCCTTTGATGCTCCAAATTTTTACTGGTTATGAGGGTGTAGGGGCACCCGGGAGTTGTCGCACCTTTCTCTTTGTTTTAGTTACCATAGACTTGTACTTGTATGCGCAGACATGTGTTTGTTATAAACCAGATTCTCAACAGAGACATTGGTGAGAGAGGCCATGAAGCACAACACTTGGATTCTCAAGATAAACCCCCCCTACCAATGTCTCTGTTGAGCACATCACACAATTCTTCGCTCTATGGTTGATACTAAATGAGGTCCAGCTTGACGAGCTCAAAGAAGATGATATTCTTTGAAAACACACGACCTGTGGGCAATACTCGGCGGCCTCCGCGTATAGGGCACAGTTCCTAGGGATGGTCCTTTCTTCCTTGGACAAAATGGTTTGGAAGGTTTGGGCCGCCCCCAAAGTCAATTTTTTTGCTTGGTTGGCCCTTCAAGACAGAGTGTGGACGGCGGATAGATTGGCAAAGCATGGGTGGCCAAATTGCGATCTCTGCCCTCTTTGCAGGACAATGCAAGAATGCGGACCTCACCTCTTCTACAAGTGCCGCAACACCCGCCGTCTTTGGTCTTTGGTCACTGAGAAATTCCTCATGCACGGGCTTGACACTTCCGCTTGGCCCCTGTTCGAGTCGGTGGACGAGTGGTGGGCAAGCACCTGCGCCGATGGTACGCCGAACCGCCAAGCCAAGGCCTCCCTCACTATGCTCGTCTCATGGTCGATTTGGAACGAGCGTAATGCAAGAGTATTTAAGCATAAGAGTGCTCCACCGCCAATCTTGCTCTCCTCCATCTCTGCCGAGGCCAACCTTTGGGTCACCGCCGGCGCAAAGAAGTTAGGGTCTTTTATTTCACGCGAATAATCCATGCCGTGTTTGTGGGGTGTCATGTAACAAACTCTTTTCTATCTTAATTAATGGATAAGGCAAAGCTTTTGCCTTCGTTTCAAAAAAATAAACCAGATAATTTTAGCTATAGTGCAGAAAAGAACGCGTCATGAATTTTCAGTTACTTTGATAGGTACTACTAACTGGTTGGCCTGCCAAGTTTCTAGACAGAGGCGATCGGCTCATTCTCATCTCCGCTGTCCTCGACTCCCTCCTAACCTACTTTATGTCTGTCTTTCGTATATCAAAAAAAAAACCTCAAAATCATTGACTCCCTGAGAAGGTCATTTTTTGGGTCGGTGAAGATGCCTGCTCAGGCGCACAATGCCTGATTGCGTGGTAAAACGTTTATACGCCAAAAAAGTTCGCTGGTTTAGGGCTAAAAAACCTGCATGTTCAAAATAATTGCCTCTTAATGAAGTTTGCTGCAAAAGCCCTCTCCTCCACACAATCACCTTGGCTAGATTGGTTAGATCTCCAACACACCAATGCCCTAGTCTCCTCGGCCCCCCAAACCTCTTTTCTGTGTCGTACGATATCTCAACAAATTCCAACCCTACAGTCAATTTTCTTTGTGCTAACAAACAGTGGAACACACACTTACTTTTGGTTGGATACCTGGCTCACCCCAAAACCCCTAGCTACCACCTTCCCGCACCTCTTCTCACACTTAACCCTAAAGCTGGTAAAAGTGGCTAACATCTTGCGTTTCGGTATTGAAACTAATCTCCGTAATCGTCTTTCTCTTACAGCAGAAACAGAGCTTGTCTCGCTTTTGGCTATTTTGCAGGACTTCGCGCCTTCGACAAAGGAAGATCAACGGTTCCTCCTTCAGGGTCATGACTTCTCCACCAAGCAGGCATATGACACCCTCATGGCTAGGCCAGACAGGGATCTCATTGCCCCCCCTCATTTGGGGTACCAAGGTCCGTCGCAAAATACAGATCTTTGCTTGGCTCCTCTTCAAAGACCATCTAAACACCAGCGTGAATCTTGCCTACGTCACCGGAATCACATGCCCTCTTGCCAACAGAATCTGGCAACGGGTAGGTTTCCTGCCCCCGACCGATGATCTCAATGAGCTCTGGGACACTCCGCTGCCTCAACACCTGCGCAAGAACGCCTGGTCCTTCGTTCTCCTCGCCCTACTCTCGAAGATTTGGGCGGCACGTAATGACATGCTCTTTAGGAATGTTGATCAATGTTCTGTAATAACTCTTAGAAACCTCGTCTCGGACTTAGACCTATGGTCACACCGTCTTACTGATACGGGTGACAAGGAGGACGCTTTCTTGTGGCGTTCCTACCTCTCTGCACGATGCACCGTGCCTCTGTAATCTGTTCCTGCTGTTTCCACAGCCGTTTGAGCAATATATTCAGGTGGGGGAGCTATCAGTTGAAGGTACTAGATGCCATTGCCTGGTATTTAAATTAGTACACCTTTTGACGCGAAACACTTCTGAATCTGCACTTCAGTTGGTAGAGTTTGACAGATCATAGTGCTATAAGACTGAAGAAATAGAACAATCAGAGATTGTGATAGTAGCAAGGCAGTGCGTAGGCTAGACTAGACCAAAATCAGTTGCTACCATAATTGGGAATCTTGTATGAAAGAGGAACACAAAGCCATGAATGAACGAGTAGCAGCAAACTCCGTGTAGAACAGGCAACCTGCACCAGCGAGGATGTGGCTGCAAACAAGGAATCAAGCAAGCATGCATCAGGGCCAATCCTTTGCCTATTAACACACAACCAATACTGATATTCTGATTTACTAGAAGGTACGGATACAAGAAATAAATTGATGGGTCGTACTCACATAATCAGCAGTCTCCATTTCGAAATGCAAATCGACCGCCCTGGATGTCAAACGTGACGCCGACCGACCGTGTCATCGAGTTCCCTAGTATCTGAACACCGCTTGTTAGACCAGAATCCCTCATGAAGTAGCTGCATACTCCAAAGTCCTTATCAATAAGGAACGAGCTCCGGGGTGGTAGTGTGAGTGTAACACCCATGTCGAACTTGAGCTCCACGGTTGGCAAAGCGGTCCAATTGTTAAACGGTTGAAAGAGGTCGTTCTCAAAGCACATATATTCTGATCCCTTGAGATTATTACGATTATACTTCAGAGGTTTCATTGCCTCGGTGATCACTGTGTCAAGTTGGTCGAAGGTATGTGCCAGCAGAAGTGTCCATTTAGCCCCAGTGTCTACAATCATTTCTGCGGGGGTTGTGACCAACGCGACGCCATTGACAACCACCTCATCCAGCTTCAGTGCATACGTTGATCGTCGAAAAGCCAGGAACAAGGGAGTATAGGAAGCGGAGCTGACACGACTGTAATTCCCAATGGACAAGTAGCCTGCCTTCCTTTTGTCACTTGGAAAGCAGTAGCTAAAGGCCTTGTAGCCGACCAGTGGTGCTACTTGTTCAAAGAAGGAGAATGGCTCGTCAGCGAATCCCAATATGCCAGCTTCATACTGGTTGTACTCTGTGTCCAAGCTGCAGCCGAAGAGGAAACTAGGGTAGCTGTATCCCTTGGCATGCTGGCCGATTGCGAGCCTGTCCCTCACCAGCTTGCCGGTGGAATATGTAGATGATCCTCCGAACGTCATGGTGTAAAGGCAATTGTTCTCTTCTTCCAAGCATGCTTTGGTTTGAAGACGTAGCGCCCGGTGGATCAGGTCGCAGAATTTTTCCGAGCACCTAACACGCGTCAAACTCGATGACTTGCTGGGGTCAAATATTTCCCCAGCATCCGATTGCTTGTGGCACCGGAGAGTGCATGGTTCGCACTGAACAAAAGAAAGTGAGGCTCCAGTATCAACTGCCACGAGATTCCAGACCGGTGGCGTGCCCAGCTTGATGGGCATCAGAAAGAGGAAGTTGTTTATACTGTCATTCCGTATCAGGTCAATCGGCAGCGGCACGTCCTTCTGAACGATGTTTCCAGCTGACCTCCGGTGGCCGAGGTAGTGTTGCTGGACGCATGGATGGTCCTTGTGAAACAACGGGAACTCAAGTGCTCCATCCGAGTTGACAACATGATCTGTTAAAACATTCCCAACGGACTCAGTTACATATATAAGGATATATTTCAGAAACAAGCAAATAACCTACTATTTGTTGGATATGGATTTCGCACGACCAATCGCTCAACTGGTTTTGAGAGCGTTCAATTGTGCTTTAACTAGAACATAATGGCACGCATAGACACACACGTTCATTTGAGAAAGAGATATATAAATATTTGATAATTTTTTGACAATTAAATAGGTGGAATTTAAACAGTTCAAGGTACATTGTGAAAAGTGAATGTGTATATACCTACATACGTAGCAATTTTTTTGGAAGGTTACAGCATGTTAATAGGGTGGCCAATGACAAGTGAAACATTGGTGATTACAACACCATGAAAGCAAAACATTGAAGACCAATGCAATAATTTTACTCCATTCTCAAAGGGGCATAGTATCGCTAGAGCAAGGTGGAAAACTTCATGGAGATTATTTCTGCATCTTTGATGCGTTCCCATGGCTCTCTTCAAATAACCAAGTCATACAAAGATGGTTAGCCATGGATTATTTGTACATCTTTGATGCATTCCAAAATGACTCTCTTCAAATAACCTAGTCATACATGGATGGCACAAAGAATATGAAACATCCAAAATGAGGAAATAAACAGAGAAGGTACAAATAACTCATCAGTGCGAGATCCACAAACCCAGTGGGGGTGAGGTAGTTTCAAGATGACATTGGGGGAGTAGGCTGAGTATGGTGGCAGCGGAACTGCGGAAGCCTAGTTGAACGAAGCTTTCATAGGAATAGGATACGCACCACCCCTAGTGATGATTGCCTCAGAAAAAGAAAACCCTAGTGATGATAGTGAAAAGATGACTCACCAGCTAGTTCACTGGTGACCGGGTAACGGAGCGTGGTGAAGGAGCAGGCGTTGCGTTCTGGGAATCCTAGCACGACGTGTTGGAAGACGGCCGAGCTCTACCATAAGGTGCTGCCGCCGCCGCCGACGACGAGGGCTGGGTGCACAACGGAGCTAGGAGAAACCCAACTAAAGAGGAAAACACCCATTCATAGGCCCTGTTGACGTTTTATTAGGATCTTAGGCCATGTTTACGTGAAGGCTGCCCCTGCTAGTGGCGGAGCAGCCCACTACGGCCCGGTTCACGTGAAGGCTCCGAGAATTGTTTGCGGAGCAGCAACCCAATTAAGGACCAGTTTGGACGGTTTAAGAAATAAGCAGCCTCTCCCTAGTTTAAAAAATAAATAAATTATCCTTAAAATTTGTTGAGACTTCTAAATTAGTTATCCATGATTAGTTTAGAAGTCCCAATGAATAAAAGAGGCTGCTTATGGGAAACACTCTGAAAGAAAAGAATTGGCCCTAAGTTGATCAGGCAAACGCGTGTGTTAAATCCGCAGGTAAGGCAAAGTGCGCTCTGCGACAGAAAGCATAGATCTAGTGTGTGTGTGTGTGTGTGTGTTTTGCAGATCCGACGGTTGACAACCTTAAATCGTTGTGACGGTTACAGCAATCCAAATCTAGTCTCCATGAGTGTGCACAAAGGCATGTGTTTTGTGCCAAAAAAGAAAACAGTAGCGGTGATGAAAACTAACAACCAACATTTAACAAAATGACGTATGAAGCAAACATGTATGCCATATTTATTTAGATGCCACAAAAATAGATGTATATGGCGCAAAAAATATTTTTTTCTAGAGATAAATGTTCCGAGCAAACTACATCACCATTCCATTAAATTGTCTGTTTGCCTTTTTGAGATAGCTCTCTATATATTCGTGGCCTCTAGTGAGCCATTTATTTTAAATGATAATACTCAAAAGTCACATTAGTATGTTTCATTTTTTTTACATTTGTATTTTTGAAAAAAGACGAAAGAAATTTAGCCTCCCCACCAAAATTTACATGCTACCATGAATTCTTGCTTCATTGTACATATAGTATAAAAATTGTTTGGTTTTTGTGCCTCAATTTTGTTTTTTGTTGTATTGGCACGCCATGTATGTTAGCTAAAGTTTTCAATTACTCCCTACGTCCAGTGAGAAGTGTACATATAGAAATTTTCTGAGAAATTATGGAGTGGAGTAAAAATTGCATTCGAAAGGTGCAAGCCACCATCTCTCTCCTCTTTAATTACCGACCCCCCAATGAGCTAAGTGCATGTAGAAATTAAAGAGATCATATATATATAATGTTATTGGTCTTGATTACTATGTGATGAGAGATAAACATGTTTTCTACTATAAAATGCATTAGAAGATAGAAGTACATTCTTTTGGACAAATTTTGAAGTCAAAGGTATACTCTTCCGGAGGGAGTAAGAAACAACATACTCCCTGCGTTCCTTTATATTAGGTGTATTTGTTTTCCGATAAAATTCCACAATATAATGTGTATTTGTTCTAATTTCTCATCATTCCGTTTATCCCCACAGAAAAACGAAAGTATCTCTCACCTGATTACATTTATCTCTCCTTGTAGAGGAAAAAAAAGGAAACTATCTCTATCTCAATTGCGTGTATCTCTTCCATAGACAAAAATGATTTACTTGCCGCTAATTAATGAATTAGACAAGGGTAATTTCGCCTAAATTGTCAACAGTTATGTGCCTTAGTCATCATGCCAAATAATACACCTTACATAAAGGAATGGAGGGAGTATATTTCTATTGTGCCAAATATATTCTCTTTAGAACTTCCTCTACGAGTAATTACAAATGGGCTTAACCATAAACCATTTACGGTAAAGTATTTTATTTAGCACGAAATCCTTTTTATAGAAAATCACAAAAATATTTGGGGCCTTATTTTCTAGGGAGAAAAAACTTCAGGCTTCATTGCACTGCGAGAACTTACTTCCTATAGGGCCATTCTCTCTGGGCTGGCCCATTAGCTCTGGTTTAAGGAACCTTCTAGTCGGTTTAGAGTGGTTCGGGGAAGCTTCTGGCTGGTTTCTTTCCTTGTTTCTCTGCAATTTTTTATATTTTTATTTTCTTCTTTTTATTTGCATTCAGATTTTTAAAAATTGTAAGGACAAATATTTACGTTATCATGAACATTTTATATCTATGACATTTTTTTTATAAATGTGCAAATAATTTTTATATTTTCTTAAAAAAGCGCAGACTCATTTTAGAGTTGCATGAACATCTCTTTAAAGCCATGATTTTTTATTACATGAACAGTTTTTTAAACTACGTCAACATTCCTAAAGTGCATAAACATATCTAAAAAGACATGATTTATTTAATTTTATATGTAAGAATATTTTCATACACCAACATTATTTAGTTCTACCACGTGACAAACGTAATAAGCAATCAAAACTATGTGAAAACATTTTTTTACTTCTTCTTTTATTAATTTTACTGTGCTATTTATTTTTTCTAGGGAAACCTAAAAATAATGTAGCACTATGAATCGGCCGCGCCACCCGCCGTCCATTAAGCCACGCATGGGTTATTCACGTTAACTGGAGCAAACAATGTGCACCCTATGTTCACACCTAGGCCCACACACACCCATGAAATCAACAAACATAGTTGGTTATGTACAACATTTCATATCACACGATCCATCTCTTGGTTAAGGGCACACTTGGTTCATAGGATAGAAATTAGATCCAAGTTACTATTCTTTTTTTTTAAATCCAAAGGATATAAACTAATCCTAAATAGAAATATGAATCCATTCTTACAAACCAAAGGGCCCTAAAGAAAATATTCCTGTATGAATCTTATCCTATAGAATTTCTCCAAGATTTATGCAAACCAAAGTAAGCCTAATAAAACTAAAATAACAATTCCTATAAGAATCTTAACCTATAGAATTCCTACAAAGATTATGTAAACCAAAGGAAGCCTAAATCTAAACACAAAAACCGACGCGTCACAAAAATCATCACCACCAATGCAGCGTCACATAAACTAACATGTGGTAGATGTAATTATAGTTGGGCGCAGCAGAGGGCACCTTACCCTCTAGTTACTTACCAAAGGTGGAGGAGGGGCAGCCGGTGCATGATGACATCCTTGGTGCAAGGATCAAGAGAAGCAGCACTGTGGCAAAATCCATTGCACTACTGGGCTGAGAGTGTACCAACGTTAACGTGCAAGAGGACTTAGCACTGGGCTTTGATTTCTAACCGGGGATTAAGAAGTGGAGCGATCTGCAGGTGTGCAAACAAATGTGAAACCAGTGGTTAGGAGTGTCAAGTTTGACTTGCTGATTCAGGACACGCGAAGGTGAAAATTGACGACCAATCCTAGCAGGTGTCATGACTTTGAACATGACTTATTTGCAATAGCCAAACTTATTTTATACATTGATTAAAAGGAAATGTAAAAGCCTATGATCAAGAAGAAGATACCTGAAATGAAAAATAGAAAATTGGATGTAACAGACTGCTGATCATACAGGGTTTACCTGCTGCTGATTCGGATGAAGAAGACGCAAGAAGATTAATGCCAACTTTAAAAAATGATGAACTTTTATTTACAAAATGAATGAAGTCGACAAAATTGAGAAAAGTTCATGAAATTTTAAAAATCGTTTGTGAAGTATAAAAAGGTTCACAAATTGGATAAAAGCTTCACTAATACGACCTTTTCAATTTTTTAAAATTCCACGCATTTGAAAAATCGTGAAAAGCAAAAAAGAAAAATGAATCAGCAAAAAGGAAAAAGGAAAAAACAAGTAAAAATCGTCCAAACAAAACAACAAGAAAAAGAAAAGCATCATCATTCTGTTTAGCGTTCCATTTGACACAGACCAAAAGGAGAAAAAAGAAGTATCTAGCCACAGAGGTGCAGAGTCCCAGATGGCCATCTCGATTCTAATCCGTGAGGTCTACCGTTCGAAATCTCACCTATACCTATTTATGATGGATATGCCACCCCCCCCCCCCCCCAAATTGAGAAAAAGAACTAAATGGACTGGCAGATCCAAAAATTCAAAAGTCTATTATTTTTAAGAAAAATTAAACAGTTTTTTAAACAAATGCAAACAATGTTTGGAATTGTGAACAAAGTCTGAAATTAAAAAAAATCGAAATTCATTTTAGTAAAACAGATGGCCATCATAAGTTTTTTTTTTACAAAAGGGAATTTATAATACACAATGAACATTTTCTTAGTATACGATGAACGGTATTCAATTACACACTGAACTTTTTTTAAATGAACTCTGAACTTCTTTCAGTTACATGTTGAAGAATTATCCGATACATGATGAATGTTTCTTTTAAAAAAGATACTTCATGACCTTTTTTAATTTTTTGATTTGATTATTGATTAAAAAACAAAAAGGAAAGGAAAAAAGCAGTCAAAACAAAACAGAAAACGAAAAAAAAACATAAATAAATCTAGGAAGATGGTAAGAGAAAGCTAAACATGAAAAAACATGCGAAAACCAGTTGCTCGCTCGAAGGGGCCGGCCCGTGTTGCGTCGCTCGCTCACTTTGCTTCAGCGAAGCTGCTTCTATTAGACGCACGCGGCAAATAGAATCTGCCGATAGACGACCCCTTAATAGTCCGTAAGTGAATTCATATGTGTTCATGTCAGAAAGAAGACGAAGTTGAAGATTCTGCTTAATTACGGGCCACCCAAAAGAGGTCCATAGAGGGGAAAGAGGTGATGATGGATTTGAACTAAAAAGATTAAGACGCTAATCCATCTCTATAGTTTATGTGTGGCTCAATAGGCAACGGAGAGCACACCCGGGCGTTCGCTATGACTGGCTTGTAGGGATAGCTCTTACTCTATGTTGCCTACAGCTGTAGTGTCGGCAAATATTTTGTATCGTTGTTTGCATTGCTAGCCTCGTGGGATAAGCTATAGGGCCACGGCCGTGGTTAAAGCGCAATATTTTACTTCTACTACAACCGTAGAGTAGGAGCTCTAAGTGATCATGGTGATGTTTTTTTCTTACCTTACTGGTTTGGTATTTTTTGGTTTTACTTTTTTACTTTTCTGATTATATTTTTTCATTATTATTATTACTAAATATTTTTATTTATAGATAAATAAGTTTTCATATTTATTTGACAAGGAACACAGCACGTACAAGAAATCTAAAGTTGTGATTTTTAAAAGGAAATTACACGCATATTTTTGAAGTAGGTGGATACTTTTAAAATTATCTGAACATTTCTAGGAAAATAAGTGAACACTTTTGTACTACATTAACAATTTTAAAAGGCATGATTTTTTTAATGACATGTGCATTGCATAAAAACATATGAACATTTATAAAATATTTTAATATTGTTAACTATATGAACGCTTTCTAAGATTGCATTAATACTTCTGAAAAGCGCAGACTCATTTTAGAGTTGCATGAACATCTCTTTAAAGCCATGATTTTTTATTACATGAACAGTTTTTTAAACTATGTCAACATTCCTAAAGTGCATAAACATATCTAAAAAGACATGATTTATTTAATTTTATATGTAAGAATATTTTCATACACCAACATTATTTAGTTCTACCACGTGACAAACGTAATAAGCAATCAAAACTATGTGAAAACATTTTTTTACTTCTTCTTTTATTAATTTTACTGTGCTATTTATTTTTTCTAGGGAAACCTAAAAATAATGTAGCACTATGAATCGGCCGCGCCACCCGCCGTCCATTAAGCCACGCATGGGTTATTCACGTTAACTGGAGCAAACAATGTGCACCCTATGTTCACACCTAGGCCCACACACACCCATGAAATCAACAAACATAGTTGGTTATGTACAACATTTCATATCACACGATCCATCTCTTGGTTAAGGGCACACTTGGTTCATAGGATAGAAATTAGATCCAAGTTACTATTCTTTTTTTTTAAATCCAAAGGATATAAACTAATCCTAAATAGAAATATGAATCCATTCTTACAAACCAAAGGGCCCTAAAGAAAATATTCCTGTATGAATCTTATCCTATAGAATTTCTCCAAGATTTATGCAAACCAAAGTAAGCCTAATAAAACTAAAATAACAATTCCTATAAGAATCTTAACCTATAGAATTCCTACAAAGATTATGTAAACCAAAGGAAGCCTAAATCTAAACACAAAAACCGACGCGTCACAAAAATCATCACCACCAATGCAGCGTCACATAAACTAACATGTGGTAGATGTAATTATAGTTGGGCGCAGCAGAGGGCACCTTACCCTCTAGTTACTTACCAAAGGTGGAGGAGGGGCAGCCGGTGCATGATGACATCCTTGGTGCAAGGATCAAGAGAAGCAGCACTGTGGCAAAATCCATTGCACTACTGGGCTGAGAGTGTACCAACGTTAACGTGCAAGAGGACTTAGCACTGGGCTTTGATTTCTAACCGGGGATTAAGAAGTGGAGCGATCTGCAGGTGTGCAAACAAATGTGAAACCAGTGGTTAGGAGTGTCAAGTTTGACTTGCTGATTCAGGACACGCGAAGGTGAAAATTGACGACCAATCCTAGCAGGTGTCATGACTTTGAACATGACTTATTTGCAATAGCCAAACTTATTTTATACATTGATTAAAAGGAAATGTAAAAGCCTATGATCAAGAAGAAGATACCTGAAATGAAAAATAGAAAATTGGATGTAACAGACTGCTGATCATACAGGGTTTACCTGCTGCTGATTCGGATGAAGAAGACGCAAGAAGATTAATGCCAACTTTAAAAAATGATGAACTTTTATTTACAAAATGAATGAAGTCGACAAAATTGAGAAAAGTTCATGAAATTTTAAAAATCGTTTGTGAAGTATAAAAAGGTTCACAAATTGGATAAAAGCTTCACTAATACGACCTTTTCAATTTTTTAAAATTCCACGCATTTGAAAAATCGTGAAAAGCAAAAAAGAAAAATGAATCAGCAAAAAGGAAAAAGGAAAAAACAAGTAAAAATCGTCCAAACAAAACAACAAGAAAAAGAAAAGCATCATCATTCTGTTTAGCGTTCCATTTGACACAGACCAAAAGGAGAAAAAAGAAGTATCTAGCCACAGAGGTGCAGAGTCCCAGATGGCCATCTCGATTCTAATCCGTGAGGTCTACCGTTCGAAATCTCACCTATACCTATTTATGATGGATATGCCACCCCCCCCCCCCCCCCCAAATTGAGAAAAAGAACTAAATGGACTGGCAGATCCAAAAATTCAAAAGTCTATTATTTTTAAGAAAAATTAAACAGTTTTTTAAACAAATGCAAACAATGTTTGGAATTGTGAACAAAGTCTGAAATTAAAAAAAATCGAAATTCATTTTAGTAAAACAGATGGCCATCATAAGTTTTTTTTTTACAAAAGGGAATTTATAATACACAATGAACATTTTCTTAGTATACGATGAACGGTATTCAATTACACACTGAACTTTTTTTAAATGAACTCTGAACTTCTTTCAGTTACATGTTGAAGAATTATCCGATACATGATGAATGTTTCTTTTAAAAAAGATACTTCATGACCTTTTTTAATTTTTTGATTTGATTATTGATTAAAAAACAAAAAGGAAAGGAAAAAAGCAGTCAAAACAAAACAGAAAACGAAAAAAAAACATAAATAAATCTAGGAAGATGGTAAGAGAAAGCTAAACATGAAAAAACATGCGAAAACCAGTTGCTCGCTCGAAGGGGCCGGCCCGTGTTGCGTCGCTCGCTCACTTTGCTTCAGCGAAGCTGCTTCTATTAGACGCACGCGGCAAATAGAATCTGCCGATAGACGACCCCTTAATAGTCCGTAAGTGAATTCATATGTGTTCATGTCAGAAAGAAGACGAAGTTGAAGATTCTGCTTAATTACGGGCCACCCAAAAGAGGTCCATAGAGGGGAAAGAGGTGATGATGGATTTGAACTAAAAAGATTAAGACGCTAATCCATCTCTATAGTTTATGTGTGGCTCAATAGGCAACGGAGAGCACACCCGGGCGTTCGCTATGACTGGCTTGTAGGGATAGCTCTTACTCTATGTTGCCTACAGCTGTAGTGTCGGCAAATATTTTGTATCGTTGTTTGCATTGCTAGCCTCGTGGGATAAGCTATAGGGCCACGGCCGTGGTTAAAGCGCAATATTTTACTTCTACTACAACCGTAGAGTAGGAGCTCTAAGTGATCATGGTGATGTTTTTTTCTTACCTTACTGGTTTGGTATTTTTTGGTTTTACTTTTTTACTTTTCTGATTATATTTTTTCATTATTATTATTACTAAATATTTTTATTTATAGATAAATAAGTTTTCATATTTATTTGACAAGGAACACAGCACGTACAAGAAATCTAAAGTTGTGATTTTTAAAAGGAAATTACACGCATATTTTTGAAGTAGGTGGATACTTTTAAAATTATCTGAACATTTCTAGGAAAATAAGTGAACACTTTTGTACTACATTAACAATTTTAAAAGGCATGATTTTTTTAATGACATGTGCATTGCATAAAAACATATGAACATTTATAAAATATTTTAATATTGTTAACTATATGAACGCTTTCTAAGATTGCATTAATACTTCTGAAAAGCGCAGACTCATTTTAGAGTTGCATGAACATCTCTTTAAAGCCATGATTTTTTATTACATGAACAGTTTTTTAAACTATGTCAACATTCCTAAAGTGCATAAACATATCTAAAAAGACATGATTTATTTAATTTTATATGTAAGAATATTTTCATACACCAACATTATTTAGTTCTACCACGTGACAAACGTAATAAGCAATCAAAACTATGTGAAAACATTTTTTTACTTCTTCTTTTATTAATTTTACTGTGCTATTTATTTTTTCTAGGGAAACCTAAAAATAATGTAGCACTATGAATCGGCCGCGCCACCCGCCGTCCATTAAGCCACGCATGGGTTATTCACGTTAACTGGAGCAAACAATGTGCACCCTATGTTCACACCTAGGCCCACACACACCCATGAAATCAACAAACATAGTTGGTTATGTACAACATTTCATATCACACGATCCATCTCTTGGTTAAGGGCACACTTGGTTCATAGGATAGAAATTAGATCCAAGTTACTATTCTTTTTTTTAAAATCCAAAGGATATAAACTAATCCTAAATAGAAATATGAATCCATTCTTACAAACCAAAGGGCCCTAAAGAAAATATTCCTGTATGAATCTTATCCTATAGAATTTCTCCAAGATTTATGCAAACCAAAGTAAGCCTAATAAAACTAAAATAACAATTCCTATAAGAATCTTAACCTATAGAATTCCTACAAAGATTATGTAAACCAAAGGAAGCCTAAATCTAAACACAAAAACCGACGCGTCACAAAAATCATCACCACCAATGCAGCGTCACATAAACTAACATGTGGTAGATGTGATTATAGTTGGGCGCAGCAGAGGGCACCTTACCCTCTAGTTACTTACCAAAGGTGGAGGAGGGGCAGCCGGTGCATGATGACATCCTTGGTGCAAGGATCAAGAGAAGCAGCACTGTGGCAAAATCCATTGCACTACTGGGCTGAGAGTGTACCAACGTTAATGTGCAAGAGGACTTAGCACTGGGCTTTGATTTCTAACCGGGGATTAAGAAGTGGAGCGATCTGCAGGTGTGCAAACAAATGTGAAACAAGTGGTTAGGAGTGTCAAGTTTGACTTGCTGATTCAGGACACGCGAAGGTGAAAATTGACGACCAATCCTAGCAGGTGTCATGACTTTGAACATGACTTATTTGCAATAGCCAAACTTATTTTATACATTGATTAAAAGGAAATGTAACAGCCTATGATCAAGAAGAAGATACCTGAAATGAAAAATAGAAAATTGGATGTAACAGACTGCTGATCATACAGGGTTTACCTGCTGCTGATTCGGATGAAGAAGACGCAAGAAGATCAATGCCAACTTTTAATCCATGAAAGCGAAACAGTTCGCTACCCAAGAAAGATCAAAGATCTGTTTTTCTTTCGGGAAGCAAACTATCGGCTATCGGGCTACTCCTGCGCTATAGGATTTGTTTCGTCCCGAGGGTGCGATTGGCCCATTAATAAGTGCCCCGGCAAGGTTAGTTTGCATGCAATGATTTTGTAATAAATAGGATTTATTTCCTAACGATTGTCTCCATAATATAAGATTTCACTCTAAAACAGTAGCTTCCAGAAATCACGCCAGATTTAATTCATTATTGACATGCGGTTTGCTTCACACCATGGAATGTGTTTCTATCTATGTATACTTTTGCCTTAGGTGTGGCTAGGTCTCACTCGATTAAGACTTAACAAAGTCTAAGTCAAATGACATAACATAACATGTAAGAAAGAAAAAGAAAACTAAAAAAGAAAATTTTACACGGATCTCCATGTAAGATCCTGCGGATATTGCATCGACTGAGACTCGGTTAAGTCTCAGTCGACTGAGATTTAGCAATCCCGTTTCCTTTATATATACTTTATACTTAATAAAAAATAGATAACGCTCTTTTTTCTTGTCCGGTCAACCGGTTTTCCCTCTCTCACTATGTTCCTTCATCAATTTTTTTTCATCCAACTGGTTTTTCCCACCATGTCATATTTGACAACACCTTCCAAATGCGCCGTTCAATCATAAAAACACGCCATATGGCCACACTCATTCTCTTTTGCTTTAAATGAGAACTTCGCTGTGCAGCAATTTGTTCCTCAAGGATTATGTTCGAGATTTATTTCACTTTGAGGAGTTGTATAGGGAAGTGGATCCTCTAACATGAAGAAGAGAAGTCACCTAAGCTACAATTCCCTAATTTCCCTCCTTCACATCCATATGATTAAGGCTAAAATGACTTGAATTAATTTGTAAATTAGAAATCTATTGTATACATTTATAAAAATTACATACAAAAAAAATTATGATGCAATAAAAGTAATTTTAAATTTATTTACATGAACAGTAACCACGCACATAACCTGCTACAGTAGATAAATACATTATTCACTACAGTGCCCATGACTTTCCTTCTTGGTTTTGCACTAGATTGCACCGTAGTTTAGGTGACTTTCCTCCTTAATGTTAGAGGATCCACTTCCGTTGTATAGGTGGGGGAGTAAGAGCATCTATAGCCGAGCATTTCAAATCCGTTTCAAATGTCCGGGCGGACGACCCGCTCACGAAAATGCGATTCAGACGGGCGTCTCAAACGGGCCTCAGACGCCCAAACTGAACGACACCCCTTATATCCAACCCAAATATGGGCAGATATGTGGGCGCCCAGGCATGCCCGCCTGGTCGGTCCCAGCCCACGCCGGCTAACCCGACTCCACATATGTTTCTTCCAATCCGTTCACCGGACCAAACCCTAGTCACTTTCATCCACTCTCCTCCACCACCCAAACTCCCGTCAGGCGATCTCCGTCCTTCTCCGGCATGGCGGGCAGGGGATCTGACTCCGATCAATCCGGTTCCATCATCTGGGGTGTCATCCTGTGCAGGTTGGAGGAGGCGGCCGTCCGCATTACACTCCGTCGCTCGCGGGAAGACAGCGCCGGCCGACGACAGGATCTGTCCGGCGCGACTCCATAGCATCAGCACATCGGGCACTTGGATCCTCCGGGGCTGGATCATCGCGGTCCCAGGAGCCTTCAAATCTTCCCTTTCCCATCACCGGTCCGCAGAGTATGAGTCTCACCGAGACCGGTGTGCCCGCGTGGGAAGGAGAGGATAAGGGCGATGGAGGCCCGCCTCGCTACCGACATGGTGGCGGCGGAGGCGGCTGATGCGGCGGTGCGGGCGGCCGCAGAGGAGGAAGCTATCCGCGCCTGCACTGTAAAGAAGCGACAGCGGAGGAACACATGAGCCCTCGCCCAAGGGCAGAATCGGGCGTCTCATGCCATGGCCAGACTGTCACACATGAAGGAGAAGGAGGACAACGATGGGTTGGACAGCTCTGACGACGAGCAGATCCGGCTCGATCCCTATTGCGTCTTCGACCGGTACTTCCGTGGGAAGGACAACAATGGCGCCGGGAAGAGCAAGGGCAGCCGTGGATGATCTTGTCCACCATAGCCAAACATGTCAAGTTTTGATAGTCTGGTGACATGTTGTGATGTAGTAGCCGAACGATGTGTGTATTGCATCATTTTTAGAACGAAGGCTCAAGTCGAGCCCGGCTTTGAATTAACAAAGCCATCAACCGGCCAGGATTACATCAACCGCCAAACTTACAAAGACAGAACAAAGAAACAGCTAAAAGGATACAGAGTGATGTGCAAGCAGCTAATAGGCTTCCTACCATCTACAAGCAAAGATGAAGAAACTTAAGAACAAGACCAGCTTGAAGACAATGAAGCCCTCCACCGAGTGCAATCCACCCCGTCGAGACACCAACAAGCCTTGAGGAGATCCAACTAGCATGTAAGGGTAACGCTGACAGCTCCATAGACTCTGACCGAACCGTTGATAACCTCCTACATCTCCGAAGGGGCTCCCTAGCCCCTCGCTTGGCTCGAGGCGCCGATCCGTCGGACGATGCAAATGCTCTCCCAAGAGCAAAGGTGTACAACCGACGCCATTGCCGCCCGGAAAGCCTAACCAGGGCACCACCAAACTCGCGTCGCCGAGCTCCACAAAGGCAAACATGGTACTGAGAGGGAACCAACACTCAAGGAGAAGCAAAAAGCACGGCGGGGCTGTTGATGACAGAGCAACGATGGTGGGAAGCCACTGAACTTGGAGAAGAACCTCCAAGACACCACCAATTCCGACCATGTCGCCGCCGGACGCCCACCAAGTAGACCGAACTTGCCACCACCCCATGCTCACCGAAGGTGGCACCTCCATGAAGGTGACGGCGCCGCGAGCGTCGCTGCCGCTCAATCCAGAGGGATTTGGTTTTCACCCCGGTTTGTATGGATCATTACGTAGTTGCATGAGTTTGTATGGATTTGATGTATGCTAATTGATGTGTTTGATTGTGAGAAGGAAATTTGAGGGTTCGGATTTGCCAAGTCCGTGTAGTTGTCTGGTCTCATAAATACATATGATACACATATGTTTGTGCGCATTTTTTATTAAACCCGAAGAAGATCGATCATTTGTTGCAAGCTGCGGAAGAACACTTGTTTTTGAAGCTGTGGGAGATATTTCGGAACCAACAACATCATCTTCACGGAATCGTCATCACAGGATGCAACAGGAGTACAGGACAGAGCGCAATAATTCTACCTGAGCTTTGGTACATCTACGAAGCCTTACGTAACTTGCCTCTAAATTCTACTCCACTCCCTCGCAGGTCTGCAGCTAGTAAGCTAGTCTGCTGCCCCCGCAGCGCCCGTACGGCTGCCCTGGACTCTGAAGTCTGAACTTGTGCACCGCATTCATCAAAGGGGGCCAGTGGACGGTGCAATGGGGGATCACAACAATCTATATAAGGACTCTGTCAAACCATCATACGCTTCGCTCTGACTCTCTCTTCTCCATCTCACTCTCCTCTTGAGTCTGCACTCTGGAAACAAGGCAATGGCCAATGGCATTCATGGCGGTACTCTACGGTGGTGCCAGTGCGCTTGCAGGACAGGGCAAAACCTTTTCTCCCTACTGGCCTGGCGAGGAGTGGGGATCGAGCTGGGGGGAAGAGGCTTCAATGCGCGCACAGCGAGGGTAGAGGAGCTGGGCAAAATCTTTTCTCCCTACTGGCCTGGCGAGGAGTTAACGCGCTCCCTCTCCCTATTCAGGTTCACCCACTCCTCCCACTTCAATGTTTCAGCCATGTGAGATCGATCTCGCAGCGCGCACGCCCTTGTGCATGCATCGTGGGCCATGGCTTCGATCAGAGCTCCTCAGCATGTCATTTACCACCACCCTCTCCTTATCATTCACAACTGCTCAACTTCTACTAGTTTTCATGTACTCTACCACTAGTATCTTGCGCAACGGCCTTTCATGCCACTGTCACAGTGTTACCCATGTATCTAGGGAGCTCGATCCAGTTCTTGTGATCGACCCCAGAGATCTCGATCATCTGGCCGTGCAGGGAGCCAGGGAGACACATAATCCTATCAAGAACAGTCACTAGTTCATGGCTTAATGCTAGCTCCGTTTATTATGTTGGTTACCATTTACCAATATGGGTCTATGGTCCATCGGCGTGTCCCCGGACAGTAGTAGTAGTGTTTTGTCCTGCTAGGATGGAGCATCAGCCTCGTCCAAAACCAGGCGAAGAGGAAGGGGCCGGGGTAGAACCGCAAAGTACAATGATAGTAATGGCCATCCAGTTGAATGGTACACCGGTTATAAATGTGCATCGTATGTTACCACTTGACGTGAGAGAAAGTTTCATTTGCCAAAAGAAAGAACAAGAAAACGAAAGAGAATTCAGCAGACGTCGCTGAATCCACTTGACCAAAAATGAACGCAGGTAATAAGATAGTTTACGTGTTTACTGCGACAACGGTCAAACATATCAATGTCGAATTCTGTCTGCGTGCATGTAAGAGAATTTTTCTGGTAGTACTATACTCTGGGTGTAGCCAATATCAAAGTTTCATGTATGGCCGTACATATGTCTACCCATCATTATCGCCAAAAGACCATTTGTAAGTAAGGAATTAACACCATCTATGTATCTATCTATTATAAGTACATCACAGGCTAAAAATAAGGAAAAGTATAGAAATTCCATTTAAAAAAGCAAAACATCCCCCATTAGTATGGTGGGCTTTAAAACCTAATTCAAAAGGACCATATTTGATCTTTTTCTTAGAGGTAGGAAGAAATCTGTGTTCACATTGAAAACTAGATGGACAAATAGCAATCCGGCTGCATTACATGTGAGGACGACATGGAGGAAACTAGGCATGTCAAGCAAACTTCATGTGCATAATTTTCTGAACGTGCTTTACTTCGATCCGAACTCTGAATTAGGGAGTTCATCTCGACCGGACAAATCTTTCTCCAAAGCAATTTACAGAACACGATCCACAAAAGTGGATAGTTACAACGTATACAACCATCCACATCACCCATATATAACATTGTTCAGATAAGTAGTATATAGATTTTTATCATATGAGAGCATTACAACCATGAGACAATGGAAACCTCCATGAATGAAGATTCAGTCAAGGATCATCAAAATGACAGTTGGGAATATATAAAAAGAATAAAGGAAAATATGTAGATGATGTTTCCTCATATATTATACTATTATTATTACAAGTATACGAGTTGTTAACAAAAAAAGAAATATGCTACAAAATTTCGCAGAAGTCAGACACATCTTAGCATCAATTTGGCAGCATCTCTTTTGATTAAGAAACATAACTCTTAGATCATTATAACTCTGGCCATAATTTACTAGGTCCATATTTATGCGTGCAAGGAAAAACATTCACGCACATATGCTTCACCTCAACAACGTCACGTCTAAACAACAAGATTCATATTTAAAATTATTCTTTATTTACAACCAATGATTTAGAAGAAGAAAAAAGTTTGCTCAAGATCAATGGTATTTTATCCATTTGCCTATATGGGGAGCAACAAGAGCTCTCCCTAGCCTCCACAGGGTTGTGTTAACCAGTACAAGACAATTAGTGATCGATGATGAAATTTGGTTGATGTTCTTAGAAAACCACACATACTGTAAAATCTATGATGATCCCAATAAATATGACATGGATCTATGACTTGCCCGTGAGCCCCCAAGCGGGAGATGATGTTATGATGAAACATAGAAGTGACATCATGGATTAATAGTTGAAGTCACCACATATCACCCATTTGGCCATCTTTTTATGAATTGTTTTCATACATATATGATCTTACAAGTTTGGCGAGCCCCGTAAGTCAGACCATGTCTTCATGCATGTCAGATCACATGGAGTAGCCCACATGTTCGAATAAATGGGCCCAAAAGTTGGCGAGCAGCGCAATTCAGACCATGTTGGCCCTGCATGTCAGACTACATTGGTCCCACATGTCATATGATGTGAGCTCTCATAACCATATTGGGTAACTTCCTATAATTTAAAACATGGTGTTATGAGAACATAACATAACCAATGCTAATCTTCATAATTATTTAAACATATTCAGATTTCTAAAAGAATTGAGAACAATAAGATGCACTTAAAAGGTTTCAATTTCTCCTAACAAACATTTGCTATATTTATATTTTCTCCGTATGAGCTGTAAATTTACAAAAATACTTAAATATAATATATTTTCAATTTCAATTTTAATGATTGATTATACGAATGCTGACCACGACATTGTGTTGGTAATGTTATTTTAACCTAGAGACCTTATTTGAAGTATATGTAGTGCAAATTGAAATTATATTCACTAAATACCTATAAATTCTTTAATAACTAGATAATGTCAAGTGTTTAAAAATATATTCCCCACTTGACAATAACAATGTAATGTAGTATGATCCATGTATTAAATTTGGAGCCAGTTTTAGGTAAATATTCGGGAAGGTACCAAAAAAGGTACCTTAATTTGGAATTTAAAAATAGAAAATGTAAACTAATGGTACCTCTGTGACTAACTATAAGACGTTTTTTAGTTCAATTTGAACTGCAAAAACGTCATATAGTTAGTTATAGAGGTAGTACGTAACAAGATGGAACATGAAATTCTATTTGTAAATACCGATGTAATAGGAAGTTTTAGTCAAAAGGTTAAGTAAAATGATAAAAAAATGTGTTGTAGAATACAACATTTAGTTTTTGCCTTAAATGATATAGTGCATCCTATAAGAAGCATCAATAAAAAAAGCAATGTACAATTCATTTTGTTGTGAACATTTCATGAAATTGTAAACTCATTCTTATGAGGGCATAACATAATCCATGAAAACTTTCATGATTTTTAGAAGACATCCATATTGTGTTAAAATATAAACAATAATATGCATCTAAAGGTTTGTATTTTTTCAAGCAAATATTTCATTTGTCTATTTATTTTTCTTGATAGGATCTAAATTGACCGGGTATTCTCATATACTACACATTGAATATTTTTGGGCTATGCTTCTTAATATTCGTCAACTACATATAACTGCACTACACTAGAATATCCCTCCACTTACATGCGTCTAGACCCAACCCAACACTAATATGTTTAGGTCTGGTTCTTTTGCGAGATTCTCCTAGAATCGGACCCCTCCCAACTTTCTCGCAGAATCCTTAGACCCATTTTGTTTTACAATCCTAGCTATTCAGATTCTAATTAGCTAGAATTGTAAAATGAATTAGTGTTCAAGATTCTGGGAGAAGCTGGAAATGGGTCCGATTCTGGGAGAATCTTGCAAAAGTACTGGCCCTTAGTACCCACCAGTAATTAATTATCAATGTAAAGGGTGGCCGTCTCCATCGACTGGCACTCGTCTGCTATCAGAGACTATGTAGCACAAATATGTGTTGTTTTCTACATGGTAGTGGTGAGATTATAAGGATATAAATATAGAACATGTTTCTATTACAACTACCAGCATAAAAAGAACGACATGCATGCTTCATATCGCTATTCAAGAATTCATCTGATTAATCAGTTAACGGGCCAGTTAATCTCTACTCATAGGATGGCTGAATCGAATAACACCTATTCATCGCATTAACATGTCAATCCGATTAACTTGCCTGTGAGACCAATTAATCGCTGCTGGCCCATTAACTCAGGGGCAAATGAAGCCCAAATTTTTGGCCCGTAATCCCTCCCCATCCCCATCTTGCTCCTCAATAGCTAGAGTTTGACCAAATCGTAACATATTTGGTATATTACATAGTTGAGAGCATGAGAGTATGGTATAATCAGATATATGTTGGCGGGTTCTAATTTAATCTACTGATTAATGGTCGACCGATTAATCCATTTAATAGGTCGATTCACCGATTAATCGCTACTCTCGAGCCGACAGAGTAGCTACCAGTTACCTATTTCCTTAACAATACTTCATATACAGTAGCACTTCAAAAGTACACATGCATGCTATTCTTAACTAAACCTCTACAACCATTGATAGCATCCTATCTTTTATATCTAAATAGCTAGCCCCCACTAATCTATTTCTCTCAACATGGAAGTATGCCACCTCATCACAGAACATGCATGGGAAAAGGCCCACTCCTACTAACTTATTTCTTTCAACATGCAAGCATGCCACAACATCATGCAACATGTATGGGAAAAGAGTCACCTCAACTTGCAAACATACATGAGAACTTTCATTTCATTGTGTTATTTATATTGACTAAATACTTTACAACTATATAATAATCGAACACAATAACTAATATCTATTATTAGTTTTAGTTCTTATTACTCAAAATATTTATGTTTCATTGAAATGTTGCAAAATATTCCCGCAACAACGTGTGGGGCATCATCTAGTATACATAAGAGAGTGATCCCACAACTTTTAATTATCTTAACATCTGTGCTTCCACATCATCCAAATGGTTGTAGCCGTTGGATTGTTAACTTGATCCACTAGCATATGTCCAATGTAGGCATGGAAATCTTCTACAATGCAACATGCATTGGTGCATTCTAATTAAGTGGGTTTTAAATAACATTGCTTTCACATCAATATTCATAAGAAAACACTCCACAACATGCAACCATGCATTAAAAAACACCTCAACATGCAAACATACATCAGAATTTTCATTCTATTATGCGAGATATTTTACAACTATGCAATAACATAACACAATAAATCATATGCATTTGCATTTTTTGTTCTCATATTATTACTTCAGTCATTCATGTTCCATGCAATAAAATTGCATTGAAATACACTGCAAAACATTTCCGCAACAACGATGTGGGGTATAATCTAGTTTACATACATATATAGATACAAGTTCATGCAGTAGTCACAACCGTTGAGTGTAAGAAGTACGACAAGTATGTGTTGGGTCTGTGGTGAAGAGTGAGCCAACCCGCCCCCACATATTATTCATATCCCCGGAATACCTAAATATCCGAAAGCATCAATCTTCACGAGAAAGAAAATTAACCAAAACATTTAATAGACTAAAATAATAAAACATATGGAACAAACAAAGTTGGTCAAGTATGCTTGGGCAAACAATGGGGTGCGACCATATCCTACTGCAATGCCAAATGCATCCTAAGCCAATGATCTTTAGTGGTTATTATTTAGTCCTTCAAAAAATGATAACTATACTGCAACTTGGAAATATCAAATAAAAAAGAATGCACCCCCCCTCCCGGGGTGCATTTACATTGGAGCAACTTTAATTTTATTTATTTTCATGTAAGCAACTATTTAAAATGTGATTTTTTGTGTGTGCATCTAGTCAATTTTTATCGGATAGAGAATTTTGCTGGTTAAGAGTATTGACCTAGAATTAGGAATTTTCTGGTTGACTTAGAAGTCACTCTAAGCAATTAGTCTATTTGAGAAAGTAACCAAATAACTCACACATTTTTCCTTAATATGTTGTACTATGTACTTTAGATAATATCAAAATTTATCTTTTGTATCTGGCATTACAGTGCTACCCCGTTTCATAAATAAGAGAATTCCTGTAAACACGTCGACAAACTTTTGCAACTAAAAACTGTTTATATTTAGTAACAGAAAAATGGTATCTACAGATTTGTCATAAAAAATATCAGTTGACGCAGTGGCCAGGATACACCCCCTTTTCAAAAAGTATACAAACTTTTTCTTTGCCGGGAGATTTCATAACATGCCCTTCAGGCTACCCCTAGCCCTAGGGAAACTTTGGGTTATTTAGGGGCATATATCTTCATGTACACGAGTAAACAAAACTCTGTTCCCTTCTTAATTCATGGATGAGGCAAATCTTATGCCTTCGTTTTGAAAAACAAAACTTCAAGCTGCTATCCCTTCTACTATATCAAGTTTTAGGGGAGCAAAATGAGTGCCTCTTCCTTAATCTAAGCCCGTAATTTTGTCTACACACATACCTCCGGCTAGTGATCCCGCCACATGTCTGATCGAAACTTCTCCATCTATAATTCCAATTCTCTTTGTTTTTTTCTTTTCGTAGATAAGAACTTATAAGCATTGAATAATTGCAACCCATGATATGAATTAACCTAATTGCAATCTATGATAGGAACTTCGACGGTTATTGACAATAATTACATACAAAAACATATAGATACTACTTCATCCCGTTGGACAAGCATTGAGTGCAAGAAGTACGATATGGGTAAAGGCTGTGGTTGTCTAGTCAATAGGGTAAAGGCTGTGCTTGACTTTTTTTTTTGAGAGAGAGGGACAGAGAGAGAAGCCTATAGGTGGGTATTTGCACACACCTCCCCTCCACTCTATAAGAACAGCAGCAGCAGCCCCAAAGTTTACACAAGAACCAAGTGAGCTCCTTTCTCTGTTTTACCTTCCATGTTCATTTCTGTAGAACAGTTCCGTCGGGTCTACACT
This sequence comes from Aegilops umbellulata, assembly GCA_032464435.1. Taxonomy (NCBI): domain Eukaryota; kingdom Viridiplantae; phylum Streptophyta; class Magnoliopsida; order Poales; family Poaceae; genus Aegilops; species Aegilops umbellulata. The sequence continues at coordinate 595,527,276 of CP136058.1, read as the reverse complement.
TATGCTTGAATCCAATCCCGTGTACCTTGCATTGCAGGTTGCAGCTCAAGGGAAGCAAAGCTAGGAGGAAAAGCTAGGCGCGACAACACCGATCAGACCGGAAGGTAAAGAGCGCAATGATCCCTTCACTGAGCTTTCTACTGTATCAGTAGTGTAGTAGACTAGTAGTGGTAGGAGTGCTACTGTTCTTTTTTGACGAATTGTTGCTACTGTTCTGCTGTTCATCTTTCGTTCGGTCGAATCAGTAGTATATTTCTTTAGATCTTCGTTCATAGTATATTTCTTTTGACCGAGAGTTCTTTTTTTGTGCTACTACTCGTAAATAATTTCAGTCATGGAGTTTTACTTTTGCTCACTTCCACTTACCTTTTTTCAGGGAAATGGCTCTCCTCCTCTTTGTGATCCTTTCTTTTGTGTCGGCGCCCATCTCCACGACTTTGGCGACGCCACAGCACACGTGCAAGTTCGAACTTGCTAGTCTTGCGGCGGTCTCTTGCCAAGATTCAGCGCAGTCTCCTACAGCTTCGTGCTGCGATGCTATCCTTTATGCGGTGGATCTGGAGCCCAGTTTTGAGTTAGATAGGGGTGCTTGTTGCCTATGCTAGTTTATGCTGGTACGGGACATTCCATTCGATCTTCCATCCGTGTATCGTTCTTGCCATGGCAAGGATTCCGACATGGTTGTGGCGTGGCCAGCGTACATGAAGGAATGCAATGGTATGCTTAGCCAAAACTTCTATAAGTTCTTTTCTTAATAGTACACTGCATGCTAATGGCAAGTTTTTTAAAGGTGTTTGCCATGAGGACAGCGCCGATGTGCATGCACCAGTTCCCCCCGCCCCCTTTGCTCTTGAGCCCCCTGCCCCATTTCCTAAGCGCAAAGAGACAAAGAAGTCACTAGACATAAGAATCCTTGTCGCCATAATAGCTGGAAGTTTGGTTATTCTGATGCTGTTATGTTGTGCCTACTACAAGTGCCCGCGAGGCCAGGCACATCAGTCTCCTGCCACTAGTGATGACGACTTGTCCGGAGGTAATTACAGGATTAGTTAATACACATATTATTGTATGCTATGAAAAGATTATATGATCCCATTGCTAATGCTGTGTGTGTATATATATATATATATGTATGCAGGTGCAGGTGTGCAGATGAGGGAGATAGGGCGAAACTCGTCGTCCAGGAACCTGCTGCCCGTGGGGTAGAACTTCACGGCACCGTCGTGATCATGGCAACACCAGATGCGCATGTCAGTGTTGTGTTGACCCATGCATCGTCGAGATGCAGAGGCCGGGGGTCGTCCTCCTTTTCTAAAAAAGAAAGATGTGCATGTCAGTGCTGTGTTGACCCATGCTACTGTTAGTTGTGTGTTTTGGCTTGCCTGCCACGTTGTTTGCCCATGCCATGTAATCACCCCAATGGACTTGTTCCTTCTACTGATTCTCCTTTCTTTAGGCAAAGTAAGGAAGCCTAGCTGGCCATTCAGAGGTCTCTAATTCATTCACTGTACTCATGTAGTAGTAGTCGTCGTCCTGTGTTAGTAGTGTTTGTGCTATCAGAAGTATGATGTACTAGTATTTCCAGCTCGGTAGACTAATCATCATGGTAAAAGATCCACTCGATCAGTGTTCACATGTGCAATTATGTCATCTTTACCCCACACCATATTCTTTTCTCGTTTCTTTTGAGAATGCCCACGCCCTATTGTGATTAGCCTAGCTAACATAAAGATTAGTACGGAACGAAGGGTGACAAGCTAGCTAGTAACATCTAACAAGTACGCGGGGTGAGGAAAACTCGACTGCAGAGTGAAGCGAGACTCTGAATAAACATGCAAACCTAAAATGATGAATGAAGACGATCTTGCTGTCAAGCTAGCACCAAAATGACTTGCTCGTGCGTGCACGTAAAGTGGCAACACGAACTAGTACATACTTCCTTCTATACACTTTTCTCATATGCATGGGTAAGAAGAGGTTGACTTTTTTTTTGACGGGTCATTAACTATTATTTAGCAGATGGTTCATGACTACTATGCCAGACCATATGCATGCAAGGTCATGTCAGCCACCCTAGCTCGGTAGACTAATAACAAATGTATTTTATCACGGAAAATAATAACAAGTGTACATTTCCAAGAGGTTCGAATGGCAAATTTTCCTATAGAATTTAGTGCAAATGAATCCTGGTGGATGGTATAAAAAAATCCTTTGGATGAGATAGAGAGATCCTTAAGACGTTATTTTGTTATACTAGGCTAAATTTGGAACAAATAGAGAGATCCTTAAGACACTCTGCAGAGGTTTCCACACTTTTCCCCACAAGACTCGATCTCCTCCGTTGAATTTCGCACACTGCAGAGGCCCCTTTAACCAATAGATATGACGGTACACCTACAATTCCCCTACATCTGCTAGCCTATCATGGAAAGGTTTCCCACAACTTACTCAACTATGCCAGAGCCCATAATGGCTTGTGGCTGCACACGGAAGTTTCTAGCATGAATAATCTTATGATCCCTTTGTGCCCGGGTGGCATTCCATAGGATGATCACACGGGTACCCTGGGATCTCCTTGGGCAAGCTCTGGTATATCCCCAGGTGCCCGGGCAAGCCACTGGTATATCCCCAGGGTGCCCCAACCATTCCATCCAGATGTGTATTAAAGTAGCCACCTTAAGTTTCCCTTAGTTATTATCTCTCACAACTTGCATGATTCTCACATACCAATACATGTCTACGAGCATGGCTAAGCAATAAGAGCATAACGTATAATCCCAGGGTTGATAAAAGACAATAGGTTCCTACCTCAACCCACATGTTACCAAAATCCTACTCATGCAATGTTTGAGGGTTGAAACTAATTCATAAAAACTGGGTAATACAGGGATATGATCAAAGTGTGAACTTGCCTTGTACTGTTGATGAAGATCCTTCGCACTCATAATGGATGATAGTTCTACTCGTCACATTCCGATCAATCTATCGTAAGCAAGTAATTATAATCACACATAAGCAATCACTCAAAAGATCCAAAAGAACGAAGAAAACACTTCGGAAAACTTCGAAAACAGGCAAACAACTCTTGCGAACATAAAACCAATTTTCAACTGTATTAAAATTATGTGGATTAGTACTTAACAGAAAGTTTAGGTCAAGAGCTTTGACTAGCAAAAAGAATCAATTAAATCGGAGTTATAAAACTTAAGTTATGAACAAAAGAAATTCAAATTCAAATCTGTTTGAAAATCAAATTTTAAACTTTCAAAAACATGTTTAAGTTGGTTATCTGGATAGAGGGGATCATAGCGAAGAAGTGGGCGTTGGTTTCGTTGGATTTGGATAAGCGAGCAAAAAGTTGTGATCGATTGAAAACCAGGGCCTAATTTGTAAGAAAAGTATTCACGAATAGGTCCCTGACCGAAATTAAAAATAAAAGAATAAATCTAACGAATGAACGTTCGCTACAGAACCTAATCTGCTGAATTTTGTTCGCTACAGAACCCTAACTAACGAACGCTCACTAAATAGATCTAACTAAAAAGAAAAACCGAACGGTTTTAAACGAAAAACCGAACTAGAAGGAAAGCCGGATCGGACCGGCGATTTTTACCGGTCAGGCGTCGGCGGCGAGCGGTGGCTACAGGTGTCGGTGATACGACGATGACGGGTGTCGGCGAGGCGAGGCGACTCCGACGGGCGAGGGGCAGAGGCGGGGCCGCGAAGGCGGCAGTGAGACGGGGCTACGACGACGCGGGGCTACGACGTTGGCGGGACGGCGCGGCAGCGGCAGCTGCATCGGCGAGCGGCGTGCGGCGGCGGCGCGGCAACGACAGGTGGCGGCAGCTTGAGGGGGAAGAGGGCCCCGGCCTCAGGTATTTATAGGTGGGGAGAGTCGGCTTGCGTCGAGGAGGGGTGAGGCGCGGCGGCGCCGGACTCCGGGAGAATCCCGGTCGGTCATGGGGAAGAAGGCGGCGACGGCTTGGGCCAGCTGGGCTTCGGCCCAGTTCGGTGGCCCGGAAACTTTTTTTATAACAATTTTTACAGACAATAAAAATAAAATAAACCAAATAAAATAAAATACACTATAGGCATATAATATATCAAAAAAATTAGAAAAAGATTTTCTATAACTTGAACATTTTTCTAACGTCAAATAAAATCCACAAAAATTTAAATAAAGCAAACAGTGCTACTCGTTCATTTAAAAACCAAATAAGAATATTTTAAAATACCGAAATAATTTCAAATTTATTTCTCTCCATTTTTCTATTCTAGGGAATCATTTTACCCTAATTTTCATGTATTTTAGTTTTAGAGAAAAATAATTTGAATAAAAATCAAATAACTCCAAATTGAAAATAATTTCAAAGGGATTTTAAATTTGATTCTTTGAAAATTCCAACTCTCTTTCTTAGCATTTGAAGAAGTCATTTTATCTTCTCTCATGAAACTCATTGAGTTGCGTAAAGTTTCTGAATTTGAAATATTTCCAAATGGAATTCAAATCCTTTTCAAAACCCTTTTTCATTTAATTAAATGGAAGAAGTCATATCATCTTCACTCTTGGGTTTTGAGATGAAAGGAATATGAATTCATGGAGATCATGAATGCAAGGTCAAAATTTGGGAAGTCATTTTATTCCCTCTCATTTAACTTTCAAAAAGTTTCAAATTTCACTCAATTTCACACAAGCAACCACACCACAATCAAACAATCATCAAAGCTATTTATTTAATATATCATTCCAAAATTTTGAATTTTGGGATGTTACAAATCTACCACCCTTAAAATAAATCTCGCCCGAGATTCTGAGAGGCTAGAAAGAAATTGGTTAGGTTCGGGGGTCTTCTCAAAATCCATCAAACGTCACAGGGGTCTCGGGTGCTACCACCCTTAGAAGCATCGTTATGGTTCCATCAAAACTCATATATTCTATCCTTATCATTGACAGGTCGGTCTTCTCAGATTCTCGGGAAAATTCCTACTCTGGCTCTTTCGGTAGTGGCATATCCTTTTCCCTCAATTCTTCTATCCTTTCATCTTAGTACGGTTCTTCTGTGACTGGGTCCTCTTATATGAAGGGTCTGGCGCCAATACTAAACAACTATCGATATCTCATGTTGGTCAACAGTTTATGGTTTCTCCTGCAGGAAATGGGTCTGGGTTGAGCCTCACCGTATGACCTACGGTTGGCAACAACTACCTTGTACAAGGGAAAATTGTCATACCATTCTAAGGTTCAATTCAAGGTGTTTGATATCGTCGTCGCTCTACTATGGGTAAGTCATTCAGATTTACCATCCCATATAGCAAAGCGAATAGTAAGAGTAAGTTGGTATGGTGATCAATCCATCCCACACCCAAATCATTACCTTGTATATGGTTTAGCGAATCTCGCATTCTAACACTCGGTCATCCTCACAAGCATTGTAGAATTCTCTTGTCGACGAACCAAGTTCGGATAAATCCATTGATTCTGCAGGCCAAACGAACATCTACCGTTCCTTAACAACTCTCAGGTTTTGCGTTACTCCTATAAGATCGTCTGTTGATAAAGTCGTAACTTGTTCCAGGGTTTTTCCTTTAGCAAGAGTGTGATTGCTTCTTGGCAGGTCCTGGAGCCTGTGGGTTATGGGCCCACTGTTGGGGAACGTAGTAATTTCAAAAATTTCCTACGCACACGCAAGATCATGGTGATGCATAGCAACAAGAGGGAAGAGTGTTGTCTACGTACCCTCGTAGACCGATAGCGGAAGCGTTATGACAACGCGGTTGATGTTGTCATACGTCTTTACGGCCTGACCAATCAAGCACCAAAACTACGGCACCTCCGAGTTCTAGCACACGTTCAGCTCGATGACAATCCCCGGACTCCGATCCAGCAAAGTGTCGGGGATGAGTTCCGTCAGCACGACGGCGTGGTGACGATCTTGATGTTCTACCGTCACAGGGCTTCGCCTAAGCACCGCTACAATATTATCGAGGATTATGGTGGAGGGGGGCACCGCACACGGCTAAGAGAACGATCACGAAGATCAACTTGTGTGTCTATGGGGTGCCCCTGCCCCCGTATATAAAGGAGTGGAGGAGGGGGAGAGGGCCGGCCCCTATGGCGCGCCCTGAAGGAGTCCTACTCCCACCGGGAGTAGGATTCCCCCCCTTCCAAGTAGTAGGAGTAGGAGTCAAGGAAAGGGAAGAGGGAAGAGAAGGAAGGAGGGGGCGCCGCCCCTCCCCCTAGTCCAATTCGGACTAGTCAATGGGGGGGGGGGCGCGGCCTGCCTCTTCCTCTCCCCTAAAGCCCAATAAGGCCCATATACTTCTTCCCCCGTATTCCCGTAACTCCCTAGTACTCCGAAAAATATCCGAACCACTCAGAACCTTTCCGATGTCCGAATATAGTCGTACAATATATCAATCTTTACGTCTCAACCATTTCGAGACTCCTCGTCATATCCCCGACCTCATCCGGGACTCCGAACTCCTTTGGTACATCAAAACTCATAAACTCATAATATAACTGTCATCGAAACCTTAAGCGTGCGGACCCTACGGGTTCGAGAACAATGTAGACATGACCGAGACACATCTCCGGTAAATAACCAATAGCGGAACCTGGATGCTCATATTGGCTCCCACATATTCTACGAAGATCTTTATCGGTCAGACCGCATAATAACATACGTTGTTCCCTTTGTCATCGGTATGTTACTTGCCCGAGATTCGACCGTCGGTATCTTAATACTTAGTTCAATCTCATTACTGGCAAGTCTCTTTACTCGTTCCGTAATACATCATCTCGCAACTAACTCATTAGTTGCAATGCTTGCAAGGCTTATGTGATGTGCATTACCGAGAGGGTCCGGAGATACCTCTCCGACAATCGGAGTGACAAATCCTAATCTCGAAATACGCCAACCCAACATGTACCTTTGGAGACACCTGTAGAGCTCCTTTATAATCACCCAGTTACGTTGTGACGTTTGGTAGCACACAAAGTGTTCCTCCGGCAAACGGGAGTTGCATAATCTCATAGTCATAGGAACATGTATAGGTCATGAAGAAAGCAATAGCAACATACTAAACGATCGGGTGCTAAGCTAATGGAATGGGTCATGTCAATCACATCATTCTTCTAATGATGTGATCCCGTTAATCAAATAACAACTCTTTTGATCATGGTTAGGAAACATAATCATCTTCGATTAACGAGCTAGTTAAGTAGAGGCATACTAGTGACACTCTGTTTGTCTATGTATTCACACATGTATTATGTTTCCAGTTAATACAATTCTAGCATGAATAATAAACATTTATCATGATATAAGGAAATAAATAATAACTTTATTATTGCCTCTAGGGCATATTTCCTTCACCCACCTCATCACTTGTAAACCTTGAACTCATCATCTGGGGCAACTGATCATTATCCCAACATCCATCTTCCTAGCATTTTATATCCATCCAATTGTACTGTCTCCCTTCCTTCTATTGGTACCAAAATAAGACGTGATTACTCAGACTCATCATGGAGTTACAATTGCTCCATATTACCAATATTATACCTCCTTTATATCCAATTGTACTTCATCCCTTCATATTCTTGGGCTATCCCACATATCGAGATAAACTCGTACTTATTTTGTCCAAAGTCCACTCCGTGGAATATCATTATCTTTTCCAGGGGTCAAGTGTCCACACAGGGTACTACCACCCTTAAATGCACAAATTCTTCCATAGACCATATTTGTCATATCCTCGAAAATTGTCAAAATATTTCTTCATAGAGTAACAACTCATAAAATCAATGTATGAATTCATGCCACATGAACTTTATTGATTTCATGAATTTATTACAATCTCTTGCATTTCCATTACATGCCTCAACTCAACACCTCAATATAAAAGAATTGTTCCCACTACTACTACTATATTTTATTTTGCAAACTCAACTATTTAGCACAAGCCTCCTTCTCTTTGGGACAGTCTCTGACAAAGTGCCCTGCTTCATTACAATGGAAACATTTTACTTCTGACAAGTCTTGAGGTTTCCTTGTGATTACATAGCCTCCTTGGGTCCTCGGCTTCCTTTTTGGGCAACCGTTGAAGTAGTGCCATGAATATTTGCACCTGAAACATGTGATATGACTTAGGTCCTTCTTCCTAGAAATTGGGTTGTTTCTGGAATCCAGTCTATTTCTCTTCCTGGACTTTTCCGTGCCAATCAGGGCTTATATTCCGGTGGGTCATACTCTACTTCCGCCGTCGGGAATGCTACTAGATCCCCCTTCACACAATTATGGGAGATGTGTCCTTCTTCTCCACATGAATAACATGACTTGGTGCAGGGTTTAATTGGGTCTTATTCGGGTGTGTCCTCCACCTCTTCCTTCATCACCGGTTCTTCTAAAATTTCCATGAGGGCTCCTTTCATTGCTTCTTTCTTATGCAGGATGGTTCTTTGAACCATGTGGTAAATGTGACACTGGGTAGTCCCTTCACACAAGAAACAAGTCACCTGCCTAGTGGGGCATTCTTCAGCTGGGTGACTTTCTTCAGAATGAGGGCATTCATCCTTGTGTTCTTTATGGTTGTGTCCTATTTCTCCACAGAGCTTGCATGCACAAGGTTTCTTCATATAATTTCCATAAGGCTTAAATTTCTGGGAGACAAGCCGAGACTTTAGCAGAGTCAACTTAAATTCTTCCCAAGTGGTTACTCTTTGCCATCCATTGATGGTTTGGTACATCCGCCACCAAGTAGAAGCACCTCTTTCAAAGAACTAAGGAGCATGCTGGGTCATATCCTTTCCGGCTATAGTGTTGTTCTTCATGTGATCTTCCATGTTCTGAATCCATCGGTCCATCTCCAATTGAGTCATCGGTCCCGAAAATGTGAGCTCATCTCCACTCATTCTCTATTGGTTTCAAGGGTTTTGGGGTGGGATAAGAGAGATAGAGAGGGATACACACAATACAAACAATAGTTTTGAAAAGACAGATTTTATTTGTGGCTGTCAGAAAAACATCAAACAAATGACATCTCACAATCGTCGCATCTAACGTAAGTATATAACAGGGGTTTTGGTCTTCTAAAGGTCAATAAATCTTCAAAGTCACCAAACTCTTCAAGTATTGTTCATGTCTCCGATGGCTTCTTCCGATCATGCTTGTCCTTCCCAAGTTCTTTTGCCAGATCATCTCTGTTGACGCGAATTCTCTCATAATGTCCTTTAATATTTCTAGAGTTGCGTTCCAAACTTCTGGGTTTCAATATCCTTGGCTTGAACCATGGTCCTATTGTCCTTTAGTTCCTGACGAATCTCCGGTATCTCAAGGTTTTGCAACTCCAGCTTGGCTACTTTCAGCTTCTGGGTCCTGAGTTCTTCACGAAATGCGTCCTTGCCAAATACGGCTTCCTGAAGGTCCATCTTAAAATTCTTGATGTAATACTCTAGATCCTGGTGATACACCAGTTAAGGTTAAAAATTCGTCTTTTGCTGATAGGTGCTCCATTAGCCCTTTTGTCATCCAATCCTTTCGGCGATATGCATTCTTAACTCAGTATGGTGACGATAGCACAAGCGGGCAATAACATAATGGATAGTTGTGTATATGCCCTTGTCTATGCCATGAGCTGTCATTCCATAGTTGATATCTCCTGCCTTAGGATTTTTCTTGACAAAACTTTTAGTTTTAATGCTCCATGTTCCGGTCTTTCTCCAACACACATTGATCTTGGGTATTGATAGCTTCAATGGTTTGACAAGTTCCATAAGGGTAGCCTTCCTAGGTCATACCAATTTGGAAATTCTACGGGGCCTTCAAATTCTCCTAGTCTTCGCAGTCTTCAACCGTTGTAGTTTCCATTATTATAATGCATGGTAAAATCCTCTTTATTCCGAAGTGGTCTTAGTTGTCCGATATCTTTTACTTCTTGGAGTGGTCTCATCAGTCGAATCTTCATGTGGTCAAAAGGGGAAAGGGGTATAGTCTAACTAAAAGGGAATATTTGATAAAGCTCAGAAAAGAAGAGAGGTAAAATATCCTTTTCAAAATAAAGTTTTAGAGAAAAATCGTTCCTATGGGCTTGCCATTTTCTAGTGGTCACGTCCTACAGTCAACATGTGCTCTTATACCATCTTGCAGTGACCCGACCCAAATGGATCAAGTCTCTATTCTTAAGTGTCATCCCTAGATCGGTATGCTGACACACACAATACTCGAGGATTTATAACAGAGGTAAATCACATGTATAAATTAACGTAAATACTATTACCTCAATCCAAATAGCGTAAGTAACAACAAAGTTGTGGAGTTCCCAACAACGCCAACGGCAAAGTTGAGTGTAGACATCGTAACCCTAACGTATCACTTACTCGTCGTAAGATTCCCGCAACATGGGACGTTGCAGCCGTCAGTACATTGAATGTACTGGCAAATTCACACCATAGGATAATGATGAACAATATCTATCACTACATGCATATTTGGCTGGTGGAGGCTCTAAGTTTATTTTTGCATAAAGCCAATTTTTCCTACAACAAAGGAATACATTTTATTTTTCTACAAAATTGAATTACCCATATTGAGAAGGTAACCCAACTCAATCCCAAAATATGACCAAATCATTAGTAACCCAACAATTTTATTAAATAGAGTGATGAGATCAACCAATAATTCAAAGACCCGATACTCAAATTGTCCATAACCAGGGACACAACTATTCATGAATAGTTTGTACACTCTGCATAGGTTTCCACACTTTTTCCCACAAGACTCGATCTCCTCCATTGAATTTCGCACACTGCAGAGATCCCTTTAACCGATAGATAGGACGGTACACCTACAATTCCCCTACATCTGTTAGCCTATCATGGAATTCCCTCAACTTACTCAACTTTGACAGAGCCCATAATGGCTTATGCCTGCACACGGAAGTTTCTATCATGAATAATCTTATGATCCCTTTGAGCCTGGGTGGCATTCCATAGGATGATCACACGGGTACCCCGGGATCTCCTTGGGCAAGCTCTGGTATATCCCCAGGTGCCCGGGCAAGCCAGTGGTATATCCCCAGGGTGCCCCAACCATTCCAACCAGATGTGTATTAAAGTAGCCACCTTAAGTTTCCCTTAGTTATTATGTCTCACAACTTGCATGATTCTCACATACCGATCCACGTCTACGAGCATGGCTAAGCAATAAGAGCATAACATATTATCCCAGGGTTGATAAAAGACAATAGGTTCCTACCTCAACAACTACTTCCCATACCCACATGTTACCAAAATCCTACTCATGCAATGTTCGAGGGTTGGAACTAATGCACAAAAACTGGGTAATAAAGGGATATGATCAAAGTGTGAACTTGCCTTGTACTGTTGATGAAGATCCTTCGCACTCATAATGCCTGATAGTTCTACTCGTCACACTCCGATCAATCTATCGTAAGCCAGCAATTATAATCACACATAAGCAATCACTCAAAAGATCCAAAAGAACAAAGAAAACACTTCGGAAAACTTCGAAAACAGGAAAATAACTCTTGCGAACAGAAAAACAGTTTTCAACAATATTAAAATTATGTGGATTAGTACTTAACAGAAAGTTTAGGTCATGCGCTTCGACTAGCAAAAATAATCAATTAAATCAGAGTTATAAAACTTAAGTTATGAACAAAAGAAATTCAAATTCAAATCTATTTAGAAATCAAATTTTAAAATTCCAAAAACATGTTTAAGTTAGTTATTTGGATAGAGGGGATCATAGCGAAGAAGTGGGCGTTGGTTTCGTTGGATTTGGATAAGCGGGCAAAAAGTTGTGACCGATTGAAAACCAGGGGCTAATCTGTAAGAAAAGTATTCGTGGATAGGTCCTTGGGTGAAATTGAAAATAAAAGAATAAATCTAACAAATGAATGTTCGCTACTGAACCTAATCCGACGAATTCCGTTCGCTACAGAACCCTAACTAACGAACGCTCACTAAATAGATCTAACTAAAAAGAAAAACAGAACAGTTTTAAACGAAAAACCGAACTAGAAGGACAACCGGATCGGATCGGCGGTTTTTACCGGTCGGGCATCGGCGGCTGCAGGTGTCGGCGAGACGGCGACGATGGGTATCGGCGAGGCGAGCGACTCCGGCGGGCGAGGGGCAGAGGCGGCGGCGAGATGGGGCTACGGCGTCGGCGAGGCAGCGGTAGCTACGGTGGCGGTGCGACATCGGCTTGCGGCGGCGAGGCGGCAATGGCAGGTGGCGGCGGGAGGCGACGGCTTGAGGGGGAAGAGGGCCGCGGCCTCGAGTATTTATAGGTGGGGAGGGGCGGCTTGCGTGGAGGAGGGGCGAGCCGCGGCTGCGCCGGACTCCGGGTGAGTCCCGGTCGGGCACGAGGAAGAAGGCGGCGACGGCTTGAGCCGGCTGGGCTTCGGCCCAGTTCGGTGGCCCGGAAATTTTTTTGCACAATTTTTACGGACAATAAAAATAAAATAAACCAAATAAAATAAAATATACTATAGGCATATAATATATCAAAATTTTCAGAAAACGATTGTTTATAACTTGAACGATTTTCTAATGTCAAATAAAATCCACAAAAATTTAAATAAAGCAAACAGTGCTATTGGTTCATTTAAAAACCAAATATAAATATTTTAAAATACCGAAATAACTTCAAATTTATTTCTCTCCATTTTTCTATTGTAGGGAATCATTTTACCCTAATTTGCATGTATTTTAGTTTTAGAGAAAAATAATTTGAATAAAAATCCAATAACTCCAAATTGAAAATAATTTCAAAGGGTTTTTCAATTTGATTCTTTGAAACTTCCAACTCTCTTTCTTAGCATTTGAAGAAGTCATTTTATTTTTTCTCATGAAACTCATTGAGTTGCATAAAGTTTCTAAATTTGAAATATTTCCAAATGAAATTCAAATCCTTTTGAAAACCCTTTTTCATTTAATTAAATGGAAGAAGTCATATCATCTTCACTCTTGGTTTTTGTGATGAAACGAATTTGAATTCATGGAGATCATGTATGCAAGGTGAAAGTTTGGGAAAGTCATTTTATTCCCTCTCATTTAACTTTCAAAAAGTTTCAAATTTCACTCAATTTCACACAAGCAACCACACCACAATCAAACATTCATCAAAACTATTTATTTAATATAACATTCCAAAATTTAGAATTTTGGGAGGTTACAGTTTTAAATGGAAATACAAATTATATCCCCCCATGTTCTATACACTTTACTAGAGTCGACTAAACATATTATGATTACTGATTTGCACACATTAAATTACAGACAAAGCAAACTTGCTTTTGTATTGCTTCAACACTAATCACGTGTTCCCTCATCGATGCTAAATTCCACCACGAGAAAAATACTGAAATAGTAGAAGAATCGATTCATGCTTGAAAGCTGAATGAGCAGAATTTGGGTAATAGGAATAGAACTCGAGAGTCGTAATACTATAATTTGTTTCCCACTTTAGCTACATGCAAGTTGCTTGCTTTTTAAATTTGGGTAGATAGATTTTCTGACCGTTCATCTTTTGTCTAGATACATGCTGGTTGTTTTTCTTGTGTTGTTTCATGGCTTATTAGGCCGATTTTTGACTACATTTAAGTTGCCTACTTTTTAAATTTGGGTAGATAGATTTTCTGACCGTTCATTCTTTTGTCTAGATTCCTGCTGGTTGTTTTTCTTGTGTTGATTCATGGCTTATTAGGCCGATTTTTGACTTTCCATTGTTTGGGGTAAGTCGACTTTTTTTTAGCTGGATTTTTGACTTGCCCCTGTTTGGGTAAGTCCATTTTTTCTTAGGCTGAATTTTTGACTTGCTCCTATTTGGGGTAAGTCAACTTTCAATTAGGCTTGAATCCGGTTACATGTTGTCTGCTCTTTTGCTTCTATGTATTTTTCCTTTTGCTTTCTTTATATTTTTTTGTCGATTTTCTTTCTTACATTTGTATTTTTGGCATCACTTTAGATATATGCAAGTTGCCTCAAAACTAATTTTGGGTAAGTTCAGTTTTTGGCCAATGGTTTCTACTTTTAGATTTGCGCTCCCTTTTTCTTCTTTCTCTTCTATTAGTTGTTTTGCGTTGATTTTTTCGACAGATCAGATATTTGTGTCAGTCAATTCTTTAATGGGCCGAAGCCCGTCACCTGTGTGACCCATCCCTCCCCTCCTCTTCCTTTGTTCTTTTTATGTTATTATTTATTTTTCTTTTGTTTTATATTACCCTTCATTAGTCGGTCTTTTTCTTTGGTGAGTATTTTTTAGATGTTGGGTGAGTGTAAATGTATATAAAAACATATAAAATATAATAAAAAGTCACATTATTATATGATTATCTCTTGCGTACTGCAAAAAAGTGCAAAGTTGTGCAAGTTTTTTTGCTTTTTATTCTTCTTCGAAGGTAATAGCACTCCCACTAATTCATTGTTCCTTATAAAACTTCTTTGTTTGATTTTGTTTTAGTTGTTATTTATAAACTTTTTTTCTTTAAGGGCAATACCAATGCCACTAGTTTATTCCTTCCTACAAAACATATTTTGCGAAAATTCCATCTTTATATACTTATTCTTGCATATTGGAAAATATCAAAACAAAATTGTCTATTGTGTGCTAATTTTGTCATTGTTTGTTTTAGATTTTATTCCATTTTCTTTATTCTTAAAGGGTAATACCAATACCACTAATTCATTTGTTTTTAAAAAAAATCATTACTATAAAAATTTTGGTTTGCATTTCATTTTCTTTCTTTTTAAAGAGAAATATCAAAGCCACTAATTCATTATTTCTTAGAAAAAATTCATTATTTTGATTTCTTTAATGGCAATAACGAATCCACTAATTCATTCCTTCTCAAGAAACTTCTTTTTCTTGTGAAAATTTTAGTATTATATACTTGTTCTTGCATATTACTAAAACATTCTATGGAAAATTCGAATCTGAGCCCGAGCTCATCTGCATCTGCGCTCACGAAAAAAATCAAAATAAATACTAGAAAATTTCAAAAAATTCCAAAAAATTAGGGTGGTAAACAATTTAATGCGTGAGGTACGTTCCAGTTTTCAAAACATTTGGACTTTTGTGCAGCAATCAGCAAAAAAGACAAATCGGAGGTCTGTAAAAATGTGTACTGTTCATATACTGTTCTGGTCTGATATGTCTTTTTTGCTGAGAGCTGCACAGATGTCCAAATGTTTTTAAAATTGGAGCGTACCTCACGCATAATATTGTCTACCACCCTATTTTTTTGGAATTTTTTGAATTTTTCTAAAGTTTTTACGAATTTGTTTTTGACCGGGTGCAGATGCACCCGGGCACCGAAACGCCGCTCTCAACATTCTAGTTTCTATGTAAATTGGTTGAAAATTGTGTCATTTTCTGTTTTAGACTTTTTATTTAATTTCTTTCTTCTTAATGGGTAACACCAATGCCCCTGATACATTCTTCCTTAGAAAATTAATTATTTTGATTTAGTTTTACAATTTTTTTTATTATTTGTATTAACCTTCAAGAAGAAAGAAAATTAATTGTTTTTTAATTTTCTGTTTTAGACTTTTATTTAATTTCTTTCTTCTTAATGGATAACACCAATGCCACTAATACATTCATACTTTTTACTTAATTTACGTAAATTGGGTGCAAAAATTTATTTCTTTGTTTTTAATTTATTTCTTCTTGAAGGTTAATACAAATGTCACTAATTCATTTATTATTAAGATGTAGCGACCCGACCTCAGATGGTCAAGTCTCTGTGCTCCGGTGTCATCCCTGGATAAGTAATGCTGACACCACACAGTACTTCAAAGGATTTATAACAGAGTAGCAATCACACACTTATTACATCGGTATCTCAAAGAGAACTTATTACAATAAATATGGCTTAAGGCCATCTAATAATGATAACACTGGAAGACTTGGAAGATAAGTGAGTCCATCAACTCCAACGGCATCACTGAGTATAGAACCACGACCTAAAAGCACCTTACTCGTCGTCTGAAAAGTCTGCAACATGAAAGTTGCAGCCCGAAAACGGGTCAGCACATGGAATATGTTGGCAATGTAACACATAGAGAGTAATGAACAGTAATGAGCTATACTATATGCATGTATGGCTGGTGGATAGCTCTATGGTTACTGTTTTGCGTAAAGACAATTTTTCCATACTGCAAAGGAATAAATTTATTTAACTATCATGGTGGTTGTTAAACATTGAGAATGGTTGACAGCATCCACAATCCCAATTAAAAGTAATCATCAATAACCCAACAATATTAATATAATAGTAACATGATGAGATTCACATGATATTCAAGTACTAGATACTCAAGACGTCCATAACCGGGGACACGGCTAATCATGATTAGTTTGTACACTCTGCAGAGGTTTGCGCACTTTTCCCCACAAGACTCGATCGCCTCCGTTTGGTTTCTCGCACCACATGGTGTTTGAGAAACGGATGACCGAGACATAGTCTTTCAGAAGTGCTAGCACCTGACGTTGTGATAGACCGTACCAACCTACATCCCCTACATCTGCTAGTCTACCACTGTAAGAGTTCGCACGACTTAGTCAACTATGCCAGAGCCCATAATGGCTTGCGGCTACACATGGAAGTTACTAGCATGAATGATCTTATGATCCCTTTGAGCCTGGGTGGCGGTCCAAAAAGAAACAGGCAAGTCCTGATAGAAACCAGGTGCCTCAATCCACCCATATGTGTATTTAAGTTGCCACCTTAGATAAACCATTAATTAACACTACTCACATATGTCATGGATATCACTCACCCAATCCACGTCTACTAGCATAGCATGGCATAATAAACAAACGTAGAAGTAACTCCCAAAGGTTTCATAAGTAAAACAGGTAATAGGTACTACCTCATCTACTTCCCATCCCACAATTTAATTAGATCCTAATCATGCAATGTTTGAGGATTGATCTAATGCAATAAAACTGGGGAGTAGAAAGGATATGATCAAAGTGTTACTTGCCTTGCTGATGATCCGCGAAACCTAGAGATTCGAAATAACAGGCGGCGCACTCCGGGTGATCTATCGCAGACAAACAACAAGCATACAATAAGTACTCATCTAATGCACAGGTAAAACTCGAACAAGAGAGCGAACCCGAAAGTTCAACTTAAGAACTCCGGTTGCAACAGAAATCGAACCGAACAAAGTAACGGAAAACAAAACGGCGGAAGAAAACAACTCGGTTCTAGCAAATTGAAACTAGGTCAAATTTTATAGTAGCAAAACTTGTTTAAGTTGATTAGTCGGAACGGCGGTTTCGAAACGAAACTCCAGGCGCTCGAATCACCTGATTCCGATAAACGAGTGAGAAGATAAACTAGAAAGAAGATCGGATCTGAAATCGCGATCAGAAAATCGCGGAATAAATCCGACGAAAAGGAAAACGACGAACGGTTAAATGAACGGACGTTCGTTAACCGGGAACAACCGGTGATCACGTTCGTTAAGACGAATGGTCCGGCGAACGCTCGCTAAACAATTAAACCGAAAAAAACGAAAACCGATCTAGGGTTTCGAAAAAAAACCGAAACAATGAAACGAAAGAAACCGGAACGGTTTTTTTAAAAAACCGAACCGAGGAGAGGGTGGCGCGGCGCAGCGGATACCTCGACGAGGGGCTCCGGCGGGGCGGCGGGGCAGCGAGGCGAGGTGGCGCGGCGCTGGCGCGGCGGCGGCGGCGCGGCGTTGGCTGCTGCTGCTGCTTCTGCGGGGCGGGGCGGGGCGCGGTGTGGGGAGGAGGGGGAGGGGTGGCTGGGTATTTAAAGGGGGGAGGAGACTTGGGGGAGGGGGCAAGGCAAGGGGGAGGAGGAGGAATCCTCCTCGGATACGGCCGGCAGCGGCGGCGCGGTTGCGCGCGGGCGCGCGCACGAGGGGCGGGGCGGCTGGGCATTTGGCCCAGGCGGGCGCGGCGCATTTTTTTAAATCGTTACACGCGCAGAAAAAACGAAGAAAAGAAAATCTAAACGAGCTCCAAAAATCCCGAAGTTAATTTTCCCCGATTCCTAAAAATGAGTCGAACAAAATGAACTTTTACTCGGGGCCTAAATGCAATATTTTGAAAACACGCATTTTCCCTAATGCAAATAAACTCTGGAAAAATCCAAAATTTGATTTATTTATTAAATCTTCATTTTTCCTAAATTTGGGAAAGTCATATTATTCCTCTCTTTTGTCTTTGATATTGGAAAAAATAATTGAAGATGAAATAAATAAAATCAAATGATCCTCTTTTCAAAATTTGAGAAAACTCAAATATGAAAATAACGAAATCTCCAACTCTCTCCAAGGGTCCTTGAGTTGCGTGAAATTTCTAGGATCGATCAAAATGCAAGAAAATATGATATGCATGATTATCTAATGTATAACATTCCAAATTGAAAATTTGGGATGTTACAAACCTACCCCCCTTAAGATGAATCTCGCCCTCGAGATTCGGGTTGGCTAGAAAATAGGTGAGGGTGGTCCTTGAGCAAATCTTCTTCTCTCTCCCAGGTGGCTTCATCCTCTGAGTGGTGGTTCCACTGAACTTTGCAAAACTTGATAACCTTGCTGCGGGTAACTCTGCTGGCAAAATCGAGAATCTTGACTGGTTTCTCTTCATACGTTAAGTCATCCTTCAACTGAATCGCTTCAAGCGGCACTGTATCTCTTAGCGGTACCTCCGCCATTTCAGCGTGACATTTCTTCAGCTGAGAAACGTGGAACACTTCATGAACTCCTGACAGTCCCTCTGGTAATTCCAACTTATAAGCGACTTCTCCCATATGTTGCAAAATCTTATACGGTCCAACGAAACGCGGTGCCAATTTTCCCTTAACTCCAAAGCGCTTAACTCCTCGAAGTGGGGATACTCGAAGATAAACTCTGTCTCCGGTTTCGTAAACTGTCTCCTTGCGTTTAGAATCTGCATAGCTCTTCTGCCTGGATTGGGCTACCTTGAGCCTATCGCGAATCAACTTAACTTTCCGTTCAGACTCCTTAATCAAATCTGGTCCAAAGAACTGACGGTCTCCAACTTCGTCCCATGACAACGGTGTCCTGCACCTCCTTCCGTATAAGGCTTCGAAAGGTCCCATCTTCAAACTGGTTTGGTAACTGTTGTTATAAGAAAACTCGGCATATGGCAAGTTATCGTCCCAACTAGATCCATAATCTAGTGCACAAGCTCTCAGCATATCTTCCAAAATCTGATTGACTCTCTCAGTCTGTCCATCCGTCTGCGGGTGAAAAGCTGTACTGAATTCTAGCCTCGTTCCCAAAGTTTCATGCAACTGATTCCAAAACTTTGAGGTAAATTGGGTTCCTCTATCTGATACGATACTCCTCGGAACTCCATGCAAACAAATGATCCTAGTCATGTATATCTTTGCCAATTTAGCACTGGTGTAAGTGGTCTTAACTGGGATGAAATGTGCTACCTTCGTCAAACGGTCAACTACTACCCATATCGAGTCATAGCCGGCCTTCGTCCTGGGTAATCCTGTGACAAAATCCATGCCTATCTTATCCCACTTCCATTCGGGTATCGGCAATGGTTGTAACAATCCGGCTGGCTTCTGATGTTCTGCTTTTACTCTATGACACACATCACAAACTGCTACATATGCTGCAATATCCTTCTTCATTCCGGTCCACCAGAATGTTTCCTTCAAATCCAAATACATCTTGGTATTTCCGGGGTGAATCGAATAGGGTGAATCATGTGCTGTCGGTGTCAAAACCGGCGGATCTCGGGTAGGGGGTCCCGAACTGTGCGTCAAGGTCGGATGGTAACAGGAGACAAGGGACAGTTTATTTTACCCAGGTTCGGGCCCTCTCGATGGAGGTAAAACCCTACTCCCGCTAGATTAATATTGATGGTATGGGTAGTACAAGAGTAGATCTACCACGAGATCAAGGAGGCTAAACCCTAGAAGCTAGCCTATGAGTATGATGATGGTTATGATGATTATGATGGTCGTCCTACGGACTATAACCCTCCGGTTTATATAGACACCGGATAGGGTTAGGGTTACACAGAGTCGGTTACATTGGTAGGAGATCCCGCACCGGCTTCCCGAGGCGGAGCAGCTTCTTCCCACCCCAAGGCCCAATGAGAGGGTAGTTTTTCTTCCCCACTTCCTCCGCGGACTGGGTTTTCCACTCCACCCTTTTGTCCGAGGGCTCATGTTCTACTACGGCCTGGACTTCCACGATCTGGCCCCGAACTTTGTCCTCAACATCTCGGCGTTCATCGTCGTGTGTGAGGCCTTTCTCCGCATCCGCCCCCACTTCGGCCTCTGGCTCAAGACCTTTAACGTCAAGCCTAAGGTGGTGTCCGGCACCCAGGCGGAGTGCGGAGGTGCTATGGCCGGCAAGATGGCCAACACCCTCTGGTTCGATGGCTCCTTTGTGGAGTCCTTAAAGGGGTGGCAGGCAGGGTGGTTTTACATCACTGATCCACGCAACTCGAAATGGGTCGCGGCCCCTGAGTTCCGATCCGGACCCCCCACGCGGCTCATGTCCTCGAAAGAGACGGGCCTATCGTGGGGCAACGAAGAAGAAGTGACCGGATTGCAAACCTGCATCCAGTCCCTGATGAACAAGCCAATCCAGCATGTTAATATCATCCAGGTCATGCTCGTCCGCCGGATCCTCCCGTGCCAAGAACGGGATTTCACTTTGTGGGAATTTGACCCGGCGCAGCACCAAACCCTCAATAGGCTCTTCGACACGACGTATGAAGACGTCTGGAAGGTGCTAACCAAAGGCGCCGAGTGCCCCACATCCGCTTCCGAGGATCGCGGATACAGCTCGTAGCGCGACGCTCGCAAGGTAAGCCATCTATACCTTTTACAGGTTCGTTTAAGCTCTTCTTCATAGATTAACTCCATGCGGGATCTAAAAACTCCCTTTGCCTTTGACAGGCGTGGCTGAAGATAGCCGGACCAATCAACGGTCCGGCTCCTCTGCCCGAAGACCAAGCCCCAGCTCTCCTGGAGAAGCTGCTGGCTCCGGCGCCTTATGTGGTGCCAGAGAAGAAGGTCAAGAAGAAGAAGACCACCGGGACTCAAAAGAGTGCCCGCAATATGGTGGTGTCGAGCTCGTCATCTGGCGAGTCTGCGACGCCCTCCTCTCGTGAAAACGAGGAGGAGGAACAAGGAAGCTCTCCCCCTCCAGCGAGGGGAGCGAAGAAGAAGAAGGCCGCCCCAACGGGGGAGGCCGAGGGGTCAAGGAAAAGGAAGACCCCTCCGCCGGACTACTCCCTCGACGCCGAAGAGGGCGGAGAGGAGTGGCCGGACAGAACCAAGCGTCCGGCGATATCGTAAGTATTTACATACCAGAATGACTCATAGTATCTTCAAGTGCGCATCTTACCCTAATGTCGAATGTTATTCGTGCAGCCCGCCCCGGGCCGGACTCGACGATTCGTCGAGCGGCTCCCTGGATTCGTCGGACATAAACTCTGTTCCGCCCGCAGTCTCCCCCAGCGGGGCGGACGATGCCGAAGTGGCGCCCCGCCAAACAGGGCAGGAGGAGGTGGTCCTGGAGGAGCCGCAAGGCAATCCTCCGGACCCCAGGAGTAAAGGGGATGAAACCCCCCAGGGCTCCAAGTCCGGCTTTGTGCCGGACACCGCGCCGGACTCAATAGTCCCGGTACGCGGTAGGCGAACTCCTCCCAAGAGGAGTAAGCCGTCTGAGCCGGCGACCTCTGTCCAACCAGAGGCGCCGGACAATCTGCTGGCGGCGCTTGAGGGCGCCACCATCGAAGAGGAGCACCGTACTGTTATGAGTACGGTAATCCAAAGGGTTCAGTCCGCCAAGAGCGGACTGACTAAAGCTTGCGCTAGCCTTCTAACAGGCTTCGAGGTAAACAAAAAATGTGTTAAATTATTTACCTCATAGACAGTAGCCCCTGATGCTCTGTTTGGTGTTCGGAAAAGAAAAGCCGAATAGAGGACTTAGTAAATTTCGCAGGAGTCTAACAATAAAAGGTCAAATATGTGTATGCAGGCTTCCCTACTGTCCACCGCCGCACTAACTGCGCAGGTGGAAGTCCTGAAAAAGGACCTCGAGCGGTCCGAGCAAGAGCTCGGCCTTGCCAAAAGGCAGCTCGAGGAAAAGGAAGGTAAGAAATACCCTTAAAAAAAGGTGCCTATAGAGAGGCTTGATTGCAAAAAGAAATAACAGGATTGTACTGCTTATTGTAGGGGCCACAACCGAGGTGGCAACCCTGAAGCAGGCGCTGGCTGAGGCCGAGAAGAAAGCGGCCGAGGAGCGCGCCGAGCGAGAAAGGCTTCGGGTCCAAGTCGGCGAGGTGCAGCAAGAGCTGCAAGCTCTCATGAAGAAACATGAGGGGTTGGAGCTTGAGGCAAAAACGCAAGCATCCGAGATCGCGTCGGCCATTGAGACCACCAAGAGTGCCAAGGCCGAAGCCCAAAAGGCCCTCCAAGAGTTGGAGGATGTAAAAAAGATAGCAGCGGGTAAGGCATTCTCAATGCAAAGTAGGAATATAAAAGTAAATTACCTATTACTTACCCGAATCCGGAGTTCTCCAGGGGCGTTCTTCGATCTTCCCCGCAGCGCATCCGACGCCGCCGCGTTCTACCGAGCTGAAGAAGGCAGCTCGACGGAGAGTGTGTTCTGGTCTCAGTATTCTGAGGCCAGACACCCTGTTCCCTTGAGCGATCAGCTGAAACAGCTGGCCGAGGTCCACAAGGCGGCCGAACAGGCCATGAAGGGCTTATTAGTTTGGCTGTGGCCTGGAGAGGCCCTTCCTAGGAGCTATTTCGGGCTAGTACGACGGCTGGTGGAGGCCTGTCCACGGCTTGAACTCGTCAAGCGCTCCGTTTGCATTGAAGGTGCCCGGAGGGCCCTTGCCCGTGTAAGGGTACACTGGGGTAAGCTGGACGGAGAGAAGCTGGTGAAGGACGGGCCACCGCAGGGGAAGGAGCATCGCAAGCCCGAGAACTACTACAAGGAAGTTCTTGCCGGAGCCCGCCTTGTCGCGGATGAATGTACTAAAGATGTAATTTTTGAATAAACTCGCTCGTTTGTGTCCTGTGCGCTGAAAACTTGTTCATATGCGCTAAGCAATGCTTGTTTAATTTAAAATATTATTTTCTGTGCGGCTGTTTATCAAAAATTGAGAGATGGCCAGTCGTCGGCTTCTGCCCCCATGCCACTAGTGCGGGGGTGTTCGGGATAAACACGAGGGCTCTTGTTCCCATAGTTGGGTCCTTCGAGGGAGGCCCTCAGCACAACGAACCAGGCAATCGGACTATAATGCTTGAACACTCTCACTTAGCCATAGAACGTTATAATTTTAAATTTCAGCGAAGCCCCTAGTTCGGAAGGCCAAATTCTGGGCGCTATCCACGCCTTTGGACGGACTTAACCAGCTCCTCGCTCGAAGCGGCATAAGCCTTTAAGGACTCGAAAAACCTCTCGAACAGCGACCGGTCTCACGCCTTATCATGACAGTCTGTTTTAGCTTTCTCCACTGAGGTGCTCGCCCACCTGATCTGGGGCACAATCGCAGTGGTTCTCCTAGTGCTACCTTAGCCGATATAGCGGAACGTAAGGCACCAAAACATAGGAGCCGGGCAAACCCAACATATGACCAAAATCATGACTCGGAGCCGATGCATATAATGCTATAAGTTCGGGGTGCCGTACTTGTGAAAGTGGTCGGACTTCTCACACCAGATAAAAGGGTAATAAAGCCCCTGGCGTGGTTTGACGTACCATGGTGTACGGGTGCGATCATGTTATTGAATAAACATATGTGTATTAAAAGATGATAATGCAAAAAATAGACAAAAAGCTATGCATTGTTTATAAGGAGGCTGTTTATTCAAGACGAACGATACAAGTAGTGCAATAAAAAAGTTTTTTTTAGACTATTTAACATGTCCTGACCAGGCGCAGGCCGCGGAATTTAGAAACAGATATATCGCTTGAAATAGAGACCACCTGAGAGTTCAATGATGTAGCATTGTTTTGTCTGCTTTCCTGGGTCTTGTATCGTCTGTACGGCAACAAGGCCGAACACTTTATCCAGAGTATGGAGTCCTGAAAGAAAAGAAGAATCCGGCAGCCCCTAGTACGTTTGACGCCGTATTGTTGGCATGCCGTTTGATGTGCCCCTTCCCCTATGCCCATGGAATTTTAAGGGCGTAATTGTGTACTCGAGGTACTAGCTCCGCTATGTAGCGATGGCTGGGGTTGGGGCCGTATTGCTACGCTTGCTCCGAACGCGCCAGTCGGTCTTGCTGCGGGTTACTCCGGGCGCGTTTTGCTTTGTTCGGCTTTGTAGCGGCCGGACTCGAGAGTTGCCTTAAGAGGCTGCTTTGCACTTCCGCTGTGAGGGCCGCCGTGTGCTCCTCCGTACGGATGGAGCGTTCGGTGTTTCCGCTGACCGTGATTACACCTCGAGGGCCTGGCATCTTGAGCTTGAGATATGCGTAGTGCGGCACTGCGTTGAATTTAGCGAATGCGGTTCGTCCAAGCAGAGCATGATAGCCACTGCGGAACGGAACTATGTCGAAGATTAACTCTTCGCTTCGGAAGTTGTCCGGAGATCCGAAGACCACATCAAGTGTTATGGAGCCTATGCAATTGGCCTCTACACCTGGGATGGCGCCTTTAAAGGTCGTCCTTGTGGGCTTGATCCTTGATGGATCTATGCCCATTTTCCTCACTGTATCCTGGTAAAGCAGGTTCAGGCTACTACCGCCGTCCATGAGGACTCTTGTAAGGTGAAATCCGTCAACGATTGGGTCAACAACCAATGCGGCGAAACCGCCGTGACGGATGCTAGTGGGGTGGTCCCTTCGATCGAAGGTGATCGGGCAAGAGGACCATGGGTTGAACTTTGGGGCGACTGGCTCCATCGCGTATACGTCCCGTAGGGCATGCTTCCTCTCCCGCTTGGGAATGTGAGTCGCGTATATCATGTTCACCATCCGCACTTGTGGGGGAAACCCCTTCTGTCCATTGTTGTTCGGCGGCCTGGGCTCCTCCTCGTCGTCGCTGTCCAACCCCTTGTCTTTGTGTTCGGTTCTTAACTTGCCTGCCTGCTTAAACACCCAACAATCCCTGTTGGTGTGATTGGCTGGCCTTTCGGGGGTGCCATGAATCTGGCACGAGCGGTCGAGTATCCGGTCCAAACTGGACGGGCCCTGGGTATTCTTTTTAAATGGCTTTTTCCGCTGACCGGATTTATGGCCTCTGAATCCGGCATTTACTGTCGTATCTTCATTACTGTCGCTGCTAACGCGGCGTTTCTGTTTGTTCCGTCGTGACCTGCCACCTGTGTCCTTGGTATCCGAATTACCTTGCTTCTTCGATAAGTTGTTGCTGCGAGCTAGCCAGCTATCTTCGCCCGCGCAAAAGCGGGTCATGTGTGTCGTGAGGGCTGCCATTGATTTCGGCTTCTCCTGTCCCAGGTGCCGGGCCAGCCATTCATCATGGATGTTGTGTTTGAAGGCCGCTAGGGCCTGTGCATCCGGACAGTCGACTATCTGATTTTTCTTTGTTAGGAACCGTGTCCAGAATTGTCTGGCCGATTCTTATGGCTGCTGAATTATATGGCTTAGGTCGTCGGCGTCTGGTGGCTGCACATAGGTCCCTTGAAAGTTATCGAGGAATGCGGCCTCCAAGTCCTCCCAAGAGCCGATTGAGTCCGCTGGGAGGCTGTTAAGCCAGTGCCGGGCTGGTCCCTTAAGCTTAAGGGGTAAATATTTGATGGCGTGCAAATCATCGCCACGTGCCATGTGGATGTGGAGGAGATAGTCCTCAATCCATACTGCCGGATCTGCCGTACCATCGTACGACTCGATATTGACGGGTTTGAACCCTCTGGGATTCTATGATCCATTACTTCGTCTGTGAAGCATAGTGGGTGTGCGGCGCCCCTGTACTAGGCTATCTCACGACGCAGTTCGGAGGAGCTGTGCCTGTTGTATTCGGCCCGACCGGATTTATTATGTCTGGGGTGAAAATTATCACGTGCCGTCGGGCGTCCGCGCGATCCATAGATCGATCTTGTTTGCCTTGCTTTGTCCTCCAGGATGTCTCGCAGGTCTGGCTCGTTTTCCCGTGCCTTGGTGAAGCGGCTGCGGGGCATGGTTTGTTTGAATGTTCTGCAGGCTTCTCTGTCGCGGCCGCGAGGTGGCCGATCTGCCATGTCTTGTGCTTCCTCCTCTGATTGGGGTAATGGCCTGCGCTTGGGATAATTCTTGGAGAGGCGTCCGAGTTTGTACTCTTCGGCCGCAAGGACTTCAGACCATCTGTCAGCTAGCAGATCTTGATCAGCTATAAGCTGTTGCTGCCTTTTCTTTAGGCTGTTTGCCATGGCTAAAAGCCTGCGTTGAAAGCGCTCTTGTTCGGCGGGGTCTGATGGTACGACGAATTCATCGTCGCCGAGGCTTGCCTCGTCTTTGGAGGGAGGCATGTAGTTATCATCCTCGACCTCTCGCTCTGCCGTTCCCTCGTGAGGGCGGTCTTCTCCATCTTCCTGCGTCGAATCTTGCTGGTTTTGGTGTTCTTCGGCACTGTTCGGGGTAGTATTGTCTCCCGTGCCGGAATCACCGTTTCTGCTGTGGCGGGATTTAGAGCGGCGCCGCTGACGCCGGCGTTTTGGAGGCTTTTTCGAGGTGCCATCCTCCGCTGTTCCATCGCCGTCTCCATCTTTTGGAGCATCCACCATGTATATGTCATATGATGAGGTGGCCGTCCAACGCCCTACAGGTGCTGGTTCTTGTTCGTCCCCTCCTTCGTCGTCCATACCGTCGAAGTCTTCGGAGCCGAAGTCGAGCATGTCGGGTATATCGTCGACAGTGGCTATTAAGTGGGTGGTGGGTGGGCTTTGAATTTCTTCGTCGTCCGAATCCCAACCTCGCAGGCCATAGTTCGGCCTGGGCTCTCCTGACAAAGAGAGAGACTTGAGAGAATTCAGGATATCACCGAAAGGTGAGCACTGAAAGATGTCTGCAGCGGTGAACTCCATTACAGGCGCCCAATCTGATTCGATTGGCAGGGGCGCGGGAGCCTCGGAGTTCGGAGAAGAATCCGGCTCCTCGGAGTCATGGGCTATGCGGAGTGTGGGGCTTTTGTTCGGCTCAATGGCTTTTAAGATCGCAGCCTCCGACGTGACGTCCAACCGTTCACCCTCAAAAGACGCAGCGGGCTCTGAGTCGAGGATCGGGGCCGGAGCGTATGCGGCCTCCAGGACACTGTTCGGAGGCAGAGCTATATCATGCCCCTCGGGATAGTGCGGCGCGCTTGGCTGTGGCTCGAATCCGTCGAAGATCAAGTCTCCGCGGATATCTGCCGTGTAGTTTAAGCTTCCAAACCTGACTTGATGGCCAGGGGCGTAGCTTTCGATCTGCTCTAGATGGCCAAGCGAGTTGGCGCGCAGAGCGAAGCCGCCGAAGACGAAGATCTGTCCAGGGAGAAAAGTCTCACCCTGGACCTCATCGTTCCTAATGATCAAAGGAGCCATCGGGCCTAAAGGCGACGACACAGAGGAACTCTCAATGAAAGCACCAATGTCGGTGTCAAAACCGGCGGATCTCGGGTAGGGGGTCCCGAACTGTGCGTCAAGGTCGGATGGTAACAGGAGACAAGGGACACTTTATTTTACCCAGGTTCGGGCCCTCTCGATGGAGGTAAAACCCTACTCCTGCTAGATTAATATTAATGATATGGGTAGTACAAGAGTAGATCTACCACGAGATCAAGGAGGCTAAACCCTAGAAGCTAGCCTATGAGTATGATGATGGTTATGATGATTATGATGGTCGTCCTACGGACTATAACCCTCCGGTTTATATAGACACCGGATAGGGTTAGGGTTACACAGAGTCGGTTACATTGGTAGGAGATCTTGAATATCCGCACGCCTAGCTTGCCTTCCACGCCAAGGAAAGAACCTTCTGGACACGGGACGAAGTCTTCAATCTTATATCTTCATAGTCCTGGAGTCCGGCTGAAGGTATAGTTCGGCTATCCAAACACCCCCTAATCCAGGACTCCCTCATGTGCCTCTTGCAGAATCAACTTCTCGATCTCTGGGTCATTTGGCACATAAATACGGTCCTCAAACCATAGGGTATGGTGCTCATCCTCACGAAATCCCTTTGCTTTCCCTTGGCTCATTTTCTCCTTTATAGAAGCAATCTCTTTGTTAGATTTCTGAGCCTCTCTGATTTTATCCATGAATGTTGACTGAATCTCCAATGCTGCTACATAGCCTCTCGGAACTATCTCCAAACATAGTTCACGAAGATCTTCTGCTAACTCCCTTGGTATTTCTCCCGGCATTAGTGTATTGACATGGCTCTTACGACTCAATGCGTCAGCTACTATATTAGCCTTTCCGGGATGGTAATGCAATCTCATATCATAATCCTTGATGAGCTCCAACCATTTCCTTTGTCTGAGGTTCAACTCCTTCTGCGTGAAAATGTACTTCAAACTCTTGTGATCCGTGTACACCTCACAATGGTTCCCAATGAGAAAATGTCTCCAAGTTTTCAATGCATGCACTACGGCAGCCAACTCCAAATCATGCGTAGCGTAATTTAATTCATGAGGTTTCAGTTGTCGTGAGGCATACGAAACAACTCTTCCTTCCTGCATCAGCACTTCTCCAAGTCCTCGACGTGAAGCGTCGCAATACACCTCATAATCCTTGTTCTGATCTGGCAGAATCAACACTGGTGAGGAAACTGGCCTCACATTCCTCAGTCCAATTGAACTTGGTATCCTTCTTCAACAATTCAGTCATGGGCTTTGCAATCCTTGAGAAATTCTCAATGAATCTCCAGTAGTATCCTGCGAGTCCAAGAAAACTCCGGATCTCTCCAACTGTCGTTGGTGCTTCCCATTCGGTTACGGTCTCAACCTTTTTGGGGTCAACTGCTATCCCTTCTCCGGATATAACATGTCCAAGAAATCCAACTTCCTTTAACCAAAACTCACATTTATTGAATTTGGCATACAACTGATGTTCCCTTAGTTTCTCCAAAACCAAACGCAAATGTTCCTTATGCTCCTCTTCATTCTTTGAGAAAATCAGAATGTCATCAATGAACACTACGACGAACTTATCCAGAAACTCCATAAATACCTTGTTCATCAGGTTCATAAAATAGGCAGGTGCGTTAGTCAGTCCAAATGACATAACGGTATACTCATACAATCCGTATCTCGTGGTAAAAGCTGTCTTGGGTATGTCCTGCTCTCGAATCTTCAACTGATGGTACCCTGATCGCAAATCGATCTTGGAAAACACCTTAGCTCCTTGCAAACGATCAAATAGATCATTTATCATTGGCAGTGGGTACTTGTTCTTGATGGTTACTTCATTCAATCCGCGGTAATCAACAACCATCCTTAACGATCCATCCTTCTTCTCCACTAGAAGTACGGGTGATCTCCAAGGCGAAGAACTTGGGCGAATATAACCTTTATTCAATAACTCCTTGATCTGCTTCTTAATTTCCGCCAAATCCTGTGCGGGCATCCTGTACGGTCTCTTCGATATTGGCCCAGTGCCTGGCAAAAGCTCAATTAAGAACTCGATATCTCTATCAGGTGGCATTCCTGGCAACTCTTCTGGAAATACGTCAGGAAAATCCTTTACTACTGGTACTTCCTCCTGTACAACTCCTCATAAGGAATTTAATTGTGTCCTGTTTGGCGCATGTCGAGATACATACTTGATCCTTCTTCCTTCGGGCGTTGTAAGAAAAATTGTCTTACTGGCACATTCAATGTTCCCTTCATAGTTTGACAACCAATCCATGCCTAATATCACATCCAATCCTTGAGATTCCAATACTATTAGGTCTGAGGGAAACACATAGTTACCAATCCTTAATGGTAACCGATCACACCATCGACTACCCATAGTTCCAGGCGAAGTTACTAACATGGGTGACCTAAGGGCTTGGGTTGGCAGGTTATACTTATCCACAAATCCCCTTGATATGTATGAATGTGATGCACCAGTATCAAAAAGAACGAGTCAAGTAAATGTCTTAACCAAAAACTTACCGATTACTGCATCAGGCTGAGCTTCAACCTCCTCCACATTAACGTGGTTCACCTGTCCCCGGTTGAAAGGGTTCGGCTTCTTTCTAGAACTTCCATTTCCATTTTGGCCTTCGGGAAATTCATTGGCATAATGTCCGGTCTTGGAACACTTGAAACAGGTAACTTGACTCAGATCTCTCTTGGCCGGGGTTGATGGGGTGGTACGGTTCTGGCCGTTGCTTCCTCCATTCCCATTACCATTCTTGTGGCCATTATGGTTGTGCGAACTACCTCCTCCATGGGTATGCTGAAACTGAACTCCCGGTTTAGGGGTAAAACGGGGCTTCTGCTGGGCTCCAGAGTTATACTTCCCTTGTCCGTACTTCCTCTTGCGGTTCACAATCTGCTGTTGCTTCCCTTCAATCATGATGGCACGATCTACCAACTCCTGGTAGTTGTTGAAACTTGCTACCATCAACTGCATGCTTAGCTCATCATTCAGTCCTTCTAGAAACTTCTCCTGCTTAGCTGCATCCGTAGCAACGTCATCTGGGGCATAACATGCTAACTTGCTGAAGTCGTCAACGTACTGGCCAACTGTCCTTCCTCCTTGGCGTAAGTTGCGAAACTCATGCTTCTTCATGGCCATAGCTCCTGCTGAAACATGGGCCGTGCGGAAAGCTTGCTGAAACTGATCCCATGTGACAGTGTCAATTGGGTAAGTGGCTGTGAAATTCTCCCACCATGCTGCCGCGGGTCCGTCAAGCTGATGTGCGGCAAACTTCACTTTCTCTTCATCTGTGCATCCTGCAGTGGTCAACTCCCTTCCTGTCTTGCGGAGCCAATCGTCTGCTACTATTGGCTCGGTGCTACTGGAAAACACCGGCGGATTTAGCCTAAGGAAACGGGTTAGGTGATCAACAGGTGGCGGCGGCGGAGGGTTGTTGTTGTTGTTCTGCTGGTTCTGGACTAATAACTGCATCAATTGGTTCTGCTGCTAGATCAACTGAGTGAGCTCCGGTGTAAATCCATTGTCACGTCTCGGAGGCATCTGAGGGTTTAGAAAAGATGAGAATTAAGAATAGAGTGAGGTCTAAGGAGAAAACACTACCCAAATGCACATGAGACAAATGCACACAAAATCACTTCATTCAATTCAAACAAGGGCATACAAACGGTCTAGAACTATCGCAAAAGTGCTTGAACTATAATGTATACATGGGGGAAATACTACTAATATTTGGTGGTCATCTAGAAATTTGAATCGGTGGAAGACTCCATGATGTCAGCTCCAGCTTCGTCTTCAAAGTCAGGTTCACTTGGATCCGAATCGGTGTCGTCGATGATGATGTAGTTGTCCGGACATGCGACGTACTTGTCTTCCTTCTTGGATGCTAATCTCCCCTTGAGTTCTTCAATCTCCTCCTTAAGATCGCGATTGTGCCTTGCTAGCGCTACTATCTCGTCCATGTAGTCCTTGCGTTTAGCCTTCAGTTCTCCTTCTAGCTCGATGATCCTTGCCTTTGCATTCTTCAACTCTATCATGTCATTGCACATCTGGTTCTCGTGGCGTCGGATGTGCTGGTTTAACTCCTGGATGAAAGCTGCAATGGATCTATCCTTCTTGGTGCTGACTATCTCCCATTCTTCATCTCGGCGTCCGCAAATCTGGTAGATAGTGTCCTTGAGGTCTTCTTGATAAACTTCTCCAATGCGTCCCATGGTGATATGAGCTGCCATGCTCTTTCCCAGACTCCAGGTTGGTGCACTGAAAACACTATCTATGGGCTTCGTGATTGGCGCGAATGTCCTTCCCGAAACGTGAGCTTGAATCTTCTAGCGCTCCTCTTCAGGCAGAGTAGCGTTGAAGGTCCCGGTGAAGCTTGGTAGTCCAATGTTCAGGTACTTGGTGACCTCCTTCAAGTGAAATCCAAAAGGTGTGCCTTCATCCGGTTGAGCGTACTTGATCTTCGCGTCCGTCATCCTAAAAGAGTAGAAAAGATGAGAAGTTAGAAAATGAGAGGAGAATAGTGATCTATGGCTTTAATTTAGTGGTCGTGTCCTACAGTCAGCGTGTGCTCTGATACCATCTCTGTAGCGACCCGACCTCAGATGGTCAATTCTCTGTGCTCTGGTGTCATCCCTGGATCAGTAATGCTGACACCACACAGTACTTCGAAGGATTTATAACAGAGTAGCAATCACACACTTATTATATCGGTGTCTCAAAGAGAACTTATTACAATAAATATGGCTTAAGGCCATCTAATAATGATAACAGCGGAAGACTTGGAAGATAAGTGAGTCCATCAACTCCAACGGCGTCACTGAGTATAGAACCACGACCTAAAAGCACCTTACTCGTCGTCTGAAAAGTCTGCAACATGAAAGTTGCAGCCCGAAAACGGGTCAGCACATGGAATATGCTGGCAATGTAACACATAGAGAGTAATGAACAGTAATGAGCTATACTATATGCATGTATGGCTAGTGGATAGCTCTATGGTTACAGTTTTGCGTAAAGCCAATTTTTCCCTACTGCAAAGGAATAAATTTATTTAACTATCATGGTGGTTGTTAAACATTGAGAATGGTTGACAGCATCCTCAATCCCAATTAAAAGTAATCATCAATAACCCAACAAGATTAATATAATAGTAACATGATGAGATTCACATGATATTCAAGTACTAGATACTCAAGACATCCATAACCGGGGACACGGCTAATCATGATTAGTTTGTACACTCTGTAGAGGTTTGCGCACTTTTCCCCACAAGACTCGATCGCCTCCGTTTGGTTTCTCGCACTACATGGTGTTTGAGAAACGGATGACTGAGACATAGTCTTTCAGAAGCGCTAGCACCTTACGTTGTGATAGACCGTACCAACCTACATCCCCTACATCTGCTAGTCTACCACTCTAAGAGTTCGCACGACTTAGTCAACTATGCCAGATCCCATAATGGCTTGTGGCTGCACATGGAAGTTACTAGCATGAATGATCTTATGATCCCTTTGAGCCTAGGTGGCGGTCCAAAAAGAAACGGGCAAGTCCTGATAGAAACCAGGTGCCTCAATCCACCCAGATGTGTATTTAAGTTGCCACCTTAGATAAACCATTAATTAACACTACTCACATCTGTCATGGATATCACTCACCCAATCCACGTGTACTAGCATAGCATGGCATAATAAGCAAACGTAGAAGTAACTCCCAAAGGTTTCATAAGTAAAACAGGTAATAGGTACTACCTCATCTACTTCCCATCCCACAATTTGATTAGATCCTAATCATGCAATGTTTGAGGACTGATCTAATGCAATAAAACTGGGGAGTAGAAAGGATATGATCAAAGTGTTACTTGCCTTGCTGATGATCTGGGAAACCTAGAGATTCGAAATAACAGGCGGCGCACTCCGGGTGATCTATCGCAGACAAACAACAAGCATACAATAAGTACTCATCTAATGCACAGGTAAAACTCGAACAAGAGAGCGAACCCGAAAGTTCAACTTAAGAACTCCGGTTGCAAGAGAATTCGAACCGAACAAAGTAACAGAAAACAAACGGCGGAAGAAAACAACTCGGTTCTATCAAATTGAAACTAGGTCAAATTTTATAGTAGCAAAACTTGTTTAAGTTGATTAGTCGGAACGGCGGTTTTGAAACGAAACTCTAGGCGCTTGAATCACCTGATTCCGATAAACGAGCGAGAAGATAAACTAGAAAGAAGATCGGATCTGAAATCGCGATCAGAAAATCGCGGAATAAATCCGACGAAAAGGAAAACGACGAACGGTTAAATGAACAGACGTTCGTTAACCGGGAACAACCGGTGATCACGTTCGTTAAGATGAACGGTCCGGCGAACGCTCGCTAAACAATTAAACCGAAAAAAATGAAAACCGATCTAGGGTTTCGAAAAAAAACCGAAACAACGAAACGAAAGAAACCGGAACGGTTTTTATAAAAAAACCTAACCAAGGAGAGGGTGGCGCGGCGCGGCGGCTACCTCGACGAGGGGCTCCGGCGGGGCGGCGGGGCAGCGAGGCGAGGCGGCGCGGCGCTGGCGGCGGCGGCGGCGGTTGGCGGCGGCGGCGGCGCGGCGTTGGCTGCTGCTGCTGCTGTTGCGGGGCGGGGCGGGGCGCGGTGTGGGGAGGGGGGGTGGCTAGGTATTTAAAGGGGGGGAGGAGACTTGGGGGAGGTGGCAAGGCAAGGGGGAGGAGGAGGAGGAATCCTCCTCGGATTCGGCCGGCAGCGGCGGCGCGGCTGCGCGCGGGCGCGCGCGCGAGGGGCGGGGCGGCTGGGCCGGCTGGGCCTTTGGCCCAGGCGGGCGCGGCGCATTTTTTAAATAGTTACGCGCGCAGAAAAAACGAAGAAAAGAAAATCTAAACGAGCTCCAAAAATCCCGAAGTTAATTTTCCCCTATTCCTAAAAATGAGTCGAACAAAATGAACTTTTACTCGAGGCCTAAATGCAATATTTTGACAGCACGCATTTTTCCCTAATGCAAATAAAATGCAAATAAACTCTGGAAAAATCCAAAATTTGATTTATTTATTAAATCTTCATCTTTCCTAAATTTGGGAAAGTCATATTATTCCTCTCTTATGTCTTTGATATTGGAAAAAATAATTGAAGATGAAATAAATAAAATCAAATGATCCTCTTTTCAAAATTTGAGAAAACTCAAATATGAAAATAACGAAATCTCCAACTCTCTCCGAGGGTCCTTGAGTTGCGTGAAATTTCTAGGATCGATCAAAATGCAAGAAAATATGATATGCATGATGATCTAATGTATAACATTCCAAATTGAAAATTTGGGATGTTACAAACCTACCCCCCTTAAGATGAATCTCGCCCTCGAGATTCGGGTTGGCTAGAAAATAGGTGAGGGTGGTCCTTGAGCAAATCTTCTTCTCTCTCCCAGGTGGCTTCATCCTCTGAGTGGTGGTTCCACTGAACTTTGCAAAACTTGATAACCTTGCTACGGGTAACTCTGCTGGCAAAATCGAGAATCTTGACTGGTTTCTCTTCATACGTTAAGTCATCCTTCAACTGAATCGCTTCAAGCGGCACTGTATCTCTTAGCGGTACCTCCGCCATTTCGGCGGGACATTTCTTCAGCTGAGAAACATGGAACACATCATGAACTCCTGACAGTCCCTCTGATAATTGCAACTTATAAGCGACTTCTCCCATACGTTGCGAAATCTTATATGGTCCAACGAAACGCGGTGCTAATTTTCCCTTAACTCCAAAGCGCTTAACTCCTCGAAGTGGGGATACTCGAAGATAAACTCTGTCTCCGGTTTCGTAAACTGTCTCCTGGCGTTTAGAATCTGCGTAGCTCTTCTGCCTGGATTGGGCTACCTTGAGCCTATCGCGAATCAACTTAACTTTCCGTTCAGACTCCTTAATCAAATCTGGTCCAAAGAACTGACGGTCTCCAACTTCGTCCCATGACAACGGTGTCCTGCACCTCCTTCCGTATAAGGCTTCGAAAGGTCCCATCTTCAAACTGGTTTGGTAACTGTTGTTATAAGAAAACTCCGCATATGGCAAGTTATCGTCCCAACTAGATCCATAATCTAGTGCACAAGCTCTCAGCATATCTTCCAAAATCTGATTGACTCTCTCAGTCTGTCCATCCGTCTGCGGGGGAAAAGCTGTACTAATTTGTTCTTCCTTATAAAACATCTTAATTTTTTCCTTTCATAATTTCATTTTCTTTCTTCTTTTAAGGGAAATGCCAATTCCAGTAATTCATTTCTTCTTATAATTCTTCTTTTCTGTGAAACTTTCATTTTTTTATATATATTCTTGCATATTACTAAAAACACAACTTTTATGTAAATTGTGCGTAATTTTTGTTCATTTATTCTATAAGGTTACACCACCACAAGTATTAGATTTTCAGGCGACCAACTCTTTTAATCACATTAATTAAAACAATGATACTTATAAAATGGTATTGTAAGAATGCTTACAAAATATTTTGCTATCAAACGAGACCTTAGTTATATATGATTGGGTGGAGTCCCTTTAGGGACATCCAATAAAATTGCAACAATACAGAGAAGATTAGCATGCCCCTGCGCAAGGATGACATGCACAAATCGAGAAATGGTCAGAATTTTTCTTTGTCGAAAAATATGATAGGGTGGAGTTGTGTGGTTATAAGGAAGTGCACGTCTCATGGTAAACACTAACTGTAGTATTATCCTTGTAGGTGTACTAGTTTTTGGAGAAGTACTTCATACTTGTGAGCTGCGTTGGGATTTTCCCCGAAGGGGAAGGGTGCAGTAGTACAGTAAAGATAAGTATTCCCCTCAATGAGAACCAAGGTTTATGGAACAAATAGGAGAATCACACAAGTCCACGTCTTCATCACCTACATGCACAAAAGCAAACACTTGCACCCAATGC
The DNA here is from genome assembly GCA_032464435.1 of Aegilops umbellulata. Lineage (NCBI taxonomy): Eukaryota > Viridiplantae > Streptophyta > Magnoliopsida > Poales > Poaceae > Aegilops > Aegilops umbellulata. The sequence goes on along the minus strand of CP136058.1, from coordinate 595,490,758 downwards.
GGGCAAGGGTTGCCAATCCCCTTGAACTCGTTACTTGCAAGGATTAATTCTGATAGTGATAAATAGGTAAAAACAAAAGTAAATAAATTTTAGTAAGGTATTTTTGGTTTTTTAGCAATATGACTAAGTAGACTGGGGGCCATAGTTTTCACTAGAGACTTCTCTCTCGAACACATAACATACGGTGGGTAAACAAATTATTATTGGGTAATTGATACAAAAGCGCATAGTTATGACGTTATTCATGGCAATGATCATGTATATACTCATCACGTTCGTGAAAACTAGACCGACTCCTGCCTGCATCTACTACTAATACCCCAGCAGTTGACCGCTATCCAGCATGAATCTTTGGTATTAGGTTCATGACAAACAGAGTAACTCTTTAAACAAGATGACATGATGTAGACAGAGTAAACTCAAGCAATATGATTAAACCCCGTCGTTTTATCCTTAATAACAACAATACAAATACGTGCCTCACTACCCCTTCTTGTATTAGGTGAGGACACCGCAAGATTGAACCCATTACAAAGCAGCTCTCCCATGAAAGATAAAACAATCTAGTTGCCAAACCAAACGGATAGATCGGACAGAAATACAAAGCTATAACAATCATGTATAATAAAGTTCAGAAAGCACTCTATTACTTTCAATGAATACTCTGGTCATATAGCCACAATTCATCAGATCCCAACTAACGCACCGCAAAAGAAGATTATATCGGATAGAACTCCAAGAAGATCAAGGAGAACATGGTATTGAAGATCAAAGAGAGAGAAGGAGTCATCTAGCTACTAGCTATGGACCCGTAGGTCTGTGGTGAACTACTCACACATCATCTGTAGGGCAGCAAGGTTGATGTACCCTCCATGATATATTCGCCCTCCGACAGATTACTGGAAAAAGCCTCTTGATGGTATCGTGAAAGAACAGAAGCTTGAGGTGGCGGAAAAAGTGTTTCGGGTGTCTCTCTGTTGGTTTGGGAATATTTGTGAATTTATAGGCTTGTAATTAGGTCAAATGGAGTTGAGTGGGGCTCACGAGCTCAGGGAACACACCTTACCCCCTAGGGCGCGCCCAGTGAGGTCGTGGCTCTCCAGTAGGTCTTCTCGCCTCCTCCTGGACCTTCTAGGGACCCTTCTGGTTGAAAATAAATCATCGTAAGGTTTCATCATGTTTGGACTCCGTTTGGTATTGATTTTGTGAAAATCCAAAAACAAGCAAAAAAACATGAATTGGCACTTGGCACTGGGTTAATAGGTTAGTCCCAAAAAATGATATGAAATAACATATAAATGCATATAAAGCATCCAAGATTGATAATATAATGGCATGAAACAATCCAAAATTATAGATATGTCGGAGACGTATCAGCATCCCCAAGCTTAATTTCTACTCGTCCTCGAGTAGGTAAATGATAAAAACAACATTTTTGATGTTGAATACTACCTAGCATGTGTATCATGTAATCTCTTGACGGTATAAATATTGAGAAAGGATGAAGTAACAATAAAAAAATATCCATGAATATAAGAAGCATAATCATTACTTTTTCAAAATATACGATCCTTAGCAAAAGTTATCCCAACTCATTTTATCATGTTGGCATGGCATGACTCTGCCTTCACCACAATGAACAACCCGTTGTTAAACCAGGCAATCAGACCATACTTCTAACGTGCTTCAGCATTTTCAACTTCACGCAATGCATGATCGTGAGCCATGGATATATCACTCTAGGTGGAATGGAATATGGTCGTAGAGATCAATAAGGGAAGTCAAAAAAGGAAGAAAGTCTCGCATCAACTCGGCAGGTCAACGGGCTATGAAGATGCCCATCAATCAATATCAATGCGAGGAGTAGGGATTGTCATACAATGGATGCACTAAGAGCTATAAGTGTATGAAATCTCAATGGAAACTAAGTGGGTGTGCATACAACTCGCCTACTCATTAAGACCTTGGGCATTTGAGGAAGCCCATCATCGGAATATGCAAACCAAGTTCTATAATGAAAAATTCCCACTAGTATATGAAAGTGATAACTCAGGAGACACTCTATATGAAGAACATGGTGCTATCTAAGCACAAGTGTGGTAAAGGATAGTAACATTGCCCCTTCTCTCTTTTCTCTCATTTTATTTTATTCTATTTTATTTTATTTTTTCTATTTTTTCTCTTTTTTTCGTCTAGAGTCTCATCCTAACTTGTGGGGGAATCATAGTCTCCATCATCCTTTCCTCACTGGGACAATGCTCTAATAATGATGATCATCAAATTTTTATTTACTTACTCGATAAAACTATACAAGATGACTCTACATGAATGCCTCTGGAAGTGTACCAAGATGTGCAATGTTCTAGAATAACATGTATAATAATGATGATGAACGGTGGTTGTGCCACAAATATCATGTGAACTCTATATGATCATGCAAAGCAACATAATGATGAACACACATGTCAAGAAAACGGAACGATGGAAGTTGCATGGCAATATATCTCGGAATGGCTATGGAAATGCCATAGTAGGCAAGTATGGTGGCTGTTTTGAGGAAGATATAAGGAAGCTTATGTGTGATAGAGCGTGCCATATCACGGGGTTTGGATTCACCGGCGAAATTTGCACCAACTCTCAAGGTGAGAAAGGGAAATGCACAGTACCGAAGAGGCTAGCAAATTGCGGAAAGGTAGGAGTGTGTATAATCCATGGACACACATTAGTCATAAACAACTCTAGTTATTGTGAAAGCCTATTACACCTCGAAGAAAAGTACTACTCGCATGCCCCTAGGGAATTTGCTGGTAGGACTTAACCATCACGTGCATCCGATTATGACAACACTCAAGGATTTCATTTCAGACATAAAAATGTTCAAACATCCCCACCATGCCATGACGAACACTTAGATGAGATGTTAGTAGCAAGCTTTAATACTGATATTTCTACTAACCAATGATCATGAACCAATATCCTTTCATATTACGAAATCAATATAATTAAACCATATGTTTCATATTTAGTGATCTACATGAAAGTTTTATTATATCCCCCTTTGAATACCTATCCTTTTTGGACTAGTCTTATAACACGTGCAAATTGTCATTACTATTTATTAGACCCTCAAATAAATTTAAGTGAAGCATGAGAGTGTAATCATTTCTATAAAATATAACCACAGCCCTGCTGTAAAAGATATAAGTGAAGCACTAGAGCAACTGTCTAGCTCAAAAGATATACGTGAAGCACATAGAGTATTCTAACAAATCACAATAAATGTGTGTTCCTCTCAAAAGGTGTGTCCAACAAAAAATGATTTTGGCAAACTAAAAAGCAAGCAAAACAAAAACTACTATGGCATAGGATGCTCCAAGTAAAACTCATATCACGTGATGAATAAAAATGTATCTTCAAGTCAAATACCGATGGATTGTAGATGAACAAGGGGATGCCATCCGGGGCATCCCCAAGCTTAGACGCTTGGGTACTCCTTGAATATTACCTTGGGGTGCCTTGGGCGTCGCCAATCTTATGATCTTGCTGCTCCTTATTCCTTCATCCGTCGTGATCTCACCCAAAACTTGAAAACTTCAGCACACAACACTTAAGAAAAACCTCGTGAGATCCGTTAGTATAATAAACAAATCATAAACTTTAGGTACTGTTATAAACTCATTCATAGTTTATTATTACATAATACCTATTGTATTTTATATTCTCCATGACTTATACCCCCCGATATAAACTGTAGCATCATTATGACAAGCAGACTATGCAATAAAACAGAATCTGTCTAAAGCAGAACAGTCTGTAATGATCTGAATAAAAGTCATACTTCTGTAACTCAACAATTCTGAAAAATTAGGACAACGTGGGAACTTTGTATATCAATCATGTGTAAAAAAATCAGATCAAAATCACGTTCCATAGAATTTTATGAATTCCTGGACTGGGAGTAAAGTTCCTATATTTTCATAGAATCAGGTCAACTACCCTCCAAATCATCCCAAAAGGCTTTACTAGCCACAAACACTAATTAAGACACAAAAACACAATCATCATAGTATCAATAATTGTGTGAACACACAAAACTTAAAGTAAAAGCAATAAGTTAAGATAACTATTGGGTTGGCTCTCAACAAGCTCTTCCTTTATAGCCATTAAGATAGGCTTTGAGATTTAAATGATGCTCACACGAAAGACAAGAATTGAAGCACAAATAGAGCATCATGAGACATGTCACGAACACATTTAAGTCTAACATACTTCCTATGCATAGAAATTTTATGAGAAAGCAAATTATGAAGACAATAAGTATCTAGCATATGCAAGGAAGAAGAACAAAACATTAACAATTTGAACTTCAAGAGAGGTAATTGAACATGAAAATTCCTATAACTATATTTGCCTCTCTCATAATAGTTACATGTAGGATCATAATTAAATTCAACAATATAGCTATCATATAAAATATTCTCTTTATGGTCCACATGCATGCAAATCTTATAATCTTCCAAGATAGTGGGATTAGCATAACCTAAAGTCATGACCTCTCCAAACCCACTTTTATCAAAAAATTCACGAGATTGATAATTCTCCAAAGTAGTGGGATTATTATTACCTAAAGTTGACACTCTTCCAAAACCATTTTAAATATTATTGCAAACATTATTATCAATGTCATATTCATCATGTGGTTTAATTAAAATTTCAAGATCATAAGAAGCATCACCCCATGATCATTACAATAAGTAGTGGACATAACAAAATCATCATCCCCAAGCTTGTAGTTTTGCATATTAGTAACACAACTCTCATTAATAGAATTTATAATAATATCATTGCAATCATGCTTATCATTCAAAGAGCTATCATGAATCACTTTATAAATTTCTTCTTTTAACACTTCATCACAATTTTCATATTCAAAATTTTCAAGCAAAACTTCATAAAGATAATCTAGTGCACTCAACTCACTAGCAATTGGTTCATCATAATTGGATTTTCTGAAAAGATTACCAAGTGGATGAGGATCCATATCAATAATTTTTAGCAAGCGAAGATGCAACCAAATAGAAAAGGCACATGATAACACAAACAAAGATAGCTCAAAAAGTATTTTTGGTATTTTTGATTTTTTAGAGAAGTGGAGGGAGATGAAAATAGATGCAAAGGCAAATAAAAAGTAGAGCTGGTAATTGATAGTTTGTTTGTAGGAACATGGCAAGAATTTGATGATGTCTCCCCGGCAATGGCGCCGAAAATTCTTTCTGCTACTTGTGAGCCCTGAAGAGGAAGGGTGGAGCAATACAGTAGAGATAAATGTTTCCCTAGTAAGAACCAAGGTTTATCGAACCAATTGTAGAATCACACAAATCTACATCTTCAACACCTACACACACAAAACAAACACGTGCACCCAACAGGCACAAGAGGGTTGTCAATCCCCTTGAACTCGTTACTTGCAAGGATTAATTTTGATAGTCAAAGATAGATAAAGAGAAAAGTAAAATAGAAGTAAATAAATTTCAGCAAGGTATTTTTGTTTTTTAGCATTATGATTAAGTCGACCCGGGGGCCATAGTTTTCACTAGAGTATTCTCTCTCGAAGACATAGCAGACGACGGGTAAACAAATTACTAATACGTCTCCAACATATCTATAATTTTTTATTGTTCCAAGCTATTATAGTATCAATCTTGAATGTTTTATATGCAATTTTATATCATTTTTGGGACTAACCTATTAACCTAGTGCCCAGTGCCAGTTGTTGTTTTCTGTTTGTTTTTTGTTTTCCAAAAAATCTGTACCAAACGAAGTCCAAATGCTACGAAACTTTTTTCTGGACATAAGAAACCCTGGAAGCTTCGGGAGGAGACCATAGGATGTACGAGGAGACGACAAGGCAACCTGGTGCGCCCAAGGGGGGCGCCCTGTTGCCTTGTGCCCCCCTTGAGGCTCCGGCTGACCTAATTCCACTTCTATAAATTCTAAAATATTGGAAATAAATAGAGAGCCACCCGAAACAACTTTTCCATCGCCGCAAGTCTATGTTCTTCTGTGATCTCTGGAGGCCTTATCAGGTACTCTGCCGAAGGGGGAATTGATCATGGAGGGCTTCTACATCAACCTTGTTGCCCTACCGATGATGCATGAGTAGTTTACCACAGACCTACGGGTCCATAGCTAGTAGCTAGATGACTTATTCGCTCTCTTTGATCTTCAATACCATGTTCTCCTCAATGTTCTTGGAGTTCTATCCGATGTAATCTTCTTTTGCGGTGTGTTTGTTGGGATCTGATGAGTTGTGGGTCTATGATATGAATATTCATGAGGAGGAATTGAGTCTTTTATGAACTTTATTATGCATGATTGTTATAGCTTTGTATTTCTCTTCGATCCATCCGTTTGGTTTGGCCAACTAGATTGATTTTTTTCAGTGGGAGAGGTGCTCTGTGGTGGGTTCAATCATGCGGTGCTCTATCCCAATGAATTAAAGGGACAAGACACATATGTGTATTGTTTCCATTAGTTGAGTTTACTTTGTATATATCATGTCATCTTGCTTAAGGCATTACTCTTTTTTTATTAAATTAATACCCCAGATGCATGTTGGATAGCAGTCGATGGGTGGAGTAATAGTAGTTGATACAGACAGGAGTCGACCAACTTGTCTCGGAACGTGATGCCTATATACATGATCATTGCCTTGAATATCGTCACAACTATGCGTTTTTCTATCAATTTCCCAATAGTAATTTGTTTACCCATTGTATGCTATGCGCTCAGAGAGAAGCCTATAGTGAAAACTATGCCCCCCAGGGTCTACTTTTATCATATATAAAAACCAAAAATAGACTTTCTGCAATTTTTACTTTCTTTTTTTTTATCTTCGTCATTTATCGATCTACCACTATAAGATCTAATCATTGCAAGTAACCGCCAAGGGGATTGACGACCCTCTTACTCGCGTTGGGTGCAAGTATTTGCTTTTGTGTGTGCAGGTGATGTTCATGAGGCTTTGTGTGATTCTCCTTCTGGTTCAATAAACCTTGGTTCCCACCGAGGGAAATACTTATCTCTACTGTACTGCATCTCCTCTCCTCTTCAGGGAAAATCCCAACGCAGCTCACAAATAGCAATTACTGTTGGGCAATTGATAGAAAAGCGCGTAGTTATGACGTTGTTCATGGCAATGATCATGTATATAGGTATCACGCCCGAGACAAGTAGACCGACTCCTGCTTGCATCTACTACTATTACTCCACCAATCGACCGCTATCTAGCATGCATCTATGGTATTAAGTTCATGACAAACAGAGTAACTCTTTAAGCAAGATGACATGATGTAGACAGAGTAACTCAAGCAATCTGATTAAACCCCGTCGTTTAAACCTTAATGGCAACAATACGAAAGTGTGCCTCGCTACCCCTTCTGTCACTGGGTGAGGACACCGCAAGATTGAACCCATTACAAATCATCTCTCCCACTGAAGATAAATCAATCTAGTTGGTCAAACCAAATAGATAGATTGGAGAGAAATACAAAGCTATAACAATCATGCATAATGAAGTTCAGAAAAGACTCATTTACTTTCAATGAATAATCTGATCATAAACCCATAATTTATCGAATCCCAACAAACAGATCGCAAAAGAAGATTACATCGGATAGAACTCCAAGAAGATCGAGGAGAACATGGTATTGAAGATCAAAGAGAGAGAATAATCCATCTAGCTACTAGCTATGGACCTGTATGTGTGTGGTGAACTACTCACGCATCATCTATAGGGTGGTAAGGATGGTGTAGAAGCCCTCCGTGATCGATTCCCTCTCCCGCAGAGTATTGGAAAAAAGCCTCCAGATGGGATCACGGAAGAACAGAAGCGTGCGGCGGCAGAAAAAGTGTTTCGGGTGTCTCTCTGTTGGCTTGGAATATTTGTGAATGTATAGGCTTGCAATTAGGTCAAACAGAGCTGCTTGGGGGCCACGAGCTCAGGGGGCACGCCCTACCCCCCAGGACGCGCCCTAAGCTTGTGGCTCTCCTGTAGGTCTTCTGACTTCCTCCCGAACCTTCTAGGCCCCTTGTGGTCCAGAAAAAATAATCTCAAAGTTTCATCGTGTTTGGACTTTGTTTCGTATTGATTTTCTGAAAATCCAAAAACAAGCAAAAAACAGGAACATACACTGTGCACTGGGTTAATAGTTTAGTCCCCAAAAATGATAAATATAGCATAGAAATGCATATAAAGCATCCAAGATTGGTAAATATAGCATATAAATGCATAGATAATAGTTTAGTCCCCAAAAAATATAAATACATTGGAGACGTATCAGTACTCTCGACAATGGTGTTGTTTTTGACTAACAAGATGGGAGCCGCTTGCACAGCATCTCTAGGGCATGTAGTTGTGAGTGCAGGTAGGTAGCCGACCAGCATACCAAGCTAGCTGATGTGCAGATGTGCTTCTGAGCAGGACTATGTAAGAATACTAATAGCTAGCTAGCATGTAGTTCACAAGTTTATGTGCATGCATGAATGGTTTGTACACGTGCACGTGCAACTTAAAAATTCAATTGGAGAAATGGATGAAAAGGGTAAAGAAAGAAAAATGTTAACATAATGAAGCATGTACCTTATGGTTGGAGGCAGGCTTGACTTAAACATGTTTGGGTTAGTTGACTAACCCAAAATATGGTTTTCAGTCAAGTGACCTGTAACGGTCCCTGTCGGTGTCAAAACCGGCGGATCTCGGGTAGGGGGTCCCGAACTATGCGTCAAGGTCGGATGGTAACAGGAGACAAGGGACACTTTATTTTACCCAGGTTCGGGCCCTCTCGATGGAGGTAAAACCCTACTCCTGCTAGATTAATATTGATGATATGGGTAGTACAAGACTAGATCTACCACGAGATCAAGGAGGCTAAACCCTAGAAGCTAGCCTACGGTATGATTGTGTACGATGATGGTTGTCCTACGGACTACAACCCTCCGGTTTATATAGACACCGGATAGGGTTAGGGTTACACAGAGTCGGTTACATTGGTAGGAGATCTTGAATATCCGCACACCTAGCTTGCCTTCCACGCCAAGAAAAGATCTTTCCGGACACGAGACGAAGTCTTCAACTTGGTATCTTCATAGTCCTGGAGTCCGACTGAAGGCATAGTTCGGCCATCCGAACACCCCCTAATCCAGGACTCCCTCAGTAGCCCCCGAACCAGGCTTCAATGACGACGAGTCCGGCGCGCAAATTTGTCTTCGGCATTGCAAGGCGGGTTCCTCCTCCGAATCATGTGTACCTGTCCGAATAATGTCTGATTTTTGTAACGTAGCGCTCCTCGGCTTCAGTGCCCAATAATGGTCGTCTTCCACGTGTTGAATGAATGCGAAAAGCCCAGGGTGTTTTTACATCCACACCCTTAGTCACATAAACGAGCCGCCTATTTAACGGGACAGGGATTTAGATCCAGACCACATCTTCTCCCCTCCGCGAGTTATCATCAGAGCGTCTCCAGCAAAGGTCCATTCCAACATGGCCAGCTGTCGCAGCTCCTCCTCTCGCCCCTCCAGTCCTAAATCTGGAGACTGGGAGAGTGGCACCATCCCACACAGCAAGTTAGTGTCGCTGCAGATCAAGGGATTCCTTCCCCAGGCATGTATGGTCCCGGTCCGAGCCGGACTCGCCACCTACAACGGCGGAAAGCAAGCAGAGAGCACCCCCAATCCTTCTAAAGGAGAGCAGGTGTGCCTCATCCCTTATTTATTAAGGGGACTGGGATTTCCAATTCATCCATTCCTCCGCGGGCTTCTGGAGTTCTACGGTCTCCAGCTGCACAATCTCACGCCCGGCTCCGTACTACACATTGCGGGCTTTGTTGCCCTTTGCGAGCTATTTTTAGGGGTCGAGGCTCATTTTGCGCTGTGGAAGAGGTTGTTCTGCTTGGTGCCCCGTTCTCACAAGGGGTCTATATATCAAGTGGGCGGAGCCGAGGTATGGCGCATCGCCGGCACCGGATACCCATCCGGAACCCCAAAAGAGGCGTCCGAGGACTGGCCCTCGGAATGGTTTTACATAGATGATGTCCCGCTGCCGGACCCTATCCGGGTCGGTCTCCCCGAATTTAACAGCGCTCCATTGAAGAAACGCTTGAGCTGGCATCCGCGAAGCTCTTGGAGAGAAAACGACAGAGACGTCCTTTATCTGATGGGCCGGATAAGACTGTTGGCTCATTCCGGACTAACCATGATTGGAGTCATGGCCACATGCATTATGCGGGGGGTGCAACCGCTTCAATATAGAGGCCACCCCATGTGGGATTTCAACGGGGTGGATGACGCCACCCGTTACGGCCGTAAGGGGCCAGCCACAGCTGCCGCTCTAGTAAAGATTTTAACATCTTTGTATAAGGGAGAAAAGGAGGACTTCCTCCGCGTCAACCCGCGGGCCGGATTCACCATGTACGAACCTCCAAGTTGGGTAAGTGAACAATTGCACTTGCCTGTTTATTTAATGCTCCCATGACTAGATACGTAATCTGACGATTTCAATGTAGGAGCTGCGACAGGAGGTAAAGGATATCAACAGCCGCCCTCCACAACCTGAGGATCCAGAACGGTCCCTCGATCCGCACTCCGAAGAGGATCCGGACATATTGGTGGAGCTCATCGACGGGGTGTTCCACCAGTTAAGCAAGGACAATACCTTGGTGGCCATTACGGCCGATTACCCCGGGTTAATCCCGGCCTCCCAGGTGACAGAAATCGGATTGTTTTATTCCCTCAAGAGAGATTCCACATTCACATATTCCGGCATTTCAAATGACAACCGTATTTTGCAGGGGAGATTTCCGAGGCGGGAGGCCGAACCTGCAGCAGCCAGCCAACTAGGGGCTGTAGGGCCCCGTGGGGCGAAAAGAAATGTAGTCCGGACTGAGACTCCGGCACAAAGGTATAACGTGCCCTTTGTTTCCCCGGTGTTATCCTGTCAAGGCATGTTAACATTCGTGCTGTTTCCAGGACGAAGAGGCCTCGCCGGACTGTATCCGGAGAGGCTGCCAACCGCGCCTCCACCAGCCAGGCTCCAACGTCTGGTCCGGAAGCGGGGACGAGCACCAGGCGCGTACCGGACGCTCCTCCAACAGAGGATGCAGACCGGCTGTCTGCCACTAATTCAGAAGTGGAGAGTGCCATGAACCACAGGCGTCGTCGGACAGTTCTGCGCGACGCTTGTTTCTCCCGAGAGGCTTTAGATGCCTTTAATTCGGGAGATGCGTACCTTCGTGCCGCTCAAGATGGTTTAGCCAAAGCCACGGAACAGTATGTGAAAGACATACGGGTAAGAAAATTTTGGTTAAATATATGTATATACCAGTAGCCCCCGAGACTTGAAATAGTTAAAGTAACTGATTTAAGGATCATATAACATGCAGGTTCTTACTGAGAAGAACACTGTGCTGTCCCAGGAGCTGGAAAAGTGCAAGGCCCAACTAGAGGCCGCACTAGCCGCAACAGAGGAGCCCAAAGGGATCCCCTCAGGTAGGATACACGTCGAAAGGTTAGTATTGTGCGGCATGGGTGCAATTCTGACAATTCATGTTGCAGATGACGCCGGACTTGATCCGGAGAGGCAACAACTCTTACGCCGGTTAAAGGCCTGTGAGAGTATGTTGACGAGGGTGAGGCGAGAGAAGAATGATCTTCAGGATGCCAACACCAAGCTGGATGTTGAACTGAAGGACGTTCGTGGCCAGCTGTCGGACTCCATGAAGGAGAATCAGCGGCTTCGACGCGGCATATTTAATAAGTGCTTGAACGAACTTTGAAGAATGAGTTCGGCGAGGAAGTCGAATAACAGAGTATTGTCTATAGGTATGCTCACAGGTCGTCCTGCGGAGGAGATGCCTGGTTCTACGGGTGACCTACTTCCCAAACTCCTGCAACTGCACGAGCGAATTCGGCAGGCGATGCGAGGTGTTGCTCAAGCCTTATGGCCTGCCCACCCCACGCCCGAGGGCCTTGGAGAGCATGCGGAGAAGCTGAAGGGAGTTCGGCGGCGCTTCCTATTGTGGAAGATATCAGCCTGCCGACAAGGCGCTAGGGAGGCCTGGGCTATGGTGAAGACCCGTTTTACGAAGTCGGACGCCAATCACATGGCCAAGGTCGGACCAGTGGGGCCTGACGGGAAGGAGATCCCTGTGAGCTTAGTGTATGGCCAGGTAGAATTGGCCGCAAAGTATTCTCAGCAGGACTGTAAATTAGACAGCCTGTTAGATGGTATAGAGGAGGAATACAATCAGTCAAGATGACTATGTAATTTATAATTGACATGTGAAATGCCTTCTAGCCGGATTGTAGATCGTTTGTCGTTGCCGACCTTTTCGCTTCAACCTCGGGACCTGACGGTCCGGAATGTGTCTGAATACCATAACGGCTATATAAGAACCGAGGTATGCGTGGAGACCAGGCGTAGGGGTCATTAGTGCTTTATCAGACAAGTGCCCAACTAGTTATGTTATATTACATGGTTAGTAAGAAACATCTTCCAGAGAGAATAGTTCCGTTAAGGGTTCCTTTCGCTGGGGTGGCGTGCCCTGAAGTGCACGTCCGGACTGCAAGTGCAGGAAAACATCTGGGGGCATGTATAAGTAAAAAAGGTTCATCTTTAGTTCACCGACCGAATATTCCCTTAAGAACGCTAGCTTTCGGCTTCACCCAGTCTGAGGTACATATCCGGCTTATTTGGCAGTAACAATCGCAGAGGTGCTCCCTTTACCGCCTAGCCGAACAATCGGGAACGTAGGGGTAAGCACAGGAGCTAGGCAACCCAGCTTGGCCAAAACTTAAGTCATATCGATGCATATAATGGCGAAGAAAAGGTGCATGCGGAAGTCTGACGCATGCGTTGGGCATGAAACCCATATAAACAAGCTTCTGTTAAAGAAGCCCCCAGGTTTACAGAGCGCGGGTGGCGCGTCGTATGATGAGCCTTTAAAGGCTATAAAATGAAAGAGTGGGAGGAAACAACAATAAAAACAGAAAAATATATAAAAATGGACAGAGGAAGGAGACAAACCCCGAGTTCGGCGCTAGGCATAGAATCTTCGGAGACGTGTGGCGTTCCATGGGTTCGGCTCGAGTCGGTTATCCGACGCATCTCACGGGCGGTACGCTCCGCCAGTCAAGACTTGGTCAATTATGAAGGGACCTTCCCATCTGGGCTTGAGTTTGTCCTTTTTCTTATCCGGCAGGCGTAGAACTAGTTCGCCAACATTGTAATTTTTGGCACGTACTTCTCTGCTTTGATATCTTCGGGCCTGCTGTTGATAAAATGCGGAACCGGCTTTAGCCACGTCGCGCTCCTCCTCTAAGGCGTCCAGGTTGTCCTGCCGATCAAGCTCGGCTTCTCTTTCTTCGTACATGCGCACTCGAGGTGAGTCATGAATTATGTCGCAGGGCAGGACTGCCTCTGCGCCGTATACCATAAAGAATGGTGTGAATCCGGTGGTACGATTTGGCATGGTTCGCAGCCCCCAGAGCACGGAGTCGAGCTCCTCTACCCAGTGCGTATTAGATTCCTTGAGGGACCGCACTAGTCTGGGTTAGATGCCGCTCATGATGAGACCTTTTGCGCGTTCGACCTGACCGTTAGTTTGTGGGTGATAGACAGAAGCATAATCGAGCTTAATGCCCATGTTTTTGCACCACAACTTTACTTCTTCCGAGGTGAAGTTTGTGTCGTTATCGGTGATAATGTTGTGGGAAACACCGTAACGGTGTACGACCCCGGATATGAAGTCTATCACAGGTCCGGATTCGGCCGTCTTGACAGGCTTGGCTTCTATCCATTTGGTGAATTTATCCACCATGACCAGTAGGTATTTTTTCTTGTGGGTTCCACCTTTAAGGGGTCCCACCATATCAAATCCCCAGACCGCAAAAGGCCAAGTGATGGGGATAGTTCGGAGGGCGTTGGGTGGCATATGACTTTGGTTGGCAAAAAGCTGGCAACCGACGCATCATTTGACTAGATCATGGGCGTCTGCTCGGGCCGTCGGCCAATAAAAGCCTGTACGGAAAGCCTTGCTTACGAGGGACCGAGCTGCAGCGTGGTGGCCTCCGAGTCCGGCATGAATTTCGGCCAATAGACTCCACCCTTCCTCTTCGGAGATACATCTTTGAAGGACTCCTGTAGTACTTCTCTTATATAGCTCTCCCTCATGGACTTTATAGGCTTTAGATCGCCGCACTATGCAGCGTGCCTCATTTTGGTCCTCAGGGAGTTCCTGCCTAATGAGGTAGGCTAGGAATGGTTCTGTCCACGGGGCGATGACCGCCATTATTACGTGGGCTGAAGGCGTGATTTCGGTGGCGGGGCCTCCGATTATGTCAGATTGCTCGGCGTCTGGTTGTGCGGTTGTGTCCGGACTGTTATCCGAGGGTTCCCCCTCCCATGCTACAGATGGTTTGAATAATCTTTCTAAGAAGATGTTGGGGGGGGACGGCATCTCGTTTTGCTCCGATGCGTGCCAGGACGTCCGCTGCCTGATTATTTTCTCGGGCTATATGGTGAAACTCTAGTCCCTCAAACCGAGCTGACATTTTTAGTACGGCGTTGCGATAGGCTGCCATTTTTGGGTCTTTGGTGTCGAAGTCGCCATTTATCTAGGATATCGCGAGGTTTGAATCCCCACGTACTTCCAGGCGTTGAATGCCCATGGATACTGCCATCTGGAGACCATGTAGAAGGGCCTCATATTCGGCTGCATTGTTGGAGTCCGTGTACATAATCTGGAGTACGTATTGGACTGTGTCTCCTGTAGGGGACGTCAAAACGACGCCAGCCCCCAGTCCGGCCAACATTTTGGAGCCGTCGAAATGCATGATCTAGTTTGAGTATGTGTCGTATTCTTTAGGGAGTTCGGCCTCTGTCCATTCGGCGACGAATTCGGCTAGGACTTGCGATTTGATGGCTCGTCGTGGTTTGTAGGTTATGTCGAACGGTAGGAGCTCTATGGCCCATTTTGCTATCCGGCCTGTTGCGTCGCGGTTGTTGATAATATCGCTGAGTGGTACTTCCGAGGCTACTGTTATAGAACACTCTTGAAAGTAGTGTCGTAGCTTCCGGGATGCCATGAACACCGCGTATGCAATCTTTTGGTAATGCGGGTACCGTGATTTGCATGGTGTGAGGACAGTGGACACGTAGTAAACCGGCCTTTGAAGGGGGAGTTTGTGTCCGTCCGTTACCCGTTCGACGACGAGTACTGCGCTAACAACTTGATGAGTTGCGGCAATGTACAATAGCATGGGTTCGCCGGTATTCGGCACGGCCAGGACGGGATTTGTTGCCAAGATGGCCTTTATTTCCTCGAGTCCGACTGTTGCAGCGTCCGTCCACTCGAAGTGTTCGGTGCGCCTAAGTAGGCGATAAAGGGGCAATGCCTTTTCTCCCAAATGGGAGATAAAGCGGCTTAAAGCCGCCACGCATCCGGTGAGTTTCTGTATTTGTTTGAGGTCTTTTGGGATGTCCAATTGTGACAAAGCTCGGATTTTAGCTGGGTTTGCTTCAATTCCTCTACCGGATACAATGAAGCCCAGGAGCTTTCCGGCTGGAACGCCGAAAACACATTTTTCCGGATTGAGCTTAATGTCGTATTTTCGGAGGTTGTCGAATGTAAGCCTCAAGTCATCTACTAGAGATTCGACATGTCTTGATTTGACGACCACATCGTCTACATAGGCCTCCGCTGTTTTGCCGATCTGGTTTGCCAGACATGTTTGAATCATGCGCTGATACGTTGCGCCGGCGTTTTTTAGCCAAAAGGGCATTGTGTTGAAGCAGAATGGGCCGTATGGTGTGATGAATGCCGTTGCGGCTTGGTCTGACTCTGCCATCTTTATTTGATGGTAACCGGAGTATGCGTCGACGAAGCACAGTGAATCGTGTCCTGCAGTGGCATCGATAATTTGATCTATTCGAGGGAGGGGAAACAGATCCTTTGGGCAAGCCTTATTAAGGTCTTTAAAGTCGACACACAGGCGCCAGGATTTGTCCTTCTTTGGTACCATCACTAGGTTTGCTAGCCAGTCCGGATGTTTTATGTCTCTGATGAATCCGGCCTCCAATAATTTGGCTAGCTCCTCTCCCATGGCTTGTCTCTTTAGTTCGGAGAAATGCCGAAGGGCTTGTTTGATAGGTTTGAATCCTTTCTGGATGTTTAAGCTGTGTTCGGCCAGCCTGCGTGGGATTCCTGGCATATCTGAGTGGTGCCCAGCGAAGATGTCCCAGTTCTCTCGTAGGAACTCTCGTAGTGCGGCGTCTACGTTAGGGTTCAGTCGTGCCCCAATGGCGGCTGTTTTACTGGGGTCCGTTGGGTGGACCTGGAATTTAACTATTTCGTCCGCTGGTTTGAAGGATGTGGATTTGGATCTCTTATCGAGTATCACATCATCCCTATTGACCGTGGATCGCAGCGCAGTCAGTTCTTCTGCCGCTAAGGTTTCAGATAGTGCCTCGAGGGCCAATGCGGCTGTCTTGTTTTCGGCCCGGAGTGCTATGTCCCGATCACTAGCGAGAGTGATAATTCCGTTTGGCCCAGGCATCTTGAGCTTCATGTATCCGTAATGGGGTATAGCTTGGAAAACTGTGAATGCCTCCCATCCTAATATAGCGTGATATCCGCTTTTGAACGGGGCCACCTGAAAGGTGATTTGTTCGGACCTGTAATTATCCGGCGTGCCGAATACCACATCTAGTGTGATTTTTCCGGTGCAGTGCGCTTCCTGACTGGGAATTATTCCTCTAAAGGTTGTGCTGCTTCGCTCCATGCGGTTCCAGTCTATTTCCATCTTTTGAAGGGTTTCCTCGTAAATGAGGTTCAATCCGCTGCCTCCATCCATGAGTACCTTTGCGAGACGACAGCCATCCACTATGGGGCTGAGGACCAATGCGGCTGGTGCTCTGGCTGTTCGAAATTTAGGTTCGTCACTCGCGTTGAAGGTGATAGCAGTATTACTCCATGGGTTTATTGTCGCCACGTGATAGACTTCGGTGAGCCTGCGGAGTGTTCTTTTTCGCATGTTATTCGATGCGAAAGTCTCAAAGACTGTGAGAACGGAACTGGAATTCTCGGGCTGGTTTCCTTCGACCTCTGGAATTAGGAGGTCCTCGCCAATTTTGGCCACCTGCCGGATTATCCAACATGCCCTGAGGCTGTGAGTTGGGGTGGCGTCCTCTGCACTATGAATCTTGCAGGGTCCATCTAGCCACTTTTCCAGTACGGTTCCATGCCCTCTGGAGGGTTTTGACTTTTTGGTATTTAGTCCGGGTGCCTTACTGTGGTGCACCCTCTTAGTTCGGACGGGATTGCTATTCAGGGCCGGATTGTCCCAAAATTTTATTTCGGTTTTCCGAGCACTTTCCATCGCACAGTATTTTTGTACTATGGACGCCAAGTCGGCAAAGCGTGTAATATTACGACGACTTACGGCGTTAAGTATTCCCTCGTCCGTGCAGTTACTGCAAAAGATTGAGATTGCGTCTCCCTCACGGCAGTCCTTTATCCTGTTCATAACCAAGAGGAATCTGGCCCAGTAATGATGTACTGTTTCTTCGAGCATTTGCCTGATTTGGGAAAGATCGCTTATGATCGGGCGGGCGGGTGTCGTCGAATTTGAGACCTCACCCAATTTGCTGTTCGGAGGCCGAAGAACATCTGAATCCTGAGATCCGGAATCTTGGATGTTATCCGATGAGTCTAGCCCGTTGCCTGATTTTATGCTCAGGTCTTGGATTGTATCCTCCCCTCCGCGGGTATCCGGCATGGAGGGTTCGGGGATTCGGACGTAGCTAGTCCTTAAGATAGATGAAGGGTCGCCGTATTGTGTTTCCACCAATGCAACGTGGTGGGTGACCTGGGGAGAGTTAATTTCTCTCAGATCGGGTTTAAGCCCAACCTGGTCGTAATTCGTGGCGACGCCAAGTGCGGCGATACGATCCAGGAGCTCGTTAACTGAAGAGAGCTCCGTCGGATCCAATTGCTCGGCGAGTTCTGAGCCGATGCGGAGGTTGCTTTCGATGACCTGGGAGGTCACCGTCGGCGCAACAGCCGAACAGGCGGTTGCGAGAAAACCGCCTAGCCGGAGAGTTTGGCCGACAGCCAAGGCTCCTTTCGTAATGGCGCCGTCTTTAAAGACGGGAAGAGGCATCCTTCCTGATCGCGACGGCACAGAGGAACTCTTAATGAAAGCACCAATGTCGGTGTCAAAATCAGCGGATCTCGGGTAGGGGGTCCCGAACTGTGCGTCAAGGTCGGATGGTAACAGGAGACAAGGGACACTTTATTTTACCCAGGTTCGGGCCCTCTCGATGGAGGTAAAACCCTACTCCTGCTAGATTAATATTGATGATATGGGTAGTACAAGAGTAGATCTACCACGAGATCAAGGAGGCTAAACCCTAGAAGCTAGCCTACGGTATGATTGTGTACGATGATGGTTGTCCTACGGACTACAACCCTCCGGTTTATATAGACACCGGATAGGGTTAGGGTTACACAGAGTCGGTTACATTGGTAGGAGATCTTGAATATCCGCACACCTAACTTGCCTTCCACGCCAAGAAAAGATCTTTCCGGACACGGGACGAAGTCTTCAACTTGGTATCTTCATAGTCCTGGAGTCCGGCTGAAGGCATAGTTCGGCCATCCGAACACCCCCTAATCCAGGACTCCCTCAGTCCCTTTGTCCCTTTTCTTACGCTCGACTATATAAATAAAGCCATCAGACAGAGTCATACAAGCAAAAGGCAAATGAAGTAGCAACCGCCCAATAGGGTAACCAGAAGAATTCAGAACACCACTAGGCACACAGGTCAACAAAGTCAAACAGTGCCACGCAGGCCAACAACCTACAACTACGCAAAATGGAGCAAAGACGATCATCCACTGTTGCAATTTGAATTAGGACCGGAGAACTTGATCTTCCCGAGTCAGAAAAGAAGCGAAAGCCCGGATATGACATATGAGCACCTATGTTGCGTCGCGATCTACCTCTTTAATCAACAATTTCCATTGTTGCAAGAAGATTCATATTTAGGCCTCCTTTGGTTCACAGAATTTTTATAGGAATTTTGTAGGATAGGATATTTGTAGGAAATAATCCTTTGCAGGCCTTTGGTTCACAGGAATGCCATCCTATTCCTGTACAGGATTTCTTCCTTTTCATCACGTTTCGCAGGAACAGAAAAAAGAGGTCCTAGGAATTTTATAGGAATAGGAAAAGTATAGGAAATGAGGTGTATGCATTTCCAATCCTATGGCTGCTCAGATCATAGGAATAGGAAATTAAATGCCCTTTGGTTCACAGGATAGGAACACACATAGGAAACATAAAGAAATAATATTTTAATTTAAAGCAACTAGCCGTTAGTTGCTCTCAAGCAACTAGCCGTTACATGGCTGTACTAGCCTTCTCTCCCTATATATCATCTTGTTGTGGAGGTCAAAACACACACATCTCATCTTCAGAATACACACAAATCTCATCTTCAGTTTATGGTTAGCTAACCAAAGAAGGAACCCCTCCAGCAGCTTCTAGCATGGTCATCAACAACAACCAGGATAACATAAACAACAGGTTAGTACATATGCATTGACAATATGATTTAGTCCATATTTTCTTTGCTGATCCACATCTCACTGATAGAACATACAAATATTTTCAGCATTTCTTGTTGATTTACACACATTTCAATGGATCCAAGCTATCACAGGAGGTCACAGATGGATGATGAATTCATGTTATTTGTATTCCCTACCATGGAAGAAGGAAGAGAGAAAAAACCAATGCATACATCTAGTCTTACAGGAGCTGCTTATGTCCAGGAAATCTTAAATGGGCATGAAAGCTTATGCAAAAGGCATTTCAGAATGGAGGCTTACATCTTTCATGCTCTGGTTGAGAAGCTGCGTGAGAATGAAATACTTGAAGATTCAACAATAGTCTCCTTGGAAGAAAAGGTTGCGATATTTTTATATGCAGTTGCAAAAAATGCCAGTAATGAAACCTTGCAAGATAGGTTCCAGCACAGTGGGCAAACCATCAGTCGACACTTTGGAGATGTACTAGAGGCAATTACAAAGCTTGCAAGCATCTATATACGCCCACCTTCTCTTCGACCACATCCAGTCTTGAGGAGATCACATTTCCATCCCTACTTCAATGTAAGCATACGTTTTGATATATTTCTGACTTTGTATTTGTAAATGTAATATGGTTTTTTGAAGTTTTATTCAAACTAATATCTCATGATATAATATGAATACAGGATTGCATTGGTGCTATAGATGGTACACATATTCCAATGACTATCTCACCACATGAACAAGAGCCATATCGAAACAGAAAGCAAACAATCACACAAAATGTTATGGTTGCATGTGACTTTGATTTGAGGTTTGTGCATGTGCATCCTGGCTTGGAAGGATCAGCCTCGGATGCAAGGGTTCTCCAAGATGCACTTAACCATGGATTTCAGGTACCTCATGGTAAATATTATCTTGTAGATGAGGGATATGCAAACACACCACAGTTTCTTGCCCCATACCGTGGAACTAGATACCATTTGCAAGAACAAGCACAAGTACGTCAAAGGCCACGGAATCGTAGAGAACTATTCAACCTTCGCCATGCACAATTACGGAATCATATAGAGAGAATTATTGGCATAGTGAAAAAGAGATTTCCAGTTCTGAAAGTTGCTACACACTATTCTCCCGGCAAACAAGTTGACATATCAATGGCATGTTGTGTCCTACATAATTTCATTCGGCTTCATGATGGAGATGTATCATGGCTCAACAATGACACTCCAGATATTGACCCACATCTAATTGTGGACGTGCCCACGGGAGATGAAAACTACACTAGTGATGTTGGAGCATTCAATAACACAAGAGAAGCAGGAAACCACCTACGGGATTATATAGCAGATAAACTGTGGGAGGACTATATTGCAAGAAGAGCTTGATATATGCATTGTAACGTGTACTGCAAACAAATGTATGGCAAAAAAATGTACTGCAAACCAAGATTATGGCATGTCGAAATTGTAATATTCATTAAAGCAAAGTACTAGATGCCATGTTCATTTTCTGCAACTACTACATGCTTGCTCTTTCATTTTCTGCAGCAAGTAGTTCTACCAAAATATTACCCAGCCACGTACTTCTACTCCCTAGTTCAGCTTTCTACTTCAAGTAATTCTACCAAAATACAACCTAGCTAACCATGCACTTTGTTTGCGTCCAACAAAAGACTCCACGCATCTTAAGTGCTATGCCAAAATACTACCTAGCAGCCTGCAAGTAATATGTTTAGATATGCCCAATCTGCCTTTTGAGCCAGGCTAACCTTGGTTCATCAGTAGAAAACGATAGGAAAAGCTCTCTATTCTCCTTACTTTTAAAGATATCAGCAGCCATCACCATATCAGCCATTTGTAGACCAGGTAGACGTTCAAGTGTTGTGACACACCTACTGATGCTATAGGGATCCTCAAGCTTCTTCTCCTCAATAGCTGCAAACCGTTCAATTTCTTCTTTCTTGAGCTTCAAGTACTTCTCTTGAAAATCACTATTTTTCTGCCTCTTTGTGGGTCTTGCTCCACAGATTTCAGGTGTTTTCACAAACTGAGAATTCATTTGTGTGGAGCGCCTTGATGGGCATTGCTGCTGGCGAAAATAAGAAGTGTCTTTCTCACCTTCTTCTTCAATGGGAAAATCAGCAGCATTTATATTAGGTGAGGGTGATCCATCATAATCATTAGTCCCTTGTGATTCTGCAAAATTGGTTTGTGATGGTTCTTTATCCCTGTTAGCATAATAGTCCATGCCACGCCTATTCCTTCCTTCAGCATACCGTCCTGGAGATAATTAAAAACTAGTGAGAACATGTTTACAACACAGAAAGTGCTTGTCTCTCCATACAATATTATAGCTTACCTTCATACAATGCAAATAAATCATCATAATATGGAAAGTGTTTGTCTCTCCATATGAGTGCATCCTTGTTACGACGCTCTGCAAATGATTCCCAAATGGCATCTGGGGCAACAACTTTCATTCCGATGCGGTCCCAACCAAAACCACTCTCAGCTGCCAAATCTTTCACAGCACGGAAGTCTTTCTTCAGATCTTGTTCCTTTTGTTTCACTTTGGTAACATCTAGTGACAAGCCAACCTTTTTGTTTATGTTATCCACAATCTTATTCCATGCCTCTTTACTCCTTGCATTCTGAGTTCTATAACCTGGGACGTTAAAATCTTTCAGCTGTTGAATAAGATATAGCTTCATTTGGTGACTCCACTTGGCTCTAGGAAGACTCTTTCTGGACTTTGAAACTGCAAAGCAAAGAGCTATATTACATAATATGCAATTGTGCTTCCATGATTAAATTTCAGTAATTCACCACATTAACAAGACTGAGATTAAGAGATCTTGTACCACTATCCTCATGCTGCCTTGCACTTGGTCAAAGTCGAGGTCATCACAACGCTGCAGCGTACCAAAATTAGGACGGCGTCCTATGATCCTTTGACTGAACTCCAAGTCATCAAGTCCTGGAATACACAAAATATTATGCAATTGTGCTTCCGTATTAATTTCACCAAATTAACTTAACCAAGAATAAGAGAATCAATACCATTGTCCTGACCAATATTTGTTTGATGTCCTGTAGCTCCTTGAGTAAACTCCAGGTCATCAAGTCCTTGAATATATTGAACATTATGCAATTGTGTTTCCATGATTAAATTTTACCATATTAAATTGAATAAGAATAAGAGAAATTGTACCATTGTCCTGATGGTGACCAATATTTGGACAAGGTATTGTAGTCCTTTGACTGAACTCATGGCCTTGAATACCAAAGTCTATCATCCTGCCTTGATCATCCATCTGAAGAAACTGAATTGTATTATTAGTGGGACTAGTGAGATGGTAAAATATGTACTGTTATGTAATAAAAGAAATTAACGTTTTAAGACATATAATGGGACTAGTGAGAGCTGGGAGATGAGTCAAGCCACAGTCAATTGTATTGCCCGGTCAGAGTTACAAGAGTACAAGTAGGGAACGCATGAACTGCTCCCGTGATGGACGACACCAGCTATACATCTGTACTATTAGATTAGGACTCTAAGCTTGCAAACTGAGCAATTAGATTAGGACTGTGCGTCTAATTTTTGTTGGGCCCTTTCCTAAAAAATCTAGGGATTGGGCTGGACTAGAGACTCATGATACGGGGGATCTCTAGGGGCATCTCACACCGGCAAGATGGACAGGACTATTTCTCCATTAATTAGCACCAGATCTGAAAATCAATAGAGAAGGAAAGATAGAATCGTACCTGAAGAGACTTGCGGCAGATGGATGCCGCTGGAGCTTGGTGGCTAGCTGGTCGACGGTAGATGCTCCAGCTTGCCGGTGGTTCCTGCCCGCCGCCTGGATGGGGTCGCGTCGGGCGTCCGTCTACCGCCGTCCTCCCTGCCGGTCGGTCTTCAAGGTGGGAGCTGCGCCGTTCTGTGTGAGGAGAGGAGGGGCGGCTGGACATGTCGATTTTGCTTCTTTTCCCCTCCCTCTCTCTATTTGTGCGCGGGTGAGCGAAGCGACCGAGCGAAAAAAGGGAGGGAATAGTTGCCGCCGCGCGCTGCCGCCGTGCGCGCCGTTCGCGCCAGGAAGTTTTCCATTAGATTGGACCTTTTTTTTCTGTTCCTGCGAAACGTGATGGAAAGGAAGAAATCCTGTACAGGAATAGGATGGCATTCCTGTGAACCAAAGGCCTCCAAAGGATTATTTCCTACAAATATCCTATCCTACAAAATTCATATAGAAATCCTGTGAACCAAAGGAGGCCCTATCCTTTGAACCAAAGGAGGCCTTAAAACAAACAATCAGCCGGTTTGTTAGGGAACGCATGTTCAATAGTAAAGTTGTTCCTCATGGTCCAGAGATATGCCCTAGAGGCAATAATAACAGTTGTTATTTATCTTCAAGTTTGTAATTAATGTTTATGTTCTATGCTATAAATGTAATGGTCCTTGAGCCCGTATAAAGGATCAGAGGAAACCCATGTGTATGTCAGCGTGTGTGGAATAAAAAATGGTAAAATATATTCCTAGTCGTACCTCTAAGACTAGCTCAAGCGTTCCATGATGGTCACATTTTCCCGATCATGGACATGACTATGCCAACAACTTTGAGGACACAATTTTAGAAGAACACTTATGTTGAATTGAACAGATTGTTGTTATGCCATGAAATATTCTTGTCACGAGTTAATGGCTATAACACATAGAAATTTATTCATTTGCATATTTCCTTAGACCATGAAAGTATCAACTTCCTTCTTACTTGCTCCGTGAACTTTGGGGGTTTGTTAAACATCATTTGTTATAGGATGGCTATTACGGCGGCTTACGGGTTAACGTAAAGGTATGGTAAGGAATTAGACAGCTCAAGATTGGGATTTGCTCCTCCGAAGATGAAGAGATGTTCCTAGGTCCCTCTCGATGTTACGGTATCCATCACCGTCTGGCCAGAGACACTGTGATTCGATCATAGGTATGCCGGAACGCGGGAATGAGAAAAGAGAACAAAACTGATAATGATGTAACTGGCATAGTGAATAAGTTTTTGTTTCACAGGGATACCATTAAATCTCACATCGGGTATTTGTAACAAATCAAAACGCAACAAGAACAACATTCGGTAACTAAAAGTTTGCTCGAATATTTATTCGTGTGGGCAGATCAATATGGATGTCCACCGTTCAGCTATTGATCATTGATCGGAAAGTGTTCCGGTCATGTCTATACTACACCAAACCAAAAAGGTCACACACTTGAGCTTCATCCATCTGCTAACTACTAGACAGGGTGTCCGAGAAAAAGAAACCAGAAAAGTTTTTGGAGACAACGAAAAACTTTCGGAGTAAAAACACCATACCAAAATGTGATGGAACACATCTAGAATTATTTTAGGAGGTGCCGGAAATTTTTTGGACCATACGGATTTTTTTGATTAATCGGTCACGGAAAAATATCTCATGAATAGTGGAAACACTATTAGGACACACCCCTCTTTTGGTGGCTTTTGGGAAAGCCACCTTTTTTGGATTTCCCCTAAAATCGATGAGGATGACATGGGGTATTGCCCCCCCCCCCCCCCCCCGTGCTCCGCCCCCAAAAGGCGCCCCACACATGTGTGGCTAGTTGGGAAGGGGCTCCTCCATGGAGCTTCTTTCCAACCACCTTTTTGTGGCTCTTAGTAGAAAATATCTTAGGGTTGTTTGGCATTTTTCATCATAGCTCTACCCCTTGCACCCACTATAAACAGAGGTGGAGAGGGCTCTCCATTTCATCTCAAGTTCTTTCTCAACACATGCCATGCAATGATCTGGCTTTCTATCTCCCTCTCTCCATGAAATAGTTTCATACGCCGAAAGAATGTCTAGTCTTTGCCAGGCCTTGTTCTGGACGGTGAAGCCCTGATGCATAGTTGACACCAGATGTGTGTAACTCGGTAGAGAGGTTCTAGTTTTGATCTTAGTTGGGGAGACACGTCGAGGTTATGTTAAAGGGACTGTCTGAGGTTATGTCAGAGAGCCTCTAGAAGGGTTGTCCGAGGGATCGTCTAAGGAGGTGTCCTAGGGAGTACATCCTCGCGGTTGGCTGGTTGTAAAATCCTAGTTGCGGGGATCTATACTGACGATCTTCACCGGTTCTCCTTCTGTTGCGATTCAAGACAGTACTGTTCAGATCAAACCCTATATGCATCTTCATAGTGGTCCTGGGCTTGTTCGTAGTGTGGATTTTTTGTTTTCTGATGGCAGGCACGGTGGTGACGACGGAGCAGAAAGAGAAGGATAAGGGGTAGGGTAGTTGGGGGAGCCGTCAAGGACCACGGAGGGGGGGAAGGCGCCATCGATGAAGGGTAGAGGGGAAGTGAAGCAGAGCACATGGGAGGTGGAGAGGAGAGCCATCGATTTGGGGATGGCGGCCCAAGGCATAAACCGACCCGTTGTTCCTTTTTACTATCAAGACGCGTTGAGATAAAGGCACTTGTACATTAACCATAGAATAATTGTGATCATGTGGTTATTTTTTGTGCGGAAAGGATTAGATCTATTATCGAAGTTCACCGGAAGTAAAAAAAGCATCTCTAACATAATAAAAAATACATCGAGATTTTGAGACAACCGAATGACCACTATTGTCGCCAAAACGAGCACCTAACGCACCGTTGTCGCCGCTCCACTACCGGAGTTGGCTTAACCTTGCCGGTGACAGTCGGGACGTCTTCATGCACGTGCACCTAAGGATCAACCCTTTGGAGCTGTAGTCGTCGCCATTGAATCCTTGCATAGGTCCGAAGCACTCGAAACCAAATCTCGACACAGGACGAGAAACTATAACCTCGTCTTCCAAGGAGACGACATGAATCTACATTGGACCTCCATGGACTACGTTTACTGAATGAACATGAGGAGGACGGAAGTTCGGAAGACAAACTCAAAGAAAAAGCGCCGCCATCCACCCGAGCATCGCACCTGTGATGACTAATAAAACCTAACTTAAACTACTAACCGGAGCGAAAACACCAGGATCCCCCCCCCCCCCGCAACCAGCCGCTGGAGTAGCAAGCGGAGGGGAAGCGAATCCGCAGACTCGGCGGTGATGTCTGGAGAAGAAAGTTTGCCCTAGCGGCCTAGGGTTATGGAAGAAAATGAGAAGAAGTCTCATCGCTTGTTAGCGAATGGTTATGTGGTTCTTTTGATGTGTCTTTCTAAGATGAACGTGAAGGTTGTATGGTGCCTCCAATTACTAAGTATAAACGGTATTTCTTGTAAACCCCATGTACGTATCTGCATATGCCTTCATGTATTAGTCTTGCTAAGTCTCAGTCGACTGAGACTTTGTTAACTCGCTGATGCTACATCCGTGAGATATTACATTAAGATCCGTGCAAAAAATATTCTCTCTTGTATGCATGTTATGTCAGTTGACAGACTTGGTTAAATCTCAGTCGACTGAGACCTAACCACACCCTTCATGTATACTAGCAAAATTTTTTTAGGGATGTATACTAGCAATGGTACTCCTACATGTTGGCTTCGTACGTCTTAGGTCTTACGAAGGAGATTCACTTGGCAACTTTTGATTGGAAATGTAGGGGTGTGTGTGTGGGGGGGGGGGTTGAAAATCGGGGGGGGGGGGGTAGAGAATTAAGAGGAATTGCTACGATCACAAAGTTACGTAACACTTCGTATGTGTAGGATTATATATCTTTCCCTAATCTTTCCCTAATATATATATAAAATAAAGCGGCGAGCGTTTCTGGTCGTACGTTGTCGTCATTTTTGCAGAAAAGCCCCTCTATTTCTAAGAATTCAACCCGCAGTCCTATTTTAAGTGGTCAATCGAAAAAACGTTTCGTACTTACAAAAAGGTCCCTGCATTGTTTATTATTCTACTCGTAGTGCTATTTTGAATTGCTAAACAAAGACCACACACAGGCACGACCACGGGCTCTCCTCCTCGCGTACGGGTACGGCGCAGCCGCCGCCGCCATGCGCGGCCGCGCGGCCGGTCTTCTTCTCCAACCATCCGCCGCCTCCCCAGCCGCTTCCAATCTTTTCGGGCGCCACCCCAAACCTCCTTCGCTGCTTGCCCCATGCGTCGCGCTGTGCGGGATTCCTCGCCGAACCGCCCTTCACAGTTCCGTTGCATCCCCTTCTCCAGCGTTCCCTTCAGCCACTGCCGACTCCAGCCACCGCCCTCCCGTGCTCCTCAATTGCAAGATCGAGGCAACCCGGGGAGGGACAGCAAGACGGCACTCTAGGGAGCCAGATCCAGGAGAGGCAAGATAAGGATGGCAGCGGAACGGGGGCATGAAGTGCAGCGCATGCACAGATGGGTTGAGCACTCACCGCGTTTGTCCATGATCATGCCTACTGTCTTCATCCAATGATGCTTGCAAGGTAAGAACAAATCTGTGTGCATAACCTACCTTCAAGCGGAGAGGATCGAATGTTTCTGCAATTGTACAAATTGGATGTGAAAAAACAACTCTGCGTGTTTACATGAAGCTAGATTCCTGGAAAATAAGTGTTTTCGCACAGTATATCAAAATGAAACTGCTAATTATTAAGTTACATATGTTCTTTGTTTCCTGATCATACCTTCAGCACCTGATTAACAAAATACGTGTCTGTAATGTCGGAAATTCCATCTGAATCTGAATCCTGACAAAAGACAAACACAAAATGATTAAGAGGGACTATCTATACATTACGAGTATATTGGGAATCTGTGTTATACAAGTTAGTGCCAATGGGGAGGCAATCTCTAAGGAAAAAGTAGCTCACTTATTATCGATAGAAGACACTGAGTTCACAAATAAGTGATGGACGGGTCTCAATTATTTTCAGGAGGCCATCATGTTGACAAGAAAGTTGCTGCTCACCCTATTTTTACAACCAGAAAAATGCAATTCTACGAGAAAGTAAATGTAGGATTTTTTTAGGGTGCATCTATACAGCAAACATGTGTTAAACAACAGTTTGATTTGGATGTTAGAAGTAAATAAAGTTGTAAAACCAAAGCAGCATTGGTTAGGGTTCTTACAAAAAGTATGATCTGAAGTAAGAAATCTGTTTAGTTTGTGGGCTGGAAGTACCACATATAAGCTTAGTCCATGTGAATTGGCACACTGTTTGGAACAAAATGAAACTTAGCAGTACAGTTTGGTAGTTAAACTACTCTTTAGTTTTAGTTTTAGTATATGTTCAGTTCTGTTTTCTTGTGATATGAACCTAATGAACAGAAAAGCCTTATGGTGTATTATTTTTTATACATGCATCAAGTCTGTAAGTTTAGTTTTCTGTTATAAAATCGCTCGTTAGCGACTGAATCAGGGGGAAATTTATGAAAAGTGAACTAGCAGACAAACTGTAGCAGTTCCCAGCTAATTTTATAAATTCATCCCAGTGAACTTTTGTGTAAATTGGTCTTTTTATTCTCATATCTTGGAATATAAATGACGAACCTCAAATTTTTTTGCATCGTGGTTTTGTATGATGGCCATGGCTACATAACAACCATAGTATACATCAATTTTGTGTTGATGTATGAAGGTAAAATGTTAAAAAATGTCTGTGCTTATTATACTTACTTCGTGGTTTGTTATTTAGCTCTTCTTTAGCCCAGCTGCAATTCCTAAAGGTTGGTGCAGACACTCAAAAGTGCCTCCTAGAGCAGTGGAGATGTTGTCTCTGCAACGTTAACACATCGATCGGTGTATCTGAATGTATACATTTGCAACCTTCAAATTTAGAACTAGCAGATTTTTGCTGCTACTGTTACTTACAAAGAATGATGTCTCATGTGTACATTTCCAAGGTGCTTTGCATTCTATATAGTGAATGTACTGATTCCACTAGATCCAACATGGATCTGCATACATTGGGGATACCCAATCATCAGGAATAAATATAGCCAGGAGTCTAGCACGTTTCACCTCATTTTGCATATGAGTAACTGTGGTAACGTAGTTCACACTCCATTTTAGTAAGCATCATTTACTTTGCTATTTCTCAGTTAGTCGAGGCATGTTGTTCTAACAAAAGATATACGAGATTCCAACTCAGGTGCTCAGTGTAAGAGATTTACAGCCAGTCCCAGTCCAAAGAAGAAGCAAGTGCAGTGAATTGCTAGCCGTTTGCAATCATCACATGGAGAAAAAATTAGCAAGATAGATTTTCTTACAAGGAAGGATTCACCGGGGGAGAGGTGACCGTCATGAAGATGGTGGACCAGGCGGTGCAGGCCACCTCGGGCAAGCTGGCGGCTGTGAGTCAGCGACCCCCCCTCTGTCGTCGATAGAAGCTACCCCGCCGGAACCACAACCTTCTTCGCATACCTGCCACCGGTAAGCAGCGCGTACACCTGCAAATGCAACAGCATATGCAAAAAAGTGAGGTTCGGAGCAGCAGCGGCCATCAGCAAATTCACCATGGGGGCACGCTTGGCACCTGGTACCGACGGCCCAGCGCGGGGGGCGTTGGCCCCGAGCGCGACTATGGCGCCGGAGCACTCAAGCCCCGGGTAGGGCGAGGCGCCGGCCGGCGGCGAGTACCGGCCCTGCCGTTGGACCGTGTCGCCGCGATTGACGCCGACAGCGGCCACCCCGACAAGCAGCTTGCCCTCCTCCAGCGCCGAGAGATCATCGACCTCGCGCACCTGCAGCGCCTCCGGCCCGCCGGGGCTCGCAGTCGCCACCACCATCATCGTTGCGTCCGCCCGCCTGCGCTTAGCTCACTTGCTTCCAGCTTGTGGCTCTCGGTAGCTCCGCGTGTACACGCCACTGCTCTACGTCTCTGCTCTCGGCTCTACTTGGATATAGGGCTGGGCTTCTCCAACTAGATCCGGCCCAATAAAGGTGGACGGCAAAATGTGGTTACGGCAAGGCTCATGCGAGGCAATATAGCAAACTAACCATTTCATGTTCGTTTATACATTAAAAATAGTCCCACATTGCTCTCTTACAATGTATTTTATCAATTCATATACTTTAGCAATGCCTGACAAGTCAACAAGTTGAGCAATAAGCGACCACTCTTGAGATTATAAGCCAATGGAAGAAAGACACACCCGATTAAATTGGTTCTGCATTAGTGATGGGCTTAGGAAAAAGAGATCTGGTTAAATCAGTCATGCACTGATGCGAACAATAGTGGGATGTAGGACGCGGCAGTTTGGCCTGTGCTGGCCACCGGTCGACCACATAATACAACAAAGGAGCGGCCTGCGTGGCGGCCCGGCCCTGGCGGCGGCTATTGTACACCAGCCGGCGATGAGGACCTACAAATTTAAAAGGACTCGCTTACATACTAATTAGACCACATGTGCTTTTGCGGTCATATTTTGTCATGGGCAGTCGAGCGTGCATGCTTGCGAAACCTGAATTTTGTTGCTTGCAAGAGCCTCCTGTGAAGGTTCGTCAGACTTAATTCACCTCCCGCCTCCTCAAAACAGGAGATGAAGCCGTGGTTATATTACTCAAAGGAGGTCATTGCAAAGACATGGTGACTTAAGTGGCAAGGCGAGCGTCTAAATTCAAATTATTCTTGTTTTGATGTCGCGTGTTAGATTGTGATCAGAAGGCCGAGAGAAGATAGATGCATGGATACACGAACTCTCCCAAATGCATAGGATATGTCCCAATAAGTTCTCTTTCAGTTAGTTCTGTGCATAATCATTCTCAATCGGTATATCGTTTCTAACATCAGCACCTCGTTATTTTTCTCCCGTTGCAACGCACGGGCATTTGTGCTAGTACCTATTTGTGTGTTTATTTTGCCAACCAGAGAGGCCCTGACACTCCTCCATAGTAGCACTCCTCCACGTATCTAGCAGACTCGGGACGTGACAGAAGAGCAGCGCCCCGGATTACCGCGTCCTCATCCCTGATTAGCCCCCTACCATTGAAGTAATCATCGAGGAGCTGCCCAACCATGGGGATCCTCACACTACCACCGACGAGAATGACCTCGTCGATGGCGTCCTTGTGGCTCTGCATCTGGGAAGTGGGAGCACCTTCCATCACCACCGTCTGCACTATTTCCATTGCTCTCTCCATGAGGTCACGGTTCAGCTCCTCGAACTTGGCTCGTGTGAGCTCCTCGTAGATATCTGCTCCTTGGCCGAGAACCGATCCGATGTTCATAAGAACGCCCTCTCGGTCGCTCAGTAGCTTCTTGGCTCTCTCGCACTCGGCCCTCAGCTTCCTGAGAGTGCCCTCATCCCCACGGATGTCCCGGTGATGCTTCTCCTCGATCAGCTCCACGAAGTAGTCCACAACCCTGCCGGTGAAGTCGTCACCTGCACAAAATGAATTCAACCAAAATTTTAGCTTCTCCCATTTATTGCCTTGAGATGTGTATATATGAGTACGTACCGCCTAGGTAGGCATCATGGTGTTCGTCCAGGAGATGGCCCGAGCCATCCTTGAACCTGAACTTGGTGGCGTGGCAAGTGCGGCCGCCGAGATGGAAGACGAGGATGACCTTGCGGTCACCCCTCTTCTCATGAAGGCGGTACGCAGCCGCCGCCGCGACCTGCTCGTCCACAAGCTTGGCAGTACGGAAGCCACCACGCCACTGGGCAGCTTCCATGACGAGCGAACTCCGTTGAACGCCGTTGAAGTGCCCGGGGACAGTGACCACGGCGTACCTGATCTCGCGGCCCAGATGCGCTTCCGCCATTCGCTTCAGTTCGGCTACAAGGATGCTGGCGACATCTTCGGGGAGGAATCTCTTCAGGTTGCCTTCCTCAATCTCCATCTCGATGCCGCATCTTCCCAGCTGCTCGGTGAAGTGGTACGGCACTAGCTCCGCCTCTCTCTTTACCATCTCGTTGTACATCCTACCAACAAGAGAATCAGGATCGAGAACCAAACCAATGGATCCGTCCTACCAACTCAATCAACCAGTCCAATTGTACCATCCAAGCTAAGATCTAGAACCAAGCAAAGCAAGTAAGAAAGCTACTTGCCTGATGCCAAGGAGGCGCTTGAAGCCGGAGACGGCCGTTCCGGGGCTGACGGCCGCGTGGTTCATGGCGGCCTCGCCGACGAGGGTACCGTTGCCTGTGAAGGCGACCCAGGAGGGGATGCAGAACTGGTACGCGGTGTGGGGATCCAGGCGGCCCCCGTAGCCGGCGACACAGGACTTGGTGTTACCGAGGTGGATGGCCGTCGTGTTGCCCGTCATGAACGGAAAGACCGTGTCATACGTCCGGAACACGGAGGCGCAGTGCCCGGGCCTCAGGCCCCGCGGTAGGCCAAACGCCGCCGCTCCCGACGTCGTCGATGCCGCTGCATGTCAAGAAAATCAAATTAACGAATTAGGCGAGAACGCAGGAAAGCAGACGGAGTTCAATCGATATCAGAGGGAGATGAGGCAGCCCACGGCCAGGAGCAGGAGAACGCCGAGGTAGATCCGACGAGTCGCCGCCATTGGAGTTTCTGTTTCTCGGCGTGTTTTGGCGGAGTTATCAATGCCTCTAGCAGAGATTTGCGTGACCGGCACAATGATCCATGTCACCGCGTCATCGAGGACCGTAGGATCTTTGCAGGGCGCGTCATACTCCAACGCCAATCTGTAATCAATCCGTCAGTTCAAGCAAAACTAGTCACGTTCAAATATAAACCTACATATTTATAAAAAGCAATAGTTCTTCTGTCATGATATATAAAGAAACACTTTGCTAAAGCACATCCGCATGAGACCTAAGTATTGCACATCTAAGTCCTATATATATGTTATTGACTTTACACATAGATTTTTTAGGTACTTCATTCTTTTTCTTTTTTATGCCTGATTGGGTCACTTAGGTCTGCGATAAATAGGGTACATCCAGATGTGCCATAGACAGACCCAGAATAGAAATTGGCATGTTATGTTCAATAAAACTACCATAGTGTATATAATGAAATTGCAAGAGACAGTGGCAAATTTTCCATCATTAATATTAAATAAATGCTAAAAACATAAATTTGCCATACGTCATACGTCAATATTTTTAAATGTTCCCTAAAAAAGCATGTCAATTTTTTTTAGGAAAAGATAAACATGTTTCAATAAAGGTCACGTGACAAAAAAGAAGCATTTTACCGTATGCTATGTACATAAAGAATTTTGCATGGTATGTACATTAAAATTACATGCTAAGTTCAAAAGAAAGAATTTGCCATGCTAATTACAAATAAAATCCCATGGTGAATACAATTAATTTGTTTACTATATGTACAACAAACAGGACATACTAAGTTCAAGAAAGAAATCCCCATGTGATATATCTCCGTCGTATCTATAATTTTTTATTGTTCCATGCCAATATTATGCAACTTTCATATACTTTTGGCAACTTTTTATACTATTTTTGGGACAAACATATTGATCCAGTGCCCAGTGTCAGTTCCTGTTTGTTGCATGTTTTATGTTTCGCAGAAACCCCATATCAAACGGAATCCAAACGGGATAGAAACGGACGGAGAATATTTTTAGAATATTTGGAGAATATGGGCGAAAGAATCAACGCGAGACGGTGCCCGAGGGGGGCACGAAGCAGGGGGCGCACTACCCCCCTGGGCGCGCCTGCCCCCCTCGTGGGCCCCCCGTAAGGCGGTTGCTGCTCTTCTTTGTCCGCAAGAAAGCTAATTTTCGGGAAAAAAATCTCGGCGAAGGTTTCAGTCCAATCGGAGTTATGGATCTCCATATATATACGAAACGGTGAAAGGGCAGAATATCAGAACGCAGAAACAGAGAGAGACAGAGAGACAGATCCAATCTCGGAGGGGCTCTCGCCCCTCCCACGCCATGGAAACCATAGACCAGAGGGGAAACCCTTCTCCCATCTAGGGAGAAGGTCCAGGAAGAAGAAGAAGAAGGGGGGCTCTCTCCCCCTCGCTTCCGGTGGCGCCGGAACGCCGCCGGGGGCCATCATCATCACCGCGATCTACACCAACACCTCCGCCATCTTCACCAACATCTCCATCACCTTCCCCCCTTTATCTACAGCGGTCCACTCTCCCGCAACCCATTGTACCCTCTACTTGAACATGGTGCTTTATGCTTCATATTATTATCCAATGATGTGTTGCCATCCTATGATGTCTGAGTAGATTTTCGTTGTCCTATCGGTGATTGATGAATTGCTATGATTGATTTAATTTGCTTGTGGTTATGTTGCTGTCCTTTGGTGCCCATCATATGAGCGCGCGCGTGGATCACACCATAGTGTAAGTGCATCTAGTGCCACCCCTAGTTGGTTTTGGAGTATTGTCGACAAATTTGGTTGAGAGATTAATGTGTTTGTGAGAATTGCAGGATAACACAGGTAGTAGTCCCTCATGGATTCGGTTTACCTACCGGAGATGACCCCTAAAAATGTATGAAGACATCGATGACAATGCTGGTATATGAAGATATTCATATTGAAGCTTATGACATGAGAAGATATTGAGTGAAGACTATGGAGCGCGAAGACTTAGTCGTCTCGTTGTTTCTTTTTCTTCTTTGTTGAGTCATAGGAACCACCGTACTGTTAAGTGGGGCCCAAGTGAACAAAGTCAGAGTGACTGAAGTGATGCTCAACAAAAATCCTATGTCTTCGAGTGAAGACAATGAGAGCAAATCTTATCCAGAGCTGGATAAGTATTGCTTGTAGCCCAAGTAAAGTTGTTGTGTGTGGTTGAAATCTGACCGTTGGAACACGTGTCAGTTCCTTAGTGACCCAGGGTCATTTCGGACATATCAGGTCGGGTTGCCTAGTGTCTATAAATAGCCCACCCCCTACACCATAAATTGGTGGCTGCTCAGAGTTAGTACACGGCTTTTGTCGTTTGAGAGCAACCCACCTCGAAGCCTTTGAGAGAGAGAAATCCTTGCGAGGACAAAGCCCAAACACCCAGAGCCAAAGAGTGTTAGGCATCACTGAAGTCTTTCTGTCTGCGTGACCTGAAGACTTATTACACTTGAGGACTGTGAATCCTCCAGCCGGTTAGGCGTCGCGTTCTGAGCATCCAAGAGTCATTGTGGATTGCCGGTGAACGAAGTCTGTGAAGGTTCGGAAGTCTACCTTGAAGACTTACCAGAGTGATTGGGCGAGGACTGTGTGTCCTTAGCTCAAGGGGAATAAGGTGAAGACGAGGTCTTCTGAGTTGAATCTCAGCCTCCCTAACCAGACGTACAGTTGTCACAACAACTGGAACTGGTCCAACAAATCCTGTGTCTTCAACAAGTGACTGGTTCTATCCTCTCCCTCCCTTTACTTAGAGTTTGTCTTCGTGAAGTCATTGCCGGTTTGTTGTACCTGTTTGACTTCTTTACTTGACTACTATTGTTGTTTGGCTTCATACCATCTTCCATCCTGATCCTTTCTACCTAGCTGCTATTTGTCTTCGTACTCTCACATTATTGCACACTTGACTATGCCTTGCTTAGTGTAGTTTATCTTCCACTGCTTATCAATAGGTTCATTTCTATAGTTTGTCTTCTAAACTTCCATGTTTTGAAGACTTTCATAAAAATCGCCTATTCACCCCCCCCCTCTAGTCGATAACTAGCACTTTCAATTGGTATCAGAGCAAGGTACTCCCTTGTTCTGTGTGATTCGGTTTAACCACCTGGAGTTTTAGCTATGTCGACTGCAGGGATAATCAAAGTCTCCGATGCGTGCCCCGTGTTCGATGGAACTGAATATACCTACTGGAAGAATAAGATGCGCATGCATCTTTAAGCCATTGATGTCGACCTCTGGTATGTCGTCAAGAACGGCGTTCCCAAGACTAGTGAAGGTGTCAGCCCTGCTGATGTCAAGAAGTTCATTCAACTGGACTCAACTGCTAAGAACATCATCTGTGGTCATCTGACCAAAGGACAGTATGGCCGTGTGAGTGCTCTGGAAACGTCAAAGCTAGTCTGGGACTGGCTATCCAAGGTCAATGAAGGCGTCTCAACCCAGAGAGATCAAAGGATCAGTGTTCTTCGCAACCTCTTCAACCGCTTCAAGAGAAAAGACAATGAAAATTTCCAGCTCATGTTTGATCGCCTCACTGACATCACAAATGAGCTTCGTGCTCTCGGCGCTACTGAGATTACCAAGCATGAAATCGTCAAGACATTACTGAGATCACTTGACAGCTCCTTTGACACCCTTGCCCTCATGATACAAGAACGTCCTGACTTCAAGACATTCGATCCGTTTGATATACTTGAGAGGCTCAACACACATGAGTTCCAGCTTTCTGAGAAAAGAGATATCTATGGTCCCAACTATGGCCGAACTCGCGCTTTGAAGGCAAAAGTTGTTTCCTCATCTGAAGAAGAATCTGACTGCAGTTCTGATGATCCTGAAGACATTGGAAAGGAACTTGCTATGCTTGTGAAGAAGTTCCAGAAGTTCACTAAGAAGAAGGGCTTCAGAAAGTCTTCACGATCCAGCTCAAGAAATGATGAAGCTTCCACTCATGACTACAAGAACAGAATATGTCACAAGTGCAAGAAACCTGGACACTATATCTCTGAGTGTCCACTGTGGGACAACGAAAGAAGAAGAGCAAGGAATATGATTCTGATGACAAGAAGAAGAAGAGATCTTCAAAGTCTTCTTCCAAGTCCTCATCCAAGTCTTCATCTCATAAGAAGAGCTCATCTGCCAAGGCTCGTGCTTTTGTTGGCAAGGAGATGGATTCAGAGGAGGAGTCTGCTTCCGAGGAGGCGGAGGTGGAGTCTGAGGAGGAGTCCGACCCTGGCGTCGCAAGTCTGGCTCTAGCCACAGCCTACGTTGCCAAGTCCATCTTCAACACTGAAGACAATGACGTCCACACCAACGCTGAAGCTGATGACAAGGACGACCCTGCTCCCACCTACTGCTTCAGGGCACGTGGTGCCAAGGTAAAATCACGCAATGCTTACTTTCAAACATCTAGTGAAGATGACTCTGATTGTGAGTCCAAACCCAGCTACAAAACACTTGCTACAATTGCAACTGAACAACAAAAGGCTATGGAACATACTCAAAAACTGTTAGACAAAAGCGATGACCTGTTGGACGCTGAAATGGCCCATTCACAGTCCTTAGTTCAAGACATAAAAAATCTTCATGCTAAGTACCAAGAACTTGAAAGTCGTCATGAAACGCTCTCAACCACTCATGAAAAGCTCTCCTATGATTATCTTCAAAGGAAGCAATAGCTTGAGAAATTGAGAGCGACTCATGAAGATATTCAAAAAGAGAATGAGTCACTTCGCGCTCAACAGATCAGTCCCGCTCAGGATGGATTTGAACCACCATGTATAAAATGCCTTGAGCGTGACAACGCTACCTCTGTTGCTGAATGTTTTACTGCTGTTGTTGCATTGTCTTCAACTACTGATGTGGTAACTAACCCCTCTGCGGAGGATACCACTACTATTGCTGATGAAAATGCTAGGTTGAAGACACCACTTGAAACAGGGATGTATAAAAGTCTGAAAGGGCATCAGACACTGTGCGATGTCCTCAAAAATCAGATTCTGAACCGAAACCCTAGGAAAGAGGGTGTTGGTGTTGGGGAACGTTGCAGAAAATTAAAATTTTTCCTACGGTTTCACCAAGATCCATCTATGAGTTCATCTAGCAACGAGTATTCAGATTAGATAGCATCTACATACCACTTTGTAGATCGCAACGGAAGCGTTCAAGTGAACGTGGATGAGGTAGTCGTACTCGCCGTGATCCAATTCACCGATGATCTAGTGCCGAACGGACAGCACCTCCGCGTTCAACACACGTACGGAAAGCGTGACGTCTCCTCCTTCTTGATCCAGCAAGGCAAAGGAGAGGTTGGGGAAGAAGGCTCCAGCAGTAGCACGACGGCGTGGTGATGGTGGAACTGCAGTACTCCGGCAGGGCTTCGCCGTGCACTTACGGAGGAGGAGGAGGTGTTGGAGAGGGAGAGGGAGGCGCCAGGGCATAGGGTTCGCAGCCCCCTCCCCTGCCCCCCTTTATATAGGCCTCTTGGGGGGGCGCCGGCCCTGGGAGATCTGATCTCCCAAGGGGGCGGCGGCCAGGGAGGTTTCCCTCCCCCCAAGCCATCTAGGAGGTGCCATCCACCACTAGGACTCCTCCTAGATGGAACCCTAGGCACATGGGCCCTTTGGGGCTGGTTCCCCTTGGCCCAAGCAGGCCAAGGCGCACCCCCTAAGGCCCATGTGGCCCACCAAGGCAGGTGGTCCCACCTGGTGGACCCCCGGGACCCCTCCGGTGGTCCCGGTACAATACCGATAACCCCGAAACTTGTCCCGATGGCCGAAACAACACTTCCTATATATAATTCTTTACCTCCGGACCATTCTGGAACTCCTCGTGACGTCCGGGATCTCATCCGGGACTCCGAACAACATTCGGGTTACTGCACGTACATATCCCTACAACCCTAGCGTCACCGAACCTTAAGTGTGTAGACCCTACGGGTTCGGGAGACATGCAGACATGACCGAGACGGCTCTCGGGCAATAACCAACAGCGGGATCTGGATACCCATGTTGGCTCCCACATGCTCCACGATGATCTCATCGGATGAACCACGATGTCGAGGATTCAATTAATCCCGTATACGATTCCCTTTGTCAATCGGTATTTTACTTGCCCGAGATTCGATCGTCGGTATCCCAGTACCTCGTTCAATCTCGTTATCGGCAAGTCACTTTTCTCGTACCGTAATGCATGATCCCGTGATCAAACACTTTGATCACACTGAGCTCATTATGATGATGCATTACCGAGAGGGCCCGGTGATACCTCTCCGTCAAGCGGAGTGACAAATCCCAGTCTCGATCCATGTCAACCCAACAGACACTTTCAGAGATACCCGTAGTATACCTTTATAGTCACCCAGTTACGTTGTGACGTTTGGCACACCCAAAGCACTCCTACGGTATCCGGGAGTTACACGATCTCATGGTCTAAGGAAAGGATACTTGACATTGGAAAACTCTAGCAAACGAACTATGCGATCTTATGCTATGTTTAGGATTGGGTCTTGTCCATCACATCATTCTCCTAATGATGTGATCCCGTTATCGATGACATCCAATGTCCATAGTCAGGAAACCATGACTATCTTTCGATCAACGAGCTAGTCAACTAGAGGCTCACTTGGGACATGTTTGTTGTCTGTTATTCACACATGTATTACGATTTCCGGATAACACAATTATAGCACGAATAAAGACAATTATCATGAATAAGGAAATATAATAATAATGCTTTTATTATTGCCTCTAGGGCATATTTCCAACAGTTGGGTTCGAGAGGAAAATGAATGTTGATGGTTCCTACTGGAAGCCTGAGCAGTATCCCAAAACCACATGGGTTGCTGCAAAGGGACCTTCAGTGGATCCATCCACCTTATCTGGCTTTACCTGTGCTAACCCTATTATCATTGATGAATCCTTTGATGAAAACTATAAGCTGTTCAAGAATCAGAATGGTGAAGTGTTTGCCAGGTATATTGGTACTAACTGCAGGAATGGACCACCTATGAAGAAGATCTGGGTTCCCAAAAGCTGTCTTGAGAATCTTCCAGTGAATGTCATCATGACACTACCGGGGAAGAAGACAAACCCCAGACCTAAGGCTTCATATGGTCCAAAGGCTTCATACAGGCAGAGGACTCACCTGAGTCACCCTAACGCCAATGTTTTGCAGGGAAACCATACTCAGACTTATGAATATGAGCGTGTGTCTTCAAACCGCTATGTTCATAGAGCTAAGAATTTTTCTGCTTATTCATATGAGTATCATTCTTCTCCTGCAAGGCTATTTGCTAGGGCTCCAAAGCCAAAATTCTCAGATGCTGCACTTAGACTCATTGCTTCTAAGCCACCCCTGAAAATGCGGGTGGTTAAGAAGAATTAACTTTCTCTTGCAGGGAAAGGTCTCCAGCCTAAAATCAAAGGCGTCTGATGCTATTGCTGGGGACCTAAAACATCTTGTAGGGTGCAAGATCAAATGCCCAAATGGTCTTACTATGTAATTTGTTCCTGAATCGTTTGCCATTCATCCTATCAGTCCTAATCTTGATCTGAGCTTTGATAATCCTCTTGCCTGTCAATTGTTTATGCTTCACAATGCTCTTGGTGAAGCCTATCCCCAACTGTACTGTAGGGTATGACACCTCGTGCTTCAGAATGGATTATGGACAGCGGATGCACTAATCACATGACTGGTGATCGAAGTTTTCTCATGGACTCAACTTTACGTCCATATGATAAGAGTCACATCACATTTGCTGACACTGGTAAAAGCAAGGTATTGGGTCTAGATAAAGTTGCAATCTCAAGGGATCAGCACATGGATAAAGTGATGCTTGTTGAATCCCTTGGCTTCAACTTAATGTCTGTCTCAATGCTTTGTGACTTGAACATGATTGTGATATTTGGAAAATATCGTTGCCTTGTCCTTATGGAATCTGACAAATCTCTAGTCTTTGAAGGGTACCGGAAAGATGATCTGTACATGGTAGATTTCTTAGCAGGACCACAACTTGCCGTATGTCTTCTCACAAAAGCTTCAGAGTGCTGGTTATGGCATCGGAGGTTGGGGCATGCTGGCATGAGGGACTTACATACTCTTGCCAAGAAGAAGCATGTCATAGGCATCGAGGGCGTCAAGTTCAAGAAGGATCATTTGTGCGGTGCCTGCGAAGCTGGAAAGATGACTAGGGCAAAGCATCCCTCGAAGACAATCATGACGACATCTCAACCCTTCGAGCTGCTACACATGGACTTATTTGGCCCTACTCACTACTCTACCCTCACAACAACTGCTTGTCTCTATGGCTTCGTCATTTTTGATGATTATTCAAGATATACGTGGGTGCACATAATTCTCTTCAAGACTGAAGTGCAAGATGTCTTCAGACGCTTCGCCAACTGAGCCATGAACAATTATGGCGTCAAGATCAAGCATATCAGAAGTGACAACGGCACTGAATTCAAGAACACCGGACTTGATCTTTATCTGGATACAATGGGAATCACTCATGAGTTCTCCGCTCCCTACACACCTCAGCAAAATGGCATCGTAGAGCGCAAGAACAGAACCCTCATTGAGATGGCTCGAACAATGCTCGACGAATACAAGACACCAAGAAAGTTCTGGCCTGAAGCTATTGATACAGCATGGCATGTCATCAACCGTGTTTACATCCATAAGCTTCTGAATAAAACATCCTATGAGCTCCTCACTGGCAAGAAGCCAAATGTCAGTTACTTCAGAGTATTTGGAGCTAGGTGTTGGATCAAGGATCCCCATCACAAGTCAAAATTTGCACCTAAAGCTCACGAAGGCTTCATGCTCGGTTACGGAAAGGACTCGCACTCTTATAGAGTCTTCAACCTCTATCTCTACAAAATCATCGAAACTGTGGACGTGCGGTTTGATGAAACCAATGGTTCACAAAGAGAGCTCCTGCCAAGTACACTAGACGAAGCTCCACCCGGCGAATCTATCAAGCTAATGGGAACTGGTGAAATCATGCCTTCTGAAGCACAGCCTGAAGAGGAACTTATCATTTCTGCACCTAACCAACCTGAAGACAATGCTCAGCCTGAAGACGATCCTTCCAATGTTGATAATGATCAGCAAGAGCAAAATCTTCGTCCAGTTCATCCTCGTGTTGCAAACGAAGTACAGATTGAGAAGATAATTGATAGCATCAATGCACCAAGTCCACTTACTCGCTCAAGAGCAAGGCAGCTAGCAAATTTTTGTGGGCACTTTTCTTTTGTGTCAATATCAGAACCCAAGAAAGTTGTTGAAGCCTTTATGGAATCTGAATGGATCCAAGCTATGCAAGAAGAACTTCAACAGTTCAAGCTGAACAATGTTTGGGAACTTGTCAAGCGTGCTGACCCTCGCAAGCATAACATTATTGGCACAAAATGGATATATCGAAACAAGCAAGATGAGCATGGTCAAGTCGTCAGAAACAAAGCACGTCTTGTGGCTCAAGGATATACTCAAGTTGAAGGAATTGACTTCGATGAAACATTTGCTCCTGTGGCTAGGCTTGAAGCTATTCGCATACTGCTAGCCTATGCTAACCACCACAACATCTTGCTATATCAAATGGATGTGAAGAGTGCATTTCTCAACGGCAAGATTGAAGAAGAAGTATACGTCGCTCAACCACCTGGCTTCGAAGATCCAAAACATCCTGATATGGTGTACAAGCTAAACAAAGCACTATATGGCCTCAAACAAGCTCCTCGCGCCTGGTATGATACGATCAAAGACTTCCTGAAGAGCAAAGGCTTCAAACCTGGATCCCTTGATCCCACACTCTTCACGAAGATATATGATGGTGAACTGTTTCTGTGCCAAATCTATGTGGACGACATTATCTTCGGCTGCACCAACCAAAAGTATAGTGATGATTTTGGGTTCATGATGCAAGAGAAATATCAGATGTCCATGATGGGAGAGCTGAAGTTCTTCCTTGGTCTTCAAATTCGTCAGCAAAGAAACAACATCTTCATATCTCAAGAAAAATACCTCAAAGATTGCCTGAATAAGTTTGGAATGCAAGATTGCAAAGGTTACACGACGCCAATGCCAGCCAAACACCATCTGGGTCCCGACGACAATGGTAAAGAGTTCGACCAAAAGGTATACCGCTCCATGATTGGTTCTTTACTTTACCTATGTGCATCTAGGCCAGATATTATGCTTAGTGTTTGCATGTGTGCTCGATTCCAAGCGGCACCAAAGGAATCGCATCACTTAGCTGTGAAGCGAATTCTTCGATATTTGGCTCACACCCCAACACTCGGGTTATGGTATCCAAAGGGCTCAGAGTTTGATCTGGTTGGATTCTCGGATGCTGATTATGCTGGTGACAAGGTAGATCGCAAGTCTACATCAGGCACATGTCACTTTCTGGGACGATCACTTGTCTGTTGGTCTTCAAAGAAGCAGAACTGTGTATCACTCTCAACTGCTGAATCTAAATACATTGCTGCTGGATCTTGCTGCGCTCAGCTTCTATGGATGAAGCAAACTCTCAAGGACTATGGCATCAATCTTAAACAAGTACCTCTCTTCTGCGACGACGAAAGCGCCATCAAGATTGCCAATAACCCAGTCCAACACTCGAAGACAAAGCACATTGAAATTCGTCATCACTTCCTCAGAGATCATGTCATGAAGAAAGATATTGATATCATTCACGTCAACACTGAAGAGCAATTGGCAGATATCTTCACAAAGCCCTTGGATGAGAAAAGGTTTTGCAAGTTACGGTGTGAGCTAAATATCTTGGAATCATCGAATGTCCTGTGATCAGGCACACATCCTAACACTTATGCATGTTGATGACTTAGATGTGCAACACACGAAGTAAAGTATATCTTCAATCAATGAAGACTTACATTCTGAGTGTGAATACATTAACGTGGAATTTGACTTCCGAGCGCCACGATAATTGTGCGCCGTGTCTGGGTCTAATACTTCCTATACGGTGGGTAACGCCACCACCAAAGTTCTCTGTTTGAAGTGTTTCACTCATGGCGTTACATTTGATATATCTTCGCATTTAGTTTGTCTTCAATTTCAATTTATCTTCATGATTATCTTTACCATGTTGATTTGACTGCTTTCTGATATATATACTAGTGTTCTGTCCTCTACAGCATTCACTTATAGCTATGTATCCTAGTTGAATCTTTTGAACTAAGTGAATGTGATCGGACCCTAATCTCTCTATGCTTCCTATCTCAAACTCTATCTGTCCAAATCATATGCATTCTATTGAAACTGTCGAATGTCTTCTCTGAGTCCTTGTCAGCAGAAGATACAGAGACAAACATTAAGTCTGTTTTAAATGCTCTATTCTTATTGCCTGAAATCCGGAGAAGCCGGAACGACCATCCGACAAACCTAGCGGGCATGGGAACGTGGGACAACTCTGAGTATGTTGCATGCTTGCCACGTGCCCCTCATATGTGAATCGCCTAGGTGTCCTCCGTCGCCAAGTTAGGGCACGGTGGATTGAACTGCTCGGTCTCCTACTCTTCCCATCTAGCAGTTCTTCGCGTGGTAAATATAACTCTATTTTTACCGTCTTTTTGATCCTCAAAGATTCATCCTGTTTGCCAAAATAGGTTTCTGCCTATACAATGTTAGATCTATCTTGTCTGCATCTCATACTGCCTAGTATATTCACTTAAGCTTCATATCTAGTTAGATTCCTCACTTGTACTTATTCGCGGATTTGTACAAATCTGGAACCAACTCTCAACATATAAGTGAAT
Organism: Aegilops umbellulata; assembly: GCA_032464435.1. Classification (NCBI taxonomy): domain Eukaryota; kingdom Viridiplantae; phylum Streptophyta; class Magnoliopsida; order Poales; family Poaceae; genus Aegilops; species Aegilops umbellulata. The sequence continues at coordinate 595,445,829 of CP136058.1, read as the reverse complement.
GTCTTCGCATCATGAGGTCAATGTCTTCAAACTGATTTATCTTCAAAATCTTCTGAGAATGCATATGGCCTCTTCCCCTTCCCTCGCATCTCTAATGCTGTCACAGGTACATGTCCGTGGGAGAATCCCTTGGTTCTCATAGTATGCATTCGTTTGCAGAATTCTTACAGCATCACATTAACTCTCCCGAAGCCAGTTCCTGTTTTTCCAGCAAGCGAAAGCCTTTGAAGCCTTTGAACGTGTTGAAGCCATTCAGTTTGAAGTTCATGGCTGCAGAGAAATCAGTAAGGAAGGGTGGCAGATAGCGTCGTGGGGGAACGTCAAGAGATCTGCCTGATGACCTCTCAGAGCTTTACAAGACAGATCGAGAAGAGGATTATAATCAGCGCAAGACCCGAATCCAATGGATTCGAAGATATTGGGCAGAACAGTGGTATAAGTACAGGTTCGTGACCCAGGAATATGCAGAGAAAAATGCCATCAAGCGACCATGGGGAGATATTTTTTACAGAAATCTTCCACCCAGGTCTAGAGCTGAAGCCATTGAGCAAGGCTTCTATCCTTGCATGGTCCGTGGGCCACAACCAGCTGATGCCGACCCATCATCTTTACTCTGGTGTCGCGAAGACAATCTATTCAAACGCAATTATCAATTTGCAAAAGCCTCAGCAAAGAAGAAAAAAGATTCTTTGGGGTTAGACTTCAATCCTGGTCCTCCTGCTCCCCGTGCTGACGGCACACGCGATGCAGAACCCAATATCCTTGGACCCTTCTACAACCTTGATGGCCTCATCACCCACATCTCTGTTCAAGGTGCCAAAGTGGATCACTCTGATGATGATGCTAACACGGATGAAGCCCCTGCTCCTACTCCAAAACCGCAGAAGCAGAAGAAGACTATGCTTGAGATATGATTATACTTGTTGCTCTAGGATGAAGGATTATACTTTTTGAATTCTCCCGACTACACTTTATCGGAGAAGTTTGTACTTATTAAGGATTATGATGGGTTGCCTTTTACTGTTGCACATGATGATTTTGATGAATATAATATGCATGTGCTTGCTGCTCCTACTTGCAATTATTATGAGAGAGGAACTACATCTTCGCCTTTCCATGTTTCCAACACGATAAAATTGCAAGAAACTGTTTATACTATGCATTGGCCTTTACTTTGTGTGCATGAATTGTTCTTTTATGACTTGCCGATGCATAGGAAGAGAGTTAGACTTCGTTATTGCTTGATATATGTTACTTTGTGCTCACTACAAAATTACAAATCATTGTCAATTAAAATTGGTTTTGATACACCTTGGGATCCGGGTGGATTCATTACTTGAGCACTTTGTGCCTAGATTAATGGCTTTAAAGAAAGCGCTGCCAGGGAGACAACCCGGAAGTTTTAGAGAGTCATTTATTTATGTTGAGTGCTTTTATATAGTTTAAAAACAAAAAAATAAAGAGGGGAACCCAAAATTTTCCAAAAAGGAAAGTGAAAGTGAGAAAGACAAGCATTGTTGAAGTGGGGGAGCTCCTTGAACTTTGTTGATGCTCACGGAAACTTTGTGAATCTTGATTACAGAAACTTTTCAACAAAAATAATTATCCCCTTGTACAACTCCATTGTATTATAAAAATAATGTGCCAAGGTTTGCCTTTAGGATATTTACAATGCTTGTTGGTTTGTACGGTGCAGGACAAAAACTTTGGCTATAGTGCGCGATTTTACATTTTTTAATGGAACGTCAAATGGTTCTGATTCGTTTTTCACTTCCTTTATACGCAAATTGTTTATTTTTTTCTAATTTTTTTAGAATTTTCCAAGTATCAGAAGTATGGTTAATGTTCAGATTATTACAGACTGTTCTGTTTTAGACAGATTCTGTTTTTGATGCATAGTTTGCTTGTTTTGATGAAACTATCGAATTATATCAGTGGATTAAGCCATGAAAAAGTTATATTACAGTAGCTAAAATGCAAAAACAAAATATGAATTGGTTTGCAACAGTACTTAGAGTAGTGATTTGCTTTATTATACTAACGAATCTTACCGAGTGTTTTGTTGAAGTTTTGTGTGGATGAAGTGTTCGATGATCGAGAAGGTCTCGATGTGAGAAGAAGGAAGAGAGGCAAGAGCTCAAGCTTGGGGATGCCAAGGCACCCCAAGTAAATATTCAAGGAGACTCAAGCATCTAAGCTTGGGGATGCCCCGGAAGGCATCCCCTCTTTCTTCAACAAGTATCGGTATGTTTTTGGATTCGTTTCATTCATGCGATATGTGCAAATCTTGGAGCGTATTTTGCATTTATTTTTAATTTTTCTTTTTTGCACCATGCTGGTATGAGGTATTCCATGGTTGATTTATAGAATGCTCTTTGCACTTCACTTATATCTTTTGAGTATGGCTTTATAGAATGCTTCATGTGCTTCGCTCATATCATTTGAAGTTTGGATTGCCTGTTTATTTTCACATAGAAAACCGCCATTTGTAGAATGCTCTTTTGCTTCACTTATATTTGTTAGAGAGTGGGCATATATTTGTTAGAGATGACAGGAACTGGTCATTCACATGGTTAGTCATAAAATCCTACATAAAACTTGTAGATCACTGAATATGATATGTTTGATTCCTTGCAATAGTTTTGCGATATAAAGGTGGTGATATTAGAGTCGTGCTAGTTGAGTAACTGTGAAATTGAGGAATACTTGTGTTGAGGTTTGCAAGTCCCGTAGCATGTATGTATGGTGAACCGTATGTAACGAAGTCGGGCATGAGGTGTTGTTTCATTGCTTTCGTTATGAGTGGCGGTCGGGGACGAGCGATGGTCTTTTCCTACCAATCTATCCCCCTAGGGGCATGCATAGTAGTACTTTGCTTCGAGGGCTAATAAACTTTTGCAATAAGTATATGAGTTCTTTATGACTAATGTGAGTCCACGGATTATACGCACTCTTACCCTTCCATCATTGCAAGCCTCTTCGGTACCGTGCATTGCCCTTTCTCACCTCGAGAGTTGGTGAAAACTTCGTCGGTGCGTCCAAACCCCGTGATATGATACGCTCTATCACACATAAGCCTCATTATATCTTCCTCAAAACAGCCACCATACCTACCTATCATGGCATTTCCATACCCATTCCGAGATATGTTGTCATGCAACTTCCATCATCATCATATACATGACTTGAGCATTCATTTTCATATTGCTTTCATACACTTATAGCTCTAGTGCATCCGTTGAATGGCAATCCCTACTCCTCACATTGACATCAATTGATGGGCATCTCCATAGCTCGTTGATTAGCCGCGTCGATGTGAGACTTTCTCCCTTTTCGTCTTCTCCACATAACCCCCATCATATTATTCTATTCCACCCATAGTGCTATATCCATGGCTTGCGCTCATGTATTGCGTGAGGGTTGAAAAAGCTGAAGCGCGTTAAAAAGTATGAACCAATTGCTCGGCTTGTCATCGGGGTTGTTTATGATTTGAATGCTTTGTGTGGTGAAGATGGAGCATAGCCAGACTATATGATTTTGTAGGGATGAGATTTCTTTGGCTATGTTATTTCGATAAGACATAATTGTTTGGTTGGTATGCTTGAAGTATTATTGTTTTTATGTCAAATGATAGACTATTGATTTGAATCACACGTGTCTTAATATTCATGCCATGATTAATTAGATACATGATCAAGATTATGCTAGGTAGCATTCCACATCAAAAATTATCTTTTTTATCATTTACCTACTTGAGGACGAGCATGAATTAAGCTTGGGGATGCAGATACGTCTCCGTCAATATTATGCAACTTTCGTATACTTTTGGCAACTTTTTATACTATTTTTGGGACTAACATATTGATCCAGTGCCCAGTGTTAGCTCCTGTTTGTTGCATGTTTTATGTTTCGCAGAAACCCCATATCAAACGGAATCAAACGTGATAAAAACAGACAAAGAATATTTTTGGAATATTTGGAGAATATGGGCGAAAGAATCAACGCGAGACGGTGCCCGAGGGGGGGCACGAGGCAGGGGGCGCGCCAGCCCCCCTCGTGGACCCCATAAGGCTGTTGCTGCTCTTCTTTGGCCGCAAGAAAGCTAAATTTCGGGAAAAAAATCTCGGCGAAGGTTTCAGTCCAATCGGAGTTACAGATCTCCATATATATACGAAACGGTGAAAGGGCAGAATACCAGAACGCAGAAACAGAGAGAGACAGAGAGACATATCCAATCTCGGAGGGGCTCTCGCCCCTCCCACTCCATGGAGAGCATGGACCAGAGGGGAAACCCTTCTCCCATCTAAGGATAAGGTCAAGGAAGAAAAAGAAGAAGGGGCGCTCTCTCCCCCTCGCTTCCGGTGGTGCCGGAACGCCGCCGGGGGCCATCATCATCACCGCAATCTACACCAACACCTCTGCCATCTTCACCAACATCTCCATCACCTTCCCCCTCTATCTACAGCGGTCCACTGTCCCGCAACCCGCTATACCCTCTACTTGAACATGGTGCTTTATGCTTCATATTATTATCCAATGATGTGTTGCCATCCTATGATGTCTGAGTAGATTTTGGTTGTCCTATCGGTGGTTGATGAATTGCTATGATTGATTTAATTTGCTTGTGTTTATGTTGCTATCCTTTGGTGCCCATCATATGAGCGCGCGCGTGGATCACACCATAGGGTTAGTTGTATGTTGATAGGACTATGTATTGGAGGGCAAGAGTGACAGAAGCTTCAGCCTAGCATAGAAATTGATGCATACGGGATTGAAGGGGGACCAATATCACTTAATGCTATGGTTGGGTTTTACCTTAATGAACGTTAGTAGTTGCAGATGCTTGCTAATAGTTCCAATCATAAGTGCATAGAATTCCAAGTCAGAGATGACATGCTAGCAGTGGCCTCTCCCACATAAAACTTGGTATCGGTCTAGTAAAGTACTCAATTGCTTAAGGGACAATTTCGCAACTCCTACCACCATTTTTCCACACTCTCTATATTTACTTTATTGCTTCTTTACTTACAACAGCCCCTAGCTTTTATTTTTGCGCTCTTTATTATCTTGCAAACCTATCCAAAAACACCTACAAAGTACTTCTAGTTTCATACTTGTTCTAGGTAAAGCGAAGGTTAAGCGTGCGTAGAGTTGTATCAGTGGTGGATAGAACTTGAGGGAATATTTGTTCCACCTGTAGCTCCTCGTTGGGTTCGACACTCTTACTTATCGAAAGAGGCTACAATTGATCCCCTAGACTTGTGGGTTATCACCATGGCATATATAAATAAAATTCCATGATTAAACACGGTAAATTTCCATGCAAGTGTATTTAATTGTACAAAAAAGGTCACATTGTAAACACTTAAAAAATGTGGCAAAAGTTTGAAGCATGATGACATGGTAAATTTAGAAAAAATTGCTATAGTGATAATGGCAATTGTAAGAATATTCCATAGTGGACACACGACAATTTAAAAAAATGTTATTTTCCTATAAAGAACAAATCGTGGCCAATTTGCCGTGGGAACACATGTGAACTTGCCGTAAAATAAATCTCATTGAAACATGGCAAAATGTATATAAATTGTACAAGAAAAAGGTCACATGGCAACTTTGAAAACTGTGGCTAAAAATTGAAGCATGGTGACATGGTATTTTTTTTTTAAAATGCTATTGTGATCTGTAAAGAATAATTTGTAGTGGACAGCCATGAGAACACATGTGAACTTGCAGTAAAAAAATTGCCATTAGAGTATCCAGAAAAAGTGGCATGGTAATAAAATTTACATGGCTTAAAATTTGCCATGGAAGTAAAAATTCCCCTCAAAGCGTAGATGTTGCACACATCAATTGCACACAAAATGTATGAAGGACGTTTTTCTGAGAACCAAACTATTGCCATGGCAAACTTTACTATGTTTCTTTGACATGGCACCTATACATACATAAAAAATGATGACAAAAAATTGGTTATGTTTCTCTGTCATCTCAAGGAAACATAGCATGTGTGGCCATGTCAAAAACTTCAAAAATCTATAATAAGAACAACTTCTAAACTTGCCAACTGATCAGTACAAAAAAATTCTAAAATTGCCATGAACTAGAGAACATTTTCTTAAGATTTTTGCTTCACAATGTGGACACATTAAACAAGGATTTTCCATGGAAAATGGAAAATAGTACTAGCAGATAACGGAATGCACGAAACTAAAAAGCGGCAAGGCCCATGGACTCCATGTGCTTCTTGGTGGAGAACGCATCCTCCGTTGCATTGAAACAAGCAGCTTGCTGGTGTGCGACACTTAGAGGTCCCCACGCAAGAAAGCACGACAAGGAGGGGAAGATGACACCGAGCATACATGCCCTATGAAATCCGGTTGGATAACAAAGGTATTCTTGCCCTTTCCCCAAGGAGTGATCCTAAGTTTATCGAACCCAAAATAGGATGCCTATTGCGACAGAGGCTCTACCAAGTCTTTGCTAGAGAATTAAATTCCAGTTTTTACAACCTTATGGTGTAAACACTTATAATTAGAACATGTATGGGTATGATGGTTCTTACAAACTTATATTTGTTATAGGGATCATCATGATCTTAATCTGTGCTCCTGAAGACACCCGTTAAGATGTGCTTGCAACGAGATGAACTGGGGGCGTGTCCAAATTACATCTTGACCGGTTCGCCACCTGCATCAAGAGTAAGGTGTCCAATCGCACGCTCTTACCACCGCCCGGGGTTACCTCGGTTATTAGGAATAAATTAGGAAAAATATCCTTGAGTGTTTTGTAACGACCAAACCTCGAAGGATTTGAGTCTCTGTGCTTATCGTGCTAGTCCCTGGATCGAACTCGCTAGCACACACAGTATAGATGAATACCAGAATAGCAAGTGCGTCATTTATTATAACGTATGATCTAGAGTATATAAAATAAAACAATCTGCATAGCACATGGCTAGCTTTATTCAATCAAACAGCGGAAAGTAGCAGAAAATAACGATGAGTCCCATCATAGCCCACTGGCGATGCTGAGTGCAGACTCACGACCCTAACGGTACCTTACTCTTCGTCTGAATATCCTGCAACATGAGACATTGCAGCCATATGGTCCAATACTTTGAATGTATTGGCAAGTTACACAGGAGTAATAATATAGCAGACCTACACGTATATGCATAGTATAACAAAAGGAAGGCTTGAGGGTTTATTTTTGCAAAAAGCTAATTTTATCCTCATAACTACCTAATAGTCAAATTTTTATTTAGTTCTTTTATTACTACAATTAAATGCACAAGGTTGAGTTGGCAAAATCAACTCCAACCTACCCATTATTAAGTTGCTCACAAATATTATTAAGTGTCACATCTGTCAAGATCATCCAACAACTGTAATGGCATAGTGGCTCAAATTTACCCATAACCGGGGGAACGGCTAATCATGATTAGTTTTAATACTCTGCAGAGTTTAGTACGCTTTACCCACTGGACCCAACCCGAAGATTGAGACGAAGTCTTTCAGAAAGCAGTCCCCTAGTCCCAACAGGAGGCCCATCCCAACTATTATATCTACATCTGCTGGCACATCCGGGTAAGGGTCCTACAACTGATCAACTAAGCCAGAGCCCATTTAGCCAGTGGTCGCACATGGAAGCTACTAATCACTAAGTCTGTCTGATCTTTTTGATCCTGGGCGGCCGTCCACTTACATTCAGAGGGTATAAACCATGATGTTCTTGAAACCACCCTAGCAATACCACTTCTGCCCAGAGGTGAATTAAATCCTGAGTTACTACTCAAATTATTATATATATAATCCTCACATAAGCTCAATGAATACACGAACCACCCCCGTCTACAAAGCATAGCAAAACTACAACTACCACGATCTGCAAAGACGGGAAGATAGCTCAACAGCATAGCCAACATATATAATACTCCTATACATGCATATATTCATAATGTGATATAACTACATGCATAGAAAACAATAGGTAAAGGATGATCAACATGTAACTTGCCTTGGTTCTGGTTCATAAAGTCACACTCCTGACAATAGCTCGCGTCGCACTCCGGACAATCTACACGTTTCACACAATTCAACAAATCAATCACCGGAACACGAACAGAACCAAAACAAAACCAACAGCAAGAAAACCATTTTTAAGACTAAAAAACAGAAGCTTAGCAGCACCTAAATTGCACAACGGTCACAATGCAAAAAAGAATCACTAAATTTCGTTAAACAGTTGGGAAGTTACGGCCTCCGGAAGATTTGATTCAAATTCAAACGAATTCAAATTTGAACAGTGCAACATGTGCAAAGTTGGTACTGTGACAAAGTGCTAATTTTTGTGAGTGCATAGGAAAAAGAATTTTCTAATTTGGAGTTACGGATTAGGAGTTATAGCTACTGGAAGTTTTGAGTGAAAAACTGAATAAATAAATAAAACATAAACAGAATTCTCCTGGGCTCTGTAGCGAACTCCTGTAGATGCTGCTGTAGCGACGCCACGTGGCGTCCCGTGATTGGCTGGTCGCGTGTGCTCACCAGAACAGAGGAAAACAACAGCGGTGGCTCAGGCGTCGGCGGTGGCGCTCCTCCGGCGACTCTCCGGCGTTGGGCAAGTGACGGGCGGGTGCGGTGTCGAGCGGCGGAGGCGGCGGTGACGTCAAATGGCGACGGGGCGACCTCTGTAGGCGACAGCAAAGACATTAACTCCGGCGTGCTCGGCGACGGCGGGTGAGCTCGTTCCTCCCTCCCCGCTGTGATTTCCGCCACAAGGGCGTGTCAGGAAAGGGCGGCGTCGAGTGGGGGTTCAAGGGTGAGAAGTGGAGCGGCAAGGGCGTCCTTACGGTGGCGGAAACAGCCGGCGAACGGCGGCGACAGCGGAGCTCCTGGCGAGATCCAAATCGCCCAGCAGAGGCGTGTGGATGAGGGACGATGGGGAAACAGGTTCGGTAGAGTTCCTAGAGGAGTCTAGCTCACGTACGGCGTTCCTACAGTGCACGGGGTCGACCAGTGCCCGAGATCGATCGGGGCTCGGCTCGGGCTGCGCATGCGGCTTCGCTCGTGTTCGTCCGACCAGAGGAAGGAGAACCAGGCGCGGGGTCCACGGTCAGTGGCTAAACGCGGGCAGCGGGGCAGGTGCGGTTCGGGCGAGCGGTGCGGGCGTACCGCTTCACTAGGTTTAGCGGGCTGCGGCTGTGTGCTGCTGCTGCGCTGGCTGGGCCGCGGCGATGAGCCGGTTGCCTGGCCCTGTTTTTTTATAAAGACAGCAGTAGAAAACAAAATAAATAAAATAAAATACACAACATAAAATCTAAATAAAAATACCCGGACACACAGTAAAATCTATACTGCTAATATAAACTACAGGAACACTAGTTCCTCACCTAATGCAATTTTAGAAATTCATTTTGATGCAAAAGGCCACACAAACAGTAAAATAAAACACAAATAAAATATTTTGAAGATTGAAAAAAAAATACCAGAACATATCAGATGAACTGGAAATAATATTCTGCACATTATGAACATTTTTAAAATAGGGGAGAAGTCATGTTATCTCCACTCCAAATAAATTGCCTTTTGTTGCATAATGGTTTGAATATGCTGAAAAAGCAAATAATGCAATAAAAATATGATATGTATATGAATGATCTATTAACATCCAAATTTAGGAAAATTGGCATGTTACATGTTTAATGACTACACCTCATGTATCCCAGGGATTGCCTTTCAGCTATCGTGTTCAAAATAGTGTTTCGCGTCCTCCCTGCTCGTAACCTCCTCCTTGATCAAACCCTGAGATCTTGGATACATGCAGGGACAACTATGATGCAATTCTAACACATACATGACATTAATTCAAAGTTATTGCATCGATCACTTATACAAATACATCGAGTTGCAAGGCTATGGCCCAACTCATTGCCTTATCGAGTTACTCACACATGGCAATCGAACCGTAGGAAGAAAACATTTGGGAAGAAATAAAGATGAATGCTTTATTGATATTATGTCTTACAATGGTTGCCGGATGCGATACGTGATTACAAGTATGGCTAACTTGGAGGTGGTTTGCTGCAAGGATGGTCACTACAAGAAAATTGAGATACTATGACGAAAATCCTTGTGACGTTGGTCAACAACATCACAGAAATACCTAATGTGTGACATCTTGGAGGTCGTGTCACTTATTACTGCAGATCGGTCATGATTAATGTCACTAAATTAACTAGGGCACCGAGCACCACCTGGATGCCAATTTCTGTGATGTTTTGGTAATTTCTGTGATGAACCTACAAGGGTCACATATTATTACAAATGTGTGATGCTCTTATTCGCCATGTAATGACTAGCAGTAGGATCCTACCATAGTCGGGGGCCCACATGTTAATGTTGATAGTGGGAGCCGCCATAGTTTCTTTACATGTTATTAAGTGATGCAGTTTTTCTTGTTCAATCAAATATACTCAAAGGAAAATAAGTGGTTCGAAGAGTTTGTACCTGCAACCTCCATGGTCTTTTCTAACTTTGTTGCCATTAGGCTAGAGCTCACGTGTTCATTCATACTCCCTCCGTTCCTCAATATAGGGTGTATAATTTTTGGCACGGAAATTAAAGAACGCATGTGGAGGGAAAGTTTCACAAGTTTTGGGAGAGACTACACCTGACTAAAATGAGAAAATAGAGGAGCTTGCCCCTATATAAGGAAATTTAATCAAATCCCTTCAAAAGTTATCCAAACGAGTGGTGCAACGCAATAAACCTTATATTTCAGACTTTTTCTCAAAAATCTATACACCTTATATCAAGGAACGGAGGGAGTACAAAAATGTGCTAACATATCTTTATAATGGTCTAACACCTATATGACATACAGTAGCAAGTTATTATAACTTGTTTAAGAGGCGTGCATGAATCGATCACGAGCTATATGGCGATTTGGAAATATTCTAAAATAACAATGTTTTACTAGTAAACCATCTTAGAATAGAATTATACAGATGTTGTGTATGCACCATACGATCTTATCTAACCAACGTTACTCTTGACTATATGTGAAAAAACTCAACATGAACTAGAATATATTTTAGTGTTCACGGGTTTTTCATGTAGCAATGTAGACGTTTTGAAATCACCCTAATGATCACATTCTCAAATCGTCCAGTTGATGTTTGGAAAGCAAATTTGTGCACACGATGTTGATCGTGGGATTGGTGAGGTGGTCGATTTTCAAGGCCGCGCCTAAAGCCGCCTTAATGTTTTTCTAGATATTTTTTTTGAAAATAATTTGGTATTTTTGTTAAATTATGGTAATTATAAGAAATTGCACATATATTTCACTCTGAAAATAAACCTTCCATCCACTAAAAATACTTTGACCTCCATTTTTCTAAAACTTTGCCCCGTTCCCTCAGTGTCCCCATGTGTCAACCACCCACGCAATTATTTCTTTGCTTCTTTTATTCAGCCGTGCGAAACTACCTCTTCCGATTTCTACCTTATCTCCCCACCCCCTCCCCCACAACCGCATCCAGAGGCGAGGCGAGATTGAAGGATCCTGGCGGCGTATCCTGCTTGTAGTCTCCGCCGCGCCCTCGAGCGCCAGCGCCCCGCGCCCCGCGCCTTCTCCCGAACGGCTGCTCGTCCGCGCTCCCTCAAGCCCCGACCACCGTGTGCACTCCCCGCAACGATCAGCCTCCACCCCTGGCCGGCCGACATCGGAGCCGCCAGCATGTACAGGCGACATTAATATCTCGCCTCATCCTTGCTGGCTGTGGTCAGAGGCTCCCGCGTTGACCCGACCATAGCGCCGGCACCACCACAATTTCCTCCAAGTCCGGCTCCCACGACCACGTGAGCTTCTTCTGGTTGCCAATGGCATTGGGACTTTGGGAGGCTATGACTGATGATCCTATTGACGGCGGCATGGGGTCGTATGCGCGCGACTTGTTGTTCTGGCAGCTCGCCGTCGTCATGGAGGTGGAGCACGAGGCTCTGGCTAAGGATGGTGGTGGTCGTAGATTCTTTCCTTTCTGCTCTGCATAACCTTCCCTTTTTTGTACTAGGTATATGAAGGATATATGCCCTAGAGGCAATAATAAAGTTATTATTTATTTCCTTATATCATGATAAAGGTTTATTATTCATGCTAGAATTGTATTAACCGGAAACATAATACATGTGTGGATACATAGACAAACAGAGTGTCACTAGTATGCCTCTACTAGACTAGCTCGTTAATCAAAGATGGTTATGTTTCCTAACCATGAACAAAGAGTTGTTATTTGATTAACGAGGTCACATCATTAGTTGAATGATCTGATTGACATGACCCATTATATTAGCTTAGCACCCGATCGTTTAGTATGTTGCTATTGCTTTATCCATGACTTATACATGTTCCTATGACTATGAGATTATGCAACTCCCATTTGCCGGAAGAACACTTTGGGTACTACCAAACATCACAACGTAACTGGGTGATTATAAAGGAGTACTACAGGTGTCTCCAATGGTAGATGTTGGGTTGGCGTATTTCGAGATTAGGATTTGTCACTCCGATTGTCGGAGAGGTATCTCTGGGCCCTCTCGGTAATGCACATCACATAATCCTTGCAAGCATTATAACTAATGTGTTAGTTGTTAGATGATGTATTACGGAACGAGTAAAGAGACTTGCCGGTAACGAGATTGAACTAGGTATTGGATACCGACGATCGAATCTCGGGCAAGTAACATACCGATGACAAAAGGAACAACGTATGTTGTTATGCGGTCTGACCGATAAAGATCTTCGTAGAATATGTAGGAGCCAATATGGGCATCCAGGTCCCGCTATTGGTTATTGACCGGAGAGGTGTCTCGGTCATGTCTACATTGTTCTCGAACCCGTAGGGTCCGCACGCTTAAGGTTTCGATGACAGTTATATTATGAGTTTATGAGTTTTGATGTACCGAAGGAGTTCGGAGTCCCGGATGAGATCGGGGACATGACGAGGAGTCTCGAAATGGTCGAGACGTAAAGATCGATATATTGGACGACTATATTCGGACATCGGAAAGGTTCTGAGTGATTCGGGTATTTTCGGGAGTATCGGGGAGTTACGGGATTACGGGAGAAGTAATGGGCCTTGATGGGCTTTAGTGGGAAGAGGAAAAAGGCTGCTGCGCCCCCCCTCCCCTCTAGTCCGAATTGGACTAGGTAAAAGGGGGCCGGCCACCTCTCCTTCTCCTCCTATTCCTTCTCCCTTCCTCCCCTTTTGGTGGACTCCTACTAGGACTTGGAGTCCTAGTAGGACTCCATATCCTGGCCGCACCTTTGCCTTGGCCGGCCTCCTCCTCCTCCATCCTTTATATACAGGGGCAGGGGGCACCCCATAGACACACAATTGATCAACGTGATCGTTCCTTAGCCGTGTGCGATGCCCCCTCCACCATATTCCACCTCGGTCATATTGTAGCGGTGCTTAGGCGAAGCCCTGCGACAGTAGAACATCAAGATCGTCACCACGCCGTCGTGCTGACAGGACTCTCCCTCGACACTCGGCTGGATCGGAGTTCGAGGGACGTCATCGAGCTGAACGTGTGCAGAACTCGGAGGTGCCGTACGTTCGGTGCTTAGATCGGTTGGATCGTGAAGAAGTACGACTACATCAACCGCGTTGATATAACGCTTCCGCTTTCGGTCTACGAGGGTACGTAGACAACACTCTCCCCTCTCGTTGCTATGCATCACCATGATCTTGCGTGTACGTAGGATTTTTTTTTGAAATTACTACGTTCCCCAACAGTATATTTTCTGAAAATTCTATCTGTTGTGGCCAAAACTGATTAGTCCAGCTTAATTTCTGGGTGTCGTTTTTACTCTTTCTCATGTTAACAGTGGAGGTCCTCTTTGCAGGTTGCGAGGCATATACTCAGATTTAAACTAGAAGATCTAGGTAAGGTAGATCAATGATGTGATTCATTGCGAGTGGGGAAACCACTTACATTGCCTTTCTTTAATTCCTTTTCAATGTATTAGGTGCACAATTCTGCGCTGAAATTTATTTTCAGCTACTCTCCTAGCCCAATTATATGTGACACAACACCCTGTACCAATAACACTGTTATGAATGTACTCCCTCCGTTCCGAAACTAAAACCACGACGAGTAAATCAGAATGGAGGGAGTAGATGTTATTCCTTTGCTCTTCCAAACATTTAGTAATTGTACTCTACCAAGCAGATAGTATTGGTCATGAAGAACTCGTGCTAAAGAAATTTTTTAGGAGACCTTTGCTTTTTTGTTAGTCTCCTGTATAACCTGAAATTGGATTTTGGCTGACTATTTTTACTAATTAGTATTCAGATTACTCATAGACCTATTTCTATTTTGCAATCTAACATGATCATAATTATCGCATTCAGATGGACAGATTATTGTAAGTGCATGCTAATGCACAAGACCATAAAATATCTAATTGAGATTAAGTGCAGAAGGTCTTTTCCTAAAAGTCAAGGTTAGTCTTTGTTTTTTTGTTGATATGTTTTGAGATAGCTTACCGCTCATGCTGAGCGTTATAGTGAAGGTTAGTCTGAACATTAATTTTTAGACATCAAATCACACAAATTCGTGAACATTTGTGGAGATACAGAGTGGCCTTCTCATATAGGGTTCTACAAACTATACATGGATTTTACCTTTCCTCCCAATGAATGTTTACCTTTGACTCATGAACAAATAAATTCAAATTTAATCTTTTCGTCATCCATATAGTTTGTTACTTATTGAGCCATTATCTATCATTATGGTGAAAACACCGTAGTGGTTTGACAGTATATTATCCTGCAAGAACTCCAAGCAATCTATTCGTACAAGCTAAAATTCTTATTTCATGATCAAATATATATTTGCGAGATGAAGAGGAGGTTGCTCTTGCTATGTCCAACACAATGGTAATATATTGTGCGAACATACATCTTAAATACTATGTACATTATTGTGGATTCAGTGACTTTAATTCCGTCTTCCTCATATCATGTGTATGTCACTGTGCACTACAAGTATTTTAAATATTTGACTAATTACCTGCAGATTGATTCACAATTTCTGCCCCTCCACTCTTTTACTCGTACTAATTAATCTAGACGTTGCTTTCTCTGTTCAGTACCTTCATATTTATACTAGTGACGACTTGCATAAGTCAATGTTGATTCAGTGGCTCTTTTTCTCTGACTTGTTTGACCGAGGCACCTGAAGGTTCTACCATGCCAAATACACAAATCCATGGATTCGAGATCTAGAAGAAAGAATTGAACAGAAGGGTACAGAGGTAAGAAATGCAAATGTCATTTACTTCTATGTTTTTCTCTTTATGTTCTTGTTGTTTCTTATTTTCTACTTTTTTGTGCACAGTGCACTCGTGAGAGTGAAGATGAAAACATAATTGAGTTACTGACTTGTTGTCTTATTGATGAAGCTTGCTGCTTTTCTAGATTGATAAATGAAATCTTGCTGTCCCTTAGCATATTCTTTAACCACTATAACTTATTATTGCATATAGTGTTTGATTGGCCCATCTGCATGTTTTCCTACACATTTAATAAGGTACTACCCACTTCAGATTCATAATTTAATAGATTGTAAGCTTCTTAGTGGTACTCTGTACCATATTGTCTTCTATGTTTTCATCTAACGAGCATGCAACACTGCTTGTTTCGTCAGTTTATAGGCACCAAGATAGAGCACTTGAAGAGATGGAGAGGAAGAACCAAGAATATTTAAAGTTGTGAAGAAGATCCAACAAGATAAGAGTGAAGCCGTGGAAAAGAAGCAACAAGAAATGGAGAACCTGATTGCTTTGCTCTCAATCAAGGGCTCGAGCAACTTAGTGGTGGTGCATGAAGGTCATCCTTCTATGATGGAAGATAGTTGCTGAATGATACATAACAATCATCAAGACCACTTTTGTGGTCCTTAGTTATCTAAATACTAGTTTCAAACTTGTATATTGTCGTCATAGTCAAACTTGTGAATCAGAGTTGTTCTCTACTATTATTTAGAGGATGATTTGGCTGAGATTATTGGTTTTATAATATGATGATTGAATTTATAATATGATTAGGCTGCCAAATACATTTTGTAGAATTGGGATAGTCTAGTTGGTGCTGACATGGCATCAAGTCAGTGACATTGCTTTGTCACTGAATATGGTACATTATGCCATACTTGATTCTAACATGTGACATTAATCGACCATCACGGGAAGGTCCCATTTTCAATGACATTCTTTTGGGCACGCCGTCACTAGGAGTAATCTGTGACGGGGAATCCATGACGATGCTTGTGACACCCATAAAACGTCACTCAGGGGTAATTTGTGACGTTATTAGATATGGGTAATTTGTGACGTTATTAGCTATTCGATGACATTTTTTGGCTTGTCACAGTAGGCATGATCTCTTGTATGGCTAGTGGCTACTAATATGAGATCGGAAATAGCGGTGGCTAGGGTTGGACAATAGATTTTTGTTGCGGTGATGGAGGTTTTCAATGATGCTCTTGTACGAATCTGTGGTGACTCCTTTCTAAAAGTGGTTGAGTTGGATGCCATGGAGCCGCTGGCACTTGTTACAAGCGCTGGTATGAGCGGGCGCGCTCGTACCACACTTTGTCTTCTTTTACATTTCACTTGTTGCGCCCCTAATTTATTTTCTTCTTTCTTTTGCTTCTTTCCTTCTAATTGATGATTTTATCGTATGGCCTCTTTTTGTGCGGAAACAAAATAAAGAGAGGATTTCGCGATCTCTCGCATTCATTAGTCATTAGTGGAAATATCGGAGTGATTTTATCATATTGTCTAAGACACAGAGGTTTAAACAATGGTGTGATGAGCATAAAAATTACACTCATCAACCTCCCTAAGCTTAAACCGAACCATCATTATATAAACCGTCGGCGCCGCCACCATGCTCCTCTCATCCACCTGTTCCATGCCGGCTTGTAACTCTCTCTCTCTCTCTCTCTCTCTCTCTCTCTCTCTCTCTCTCTCTCTCTCTAGTAGTAGTAGTAGATGCGGTTGGATTAGCGGTCTACTTGTCATGGACGTAATACCTATATGAGATTATGCCATGAATGATCATAGTTATAATCGTTCTTACTCTTGTCAATTGCCCAATTGTAATTTGTTACCGCTCCATTTGCCTTCTTTCAAGAGAGATACCTGTAGCGAACCTATGGGCCCCATGTCTATTTTTTCATCAATACAAACACCTAAAAATTGCCTCTTTACTACTCCCTCCGTCCCAAAATTCTTATCTTAGATTTGTCTAGATACGGATGTATCTAATACTAAAATGAAGTGAAGTGCATCCACTAGTGCAGAACCGGGCAATAGCACCGGTTCGTAAGGCCCTTTAGTGCCGGTTCCATAACCGGCACTAAAGTGTGGGCACTAAAGGCCCCCCCCTTTAGTACCGGTTCAGCATGAACCGGTGCTAAAGGGCAACCACGTGGCACGAGCCAGCTCCGGGGGGCGGGAGCCCTTTAGTACCGGTTGGGCACACCAACCGGTACTAAATGTTTGTGGGTTTTTGTTTTGTTTTTTCTTTTTCATTTAAATTTGTGTTATCAATTTAATTTAGGATTGTTTTACGTTATAATGAGTTGTAGTAGTCATCATCATCATCATCATTGCATATTAATAAATAAATAAACTCTAGCTAGCTAAAAATCATCGTAGTCGTCTAATTAATTACCACTATTTAATCATCATAGTCGCTAGCTATCTATCTAATCATCACCAACACTGGCTAGCTTAAAGAGGAAACATTCAGTTTGTAATTAACAGAAGCAAAGATATCATCGAGTTCAACATCACTACAAGAGATCGGGCCTACTATGACGAGCTAAAAAATGTCATGAAATATCCATAAATGTCACAAAATACCCATGCATGACATTTTACGTGCTCACGAGCATCGTCACGGAATCCCCGTCACAGATTACTCCTAGAGACGGCGCGCGCACAAAACGTCACTCAATATGGGACCTTCAGTGACGTCCGACGTCACTAGATTTTAGATGGCCCAATACACATTATATTTCTAAATGGGCCGAGGCCGATAATTTGGTTGATTTAAATTTTATATCCATTTTCTCGGCCATGGCCAATTTACAGCCCAATATCGTTTGATGTAGTACTCAATTTTTATTGGGCCTTTGTTGGGCAATATCCATTTTCAACCAATTTTTTTTCTACTCATTCAATCCACACACGCTACTTTTCCTTTATATATGGCAGGCAATTAATCTCGCCTATTTCACAGCAGACATCACCATCATAATTTTTTATTAAAAACATAACATGACAATCATAGTTCACATAGTACGCACATAGGCTGAAATAACACGAGTTACATAGAAACATGATGAAACAAGTAGCATCGACACTAGGGACTAAATTAACAAATGAGTTGTCTTGGCCCCCAAACATATTTGTTTAGCTTCCGTCTTCATCAAAGGAAGGAACATTTTTTGGTCGTCTCTTCTCCGAATTCTTGAAGGCGACTAAAGTTGTTGTAACGCTTGTTTGTCCATCACGATTTCTTCAAAGGTGACTTGCATATTATCCTGTCAAAAGCTAGCATAGGATTAGAATTTGCAACAAACCCGTAAACAGATCAAAAGAAGAGGGCATGCGGTGATTATCAGGCTAGTAGTGACTTGCTATATCGTGCATGTGTGGCTAACAGACCTATAGACACATGACAACTATCAGTACATATATAAATCCATGCAGATCCGTTACTTGCGAGCAAGAGCAATTTTGGTTTATTTAAAGTGGGAAGACAGAGAGGGGAGGGGAGCAATCTCACTCGTACCTATTAGCATCTAGAGAGAATGACAAATGTTTCAGATTATGGTCGATTCTGGCATGAGCGCTACTCCAGCTGCAAAACAATCATCAATTGGCTGATGAGGGGTAATCACACAAGGAACAAACTAGTCGCCTATGTAGCACTTTGGCACACACGCAACAATGCAGAATCGCGTATGGTGTGGATTGTAACAATCCAAAAATTTGGAACAACATGGTTGAGGAGGAAGAAGGAGTCGCAACTATCCTGCGTCGTTGGATCACGATGGAGTGCCGCATTGTTCATCCTGTGTAGAGAGGAATGATGTTAGATCGGGATCCTGTGAATCAGAGGCAAAGACGAACCAGAGGCGGCGGGAATAGGGCTTACCTGGAGAGGGGAAAAAACAAGATGACGGCTGGATCGTCGATGGCTCATAGTTCTCTGCTGCGACTCGCACCCGTACACCGAGTGAGATAAGGGGAAAACGGATCTGGACTGGCGAGAAAGACGGTGTGGCAGTGGCGGTGTTCGTCATAGCAAGATCCATGTGGCGTCGGGTCCTCCTGAAGTGTGGGGGCGTTGGTGGCGTCGAGTGCCATGGCGATCTGGCCGGGCGGCAATGACATCCGGGGCGGTCAGATCGGTTGTGAGGTCGAAGGTGGATGAACGCCCTGTCAGCGGCCTTCGCAACTTGCAGGAAGCGGGCGAGTTTGAGGTGCTGGAGTGAAGGAGGAATAATGTGGAGAGGTGGCCAGGTATGTCGCTCGCAGCCGAGGATGACGCCGGTGCTGCCAGATCGAGATTTCAGCACGGTGGCGGCGGCGTCTAATCTACTAGTACTATATAGCGATTTGGCTTTGTATCCAGGGAAGAGACGTGGATCGTGGGAGGATTTTTTTTTGAGTAATCGTGGGAGGAGATATTTGTGCTAGGAGAACGTGTGACTGACATTGCTAGCCCCACATAGACTTCACGCCCTGCCCCACTTTTCTTGAAATTTGTTCTCCCGTCTCCATGCTTTTGCTAGATTGCAAAAAATATGTCCTATTTTTTGTGGGCAAAAAAGATAAATCGTTTTGTTCAGTCAATTAGTTTCTCACCAAAAATAACTTGTTCTATTTTTTAATTATCTTATATAGTTTATATGTTGAACATCTTATCTGATGGTTAGTTGGTGCAAAACGTAATAATACATGCGGAGTATTTATTTTGTTGGGGAATAGTACATACAGTATATTTTAGCACAACATAAATTGTACTCTGATTGCCGCAAAAAAAGCACTCCCATTGTCAACTCCCTTGGGGTTAAACTTCTGGTGCCATACTTTTCCCATCGACTCTCCTATTTCCTTTTTTTTATTTTTTAGATAGAATGAAACCTCAGCTCACAAGTGCCCGATTTAGAGTGGGTGGGTAAAAAAGCGTATTTTTCAGATAGAACGAAACCTATTTGTAAGTTTTCCCATTTTCCATTCAATCTCCTATTTTATTTTTTGGACCGACCGAAGTAACATGAGTGCATGAACGTCAGGTTGAACATTTTTTGCCCATCAACTACCTATTTATATTAGATAGAACATAACATAAATAAAGATATAACACAATAAGTTTTTACCTAGCCATTATACCTATTTATATTAGATAGAACAGAAAAATTACATCGCTTCCCTATAAATAAAATATGGCAAGCCCCACTACCAACACTGACGTGTGGGTCTTGCCGCTCAATAAACCATGAAGTAGCTATGGGGGGGTGCCGCTACTCGACATTACATGAAAAAAAGTCGATCATCACACATTCGTAATATTCGGTGACTCTAGTAGGTTGGTCATGCAAATTACCAAAACGTCATACAAATTGGCAACCAGGTGCGCTCTATGGTCGAGGCTATCGTCATCGATTTGCAGTAATCAGTGATGCCACATGCGAAAATGTCACATATTAGTTATTTGCGTGACGTTGTCCACCAACTACACACGGATTTTCGTCACGGTATCACAATTTTGTTGTAGTGATAATCATCACCAACATCGAAGTTCAGGACACGGACATGATACAAGTACTAATTAAGAGCATGAAAAGTAGCTACTCCTGCTGCTCCCTCTCAGGTAGAATATCATAGAACATGTATAGCTCTCCTGATTCATCATACTGGAGCATGCATATGAATCTGTCTCCTAATCTTGGGTTGCGCTTCTCCTTGCTGCCCCCTAGTACTTATCTGCGATCGTTAACAATTTTGCTCCAATCTTTCACTATTAAGGATTTTTCGCTTTCAGAAATCCTGAATGCACTCATGTGCATTGTAGGATATCTTGGTTGTAAGCTAACCATTGACATGTCACCTTTACTCTTGATCCACTGAGGCACAACTGTCATCGGAAGTCCCTGTTGAAGAACATCGTATAGTAATTAATATACTAATTAGCAATGAAAGTTTACCTTTAAAAATAATATATGCAAAAAATGCACTAATTAAGGACAAATAGTTAAAATCTTACCATCTTTCGATTATAGATGTGACCGTAGTTCAATACGATCACCATTGGTCGCACGTTTTGAGTACTAACATTTCTAAGTTCAGGAAAAAAAATTGTCTTGACAGTATTAACATCCTCAAGCCATGAAACATAATGACTTATCTCCTCGCAGTTTAGTTGAGCCCCGGGGCAGTAGTAGGTCCTGTCTACCAAGCGCCGGACATGTTTGCTTGAACCGAAATAAGCTGACAATACAAATTAGTTGTCAACTAATTTTGAATAAACTGTATCAAAGACATAAACATATGCATGCACGGTTGAGAAAAACTCACATAATGGTAGAACTGGAGGCGTTTGCGCATCGACCCAGATGTCTATATTACCTTCAATATCATCTTCCGGACGAATATCAAAGGTGATAACCATATCAGGCTCAAATGCATAAGCCTTGCATAGTGCTTGCCAAGTTTTGCATTCAAAATAGGTGTATGTGTCTCCATTATATAATTTGATGTTGAAAGTATACCCATGCTCCGTCTTCAAGTAACTCTCTTTACCTCCATATCATCTATAGCACTAAAACCTATCTTATCCAAGACAAAAATTCTTGCATGGCAGGGGATGCGCTAGTAGAATAGTGAAAATTTAAAATTATAAGTTGAAGCAAATGAAGCATAAGTTTTGCATTCAAATAATAATTGACAAAGTGACTTACTGTACCAACTTCGAATGTCTCATCCAACTTGATGCTAAAGCGCCTACCATCAAAAAGGAAATTTCTGTAGCACAGGCCGCGCTGGTCTTCACAGTGTTCGCACGTAATGAAATCTTTTTCGTCGTCAGATGACATTTCCTATGTTCATATAGGTGAAACATTAAACACCTATATATATCTAGCCAAATATATATTCATCTAACATTTCACATTAATATATCTAACTATATTCATCTCTAACAATTGACATTACTTTTCTATCTAATTCATCTAACATTCGACATTAATCTAACATTTATATACACTCAAATTATATATAAAAAATTAAATAAACAAAAAAACGCATTAACAAATAATATTTTACTTAGATCATCAAATCTCAGATACCTAAATTTTCTTACTAAAAATAAACTAGTTATATTAATTATTATTGAACTAGTTCAAATCTCATATACCTAAAAAAACTAGTTCGACAATTTTCTTACTAAAAATAAACTAATTATATTAATTATTCAACTAGTTCAAATCTCTAGTTCGACAATTTTCTATCTATAGCTAATTCATCTAACATTCGATCATCTAATTAATTTTTCAAAAAAACAGAAAATAAGTAAAAAAATGTGTGTGTACGTGTGTGTACGTATATATGTGTGTACGTATGTGTGTGTGTGTGTGCATGTATGTGTACGTATATATATGTGTGTGTATATGTGTGTGTGCCCCCGTACGCCGCCGCACCGTACGTACGAGCGAGGGCGCCGGCGTACGGGGCGGGGGCGGCGTACGTACGGGCGGGGGCGTACAGGGCGGCGGCGTACGTGTGCGACGACGACGGTCGACGGCGGCAGGGAGAGCGCGAGAGACGTACCGCGAACGACGACGGACGGCGGCGCGCGGCGTTCGGGGCGGCGGCGCGAGACGGCGACGACGACGGGCGGCGGCGGGGACGATGACGACGATGACGGACGACGGGCGGCGACGGCGACGACGGGCGACGGGCGCGCGCGAGAGGTTTGAGACGAAAGAAGTGAAGATCTAACTGAATTTTCGCAAGTGTTGTATATATAGGAGATGCCTTTAGTACCGGCTGAAGCCACCAACCGGTACTAAAGGCCAACTTTGGCCAGGCAAAGAGGCGGGAAGAGCAGGCCTTTAGTACCGGTTGGTGGCTCCAACTGGTACTAAAGGGTAGTCTTTAGCACCGGTTGGAGCCACCAACCGGTACTAAAGGCCTCGCGCTGCCACGCCAAAGTTTAGTCCCACCTCGCCGGGCGAAGGGCAGCCGCACTGGTTTATAAACCCAGCAGCGGGTACCTCTTCGAACTCTTCTATATAGCATGCTTGTGGGCCTAAATTCTGCGTGCTGCCCTGTGAGTCTGCTGGGCCTTTAAGGCCTGTTATTGCACGCCCGTGGCCTAGCAGGCCCACAGGGCAGCGCCCCAATTTTTTTTGTACTTTTTTTCTTTTCTGCTATTTTTTCTTCTATTTCTTTCTGCGTAGTTTTTTGTATAGTTTTTTATTTTCTGTTATATTTATTTTCTTCTATTTATTTATGAGTAGCTTTTTATCTAGTTTGCCAAAATTCAACATTTTCAGAGTTCATTTTGTAGCGATTTTCAATTTCATGGTCATTTTGTAAACGATTGAAAAATAGCAAATATAATTTTTTTTCTTTTCTGCTTTATTTTTTCTTCTATTTATTTCTGAGCATTTTTTCTTTTCTGCTATATTTATTTTGTTCTATTTATTTCTGAGTACTTTTTTTATATAGTTTTTTTCTTTTCAGCTATAGTTTTTTTCTTTTCTGCTATTTTTCCTTTTCTGCTATTTTTCCTTTTCTGCTATTTTTTCTTTTCTGCAAAACTTGATGGTCAAAGTCTGGAGTTATAACCAAAGTTAAAGAAAAAGAAATGCCGACGTGCAATTAGTTTTTGCCATAACAAAAGAAGTCCGGAGTTGTAATAAGTTATTAAAAATAAAAAAGAGGTGGAATGCTCGTTAATTCGCTTCAAGCCTTTCGGAATAGTGTAAACTGCACTGCGCATAGCTCCGTGCAATCTACCATATTCGTGAAGGGTTGAAGCTAAGCAACGTGAGCATTGAGCCTCTTCTTCATCGTCTCTGCACTCAGGGCTTATAAACCGCTCCTAGTCCCTCTCTCTTGGCGAGGTGGGACTAAAAAACAGCTTCCTAAGCAACTGTAGTATTGGTCACCCTTTAGTACCGGTTGGTAAAACAGTTATGGCAAATGAAGGCAGAAATGGTTGAAAGTTGATGGCGTCGCTTTGAATGGTGCATACTGAATGCACAAAAAGTCTGGAGTTGTAATCAGTTGAAAAAAATGAAATGCCTTTGTAACAGATGAGTTTAATTTCGTCAGAAACCTGAATACTTCGAAAGAGATTGTCCAGTTTGTGAACGAAGTGCATCCAGTTTTTGCCGTAACCCTCTCTACTTTTTTGAACAATCTATGTGGGTGAAATGATGATACCATGCCAAGTTTCAACTTTTTCAGAGTTCATTTGTAGTGCTTTTCAGGTCATTTAGTTCTCAAAACAAATCATTGAATGCATGAAAAATAGCAAATGAAGGCAGAAATGGTTGAAAATTGATGGCGTTGCTTTGAATGGTGCATACTAAACGCAAAAAATATAAGAGCATTTAGATCATGATCTTATATTTCTCTACAGTCTAAATTGTCAATATGATCTTATAACATCAAAAAAATACTTTGATCATCAATGATCTTTGTGTGTACAATCTGAATTGTCAATATGAGTCATCAACGATTTTTAAACCGATGAAGACTCATATTTAGGCCACAAATTCTACATATAGAGTTCAATGAAGACCAAGTGTTTATGATAGTTTGAGAAATAACATATTTAAGGTGGTAAAAGGCTTGTTAGGGGAGCGAGGTGGGACTAAAAACAGCCTGCCATAACCTCATTAGTACCGGTTCGTGGTACGAACCGGCACTAAATGGTGATGATGGGGCCATAGCCTGACCGCGGGTTGACACAGCCTCTTTAGTGCCGGTTCGTGGCACGAACCGGTACTAAAGGTTCTCCACGAACCGGTGCTATTGATCGCCGCCACGAACCGGCACTAGTGTACACATTATTGCCGGCTGAAATTCAAACCGGCACTATTGTGCTTCACAAAAGACCCTTTTTCTACTAGTGATCGTAGGTCCTCGAACTATTTCAGAGGTGTCACGTAGGTCCTCGAACTATGAAAATCGTCATCCAGATCCTCAGCGTGCAATATGAGTGTCATACTGGTCCTCAAACTATTTCAATGGTGTCATGTAGGTCCTTGAACTATTTCGGAGGTGTCACATATATACACACTTATTACACTTCATGGATTTTTTAGGACCTAGATGACACTTTTCATAGTTTGAGGACCTACATGACACCTTCGAAATAGTTCGAGCACCTAGGATGCACTTCACTCACTAAAACGTGACTTGATACATCCATATTTAAACAAATCTAAGACAAGAATTTTGGGTCGGAGGGAGTATTTGCCTTTACTTGGTGGTAAAATCAAGTGGGTTGAGATTACCACCTACAAGTGGCACCATGACAACTCAATAATCTTACAAATTTAACAAAATAAATAAAATATTATTATTCATAATTACAGATAAATCTTTGTGGTAGAAAATAATTTTTCAATTTTTAGAATAAAAAATGAACTTAATATTCTGAATTTGGGAGTGAACCGTTGTAACAGTGATTAATTTTCAATTATTTATTAAAATTAATTAATTCCAAAATTGACAGCGCAGTAGGGTTTAATTTAGTAAATTAATAAAATATTTCTAAAATCGAGCGTTACGATACAAATTTTACTAAATTATCAAATTCATACGTAATTTAGGAATTGTTCTTCGTGATGAATTATTTTTAGTAATTTATTAAATAATTCCAGGACAATAACTATTTTTGCTGCTGGAATCGACGGTTAATGCGGGGATTAATTTCATGAATTAATTGAAATCAATCCTGAAGGCCTAAAACGTAAGCACTTACGTCACTCATGCCATGCCGGGCTCGGGCTCGGGCCCTAGTTTTCAGCCCATGGCCCGAGCCAAATGTGTGGAAAAAAATGAAATCATGTTTATCTGTGTGTGTTTTTAGAAATAGGTTCAAGAATGCACATATGTATTCTAAAAACAAATAAACTGGCATGTTTTTCAATTCAATTTTTTGTTGAAACAGAATGGTTTCTTGGGCCTAAGCAGGCCATAATCATATTGGGGTTTCTGTAAGCCTGGCACGGACCCGAGCCCGGCCCGGCCCGGCTCTATGCCCCCGATCTATTGTGAGCCATCCAATTTGCTTCCCCCAGCCCTGCCCGCGCATACACGGTTTCCCGGACGCCAAAACGCTTCGCTACGACGCTGTCCCCACCTCCACGTGTGCACCCAATTGGCGCTCTCCACACCTACAAATACGCCCCAAAGCGTGGACTGGACGCTCACACACAGCCAGCACTCGCAGCCTTCACGCAGCTCGCCCGTGAGGAACACATGGGCCATTTCTCCTTCGGCTGGCAGGGCAAGGAGCCCGCCCCCGCCGCCTCCCCGTCCGGCGCGGGTGCTACGCTGCCTCTCCAGTCCGTCCAGGGCACCGCCGCCGCGACGACCGGCGCTGACACGGCGTACTGCCTCGACCCGGCCATGTACGCGCCCGCAGTCCCACCTACGGTCCCGCCGCCCGTTGCGGGGGCGGCGGCGAGGAGGCGCCAGGAAGCAGAGAACAACGCGGTCTATCTCATCCACATCCTTCGCAAGTGCGCTGAAACCATCGAGGCAGGTGACTATGAGGCCGCGGCCGGCAAGCTCGCCGAGGCGCGCACGATGCTCGCCACGTCTATCTCGACGACCACCGGGATCGGCCGCGTCGCCAGCCACTTCACTGCCGCGCTTGCCCAACGCATCTTCCCGGCATCACCGCAATCCTCCTTCGCGCTGGACGCCTCGCCGGAGCGCGCTCGCGAGCTCTACCGTCAGTTCTATGATGCGGGGCCCTACCTCAAGTTCGCGCACTTCACGGCCAACCAGGCCATCCTCGAGGCGTTTGAGGGCTGCGACCGCGTGCATGTCGTGGATCTCGCCATCAAGCAGGGCATGCAGTGGCCTGCCCTCATCCAGGCCCTCTCCATCCGCCCTGGCGGCCCGCCGTCCGTCCGCATCACCGGCGTCGGATCTGCACCCGCCGCCGACGAAGTTGGCCTCCGCCTCGCCGAGTTCGGACGCGCCATGAACGTCCCCTTCTCATTTCGAAGGGTCACCGACGACAGCCTGGACCAGCTCCAGCCGTGGATGTTCCAGGTCCTCCCCGGAGAGGCGGTGGCCGTGAACTCCATCTGCCAGCTCCACCGCCTCCTGGTGAACCCGGACGCCGCATCCACCTCTCTCCCCACTCCCATCGACGTCGTGCTCGGCTGGATCGCGTCCATGCAACCCAGGGTGTTCACGGTGGTGGAGCAGGAGGCAGACCACAACAAGCCGGGGCTGGTGACACGCTTCGACAATGCCATGTTCTACTACGGCTCCGTGCTCGACTCCATGGAGGCCATGTCCGTGAGCCGTGGCGGCGCCATCGGCAACGGAGCCGGCGCCGACGCGTACGTGCAGAGGGAGATCTTCAACATCGTATGCTACGAGGGCAGCGCCCGCGCCGAGCGCCACGAGCCGCTGGCACACTGGTGCGCTCGCCTTTGGCGCACGGGTTTCACCCACGTGCCACTGGGTCCGAGCGCGGCCTATCAGGCCGCTAAGCTTGTCCGCGTGTTCTCTTGCACCGGATTCCGCGTCCAGGAGATCGGCGGTTGCCTCTCGCTCGCGTGGCACGAGCACCCCCTGTTCACTGTGTCCGTGTGGAGCGCAATGCCCGCCGACGGCGCCGACACTGCCAAGGAGCACGCCGATAATCACAAGCTGAAGATGAGCATCGGCGAGAGCAGCGACAGCCACCTGCCGGACATCGGGGCGTAGTGAAAGAGCACGACATGCGTGCATCGTGGTTTGAATAATTGTTAAGAGTCGTTGGAGGCAGATCGTCTATCGAGTTTAGGTTGCTAGTTAGTCGGAGCTTAAGCTGTAGTCGTGAGTCAGTCGTCAGATGGATATTGGTCTAGGTCAATAAAGTGTCACTCTCAAAGTTTGTGAGAGATAGTGTCGTCATTCCTTCCTAGTTTTATCTATCGAACAGTTAATTTGTTTCATCAGTTGCAAGTAGATCATGGTTGCTTGCTACTACTTCATCTATACTACTATTAAACAAGCGAACCCCAGACAATCGTCCGCCAAGTACGTTTTCCCTCATAGCGTAATCGGCTAATGTCCCACGTCCGCAACTCCTCGGCTACAATCACGCACGCAAGGCACGCAAAAAAGGAAACAAATTACCGGGCCGCCTTGCCTCCCCCACGACGCGCTCGTGGGCAGGGCAGGCGCCCCCCCTCCGCGCTCGGCCGCCTTCCCTCCGTGCTCTCGTGCCGCCGCCACGCGCCTCCGGTGGCCACTGAGGCTCCCAGCAACCAGCACGGAGCCGATGCATCGACACCAACGCGAGATCCGTCCGCCCTCCTCGCTCGCCGTTGACACTGTGCTCTGCTTGCTGACCTGTGACTACGGACACACGAGGTAGGTTTGGCACTAATCTGCTAGTGATTTAGCTCCCATGCTGCAGCGAACACGTTTTCTCCCGCCATCGCTCATATTTCAGGCATTCACAAGACCATCAAGAGCGTCAAAACGAAGGTTCATGCATCCACGTCTACTTGTCAATTTTATGCAATTTTGTACACGAATGGATATTTTAAGAATGGCTTAAATCAAAGTCTGAAACATATCAAAAGTCAACGAAGTGTATGTTTTTGTAGCTTAGATATCTGGTAGGGTGTTATGTATTTCAGGTGTATTTGTATTAGTCCAACAAAATTACCACCATCACACAGAAATTCTAACAAATTATATGTATTGATGCTTCCTTGAGTCTACTACTAATAGGATTGCATTTTGTTTTTACTGGAAAGCAGTAGGAGCCTATCCTTGATTCAAGTCGGAGAATGAAGTATGAACACATTTTTATCCAGATTACGTGGATTGGCTGCCCATAGAAGGTACGTACTGCTAAACATCGACTCTATATTCTAAGATTACCTTTCAATTCAAAATTACTATCTCTAATAAAAAAATGGTCGGCCAGTGCTAAAAAAAACACCAGACTTGCTGCACTACAAATTCTGGCAATAGTACAGCTATGTCAACGTAATTGCTGCTGCAATAATGTGTTTGAGATTGCAATGCTATATTTACAATATTTAAGTGCGGATGTGAGAGTGGTTCTTATTTTCACCACGGAAATCTTGATTAAAGTAGATCATCCAGAATTAAAGAAGCGTATGAGATCTGTGTAATAAATTGTGTTATCATTAGAGATGTCTTAGTGAAAATGTATTCTGATTTAACTTTTCAACTCTCAATAATTATTTTATATATCTTTGTTGAATATCTTTTTCATGATGTTTATCTATAACCATTAGGGTCAGGAGCTTGTGGAACGCTTTAGTCGATGATTAATCGGTTCGAAGTACCATGTTTTCGATCAAGCAGAGTTGTCTGCATTTTTACCGTTGTCTTCAACGGTCTCCCTCGCTGGACACGAGGAGGTGTACACCACCACTGCCACTCCATCGCTTTCCTTATCCCTCCCCGGGAATGGGTTTTGATAATTTGTTCTCCGTGTGTTGTTCCCTGCAGTACATCGTGAGGGGCGGGTGGAACCTCTTCCCACTACTACCTAAAACGTTCAAGGGCGTCAAGCAGATGGGAGTCAACTGATGGGGCTCCCAGGTTCAGTTTGCTCCCCTTGCTGCATTGTTTCTTTCCTAACTCTCGATATTTACATGTCTATTTACTCGAGACACTAGCTGAATATACACATCAGCCGGTGTGTTCAAATTGAGTGATGGATTCAACACATATTTGTTCTATATATTCTGCTACTTGGGTTCGAGTATGTAAGTATGTGCGCTGGCTCACGGAATATTTTCGGGGTGCTTTTTCAGGGTCTAGGCGCAGGCCTAGAACCTGAGAGATTCTTTGGTTGAAGCCAAGTATGACATCGTCTTCAAGGTTTGTTATTCTCATATATCTCCAGCTTTAGACATGGAACTGAGTTTTCACCGTTGAGTTTTTATCGTGTGTTGAGTGAAAATCTCTGAAGCTTTTGCTTGCAACCCTGAGTGAACACCCACAACTAACGTTTATTGTTTTCTTCACCTTTATAACTTGCACAGGGCACTGTTTATTACTTGTTCTTGCTTAAATTGAGCATTTCATACTGTACAACTTGGAATATGGAAATTATGCGACATCTGGTATTATGTCCCATTTGGTATGTACTTTGGACTATCATGTCAGATGTTCAATAAGTTGTCTTTTCGCTTTTAGATCGGTCTCAGGAAAGGTTCTAAATCTTTTGAGGAAACACGTGCAGCTCGGCTCACTGAGGAGAACGGGACATTGGGAGACATACGGGAGACGGTTTTGGGCAGAGATCTTGTGCTTCTGCTCATCTCAGATTCTGCACAGGTGCGCATCATGGTAACTAGCTTTATGCACGATTTTAAGCTTTCCTTTGTCAAGTATTTGTTTAGATTAGGCTCAGTTTCAGGATGATGTTTCCTTGCATCATGTTGGTTTGATTAATTAATTTAACTTGCATACCTTTATGGAGCATACTATGAATCATTCACTGCATGATACTTTTTTTAGTCCTGCCATCACTTTATTTTATCCTTGTAATTGAAGTTATCATCGGTTCAGAGCTGAAGAAAATGATTTGGGGTGAAGATTTGAAGGCTTGAAGCCAAATGTTCCTATGCAGGCAGATGACCCGCACAACTCCTGTGAAACAAGGCCAACGCTATGTGCCAAGATTGTATTGCTTCATGAAGACACTTTTTTATCATTCATTTTTATTATTCAAATCTCTACATGGTCGGCATAGATACTTCTTTTACATGGATTCATCACTATTTTTCATGTTTTTTTGTAAACAGAACTCCCTTTGTACTGATATATTTGTGAATAGGGAGTAGTATACATTAAGCTTCATTTCACGCAGGAGAGCTTTGATCGAGACGTGTGTTACACGTGCATACTTACTAGTCTTGAAAGGGTGCCACCTGGTGGCGCCATCTAAGGCAGGCCTGTGCGCTCCCATTCTAATTATGCACATGGTTTAACAAATACCGTTATGTATGAGAGAATTAAACGCCTCAAAATTTCTTTATGCAATCACCAGCAGGTAAGCTAGGCAAATAAATGCCACAAACTAGTTTGGCATCATTTTTGTTTATTAATACGCAGTCAGGTTCAGAGATCTATGCACCCACAATCTGAAGACCTGTGATACAAATCATATATATCTATAAATGCGTGTTTGATCTCCTTCAATATCTCGCCGAGCAACGCAGAGGCCTCGGATAGGCTTTCACACATATGGCAGCAATCAATGCTTCCTCGGATTCCCTACAGCTTAGCTACTTTCTCGATGTGCACAAGTACAACTCTAAAAAGATCATGGATGGACTGACAGCTCCACATTTTCTCCCCTCCTACGCGTCCCACACACTTGCCTAAGGGAGATGCAGTGCGAGATCGAGACACAGCGGCGACGGCGACTCGCCGAAACCAGCCGGTGTGAGTGACAGGAGCCACCAGCTACATCAGCTAGTGGCTCGTCCGCACCGTACTCCAGTAGGGCCGCCGTGTCCATGACATGGCGAGGGGCCTAGATGTGCCACCTATTAGTTTGCAGATCTATATTGAAAATCAATCAACAATGGAACCAATTCAACACCTAATTATGGCACAATAAGAGCAAGCATATTGAGTTTTAGTAACCATTTAGAAGAAACCATAAGTTGGATAGCATGCATACTATAAACAATCTTCTGTCTGAGAAAAGTTAGAGAAGTCCAACAAGCAACCCTTCAGGATGGCAATATATAACCAAAACAACTAAAACAACGCCAAAATCTTAGACACGGTCTATTTGCATAAAATTTCAACTCCCTATTTTGTTATCAGGATTTAGTGCCTATTCGAAAAGGTCACCTGCTTCAGACTTTAGCAAATGTAACTACAACTATCAGTTATGTGGGGAAAAAGATTTAAAAGGTTGTTGTTGTGGTAATCAGTTTTGTTGCCATGAGATAATGAAATGGTTCCTTCCCAAAAAAAGACCATGTACTGGTTAGAGCATCTCTAGTGGCTAGTGTATCCCATAGTCTAAGCCAGATATAGACCATCAGAGGCCAAAAAACGTCTCCAGCGGCTGGTGTATGGTGTGGTCTAAATTTTAGACATCCATCAAACTAGCTACACATTGTCTATATTTGGACTACCGAGCGAGGATGTCCAAACGAGAGCTGCTCCTCGTGAGCTCTCTCCCGTGCCAATCCGGATCTGTTGGAGACGAGAAGGACACCCGCGCCACGTCCAAAATGTAGACGTTGGAAATATAGACTACCAAATTTAGACAATCCACTGAAAAACTGAGGTTGTCTGAAATGAAATTTTTTTACACCATTGTGTATGTGAAGATATAGACTACCAAATTTAGACAAGCCACTAGAGATGCTCTTAGTCTTTACTCAAGCTCCCCAGTATACTCCATACTCCGGACAAGATATATCTAAGCATGTTTCCTGTAAGTGATATGATTAAGAGAAACATAAACATAAAAAATGTTCAACTATGGATAATACAACTTCCAGACTCTTGATACTAAATTAGTGCATCTCAATAGTTTTAGAAATGGGTTGATTCACTCTTCATGAAGAATGTCGAAATTCACAAACTAAAACATCAGCGAGTGGCGCTGGGCATTGTTGACCGCATGGCCGGCGGCAAGGTCCTAGTAATACATAAGGGCTTCGGTATATCAATCCAAATAAGCACAACATTTAAGTGTCTACATTAACAAGAAAATATAAGTTACCTTTCCAGGATACTTGTGAACAATTTCGAAGTTGTAGGACTTGAGAATAACTACACAAAAACACACACAAGTGTTTAGCACTTGGTTAACTGGTCAAAACTTATATCAACAACATCAGTACGCTTTTCCATGAAATCATTTTTTGCGAGCACACCAAAGATTCTTTCACCTGAATCAAGAAAAAGTGATGTCCAAGCTCAGAAATGAGTAAAATTGCAGCAATGGTACATGAAATTAAACGAAATTACTATATGTGAGTTTCCCCTTTCTTCAACAGAGTTAGCCCACAATAGGTTCATACAAAAAATCAAACATATCAACCAAATAGTGATTGCCAACATAATATGGCTGATATCCACAAAGATAAACTAAAAGCATAGGTCTCAGCAATTTGTCTTTATGTCTGCTATTGGTCCAATAAATAAGGTGAAGATAACATAGTTTGAACCTTTCTGGCATATTAAAAGTAAAGAACCCGGGATAATAAGCTTTTTAAGACATTAGTGATCGGGAACATAATGACATTAACCACATTACCCGAAATGCAGTTCACCAAACCGCCTGCAACAAAGTAATACCTTTTGGGTTAACTTCCTGTGAAATCTTGATAGCATCCAAAGTCGTAAGGTCCTGATTGGCTGGAGAAACAGCCAGAATGATATAGCTAAACTGAAAAAAGACCAAAATAGTTGTTGTTTACACAGTGTATGGCACGATAATTCTGAATCAAACTTCCATTATATGGGATATAGTTGGGAACGGAGCATGTTAGACCAAATATGTGTAACATGAGCTGTTTTACGGTGATTGGGTTAGTACTCGGAGTACTTAGTAGTGCTTACATGTCTGATCACGTCTGATTTTTATTAGCCGTCAGATCTTGCAGGGAATTTTAATTGATTAAATTTAATATGTTAATTGCGATAAGGGCATAATGGTCCAGGGGGAAATATCTTTTCTTGAACCGATCACCTGAGGACCAGATCATGTCTACTCGATCCAGTTCATAATCCTCCTCCGATCTATTCGTCGCCACTCGCCGCTCCTAACCTTCTCTGTCCTCGACCTGCCCGGCGAGAGGAATAAATTCATCGTCCTCGTCCTCCACCCAACCAACCCCAGCCCCCCATGCCGTCACCGAAGAAGAAGAAGGCCGGATCTGCGCCGGCTGAATCGGCGGCGACCGCGGCGGGCGATCCCATCTCTTCGCGCGTACCATCCTTAAGGTATGAATTCAGCTTGGCGTTCTGCTCGTTCTCTTGGCCGTTGCGCCCCTCCACCGTGCATGCAGTACAACCTCAACCCCACAAGATCCGGGTACGGACTAGAACAACGAATGGAAAGCTTCATCGTGGCATAGTTTCTCTTGAGCTAATCGCATCATGTTTGTTTAAGTAAGATGTTGACGTTTGATATGAGATATACTAAAGGAAGATGAGATACTGGTTCCATAGTTCACTTAATTTAGTTTATTAAAGTCATCATCACTTTAGGTTTGCATAGCGCATGAAATATAGTTTAAAGGAAGATGAGATACTACTTGTTGGACGTTGATGATTGGTTTCCCTCACATGTCAAACCAGCAAAGTCTTTTCCATGCACTTGTCTTTGCCTATGAGCTATTTTACACCTGCAACATTGATAAACAGAAAGATATTGATGATTGGTTTCCCTCACATGTCATATGCAGGAAGACATGGCGTATGCAAGTGATGAGAGTATGTTCGAGTATGTAAATGTTGTCAGCAAGATGTTTGATAGTGAGGCTGAAGGCTATGAATTCTACAACAAAAATGCTCTTGAAAAAGGTTTTAGTGTGAGGAAAAGCTACGTTGAGTGGGATGGATCCAACAAATACATAATTTTAAGGAAAATTGTGTGTAGT
Source organism: Aegilops umbellulata (assembly GCA_032464435.1). Lineage (NCBI taxonomy): Eukaryota > Viridiplantae > Streptophyta > Magnoliopsida > Poales > Poaceae > Aegilops > Aegilops umbellulata. The sequence continues at coordinate 595,410,865 of CP136058.1, read as the reverse complement.
CGTCAAGGGTTTCGCGAAGATAAGCACATGAAAAGAAAGATGGAAGATAGAAAGAGGAGGCCACGAAGTTTAACTCGTGTTGGGTGTAATGCTAAATTGGTCATTACGAGACAGGAGGAAACCGGTCGGTGGTTTGTCAAGGATTTCATCGATGAGCACAGCCATCCTCTAGCCCCACGGGATCTTTCTTGTCTGCTGCGTTCGCACAGACGAATTAGCGATGAGCAGAAAGCAGACATTGCGGACATGGAAAAATGTGGGATCCGTAAATACCGTATTATGGATATTTTGTGCTTTCAATACGGTGGATTTGATAAGGTTGGATGCATAAAGAGAGACGTTTACAATTTCTGCCATGCTAATAAGCAGGAGACAATCAATGCCGGTGATGCTAAAACGGTGATCATGCACATGATGGCGAGGCGAGAGCAAGATGTGGATTTTTTCTTCAAGTACTTGGTAGACGAGCATGGCCATCTGAAGGGACTGTTCTGGGCTGATAGTCAATCGCGACTTGACTACGAGGCTTTCGGAGACGTCATTGTTTTCAATAGCACATACAGAACCAACATATACAATCTGCCATTCGTGCATTTTGTCGGGTTGAATCACCACCGCAGCACTGCTATATTTGGCTGTGGTATAATTTCTCATGAAACAAGCCAGGCATACGAGTGGATGTTGCGGACCTTTTCTGATTGCATGGCACAGAAGCATCCGATATCTGTGATCACAGATGGGGACCTTGCAATGCACAGAGCAATAAGGGTGGTCTGGCCAGACTCAAACCATAGACTATGTATATGGCACATTCAGCAGAACATTGTACGCCATCTGCATGATGACGACGTAAAGGAGGAATTCAGATCTTTCATTTATGATACTTCTTCCATTGAAGAGCATGAGATAAAATGGATACAATTCTTACAACGGAATAAAGTAACCAGTGAGGAGTCTTGGCTGCATCAGATGTATCAGATGAGAAAGTTGTGGTGTGCTCCATATCTTGAGGGGCGTTGTTTCCTAGGATTGAGCAGCAATCAGAGGAGTGAGAGCTTGAACTCTGTGCTACATACGCATCTTGAGGGTATGATGTCGTTGTTTGAAATGCTAGAGCACTATGAGCGTTGCCTTGCGTCGCGACGGATTAACGAAGCTCTCCATGACGTCGAAGCCTTGCAGTCCGTTCCATTTACAGAGGAAAATGCTTCGCCGCTTGAGAAACACGCCGCAACAGTTTTCACACCTAGTGTCTTTAAGATGGTCTTATGGAGCATAGATGTTGTCAGCAAATGTCAGATTAGAGAGATACTAGATGGATTAGAAGATTCCACTTATGTTGTATCCAAGCAATAAATAATGGATAAAAAGTTTGGAGTGCGCATTGAAGAGCAAGGAGGTCTTTTGCACAGGGTGAGTTGTTCTTGCCGTAAGCTGGAATACGCAGGCACACCATGTTCCCACATTTTTTACATATTGGGGATTTTAAAACAAACAATTATGCCCGGTTGTTGCGTTCCCACTAGGTGGACTATGAATGCAAAATGTGCATACGCACCTACCAGAAAAAACCAGATGTATGACTATTCGCTAAGCCTGCAGAGGTACCGCGAGTTGCTAATGATGTTTAATTTTGACAAAAAAGAAATGCAGACTCTAAACTCCATGAATTATCATTGCGACAAGACCAAGGAAGATTCTCTTGTAAGTGTTCTCTTGCTGCCTCTTTTGATCCGCATGGTACATGAGCTCCCAAAGTACCGTAGCCCTATGTATAACTCGCCGTACCCTAGATGGACTCGATTCAGTTCTGCATTGACGAAGCTGTCAAGAAAGGGTTGATATCACCAGCTAAGAACATCAATTTTGCTGAATGGAACAAAAAACGCTATGAGAACATACCACAACTGACCGATGGGTACGCATGGCCTCATAAATTATTATTTGCGTACATGAATAAGATTACTGATCTTTAACTAAACATCGCATGAATTCCTGTGCGGTTTGGACACTGCAGTACATGTTGTCATGGAACGGGGATGAAATGACCGATATTTTGAACCAGATAATTGAATGCCTAATTTATATTTGTACTTTGTTTAGCTTGAAAGCTATGCTGACGTCATTGTCGGTTATCCAATATAGGCAAGGATAGATATTTTCAGGTGGAAAATATGTACAGCCTTACTGCATTCAAATTGCAATGCGCTTCGTCTCGAATCATATAAGTTCCCCATAACGGTTAGCGCTACATCAAGAATATATCATTTATTTCACAAGTCTCATGATTAGAACTAACGCAGCACTCTCTGTTAAACAGAAGGAAGTGTACGATGCCCAGCAAGCAGTTCTACCTGATGCTTCAGAAGAGGACGTACAATTAGTCAACAATCCTGATGGTTCGAACGAACCTGACACATCCAACTCCCAGAAGGATACCGGTGCACCCAACTCCCCCAAAAGGAAGAGAGCACGTGGACGCCCGAGAAAGCTAGTCGATCCCGAGCAAGCAGCAAAAACAAAGAGTCTTAAAGAACTAAAACATAAATTTGACAGCAAGACCATAGCCAACCAAGTGTCTTCGTTACCATCACGGTCACGCAGAGAGCATAAACCAGCACCAACTTTATTGAGCCCATTCAAACACAAATAGGTAGCATCAATTGATCATTAATTGATACACGCTCATGCTCATGCTCTACTTTTAGCATCATTTGATACACGTTTTGTTTTTCTTATCAGAAAGTGGAAATAGGTGCTTTTGGCAATCATGAGCATCCTCTACTTATTGCAATATCTAATGCATTGATACATTCTCATGCCCATGCTCTACTTTTAGCATCATTTGATACAAGTTGAGTTCTTATCAGAAAGTGGAAATAGGTACTTTTGGCAATCATGAGCATCCTCTACTTATTGCAATATTTAATGCATCATCAGTACAAAGCTTGATTTGGCAATAGGTGGAATCGGCAATCATTTGCATGCTTTAATTTTGTCAAAAATTAATGCATAGTTCAGTTGTAACTGCTCATAGATATGGCAGGAACATGCTGAGTTATACACTAAACATAGTCATGCCAAGCTATAACTACCATAGTCATATTATTAGAGTTCCTAGCATGCATCACCATGCGGCACAATAACACAGCAACCATAACATAGACCACCGTACGATACTTGAGTTGCTAAGGCCTTGTACAATGCAAGGTGCTTAGGGGAGTTGCTTATAGAAATAAACCAGGCTTTTCTTAAGCACAGGTGCTTATTTGTACAGGGTAGACGCATAACTAGGCGTCTCTCATGTACAAATATGCACCGGTGCTTCAGAAAAACCCTGTTTATTTTTCTAAGCACCACCCTAAGCATCTAGCATTGTACAAGGCTTAAACATGCATCACCAAAATAGTATTAACAACTAGGAACACTAAACCAGAGTAGCAGCAAATTCTTAACATAAACGGCAGATCAACCACCGCTCAGCATAGGTTCAGACACACCATAGGACATCAGTTTTAGACTCCAACAACAAAGAAACATAGATAACATAAGAGGACACGGCAGTCCTGGGGCAGCATCAGCACTCTAGCAGCACATCACTTCTCTCCCTTCTTCAATGCATGTTGTAGGGCTCATTGACTTTGACAATCTCAAGGAAGCGTGCATAGGCAGCATGTTTAGCCAGAGTACTGGCACTACGATTCTTGTCATGTCCATTGCCAGTGCTGAAGGCATGCTGGATCATGCCATCTATGCCGCCACCGATCACCTTGCAACAGAAAGGGCACCCAATCTTGCCAAAGAAACGGTACTTGATCTTCCCAGCAATCAGATGCCTCAGGGTGTACCGGCTCTTGCTGTGCCTGTTGTTCATGCTGTAGTCCACGTCGTCGTCATCCTCGTGTCAATTAGTGAATTAGTACACATAGAACAACTCAGGTGATATATTATGGTACATTGACTTTAATTACAATGTTTTGAAAGTATACATGTGAAACATGGCAACTATCTATTTGCTAGAAATAAGGCGTATGTGCACATACATAATTGAGCCAAATAAATTGACATGCATAAATATGGACGGTGGAATAGTTGCATTTATAGATTAGTGCACAAGTAGTACATAATTAACACATGAAAGACTACATGAAGTGGCTTGGTTTAATGACATTTGATACTTGTTACAGGTGTAATTCTTATTGGAATCAGAAAAATGGCTTCATTGTACTCCTCCATGTTTCACACAAGGGGGGTTGTTCTATCTACTGGAATGAAGAAACCATTATTCTTTCTGACAGCGGCAATACTGCTTCTCCAACATTGTTAGACCTTGATAACTTTCAGAAAGAAATTGGTAAAGGGTGTCTCACTGCTCATATTGATGAGAGATGTGGCTGTGATCATCTAAATAACATACTGTGGAAAATTGGCTAGATGAAATGTTTTGATTTTTTGGTATCCAGTGGATATGTAATGTCAGCCCATAATTATTAAGGGAGCGATCACTTCCTTTGCAAAATGGAAATCTGTATAGAATTTGCAAATGGATCATCTATGAACATGTGTGCAAACTAATCATCTATGAACATGTGTGCAAATTAATTCATGTACATAAACTATAATGAATCAGGAACTGCAGCATTTTGTCACTGTCCTGGGGAAGCCAATGGAGAATCCTGCCATATATCCATTGTTTAACCCACTTTTTTCATTAATGTATCCCTGCCATGAACATTTCTTGTATTTGGGTTCATTACCCCACTTCTTTCATTAATGTATCCCTTGTGAAACTTATGCTCATCTAGTTAACAAGACTAACCCCAATGCCATGAAAAAAAACCAGAGTATCTGCTGGAATCAGAATGTGAATCAGATTCAAAAATCCACATCCAACATGAAGATCTATGCTAGATCCCTACAATCCTACATACGTACAACTAGAACGCCCAAGTGAAATTGATGCTCATCTAGTTAACAAGAAAAACCCCAATGTCATGAAAAAAACAGAGCAAAAAACAGAGTACTACCTCAGATAGCTCGTCGATGGCATCCTCATCGAAGTCACTGCCCTTCCTGCTATCTAGGTCGAACTCCTTTATGGCGTTCTCCTCCATGAGCTCTTCGATTTCGTCATGCACCTTGCGCTTACGCCTTCTCATCTCCTCCTCCTCCAGATCTTCCCCGACCTTGTGCTCGCCGACGGCTGCGATGGCAGCGGGAGCAGGCACAACGGTCGCTGCACCGCCAGCTTCCGCCGCTACGGCGGACTCAGCCGCTCCACCCACGGCTGCAGCCACGGCAGCAGACTGCTCTGCTTCGATGGTTGCCTCCGGCTCGTCCGCCGCATCTTCACGCCCACGCTTCATCGTCGGTCGAAGACAGGAGGAGGGAGGCGTAGGAAGGGAGGAGGGTGGTGACGAAGGAGGAGAGGGTGGTGAGGTGGTGAGGAAGGAAGAGAGGGTGGTTAGGTTCGGGAGAGGACGAGGGTTTTCTACCCGATTTAGGGAAGAAAGGCACTGCTCCTGCCTCTTGGAGTTACCGAGAAGCCGCGGGTGCCGATTTGACTTGACACACCCACCCGGCCATCCCGATTCCACGTGGGGACGTGGCGGTCGTGCACGCGGTCGTGCACCTCCTACGGTTTGCCATCAATTGCTATCGGTCTCACAAGTGGGTCCCCTTGTCATCCACACAACCGAGCCACCACATGTACCACATTTTTCTTTCTCCCTGTCTTGACCACTCCACATCTTTCTTTCTCCCCTTCTCGACAAGCGCCGCCGCCTCCGCCGCCATCTGCCGACGACCCCTCTCTTCGTTGCCGGTGCGCGGCCGCCGCCAACTACGGCAAGTACGTCAGATCTCCACTCTTCTTCCCTTCCCCAAACGCGTCTCCCTACGGAGGCGGATCTGAGCCGATTGGTTTGGACTGAAACTTAGTTTTTGGATTGGATCTTGATTTGTTTTATATGGTTTGAGACCAAATCAATCAATTAGTTTGAGCCGCCACTACCACCTACTACTGGTTCAAATCCAAAAGCCGAAGTTGCCGGCCGGAGCTCTTCGGCTCTCTCGAGCTTTGACGCCATGTCTGATCTAGATTCATGACGTGCCCTCGCATATGGCTTTGTCCACGGTTTGAACCTTTGGATTCAATTCGAAAGTTGAAAACGGTTTGGACTGGGTTGGATGACGCGCATGTATAGTTCGGTTTGGTCTAGATTCTAAATGAAAATATCTAGATTGGTTTGGTTTTTATGTGTGCCGTGGATTGGACTGGTTTAAGTTTCGATGCCCAACTATTCCCAGGTTTAGATGAACCGGGCATTGCCATTGTCATTGCCATTGCTTTATTACATAGATGATAGAAAATAGATTGATTGGCCATTGCCAGTATAGGTTATCACTATGATTTATTATATGTATGATCTTTGTATTGTACTATGTACAATTCAACTTAGAGTTCAACATGTTCTGTGTAGAATGGAGGAAGCACAATGTGGACGCTGCAACTCACCGTGCCGGACCAGCCTTTCTACTGCCACGTTGTTCGACATCTACTTCCAGCCTTCTTTTGTTGTTGCAGCGGTAATAATTTATATGAACCTTCTGACAGTACATTCTTTTTGTTTTTTTTTGCTATTTGCACTAATGTATTGTGTCTGCTATTTGTTTTTATCTTACACAGATCGTACCATGCAATGTGAGATTGGCATTCAATGAGCTCGTCGCAGACATCGTGACCTTCGACGCTCTTGGGGGCCCATACAGTATGCAGGCCGAGAAGGGGCGAAAGATAACCCAGATAGGAGGAGATGATTGGGATCGTTTCATCGCCCGCATGCGTCTTAGTGGGGGTGAATTGATTAGCTTCTCCTTCAGAAGATATAGGCCCAGGATTTCTGTTATCTATCTAAATTTGATTCCAGATAGTGAGGATGAAGTTCATGAGGACGAAGATGGTGCTGATTCAGATGATGATGAGAACCCACTTGTTGAATACCTGTATGCCCAAGGACTCAGCCTGGGCGACGAGGAAATCGGCAACCTCTGGGACATGCTTCCGCTACGTGAAGACTACCTAGGGAAGCCATTCGTGACCCGCCTCACAAGGACGAATGTTAAACGGCATATCATGGTATGTTACTTAGTGTGGTAATTACATGATATGCATGCTTAGTTAGTGTAGTACTTCATATGATATGCATGTTGTAGTACTGTGATGAGAGGTCAAGTTTAGAATTCATTTAGTGAAGAATTTTATGACATGCATGTAGTGTAGTAATATGCAATGATATGCTTAGTGTACGGAGTAATCTAATGATATGCCTAATTACTGTAGTAATTTGATGCTTGGCGTATAGTGTAGTGATGTGATGATATATATGCTCAGTGTTGAATCCAATGATATATGTGTCTTGAAGTGTATGCTTTGTTGATAATTGCACGTGACATGATCATATATCATGTCAACTGTTTTCAGAAATTACCTAAGAGGTTACTTGATAGTTGTGGCATCGACCCGGGCGAAGAAGGCATGGCTGCTGGACTACGCCTTACCAGAACGGGCTCCATCACCAGCTGTGCCTATGCAGTGGACACGGACGGTCGCACTGTCTTGAGCAGGGCAGGGTGGAAGAAGTTCCTTCGTGCCAAGAATCTTCGGGTAGGACAGGCCATCCTACTCACTGTTGCGAACACCCGTCGCCATGACTTGAGGATGATGATCACCATCCACCTCATTTAGAACTGGGGTGGGCCATGTATCAATGTGAAATGAACTTGTTATGTTAGCTCTTGTTTGCGAGTACTTGTCGTGTATTACCGTACCTATATCTACTCATATTTAGGTACTATTGCTTGTGATGGATTTGCAACTATTATTAACTGGTAACTAATGCTCTACTAGCTATGATTATTCCACTGTGTGATGTTTTATATGCTGTAGTGTGACATGGTAACTGTTATATATGGTAGAGGCTGGTCTGTAAGACCTTGTACAATGCAAGGTGCTTAGGGATGTGCTTCCACTGTGTGATGTTTTGTACGTGCCAGGTTGTAGTATGAAATGCTAACTGTTCTATATGGTAGTGGCTGGTCTCTAATTGGACCGACATGTTGAACTATAGTATCAATGGTAGAGGCGTTTCGTTGTGCGCCACATCCAACAGTTCACATAATTAATTATCCAAAGATTAAGGTATGAAACCCTTGGTCCTACATAGCAACATTTCGTTCCAAAAATTAAGGTACTTCCACATTCAAACTAACTAATACTACAAATTCGAAGGAACTACTTAATACATTAACAGCACATAGGGAAGTAGCCCTGGTCCAACGGCTTGATAAATGACGAACAAAAACTGAAAGAAGAAGGATCAGCCAGTAGCAGCACCATCAGCCTCCCAGCCTCACAACTTCAGCCAGCCTGGTGAACTCCAGGTTTTTTCCTGCAAAACACACATGTGATGTTGGAGGCAAGAAAAATAAATATGCCAGGGGTCTTGTCATGGCATCTAATCGCACGGAATGCTAGTACAAATGATGGAGAACAAAACATCCAACATGAGCAAATTCATAGGAGTTCTAGATCCATGGATACCATCAAGAAAAAATGCTCAGTTTTAATTCAGACAGAAGACTTGGTGAAAACGTGCATATCAGCAACATTGATATGTCATCTTTGCAAGCTTGGGTCAGTGACTTGTCTTGTGTTTCATGGCATGACAATAATTTTAACAATAAATAGACATGAAATTGACCCAAACTCATGTACAAAGTTATGCCATATGATGCATGGATTGATTCACACATAAATGACAAAATGCCAACTTTGTATAGAATTTGCAGTACTGAAATATTTCAGTGTGTACTGAAACTGCAGTACTGAAATAATTCAGTGTGCATCGGTGTGTACTGAAATTGTAGTAACGAAATATTTCAGTGCCTACCGGTGTGTACCGAAATATTTCAGTGTCTACCACTACAACATTACAAATTTTGCCTAGGGCAGTACCGAAATATTTCAGTGCCTACCGGTGTGTACCGAAATATTTCAGTGTCCACGACTACAACATTACAAATTTTGCCTAGGGCAGTTCCGAAATATTTCAGTGCTTACGGTGTGTACCGAAATATTTCAGTGTCTACCACTAGAACATTACTAATTTTTCCTAGGGTTCATATGATGCCTAGGGTTCACATACATCATAATCCATCCTCCAAATCCATGTACTCAAATATTCATGCAATTCATTGAGATTAAAATGCCATCTAGCATTCCCTCTCTGAGCTATTACGATCAGTATCACCACGATGTAAGCACGAGTAGTAGGAAGATGAGGAGTGGGGAAGCTTACTCTAAACATAGCTACCGCCGCCGTTCAGACGAGGAGAGCGGCGAGGGAAGCGTGGAGAACGGCGGGGAAGCGAGGTCACGACCACTGTCCTCCTCATCTTGCGCTTCGGAGTCTCCGGTGACTCAGTTGGAGGCTGCACAATCTGCAACGGCACCTCGTGCACGGTGGGTTCCTGATCCAGTGGATGCTCTACCCTGGATCTGAACGCCCACCACCTCCGCCTGGTCCACTCGCTGGACGAATTGGCCTGCTCCATCGCCCAGAGGAGGATCTCGATCTTATCAATCGGTTGTGCGGGCGGGGGGCAAAGCTTTGCCCTCTCCTTCTTCGTCATATTCTTGAGAGTGGCCATTGCCGTCCAGTTCATCTGCCTTGTGTTGTCAAACCAAGAACGGATCTCCCTCAACCTGGCCAACTTGACCTGGTCGCCGCCGGCGATCTGCACGAAGTCGGTGTTCTCGCCGTCGGCCATCAGCTCGATCTGCCGTGTAAGAGGGGGTGGGGGTGGGTGGGGGGTTGCCTGAGTGGAGCGAAGTTGCAGCGGCAAGAAGGAGGAGATGACTGAGGTGGACTTGGAGGAGAGGGAAGAGATGGCCGCCGATGAGTAATTGTGGAATGTGAATCACCATGGCGGCGGTTATGCATTCGACGAGAGGGGCGGCGCGTGCAAATTTTCCTAGGACTAAATTGCCCCTAGATTAAAACGCGTCCCCACCTTGTCACGAGTATTGGCCCCACTCGTTTTAGTACTTTCGCGTACTTTCATCGGAGTACTATCCAGTACTTCGTATTTGTCTGCCGTTAGATCGACATCAACGAACGGTTCTAAAAAAGCCCAACCACTCTAAAACTTGTAGTGTAACATAAATACTAAATTTCTACATAACCATGAACCATACAGCTGCGGTGCTGCATAGGACATTTTTGGGTTGCTTTATTTTGTTCTGGGCAGCACAAGGAGATGAAACTATTGTTGAACTTAATCGCCCCTTCTAGTCCTTTTCTATCTACTTGCCGGCATGTTTAGTCTACTTGTTGGAAAACATGGACCTTGAGCCTAATTAGCATTCTTATTAGGTTTTCCTGGAGCCACTTGCATGACAATGAGTCACGTGCATTAATTAATATACTACAGATGTATATCATCGGGGTTGCTTCAAACATCTTCAAAGCAAATCTTTATGGTAGGGATGTCATCTAGTAGTTCTTGAAGTGTACTAAACCTCTTTTTTTTATGGAGATAAGGAAATCTGCAAGAAGAAAAAAGTAATGAAATGACCACCTCTTCAGTTACTTATGAATCAAGCTTTTAGAGTCTAGCTATTTTTCACATCCCGAAGGATTTAAGTGAGATCATATATTCTAGCTATGTACTAAAAAAAGAAAAAGGCCAATCTTCCATCAGATATACATGAGTATTAAGAAATGCCTTAAAGATTGGATAAAACTCCAGTACTTCATGAAATGGAGTACACAGAGGCATGTATGCGCAGAGGGGAAACCTATCGCATCCATTACCTTGTCCCAGTCCGTGGCGGCACTGGACGAAGCAATGAACCAGCCCCTTTCTATATGCTACAGTCATGCGATCATCATAAATTACAAGAAAGTAGGCTAGTTAAATCTCAAAGTGAGATCTCCCACAATATTCATAGTAGAGTCAATACCATTAAGCATTTGGGTCAAATAGATTTGCATACAAAATAAATTTCGAGGTCATATGAGGAGCAACATTTACGCAAGTTACACCAAAGTACCTTTTCGATGAATGCTCGAACGATGCTTCTAATTTCCTGAACAATAATCTCATGCTGACTTTCTAACAAGCATAAAAAGACAGTATCAAATAAGAGGATGGCATCTTAAAACATGAATAACAAAAGAACAATGCCTTATAAGTTATTTTTTTAGGAACTATGGACAGTGGAGAGAAGCTCCCCCACTGACTTTGTATTAAAGCAAAAAACTGCTACATATTTACAGGTTAGCACCAGGAAGGGGGGTGTCAGAGCAACTCTAGCAGACTCCGCAAAAATTTGACCCGCAAAACGCGTTTGTGGTTCCACGAAGATCGCGTTTGCGGGTCGAAAACTAGCGCGGACGAACAGAAACCGTATCTAAACCTGCATAATTTAAAAAAAAACACTTTCGCGGGAGAAATTGCACAAACATAGTTCATCACATACTACATAGTTCATCACATGGTCAACAAACTACAAGCATAGTTTATACTACATACTACGTTAAACTAGTACTAGAGGGGGTCGGATCTGACGGCGGCGAGGTCGCGGCAAATGGACGACGTCGTGGAGGAGAAGCACGCTCAATCCTCCTCGCCGGAGCTGCACAGGCCGGCGTACTTCGCCGCCTGCTCCGCGTGGATGCGGCGCCACTCCTCGGCCTTCTCCATGGCGGCGACCGCCTGCCGCCACTCGAGGTCTTCGAGCTCCTAGGCGTGGCGCCGGCGCTCCGCCTCCTCGCGCACGCTCCGCTCGGCGATGGCGGCCGCAACGGCGTCGACGTCGGCGACGTAGTCTTCCGGCCCGATGACTCCGCGGCGGCGGAGCGGGCTCCTCCTTCACGGGGACGAGGGCGAACGCGTTCGGCTCCTCCTCGTCCTCCGACCACTCCCTCTTCACGGGGAGAAGGCCCGCGCCGGAGGAAGAGGAGCTCCCGGCGTACGACGACCTCGCGGAGGAGAAGGACGCCCGCCGGCGGTCGTACTCCTCCGTCTCACTCCGCTGGAAGCTCGCCGGCGGCGACAGGCCGCGGTTGGTCCACTTCCGGGCCCCGCGCTTCCGCGCGCCTTCAGACCGGACGCACCGCTCGCGCTCCGGGTCCCTTCCTCCGTCGGATCTGTTGCCAGAGCCGCGTCCGGAGCTCCACATTCGGCCCCACATGGTGGCTGGAGGCGGGGTGGGTGGTCGCCGGCGGCGAGAAATATGGAGAGGGGAAAGGGGAATCGCGTGGCTCGGCAGCGGCGATGGATAGGGTTTGGACCCGCAAACGAGACGCGGAACCGCAGTTATAGCGGTCGAGGCGTGCGGTTTGCGTGCCGCGGCAAAAAAAATTGCGGGCCGGGCGAGTATGCGGACTCTGTTCTGGCCGGAAAATTGGGTCGAGCCCGCATACTCGCCGAAATTTTGCGGGTCTGCGTGTTTTGCAGGGTCTGCTAAAGTTGCTCTTAGACTACCCACAGTGGTAGTAACATAGGTGGTAACATCACATTTATCTAGGCAAAATAGATGATGTGGCATGTAATTAATAAAGAAAGAGAGGCATGTGGTAACATAGCTAGTTATCAAAAAAAGATGAGTCTACAACATAATAAATGAAGTGATGCATGACACAACACATATGTTACTACCCACTGTGGAGATAGTAACATATGCATGTTAGAGCATCTCCAATAGCTTGTCTATATGGATGTCTATACTCGTTTTCCACGACGTGAGCCCAAAACAGGCGTCCAACAGCTTGTCTATATGGTCGTCCAAATATACACATCCTCTAAGTCGACCTCGACAATGTCCACCTGGACAATGTGAAGGCGTTGTCTAAACTCAGCTGCAGTCATGATTTCTTGCTCTCCCCAGCGACGGCCCACCTGTCATGATCTCTGTATATACGTTCTGATGCAAAACTGGATGTGTATATGAGGGAATCTTTTTAGACAATTGTCTATATGAATATATAGACATCCAAATATACACATGCTATTGAAGATGCTCTTACTACTCTAAGTTACTCCCCAGTCCCCACTGCGACTAGTCTTAGAACAAATCAGGAAGTACAAGGGCAAAGGGTGTTCACAAGAGCAAGGTAGGAGGTGGGAAAGGGGACTAGATGGAATCTATCAGGGTATTAATCAAAGGATCCAGTCTGCTCCTTGTCTTGTGTATAAGCAGATGGAAATCCTCCTTGAATCGTGTGCACCACGACTCAAATGATGGGTTGATCCCTCGGAAGCACTTGTTGTTTCTTTCTATCCAAATCCCCCAAGCAGCCACTATAAAAACCTCCATGAACATAGGTCTCCCCCCTCCCCCAATCATTTCTGCCTGCATGCAACATAGAGAACCTCTCATCCAGGATCGGCCAGATGATTCCAATGACGAAATTGCTCCACACACGATGATTTTGCCCGATCTATGGACGACCTGAAAATCCAGCATCCCACTTTCGACCCAGGATAGAGATGAGGTCAGAGATCTATAGAGGATAACTGCAGATGTGAGCCCGGATGACACAACGCCAGATTCCTAGAGCTGTGTTTGGGGTCAGAACCTCACATCGGCCAAATTCTACTCGTTTTGTTTTAGAGCAAACGGGCATGAAAAGAACAAGTGTGTCAGTGTCTCCTCAGGACATGCTGCACATAACATGCATGCATAGTCATTATTCGCCACGGCATAGTGTCTCCGTTTGAGCATGTTTCATGTGTTTAGTCTGTCTACAAGAAGCAGCCACGAGAAAACTTTCCACTTCATGTTGGAGCTAGTCCTCCAAATCCAGGTGAATGCCTCATCCGCTTGGTCATCTCTAAAACAAAACGAGTAGAATTTGGCCGATGTGAGGTTCTGACCCCAAACACAGCTCTAGGAATCTGGCGTTGTGTCATCCGGGCTCACATCTGCAGTTATCCTCTATAGATCTCTGACCTCATCTCTATCCTGGGTCGAAAGTGGGATGCTGGAAATTTCAAAGATCGAGTTGGCTGACTAAAGACCTTTGACTGAGACATCCTCATCAACAGCAAATGAATAGGCCCACTGGTAGAAAAAGAGGCTTCCGTCCAGCCCCATTAGTCGCGGAACTGTAGGAACCGCGACTAATGAAGTCTTTAGTCCCGGTTCGGCAGACGAATCGCGACCAAAGGCCTGGGCCCAGGGCGCTCGGTGGCCAGCTGGTGCACGTGAGGGGCTTTAGTCGCGGTTGGCCTGGCCAACCGCGACTAAAGGTGCCCAAAGGCTTTTAGTCGCGGTTGGCCAGGCCAACCGCGACTAAAGCTCCTCCCCTATATATACCAGTTCAGCGCACTCACTTAGCCATTTGGTGTCACTTCTCTTCACAAGCTTCACAAGGGGGTGTAGGTTTGCTTTTGGTTCCTCTTATGCACACAAGGTGTTTGATGAAATGCCCCAAGAGCCACACTTGAGGTTCCTCATTTATTTTTTTCCTCCTCGATCGCGGTTAGCAACTTGAACCTTTCATGCATGTGTGTCAATGATAAAATATGCATGTGTGTTGTTCATTGTTTAATTTCTATTGTTTATAGCTAGTTAGTTTAACAAATGCATGATGGTTAATTATATACTTTATATTATAATAATGCAGATGAATCGGCAATGGATGTACGGTAACCGACTCTCCCGCGAGTTCACTACGGGTTTGAAAGATTTCCTCGTAGTGGCTAATGCGAACAAGCAGAAGGGTTTTGTTATCTGTCCATGTGTTGACTGTAAGAATCAGAAGGGTTACTCTTCCTCAAGAGAAGTTCACCTGCACCTGCTTCGGCACGGTTTCATGCCAAGCTATAATTGTTGGACCAAGCATGGAGAAAGAGGGGTTATAATGGAAGAAGATGAAGAAGGGGATGATTTCATCGATGAAAGCTATCTTGCTGATTTCGGTGATACTTTCATGGAGGATGCTGAAGGTGAAGGGGAAGGTGAAGGGGAAGGTGAAGGTGAAGAAGAGGCACGTGATGAGACCGTTGATGATCTTGGTCGGACCATTGCTGATGCACGGAGATGCTGCGAAACTGAAAAGGAGAGGGAGAATTTGGATCGCATGTTAGAGGATCACAGAAAGTCATTGTACCCCGGATGCGATGATGGTCTGAAAAAGCTGGGCTGCACACTGGATTTGCTGAAATGGAAGGCACAGGCAGGTGTAGCTGACTCGGCATTTGAAAACTTGCTGAAAATGTTGAAGAATATGTTTCCAAAGAATAACGAGTTGCCCGCCAGTACGTACGAAGCAAAGAAGGTTGTCTGCCCTCTAGGTTTAGAGGTTCTGAAGATACATGCATGCATCAACGACTGCATCCTCTACCGCGGTGAATACGAGAATTTGAATGAATGCCCGGTATGCACTGCATTGCGTTATAAGATCAGAGGCGATGACCCTGGTGACGATGTTGAGGGCGAGAAACCCAGGAAGAGGGTTCCCGCCAAGGTGATGTGGTATGCTCCTATAATACCACGGTTGAAACGTCTGTTCAGGAACAAAGAGCATGCCAAGTTGTTGCGATGGCACAAAGAGGACCGTAAGTCGGACGGGGAGTTGAGACACACCGCAGATGGAACGCAATGGAGAAAGATCGACAGAGAGTTCAAAGATTTTGCAGCTGACGCAAGGAACATAAGATTTGGTCTAAGTACAGATGGCATGAATCCTTTTGGCGAGCAGAGCTCCAGCCATAGCACCTGGCCCGTGACTCTATGCATCTACAACCTTCCTCCTTGGTTGTGCATGAAGCGGAAGTTCATTATGATGCCAGTGCTCATCCAAGGTCCTAAGCAACCCGGCAACGACATCGATGTGTACCTAAGGCCATTAGTTGATGAACTTTTACAGCTGTGGGGCAGACCTGGTGTCCGTGTGTGGGATGAGCACAAACAAGAGGAATTTGACCTACGAGCGTTGCTTTTCGTAACCATCAACGATTGGCCTGCTCTTAGTAACCTTTCGGGACTGTCAAATAAAGGATACAATGCATGCACACACTGCTTACATGAGACTGAAAGTGTACATTTGCCAAATTGTAAGAAGAACGTGTACCTTGGGCATCGTCGATTTCTTCCGAAAATTCATCCAGTAAGAAAGAAAGGCAAGCATTACAACGGCAAGGCAGATCACCGGCCGAAGCCTGCAGAACGCACTGGTGCTGAGGTATTTGATATGGTCAAGGATTTAAAAGTCATCTTTGGAAAGGGTCCTGGCGGACAATCAGTTCCGAAGGGAGCTGACGGGCACGCAGCCATGTGGAAGAAGAAATCTATATTCTGGGAGCTAGAATATTGGAAAGTCCTAGAAGTCCGCTCTGCAATCGACGTGATGCACGTTACGAAGAATATTTGCGTGAACCTCCTAAGCTTCTTGGGCGTGTATGGGAAGACAAATGATACAAAGGAAGCACGGCAGGACCAGCAACGTTTGAAAGACCCTGATGACCGGCATCCGGAATGGTTTCAAGGTCGTGCCAGCTACGCTCTGACCAAAGAAGAGAAGGTCATCTTTTTTGAATGCCTGAGCAGTATGAAGGTCCCGTCTGGATTCTCGTCCAATATAAAGGGAATAATAAACATGGCAGAGAAAAAGTTCCAAAACCTGAAGTCTCACGACTGCCACGTGATTATGACGCAATTGCTTCCGATTGCTTTGAGGGGGCTCCTGCCGGAAAATGTTCGAGTAGCCATTGTGAAGCTATGTGCATTCCTCAATGCAATCTCTTAGAAGGTAATCAATCCAGAAGTTCTACCACGGTTACAGAACGATGTGATCCAATGTCTTGTCAGTTTCGAGTTGGTGTTCCCGTCATCCTTCTTCAATATTATGACGCACCTCCTGGTTCACCTAGTCGAAGAGATTTTCATTCTCGGTCCTGTATTTCTACACAATATGTTCCCCTTCGAGAGGTTCATGGGAGTATTAAAGAAATATGTTCGTAACCGTGCTAGGCCAGAAGGAAGCATCGCCAAGGGCTATGGAAATGAGGAGGTAATTGAGTTTTGTGTTGACTTTGTTCCTGACCTTAAGCCGATTGGCCTTCCTCGATCGTGGCACGAGGGGAGACTAAGTGGAAAAGGCACGATCGGAAGGAAATCAACGATATGTATGGACGGCCATTCTCTGACTGAAGCACACCACACTGTACTGACCAATTCCAGCTTGGTGGCTCCGTACTTTGAGAAACACAAGAATATTTTACGCTCGGACAACCCGGGGAAGCCTGAATCCTGGATTAGGAAGGCCCACATGGAGACTTTCGGCAGTTGGTTGAGAAAACATTTAATGAATGACAATGATGTTGTAGATCAGCTGTACATGTTGGCCAAGACACCATCTTCGACTATAACGACTTTCCAAGGGTACGAGATAAATGGGAATACATTTTACACGATCGCCCAAGATAAAAAGAGCACCAACCAAAACAGTGGTGTCCGCTTTGATGCAGCAACCGAGAATGGGCAAAAGGTCACATATTATGGTTACATAGAGGAGATATGGGAACTTGACTATGGACCCTCCTTTAAGGTCCCTTTGTTCCGGTGCAAATGGTTCAAGCTAACAGGAGGTGGGGTAAAGGTGGACCAGCAATACGGAATGACAATGGTGGATTTCAACAATCTTGGTTACCTTGACGAACCATTCGTCCTAGCGAAAGATGTTGCTCAGGTTTTCTATGTGAAGGACATGAGTAGCAAACCGAGGAAACGGAAAGATAAGAAAACGATCAGTACATCATGCGATGATCCAAAGCGCCACATTGTTCTTTCAGGGAAAAGAAACATCGTGGGAGTGGAGGACAAGACAGACATGTCAGAAGATTATAATATGTTTGCTGAAATTCCGCCCTTCAAAGTGAACACCAACCCAAGCATTAAGTTAAATGATGAGGATGCTCCATGGATACGGCACAATCGTAAGCAAGCAGGGACACAAGGGAAGAATTGATGTGTAATAATTTATTGTACCAAACTTTGTATTTGGTCGATGAACTGAATGATGTATCAAACCTTTTGTCAAACCTTCAAGGGATTAGTTTTATTTTTCTGATTTTTTTGATATATAATTGTATTTTTAAGATTTTAAAATGAATTAGTTTTATTTTTCTGATTTTAAAAGGAAAAAGGAAGAAGAAGAAAGAAGGAAAAAGGAAAAAAACAGAAGAAAAAAGGAAAAACAGAAGAAAAAAACAAACAGAAGAAAAAAGGAAAAACAGAAGAAAAAACAAACAGAAGAAAAACATAAGAAAAAAACAAACAGAAGAAAAAAGGAAAAAGGAAGAAAGGAAGAAAAAAAAGAAGAAAAACAAGAAAAAGGAAGAAAAAAACAGAAGAAAAAAAATAGAAGAAAAAAAGGAAGAAAAAAACAGAAGAAAAACAAGAATTTAAAATGAATTAGTTTTATTTTCTGATTTTTTTGATATATAATTGTATTTTTAAGATTTTAATAACATAAATAAATAAGTAATTAGAAACTTTAATAGCAAAAATAATTATCATAAAGTAAAATAAATAAGTAATTAGAAACAAAATAAAATAAAATAAATAAGTTTTTTGTTGTAAGTAGAAACAAAACAAAATAAATAAAGCAAAAATGAAAACAAAAAACAGGCAAAAAATAAAAAATATGCCACCTACTGGGCCACCATGGCCTGAATACGACTAGAAACCCATTATTGGGCCAGGATTCAGGCCCGCAGAAAGGCCCAGTAGGCCCACAGGCTAATAGTAACAGAATAGGCCCGTAAGCCTGCATTTGAGAGGAGCTCGAAGTGGTGAGCGCAGCCGCGCTTATAAACCACTGT
The DNA here is from genome assembly GCA_032464435.1 of Aegilops umbellulata. Taxonomy (NCBI): domain Eukaryota; kingdom Viridiplantae; phylum Streptophyta; class Magnoliopsida; order Poales; family Poaceae; genus Aegilops; species Aegilops umbellulata. Next base: position 595,391,968 of record CP136058.1, on the reverse strand, counting down.
CGAAGCCTCTCGGCTAGCGAGGTGGGACTAAACATCCCACCGCACCGCGCCAGTGCCAGCACATACCTTTAGTCGCGGTCCGCCACACCAACCGCGACTAAAGTGTAGCTTTAGTCGCGGTCCGCCTCCCCAACCGCGACTAAAGGCTCTTCGTGCGCGGGAACGAAAGCGGCGCCAAAATCCTTTAGTCGCGGTTGGTGTGGCGGACCGCGACTAAAGCTATCCTTTAGTCGCGGTTGGTGTGGCGGACCGCGACTAAAGTTACCCTTTAGTCGCGGTCCGCCACACCAACCGCGACTAAAGGTCTGCCTATATATACTGCACTTAGCAGTTTCCGCCACTTCCCATTCTTCTCAGACGCCGAAGCCCCCTGCCCCGACGCCGATCGACGCCGAAGCCCTGCCCCGACGCCGATCGACGCCGACGCCGACGCCCTGCCCCGACGCCGACGCCCTGCCCCCAGTGAGCGCCGCCGCCTCCGCCCCGAGTGAGCGCCGCCGCCGCCCGTGCCCTGCCCTAGCGCGCCGCCGCCGCCGCTGCCCCTGCCCTGCCCTGCCCTTGCCCGCCGCCCGCCGCCCCCCTGCCCGCCAACCGCCGCCCCTGGCCCTGCCCCTGGCCGCCGCCGCCGCCCGCGCGCCGCCCGCTGCCCGCCCCTGCCCGCCGCCCCTGCCAAAAAGGAAACAAGAAAAAAAACAAGAAGAAAGAAAAAGGAAGAAGAAAAAAAAAAGAAAACAAAACAAAACCAAAAGAAACAAGAAAAAAAGGGAAGAAGAAAAAAAGGAAGAAGAAAAAAAGGAAGAAGAAAAAAAGAAAGAAAGAAGAAAGAAGAAAGAAAAAGGAAGAAGAAAAAAAGAAGAAAGAAAAAGGAAGAAAAAAAAAATGAAAACAAAACAAAACCAAAAGAAAGAAGAAAAAAAAGGAAGAAGAAAAAAAAGGAAGAAGAAAAAAGGAAGAAGAAAAAAAGAAAGAAGAAAGAAAGAAGAAAGAAAAAGGAAGAAGAAAAAAAGAAAGAAGAAAAAGGAAGAAGAAAAAAAGAAAGAAGAAAGAAAGAAGAAAGAAAGAAGAAAGAAAAAGGAAGAAGAAAAAACAAGAAAGAAAAAGGAAGAAGAAAAAAAATGAAAACCAAATGAAAACCAAATGAAAACCAAAAGAAAGAAGAAAGAAAAAGGAAGAAGAAAAAAGTAACTTAAAACTTGATAATTAACAAAAAACCGTAAAATTTGATAATTAACCAAATGGCGAGGGTTATACATGTGTGTTGTCCTCGCCTCCCTCTCCGTGACGCCGTCGTCTGCCGCCCCGTCTCGCGCTCTACCGCGACACCCTCTTCCACCCCTTCCTCGCCCCCTCCTTTTGCCACCGCCCTTTCGCCACCGCCACCGCCACCGCCCCCCTTCTTCACTTAATTAATTTGTTTTTACTACATGTTTTCAGGACTGACATAATGGCGGACGATAGAGCTGACCCGATTATGGACAACTATGATCCGGACGGTGAAGCACATATGTTCGGCATCATAAACGGCGATATTCTATATGTGCCGACCGGACAAGAAGAAGATGATGTCTCTTCTTATCTGAACCTTGACGGTGAAGATGAAGGGCGCCGTCAGCAAGATGATGCCGAACAAACGTCGATAAACGACGATCTTCAAATGGAAGTAGCAACCACCTCCGGCGCCGAGGTATATATATACATTGAGCCTCTGGTGATACAAACTAACTGATTTGAATAAATATGTGTGTACTAACGGGCGCGACTCTCTTTCTTATTTTAGCCCTCGGCCGGATCGTCGAAACAATCGAGTACGTCGTCAAAGTGTGGCGCAACCAAGACGATGAAACAAGGAGAAACATGCACCATCGAGGTTGTCGACAGTGCAACCGGCAGGCCGCTGGAGCCCCGCAAGAACGCCATCAAGTTTGTCAGCCAATGCAGAGCCGTTGTTAGAGACAACGTCTCGATCACCGTCCAGGAGTGGAATGAGCCAAAGAAGGCACGAATTGCTGGTTTCACTTTTGTCGATAAGAGAACAAAAAAAGATTGCTTCAAGAAGCTTATGGAACATTTTGTTCTACCTCCGGAATACAACAAATTCGATGAGGAGGGTAACAAGATTGAGGAAAACAAGGAGAGGAGGAGGCTAGTCAAACAGTTCGCTCTTCATAAGATGGCCGACGCATTCCGGAAATTCAAGCAAAATCTAAACCATGACTTTGTCAAGCAGAACAAGACTCCGGATTTCAAAGGACAATATGAGAAACTGAAACATGATTGGCCAGAATTTGTGAAGCAAAAGAAATCGGAGCAGTTCATTCAAATATCGAAAAAAATAAGGAAAATGCGGCTAAGAAGGAGTACAATCATATTATGGGGCCAGGAGGGTATCGCCTTTGGCAGCCTAGGTTGGAGAAGATGGAGAACGAGCTGAGGGCGCGAGGAATCCGTCCAGGTACGGAGGGATGGGACCCAAGGGTCAAAAGCTGGTGGTACGGGCATGGGGGAACGCTGAACCCGGAGACAGGGGAGTGTGTTTACCAGGGCAAAATAATTAAACCCACCCAAGCCCTTATTGACGCAATGAGGGATGCTCAAGAGGGGAAGATCAAGTTCAACAAAGAGAACGACGCACTGACAAAAGCCCTCGGGAATCCTGAACACGGAGGACGTGTACGAGGCATGGGGCACATTCCGTGGAAAATAGGGTTCCCCCAGAACGATGACCCGTACGGTTACAGAAGCCGTAAGAGAAAGATGGATCGGGAAGCAGATGTTGTGGCGCGGTTGGCATCGGAAATGGATGTGATGAAGAAAACCGTGAGTGTATTAGTAGCCGAAAGAGATGCAGCTTGGGCGCAGCATGAAGATCATCCAGCGGATCTCGGAAGCCAGCAGCGGAGAAGTAGCGTGGCTTCCACGGAGGCCCCACCGGCTGGTGCAGATGCACCGACGATCGAAATTACTACACCGGAGCCTCTGGTGGTCGAAATTACTGCACCGGAGCCTCCTCGCTACCCCGTGGACGATATAAAGGAGAGGAAAGAATGTCATCTGTATTATCCTATCGGGAACATGTCCATGAAGGTAGCCATCGGCAGTGCTTTACCATGTTTACCTGGAGCACTCCACCACAACAACCCCATTCAAAATGGCTATGCTCGTGTCACGGTGGAGGACATAGTCCAAGGGTTTGAGGACCTGGAGATTGACATTGCTACACCTGAAGGGGAGAAAAGACTTGGAGATGTCAAGCGCCATTTCATTCTATGGCAAAAGAAGTTTATCAAGTTTCCAGGCGAGGCGCCAAGGACAACAAGTCCACCCCCCTACGGTGGTGGTGGTGGCGGTGGCGGTGGTGGTGGTGGTAGTGGTGGTGGCGGTTCACCTACACCTCCGTCACGTCAGCCGACGCCTCCCAGTCCACAACGTTCGGCGGGTGATCAGACGCCGCCCCCCAGTCCTCGTCCGGCGGGTGATCAGACGCCGCCCCCCAATCCACCTCCGGCAAAGAAGCAGAAGCAGTCCTGGATTATTAACCCGGACCCTTATGTACCTAAGACCACAAAGGTACCGGAGCCATCACTGAAGCCTCTCCCCACAAGGCCTTGGGAACATAGTGCCGAGGAAACTGCCGCGGCCGCGGCTGCTGATCTTGAGAAATGGAAGGCGGACTGCAAGAAGAAAAGAGAGCCCGAACCCAAGCCAGTATTTTCTGATGAGCAAAAGAAGTGGGCTAAGTCATTTTTGAGCACACCGTCCCAAGCCGCGAAGAATCTGCCTGAGGACTATGCACGTGAACTTCGTAGGCAGGCACTCATGTTGAAGGAGAAGAAAGAGCGGGCGGATGACCCCGATCCGGAACAAAGTAAACGAGTTGCCCAGCTCGGGGAACAAAGTAAACAATCGATTGCCCCGCTTATAGTGAAAGCCGCCGGTCCGGATGACCCCGATATCATAGCAGCTGCGGCAGCACTTGGATTGACTGTAACGAGTGCCAGAGAACAAGCGGCCAACTTAGGTATTACTCTTCGTGAACTGTTAGGCCTTGATAAGGCGCCAGTGAAGGAGGTAGTAATTACATATGTGAAGAATGGGCCTCTCGTCGAGCCTCCACAAATGAAAGGTCTGCTGAAATGGTACAAGGGTTACATAAAAAATAAAAACGCCAAAGAATATATTTATGCGGAAGTTAGATATGAGCATCACTTCAAACATTACTATGTACAAATTCATCTGAGTGAATTGTTCCAGCTTTTCAATCTGCGCGAGCTCGACAAATCTATCATCAGTTGCTACGTTCTGTAAGTAATTTATTTCTACCCCATCTCGTTCATATTGCCTGCACTATATATATGTCCTAACTATATTGTTGTGTCCGCTATTATACATGCAGAATGAAGATTAAGGAATGCAGAGTAAGGAACATCCATGATGTTGGGTTCATTGACCCACACATCGTTAATGGATATGTGTTGCGGCATCACCCCGCCGACATGGAGGCAGACCTGTGGCAGTTTCTTACAAAGCAGGAACTCAAAAGTGATATTCTATTTCCTTACCATTTTGGGTGAGTGTTTCTGTCTTGAGCACATTCTCTTTTGTTTACTCCATGCATGGTATGTGGCCGGCTAATCGATGAGTTATGCATGACGTACTGTGCATGTATCGTGTCCGCAGGTTCCACTGGATTCTGCTAGTAAATAAAGTTGACACCTCAGAATGTCTCGTCCACGACTCTCTGAATATGGATCCAAAGCTTTGGGGCAACATGAGAAGAATGCTGCAGAAGTAATTATTTTCATTCATTTGCGCTCTATATCGATCGGCCTATTTCGTTCATTTCCTAATATCAAGTAACTAATAACTCTCTTGTTTATTTAATTTTCTTTGCCTCGTAGGGTTTGGAGACGGTTCGTAGATACAAAGGTCGGTGAATTCAAAAAAGAGCTAAAATTCAAAAAGTCAAAGGCTAAGAATGGTGGGGATATTCAGCCAGCGGGGACCAATCTATGTGGATACTATGTCTGTGAGATGATCCGGAGATACACCTCTGAGCGGGTTCCGAGTGATACCAATGCTCAGAGGAATAACCTCCGGATGATGCTTAGTCCAGAAGCTCGCTTCCGACCACTTCAAGAGGAACTAGCTGGATGGTTCAGGAGGGAAGTCCTCCATCCTAAAGGAGAACACCATTACGAGGACGTAGAACTTTATATGCATTAAATTATGTATGGAAACTTGTTCAAAATTGTATATGGTCATCCGATGATATTTAATATATACTGTATATTCCTCTTGAATTCTTTTTTGTTCTAATTTCAAATTTGTTTGAAATTGTACATTCATATGCATGTATGTAGTAGCGTAAAATATGTGAAACTCCTTCAAAATTAAAATAAAGCATAAAAGAAATAAAACAATACAAATTAAACAGAAAACAGGTTTAGGGGGGGGGGGGCAGGTTTAGGGGGGGCTAAAACCCTAAACCTGCGGCGGCCTTTAGTCGCGGTTGGCCAGAAGAACCGCGACTAAAGGTCCTCCGCCCCGACGGCCACTTGGCGCCCACGTGGACGGGCCTTTAGTCGCGGTTCTTAAGCAACCGCGACTAAAGGGGGGGCCTTTAGTCCCGCCTGTTTGGTCGCGGTTGCACAACCGCGACTAATGGCAGTTACGAACCGCGACCAAAGGCCCTTTTTCCACCAGTGGCCCTCGGATGAGATTCAGACAACTGTTGTTGCTGCCACATGTCCTTCTAAAATAAGGCAGTGTCTCCACTCTTGACCTGCACCGTGGTAACACCCATGTAAGTTCAATCCGCAACAATCCACGAGCTAGCTCACTACCACGTGTACTAACCTACAACATAACCGAGCGTGTTGTGAATCCAAATCTAAACAGGAATCGAACCACAAGAAACAAATCGTAGGGAGGGGCAAGAGTACCTTTCTATTTTGCTTCCGTCTCTTCCTCTTATGCAATGTGCGAATGGTATGGTCACCTCCAATGGGGCGAACAACTAAATAAGATGGGGAAGATGAACTAACATGTATCGACCATCGATATTCTGGGTTGTAGAATCTGCATCAGACAAGCACCGGCCGCTGCTATCTCGACCACCACCCGGCAAGGAGGACTAGGAGGTCACCGGTGGACAGTGAGGGCAAGGCCCTGACATGGATGAGAGCAGATGTGGCGGCGACAGCGGAATAGGGAAGAGGAGAGATCCGATCTTCTACAGTCGCCACCCCTACATCACCTGATCCCTAAATCCGTCGTTTGTCCATCTTCCCCACACTACGCGGGCGGCCTATCTAAAGCGGAGCCAGCGCCTCTCCTGCTGGCCACGCCCTGCTCTGCACGGTCCCTTCCCATGGTCATGGATGGGAAGGACGTGCCGATTTAGGTGGAGGTAACGAGAGTGAGAGATCGTGTGCGTGGGCTAGCAGCAGCCTTCATGGTGAAGATTGCAGAGATGGATTTTCGGTCAAAGAGTAGGAAGTTTCGGTGTCCAGACTCATGTGCAACCGGTTAGAATTTTTTTTGTAAAAACTTCAAAACAAATTCAAAAAATTCTAATTTTTTTTATGCGGAAGACAATTTGATGCGTGAGGCCTGTTCCAAAATTCAAGTCATTTGTACATCTAAGCAGCTCTCAGCAAAAAAGACAAATCGGGTCAAAACAGTACATGAACAGTAAACATTTTTACAGACCCTCAATTTGTCTTTTTTGCTGAGAGCTCCTCAGATGTCCAGATGATTTGAAAATTGGAGCAGACCTCACGCATCAAATTGTCTACCGCACAAAAAAATGTGATTTTTTTTAATTTTTCCTAGTATCTGTTTTGATTTTTCTCGTCGGCGTGGGTGCAGAGATGGATTTTCACCTTTTGTTTCTCCTACAGAAATAGTACAAGGCCAGCAGCTTGTGTCCACGTGTACATCACCTGGAAGCTCCCAGCGGTTCGCTCTTAATGGATGTAACTAGATAATACCCCCGCGCGTTGCTGCGGAATATGTAAAATTTAGGGCACACAAGGATGTACTTCTGTGTTGGTGTGCCTTTTGCAGCCGGCCACACAAGGCATGTGGTAGAAATTTAGGGCAGCCCCTGGCGGTGCTCCTAGATGTTGTCTGCCGAGGTCAAGATAAATGGCGGTAACTCGCTGCAGGGCTAGTCCGCCGGCGGCCGCGGTCAATGGAGGCTCTGTAGACAGGGTTGAAGCGAGTTGGAGATGGAGGTGATTGACTTGAGATCCTTCAGGGTGCGGTTGCAGCCGTGCAGGCTCGTCCTCGCCAGCGTCCGCAACAGGTCCTCCAAGGGCAGCGACCGCAGGTTCATCACCGTGCACCGCAGCCGCACCGACCTGGGACCCAACCACGACTCTGCACCCCGACTATTTCTCCTCATCGGCGTCGCCGCCCTGCCCAAAGCACACGAAGAGGACCCCGCCCCTCCAAGTTGTCGCTGTCAACCAAGGCCCGCCCTACACAGTGTCGGCTTCAAGGCCGGAAAGAATCCCTGTCGGAGACAATCCCCGCGTTGCTACCGGAGTATCCTCCCAGCCAGGAAAGAAAGGCATCTCCGGGTTCCAACAGATGGTACGATTTCCTGTGAACCGACCAGAGCCAATCTCCAGAGCAACACGGGGAGCTACCTTCTCTGGAATGGAGACTGAGAAGGGAGAGGAGGAGCAGGGCACCACGGACGCCGCGTCACCTACACACGCATCAGGCCAACTCCACCGCGCGACCCTATCCTGTCCGCCCCCGTCTGTTTGAGGTAAAAGGGACAAACGAGACGGCCCAGCGCGCGGGCGCAAACTGACAAATGTCCGGATTCCGTCCGCTTTCGAGCCATCCCCGGCCCAAACTTGCGCTCGGTTTGGGGTGAAACGGACGTGCGTGGACGGCCTCGACGCACGCCCTTGTCCCCCCCGTGGCCCGCCTGTCGAGGATACTAGCAGTCCCTCCGCTCCCAACGCTTCACCCTCTCTTCCCGCCCCGCCCCGCCGCCGGCGCCGCCGCTATTCTCCGGCCGCCTCCTCACCGCGCAGCCCCCCCGCCATCCGTACCAAACCATGTCTCGACATAGCTGCCACCACGCTCGCGCTTTCGCCGTAGTTTTGGTCGTCGATCGGAGGAGGTTTGGCCCTCACCGTCCTTGCCGGTGGCAGAGGGGACACGACTGCCGGCAACTTACCACGGCGGCCGAGGCAGATTCCCACGAGAGCTCCAGAGCGGCCTGTAGCCGGCCGGCAACCACCCTGCTGCGTCGAGGTGATCATCGCAGCCTCTTCGCCACCACGAGCGCAAGGTGTTTGACCTTTTGCCAACAAAGGCATGGACAGTGGAGACGAGTTTTTCTACCATCACTTCCTTTGTTCATCGGACGATTCGTCGTCGGATGATGACGATCTTGTGGTGGCTGCACTGGTCGTTCACGACCATATTCAACGGCAGCTTCCTCGGTATAGGGGGTCAGTCCTTGGCCATGCTCCCAACCTGAACCGCAATAGGGAGAGAGGCCACGCCCTGCTCTATGCAGATTACTTTGCCAACACCCCGCTCTTCAAGCCGGATAAATTTCGTCGCCGTTTTCGTATGGCCAGGCATGTGTTCAATCGTATTCGAGAGGGAGTGGTTGCTCATGACCCATACTTCGAGTGCAAGACGGATGCCCTTGGCAAGCTTGGATTCTTCTCCTACCAGAAATGCACCGCGGCCATCCGCATGCTTGCATATGGAATTCCAGGCGATCTGGTGGATGAGTATGTGCGTATGAGTGAGACAACATGTCTGATGTCAATGTACAAGTTTTGTCAGGCTGTGATCGAGGTCTTTGGCCCAGAGTACTTGAGGCAGCCAACTGCCGCTGATACAGAGAGATTGTTGGCGACCAACGCAGCTAGAGGCTTTCCAGGTATGCTTGACAGCATAGATTGTATGCACTGGGAGTGGAAGAGCTGTCCATTTGCTTGGCAGGGCCAATACAAGGGGCATGTTAACGGGTGCACTGTCATATTAGAAGCGGTGGCATCACAAGATCTTTGGATATGGCATTCTTTATTTGGCATGGCAGGTTCTCACAATGATATCAACGTGCTGCAGCGTTCTCCAGTCTTCGCGAGGCTTGCAGAAGGCAACTCCCCACCTGTCAACTTTGAGATCAACGGCCACCATTACAACAAGCGATACTATCTAGCAGATGGTATATATCCTCAGTGGTCAACTTTTGTGAAGACAATCTCGAAACCCCAAGGTGAGAAGAGAAAGAGATTTGCCCAAATGCAAGAGAGTGTTAGAAAGGATGTGGAACGTGCTTTTGGTGTGCTTCAATCCCGGTGGGGTATCGTTTGAAACCCTGCACTGTCATGGGATGAAGGGAAGCTTTGGGAGGTGATGACTGCTTGTGTGATCATGCACAACATGATCATCGAGGACGAGCGTGATGAGAGTATCTTCGACCAAGGATTTGATTATCAAGGTGAAAATATTGAGCCCCTGCATCAAGACCCGGCCACATTTGAACAGTTTGCCCAATTCCACCGTGAGATGCGTGATTGGCACACTCATGTGAATCTTCAAAATGACTTGGTTGAGCACATGTGGGATCACGTTGGCAACCAATAGATGTATTTGTCCATTTTATGTTCAGTCAAGACAATTTCGATTTGGTTGTAAAACTATTTTATTAAAGACAATTTTAATTGGGTTGTAAAACTATTTTAATTTTCAGACAAATATTTGGGTTCGAAACTAGTTTTAATGCAAATTTGGGCAATTCTTGGCCCTGACGGACAGGATGGGGCAAAAGGATGCGGCCTCGCGCTGGGCGCACGGCCACCGCATCCCAGGACAGACCCGGACACGACCCCAAATCCCTACCCAAAGGGACAAAAACAGGACAAAACGGACGTCCGTTTGGGGTCGCGCGGTGGAGTTGGCCTCACATCAGCAAGGAGAACACCAGGCCGAATGAGAGATTTTCAGTGGCTTTTCCTGGATGCGGGTGTGAACCGTGAAGGAGGAGAGGAGAATGCGTGTGAGGCTGCAAGTGCAGTTCACGTGGCAATCTCAAGAGGCGACGTGTAGTATATATGAAAGGTGCAGACGATTCCTCGGTGACCATCTGTTCGTTTCACATTATTACTTTGCATTTAATTTCTCCCTCTGTGGCGGAGAAGGTGACCGGCGGAGGAGTTTTTTTTAGAAGAAAAGGAGGATGACCCCCGGCCTCTGCATCTGGGCGATGCATACGACCACTTTATTAATTATTCTCACAAGACCTTACAAAGTGATACAACAGCAAGACTAAAGCCGCCGTCTAAGCAACAGACTGTCGCTACACCTATCCAGTTGATGAAGGGGCGCAGATAGCCTGGGCCTAATACCAAACAGGCATCGCAGCCAAGCCTAACTTCTAAGATCTGAGACCCCAACCTAGTGTTGGGGAACGTTGCAGAAAACAAAAATTTTCCTACGGATTCACCAAGATCCATCTATGAGTTCATCTAGCAACGAGTGATTGGGTGCATCTACATACCTTTGTAGATCGCGAGCGGAAGCGTTCAAAAGAACGGGGATGAGGTAGTCGTACACGACGTGATCCAAATCACCGGAGATCCTAGCACCGAACGGACGGCACCTCCGCGTTCAACACACGTACGGTCAGCATAACGTCTCCTTCTTCTTGATCCAGCAAGGTAAAGGAGAGGTTGAGGAAGATGGCTCCAGCAGCAGTACTCCGGCAGGGCTTCGCCGAGCTCTACGGAGGAGGAGGAGGTGTTGGAGAGGGAGAGGGAGGCGCCAAGGCAAAGGGTCCGGCTGCCCCCCTCCCCTCCCCCCTTTATATAGGCCTCTTGGGGGGGGGGCGCCGGCCCTGGGAGATCTGATCTCCCATGGGGGGCGGCGGCCAGGGAGGATTTCCTCCCCCCCAAGGCACCTAGGAGGTGCCTTCCACTTGTGGGACTCTTCCCCTTTGGAACCCTAGGCGCATGGGCCTCTTGGGGCTGGTTCCCCTTGGCCCATGTAGGCCAAGGCGCACCCCCTACAGCCCATGTGGCCCCCCGAGGCAGGTGGCCCCACCCGGTGGACCCCCGGGACCCTTCTGGTGGTCCCGGTACAATACCGGTGACCCCGAAACTTGTCCCGATGGCCAAAACAGCACTTCCCATATATAATTCTTTACCTCCGGACCATTCCGAAACTCCTCGTGACGTCCGGGATCTCATCCGGGACTCCGAACAACATTCGGGTTACTGCATATACATATCCCTACAACCCTAGCATCACCGAACCTTAAGTGTGTAGACCCTACGGGTTCGGGAGACATGCAGACATGACCGAGACGGCTCTCGGGCAATAACCAACAGCGGGATCTGGATACCCATGTTGGCTCCCACATGCTCCACGATGATCTCATCGGATGAACCACGATGTCGAGGATTCAATTAATCCCGTATACGATTCCCTTTGTCAATCGGTATTTTACTTGCCCGAGGTTTGATCGTCGGTATCCCAATACCTCGTTCAATCTCGTTACCGGCAAGTCACTTTACTCGTACCGTAATGCATGATCCCGTGATCAAACACTTTGATCACATTGAGCTCATTATGATGATGCATTATCGAGTGGGCCCGGTGATACCTCTCCATCAAGCGGAGTGACAAATCCCAGTCTCGATCCGTGTCAACCCAACAGACACTTTCAGAGATACCGTAGTACACCTTTATAGTCACCCAGTTACGTTGTGACGTTTGGCACACCCAAAGCACTCCTACGGTATCCGGGAGTTACACGATCTCATGGTCTAAGGAAAGGATACTTGATATTGGAAAACTCTAGCAAACGAACTATACGATCTTGTGCTATGTTTAGGATTGGGTCTTGTCCATCACATCATTCTCCTAATGATGCGATCTCGTTATCAATGACATCCAATGTCCATAGTCAGGAAACCATGACTATCTGTTGATCAACGAGCTAGTCAACTAGAGGCTTACTAGGGACATGTTGGTGTCTATTATTCACACATGTATTACGATTTCCGGATAACACAATTATAGCATGAATAAAGACAATTATCATGAACAAAGAAATATAATAATAATGCTTTTATTATTGCCTCTAGGGCATATTTCCAACACCTAGCCACTTGTCGGGTCTGGGGCACACACTGGTCCGACGTGCTCTCAGAGGCCGCCGCCGCCAACTGCCACCGCTCCATCTTCAGAATCGTACTGATGCATCAAACTTGCTCGGTCTAGCTATCGTCGACGCCACCACGGCGCCCAACGACACCTCCTCCCTGCGCGCAAACAACTGAGCACGTCGCGGTCGCCACTGATACACCTCAGCGCCATGCTGCCAAGTACCACCAGCCGACACAGCTTGAAGTCCTTGGAAGATCTGTCGTGCGTAGCACCTACCGACTAGGCATGAGAAAGCATAGCACCTGTCTGTCAGGCATGACTTGACATCTCCACCGAAGCTCCGTGCAAGACGAAGCCGCTCCACCTCCTGCCTCTGACTTCCAGCGCTGCTCCACAAACGATGCTCCCAAGAGAGAAACGAAACCGCAGTGCCGCCATCGCCTGACCTGGAAAACCAGATCATAGGGTTTCCCCCGGAGCAACACAAGTGGGTCGACAGTAGTTACAGAACGATGCCTTCATCAAGGTAACGGCGCAGAACGCCGCCATCGTCCACCATCGGCTCGGTTTTCACCGGCAACTATGTCTCCCCGACTCGCAGCCGGGACTAGATTATAGATCTCGAGATCCGATCATCCAGTCTCAGGTTGACCACCTCCGACGTAGGAGAAGACGACCACCGCCATAATCCTCGTGATGCGATGCAGACCCGGAGTGCCTCGGCGAGCCGTCGCCGAATCCGATGAGATGCAGCAGTTTGAGGACGTAACGGCAGCCCGGGACGCGCCCCGGCCGCCGCCGCTGCCATCTCGTACTACTCCTGCCGGCTGCAGCCAAACCCCCCGTCGCACCCCGGCCGCCGCTGCCCGCCATCCTCGTCGGGAGGGAGATCCAAATCAGGCCGCCGCCGCCTCAGATCTCAGGACGCAAGAGGAGGTCCGACGCCGCCGCGCCACGGGGCCTTCGCCCAGCAACGTTGCCGGCGGCAGCAGAGGGAAGGGGGTGCACGGGGAGTCAAGGGGAGATCGGGATGTGGCCGCCCGGTGCGGCCCGGCGGCGGCCGCACGGGGTCGGGAGGAGGAGTCAGGGTCGGCCGCACGGTGGTGTTTATATTGATTGGGGAGAGACCCATTTCTTATAGGTTACAACCGAAGAGATATTACAGGAGGTTTTCCAGGAGGGATAAGAGAGAATAACAAGAAAAGGATCCTACTCCTATAACAACCACCTTGGCGCACATGGCAGCCTAGGCGTGACAGAATTACATGTTTAACAATGTCATCATCCACCAGCAGCCCCTCCTCCACCTTCGGTAAGTTCCTTGTCTCTTTATCTTTTCCCTGCACATTAGAAACTAGGCTTGAATTTATTCTGATTTTTCCATTAAAAACATCAATTTGTCATGGACGTCTGCTAGTGCACCGGTCGTTGACGAGCCACGAACAATGGGGTGTAAGAATTAGAATCGCCACGGTTGTAATCCCCGATGGACAAATACCCAATCTTCTTTCTCTCACTTGGAAAGCAGTAGTTGAATGCCTGATAGTTAACGAGTTGTGCCTCTTGTGAGAAGAAGAAGACAGCTGATAATTAAACACTATAGATAGGACTCCCAAGGCCATAGCAACACTTGGTACAGCAATAGCAAACAGGGGCAAAATCCACCGTTACTAGTAGTTTAAAATCAAGAATAAGAAGCTTGGAGAAGGTTGGCCACAAGAACTAGGTTGTCTAGATTTCCTGAAGACCAATCTTCACAAGACCATCAGGAAGGAGTTGAAAGAGAGAAGAGGAGTGTAACTAGAGAGGGGGAGAAAAGTTATCTTTTCCATAAGGAAAAGCAATGCCAACTTGGGCAGAATTGCTATGCTATTGGTTAAATAAAAACTGCCCTAAATGACTTGACACTATGAGTACACACAAGGTACAAGATTTAGGTCAACCAACCTAGCAACTAAGCATCAAGGAGTTTGGATTTTTGCTCCCAGATCTTGCATACAAGTGATATGCGATCCTTCATCAAGAATTAGGGCACTTCACTAATAGAAAACAGAGCTTTATTACCGCTTCGTAAGGGCCTTTAGTGCCGGTTCTGCAACCGACACTAAAGGGTGGAGACTAAAGCCCCCCTCCCCCTTTAGTACCGGTTCAGCACGAACCGCCACTAAAGGCCCACCACGTGGCGTGAGCTCGCGCCGTGGTATGGGTACCTTTAGTACCGGTTGGTGACACCAACCAGTACTAAAGGTTTTTTTTTAATTTTGAAAAAAAAATGATTTTTTTTCAATTTTCAATTTTCTAAATTATTTGATGATTTAGTCTCTAATCACCCCTCTTAACTGCTCAAGTGTGGATCACTCATTCCAAATCATCTAACTTCCCAGTCGGTTACCCATTCTCTCCCTACCCCAGCCTGAGCACGCTTAACTTCAGAGTTCTATTCCCCCTACTTTCCAAGTCTCCACTTGTTGTTTTCATGACAATAGTAAGTTGTCAATCCTATTAACCCTCAGGAGTTTAGCTTGAACATTAAGTCACACGTTTCACCGTTTGAGTTTGAAACTATTATTCTAAAAAACAATATTATTTAGTAACACTAATATTTCTTGAATAAGTAGTTTGACCATAGTTTGACTAGATTTGACCAAAATTCAAAAAACTGAAATAATTATTTAATAACACTAATATTCTTGAATAATTATTTAGTAACACTAATATTTCTTGAATAAGTAGTTTGACCACAGTTTGAAAAAAAAATTTAAAAAAGTGAAATTTGAGCATATTTTTTTCCTTTTAGAATTTGAGGATTGTAAAATTTTGCAAAAAGGCCTACGGCAGTCAAAATCGGATGCGGATTTTCGTGCTGAATATTTTGATATATTATACATTTTTTGACATCGTATGCAAAAGATATAGTCGTTTTACTTTTTCATCACACTTTTTTTGCAAAACATGTCCAAATTTAATTTTTTAAATTTTCCTAACTTGTAGATAGTAACATAACTACATCTTGAAGGATTTTAATTTTTGAAGTTTTTATCATTTTCTTTTGTTTTTTTTTCAAAACTGAAATGGCGACACACGGGGGGGGGGGGGGGGGGGGTAGAGTTTGAAAATTGACCTATAATCCCGGTTTGTGTCCCCAACCGGGACTATAGGTCAGACCCCTTTAGTCCCGGTTCGTGGCACAAACCAGGACTAAAGGGGCTCGTGGGGCCCCGGCCTGACGCCAGCCTGCCACCGCCCCTTTAGTACCGGTTCGTGGCACGAACCGATACTAAAGGTTCAACACGAACCGGCACTAATGCATAGCCGTTTGAACCGAGACTAATGGTACCATTAGTACCGGGCCAAAATCGAACCGGGATTAATGTGTCTCACATAAGGTCCTTTTTCTACTAGTGCTTGGTAGTAATCTATTCTTATCTGACGATTAAATGCCTCGGGAAAAATTGTCCATCCTTAGCTAGGCATAGATACAAGAATATGATTTGTTCTTATTGGTCGTTAGAGAGAGAGAGAGAGAGAGACGACCTAATGAGAGGATATTATAAGTTCTTGCCAAAATAGTCGAGATGAAAGAGAAGAGAAAGAAGGAAAGCAAAGGATGGGGCTGAACGCTTTTACAAAACTTTTCTAGTGTATGTATATAGTGGAGGATGAGAGGCAAAGGGGGCCATTGCCCCCCTCCCCCTATAATCTAGGGAAACCCTTAAGTGTATCCTTAATTATTGGATTGAATATCCAAGGTTTCTCAGAGTTCATGTATAGCTTGTATTCTTCACCCCTTCAACTCTGATTAGCCCCCTCAATAATCTCCATCAAGCTCCGCCACTGTATGTATAGTGTAGACTAAAGTAGTGCTACAGTCATGCTTTTCATATTTCGTTCGGTGGGGTTATTCTCTTGTTTCCTTAGTCTTTTGGAGTTTTGCATAGAGGCTAGCTTGAAGTTGTGCCAAAGGTGCTTGTTACTTGTGCAAATTTATGGTGTCACGGATATACCTTTCGGTCTTCTGTCGGTGTATCGTTCTTGCCATGGAAAAGACTCCGACCTAGTTGTGACGTGGCCATCGTACATGAAGAACTATGATGGTGTCGTCCAACTAACATTTCTTTATGTTATTTTTTCTAAGATAGCGTGCGCTGCTGGTGAAGATTATACAGGTGTTTGCTATGAGGGTGATATCAATAGAACGCTTTATTAATCACAATACCAATATATAAAGTATTACAAAGATAGACAAATGATCTTGCTGAACAGTACATGGTCAATACCAAGAGAAAAATAAAATCCTAAGCTAAACTAAGCTTGATCTTCTTCTAGCTTCTCCTTATTTTAAACTTTCCCTTTTGTATTAAAACCTACAAAACATACTCAAAGATAAAATAAATGGGGTTAAGGTTAAGAATGTTTGCACTTCTATTCAGCGCCGCAATATTAATTAAGGAGCCTAGCTTTAGAAAACCAGGAACTAGTCTGGTTCCTAATCTTATTAGGAGTGCTAACTACAACATAGTAAGCCACCGTTCATGTTCAAGGTAATAACACACAACATCTGATAATTAAAGGTAGAAGTAACCCAAAGAGAAGGGTTGTTTGCGCATCCCCATCTAGCTAACTCATGAGCTACATAATTTGTCTCTCTACTACAATGTTCAATGTTAACCCTCCCGAAATCTAGTAAAAATGTAAAATACTACGACAATCATCAAGAATCGACGCTGCCACCATAGAACACCCTTCGTTGCAGTTTATGTATCCACCATTGTGATGTTGTCCGATCTCACCACCAGATTAGAGCATCATGTATTTCTTGCTAGCTTCAGCCCCTCAAGCAAGGCAACTTCTTCTGCTATGAACACATCAGCTACATGTTCCAGTCGTCCGTAGATGCCGTTATAAAACTTCCCCGGTGATCACGGATCACAGCTCCACATGAGCCTGCATCGTCACCCTCGGTAAAATTTGTTGTCTAGAAAGAAACACCGGCCACTTGTTGATTTTAGGCTTGTTTTTTATCTCCACTGCACGAGCAAAATTCATAGCTAAAGCAAGGGCCACCGACGCAGTTCTTTCTGGAGACAAAATGTCTACTACCCGAAGGAATTGCCGTCGTTGCCACCAATGGTACCAACACACCATAGATATGAGCTCCGGTAACTTCAACGGTCCAGAATACAATCTCCGATAGGATACGTAGATAGGATAAACTCCATGAGGGATGCTCTCGACTGATCGGTCATACAAGCGAAATTGATATCTGGTGTGATCCTGAGAGCATCCCAAACTGCCTGTGATCTAGTACAATTAAACAACATATGAAAAATGTCTTCCGCCCCGGCTGGACACAAAGGTTATTGAGAAACCCGTCTGATGTGGCATTCATAAGAGCACTATAGCACGGGATGGCGTTGTGCAGACACCTCCATATGAAGATTTTCACTTTGGCTAGTACTTTCATATTCCATAAATTCTTGTGGATGGCGGCCTGCCCGTCCGGTGGCGACATGGTCAGCGGCGTTGTGGGTTGGGGCGTCCGAATGGGCGCTGTGGGTTGGGAACGACGACGGATCAACGATGGCGGCGGAGCTACTGTGGCGCCTGTATGGACGAGGCAAATAAGAGGAGAGGAAGATGGCAGGTCGAGCAATCTCAATGGTCTTCAAGAGATTTGGCTTGGGTACCTGCCAACAGGCGGACGTGGCAGATGCATCCGGTAACCCCCGTATCCGCTCTAGATATGAGCTTGGAATGAGGGGTGCCCGTCAGTCAGGACGTATGGGCCGAGTTTGTCAGGTCCGGTTGGGTGGCAGTTTTCTTTCCGAGCAGGCCGCCCGAACATTGAGGCGGATATGAGGGTTC
The DNA here is from genome assembly GCA_032464435.1 of Aegilops umbellulata. Taxonomy (NCBI): domain Eukaryota; kingdom Viridiplantae; phylum Streptophyta; class Magnoliopsida; order Poales; family Poaceae; genus Aegilops; species Aegilops umbellulata. The sequence continues at coordinate 595,373,950 of CP136058.1, read as the reverse complement.
CGGCTATGGATACTCTGGCGTAGAACAAAATACTATGAGACTAAAGGAATGCAACACCGAAAGGGTTTATGATCTTTCTATTCTTTAATAGCCAAGTAGTGCACAAACTGGACATGCATTGTTACAATTATTGGGAATCTAGTACTGAAACAAGAACACACGAAGCTCCTGAACGAGTGAGCAGAACTGAAGAAGCAGCTGCAAACTCTTCATGCCCGGCGCCAATCATTGGTGTCCTAGAGGACATGTCCTGCGCCGTCGAGGATGTGGCTGCAAACAAGGGATAAAGCATGCATCTTATTAGTGCCAATCCTTTCCCTGCCAATACACAATATTAACATTTTAATTGAGCATTCAATAAGAACAACTGACCGGTCACACTCGCATTACACTGACTGATCAGCAGTCTCCATCCCGAAAAGCAAATCGGCCCCCTTGAAAATCAAAGGTGACGCCGATCGACCGTGTGACCGAGTTCCCCATCAGCTGCAAACCTGCTTTCCCCATGCCAGCATCTCTCATGAAATAGGTGCATAGTCCATTACTGCTTGTAAAATGAAATGAGCCCTCGGGTGCCAATGTAAGTGTAGCACCCATGTCGAACGAAAGCTGTACCACAGGCAAAGCGGACCAATTGCGGAACACTGTGAATAAGTCATCCTCATAGCACATATGATTTGGTCCCAGAACAAGGGTGCGCTTATATCCCAAAGTTCGCAAAGCCTTGGAGATTACCGTCTCAAGTTGGCTGAAGGTATCAGACCGCAGCACCGTCCATTTTGCCCCGGTGTCAACCATCATTTCTGAGGGGTCTGTGATGAGCGTGATCCCATTGACCACCACCTTATCCAGCGTCAGTGCAAACACCGGCCGTTGATGAGCCACGAACAAGGGGGTGTAAGAAGTAGAATTGTCACGGTTGTAATCCCCGATGGACAAATATCCAGTCTTCTTTCTGTCACTCGGAAAACAATAGCTGAGTGCCCGGTAGTTAACCACCCGTACTACCTGTGAGAAGAAAGAAGACGGCGCGGCACCGAACCCGAATATGCCGGCCTCGCCCTGATCATACTCGATGTCCAAGCTGCAGCCGAAGATGAAGCTGGGAATACTGTATCCCTTGCCATCACGCCCAATGGAGATTGTGTCTGCCACCAGCTTGCCGACTGAATAATAGGATCCTTTCCCGTATGACGCAGTGTAAAGGCAGCTATCCTCTTTCTCCATGCATGCTTTGAACGGCAGACGCAGCCGCGACTGAAGTGCCCGGCAGGCTTTCGCCGAGCACCCAATACGCCTGAAACTCTTGGACTTCTTGGGATCGAATATCTGGCCAGCACCCTCTTGATTGTTGCACCAGAGGGTGCAAGGTCTACACTGAACAAAGCAGAATGGAGATCCAGTGTCAACTGCCACGAGGTTCCAGACCGGTGGCGTGCCCAGCTGGATGGGCATCAGAAAGGCAAAGTTGTTGATGCTGTCATTCCGTATCAAGTCAATGGGCAGGTCCGTATCATCAGTTTCAGTGATGCCTTCAGTTGACATCGGACGACCACGATGTTGTTGGACGCATGGGTGGTCGGTGTGAAACAAGGGGAACTCAAGTGCACCTTCTGAGTTGACAACATGCTCTGCAGTCATTGTAAGAACAATGTTAGTGTCTGTTTGCTAATTTCAGTTTTGCAAAACAGAAAAGTAGTAGTTTTGAGAAAAGCAAGTAACTTGTACTCTGCAGACATTAGAAAAATCTAATCCTAACAATGGGAGATACCATAGTGGCTAGCGCCTAGCGAGGTTGAAGATGAGCGACATTGATTGAGCTATATATGGTGAGCTACCAAGAAAAGTGATGATATATAGCATCGATCTGTACACAATTAATAGTCCATCCCAAATTAAGTCAGACGGCTCCATTAGTTGCACTTGCAGACGTCTATGGGAAATTGATGTTTTTTTATGGAAAAACAGAATAGATTCAAGCCTAGCTTAATAATGTGCACGAAAAAGATAAAGAGGCAGCCGCAAAGAAAGAAGAAGATAAAGAGGCAAATCACTTAGGCTGGTCACAATGGGCAAGAACATAAGCTAGGAACTTCACGTTTTCCTAGACTATGTTACTACCTCCCCAGTGGATACAAGCATCTATGTAGTGTCATGCAACCATGTATTTATTAGATTATAGACTCATTGCTTCTTGAAGTGTGTGAAGTGCCACATAAGCAAAGTTGCATTGAAGTGTGTGATGTTACTCCTAAGTTCCTTCCCATTGTGACCAGCCTTACCAAGGTGGATGAGGGGCAGCTGGTAAATGATGGCATCCCTGCTGGTGCAAAGATCAAGAGAAGCAACAGTATGGCAAAATCCATTGGCACCTGTAATGGGATTGTGATTTCTGACTGAGGATTAAGAACTGGACCGCACTACCGCAGCCGGCCGGCCGGTGTTCAAACAGTCGTAGAATCCAGTGGCCGGCCTTGTTCCGTGATTCAGCTGGACATGAGTAGGTGGAAATGAAGTTAGTGACCGATCGATCCTGGCAGGTGAAGCATGCATGTCTCAACCGTTTTTTTTCTTTTTGAAACAAGCTGCATGCATGTGTCAACCGTGATTTTGAAGTTTGAGCATGAATTCAACATAACTTTATCGGCTCCTGCAAAAGAAAAAAAAAAAGAGAAACGTTTCCCTCCGGACGACCGGCCGAGCGCTCGGCCGGTCGCCCCTGGCTCGCTCGCTCTATCACGCGGGGAACAGGCTGGCACATGCGTCTGTGGGCCTGCAGCTTATCTGTTTCGCGCTGCACTTTTTTTCTTTTTTTTCTGCACTTATTATTCATCTCCTCTTGTCACTTTTTCCTCTCGCTTTACCTCCTCATACATCTCAAACAGCTCTCCCACAGACGCTACAAGCGAACAGACATTTTGCTGGAACCAGTGGTAAATTTTTTGTTGGAAACAGTGTTGACTTTTTGCTGCATGGGCGATACAACCAGTTATGTGTAACCCGCAAAGCTGCAAACGACACCTGAGAAAGCTACAACCAACCATGAAAAAGTTTCAAGCGAAGAAGGCAGAAACTGCCAGCCAGTGCTGCAACCGTTGACAAAAAAAGCTTCAACCATAGATGAAAAAAGCATCGACCAGGCATCGTGAAAAGGAAAAAGCTACAACCGTTGACTAAAAATGGTTCTACCGTAGATGCAAAAGTTTCAACCAGGACATTGTGCAACAAAAAAGTTGCAACCACTGACAAAAAAAGCTTCGATTGTATATGCAAAAAGCTTCAACCGACGATGTAAAAAAGCTTCCTGGAAGCTCGCGTTTTCACGAAAGCCGCCCAATGAACCGCTACATGAACGCTTTTTTTGTTGTAAATATATACTAAAAAATATGCCGGGAACATATAACGATTTTGCTTCCATAGTTTTTCCCTTTTTGTTGTGAGATTTTTTGCACAATGCAACATATGTTTTTTTTATTGTAAAGGTACTGAAATTTATGCTACAAACATTCAACTATTTTTTGCTTTGCTTTGATTTTTGGTTTTTGTTGTGAAGTTTTCGGCAATACTACATACCCAATACAATTTAACAACAAGTATAGATTTTCTGTGTACATTTCGATTAAAACTATTAAGTAGAGACGGTAAAGAGAAGTCAAATCATTATTTGGATGGGCTCCATCCATGTGACAGCATGCAACTTTTGGGTAGTTCAAATGGACCAGCATAGGTACGCAACAATAAAAGGAAGTAACAACCTGCGTAGCTTTTATTAATCAGACGGATTAAAATAACCAGATCAGCGGCTGGGGCGTGACCAGCGGAACTGTTCCGCCGGCGCACCGACGCCTAGTACAAAACATGACTTCTTGGACGAGACGTATACAGATTGGTCAATATTACTCGGATAATATGTTGGAGTCGGGCGCGGCCTGATCGATGGCGATGACATCCCATATAGTACTGATGTACAACCGTCGGCTAGCACTCGGATAACTCGGATCGCCAGAACACGCCGAGAAACAGAAACTCCAATGGCGGCGGCTCGTCCGGTCCTCTACTACCTTGGTGTTGTGCTGTTCCTGGCCATGGGTCTGCTTTCTTCTCCCGGCCCCTCTCCGATATAGATCGATCTCCTGTTGCCTAATTCTGGATAATTTGATTGATTTTCTTGGCATGACATGCATGCAGCGGCATCGGGAGCGGCGGCGTTCGGCCTCCCGCGAGGCGTGTCGCCTGCCTACTGCGCCAACGAGTTCCTGCAGTACCACGGGATCTCGCAGAACGAAAAGGCGGCCATCCACCTCGGCAACACCAAGTCCTGCATCGCCGGCTACGGAGGCCGACTGGATCCCTACACCGCGTACCAGCTCTGCATCCCCTCCTGGGTTGCCTTCACACACAACGGCACCCTCGTCGGAGAGGCCGCCATGAACCACGCCGCCGTCAGCCCCGGGACGGCCGTCTCCGGCTTCAAGCGACTCCTCGGCATGAGGCAACTAACTTGCTTACTACTAACTCTGTTGTAAGTTTGCACAACTGATCGTACGTAGGATGGATTATTTGATTCGGCAAATTCAATTGTTCACATAGGATTTACAACGAGATGGTGAAGAGAGAGGCAGAGCTAGTGCCGTACCAGTTCACCGAACAGCTGGGAAGATGCGGCATCCAGATGGAGACCGAGGAAGGCCACGTGATGAATTTCCTTCCCGAGCGTGTGGCCGGCATCCTCATTGCGGAGCTTAAGAAGATGGCGGAGGCGCGCCTGGGCTGTGAGATCGAGAGCGCCCTTGTCACCGTCCCCGGGCACCTCAATGGTGCCCAACGGAGTTCGTTCAGGAGAGAAGCTGCGCGGTTGCACGGTGGCTTCGGTGCCGCCAAGGTCGTCGACGAGCAGGTCGCGGCGGCCGCGGCATATCGCCTTCACGAGAAGAGGGGCGACGGCAAGGTCGTCCTCGTCTTCCATCTCGGTGGCCGCACAAGCCACGCTACAAAGTTCAGATTCAAGGATGGCACGGGTCATCTCCTCGACGAACGCCATGATGCCTACCTCGGCGGTACGTACGTGAGCTGAGCATACACAGCTCCAGATTTTGCTCAGGGGGGAGGCTAAACTCTGGTTCACTTCTTCCATGCAGGTGACGACTTCACTGGCAGGGTTGTGGATTACTTCGTGGAGCTGATCAAGGAGAAGCATCACCGGGACATCCGTGGGGACGAGGGCGCTCTCAAGAAGCTGAGGGCACACTGCGAGAGGACCAAGAAGCTACTGAGCGACCGAGAAGGCGTTCTTATGAACATCGGACCGGTTCTCGGCCAAGGCGCAGATATCTACGAGGAACTCACGCGGGCCAAGTTCGAGGAGCTGAACCGTGACCTGGTGGAGAGAGCACTGGAAATAGTGGACACGGTGGTGATGGGAGGTGCTCCCACTTCCCAGACGCAGAGCCGCAAGGACGCCATCGACGAGGTCATTCTCATCGGCGGCAGTGTGAGGATCCCCATGGTTGGGCAGCTCCTCGAGGATTACCTCAATGGTAGGGGGCTAATCAGGGATGAGGACGCGGTAATCCGGGGCGCTGCTCTTCTCTCACGCCCCGAGTCTGCTAGGTATGTGGACGACTACTAGCACTGAAGCGAGCCGAAGACGCGCCGCTGTCATCACCCCTCCCACGCCGGAGCCGGGCAAACCTTGTTGTAGTAGACAGTCGGGAAGTCGTCGTGCTAAGGCCCCATAGAACCAACGCACCAGAACAGCAACCGCCGCGGATGAAGAGTGTAGATCAGAAGGAACCAACTTGAAGACACATGAACGAAAACAAACGACGAACACATCCGAGCAAATCCATCAAAGACAGATCCACCGGAGACACACCTCCACACGTCCACCGATGATGCTTGACGCATCACCGGAACGGGGGCTAGGAGGGGAGACCTTTATTCCATCTTCAGGGAGCCGCCGCCCTCTTGTCTTCCTGAGCAGGACACAAACCCTAACAAAGCTCGAAAAAAGATCTAAAAACGGAGCCCTCCCACCGGCAAGGGCCGAGATCCACTCCGCCTCCATGGCCCTAAGGCCACCGGAGACGCGACGGACCGGCGCCGGCGCCGGCGGGAGGCGGAGAACCCTGGCTTTTTGGGCGGTGGCGGCCGGCTAGGTCGGGTACGACCTGAATTTCGTCCAACAGTTCAATTAACCGAGCTGTGGCGTTAAGAGTCTTAGACGATTTAAACACCTTTATGACATGCAGGACCCACCTGTCAGGGCTGACGTGCGGCAAAGTCAACTCCGTTTCTTTTGACCGTTAAGCTGACCGTTATGACAAGTGGGGCCCACACGTCATTCTTCTTCTTCCTCTCTCTATCTTTCTTTGGCATTTTACCAAACACCTCATGTGTGCTTCCCACTTACTCGGGTGTGTGCTACCACTCACGCCACCCACCATAAGCGAATTATGAACATACTGCAATACCCTACAGCGGGGATCCCTCGCACTTGCGCGACACGGAGAGCACAATAAGACAGCACCAACAATAAAACATACAACCCAAACCAATCTTGATCATCAATTAACCCATAGGACAAAACGGATCTACTCAAACATCATAGGATAGTCACACATCATTGGATAATAATATATAGCGTTGAGCACCATGTTTAAGTAGAGAATACAGCGGGAGAAGAGGTGTTACACCGCTGGATAGAGGGGAGAAAGTTGCTGTTGACGGTAGCGAGATTGTTGGTGTAGATCACCGTCATGATCCTTGCCCCGGCGGTACTCCGGCACCACCGGGGGAGAGAGGGAGAGAGCCCCCTCCTTCTTCTTCCTTGACCTCCCCCTCATGCATGGCGGCGGAGGGGCGGGAGCCCCTCTGAGATTGGATCTATCTCTCTGTTTCTCTTCGGTTTCGCGACCCCGATTCTGGTCTTTCACCGTTTCTTAAATATCCGGAGATCTGTAACTCCAATTAGACTAAAATTTTAACACGATTTTTATCTGGATATAAGCTTCCTTGCGGCCGAAGGACACCTCCAACCGACCTTCGGGATGGCCACAAGCTTGCTGGGCGTGCCTACCGCCTGGGGCGCCCTCTGAGCTTGTGGGCCCCTCGGGCATCGTCTCGTGTTGATTCCGCTTTCAAAAATCACATATATTCCAAAAAAATCTCCATAAATTTTTATCGCGTTCGGACTTCCTTTGATATAGATATTCTGCAAAAGAAAAGGAACTGGCACTAGGCACTGGATCAATATGGTAGTCCAAGAAAATCATATAAATTGTTGCCAAAAGTATATAAAAGTTCTAGAATATTGGCATGGAAAAATAAAAAATTATAGATACGACGGAGACGCATCAAAAGCAAACCCTTTTCTAGTGGCATTGCAGGGAAACCCTTCTTTCAGTTATAGGTCCTACACTCCAGTACTCCGCTTGCTTACTATTTATCTTGCTTAGTTGTTTTGTATTTGTTGTTAATTTGCTTTTCGGTTCTCCCAGGGCCGAATATAACACAAAAAAACATTTTTATTACAATAAGTAGTTACTTTTGTTTTAGGCTTGAAATCATGTATATTTCTGCCCAAAATACCAAGTTTGGTGATTTTTAAAGTACTAATAATGATGAATTTACTATAGACGTATTGCCCCACCAACTACTAAGGCTGAATCATATAAAATCAACCCTGGTTTATTGAATTTGGGATGAAACAACAATTCTCTGATTTCTATGATAATTACTACTCCCTCTATTTCATTTTTACCATGCATATTAGGTTTGTCGTAAATCAAACTTTATGAAGTTAGACCAAATTTATAGAAAACAAACATTCGCAATACCAAATCAATATAGATCCATCATGGGACGTATTTTCATATTATAATTATTTAGTATTGTAAACATTAATATTTTTTAATGTAAATCTGGTCAAAGTTTGTAAAGCTTCATTCATACTTAATTGCACGTAGTACCAGTTTCTTCCCAGTAGATTAATCGATCAACAATTCTTTTTTTCCTCTCTGTGTGGGGCTAATTATCCACCTCCACGTGCTAATACCTAAATACCCTTTAAAAATTAAGATTCATAGTATACTTTAAGGGTGAGGTGGGTAGACTTTAATATTTTTCTTTTCTTAAAAGGGGACCAATTCCTTAAATAGATTTTTTAGTTTGATTTAAAAAACCTCGTGTTTAATCATTAGATAGTTATTGCATTCTTGTCTACAAAATATTCTTAAGTGTTGGTAGAGTTTTTTTATCTGGATGAGAGGATCAGTGAAATTATGTGCTAAATCAAAAGTTTCTTCCATGTGCTTGCAAATAATTTAAGTTATGTTGTTTTACTCTTGCTCATTTCCATTTACCTTCCTTAAGGAAATGGATCTTCTCCTACCCGTGACACTGTATTTTGTGTCGGTGCCACTCTTGGCGATTTTGGTGATGGTGAAGCACACGTGTAGGTTTGAACTTACTAGTCTCGCCGTGATCTGTTACCAAGATTCTCTTCATTCTCTTACACCTTCGTGATGTGATACCCTCATGTATGCAGAAGGTTTGGCGCCAGGGTTTGAGTTAGATAAGGGTGCAAGTTGCTTTTGTGCAAATTTATGGTGGCATGGGATATTCCTTTTGATCTTCGATCGATACATCTATGTACCATTGTTGCCATGGCAAGGATTCTCACTTATTGTGACATGGCCACCTTATATGAAGAACTTCAATGAAGATTATACCACTATTTGCTATATGGGCAGTGTTGATATGCACACATGTCCCATGTACACATTGCTGCAAATATGGCAAAGTCAGAGGGGGGGGGGGGGGGGCTCCGCCCCCTACCTTGGTCCAATTTCCTGTATCTATAGTGTGGACTAGAAGCAGTTCTACTAGTTGTTAGCGTCAAAGAACAGTTGTAAGCCTGGCTGTCCTATCTTGCCAAGCTTCTGTGCAGTCTCCTACACCTTCCTACCCGACGCTCTGTTGTTTGCCGTCGATTTGGAGCCAAAGTTTGAGCTAGATAAGGGAGCTTGCTGCTTGTGCAAATTAATGCTAGAGAAGGATATTTCATTCGATCTCCCGTCAGTGTACCGTTCTTGCCATGGAAAAGAGTCTTATACAGTTGTGGCATGGCCAACATACATGAAAAATTGTGACGGTATGTCCAACTAACATTCTCCACAACTTTCCTTTTTATACAACGGTGCCACATTAGCTCCTATATAGTCAGCAAATGATTGATACAATACTAGGCAGGTGTTTGCAACGAGGGTGATGTCGATGTGCATTCACCTATCCCGCCTGCCCCCCCCCCCCCCCCCCCCACACACACACACAAGGGTGACGGTGTTTGCCACGAGGGTAGCATGCACTACTAGGAAAAACTCTAGCAGTAGGGCGGGTATTTTGCCTAAGGCGCTGCAGCTAACGTGTAGCAGTAGCGCATGTTGTCCCACGCTACTGCAATACATGGCTAGCAGTAGCACGCCTTAGTGAAGAGCGCTGCCGCTAATATCTGCGGCGCTTTTTAGCAGGAAGTGCTACTGGTAAGGCGGCGCTGCTCCTAAATTTGTTCCCCTCGCTACTGCAAGTTTTATTAGTTTTTTTTTGCATATTTGTTTCGTATTTGAGTAGGCTTTATACAATAATCTTTAGCATATCATACACATACAAATGTAATCATAGCATATACATACAACTAGTCTCATCAAATCATGTCATCATTATAATCATCATCCAACACAAAGTGGTCTCTCGTTATCATATCGAAAATAGCGATACAAGTATCGATTACTTGCAACTACATCGTCATCCATCTAAACAATGGCGAGAAGAGCTATCACTTTGAGTGAGAGCGGAACTATGCAGTACATGAGTTCGCATCCCTCTCTCGCATTAGCGTGAACCTAAACTAACTACTGCCTATCGCTCGAAAACCGGAAATCGGTACACCTGGGCCTGACAGTCCGGCCACTCGTCATATATATACTCTTGGCGTAGCACTTCTTCGCCATCGATGATCTATGCACCTGCATCGTCACGTGAGTCGATGATATGCAACATATATAGTTGAGCAACAGAAAGAGACAGACTTGGCAAAAATAGAAGCAACATATCATAAGCATAAATAACAAAGTTGATCGTACCCAAAATGCCCTAACTAGAGTGATCGTCGCTAGTCGAGGAGGACGGTTTAATTACATCACAAATAAAGTTTCGTCGTGCATAACTCAAAGTTTCGTCATACAGAAAGTATGGACTAAACGGACACATTGTCATATATCGACAATCACTCCAACATGTTGTGCCATCCATCCAAGTTAGGGAGATAGTCCCCGAGCCTAGTGAAAGGCTTCAGGTCAAGACGCTAAGAGGCTGCCCGTGTTCCGACGTCTTCCCGCGACATTTGTCCTTCTTCGTAGAACATCCCTGTTTTTTCGACGACCTCCTTCATGATGATTTGGGCAAGTTCGCGATGGATGTGATAGAACTCAGCTCGAAGTCGATGATCCTCGATATCTCCTATGTTCTTTGCCCATTGCAGAATATGGGCATCGCCGGATGTATGTGACGTGCGAAGGTTCTGGTGATCCCGCATGTACTCCAGCATGTGGTGTAGGACATAGAATCCCTCATTAATAGAATCACTCGGTTGCTGGATGCAGCAGAAGTCGGTCTTATGGCCGAAGGCGGGCCTGCTGTTCCTTCTCTTCTTGTCCTTGACCTCTCCGCCCCGTGCGTCGTAGTAAAACATAGCACTATTGAGAACATCCTTGATGTGGGTGTAATACTTTTTGTTAATGTTCTTCGACTAGTCCAAGTAAAGAGCGTGGGAGTATCGGGGTAGAGGATGATGAGGACGGCGCACCCGCCGCTACGCAAAATAAGTACACCACAAATTAATTAGCCTCCACCGTTCAAATGAATGATTGAAATCGAAGGAAGGATATCCGCGCGGATGACTTACAGGGGATGATAAGGCCCGAGAATCACCTCCTTGTCCTTATTGGCAAGCATGAAATAGACGATGTATTCCCTCACGTATTCACGGTGCTTTGCGCAGACTCCCAAGAAGCCCTCGTGTATGAAGTACGGGTCAGCGACACAGATATGAGGTATTTGCTCAACCCCGATGATGTAGTTCATGTGCAAGGCATAAAGGCGGACAAACATAAAATCCAGCTTCTTCACGTGAAACATGTCGAATATGTAATCGAATCGAAGGAATAACTTCTCCATGGGGAATGTGTCGACGTACGACAATTGCCGCGGAACGTTAATCACGTAGAGTGGGTATCCTAGATCTTTCGAGGCGATGAGGCCTTTCTCTATCCACAGTACATCGTCATGAAGTCTCCTTAGATCGCCGAATCTGGACCCTAGCGCTGCTGCAGGTAGGATTGGTTGACCGGGGATATGCCATTTATCCGCACCGGGGATATCTATACGGTCTTGAACCCGAGGCTGCTGAGGCGGCTGGATCATAGAATCAGCTTTTTTGCCTTTCCTTGATCTCTTCCTAGACTTCTTTACTACCGGAAGGTCGTCCATAATACGTTTAGCCTCCGCAGACGGCAATTCATGCACCGACTCATGACGCTCAAACCCTAAGTAGGCGCCAGTATAGACATACTGTTGAGTGTCATCGTCATCCTCATCCTCATCTATGGCAACGTCACCAGCGACTAATGGAGCCTTTTCCTCACCCCCTCCGCTATCACCCAGCACGACAGTCAATGCTAATTGGGTAGGTGAGTTGTTGATGTTCATACCTAACCGCGTGCTCATGGGTGTGCTCCCGACCGCCTCCAGACAAAGCACACTCTTTGGCCACGACAGGACCTACCCATTGCAACAATCACCAAGCCGCCGCGGGGTCTCGTCGTCATCCCCCACTAGTACCAGAGGAGGCAAATTCTCGTGGCCCGGTTTGACACTGGCCACGGAAACCTTGAAGACGTTCGGGGGGATCGGCCGGCTGTGGAACAATGGTTCCTTCGGCTTCATTATCGTCGCCTTCCCCACGTCCACCTTCTGGTCGCCGATGGTGTACAATATGGTGCACGGGGTTTCGTCGGCCTGCAAAGAAAAGTCTGCGACGTGAGACATCTGAAAGGCAACGACAACGGGATATTATACATTTATTGAAGGGTGTCGGTGTGACAGATACCATGAGGGCGTCGAGCTCAGCCAAAGATGAAGCACCACCGAGCACGTCCGGTGCCGGAGCCTGTGCCGGAGCAGGTGCGGGAGCAACGCTAGTCGAGCTGCTCCCTAAGAAGTCGGCAAGGGGAAAGTCCGCTGCATTTTTTCTGGATTTTGCCTGATCCAATTGAAAACGGCCGGAACCAAGGAAGTAGACATATCTACAACCACCTGTTTTGCGGCAGCTATCGCTGTTGCGATTGTCTGAGATGATTTCTTCTCAACCGCAATCTCAACCTTCTTGTCGATGTTTTCTTTAGTTAACCTCCCTCTTTCCTTTCTCTCCTCCGTGGTCTCACAGTAGTACTTCTTCCACGTGGCGCCGTCTCCGACACCGTGCACGCGTCCATACGACGGTCGAGTCTCCACCGGGAGTCAATTCAATATGATCAACGCCTCGTTGAATGGATTGTCCCAATTGGGCCTCGCCAACGCCTCAGACGGCGAGTCGCTTTCGGCCGCAATCATGTGCTGCTCTCTCTGCAAAAGGCACAAGGATCGTTTACAAATATGACTAATCTGTAGTCGAACTGATCAGAAACTAAAATTACAAGCAGTCTGATGAACTCCGTCGTGACCGCGTTCGTCTCGAAAATCTTCTTCACTGGGTTCCAACGGTGCCGGGCCCTGAGGACGTCACGCTCCTGCGGGACGGTGAACTCCGCCAAGGGGTCTAGCATGCCCAGACTCGCGTCTTCCGCGTCCTCCTTGGCCCATATGGACCTCTTCCCGCCGTAACCACGGCTTCCGAGGTGGTGGCACCCAATGTTCCTCTGTTGAAGCCCCTTCATGTACTTCGACTTTTTTTTGGCATCTTCGGCCTCGCAAGCCGCCTTGAATATTTCAAAGTGCTCTGCCATCATTGTCGGATTATCCTTTACAATCTCGGAGTAGGGTTCCTTTTTGTCGATCTTTGCTTTCACCCTTGTTTTCCAGGCGCCCAACGCGTCGCTAAACTTGGACATGGCGTGTTTGTTTGTCTTCTTCATTGTCGGGTCCTTATCTGGATCTTTATAATCCTTTTCATTCCGGCCCGGGAACAAGAATATCTAGTGCAGCTTCTTTAGGAGGGAGGGCCTCATATTATCTATCTTCTGTAGTTTCTCATCGTTGATGGTGGCGGTTGTCCGTATGATGCAACCTATTTGATTGCCGTAGCACACGCGCACTTCATCGGGCGTGGTTGGCTCAAAATTGCCGTCGTCCACCTCCATGACCACCAGTCTAGTAGTCCTGAGTTTGTTAGGAAGTCGTTGCCTCTTTGCTTTCGGTTCTACACCGGCTCTGCTCCCCGAGGCAGCGTCGGTCTCAGTGTCGGCCTGAGTCTCAGCGCCGGTCTTAGTCTCAGCGTCGGTCTCAGTCTCAGCACCGGTCTGTGTGTCGGTCTCAGTCCCCGATGCGACCGGTGGGCCCAGCAACAACATCGGTTGATCGTCGGCAAGACTCAAAAATTCGTCTGCCGCCAGGTAGACGTCGTCGCAATAACTAGAACCCTGTCCTTCATCATTGCTAGCCATGTTTCCTACGATTAAATCTAGTCAATTAATTCTAGACCTAATAAAATGAATAATGACATAAAAAAGGCCTATGTTTTGTAGGAACGTTGACTCCTTCCCGGTGTTGCAAATCGCGGGCACTCGATATGTCCTAGTTTCTAGCACAAGTCATGCCGAAATTCACGGAATATTTCGACATGACCTTTGCTAAAAAGTGGACAAATCGAGAACCTGAAATTTGCTGGAACTGAAATGATTAACATTCCGGTAAAACATAGGCCACTCAGCTTCATTCCCTGGAAACTACAAAAGGCCACTTGGGCACAATCGAACCACTTCAATGAAAAGATATAACATGACCACTTCAATGAAAAGATATAATCAACAATAAAAGTCTAGGAATAAAACTTGCCTAAATTCTTTTCCTAGAGAAATAGTGGTCAAAAATAAATTTTTCCTCTAATCTAGCGAACCTAGTTAACATAGCTTGTTAACCTAGCAAACCAAATTAACCTAGCTAGTTAGTTAACCTATTTTTTTAACCTAGTTTACCTAGATAATTAACCTAATTAAACTAGTTAACCTAGCTAGTTCTCTGTCAAAGCCCTAAATAATTTTTTTCTTAACCTAGATAATTAACCTAATTAAGCTAGTTAACCTAACTAGTTCTTTGTGAAAGCACTAACTACATTTTTGCACTGACCTAGACAATTAACCTAATTAAACTAGTTAACCTAGCTAGTTAGTATGTCCAATGTTTGTGCTATGCATCAGAGAGAGAGAGAGAGAGAGAGAGAGAGAGAGAGGGGTGCTTACAGACGATGGCTCTGGTGGTGGACAGGGAGGCAGTGGTGGCGAGGGAGGCAGGGCGTCTCCGGTGACGACGAGGGAGGCAATTGTGGCAAGGGAGGCAGGGGCATCGAGGGTGGATCCGGTGACGCCGAGGGCGGCTCCGGTGGCGTTGATGAGGCCGCGCGGATCCGGTGGCGTTGGGGAAGGCTCCGGTGGCATTGGGGGCAGCTCTGGTGGCGTCGACGGTGCACGGCTCTGGTGGCTCCGGGGGCGTCGACGTCGGCAGGAGACGGCGGTGAAGTGGAGTGACGGCGAATTGGGGACACGGTGGCAAAGTGGGGGCGAGGGATTTGGGGGTGAAGTGGTGGCCGGGTGGAGGGAAAACCGCTGGTTAAGTGAAACATAGCGGTAACGCGTTAATCGAGACGCGCTATAGCAAAGTTAGCTATAGCGCATTTCACAAAACGCGCTACTGCTAAGTCTGTCTCTTTTTTTCCCTTTCCCATTTATTTTTCTTACATTTTTTTTCCTCTCTCCTTTTTCTATTTCTTTCTTTTTCATTTACTTTTCTATTTGTTGTTCCATTTATTTTCATTTCGTTAGCAGTAGCACCTTTCTACGTAAACGCGCTGTTACAATAGACATAGTGGTAGCGCGGTTTAAACAAGAACCCTACTACTATGTGTAGCTTATCGCCTTAGTCATGAGAATTTTAGTTGTAGCGCGTTTATAGTTAGGCGCGCTACTGCTACGTTTGTATCTGTAGCGCTCTTATCCTGCACGCGCTACTGCTATTTAGCACTAGCGCCCTTTTTTAACAAGCGCTACTGATAAAGTTCTGTGTATAAGGTTTTCCCTAGTAGTGATGAGTTATTGTGGTTGACATCACCATTGAGGTGAGTATGTTGGGAGGCGAAACTATAAGCCCCTATCTTTCTATGTGTCCGGTTGAAACTCTTTGCTGATGTGTATGAGGTGAGTGTTAGCAATCATAGAAGACTATATGATGGTTGAGTATGTGTACTTGCCAAAAAGGCTCCGATACGTGACCCTTCCTCAAAAGATGATGAATTGTAGTTGCAAAGTTGACTGAGAATATAGTTTGTTGGTTTCCAATAGAGTTTATGCTTTATACTTCGATGTTGTGATGAATTGTTACTCATTCATAAGAAGTCTATGATAAAAGTTATGTGATAAAGTTTTATGTTAAAGTTGTTGCTGTTATAATATCCATGATGCTTCTATGTCCGTATTTTGTTTTTATCGACACCTCTCTCTCTATATAAGCATGTGGACATGTTTTTCGATTTCGGTATTTCGCTTGAGGACATGCGAGGTCTAAGGTTGGGGGAGTTGATACATCCATTTCGCATTATGTTTTCCTATTGTTATTTATATTCTTTTTATGCATAATAATGCTTTTTGGAGTAATTCTAATGCCTTTTCTCTCATAATATGCAAGGTTCACACAAAGAGAAAGAATACTGGGAGCTGGAATTCTGAACCTAAAAAAGCTACGTCAGGCTACCTATTCTGCACAACTCCAAATGAGCTGAAACTTTACGGAGATTTTTTATGGAATATATAATAAATAATGGAGCAAATAAGTACCAGAGGGGCCCACCAGGTTGGCACAACCCACCTGGGCGCGCCAGGGAGCCCAGACGTGCCCTGGTGGGTTTATGCCCTCCACGGCCCACCTTCGTTGCCCCTCTTCTAATATATAAGTCATTCTGACCTAGAAAAATAAATAAGAAGAGGACTTCCGGGACGAAGCACCCCCGTCTCGAGGCGGAACTTGGGCAGGAGCACGTTTGCCCTCTGGCGGAGCGATTCCGCCAGGGGAACTTCCCTCCCGAACGGGGAAATCATCGTCATCATCATCACCAACAACTCTCCCATCTTGGGGAGGGCAATCTCCATCACCATATGTTGGGAAATGTTGCATGGAAAACAAAAAAAATTCTACGCACATGCAATGATCTATCCATGGAGATGCATAGCAACGAGGGCGAGAGTGTGTCTATATACCCTCGTAGACCATAAGCGGAAGCATTAAACAACGCGGTTGAGTAGTCGAACTTCTTCGCGCTTCAACCGATCAAGTATCAAACGCACGGCACCTCCGTGTTTTGAACACGTTCAGCTCGGTGACGTCCCTCGCTTTCTTGATCCAGCAAGATGTCGAGGTAGTAGATGGGTTCCATCAACACGGCGGCATGGTGACGGTGATGGTGAAGTGATCCTCGCAGGGCTTCGCCTAAGCACTACGAAAATATGACCGGAGGTGTAAACGGTGGAGGGAGGCGCCGCACATGGCTAGGCAATTGTCGGGTGTGTGCTAGGGGCGTGATACGTCTCCAACGTATCTATATTTTTGATTGCTCCATGCTATATTATCTACTGTTTTGGACTATATTGGTAGGGCGCCACCCTGCCTCGTGGGCCCCACGGTGCTCCACCGACGTACTCCTTCCTCCTATATATATACCTACGTACCCCCAAACGATCAGAGACGGAGCCAAAAACCTAATTCCACCGCCGCAACTTTCTGTATCCACGAGATCTCATCTTGGGGCCTGTTCCGGAGCTCCGTCGGAGAGGGCCGTCATCACGGAGGGCTTGTACATCATCCTAGCCCCTCCGATGAAGTGTGAGTAGTTCACCTCAGACCTTCGGGTCCATAGTTATTAGCTAGTTGGCTTCTTCTCTCTTTTTTGTTCTCAATACAATGTTCTCCCCCTCTCTCGTGGAGATCTATTCGATGTAATCTTCTTTTTGCGGTGTGTTTGTTGAGACCGATGAATTGTGGGTTTATGATCAAGTCTATCTATGAATAATATTTGAATCTTCTCTAAATTCTTTTATGTATGATTGGTTATCTTTGCAAGTCTCTTCAAATTATCAGTTTGGTTTGGCCTACTAGATTAGTTTTTCTTGCCATGGGAGAAGTGCTTAGCTTTGGGTTCAATCTTGCGGTGTCCTTTCCCAGTGACAGAAGGGGCAGCAAGGCACGTATTGTATTGTTGCCATCGAGGATAACAAGATGGGGTTTTTATCATATTGCATGAAACTATCCCTCTACATCATGTCATCTTGCTTAAGGTGTTACTCTGTTTTTAACTTAATACTCTAGATGCATGCTGGATAGCGGTCGATGAGTGGAGTAATAGTAGTAGATTCAGGCAGGAGTCGGTCTACTTGTCTCGGACGTGATGCCTATATACATGATCATACCTAGATATTCTCATAACTATGCTCAATTGTGTCAATTGCTCAACAGTAATTTGTTCACCCACCGTAGAATACTTATGCTCTTGAGAGAAGCCACTAGTGAAACCTATGGCCCCCGGGTCTATTCTCATCATATCAATCTCCATCACTTTAATTTTGCTTTGCTTTTTTACTTTGCTTTTTTACTTTTCACTTTGCATCTCTATATCAAAAATACCAAAAATATTATCTATCATCTCTATCAGATCTCACTCTCGTAAGTGACCGTGAAGGGATTGACAACCCCTAATCGCGTTGGTTGCGACTAGCTATCATTTTGTGCAGGTACGAGGGACTTGAGCGTAGCCTCCTACTGGATTGATACCTTGGTTCTCAAAAACTGAGGGAAATACTTACGCTACTTTGCTGCATCATTCTCTCCTCTTCGGGGAAAACCAACGCAGTGCTCAAGAGGTAGCAAGAAGAATTTCTGGCGCCGTTGTCGGGGAGTCTACGCAAAAAGTCAACATACCAAGTACCCATCACAATCCCTATCTCTCGCATTACATTAGTTGCCATTTGCCTCTCGTTTTCCTCTCCCCCACTTCACCCTTGCCGTTTTATTTGCCCTCTCTTTCCCAATCTCCTCCGCTCTTTTTCCGTTGCCTTTTTTTCTCGCTTGCCTTGTCGTCATGGCTAGTCCTCTTTCTGCTCCTTTGTCCCCCAAGTTTCAGGTTCTTCACTTCAAACAAAGACAAGGAGAAAACTTAAAGGATGGTTGGTTTAGAATGATGGAATCTTATCGTAAATGCACCCTAGAAGTAAATTTCAGAATTTTGCTTTGCAACTTTTATGTTGGTCTTAATATGTCTCATAGACAACTTTTGGATTGCATTGCCAAAGGCAATTTTATTGAAATCGATCCCTGTATCGCAAATGAAATTATAGAAGGTATAGTAAGAAATTTACCTCAACAAAAGGGGACCCATCATACCCAAGAGGAAACGCAAGTTTTTGAGAAAATTTGCGAAGTAACTAAGATTTGACAAAAGTCTCTTAAACCTCTTAAGAGTGTTAGCGGGAATCTCCACCGCATGAATATGTTGATTACTCTTTGCAATAAGCAGTTGGATTCTTTGGATCTCAAGATTTCCGAATATGAAGGGAAATGTAAAGAACCTCCCGGATTCGAGCATAATATCGCTAAAAGAATTAAGAATCAAGATGACAATACCTAGATCTATCCTCGATTTTATGCCTAGCTAGGAGCGTTAACCGATAGCGCTTGTTGGGAGGCAACCCAATTTTATTTTAGTTTTTTTTGTTTTTGCTTCTGTTTAGGAATAAATAGTCCATCTACCTTCTGTTTAGATGTGGTTTTGTGTTTTAATTTGTGTTTGTGCCAAGCTAGACCTATAGGATCTTCTTGGATGATAGTTATTTGATCATGCTGTAATTTCCAGAAACTTTCGCTTCACGAAAACAATTGTTACAAATCACCAGAACGTGATAAAATACTGATTACAATTGCTGCTGATCAATAAACAAATTTTCTAGGTCGTCCTATTTTGGTAGATTTTTTGGAGTTCCAGAAGTTTGCGTTAGTTACAGATTACTACAGACTGTTCTGTTTTTGACAGATTCTGTTTTTCGTGGGTTGTTTGCTTATTTTGATGAATCTATGGCTAGTAAAATAAATTATAATCCATAGAGAAGTTGGAATACAGTAGGTTTAACACCTATATAAATAAATAATGAGTTCATTACAGTACCTTGAAGTGGTCTTTTGTTTTCTTTCTCTAACGGAGCTCACGAGATTTCTATTGAGTTTTGTGTTGTGAAGTTTTCAAGTTTTGGGTAAATTCTTTTGATGGATTATGGAACAAGGAGTGGCAAGAGTCTAAGTTTGGGGATGCCCATGGCACCCCCAAGATAATACAAGGACACCAAAAAGTCAAAGCTTGGGGATGCCCCGGAAGGCATCCCCTCTTTCGTCTACTTCCATCGGTAATTTTACTTGGAGCTATATTTTTATTCACCACATGATATGGGTTTTGCTTGGAGCATCTTGTATTATTTGTGTCTTTGTTTGTTAGTGTGCCACAATCATCCTTGCTGTACACACCTTTTGAGAGAGCCATATATGAATTGGAATTTGATAGAATACTCTATGTGCTTCACTTATATCTTTTGAGCTTAGTAGTTTTGCTCTATGTGCTTCACTTATATCTTTTGAGCGTTATAATGTTGCTCTATGTGCTTCACTTAGATCTTTAGAGCACGGTGGTGGATTTGTTTTAAAGAAACTATTGATCTCTCATGCTTCACTTAGATTATTTTGAGAGTCGTTAATAGCATGGTAATTTGCTTAATAATAAAATGCTTGGTATTCAAGATTTGTAAACCTTTCTTTTGAGTGCGTTGAATACTAAGAAATGTTGGATGCTTGATAATTGTTTTGAGATATGGAGGTAATAATATCAAAGTCATGCTAGTAGAGTAATTGTGAATATGAGAAGTGCTTGAGTTGAAGTTTGGAAGTCCTGTAGCATGCACGTATGGTAAACATTATGTGACAAATTTGAAACATGAGGTGTTATTTGATTGTCCTCCTTATGGGTGGCGGTCGGGGACGAGCGATGGTCTTTTCCTACCAATCTGTCCCCCTAGGAGCATGCGCGTAATGCTTTGGTTTTTGATGGCTTGTAGATTTTTGCAATAAGTATATGAGTTCTTTATGACTAATGTTGAGTCCATGGATTATACGCACTCTCACCCTTCCATCATTGCTAGCCTCTTCGGTACCGTGCATTGCCCTTTCTCACATTGAGAGTTGGCGCAAACTTCACCGGTGCATCCAAACCCCGTGATATGATATGCTCTTTCACACATGAACCTCCCTATATCTTCCTCAAAACATCCACCATACCTTCCTATTATGGCATTTCCATAGCCATTCCGAGATATATTGCCATGTAACTTTCCACCATTCCGTTCTTCATGACATATCTATCATTGTCATATTGCTTGGCATGATCATGTAGTTGACATAGTATTTGTGGCAAAGCCACCGTTCATAATTATTTCATACTTGTCACTCTTGGTTCATTGCATATCCCGGTATACCGCCGGAGGCATTCGTATAGAGTCATACTTTGTTCTAGTATCGAGTTGTAATCATCGAGTTGTAAATAAATAGAAGTGTGATGATCATCAATTAATAGAGTATTGTCCCAAAAAAAGGCCAAAAGAAAAAAAGGCCAAATAAATAAATAAATAAATAAAAAGGGGCAATACTACTATCCTTTTTCCATGCATGTGCTTCAAAGTAGCACCATAATCTTCATAATAGAGAGTCTCTTGTTTTGTCACTTTCATATACTAGTGGGAATTTTCATTATAGAACTTGGCTTGTATATTCCAACGATGGGCCTCCTCAAGTGCCCTAGGTCTTCGTGAGGAAGCAAGTTGGATGCACACTCACTTAGTTTCTTTTGTTGAGCTTTCATATATTTATAGCTCTAGTGCATCCGTTGCATGGCAATCCCTACTCCTTGCATTAACATCAATCGATGGGCATCTCCATAGCCCATCGATTAGCCTTGTTGATGTGAGACTTTCTCCTTTTTGTCTTCTCCACATAACCCCATCATTATATTCTATTCCACCCAAAGTGCTATATCCATGGCTCACGCTCATGTATTGCGTGAAAGTTTATGAGTTTGAGATTATTAAAGTATGAAACAATTGCTTGGCTTGTCATCGGGGTTGTGCATGATGAGAGCATTCTTTTGTGACGAAAATGGAGCATGACTAAACTATATGATTTTGTCGGGATGAACTTTCTTTGGCCATGTTAGTTTGAGAAGACATAATTGCTTTGTTGGTTTGCTTGAAGTATTATTATTTTTTATGTCAATATGAACTTTTGTCTTGAATCTTTCGGATCTGAATATTCAAACCACAATTAAGAAGATTTGCATTGAAATTATGCCAAGTAGCACTCCGCATCAAAAATTCCCTTTTTATCATTTACCTACTCGAGGACGAGTAGGAATTAAGCTTGGGGATGCCTGATACGTCTCCAACGCATCTATAATTTTTGATTGCTCCATGCTATATTATCTACTGTTTTGAACTATATTGGGCTTTATTTTCCACTTTTATATTATTTTTGGGACTAACCTATTAACCGGAGGCCCAGCCCAGAATTGTTGTTCTTTGCCTATTTCAGAGTTTCGTAGAAATAGAATATCAAACGGAGTCCAAACGGAATAAAATCTTCGGGAACGTGATTTTCTCACCGAACGTGATTCAGGAGACTTGGACCCTACTCCAAGGATTCAAAGAGGCGGTCACGAGGGTGGGGGCGCCACCCCCCTAGGGCGCGCACCCTGCCTCGTGGGCCCCTCGGTGCTCCATCGACGTACTCCTTCCTTCTATATATACCTACGTACCCCCAAAAGATCAGAGACGGAGCCAGAAACCTAATTCCACCGCCGCAACTTTCTGTATCCACGAGATCCCATCTTGGGGCCTGTTCCGGAGCTCCGCCGGAGAGGGCCGTCATCACAGAGGGCTTCTACATCATCCTAGCCCCTCCGATGAAGTGTGAGTAGTTCACCTCAGACCTTCAGGTCCATAGTTATTATCTAGTTGGCTTCTTCTCTCTTTTTGGATCTCAATACAATGTTCTCCCCCTCTCTCGTGGAGATCTATTCGATGTAATCTTCTTTTTGCGGTGTTTTTGTTGAGACCGATGAATTGTGGGTTTATGATCAAGTCTATCTATGAATAATATTTTAATCTTCTCTATATTCTTTTATGTATGATTGGTTATCTTTGCAAGTCTCTTCAAATTATCAGTTTGGTTTGGCCTACTAGATTGGTTTTTCTTGCCATGGGAGAAGTGCTTAGCTTTGGGTTCAATCTTGCAGTGTCCTTTCCCAGTGACAAAAGGGGCAGCAAGGCATGTATTGTATTGTTGCCATCGAGGATAACGAGATGGGGTTTTTATCATATTGCATGAAACTATCCCTCTACATCATGTCATCTTGCTTAAGGCGTTACTCTGTTTTTAACTTAATACTCTAGATGCATGCTGGATAGCGGTCGATGAGTGGAGTAATAGTAGTAGATGCAGGCAGGAATCGGTCTACTTGTCCCGGACGTGATGCCTATATACATGATCATACCTAGATATTCTCATAACTATGCTCAATTTTGTCAATTGCTCAACAGTAATTTGTTCACCCACCGTGGAATAATTATGCTCTTGTGAGAAGCCACTAGTGAAACCTATGGCCCCGGGGTCTATTCTCATCATATCAATCTCCATCACTTTAATTTTGTTTTGCTTTTTTACTTTTCTTTTTACTTTTCACTTTGCATCTCTATATCAAAAATACCAAAAATATTATCTATCATCTCTATCAGATCTCACTCTCGTAAGTGACCGTGAAGGGATTGACAACCCCTAATCGCGCTGGTTGCGAGTAGCTATCATTTGGTGCAGGTACGATGGACTTGAGCGTAGCCTCCTACTAGATTAATACCTTGGTTCTCAAAAACTGAGGGAAATACTTACACTACTTTGCTGCATTATCCTCTCCTCTTTGGGGAAAACCAACGCAGTGCTCAAGAGGTAGCAGGGCGCCCCACCCCCCACACACACATATATATATATAGGTGGGGGAGAGGGGAGAGGCCAGGAGGTGCCCCAAGTAGGACCGAATCCTACTTGGGTTCCTCCTAGGCCGGTGCCCCCCTTCCTTATTTACCGGAGGGGGAAGGAAAGAGGAGGGGGAGAAAGGGAAGGGGAGGAAGAATCCCCCCTTCCTTTCTCTTCCCCACTTTCCTTCTCCCCTTGGTTTGGCCCATATGGGAGGCCACCAGCCCCTGGTGGCTGGTCCGTTCCCCCTCTTGGCCCATAAGGGCCATATCTTTTGTCGGGGGTGCCCGGAACCCCTTCCGATGACCCGATATGTACCTGGTACCCTCCGGAACACTTCCGGTGTCCGAATACTATCCTCCTATATATATCAATCTTTACCTCTCGACCATTCCGAGACTCCTCGTCATGTCCATGATCTCATCCGGGATTCCGAACAACATTCGGTCACCAAATCACATAACTCATATAATAATGTATCATCAACGAATGTTAAACGCGCGGACCCTAGGGGTTCGAGAACTATGTAGACATGACCGAGATACCTCTCCAGTAAATAACCAATAGCGGAACCTGGATGCCCATATTGGCTCCTACATATTCTACGAAGATCTTTATCGGTCGAACCGTTACGAAAACATACGTTATCCCTTTGTCCGTATGTATGTTACTTGCCCGAGATTCGATCGTCGGTATCTTCATACCTAGTTCAATCTCGTTACCGGCAAGTCTCTTTACTCGCTCTGTAATACAGCACCTCGTGACTAAACTCCTTAGTCATTTGCCTGCAAGCTTATGATGTGTATTACCTAGAGGGCCCAGAGATACCTCTCCGATACTCGGAGTGACAAATCCTAATCTCGATTTATGCCAACTCAACAAACACCTTCAAAGATACCTGTAGATCATCTTTATGATCGCCCAGTTACTTTGTGATGTTTGATAGCACACAAGGTATTCCTACGGTATCCAGGAGTTGCATAATCTCATAGTCAAAGGAATATGTATTTGACATGAAGAAAGCTATAGCCATAAACTGAACGATCAATATGCTAAGCTAACGGATGGGTCTTGTCCATCACCATTCTCCTAATGATGTGATCCCATTATCAAATGACAACACATGTCAATGGTTAGGAAACCTTAACCATCTTTGATCAACGAGTTAGCCTAGTAGAGGCTCACTAGGGACACGGTGTTTGTTTATGTATTCACACAAGTATTAAGGTTCCCAATCAATACAATTCTAGCATGAATAATAAACCTTTATCATGAATAAGGAAATACTCCCTCCATTCCTAAATATAGGGTGTATAGTTTTTGGCACGGAAATTAAAGATAGCACATGGAAGAAAAAATTCACACGTTTTGGGCGAGATTGCACCTGACTAATTGACATGAGAAAATAGAGGAGCTTGACCTATATAAGGAAATGTAATCAAATCCCTTAAAAATTATTCAAACGAGTGGTGAAACCCAATACACCTTATATTTTGGACATTTTCTCATAAATCTATACACCTTATATCAAGGAATGGAGGGAGTATAAAATAACAACTTTATTATTGCCTCTAGGGCATATTTCCTTCACTCTCCCCACTTGCACTAGAGTCAATAATCTAGTTCACATCGCCATGTGATTAACACCAATAGTTCACATGCCATGTGATTAACACCCATAGTTCACATCGCCATGTGACCAACACCCAAAGGGTATACTAGAGTCAATAATCTAGTTCACATCGCCATGTTATTAACACCCAAAGAGTAGTAAGGTGTGATCATGTTTTGCTTGTGTGAGAGGTTTAGTCAACGGGTCTGCCATATTCAGATCCGTATGTATTTTGCAAATTTTTATGTCTACAATGCTCTGCATGGATCTACTCTAGCTAATTGCTCCCACTTTCAATATGTATCCAGATTGAGACTCGGAGTCATCCGGATCAGTGTCAAAGCTTGCATCGATGTAACCCTTGACGATGAACTCTTTGTCACCTCCATAACCGAGAAACATTTCCTTAGTCCTCTTTAGGTACCTAAGGATAATTTTGACCGATGTCCAGTGATCTACTCCTAGATCACTAGTGTACCCCCTTGCCAAACTCATGGCAAGGTACACAATAGGTCTGGTACATAGCATGGCATACTTTATAGAACCTATGGCTGAGGCATAGGGAATGACTTTCATTCTCTCTCTACCTTCTGTCGTGGTCGGGTTTTGAGTCTTACTCAACTTCACACCTTGTAACGCAGGCAAGAACCCTTTCTTTGACTGATCCATTTTGAACTTCTTCAAAACTTTGTCAAGGTATGTGCTTTGTGAAAGTCCTATTAAGCGTCTTGATCTATCTCTATAGATCTTGATGACCAACCACTACTAGGGAAAAGCTTATACACAGACGCTTACTAGTAGCGCGGGTTTATACCCCTCGCTACTGCTACTTACTAGTAGTGCGGGTTTTTACCCCTCGCTACTACTAAGTTGATAGTAGTAGCGTGGGTTTTTAACCCTCGCTACTACTAAGCGGTCTCTACCGTGCCCCCTGGAACATGCCATAGTAGTAGCGAGGGTTATGAATCCGCGCTACTACTAAGTTGATAGTAGTAGCACGGGTTTTTAACCCTCACTACTACTAAGCGGTCTCTACCGTGCCCCCTCGGACATGCCATAGTAGTAGTGAGGGGTAATAACCCGCGCTACTAGTAAGTATTGGGTTTTTTAACAGCCCTGAAATCCTCATCTCCTCGTCTAAATCACTCCTCTCCCCCGTCCCTCTCCTCCTCTCTCTCTCTCTCTCCATAGGCTCTCCCATTGTGCTCCTGCCCATGCGTGTCCCCTCCTACATGGCGCCCAACGAGGCCGCCGCCTCGCCCCGCTGGCATCTAGGAGCTCGCTGGTCTTCCCCTGCGCCTCCCGCCACCACACCGGAGCACCTCACCACCAAAAACTAGCCCCTGTGCTCCCTCTTTCTCCTTCCTCTCTTCCTTCTTTCTCTTTTTCCCTCTGCCCTCTGGTTTCACTCGCCCTCCCATACCATCTCCGTGCAGGTAATCACCATGGATGAACAAGAGCTCTCTGGCTTGGCCATGAAGAGGAGCCCCACGCCACCGCCTTTCTCTGCCCTGGATCCGGTCCCTCTCCAGCAACTGCCACTGTATCTGGTCTGCCACTGCCCGTCTGCGCCATTGGAGACCCCTACCGTCGCTGGATCAAATCATTACCGCCATTGACATCACGCACAGGATCGAGAATTTTTTTTGTTTTTGAAACTAATAGTAGTAGCGCGGATGGCACCCACTGTCGGTGTCAAAACCGACGGATCTCGGGTAGGGGGTCCCGAACTGTGCGTCTAGGCGGATGGTAACAAGAGACAAGGGACACGATGTTTTTACCCAGGTTCGGGCCCTCTCAATGGAGATAAAACCCTACTCCTGCTTGATTAATATTGGTGATATGGGTAGTACAAGAGTAGATCTACCACGAGATCAAGGAGGCTAAACCCTAGAAGCTAGCCTATGGTATGATTGTTGTTCTGTTGTTCGTCCTATGGACTAAAACCCTCCGGTTTATATAGACACCGGAGAGGGCTAGGGTTACACAGAGTCGGTTACAATGGTAGGAGATCTACATATCCGTATCGCCAAGCTTGCCTTCCACGCCAAGGAAAGTCCCTTCCGGACACGGGACGAAGTCTTCAATCTTGTATCTTCATAGTCCAGGAGTCCGGCCGAAGGTATAGTCCGGCTATCCGAACACCCACTAATCCAGGACTCCCTCAGTAGCCCCTGAACCAGGCTTCAATGACGACGAGTCCGGCGCATATATTGTCTTCGGCATTGCAAGGCGGGTTCCTCCTCCACGTACTTCATAGAAGATTTTGAACAAAAGGGTAGTGTCCGCCTCTGTAAAATAAGTTTCCACATATTGCCATAGAGAGAATAATATTTACACAAATCTAATCTGCTGACGTATTCCGCAGTGTGACATACCACCACGGCCAAGCCCTTATTTGAATTGTTTCATTATTCCACCTCAGCGTGTTATGCGAGGCGGTTTCCTTGGCACGTCTTTGTCGAAGCAGAGATCGTGTCCCCTTAATTTATGAGATTCTCATCAATACCGACGTGGGTAACCCAGTCGTGCCCGTTAGTATGCTTTCTCGATCAAAGGCGAGTCTCAAACGGTCACGGGGAGGGCCCTTGGTATTCGACCTCTTATAAAGAGACAAAGGCCTTACTTTCTTTCAATCTCAAACGAGTTCGCCCTTCGCGTCGACTTCCAACACCCAAGGCTCCAGATTTCAGGCGCTTCTAACCTCTGACAATGTCCGGTTCCGACCTTCAAGGCCGATGGATGCCCTCCTCCGTCACGGAGGAGGACATGCTGAAGTTGAGAGAGGCCAGGTTCTTGACCGGTGAAATCTCGCATAGGCTGCCTGCTCAAAGGCAGATCATTCCTACTCCCAAGCCCGGTGAGAGCGTGGTGTTTGTGTCTCACTTCCTTCGGGGGCTAGGCTTCCCTAGGGACCCCTTCGTAAGGGGGCTCATGTTTTATTATGGGCTGGAATTTCACGACTTGGCTCCGGAGTCCATCCTCCATATCTCATTGTTCATCATCGTGTGTGAAGCCTTCCTCCGCACTTCTCCTCACTTCGGATTGTGGCTCAAGACTTTTAAAGTAGAGCCGAAGATGATCGAGGGGCGGCACACGAAGTGCGGAGGTGCCTTTATAAGCAAAAGTGTTGGTGCTCCATGGCCCGAGTGCTCTTTTCAAGAGGAGTCGAGCTTATGGCAACAAGAGTGGTTTTACATCACCGCTCCCAGGGGCACCAAATGGGTGGCGCCACCCGCCTTTCGCTCGGGTCCCCCACCACGGCTAGCGTCATGGGCCAATAAAGGACTAGACTTGGGGCCATCCAAGGACGTGCCTTTGCTGCAGGGCCGTATCCGAGATCTCCTAGAAAGACACATTAGTCTGGTCGTAGTAGCACAGGTCATGCTGATTTGCCGGATCCTGCCCTGCACACGTCGCCCCCTCCGCCTGTGGGAATTCAATCTGGAGGAACCATGAGCTCTCCAACATTTTATGGGCGCGACGCCCATGGAGATGTACAAATTGTTCTTCGGATCACAAGCAATGTGTCCGGACTCGACCGAGGACGTAGGTCTGAGCTGCAATCGCCCGGATACTCAAGTAAGTAGCCCCGTACCCGGACACCCTATCCGTATTTTGATCATAAAATTGTCCTTAAAAGAATTGCCGCTTAAGCAGGAGTGGATAGCGAAAGCGAAGCTAATCAGGTGTCCGGCCCCCCTCCCGGAGACCACGCCGGATCCCTTATTAACTAGAATGATGGAGGTCGTGCCTTTGGAAGAAGGCGAAGGGGGGAACAAGGAAGCTACCGCCTCACCGAAGGACGCTGTCAGAAAAGGAGGAATCGAGAATTCCTCTACCCAGGGGAAGAAGAGGACGGCCTCTGAAGACCCGGAAACCATGGTCTCAAAGCGGGGGAAGAAATCTTCATCAGAGGGTCCTGCGCCGGAGGATGCCTCGGCCGCACTGTGCCCCCAAGGGGATCAGCCCTCCACCGAGCCGTAAGTAAAGAGGGGAGTTTAAAATGAGAGACATCCCCGTTTTATTTCTGAGGAAAATAACCGAAATTTTACCTTGTAGTTCGGATCTCAGCCCTTCTCAACAGATCTCATCTTTAGAGAATCTTCTTCCAGAGATGATGGAGAGCGGCATGCCTCCCCCTACCGTACCGCCTTGTGAGGTGGGCGACCCTGAGGTGTCATCACAGAGGGTTTCTCCGAATCCGGCAGGGCCGGAAGGCAGCCGTATGGCCCCCCAAAGCCCTCCGTGTCCGGCCTTCGAAAAAGGCCATCGGGCGAGTCCGGCACTGTCTGGTGCAAGGGCGGAGGAGCTGAAGGATCTGCTCGGGCGAGCATCTATCTCGTAAGAACACCGTGCGTTGATGGGTACGGTGATTGAGAGGATTGCATCCGCGGAGAACGGGTTGCACGAGGCTGTCAGGAGTTTGCTGACAGGTTTTGAGGTACGCAAAATGATGTACCTTTTGACAGTTTCGCGTATATAAGATGCGTCCTGTATAGATAGTAGCCTCTGAGACTCTGCGCGTTGTCAAAGATGATGGCGCACGGAGGATCATAATCCCAGGTATAATATGTCACCTTTCCTATGCAGGTGACGAAGTGTCCGGTGGCCAGCCGGACTGATGAATTTGTCGAGCTAAAGCGGCAACTTGACATGGCAGATGCCGACATCACGCTTGTTAACAAGCGGCTTGACGAGGCACAAGGTATGTTATTTCTCCATCGGCATTTAGTAAGAGGCGAATGGTGCTAGTGTCTTACGACGTGTGCGCTTGATGCAGATGGTGCTGCTGTCGTGGAGAATCTTCGGGCAGAACTTGCCCGAGCCAAGGAGCAAGCCAAGAAAAGTGGTGCGGCTGCCGGAAAGGCAATTGAAGAGCTGAAAGCCGAACAGGCTGCTCACTGCCGAAGCAAGAAGGAAATAGCCAAGATGGCTGTAAAGTTGAAGAGCGCTACCGACCGCTGCAAGGTTCTTGAAAACGAAGATCAAACGGAACGGACGGACCTGGAAAAGGCCATTACCGAGGCCAAGGATGCTCGCTCTGCGATGAGAGCTATGAAAGAGGAGCTTCGTCAGGCCGGAGATATCGCGGCTGGAAAGCCCTTTGTGCTGCGGAGGAAGTTCGGGGATCCTAAATATGCTTCGCTAGACTGGTTGTGGAGTACGGCGGATACTTAGCTGGATTTGCGGCGAGTGTCGCGGACGCGGCCGAACACTTCCGAGATAAGGAGGATCACGAAGTGGAAAAGCTTTTTTGGTCGTAGTTCCATAATCCAGAGCGTCCACTTCCATTAACCGATCGTCTGGCCGAATGGGCTGAGCTGAGTAGGTTATCCAGACTCGCCATGCAGTATGTTGTGAGTCATCTGTGACCGGAAAGGCCTGAGCCGAACAGCTATTTTAGCTTGGTGCAGCAGTTCCTTGGTGCGGTGCCGCATATAAATGCAGTGAAGAGGTCGGCATGCATAGAGGGTGCGTGGATGGCTCTTGCCCGTGTCAAGACATACTGGGCGGAGATGAAGGCCACCGCTGTTGCAACCCAAGACTCGGATAAAAGCCGAGTACCTGCCGAGCACTATTTTCAGGAAGTTCTGCAGGGCGCTCATTTAATAGAGACGCAGTGCTCGAAGGATATCATGTTCGAATAACATGTATTGTTGTAAAACAAAGTTTGGAAATGATATATAAAAGCTTTTTATACTTGTGCCTTCAAGAATTGATATGCCTCCTGTGCGGCCATTAATGTATATGTGTATATAACCTGAAAGATGGCGGTCTTTGGCTTCAGCCCCCTCACATATAATGCGGGGGTGTTCGCAGAAGGCGCATTTTCACACTTGATCCAATGTCTTGGTCCTATAAAGGAGCTGGTAGCGCAGCGAACTAGCCAACCAGACTATAATGCTTTATCACTTTCACTTAGCCATAGGAGTTTGACAGTGGGGCTGCTATACAGCCCCTAGTGGCCCCACGCTCATCCGAATTCGGGGCGCGCGAGTGCCTGGCCGGGGAACGGCGCTTCGTTAATGCGGGGGAATCCTAAAGATTCCAGTGGGTCATCAAGTGGTTGACCAGTCTCACGCTATATCATGACAGTCAGTTTTCGGCTTTCTCTACTGAGGTGCTCTCCTGGCCGAACCGGGGCACAATCGCAGTAGTTCTCCTGGTGCCACCTTAGCCCATAGAGCGGAACGTAAGGCAGCAAAACACAGGAGCCGGGCAAACCCAACATTTGACCAAAGACATGATTCGGAGCTGATGCATATAAGGCCAAACTCGCGACGCCGGACACTCCCTAAGGTATTCGGTCTTTTATGAAACAGGGCGGAACAACGCCTTTGGTTATAAGCCCCTGATGTCCAGGTACGTGCAAAACTCTGACGTGGCCACATGCCAAAACGCCATCCTCCTCCTCGGCTGTACAGAGAATCCGGGGATGTGTATCAACAAGAGACAGTAAAAAAGGTTTACGCAGGGTCTTAATCCAAAAAGAATCCTGGAGACGGGTCCCTGCTGCACGTCTGCACCTGTGTCTCCGTTGTGCCGTGTCCTGGACGGGCGTAGCATGGTGTTCATCTACAAAACAGAGGAACTTAGCTGAAAAGAAAGAAAAAGAATAGTAGTGTGGAATGTACGCTGTACTAGATAAACAATGTATAATTGCAGGACGGGTAAGATGGAGCCTTATTGCCGTGTATTTTACATACGCGGAGCCCCTTGTATAGGGGTGTATGGCTACTAAACCTTTATCTGTTATATGCTTCCTCCGGACTCGCCTAGCCGAGCCCGTGGTCTTAACGACCTGGCAGATGCTTTCGTTGGTGAAGTTGTTTTAATACATGGCTGTCAAGGCAGCCGCATATTCTTTCGCGCTCGAGGGACACTTAATATTGCCCCTTAGTGAGATGACGCCTCGTGGACCGGGCATTTTGAGCGTAAGAGACGCATAATGCAGTATTGCGTTAAAGCGGGCGAAAGCTTCTCGTCCCAGTAGTGCTTGATAGCTACTTGAAAATGGGGCGATATGGAAGGTTAGCTTTTCGCGGCGGAAGTTATCGGGGGAGCCGAATATAACTTCTAGCCGAAGAGAACCCATGCAATGGGCATCCGGGCCTGGCGTCACTCCTTTAAAGGAAGTATTGTTATGGCAGATTCTTGTTGGGTCTATTCCCATTTTGCGGATTGTGTCCTGATATAGCAGGTTTAAAGCACTGCCGCCATCCATCAGGACATTTGTAAAGTGGAGTCCGTCGATTAGCAGATCTAATACCAGGGCAGTCCAGCCTGCGTTCCGTATACCTCTAGAGTAATCCTGGTGGTCGAAGGTGATCGGTTTTAACAACCATGGGCGAGACTCCTTTGGGATAGGCCGTATGGCGCGAATCTCTGTTGGCGCCACTCTGTTCACCACGTGAAGTAAGTTTACTGTTTTGACTTCTTGTGGGAAATCCTTTTGTTTCCTGGTGCTCTGCTCGTGGGGTTCGTCATCGTCCTCACTTGGTGTGTCGAGTCCCTTGTGTTCGGCGTTGAGTTTGCCGGATTGCATGAAAACCCAACAATCTCTGTGGGTATGGTTCGCAGGCTTCCCAGGAGTACTGTGAATTTGACATATCTTGTCCAAGATTTTGTTCAGGTTAAACAACTCATCCCTGTTACCCTTAAGGGGCAGCTTTTTCTGATTATGCCGAGAGCTTCTGAATCCGGCATTGACTGCCGCGCTCTTCGGACTGCTTCCCTTAGTCCGGTGCTGGTCCTTGTTGCGTCGCGGTTTCCCATTTCCATCCCTTACTTCGGATGTACTTGGGTCGCTGGTGCTGCATCTTGCCAACCAGCTGTCTTCTCCCGCACAAAATCGGGTCATGAGGCTTGTTAATGCGGCCATCGTTCTTGGCATTTCTGGGCCGAGGTGTCTGGCAAGCCATTCGTCTCGAACGCTATGTTTGAAAGCCGCTAAGGCTTCGGCGTCCGGACAGTCGACTATCTGATTCTATTTAGTAAGAAATATGTTCCAGAGTTTCCGGGCTGACTCTCCGGGCTGTTGAGTTATATGGCTCAAATCGTCCGCATCCGGAGGTCGGACATAGGTTCCTTGAAAATTTGCCCGAGAAGCATCCTCGAGCTCCTCACAACTTCCAATGGTGTTTTCGGGAAGGCTTTTAAGCCAATGCCATGCTGGCCCTTTGAGTTTGAGGGGTAAGTATTTTATGGCGTGGAGGTCATCTCCTCTGGCCATGTGTATATGGAGGATATAATCCTCAATCTAGACTCCAGGGTCTGTTGTTCCGTCGTACGCCTCTATGTTTACGGGCTTGAATCCCGCTGGAAATTCATGGTCCAGCACCTCATCGGTGAAACATAGGGGGTGTGCCGTGATGTTTGGATATTTGTTGTGGTGCATTGCTCACTAGAGCTTGCTTTCGTGGCCCATAGATAGATCTGGCTGGGCCATCCTTTGCCGCGATTCCTTGAGTGGATCGCGTGCCGGCTTGTGTGCGGCGCCGCTTGCTATTCCATGTTGGCCATGGGGTCGTCTATCCGACCGGGTGGCTTTCTTATTTTTTTGATTGCGAGGGCTCTAAGGCCTCCTCGTCAAATTCGGGCAGTAGCTTTCGCTTCGGATAGCTTTTGGTGCGGCAACTGCCGCCATGTTTGTCTGCGGTGTTGAGTACTTTGCTCCATCTTATTCTGAGTGCATCTTCCGCGGTTTTGAGCTTCCGCTTCTGCTTTTTTAGGCTACGCGCAGTGACGACGAGCCTATTGTGGAGGTTCTTCTGCTCCATGAGCATATTTGGCGTGAGGTCGCCTGGACTGTTGTTTTCGCCGGGGGCGGGTTGTTCGGTTTGTTTGTCAAAGTTGCCCTGTTCGGACGGTTGCTCAAAGGCATGTTCGTCGTCCGCTGGCTCATCCTGCTCTATGGCTGGGGCTGTATGGCTGCCGTTTCTATCGAGGCGGGTCTTGGAGCGGCGCTTATGTCGCCGCTTTGATTGCTTTTCGAGTGAACGATCCCTTGTTGCATCCCTGTGTTCCTCGTCGTCGCTTCCTTTGGGTGTGTCCACCATGTATACATCATGAGATGAGGTGGCATTCCAGTGCCTTATAGGCGTTAGTTCATGTTTGTCTCCTACATCATCGTCCATACTGTCGATGTCTTCGGAGTAGAATTCGAGCACGTCGTTTAAATTATCGACAGTGGCTACAAAGTGGGTGGTGGGTGGGTTTCGAACTTCTTCATCATCCGTATCCCAACCTTGCTGACCGTACTCCGGCCAGGGCTCTCCTGATAAAGAGAGAGATTTTAGGGAATTCGGAATATCGCCGAAGGGCGAGGGCTGAAAGATGTTCGCGGCGGTGAATTCCATAATCGGCGCCCAATCGGATTCGATCGGCAGGGGCGCGGGGGGCTCGGAGTCCGGAGGGGAGTCCGGCACCTTGGAGTCACAGACTTTGAAAGGGACAAAACTGGTGTTTGGCTCGATGGCCGTAGAGATTTCGGCCTTCGAGGCGGCATCCAACCACCCATCCTCGATCGGCGCGATCGGCTCCGAACTAAGGGTCGGGGCCGATGCGGGCGCGGCCTTCAGAGCATTGTTCGGCGGTAGAGTTAAATCATGCCCTTCTTTGCAGTGCGGCGCGCTCGGCTGTGGCTCAAATCCGTCGAAGATCAAATCCCCGCGGATGTCAGCCGTGTAGTTAAGACTTCCAAATCTGACCTGATGGCCAGGGGCGTAGCTTTCGATCTGCTCCAGATGGCCAAGCGAATTGGCCCGCAGTGCAAAGCCGCCGAATACGAAGATCTGTCCGGGGAGAAAAGTCTCACCCTGGACCGTATCGCTGTTGCTGATCGGAGGAGCCATCGGGCCTAAAAGTGACGACATATAGGAACTCTCAATGAAAGCACCAATGTCGGTGTCAAAACCAGCGGATCTCGGGTAGGGGTTCCCGGACTATGCGTCTAGGCGGATGGTAACAGGAGACAAGGGACACGATGTTTTGACCCAGGTTCGGGCCCTCTCGATGGAGGTAAAACCCTACTCCTGCTTGATTAATATTGATGATATGGGTAGTACAAGAGTAGATCTACCACGAGATCAAGGAGGCTAAACCCTAGAAGCTAGCCTATGGTATGATTGTTGTTCTGTTGTTCGTCCTACGGACTAAAACCCTCTGGTTTATATAGACACCGGAGAGGGCTAGGGTTACACAGAGTCGGTTACAATGGTAGGATATCTACATATCCGTATCACCAAGCTTGCCTTCCACGCCAAGGAAAGTCCCTTCCGGACACGGGACGAAGTCTTCAATCTTGTATCTTCATAGTCCAGGAGTCCGGCCGAAGGTATAGTCCGGCTATCCGAACACCCCCTAAATCAGGACTCCCTCACCCACGCTACTACTAACACACGCATAGTAGTAGTGCAGGTGGCACCCGCGCTACTACTAACAGTTAGCTGTATCGAGCTAGTAGTAGCGCGGGCACCCGCGCTACTACTACCTATTTAACCCGCGCTACTAGTAGGCTTTTTCCTAGTAGTGAATATATAAGCAGCTTCACCGAGGTCTTTCATTGAAAAACTCTTATTCAAGTATCCTTTTATGCTTTCCAGAAATTCTATATCATTTCCAATCAACAATATGTCATCTACATATAATATCAGAAATGCTACAGAGCTCCCACTCACTTTCTTGTAAATACAGGCTTCACCATAAGTCTGTATAAAACCATATGCTCTGATCACCTCATCAAAGCGTATATTCCAACTCCGAGATACTTGCACCAGTCCATAGATGGATCGCTGGAGCTTGCATTCTTTGTCAGCACCTTTAGGATCGACAAAACCTTCTGGTTGCATCATATACAACTCTTCTTTAAGAAATCCATTAAGGAATGCAGTTTTGGCGTCCATTTGCCAAATTTCATGATTATAAAATGCGGCAATTGCTAACATGATTCGGACTGACTTAAGCATCGCTACGGCTGAGAAGGTCTCATCGTAGTGAACCCTTTGAACTTGTCGAAAAACCTTTCGCGATAAGTCGAGCTTTGTAGACAGTAACATTACCATCAGTGTCAGTCTTCTTCATGAAGATCCATTTATTCTCTATGGCTTGCCGATCATCGGGTAAGTCCACCAAAGTCCACACTTTGTTCTCATACATGGATCCTATCTCAGATTTCATGGCCTCAAGCCATCCGTCGGAATCTGGGCTCATCATAGCTTCTTCATAGTTCATAGGTTCTCCTTGGTCTAGTAACATGACCTCCAAGACAGGATTACCGTACCACTCTGGTGCGGATGATGCTCTGTTCGACCTACGAGGTCCAGTAGTGACTTGATCTGAAGTTTCATGATCATCATCATTAGCTTCCTCTCTAGTTGGTGTAGGCATCATGGGAACGAATTTTTCTGATGTGCTACTTTCTAATTCGAGAGAAGGTACAATTACGTCATCAAGTTCTACTTTCCTCCTAATCACTTCTTTCGGGAGAAACTCCTTCTCTAGAAAGGTTCCATTCGTGGCAATAAAGATCTTGCCTTCGGATCTGTGGTAGAAGGTGTACCCAATTGTTTCCTTAGGGTAACCTATGAAGACGCACTTCTCCGATTTGGGCTCGAGCTTATCAGGCTGAAGCCTTTTGACATAAGTGTCACAACCCCAAACTTTAAGAAACCACAGCTTAGGTTTCTTGCCAAACCACAATTCATATGGTGTCGTCTCAACGAATTTAGACGGTGCCCTATTTAACGTGAATGCAATTGTCTCTAATGCATAACCCCAAAACAATTGGGGTAAATCGGTAAGAGACATCATAGATCACACCATATCTAATAAAGTACGGTTATGACGTTGGAACACAGCATTACGCTATGGTGTTCCAGGTGGTGTGAGTTGTGAAACTATTCCATGTTCACTACTAGGAAAACCCTAGTAGTAGCGCTTGATATATGCATAGCAGTAGCGCTGGGTCTAGCGCTACTGCTAGCGCGCTACAACTAAGTTGTAGCAGTAGCGCTGGAAAGGGAGTGCTACTGCTATACCTAATTAGCAGTAGTGCTTTTCTATGCTAAGCGCTACTGATACTACTAAGTAGCAGTAGCGTTTTTTTTAAGTGCTACTACTAACTTTCCCTATATTTTTTAAAATACAGCTTATTTTCGTTGTGGTTTTATATACAATACTTTCATCATATGAATTTATGACCATGGTTAGTTAGTATATATATCAGTGTGTGAAATGAACATGGAGTAGATTCAAGTGGAGGCGACATGTGGAGCATGTCGAAAGTACTACTCTAATCCAAACTTGATATAGTTTTCATTAGTAGTACTTTCGATGTGCACCACATGTTGCCTCAACTTGAATCTAATCCATGTTCATTTCACCTACTGATATATATAATAACTCATCATGCTCATATAACAACTTAGCATCATGCATCATCGATCATAATAATAAATAACTCATCATTGGTATCATAATAACAAGTCATACTCATCATCATCGATCATACAACTGCTACTCGATACCACATCATCATCATCGTCATCTAACCAATCCTACTTAGTTGTTCTTAGCACATGATCATGAGTATTATTAGCTAGGACCTACTACCTTCTCTTAGGTAAAATAGCATAAAACAAGATAGCCCCTGACTCTCCATTATGGAGAATGGAAATTATCCTGTCTCCAATTCTTGCCTTTTGCACAATGTTGCTTCCAAGTACCTCCTTACGATTGTCCGTACATTTTATTCATTCTTTGATTTTCATGTCTTCACTAGTTTTAGAAATCCGATATGGACAGGTGTGACTCGTAGGATGACCTGGTCGTATGTTCAAAACATCAAGGCGACCATTCTGATACATCAGATGAGGCACACAATCATTGGAGATTATCTGTTGAAAAACATAGTAATAACTTCGTAGTTATCAATGTAGTTCAGTTTAAGAAGAATTTATGCAAAAGATGCACGGATGTCGCAATAGTACAAAATCTTACCATGGCATCTTCATGGATGTTACCGTAGTTCAACACGTGCACTAGTGGCACGTATTGACCATAATGTGGGGGAGTTCGATAATAGAGATTGTAATTCTCAAGGTCTTTAAAAAATGCGACCAGATGATGTTTCTCCTGATAAGTTAACTCAGAGCCATCGGTGTAGTAGGTTCTGTCTACCATCTTCCACACATTATTTGAAGAACGAAAATAAGCTATCAATGGAAATAAGCTGTCAACTATTTTGAAATAAACAATATAAATTAGTTAATAACTATGTTTGAGAAACTCACATAGCGGTAGAATTGGAAGCGTATCAACAAGGACCCACATGTCCATATTGTCTTGGTCGATGTCAGGATCACCAAGATCCATGGTAACAAGCTTACCCTCATAAAAACCATACATCTTGCAAAGTGCTTTCCAATTTTTGCAACCAAAATGGGTTACGCTCTCAGAATTGTATAGATTTACTTCAAAATCCATACCATGATGGGTCCTTAGGTGAATTTTCTTTGTTTCGAAATTTTCATGGTCTTCAAAATCCATCCTCTCCAAGACATAGCGTCTTGCATGACATGGGATAAGCTACTCGAATTGTAAAAGATGAAAATTACACGTTGAAATAGTTGAAGTCATGCTTAATTACGATAAAAACACTTGTCGTCGTTGCGTACCATTTCAACACCGAAGGTCTCCTGGAGCTTAATGCTGAACCGCCAATCTTCATCCAGGTGAGGCATGTCGCACAGACCTCGGTCGTCGTTGCACCAGCTGCACTCCCCCGGGAGACTTTCATCGTCCGATGACGACATTTCCTACGTTCATAATTCAAAGATTAAACTTGTACAATTCAATATATGTACTACAAAAATTCAATTAGATCATTATTATTCATCATGGGTTGACTATCGGTCTATCGAGTCTTTTTCTTGAAAACTCTCAGCTCGCGTGGTGTATACATTCGACCGTTGGTGATGGTCGCTCCTCCTTTCGTTCCTGAGTGCATTACACCAAAATGTCTAGCACACGGGAACGAAGGAGAAGCGTCCCCCACGACAACAGTCGGGATTTTTCGTCCTCTCATATGTGGTGGAGACTCTCACTCACTGATACCTCTATGACATTTGCGACCGTCGGTGATGGTCGTTACTCCTCCTTCCCCTAGTGCATAACAAAGGTCTAGCACGCGGAGAAGAAGGAGAAACGACCCCCACGACAACAGTCGGGCTTCTTCGTCCTCTCTCATATATGGTAGATACACTCCCTCACTGATTTTTCGACCTTCGGTGATGGAGCCTCGACAGACTTAAAGTCAACCTGAAATGTCGTTTAATTATTTTTCTAGAAAATCCAGGCCACTCGATATTTCCTACATATTCTAGCACCAGTCATGCCAGAATTCACGAAAAAATCCGGCATGACCTTTCCTAAAAAAGGACATATCGAGCGCCTGAAATTTGCTGGAACGGAAATTAATCAACACTCCGGCAAAACATAGGCTACTATAGGAGGTGTAACCTGCAAACATGGCTGGCCACTTGGGCAAGCACATATCCTATTTGAGCAACACAACATATACATGTTTATATCTACATCATATGAGCATTCAAACTTGATGGAGTAGTTTTCCAATTTGAGCATTCAATAAGAAAAACCAAATCGTAAAATAAATTAGTATTCAAATTAGCATTCATTCAATAAGCAAAACTAAATCATCTCTTTCGTCCGTACATCGTCAAATATTATCACTAATAGATCTTGAATAGTATCTTACATATAACATCACTAATACAGCTAAAACCGTAGCGAACGACGGGTATCGGCGCGGGCGGTGGACACCCAAAGAGAAGGAACCATCACAGGATCATAGCTCCAGTGAGATCCCTGAAGAACCAACCTGCCCTCCAACGCAACCATGTAGCGACTGACGTGCTCGTCCTCCTCGCCGACACGGTGACGTACCACCTCCACGGGGTCCTCAAGCCTCCGCATCGTCACTGGCCCACGCGACCGCCACCAAAGAAGGTTCGGGTCAATGACGGGCTGGCTCCTCACCAATTTGCGCCCCTCGGAAGGTAGCACCTCCCAGTACCAGCCCGGCGGAGCCCAGTCCCGGACATGGCTCCTCACCAAGCCCAGGCCTCCTCCGCCGAGTCGACGACGAGGATGCAGGATAGGCATCGTCGACGTCGATGCGGGAATAATTGCTTTAACAAAAAAAATAACAACAAATGTGACACCTAAAACACCTAAATTCTATTAACTACACCTAATTAAAAACCTACATTTTGAACATGATTCGATCATAACTAGGGTTCATACTACATTATTCTAAGATTAAACACCTAAAATACCTATATTAAATTAACAACATGGGTTGGCTGCTCTCACCTCGATCGGGGTCGGAGGGGTCGGTGACGGGGACGACAGCGGGGATGATGCAGGGGCTCCTTAATTTCTGCAAAAACAAAATATAAACAAAAACATTATTATCGTCATCTTAGTACTTAGTGAAACTCCATAAGCTATATTAAATTATTCTATTCAAATTTACTTATAATTTCCTATTATATTCAAAATTACTTATTCAAATTTTCTAAAAATTTCCTATTCTATTCAAAAGACCTATATTTACTTTTTTTTTCAATTTCATAATTTATTCTATTCAAATTTACTTATTCAAAATTTCTAAAAATTTCCTATTCTATTCGAAAAACCTACATTTACTTATTCTTTACAAATTACTTATTCAAATTACTTATTGAAATTTTCTAAAAACAAAATTTACTAAAAACCTACATTTACTAAAAAAACTACATTTAACAAAAACTAAAACCTATTTACAGAAAGGGGGAGGAGGAGGTGGGAGGAGGCCAGGAGGAGGAGGGAAGGAGGAGAGAGGAGGAGGGAGGAGGAGAGAGCAGGAGAGGGAGGAGGGAGAGATGAGGGCGGTGAGAGGAGGAGGAGGGAGGAAGGCAGATACCTTGGGGGCGTCGGTGGCGACGACGGGGGACGGCGGTGACGGCGCAGGCGACGACGTGCCACGAGTGATGAGAGTGTGTGAGGGAGAGTGAGGGATGCGCGCGGCATGGATAAGGTAACCGTAGTAGTAGCATTGTTTAGAAACAAGCCGCTACTGCTATTTTGCAGTAGCGCTCGTCAGAATACAACGCTATTGCTATGCACAATGGCAGCAGCGCTTTTTAATAACGAGTGCTACTAGTATATATGCATTGGCATGCGACTGTTGGCAACTATAGTAGTAGCGTTTTTTATAACAAATGTGCTACTGCTACATGAATAGTAGCAGCGCTCTTCAGTGACCAAAACTACCGTTATTTAGCAGCAGCGCTTTCTTATAAAAAGCGCTACTACTGACCTCCTATGTATAAGCATTTTTCTAGTAATGGTTGTTTTAAATGAAGGCCAAACTCGTAACTCAAATATTCACCTCCGCGATCAGATCGTAGAAACTTTATTTTCTTGTTACGATGATTCTCCACTTCACTATGAATTTTTTTGAACTTTTCAAATGTTTTAGACTTGAGTTTCATCAAGTAGATATACCCATACGTACCCAAATCATCTGTGAAGGTCAGAAAATAACGATACCCACCGCGTGCCTCAACACTCGTCGAACCGCATACATCGGTATCTATTATTTCCAAGAAGTCATTAGCTCGCTCCATTGTTCTGAGGAACGGAGTTTTAGTCATCTTGCCCATGAGGCATGGTTTGCAAGTATCAAATGATTCATAATCAAGTGATTCCAAAAGTCCATCTGCATGTAGTTTCTTCATGCGCTTTACACCAATATGACCTAAACGGCAGTGCCACAAATATGTTGCACTATCATTATCAACTTTGCATCTTTTGGCATCAATATTATGAATATGTGTATCACTACGATCGAGATTCAGTAAACCATTCACCTTGGGTGTATGACCACAGAAGGTTTTATTCATGTAAACAGAACAACAATTATTCTCTCACTTCAATGAATAATTGTATTGCAATAAACATGATCTAATCATATTCTTGCTTAACGCAAACATCAAACAACATTTATTTAGGTTCAACACTAATCCCGAAGGTAGAGGGAGCATGTGATAGTGATCGTATCAACCTTGGAATCACTTCCAACACACATTGTCACTTCGCTCTTAACTAGTCTCTGTTCATTCTGCAACTCATGTTTCAAGTTACTAATCTCATCAACTGAACCGGTATCAAATACGTAGGGGTTGCTATGAACACTAGTAAATTACACGTCAATAACATGTATATCATATATACCTTTGTTCACTCTTCCATCCTTCTTATCCGCCAAGTATTTGGGGAAGTTCCGCTTCCAGTGACCATTACCTTTGCAATAGAAGCACTCAGTTTCAGGCTTGAGTGTAGATTTGGGCTTCTTCATGGGAGTGGAAACTTGCTTGCCATTCTTCTTGAAGTTCCCTTTCTTTCCCTTGCCCTTTTACTTCCAACTAGTGGTCTTGTCAACCATCACAACTTGATGCTCTTTCTTGATTTCTACCTTCGCTGATTTCAGCATCACAAAGAGCTCGGGAATCGTTTTCATCACCCCTTTCATATTATAGTTCATCACAAAGTTCTAATAGCTTGGTGACAGTGACTAGAGAACTATGTCAATCACTATCTTATGTGGAAGATTAACTCCCACTTGATTCAAGCAATTGCAGTACCCAGACATTCTGAGCACATGCTCACTGGCTGAGCTACTCTCCTCCATCTTGTAGGCAAAGTACTTATCAGAGGTCTCATACCTCTCGACACGGGCATGAGTAATTTTCAATTCTTTGAACATCTCATATGCTCCATGGCGTTCAAAACGTTTTTGAAGTCCTGGTTCTAAGCTGTAAAGCATGGCCACTAAACTATTAAGTAGTCATCATATTGAGCTTGCCAAACGTTCATAACGTCTGCATCTGCTCCTGCAATAGGTCTGTCACCTAGCGGTGCATAAAGAACATAATTCTTCTATGTAGCAATGAGGATAATCCTCAGATCACGGACCCAGTCCGCATCATTGCTACTATCATCTTTCAACTTAGTTTTCTCTAGGAGCATATCAAAAAATAAGGGAGCTAAAACGCGAGCTATTGATCTACAACATAGATTTGCAAATACTATCAGGACTAAGTTCATGAAAATTAAGTTCAGTTAATCAAATTACTAAAGAACTCCCACTTAGATAGACATCCTCAAGTCATCTAAATGATACGTGATCCAAATCAACTAATCCATGTCTGATCATCACCTGAGATGGAGTAGTCATCAATGGTGAACATCTCTATGTTGATCATATCTACTATATGATTCACTTCGACCTTTCGGTCTACAGTGTACCGAGACCATGTCTATACATGCTAGGCTCATCAAGTTTAACCCAAGTATTCTGCATGTGCAAAACTGTCTTACACCCATTGTATGTGAACGTAGAGTCTATCACACCCAATCATTACATGGTGTCTCGAAATAACGAACTGTAGCAACGGTGCATACTAAGGGAGAACACTTTTATCTTGAAATTTAGTTAAGGGATCATCTTATAATGCTACCGATGTACTAAGAAAAATAAGATGCATAAAAGATAAACATCACATGCAATCAAAATATGTGACATGATATGGCCATCATCATCTTGTGCTTTTGATCTCCATCTCCAAAGCATCGTCATGATCTCCATCGTCACCGGCTCGACACCTTGATCTCCATCGCTGCGTCATGGTCATCTCGCCAACTATTGCTTCTACAACTATCGCTAACGCATAGTGATAAAGTAAAGCAATTACATGGTGTTTGCATTGCATAAAATAAAGAGACAACCATAAGGTTCTTGCCGGTTGCCGATAACTTTACAAAACATGATCATCTCATACAATAACGCATATCACATCATGTCTTGACCATATCACATCACAACATGCCCTGCAAAAACAAGTTAGACGTCCTCTACTTTGTTGTTGCAAGTTTTACGTTGCTGCTACGGGCTTCTAGCAAGAACCGTTCTTACATATGCATCAAACCACAATGGTGTTTCGTCAAGTTTGCTGTTTTAACCTTCTTCAAGGACAGGACGCAGTCAAATTCAATTCAACTAAAGTATTGGAGAAACAGACACGCCTGCCAGCCACCTTTATGCAAAACTAGTTG
Source organism: Aegilops umbellulata (assembly GCA_032464435.1). Taxonomy (NCBI): domain Eukaryota; kingdom Viridiplantae; phylum Streptophyta; class Magnoliopsida; order Poales; family Poaceae; genus Aegilops; species Aegilops umbellulata. Next base: position 595,329,783 of record CP136058.1, on the reverse strand, counting down.
CATGTCTGTCGGTGGAACCGGTCTCATGTGCGTGGACATGTAAGGTTGGTACGGGCCGCTTCATCCCACAATAACGCCAAATCATAATAAGACATTGGTGGTAAGTAGTATGACTATCACCGCCCACAACTCTTTGTGTTCTACTCGTGCATATCATCTACGCATAGACCTAGCTCCGATGCCACTGTTGGGAAACGTTGCATGGAAAACAAAAAAAATCTATGCACACACAATGGTCTATCCATGGAGATGCATAGCAACGACGAGGAGAGTGTGTCTATGTACCCTCATAGACCGTAAGCGGAAGCATTAAACAACGCGGTTGATGTAGTCGAACTTCTTCGCGCTTCAACTGCTCAAGTACCGAACGCACGACACCTCCGCGTTCTGCACACGTCCAGCTCAGTGACGTCCCTTGCTTTCTTGATCCATCAAGATGTCGAGGTAGTAGATGAGTTCTATTAGCACGACGACGCGGTGACAGTGATGGTGAACTGATCTCGCAGGGCTTCACCTAAGAACTATGAAAATATGATCGGGGGTGTAAACGGTGGAGGGGGGTGCCGCACGGCTAGGCAAATGTCTGGTGTGTGCTAGGCCCCCCCCCATATAGGTGGCAGGGAGAGGGGAGAGGCCAGGAGGCGCCCCAAGTAGGACTAAATCCTACTTGGGTTCCTCCTAGGCTGGTGCCCCCCCTTCCTTATTTACCGGAGGAGGAAGGAAAGAGGAGGGGGAGAAAGTGAAAGGGGAGGCCGAATCCCCCCTTTCCTTTCTCTTCCCCCCCTATCCTTTCTCTTCCCGCCTTTCCTTCTCCCCTTGGTTCGGCTCGTATGGGGCACACCAGCCCCTGGTGGCTGGTGCGTTTCCCCTCTTGGCCCATAAGGCCCATATCTTTTGTCGGGGGTGCCCGGAACCCCTTCCATTGACCCGATATGTACCTGGTACCCTCGGGAACACTTCCGGTGTCCGAATACTATCATCCTATATATCAATCTTTACCTCTCAACCATTTCGAGACTCCTCGTCATGTTTGTGATCTCATCCGGGACTCCGAACAACAATCGGTCACCAAATCACATAACTCATATAATACTATATCGTCAACGAACGTTAAGCGTGCGGACCCTACGTGTTCGAGAACTATGTAGACATGACTGAGACACCTCTCAAATCAATAACCAATAGCGGAACCTGAATGCCCATATTGGTTCCTACATATTCTACGAAGATCTTTATCGGTCGAACCATTATGACAACATACGTTATTCCCTTTGTCCATCGGTATGTTACTTGCCCGAGATTCGATCGTCGGTATCTTCATATCTAGTTCAATCTCGTTACCGGCAAGTCTCTTTACACGTTCCATAATACATCACCTCGTGACTAAACTCCTTAGTCATTTGCTTGCAATCTTATGATGTGTATTACCGAGAGGGCCCAGAGATACCTCTTCGATACTCGGAGTGACAAATCCTAATCTCGATTTATGCCAACTCAACAAACACCTTCGGAGATACCTGTAGAGCATCTTTATGATCACCCAGTTATGTTGTGACATTTGATAGCACACAAGGTATTCCTTCGGTATCCGGGAGTTGCATAATCTCATAGTCGAAGGAATATGTATTTCGCATGAAGAAAGCAATAGCAATAAACTGAACGATTAATATGCTAAGCTAACGGATGGGTCTTGTCCATCACATCATTCTCCTAATGATGTGATCCCATTATCAAATGACAACTCATGTAAATGGTTAGGAAACCTTAACATCTTTGATCAACGAGCTAGTCTAGTAGAGGCTCACTAGGGACACGGTGTTTGTTTATGTATTCACACATGTATTAAGGTTTCCGATCAATACAATTCTAGCATTAATAATAAACCTTTATCATGAATAAGGAAATATAAAATAACAATTTTATTATTTCCTCTAGGGCATATTTCCTTCAACATCTTCAATAGCACCATCTCCTCTCAAACCCTAGTTCATCTGTTGAGTTCAATCTTTGTGCCAAAACTATACACTGGTGCTTGTGGGTGACTAGTAGTGTTGATTACATCTTGTAGTTGATTACTATATGGTTTATTTGGTGGAAGATTATATATTCAGATCCATTATGCTATTTAATACCCCTCTAATCTTGAGCATGATTATCATTTGTGAGTAGTTACTTTTGTTCTTGAGGTCACGGGAGAAATCTTATTACAAGTAATCATGTGAACTTGATATGTGTTCGATATTTTGATGGTATGCATGTTGTGATTCTCTTAGTGGTGTCATGTGAACGTGAACTACATGACACTTCACCATATTTGGGCCTAAGGGAATGCATTGATGAGTAGTTATTAGATGATGGGTTACGAGAGTGACAGAAGCTTAAACCCTAGTTTATACGCTATTCCGTAAGGAAGTGGTCTCGATCCAAAAGTTTAATGCTATGGTCAGATTTATTCTTAATACATTTCTCGTGGTTGCGGACGCTTGCGAGGGGGTTAATCATAAGTAGGAGGTTTGTTCAAGTAAGAACAGCACCTAAGCACCGGTCCACCCACATATCAAATTATCAAAGTAGCGAACACAAATCAAACCAACATGATGAAAGTGACTAGATGAAATTCCCGTGTACCCTCAAGAACGCTTTGCTTATCATAAGAGACCGTTTTGGCATGTCCTTCGCCTCAAAAGGATTGGGCTACCTTGCTACACTTTTGTTACCGTCACCATTCCTTGCTCATTACAAATTGTCTTGCTATCAAACTACTCGTTACATATAATTTCAGTGCTTGCAGACAATACCTTGCTGAAAACCACTTGTCATTTCCTTCTCCTTCTCGTTGGGTTCGACACTCTTACCTATCGAAAGGACTACGATTGATCCCCTATACTTGTGGGTCATCATGGATGTCGATATTTTCGGCTCTCAACTTGGTCAAAGTTAAATAAATTTGAATTTTCAAAAAACATATACACCTTATATTTTGGAACTGAGAGAGTATTTGGTTTGGCAAGTGGGCGAGATGATGGAGTGTGTTTTTCATTTTATTTATAATATGATGTTTTGGTGGGTTTTTGCGGTGTGATTATGTGTTATCTGATAATCAACCCATACTTATCTGGGGAATTTTTCCGCGTTAGTGTGTGCATGTACTATTTTGGTGCTACAATATCACATGTTGACACTTTTTTTCTAGGTGGTAAGAGGGTGTGTGAGATTGATATGGTTTTATAGGCTGGTTGCTCCTGATTGATTTGAAAAATCGTTGACTCAATCAAAATCATGAAGCAAATCCAAAAAAATTATACCTCAACCAAATGAAAAGGCTCCAAAATTAAGGACCATAGTGAATTAAAAGAATTTAATGAGAGGGCTTTTTGTGAAATTGTTGACCCACTCAAAATTGGGCGACTCAATTCCAAATTAGTGACCTGGATTGATTATGAGGTCTTAAAAATTAGGGAGCATAGTGTATTTACTAGAAGAGTTGGGCGCGCTTTGCTACGCCATTGATGTCATTGGGTTTTTACACTTTTTTTACTCCATCTATTTCAAAATATAAGGTGTATTCATTTTTTCAAATATCAAACCTCTTTAAGTTCGACCAAATTTGTGTGGAAATATATCAATATCCATAATATCAAGTAGGATTTTTAGATTCATCATGAAATGATTTTTCATGTTTCATTTATTTATTATTATGGATGTCGATATTTTTGGCTCTGAACTTGGTCAAAGTTAAAAGAATTTGACTTTTCAATAAACTAATACACATTATATTATGAAACAGAGTGAGTATTTGGTTTGGTTAGTGGGGAAGATGATGGAGTATGTTTTTTATTCATATATGATGTGTTTTGTTGGGCCTTTGGTGGTGTGATTTGTGTTGTCTGCTAATCAACTCATAATTGTGTGAAGAAATTTTCTGCATCGATGGTTGCATGTACTATATTAGTCCTATAGTATCACATGTTGGCACTTTTTTTTCTAAGTGATTAGGGTGTGCGGGATTGGTATGGTTTTATAGGCCGGTTGCTTTCGATTGATTTGAAAAATTATTGATCAATCAAAATCATGAACCAAATTCAACATTGAATCTCTCATTTGAGAGAGCTCCAAAATTAGAGCGCATTCTCAATTAAAAGAATTGAGTGAGAGATTATTGACTAGGTCAAAATCGGTGACCCAATTTCCAAATCGGTGACCTCAATTGAATGAGAGGCCTCCAATCCTAGGGAGCTTAGTGATATAGTAGATATATATAGAGAAATTGGCTCTAATATGCTCACATTAGGATAGCATATTCAAAGTTTCTATATTTTTTCAGTACTTTATTTGTGTGATTAATTTGACTTTTTCTTCCCCTAATTTGGAAGAAGTTTTTTGTTGTTGAAACAAAGACGAAAGATTGCCTCATGTATTATTTAAGAGTGAATGTAATACACATTGCTTGCAAGAAGCCAATAGCATTGCTCATGAGTTAGCTAAATATTGTTACGAGAAGGATATATCTTGTAATTGGGTTGATGATACTCCCTCTTTTATCCTTGAATCTCTCTCGTAATGCAAGCATTTTGCATTGATCAATAAAGTAAGCCATGATGACATTTTCCTCAAAAAAAGAGAACAGAATTGGTACTTGTTACAACAGACCAACATTACAAATGGGCATTAATCTCCCGGCATGATTGTTCCCAACTGTTTGGCGCCAACGGTAATCCAGACCACCGTCTCGGGTTTGACGTTGTCAAGGAGGACCGTCGGAATGGCACTCTTGTGGTGAAAGACATGAGCATTTCTCTTATTTCAAAACGGTCCACGACATGGACATGGCAAGTGTGGCCATCGCCTTGCAATTTGGGATGGTGGTGTCGGAGAGTCCAACCCACCATTCTTTGGCGAAGCGGATAAGGTTCTATGTGACGGTGTCTATGCGTCCAAGCTGAAGTCAATCTTTAATCATGCCTCAAACCCTAATCGTGTACCGACACTCGTAGAAAAGTTAGTTGGAATCCTGGTCGTGCCCTGCGTAAGGGACAAGGCCCACAGATGATGACTTGTTGCAAGCCGGGAATGAACCGGGTTCACGGAATTGTCGCTGCCGGTGTCGTGCAATAGAGCAGAACAGGACGAATCCTGTTTTTGAAATCAGATCAAACTACACTCCGTCGCAGCTAGCAGCGAGCCGAGCCACGGCTAGCTGCCGCCCCTGCAAAAGCATCACGCTCTGTCAGGCCAACTCCACCGCGCGACCATATCCTATCCGGCTCTGTCCGTTTGGGGTAAAAGAGACAAAAAACGGCTCAGCGCGCGGAAGCAAACGGACTTTTGTCCGCTTTGTGTCCGCTTTCGACCCATCCGCGGCCCAAGTTTGCGCCGCTTTTGGGATGAAACGAACATTACGCGGACACGCGGGTCGTCTGCGCGTGTCCTCCCCTGGCCCGCCCGTCGGTGGCACAAGACGGGCCTTTTTCTATCCGCCCCCTCCCTTCCTCCGGCCGCACCCCCTCCACTCTTCCCCACTCTTCCCGTCGCTGCCGCCGTTGCCATTGCAGCCGTGCAGTTCGGACGCGAGCTCGCCCAACCCCTTCCCCTCGGCGCCGCCGACCTACCCAACCACGGCCACCTGGTTTGCGCACCCGTCGGCCGATTTTGAGGCGGATCCGGTCGGTCTTGAGCTCGGCCGGCTGTGGGAGGCCGGGCCGCGCCATGGACTGGCCGGGCACCTCGCCGGAAGGCCCTGGCAGGGCCGCAAGGCCACATGCAGGCAGTGGCTCCTCCTCTAGCCACTCGGATCTGCACCGTCGGTGGTCCATCGGCAGATACACGAATGGCGGTCGGCCGGGCTCGGTGCTTGCCCAAAAGCTCCCCGGCGCACCGTTCTCACTCATTAAGTGCGACCACTGCCCAAGGATGGTCGTGCGCCGCGTGTCTACAACGCCGGAACATCCTGGATGGGTGTTCATCAAGTGCTTAAACGATGGGGTATGCGCTTTTTTTAGCTTCGGTTTATGCTCTAGATTTAACTAGTTGTGCTAACTTTAAATTTTGTTGTGTAGAACGGATGCAAGTTTTGGTATTGGAAAGAAGAATACATCGATATATTGATAGAGCGAAATTTAGTACATGTTCGTGCACTTTTAGCTAGCATAGAGGCTGTAAATGAGACAAGTGCACTTGTTGCTAGATTAGAGGCTAGACACGAGACTAGGTGTGAGGAGGAAGTAACATCGAATTCCGGCTTGAAAAAGAAAGGAGGATACCAGATCGAGCCTTCTAACTTGAAGAAGAAAGGAGGATGCCAGGTCGGCCCTCCTTCACAGATCAACAACGAGTGCATCGAGAAGGCCCTAACCCAACTCAAGGGAGCAGTTATGGAAATTGGGTATCTTCTAAAATGTATTCTTGTGGTTCTTGTTTTTTTTTTGGCCTTGCTTTACTAGTCAAAATGTGATGATGCATTTTCCATGTACCACAAATGAATGATGAAATAAAGTTAAGAACTTGCAAAGAAATAATACGCGGACAGGATGCAGCCGGGATGCGTCCGTGCGGTGGGCGCACGGTCATCGCATTTCAGGACACGCCCGGACACGATCCCAAATCCCTACCCAAACGAACAGAATCCGGACAAAACGGACGTCCGTTTGGGTCGCGCGATGGAGTTGGCCTCATCTGCTCTGGAGACAATCGACGAGGCATGCCATTGCCATGCATGGTGGTGCGCTCGCAGCTGCAGAAGAGGAGCAGGAGGATCTTTTCTCCACTGGCCCGGGACTGAGGAGAAGGAGGCTTCAATGCCGCGCGCAGCGAGCGAGCGGACGGAGTTAACGCTCACTCCTCGCTTTCCACCGACTGGTCCAGTCCAGTGTTTCAGCGATGAGCAGACCCTGATATATCCAAAGGCGCACCTGCGGGTGCGCGCGTCATGGCTTCCGCCGGAGCTCCTGGGCAAATCATTACTACCACCACCAGATCACTGTCACTGACTGTACACCGCACCATCACTGGCTAGTTTCCTCTCGGCCTCGATCGTACACCTTTCTCACGCCATCATTAGCTCAACGCTACTACACTACTTAACTCATAAGTATGCTACTGCTATACAAATCTAGGGATCCCCAGACACCTTCATTCATCATTTTGCCGTGCTATACATATTGTCGGGCGACAGACACGGTCTCATTAGGGACAATCATCAGTGCATGCTGTGCTAGTGGTAGGTCCGCTTATTATGTATTTTATTAATTACCACTATGGTGCATGCCTCCATGGACGTGTCTCCGGCCCCTGAAATCATGGCGTAGTGTTTTGTCCTACTAAGGTGGAGGACGAGCACCAGCCTCGGCCAAGCCAAAGCCAAGGGGCCGACGGGGGCCAAAGCAACAAAGGTACAATGGTAGCAATGGCGTAGTGTTTTGTTTGATGTTTACACGACGAAACCGAGGATCGCTTGGCTGACGGAACACAACTTGACAAGGAGGCGGAAATACAAAGGAGACGCTTTAAGTGGCCTGGGCGCGCGTTGCTTATGGGTGGTGTGGGACCAGGTGGTCAGAGGTAGCAGAGTGCCATTACAAAAACCAGGTGCTGTAGTAACTAAGAGGGACATGGATCGAGTTGATGAACGAGAAAACTCCAGACCCTCCTCATTTTTGGCCCTTGTTCTCCAAGATCACCTTTCCTTTCCTCGCGTCGTTGATCGCTGCCTCCTGATGGGGGACACAGCGAGTTGTTGCGAGCTGAGCAGGTGAGGAAGGGTCATTTTCACATCAAACGGCGCGTGACGGTGTAAGTAAATCCTACCGTCAAAGACTTTGGCGGTAGGATATGCTACCCTACTGCCAAAGACAATGGCAATAGAAAAAGGTCAGATCCGAAAAGTTTTGCACATAAGATCAAATCATGCTTAAGTTAAGAAAAAAGGCCAAAACAGTAAATTTGTCCTCCAAAGACGCACTTGCTGCACAACAAGCGCATGGCTGAAGGGCTCCGTACCGTACTACGGACCAAATCATTACGACGACCCACCACCTCTCTCTCTCTCTCTGAACGCTCTGCATCGCATCATCGCTACATCATTTTTCTCTTTCTCTCTCTCACTCTCGATCTCCTCCCCCGGTGAGACCGATGACACGACGAACCTAGCGATGGTGCTGCTACCCATGTACAGCACCTTTGGTCGATCCCAGAGACATCTTCGACCATTTTGGACGTGCTATAGTGTCGTGTCGGGAGACACCGTCCCATAATTAGGGACAATCAGTAGTTACTGCGTGCTAGTAGTAGCTCAGTTTATTATGTCACTGAGAGAACAATGCGACTTTTAATTTGGGGCAACAGTATGGTTCATGGACGACACCTAGTGCTTTGTCCTACTAGTACCAGAGAAGAGGTCGGCCGAGCTGAAAGAGGGCCAAAGCCGCAAAGTAGAATGATAATGGCGATCGATCGAGTTGGAAGGTACGGAGCAGTAGTAGCACGTACACCAGCCATAAAAATGTGCTTACCACTTGGCCTTTCAGAGTGACTACTCGCCATTCACACACTGTTACCCCGAGAAAAAAATCACGCTGTTTTTCACTGTACTTGGGCTTTAACAACCCGGACTAGTTGTTTGTTACTCGCGGTCAAGTTATCAGAAAAGGTTCCCGTTACATCTAGGACTAGTTACGATGGGCACCGTACCTCCGTATGCATGCACGCAGCCAGTCGCCAGAAAGGATAGCCATGCAAGGCAGGATGGGGCCGTGCTGCATAACGTTTTCGAGGTAGATCATCCACGTTGGGCTAAAGGCAAAGGCACCTCCACAGTTTGTACCTGCGCGTCCATAGAGGAAATGAGCCATCAAAGTGACAGCAAGTTTAGCGCTTTCGTTCGCGGCCTCTTCTTTTTTCCCGTTTCATTCACTCTTGCTGCTCTGCTCAAAGGGTGGGTGCAACTGGTAAAAGGAGCGCCCGTTGCCGTTGGGATGAATAAAGTAGTAGTGATCTAAAATGTCTTTCAAAAGTTTTCGTGCACTGCTCAAAGGGTGGGCAAGTAATTCTGTAGTTGAGCAGCATAGCAGTAGTACATTAAAGTAGCGGTGATCTAAAATGTCTTTTCAGCTAACTTGATATCGACCGGAAATTCAGGGTCGCTCGTGTCGCCCCACCCCGCGGGCGACCCGGGTGAAACCCTAGCCGCCGCACCGGCCTCCCCCAGATTCACCCCCTCCCCTCACCGCCGCCGGCAAGCGCCGCCGGGCAAAGCCCGCGCGGCATCGGCGGCGGCGGGGCCTTCCTCTTCTTCCCTCTCGCGAGGCCATGACGGTGCGGGGCCGCTCGACCAAGGAGAGGCGCGGGGGCGTGGCACGCGCAGCGAGCAGCCGTGGCGGGTGCGGCGCGCGCGACGAGCAGGCGTGGTGGGCGCGGCGCGCGTGGTGAGCGGGCGCCGGGGCGCCAGGCAGGCGCGGCGCGCTCATCGAGCACGCGACGGGCGCGGAGAGCGGGCGCCGGGGTGCCAGGTAGGCAAGGTGGGCACGGCATGCAAGTGCTGCTCGCTCGGGCGCCGTGGGGTGCGGGGGCGTTGTGGTCGATTTTGGCCAGATATGGCCTCTGCCAATCGGTGGCTCGAGGGCTGGTTCGAGGAGGCATCAGGCGTCGTTGGAGGGTGGTTGCATTTCGCGCCTAGTCCGGCGGCGCGTGGTGGCTGTAGCGGTGGTGTCGGGGATGGCTGGTGGTTGTCTCTCCTTCAAGCGCGTCCACGCCCGGCTCCTGGAGCTGTGGCGCCGTTCAGTTTGTCGTGTGCTACGGAAGGCTCGGGCAGGCCAGATCTAGCACGGATAGTCCTGTTCTTGCGCGCGGTGGTGCGAGCCGCACATTTTGGCCTGGATCCTGCCCAGTCCTACACGCGGTGGTGCGGACCGGCTATGTTTGGCTCTCCCTCGACCTTTCCTGTGTGCTGCGGTGCGGAGGATCGCCCAGTTCTGCGCGCGGAGGTAGAGGATGGCCAGATCTGGCTTGGATCGCCCAGGGCCTGCAAGCGGCGGTGCGGACCGGTCGGGTTGGCGTGTGCTCGCTGAGTTCCTGCGTGTGGCTTGACCAATACGTCTCTAGTAGTGTTTGCTTTGGGCTCATGTTGCATTGTGGCGCTGGTGGCCTCGGATCCTTGGATTGTTGGTGGAAGACTCGACTCCGGATGAAAATCATGCATCGACTCTGTCATTGCCGGCGGTAACAGCGTCCACGGATGTCGTCTTCCTCCTTGGAGGTATCGTTGTGGAGCCGTTTTCCCTTCTGTAGGATCGAAAGTATGTCTAGAGGGGGTGATTAGACTACTTGACCAAATAAACATCTTGCCTTTTCCCAATTTTAAGTCTTGACAGATTTTAGCAACTTAGCACTAGTCAAGCAACCAACCTACACATGCAAGTTTAAGAGTATAGCAACGGAATGTAAAACATTGCACATGAAGGTAAAGGAATGGGTTTGGAGGGAGCAAACGCCATGTAGACACGGAGATTTTTGGCGTGGTTCAGATAGGTGGTGCTATCGTACATCCACGTTGATGGAGACTTCAACCCACAAAGGGTAACGGTTGCGTGAGTCCACGGAGGGTTCCACCCACGAAAGGTCCACGAAGAAGCAACCTTGTCTATCCCACCATGGCCATTGCCCACGAAGGACTTGGCTCACTAGGGTAGATCTTCACGAAGTAGGCGATCTCCTTACCCGTACAAACTCCATGGTTCAACTTCACAATCTTGACGGAGGCTCCCAAGTGACACCTAACCAATCTAGAGACACCACTCTCCAAAAGGTAATAGATGGTGTGTTAATTATGAACTCCTTACTCTTGTGCTTCAAATGATAGTCTCCCCAACAGTCAACTCTCTCTCACAGATTTGGATTTGGTGGAAAGATGATTTGAGTGGAAAGCAACTTGGAGAAGGCTAGAGATCAAGATTCATATGGTTGGAAGGGGATATCTTGACCTGAACACATGAGTAGGTGGTTCTCTCTCGGAAAATGTATGATAGAAGTGTAGGCATATTCTGATGGCTCTCTCCACGAATGAAAAGTGGGTGGAGGGGTATTTATAGCCTCCACACAAAATCTAACAGTTACACACAAATCGCCAAACTTGATGGGACCGAATAATGAAACTCGGTCAGACCGATTTAGTTTAAAATGTGAATGTTAGGATTTTCGGTGGGACCGACATGTCGACTCGGTGAGACTGATTTCATTAGGGTTAGGGCATAACGTAATCTCAGTGAGACCGATTATACAAACTCGGTGGGACCGATTTTGGTAATAAGCTAACCAGAGAGTTGGTCAGGAAAACTCGGTGGGACCGATTCGCTCATCTCGGTGAGACCGAAACGTTACGAAAGGGAAACAGAGAGTTTGCATTGCGAACTCGGTGGGACCGATCGCTCATCTCGATTAGACCGAACGTTACGAAGGGAAACCGAGAGTTTGCAATCCCATCTCGGTGAGACCGAGATCCCTATCGGTAAGAGTGAAGTGACTAGGGTTTTATGGCAGTGGCTATGTCAATTGAACTTGGTGGCGCTGGATAGAAAGTTTCGGTGGGGCCGAGTTTGACTTTTGGTTTGGGACATATGTGGATATGAGAAAGTGGTTGAGGGTTTTTGGAGAATATCACTAAGCATTTTGAGCAAGTAACCCATTAAGAAACACCTCATCCCCTTTTAATAGTATTGACTTTTCCTATGGACTCAATGTGATTTTGGATCAGTAAAAGTAAGATGTAGAGTCTTGAGCTTTAGAGCTTGAGCCAATCTTTTGTCCTTAGCATTTTGAGGTGTCCACATTTCTAGTCCATGCCATGCCAATCATTGAGCTTTCCTGAAATATTTATCTTGAAATAGTATTAGCTCAGTGAGCTATATGTTGTTAAGAATTACCAAAACCACCCAAGGATAGTTGCACCTTCAATCTCCCCCTTTTTGGTAAATGATGACAACATATAGATCAAAGCTTCGACAAATGATCATAAGATTGAAATACATCGTCGCTTTGAGAAGTATGTGATAAGCAAGAGCTCCCCCTAAATTTGTGCATTATTTAAAAATTACTTTTGAATGCAAATGCACAATCGATTAGGATCATGGGTCACTCTTCCATGTCACATACATCTTGGTGGAGCGCTCAAAATGATAAAAATTAAAAACATGCACTCATCACCATTCAAAATGAATGATCATATAAGAGATAATATCATCCAAGCAAGCATTAAAGTAGCATATGATTAATCACATGATCAAACAAGTATCTCACACAGACATGGAGTATGAACCAAGCGCATAAAAAGGTTCAATCAAAAGCAAGAGAGGTAAAAGGCAAAACACTCTCTCTCGAAGCCTATGATCTATACATATTTCTCCCCCTTTGGCAACAAGTTACCAAAAAGTTTGAAAATGCATAGTGCTATGCGTCTCTCAAGCTTGGTCTTCGGGAGGTGGTGTAGAGAGAACTCCAAGGAGGAAGGCATCTGTTGATGTAGTTGTAGATGGTGGAGTGGCTGCTGGAGGTGGCACTAAAGCTGTAGCTGCCGGCGCAGATGATGTAGCTCTAGAATCAGGTACAGGCACTACGGCAGACCTCTGACTCCTTGGCACTCGCTGAAAAGCATCAGTAGTAGCCTTCCCCTTCTTCTCTTCTGCATCCTCCTGGAGCTGCTCAACTGTTGTTTGTATCTCAGTAACCTTCAGATCAAGATCATAAAATTTTGTCTCTATGATCCTCTCCAGACTCTCCTGGTTTTGAGTCAGGGTGGCCAAGCCCTTCTCAATCCTCAGTGTAGATTGGATCAGATATTCAAGCTGATCTTGCTTGCTCTTCAGGAAAACTTGAGATGCTTCCTCAACACTTGGCATCTTGGCAGCTTTCTCTTCTTTAGCTTTTGCTCTCTTCTCTTGTGCTTGAGCTGATGATGGTTCATCCTCATTCATTACAACCTTGTTGTCTTCAAATTCAGGATAGAGAGGTAGATGCTCCTTGTCCAACAAATATGTACATGTGCCCATCTTGGAATTGATGAGCTCCTGAATGTGTGGAGCGTACCCACAACTTCTCTTTTGGCCAGCAGTTGTCCTCTTGATTGTCTCTACAATCAAACTCATGACTTTGAACTTTTGAGGGACATCAAACAGTTCTAGCAGGTTGATGGAATGTCCTCTGATCTTCTTATGATCTCCAGACTTGGGTAACAATGTGTGTCTTAAGATTGTGTTGATGGTAGGCATACCAGACAACAAGTAATGTACAGATCCAAGCTTGTGTGTCTCCAAAGCTTTATCTGGGATCTCTTTGTACATGTTTGCTATTGAGTTGTGGTCTTTCTTCTTCTTGGCATACACATCCAAGTCATCTTCATGTTCCTCTAGGGCATTGATCAGCTTGCCCCATTCTTCAACAGTGGATTGGTACCTAGTACCTTCAGACATCCATATGATTTTCCCATCTGGGTAAAAGTGAGCAGTGGAGTAAAACTACATGATCAGCTCATCATTCCATTTTGTGAGCTTCTGCCCAACAAATTTGTCAACTCCACATGCTTTGAAGCTGTCATAGACTCCTGGGAAGTGATCTTCCTTCTCCTTGATGTATTCCCAATTAACCCATCTCATGTCACATACAATTGGCTTCTTGTCAAGAAAAATTGTCTCATAGAAGTCTTGTTGTTCTTTGGTATGAAATCTGCAATCAACTGCAGTCCTTCTCCTCACAGCATAGGGATTAGACTGTCTCTACAATCTCAGTCCAGCATCTTTTCTGATGTGCATGTCTTCAGCCATGAGGATCATTATGGTCTAGAATCTTGGATTTCAGTTTTCTCAAAATAAGAGACTCATCATCCTCTTCTTCAGCTTGAGGCACTAGGGCCTTATTCTTCTCTTCAGCAGGAATACTTCTAGTGTTTCTCTTGGTGTGAGGCCCCCGATTCAATCGTACACTAATCATGCACGCAAACGTGTACGATCAAGATCAGGGACTCACGGGAAGATATCACAACACAACTATAAAACATAAATAAGTCATACAAGCATCATAATACAAGTCAGGGGCCTCGAGGGCTTGAATACAAGTGCTCGATCATAGACGAGTCAGCGGAAGCAAAAATATCTTAGTACAGACATAAGTTAAACAAGTTTGCCTTAAGAAGGCAAGCACAAACTCGAAAGAGGCGCAGGCCTCCTGCCTGGGATCCTCCTAAACTACTCCTGCTCGTCATCAGCGGCCTGCACGTAGTAGTAGGCACCTCTGGTGTAGTAGGAGTCATCGTCGACGGTGGTGTCTGGCTCCTGGGCTCCAACATCTGGTTGCGACAACCAGGTAGAATGAAAAGGGGGAAAAGAGGGAGAAAAGCAACCGTGAGTACTCATCCAAAGTACTCGCAAGCAAGGATCTACACTACATATGCATGGGTATCGGTGTAAAGGGGCAATATCGGTGGACTGAACTGCAGAATGCCAGAATAAAAGGCGGATAGCTAGTCTTGTCGAAGACTACGCTTCTGGCAGCCTCCATCTTGCAGCATGTAGAAGAGAGTAGATGGTAAGTTCACCAAGTATCATCGCATAACATAAACCTACCCGGTGATCCTCCCCTCGTCGCCCTGTGTGAGAGAGGTCACCGGGTTATATCTAGCACTTGGATGGGTGTATTTTATTAAGTATCCGGTTCTAGTTGTCATAAGGTCAAGGTACAACTCCAAGTCGTCCTGTTACCGAAGATCACGGCTATTCGAATAGATAAACTTCCCTGCAGGGGTGCACCACATTACCCGACACGCTCGATCCCTCTGGCCGGGCACACTTTCCTGGGTCATGTTTGGCCTCGGAAGATCAACACATCGCAGCCCCACCTAGGCTCAACAGAGAGGTCAGCACGCCGGTCTAAATCCTATGCACGCAGGGGTTTGGGCCCATCGCCCATTGCACGCCTGCACGTTGCATACGCGACCGGAAGCAGACCTAGCCTGGCAGGCGTTCCAGTCCAATCCAGCGTGCGGCGCTTAGTCGCTGACGTCAAAAAGAGCTTCGGCTGATACCACGACGCCGGTTGCCCATATCTTGTCCCACGTGGTGGTTAGTGCGTTTAAAGTCAACGACCCAACTCAGATCAAATACCAAGATCTCGTTAAGCGTGTTAAGTATTCGCGAACGCCGACCAGGGCCAGGCCCACCACTCTCCTAGGTGGTCTCAACCTGCCCTGTCGCTCCGCCAAAAAGTAACAGTCGGGGGTCGTCGGGAACCCAGGCCCACCTCTACCAGGATGGAGCCACCTGCCCCTTCAGCCCCCATCTCCGAACAATATCATAAGTATTGTAACAGTACAAAGTATATAGCATATGCCCGTGATCACCTCCCGAGTGATCACGGCCCAGTAGTATAGCATGGCAGACGGACAAGAGTGTAGGGCCACTGATGGAACACTAGCATCCGATACTAAGCAATAGGATAGCAGGTAAGGGTAACAACTGTAGCAACAATGACAAGCTATGCATCAGAATAGGATTAACCGAAAGCAGTAACATGCTACACTACTCTAATGCAAGCATCATAGAGAAGGAATAGGCGATACCTAGTGATCGAGGGGGGGTTGCCTGGTTGCTCTGCCAAAAAGGAGGGGTCGTCAACACTGTAGTCGAACTAGGGGTCGCCGGCAATCTCGGGGTCTACCGGAAAGAAGTAATGGAGGGGGAACACAATAAATCACAGAGGAATCAAAGCATCACAAAGTGTAACATGGCATTACGCGGTGCTAGAGGTGAACTATTGTAGTAGTAGGTGCTACTCGCGAAGGGGGAAAACATCCGGGAAAGTATTCCCGGTGTTTGACGTTTTCGGGCAAATGAAATGGAGGTGGATTGTTGCGTGTGCGCTATGATAGGGATATGTGGTGGACGAACGGGCTGCGTATCCGGATTCGTCTCGTCATTCTGAGCAACTTTCATGTTGAAAGTATTTTATATGATTTTCTAAAGTTTTAAATCATTTTTAGAATTTATTTAATTCAATATTATCGAGAATAGTGCTGGCTGACGTCAGCATGACATCAGCAGTCAACAGAGGTGTTGACTGGTCAAATTGATGTGTGGGTCCCGTGGGACCCACCTGTCATTCTATGTTTAGGTCAATTAGGGTTTAGCTAATTAATAACTATTTAATTAAACTAACAAGTTAATTAGATTAATTAATTAGGATTAATTAAGTTGATTAATTCTTTAATTAATTGATTAATTAATATTTTTAATTAACTTTTCCTCCTTTTTTTGTTCTAGCGTGGGCCCTCATGTCATTGGCCCAAGGGGCATAGCTGGCGAACGGCCGCAGTTGCGGACGTGGGGTGCCGGGGTGAACAAACCCGGGCAGCCAGCGCGAGGGGTCCGGCCGTGGCTAGGCCGGCCGGAGCTGCGTCCGGCAGCGCCGGTGGATGGCGCGAGCGGGCGGTGGGGGTGGCGGAGCGAGGAGGGCTGCGAGAGGCCGGGGCGAGGCCAGCGGCGCGGGCAGGGGAGCGGCAAGGCGAGGCGCGCTGCGTGAGACGCGCGGCCAGCAGCGTGGGAGGGCGCGGTGGTGGCAGGCGCGATGAGGTTGGGGCGCGACGGGCTCGGTCAGGCGCGGTCCGGCGGAGGTGGTGGTGCCTGGACGAGGCCGGAGAAGACGACACGGGCACGGGGTGCGCGAGGGGACCACGGGCGCGGCGACGAACGACGGCACGGGGCAGCGCGGGCGATGGCGAGCGGGGGCGGCGCACAGCAGGGAGCGGCGGCCGGCAGAGCAGCGGGGCGGGGTTCACGCGGGCGGGGCGCCACGAGCGCGGGCGCAGGATGCGCACGGGCGTGGAGGGAGCGGCGAGGCGTGCGCGAGCTCGGGCGCGGCGAGGCAGTGTGCCACACGAAGGGGGAAGAAGAGGAGAGGGAGGTCGTGGCCTCACTGGCGGTGTAGGGCACGGGGCAGTGGGACTTGCGGAGGAGAACGGAGACGACCGGACGACGGGGAGGAAGTCCTGCGAGGGGGGGCTCCGGCAACGTGGCTACGACGGCGCGACGACGGGGTCGGGGTTGCTCGATCCCGATCCATATCGAGGGGGAGTGGGAGGAGTGAGGGGGGATCATGGGGTAGTGGTTTTTAGGGTTTCGGAGGGGCAAGGGGGCCATATCGGCCAGGGAAGGTGCGGGGTGGGCCAGCTGGGCTGGCCTAGTCGGTTGAGCCGACTGGGCCAAGAGGCCCAGTGGGGGAGGGGGGCTTTTTTGTTTTAGTTTAGTTATTTTTTTCTATTTTATCTTTTCTTTTTTATTAAAAAAATTATGAAATACCCAAGTTGTGCCTAAAATATTATTAATACTTATGCCACTACCACAATTAACTTGGCACCTAATATAAAATAGTTTGTAATTGTTTATTATTTTATAATCATATACCTAATTGTTTTTGCTACTATGTTATTCATTTTTGAGTATTTACACATTTTATAAAATTGTGGTTTCTCCACCATTATTACTTAGGACTTATTTGTCCCAGTTTGAACATTTTAGTTTTAATGTTTGAAAACTTTTGATGTTTGCCTTTATTTTAAATTTGAATCCGAATCGTTTTTGGACCATCGCGAGATTAACAACAGTAACTGAGGTGACGTGGCATCATTAGCGTGGAATTACTGTAGCCTAATTATCCGCGCGTCACAATTCTCCTCCACTACAAGAAATCTCGTCCCGAGATTTAAGAGGTAGTGAAAGGGGGGAAGGTTTGGTAATGTATCTAGCGGGTCTTCTCCGTCTTGGTTGTTCTTCTCGAAGAAGTTAATCCCTTTTGTTGATGTCTTCAATTCTCTGCTTCAGGTCAAAATGATGAAGTCGTCATCCTTCCCTCGGGATCTTCATCGCACGTACGAAAAGGATAGGGGTAACTTCAGAAGAACGGACCTGTACAAGGTTGCTATCTGGTAGATGATGTCAATGAAGATGGCGGAAAGTAACTCTCAAAATGAAACTTAGAAAATTTTGAGAGGAAAGTAATAAGGTACAATAAGGAGTTGCAAGCGACCCGGCAATCGTTCAATGCCTATTCAGAAGGTGAAAGGGTTTCAGGGCAACGAGAATACCTTTTTTTTTAGAATTGATGATCTCCCGGAAAGTGGCTCGTGAATTTCATACGAGGCCACATGCGAGGAACAACCTCGAGAACCGGGGTGTACAGGAGAGTCAGGTTTCGATCCTGTGGAACTATGGGTTATGGGCCCACTATGTGGATTAAAAGTAGGAAGGCGGTGACGATTTGCACGATCATGTAAGCAAGGCATGCCGGAGGATAGCCTGTCAGTTATGTCGGCAACAAAATCGGTACCAAGGGCGAGGGACGAGAGAACCATTTTCCTGCTCGTTGAACGAGGCGGACCAATAGGCAAAGTTCTCGTCCATCGGTGGTTACCGGAATGTCATCAACAATAGTAACAGGGTCTTACCGACACGATTGTACACCTAGGTGTTTACATAAGCAGAAGAGTATTACTTCTTAGATCATATAGAACACCAGAAAGGTTAAACAAACAATGGAAAGGAAAAGGTGATCTTCAGAAATAGAACAATGGAAAGGAAAATGTGTTTAAACACATATTTCAGGGGTATATCTTTCCCAAGGACAAACATAGCATGCTATCCACGACAGGATATAATGTAGAAAACCCTTTAGGAAAAGGGGGAGAAATTTCATGACATTACCCATATAGCTGTGTTTGGATAATTGAGCAGGAAACATTTAGCATTGGGTTTCAAATGTTCTTGTTGAAAATCGGCGTGCCACAGACATGCTTCAAGATAGTATTGACATGGTCATCAGGTAAAGATCAGACTTTGGATACACAAAGGATCCATCAGGGATGATTTATAGAATAAGTCTTACAATTTCCTCATGGAAGAATCGATTACCTTGCTAAAAAGGAAATTATAATAATAGGTCCTCGCGCCAGGGGTGCTAGGCATGACATCACCTTACCAGGACATATAGAGACCAATGTTAAAACTCTTAGAAATATGCTCCAACCATCATATCTGACCGAGATTCAGATTTGATTGGTGTCAGGATACTTCAGACTTAGGATGCCTGAGATGAAAAGCTGCAACACAAATTGTCGAGATGACATTGTAAGATTCTCGGGAATTGAACTGTGGGAGTGAGTTCCGAAACAAGAGTTCATCATTAATTCAAGGAGAGGTGAGGAGGTGGCTGATTGACTCAGCGACAATTTATTGAGATTTCCAAAAGATGGATTTCCACACTTATGTGAACAAGGAGATAACATTTGTTAGATCAGATGATATAAAGAGGTATGCTCGAGGAAAACCTACACAGTTAAACATTGGTTGAAAGGTCCACCCGAAATATGGGTTTAGGTAGCATGATCAAAGTTAGAATGGTTATTTGATAACCAATGGTCTAAGAATGAATTATCGAACATTAACTTCAAAGCAATAGGGTTTCTAGAAGTTTTGAACTCGCGACCAAGGAATGAACGGATATGGCAAGAAGTATCACCTATATCAAGAATTCTTAAGAGGTGGTGAAATTCTCACGACATTCTTGACATAAAAAGATGGTAATACTCCAAGCTAAAGGAGAACAAATGTTGGATAGCAAGGGTCTCAAGGTATACACAAAACACGAACAAGTTTGTGTTGAGCGGAAGCCAATAAAATGGTCAATGATAACACAAATCATCGAGGGCAAGGATGGTATTTCACATCAGGAATTCAATTGATATCCTGGAAGAGCTCAGAATGCTGATGATGATCACGACGCATTTGTCGAGAGATTTCATGAAGATGTAATCGGTCGGTGACGACATCAAGCCAAGGGGATGGTGAAGCAAAAGGCTATTATAACATAGATAAGATGCCATCTCAGGATTCAGAGTTGTCTCTCAAGACAAACATTATGATGGTGAAAGTTTGATGTAAGCTTAGAGCACTGTCGGGACTGTGTCCCGGGGATGAAGGACATAGGTAGAATGGTCAAGCAGTCAGCCTGATGATGATGATGATGTAGTCAATCAGCTAGGAATGATCGATCGAGTACAAAATCATAAGCAATGAAGATTACTAATAGTTGTTGAATCATAGTGCGGACTCGATTCAATTGTCGGTGTTCTCGAGTGATTAATAACTCAGAACCTGGGGGGATCCAGGATCGGTGAGAAGCAATGCTAGATGAAGACTCGTAGGAAGCAACACAGTTCTCGAGATACGAGAGGTTAATACTCGAGGAAGATCAAAAATAGAGGCTGCGGAGATGTATCGATCAACAAAAGACAAGTGCTTAAACTTGTCTGAGAAATGGAATCAAGGAGAAAATGTGGTCGAGACCACGATTGCAAATGATCAATACATAGATACCAGATGATTTCATATCAAGGAAATAGTTATTATTACAAGAAGTTCTATGATAGGATCTACATCGTGTCCATGGGCATGAACACAAAGTTCAAGGTCGACTCCCACTTCTTTGATACATAACCTTTCATTCACTTCTCGCCTTCAACGAAGTTGTGGTGTTGAAATTTTATCTGTCATAACACCAGTAGAGTATGACCCGTAGTAGTTTCCGGGTTCACATAGATTATAAAAAGGCATATGTCCAACCCATCGGGGCCTCTTAGGAACATATACCACAAACTTCAGGAGTAATTATCACCAGCTCGAAAGTAGAGCGTGGTTGACAAGGCAGAGGATATAATTTACCAAAGGCATTATATACCCGTGGAAAGGCTCACAAGGTTATTGAATATGAAGGACGATGTCGGATGAAATCTGACAATGGATCGGGCGATCCACAACGGAGCTGATGTGAGTATCGGTACTCCATCAGAGGAAGAAAGAATGCACGGGCATCATATTATAGAACATCGGAATAATTCGATGCTTAGATAACAAAGGAATTATGATTTACAAAACAAAGGATCAGAAGCATACGCTCTGATCAAGGATGGATAAGTTGGATAGACCTTAGGCACAATTGACGACAAATAGTTTGGTCGAGAACCAGCTCATGTTCAAAATGACGTCTGAGCCGGAAAGATAATTTAGAAGGGTTGATAGATGATTGTGTGCATTCGCACACATGTTGAATCAATAGGATCAAAATGACAGTGTCAAAAGGTACTAGTGAATATTGCTAGTGATATGGGAGCATCCATAATGTAAGCATACAAGTATTTGCAGAGCAATAGTTTGAAGAGGATGCTCAGAAGTTCGGATAGTATTTCAGAGTATCTTATGAAGCATACGAACAACTGGGGATGAACAGATACTCAAAAAGTGCGAGGAATTTTCAATAGGGGTATTCATGTGGTAAAGAACTGCAAGGCAGTAAGCTTAAAGGATTTTCGGAACAACAGAGAGAAATTTAGGGCATCTTGTAATAACAAGAGCAACTGAGGATGAAGGTATGAACGACAATCGTAGGTAGTTATCCATAAGGGTATATCGGTGGTAGGGGATTGTAAAGTCGGTGGGCACAAGGGTCTCGGGAAAGCCTCGGAGAGTATCTTCGGAATCTTCTGGTGCAGCAAGCAATCATCTGGAGTGAGGGGCTCTCCGGGAGAAAGTCTTTTGAGAACCTAAAGTTAGTCTTTTTAGCAAAACTATTTAACCCGAATAGGGGAGGGATTAGAGTCCCAGAGTAAAGATCGAGGAGTAAAAGATCCTAGTACCACACAATGGAGACGTGGGCCCGTAAGGCACAAAGCCATGTTAGTAAAAGTTTCGTAATGTCTAGACTCGACTTCGGCCAAGGAGTGTGGAAGGGGAATTCCTACAGGCAGTCGGCTCTAATACCAACTTGTGACGCCCCCGATTCAATCGTACACTAATCATGCACGCAAATGTGTACGATCAAGATCAGGGACTCACGGGAAGATATCACAACACAACTCTACAAATAAAATAAGACATACAAGCATCATAATACAAGCCAGGGGCCTCGAGGGCTCGAATACAAGTGCTCGATCATAGACGAGTCAGCGGAAGCAACAATATCTGAGTACAGACATAAGTTAAACAAGTTTGCCTTAAGAAGGCTAGCACAAACTGGGATACAAATCGAAAGAGGCGCAGGCCTCCTGCCTGGGATCCTCCTAAACTACCCATGGTCGTCGTCAGCGGCTTGCACGTAGTAGTAGGCACCTCCGGTGTAGTAGGAGTCTTCGTCGACGGTGGCGTCTGGCTCCTGGGCTCTAGCATCTGGTTGCGACAACCAGGTAGAATGGAAAGGGGAAAAAGAGGGAGAAAAGCAACCGTGAGTACTCATCCAAAGTACTCGCAAGCAAGGATCTACACTACATATGCATGGGTATCGGTGTAAAGGGGCAATATCGGTGGACTGAACTGCAGAATGCCAGAATAAAAGGGGGATAGCTAGTCCTGTCGAAGACTAAGCTTGTGGTATCCTCTATCTTGCAGCATGTAGAAGAGAGTAGATGGTAAGTTCACCAAGTATCATCACATAGCATAAACCTACCCGACCATCCTCCCCTCGTCGCCCTGTGTGAGAGCGGTCACCGGGTTATATCTGGCACTTGGATGGGTGTGTTTTATTAAGTATTCGGTTCTAGTTGTCATAAGGTCAAGGTACAACTCCAAGTCGTCCTGTTACCGAAGATCAGGGCTATTCGAATAGATAAACTTCCCTGCAGGGGTGCACCACATTACCCGACATGCTCGATCCCTCTGGCTGGGCACACTTTCCTGGGTCATGTCCGTCCTCGGAAGATTAACACGTCGCAGCCCCACCTAGGCTCAACAGAGAGGTCAGCACGTCGGTCTAAATCCTATGCGCGCAGGGGTCTGGGCCCATCGCCGATTGCACACCTGCATGTTGAGTACGCGGCCGGAAGCAGACCTAGCCTGGTAGGCGTTCCAGTCCAATCCAGCGTACGCCGCTTAGTCGCTGACGTCAAAAAGAGCTTCGGCTGATACCACGACGTCGGTTGCCCATATCTTGTCCCACGTGGCGGTTAGTGCGTTTAAAATCAACGACCCAACTCAGATCAAATACCAAGATCTCATTAAGCGTGTTAAGTATCCGCGAACGTCGACCAGGGCCAGGCCCACCTCTCTCTAGGTGGTCTCAACCTGCCCTGTCGCTCCGCCACAAAGTAACAGTCGTGGCCGTCGGGAACCCAGGCCCACCTCTACCGGGATGGAGCCACCTGCCCCTTCAACCCCCATCTCCGAACAGTATCATAAGTAATGTAACAGTATAAAGTATATAGCATATGCCCGTGATCACCTCCCGACTGATCACGGCCCAGTAGTATAGCATGGCAGACGGACAAGAGTGTAGGGCCACTGATGGAACACTAGCATCCTATACTAAGCAGTAGGATAGCAGGTAAGGGTAACAACTGTAGCAACAATGACAGGCTATGCATCAGAATAGGATTAACCTAAAGCAGTAACATGCTACACTACTTTATGCAAGCAGTATATAGAAGGAATAGGCGATATCTGGTGATCAAGGGGGGGCTTGCCTGGTTGCTCTGGCAAGGAGGGGTCGTCAACACCGTAGTCGAACTAGGGGTCGCCGGCAATCTCGGGGTCTACCGGAAAGAAGTAACAGAGGGGGAACACAATAAATAATAGAGCAATCAAAGCATCACAAAGTATAACATGGGATTACGCGATGCTAGAGGTGAACTATTGTAGTAGTAGGTGCTACTGGCGAAGGGGAAAAACATCCGGGAAAGTATTCCCGGTGTTTGACGTTTTCGGGCAGATGAAATGGAGGTGGATTGTTGTGTGTTCGCTATGATAGGGATGTGTGGCAGACGAACAGGCTGCATATCCGTATTCGTCTCATCATTCTGAGCAACATTCATGTAGAAAGTATTTTCATCTGATCTAGGTTTATTTTACATGATTTTCTAAAGTTTTAAATCATTTTTAGAATTTATTTAATTTATTTAATTCAACATTATCCAGAATGGTGCTTGCTGACGTCAGCATGACGTCAGCAGTCAACGGAGGTGTTGACTGGTCAAACTGATGTGTGGGTCCCATGGGACCCACCTGTCATTCTCTTTTTAGGTTAATTAGGGTTTAGCTAATTAATAACTGTTTAATTAAACTAACAAGTTAACTAGATTAATTAATTAGGATTAATTAAGTTGATTTCTACCTCTGCTGATTTCAGCATAGCAAATACTTCAGGAATGGTCTTTTCCATCCCCTGCATATTGAAGTTCATCACAAAGCTCTTGTAGCTTGGTGGAAGCGACTGGAGGATTCTGTCAATGACCGCATCGTCCGGGAGATTAACTCCCAGCTGAGTCAAGCGGTTATGTAACCCTGACATAGTGAGTATGTGCTCACTGACAGAACTATTTTCCTCCATCTTACAGCTGAAGAATTTGTCGGAGACTTCATATCTCTCGACCCGGGCATGAGCTTGGAAAACCATTTTCAGCTCTTCGAACATCTCATATGCTCCGTGTCTCTCAAAACGCTTTTGGAGCCCCGGCTCTAAGCTGTAAAGCATGCCGCACTGAACGAGGGAGTAGTCATCGGTACGTGCCTGCCAAGCGTTCATAACGTCTTGTTCTGCAGGGAGAACAGGTGCGTCACCCAGCGGTGCTCGTAGGACATAATCTTTCTTGGCAGCTATGAGGATGATCCTCAGGTTCCGGACCTAGTCCGTATAGTTGCTGCCATCGTCTTTCAGCTTGGTTTTCTCTAGGAACGCGTTGAAGTTAAGGACTACGTTGGCCATTTGATCTACAAGACATATTGTAAATATTTTAGACTAAGTTCATGATAATAAAGTTCATCTAATCAAATTATTTAATGAACTCCCACTTAGATAGACATCCCTCTTCTAGTCATCTAAGTATAACATGATCCGAGTCAACTAGGCCGTGTCCGATCATCATGTGAGACGGACTAGTCAACATCGGTGAACATCTTCATGTTGATCATTTCTTCTATACGACTCATGCTCGACCTTTCGGTCTTCTGTGTTCCGAGGCCATGTCTGTACATGCTAGGCTCGTCAAGTCAACCTAAGTGTTTGCATGTGTAAATCTGTCTTACACCCGTTGTATGTGAACGTTAGAATCTATCACACCCGATCATCACGTGGTGCTTCGAAACAACGAACTGTGCAACGGTGCACAGTTAGGGGGAACACTTCTTGAAATTATTATGAGGGATCATCTTATTTACTACCGTCGTTCTAAGTAAACAAGATGCAAAACATGATAAACATCACATGCAATCAAATAATAAACGTGACATGATATGGCCAATATCACATAGCTCCTTTGATCTCCATCTTGGGGCTCCATGATCATCTTTGTCACCGTCTTGACACCATGATCTCCATCATCATGATCTCCATCATCGTGTCTCCATGAAGTTGCTCACCAACTATTACTTCTACTACTATGGCTAACGCATTTAGCAATAAAGTAGAGTAATTTACATGGCGTTTCTCAATGACACGCAGGTCATACAAAAATAAAGACAACTCCTATGGCTCCTGCCGGTTGTCATACTCATCGACATGCAAGTCGTGATTCCTATTACAATAGCATGAACATCTCATACATCACATATAGATCATTCATCATTCATCACAACTTTGGCCATATCATATCACAAATCACTTGCTGCAAAAACAAGTTAGACGTCCTCTAATTGTTGTTGCAAGTTTTACGTAGCTGAATTAGGGTTCTAGCAAGAACATTTTCTTATCTACGTGAAAGCCACAACGTGATTGGTCAACTTCTATTTACCCTTCATAAGGACCCTTTTCATCGAATCCGCTCCAACTAAAGTGGGAGAGACAGACACCCGCCAGCCACCTTATGCAACTAGTGCATGTTAGTCGGTGGAACCGGTCTCTCGTAAGCGTACGTGTAAGGTTGGTCCGGGCCGCTTCATCCCACAATACCGCTGAAGCAAGATAAGACTAGTAGCGGCAAGAAAGTTGACAAATCTATGCCCACAACAAATTGTGTTCTACTCGCGCAAGAAGAACTACGCATAGACCTAGCTCTGATACCATTATAGGGGAACGTTGCAGAAAACAAAAATTTTCCTACGGTTTCACCAAGATCCATCTATGAGTTCATCTAGCAACGAGTAATCGGATGCATCTACATACCTTTGTAGATCGCGAGCGGAAGCGTTCAGAGAACGGGGATGAAGTAGTCGTACACGACGTGATCCAAATCACCGGAGATCCTAGCACCGAACGGACGGCACCTCCGCGTTCAACACACGTACGGTCAGCGTGACGTCTCCTCCTTCTTGATCTAGCAAGGTGAAGGAGAGATTAATGAAGATCCAGAAGCACGACGGCGTGGTGGTGGATGCAGGGCGTCACAGCAGCAGGGCTTCGCCGTGCACTGCGAGAGGGAGAGGTGTAGCAGGGAGAGAGGGAGGCGCCAGGGTCAAGGGTGCGGCTGCCCCTCCCTCCCCCCCTTTATATAGGCCCCCTGGGGGGCGCCGGCCCTTGGGAGATCCAATCTCCAAGGGGGCGGCGGCCAAGGGGGGTGGAGTGCCCCCCAAGGCAAGTGGGCGCCCCCCACCCTAGGGTTCCAACCCTAGGCGCAGGGGGTGGGCCTTGGGGGGCGCACCAGCCCACTAAGGGCTGGTCCCCCCTCCCACTTCAGCCCATGGGGCCCTTCGGGATGGGTGCCCCACCCGGTGGACCCCCGGGACCCATCTGGTGGTCCGGGTACAGTACCGGTGACCCCCAGATCACTCCCGATGGCCGAAACTGCACTTCCTATATATAATTCTTCACCTCCGGACCAATCTGAAACTCCTCGTGATGTCCGGGATCTCATCCGGGACTCCGAACAACATTCAGGTTACTACATATACATATCTTCACAACCCTAGCGTCACCGAACCTTAAGTGTGTAGACCCTACGGGTTCGGGAAACATGCAGACATGACCGAGACGGCTCTCGGGCAATAACCAACAGCGGGATCTGGATACCCATGTTGGCTCCCACATACTCCTCGATGATCTCATCGAATGAACCACGATGTCGCGGATTCAATTAATACTGTATACAATTCCCTTTGTCAATCGGTATTTTACTTGCCCGAGATTCGATCGTCGGTATCCCAATACCTCGTTCAATCTCGTTACCGGCAAGTCACTTTACTCGTACCGTAATGCATGATCCCATGATCAAACACTTTGATCACATTGAGCTCATTATGATGATGCATTACCGAGTGGGCCCGGTGATACCTCTCCGTCATGCGGAGTGACAAATCCCAGTCTCGATCCGTGTCAACCCAATAGACACTTTCGGTGATACCCATAGTATACCTTTATAGTCACCCAGTTACGTTGTGACGTTTGGTATACCCAAAGCACTCCTATGGTATCCGGGAGTTACACGATCTCATGGTCTAAGGAAAGGATACTTGACATTGGAAAACTCTAGCAAACGAACTATACGATCTTGTGCTATGTTTAGGATTGGGTCTTGTCCATCACATCATTCTCCTAATGATGTGATCTCGTTATCAATGACATCCAATGTCCATAGTCAGGAAACCATGACTATCTGTTGGTCAACGAGCTAGTCGACTAGAGGCTTACTAGGGACATGTTGGTGTCTATTATTCACACATGTATTACGATTTCCGGACAACACAATTATAGCATGAATATAGACAATTATCATGAACAAGGAAATATAATAATAATGCTTTTATTATTGCCTCTAGGGCATATTTCCAACATTATTTGTCCCAGTTTGAACATTTTAGTTTTAATGTTTGAAAACTTTTGATGTTTGCCTTTGTTTTAAATTGGAATCTGAATTGTTTTTGGACCATCGCGAGATTAACAACAATAACCGAGGTGGCGTGGCATCATTAGCGTGGATTTACTATAGCCTAATTATTCGGGCCTCACACTTGGGCTTTGGGGTTTTCTGAGCTTGAGCTTTGGGAGCAGACTTGGGCTTTGATGGAGGAGCCCCTGACTTCATTGCATCTCCCATGAGCTTCTGAGCTTTGGGTGCTGGAGCATCCTCTTCTTTTTCCTCTTCTTCAAAATCTCTTACCATAGTTGATTTTCCAAGAAATTTCGCAGTTGTGGTTATTGCCCTCTTCTTTTTCTTGTCATCTCCTACTGCTTCACCATCATCTGGTTCTATGGTGAATTTCATGGTTTCTCCTGTTGGAGCTTTCCTTGGCTTTGACATTGGGATTCTTCTGGCTGGTGCCTTCTTGTGCATCCCTGGCTTTGTTGCAGCAAGTGTGTCATATTCTTTCTTCAACACTTTCTTCTTTGAGGTGGCCTCATCCTCAGCAGCCACATAATCCTCATCCTCAGAGTCTGAGGTTCTCTTCTTCCTAGTTCTGGTGTCTGCCTTGGGCAAGTTTCTAGGTGCGCTTCTACTGCACTCATCCTAGCTGCTTGAGGGATCTGAACCCTCACTCAATTGCACATGTTCTTCAGATCTGTTATGACTGTCACTCTAGTGAGACATCTTGGCAATCTTACTGACAGCAAACCCTGTCAATAGATGTAGATGAGGTAGAGTGGATGAGTATCACAAAATGCAGAGTTTTTGCAAAACAGATGACTCAAAAACTCAGATTTAGTTCTCCACAGAAAGCATTTCGGAGCTACCGATCTGTTAAACTCGGTGATACCGAAGCAATTTTGGAGCCTAAACTAGTGAACTTGGTCAGACCGAGTCACGGTTTGGTGGCACCGAGACTGCTAGGGTTTCACAGAGAGTCGAACTCGGCCACACCGATGTGCAGTTTTTGGTCAGACTGAAAACGCCTGTGCAATGGCCTAAGCCAAATCGGTGAGACCAATTTCTACAACTCAGTCGGTCCGAGGTGAGTTCGGCGGAGACCTAACCCTAAATTTTCAAATCCAATCTAACCTAAAAGAAGTTTTCAGTGGATGGATTGTTTGCATACATGGTCATGATCATGGCAAAGCAATGTGCTATGAATCAGAGTTAAAGGAATAGCACATAGAGTCGAACCCATACCCTAGTTCGGCGGGAGTTCGCTACGGCGAACGGCAGAGCAGATTTCGTTGGCAGCGATGGAAACCAGTGGCGGGAGGTCACTGGCGGTGAGGATACGATCCTGAGACCCGAGGAGGTAGAGCAGGACACACGCGCGGGCTGAGGAGTTTGAAGAAATTTCCAAAATCTCACCAGTGGGTTTTTATATCCCGACCCTATCGGTCCGACCGAGTGGAACAACTCGGTGGCACCGAGGTGCAGAATCGCGAGTGGTTACTGCAACTCGGTGTGACCAAAAATTTCAAATCGGTTGCACCAAGATGGAAAACCTAGATCAACTTAGTGAACTCGTTGTTACTGTCGGTGTCAAAACCGGCCGATCTCGGGTAGGGGGTCCCGAACTGTGCGTCTAAGGCGGATGGTAACAGTAGGCGGGGGATTACCCAGGTTCGGGCCCTCTCGATGGAGGTAATACCCTACTTCCTGCTTGATTGATCTTGATGATATGAGTATTACAAGAGTTGATCTACCACGAGATCGTAGAGGCTAAACCCTAGAAGCTAGCCTATGGTATAATTGTTGTTGTCCTATGGACTAAACCCTCCCTTTTATATAGACACCGTCGGTTACAAGGAAGGAGATCTACATATCCGTATTGCCAAGCTCGCCATCCACGCCAAGGAGAGTCCCATCCGGACATGGGACGAAGTCTTCAATCTTGTATCTTCATAGTCCAACACTCTGGCCAAAGGATATAGTCTAGTTGTCCGGAGACCCCCTAATCCAGGACTCCCTCAGTAGCCCCTGAACTAGGCTTCAATGACGATGAGACCGGCGCGTAGATTTGTCTTTGGCATTGCAAGGCGGATTCTTCCTCCGAATATTCCATAGAAGATTTTGAGCACAAGAATAGTGTCCGGCTCTGCAAAACAAGTTACACATACCCCCGTAGAGAGCATAATATTTCCACAAATCTAATCTGCCGACGACTTTCCATGGCCCGAGCATTATTCAAACCATTTTTCTCAATCAGCCTGCCATCGCATGTTTTGCGAGGCGGTTTTATTGGCACGTCTTGTCGAAGCACAGATTGTGCCCCCCTTATTACGGGATTCTCATCAATACGGACGTGGGTAACACAATCGTGCCCGTTGGTCTGACTCCTCGATTTTAGGCAAGTCCCAAAACGGCCACGAGGAGGACGCTTGATATTCACCCTCTTTATAAAGAGGGCAAAGCCTGTCCTTTTTTCCTCTCGAACTCAATCGAATCCTTCCCCTGCCTCGAGTTTCAACACCCAAGGCTCAGGTCAGGTGCTTCGGGCCTTCAACCATGTCCAGATCCAACCTTCAAGGTCGGTGGATGCCTTCCTCTGTCACAGAAGAAGACATCAAGAAGCTAAAAGAGGCCAGGTATTTGACCGGCGAGATCTCACATAGGTTGCTGATACGTCCATTTTGCATCATGCTTTTATATCGATATTTATTTCCCTATGGGCTGTTACTACACATTATGTCACAATACTTATGCCTATTCTCTCTTATTTTACAAGGTTTACATAAGGAGGGAGAATGCCGGCAGCTGGAATTCTGGGCTGGAAAAGGAGCAAATATTAGAGACCTATTCTGCGCAACTTCAAAAGTCTTGAAACTCCACGAAAGTTATTTTCAGAATATATAAAAAATATTGAGCAGAAGAAGTACGTTAGAGGGGGGCCCACCTGGCCAAGATGGTGGGGGGCGCGCCCTACCCTATATAAGAGTTTGTCCAGGCTTGTCCTTTGCTACAAAAAGGATTGGGCCACCTTGCTGCACTTTATTTACTTTTGTTACTTGTTGCTCGTTACAATTTATCTTTTCACAAAACTATCGGTTACCACTTATTTCAGTACTTGCAGAGAATACCTTGCTGAAACCGCTTATCATTTCCTTCTGCTCCTCGTTGGGTTCGACACTCTTACTTATCGAAAGGACTATGATAGATCCCCTATACTTGTGGGTCATCAAGACTCTTTTCTGGCACCGTTGCCGGGGAGTGAAGCGCCTTTGGTAGGTGGAATTTGGTAAGGAAAATTTTATATAGTGTGCTGAAATTTACTGTCACTTGTTACTATGGAAAGTAATCCTCTGAGGGGCTTGTTCGGGGTATCTTCAGCCCGACCAGTAGAGCAAAGAGTTGCTCCTCAACCTACTGAACCTACTGAAAATGAAAATGTTCCCTTTGAAGTTCCTTCGAGTATGTTAGATAAACTGCTGGCTAATTCTTTTGCAGGAGATGGAACAAAGCATCCTGATGAGCACCTAATTTATGTGGATGAAGTTTGTGGATTATTTAAGATTGTAGGTATACCCGATGATGTTGTTAAGAAGAAGGTATTCCCTTTATCTTTGGAGGGAGATGCATTGACTTGGTATAGGCTATGTCATGATACAGGGTCATGGAACTACAAACGATTGAAATTGGAATTTCATCATAAGTTTTATCCTATGCACCTTGTTCATCGTGATCGCAATTATATATATAATGTTTTGCCTCGCGAAGGACAAAGCACCGCTCAAGCTTGGGGGAGGCTTAAATCAATGTTATATTCATGCCCCAATCATGAGCTCCCGAGAGAAATAATTCTTCAAAGTTTTTATGCTCGGCTTTTTGATAACAATCGCACCATGCTTGATACTTCTTGTGCTGGCTCTTTTACGACGAAGACTATTGAATTCAAATGGAATTTATTGGATAGAATTAAACGCAACTTGGGATCTCGACAAAGGTAAGGAGTCAGGTATGACACCTAAGTTTGATCGTGTTAAATCCTCCTCCACCCAAGGGTGATCCCGTGTTTGAGCTTAAACCATTGCATGATACTCTTAAATATGCTTATCTTGATGAAAAGAAGATATATCTTGTTATTATTAGTGCTAACCTTTCAGAGCATGAAGAAGAGAGATTATTAAAAACTCCGAAGAAGCACCATGCTGCTATTGGATATACTCTTGATGATCTTAAGGGCATTAGCCCCACTCTATGTCAACATAAAATAAATTTGGAAGAAGGTGCCAAACCAGTTCGTGATCATCAACGAGGGTTGAAACCTAAAATGAAGGAAGTGGTAAGAAAGAAAATACTAACGCTCCTTGAGGCAGGTATAATTTACCCCGTCGCAGATAGTCAGTGGGTAAGTCCTGTCCATTGTGTCCCTAAGAAAGGAGGTATTACTGTTGTTCCTAATGATAAAGATGTTGGGGAACGTAGCAGAAATTCAAAATTTTCTATGCAACACCAAGATCAATCTATGGAGTAATCTAGCAACGAGGGAAGGAGAGTGCATCTACATACCCTTGTAGATCGCTAAGCGGAAGCATTCATGTTAACGGGGTTGATGGAGTCGTACTCATCGTGATCCAAATCACCGATGATCCTAGTGCCGAACGGACGACACCTCCGCGTTCAACACACGTACAGCCCGGTGACGTCTCCCATGCCTTGATCCAGCAAGGACAGAGGGAGAGGTTGAGGAAGACTCCATCCAGCAGAAGCACAACGGCATGGTGGTGGTGGAGGAGCGTGGTGATCCAGCAGGGCTTCGCCAAGCACTGCGAGATATGAGGAGAAAGAGAGGTAGGGTTGCGCCAACAAGAGAAGAAACTTCGTCCTTGGGCTGCTCCTTTGCCTCTACTATATATAGGGGGAGAGGGGGGGCTGCGCCCCCACCTAGGGTTCCACCCTAGGGGCGGCGGCCAGCCCAGATCCCATCTGGTGGGGCGGCCAAGGGGGGAGAGGGGAAACTTGCCCCCCAAGCTAGGTGGGGCGCCCCCTCCCCAAACCCTAGGCGCCTTGGGCCCTTGTGGGGGGCGCACCAGCCCACCTGGGGCTGGTCCACTCCCACACTTGGCCCATGCAGCCCTCCGGGGCCGGTGGCCCCACTTGGTGGGCCCCCGGACACCTCCGGTGGTCCCGGTACATTACCGGTGATGCCCAGAACACTTCCGGTGGCCAAAACCATACTTCCTATATATAAATCTTTACCTCCGGACCATTCCGGAACTCCTCATGACGTCCGGGATCTCATCCGGGACTCCGAACAACATTCTGTAACCACGTATATCTATTCCCTATAACCCTAGCGTCATCGAACCTTAAGTGTTTAGAGCCTACGGGTTCGGGAGACACGTAGACATGACCGAGACATTTTCCGGTCAATAACCAACAGCGGGATCTGGATACCCATGTTGGTTCCCACATGTTCCACGATGATCTCATCGGATGAACCACGATGTCAAGGATTCAATTAATCCCGTATACAATTCCCTTTGTCAAGCGGTATTGTACTTGCCCGAGATTCGATCGTCAGTAACCGATACCTTGTTCAATCTCGTTACCGGCAAGTCTCATTACTCGTTCCGCAACACATCATCCCATGATCAACTCCTTGATCACATTGTGCACATTACGATGATGTCCTACCGAGTGGGCCCAGAGATACCTCACCGTCACACGGAGTGACAAATCCCAGTCTCGATTCATGCCAACCCAACAGACACTTTCGGAGATACCCGTAGTGTACCTTTATAGCCACCCAGTTACGTTGTGACGTTTGGTACACCCAAAGCATTCCTACGGCATCCGGGAGTTGCACAATTTCATGGTCTAAGGAAATGATACTTGACATTAGAAAAGCTTTAGCATACGAACTACACGATCTTGTGCTAGGCTTAGGATTGGGTCTTGTCCATCACATCATTCTCCTAATGATGTGATCCCGTTATCAACGACATCCAATGTCCATGGTCAGGAAACTGTAACCATCTATTGATCAACGAGCTAGTCAACTAGAGGCTTGCTAGGGACATGGTGTTGTCTATGTATCCACACATGTATCTGAGTTTCCTATCAATACAATTATAGCATGGATAATAAACGATTATCATGAACAAGGAAATATAATAATAACTAATTTATTATTGCCTCTAGGGCATATTTCCAACAGTCTCCCACTTGCACTAGAGTCCATAATCCAGTTCACATCGCTCTGTGATTAACACTCAAGGTCACATCCCCATGTGACTAACACCCAAAGAGTTCTGGGTTTGATCATGTTATGCTTGTGAGAGATGTTATAGTCAACGGGTCTTGAACCTTTCAGATCAGTGTGTGCTTTTTAAATCTCTATGTCATCTTGTAGATGCAGCTACCACGCTCTATTTGGAGCTATTCCAAATAACTGTTCTACTAAAGAATCTGGTTACTACTCAGAATCATCCAGATTAGTGTCAAAGATTGCATCGGCGTAACCCTTTACGACGAACTCTTTTACCACCTCCATAATCGAGAAAATTCCTTAGTCCACTAGTTACTAAGGATAACCTTGACCGTTGTCCTGTGATCCATTCCTAGATCACACTTGTACCCCTTGACTGACTCATGGCTTGGCACACTTCAGGTGCGGTACACAACATAGCATACTTTAGAGCCTATGTCTGAAGCATACGGGACAACCTTCGTCCTTTCTCACTATTCTGCCGTGGTCAGGTCTTGAGTGTTACTCAACACTCATACCTTATAACACAGCCAAGAACTCCTTCTTTGCCGATCTATTTTGAACTCCTTCAAAATCTTGTCATGGTATGTGTTCGTTTGAAAGTACTATTAAGCGATTTTGATCTATCCTTATAGATCTTGATGCTCAATGTTCAAGTAGCTTAATCCAGGTTTTCCATTGAAAAACACTTTTCAAACAACCCTATATGCTTTCCATAAATTCTACATCATTTCCGATCAACAATATGTCAACAACATATACTCATCAGAAATTCTATAGTGCTCCCACTCACTTCTTTGGAAATACAAGTTTCTCATAAACTTTGTATAAACCTAAAGTCTTTGATCATCTCATCAAAGCATGCATTCCAATTCCGAGATGCTTACTCCAGTCCTTAGAAGGATTGCTGGAGCTTCGCATACTTGTTAGCATCTTTCAGGATTGACAAAACCTTCTGGTTGTATCTCATACAACCTTTCCTCAAGAAAATCGTCGAGGAAACAATGTTTTGACATCCTATCTGCAAGATTTCATACATAATGCAGTAACTGCTAACATAATTCCAACAGACTTTTAGCATCGCTACGAGTGAGAAAGTCTCATCATAGTCAACTCCTTGAACTTGCCGGGAAACATCTTAACGACAAGTCGAGCTTTCTCAATGGTGACACTTACCATCATTGTCCGTCTTCCTTTTAAAATCCATCTGCACCCAACAGCCTTATGACTATCAAGTAGTTCTTCCAAAGTCTACACTTTGTTTTCATATATGGATCCTCTCTCGGATTTTATGGCCTCGAGCCATTTTTCGGAATCCGGGCCCACCATCGCTTCTCCACAGCTCGTAGGTTCATTGTTGTCTAGAAACATGACTTCCAAGACAGGACTACGTACCACTCTGAAGTAGCACGCATCCTTGTCGCCCTACGAGGTTTGGTAGTGACTTGATCCAAAGTTTCATGATCACTACCATAAGCTTCCACTTCAATTGGTGTAGGTGCCACAGGAACAACTTCCTGTGCCCTGCTACACACTAGTTGAAGTGACGGTTCATTAATCTCATCAAGTCTCCACCATCCTCCTACT
The DNA here is from genome assembly GCA_032464435.1 of Aegilops umbellulata. NCBI lineage: Eukaryota > Viridiplantae > Streptophyta > Magnoliopsida > Poales > Poaceae > Aegilops > Aegilops umbellulata. The sequence continues at coordinate 595,294,135 of CP136058.1, read as the reverse complement.
CAATTCTTTCGTGAGAAACTTTTCCTCGAGAAAGGACCCGATTTCAGAAACAATTCCTATTGCTTTCGGATCTGAGACAGGAGGTATACCCAACTGTATTGTGTGTCCTATGAAGATGCATTTATCCGCTTTGGGTTCGAGCTTATCATCCTGAAACTTTTTCACATAAGCGTCGTAGCCCCAAACTTTTAAGAAACAACAGCTTAGGTTTCTCTAAACCATAGTTCATACGATGTCGTCTCATCGGATTTGTGTGGTTCCCTATTTAAAGTGAATGCGGTTGTCTCTAATGCCTAACCCATAAACGATAGTGGTAATTCGACAAGAGACATCATGGTATGCACCATATCCAATAGGGTGCAGTTATGATGTTCAGACACACCATCACACTATGGTGTTCCCCGCGGTATTAGTCGTGAAACAATTTCCACAATGTCTTAATTGTGTGCCAAACTCGTAACTCAGATATAAATCTCTATGATCATATCATAGACATTTTATCCTCTTGTCAAGACGATCTTCAACTTCACTCTAAAATTACTTGAACCTTTCAATAATTCAGACTCATGATTCATCAAGTAAATATACATCATCTACTCAAATCATCTGTGAAGTAAGAACATAACGATATCCACTACATGCCTCAGCACTCATTAGACTGCACACATCAAGATGTATTACTTCCAATAAGTTGCTTTCTTGTTCCATCTTACTGAAAATGAGGTCTTTCAGTCATCTTGTCCATGTGGTATGATTTGCATGTCTCAAGTGATTCAAAATCAAGTGAGTCCAAACGATCCATCTATATGGAGTTTCTTCATGCATATCTACCAATAAACATGGTTCGCATGTCTCAATCTTTTCAAAATGAGTGAGTCCAAAGATCCATCAACATGGAGCTTCTTCATGCGTTTTTATACCAATATGACTCAGATTGCAGTGCCACAAGTATGTGGTACTATCATTACTATCATATGAACATGTGTATCACTACGATCGGGATGGTATTATTCAAATAAACAGAGTAACCATTATTCTCCTTAAATGAATAATCGTATTGCAACAAACATAATCCAATCATGTATATGCCCAACGCAAACACCAAATAACAATTATTTAGGTTTTAATACCAATCTCGATGGTAGAGGGACCGTACGATATTTGATTACATCAACCTTGGAAACACTTCCAACACATATCGTCATCTCACCTTTAGCTAGTCTCCGTTTATTCCATAGCCTTTTATTTCGAGTTACTAACACTTAGCAACCGAACCGGTATCTTATACCCTGGTGCTACTAGGAGTACTAGTAAAGTACACATTAATATATCCAACACACTTCTGTCGACCTTACCAGCCTTCTCATCTACCAAGTATCTAGGGTAATTCCGCTCTAGTGACCGTTCCCCTTATTATAGAAGCACTTAGTCTCGGGTTTGAGTTCAACCTTGGGTTTCTTCACTACAACAGCAGCTGACTTGCCGTTTCATGAAGTATCCCTTCTTGCCCTTGCCCTTCTTGAAACTAGTGGTTTTACTAACCATCAACAATTGATGCTCCTTTTGATTTCTACTTTCGCGGTGTCGCGAATAGCTCAAGGATCATATCTATCCCTGATATGTTATAGTTCATCACGAAGCTCTAGTAGCTTGGTGGCAGTGACTTTGGAGAACCATCACTATCTTATCTGGAAGATCAACTCCCACTCGATTCAAGCGATTGTTGTACTCATACGATCTGAGCACATGCTCAACAATTGAGCTTTTCTCCTTAGTTTGCAGGCTTAAGAAACTCGTCGGAGGTCTTATACCTCTTGACGTGGGCACGATCCTGAAATCCCAATTTCAGCCCTCGAAACATCTCATATGTTTCACGACATTTCAAAATCGTCTTCAGTGCCTCAACTCTAAACTGTTTACTTGAACTATCACGTAGTTATCAAAACGTGTATGTCAGATGTTCGCAACATCCACAGATGACGTTCGAGGTTCAGCACACTGAGCGGTGCATTAAGGACATAAGCTTTCTATGAAGCAATGAGGACAATCCTCAGTTCACGGACCTAGTCCGCATAATTGCTACTATCAACTTTCAACTAAATTTTCTCTAGGAACATATCTAAAGAGTAGAACTGAAGCGCGACCTACGACATAATTTGCGAAGACCTTTTGACTATGTTCAGGATAATTAAGTTCATCTTATGAACTCCCACTCAGATAGACATCCCTCTAGTCATCTAAGTGATTACATGATCCGAGTCAACTAGGCCGTGTTCGATCATCACGTGAGACGGACTAGTCATCATCGGTGAACATCTTCATGTTGATCGTATCTACCATACGACTCATGCTCGACCTTTCGGTCTCTTGTGTTCCGAGGCCATGTCTGTACATGCTAGACTCGTCAAGTCAACCTAAGTGTTTCGCATGTGTAAATCTGTCTTACACCCATTGTATGTGAATGTTAGAATCTATCACACCCGATCATCACGTGGTGCTTCGAAACGACGAACTTTCGCAACGGTGCACAATTAGGGGGAACACTTTCTTGAAATTTTAATGAGGGATCATCTTATTTACTACCGTCGTTCTAAGCAAATAAGATGCAAAAACATGATAAACATCACATGCAATCAAAAAGTGACATGATATGGCCATCATCACTTTGCTCCTTTTGATCTCCATCTTCGGGGCTCCATGATCATCATCGTCACCGGCATGACACCATGATCTCCATCATCGTGTCTTCATGAAGTTTTCTCGCCAACTATTACTTCTACTACTACAGCTAACGGTTAGCAATAAAGTAAAGTAATTACATGACGTTTATGTTGACACGCAGGTCATAAATAAATTAAGACAACTCCTATGGCTCCTGCCGGTTGTCATACTCATCGACATGCAAGTCGTTATTCCTATTACAAGAACATGATCAATCTCATACATCACATATCATTCATCACATTCTTTTTGGCCACATCACATCACATAGCATACCCTGCAAAAACAAGTTAGACGTCCTCTAATTGTTGTTGCATGTTTTTACGTGGCTGCTATGGGTTTCTAGCAAGAACGTTTCTTACCTATGCAAAACCACAACGTGATATGCCAATTTCTATTTACCCTTCACAAGGACCCTTTTCATCGAATCCGATCCGACTAAAGTGGGAGAGACAGACACCCGCTAGCCACCTTATGCAACTAGTGCATGTCAGTCGGTGGAACCTGTCTCACGTAAGAGTACGTGTAAGGTCGGTCCGGGCCGCTTCATCCCACGATGCCGCTGTATCAAGACTAGTAACGGCAAGTGAATTGACAAAATCGACGCCCACAACAACTTGTGTTCTACTCGTGCATAGAAACTACGCATAAACCTAGCTCATGATGCCACTGTTGGGGAACATAGCAGAAATTCAAAATTTTCTACGCAACACCAAGATCAATCTATGGAGTAATCTAGCAACGAGGGAAGGAGAGTGCATCTACATACCCTTGTAGATCTCTAAGCAGAAGCGTTCATGTGAACGGGGTTGATGGAGTCGTACTCATCGTGATACAAATCACCGATGATCCTAGTGCCGAACGGACGGCACCTCCGCGTTCAACACACGTACAGCCCGGTGACGTCTCCCATGCCTTGATCCAGCAAGGACAGAGGGAGAGGTTGAGGAAGACTCCATCCAGCAGCAGCACAACGGCGTGGTGGTGGTGGAGGAGCGTGGTGATCCAGCAGGGCTTCGCCAAGCACTGCGAGATATGAGGAGAAAGAGAGGTAGGGCTGCGCCAACAAGAGAAGAAACTTCGTCCTTGGGCTGCTCCTTTGCCTCTACTATATATAGGGGGAGAGGGAGGGCTGCGCCCCCACCTAGGGTTCCACCCTAGGGGCGGCGGCCATCCCAGATCCCATCTGGTGGGGCGGCCAGGGGGGGAGAGGGGAAACTTGCCCCCCAAGCTAGGTGGGGCGCCCCCTCCCCAAACCCTAGGCGCCTTGGGCCCTTGTGGGGGGCGCACCAGCCCACCTGGGGCTGGTCCCCTCCCACACTTGGCCCATGCAGCCCTCCGGGGCCGGTGGCCCCACTTGGTGGGCCCCCGGACACCTCCGGTGGTCCCGGTACACTACCGGTGATGCCCAGAACACTTTCGGTGGCCAAAACCATACTTCCTATATATAAATCTTTACCTCCTGACCATTCCGGAACTCCTCGTGACGTCCGGGATCTCATCCGGTACTCCGAACAACATTCGGTAACCACGTATATCTATTCCCTATAACCCTAGCATCATCGAACCTTAAGTGTGTAGACCCTACGGGTTCGGGAGACACGTAGACATGACCGAGACGTTCTCCGGTCAATAACCAACAGCGGGATCTGGATACCCATGTTGGTTCCCACATGTTCCACGATGATCTCATTGGATGAACCACGATGTCAAGGATTCAATCAATCCCGTATACAATTCCCTTTGTCCAGCGGTATTGTACTTGCCCGAGATTCGATCGTCGGTATCCGATACCTTGTTCAATCTCGTTACCGGCAAGTCTCATTACTCGTTCCGCAACACATCATCCCGTGATCAACTCCTTGATCACATTGTGCACATTATGATGATGTCCTACCGAGTGGGCCCAGAGATACCTCACCGTCACACGGAGTGACAAATCCTAGTCTCGATTCGTGCCGACCCAACACACACTTTCGGAGATACCTGTAGTGTACCTTTATAGCCACCCAATTACGTTGTGACGTTTGGTACACCCAAAGCATTCCTACGGCATCCGGGAGTTGCACAATTTCATGGTCTAAGGAAATGATACTTGACATTAGAAAAGCTTTAGCATACGAACTACACGATCTTGTGCTAGGCTTAGGATTGGGTCTTGTCCATCACATCATTCTCCTAATGATGTGATCCCGTTATCAACGACATCCAATGTCCATGGTCAGGAAACCGTAACCATCTATTGATCAACGAGCTAGTCAACTAGAGGCTTGCTAGGGACATGGTGTTGTCTATGTATCCACACATGTATCTGAGTTTCCTATCAATACAATGATAGCATGGATAATAAATGATTATCATGAACAAGGAAATATAATAATAACTAATTTATTATTGCCTCTAGGGGATATTTCCAACAAAAGATGAATTGATTCCTCAAAGAATTATTACAAGGTATATTATGGTAATTGATTTCCGCAAATTAAATAAAGCTACTAAGAAAGATCATTACCCCTTACCTTTTATCGATCAAATGCTAGAAAGATTATCTAAACATACACATTTTTGCTTTCTAGATGGTTATTCTGGTTTCTCTCAAATACCTATGTCAGCCAATGATCAATCAAAGACCACTTTTACATGCCCTTTTGGTAATTTTGCTTATAGACGTATGCCTTTTGGTTTATGTAATGCACCTGCTACCTTTCAAAGATGCATGATGGCTATATTCTCTGACTTTTGTAAAAAGATTTGTGAGGTTTTCATGGACAATTTTTTCGTCTATGGATCCTCTTTTGATGATTGCTTGAGCAATCTTGATCGAGTTTTGCAGAGATGTGAAGAAACTAATCTTGTCTTGAATTGGGAAAAGTGCCACTTTATGGTTAATGAAGGTATTGTCTTGGGGCATAAAGTTTCTGAAAGAGGTATTGAGGTTGATAAATCCAAGGTTGACGCTATTGAGAAGATGCCATGTCCCAAGGACATCAAAGGTATAAGAAGTTTCCTTGGTCACGCCGGTTTTTCTAGGAGGTTCATTAAGGACTTCTCAAAAATCTCTCGGCCTCTGACTAATTTATTACAAAAAGATATACCATTTGTCTTTGATGATGATTGTGTAGAAGCATTTGAAATACTTAAGAAAGCATTGATCTCTGCACCTATTGTTCAGCCACCTGATTGGAATTTACCCTTTGAAATTATGTGCGGTGCTAGTGATTATGCTGTAGGTGATGTTCTAAGGCAGAGAGTTGATAAGAAATTAAACATTATTCAATATGCTAGTAAAACTCTAGACAATGCAAATGCTACTACTGAAAAAGAATTTTTAGCAATTGTATTTGCTTGTGATAAGTTCAGACCTTACATTGTTGATTCTAAAGTAACTATTCACACTGATCATGCTGCTATTAAATATCTTATGGAAAAGAAAGATGCTAAACCTAGACTTATTAGATGGGTTCTCTTGCTACAAGAATTTGATTTACATATTGTTGATAGAAAGGGAGCTAAGAACCCCGTTGCAGACAACTTGTCTAGGTTAGAAAATGTTCTTGATGACCCACTACCTATTGATGATAGCTTTCCTGATGAGCAATTAAATGTCATAAATACTTCTCGTTCAACTCCATGGTATGCTGATTATGCTAATTACATTGTTGCTAAATTTATGTCACCTAGTTTCACATACCAACAAAAGAAAAAAATTCTTCTATGATTTGAGACATTACTTTTGGGATGACCCACATCTTTATAAAGAAGGAGTAGATGGTGTTATTAGACGTTGTGTACCTGATCATGAACAGAAACAGATTCTACGCAAGTGTCACTCCGAAGCTTATGGAGGACACCACGTTGGAGATAGAACTGCACATAAGGTATTGCAATCTGGTTTTATTGGCCTACTCTCTTCAAGGATGCCCGTAAGTTTGTCTTGTCTTGTGATGAATGTCAAAGAATTGGTAATACGTCAAGAAATGCCTATGAATTGTTCACTTGTTATTGAACCATTTGATGTTTGGGGCTTTGATTATATGGGACCCTTTCCTGCCTCTAATGGATATACACATATTTTAGTTGCTGTTGATTACGTTACTAAGTGGGTAGAAGCTATTCCAACTAGTAGTGCTGATCATAAAACTTCTATTAAGATGCTTAAAGAAGTCATTTTTCCGAGGTTTGGAGTCCCTAGATATTTAATGACTAATGGTGGTTCACATTTTATTCATGGTGCTTTCCGTAAAATGCTTGCTAAATATGATGTTAATCATAGAATTGCATCTCCTTATCACCCTCAATCTAGTGGTCAAGTAGAATTGAGTAATAGAGAGATCAAATTAATTTTGCAAAAGACTGTCAACAGGTCTAGAAAGAATTTGTCCAAGAAACTTGATGATGCATTATGGGCCTATAGAACTGCATATAAAAATCCTATGGGTATGTCTCCGTATAAAATGGTTTATGGAAAAGCATGTCACTTACCTCTCGAACTAGAACATAAGGCCAATTGGGCTATTAAAGAGCTCAACTATGATTTCAAACTTGCCAGTGAGAAGAGGTTATTTGACATTATCTCACTTGATGAGTGGAGAACCCAAGCTTATGAAAAAGCCAAGTTGTTTAAAGAAAAAGTTAAAAGATGGCATGACAAAAGAATACAAAAGCGTGAGTTTAATGTAGGTGATTATGTATCACTATACAACTCTCGTTTAAGATTTTTTGCAAGAAAACTTCTCTCCAAATGGGGAGGTCCTTACGTTATCGAGGAGGTCTATCGTTCCGGTGCCATAAAAATCAACAACTCAAAGGCACAAATCCGAAGGTGGTGAACGGTCAAAGAATCAAACATTATATCTCAGGTAATCCCATAAATGTTGAAACCAATGTTATTGAAACCGTAACCCCGGAGGAATACATAAGAGACACTTTCCAGAATGTTTCAGACTCCGAAAAGGAATAGGTATGTGGTACGGTAAGTAAACCGACTCCAAAACAGTTTTTATGGCAATATATCTCCGTTTTGGAATGTTTAGAAAAATAGAAACATAAGAAGCAGTCCGGGAAGGACACGAGGGCTCCACGAGGGTGGAGGGCGCGCCCTACCCTACTGGGCGCGGCCCCCTACCTCGTGGGCACCTCGTGTGCTCTCTGGACTCCGTTTTCTTGCACGGCACGTATTTTGGTCGGTAAAAATTCATTATATAATCTCCGGAAGGTTTTGACTCCTGTATCACGCAAATATTCTCTGTTCTTGTTTCGAGTTGTTGCTGCTGCAGATTAGAGCAAGATGTCTTCTCAAGAGTCAGTCGGGGAGAGTCGGATGTCTCATCCGGCATCGGAACCAAGGCCGAACAGCGATGCTGACCACTTTGGGCCAGCAACGGAGGAAGAGATGGAGGCTGATCTGATGAGGATAGATGCAATGGAGGATCAAGAAGTCACTTATCGCTTCCGAGCTGAGTTCACGATGGGAGAACTACAGAGCTCAGTCATTCCAAACTCGGTTATCCCTTCCAATGTTAAATTTCTTTCTTATGAAAGTACGAAGAAGAGTGTGACTTGTTCTCCCGCAGCTATGCAACACCCTTGGGTGCAAGGAGCTTTAGCCGTTACAGGAAAGCTTTGTAAGGAGATAATGGATCTCAAGCAGCAACTCCATAAGCTCGAGGAAGAGAACCGTATCCTGAGGGGCATTATCGCCAAGAATATCACATCACCATCCCCAAAGAAGGAGATATAATCACATGGGTATGGGCACTCCCCTTGGCAACTGCCAAGCTTGGGGGAGGTGCCCCGGTATCGTATCACAACCACACTCCTATCTTTACCGTTTTTCTTAGTTCGATCCTATTAGTAGTATTTTGATCTAGTAGAATAAAGTTTATGGCATGATCTAGTTTTGAGTTTTGCTTTATGATCTCTCTATGTAATCGAGTCCGTGAGCTATATATAATAAAGATTAGTGTTGGGTCAAGGGCTTGATAATTTTGCTATGATCTTGAGTGAATAAAAGAAAAGAGAAAAAGAATAAAAAGAAACAAATAGTTCATATTGATCTTATTGAGAGTAATGACTTCACATAGAAGGAGTATGATGATTAAAAGTTGTTGGGAGTTGACAAACATAGCTTTGGTCATCGTTGCAATTAATAGGAAGTAATAAAGAAAGAGAGGTTTCACATATAAATATATTATCATGGACATCTTTTATGATTGGGAGCACTCATTAAAATATGACATGCTAAAGAGTTGATGTTGGACAAGGAAGACAACGTAATGGGTTATGTTTTCTTGCATCTGAGATAAAGTATATTGTCATGGATCATCCAACATGTTGAGCTTGCCTTTCCCCCTCATGCTAGCCAAATTCTCAGCACCAAGTAGAGATACTACTTGTGCTTCCAAAACCCTTAAACCAGTTTTGCCACGAGAGTCCACCATATCTACCTATGGATTGAGTAAGATCCTTCAAGTAAGTTGTCATTGGTGCAAGCAATAAAAATTGCTCTCTAAATATGTATGATTGATTGGTGTGGAGGAAATAAGCTTTATACGATATTGTGATGTGGAAGAAATAAAAGCGACGGACTGCATAATAAAGGTTCATATCACAAGGGGCAATATAAAGTGACGTTCTTTCACATTAAGATTTTGTGCATCCAACCCCGAAAGCGCATGGAAACCTCTGCTTCCCTCTGCAAAGGGCCTATCTGTTACTATTATCTTCTACCTTATGCAAGGGTCATGGTGATCTTCACCTTTCCTTTTTACATTTTATCCTTTGGCAAGCACAGTGTGTTGGAAAGATCCTAATATATATATATCTAATTGGATGTAGGGGAGCATGAGTTATTATTGTTGACATTACCCTTGAGGTAAAAGGTTGGGAGGCGAAACTATAAGCCCCTATTCTTCTCTGTGTCCAATTAAAACTCCGTAACCACAAGTATTGCGTGAGTGTTAGCAATTATAAAAGACAAAATGATAGTTGAGTATGTGGACTTGCTAGAGATCTCTGACATAGACTCTTTCTGATGTTACGATAAATTGCAATTGTTTCAATGACTGAGATTATAGTTTGTTAGTTCTCAATAAAGTTTCTGATTCATACTTTTGCATTGTGAATGGATTATTACTTGAACATAAGAAATCATATGACGATATCCATATATGTTGCTGTTATGAAAACAATCATGATGCCCTCATGTCCGTATTTTATTTTTATCGGCACCTCTACCTATAAACATGAGAACATATTTATCGTTATCGGCTTCCGCTTGAGGACAAGCGAGGTCTAAGCTTGGGGGAGTTGATACGTCCATTTTGCGTCATGCTTTTATATCGATATTTATTGCATTATGGGCTGTTATTACACATTATGTCACAATACTTATGCCTATTCTCTCTTATTTTAAAAGGTTTACATACGGAGGGAGAATGCCGGCAGCTGGAATTCTGGGCTGGAAAAGGAGCAAATATTAGAGACCTATTCTGCGCAACTCCAAAAGTCCTGAAACTCCACGGAAGTTATTTTCAGAATAAATAAAAAAATATTGAGCGGAAGAAGTACGTCAGAGAGGGCCCTACCTGGCCACGAGGGTGGGGGCGCACCCTACCCCTAGGGCGCGCCCCCTGCCTCGTGGGCCCCCTGTTGGCCCTCCGGTCGCCATCTTCTGCTGTATGAGGTCTTTCGTCCGAAGAAAAATCATAAGAAACCTTCCGGGATGAGACTCCGCCGCCACGAGGCGGAACCTTGGCGGAACCAATCTAGGGCTCCGGCAGAGCTGTTCTGCCGGGGACACTTCCCTCCGGGAGGGGGAAATCATCGCCATCATCATCACCAACACTCCTCTCATCGGGAGAGGGAAATCTCCATCAACATCTTCACCAGCACCATCTCCTCTCAAAACCCTAGTTCATCTCTTGTATCCAATTCTTGTCTCCAAGTCCGGGATTGGTACTAGTAGGTTGCTAGTAGTGTTGATTACTCCTTGTAGTTGATTCTAGTTGGTTTATTTGGTGGAGGATCATATGTTCAGATCCTTTATGCACATTAATACCTGAGGGAGTCCTGGATTAGGGGGTGTTCGGATAGCCGGACTGTACCTTCAGCCGGACTCCAGGACTATGAAGATACAAGATTGAAGACTTCGTCCCGTGTCCAGAAGGATCTTTTCTTGGCGTGGAAGGCAAGCTAGGCGTGCGGATATTCAAGATCTCCTACCATTGTAACCGACTCTGTGTAACCCTAACCCTATCTGGTGTCTATATAAACCGGAGGGTTGTAGTCCGTAGGACAACCATCATCATACACAATCATACCATAGGCTAGCTTCTAGGGTTTAGCCTCCTTGATCTCGTGGTAGATCCACTCTTGTACTACCCATATCATCAATATTAATCTAGCAGGAGTAGGGTTTTACCTCCATCGAGAGGGCCCGAACCTGGGTAAAATAAAGTGTCCCTTGTCTCCTGTTACCATCCGACCTTGACGCACAGTTCGGGACCCCCTACCCGAGATCCGCCAGTTTTGACACCGACATTGGTGCTTTCATTGAGAGTTCCTCTGTGTCGTCACTTTTAGGCCCGATGGCTCCTTTGATCATCAACAACGATGAGGTCCAGGGTGAGACTTTCCTCCCCAGACAAATCTTCGTCTTCGGCGGCTTCGCTCTGCAGGCCAATTCGCTTGGTCATCTGGAGCAGATCGAAAGCTACGCCCCTGGCCATCAAGTCAGGTTTGGAAGCTTAAACTACATGGCAGATCTCCGCGGAGACTTGATCTTCGACGGGTTCGAGCCACAGCCTAGCGCGTCGCACTATTTCGAGGGGCATGATACGGCTCTGCCTCCGAATAGTACCCTGGAGGCCGCACACGCTCCGGCCCCGATCTTTGACCCGGAGCCCGCTGCGTTCTTCGAGGATGAACGGTTGGATGTCACCTCGGGGGCTGCGATCTCAAAGGTGATCGAGCCGAACGCCAGCCCCGCACTCCGCACGGCCCATGACTCCAAGGAGTCGGATTCTTCTCCGAACACCGGGCCTTCCGTGCCCCCGCCGATCGAATCTGATTGGGCGCCTGTAATGGAGTTCACCGCTGCGGATATCTTTCAGTACTCACCTTTCGGTGACATCCTGAATTCTCTCAAGTCTCTCTCTTTATCAGGAGAGCCCAGGTCGGACTATGGTGTGCGAGGTTGGGATTCGGACGACGAAGAAATTCAAAGCCCACCCACCACCCACTTAATAGCCACTGTCGATGATTTAACCGACATACTTGACTTCAGATCCGAAGACTTCGACGGTATGGACGACGAAGACGGAGAAGAACTAGGACCAGCACCTATAGGGCACTGGACCTCCACCCCACCTAACGACGTATTCATGGTGGATACCCCTACAAGAGACGACAACGAGGAAAAAGGGGGCAAAAAAAGGGGTAAACCCTTCGAAAAGCAGACAAATACGGCGGCAGCCGCCGCACCAAAAGCTATCCGAAGAGAAAACTACTGCCCAAATTCGACCAGGAGGCCCTAGAGCCCCCACATTTAAAAAATAAAAAAGCCACACGGTCGGATAGACGACCCCACGGCCACCATAAAACGGCAAGCGGCGCCGCACTCAATGCGGCATGCGACCCAATTAAAGAATCGCATCATGGCCCAACCAGGTCCATTTACGGGCCAAGAAAGCAAGCTCTCACAAGCAATGCAAAAAATCCATCATCAGAATCCGGCACACCCAAATACAGGGGCGCCGCACACCCCCTATGTTTCACCGATGAGGTCTTGGAATATGAATTTCCAGAGGGATTCAAACCCGTCAACATAGAGGCGTACGATGGAACAACAGACCCTGGAGTCTGGATCGAGGATTATATCCTCCACATACATATGGCTAGAGGAGATGATCTCCACGCCATAAAATATTTACCCCTTAGGCTTAAAGGGCCAGCCCGGCACTGGCTTAAAAGTCTCCCCGAAAACACAACTGGAAGTTGGGGAGAGCTCGAGGATGCTTTCCGAGCAAATTTTCAAGGGACCTATGTTCGCCCCTCGAGCGCAGACGATCTCAGTCTCATAACTCAGCAGCCCGGAGAATCAGCTCGAAAGTTCTGGAACAGATTCCTCACTAAAAAGAATCAGATAATGGATTGTCCGGACGCCGAAGCCCTAGCAGCTTTCAGGCATAATGTCCGAGACGAATGGCTCGCCGAACCCCAAGAACAATGGCCGCACTCACAAGCCTCATGACCCGCTTTTGCGCAGGAGAAGACAGCTGGTTGGCACGATGCAGCCCCAGCGACCCAAGTACATCAGAAATCAGGGATGGAAACGGAAAACCGCGGCGAAATAAGGACCGTCGCCGAATCAAAGGAAAAAGTCCGAAGAGCACGGCAGTCAATGCCGGATTCAAAAGCTCACGACAAAATCAGACAAAACCACCCCTTCAGGATAATAGGGATGATCCGTCCAGCTTAAATAGAATCCTGGACAGAATATGTCAGATACACAGTACTCCTGGGAAGCCTGCCAATCACACCCACAGAGACTGTTGGGTTTTTAAACAATCCGGAAAGCTTAACGCCGAACACAAGGGGCTCGATACACCAAGTGAAGAAGAGGACGAACCCCAAAGGCAGAACACCAGGAAACAAAAGAACTTCCCTCAAGAAGTCAAAACAGTGAACTCACTTCACGTAACAAAACGTGTGGCACCCATAAAGGTACGCACAATCAAACCTACCCCTCAGGAGTCCCGCCACTGGTCACTAAAGCCAATCATTTTTTATCAGCTAGATTATTCCAGAAATATCAAAAACGCAGGCTGGACTGCCCTGATACTGGATCCAATAATCGACGGATTCCAGTTTACCAATGTCCTTATGGACGGCGGCAGTGGACTAAACCTGATATATCAGGATACAATCCACCGCATGGGCATAAACCCAGCAAGAATCCGCCACAGCAAAACCTCCTTTCAAGGGGTAGCACCAGGCCCGGACACCCATTGTATGGGTTTTATCCGGCTTGTAGTCATATTTGGCTCTGCCAAAAAATTTCATCGCGAAAAGCTGACCTTCCATGTAGTCCCGTTTTCAAGTCGCTATCAAGCACTAATGGGACGCGGAGCTATCGCTCGCTTTAACGCAATAACGCATTATGCATCTCTCACGCTTAAGATGCCCGGTCCTCGAGGCATCATCTCTTTAAAGGGAGCGCACTAAAATATGCCTCCTCCAAACGGAGGATTGCGCGGCCGCTTAAATAGTCGCACAATAAAGTGGCCTCGCCAGCCAAAGAACTTTTTCGATATAAGTCATTAAAGGCCACGGACCCGGACTCAACTAGTTCGGCACAAGTCCATCATCAACGCAGGCTTAATACGCCATATACCCCCATACCAGGGGTTGTACGCAGAGACAATAAAGCTCAACCTTATATATTTTTTACTTTATATTTTGTTTATTATCCTTTTTGTTCCGCACGACCCATTTTCAATTTAGTTCCTCTCTTTTACACATGAACGTCGTGCGGCGCCCGTCCAGGACACGGCACAGCGGAGACACACGCGCAGACGTGCAGTAGGGACCCGTCCTAAATGATTCTTTTTAGATTAAGACCCTGCGTAAACCTTTTTTACTGTCTCTTGCTGCTATACATCCCCTGGTTTTTTCTGCTATAACCAAGGAGGAGGCTGGCGTTTTGGCATGTGGCCACGCCATAATTCTTGCTCGTACCTGGACACTAGGGGCTCTTTTCTTTTGTTCGAGGGTGTTGTTTCACACGCACTCACAAAGACCGAACACCTTAGGGAGTGTTCGGTGTCGCGAGTTTTGGCACTATATGCATCAGCCCCGAATCATGTCTTTGGTCAAATGTTGGGTTGCCCGGCTCCTGAGTTTGGCTACCTTACGTTCCGCTTTATCGGCTAAGGTAGCACTAGGAGAACAACTGCGATTGTGCCCCGGTTCGGCCGGGCGAGCACCTCAGTAGAGAAAGCCGAAAACTGACTGTCATGATGTAGCGTGAGACTGGTCGCCACTCGATGACTTATAGGAATTTATCGAATTCCTCCGTTTTGACGAGGGGCTGCTTCCCGGTCAGGCACGTATGCACCCCGAATTCGGGTAAACGCAGTCGCCACTAAGGGGCTACCTAAAGAGTCCCACTGTCAAGCTCCTATGGCTAAGTGAAAGTGTTAAAGCATTATAGTCCGGTTGCCTAGCCCGCTGCGCTATCACCTCCTTTGTAGGACCAAGACGTTGGGTTAAGTGTGAAAATGCGTCTTCTGCGCGCACCCCCGCACTATGTGCGTGGGGGCTGAAGCCAACGACTGCAATCTTTCAGAATTTATATATTTAAACGGCCGCACAGGAGGTGTTCCTAATACTTGAAGGCACAAGTCTAAAAATATGCCACTACAATTTATCAAAATATTGTTTCATGATTACATATGCTATCATAATATAGCATCCTTCGAGCACTGCGTCTCTATTATGCGAGCGCCTTCGAGGACTTCCTCAAAATAGTGCTCGGAAGGTATTCGGCTTTTATCTGAATCCCGGGACGCAACAACGGTGGGCTCCATATCTGCCCAGTATGTCGACACGGGCAAGAGCCAGCCGAGCGCCCTCTGTGCACGCTGACCTCTTCATAGCATCGATACGTGGCACCACGTCGAGAAATTGCTGCACCAAGCTGAAATAACTCTTCGGCTTCGATCTCCCCGGACACAGATGATCCGTGACGTACTTCATGGCGAGTCTGGACAACCTATTCAGTTCGGCCCATTGGGCCAGGCGATCGTCCACTGCAAGTGGATGCTCTGGATTGATGAATTGCGACCAGAAGAGCTTCTCCACTTCATGACCCTTCTTATCTTGAAAGTGTTTGGTCGCATCAGCTGCACTAGCCGCCAAATCCAGATAGGTGTCCTCTACACTCCACGCTCGGTCCAACGGGGCAAACCTCGGGTCACAAAATTTTCTCCGTAGCAAGAAGGGCTTTCCATCCGCAATTAGTCTGGCTTGACGTAGCTCTTCCCTTGCCGCTCTCATTACAGAGCGGGCGTCCTTGGCGTCAGTAACAGCCTTCTCTAAGCTCGTTTGCCTCGCCCGACCTTCTTCTTCAAGAAGCTTGCAACGGTCAGTAGCACTTTTTAACATTACGGCCATATCAGCCACCTCCTCCTTGCTTCGGCAATGGGCAGCCTGTTCGGCTTTCAACTCTTCAAGGGCTTTCACGGCAGCCGCATCGCTTTTTCTGGCTTGTTCCTTTGCTCGGGCGAGTTCGGCCCTAAGACCTTCCACGGCGGCCGCACCATCTGCGTCAAGCATACACACGGTAAGATGTTGACATAAAGCTCCTCTTACTCACAATCGCCCAATGATTTCAATACCTTGAGCACCATCAAGCCGCTTGTTAACAAGCACGATGTCGGCTTCTGCCTCATCCAGTTGTCGCTTCAGTTCGGCAAATTCACGAGTCCGGCTTGACTCCGGACAATCAGCCACCTACATATAAAGGTGCCACTTAAAGGACCTGGGATTAAGATCCTCTGCACGCCGTACATCTTTACGATGCACAGAGTCTCAGGGGCTACTATGTACACAGGGCGCACTTTATTTGTGCGCAATTAACACAAATATACGTTATTTAAAACGTACCTCAAGGCCTGCCAGTAAACTCTTGACGGCCTCGTGAAGTCCGCTTTCTGCGGATGAAATCTTTTCAATCACCGTGCTCATTAACGCGCGATGCTCCTCTGAGACAGAGGCTCGCCCCAGCAGAATCTTTAGCTCCTCCGGCCGAACACCAGATGGTGCCAGACTCGTCCCATGGCCTTCCTCAAAGGCCGGACACGGAGAACCTCGGGGGGCTGCATGGCCACCATCCGCCCCTAGCGGATCCGGAGAAATCCCCCGCGACGACACTTCAGCGTCGCCCGCCTTGCTAGGCGATACAGAAGGAGGAGGCGTTCCGCTCTCCATCATCTCCGGAAGGAGATCCCCCGAGGACGAGTTCTGCTGAGAAGGGCTGAGGTCCGAACTACAAAGTAAAGTTTCGGTTAAAACTTCTCAGATATAAATCAAGGATTTTTCTTAAAAGAATAACTCTTCTTCTACTTATGGCTCGCTGGAGAGTTGTTCCCTTTGAGGGTTTAGTTCGGCCGAGGGGCTCCCCGGCGTTGGGCCCCCTGACAAGGATTCTTTCCCCCGCTTCGAAGCTATGGTTTCCGGGTCGTCAGAGGCGGCCCTTTTCTTTCCCTTAGGAGGGGAATTATCGATTCCCCCCTTCGGAATGGTCTCTTTCGAAGAGGCCACGGTCTCCTCGTCTGCCCCCTTATTTCCCTCCAAAGGCACTACCTCTAGCATCCTGACTAGCACAGGATCCAGCCTGGTTTCGGGAAGGGGAGCCGGACACCGGATCAGCTTCGCCTTCGCTATCCACTCCTGCTTAAAAGGAGAAGTGCTGTTAAAGAGCAAGTTAATTATGCAGATAGAAGGTCCGGGCGAAAGGTCACCTACTTGAGTATCCGGGCGATTGCGGCTTAAACCAGCATCCTCGGTCAAATCCGGACTCACTTCTTGTGATCCAAAGAACAGTTTATACATCTTCATAGGCGTCACGCCCGTAAAATTCCGGAGAGCTCGCGGTCCCTCTGGATTGAATTCCCACAAGCGAAGGGGGCGACGTTGGCCGGGCAGTGTCCGGCGAATCAGCATGACTTGTGTCACCTTGACCAGGTTGAGGTCTCCCTTCAAGAGATCCTTAATGCGGCCCTGCAGCAGAGGAACGTCTTTGGGCAAGCCTCGATCTAACCTTGTGTTGATCCACGATGCTAACCGTGGTGGGGGACCCGAGCGAAAGGCCGGAGGCGCCACCCATGCGGTGCCCCGAGGAGCGGTGATGTAGAACCACTCCTGTTGCCATAAGCCAAGCTCCTCTTGAAAAGCGCCCTCGGGCCATGGAGCGTCGGCATTTCTTTTTATAGTAGCACCTCCGCACTCCGCGTGGCGCCCCTCGATTATCTTCGGTTCTACTTTGAAGGTCTTGAGCCATAATCCGAAGTGAGGGGTAACACGGAGGAACGCTTCGCACACAACTATGAACGAGGAGATGTGGAGGATGGACTCCGGAGCTAGGTCATGGAATTCCAGCCCATAATAAAACATCAGCCCCCTTACAAAGGGATCCATTGGGAAGCCTAATCCCCGAAGGAAGTGGGATATGAATACCACGCTCTCACCGGGCTGAGGGCTAGGGATCACCTGTCCTTGAATAGGTAGCCTGTGCGGAATCTCACTGGTCAGGAATCTAGCTTCCCTCAACCTTGAAACGTCCTCCTCCGTAACAGAGGAGGGCATCCATTGGCCTTGGAGGTCGGAGCCGGACATTGTCAAAGGTCCGGTGCGCCCGGAATCTGGAAGCCTAGGGTGTTCGAACTCGAGGCGACGGGCGAGCTCGTTTTGAGAATAGAAGCGGGGAACAGGGCCTTGTTCTCTTTATAAGAGGCAGAATACCAAGAGCCCTCCCCGTAACCGTCTTGGACTAGCCTTTAATTAAGGCAAGACGTGCTAACGGGCACGATTGGGTTATCCACGTCCGTATTAATGAGAATCCCGTTGAAAGGGGCACATGATCTCTGCTTTGACATGACGTGCCAAGGAAACTGCCTCGCTAAACGCGCCAAGGTGGAACGATGAAAATAATTTATATGGAAGGCTTGGTCGCAGTGTGATGACGCACTGCGGAATACGTCAGCAGATTTGATTTGTGTTAATATTATTCTCTATATGGCAATATGTGGAAACTTATTTTGCAGAGTCGGACACTATTTTCGGTGTTTATAATCTTCTTGAAGAACTTGGAGGAGGAACCCGCCTTGCAATGCCGAAGACAATCTGCGCGCCGGACTCATCGTCATTGAAGCCTGGTTCAGGGGCTACTGAGGGAGTCCTGGATTAGGGGGTGTTCGGATAGCCGGACTATACCTTCAGCCGGACTCCAGGACTATGAAGATACAAGATTGAAGACTCCGTCCCGTGTCCGGAAGGATCTTTTCTTGGCGTGGAAGGCAAGCTAGGCGTGCGGATATTCAAGATCTCCTACCATTGTAAGCGACTCTGTGTAACCCTAACCCTATCCGGTGTCTATATAAACCGGAGGGTTGTAGTCCGTAGGACAACCATCATCATACACAATCATACCATAGGCTAGCTTCTAGGGTTTAGCCTCCTTGATCTCGTGGTAGATCCACTCTTGTACTACCCATATCATCAATATTAATCTAGCAGGAGTAGGGTTTTACCTCCATAGAGAGGGCCCGAACCTGGGTAAAATAAAGTGTCCCTTGTCTCCTGTTACCATCCGACCTTGACGCACAGTTCGGGACCCCCTACCCGAGATCCGCCGGTTTTGACACCGACAATACCCCTCTGATTATGAACATGAATATGCTTTGTGAGTAGTTACGTTTGTTCCTGAGGACATGGGAGAAGTCTTGCTATTAGTAGTCATGTGAATTTGGTATTCGTTTGATATTTTGATGAGATGTATGTTGTCTATCCTCTAGTGGTGTTATGTGAACGTCGACTACATAACACTTCACCATTATTTGGGCCAAGAGGAGGGCATTGGGAAGTAATAAGTAGATGATGGGTTGCTAGAGTGACAGAAGCTTAAACCCTAGTTTATGCGTTGCTTCGTAAGGGGCTGATTTGGATCCATATGTTTCATGCTATGGTTAGGTTTACCTTAATACTTTTGTTGTAGTTGCTGATGCTTGCAATAGAGGTTAATCATAAGTGGGATGCTTGTTCAAGTAAGAACAGCACCCAAGCACCGGGCCACCCACATATCAAATTATCAAAGTACCGAACGCGAATCATATGAACGTGATGAAAACTAGCTTGACGATATTCCCATGTGTCCTCGGGAGCGCTTTTCTCTATATAAGAGTTTGTCCAGGCTTTTCCTTTGCTACAAAAAGGATTGGGCCACCTTGCTGCACTTTATTTACTTTTGTTACTTGTTGCTCGTTACAATTTATCTTTTCACAAAACTATATGTTACCACTTATTTCAGTACTCGTAGAGAATATCTTGCTGAAAACCGCTTATTTCCTTCTGCTCCTCATTGGGTTCGACACTCTTACTTATCGAAAGGACTACTATAGATCCCCTATACTTGTGGGTCATCAGTTGCCTGCTCGAGGGCAGGTCATTCCCACTCCCGAACCCGACGAGAGCGTTGTATTCATCTCTCACTTCCTCCGAGGGCTAGGCCTCGCTTTGGATCCCTTTTTTAGGGGCTCATGTTCTATTATGGGCTGGATTTCCATGACCTAGCCCCGGATTCCATCCTTCACATCTCATCGTTCATCATCGTGTGCGAGGACTTCCTCCGCACTACCCCACACTTTGGCTTATGGCTCAAGACTTTCAATGTGAAGCCAGAGATGATTGAGGGGCGACATGCAGAGTGCGGAGGTGCCGTAATAGGAAAAAGCGCTGATGTTCCATGGCCAGAGGGTTCCTTCCCGGAGGTGTCCAGTTTATGGCAACGGGAGTGGTTTTATATCACAGCTCCCCGGGGTACCAAGTGGGTGGCCGCCCTTGCCTTTCGCTCGGGCCCCCCGCCACGACTGACGTCATGGATCAACAAGGGGCTGGACTGGGGGCCAGTAAATGATGTGCCGATATTGCAGAGTCGCATCCGAGATCTCCTTGAGAGATATGTCAGCCTGGCCACGGTAATGCAAGTCATGCTAGTTCGTCGAGTCCTGCCTTGCAAACGTTGACCCCTTCGTATGTGGGAGTTCAACCCAGAAGGACCGCGAGCTATTCAGCACTTCCTCGGCATGACGCTCAAAGAGATGTACAAATCGTTCTTCGAACCGCAAATAAGGTGTCCGGACACCACCGAGGATGCGGGTCTGAGCTGCAATCGTCCAGATACCCAAGTAAGTAATCCTGCGGCCGAACACATTGTCTTTTTATTTATCACAACACAATTCTGAAAAGTCACTCTTTGACAAGGACTGGGTAACAAAGGCGAAGATGATTAGGTGTCCGACCCCCCTTCCCGAGGTCTCACCGGATCCTGTACTGGCCAGGATGCTCGAGCTTGCGCCTTACCAAGCGCCCTTAGAGGAAGATAAAGGGGAGAATAAATAGGCTGACAACGGGCCTCGCCAACTATTCACCCAAACCGGGGGAGTTAGCGCCTCCGCAAAGGAGGATAACCGGGGAGAAGAATCTGAAATTCCCTCTCCCCAAGGAAGGAAGAGGACCACCTCTGAAGACCCGGAAACAACGGTTTCCAAACGGGGGAAGAAATCTTCACCAGAGGGTCCTGCCCCGGAGGGTACCCTTGCCGCACAGTGCCCGCGAGGGGATCATCCCTCCACCGAGCTGTAAGTAAACAAAAAATACTTAACAGTAAAAATATCCTACTTTACTTCTGAAGACAATAACCGAAGCATAGATCTTGTAGTTCAGATCGTAGCCCTTCTCGACAGAGGTCGTCTTCGGTGGATCTCCTTCCGGAGATGATGGAGAGCGAAACACCTCCCCATGCCACCCCGCCTCATGAGGCGGGCGAACCTGAAGTGTCGTCGCGGAGCGTTTCTCCTAATCCGCCAAGGCCAGAGGGTAATCCTTCGGCCACCCGAAGTCCTCAGAATTCGGCTCTTAAAGAGAGCAACAGAAAGAGTCCAGAACCGTCCGGTGTGCGATCAGTCGCACTGAAGGATCTTCTGGAGCAGGCGACTATCTCAGAAGTGCATCGTACGCTAATGGGTACGGTGATTGAGAGGATTTCATCCGCCGGAAGCGGGTTGCATGAAGCTTTTATGAGTCTGCTAAAAGGCCTTGAGGTACGTGAAATGTATGTTCGTGATGGTACCGCACACGTTAGGTGCGCTCTATGCAGATAGTAGCCCCTGAGACTCTGGTTGCTGTCGAGAATGGCGGCAAACAGAGGATCATAGTCCCAGGTAATAATCAGGCCGCCTTCATATGCAGGTGGCGGAAGGTCCGGTGGCTAGCCGGACTGGTGAGTTTGCCGAGCTAAAGTGGCAACTGGATGTGGCGGATGCCGACATCATGCTTGTGAACAAACGGCTCGACGAGGCACAGGGTATGTGATTTCTACGGTGATCAACACATAGTAAGAGGAGCATGATGCTAGTATCTTTAATATGTTGTGACTGCAGACGGGGCTGCCGCCGTGGAGACCCTTCGGGCGGAACTTGCCCGAGCCAAGGAACAAGCCAGGAAAAGTGATGCGGCTGCTCTAAAGGCGGTCGAAGAGCTGAGAGCCGAATAGGCTGCGCATTGCCGAAGCAAGGATGAGATAGCCAAGATGGATGTGGAATTGAAGGATGCTGCCGACCGTTACAAGCTTCTTGAAAATAAAAATCGAGCGAAGATGATGAATCTGGAGAAGGCCACGGTGGCGGCCAAGGACGCTCGCTCTACAATCAGAGCGATGAAGGAGGAGCTGTGTCAAGCCGGGGATATCGCGGCTGGGAAGCCCTTTATGCTGCGGATGAAGTTAGGAGATCCTAAGTATGCTCCTCTTGATCAACTATGGAGTTCTACAGACACATATGTTCATTTGGCAGCAAGTGCTGCTGATGCGGCCGAATACTTCAAAGATCAAAAAGATCGTGAAGTGGAAAAGTTGTTCTGGTCACAATTCAATGTTCCCGTGCGTCCGCTTCTGTTGAATGAGCGAATGGCCGAGTGGGCCGATTTCCATAGGTTGTCCGGACTGGCCATGAGGTCTGTTGTGCATCATCTGTGGCTGAAAGGGCCAAGGTCGAACAGTTATTCTAATTTAGTGCAAAAGTTCCTTGGTGTTGTGCCGCGCATCGACGCTATGAAGAGGTCGGCGTGCATAGAGGGTGCGCAGATGGCTCTTGCCCGTGTCAAGACATACGGGGCAGAGATGGAGGCCACCGCTATTGCAACCCAGAGTTCGGTCGTAGGCCGAGTATCTGCCGAGCACTACTTTGTCCCTGAAGGCTCTCGTTCAATAGAAGCTCAGTGCTCGAAGAATATTATGTTCTAGTGACATGTATTCCCATTGTAAAAACAATGTTTATTAAATTATAAGGGCTACGTTTATACTTTTGCCTGAAAGTATTATGATGCCTCCTGCGCGGCCGTTTATGTATTTATGTATATAACCTGAAAGTTCGCAGTCGTCGGCTTCAACCCCCACGCATATAATGCTGGGGTGTTCGCAAGAAACGTGTGTTCAACTTGATCCAACGTCTTGGTCCATTAAGGAGGTGATAGCGCAGCGAACGAGGCAATCGCACTATATTGCGTTAACACTTTCACTTAGCCATAGGAGTTTGACGGTGGGACTACTATATAGCCCCTGGTACTTCCGCGCTCGTCCAAATACGGGGCGCGTACGTACCTGGCCGGGAAACGACCCTTTGTTAATGCGGAGGAATCCCAAAGATTCTGCTAAGTCATCGAGTGGTTGACCAGTCTCGCGCTTTATCATGACAGCCAGTTTTCGGCTTTCTCTACTGAGGTGCTCGTCCGGATGAACCAGGGCACAATCGCAGTAGTTCTCCTGGTGCCACCTTAACCGATAGAGCGGAACGTAAGGTAGCAAAACACGGGAGCTGGGCAAACCCAACATTTGACCAAAGACATGATTCAGAGCTGATGCATATAAGGCCAAACTCGCGACGCCGCACACTCCCTGAGGTATTCGGTCTTTATAACATATGTCGGGCTGAACAATGCCCTTGATAATAAACCCCGAGTGTCCAGGTACGTGCAATATTCTGACGTGGCGAAATGCCAATAACGTCAGCATCCTTCTCGGTTGCATTGAGTATCCGGAGGATGTGAACAACAAGAGACAGTAAAAAAGGTTTACGCAGAAACCTTTGAGCGGGTCTCTGCTGCATGTCTGCGCCTGTGTCTCCGTTGTGCCGTATCCTGGACGCGTGTAGCACGATTGTCATCTATAAAAGAAAAGAACTTAGGTGAAAGTTGTCGTGCAAAAAATTGGTTATTCTCAGTAAACCATTAAAATTCAAGATAAGTCAAGTTAAGCCGAACTAGCCCTGTTTACACGCGGGAAGCCCCTGGTACCGTCTATGAAGGTATAACCATCAAACCGTCTCAGGTATATCTAGTGATGCGCCGGACTCGTCTAGCCGTGTCCGCGGTCTTGACGACCGTTCATTTATTCTGGTTGGTGAGGCCGTCTAGTGTTCGGCTGTTAAAGCCGCCGCGCGTTCTTCCGCGCGTAAGGAAAGCTCAATATTTCCGCTAACTGTGATGGTGCCCCGTGGGCTAGGCATCTTAAGCTTAAGAGAAGCGTAATGCGGCACTGCATTAAAACGAGCGAAAGCTGCTCTTCCGAGTAGTGCTTGATAGCCGCTTCGGAATGGAGCGATGTCGAAGTTTAACATTTCACTTCGGTAGTTGTCGGGTGATCCGAATACAACCTCTAGTATTAGAGAGCCCATGGAGCGGGCCTCTGGGCCTGGTATTACTCCCTTGAAGGTAGTATTACTGTGGCTGATTTTTGTCGGGTCTATCCCCATCTTGCGGACTGTGTCCTGATATATCAGATTTAGACCACTGCCGCCGTCCATAAGGACTCGTGTGAGATGGTGTCCGTTTATTATTCGGTCTAACATCAAGGCGGCCAATCCCTCGTGCCGGATGCTTGTCGGGTGATCCCTGCGATTGAAAGTGATCGGGTAGCCTAACCAGGGGTTGAACTTACGGATGACGGGCACTGCGGCGCGTGTGTCTCGGAGTGCATGTTTGCTTCTCCTCTTCGTCACGTGGATCGTGTTCACTGTTTTGACCTCTGGTGGGAATTTTTTCTGTCCCACAGTGCTTTGCTGGCGAGGCTCGTCCTCGTCTTCACTTGGTGTCTCCCTCCCCTTGTGTTCGGCGTTTAGCTTACCATCTTGCTTGAAGACCCAGCATTCTCTGTGGGTGTGATTTGCAGGTTTATCGGGGATGTCGTGGATCTGACATAGTTTGTCTAGAATATTGTTTAGGCTGGACAGTCCGTCCCTGCTGCCTTTGAAAGGCTTTTTCCGCTGACCCGGTCAAGAGCCCCTGAATCCGGCGTTAAACGCCGTGTTACCTGGGTTGTCTTCCTTATTTCGACGCTTGCTTTTACTGCGTCGTGGTTTCCCATTGCCATCCCTGACTTCGGATGTGCTTGGGTCGCTGGTGCTACTACGAGCTAGCCATCTATCTTCACCCGCGCAAAAGCGGGTCATGAGACTTGTCAGGGCTGCCATTGTTCTCGGTTTTTCTTGGCGGAGGTGTTTGGCGAGCCATTCGTCTCGGACGCTGTGTTTAAAAGCTGCTAAGGCTTCCGTGTCCGGGCAGTCGACGATTTGGTTCTTCTTAGTGAGAAACCTGTTCCAAAGCTTTTGGGCTGACTCTCCGGGCTGTTGAATTATATGACTTAAATCGTCTGCATCCGGAGGTCGGACATATGTCCCTTGAAAATTAGCCCGAAAAGCATCCTCGAGCTCCTCCCAACTTTCAATTGAGTTTTCGGGGAGGCTTTTCAGCCAGTACCGAGCTGGTCCTTCAAGCTTGAGGGGCAAGTACTTGATGGCGTGGAGATCGTCTCCGTGAGCCATATGGATATGGAGGATAAAGTCCTCAATCCAGACCCCAGGGTCTGTGGTCCCGTCGTACGCCTTTATGTTCACTGGTTTGAATACTTCTGGAAATTCATTATCCAGCACCTCATCGGTGAAACATAGGGGGTCTGCGGCACCCCTGTATTTGGATGTATCATGGCGTTCGGACGGTTGTAGTATTCGGTTTTGATTTTGTGCTGGAGCGCGCTTCCTAGATCCATAGATGGATCTGGTCATACTGGATTTTTGGCGCAAGTCCTCACGTAGATCGTGTGTTGACTTATGTGTGGCATCATCGGTCGCCCTATCACGGCCACGAGGTGGTCGATCCAACCGGTCGGCCGTTTTATTTTTCGGCTGTGTGGGCTCTAAGGCCTCATCATCAAATTCAGGCAATAGCTTGCGCTTTGGATAGATCTTTGTGTGGTAACTTCCACCGTACTTTTCTTCATTGTCGAGCACTTTGTTCCATCTGCTGTTGAGTGTATTCTGTGCGGCCTTAAGCCTTTGCTTCTGCTTCTTCAGACTCCTCGCGGTGGCAATAAGCTTTCTGCGGAGGTTCTCTTGTTCCAAGTGCCTTTCCGGGATGATGTGTGCATCTTCGTCTGGACTGTTTTCCTCTTTGGAGGGAGGTTTATGAGCTATATCCTCGGCGTCGCCGTGTTCGGACAGCGGATCCGTACTACGTTCGCCGTTTGCTGGTTCACTGCTGTTACCGCTGTTTTTGCCGAGGTGGGATTTGGAGCGGCGCTTACGCCGACGCTTTGGTTGCTTCTCGAGGGAGCTATCCTTCGCTGCATCCTCCCGTTCCTCATCATCGTTTTCTTTGGGAGTATCCACCATGTATATGTCATGTGATGAGGTGGCGGTCCAGCGCCCTGTGGGCGGTGGTTCCTGTTCGTCTCCTGCATCATCGTCCATACTGTCGATGTCTTCGGAGTCAAAGTCGAGCATGTCGGTTAAATCGTCGACAGTGGCTACTAAGTGGGTGGTGGGTGGGGAGCGAATTCCTTCGTCGTCCGCATCCCATTCTAGCTAGCTGGACATAGTTCGGCCAAGGTTCTCCTGACAAGGAGAGAGACCTTAATGAATTCAGCACGTCGCTGAAAGGCGAGTGCTGAAACATATCCGCGGAGGTAAACTCCATGATCGGCGCCCAATCGGATTCGATAGGCACGGACGCGGGTGGCTCGGATTCCATGGCCGGAGATGAATCCAGTGGTTCGGCAACACGGCTCTCGTAAGGGGTGAAGTCAGTATCCGGCTCTATCGCCACTGAGAGTGCGGCCTCCATGGCGGGGTCTATCCCCCCGTCCTCGGATGGCGCAATTTGCTCCGGATTGAGGGTGGGAGCAGTTGCAGGTGTGATCTCCCAAACATTGTCCGACGGCAGAGCTAAATCATGCTCATCGTGACCGTGCGGCGCACCTGTCATGGGCTCGAATCCGTCAAAGATCAACTCTCTGCGGATGTCGGCGGTGTAGTTTAAGCTTCCAAACCTGACCTGATGGCCAGGGGCGTAGCTCTCGATCTTCTCCAGATGGACAAGCGAGTTGGCCCGCAGTGCGAAGCCGCCGAATACGAAGATCTGTCCGGGGAGGAAAACCTCACCCTGGACCGCATCGTTACATATGATCGAAGGGGCCATCAAGCCTTATAGTGACGGCGCAGTGGAACTATCAATGAAAGCACCAATGTCGGTGTCAACACCGGCGTATCTCGGGTAGGGGGTCCCGAACTGTGCGTCTAAGGCGGATGGTAACAGGAGGCGGGGAACACGATGTTTAACCAGGTTCGGGCCCTCTCGATGGAGGTAATACCCTACTTCCTGCTTGATTGATCTTGATGATATGAGTATTACAAAAGTTGATCTACCACGAGATCGTAGAGGCTAAACCCTAGAAGCTAGCCTATGGTATGGTTGTTGTTGTCCTACGGACTAAACCCTCCGGTTTATATAGACACCGGAGGGGGCTAGGGTTACACAAAGTCGGTTACAAGGAAGAAGATCTACATATCCGTATTGCCAAGCTCGCCTTCCACGCCAAGGAGAGTCCCATCCGGACACGGGACGAAGTTTTCAATCTTGTATCTTCATAGTCCAACAGTCCAGCCAAAGGATATAGTCCGGCTATCCGGAGACCCCCTAATCCAGGACTCCCTCAGTTACCGAATTGGATGACTCGGTCATACCGAAATGCACAAAGAGGTTTTGGAAGTTTAAATGTATGATGAATCGGGGACTCCAAGTGCTCCTCACACAGAGTGGTTCGAATCTGACTTGATCAAACTTTGTGATGTAGCATGAATAGAGTTTGAGACGAGAAACTTACGACGTTGGAGGCGTTGGAGAACCACTCCAGTCGGCCGCTTACGACGGCGGAGATGGACGCTGGGCGGCTCCGCCGGAAGAACGCGAAGGCTCTCCGGCTTGCCATCGAGCAGTCCGAGCGGGAGGCGTTGGAGAAAGCGATGGAGGTGGCTCGGTTGGCCAAGCTCAGGCGCTAGCAGGACCGGGTCGTCCAGCGCCTCAAGGGCCTGTCATCGTCGACTCCTCCGACGATGACCACGACTCCTGCTCCGACGAATCGGACGATCGTCCACCATCCGCCGACGGCTACAGCTACACCGACGACCAGAAGGGGAAAGGGCCGGCCCGGAAGTGGTGAAGTTGATTTTAATTTTGAGTTTTAGATGTAGTATAAAGTTGTGCGTGGTTTATGTGAACTTTGGTGCATCTTTTGGTGGACTATTATGCTATTTCTATGTTCGATCAGTTGATCTACATAGTTTGATCGACGTTGTATGATATAGTATGGATATAGAGGTTCAGATATGAGAGACACGGATGTAGATGACACAACTTGAAAAGTGTCCATTCGGTGTCCGCGGACGCATCCAGACGCGTCCGCGGACGTTTGAGGGTCCGGATTTGCCAAGTCTGTCTGTAGATGCTCTTATACAGTAGTATAGTACTGCTCCAGCATCGTTTGTTGTGCCGAGGCCGGTTGACGAGTCAATCACGACGTACACATGGACCACGGTAACTTTGTTTTTTTTACCGCCCGTTGCCACAACGCTCCAAGCATGTACTCCCTCCGTTTGATTTTACTCCGCGTATAAGATTTGGTCAAAATCAAATTACACAGAGTTTGACCAAATTTATACAAAAAAATATGCTATAAAGTATAAAAATACATTTCATGACGCATCTGATAATATTGATCTCATATTACGAATGTTGATATTTTTTAATATGAAGTTAGTTAAATTTTACAAAACTTGATTTTGATCAAATTTTTATATACAGACTAAAAAGAAACGGAAGAAGTATCTGCTCCGTGCATTTCCCGGGACCGCCTGCTCCCTGAAAATCTCTTTTCAGCAGGAGCCAAGAGCCCATGCAGATTACAGCACCACAGCAACAGAGCAGCAGCAATACCAACAGCCACAGCTAAATCCACGGCCATGCGACGCGTGCAAGCAGAGAGAGCTTCAGTCGAGCAAGGCCCCGTCAGGTCAAAGAAAGGGAATCCTTCAAAATGGGACGAGGAAAGCAGGATCTGCTTCTGATATTCCCGTTCTCAAGGCCCCCATGCCAAACCATTCCCCGTACCCCACCAAACCAAATTCCTTGCCTCCTGTCGTGCATAAAGCCGGCTGGCTGGTTGGCTGATCTACCTAAAGTACTTAGGCCAACTTTACCGCGCGACCCTATCATGTCCGGCCCGTCCGTTTAAGGTAAAAGGAACAAATAAAACGGCCTGCGTGCGACGGTTCGGACCCATCTTGTCCGTTTTGTGTCCGGGCCGACCCATTTCGAGCGCAAACTTGCGCCGGGTTTGGGTCGCGGCGAACACGAAACGGACGTGCGCCTCGTCCGCGTTGAGGCAGCATGGCAGGCGGCCACCTACCTCCCACCCGCCCACATCAATGCGCATGAGTGGGCGGCCCCACTTATGATCGCACATTGAAGGGTCGCCATCTTTCTTTAAGTGGTAACCGTGGACCGGTCGTCGTCCACACTGCCCCGCGCCACCCCGCGGCCTCCTCGAAACCTGACAGCGCCGAAATCTACCCCTCCCTTGTCCTCGAGCTCGTCGTCCGGCCACCACGAAGCCATGGGCTTCTGGAACCGCAAGGGGAAGAACGACCATGAAGCCGGCTCCTCCTCGGGGCGCCGCCGCGGCTCTGTGAAGAAGGAGGAGCCCGCGTCACCGCCGCGCTCCTCCCCTCGAGCCCCCGCGCCGGCCCCCTTCACCATCAACCCTAGGCCCGTCGGCGAGTGCGACCGGCAGTACCTCGCGGCGGACGTGTGCCAGCGGTACTAGGATACGAGGACGCCGGTCCCGTGGAGCGACGTCCACCTCCCCAACGGATGGCACCTCGGCGCCGACCGTGTGCCGATCCCGTCGGTGCCGGCAAGCGGCCGTATGCGCCGCGATGAGATCGAGGGCCGCCGCCTCCTCCTCCCCGACGACCTGTTCTACGACGACAGGTACGCCCCCGACTCGGTGCTCTGGGACACATGGCTCCACGACGAGCACGACACGCGCCGCGCGTCCTACTTCGCCAGTACGGTGTCGGGGCCGCGGCGACCACCTCGGGAGGTGCGCGGGCGTACGCGGTTGTGCGGCCTCACGCCCGCGCCGTCCCATTCCCCGTCTCCGTCACCACCCCCACCTCCTCGCATGACAGCGGAGGAGGTGGCCCGCCTCATGGCGCGTGTCATGGAGGACTCCATGCTCACGCACGACGAGCGCCAATGGGAGGGCCTCCAGGAGATGATGGCCCGCTCTGCGGCCGGCGAGGTCGCCATCCCCGAGCTGGAGATGGTGGCCGTCAAGGAGGAAGAGAGGAGGGACGAGGCGATGGAGGTGGAGCCGGTGGCCGCGTTCCACCCCGGCCTGGTGGGCCAGCAATGGAGCTGGCCGTGCACCGTGGCGGAGATGGCCGACGCGTGGGGGCGTGAAGTGGTGCCCCACGCCTCCGCGGTCACCGCCGCGGTCACCGGAGCTCGCCACGGGAGGAGGTCGTGCTGGCACCTCCCGCCGTCCAGCCCGCCCCCGTCTACCACGCACCGCCGGCCCACCTCTGGACGCCGCCGGCCTACGTGGACCTCGTCAGCGACGACGACGACGCCGGCGGCCACTGAAGACGGTGACGGCGACGGCATCGACGGGCACGGGCAGGTGCGCGCTGGTGGCGGCCGTGTTTTATTTTCCTTTTTATGTTTATTATTAATTATGTCAAGTTCGACGTGAAACTGGGCCGTTTTGTGGCCGTGACCCCCCCTAACTAAGTTTTAAGTTTATTAAACTGCGCTTATTTACTTTTTTATGTCATTTTGTTTACGTTTTTTTAAAAATCATGTTCAACGCGGACGTGATTTTGGGTGCGGTCGCGTGGTGGACGCACGCACGACCCAACGGACAGAGGCGGACACAGGTGAACCCATCGACGCTTCAAAGAAACAAAATGCGGTCAAACCGGACGTCTGTTTAGGGTCGCCCGGTGAAGTTGGCCTTACTAAAGCAAGGGGCTCCTCTGGTGATCTGCTGCACAACAACGGGAGATTGGCCGGGAATAAACAAAGTGTAACCAACTATTGTTGCGATTGATTAAACAAGGATAGGTCGTGGTCGTACCGTGTGGACCGTGGGAAAGCCGGCGGTGATTATCCTCTGTGTCTGTGTGGGCCCACTCTTGTGACCAGCGAAGAGTGCAACACCCACTAAAAGGTCCAGCCGAAAGGAGGTTGGGAAAAAACCAAGGCATTGTCAAAGCCACTTCTTTTGGGCCGGGCTGTTGAGCTAGGCTGCGGTGGCAGCGCCTCTGTAGCAGGGGCGAACCCACGTTATAGGTTGTGGGGGCAGCTGCCCCCACTCGTTTTTTTCATCCGCGTATGCATAGTCCTCCAAATACGTGGGTGCCCCCACTAGGCCGAATACTTTGCCCCCGCTTGCCACAATTTCTTTTGTATTTTCAGAAGCCCACGTACTCTAAACTATGAAGAAGCAGCCCACTATTTGTTGTAGCATGTAGCCCGCAGCCTGCGTTTGCAACGTTTCCTGGCTAACTCGATCGCAGTGGCCTTGCGGCTCGGTGCCTCGCTCCAGATCTCAGCGTACACACACGCACCAGACGCACGCACGAGACGGCCGAAGCCCTAATCTCTCCCCTGAAGCGATTATGCAGCCGCCGGCTCACTGCGACGTTGCCCCTACAGTCAATCGCAGCCTTGCCGTCGTCCGTCCCTCTCGGCCTTGCACAGCAAGATGCCACAAAACAGCCCCGTTTATTCTGCAACTCCGTAATTCTACATGACACCAAGGTATGCCATATATAAGTCATCTAGGGTTTTTTTGTTTGCGACTTTTTTGTTTGTTTGCAAATTCTCTAATAGAAACCATGTTCGTCTCATCTATTTACGTGTATATTTTACCGATTTGGATGATCAGATCAGTTCAGCTGCTCAAGCAATTCGGTTATGACATATAGATTTAAGTTTGCAACTTTCTACCTCCAATAAAATTGACATATAGATTTAAGTTTGCTACTTTCTACTTCGGATTATCTATGATACTACTCCCTTTGTAATAATCAAATATAAGACGTTTTAGCCACTTGTTTACAAAGGAAGTATATTTGAATCCTAGCACACTTCAACTGGAGCCCCGACTGCCCAATTTTAGTTTATTGGGACGTTTACTTTGCCTTATTATTCCATTAATATGAGTATATGACCATACATTCTTACTCATCGTTTCACTTTCACTTGTAAGAAGAACATTAAAAATTTCGACGCAGATGCCACTCCCTCCCCAGAGCAACTGCCCAAATCCGGTATTCCTCCCCCTCCTCCCTGCCTCTCTCTTCTCGTCACCGGCAACCCCCTCCGGCAAAACCCCGTAGAGAGCCGGCAATGGCGAGCCTTTGTTTCCTTCGCCCGGGGGGCTGCTCGCTCGCGATTTGGTGGTAGTGTTTTGGTATACTGGCATCGATTTTGTTCTTTTTTGTTCTTCTTACTTTCTCTTTTGGTTTTCGGCCTAGTTTCTCTTTTAATAGACCGGTCCACTCTGTATTTTTCCTTTTTCCTATCTATATGAAATGGCAGGAGCACCCTCCTTGCATCATCAAAAAAAAAACTCTTGCCCCCTCTCATATTTTTTCCTGGGTCCGCCCCTGCTCTGTAGCCGTCAACGACGCCGTTTAGTTTTGTTTAGTGGCTGTTGAGAAAAGACCGCACCGGGTGGTGCAGAATCTTTGGGATGCACAAATCTCATCGTCGAGTCGGATTGTATGAACGCTTTGGAATCTATATCTGACCCGGATGCTTATATGGGAGTGGATGTTCCTGTGGTGGCAGAGTGCTCCCTCTTGGTAATGGAGTTTGCACGTATTAGCTATGAGTTCTGTAACAGAGAGGCAAATATGTTAGCGGATGGATTAGCAAAGCATTGTTTTAGCAATAGTACTTCTGAGGTTTGGGAGACTTTCGTCCCTGATTTTCTTCTTCACGACTATGTAAATGACCTTGCTATTATCTGAGGAATAAAGTTATTACGATTAAAAAATCTTCAGGAGACACTCCCCAAATGCCAGAACGGCGGAATTTCAAACAAAAAAAAAACAGAACGGCGAAACCACGGTCGGGACCCACCCGCAGCCCCGTTGCACCCTACTACTAGTACTGTACGTGCACACGCTCCAAGCACCGTAAGCGAAAACATGGCCGCCCACTCGCCCGATCGTGCCTCGCCAAACCCCGTACACGGTGCAGTTATTAGCACTACTTGCTAGCAGCGTTTTTCACCGCGTGAGTGTGTCGCTCTCGTGACAGACGAGTTTATTCAAAAGGTTGCCATCATTCGCAGCCCCTCTCTGTTCCGTCGTGTCCATCGGCAAAGCTTCCACGTCCCTTTCTACCAGACGAAACCATCTTTTCTTTACTTACCCAGGATCATTATCACGGTATTGTCAAAAAAAAGTACTGTCATTATCATGATCCTTTACTAAGTTCATACTTATCCAACCCAATGTCACACGGAAGAAGAAGAACCCTCCTCCGTGTTTCCCTCCTGCCGTTGCAAACTTTCGGCCGTACTATAGAGTCTTGGGGCATCTCCAGCCGCGTCCCCAACAGGGCCCCCAGGCCACTTTTTCGGCGCCGGCGTCGAAAAAACGCCCCAGTCGCGCCTCCAAGGCGCCAAAATCGCCGGCTCGGACGTTTTTTCCGCCCGGCGGTCACAGCCCGAACCCGGCGCGCTGGGGAGCCGTTGGGGGCTCCGGCGATAGGGAAAAGCGCGCCTGGCCCACAACCGACAGGGGAAAAGTCAAGGTTCTCTTTCCCCGACTCGCGTCGCACCCCCCGCGTCCCCGGCCAGCACTAGCTATATAGCCATTCCCGCCGGAAAATAGCAGTGCTTCGCCGCGGCAGCCCCTCCCACAGCAGCTGGTTGTTTCCGGCCGCCGTTTCCGGCCACGGAGGCGCGGTTTAACGGCGGGTACACGGCCACCTAGCGCAAGGTGCTCGGCGTTTTGCCTGTCTCGGCGATGGACTCGGATGAGGAGGAAGAGCTCGCCGCGCTGCTGGAGGAGGAAGCCGCGGCCGACGTCCAGGAAGAAGAGCATCTCATGGTGCTCGCCGCCCTCGCCCAGCTTCTGGCGAGCACTGAAAAGCCGCAGCGAGGTGGCTCGGCGCCGGGGCGGGTGAAAGCAAAGAACCGGCATCGTCTCCAAGGCTACTGCATGCTCTACTCCGACTACTTCGCCGATGCTCCACTTCATGGCGAGAGAACATTTCGGCGCCGTTATCGGATGAGCCGAAAGCTCTTCCTCAGGATTGTGAATTCCATCCGGGAGTTCGACAACTACTTCAAGTGCAAGATGGATTGCACTGGCGCTCTTGGATTCACCTCCATCCAGAAGTGCACGACAGCGATGAGGATGCTTGCATATGGAGCTCCTAGTGATTCACTCGACGACTATGGGCACATGGCCGAGTCCACCAGCATAGAGTGTTTCTACAAGTTCTGTCGGGCAGTGGTGGCAGTGTTTGGGCCACAATACTTGAGAACACCCAACGCGGAAGACACCGCTCGGATCCTAGCCCAGAATGCAGCAAGAGGATTTCCTGGGATGCTTGGAAGTATCGACTGCATGCATTGGAAATGGAAGAACTGCCCATTTGGTTGGCAGGGGATGTATAAAGGTGCCAAAGGCGGTTGCAGTGTGGTGCTTGAGGCGGTAGCCACACAGGACCTCTGGATTTGGCACTCCTTCTTTGGTATGCCAGGAACTCATAATGACATCAACGTGCTGCAGTGCTCTCCTGTTTTTGCTAAACTCGTTGAGGGCCATTCTCCTCCGGTGAACTTCGAGATCAATGGGCACCAATACAACAAGGGGTAGGTCGACATTTGTGAAGACGATATCAAACCATGTGCCAGGAGGCAAGAACGCCTGATTTGTGAAAGTTCAGGAGGCTTGCCGGAAGGATGTCGAGCGGGCATTTGGTGTGCTCCAATCTCGATTCGCTGTTGTTCGGTACCCCGCTCAGACCTAGTCGAAAGATCAAATGTGGGAGTGTGACGCCCAGATAGTTACGCTACAGTAACCTCTGCTAATGATGCCACGTCACCACTCTTACTGTTGTAAACCTCGCGATGATTCAATCCCGTTCGAATTCAAAATTCAAAATCAAGTCAAACGGTAAAGTTTTCAAACATTAAAAATTAAAATGTTCTAGAGGTGACTAATAATGCATAGGTAACTATGGTGAAGGATCACACTTTTATAAAATAATTAAAAGCACTAAACTAAATATAACAGTGGGTTAACCAAATAATTAAATGTATTTTTAAATATTAAAACATTAAACTATTTTAATAGGTATGAGAAATTAATATGGCAGTAGAGTATTTATAAATACTAATTTAGGGGCTAGTGGTATATTTTATTAAACTAAAAATAAACTAAACTAAAATGAAAACAGAAAGTTAAATAGAAACTAATAAATAAATAAATAAACGCCCGCCACCAGGCCGACTAGGCCGGCCCAGCCGCCCATCCATAAGGCCCCCCCGGGTCAAACCCTAGCCGCAGCAAACCCCACTCACCCCGCACGATCCCCCCCTCTCGGTCCACTCCTCCCCCCCCCCCACGAACGGATCTGGATCGGGGGCAACTGTCGTCCCGATCCCGTCGCCCCCGGCGCGTCGACGCCGCTCGTCGTCTCCGGCGCCGCCCGTCACCTCGCCTGGAGTCGCCCCGTCACCCTGGACCTCGCTGCCCTGTCGCCGGACCGTCCCCGTCTTCCTCCTCAACGGCCTCCACCGAGCCTCGCCGCCCCCCGTACCCCTGCAACGACGGTGAGGGCAACGCCCTCCCCCCTCTTTATCTTGGCCGCGGTCATCGCCGCTCGCCCGTGCTCATCACGTCGTGTCCGCACACCGGGCGCGCCCACGGCCACGCACACACGCGCATGCCACCCGCGCCCACACCGGCTCGGACGTCCCTCGCCAACGCCCCGCGTGCCTCGCTCGCTCTTTGGTGGCCTCAACTGCCGCCACTTCAGCCCCCCTGCTCGCTCGGGCTCTGCCCCGCATCTGCCGGTGCCTCCGGCTGCGCCCGACCGCTGCCGACGACCCTGGCTGCACGCTACTGCTGCCCTTCTTCGCCTGTCCACCCACTGCCTCACGCGCCGCTGCTCTCTGCTTCCCCTGCACGCCCGCACCTGCCCCCTGGCCGCTCGAAGCGGCTGAGCGTGCCCCCGCGTGCCCGTCCGTGCTTGGCCGCGCCATGGCTCGCCGACGCGCGCCCTCACCTGCCTTTGCACATCGCCCCGCACCGCTCCTATCCCCTGCCGCTCCTTCTCCGTTCGCCGCGCCGACGCCTCTTCCCCTCCTGCGCCCGTCCATGCGGCCCCACTCCGGCGTCGCCTCTTGCTGCCGCCGCAGTTCGCCCCTCTGCCGCGCCCGCCTTGGCTCCTTGCCCTGCCGCGATCTCGTCTCCGGCCGCAGCCGCCTCCACCGCCCCCTCGCGCAACCCCCCGCCGTCCTCTGCTGCAAGCCGGCACTCGCCCGGCCTTGCCGATGCCGTTCCCGGCCGGCCTCGCCGCGGCCCCGGTCGTTGCCCGGCGCCAGCGCCCCTCTGCGCCCGCTCAGGCCTCTCCTAGGTCGGGCGCCCACAACCGCAGCACCCGAACCCGCTAAGGCCCAGTGGCCCTATGACAATGGGGCCCCACCCCAAAACGTTTTTTTAAATGAAATAAAAATAAACATATAACTAATTAATTAATTAATAATTAAAACAATGAATTAATTAAGTTAATTAATCTTGTTTAATTAATCTAATTAAGTAGATAGTTTAATTAAACCCTAATTAGACTAATCAGTCAATGACGAACGGGACCCACGCGTCAGTTTGACTGGTCAACGGTCAGAGTTGACCGCTGATGTCATGCTGACAGCATAATTGCATTTTCTAATTAATTCAAATCTATTAATAGCAAAATTGAATTAAAACTTTGAAAATTAATATAAAATAAACCGTATATCGGATGAAAATACTTTGTACATGAAAGTTGCTTAGAACGACGAGGCGAACCCGGATACGCAGCCCGTTCGTCCGCCACGCGTCCCTAGCATAGTGAACCTGCAACATTTCACCTCCGATTCATCTGTTCGAAAACGCGAAACACCGGGAATACTTTCCCGGGTGTTTCCCTCCTTTCCTGGTAGCACCCAGTACTGTGTTAGGGCACACCTAGCACCTTTGTTTGCTCTGTCATGCATCATCATGCGCCTGTTTGCAATGTATTTACTGTTTCTTCCCCCTCTTCTTCTCCGATAGACCCCGAGACCGACGTTGATGCCCCTCTGTACGACTACGGAGTTGAAGACCCCTCCTTGTCTGAGCAACCAGGCAAGCCCCCCCCCCCCCCCGATCACCAGATATCGCCTACTCTCCTCTATACTGCTTGCATTAGAGTAGTGTAGCATGTTACTGCTTTCGTTATTCCTATCCTGATGCATAGCCTGTTTTTGATACTGCTGTTGATACCTTTACCTGCAATCCTACTGCTTAGTATAGGATGCTAGTGTTCCATCAGTGGCCCTACACTCTTGTCCGTCTGCCATGCTATATTACTGGGCCGTGATCACTTCGGGAAGTGATCGCGGGCATATACTATATACTTTACACTGTTACCTGTGATACTGTTCGGAGATGGGGGCTGAAGGGGCAGGTGGCTCCATCCCGGTAGAGGTGGGCCTGGGTTCCCGACGTCCCCCGACTGTTACTTTGTGGCGGAGCGGCAGGGCAGTTCGGGGCTACCTGGGTGAGGGTGAGCCTGGCCCTGTTGGCGTTCGCGGATACTTAACACGCTTAACGAGATCTGGGTATTTGATCTGAGTCTGGCCATTTGGTCTATACGCACTAACCAACTACGCGGGAAAGATATGGGCACTCGGCGTCGTGGTATCAGCCGAAGCACTTCTTGACGTCAGCGACTGAGCGGCGTGCGCCGGGTTGGACCGCGTAACGTGACTTCCGTTGTACTGGAGGTTGCTAGGTCTGCTCACCGGTCGCGTTCGCAACGTGCAGGTGTGCTCAGGGCGATGGGCCCAGACCCCTGCGCGCATAGGTTTAGACCGGCGTGCTGACCGCTCTGTTGTGCCTAGGTGGGGCTGCGATGTGTTGATCTTCCGAGGCCGGGCATGACCCAGGAAAGTGTGTCCGGCCAAATGGGATCAATCATGTTGGGTTATGTGGTGCACCCCTGCAGGGAAGTTTATCTATTCGAATAGCCGTGTCCCTCGGTAAAAGGACGATCCGGAGTTGTACCTTGACCTTATGACAACTAGAACCGGATACTTAATAAAACACACCCTTCCAAGTGCCAGATACAACCCGGTGATCGCTCTCTAACAGGGCAACGAGGATGGGATCGTCGGGTAGGATTATGCTATGCGATGCTACTTGGAGGACTTCAGTCTACTCTCTTCTCTATGCTGCAAGACGGAGGCTGCCAGAAGCGTAGTCTTCGACAGGATTAGATATCCCCCTCTTATTCTGGCATTCTGTAGTTTAGTCCACTGATATGGCCCCTTTACACATATATCCATGCATATGTAGTGTAGCTCCTTGCTTGCGAGTACTTTGGATGAGTACTCACGGTTGCTTTTCTCCCCCTTTTCCCCCTCTCCCTCCTACCCGGTTGCCGCAACCAGATGCTGGAGCCCAGGATCCAGACGCCACCGTGGACGACGACTCCTATTACCCTGGAGGTGCCTACTACTATGTGCAGGTCGCTGACGACGATCAGGAGTAGTTTAGGAGGATCCCAGGCAGGAGGCCTGCGCCTCGTTCGATCTGTATCCCAGTTTGTGCTAGCCTTCTTAAGGCAAACTTGTTTAACTTATGTCTGTACTCAGATATTGTTGCTTCCGCTGACTCGTCTATGATCGAGCACTTGTATTCGAGCCCTCGAGGCCCCTGGCTTGTATTATGATGCTTGTATGTCTTATTTTATTTGTAGAGTTGTGTTGTGATATCTTCCCATGAGTCCCTGATCTTGATCGTACACATTTACGTGCATGATTAGTGTACGATTGAATCGGGGGCGTCACAGGGAGATCATGACTTGCTGTGTCATCTTGCACAACATGATCATCGAGAGCGAGCAAGAAGACCCAGTGTTTGACACTGAACCATACTACATGCAGGGTCCTCTAGCCGAAGTTGATCACCAACTACCGGCAACTTGGACTGCCTATCTCAGTATGCGTCAGGAGATCCGAGACCCACAGGTGCATCAGCAACTTCAGAAAGATCTGATTGAGCACCTATGGAGGTTCAAGGGGGGACGCCGTGTGATGAAATACGAGTTTTTATTTGTTGAACTATATAATTTGTATTGAACTATTTGTTGTTGTACTATTTTGTTGAAGTATTTGATTTTTCTGTGATGAAATATGTGATAAGAAATAATTGTGTTGATAATTGAACGCCGAGACACGGCGAAACCACGCCGAATATGGGCCTATTCTCGCCCATATGGGCCGTTTATTCGCCGAAATTGGGCCGCAAAGTGGACCAATTTCGGCGCCTGGGGGCGACGACTGGGCGCAAAACCGCCCCCAGCGCCGAGTGTATCGTCGGCTCGCCCCCAGGGGGCGATTTTTATGCGTCCTGAGGGGGCCAACGGCTGGAGATGCCCTTAAGATGACCATCTGTGGCGGAAAAAAATTATATGAAAACAGGTCTCATAAATTTCGGGTGAGACCCACCTTGATAGATGACACGTGACATTCACAAATCACAAAGCATCTAATCTTTGCCCTCTGATTTGCGTCCTGCTCACCCAAAGTGCGTGCTTCTCTCTGCCACTCCATTAACTGCGCCACATTACCATCATCAACTGAAACGTAAGCCAGAAATAAATCAACACAAAACAAGAGAGCCCACCTGACACGCGGAGAGTGAGAAGAGAGGTAATTTATTTTAAATAATACATTTGTTTTCATAATTTCTAAAAATAATACATAGATTTGAGAATTTTTAGAAATAATACGGCCTCGGCTTCGGGCAAGCCGACTGGGTCCTGTCGGCTTGTAGGAGGACGATTAGGGCCTGTCGGCCAAGGGAACGCCGATTAGTCCCTATCGGCCTGGGCCGAGCCGATATGTTAGCCCGTGATCTGACACAAGCGTACGTGCGTAGGACAGCTGCCCTTGAGCCAATTCGATTGGAAACTTGATACTAGCTCTGTACATGTATGATTCAAAACATTTAAGATAATATTTCTCAAACGGTGAATCAAAATTTTAATCCGTTTGCACCATCTTGATGTGCATGACGAACTCTATAAAATACCAATATCATATGTAGATTATTTCATAAATATTTTGTATGCCATGGGACCCACACGTCATAGACTGTCTCTCACATGGCCACCTTTAGCTTGCTGCACGCTAGTACTAGTGCTCTCGTTCCATTAGAATACTACACCAGCGTCCTACTTAACTTAGCATCATTACCATATGCTCATGTCCATCCCGGGATACCCACAGCAGATGCCCACGTTGACTGGTTCTCCGGGCTGCCAATTCTCGACATGAGTGTTTGATGAATTTTTGTACCAAATATTCATATTATAAATATGGATTATCCCAGCTCCTGTCAATAACGTGTGGGTCCCCCGACATACAAAATATTTATGAAATAATCTCCATATGATATGGGAAAAGCTTACCTTCAACCGGCTGATGCGCGCGCGAGCGTCCGCCGCTTGCGTAGCCGTTAGATCAGTCCGGATCAAGCAGCCAGGCTGGCCATAAGGCAGTCCCGCGCGATGAGTCATTTTCTTGCAACAAGGGTCTTGTTTCAGTAGATTTATGCAACACATGACTAGTTTCAGAAAGAAAGAAAAAAGATTCGGTGGTGAAGGTTTTTTTTCCTGCAACTGGGGTCTTGTTTCAAAAGATTTCTGCAACATATTTTTGTTTCAGAAAGAAAATAAATGTTTTGGTTGTGAAGGTTTTTTTTCCTGCAACAAGGGTCTTGTTTCAGAAACATAGCCCGAGTTGCAGCGCCGCAGGAGCGCCCGGCGTTAGAGAGTGAGTGGTCAGACATTGCAACATGAGGCATGTTTCAGAAACATAGCTCGGTTGCAGAAAACACAGAAGAAGTGTCGGGCGTGAGAGGTCACCGCCGTCGTGCTCGATTGGGGTTAGCAGCTGCTCGCCGGGCTGATACGGAGGAGGAGCAGCAACTCCGGCGAGCACGGCAAGGACTAGTTCCCCGGCGCGCCGGCGGCAGCGATTTTGCGGTGGCGGCGACTGCCGCCGCGCTGGGCGGAGCTGTGGAAGGACGACGAAGTGGGGATTCTGTTTTCGAAACTAAGCGGCTGTTGCAGGAAGTAGGGAGATGGTCACGTGCGTGCGATGTTAGATCAGACAGCTGTCAGGGCGCTCATCCAATGGTGCTCCATGCGGCGGATGTTTTCGATACATCCGCTGGAAGACGCGTAGCGGCGCCCATATGATATTGGGCTCTTTTTATAGAGTTCGTCATGCACATCACGATGGTGCAAACGGAATAAATTTTCGGTTCACCATTTGAGAAATATTGTCTTCAGAATTTTGAATCATACATGTATAGAGCTAGCAAGTTTCCAATTGATTGGCTCAAAGGGAGCTGTCCTACGCACGTACGCTTGCCTAACATATCGGCTTCCCCCAAGCCGATAGGACTAGTCGGCATTTCCTAGGCCGATAAGGCCCTAATCGTCCTCCTGCCAGCCGACAGGACCCAATCGGCTTGCCCAAAACCGAAGCCGTATTATTTCTGAAAAAAATTAAATCTATGTATTATTTCTAGAAATTATGAAAAAAATGTATTATTTAAAAAAAATTAGCACAAATCACAAAGCATCTAATCTTTGCCCTCTGATTTGCGTCCTGCTCACCCAAAGTGCGTGCTTCTCTCTGCCACTCCATTAACTGCGCCACATTACCATCATCAGCTGAAACGTAAGCCAGAAATAAATCAACACAAAACAAGAGAGCCCACCTGACACGCGGAGAGTGAGAAGAGAAGCAAGCAGCACATCAGGCCGCAACTCGGAAGCGCAAGCATACACACCATCACCACCGCCGCCGGACCAGAGCGCCAAAATAGGGGGTGGTGGAGTGAGGAGCGGAGCTCTGCTTCCGGCGCACCACCGAGGGTGACGAGAGAGAGAGAGAGGGAGACCTCCAGAGCGCCGCCAGATGGGCGTCAGCGGCATTCCCTGGCGCCGCCGCCGTCCTGCTTGTCCTCCTGACGCCACGCCCGGCGTCGTGCGCCGACCTATACGCGGTCGTCTACAAGGGCTGCGCCAACCAGACCTTCCCGGGGGCGCCCCGCCGCCCACCGTCGCGGCGCTCACCTCGGCGCTCGCCGCGCAGTCCGCCTCCACCTCCGTCTTCGGCCTCTTCCAGTGCCGCGGCGACCTGTCCGGCCCCGACTGCTCCTCCTGCGTCGCCGGCGCCATGTCCCAGCTAGCAGATAGCTCGGCTAGCTGCCCCTGCAAAAGCATTCCCCGCTCTCATCTGCTCTAGAGACAAGAAGATATGCATTGCAGTTGCAGCACAGCACAGCCGCACAGGAGCACGAGGATCTTTTCTTCCCTGGCGCCCGGGACTGGGGAGCTGGGACTGGGAGTGGGCGCAGAGGCGTCAATGCACGCTCCGCGCAGCGAGCGGACGGGCTTTCCACCGACTGGTCCAGTCAAGTGTTTCAGCGACGAGCAGACCCTGAAATCTTCAAAGGCGCACCTGCTGCGTGCGCGCGTCATAGCTTCGGCCGGAGCCCCTGAGCAAATCCTTACGACTACCACCAGATCACTGTCACTGACTGTACACCGCACCATCACTGGCTAGTTTCCTCTCGGCCTCGTACACCTTTCTCACGCTATCATTAGCTCACCACTACTCAAGTACTTAAGTCGTAAGTATGCTACTGTTATCAATCTAGGGAGATCGCTGGCAGCTCTTGTTATCGATCTCTCGATCCCCATACATGTTAATCATTTGACCGTGCTATAGTGTCGGGCGACAGACACTGTCTCATTAGTGCATGCTATGCT
Organism: Aegilops umbellulata; assembly: GCA_032464435.1. Classification (NCBI taxonomy): domain Eukaryota; kingdom Viridiplantae; phylum Streptophyta; class Magnoliopsida; order Poales; family Poaceae; genus Aegilops; species Aegilops umbellulata. The sequence continues at coordinate 595,251,121 of CP136058.1, read as the reverse complement.
AGCGGTAGCTCCGTTTATTATGTTGTTTAATTACCACTACGGTGCATGCCTCCATAGACGTGCCTCCGGCCCCTGAAATTATGGCGTACTACCAGGAGGAGGAGGAGCATCCGCCTGGGCCAAGCCAAGGCAAGAAGCGGACGGGGGCCAAGACCGCAAAGCTACAATGATGGCAATGGCGATCGGGTTGGAAGGTACTATATACAAGCGCCTATAAATAAATAAATGTGCATTGCAAGTTAGTACCTCTGGAACTAATATAAAATGTGCTAGATTATTAAAATAGTGATGATCTAAAACATACTACTCCCTCCGTTCCTAAATATATCTCTTTCTAGATATTTCACTAAAAACTACATACGGAGCAAAAAAAGTGAATCTACACTCTAAAGTAAGTCTATATACATCTGTATCTAGCCCACACTAAAATCTCTAAAAAAAATTATATTTAGAAACAGAGGTACTGTTATAAAAGCTTATAGGGGGATACCATTTGATTGCCCTAGGAAGCTACATTTGTCAAAAGAATGAAATTAGATGCCTTAACCATGGACGACAGCTCTCTATAGTCTATCGGACCTCTGATTCGGGCTGTGTTCGCTTGTTGTTACACGACCAAACTGAGGATCGCCCGCTTGACGGAGCAGAAAAGTTGACGAGGACGGCGAAGGAGGCGGAAACACAAGGGAGACGCGTCCAAGCGGCCTGGGCGTGAGTTGTTTATGGATGGTGTGGGACCAGGTGGTCAGAATAGTGAAGTGTCGGACATGGATCAGAGTTGATGAGTGAGAAAGTTCCAGACGCTCCTCATTTTTGGCCCTTGCTCTCCAACTCCAAGGTCGCGTTTCCTTTCCTCGCGTCGTTACTTGATCGCTGTGTGTCGAACGGATCTTGTCAAAGCACATTTGCCTTGTCAGAGCACCATCCGCTTCTTCGCTCCATCTCCCATGGTCCATGGAGTCCGGAGGCCACGACACAGCAGGCACGTATGCATATGCTGCATGGTGGTGCACTGCTCCCTTGGACTGGGACCGACTGGTTCAGTCTTGAGCGATGACCACAGCCTGAAACCTCCAAAGACGCACTTGCTGCCGTGCTGCCCTGCAACCGCGTGGCTCAAGGGCTCCGTACCGTACTCCTGACCAAATCATTACGACCACCCGCCCCGGCCCCTCTCTGGGACTTTGAAGGCTCTGCATCGCATCATCATTACAGCAGTAATTTTTTCCCCAGTCTCCGTCTCCTCCCCCGGTGAGACCGATGACGCGATGAACCTAGCGATGGCACTGTTACTCTACCAGGAGTACATTTGACCAATCCCAGAGACATCTTCCACCATTTTGGCCGTGCTATAGTGTCGTGTCGGGAGACACCGAGCCATAATTAGGGACAATCATTAGTTACTGCGTGCTAGTAGCTCCGCTTACTATGTCGCTGAGAAAACAATGCGATTTTTATTTTGGATAAACAGTACAGTATGGTTCATGGACGACGTGTCCAGGCTCGGCCCCTGAAAGAGATCAAATCATGGCATGGCCTAGTGTTTTGTCCTACTAGAGTAGAGAAGAGGTCGGCCGAGCTCAAGGGGGGCCAGGCCAAAGTCGCAAAGTAGAACGATAATGGCGATCGATCGAGTTGGAAGGTGAGTACGTACACCGGCCATAAAAATGTGTTTACCACTTGGCAAACAGGAGGAAGCAGGATCGTTCGCGGGAAAGGAGAGGGCCAAATGACATAACCTTTTTATTTTGAGAGAGAGACAGACAATTGAGCTTGACCAAATGCCTTAACCCTGCACCACGCCAACTGGGCTCCCTGCCTTTCAGAGTATAATAACTGGGTTCCATCCGTAGTGCTGCGTAACGTTTTCGAGGTAGATCACCCACGACGGCGCTGGGCTAAGAGCAATTTCAATGAGGCGACCAAACGGACGGCGTATTTGTCCGTCTTTTGTCTGTTTGGATTGATCGCCCGTCCGGCGTCCGATCAGGTTTGCATTTGGGTCAGCGGTGTGCCCAACGCGCCGATCCATTTCATGTCCGCATTTAATTTTAAATAAAAAAGAGCCCACAACCGATCATGTCAGCGGTCATGTCTCATGCCGGCATCATGCCAGCGCCGGCATACAATGTCGGTTTAAAAAAATACCACAGTTCATGCTGGCGCACTCGCCAGCCGGCCGGCACACATGGCAGCACACAAAAAAGGGTGGAACTTCAGTTCGACCACGCCATCGCGGCTCCCGTGGTCATGCCGGCACACCTGCCGGCATAAAAAAAGATGACCCTCGCCGCCATAGATCACTCGTCGTCGAACTTGAGCATGCCGGTCTGCATCTTCTCGAACCACGACCTCTTCCTTGGCGACACGGTGTTGAGATCCACCTTCATGATCTCCACCCCGGTCATCATGCTCGCAAGAGTCACTTCTTTCGCCTTTGTCTTGGCGTTGGCGGCCTCGATCTCTAGCATCTTGGCTTACTTCTCCGCCTTGAGCTCGAACATCTTCGCTTGCTTCTCGGCGTCAAGATCAAGCCTCCTCCTTTGGATCTCCATGAAAGCATCCATTTGCTTCGCCTTGAAACGCCGACGCTCTCCTCCCTTGAGTCCTTCTTATTAATCATGTCGTCCACGCTTGCGATCAAGGTGTTGGTGGCCGCATCTCGCTTGTCCTCCTTCTTGGAGTTGGTCTTCCCCCTCGGCCGTGCCGGCTCGCCCTCCCCAACATCCTCCACGGCTTTCTTCCCCCCACGTGCCTTGAGGGCGGCATATTGCGCTTTGAACCTCTCTTCGTCCTTGATGACCCGATAGCAATGGAAGAGGTTGAAGCACTTGCCATTGTGTTGAACATTGAATGCCTCCAAAGCTTGAAATGCCTACAAAATGTTTCCATGCAAGCATATGGGTAAGTGATAGCAAATGAAGACGTAAAAGGATGATCTTGATGACACAAAAGAGGGCGGCTTGCTTGCTATCATACCATGTCTTGCATGCCTTGACGCTCTCACGTGGCGGGCCTTGACGCTCTCAAGGGTGGCGCAAAACTTGTTGCACTCTTGTTGGATCACCCTCCACCGCTTGGAAATGGAGACCCACCCGCGCGTGCTCACAAATTGGTAAGGTGGAAACTTCTTGCGCTCATGAAACTCGCGGTGCACACAAGTCCAAAAGGTCGAATGCTTTTGCTCGGCGCCCGTCTTTGGGTCTTGTCCAATGTCTCGCCAACACTCGCAAAGAAGCTTGTCCTCGGTGTGTACGCCTTCGTGCGCTTGCTCTTGCGCTTCGGCTTAGGACCAGCGACTTGGTTAGCGAGCTCGTCCTCGAACAAAGGCTCCACTTTGATGTCGCGCTCGTCCTCTTCCTTTAGCCCATAGTCCTCCGGGAACTCATGGTCGACGGCGGACGACATTTCCTCGAACAGGTTACGGGCGTCCGGGAGCCCGCCGGCCGGCGTCTGTCGCGCGTGTTTCCTCGTGCCACCGGACGACCAGCCACCGACCACCGGGGTGGCGTTGAGGTCGATGGGCGCGGGCGCGGGCGTGAAAGGCGCGACCACGCTCACGTCGGGTGAGCACTCCCCGGAGAGGCGGGAGGCCTGCGGATAGACGTGTAAGCCGGGGACCGGGTTGCAAGCCGAAGCGCGGGGTGAGTCGGGCATCACCATCCGAGGAAACGCCGACGAGCCAATGCTGGACGCGGCGACGGTGGCTCGGAGGACGCGGCGCTGGCTAGGGTTTACCCCTAGCATGTAGAGCGCCTCCCTCGTTGTCGCGGCGACGCGGCCGTTGGTGAACTGCTGCGCGGCGGCGACGGTGGTGGCCTGCGCGGCGGCCTCATCCCTCGCATCCGCGGCGTGCCTCCGGCCCTTCCTCTTGGCAGACTCCCTTGCCCGTTGTTCGGGCGTCAGCGCCTTCTTCGGCTTGGTCGCGGCGGCGGTCTTGCGCGAGGCACGAGGCTTGCCTTTCCCGGAGGAGGCGACGAGGCCGGACGAGGCGAGGGAGGCGAGGCCGGCGGCGGCGTCGAGGTCGAGGTCCATGGCGTCCTCCATGGCTGGTTGGGGGGCGGGCCACGTGCGGGCGGGAGCGTTTTTGGGGAAAGGGCGGAAATGGTTGTGGCTGCCACCGATCGGCGGGCCCGGAGAGAGGAGTAGGCGCGAGCGCGTCCGCCTCGTGTCCGCGCCGACGCAAATCCGGCTCAAAATTGGGCCTGGAATGGGTCGCCCGCGGACAAAAACGGACGCGCGTCCGTTTGGGTCGGCCGGACGAAATAGGTCGCCCTATTAGAGTTGTTATAAAGGCAGGTAAAGGCACCTCCACAGTTTGTACCTGCGCATCCAATGAGGAAATGGGCCATCAAAGTGCTTTCGCTCGCGGCCCCTTCTTTTTTCCCGTTTCATTCACTTTTGCTGCTCTGCTCAAAGGGTGGGCGCAGCTGGTAAAAGGAGCGCCCGTTGCCGTTGCCGTTGCGAAGAAAGGGAGAATAAAAGGCTTTCACCCGCTGGGAAGTCATTCGCTGGTTGGTTCAGTCGCACAGAAGAAGAAAAAAGACGTTCCCTGGTTGATTACAGCGCTATACTTGGTACTCTACTCACCATGCAACAAAGGTGAGGTGGTAGTGGTACTGATCTGATGGAGCACTTTGCAAGTGTATTATTCCTCCGAGTACCTACTGATGGAGCACTTTGCAATGTCCCTGGAAAGAAAGACGGTGCTCCAGTAGCTGAGAGCGGGAGGCAGTGTGGGCACGCCCTCTGCTTCTGCTGAGTATTTAACAAAAACTACCACCATTCGTGGAAATCTTTAAAAAGTGTCCGATTCGACTCGTTTAAACTCGATTATAACAGGGCTGGCCCACACGTAAGCATTGACCGTTAGCAGCCGCGCCGCCGGAGCACTGCCGGCTGAGAGCCGCCGCGGGCAGGCCCCAGGCCGCCTCCCGGTCGCTCGCCGTGCCTGCAGGTCGTGCTGCAGGGAGGCCCCAAGCCGCCGCCCGGTCACCATGGACCCGTTTGTGCTCGTCAGTGTCCGCGGCGCCGTCAGGGCGCTCCATGCGGGGAGCGGCAAGGAGCAGCGGTTGCGGATTCCCCCCCCCCCCCACCGAGCAGGTGACTGCACGAGGCCGCCTAGAAGCCGCGAGCCTCGCGCCCCTCGTCCCGCGCCTCGCGCGTGCTGTCCTGGCGCCGCACGCGAGCTCCGGCAAGCCTCGCTACCCTTCTACCGCGGCTCGCCCGGGCTGTCCTGGCGCCGCACGCGAGCTCCGGCAAGGGCCGCGTCCCTTCTAACGCGTCTCGCGCGAGCTGTCCCGGCACCGCATGCGAACTCCAGCGTGGTGACTGCCACCGTGGCGAGCAGCTTTTGCGAGTTGCGAGCGGGACTCCTCGAGGTGGGGCAGCTCCGGCGGCGAAGGGCGCGGGGCGGGCTGCTCCAGCGGCGACCCGCAGCCCGGCGGCGAAGGGCAGCGGCGGCGGCTCCAGCGGCTCCCGCGGCGAGCGGCTCCACTGGCGAAGGGCGGCGGCTCCAGCGGCGAGCAGTTTCCGCGGCTGCACCTGCGGCGAAGTGCGGCTCCGGCTGCACCTGTTGGCCACGCTGGCGCCTGAACTATGGGCCCGTCCCGGCAGAAACGTGATTAACCGCGGCGAAGCGGGCGGTTCCACGACTTGGTTATTTTTTGCCACTGATTAAGTAAAAAGTGGTAGTTTTTCACACAAAATCGTAAAATGATAGTTTTTAGACACGTTTTTCATGAAATGTGATAGTTTTTGTTAAATACTCGCTTCTGCTGGAACTCATGTCACTGACTGTACACCGCACCATAGTGAAATCTATAAATAACATTTGAAAAAAATCTATAAAAGACTTATATTTATTGACCGGGCATTGTTTGGTGTGCCAAGGCCGGTTCACCAGTCAACCACAACATACACGTACTTTGACCACGGTAGCTCTGTTTTTCCCACCGCCGTTGCCACAACGCTCCAAGCATCTATCGATCTGCTCCGTGCATTTCGGGACAAAATTACTGTTCTAACCCTTAGTGCAAAGAAAATCCCGATTTGACCTCGTTAGCAAAAAAATTTCGTTTCTGACCTTTTTTGGTGACGCCAAGGTCCCTGGCGTCTGGGTTACGAAGCAGACGCCAGGGTCCCTGGCGTCTGGCCCCTGGCCCGCACTGCCCGCCTGCCCGTTGATCTGCTGACGTGGCAAAGGGGCCAGACGCCAGGAGCCCTGGCGTCTGGCCCTGGTAAGTGGATAACGGCGCGGGCCGAGCCCACCCATCCGCATCTCATCTTCTCCCTGGCGTCTGGGTCGAACAGAGGCTGTGTTCGTCGCCCCTTCTCTCCCTCCCACCACCACCCCCCTTGATCTACTCCATTAACCGCTCAAACTCGCAGATCTGACCCCCCAAAGCTTCTTTGAGGTATTCTCTCCCATTCCCTCCAATTTTTTTTTGTTTTCCCCTCTCTTGTTGGATGCATTATTTCATATTAGGTAATGTTAGATTAGTAGATGGTTTATTTGTTTTAGGAAATTGTTTGTAGTTGATAGATGATTTGGTAGGCAGTAGATGATGTGTAGTTGAACATGTAGGCAAAATCAATTCCGTTTTGTGTATATGTTGTCCATAGGAATTTTTTTGAACTAAGAGGGGTGATGAATACATGATTTTTGTATGTAAAATAGACTTGTTTGATAATTTGGTTTGATAGATGATGTGTGTATGTGTATATAATTCTATTGTTGGCATACTATATTTGCAAAAGATATGGTGAAATTTGGTACTCTAGATGAAATTTGGTACTATATTTGACAAATTTATTTGATTGAGATGATGTTGGTATGTTTGAGAAGAATTATGTGTGCATATGAAGAAGAAAGAAATGATGTTGTTATTATGTGAAGTGGTATGACAATATAGTTGAATATATAGATGGCAATTTTTTATGCAAAAGAGATGATGAAATTTGATTATTGTGTTTGACATGATTTGTTTAATAGAATGGCGGATGATGATTACGGAATTTATTTGATGGTAAAATTTGATACTCTAGATGATATGTGTGCATATGTAGAAGAAAGAAATGATGTTGTTATGTTTGAGAAGAATGGTGTTTTCATATGGCATAAACTTGGAGAAGCTAATTGTTTGATATTGTTCATGTATTCATAGATGATTGTTTGTGATTTGTTTTGTAGGATGGCGGATGATGAGGGACCTTGGTATGACGGATTAGTCGATGAGTGGGATAAGGAGCATCGTGCACGTGCCATTGAGAACGGAAATGTAAGAAGCAAGACTTATCATTTTTCGTTGTTTCTCATTTGTTTTTTTGTATTGATTAAAACATCACTTTATTTGCAGGTTGTAGTTGCTATGCGCATGAGGGGTCATTCCGCTGATGACTTTGATTACGACCCGCGGTATGAGCCTTACATTCGGAGATTGGGTCTTCTCCCATTCGTGTTGCAGTTTAAGCGACGCGCTCCGCCGGTGAACCACGCGGCGCTGACCGCACTTGTGGATCGTTGGAGGCCGGAGACTCACTCGTTCCACCTTCCATGTGGGGAGATGACGATGACCCTACATGACATGGCTATGATAAGCGGCCTTCCTATCAACGGACAAGCTGTTACCGGTCGTGTCAGCGTGGGTAATTGGCGAGAACGGACTGCCGATTTAATCGGTGTTCAGCCCGAGGGCCGTGAGGAAGGCAAGGCCGATACCGCGAAAGTGAGGCATTCTTGGCTAAAAATGGTCAGAGGAAACACCAATCCGTGCCCTCAGGATGCCAATGACGTGGTTGTGCAGCAGTACGCGCGGGCCTATTTTTGGTATGTACTAACGAAGGTAGTCTTCTCAGATGCAACCGGGAACTCAGCCCTCTGGATGTTCTTGGAGCTACTCAATAACTGGGATACCCAGTATAGCTGGGGTTCGGCCGCACTAGCTTATTTGTATCGTCAGGTAAGAGATATTTGCAACCATTTATCTTGCATTTGTCATGCGCCTCCATATCTAACATGTTTGTTTGATTGCAGCTTGACTTGTCGTGTCGGAGAAAGGGAGATACATCCTCATTGTCTGGGTTTGTTTGGAGCCTATCCGTGTGGATGTGGGAGCGGATCCCGGTAGGACGGCCCGATTTCAAGAACCCCCTCTTGCCAAACCCACGGGGTAATCATGACGGGTTGCATGATGATGATACATATCGGCGCCCTACGCTTGCTTACTATTGGGAACAAGTGACAGTCTACACAGGAAGCTCGCAAGTGCGATACAAGTGCTATATGAACGAGCTGGACACCTTGACTGCTGAGCAGGTTTTTAGAAGTTCGATGAGATAAAATTTAGTCAAGAATAAAACTTATGTAGCTAACAATGTATCTCTTTGTTTTGCAGGTATATTGGTTGCCTTATGTGGAAGATCGTGACTTTGATCTTAATGAGATGTGCACGCGTGATAGCCATCTTTGGCGGTCGAGGTGTCCAATGATATGCTTCTTCGCAGTCGAGTGGCACTTTGTAGACCGTGTGGCAAGACAATTTGGAAAAAGACAAGGTATTCCAATTGAGGAGAGCAAGGAGGAAATGCTATCTCTGCATCGGTAAGAAAGCATGCCTTGAGTACGTAGTAGAGCATTGAATAAGTCAATGTTTGCTAAAGCTTTGTCCCGTGCATCATTTGTAGGTTCGATCGAAGGAACAATCAGGATATATCAGATTGGGCAAACAAACACCGTGCATGGATAGAAATTTGGAATCAAAGAGACACGCTAGTGCAATCAGAGAATAGACCTCACAATCAGATAGCATATCAGAAGTATCAAGTGTGGTATGTGGATCGTTACCGGTTGAAGCTGAAGCCAGGTTGGACTCACGACGAGTGGTCGGAGTTGGTGTCTGAAGACCCGGAGACTGCAGAAGGTTATAGTACCTTCAACATGGCTGTGAGAGAAACCAGATGGGCTCATGTTGACTACGCACCGATGCATGACGAAATGGTAGCCTTTTTGACCTATTCTAACATATTTGCATCATGTTGTCTTCTTTGAAATACATAATATTGGTGTGTTCATGAATTGCAGGGCCGAGAGTTGCTTTTGTGTGTCAACGATGCCAATGTTGCACTGAGTCATCCAGTTGGGGGTGGATTATCTGAGAGAACTCTTAGGAGCACGATGGAGGTGTGACAAATATATTAGAAAAGTTTCTTTTCACGGATTATTTATTTGCATCTCATATCATAGCATATTTTGTGTTGTTGCAGAAGTTTAAGAAGCGGTTCCATAAGATGGCAGCAATGCTTTCTTGCCATGGTGCTAAGTCCAGTGACGTGTACGCACCTGGTACCCGCGCCGCGAGAGCTCATAGACGGCGTTTACTCCAGGATGATGATGACATGGAGGAGGAGGCAACACATCAAGAGGAGCCAATGCATCAAGAGGAGCCAACACATGATGAGGAGCATCAGTATGATGCAACACAGCAAGAGGATCATGCGTATGATGTTGATGCTCCACAACCATCACAACAGACACAAGGCAATGCTCGCGATAGGAAAGGCAAATCCATTGCTAAGACAGCAGGCAAGAAAGGTAGAAAGAAGACATGGAACACACAATTCCATAGTCCGGAGTATCCTCTTAAGCTTATCCCAACAGGAATGCAAAGATATAAGGCCAACATTGAGGCGGAGGAGGAGGCATACAACGAAGAGGAGGAGGAGGAGGCTAGCGAATAGGAGGAGCCTACAAGGGGAACCATTGTGAAGAGAGGAAGGAGGAAGTGAGCTTCTTGTTTGGAAGTGCATGAATTTGGTGTCGTGGTATGCACTTGGTTGTCTTGAACTTGGTTGTCATAAATTTGGTGTCTTATGTATGCACTTGGTGTCTTATGTATGCTTGAATTTGTCGTGATGAAAAATCTATGAACTTGTCGTTTGTATGCAAGAATTTGTCGTGCTGAAAGTTATGTGAAATGTGCTATCTTCTGTGCTCTATGAACCTATCATATGAATATATATGTGCTTCGTGTGTCAAACAGCAAGTTCAAAATAAAATACAGGGCACCAGACGCCAGGGTCCCTGGCGTCTGGTTTCATGTCAGGGGGCCAGACGCCAAGGACCCTGGCGTCTGGGGGTCGGCTGGAAGCAAAACAGAGTCCTGACAGCAGAAACAGGGCGACCAGACGCCAGGGTCCTTGGCGTCTGGCCTTTGGTGTTGTACTTTTCATTTTGTTTTAGCCTCCTATAGTATCGAATGACAAATGAGAAGCATAGTTCATGAGCACACAAGGTCTCAAATTAAACAAATAGTCTCGAATGAGAAGTTCATCACATAATCTCAAATTACACAAATAGTCTCGAATAACATAGGTAGTGCATGACCACGATGGTCCACGATAGTTCAAACGACATGAACATCACATATAACTCGGTTTCCTGTAGCAATGCAAGTCAACAACCCTTTTCCATTTCCATTCTTGCATCATTTGTTGAATCTTGTCATCATCAGTTATGTCAACCAATTTTCTTTCCCCGGGGCCATCTGCCTGCCTCCTGCTGACGTAGTACACAAAATCCTCTTCCTTCAACCCTTGCTTCAACATGAATTTAGTCTTCAACCAATCAAAAGTGAGGTCTACTTCACTAACTTGCACAACACATGGAGACAAGCCTTGGACATGAACAACAGGGCTAAGCACCCACTGAGTACCATTAGCCATCTACAACACACAAATCTCTTAGTACCTAACATATGATACATTAAACCACGAGGAAAACAAACAAACTAGGGTTCACACAAAACTATGATACTGGAGATCCTAAAACCAACCAATAAGTGGGGGTGTAGTTGATTTACCTTCTAGTTTCGAAATACTGAAGATCCAACGGTGAAACCGGACCGATTCGTGAGAGATTTGAGGGGGGTTATGTTACTGGATGAGAGTGAGTGGACGAGAGGGCTAGAGGTGAGAGTGAGAGTGAGTGGAGATGAAAGAAATGACAGGGGTAGAGGTGGAGATGAATGGATGAGAGGGGTAGAGGTGGGCCCAAAGAATCTTATCCTCTCTGGTCAGGGAACCAGACGCCAGGGACCCTGGCGTCTGGGTCTCTATCCAGAGAGCATTTTCGAAAGCTCTCTGGTCAGGGAACCAGACGCCAGGGGATAGGGAGAAAATGCTCTCTGGATCTGGTTCCCTATCCAGAGAGCATTTTCGAAAGCTCTCTGGTCAGGGAACCAGACGCCAGGGACCCTGGCGTCTGGGTCTCTAACCAGAGAGCTTTTTAAAATGCTCTCTGGATAGAGACCCAGACGCCAGGGTCCCTGGCGTCTGGTTCCCTGACCAGAGAGCACTTTCAAAAGCTCTCTGGTCAGAAAACCAGACGCCAGGGACCCTGGCGTCTAGGTCTCTATCCAGAGAGCATTTTCAAAAGCTCTCTGGGTCAGGGAACCAGACGCCAGGGACCCTGGCGTCTGGGTCTCTATCCAGAGAGCATTTTCGAAATGCTCTCTGGATAGAGACCCAGACGCCAGGGTCCCTGGCGTCTGGTTCCCTGACCAGAGAGCATTTTCAAATGCTATGTTTTAAACAGATTTTTAAACATTGAATAGGTTGCAGATAATTTCAAACAAAGCATAGTTTGCACATAATTTCAAATAGGTTGCACATAAGTAGTTCATGACCACACAAGGTCTCGAATAACAAGTTCACACACGATGTCTCGAATGACATAAATAGTTCATGAGCACACAAGATCTCGATCAACAAGTTCATACATTAAACAAAGTCTTGACAGTTCGTCATCGACGCCGGTGCCTTTCCATTTGTCTACTGAGTAGTACGGGGCCACTTTCCCTTCTTGTCACGTGCCTCGTCCTCCTCTCGTGCATCGCGAGCCCTTGCAAGTTTTCTTGCCCTCTCTTCTTGACGAGCCTCCTTCTCTTTGCGTGCCCTCTCTTGCTCACGCTTCTTGCGCTCACGAGCCTCCTTCTCACGACGCTCCCGCTCCAATCCCCGTGCATAGGACTCCTCGAACAGGCGTTGCCTCCGTAACCAATCTCGACGTTGGTCCTCTTGGACATCTTTTGGTACCTCGTGATCTATCCAAGTGAAGTACTTGCAAAGTGGAGGAGGGGACTACATATAAACCATGATTTTGTTAGACATATGAGTGACAACTTGTTGATGTTTTTTGTATGTACACCTAACATACCGGTGGTATGTCATATGCGTTAGTTGGCCTTCGACGATCATGTGCATAGTTGGGACACACGAAAAACCTTCTACCTTCTGTCCATGACTTGTTGCGGTCAGTGGACACCTTCAGCTTGCAAACATCACCACACCAACATGGTGGTGTGGGCACATCCTTCTCCTTCTCCTTGTCCAAACTGGCCTCCAACCACGCCTTCGGCATGTCCTCTTGGTCCGCGCACGCCGGCCTCGTCCTGGAACCGGATGAAGCCATGCCTACAAAAAGACCAATTGTTAGCACAAGACATAAAGATAGTAAATGCGTAAATACAGTAAATGAATAAATGCTAGGAACTGTATGAACAAATACTATACCATTATTATTAGATCAACCATCTGGATTATGCAAATAACCGAAGGCCGATCCATTATCAACCATTCGTCTACGACCACCAGCACCTCTAGCACTTGTGCTTCCTCTCCGACCACCACGACCTCTAGCACTTGTGCTAGCTCGACCACCACCTCTAGCACTTGTGCTAGCTCGACCAACACTGGCACCCCTAGCACTTGTGCTTCCTCGACCACCACCACCGTCACCTCTTCCACCTCGTTCACCATCGGTGCCGCCTCCACGACTTGTTTTTCTTTTTTTGGTTTTCTTTTTCTTGCATGTCCGCTCATTGTGTCCCCCTTCACCGCACACCCCACAGTTGATGATGTCAGGAGCCTCCATGAAATGACCGCTACCAAATTGTTTCATGCAAGTGTATCCAGCCAGGTCATCCATATCACCCCTGAACCTCTTAGTTCTCCTTCTACCCTTCGTCTCCACCTTCAGAAGAGGGTCTGGCCTAATATGAGGGCCATGGTACTCAGGCCACTGTGATTGGTCCAAGAAAGGGTGAAATCTTGGCGCCCATGTCAACCTAGTAGTTTCCACATGGAACTCTTGCATCCTCACGGTTTTTCCATCATTAACATGTATGTTTCTCGCCTTCGCCGCCGTTATCAAATGCGAGCATGGCCAATGATACTTACTAGGCCTCTCGCACTGGCACCACCGAGTCTTCAGTTTCACCTCAAATGCAGCACCACCATATTGTCTACCGTCTCGTGTTGTGCCACCTGGCTCATCAATTTGATAGATCATTTCAAGCCTATCGAATATGATAACTTGTTGCCGTGAAGACTTGCTTGCTTGTAACTGCAACCATTCATCAACCTTTTCCGGATAATCCTTTTTCTCACCTATCCATTTTGCAGTCTCTTCAGAATGCCTCTGAAAGTACTCATTAAGCTTAAAGAAGGTGTACTCCACTATTGCAGTCACCGGCAACGCACGAGCACCCTTCAACACATTGTTGAAACATTCTACGAGATTGCTCGTCATGTCACCATATCGCCAACCACCATCGTCATGAGCGCGTGCCCACTTGTGCTTCTCGCTTAAATTCCTAGTTAAGAAGTCTTTTCCCCCTTCGTTCACCGCTGCAAAGAGTTTGTTGTACCGAGCATCGAAACCTTGGGTGGTGAATGCCACACATACATGGGTAAGGTCTTTGCTGAGCTCCTTGCTCTTACATGCCCGGTAAAAGTTGGCCACGAAATGCCTCATGCACCATCTGTGGTGAAGCTTTGGAAATCCTGGAATAACAATGTCCATTGCCTTGAGTATGCCATGATGCCGGTCCGATATGGTGCATACCTCCCTAGCCCCAATCACGTTGTGCCTAACATGACCCATGAACCACTCCCAGTTGTCTTGGTGCTCGGAAGGCACCAAAGCAAATGCACACGGCAACACGTGGTCGTTTGATGAGTGCGCCATTGCTACCATTAGTGTGCCCTTATATCTACCGGTCAAGAACGTGCCATCTATAGACAAGACCGGACGACAATGCTGAAATGCCTCCACACATTGTTCATAACTCCAGAAGGCACGGTGGAACACTCCCTCGTGATCCTCGACCACATGAAACATGCCCGGGTTCCTATGTGCAATCGCGGCCAACAACCTTGGGAGCTGGTTGTATGCTTCTTCATATCCACCGTACAACATCCTAATAGCATTTGCCTTTGCCTTCCATGCCTTCCCATACTTGACTTCGTAACCAAATTGTTTTTTCACCGTCCGCATGAGAAACCTCACTTTCACAGTGGGATCAAAGGCTATGTCTTTCATCCATTTGTATCCAAGATACTCAGATGTGAGTTGACGGTGTGTCTTTCTAAGTCGTTTGGATGGCGGTTTGCATCTATGAGTGGTATCACAACTTTTTAACACCCATTCTTCGGTTTCTTTAAGCTTCCTTGCACGAACCTTCCATGTGCAATCCTTTTGCTCACACACCACGGTGTAACGCAACTTCATGTCGGAGTGCTCAACATAAATTGGCCTATGGTTTCGAATGGCATAGTCAGCCAACCAAAACTTCAGCATAGGCAAGCTCAGAAACTTCAATCCTTTCTTCAAATAAGCATTCTCGTCCTCATTCTCCACCCTTGGTTCTCCTGGATCCGGGCATGGTGTTGGCTCAATCGCCGTCATTCTCATTCCACCGTCAACAACAGCTTTATGGGCAAGGCTCAGATCTTTAAACAAGTGAGTTCTTTTTTGTAAGCCCGTCAGCTCAAAGTGGATTTGGTTCTCCTCCTTTGTGAATCCATCCTCGTCCAACTGGTCAACTGGACCCTCGTCATCCGAGTCATACGCATATTGACGCCTAAAAGGCAAGTCACGATCCATGTCCTTTTGCGCTATGTACGCATCCAAGTCACCAACATCATTACCATGAAACCCTTCCTCTTGCTCTTCGTCATCATCATAAGCATCTTCATCCTCTTGAATTACTTCGTCACTAGAAATTACCTCAACTTCATTTGCTTGGCTAGTTGGTGGTTGGCTAGAAGCATTGGGGGCATACAACTCAACCTCATTTGCTTTGATAGATGGTACACGGGGACGTGGGCGGGGATAAACATTGGGGGCATCAACCACAACCCTATGCTCAACAAGTGGCACCATTGTCCTCTCGCTCATGTCATCCATTGGGGAAGAGACATGCCGGTTCAAATCAAAGGCCAACCGAGGAGATTCAAACTTGGTGGCAAACAATTCAAGTGACTTGTCTTCCGATTGGGATACTTTTTCCTTGTATACATCCCAATGCAAATCCGAGGTGATAGGCATACTTTTCAAGCGAGATTTGGCTCCAACTCCAACATCATACATTCCTATTAACTTAACATCAACATTGGTGTCCATCCACTCTAAGACTTGTCTCACTTTTGCAACAACATCCTCATAGCTAGGGCTTGTATCAAAAACCAATGGTTCCTCACCCGTGTCGGCATTGTTACTCAAGAATGCCTCCTTGTCCATGTAATGAACATTAACAAGTCTCTCCATCTAAAAATAACATGAATGCATTTAAGACTTCAATGAGAATTGGTGTGTTCGTCATATCAAGACTAAATTATTGGTGATGTCCACAAAAGTATCACTAATTAACACACACTAAGCTAAGTTAAACCTAATCACTAACTAACCCTAACCCCAAATCTTTCAACTCAACAAGCATATATTACTACTACACACCATGCATAGCACTATATTATCAAAGTTAACCAAGCCATTCATACTAACATAAGGGAGAAAACATGAACTAGAGGGTTCCACCAACATGTATAAAATGCAACCAAAATAACAAGATTTGACAAAAAATAATTGGATGATTTGAGGGAGATTACCAAAAGCAACAAAGTGATGGAAAGATCCACCTAAGGGAAGCACCTTTTGGGGAGGATTTGAGGGGGGAGCTTGAGGGGTGAGAGAGAGTGGGGGGGGGGGGCAGCAAAGCTTCTTCAACCTCGGGCTGGATTGGGGAAAGTGTGTGGGGTGGGTCCCACACACTTTCCCCAAAGGTTATCCACTTACCAGGGCCAGACGCCAGGGTCCCTGGCGTCTGGTCCCTTTGCCACGTCAGCAAGTCAACGGGCAGCCGGGCAGTGCGGGCCAGGGCCCAGACGCCAGGGTCCCTGGCGTCTGCTTCGTAACCCAGACGCCAGGGTCCTTGGCGTCACCCAAAAAGGTCAGAAACGAATTTTTTTTCGAGACAAGGTCAAATCCGGATTTAGTTTGCCTTAAAGGTCAGAACAGTAATTTTGTCCTGCATTTCGCGGGACCTGCTGCCCTGCCCCCCTGAAAATCTCTTTTCAGCAGGAGCCAGGAGCCCAGGAGCCCGTGCAGTGCAACTGCAACACAACAGCAGCAGCAGCCGGGCAGCAGTACCAACAGCCATAGCCAAATCCACGGCCATGCGATGCGTGCATTCAGAGAGAACTCCAGTAGTCAAGCAAGGCCCCATCGGGTCAAAGAAACCAAATTCCTTGCCTCCTGTCCTGCGTAAAGCTGGCTAGCTGATCTAGCTAAAGCAAGGAGGGAATTGGCCGGGAATAAACAAAGTGTGTAACTATTGTTGTTACGATTGATTAAAGAAGGATAGGTCGTCGCACTACTACCATGTGGGCCGTGGGAAGGCCGGTGGTGAGTGATCATCTGTGTGGCCGACGCAGTGTGCAACACCCAGTTAAAAAATGTCCATGGTGCTGAGTGCTGACAGAGTTTCTTTCCGGAAGGAGGCTGGGAAAAAACCAAGGCACTGTCAAAGCAACTTCTTTCGGTTTTTCTTCTTCTTGAAATCCCTAGCCGTTTGGTGGTTGTTGAGAAAAGAGCGCACCGCGAGCTGGAGAATCTGCCTCCAACCCCTGGTACGTACGTGCACACGCTCCAAGCACCGTACGGGGAAACAGTGATGGTCGCCCACTCGGCCGATCGTCTTGCTCTCACCAAACCCCGTACACGGTGCACTTATTACTGCTGCTTCCTAGCAGCGTTTTTCACCGCGTGCGTCGCTCTCGTGCCGATCTCATAAGACGGACGAGTTTATTCAAAAGGTTGCCATCATGTTCACCCCCTCTCTGTCCCGTCGTGTCCATCGGCAAAGCTTCCACGTCCCTTCTACTACTAGACCAAACAATCTTTTCTTTACCAAGGACCATTATCATGGCATTGTCAAAAAAAAAGTATCATTATCTTTTTTCTTGAATACGCATGAGTGTGCGTACTATATACTGTATTAAAGAAGAGGATCGGGGGTGAGAAGCCCCTCCACGTTGATGATTACAATAGTGTTACATAACCCCAACTCCGCTCGGACCATCGCAAGCTAACTAGTTAGCTACTCGCGTCATGACCCACCTCTAGGCCGCTAAGAACCGGTCCAAGTCTGCTTTAAGTATGCCTGTCTCCTTCCACGCCCTACATTCTACCAATATCCTATGGGTTACATATGTGCTCGATGGAGCATCACCATCAAACACGATCCCGTTCCAATGCTTCTACAATTCGCGCATTACAAGTATGAGTAGAGCCCTTGCATCCTTTCTCCCCGATGCACATTCAGCGGGTTTTTTTTTACGGCAAGGCCTTCATGGCTAGCTTTATTAACCTCAAATAATGCCTACATCGTCTGCTAAAAATTTAGCAATAGTAACCGGAAGTGCATCCACCCATAAAGAAGGGGCGTTTACACACTCACACTCAACTAGCTCATGAGTAACTACATTTGATTCTCTATTACATGCTCAATAGTAACCTTCCCGAACTCTCGTAATAACTCTCTGCAATCATCTAAAACTGGAGCCGCCACCATAGAATGTTCCTCATTCAGATGTATAGCATCGACCACAACAGAATTATCCATCCTCACCAAGACATTGTTGCACCCAATACTCTGAAGTAACTTTAAACCTTCAAGTAGTGTCGCCGCTTCCGCAGAGATGACATCTGCCACATGCTCAAGGAGAGAAGTAGAAGCAGCAATGAAATTACCTCTGTGGTCTCTAACTATCGCCCCACATGACCCCGTATGCAGATCCTCAATAAAAGACGCATCGACGTTTAGAATTTGTTGCGCTGCCAAGACAATGGGCCATGTGTTCCGTCTAGGTGCAGTAGTTTGTTTCGCTGCCGCTCGTGTGAAGTTAAGAGCCAATGCATGGATGGCTAGCGCAGATCGCAACGGCGTCTGCACTTCCTCCCCTCTGACCTGCTGCCTACACTGCCACCATACGAACCAGCTCGCTGTAGCTATCAACTCTGGAAGCTCTATCGAGTCGTCATAATTGTGTTGCGTTGATTGATCACACAAGAGAAATTCCAGCACGCCGGAACCCGAGCGATCAACAAGCGACGCATCATGTACGACCCTCTCAATCCCAAGGGCAGCCCATACTGCATGCATTTGCTCTCACGCATTTAAATAAAAAGCATGCTTGATATCTTCTGCTCCTGCTTTGCAAATTGGGCATTGAGAAATACTACCAATGTGACGGTTTGCACATTCAGCGGTTGATCATGCACCAGTCTCCCAAGTTTGATTATTGTAAAGTTGCTGAGAGAACAACGTGATGTTTATTTTGGGTACTAACAAGTATGGCTCATGGACAACGTGTCCAGGCTGCGGCCCCTAAAAGAAATCATGGCATGGCCTAGTGTTTTGTCCTACTAGACTAGAGAAGAGGTCGGCCGAGCTCAGGGGGCCAAAGCCGCAAAGTGGAATGATAATGGCGCTCGATCGATCGAGTTTTTTCCTTTTTGGCGGGTGGACCGATTGATCGAGTTGGAACGTGCCAAATTGTACAAGTTTTTTTTAAGCATCAGTACAGACACAAGCGCTCATATACACATGCATACACTCGTCCCTATGAATGCTAAAAAAAAAAGAAACCGAATGCGTAACTTTTTTCTTTCTCCGTTTGTAGCTAGACCAACAAACGGCTTAACCATGCAGCACGCCAACGATGCTACACTTACGGGCAATTCATACAGGGCTGCTGTTACGAGATGATGTGTCACTATTTCTGTGGAAGCTGGGATGGGAACGACCCCACGGTAAAAATCAGGGGGCACAGAGACTGGTGGGGAGGGAGTCCGTACGTGCAATCTGTGGCAAGCTGACCGTAAGCGTAGCATTTTTGTGCAGCACGCCAACCGGGCTCCCGGCCATGAAAAGAAGCGGCAGGCTCCGTCCGTAGCGCTCGCACCGTACGGTACGCAATGCATGCGCATGCACGCAGACCAGACTCGTGGGCAGAGCCATGCAAGGACGGGCCGTGCCGCAGAACGTTTTCGGGGTAGATCGTCCACGATGGCGCTGGGGTAAAGGTAGGTAAAGGCACGTCCATCCACAGAGCTTGCACCTGCGCGGCCAAAGAGGAAATGGGCCGTCAAAGTGAGTGACAGGAAGTTTCGCGTTTTCGTTCGCGCCCTCTTCTTTTTCCCTGTGCCATCACTTTTGCTGCCCAAAGGTTGGGTGCAACTGGTAAAAGGAGGAGAGCGCCCAGCGCCCGTTGCCGTTGGAGGACAAAATTACTGTTCTGACCCTTTGTGCTAAGTAAATCCCGTTTTGACCTCGTTTGGAAAAAAAATTCGTTTCTAACCTTTTATGGTGACGCCAAGGTCCCTGGCGTCTGGCCCCTGGCCCGCACTGACCGCCTGTCCGTTGACTTGCTGACGTGGCAAAGGGGCCAGACGCCAGGGCCCTGGTAACAGAATAACCCTTGGGGAAAGTGTGTGGGACCCACCCCACACACTTTCCCCAATCCAGCGCGAGCTTGAAGAAGAGCTGTTGCCCCCCCCCCCCCACTCTCTCACCCCTCAAGCTTCCCCCTCAAATCCTTCCCAAAAGGTGCTTCCCTTAGGTGGATCTTTCCATCACTTTGTTGCTTGTGGTAATCTCCCTCAAATCATCCAATTATTTTTTGTCAAATCTTGTTATTTTGGTTGCATTTTATACATGTTGGTGGAACTCTAGTTCATGTTTTCTCCCTTATGTTAGTGTGAATGGCTTGGTTAACTTTGATAATATAGTGCTATGCATGGTGTGTAGTAGGAATATATGCTTGTTGAGTAGAAAGATTGGGGGTTAGGGTTAGTTAGTGATTAGGGTTAACTTTGCTTAGTGTGTGTTAATTAGTGATACTTTAGTGGACATCACCA
Organism: Aegilops umbellulata; assembly: GCA_032464435.1. Lineage (NCBI taxonomy): Eukaryota > Viridiplantae > Streptophyta > Magnoliopsida > Poales > Poaceae > Aegilops > Aegilops umbellulata. Next base: position 595,230,861 of record CP136058.1, on the reverse strand, counting down.
ATAATTTAGTCTTGATATGATTTGGATATAATTAGATGTATTTGGATAAACACACCAATTCTCATTGAAGTCTTAAATGCATTCATGTTATTTTTAGATGGAGAGACTTGTTAATGTTCATTACATGGACAAGGAGGCATTCTTGAGTAACAATGCCGACACGGGTGAGGAACCATTGGTTTTTGATACAAGCCCTAGCTATGAGGATGTTGTTGCTAAAGTGAGACAAGTCTTAGAGTGGATGGACACCAATGTTGATGTTAAGTTAATAGGAAGGTATGATGTTGGAGTTGGAGCCAAATCTCGCTTGAAAAGTATGCCTATCACCTCGGATTTGCATTGGGATGTATACAAGGAAAAAGTATCCCAATCGGAAGACAAGTCACTTGAATTGTTTGCCACCAAGGTTGAATCTCCTCGGTTTACCATTGATTTGAACCGGCATGTCTCTTCCCCAATGGATGACATGAGCGAGAGGACAATGGTGCCACTTGTTGAGCATAGGGTTGTGGTTGATGCCCCCAATGTTTATCCCGAACCACGTCCCCGTGTACCATCTATCAAAGCAAATGAGGTTGAGTTGTATGCCCCCAATGCTTCTAGCCAACCACCAACTAGCCAAGCAAATGAAGTTGAGGTGATTGCTAGTGACGAAGTAATTCAAGAGGATGAAGATGCTTATGATGACGACGAAGAGCAAGAGGAAGGGTTTCATGGTAATGATGTTGGTGACTTGGATGTGTACATAGCGCAAAAGGACATGGATCGTGACTTGCCTTTTAGGCGTCAATATGCGTATGACTCGGATGACGAGGGTGCAGTTGAACAGTTGGATGAGGATGGATTCACAAAGGAGGAGAACCAAATCCACTTTGAGCTGACGGGCTTACAAAAGAGAACTCACTTGTTTAAAGATCTCAGCCTTGCCCATAAAGCTGTTGTTGACGGTGGAATGAGAATGACGGCGATTGAGCCAACACCATACCCGGATCCAGGAGAACCAAGGGTGGAGAATGAGGACGAGAATGCTTATTTGAAGAAAGGATTGAAGTTTGTGAGCTTGCCTATGCTGAAGTTTTGGTTGGCTGACTATGCCATTCGAAACCATAGGCCAATTTATGTTGAGCACTCCGACATGAAGTTGCGTTACACCGTGGTGTGTGAGCAAAAGGAATGCACATGGAAGGTTCGTGCAAGAAAGCTTAAAGAAACCGACGAATGGGTGTTAAAAAGTTGTGATACCACTCATAGATGCAAACCGCCATCGAAACGACTTAGAGAGACACAACGTCAACTCACATCTGAGTATCTTGGATATAAATGGATGAAGGACATAGCCTTTGATCCCACTGTGAAAGTGAGGTTTCTCATGCGGACGGTGAAAAAACAATTTGGTTATGAAGTGAAGTATGGGAAGGCATGGAAGGCAAAGGAAAATGCTATTAGGATGTTGTACGGTGGATATGAAGAAGCATACAACCAGCTCCCAAGGTTGTTGGCCGCGATTGCACATAGGAACCCGGGCATGTTTCATGTGGTCGAGGATCACGAGGGAGTGTTCCACCGTGCCTTCTGGAGTTATGGACAATGTGTGGAGGCGTTTCAGCATTGTCGTCCGGTCTTGTCTATAGATGGCACGTTCTTGACCGGTAGATATAAGGGCACACTAATGGTAGCAATGGCGCACTCATCAAACGACCACGTGTTGCCGTGTGCATTTGCTTTGGTGCCTTCCGAGCACCAAGACAACTGGGAGTGGTTCATGGGTCATGTTAGGAACAACGTGATTGGGGCTAGGGAGGTATGCATCATATCGGACCGGCATCATGGCATACTCAAGGCAATGGACATTGTTATTCCAGGATTTCCAAAGCTTCACCACAGATGGTGCATGAGGCATTTCGTGGCCAACTTTTACCGGGCATGTAAGAGCAAGGATCTCAGCAAAGACCTTACCCATGTATGTGTGGCCTTCACCACCCAAGGTTTCGATGCTCGGTACAACAAACTCTTTGCAGCGGTGAACGAAGGAGGAAAAGAGTTCTTAACTAGGAATTTAAGCGAGAAGCACAAGTGGGCACGCGCTCATGACGATGGTGGTTGGCGATATGGTGACATGACGAGCAATCTCGTAGAATGTTTCAACAATGTGTTGAAGGGTGCTCGTGCATTGCTGGTGACTGCAATAGTGGAGTACACCTTCTTCAAGCTTAATGAGTACTTTCAGAGGCATTCTGAAGAGACTGCAAAATGGATAGGTGAAAAAAAGGATTATCCGGAAAAGGTTGATGAATGGTTGCAGTTACAAGCAAGCAAGTCTTCACGGCAACAAGTTATCATATTCGATAGACTTGAAATGATCTATCAAATTGATGAGCCAGGTGGCACAACACGAGACAGTAGACAATATGGTGGTGCTGCATTTGAGGTGAAACTGAAGACAATATGGTATATTATTTGTTCATACAATTCCTAGCATTTATTCATTTACTGTATTTACGCATTTACTATCTTTATGTCTTGTGCTAACAATTGTTCTTTTTGTAGGCATGGCTTCATCCGGTTCCAGGACGAGGCCGGCGTGCGCGGACCAAGAGGACATGCCGAAGACGTGGTTGGAGGCCAGTTTGGACAAGGAGAAGGAGAAGGATGTGCCCACACCACCATGTTGGTGTGGTGATGTTGGCAAGCTGAAGGTGTCCACTGACCGCAACAAGTCATGGACAGAAGGTAGAAGGTTTTTCGTGTGTCCCAACTATGCACATGATCGTCGAAGGCCAACTAACGCATATGACATACCACCGGTATGTTAGGTGTACATACAAAAAACATCAACAAGTTGTCACTCATATGTCTAACAAAATCATGGTTTATATGTAGTCCCCTCCTCCACTTTGCAAGTACTTCACTTGGATAGATCATGAGGTACCAAAAGATATCCAAGAGGACCAACGTCGAGATTGGTTACGGAGGCAGCGCCTGTTCGAGGAGTCCTATGCACGGGGATTGGAGCGGGAGCGTCGTGAGAAGGAGGCTCGTGAGCACAAGAAGCGTGAGCAAGAGAGGGCACGCAAAGAGAAGGAGGCTCGTCAAGAAGAGAGGGCAAGAAAACTTGCAAGGGCTCACGATGCACGAGAGGAGGACGAGGCACGTGACAAGAAGGGAAAGTGGCCCCGTACTACTCAATAGACAAATGGAAAGGCACCGACGTCGATGACGAACTATCGAGACTTTGTTTAATGTATGAACTTGTTGATCGAGACCTTGTGTGTGTGGTCATGAACTATTTATGTCATTTGAGACATCGTGTGTGGACTTGTTATTCAAGACCTTGTGTGGTCATGAACTACTTATGTGCAACCTATTTGAAGTATGCTTTGTTTGATTTTCAATGTTTAAAAATTTATTTAAAAGAGAGCATTTCAAAGTGCTCTCTGGATAGGGACCAGACGCCAGGGACCCTGACGTCTGGGTCTCTATCCAGAGAGCATTTTCAAAAAGCTCTCTGGATATGGACCAGACGCCAGGGCCCCTGACGCCTGGGTCCCTATCCAGAGAGCTTTTTTCTGTTTGCATAAGTGCACACCCAGACGCCAGGGACCCTGGCGTCTGGTTCCCTAACCAGAGAGCAATTTGAAATGCTCCCTGGATAGAGACCCAGACGCCAGGGTCCCTGGCGTCTGGTTCCCTAACCAGAGAGCATTTCTCTGGTTAGGGAACCAGACGCCAGGGACCCTGGCGTCTGGGTCTCTATCCAGAGAGCTTTTTTTCTGTTTGCATAACTGCACACCCAGACGCCAGGGACCCTGGTGTCTGGAACGTTTTGCTCGCGCAGGTAAACAGACACCTGTCTGATCTGTTTGTCTGCATAAGTGCACTCCCAGACGCCAGGGACCCTGGCGTCTGGGTTCCTATCCTATCCAAAGTGCAAATATCGTGTGGATAAGATTCTTTGGGCCCACCTCGAGCCCTCTCATCCATTCATCTCCACCTCTATCCCTGTCATTCCTTTCTTTCATCTCCACTCACTCTACTCACTCTCACCTCTAGCCCTCTCGTTCACTCACTCTCATCCAGTACCATAACCCCCCTCAAATCTCTCACGAATCGGTCCGGTTTCACCGTTGGATCTTCAGGGTTTCGAAACTAGAAGGTAAATCAACTCCACCCCCACTTATTGGTTGGTAAAGCCTAGTTTGTTTGTTTTCCTCGTGGTTTAATGTATCATAGGTTAGGCACTAAGAGATTTGTGTGTTGTAGATGGCTAATGGTACTCAGTGGGTGCTTAGCCCTGTTGTTCATGTCCAAGGCTTGTCTCCATGTGTTGTGCAAGTTAGTGAAGTAGACCTCACTTTTGATTGGTTGAAGACTAAATTCATGTTGAAGCAAGGGTTGAAGGAAGAGGATTTTGTGTACTACGTCAGCAGGAGGCAGGCAGATGGCCCCGGGGAAAGAAAATTGGTTAACATAACTGATGATGACAAGATTCAAGAAATGCTGCAAGAATGGAAATGGAAAAGGGTTGTTGACTTGCATTGCTACAGGAAACCGAGTTATATGTGATGTTCATGTCGTTTGAACTATGGTGGACCATCGTGGTCATGAACTGCTTATGTTATTCGAGACTATTTGTGTAATTTGAGATTATGTGATGAACTTCTCATTCGAGACTATTTGTGTAATTTGAGATTATGTGATAACTACGCTTGCCATTTGCTATTATGTGAACACTAATGTTTGTCATTCAATACTATAGGAGTTTTCTAGAACAGAATGGAAAAAGTACTACACCAGGGCCAGACGCCAAGGACCCTGGCGTCTGGTTCCCCTGTTTCTGTTGTCCAGGACTCTGCTTCTGCTTCCAGTCGACCCCCAGACGCCAGGGTCCTTGGCGACTAGTCCCCTGACTTGAAACCAGACGCCAGGGACCCTGGCGTCTGGTTCTCCTGTATATTATTTTGAACTTGCTGTTTGACACAAGAAGATAGCATATATATATTCATATGATAGGTTCATACAACACATAAGATAGCACATTTCACATAACTTTCACCACGACAAATTCTTGCATACAAACGACAAGTTCATAGATTTTTCATCACGACAAATTCAAGCATACATAATACACCAAGTGCATACATATGGTACCAAGTGCATACATAAGACACCAAATTCAAGACAACCAAGTTCAAGACAACCAAGTTCAAGACAACCAAGTTTTTACCACGACACCAAGTTCATGCATACAAACGCCACCTAGTTCCTCCTTCCTCTCTTCACAATGGTTGCAAGTGTAGGCTCCTCCTCTTCGCTAGCCTCCTCCTCCTCTTCGTTGTATGCCTCCTCCTCCGCGTCAATGTTGGCCTTATATCTTTGCATTCCTGTTGGGATAAGCTTAAGAGGATACTCCAGACTATGGAATTGTGTGTTCCATGTCTTCTTTCTACCTTTCTTGCCTTGTGTCTTAGCAATGGCTTTGCCTTTCCTATCACGAGCATTGCCTTGTGTCGGTTGTGATGGTTGTGGAGCATCAACATCATACTCATGATCCTCGTGTTGTGTTGCATCATACTCTTGATGCATTGGCTCCTCTTGATGCATTGGCTCCTCTTGATGTGTTGCCTCCTCCTCCATGTCATCATCGTTCTGGAGTAAACGCCGTCTATGAGCTCTGGCGGCACGGGTACCAGGTGCGTACACCTCACTGGACTTAGCACCATGGCAAGAAAGCATTGCTGCCATCTTATGGAACCGCTTCTTGAACTTCTGCAACAACACAAAATATGATACGATATGAGATGCAAATAAATAATCCGCGAAAAGAAACTTTTCTAATATATTTGTCACACCTCCATCGTGCTCCTAAGAGTTCTCTCAGATAATCCACCACCAAGTGGATGACTCGGTGCAACATTGGCATCGTTGACGCAAAGAAGCAACTCTCGGCCCTGCAATTCATGAACACACCAAACTTATGTATTTGAAAGAAGACAACATGATGCAAATATGTTAGAATAGGTCAAATAGGCTACCATTTCGTCATGCATCGGTGCGTAGTCAACATGAGCCCCTCTGGTGTCTCTCACAGCCGTGTTGAAGGTATGATAACCTTCTGCAGTCTCCGGGTCTTCAGACACCAACTCCGACCACTCGTCGTGAGTCCAACCTGGCTTTAGCTTTAACAGGTAACGATCCGCATACCACACTTGATACTTCTGATATGCGGGCTGATTGTGAGGTCTATTCTCTGATTGCACTAGCGTGTCTCTTTGATTCAAAATTTCTATCCATGCACGGTGTTTGTTTGCCCAATCCGATATATCCTGATTGTTCCTTCGATCGAACCTACAAATGATGCACGGGACAAAGCATTAGCAAACATTTACTTATTCAATGCTCTACTACATACTCAAGGCATGCTTGCTTACCGATTATCCCGTGGGTTTGGCAAGAGGGGGTTCTTGAAATCGGGCCGTCCAACCGGGATCCGCTCCCACATCCACACGGATAGGCTCCAAACAAACCCAGACAATGAGGGTGTATCTCCCTTTCTCCGACACGCCAAGTCAAGCTGCAATCAAACATACATGTTACATATGGAGGCGCATGACAAATGCAAGATAAATGGTTGCAAATATCTCTTACCTGACGATACAAATATGCTAGTGCGGCCGAACCCCAGGTATACTGGGTATCCCAGTTATTGAGTAGCTCCAAGAACATCCAGAGGGCTGAGTTCCCGGTTGCATCGGAGAAGACTACCTTGGTTAGTACATACCAAAGATAGGCCCGCGCGTACTGCTGCACAACCACGTCATTGGCATCCTGAGGGCACGGATTGGTGTTTCCTCTGACGAATTTTAGCCAAGAATGCCTCACTTTCGCGGTATCGGCCTTGCCTTCCTGACGGCCCTCGGGCTGAACGCCAATTAAAGCGGCAGTCCGTTCTCGCCAATCACCCACGCTGACACGACCGGTAACAGCTTGTCCGTTGATAGGAAGACCGCTTATCATAGCCATGTCCTGTAGGGTCATCGTCATCTCCCCAAATGGAAGGTGGAAGGAGTGAGTCTCCGGCCTCCAACGATCCACAAGTGCGGTCAGCGCCGCGTGGTTCACCGGCGGAGCGCGTCGCTTAAACTGCAACACGGATGGGAGAAGACCCAATCTCCGAATGTAAGGCTCATACCGCGGGTCGTAATCAAAGTCATCAGCGGAATGACCCCTCATGCGCATAGCAACTACTTGCTGCAAATAAAGTGATGTTTTAATAATCAATACAAGAACACAAATGAGAAACAACGAAAATTGATAAGTCTTGCTTCTTACATGTCCGTTCTCAATGGCACGAGCACGATGCTCCTTATCCCACTCATCGATTAATCCGTCATACCAAGGTCCCTCATCATCTGCCATCCTACAAAACAAATCACAAACAAACATCTATGAATACATGAACAATATCAAACAATTAGCTTCTCCAAGTTTATGCCATATGAAAACACCATTCTTCTCAAACATAACAACATCATTTCTTTCTTCTACATATGCACACATATCATCTACAGTACCAAATTTCACAATCAAATAAATTTCGTAATCATCATCCGCCATTCTATTGAACAAATCATGTCACACACAATAATCAAATTTCATCATCTCTTTTGCATAAAAAAAATTGCCATCTATATATTCAACTATATTGTCATACCACTTCACACAATAACAACATCATTTCTTTCTTCTTCATATGCACACATAATTCTTCTCAAACATACCAACATCATCTCAATCAAATAAATTTGTCAAATATACACAAAATCCTACATACAAACCAATTGATTTGACCTACATGTTCAACTACACATCATCTATTGCCTACCAAATCATCTATCAACTACAAACAATTTCCTAAAACAAAGAAACCATCTACTCATCTAACATCACCTAGTGTTGAATAATGCATCCGACAAGAGAGGGGAAAGCAAAAACAAATTGAAGGGAATGGGGGAGAATACCTCAAAGAAGCTTGGGGGGGGGGGTCAGATCTGCGAGTTTGAGCGGTTAATGGAGTAGATCAAGAGAGGTGGGGGTGGGTGAGGGAGAGGAGGGGCGACGAACAGAGCCCTTCTGTTCGTGAGGCGCAGCCACGAGAAGTTGAGATGGGGATGGGTGGGCTGCCCCGCGCCGTTATCCACTTACCAGGGCCAGACGCCAGGGTCCCTGGCGTCTGGTTCCTTTGCCACGTCAGCAGGTCAACGGGTAGGCGGTCAGTGCGGGCCAGGGCCAGACGCCAGGGACCCTGGCGTCTGCTTCGCAAACCAGACGCCAGGGACCTTGGCGTCACCAAAAAAGGTCAGAAACGATTTTTTTTTACTAACGAGGTCAAATCAGGATTTTCTTTGCACTAAGGGTCAGAACAGTAATTTTGTCCGCCGTTGGAGGAGGAAGGAAAATAGAAAAGCATACGCGGAGTCCAGTAGGAGACCGGCTGGGCAAGTCATTCCCTGTTTGATTACAGTACTCGGTATGCGCCAGAGGTGGCACTGATGGAGCACTTTGCAGGTATTATTATTCCGCGGTGGCAGTACAAGTTAGCAGTACTAGTGGTAGAGTACCTAGTGATGAAGCACTTTGCAAGTCCGTGGAAAGACGGTGCACGATCAAGAGCCCATCAACGGTATGTATACTGATGCACTGTGTAAAAAGCTACACTATCTACTAGTAGTACTAGTGCAGCAGGAGTGTCGATCAAGCATTGTTCGCCGTGTCAAGGCCTGGTTGACCAGTCAATCAAAACATACGCTTCGACCACGGTAACTCTGTTTTTCCCACTGCCCGTTACCACAGCGCTCCAAGCATCTACGTATCTATCTGCTCCGTGCATTTCCGGGGAACTGCTGCTCCCTGGAAAATCTCTTTTCAGCAGGAGCCAGGCAGCCAGCCAAGAGCCCATGCAGCACCGCAGTGGCAGCAATACCAACAGCCAGAGCCAAATCCCCGGCCATGCGGCTCTGCATGCAGAGACCAGAGAGAGAGAGAGCTCCGGTCAAGCGAGGCCCCGTCAGGTCAAAGAAGAGAAGGGAATCAATCAAAACGGGACGGAGGAAAGCAGGATCTCATCTGATATCCTCTCTCTCTCGCGGCCCCGCACCAAACCATTCCCTGTACCGTATCCCACCAAACCAAATTCCTTGACTCTGTCCTGCACAAAGCTGGCTATGCTGATCTAGCTAAAGTCCTTACTAAAGCAAGGGGCTCCTCCGGTGATCTGCCGCACAACAACGGGAGATTGGCCGGGAATAATAAACAAAGTGTAACAAACCATTGTTACGATTGATTATTATTAAACAAGGATTGGTCGTCGTCGTACCGTGTGGACCGTGGGCCCCCTTGGGAAGGCCGGTGGCGATTGTCTATGTGGGCTCACCGTGACCAACGATGGAAGAGTGGCCCTCAATAAAAAAAAACCAGGGAAGAGTGCCACAGGGGAGCATATACAGACGTATACATGCACTCAGTAAAAAGTGTCTTTCTTTCCGGAAAGGAGGTTGGGAAAAAACAAGGCACTGTCAAAGCAACTTCTTTCTTTCGGGCTCCACGGTTGGGCTCTGTAGCCGTTAACCTTGACGACGTCGTTCTGTTTTGTTTAGTGGCTGGCTGTTGAGAAAGGAGCGCACCGGCCCCGCCGAGAGGGACGACGCTCCGCAGATGCCAAAACGGCGAAACTGCGGCCGGGCCCCACCCGTACGTGCATACGCATCCGCTCCTCCAAGCCCATGCCCAAGCCCACTCGGGTCGGGTGATCGTTGTCTCACCAAACACCGTACACAGCGCACTTATTACTAGTGCTTGCTGTAGTAGGCGCGGATTGATTGCTTTTCACCGCCTGGAGAGTCGCTCTCGTGCCCATCTCATAAGACGGACGAGTTTATTCAAAAGGTTACCATCATTCGCACCTCCTCTCTGCCCCAACGTGTCCATCGGCAAAGCTCCCACGTCGCTTTCTACCGGAGCAAACCATCTTTACTTACCCAGGATCATTATCACGGTATTGTCAAAAAAAAGTACTGTCATTATCATGATCCTTTACTAAGTTCATACTTATCCAACCCAATGTCACACGGAAGAAGAAGAACCCTCCTCCGTGTTTCCCTCCTGCCGTTGCAAACTTTCAGCCGTAATAGTAGTAGTAGAGTGAAGAAGTTAAGATCAGCATGTGTGGCCAGTGCACGCAACAAACCGATTTGAGTTGCGCCCTGCTCACCCAAACTGCGTGCTTTTCTCTGCCCCCCATTAACTGCGCCACATTACCATCGTCAGCTGAAACGGACGCCCCAAATAAATCAACTGAAATCAAAAGAGACCACCCGACACGCGGAGAGAGAGAGCGAGAGAAGCAAGCAGCACATCAGGCCGCAACTCGCACGCGCATACACACCACCACCGCCAGACCAGCGCCAAAACAGGGGGTGGTGGAGTGAGCAGCGGAGCTCTGCTTCCGGCGCACCACCGAGGCCGACGAGAGAGCGAGAGAGACCTCCCTCCAGAGCGCGGCCAGATGGGCGCCGGCGGCATTCCCTGCCGCCTCCGCCGCCCCCTCCTCCTCGCCGCCGCCGCCGTCCTCGCCCTCCTCCTCTCCACGGCGCCGCGCCCCGCGTCGTGCGCCGACCTGTACGCGGTCGTCTACAAGGGCTGCGCCAACCAGACCTTCGCGGGGGGCGCGCCGCCGCCGACCGTCGCGGCGCTCTCCTCGGCGCTCGCCGCGCAGTCCGCCTCCGCCAAGTTCTACAAGACCTCCTCGGCCTCCGCCTCCTCCGCCTCCGCCTCCGTCTTCGGCCTCTTCCAGTGCCGCGGCGACCTCTCCGGCCCGGACTGCTCCTCCTGCGTCGCGCGCGCCATGTCCTCCTGGCGCGACCTCTGCGGGGGCGCCGTCGCGGCCCGCGTCCAGCTCAACGGCTGCCTCGCGCTCTACGAGATCTCCGGCTTCCCCCAGGTCTCCGGCGTCCAGATGCTCTTCAAGACCTGCGGCTCCGGGGGCGCGGGCGCCCAGGACTTCGAGACCCGCCGCGGCACCGCCTTCAGCCAGCTCGAGGGCGGAGCGGGCTCCAGCGCCGGCGGCTTCTTCGCCACCAGCTTCCAGCAGGTGTACGCGCTGGCGCAGTGCGAGGGCGACCTCTCCAACGTCGACTGCAGCAACTGCGTCACCCAGGCCGTGCAGCGCGTCCAGGTCGAGTGCGGCGGCGCCCCCTCCGGCCAGGTCTACCTCGACAAGTGCTACATTACCTACAGCTACTACCCCCACGGCGTGCCCCACGGCGGCGGCGGCGGCCTCGGAGGTACCGTTCCTTCCTTCTTCCTTGCTCTGCTAGCCTCACAAAATTTGTGCCTGCACATTCAGTTACAACTACGTTTAGAATATTGATCTGCTTAATTCTGCAGCGATCCAATCTGGAATCTGAATAGAGAACATTAGATTGCTTGGGTTTACTAGTAATTTGGGCAAATATGGTCTTAGTATTATGTTACTAATTGCATTATGATTCTTGCTGGTGGCTACTACTGGCTAGTTCATGCATGTGAACTACTGTCGGTGGATTTGTTTGTACATGTGTAGGTGAGATCCTGGCAGGATTCTCTGGTTCGAATTGATTGATGGGGATTGAGGGAGCGCCTTGTGTTTCTTGTTGCCACTCCTCGGGACAAATTTGTGGTAGAGCAGTATAGATTAGTGCCCTCTCAGGTGCTCATCATTTAGATTACAAACAAGCCTTGCATGGTCCAGTGTTAGGTAGGCAGGAGTTATGAGCGTATCTTTGCCATGTCAAAGTGGAACTCTGATGCAGACAGTGGCATGATCTTCTTGTTCCTTTCTTGGTTGGTCAGCTTAAGATTTGAGGGTCAGGGATCAATTGTGCTTGTTTATGATGGCAGATTGGCAGGATCTTCCCCTTTTCTTTTGTCAATTATGCTTGTTCTTTGCACTGTTGAGTTCCAGCGTACTCCATTATATACATATATAATCCATGCTTCGGTTCTGAACTAACTAGAAGTAGTATATGGCAGCAGCCTAGATTAGTGAGTTTTTTATGCATCTGCCTGCTCGGTCTTTGAGAAAAGCTGTTTTCCACTAGCACCTAGTCGTACTAGTAGAAAATTGTTTACCTTTTCTTTTGTGGATTTACTGGAGATACGGCATTCTATGATTGTACCCATGATGAGATGTGGTATCATCCCTAGTTTGATTTTGATCTGTGGACTCGGCCATTGATTCTCCTTTTGCATCCGTCTCATCTCAGGGCAGCAGACAGCCAAGACTGTAGCCATCGTGCTGGGTGGAGCATTGGCGCTGGGTTTCCTGGTCATCTGCTTGCTCTTCGCCAGAAGCCTGGTCAAGAAGAAGGACGGTGAGTCATTTTGGCTAGTGTTGAGTTTGCAGCAACCATTGCTCCAAAATCCAAATCTCTTGTGAACAAGATACTTACCAAACTTGTGTGCTTGCTTGCAGATTACTGACTGACCTGGAAGCATGGAGGGAGGGAGGGAGGAGCTAGGGTAGCAACTGGACAAAGGGAAGCATTGGGGCATGGTGTGCATTTTCGAGAGGAGCCTTGGACGGTGGTGGTGAGTGGGATACAGAGGGGACTGTTTTTTTGGCTCTTGTTCCTCTGGCCATGTGGTGTGAGGGGTGCCATACCATACCCACATCGCATGCAATGCATGATGAGGGAGAGGGGTAAAGGAGAGGAGGCAAGTTCAGAAAAAGTAACTGTTCTTTCCTTTGGGGCTGGTTGGGGCTCATGTGAATCGATTGGAATGGAACATGTTTTTGTCTTTGGGCTGCACTAGTAGTAGCAGTAGTAGTAGTACCACCTTGGCTGGCTGCCTCTCTTGCCTAATTTAATTTAGGGCTCTAGGAGTACATTGGTTCTAATCTCTTTGTATTTATCTTTTCCTGAAAGGAAATTACCTCTAGGTCTAGGCAGAAAGTAATCCAGTCTAGTCCAGTCTCCTGTGATCTTCTAGTAAGAGTTTGCAGCTAGCCGCAGATTCAGACTCTGACCTGGTTGGATAGTTTTCATGGTAATTCTTCTAAACCGGCAGTAATATATCTTCTAGAGCAGGGTTTTAACTTAGGGCCTCTTTGATTCGTAGGATTGCAAAAACATAGGAATTGGAAAAACGTAGGATTGAAATGGCAATTCCATTGGATCCCTATAGGATTTGAGTTTGTTTGATTGTGTCATGGGAAAAGCAAAGGATTTCTTTCAAGTGGTTGGAGTGGATGTTAGAATTCCTGTGAAATGTAGTACAAATAAATCCTTAGGAAAAAATCCTACAAGATTCAATCCTACGAATCAAACTACCAACGTAGGGAAAATTTCTAAGGATTCTAATCCTTCAAAAATCCTATGAAGATCCTTTGAATCAAAGAGACCCTTAGTTTATTTATTGGTCAGTACTATGCTTTTACTGGTGGTCGACATTGCCGACCTCGGAACCTGCCGCTGGGTGTTTGGAGCCAATCTATCTAGTCAGAAATGCCTGAAAGTCTCTAGAAAATGCGCCTGAATCTGGCTTTGTCCATTGTGACATGATGTTCTCCAGATGCCCTGCGCCTGATGTTCCGTAGCAGAAGATGTGCTGGCATGGCCGATCCGAGATGGAGCCAATGTGTAGGGATAAGGGGCGAGGGAGAGTCAGAGTTGCATGGCCGATTCCAGATGTGTTTGAATGCAAAATTTGTCTCCTCTTGGTAGGCGATCAGAGTTGCATGGCCAGCCGAGATGTGTATACTGTTGGTATTGTCGCGAGTGAACGAATGCTTGTCGACTACCACACTATGGTGTGGATTCCTCGCGTCGAGATCTTTAAAACTAGATCCCATATTAATAGGTTTTGACGAACATTTTCTCACGAAAAACTGGACAAAAAAACGGGACCGGTAGCATTGGTTTTTTCCTTTCCGAATGAGGCACGGTCATGCCTCTTGCGAAATCACAATCGTGTCTCTCGCGAAAGGAAGAAAAAGCGCATTTTTTTCTTCTGTTTTCGGGAGACACGGCACGCGAAAGCAAAACCATGCCTCTCGTGAAAGGAAAAAAACCAGAAAATGCATTTTTTTTCCTATTTTCAAGAGGCACGGCCATGCCTCTCGTGAAAACAAAACCGTGACTCCCGCGAAAGAAAAACAAAAGAAAAACCTATTTTTTCCAGTAATTTTTTTTGAAACTTTTTTTATCAAAAAGCTGAGACACACCGGTGGAAAACCGAAACGTTGAAAAAACCGGAAAAATCGTTTAAAAAGCGGAAAACTCGTGCGAAAAAAAACAAAATCCGGAGAAAGCGCCCAGAGCGCGACATGTAGCGGGCGGCTGAGAGCGCGCCAATTGGCGTTGATCGTCGTGAGGCTCCCGAAGGAGCGCTCGTCAACTAGTTGCTCACTCGTCTCCGGCCTGCAGGACATGTTCGGTGGTTCCCTCGAGCTCCCATTCGACGCTTCAGGCGCTAGGGAGCTTCCTTCGCCCACGCGCAAACCCTGGTGGGCCGGCACATTAGAGCAAGATCGATTGCATTAGAAAAACCGAACGAAAAAATTGTAAAAAATGGAAAAAAGTCATGAATTAAAAAATATTCGTGGATTTTGAAAAAAGTTCATGATTTTTGCAAAGAAGTTCATCAATTTTAAAAAGTTCATCAAATTTTGAAAAAAGATCAGCAAAAATGGAAAACAAGTTTATGGATTTAAAAAAAAAACTTCATGGAACCTGAAAAAAGTTCATCGAATTTGGAAAAAAAAATTCATCATGATTTTAGAAAAATTCGTCAAACTTGAAAAAGAAAAGTTCATCAAATTTGAAAAAATTCACCTATTTTGAAAAAACGTTCACCAATTTTGAAAAAAGTTCATTGAATTCATATTTTAAGAAAAGTTTGTCAAATGAAAAAAGTTCATGGTTTTTGGAAAAATCGATGCATTTAAGAAAAAAAATAAGAAGAAAAAAAAGGAACAAGGAAAAAGAAAAGAAAAAAAATAACAAAAACATGCAAAAACTGAACAGTGAACCAGGAAACCGAGAAGGTAATAAAAGGTACAAAAAGCAAGTTTGCACAAAAGCGGGGGGAGCTAGCCTAGTGGTTATTGTTGTCTTGAAAAGCTAAGGTTTCGAGTTCGATTCCTATCGCAATAAAATAAAAAAGAGTATATGGGCCGGCCCAGATTGGAGGGCTTCACGCGCCCATTTGTAGTATGTCTAGTTGGAAGCGCTGGTTCCCTCCACCAAGAGGGGTTGAAAAGCTAAGGGTGGATGGCGCAGCGACACATTTTTCATGGGAGGGCTCATCATCGGCAATACGCAGGACCATGAAGGGCATTACTTCGGAGCATCAACGCTCAAAATACTAGGAGTTGTCGATCCAGCCACAATGGAGGCGATGGCCTGCCGGGAAGCATTGAAATTGGCGACATACCTCAATCTTCAGCATATTCTCGTCGCCATCGACTGCAAGCACGTGGTGGATGAAAGGAATTGGTGGATTACATGGCATTATCATTAAGGAGATTTTATCTACTACTTCCTCTGTCCCATAATATAAGAACGTTTTTTTTCTTATATTATGGGATGGAGGGAGTATATATAATTTTATTTATTATTCTTTTATTTATAAGAGTAGGTCTTCAAATCTTAAGGCACATAGTCTCGCTAAACTTGCTCTAGGTCTACCTGAAGGACGCCATATGTGGCTCCTACAGCCCCCCCACCCACCCGACCTAAACTGTATCCCTATGGAGATTGTTACCAACCAATAAATAAAGAGCGTGTTTAGACTAAAAAAGTAAAGTATGTCTGATTCTAGCTGCAGGATTTAAAAAGACAGGAACAAACATACATGATTAAAATCGTTAATTCCTATTCAGGGCCCGTAGTGCCGGTTTCTTCGTAATTAGTAGACAACGCACACACCTCCCTTGTTTGATTCTAAATGGGTGGCCCATCTAGCGCACGCGGGGGAAGCTGCCTCTCGGCTTTGGGAATCTTCGTGCTCTAGTCTTTCGACCGGTTTTTCTTTTTTCGGTTTGTTGTTTTTGTGGGCCGGTTTTGTTTGGTTTTCCTTTTTATTTTTTATTTTATTGCTTCATTTTAGCTTTTATTTTCTTTTTTCGCTTTTATTTTTTCATTTTTATTTTTCAAATGCGTGAACTTTATTCAAATTGAAAAAAGTCATAATTCTGAACCTTTTTTAAATTTTGTGATTTTTTAAATTTATCATTTCCTTTTCAAATTTTCTTGAACTTTTATTGCAAGTTTTTGAATTTTTTTTCATTTCTGCCAACAATTTTCAAATTATGAACTTTTCCATATCTTAATTTTTTTCCAAACTCATGAAATTTTCTCTAATTCATTTTTTTTTATAAATCATGAAGTTTTTCAAATTCGTTAACTTTTTTCATTGCATACTTTTTTGAAAGTCATGAATTTTGCTTCAAATAGATTATTTCATTTCAAATCCATGAGCTTTTATAATTCATGATTTTTTTTCAAATTTGTGAACCTTTTAAAGTTTTACAAATTGCAAAATTGTGAACTTTCCAAAAAAGTCAATAGTCAACTGGTCCATTGGTCAACCTCTCCACCCTTTTTTTTAGAGAAGCCGACCTCTCCGTCTATTACTCAATCGAATGAATCAGACGATCGAGCAGGGGCGATAGAGCGAGGGGCCTCACTCTCTTGGGCCGGCCCATGCGAGCGTGCGTGTGAGAGCTTCTTCCCTAGGCGGCGCAACCAGCGATGTGGAGGGTCGCCACGTGTGGCTTATAAACCCACATGATACTTTTTGTAATTTCTGTAAACTTGAGTTTCAATCAATAAAGCATGTTCACCCTAGAAAATGCTATGTGAATCTCATTAAATTGTTAGCTCAAGAAAAAGAATAAGCAAGAAAACAATTTTTTTTGCGTCAAGCAACTCATTTCTCCAGCTAAGCATCAAAAGACAATCAATCTTTATCGGATTCAGGACTCGGATAAAGATACTGGAAAAAGTCTCAACTTCCACTAGGCAAGATGAAAAAGTTAATAACTGGGATGCCAAAAAGAGCCGATTTACAAGCAAAATGAAAAAACTACTACAATTGATTGAGAAATTAATGAATCCAAAGGAGTTACGAAAGTGCAACTGAAATATAGTGATAGAATGTAACTCCCACACATTTTCGTCCAGTTGCATTTTCTCCAAAAATGTAAGTTATACTTTCCTGAATCAATTGGGACTTTCAAAACTGATTTTGCCTTGTTAAAAACACTAATTTTGCCACACATTGTAGTCATTCATAGTGATACAAAGTTGTATTTGTGGGCAAGCTTATATACACCACTGCATTTTGATTAAACCACCGGTACAACACTAGTTACATTCAATCCCCCCCCCCCCCCCCCCCCGCCCCAAAAAGAACATACTTCACATGAAAGTAATCAATATGAAAAAAATAGAAAACTGAATTTATATTTGTGGCAAGTTTTATATGACACTTCATTTTAATGAAACCAATGGAATACGAGAAACTTAATTTGGCTGCAAACAAATAGCCCATAAGACATGCTCCACCATAATGCAACTGGTGGCTTCACATAAAACAGAAAACATTGAATCATGCGTAAAAAATCTGTGTCCATTGGTTCATGGGTATATGTAGACATGGATGGGATAATGTTTTGGATGATGGAGTTCCAAGCTCATAAACAATATAAATATCTTTGAACTCCCTTCGGGGAGGGGGAAGCATGATGTGTTTGATCTCATCTATGTTTTGGAGTAGACAAAGAAGCTTGATTTCACATAGAATGCATGTGGTATATGAGACAAGCTGAAACACATCATTTATCTTCTTGATCGGTATCCGCTACCCAGTTTAGGTATCTAAAGCAGCAACAACTACTCCATAGCCTCCCTTGACATTGATCTATTGGATTTGAACATCAGTTTGCCTCAATGTATTCCATGAAGAACTCCATTATCTAAGATGTCTATTAGTACTTAAGTGCAAAGATTCAAGGGGTGTTTGGTTCAATATTGAAAAGTACAACTTGGTGAAAATGTGCAAGTTACACTTCTCACCATACCTAAGTTGCACCCATCTATGTCTCAATCAACATATATATTTTTGGTCAAGTCTCAGTCAATTCGGAAAAGTGCAATTTGTTTTTTTTTCACCTAGTTGTACTTTCTAAAAAAGTGCAGGTTAAATTATTCATCGAACTTAAGTCCACTGAGAGGTGGCAAAACCGATCATTTACCAATTTGTCCTCTAAATTTATCTAGAATTTATCAATAGTTTAAGGTAGCAAAGCTGGTTTCTTTATCTTCTGTTTTTCCCCATGGGTCCTCTTTAATTGAGTTCTTCTTTTGTCTCTAGGTCTCCGAGGCCCCCTGAAATACTTCCTTTAGCATGTGTGCCACCAGACCTTAGGTAGCGGGGAGTTAAGGTCTTGTGTGAATCTTTATTGTATGAAGATCAATAGAACTTCTTGAGACTGCACCTAATATCTTGCCAAACTATAAAGGAACCATATGTCCAATGAGTTGTTTTCCACAATCATATACAGTACTTATATTGTCAAAATAAAACAAAAAGTTTAGAGCGAGCAGCCATGACTTTCGTCAAGGGCGTAAGAAAAAAACCGAAACTGATTATTTTTGAAATTGTAATAAGGAAAATTTTGTCACCAGTGAGTGGGCGGGAGATGACTTTATATCACAAATAAGTTCTCCCTGTGTAAATTAATATAAGTTCCTTTAGATAACTAAAGTAGGGGAACGGCTAGAGGTAAGTTGACTGACCACAAATTTATTTCAGTCAATTTGCACCTAGCTGACTAGCTCAGGGGCAGGGGCGGACCCAGGACAAAAATGACCCGGTGTCCACATGCACATCACATATGCATAGGAACATATACATCGGCGGAGCTATGCAGAACTCTGAGGAGGCCATGGCCCCAGCCCAATTGCAATTTGTTTTATTAGGTAGTAACTGTCCCATATCCACATACATGTACAAGGCCAGAAGCCCGTCACCGGCATTATCACACGAACACGACTACATGAGCCTGCTCGGTGCTCGGGACTTGAGTGCTTTACGTGTCTCTTTCCCCAACTATGGTCGCCGCCCGCGCTGGTTAAATTTTGTTGCGGTTGGTTAAATTTTTTTTGGTCATTGCCCCCCCATAGATTCTTGTCATGCTCCGCCACATATAATGATATACATAAAAATAACAAACTTCGGGTGTGCTTGGTTGCAATGTATTTCAAGAATACTATTTTGAAAAACTATGGTTTCAAATACATTGAGATGTTTGCCTCTAGTTAAGGTTGCAGTATTTCCCCGAAAAAAAATAGTGTAATTTTTTGTAGTATTATCAGCCATAGTATCCACAAAACTATGGTATTTTTGTTGTATTAAAAAAAAGATCAGGACCTTTGTTTTAAAAACTGAGAAAAACAACAAATAACTCTAGTGGTGGTCAAATACATTACTACACACTCCATTCGTAAAGAAATATAAGAGCGTTTAGAGAGTGCGGTGTTTCGGTGCCCAGGCTCATCTGCACCTGTCCAGGAAAAAAACACAAAAAGTTCAAAATAAATTAAAAAAATTCAATTTTTTTTGCACAGTAGACAATTCATCACGTGAGGCTCCAAATTGGAGATCATTTGGACTTCTGAGAAGCTCTCAGCAAAAAAGACAAATCGGGTCAGAACAGTGCATGAACAGTAAACATTTTTACATACCCCAAATTTGTCCTTTTTGCCAGAGAGCTGCTCAGATGTCTACATGATTTGAAAATTGGAGCGTACCTCACGCATCAAATTATCTACCACACAAAAAATGGATTTTTTTTGAATTTTTCTAATATTTGTTTTGATTTTTTTCGTAAGGACGGGTGCAGCTGAGCCTGGGCTCAGAAGTGGATTACAGGCGTTTAGATCACTACTTTGATTGCCAAACGCATCACCATTTTCGCAGTAGCTTTAGAAACTTGATGGTTTCATAAACTAAAATACTCATTGTCATGGGATTAAAAACCGTAGTCTCATACAGTAAAGCATAAAAACTCCAAATAATGAAAACAAGGATGATCGGCAAAAATGATATGCACTCCCAAATTTTGGAAATTCAAAATAATTCAATTCTCAAACAAATTTGTATCGGCATAAAAATTGAAATATCCCGGTAGTCCTATTCTCAAACAGACATGGACATCTCGCGAAAAAACGCAGTAATCCAATATGTACTCGTAACATCCTTATGATTTGAAACTCTTGTTCGGTGTTTCAGTGTTTGGGAAACAAAAATTGTGAGAAATAAAGACACGCACTTGAAATAGATCGAGGGGCTCTCTTGCCATACCTTTTTCTTTCCGATGATCTAGGCGAGTCTGGCAAGGCGACACTGTAGCACAGAGAGGTGGACGGCGATAGGGCTAGCGCGAGCTTGTGAGGAAATAACGTGAAGACGCGAGAAGCGAGCAGGTTGGAGGCCCACGTACACAAACCTCTAATACCGAAAGTACTTACATTATGTGAGTTTTCCCAAAAAAAACTTGCATTACGTGAGTGACTGCATCGCTGCCGCATGGGCTATTAGATGGGCCTGCTCGTACACTGTTTTGCTGGCTCTGGCCGGTGTCCATTGACTAATTTTACCGATCTCACACCAGTACATGTGCCTTATATAGTACTCCCTCCGTTTCTTTTTACTTCGCATATAAGATTTGGTCAAAGTCAAACTACATAAAGTTGACCAAATTTATATTAAAAAATATGAACATCTACAATATTAAAACTATATAGTATGAAAATACATTTCGTGGTGCATCTGATAATGTTGATTTTTTCGTACGGCAAGAGAACCCCTCGATCTATTTCAAATGCGTGTCTCTATTTCTCACAACTTTTGTTTCCCAAACACTGAAACACCAAACAAGAGTTTCAAATCAAAAGGATGTTACAATTACATATTGGATTACTATGTTTTTTCCGGAGATGTCCACGTCTGTTTGAGAATAGGACTACCAGGATATTTCGATTTTTATGCCGATACAAATTTGTTTGAGAATTGAATTATTTTGAGTTTCTAAAATTTGTGAGTGCATATCGTTTTTGCCGATCATCCTTGTTTTCATCGTTTGGAGTTTTTATGCTTTACTGTTTGAGACTACGGTTTTTAATCCCATGACAATGAATATTTTAGTTTATGAAACCATCACTTTCTAAATCTACTGCGAAGATGGTAACGTGTTTGGCAATCAAAGTACTGATCTAAACGCTCTTATATTTCTTTACGGAGGGAGTATGTAGTAATGTATTTGACCACCACTAGAGTCATTTGCTGTTTTTCTCAGTTTTTAAAACAAAGGTCCTGATCTTTTTTTTAATACAGCAAAAATACCATAGTTTTGTGGATACTATGGCTTATAATACTACAGAAAATTGCACTGATTTTTTTGGGGGAAATACTGCAATCTTAACTAGAGGCAAACATCTCCAAGTATTTGAAACCATAGTTTTTCAAAATAGTATTCTTGAAGTACATTCAACCAAGCACACCGGAAGTTTGTTATTTTTATGTATAGCATTATATGTGGCGGAGCTTGACAAGAATCTATGGGGGGGGGGGGGGGCAATGACCAAAAAAGAAACCAACCGCAACAAAATTTAACCAACGCCAGCGGCGACCATAGTTGGGGAAACAGACACGTAAAGCACTCAAGTCCCGAGCACCGGGCAGGCTCATGTAGTCGTGTTCATGTGATAATGCCGGTGATGGGCTTCTGGCCTTGTACGTGTATGTGGATATGGGACGGTTACTACCTAGTAAAACAAATTGCAATTGGGCTGGGGGCCATGGCCCCCTTAGAGTTCTACATAGCTCCGCCGATGTATATGTTCCTATGCATATGTGATAGCTCCGCCGATGTATATGTTCCTATGCACATGTGATGTACATGTGGACACCGGGTCATTTTTGTCCTGGGATCCGCCCCTGAACTTGCATAGCTCCGACCAAAACTGCCATGAGTGCAGCAAGGAACACACGGAGTTTGTTTGGCGCTCCGGAAGCCACGAGCAGCAAACTCACAATGGCACCGTTCGTTAGACCGCAAGCGGCGACAGATATAGCTGACCCAGGCAGCGCTGCCGGACTCGTTGCTGCTGCTCAAGCAGAGGCGTAGCTAGCATAGAAGCATTGGGTGCATATGAAACCAATTTTTTTAGTTGATAACGTAGCGCTTTACAGGTACTTGATGCCTGAACCCAATAAAAAATCATAGTTGAATCCATTGATTGCCTAGCTGCATTAGACAAAAAACCTTTTAATCCATATATTCAGTGCAAGTGTGCAAGGCCAAATAAAATAAATCAATTTGGCAGCTCGCAGCTGGCTAGACGCATGATCTTTAGATTGAGTTGCTTCACCGCCGCAATGGACAGAAGCGAATAAATCTATTTTTGCGAATGGAAGATAAATCTGAATACTCTTGTCTCCTTCATCGCCTTCACGCTGACATACGGCAGCGGCAGGCCGGCATAGAAAATATTTGTATTATCTCTCTCACCGCCGTCACGCTGGCAACCGGCAACGGCAAGCCGACAATTGCTATTCAAAATATTATTACACGCGATAGCATATCCTTTCTCGCTTGTACAAGTCTTATCCAACCTTAATTATATGATTGCTTTTTTGGTCGAACCTTGATCTAGTATGGAACAACATTTTGCAAAAAGGATGGTCATTATATCAAGATAAAGATAATAAAGCATGTACTTCAAGGCCACCTTTATAGGCAAGCAAACAAATGATGTGCTACTCCTAGTCCCACATAGCCTTTTATTCAGATAGAATCTGGTTTACATTTATTGTCATATTATGAGTAATCCGAAGGGAATTCCAGAATACATAAAAAGTTTTAATAAAGTAAGATTGAGATTAGGAGAAGTGTTATGTCTTATATATAATGTGAGGAGCTTACTGAAACCGGCTGAGCTTTATCCAGATGATTTTGATTCAGATAAACTGCATGATGTTGGTCCTGATGGAATTACCAATATTGCTAAATTAATGGTGCAAGGCAAATAAACATACTCCTTTACCTTGGTCTATCAACCAATAAAGCTAGTACTGATATTGCCGGTTTCCATGGAATAATTAACTAGTGCTTTTGATATATGATTGTTGTCAAAAAAATATAATAAAATGGGTGATCAATCCAAGAGTGGGTTTCTAATTTGCTAACGGATGCGAGTTTTCTTACCATTAGTAAGTAGTAATGATGAAAGATCAAAGAAACTTGAAAATGACAGTGACTCTACATGTTCCGCTTAATAGTACTTATTTACAACTTAAGAAATTAACATGTCATTTTGCTTTTTTTACAAGGAATACCTTATCTAACTACCTATGAAAGTACAAAGTTGTGCATTTGACTACTTTATTTGAAACGTTTGAAAAGGGGTTTTATGTTTTCATTCAACTGATATTTATTCATCGTGTACTTTTATGTGGTATGATATTTCAGTTCCTCATGTTGTCCTTTGAGTGTTAGTATGAGGTTGTAAAAATAATCTGAGGTAGACCTATGTACATATCTTTTTGGGGGGGGGGGGGGGGGGCATTGGCCCCCATCTTGAATAAGTTGGGAAGGATTTTGGGAGAGCTTACCTGGATTTATTAGCACCCTCTGCCACTACAAACAATAGTTAGTTCATGCCCAAATCCTTAGTGAACCCATTGGCAAAACTTCCTGGCTCCGTCCCTGGGAGGGAGGGAGGGAGCAGTGGAGCACCGCGTATAAACGATCTTTAGCTGCAACGGAACGAACACACGATTGCATATCAAAACATCTCTAGCAAGCAAGAGACTGCGCAAGAGAGAGCAGAGTGTGTCTGCCTCACCTGGATAGAGCAGAGTGTGACAGACGGAGAGAGAGTGCGCACAGGGAAGGAGGGCGGGAGTAGCGAGCATGGTGTATAAATGCAGTCTCAGTCGGGCTGATGTCACGCATGCATGCATGCGTAGGCGCTGCATGTACTCCTTCCTCTGGTTCGTGGTCAGTCCGTGGTGGGCTAGAATCGGTGTTTTTCTTTCGCTTGCTATAAGCGCAAGTGTGATCGCTCAAGGGCTAGGATTCAACTTGTTTTTTTCCTTGGCAGAGTACTACTACCTTCGCTTCCGGTCCATTTTCTACTTTTTTTTTTCATTTTTTATATATTTTCAAAAAATATTTTGTATTGTTAATATAAAATAAAAATAAAAATCAAACCCGCACAAGTTGTAGTCGCGTTGCACCCATTGCAGTTAATGACGGCGTGCGATACATGCAGTTTGCAACTCTAGTGGTGGTCCTGCCAATATCCCTCCCGCCTCAGTTAGAGTCACATTATACCCTTGCAATTGCAGATGGGTTTTGACATGTGCAATTGCACACTAGTGTTGGACATGCAACTGACCCTTTCCCCTCCAGTTGCAGTTGCATTGTAACCCTTGCTGTTACAAGCGGGTTGCGACACGTGCAGTTGGAACTCTAGTTGTGGACTTGCAACTGCCACCCCCTCGCCTCTCTAGTTGCAATCATGTTGTACCCCTTGCAGTTGAAGGCGGATTGCGACACATACAGTTGCAACTCTAGTGATGGACATGCAATTGGCCAACATCCCTCCCCCTTCTGTTGCAGTCGTGTTGTGGCCCTTGCAGTTGTAGGAGGGTTGCGACATGTGCAATTGCAACTCTAGTGATAGACATGCAACTAGTCGACATCCATCTCCCTCCAGTTGTAGTCGTGTTGTACCCCTTGCAGTTGCAGGCGGGTTGCAACACGTGAAGTTGCAACTCTAGTGATGGACATGCAGCTAGCCAACATCCACCCCTCTAGTTGCAGGTGTGTTGTACCCATTGCAGTTGCACACGGGTTGCGACACATGCAATTACATCTTTAGTGATGGACATGCAACTGGCCGATATCCCTCCCCTCCAGTTGCAGTCGTGTTGTACCCCTTGCAGTTACAGGCGGGTTGCGACACGTGAAGCTACAACTCTAGTGATGGACATGCAGCTAGCCAACATCCACCACTGTAGTTGCAGGTGTGTTGTACCCATTGCAATTGCACACGGGTTGCGACACATGCAATTACATCTCTAGTTGCAACTGGACGATATCCCTCCCCCTCCACTTGCGTAAGTATTTCCCTCAGTTTTTGAGAACCAAGGTATCAATCCAGTAGGAGGCTATGCGCGAGTCCCTCGTACCTACACAAAACAAATAGCTCAACGCAACCAACATGATTAGGGGTTGTCAATCCCTTCACGATCACTTACGAGAGTGAGATCTGATAGAGATGATAGATAATATTTTTGGTATTTTTGGTATAGAGATGCAAGGTAAAATAAAAGGCAAAGTAAAAAGCAAAGCGATAATAAAGTGATGGAGATTGATATGATGAGAATAGACCTGGGGGCCATAGATTTCACTAGTGGCTTCTCTCAAGAGCATAAGTATTCTACGGTGGGTGAACAAATTACTGTTGAGCAATTGACAAAACTGAGCATAGTTATGAGAATATCTAGGTATGATCATGTATATAGTCATCACGTCCGAGACAAGTAGGCCGACTCCTGCCTGCATCTACTACTATTACTCCACTCATCGACCGCTATCTAGCATGCATCTAGAGTATTAAGTTAAAAACAGAGTAACGCCTTAAGCAAGATGACATGATGTAGAGGGATCGTTTCATGCAATATGATAAAAACCCCATCTTGTTATCCTCGATGGCAACAATACTATACGTGCCTTGCTGCCCCTTCTGTCACTGGGAAAGGACACCGCAAGATTGAACCCAAAGCTAAGCACTTATCCCATTGCAAGAAAAACCAATCTAGTAGGCCAAACCAAACTGATAATTCTAAGAGATTTGCAAAGATAACCAATCATACATAAAAGAATTCAGAGAAGATTCAAATATTGTTCATAGATAGACTTGATCATAAACCCACAATTCATCGGTCTCAACAAACACACCGCAAAAAGAAGATTACATCAAATAGATCTCCACGAGAGAGGGGGAGAACATTGTATTGAGATCCAAAAAGAGAGAAGAAGCCATCTAGCTACTAACTATGGACCCGAAGGTCTGAGGTAAACTACTCACACTTCATCGGAGGGGCTATGATGATGTAGAAGCCCTCCGTGATGATGGCCCCCTCTGGCGGAGCTCCGGAACAGGCCCCAAGATGGGATCTCGTGGGTACAGAAGGTTGCCGCGGTGGAATTAGGTTTTTGGCTCCGTATCTGATCGTTTGGGGGTAAGTAGGTATATATAGGAGGAAGGAGTACGTCGGTGGAGCTTCGAGGGGCCCACGAGGCAGGGGGCGCGCCCTAGGGGGGCGCCCTCCACCCTCGTGACCACCTCTCTTCTTTCTTGACGGAGGGTGCTACGTCTCGAGCTAGCGTTGGTTTTCCCCGAAGAGGAGGGGGTGATGCAGCACAGTAGCGTAAGTATTTCCCTCAGTTTTTGAGAACCAAGGTATCAATCCAGTAGGAGGTCACGCGCAAGTCCCTCGTACCTGCACAAAACGGTAGCAACTCGCAACCAACGCTTAGGGGTTGTCAATCCCTTCACGGTCACTTACGAGAGTGAGATCTGATAGAGATAATATTTTTGGTATTTTTGGTATAAAGATGCAAAGTGAAAAGTAAAAGCAAAACAAGTAAAATAAAGTAATGGAGATTGATATGATGAGAATAGACCCGGGGGCCATAAGTTTCACTAGTGGCTTGTCTCAAGAGCATAGATATTCTACGGTGGATGAATAAATTACTGTTGAGCAATTGATAGAATTAAGCATAGTTATGAGGTTATCTAGGTATGATCATGTATATAGGCATCACGTCCGTGACAAGTAGACCGACTCCTGCCTGCATCTACTACTATTACTCCACTCATCGATCGCTATCCAGCATGCATCTAGAGTATTAAGTTAAAAACAGAGTAACGCCTTAAGCAAGATGACATGATGTAGAGGAATAAATTCATGCAATATGATAAATACCCCATCTTGTTATCCTCGACGGCAACAATACAATACGTGCCTTTCAACTCTTTCTGTCACTAAGTAAGGACACCGCAAGATTGAACCCAAAGCTAAGCACTTCTCCCATTGCAAGAACTACCAATTTAGTTGGCCAAACCAAACGGATAATTTGAAGAGACTTGAAAAGATAACTCAATCATACATAAAAGAATTCAGAGAAGATTCAAATATTATTCATAGATAAGTTGGATCATAAACCCACAATTCATCGGTCTCAACAAACACACCGCAAAAAGAAGATTACATCGAATAGATCTCCACGAGAGAGGGGGAGAACATTGTATTGAGATCCAAAAAGAGAGAAGAAGCAATCTAGCTACTAGCTATGGACCCGAAGGTCTGAAGTAAACTACTCACACTTCATCGGAAGGGCTATGGTGTTGATGTAGAATCCCTCCGTGATGGATGCCCTCTCCGGCGGAGCTCCGGAACAAGCCCCAAGATGGGATCTCGTGGATACAGGAAGTTGCGGCGGTGGAATTAGGTTTTTGGCTCCCTCTCTGGTCTAATGGGGGTACGTAGGTATATATAGGAGAAAGGAGCACATCGGTGGAGCTCCGAGGGGCCCACGAGGCAGGGGGGCGGGCCCTCCACCCTCGTGACCTCCCTGGAAACTTCTTGGAGTAGGGTCCAAGTCTCCTAGATCACGTTTGGTGAGAAGATCACGTTCCCGAAGGTTTCATTCCGTTTGGACTCCGTTTGATATTCTGTTTCCTCAAAATACTGAAATAGGCAAAAAAACAGCAATTCTGGGCTGGGCCTTCGGTTAATAGGTTAGTCCCAAAAATAATATAATAGTGGAAAATAAAGCCCAATATAGTCCAAAACAGTAGATAAAGTAGCATGGAGCAATAAAAAATTATAGATACGTTGGAGACGTATGAGGCATCCCCAAGCTTAATTCCTGCTCGTCCTCGAGTAGGTAAATGATAAAAAGAGAATTTTTTATGCGGATTGATACTTTGGCATAATTTCAATGTAAATCTTCTTAATCATGGTATGATTATTCAGATCCGAAAGGTTCAAGACAAAAGTTCATATTGACATAAAAATTATAATACTTCAAGCATACTAATCAAACAATTATGTCATCTCAAAATAACATGGCCAAAGGAAGTTCATCCCTACAAAATCATATAGTTAGGCTATGCTTCATTTTCGTCACACAAAGATGTTCCCAACTTCTATACCCCCGATGACAAGCCAAGCAATTGTTTCATACTCAAATAATCTCAAACCTTTTCAACCTTCACGCAATACATGAGCGCGAGCCATGGACATAGCACTATGGGTGGTATAGAATATGATGATGGGG
Source organism: Aegilops umbellulata (assembly GCA_032464435.1). Classification (NCBI taxonomy): domain Eukaryota; kingdom Viridiplantae; phylum Streptophyta; class Magnoliopsida; order Poales; family Poaceae; genus Aegilops; species Aegilops umbellulata. The sequence continues at coordinate 595,202,399 of CP136058.1, read as the reverse complement.
ATTGTGTGGAGAAGACAAAAAAGGAGAAAGTCTCACATCAACGAGGCTAATCAATGAGCTATGGAGATGCCCATCAATTGATGTTAATGCAAGGAGTCGGGATTGCCATGCAACGGATGCACTATAGCTAAGAATGCTCAACAAAAGAAAACTAGTGGGTGTGCATCCAACTTGCTTGCTCATGAAGACCTAAGGCATTTTGAGGAAGCCCATCATTGGAATATACAAGCCAAGTTCTATAATGAAAATTCCCACTAGTATGAACAAGACAACTTATGAGACTCACTATATGAAAATCATGGTGCTACTTTGAAGCACAATATATGAGACTCACTACATTAAGAACAAGGTGCTACTTTGAAGCACAAGTGTGGAAAAGGAGAGAGTAGCATTGCCCTTTTTATTTTCTTTTTTTGGGCCTTTCTTTTTTTTCTTTTTGGCCTTTCTCTTTTTTTTTGATTGGGCAATGCTGTAATAATGATGATCATCACACTTCTATTAATTACAACATAATGATTACAACTCGATACTAGAACAAGATATGACTCTATATGAATGCCTCCAGCGGTGTACCGGGATGGTGCAATGAATCAAGAGTGACATGTATGAAAAATAATGCATGGTGGCTTTGCCAAAAATACGATGTCAACTACAAGATCATGCAATGGCAATATGACAAAAGCAAAGCATGTCATGATGATGATGATGATGGTGGTGGAAGTTGCATGGCAATATATCTCGGAATGGCTATGGAAATGCCATGATAGGTAGGTATGGTGGCTGTTTTGAGGAAGATATAGGGAGGTTTATGTGTGAAAGAGCGTATCATATCATGGGGTTTGGATGCACCGGCGAAGTTTGCACCAACTCTCAATGTGAGAAAGGGAAATGCACGGTACCGAAGAGGCTAGCAAATGGCGGAAAGGTAAAAGTGCGTATAATCCATGGACTCAACATTAGTCAAAAGAACTCATATACTTATTGCAAAAATTTAGAAGTCATCAAAAATCAAGTACTACGCGCATGCTCCTAGGGGGATAGATTGGTAGGAAAAGACCATCGCTCGTCCCCGACCACCACTCATAAGGATGCACAAGCCAGGTACACTTCATGCTTCAAATTTGTTACGCAACTTTAACCATACGTGCATGCTACGGGACTTGCTAACTTCAACACAAGTATTTCTCAAATTCACAACTACTCAACTAGCACGACTATGATATTATCACCTTCATATCTCAAAACAATTATCAAGCATCAAACTTATCTTAGTATTCAACCCACTAAAAAGAAAGTTTCACATATCTTGAATACCAAGTATATTAACATTAAGCAAATTACCATGCTATTAATGACTCTCAAAATAATCTAAGTGAAGCATGAGAGATCAAGTTTCTTTAAAACAATCCACCACCATGCTCTAAAAGATCTAAGTGAAGCACTAGAGCAAAAATTATGACGCTCAAAAAGATATAAGTGAAGCACATAGAGTAAACTATCAAGCTCAAAAGATATAAGTGAAGCACATAGAGTATTCTAACAAATTTCAATTCATGCATGGCTCTCTCAAAAGGTGTGTATAGCAAGGATGATTGTGGTAGACTAACAAACAAAGACACAAATAATACAAGACGCTCCAAGCAAAACACATATCATGTGGTGAATAAAAATATAGCTCCAAGTAAATTACCGATGGAAGTGGACGAAAGAGGGATGCCTTCCGGGGCATCCCCAAGCTTTGACTTTTTGGTGTCCTTAGATTATCTTGGGGGTGCCATGGTCATTCCCAAGCTTAGGCTCTTGCCACTCCTTGTTCCATAATCCATCAAAAGAATTCACCCAAAACTTGAAAACTTCACAACACAAAACTCAATAGAAATCTCGTGAGCTCCGTTAGAGAAAGAAAACAAAAGACTACTTTAAGGTACTGTAGTGAACTTGTTCTTTATTTGTATTGGTGTTAAACCTACTGTATTCCAACTTATCTATGGTTTATAAACTATTTTACTAGCCATAGATTCATGAAAATAAGCAAACAACACACGCAAAACAGAATCTGTCAAAAACTGAATAGTCTGTAGTAATCTGTTACTAACGCAAACTTCTGGAACCCGAAAAATTCTACCAAAATTAGACGACCTGGGCAATTTGTTTATTGATCAGCAGCAATTGGAATCACTATTTTATCAAGTTCTGGAGATTTTTAACAATTCGGGCACTGAGCGCAAAGATTCTGGAAATTACAGCAAGATCAAATAACTATCTTCCAAGAAGATCTAATAGGTTTAACTTGGCACAAACACTAATTAAAAGATAAAACCACATCTAAACAGAATCTATATGGATTATTTATTCGTAAACAGAACCAAAAACAAAAAACACAAAATAAAATTGGGTTGCCTCCCAACAAGCGCTATCGTTTAACGCCCCTAGCTAGGCATAAAAGCAAGGATAGATCTAGGTATTGCCATCTTTAATTTTCAACTTTTTAGCGGAGTCATGCTCGAATCCGGGGGGTTCTTCTCTCTTCCCTTCATACTCGGAAATTTTTAGATCTAAAGAATCCAACCGTTTATTGCAAAGAGTAATCAATATATTCATACGGTTAAGATTTCCGCTAATATTTTTAAGAGGCTCAAGAGACTTTTGTAAAATCTTTGTTACTTCGCAAATCTTCTCAAACACTTGGGTTTCTTCCTAGGTAGGATGAGATCCTCCCTTTTGGGGTGGTGTTCCCACTATTCCCTCTATAATCTCATGCGCAATACCTGGATCAATATTAATGAAATTTCCCTTGGCCATGCAATCCAAGAGTTGTCTATGCGTCATGTTTAACCCAACATAAAAATTGCGAAGAAGAATTCTAAAGTTCACCTCTAGGGTGCACTTACGATAAGATTCCATCATCCTATACCAAGCATCTTTTAAGTTTTCTCCTTGCCGTTGCTTGAAGTGAAGAACTTCAAACTCGGGAGACATAGGAGCGGATAAGGAATTCGACATAGCGACAGGTAAGCAAACTAATACACGAGCAAACAAAAGACAAAGGGAAAAACAGGAGGAGATTGGGAAAGAGAGGGCGAATAAAACGGCAAGGGTGAAGTGGGGGAGAGGAAAACGAGAGGCAAATGGCAAATAATGTAATGCGAGAGATAGAGATTGTGATGGGTACTTGGTATGTTGACTTTTGCGTAGGCCTCCCCGGCAACGGCGCCAGAAATCCTTCTTGCTACGTCTCGAGCTAGCGTTGGTTTTCCCTGAAGAGGAGGGGGTGATGCAGCACAGTAGCGTAAGTATTTCCCTTAGTTTTTGAGAACCAAGGTATCAATCCAGTAGGAGGTCACGCGCAAGTCCCTCGTAGCTGCACAAAACGGTAGCAACTCGCAACCAACGCTTAGGGGTTGTCAATCCCTTCACGGTCACTTACGAGAGTGAGATCTTATAGAGATAATATTTTTGGTATTTTTGTTATAAAGATGCAAAGTGAAAAGTAAAAGCAAAACAAGTAAAATAAAGTAATGGAGATTGATATGATGAGAATAGACCCGGGGGCCATAGGTTTCACTAGTGGCTTCTCTCAAGAGCATAGATATTCTACGGTGGGTGAACAAATTACTGTTGAGCAATTGATAGAATTGAGCATAGTTATGAGGTTATCTAGGTATGATCATGTATATAGGCATCACGTCCGTGACAAGTAGACCGACTCCTGCCTGCATCTACTACTATTACTCCACTCATCGACCGCTATCCAGCATGCATCTAGAGTATTAAGTTAAAAACAGAGTAACGCCTTAAGCAAGATGACATGATGTAGAGGAATAAATTCATGCAATATGATAAATACCCCATCTTGTTATCCTCGATGGCAACAATACAATACGTGCCTTGCAACTCTTTCTGTCACTAAGTAAGGACACTGCAAGATTGAACCCAAAGCTAAGCACTTCTCCCATTGCAAGAACTACCAATCTAGTTGGCCAAACCAAACGGATAATTCGAAGAGACTTGCGAATATAACTCAATCATACATAAAAGAATTCAGAGAAGATTCAAATATTATTCATAGATAAGTTGGATCATAAACCCACAATTCATCGGTCTCAACAAACACACCGCAAAAAGAAGATTACATCGAATAGATCTCCACGAGAGAGGGGGAGAACATTGTATTGAGATCCAAAAAGAGAGAACAAGCCATCTAGCTACTAGCTATGGACCCGAAGGTCTGAAGTAAACTACTCACACTTCATCGGAAGGGCTATGGTGTTGATGTAGAATCCCTCCGTGATGGATGCCCTCTCCGGCGGAGCTCCGGAACAGGCCCCAAGATGGGATCTCGTGGATACAGGAAGTTGCGGCGGTGGAATTAGGTTTTTGGCTCCCTCTCTGGTGTAATGGGGGTACGTAGGTATATATAGGAGGAAGGAGCACGTCGGTGGAGCTCCGAGGGGCCCACGAGGCAGGGGGCCCGCCCAGGGGGGCCCTCCACCCTCGTGACCTCCTTGGAAACTTCTTGGAGTAGGGTCCAAGTCTCCTGGATCACGTTTGGTGAGAAGATCACGTTCCCAAAGGTTTCATTCCTTTTGGACTCCGTTTGATATTCTGTTTCCTCAAAATACTGAAATAGGCAAAAAAACAGCAATTCTGGGCTGGGCCTCCGGTTAATAGGTTAGTCCCAAAAATAATATAAAAGTGGAAAATAAAGCCCAATATAGTCCAAAATAGTAGATAAAGTAGCATGGAGCAATCAAAAATTATAGATACGTTGGAGACGTATCAGAGGGTCCAAGTCTCCTGGATCATGTCTGATGAGAAAATCACGTTCCCGAAGGTTTCATTCCGTTTGGACTCCGTTTGATATTCCGTTTCTTCGAAACACTGAAATAGGCAAAAAAACAACAATTCTGAGCTGGGCCTCCGGTTAATAGGTTAGTCCCAAAAAATAATATAAAAGTGGAAAATAAAGCCCAATACAGTCCAAAACAGTAGATAATGTAGCGTGGAGCAATCAAAAATTATAGATACGTTGGAGATGTATCAAGGAGGTGAATACCACATTATTCCAAATGTACCACACTAAAGCTCCAGGCCCTGATGGATACCCGGCACACTTTTTGCAAAGGCACTGGGCTTTGTGTGGGACCTAAGTGACGGACGTGGTGCTGCGCATATTACGGGGTGAGGAAAGCCCGGAGGTGATTAATGAAACCATACTTGTCTTAATACCCAAGGTTAAGGATCCAACCCAGCTTACTCAATTCAGGCCAATTAGCCTCTGTAATGTGCTGTACAAGATTGCTTCCAAGGTTCTGTCCAACAGACTCAAAGTTATACTGCTAGAAATCATATCCGAGGAGCAGTCAACTTTTGTGCCGGGAAGGCTGATAACAGATAATATTATTACTGCTTATGAATGCTTGCACTTCATGAAGAGAAAAAAGGCTCAAAGGAACAGATTCTGCGCAGTCAAGCTTGACATGATGAAAGCATATGACATAGTTAAGTGGGAATATTTGGAAGCTATAATGCTCAAGTTGGGGTTTGCACCAACGTGGGTATCTTTGGTCATGAGAATAGTGAGCTCGGTAAAGTTTTCTGTCCTTTTTAATGGTACAAAGCTTGAGGAATTCATGCCTTGAAGAGGGATCCGCCAGGGGGACCCCATTTCTCCATATTTGTTCTTGATAGCAGCGGAGGGCCTTTCGTGCCTCTTAAAAACTACAAATGAATCATCGCACCTCAGAGGAATACAAGTAGCTCCAACGTCCCTGCCGGTAAGCCACTTGCTTTTTGCCGATGATAGCCTGCTGTTTGTTAAGGCCAATGTTGATGGAGCAAATGAGTTGTCATCCTTGCTTGATCGCTACTGCATGGCGTCAGGGCAACGTGTGAATTTGTCTAAATCCTCAGTATTTTTTAGCAAAGGGTGTCCTAACAATTTGAAGCAGGAGGTGAAGTGTGCCTTGAACATCACTAACGAATCCTTATCGGAGCGGTACCTGGGTTTGCCCTCTGATGTAGGTAACAGTAAGAATGGCGCCTTCAAGTTCCTCAAAGACCGTGTGTGGAATAAAATCAAGGGGTGGATGGAGAAAATTTTGTCTGCCAGAGGGAAGGAAATACTTATAAAATCGGTTGCACAAGCAGTTCCAGTGTTCTCCATGACTTGTTTCAAGCTTCCTCGTGGTCTTTGTGAACACCTAAACTCGTTGATTCACAAGTTTTGGTGGGGGAGTAAGGAAGGAAAAAGAAAACCAAGCTGGGTGTCTTGGAGCACCATGACCAGACCCAAGGCTTGTGGAGGACTAGGGTTTCGCGATATTGAGCTCTTCAACCTAGCCTTACTTGCCCGGCAAGCATGGAGAGTTTTGACAGACTCTACGTCGCTCAGTGCATGGATCCCGCGAGCCAAATACTTCCCTTCGAGTGACTTTTTGCATGCTGAACTTGGATCGGCACCCTCGCAGGTGTGGCGAGCTATCCTCGAAGGGTGCGGCACTATGACACAAGGCCTGGTTCGTCGGATTGGTGATGGCCAAACGACATAAATTTGGCAACACAGTTGGCTCCCTCGGCCTCATAACATGCGCTCGATCACAAGCAGAATCCCAAACCCTCCACATCTTGTAGGGGAGTTGATCTTACCGAATGCTAGCTGGGATCGGACTACTATCCAGGAAGTGTTCTTACCAGTTGATGCTGCGGCCATCCTCTCCATACCTTTGTGCACCCGGCATATAGAGGACTTTTGGTCATGGACACACGAGAAGAACGGGATTTTCTCGGTTCGCTCGGCATATAGAATGTTGGTCACGACGAAACATAGCCGGGAAGAATGGTTGGAAGGAAGAGCAGACACTTCCAACTCGGAAGCATGACATGAACTATGGACAAAGCTTTGGAAGATTGATGTCCCTTCGAAGGTTAAAATCTTCCTGGCGACTAGCACAACAATCCATCCCTACAGCCGATCTCCTCCACCAGCGGAATATGTCAACGGTCGACACTTGTGGTATCAGCAGAGCCGCTGATTCATGGCAGCACTCATTGCTCCACTGCAATGCTGCCAGGTCCGTTTGGGCGCTTCAACCTATGGAGACGTTCCAAGTCTTGGAAGAGATAACGGAACCGGATGGCAAGAGGTGGATTTTCGCTCTGATTGAGGCTCTTCCAGTTGAGGTATTCACTCAAGTTTTGGTCACACTATGGGCTATCTGGTTTGCGAGACGGCAAGCACTCCATGAAAATATATTCCAGAGTCTAATGGCCACACACATGTTTGTCACCAAATATCTCAGAGAACTGGCAGATTGCAAACCAAAGGAGATGACCCGCCCGGTGGTTGTTCCCAGAAGCCGGGTTAGATGGATCCGGCCTCCTCAGGGTTTTGCAAAGATAAGAGTTGGCGGTGCAGTCAACAGAGCAAACGACGAGGGATCCTACAATGCTATATGCAGAGACGAGGGCGGGATGTACATGGGATCTTTAGTGATCAGGAGTGTTGGGATAACCGATCCAACAACTCTAGAGACTATGGCATGTCGTGAAGCAATGGCTCTGGCATTGGACCTGTCATTAACTCATGTGGAGATTGCTTCAGACTGTAAAAATGCTGTTCAGGACATAAACCTTGGCACTGGAGGAATGAATGCGAGCATTGTGAAGGAGATTAGGGAGACTACTACTCTTTTTCAGAGTTGTTCCTTCATCTTTGAAGGCAGAGTATCAAATCAAGAGGCCCATAGCCTTGCTAAGCACGCTTTTGGTCTGGACCCGGGGCACCATGTATGGCTTTTAAACCCCCCAGACTTGAATTGTATCCCTATGAATATTATTGATCAATAAAGTTTAGACTAAAAAAATCCATGCAGAGTAGGACATGCAGTAGTTCGTTCCTCCTCTCTTCCAATAATTTCATTCATTGTGTTGTGTTTCTGCTATCACGTACCAGGTTAAGTAATTTGCTGGTTGGCTCTTGGTTTGGACATGCATGGGTAGTTAATCGCTACATTGATCGGAAGCATTGTGTGTAATCTACTTCGGGTGGATAGCCTGTAAATATTCGGTCCTAGCCTAGAATTTCTTACATCTGATTCAAGCTTGAACACAGATGTGCAATTCGGTCTTACAAATGTACTTGCTCGATGTTCAGATATCAGTCAGGGGCGATTGCTACGTGGAGCCAGCCGTAGAACAAAAATCATACATACGTGGAAGTCGATCACACGTAAAAAAAATCAAGGCGAGTTGGTAGCCGGTGTCCACACGCGAATCAATTAACTTTGAGGAATTCGTACGCGTGGCGCCGAGCAGTGCCAGTGCATGTAGCCAGGTACCACAAACTACGTACATACAGTACTTACCTACACCAACACTACTAGCTTAGCTAAAAACAAAACCAAAATCAAAATAATGAAGTTCTCTAAGGAAGAATGAATTAATGGATGTGGTATTACCCTTTATGAAAGAAAATGAAACAAAAAAGAAAAACAAAATAATGAAGTTTTCTAAGAAACAATGAAATTTTGGCTTTGGTATTACCCGCTAAGAAGAAATAAAATGAAACAAAACTAAAACAAAATCATAATAATGAAGTTTTTTTAAAAAGAGTACAAATTAGTGGCATGGTATAACCCTTTAAGAAGAAAGAAAACAAATAAATAATAATACAACAAATAATGACAAAACTTACACGTAATTAACACAAAAATTGCCTTTTAAAAAATGCAAGAATAAACATATAATAGGGAAATTTTCATATAAAAACTAAGAAAGTATGAATTAGTGGCACCGGTATTACCATTAAAGAATAAATAAATGAAAAAACAAAATAGTGAGATTTTCGAAGGAGGAAGGAATTAGTGGTGCTGGTATTACTCTTTAAGAAGGAAGAAAATAAAAAATGATAAACAAAACAAATAATGACAAAACTTACACACAATTTACACAAAAATTACGCTTTTTCATAATATGCAATAATAAACATATAGTAGTGAAATCATGAAAAAAAGGAAGTTTCCTAAGACGGTATGAATTAGTGCTATTAGCATTACCATTAAAGAAGAAAGAAAATGAAAAAAAAAATCAAAACAATGAGATTTTTGAAGGAAGAAGGAATTAGTGACGTTGGTAATACCCTTTAAGAAGATATAAAATGAAATAAAAACAAAAATTGCACAAAAAATACAATTTTTAAAATGTTCAAGAATAAGCATGTAAAAGAGGATTTTTTTGTATTAAAATAAGTTCTATAAAAAGAATTAATTAGTGGCATTGGTATTGCCTGAAAGAACAAAAATAATAAATCAAAATAATACAGTTTTATAAGGAACAATGAATTTGTGACATTGATATTACCCTTTTAGACGAAATAAAAATGAAAACAAATGCACACAACTTTGCACTAAAATTGCACCTTTTGGTAGTTGCAAAGAATAATCATACAATAGTGCAATTTTTGCATACATTTTATAGTATTTGTGTGTATAAATTTTGACACCTCCAACGTTTTAACAAAAATACAAACCAAAAACCTGCTAAGTATAAAGAAAAAGAAATAGCAAAAGAAAAAAATAAATATAAATATAAGCAGAAAAACAGAAATAATGCACTGTTAAAAAGAAGGCAAAGAATGGGCAAAGACCAACCAGTATTAGGAAAGCCTAGCCATTGTGGACTGTTAAAGAAATTACTAATCACCCGTAAAAAAGAATTACTAATAAAATGAATTGTATCGATTAGTAGCTTAGGTACTTGGGGCTGCTCAAGACCCAGAAGTATGAGCAGAGACCATTCGGTCACATGCAGAAAAAGAATGGGACAAGTATATTTTTCCTACTCGAACTTTTCCGAGAGTTTAGAAATCGTCCCTCAACTTCAAACCGGATAGTTTTTGTTTCTCAACTATCAAAACCAGATAGTTTTCGTCCCTCAACTATCAAAACCAGATAGTATTCATCCCTCATGCCGCTTCGGGCGGTCTTAGTACGAGGTGAACAGTAACTTGATGAACAGTAAAAATAAAAAATAGCAACAAATCAAAAAAATCTGAAATTTTACAGCATCGAAGATACTTTGGTGCACAAGACCCGTGCAAAATTTCGTGGTGTTCCGACATTCGAGCAGCTCGCGGCAAACAAAAAACTGTAATTATATACGTCGGCAAACAGTAAATTCAAAAAAATAGCAAACAAAATCAAAATAGTATGTTTTTTGGCATCAAAGGGGCTTGGGTGCGCAACATGCGTGCAAATTTTCGTGGTATTTGGGCATTGTACGAACTCGTGGCCAAACAAAAAAATTGGCCCAAATTTATCTTTTTGAAAAAAGTGCGTTATTTTGTTTTTTTGGCGAGAGCTCCTCGTATGTCATTTGATCACGAAATTTTGCACGCGTCTTATGTACCTGAGCATCTTTGATACCAAAAAGTTCAATAATTTTTTATTTTTTGCTATATTTTTTGAATTTATTGTTCACCGATGTACATATTTACAGTTTTTTGTTTGTCACGAGCTGCTCGAATGTCGAAACACCACGGATTTTTGCATGGGTCTTGTGCACCAGAGTATCTTCGATGCTGTAAAATTTCTTATTTTTTTGATTTTACTATTCGTTGCGTACTAAAACCGCCCGAAGCGCCCTGAGGGACGAAAACTATCCGTTTTGGAGTTGAGGGACAACTTCTAAACTCTTGGAAGAGTTCGAGGACGAAAGATATACTTATCCCAAAAAGAATTAACAAACCTAAATTTTAGTCAGTCGACTAACAAATACCAAAGGTGAAAGGACCGACTAGATACAAAGAGAAAAGGTGACTTACCCAAATTTAAATTTCAGGCGACTTGTATATAGCTAAAGTGCTAAAGTAGTGATTAAACGATCTTATATTAGTTTACAAGAGGGAGTGCATAACTGCCCGGTAGTTTTCAAATCTGTATTTCTGTGAAAATACCACTAATTAAGAATGTGGTTTCTCCATACTGGTGGCGTGCATGGAGTTGTATAGATTCAGGGAAGCCGTGTCCGCCCATCCATTAACAAGACGAAGGGGACGTACGTCGTCGTGACACTAACTGTGGTATTCCTGCATGATACCAGACTAGATGCGAAAGCGATCGAGCAGTCGGTGATGATGGGCACGGCGGCAGCTCAATCAATAAGCTCCCGTTGCACGTACAAACATACAGAATGAACGAACATGGCAAGCATCAATAATCGATCATGCATGACAGCATGATGAATCAAGGAATGAAATTGAATGCCATTGAATTAAAACACTGTCACGCATGCAAACCAAAGATTCGCAAGCAACCAACCATGCCGGCATTGTCCCTACTTATACAGTCTTGTTAGCTGAGAGTGGAAACCAAAGACTCTGCACCATGCATGCCAGCCCAGCCCGATCGATCCACCGATAAGTTTCGGTACAAATATGTCTTCGAATCAATCAACTAGTTGATGATACGTACAATTAATGAGTAGGAAACATATGTATACCCACCATGATTTACAGTGTACTAATATTACTGGACACCTGCACACACACAGACAAGAGACAACGCACATATGCCGAATAAAAATGAAGGAATATAGACACTTACATCAGTACGTGCATGCATGCAACGGTACAAGTACGCATAAGTTACTGCTTGCCGATCATGGCTGGAATACCCGATCTTCTCTTGACCCTGACGAGGAGGCCGTTCTTCATGTGGAGTATGATGGAGAGCTTGGGCTCCACGACGTGCCCGGGCACCACCTCCACGGTGAAGTTCCACGCCACGGCCGCCACCGTCACCTTCATCTGCACCAGCACCATCTCCTTCCCGAGGCACGTCCTGGGGCCCGAGTTGAAGGCCACGAACTTGTTGGACGGCACGTACCGCAGCTTGCCGTCCTCGGAGATCCACCGCTCCGGCCGGAACTCCCGACAGTCGGCGCCCCACACCCGTTTCATCCTCCCCATGGAGTAGTTGAACACCAGGATCTTGTCCCCGGGCCTCACCTCGTGCCCGCTCGGCAGCACGTCGTGGGCGGCGACCGCCTTTGTCTCCACCGGCAGCGACGGGTAGAGGCGGAGGCACTCGCACACCGCCGCGTGCAGGTACAGCAGGTTCTTCAGCTCCCCCGCCTCGAAGGCCACCATGCCGTTGGGTCCGACGGGTTTTCGGGCAGCTATGGGGGCCAGCTCCTCCAGGAGCTTTTTCTCTACCCGCGGGTTCGTGGCGATGAGGTAGGAGAACCACGAGAGGGCGGAGCTGGTGGCGTCGCGGCCGGCGACCAGGAGGTTCATCGTCATGTCCCTGATGTACACGTCCGCATCCGGGTCGCCCGCGATCTCCTCGTCGCAGATGAAGGAGGACAGCAGGTCGGCCGCCGACTTGTCCGCGCCCTGCTTGTTGTAGGCGGCTCTGCGGCTAGCAATGGTGGCCGCCACGAATTCGTCGGCCGTGCGCCGCGCGGCGGCGTTCTTCCTCTCATGGCCGACGTCCAGCCTGCGCATCACCTTCCAGCACGTCACCGGCATGATGTGCCGGACGAAGACGGTGCGCAGCACGTCGTCCATGGCGCGCGCGAACGGCACGTCCGGCAGGCCGATGGCCAGGCACCCGGGGTCGACGCCGAAGACGAGGTTGCAGGTCGTGTCGAAGGACCAGCGCGTGAACACGTCCTGCAGGTCGCACGTCGTGTCGGAGTCGGCGGCGTGGGCGAGGAACGGGAGCACGCTCTGCTCCACCTTGTCGAGGCTGGACTGCGCCACGAAGGCGCGGTACCGCGGGGTGGTCATGAGCATCTGGGCCTTCGTCCTCTGGCTCCGCCAGCGCTCCCCGTCGGAGTTGAAGATGCCGCCGCCGAGGATGTCGAACATCTGGGCGAACACGTCGCCCTTGGGGTAGTTCTCGAAGTTGGAGGTGAAGATGTGGCGGACGTTGGCCGGGTCGCACGTGATGAAGTAGCGGAAGCCGGCGAACCAGAAGCGGCACTGGTAGTTGAGGCCGGAGAGGGCCAGCATGCCGGTGACGCCCTCGAAGATCCGGTGGATGTTGGAGACGATGGCCGGGATGACGCCGACGATCGGCCACTGGGTGAGCCCCGGGTGGCGCCGGCGTCGCGTTTTCTCGGGTTTCACGGCGCGATAACGAAGCAGTAGCACGAGGAGGCAGACGGCCGACATGAGAAGCTGCAAGACGAAGAGCCAATCCATGTGCATATCCATGGCGGAGAGCAGTGCACCACTAGACATGCGTGCATGCAGAACGTGGTGCAAATGCAACACTGGGACACACGGAACTTCTAGCAGTGAATCGTACGTGCTGATCATGGAGGTGCATGGTGGTGCTTATATACGCGCGCTGCGGGGGGCACGCACGTCCCTGGCCAATAAATTGTCCATCCATTCTCAACAGCTAGCTATCAATCGGGATGCATATACGACGCCATGCATGACACGAGGAATGTGGTCACCAAGAGCAAAAGGAATTAGTTGAAGACAGCCATTAAGTATTTAGCATATCTGGTATGTGCACAGTGTAATTCGGTTGGCAGAGTGGCTAGTCATGCTAGGGAACAGTAGCAAGGGTTTTATCCCAAGAACCCTAGTAACTAGTAATGAGAATGGGGTTTGCTCGTACTAGAAGAGATCACCTTAAGGCGGCAATGATATGAGGGCAACGTAGGATCCCTTGTGACGTGTCCCATTTATTATCAGCATGGGCATTTGTATGATGGATCAAATACAGACTGTTATTATCTGTCATTTTTAGGGACACTGTTATTATTTCTCTTGCTATAATTTGCTGGCACGCATCTTCGGCGACGGCCCGATGGTCCATATTTGCCCGTTATGGACTGGATGTTCAAAGTGGTAAGATGTGGTCACTGGAATCTTGTTTTTATGGGCTTTGAGGGATGAACAAAAATGTCCACTGGCTGGAAATGGCGAGCAGTAAATGGCGTTGGCCATTACGACGAAGGAAAGGAATCCCCGTTGAGCCACATGGTGGTCAAGCTCATTGTGGTGGCATACTCAGGAAGGTGCACCGAGTAAGAAGGGGGCACACCGCACATGCATGCATCGAGAATATGTTGAGGCAAAGAACAGACATAAGACGTTTTGATCGAGATCAAATAGAGCTTTTTTTTTTTAGGAAAAATGGGTCACCCCCGATTTACATTAAGAAAGCCATAAGAGATCCACCACAACGCACCCATCAGCAGAGCTAACATGTGGTCTAGTACGAGCAAACCCCATTCTCATCACTAGTTACTAGGGTTCATGGTATATAAAGTGAGGCGGTCGAATCCAGAAGCGCGCAACATTCTAGTAAAGATGTTTTTTTTAAGCCAAGACCGTAGAACAATTGTTCTATGGTATATTTTTCATTAATAAATATGTACTTCTAGTAAAGATGTCGTCGCCAGAGATGATTGAAGCCCAAAATGCTTGATCAACATCTTCAGCCACCAACAATCCTGAGCATTCCAGGACGCCGCATTGAACACTTCATTTGTGATTCAATAAGCCGACAAGTTTTATGAAGAATCACAAAAGGGCCAATAATCCTTTTGTGTTCAAAACACAAGTCGTTCCTGCAAGTCCAAATAGGCCACAACAAAGCAAATACTCCAACATACATCTTTATTTTTTTTCTCAAGCTGAGATAACCAGGAAGACATCATCATTTCCACATTGATGGGAAAGTTAGGTAATCCAAAAGTATTTTGGAGCACACACCAAAGGAATTTAGCAACTGAACAATGTAGAAAGAGATGATCAATATTTTCTTCAGCCCCACAAAACATACATTTGGTGTTTCCCCTTTTAACAAGGTAGTCAGGACACTTTTTCTAACTAGAAGCCAGATAAAGACTAAATTTTTGTGAGACTTCAATTTTCCATGCCGGTGACGCAACTGGACCTACGTTCTTTTTGAAGCAACGACAACGAACTTCCTTGTCAATTTTCATTAAAGAAACTGTCAACATCTTAAAAGTTTTAACAAAATAAGGGTAGAGCGGAAAAGGCTCAAAAGGTGGACATCGATGCATTTAGCTACGGAATACTTGAAGATCAAGCAAGACCAACAAGGCACCAAAACTCACAGTTAAGATAGTGAAACTTACCCAAGGATTCCACTCATGACTGTGTATACATACTCCCTCCGATCCATATTTATTGTCACTGGTTTAGTACAAGATCTACTCCCTTTGTTTCTAAATATTTGTCTTCCCATAGATTTCAACAAGTGATTACATATGAAGCAATATGAGTGAATCTACCTTCTCGAAAATATGTCTATATACATCCGTATGTGATAGTCCATTTGAAATCTCTAAAAAGACAAATATCTAGAAACGGAAGGAGTATATTAGTTAACGCTGATTTAGTACAAACCAGGATCGAGGGAGTATGTTTTTTGAATCACCATCCTAATCCTCACGATTCAAGCATTAATTTTTCTTCGCCCTTTCTCTTTCCCAAAAAAAGAGCCTACACTATTGGAATTAAGAAATTCTCCCTTCGTAAACTAATATAAGAACGTTTAAAATACTAAAGTAGTGATCTAAATGCTTTTATATTAGTTTACAGAGGGAGTACTAAAAAACAACATCCACGGCGCGAATAAGGGACGATGTTTATGAGAACCCGGCACCGCCAGCCCAACTAGGAGCCACTGATCCATCACAACTCATCAGCAGCTTCCATGGAACTGTTCCTGTTCAGTGAGCTTGGAATTGATTGGACAAGAGATCGGCCATATTTATGTGACGGTGGTTGGAGTTGTCTTAGCCTAGCGTAGTACTACGTCGTGGCCGAAAGCTCATCTCGCACTGCACACTGTAGGGCACTGCGTGCATGCTGCTGGGCTGGCGATCGATGTATGATCCAGCCACCGTCATTAGCGCGGATATGCGTATCGCGAGAAGGCAAAGCGCATGATGATCCAGCTGCAAAATGGATCGATGATCCACGGAACTGTTGCTGTTCACGTGCCGTACGCATGGAAATGGAATCCCAATCAGTCGGGTAAGTATTTATGTGACGGTAGTTGGAGCTGTGTTAGCCCAGCTAGCTCACGATCCACGTCCTGATCATTTGAAAGCTCCTCTCCCGCGGCCGCACTGTGCGTGCATGTGCTGCTAAAGTGGCACACAGCGGGGAATGTACTCCAACGTATCTGTAATTGTTATGTGCGAATTTCGTTCCGGAGTATCGGTGAAAATAGCTAGGGAGTTTCATCTCGTCGTGTAATTTATGACTGTTGATATGAGATAATCCATAGCTGATGACGAGCTCATATATATGCTCCCGGATGAACAGCAAAATCAAAAAAATAGCAAAACAATTTAAAAGGATTTTTTTTTCATTTCCATGCCCCTCCTTTTTTAGTTCTTCTTAGTTTTGTCCATGTTGTTTGTCATTTCTCACTTTTCCCCACCACCGCGTGGTCCATCCTTACAAATACCCAAATGGGGGTTGCTATGGAGTCAAAGTAGTTTGCCGTTACTTGGCGCAGTTACTGACGCGTGGGACACCTCCTCCTGGGCCATCTGTTAGTGGTTGCGCGGCCGTAGATGGCTCCATTGCCCATCTCGCACTTACTGACGTGTTGGACACCCGCTGCCGGCTCATCTGTCAGCGGTTGTGCGGTCATAAGTGGCCCTAGGGCCCATGTGTTAGTGTCTGGCTAATTGGCACAAAAAGGTGGCTTATAATAACATGAAAGGTACTCGAACTCGTGACCGTGTGCATGTGTCTGTAACAGAGCCGCGCTTTTATCTACTCATGAACGCGAAGGATGGGCCCAAGATTTAGTGACCGTGAACATAATGTACCGTCAGCGGTGTTAAACAAACATTCTGTTGTTAGCTCTGAAGATAAATTGATCTCCTTTATTATTTTGCAAAAACTGAAGTCATAATGGGTGAAAAATTGCAAAGCTCCAAATTATTAGGACCACACTTGCAGTTCAAATTTGAATTATCTTAAGTAAATGCCTAAAAAATCAGTAAATCAAAGAAATATAGCAAACAAACTTTGAATCCATGAATATGGCAGTATGCCTCCAATGTTCTCTAATTTGGGTGAAAATTACAAAGGTCGTAATTTCAGTCTTCTTTAGGGTACTTCCTTCACACACAAAAACCACTTTTGGCACTTTTATTTGAAATATGGGTCACCACTTGTCACATTGTTAAATAAGTAGCAAAAAGGGCTAGTTTGTTATACTTCCCGTCGAATATCGCACAACTCATTCAAATAACATGCAAATGACACAAAATTCATTTCAAGTTCATAAATTTTATAGACGTTCAAACCCTAAACATAGCTACTGACAAAATAACCTTATTTGCTAGGTCTATTCTACTCATCGTCGTCAACGATGTCGGAACCACTAACGAGGCCGAGGGAGTCGTCGTCGTCCTCGCTCACGAGGTAGATGATGGCGTCATCCACCGAAGCGATGACCGCGTTGTTGGAGATATGCCCTAGAGGCAATCATGTATGATGATATTTTCTATGTGTTTATGAATAAAGATAGTCCTGGGACATGATCAATGATGTATATCAGCAAGTGCGTGACTTGTTTGTGGGACTATGCATTGTATGATGACTGTCCTAAAAGGTCCCTAGTCGAAAGGGCTGTGTGGACGCGCAGCCAACTAGACTAGCATATGACACGGTCGATGGCTTGGTCTCACTAGCCATGGGGCATTGGATGCTAACCGGATAATATGGACTTGGAAGGATCTGGTCGGATTCGACATAGTCGGATCCGAGTCGAGATAAGGTCCGAGTCGGACAGACCCAACTATGAGACGCAGCGATATGTCATCTGTGAGTCTCTAGTACAGCATACGTTCTATGTCCTAAGACCTGAGCTGGCACATGTACTCGGGATGGTGACAGACTTGCTTTGGGCCGACCAAATGCTACTCCATGACTGGGTAGTTACAAAGGTAGGTTTCAGCCTTGTCCAGACCCATTCTGTGAGACATGGTGGAGCAAGATGAGATTTTCCCCTCCGATCAGGAGAGATATACTCTGAGCCCCTCGTGTGATCCGACCAGGATAAGCATGGCCATGCGACAAGGATTATGAGATAATCTGGTTAGTGGTCAGCATCACTGGAACGAGAAAAAGGTCGGGCTAGCACAAGGATGACAGACTCGTCTTGAGCCCGACAACATATATCGTGCGGCAAAAGGAATGGAAGTATGATGTACAGGTTCGCCTAACCAGCTTCATAGTCTGCTTGGTGGTCGGCACGCCTTGCTAGAGGCCGCTACCAATCATGCAGTTCAGAGGTGATCCAAACTGCGACCAAGCCGGCTTGAACCTAAGGGGTCGCGTGCTTAAGGGAAGGAACCTACGAGGTCCGATCCGGGGACACTGGTTGGATGTGATCCGAGCTGTATTCAGATTGTGGCCGAGTAGACTTATGGGCTTTAGGGTTCATGCGAGGCCCAAGTGTTGAGCCCGCGACGGACGCCTATATAAAGTGGGGTGCGGCACACTCATGTGCTTGATTGCTTCAGCGCTGTCACTAGGGTTTGCATGTGTTGGGAATAGACACCTCCACTCACCGCCGGTTGTGTGATCGGACCTAGCAGTCCATCGCACGACGTTCCTCCCGCACGCGTGGATACAGTTAGAGGCGGTGCACTTGCGCCGCTCCGGCGAACCTGTACATGGGAACCGACGACCGGCTGTTCGAGGGAGATCAGACGAGGTGGAGACGATCCACGCGGACGCGCTGC
Organism: Aegilops umbellulata; assembly: GCA_032464435.1. Taxonomy (NCBI): domain Eukaryota; kingdom Viridiplantae; phylum Streptophyta; class Magnoliopsida; order Poales; family Poaceae; genus Aegilops; species Aegilops umbellulata. Next base: position 595,183,634 of record CP136058.1, on the reverse strand, counting down.
CCCAACTCTTCTTCCGCTGCACGACACTGCGCGTCTAGTGGTAACAAACTGTGATCCATCTCCCGTAGCATGTTCTTGGTTGTTCTGCACGTAGGAATTTTTAATTTGCAGTCGATGCACCCTACCGCATAACCCAGCACGGGTGTGTCAACCGGGTCATCGGGGTGGTACTATGGCCGCTTCGTTTATTCGTGCAACGTTAGGAGCAGCCCCATAAAGTCTTCAAGGGTCACCGGCCTCGCTGGCTGATGGGGATACCCATAATAGATGGAAAACACTTTTTTTCCACCGACTGATTTGGCGTGCGTGTAAGCCGCCCTCACCGCTTGCCACGTGCCCTGGTCGAGCGTCCACCACAGTTTCCTTATCCAAAGAGGAGCACCGCTCCACCACCCATTTCTTTTCCATCCCAGCTCCTCTGCTTCGTCGCTCCGCGCATCGTGCATGGCCTAGTTACCCGCTCCACTGCGTGCTGCTCCACCATCAGGCAAGGCCACTCCTCGCGCGTTGCAGCAAGACTAACAGCCATCGGCGCTGCATCTCACCCCGGCCACCAGCGCTGCTTCTAATCCCGCCACCGGCGTTACAAAGCCAGGGGGTTGCATCCTCATGGATCTTGCCATAGTGGCCGAGTTGCAGCATGAGAGGCAAGAGCTGCTACCATGGCCGGTGGCGGAGCTACGTTGCAGCACGCGATGCTACGGCGGCGTTGTTGCCACGCCGATGGCGCTGCTTCGTTGCAGCAGGAGACGCGACGAGCTACTGGAATGGCCGGCGGCGAAAAGCTACGACGACGCTGCTGCGTTGCAGCAAGAGATGCGACGAGCTGCTGCCACGACCGGTGGCGGAGCTACATTGCAGCACGCGATGCAACAAGAGAGGCGATGAGATGCTTCCATGGTTGATGCGGAGCTGCGATTGCAGCAGGAGAGGCGACGAGCTGCTGCCATGGCCGGCTGCAAAGCTATGAGTAAATGCTGCCATGGGCATCGCCGGAGCTGCCCGGTGTTGTGCTACGAGGGAGTTGTGGTCCTGCGTATGAGAGGCATGGTGATGTGCTATCAAATCGGACGCCTGTAGATGGTGATATCCGACGGCTAGGGGGGCGGTTTAAAATTGGCTCAAATCATCCGCCAGATCTGTAGCACCGCCATAATAGATAGGACCACGAAGGGTCAACATATCACAAAGCATGGGGCCACACGTCAAGTGGGCCCAACCCAAATCTCAAACCTCCATAAAAGTTACCTGGACGATATCTGAGTCATCACTACTCAGACGGAGGCAATATCAGATACTCGAATGGGCGGGAGCACACATCCTACTCGGATATACGTCATCAGGGAATCAAAAGCGCCAAAGGGTTTAGAGCTACCTGTGTTACTAGTGTTATTTCATCAGTTACTCCTCGTAGTGGCTTTAATCAATGTAACCATTACTTTCTCGTAGTACTAAAACTAAGGTGGGTGCACTCTACATAAGCCGTCCCTTAGCTCATAGATAGGGCTTTGCATAACTTTGTATTCAGTCAGACACAGAGAAGAAAGAAAAGATCTAGAGCCCAAGACGTAGGGTTGTTACCTTCTCCGAGAAGGGATCGGACTCGTAAATGTTTGTGTCACACTTGCGCTTACCTAGATCCAGCCTTGTTCCTATCCTCTCTCTATTGTCGGAGTTATCCCCACGACACTAGCTGCCGACCCTCTGTAATCCGCAAGCAGAGGCGGCTCAGGTTCCGGCTCCAGCTATGGAACGAGCAGGCCACCAGGCGAGCACGTCCTCGGCTCCGTCTTAGGCACGAGTAGGCCTCCGCGCAAGCTCATCCCCGGCTCCAGCTTAGGGATGTGGAGGCTGCCGTGCACTACGGTGCTCATCCCCGGCTCGTCCTTAGGGACATGGAGGCACGTCATGGTGCTTATCCGTACTGGCGCAGATGATGGCATCACCTCCTCGAGGTGTCGAGAATGGCGTCAAACCTTGGTCGACCTCGTCCAGGCCGAGCTGCACGCGGCACGCGACCATGACGTCCTCGAAGGTACGCCCTTCCCAGAAGGCGTACCGCTCGTCAATGTTGTTGTGTGGCAACGGGTAGGGGTCGTCATAATACTGGATGCTGGAGGTGTTGTCCTCGGCGACAATCTACGACCATCATCGGCTACCTGGCGCTTAGTCCGGATTCTCCCTCACTTCCGTTGTTAGCCCATGCTGAAAGGCACGGATTGCTCGCGACATGGCAGGCGTGGCGACGGTAGACACATGTTCCATTCGGAGGCCCGCCACGCTCAAATGCAGCCTGCCCGCAGGCACATGCCTGGCGGTGCCATGACGTCGCAGCAGATGAGTAGCTCGGCTTCCTCGACCCTGAGGATGCGTGACATACCTGGTATGCCCACCGCGTGTGCGGCATCATCGCCGGCTGCTTCCCGCCCACCGTCATGGTCGGACATGGCTGCTGAAGGGGAGGTGTGAGAGGACGAATAGGGTTTGGGCTTGTGGAGTTGAATGGCGGTGGAGAAGGTTGTGGGAGGCGAGGGAGGAGGGGAGTGGATGTGCACAAATGCGCGGCTATAAAAATCCATTAATGGGCGGGCGCCTGACGGGCACGTTCGCGATGCGACATCCCGTATGAAAAACCACACCATGCATACTCCCCGTGTGTGAAAGAACAAGCGATGTGACTAGGATCTGACTACTCATGCATGCGGATGAACACACGGGCGACTATGACGGTGCCACATGGCACAGGGTGTCCCACGAGCCAGTAACTGTAACATCTAACAGTCAACTCTTTTGACCGACGGCAAACTCCCGTTTGAGCATTCATGAGGCTGGGCAGCACAATGAAGGGGAAAAGTGAGCAATGTTAGTTGGCTTGGACAAAACTAAGCACAACTTTGCAACCATGGGTACAGAAATAGAAATCCCATTAAAAAATATAATTTTTTTTTACATGAAATGAACAAGTTTTCTAAGGGCATGCAAAATTTCTTGGCATGGCGACATCCAACGAGCTCCGGACAGAAAAAACAAAATCATTACTCTAAAATAAAAAATATTGAACCTTTCTCAAAACTCTGACTTTAGATTTTCCTATCCAAAGCTCCTCTGTTGTTAAATCGCCAGGAAATTTTGTGTATACCAAGTAAATTTATGCATTTTGTGTAAATGGAAAATCATGTTTTCAAATAACTCATTTACTATATGCTCCCTAGCACTGAAACAACGCCCTCCGTGTATATGAGCTGTCACTGCGTTGGGTGCATTGTTGCTTCAACTTTCTATTTGCGGAGCGGTTTGCTCATCCAACCATCCGGAAAAATTTATATGAGACCAGGTCTCATATTTAGCAGGTGAGACCCGCCCTCATGGATGACACGTGTCATTTACAAATCACAAAGCATCTAATCTCTTCTCCTCTGATTTCAAGTGGAGGGTGGGTAGATGCTTTGTGATTTGTGAATGCCACGTGTCATCCATCAGGGCGGGTCTCACCTGCTAACCCGTGAGACCTGGTCTCATAGAATTCTTTTCCCAACCATCCAGCAGTGCTCTCCAACATCTAGCTCTATAGTTTCAGTCTTCCTATGATCATACTACTTCCTGCGTTCCTAAATGTAAGTTTTTTTGAAGATTCTACTATAAACTATATACAGATGTACATAGACATATTTTAGAGTGTAGATTCACTCATTTTGCTTCGTATGTAATCCATAGTGGAGTCTCTAAAAAGACTTATATTTAGGAACGGAGGGAGTAGAACTGTAATAAGTTATGACATGTTCGTCTCATTAAGCCACTTCAGATGTATTACCTCCTGTCCTTTTTATTCCGCATACAAAATTTATCTGGAGTCAAATTTAGTAAAGTTTGACCAATTTTAAAGAAAAATATCAACATTCACAATACAAAATTAATATAACTAAATGTGTCATTAATTTAATTTTCATATTCTAGAACTTAAGTATTGCATATGTTGATATTTGACTTCACAAGAGATTTACACGAGGAGTAAAAAGGACCAGAGGGAGTATATTGTTTGCTTGGGTGCAATCCGTGTGCCACACTCATATGACGCACACAAAAAGAAGTGGGAACGAAATGTAAATATTACATTTTTGTATATTTTAAAAGATAGTTTGTTTATAATCTTGAACATAGTTCAGACACAACAACTTTCGAACAAAGTTTAATTGGATAATATCAACGAGCGACAGTCGTTGCTTTGAGAATTTTCTAGAAAATAATTGCGAAGGAAAAAAACTCTGGCACATGGATCCACAAAATCTTTTACTGGTTTAGAGTAAGTGACCATGCACGATAACTTAACATGTGAAACCCTCATCCGTACAACACCAAAAACATCATCTTCGGTATCAAACTCGCGTAAATAGACAAATGCTTAGATGGACGATGCATGCCCTATTAATGGCAAATTATAAATGATCTAGACAATGTATGCATGAGTTTATTTTTGTTTCTCTAAAGAGCAATAGATAGTTTGATATTTGTCTAGGGGGCGTTGAATAGATAGATGATACTATTAGATTATTTTAGGCATCGCCAGCCCTAGGCCACGCCAAGAGCCTCGATGGCCTAGGGCCCAGTTGAACTATGGATCGGCTAATTTCTCGCGGGAGCTATTATTGATGTATAAATGCATAGCCCATGATTCTCCATCAGTTTGAGCTTTTGGGTGAACTAGTTGATGCATGCAGTTCTACATGGTATCAGAGCCAAGATGTTTTGAGTTCAAGACCCAGCTGATGTAATTAAATTACAACCCACTTTTGGTTCATGTTTAGGCCTGAGGGAGCCACACGTGAGGGGGGGGAGGGGGTTGACATATGAATGCATAGCCCACCTTTTCTCATGAGCTTGAGCTTTTGGGTGAACTGATTGCTGCATGCAGTTCTACAGCTATGTCTCACTTACTGCAATATGTAGCTTCGACTAGCCTCGAACGTGAGGCTAGTAAGCCATCCTATTGATGTAAATGTCTCTGCACAGATTTCTCTCTCTATGTTTTCTTGTTTTGTTTTCACAGTTAGCTTTCGACTTCTTAGTTTTTTTTTTACTTTGACTTTTGTTTGGTTTTCTTTGTTTCTTTCTTTGGCTTTCTTTAGGGTTTTCCTTTTTTCCTTTTACCAACAAATATCTACGTTTTCTCATACATATTGTACATTTTTACATGCATTAGGAACATTTTTATATATGTTTAGTATTTTTCAAATACATGATTAATATTTTTAAAATTATATGTTTGATGTCTACTTTTTTAATACAGATTGTTCATTTATTTTATACAGCTAAAGCATTTTTTTTACACATGTTTTACATTTTTCAAATACATGACAACATATTTTCAAATATATGTTTTGATATCCTTTTTTCATTCATATTGTACATTTTTCATATACATCTGCGATATTATTTTTATACATGTTTAATATTTTTTTTCAAATACATATTTCTGAGCAATTCTAATATGTGTTAAACACTTTTCAGGTACAAATGGAAACATTTTTTGAATGACATGAAACATTTTTCTACGCAAACAAGATGCATATTGCATAGATTTTTTGAAAAATACTACGAACATATTTGTGAAACATGTGAACGTTTTTAAAATGAACCAAGCATTTTTAGTGTTACAAAACACTTTTTAAAATTATGCAAACATTCTTTAGATGCACAAACATTTTAAATGTCACAATAATTTTTTTGAATGATATCAACCTTTATTCAACTTACTCTAACAGTTTTTTACACTGCATTAAAATTTTCTGAATTATGTTTTGAAAAAGTAAATTTATGTTTTGGGAATATATATGTATTTAATATCTTCTCAATAATATGAAAAAAAGACAAAAAAATAAAAACCAAGAAAAGCTGAGAAGAAAAGGCCATGACTAGCGCACCTGAGGAGTTTATGTGTCCAAGCCAACCCATTTACTTAGGGCCACAATCTACCTACAGGTTTCACGCTAAGAGCAGCTTTTTGTCCTTCCTTTTTATTCATTATATGTTTTTCTTGTACGTTTTACTTTTTATTTTATTTTACTTTATTTCCCTTTTCCATTATTTTTTTAAATATTTCTCTTTAAAAAAATCACAACACTTGAATTTTATATGAAGTGAACTATTTTTCTAATGCATGAACATTTGAGTTGTTAGTTCATTCGTGCACTGACGGCATGAGATTTCCCATCAAGTTAGGGTACTCCATGTCTTCGGATAATTTGTGACCGTGAATACGAGCTTTCGGTGTATTGGGTGGTTGCTTCAACTCTCTGTTTGTGGTGCGGTTTGCTCAACCAACTATCGAATGCTCTCACCAGGCGTAAGAAATTTCATATTTGAAATTAAGTTATGATTATTTAGATTGTTAGATGGATAAGAAAACTAAGAAAACTATCCAATGCTCTCCAAAATCCAGCTCCACACTTTCCTTGTTCCTATGATCATACTAGCACTGTACCAATTTTCCGATAATTTATTCCGGTTAAATCCTTTCACATGTATATTGTTTAGTTGCATGTAATTCGTATGACGTACACAAAAAAGAGTGCTAATACGAAGTAAATATTGTCTCTTTTTTCTGTATTGTAAAGGCTAGTTTGGTTGTAATCTTGTTTGCTAACCTAGTCGAACACAACTGCTTAAGAGAGAAGTTCACTGGATGACATGAACGAACATGCAGTCATTACGTTCAGAATATTCTAAAAAATAATTGCAAAGGCAACCATCTCAATGGCACATGGATACAAAAAATTATTGTCAGGCTACCATGCACGATAGCTTAACATGTGAAACCCTCATCGACAAAACACTAACAACACAAATCATCGCTAGCAAGCTCGTGGGAGTAGATACATGCTTGCATGGAAGACCCATATATGTACTGTTAAATAGGAGTCTGCAGTGAAGCGGCGATGATGCTTGGCAACAAAATATTCTTAGTTCTAATAGAGACGTTATTGTAAGAGCAGTTACACGCTCTACAAACTGTGTGAGTCACGAACTTCCCAGGATTGGGAGAGTTGATGTATAAAACGCAGTCAGGTTGCAGTCTGGTCCAGATGTGGTGGTTCGTACGTTTGTTGGTTTCATGTGAACTATGGAGAGTATCGTCCTTTGGATGACGGAAGGATGACGTTAATTATGAAGAGTATCATTTTTTGAATGGGAGGATCATGTTACTTATGGAGAGCATCATTCTTTGAACGGGACGATTATATTAATTATGAAAAGTATCGTCGTGCATTGGGCAGAAGGATCACTAGAATATGTATGCTCCCATTGCAATGCACGGGCAATAGTTAGTCATACTAATGGCAAAGTACGAACGATTTAGAAGTTGAGACATATATTATTGGATATTTCTCTATGAGGCTTAGAATATATGGATGATATAGAGAGGGCGGCTATTTGGCTCCCAAGCTCATCTGCACCTCCATGAACAGTAAATTCAAACTAAATACTAGATTTTTTTAGATGATTTTTTTATCCAGTGCATGAGGTCCTCTCTAAATTTGAGATCATTTGAACATCTCAGTAGCTCTAAAAAAACAAATTTGGGGTGTGTGAAATAACTTACTGTTCATGTGACCCAATTTGTCATTTTTGCTGAGAGCAACTTAGATGTCCGAATGAGCTGAAATTTAGAGCAAAACTCACGCACAAAAACATCTTCCATGCAAAAGATTGCAGATTTTGATTTTAAGTATTTTTTTTGAATTTACTATTCACCGGTGCAGATGAGCCCGAGCTCAGAAATGGATATTCGTGATATAGATCATTTTAGGCAGGGCGAGTCCTGCACCAGAATAGGACGGGAGCGACCTAGGGCCGGCTAACCTATGTGCCTCAACCCAATTTACTTAGCGCCGCAATCTGCTTGCCTGTTAAACACAATGAGAGGTTGTCTCTTGCTGGGTTTATCACATGTTTTTCCTTTCCCTTTTTCCTTGTTTTTTATTCTTTTCTTTTTCTTTTTCAATATTTTTCATAGATCATGCGATTTTCAAAATACATTAACTTTTTTGGTATTGAATATTTTTTAAAATACATGAACTTCTTCCTAGTGCATGAATATTGTATCAAACACATGGACATTGTTTATTTAAGATGGTCATTTATTAAGCATGAGTCAAAGTTTTAATATATAAATAATAATTATTTGTGCAAATATATTTTCAAACTTTTTCGAGGCATAAAAATGTTTTCATTAAATAAAAATACCTTTTCCAGCATCTCCACAACTATTAGACAAGCGAGTTGTGGTAGAAATATTCAATATCGGCCTTATCTTAGATCTGGTGGCCTACATTGCTTCAATGAAGTTGTATCACTTAAAGCACCGTACTTAGCGATAAAAAGCACCATCATTAGCATAGCCAAAAAAAAATCATTTTTACACACACGTTAGACCATTTTTCAAATATTCATGAATATTTTTTAGTGTTTAAACATTTTGATGTTATTAATTTTTTTCTAAAATTGTGCGAAGAAATTTTTACATCCCATGACTATTTTTTCAGATGTAATGAACAATTTTTTGAATGACACAATTGTTTTTACAAATTAAGTGAACAATGTTTTGGATTTTTGTGAACAATTTTCTAAAATGTAACGATCCTAATTTTAAACGTGTAAACATTATTTAAATATCACAAAAATACTTTTGAATGGCACAAACATTTTGCAAACAATGCGTAAACATTTTTTTACACTACATTCTTTTTTTAAATTGTGCAGGGAACTTTTAAAATGAATTAAATAAAGTATATTTTGTAATATGTATATATATTTAGAATATAAACAAAAATTAAAAAGGAAAATAGAAAAATGAACAGAACGAACTAAGTAGACAATTAAGTGAAGGGCACGTCTATACCTCTTAGCGAGTAGTACCAGACCATTTGTTCACATCGCCTCAAGGATGGGATTACGTTTCCACGGACATGATAAGTTAGGTAGCTAGCAAACATAAAACAAATGTATATATTTACTTAATAATAGAAAGACTCAAAAGAAACTTAATAAAAAATGTTTATATACCACTGGACGGATTATGTCCTTTCCCCTTTATTCCCTTTTTTCATTGTATTTCACTTTTACCCAACTTTTTAATTAGGATATTTTGACCAATGTTCAAGTCTAGAGAAACTTTTTCTCTAGAGAATGCTTATATAAAATACATGAACATTTATTGGTGCAGAATCAAACGCCCATTTATTTCTTGTATTTGTTTGTGCAATATTTTCGAAAATATTATTTGGTCCAATAAAAAGTACATCTATTTTAGAAAATAATGCTCATATGTATAGAAAAACACAGTTATACCTAAATAAAATATGTATCAATAAACTGCTCCCTCATTATTTTTTAGATGTGCAAAAATGCCAAAACAAAAGATTCGTGTATACTAAATAAATGTTCCCAAGATTTATTTAAAAATAATCACCTATGCCAAAATATTGTTCCATACTTGTATTTTTCAAATTTTTATAAACAATTTAAGAGATGTCCAACTTGTATTTGAAAAATGTTTGACATACATTTAAAAATGATCAAGATTTATTTTAATGGTTTTCATGCGTAAACAAAACATTTCCTAAAACTATTTGACTAATACTAAAAAGTATCTAAAAATTGCAATGCGTATTTGCGCAATTTTCGTCATATTATCTAGAAAAATGTTCAAGATGTATTTAACAAAAAGTTCGTAGGTTAATTAAAAAAACAATTACAGAATAAAGCTGGCAATCAGCTAGACCTGTTCCCGACGCATACATGAATCTCTTATCGGATTTGTCATACGCCACTACCCTACCCGCGGGTTTGATTGCACGTCCAAGCCTGAACCCATTGTTGCCAGCAGAAAGAAATAGATATGTGATAAAAATATATCGGACCAACCCAACTCAAACTACGGACGTTGCCTCTCAAAGCGCTAGCAACAATGTTTCCTATTTAGCGCTGCAGACGCCCGTTAGAGGCAAATTTACAAACGGGCGCCCACTAGTGCAGCTTCGTTCGTACAACCACTGCGCCAGCAAGCAGGATCTGATAAGCTTCAATTCTTCACTTCTTTCATTCCTTGCCTCTCTTTTTTTTTCTTTTTTCTTTTTTCATTTTCTGTTTTTTTCTTTCTTCTTCTTCCTGGTTTATTCCCTCATCGATTTTTCTGTTCTTTCTCTTTTCTTAAATGAGAACTTTCTTCAAATCGATGGTGTTTTCCTTTTTGAATTTGATGAACTTTAGTTTTCAAAATCAATGATTTTTTTTCTATTTTTAGTGAACTATTTTAACAAATGATGATTTTTTTTTCAAATTCGATGAACTTTCTTCAAATTTGATGAACTCTTTTCAATTCGATGAATTTTTTTTCAAATTTGATGAACTTTTCTCAGATCCGATGAACTTACTTTCTAATTTGATGAACTTTTTTCAAATTTGATGAACTCGTTCTCAAATCCGACGAGCTTTTTTGAAAAGTTGATGATTTTTTAAATTCAATGATTTTTTCCAAATCCGATGAAGTTTTTTAAAATTTGATGAAGAATTTTCAAATTCAATGAACTTTTTTGAAATTCGACGAACTTTTTCAAATTCACTTATTTTTTTCAACTTCGGTGAACTTTTTCAAAATCCGTGCACTTTTTTCAAACTCATGGTCAATTACATTGTTGTGAACCTTTTTAAAAAAAATGTGCACTTCTTATTTCCATTTCATGAACTTTTGTTTTTGAATTCGTGCTTATTTGAATACATGAACCTTTTTTACATTGGCCAATTTTTTTATGCATGTTCGTCAACTATCCAATTTGTTTTGCATTTTTTGCATACATTCACGTTTTTCATCAATGTTTTCACATAATTAAAAAAATCTAAGCGAGATAAGTAGCGCTGCTACGCTGGTTCTTAAACAAAGTCGCGCTGAAGTGAATCACTAGCATCCAGTAAGTGTACCGGTTGGTTAAACTCGGAGACGACTGTGAGGTTGCGAGTTCAATTCACAGAGAGCAACCTTTTCAGATGTTTTCGGCGCAATAATATATATTTTTCTGCGGCGCGTTCGTGGGCCGGCCCACCAGGAGCTGCCAACAAAGAGCAACCTTGGAATTCCCTATTTGCCGCTCTCTGCGTCGTAATGTCGTGGTTTCGCACAGGCAAGTCAGACCTATCGAGCAATTGGGCCAGCCCATGTATAGAAGTCCTCGTAGCTATTTATTTTGGTAATCTTATATAGCTGGTCTCCAGCGGGTTTTGGGAATCTTATTGATGGTCTCAGCCGGTTTTCCCCGGTTTTAGGAACTTCTAGAAGGTTCCTGAACCGGGATTTCTTATTTTCCTATTTGTTTTCTTTTTTCCTTTTCTTTTACTGTTTCTTTTTCTTCTTCTTTTTCCCCTTTTTCTTTTTTCTTTTCAAGTTTTATTTCTCTTTATGTTCAGATTTTCTAAGAAATGCAAGTTTTCCAAAAAACTGTTCATGAAAAAAAAATCGAGTGTCCAAAATTTTCTTCGCAATTTGAGTTTTTTTTTCAAGGGTTTGAGAAACTTTCCTGATTTCAAGAAATATTCACATTTTCAAAAATTGTTCATGTTTTTGAATTTTGTTCGGAGTTTCAGAAAATATTCCCGTTTTCAAAAAATGTTTGTGTTTTGAATTTTATTCGGAGTTTCAGAAAATATTTCTTTTTTAAATTTTGTTTAGAAGTTTAGAAAAACATTCACATTTTTAGAAAAAATGTTCTCTTTTACAAAGTTGTTCACATTTTTTATTTTGTTCAGGAGTTTGAAAAAAATGTTCACGTATTCAAGTTTTTCTCAGAATTTTAAAAACAGTTCCTGATTTTAATTTTTTCGCAGGTCCTAAAAATATTCATGCTTTTGAATTTGTTTGGAGTTTTAAAAAATATTCTTGTTTTCAAACTTCATTCAAAGTTTTCAAAATATGTTCCCGTTTCTCAAAAATTGATCAATGATTAAAAAATATTCATGTTTTCAAAAATTCAACAGGGTTTTTCCGAAAACTGCTTTGTGTTTTATAAAACTGATTGAGTTTTTCAAAATTACATTTTAAAAGGTTAGTGTTTAAAAATATACTTTTAAAAAATTGTGTTTTTAAAATAATGTTCAGAGTGTTTAAAAATGTCAGCGTTTCAAAAAGATCTGCATGTTTGTAGCGAAGAGTTTGTGTTTGAACTTTATAAAAAAACCGGTTCTGTGGCTGGCTTTCCTTCTTAAAGTTTTTCCCTGCTTTTAAGTCAATATCCTTTGTCAGGTCTAGTGGCTACGAACCATCTACATCCGCAGGAGGTCTCCTGTTCGACCCCATGCCAATGCAGAGTTTTCTTACAGATTATTCGCCCGCTACACTATCTGCATGCCATGCTGGGCCGGCCCAGTCGGAGGCCCTCTGTGCGAAGCCCCGACTGTGTGCCGCAATAAGCGGCACATAGGAGCGCTCAACAACCTTTCCAGATATTTTTGGCACAATAATATATATGGGCCGGGTAGGCGCTCCCGCTAGCAATTGCAGTACATGGATAGTACGTGCAAGGTTTCCCTCTCGTTAGGGTTATGGTGATCCTCTCGGCGGCGCGCAGCGCCGCCGTTGAGTCTACTGATCCCCTCCTCTCCTCTCGGCCACTGGTAGCTGCGACTTTGGGTCTTCGGCTGCGCATCCAGGGAAGCAGGCTAGGGAACCTCACGCCCGACGGGACATGAGTTTTTCGGGCAAGAGATCTAATGTGTTCTTCGGCGTCAGACTCAGGCACGGCCTTGAGCGATGTCGAGCGGATGACGGAGGAGCTCGGTCTGAACTCACTAGCTGATTGGTTCAGGGACACCGGCCGAGGACCTGGAGATGGTATAGGTACAGGAGGAGGAAAAGATACAAGTTTCAATCGGCAGGCTACCGTACCTCATGTCGCTATAATGAGCCCACCACCGAAGAGAGAACCAAAGAGGACGAGGATGAGCACGGAAGGCAAGGAAGGCAATAGTGTGGCAGTTAAAGCTTCATGGCGAGCTCCCTCGAGGGGCACCGCCGGGCCCAATGAGTGCATTATGCTGGAACCGTCGTGGTGCGGGCAAAGCCGCGACGGTTAGAGAAATTCGTGAATTCGCGAATAAATTTGCCCCTACCCTTATGTGTACCATAGAAACTCAGATAGAAGGCTCCAGGGTAGAAGCACTAGCAGGCACTTTTGGTTATGACAATGGTTATGCTATTGACAGTCAGGGCAGGAGTGGTGGCATTGGCATTTTTCTGGAATAATGATATAAAAGTAGAGATACTTGGTGATTTTGTGTATCACATTGACTGTTATGTGACAGAGACAGGCCTTGATCCTTGGAGGCTAACGATGGTGTGCGGAGAAGCTCAAACACACCTTAGGCACCAAACGTGGACCACTCTAAAAAATCTCAGTACTTTCAGCAATCTTCCATGGCTTTGCCTAGGAGATTTCAATGAAGTTTTGCGTCCCCATGAACATGTGGGTGTTGGACAGAGGAGCAACGCACAAATCCAAGCTTTCCGAGATGCTGTGGACGTGTGCATGTTGCATTGGTTACTCTAGGTGTTCTTGGACTTTCGAGAAGAAAGTGAGGGGAGGGACTTACACGAGAGTTAGGCTAGATCGAGCTCTGGTTACTGCGGGAGTGGCGAGCCTTGTTCCCATTAGCTGATCTATCCCATTTGACAACAGCCACCTCGGACCACTGTCCGATATTATTAGACCTGAACAGAGAGCAGAGTGTGAATCGGCCACCCCGAACCTTTCGTTATGAAGTTATGTGGGAAGGACATGATGCGTGGAGAGATACAATCAAAGCGGCATGATCAGGTAAAGGCATTTGTACCAGTATGGAGGAGATGCGGGCAAAACTACATGCAATTTCGCATGATTTGAGGCGCTAGGACAATGATACGTTTGGGAACGTTCGTAAGGAGATAAAAGATCTGAAAAAGGAGCTCGAGCTTCAGTCAGACCCAAATCGAACTGCTCCAACACATGTTGAGCTTAAGATAAACGAGAAACTTGTAGAACTATACCACCGTGAGGAGGTGATGTGGCGTGAGAGGTCCAGGATAGAATGGCTTACTTCCGGTGATAAAAACACAAAATAAATTCATCTGCGTGCAAGTATCAGGAGGAAGAAAAACATGATAAAAGCTCTATAGAACTCCCTTGGGGCACTCTCTGATGATCCGGATGAATTAAAAGGTATGGTACATGATTTTTACAAAACGCTATATACAACTGAAGGTGTGAGTAATATGGACGCGGTGCTGGATAATGTACCTACCAAAGTTTCGCCAGGAATGAATGAGCTACTATGTGCCCCATACTCTAATGATGAGGTAAAGGCCGCCTTATTTTAGATGTTCCCGTCGAAGGCTCCTGGGCCAAATGGGTTCCCGGCCCACGTCTATCAACGCCATTGGGACCTTCGTGGAGCTGAGGTGACTAAGGCGGTGTTGAAGATTGTAAGGGGGGATGACGGTGTCCTGGACTAGGGGGTACTCACCACTTCATCTCCCTATCTGTTAGATTGGGCCGAGGACCCCCATGGTCGTATACTTATGGGCCAGTTCGGACAGTTGCCGCATACAAGGAAGATTCCACAAGACTTGGCGATCAAGACAAGGACTCCTCCTCACCGGCGTATTCGGCTAGTACTCTTGTTATCTTAGGCCTCTGGTGCATTATATAAACCGAGGCCAGGCTAGTCGATAGAATATATCACAACAATCATACCATAGGCTGGCTTCTAGGGTTTAGCCTCTACGATCTCGTGGTAGATCAACTCTTGTACTACTCATATCACAAGATCAATCAAGCAGGAAGTAGGGTATTACCTCCATAGAGAGGGCCCGCACCTAGGTAAACATCGTGTCCCCCTCCTCCTGTTACCATCGATCCTAGACGCACAGTTCGGGACCCCCTACTCGAGATCCGCCAGTTTTGACACCGACATGGGTGCTTTCATTGAGAGTTTCACTGTGTGATCGGCAAAAGGATCAATGGCTCGCCCGCAGGTCAACTGCGACACCGGCATCTTCGTCGCCGGCTCGACTGATCACCTTGGCTCGACCGAGGACCGCGCTCCATCTCTGATCGTCATGTTCGGACAGGGGCCTTCATCAACCTCAACTCTGATCTCTATCATGATCATAGAGGAATCATCCTTGGAGCTCGAGGGCTCAACGTCAATATTGCCCTCGGGCGGCCGTGCTGTCTTTCTGGACAACGAACTTGTATCCACCGTCACCGCCTCCTCGAGCGTCGGTTTGACGATTGCTTCGGTGGAATAGTGGGGAATTACGTCTACAACATCCATGCAAAGTTTCGTCGAGTTCCGATGGAGGAATCTCCGACAATCTATGATATACCGGAGCCCTGTCAAATCTGGACGGGAATCTGGACGATTTTAGGGCGTGGTCTCCAGATCCCAACTCGGAAGTCCTTTGGAAGATCCAACCGTTCATCTACTGCGGAATTCCCATATCTACCACCCCTCCAAATTTCAGCTCGATCCGACGGTTCAAACTCCGGGAACCTTCCGATGAGTGGACCAATTTTTGGGTCTGTTTTCTGCACGAATACGGGTCCGACCCGAATTCATGTTTCTTTACGAACATGATATTTGACAACCTTTTTAGAGGAATTCTCTTATAGGCAGTGGCGGCTCCAGGAAATGAAGGCTAGGTATTCACCCAATAACTTTTTTTTGCTCTAAACATAGTATATGAACCAAACAACACACCACAAGCAATATATGAACAAAACAACACTAGGATAATTGCAGTAGCAATATTTCAATGTATCAAACCATAACGACATGAATACATAAGTACCTTTTGATTGATAAAGTGATGATATCCTTCTTACAATATAACTTTGCGGTCGCCTTTCTGGAAGAGATTGATGACATCTTCATCCTTCACTTGATTGAAAAATTCTCTCTCAACAAATGTAACCAAACAATTGTTCAAATATTCATCACTCATTTTGTTCCTTAGCTTATTCTTCACATAGCTCATTGAAGAGAATACCCTTTCAACACTAGCAGTAGCTACTGGGAGAATCAATACCAACTTAAGAAGCTTGTAAACAATATGACATAGTTCATGCTTGTTTGTCTCAACAAGCATAACTGAAAGCTGACACGGTTTTTTCATGTTTTGAAACCTTTCATCTCTACGCACATTAGTAACATACATTTTTAGTTGCCATGGAAGTCTTGCCAGTTCATCACTTGTAAAATCGGAAGCATAAAACTTTGTAGCAAGCCTAACCAACTTCTCTTGGTCATAAGCGGCAAATAGATGAAGTGGACAAAATGCTGCCATGCAAGAAAGTAGCTCCGTGTTTACCTCATCAAACCTGCTATTCAGCTCATTGATTTGCCTATCAATGACACCCACAAACATATCAACCTTAAAGTGGTGGTAATTGGTCACACCATTACATAAACCCCTTCTAGGACGGCTAACGGGAAAGTAAGGACCCTCCATATCAACAACTTTGATCTTATGCTTTGTACAAAAAGATGTGACCTTTGTGAGAAAATCATCCCATCCAACATCGGTCCTCAAAGCCTCCAAGTAATACTTTGTGTCACTAACAAGCTCAATAGCATGAACAATATCTTCGTCTTGCTTTTGCAAAGCTCTACACAACTCATCTGTGTATCCAAATATTTCTTGCATCAAGTGTGCCATGAAAACAAACTCAAATGATCGAAATATTGTCTCTATGGATAGAGCCGCTTGTGCCTCTGCACCATGGTACTCGTCTCCAATCTTGCGAAGGACTCGTCGTAGTGCACCATACATAGAGATGACATGGTTCACAGTTTTGAAGTGAGAGCCCCAACGTGTATCACATGGCCTTCCCAAACCCATTTCCTGATTCAGCCCAGTCCTTGTTTCCACTTCTTCCAATTCCAGTGCATTAATGAGTTCTTCAGCCTGAGCTATCCAAAGCATTCTCATCTTTTTACAAGACATGCCAAGAGCATTTAACAAGTGTGCAAGCTGCTGAAAGAACCAAGTACAATCACCACTCTCCTTAGCAACAACAACAAGAGTTAACTGTAATTGATGGGCAAAACAATGAACATAGTAGGCAGAAGGGGACTCATCCATAATCAGTTTTTTCAGGCCATTAACATTACCTCTCATATTACTAGCTCCATCATATCCTTGCCCACGAACCATTGCAAAGGTCAAATTGTAGTCCATAAGCATTTTCTGAATTGCAGCTTTTAGTGTCAAAGAGGTGGTATCTTCAACATGAGCAAGACCAAGAAATCTTACAACCGCCCTTCCTTTCTTATCAACATAACGCAAGCAAACAACCAACTGTTCATTCTGATACACATCACTAGACTCATCTGCAAGTATTGCAAAATGACCACCATCAAGTTCTTCAATGACTAGTTTAGTAGTCTCTTGTGCACAACATTTTATCACCTCTTATTGTATATCATGGTGAGTCATCTTGCAGTTCTATGGAGCATTCTTGAGAACAACCCTGTCAACCTCTTCAAAATTTCCTGCTAGCCAATTTAGAAGCTCAAGGAAATTTCCTTTATTTATCGAGTCTTCACTTTCATCATGCCCCCTAAATGCCAAGCCTTGGCTCAATAGAAATCTCACACACTTGAGTGTCCATGTCAAACGATGTTTATACAAAGCCTTGTATTGTGAGGTGTTTGAAGCAATAGACTCCCTAATTGATGTTGTAGGTGTAGTGAACATATCATATTTTTCTTGAGCTTCAGCGTGAGCACTACTAACAGCCCCAATATGCCTCTTAAATCTTGCTTTCATGTTCCAATTATTAAATCCACCATTCACAAATGCATCTCCTCCGGAACTTTTTGTTTTATCCTTGAAAAACTAGCAAACAAAGCAAAAAGCAGCCTCTTTTTCCACGCTATACTCAAGCCACTTATGATCTTTAAACCAAGTAGGGGAAAAGTGACGAGAATGTCCACTAAAATCTCTGATTTCAAACTTATGATCATTTGGTCGACAAGCTCCCAAGTCAATGTATCTCCTTCTAACTCTATCCTGGTCATTGACATGATATGAAGATATAGGAAGTCGCTTCCCGGGATCACGTTCCAGAGCAGCCAAATCTGCTTCAAATTGGGGCATTGATTTATCTTCATCAACCACTTCATCATCTACAATTGGGGTTGGGGAGCCTCTCTCCCTCTCCGGTTGTGGAGCTTCATCATGTGTGTGCACTAATGCTAGTTGCAGATTGCTCTCAACCTCAACGGAAAGAGAAGTTGGTGTGGATGTAGAAGTTATTTTCCTTGCCTTCAAAGATTTGTCCCACAATTCAAACAAGCTAACATTCTTCTTCCTCATCTACATCACATTATCACAAACAAGATAAGTAGTTCAGTGTCCATGTAGCAATCATTTGTGGTCCATCTAGCAATCATTTGATAATTCAGTTTCAATTTACAAGCAATTAGTGAAAAAACTTCAGATTTGTTTGACAACAGAGGGAAATAATACCTAGTAGATGTAGTACTGGATGGATCTGCAGATAGCAGACTGGATGGAGGCCGTGGAGGGCGATGTCGCGCCGTGGACGCAGGATGTGGTCTGCCTGTGCAGTGGATGTGCCTGTCCCGTTGTCCGTCGGCGGGCGCTTGCTGCCTGGTGGAGCCGCGGAGGAGAGGGCCAGAGGCCGAGGAGCGAGGGCAGGGGAGCTGGGGAGGGAGTGGGAGCCTTGACGGATGGTTGAGGGAGAGGCGACAGCGCAGGAGAGGGCCGGTCGGACCTGGGCGCTGGAGCAGTGCCGCCGCCGCCTTCAGGCTTCAGTGCTCGAAGAGGGGAAATGGGATCGATCTGGGATTGGGGAGGGAGACGAGCAGTGGCTGGAGACGAGTCGCGCGCCTAACCAGACGCCCGCTCGGCCGTGTCTGGCTTCGTGTGTGGCTGCCGCTGTTGCAGTTTGGGCTGCAATTAAGTCATGGGCCAAATCATCACCGTATAATACATGTAGTATATTTTTTTACACGAGATTCTTTGGTATTCCAGGGAAGTCCCAGGAATACCCCTAGCGCCGCCGATGCTTCTAGGGTATTGTGCGTCATTTTTAAACACGTGCCCGTAAAATTTTAAACCTCCCTTGAGGTCATCTTCATCATCATGCTGGTGTCAAACTAGTCCGGCAATGTTGCTCCAAGGCTGCCGACCTGCGCTAGACAAGTCGTCGCTTTGTTGAGCCGAGCTCAACTTCTTCGGATCATCATCTCGAAAAGCCGAACAAGAGTTTGGCATCGCGAAGGATAACTCATCACCAACATCGCCGCCCCACGGATTGCACGGAGCGGGCACACCGGCATCGCCGCACGGTCACTTCATCAAGCCGGCATTAACCACGTCACGACCTGCATCGGCAGGGCCGCACTGTTGCTTCTTCAAGCCGGTGTGCATCACGCCGACCTACTTCGACTCATCGGCTGACATCGAGGCTTCGACATCTCGGCTGGACCGGGGGCTTCGCCACCTCTTCATCAACCTACTCCAGAAACTTCAGCGTCACTAGCCGACCAGCTCCGTCACGTTAGCTGGACCGAGGGCTTTGCCTTGGCGAGCCGACCTTTGCCAGCATTGCCATGTCGTCGCTTTATCGCCCATCAGGAAATGGGTGTGCGGATCGAGTCCCAATTTTGGGAATCACCTTTCTTCGGATTGCTACAACAAATAAACCAGGTACTATTAATCCTAGTATTTTTTGCTTGTTTGGGTTCATTTTTCCCAAGGAATTATTACTCTGATTTGTCCATCATATGTACACAGGTCTATCAAATGGTGGTCGTATTAACGAGGTCGCATGGTGGTCCGGTCAGTTTCCGTACATAGTCCGGTGAACGCCGCTTCCGGAACTCGGACCGACCTGTGAATTCAAGCTTTGCCACGCCTTTACCGCATCACACCGACGCCTTGCATCGACATTGACTTTGACACCAGGCCATATTTCTTTTATTACTCACTTTGCATAAATTATTTATTATCCAACGATTTATTATTATTATTATTACTATTATCTCCGGTCTGCACTATTTTTTGTGCACAGGAAAATGATCCGGGTTGGGCAGTATCATCAACTCGGCATACTGACATACCACATTACCTCGGCTAGACGGGGGCTTCGTCAACACTTCATTACCCCACGTCGGGGACTTCGGCATCACTCTGCCGGCCTGCATTGACCGTGCTATGTCACCACTTCGAAGTGCCGAGCTCTTTGCTCCGCCACCTCGGGACCGGCTTGAGGGATGGAACCTTGTCCTGCATCAAGCTCGGACCGCGTCATCAATACCAAACCCATTAATAAGCTAAGTTGCCTTCATGCTCAAAATTTTAAATTTTTAACTTGTGTTTGGTTCGACCAAGCATTATAGTTTTTTGGAAAAAAGTTGCTTGTAAAAAATCTCCTTGTCAAAACTTTGTTTGTGACACACAAATTCAAATACCCCGTTTACTTGGGGGCTTCCTTTATGAAGCCTTTCCTCTTGCAAATGATTACACTTGTACGGCTTCCTTCCTTATTCGTGTATTACGCCACAATATGCACCATATTGACTTAAGCGATTGCCAAGCTGGGTTGCCTCGCTCCTGTGTTTACCCTTACGTTCCCGATTGTTCGACTAGGGAGTAAAGGGAGCACCTCTGTGATTGTCACGATCGGGTCATCCGAGCCGGACCTCAGACTGGGTGGAGCCGAAAGCTAGCGCTCTTATTGTTTTCAATTATGGTCGGCACACAACGGAACTCATAAGTACAAAAAATCTATTGCACAAGTCTCATAGTAACAATGAGCACCAAAGAAAGGTATCGGTGGGGGTACTATTTTCTTCGAAGATGCTTCTTACACTTGGTCAGTAATATAGCACAAGTTTCCTAAGCGCGCTTTGTCTGTTACAGCCTTATGGCCTGATTGTCTGGTTATCGGAAACACCGTCAATATTCTCGACAGGTGGAGTACATAACACTTTTTGTTCCTTGACCAAAGAGGGAGAAGCCGACGGTCGGTTAAGACGCGTATAAAGTTCGGGTGAACACAGATATGATATAAGTACTTTGGTACATACAATCATTTTACATAAAATTCTTTTACCCAAGTCACTTGTGGGATCTTAAATTTATATGAGCCGTCTTATAATAAATGTTCTTCTTCTTAGTCGTTGCAAAGTTCTTTTATTATTTATCACTCCTTTTTTCGACACGAGTGTGTGGTCACTACCCGAGGAGCCTAATTTCTCTCTCAAAGCCGCTAGAGTTTAGTTTTCTAAACTGGCCTAATGAGAAGTACTCCGCCTTCGGGATAGGAGGTTGAAGCCGTAGGCTAACCCGCTTGAAGTCTTGAGATAGGATGTGTCGTTAAAGCACGACAAAAGCACTTTTTTTTCTACAGTCCAATTTTCAGATTGGCACCGAATACCTAATCTTGTTCGGATGTCAGGTTTTCACTGACGATTTTTGGTTTTCCAAGCCTATGGCACTTTTAAACTATTTGTGTGTTTCCAACATTAATCTCGTAGTGCGGTGCCGGACATCTTTAGGGATTCAGCAAAAAACATTCTCGGACATTGTTGTATATGCATCAGTTTTGAATTGCGTCTTTGTTCAATAGTTGGGTTGCCCGGCTCCTGTGCTTGCCTCCTACGTTGCGCTTTGTTCGGCTAGGTGCACGACGGGAGAAGCACTTCGATTGTGCTTCCAGCTAGCATGGTTAAGCGCCTCAGTGGAGAAAGCCGAAAACTGACTGTCACAATAAGTGTAAACTGGTCAGCGATCTGATGACTGTGTTAAATGACGGGCCGTTCATAATATTAGCCGAAGTGTTTACTGCTTGACCTCGACTGCCGCCGAACACTAACCGGAGGCTAGTAACCGGCCTTCCAACTTTAAGCTCCTATGACTAAGTGAAAGTTATAAAGCCCGCATATCTGATTGCCCGCCTCCGGGCACCGAGACGTCGGCTAAGGGTTGTTTTGTTAGTGCGGAAACACCCTGCATAGTATCTACCAAGGGGTAGAAGCCGACGATGGGCCACTTTCAACTGATAAACGGTCGCAATGGAGTCAAAATAATGATGTAAAGTACTTTGATACATAGAATCATTACACATAATCTGTGATTTTACTCTGGATATCGATCCTTAATTCGGCCACCCGTGCCCACATTAAGGCCCGGGGCTACCGGGCTTCGTGCTCATTATTTATAAATTTTAAAGGGGCACATCAATCCCCTGATCTGGTGTTGCCACCCGACCAGTGTGTCGGGGGCTACTACATTGCCTATTCAATGCAGAAAATCCGAAGGGCTCAGTGTTCGGCTTGATCGAACTATGGGAAAGCGTGTCTTCGGACAACAATAAGTACCATATGGACCTATCTGGCGTCAAGCTAATATATCATGGCGACTTCTCACGACCCTCTCTCAGGGGCTCGTTCACCGATCACTATTATCTCTAATATATTACACTGCGTTTTTATTCCTATGTATGCTGCCGAGCTAGGAGTTGATCCTCAGGCCGATTTCGTGCATCGACCTGAGTCTCAGGGGCTACTGGGGATAGCGGTTTTATGCTTGCCTTCAGGTGCATCTCGGGTTTTAGACTGATACACACCTTGTGGGCTACTGGATATACATCGGCAGAGAATAAACTGCACCAGTTAAAAATATTCACAAAAAAACAGCCCGCGGTTGGGGTGGTGCACCACCTTCGAAGCAGTCCGGCATAAAGCTCGGGCGCTAGCGGCTAGCTCCATAGAGGGCATTTCTGGCATTAAACTCGGCTAAACTCCTTCAACTTTTTTGGACCAAGATTATCTATGAAATCTTGGATATAGTCCGGCGTTGGAGCTCGGAAGCAGTCCGACATTGGTGCTCGGCTGCAAAAGATACCTCGAATGCGGCCCGGCGTTAGAGCTCGGACGCAAGAGGACACTGCCTCCCGGGAACAACTTCAAACCCGAGGTGTGGCATAAAAATAACAAGGCATTGATAAAGGCCGGAAACTTAAGGGGGCTCCTCGGATACCCGACGTGTAAACTCTTCGGATTCACTTTGGAGATCCTCAAGATCGAAGATGAGAAGATTTGTTGAACCAGTTTTCAAGACCGACGACCGAAGATGAAAAAAGTTCGGAAGAATCGAGGAGCGTTCCTAACTTGAAGACCGGTTCAGGGGGCTACTGACGGTGTCCTGGACTAGGGGGTACTCACCACGTCATCTCCCGATCTGTTAGATTGGGCCGAGGACTCCCATGGCCATATACTCATGGGCCAGTTCGGACAGTTGCCGCATACAAGGAAGATTCCACAAGACTTGGCGATCAAGACAAGGATTCCTCCCCACCGGCGTATTCGGCTAGGACTCTTGTTATCTTAGGCGTCTGGTGCATTATATAAACCGAGGCCAGGCTAGTCGATAGGATATATCACAACAATCATACCATAGGCTAGCTTCTAGGGTTTAGCCTCTACGATCTCGTGGTAGATCAACTCTTGTACTACTCATATCATCAAGATCAATCAAGCAGGAAGTAGGGTATTACCTCCATCGAGAGGGCCCGAACCTGGGTAAACATCGTGTCCCCCGCCTCCTGTTACCATCGATCCTAGATGCACAGTTCGGGACCCCCTACCCGAGATCCGTAGGTTTTGACACCGACAGGGGAGGACAGTCCCGACTGTATAAATGACACGGTTTTGGTCTTGATCCCCAAGGTAACGAAACCAACCTTATTGACTCAGTTCAGGTGTATAAGCTTATGTAACGTTCTATACAAGATTGCATCCGAAGTTATTGCAAATAGGTTGAAGCAAATCTTGCCAGATATAATCTCGGATGAGCAGTCGGCCTTTGTCCCAGGCAGGTTAATCACGGACAACATAATTAGTGCATATGAATGTCTTCACTTCATGAAACATAGCAAGTCCAAGGTGAATAGCTTTTGTGCTCTGAAGCTCGATATGATGAAGGCATACGACAGACTTGAATGGGACTATCTGCAAGCCATGATGCTGAAATTTGGCTTTGCTCCCTCATGGGTGAATACTGTGATGAACATGGTTCGGTCAGTTTCTTTCTCGGTTCTGTTCAATGGACAGAGACTTTATCGGTTTAATCCTAGCAGAGGTATCCGACAGGGAGATCCGACATGCGGGCAGCTTGGAACCCCGCAAGAACTGTTCGCTGGCGTAAGATCGAGGACAACCTCTTTACAGTCCAGATCGGATGCCTAGGGGATTGGAATACGACCATGAACATGGGGCCATGGCTATTTCGAGATCAGGGTCTGCTGTTAGCGGAATATGATGGATTCTTAAACCCTAGAACAATAAAGCTAGATACGATTGCTGTCTGGGCGAGAATCCTCAAACTACCGGATAATTTCCTATTTCCGGTAGCTATTAGAGGCATGTGCAGAAGAATGGGTAAAATCCTGGAAGTTCAGACTACCCTTCCAGCAGGGTTTGTAGGGGAGTTTGTGAGAGTTAAGGTGGAATTGAATGTTTGGAAAAAGCTCATCAGGTTTGTGTCCGTGACTAAAGGTGAGAAAACTGATTACTATCAGGTTCAGTATGAGAAAATTCCCATATTCTGTGGCAGTTGTGGAATGTTAGGTCACTGGCATGAGGAGTGTGGTTCTGGCGAGCATGATGTTAGCACATTGGAGTGGGGTGACTTTATTTTAGTTGATGGTGGAAGAGGGCGAGGTCGTGGTCGTGGCACTGGAAGAAATACTGGAAGGGCAGAGGTTACATGGGAAGAGGAGATGGCTCTGTTGGTCCTGGGCGTGGTAGAGGGGATGTAAACCCAGCCACTGAAAGGAGCAACATGACAAGCTGGCGTCACAATGCACTATTCCATAGAGAAAATGCTGATCGGATGGAAACAGAGAATGGAGAAGAAACTGAACATATGAATGAAGTGGGCAGGAATGTTTTAGGGAAAAGAGTGGCAGTGGATTCGGCTGTTGCAGCGAGTGCGTCAAACTCAAATGCATTAGTTGTAGTTCTAGTTGTGGCTGGCAAAACACCAGGGGTGACTGGACTGGTGGGTCGTATTGAGGATGGACTTGTGGGAGCAGAGACTGAACCTATTGGTACACCACAGAAGAATGCAAATATGAAGAAACATGAAGGTCAGGATGGAGAGGCAGTGGAGATTTCGGATAACAACAAAAGACTCAATTTATCGGCGTCCTCCAGTGAGGAGGATCGCCGGGCGCAATGAAAATCTTAGCCTGGAATTGCCGCGGGCTTTGGAATGCCCCGGCAATTCGTGCTTTGCTGGATGTTCAGCGAAGATGTGACCCCAAGGTGTTGTTTTTGTTGGAGATGCACCTTGATACTTATCCGGCAGAATGTTTAAGGCGTGGGCTTAAGATGGACCAAAAATTGGTTTGTACTAGTGATGGTAGAAAGGGTGGATTATTGCTCTTTTGGAAAAATTCGGTTAAAGTGCATAGGCTAGCTCTTGATCCTATGTTCATTGATGTAAGGATTGAAGGAAATAATAATCTTAGTTGGCGTTTAACTGAGATGTATGGTGAGTTTAAGTGGGAGAATAAACATAGAACTTGGACTCACATGAGACAACTGCATCAAAATAATAACTTGCCGTGGCTCCTTTTAGGTGAGCTGAATGAAATACAATTCCTTCATGAAAAGGAGGGGGAAATCTAAGACCCATACAGTATATGTAAGCGTTCCAAGAGGCTATTGATGACTGTGAACTGCATGATATCAGGTATACTAGAGAACCATTTACATGGTTTAGAGGCAGAATAAGGGAGAGATTGGATAGAGGATTGGCAAATAATGATTGGACTACAATGTTCCTAATGCTTCGATCCAGAACATGGAATATAATCATTTGGACCATAGGCCACTGTGCGTATATACAGACTATTTTGGTGGTTCGACAGGTGGACACAATGCAAAAGCGAAAAGATTTGAGGCATGTTGGTTGAGAGAAGAGACATTTGATGCTACTGTTCGTGAGGCATGGGAGAAAGTAAAGGCAGATCCTACTGCCAAAGGCATGTATGAGAAGCCAAATAAAATGCATGAGCGATTTCATGATTGGGGCCAGCGGGTCCTGAAGAAACCAAAGAAGAGGTTGATGAGAGCTCAGAGAGAGCTTGAGAAAGTAATGGCAGGGCCAATGAATGATGAGAATGAGGTGAAGAGGACATAGCTAGTTGAACTAATTGAGTATTTGCTGGAGCTTGAGGAGATTCAGTCCAGGCAAAGGTCGCGCGCAACATGGCTCATGAGCGGGGATAGAAATACAACTTTTTTCAGGCCTTTGCGTTTGCGAGGAGAAAACGAAATTTCATTAAGAAACTAAAAAGTGATGGAGGCGATTGGATAGAAGGTAGGGATGAACTAAACCAACATGTGCAGAACTACTTCTAACATTTATTCACGCCTGAGGTGCAGCATACAGATCCAAGTGTGTTGGAAAAAGTTCAAACGTAGGTGACAGATCATATGAATACCTTCTTGATGGCTCCATATACGGCCGAAGATGTTAAAAAAGCCGTATTCAGCATTGGAGATTTGAAGGCTCCAGGACCTGATGGGCTTCATGCAATATTTTTCAAAAAGTATTGGCATATTCTAGGAGAGGAGATTACTCAGGAGGTACTGCTTGCTATTAATGCTCGTTAGATCCTGGAAGAATGGAACAGGACAACCATTGTTATGATTCCAAAGGTGGAGAACCTTGAGGTGGTAACTCAATTTAGACCCATCAGTTTATGTAATGTATTATATAATATAATATCTAAAATGCTAGCCCTCCGGCTTAAGAGTATTCTACCTGACATAATTTCTCCCTCGCAAAGTGCATTTGTTCCTAGTAGAATGATAACAGATAACATTCTTATAGCCTATGAATGTGTGCACAAAATCAAGAATAAAAGAGTTGGCCGAACTGGGTTATGTGTAGTGAAGCTGGACATGCATAAGGCATATGACAGAGTTGAGTGGTCTTTCCTGCATGATATGATGGTGAAGCTAGGGTTTCATGAACAATGGATTGAAATGATGATGATATGTGTGAGTTCTGTTAAATATAGAGTAAGATTTAATTCACAAGAGACAAATGTTTTTTGTTCCTGGCAGGGGTATCAGTCAGGGGGATCCCCTCCCCCCTACCTTTTTCTCTTATGTGCAGAGGGTCTTTCTAGTCTACTACAGTTTGAAGAAGAAGCTGGTGGCATAGAGGGAGTCAGAGTGTGCAGGAATGCACCTTCAGTATCACACCTTTTATTCCCTGATGATTCTTTGATTCTCATGAAAGCAGATGTTTTAAATGCATCTTCCTTACAGGATGTTCTAGAAGCCTATTGTCAAAGCTCAGGACAAATGGTGAGTCTGGCAAAGAGTAGCATTTTCTTCAGTCCTAACACACCTGCGGCCTCAAGGGCTGAGATCTGCCAGGAATTACATATTGATACTGAGGCCTTATCTGATAAATATCTTGTGCTTCCAGCAATGGTAGGAGCAGATAGGAGTGATTGCTTTAGACACTTCTATGAAAGAATTAAGGAGAAACTTAAGGGATGGATGGAAAAATAGTTATCAACTGGAGGGAAGGAAATCTTGCTAAGATCTGTTGCACAGGCTATCCCGGTGTTTGCTATGTCTGTCTTTTGTCTACCTAAAGGATTATCCAAAGAGAACACAGACCTAATATCACAATTTTGGTGGGGAATGACGAGGAACATAGAAGAATGCATTGGTATACATGGTGGAAACTTTGTTACCCCAAATGTGAGGGTGGTATGGGGTTTCGTGATCTTTATTCTTTCAATCTGACTATGCTTTCTAAACAGATTTGGAGATTGATAACTAACCCTGATTCTTTATGTGCGAGAGTAATGAAGGCAAACTACTTTCCAAATAATTCGTTGCTTCAAGCCACCTTAAAGAATGGAGCGTCGTTTACTTGGCAGAGCGTCATGAAAGGTCTGGAAACTTTCAAATTGGGTCACATTTGGCGAATTGGTACAAGGGAGAATGTGCAAATTTGGTCTGATCCGTGGATCCCGACGAGCTCGGATAGGCGAGTTGTGTCGCCGAGGGGGCAAACTCTGTTGACCAAGGTAAATGACCTCATTGATCCATATGACGGGGAAGTGGGATGAGGAGTTAATTAGATCAATATTCAATCAAGTGGACACCACTAGAATTCTCCAAATCCCACTCAACTATGGTGCATTTGATGACTTTATAGCTTGGCACCCGGAACAACGAGGGTATTTTTCTGTGAAATCAGCTTACCGGATACAGTGGATTCAAACTTTTCAGACCCATGCAAACATGATGCGTCGCCCAGGAGGTTCTGCAACACCGGCAGTATGGAGAATATTATGGAAGCAAAAAGTTCCTCGTAAAATTCAGATTTTTGGATGGCGGACACTACATGGAATAATCCCTTTAAAGTCGATACTCGTTAACGAACATGTGGGAGGGAATGGAGCTTGTCCTATTTGCCACCAAGCCGCAGAAGATGTCCGCCATCTACTGTTTGAATGTGTCAATGCCAAAGAACTGTGGGAGCGATTTGGCATGACAAGCATTATTCAAGAAGCATTGGGGGTTGATCGATCGGGATCGGTAATCCTTGAGCACTTACTCCTTCACCCAGAGATGAAGCTTGCAATGAAAACGAACCTATCGGTAAAGCAAGTTCTTTTGGTGGCATGCATGTATGGTCCTGAGCTGTTCTGTCTATTTTTACGAGATGGTGGGGCGGGCTGTTGTTCGGCCCGAGTTGCCGTTTTATCCCGACCGTGGGGTGGTCGGTCCGCCACACTATCCCGACCACGTGGTGGTCGTTCCGCATTGCGCGAGGGAGGTATGGGATTTGGTGCCTCCTCATCAAACTAAGGTAGCAGTCCGCGCTTCGGGTAACTCTTGGCTGGGCGCTTGAGGCCGTATTCTTCGGCTGCCAGGACATCGGTCCATCTGTCAATGAGTAGGTCTTGATCGGCTTGGAGCTGCTGCTGCTTTTCCTTCAGGCTTCTTGCAGTAGCTATTAGCTGGCGCTTGAAGCGCTCCTGCTCGAGGGGTGCCTCAGGCATGATGAAATCCTTGCTGCCAAGGCTCTCCTCATCCTTGGAGACTGGATGATAACTATCATCATCCGGGTCATTGGGCATGGCCTATTTATCAGGGTTAACTTGCCTGTTGTCTTGTTCCTCCTGTTCGGATGCTACTCCAACAGGGTCTTCATTGTTTTCGGCGTCGCCCGGAGTACTATTTTCTCCGGTGCCAGTGTTGCCATCTTTTGAGCGACGAGGCTTAGGACGGCATTTAGGGCGCCGGCGCTTGGACTGTGTCTCAGAAGGTTTGTTCGCAACTGGATATTCTTTGTCATTGTCGCTAGCTTTTTCAGGCGTGTCCACCATGTACACATCATACGAAGAGGTGGCCGTCCAACGTCCAGTGAATGGAGGGTCTTGGCCTTGCTCCTTGTCGGTATCATCGTCCATACCATCGATGTCTTCGGAGCCATAATCAAGCACGTCGGTTAAGTCATCGACAGTGGCTATGAAGTGGGTGGCGGGTGGGAAGAAAAATTCCCCATCGTCAGCCTCTAGCTCAAACCGAACATAGTTCGGCTGTGAGTCCTTCTCCGACAAATTCTTTAAAGAGTTTAGCACGTCACCCAGAGGTGAGTGTTGGAAGATGTCTGCGGCGCTGAATTCGAAAATCGATAACCGATCCAGCTCGGTGTCCGCAGGCGTACATGGTCCAGAACTTATAGCCGGAGACGAGTCCGGAGTTCCGTTGAAGCAAATATTGCAGGATGTCGAGTCTGTATGCGGCTCCAACTCCACGGACTCTATGGCCTCAGATGGCACGATCTGCTTCAGTTCTAAGGCCGTTGCAGCAACAGGAACCATCTCCTGGATGTGATCCGATGACAAATTTAGGTCATGTTCATCAGAGCGAGGGGGAGCGATCGTCGCAGTCTCGAATCCGTCGAATATCAGGTCTCCGCGGACGTCCGCGACGTAGTTCAAGCTTCCGAATCTGACCTGATGGCCAGGGGCGTAGCTATTGATCTGCTCTAGATGGCCAAGCGAGTTGGCCCGCAGTACGAAGCCGCTGAACACGAAGATCTGTCTGGGGAGGAAGGTTTCTCCTTGGACGGCGTCACTATCGATGATTGAAGGGGCCATCGAACCTTTCGTCGACTGCACAGCGAAACTCTCAATGAAAGCACCAATGTCGGTGTCAAAACCGGCGGATCTCGGGTAGGGGGTTGATACGTCTCCAACGTAACTATAATTTTTTATTTCTCCATGCTATATTATCTACTGTTTTGGGCATTATTGGGATTTATTATCCACTTTTATATTATTTTTGGGACTAACGTATTAACCGGAGGCCCAACCCAGATTTGTTATTTTTTGCCTATTTCAGTGTTTCGAAGAAAAGGAATATCAAACGGAGTCGAAACGGAGTGAAATCAACTGGAGAAATTATTTTTGGAAGGAAAGCTACCGGATGGACTTGGACCCCATGTCAGGAGCAAAGGGAGGTGCTCACGAGGGTGGGGGCGCGCCCACCCCCTAGGGCACGCCCCCTGCCTCGTGGGCCCCCCGAAGCTCCACCTACGTACTTCCTGCACCCATATATACTCACGTACCCTAAAACTTCCAGAACAGATATTAGATCGGGAGTTCCGCCGCCGCAAGCCTCTGTAGCCACCAAAAGTCAATCGGGACCCTGTTCCGGCACCCTGCCGGAAGGGGGAACCCTCACCGGTGGCCATCTTCATCATCCCGGCGCTCTCAATGACGAGGAGGGAGTAGTTCACCCTCGGGGCTGAGGGTATGTACCAGTAGCTATGTGTTTGACCTCTCTCTCTCGTGTTCTTGATTTGGCACGATCTTGATGTATCGCGAGCTTTGCTATTATAGATGGATCTTATGTTTGTTCTCCCCCTCTTCTCTCTTGTAATGGATTGAGTTTTCCCTTTGAAGTAATCTTATCGGATTGAGTCTTTAAAGATTTGAGAACACTTGATGTATGTCTTGTCGTGCGTATCTGTGGTGACAATGGGATATCACGTGCCACTTGATGTATGTTCTGGTGATCAACTTGCGGGTTCCGCCCATGAACCTATGCATAGGGGTTGGCACACGTTTTCGTTGTGATTCTCCGGTAGAAACTTTTGGGCACTCTTTGAAGTACTTTGTGTTGGATTGAATAGATGAATCTGAAATTGTGTGATGCATATCGTATAATCATGCCCACGGATACTTGAGGTGACATTGGAGTATCTAGGTGACATTGGGTTTTGGTTGATTTGTGTCTTAAGGTGTTATTCTAGTACGAACTCTAGGGCTGTTTGTGACACTTATAGGAATAGCCCAACGGATTGATTGGAAAGAATAACTTTGAGGTGGTTTTGTACCCTACCATAATCTCTTCGTTTGTTCTCCGCTATTAGTGACTTTGGAGTGACTCTTTGTTGCATGTTGAGGGATAGTTATATGATCCAACTATCTTATTATTGTTGAGAGAACTTGCACTAGTGAAAGTATGAACCCTAGGCCTTGTTTCCTATCATTGCAATACCGTTTGTGCTCGCTTTTACCACTTGTTACCTTGCTGTTTTCATATTTCCAGACTACAAAAACCTATATCTACCATCCATATTGCACTTGTATCACCATCTCTTCGCCGAACTAGTGCACCTATACAATTTACCATTGTATTGGGTGTGTTGGGGACACAAGAGACTTTTTGTTATTTGGTTGCAGGGTTGCTTGAGAGAGACCATCTTCATCCTACACCTCCCATGGATTGATAAACCTTAGGTCATCCACTTGAGGGAAATTTTCTACTGTCCTACAAACCTCTGCACTTGGAGGCCCAACAATGTCTACAAGAAGAAGGTTGTGTAGTAGAAACCAAGCTCTTTTCTGGCACCGTTGCTAGGGAGGCTAGGTAAGTGAAGTTATATCTTTAGATCTTGCAATCGAATCTTTTTGTTTCTTGTTTTAGCACTAGTCTAGTTTATAAAAGAAAACTACTAAAAATGGAATTGAGTTTGTCTCATATGCTTCATCTTTTTAATGTCTTTCGTGAGTATGATGGAAAAGAAAATTGTGCCAAAGTGTTAGAAGAAGAATGCATTAAAATGTTTGGTACTAAAACTTTGAATGTTGAGCATGATTGCAATGTTGTTAGTATGAACTCCTTGAATATCCATGGTACTAATGATGATTGCACTAGTTATGATGAAAATGTCTCCTATAAACATGTCAATTTTTGTGGAGTGCATTGGGTTTGCAAGTACACACCAAATAGGGAAGATAGATATTGCAAGAGGCATAAGTACTTAGAAACTAAATTGTTGCAAGAAAGTCTTGATGATTGTGCTGAAAGATTCAATATTTTTCGCGCTCCTTGTGAACTTTGCAATGAACATGGTCATTTAAAGCTCCAATGCTATTTGTTTCATGATCAAGTCGTGTCCAAATATTGTGATAATTTGATTACCCTTGAGCATCATAAAGAGCTTAGCCTTCATTTGGGGTATGAAGAAATTAAACGTATAACGGAGGGTATTCCAGAATTTAATCTTGATGGATTTCTTGATTTTGATCTAGAGGAAATTTATATGTATTGCGCGGTGAATTGCATTGAAAATCCTTATATTTCCAATTACATAAAGAAAAGAAAACAAATAGAGGATGAAGAGAATACTAACGAAAGGGAAGAGACTTCCCAATATCCTCCTATTATTTCTTATGATGAATCAGGTAACGAGGAGGAGCCTTCTATTCAACCAATATCATTAGTAAGGAGCTCCAAAAAGAGGATTGAACCCACACATGATGTGGTGAAGAAGAAGAAAAGAAAAAGGAAGAGAGGTAAAAAGGTATCTCTCCCAAATAATGTTGCTCCTATTATTGTTGTGCCTCATGAAAATGAATCAAAAATAATTGTGGAAGATGATGCACTTGATGATGATCTCGTTATGCCTATTGCTTGTTGTGATGATTATGATTGGGAAGATAATGATACTTATTATGATCTTGAAAATCTTTTTGGCACTTGTTTGGAAGAATATAATAATGTTTGCTATACTATTGGTGCTATCCATACTATTAATGATGAGAGTGATTATGCTTATGATATGAAAAGGCCCAAGCTTGGGGAAGCTATGTTTGATTAGGATGACATATGTGAGAATATATTTGCTATAATTAATGTTTGTCCCAAGCTTGGGGATGATATGCTTAATAATGATAATATTTTTAGCCTCCCAAGTTTTGATATGCAAAGTTGTTATGATGATAGCATGCCTTCTACTTATGATGATTATATTGATGAAAGTGGGTTTGGAAGAGTGTCAACTTTAGGAAGTAGTGATCCCACAATATTGGAGGATGTTGAATCTTATAATATTTATGAAAGTGGATTTGGAGAGGTCATGACTTTATTTAGTGATGTATCCACTATCTTGGAAGAGGTTTCAATCGATTATGATGAGAACAAAGTTGCTACTTATGATGATTATTGTGATAAAACTTATGCTATAAAGAGTAGTGATGATTATATTTATAAAACTTGTCATGATTATGAGTACACTTTCTCTGAACATTTCTCTTTTAATGTGGAAACAATTTATAGTATTCAAGTCTCTTATGATGCTCCCACTATTATTCATGAGAAGAAATTTGCTTATGTGGAGAGTAGTAAAATTTCTATGCAAGTAGATCATGAAAAGAATGCTTTAGGTGCTGGTTATATTGTTGAATTTATTCATGATGCTACTGAAAATTATTATTATGGAGGAATATATGCTTGTAGGAATTGCAATAATATCAAGTTTCCTCTCTATGTGCTTAAAGTTTTAAAGTTATGCTTGTTTTGCCTTCCTATGCTAGTTGATTATTGTTCCCATAAGTTGTTTTCTCACAAAATCCCTATGCATAGGAAGTGGGTTAGACTTAAATGTGCTAGTAATATTCTTCATGATGCTCTCTTTATGTTTCAATTCCTATCTTTTATGTGAGCATCATTGAAATCATCATGCCTAGCTAGGGGCATTAAACGATAGCGCTTGTTGGGAGGCAACCCAATTTTATTTTAGTTTCTTGCTTTTTGATTCTGTTTAGGAATAAATAATCCATATATCTTATGTTTAGATGTGGTTTTGTGTTTTAATTAGTGTTTGTGCCAAGTAGAACCTTTGGGAAGACTTGGGTGAAGTCTTTATGATCATGCTGTAAAAAACAGAAACTTTAGCGCTCACGAGATTAGCTAGAACTTTTTACTGGAGAGTGATATTTAGTTGATTATTTTTGAAAATGATTACTAGAAAAATTCCTCAGGTCCACCAATTTATTTTAGAATTTTTGGAGTTCCAGAAGTTTGCGTTAATTACAGATTACTACAGACTATTCTGTTTTTGACAGATTCTGTTTTTCGTGTGTTGTTTGCTTATTTTGATGACTCTATGGCTAGTAAAATAGTTTATAAACCATAGAGAAGTTGGAATACAGTACTTTTAACACCAATATAAATAAATAATGAGTTCATTACAGTAACATGAAGTGGTGTTTTGTTTTCTTTCACTAATGGAGCTCACGAGTTTTCTGTTAAGTTTTGTGTTGTGAACTTTTCAAGTTTTGGGTAAAGATTCGATGGACTATGGAATAAGGAGTGGCAAGAGCCTAAGCTTGGGGATGCCCAAGGCACCCCAAGGTAATATTCAAGGATAACCAAGCGTCTAAGCTTGGGGATGCCCCGGAAGGCATCCCCTCTTTCGTCTTTGTTCATCGGTAACTTTACTTGGAGCTATATTTTTATTCACCACATGATATGTGTTTTGCTTGGAGCGTCATTTTATTTTCTTTAGCTTTGCTTGCTGTTTGAATAAAATATCAAGTTCTGAATTCTTAAATGTTAGAGAGTCTTCACATGGTTGCATAATTATCCGACTACTCATTGATCTTCACTCATATCTTTTGGAGTAGTTTGTTGGTTGCTCTAGTACTTCACTTATATCTTTTAGAGCACGGTGGCGGATTTGTTTTATAGAAACTATATCTATCATGCTTCACTTAGATTATTTTGAGAGTCTTAAATAGCATGGTAATTTTCTTAAAGTCTTAATATGCTAGGTATTCAAGAATAGTAAAAACTTTCTTATGAGTGCGTTGAATACTAAGAGAAGTTTGATGCTTGATAATTGTTTTGAGATATGGAGGTGATAATATCAAAGTCGTGCTAGTTGAGCAGTTATGAATTTGAGAAATGCTTGTGTTGAAGTTTGCAAGTCCCGTAGCATGCACGTATGGTAAACGTTATGTAAATTTTTTTTAAACATGAGGTGTTATTTGATTGTCCTCCTTATGAGTGGCGGTCGGGGACGAGCGATGGTCTTTTCCTACCAATCTACCCCCCAGGAGCATGCGCGTAGTACTTCGGTTTTTGATGGCTTGTAGATTTTTGCAATAAGTATGTGAGTTCTTTATGACTAATGTTGAGTCCATGGATTATAAGCACTCTCACCCTTCCATCATTGCTAGCCTCTTCGGTACCGTGCATTGCCCTTTCTCACATTGAGAGTTGGTGCAAACTTCGCCGGTGCATCCAAACCCCGTGATATGATACGCTCTTTCGCACATAAACCTCCTTATATCTTCCTCAAAACAGCCACCATACCTACCTATCATGGCATTTCCATAGCCATTCCGAGATGTATTGCCATGCAACTTTCCACCGTTCCGTTTATTATGACACGCTCCATCATTGTCATATTGCTTAGCATGATCATGTAGTTGACATAGTATTCGTGGCAAAGCCACCATTCATAATTCTCTCATACATGTCACTCCCGATTCACTGCATATCCCTGTACACCGCCGGAGGCATTCATATAGAGTCATACTTTGTTCTAGTATCGAGTTGTAATCATTGAGTTGTAAATAAATAGAAGTGTGATGATCATCATTTTCTAGAGCATTGTCCCAAGTGAGGAATAAATAAATAAAAAAAGAGAGAAAGGCCATAAAAAAAGAGAAGGCCCAAGAAATGAGAGAAAAAGAGAGAAGGGACAATGTTACTATCGTTTACCACACTTGTGCTTCAAAGTAGCACCGTGTTCTTCATATAGAGAGTCTCTTGTTTTGTCACTTTCATATACTAGTGGGAATTTTTCATTATAGAACTTGGATTGTATATTCCAACGATGGGCTTCCTCAAATGCCCTAGGTCTTCATGAGCAAGCAAGTTGGATGCACACCCACTTAGTTTCTTTTGTTGAGATTTCATACATTTATAGCTCTAGTGCATCCGTTGCATGGCAATCCCTACTCCTTGCATTAACATC
The DNA here is from genome assembly GCA_032464435.1 of Aegilops umbellulata. Classification (NCBI taxonomy): domain Eukaryota; kingdom Viridiplantae; phylum Streptophyta; class Magnoliopsida; order Poales; family Poaceae; genus Aegilops; species Aegilops umbellulata. Next base: position 595,147,192 of record CP136058.1, on the reverse strand, counting down.
AATCGATGGGCATCTCCATAGCCTATTGATTAGCCTCGTTGATGTGAGACTTTCTCATTTTTTGTCTTCTCCACATAACCCCCTCATCATATTCTATTCCACCCATAGTGCTATATCCATGGCTCACGCTCATGCATTGCGTGAAGGTTTATGAATTTGAGATTACTAGAGTATGAAACAGTTGCTTGTCTTGTTATTGGGGTTGTGCATGATGAGAGCATTCTTGTGTGATGGAGATGGAGCATGACTAAACTATATGATTTTGTAGGGATGAACTTTCTTTGGCCATGCTATTTTGAGAAGACATAATTGCTTAGTTAGTATGCTTGAAGTATTATTATTTTTATGTCAATATGAACTTTTGTCTTGAATCTTTCGGATCTGAATATTCATGCCACAATTAAGTAGAATTACATTGAAATTATGCCAAGTAGCATTCCACATCAAAAATTCTGTTTTTATCATTTACCTACTCGAGGACGAGCAGGAATTAAGCTTGGGGATGCTTGATACGTCTCCAACGTATCTATAATTTTTGATTGGTTCATGCTATATTATCTATTGTTTTTGGCATTATTGGGCTTTATTGTCCACTTTTATGTTATTTTTAGGACTAACCTATTGCCCGGAGGCCCAGCCCAGATTTGCTGTTTTTGCCTATTTCAGTGTTTCGAAGAAAAGGAATATAAAACGGAGTCGAAACGGAACGAAATCAACTGGAGAAGTTATTTTTGGAAGGAAAGCTACCGGATGGACTTGGACCCCACGTCAGGAGTAAAGGGAGGTGCTCACGAGGGTGGGGGGCGTGCGCACCCCCTAGGGCGCGCCCCCTGCCTCGTGGGGCCCTCGAAGCTCCACCGACGTACTTCCAGCACCCATATATACTCACGTACCCTAAAACTTCCAGAACAGAGATTAGATCGGGAGTTCCGCCGCCGCAAGCCTCTATAGCCACCAAAAGTCAATCGGGACCCTGTTTCGGCACCCTGCCAGAGGGGGGGAACCGTCACCGGTGGCCATCTTCATCATCCCGGCGCTCTCCATGACGAGGAGGGAGTAGTTCACCCTCGGGGCTGAGGCTATGTACCAGTAGTTATGTGTTTGACCTCTCTCTCTCGTGTTCTTGATTTGGCACGATCTTAATGTATTGCGAGCTTTGCTATTATAGTTGGATCTTATGTTTCTTCTCCCTCTCTTCTCTCTTGTAATGGATTGAGTTTTCCCTTTGAAGTAATCTTATCGGATTGAGTCTTTAAAGATTTGAGAACACTTGATGTATGTCTTGCCGTGCGTATCTGTGGTCACAATGGGATATCACGTGCCACTTGATGTATGTTCTGGTGATCAACTTGCGGGTTCCGCCCATGAACCTATGCATAGGGGTTGGCACACGTTTTCGTTGTGATTCTTTGGTAGAAACTTTTGGGCACTCTTTGAAGTACTTTGTGTTGGATTGAATAGATGAATCTGAGATTGTGTGATGCATATCGTATAATCATGCCCACGGATACTTGAGGTGACATTGGAGTATCTAGGTGACATTAGTGTTTTGGTTGATTTGTGTCTAATTGTGTTATTCTAGTACGAACTCTAGGGTTGTTTGTGACACTTATAGGAATAGCCCAACGGATTGATTGGAAAGAATAACTTTGAGGTGGTTTTGTACCCTACCATAATCTCTTCGTTTGTTCTCCGCTATTAGTGACTTTGGAGTGACTCTTTGTTGCATGTTGAGGGATAGTTATATGATCCAACTATCTTATTATTGTTGAGAGAACTTGCACTAGTGAAAGTATGAACCCTAGGCCTTGTTTCCTATCATTGCAATACCGTTTGTGCTCGCTTTTACCACTTGTTACCTTGCTGTTTTCATATTTCCAGATTACAAAAACCTATATCTACCATCCATATTGCACTTGTATCACCATCTCTTCGCCGAACTAGTGCACCTATACAATTTACCATTGTATCGGGTGTGTTGGGGACACAAGAGACTTTTTGTTATTTGGTTGCAGGGTTGCTTGAGAGAGACCATCTTCATCCTACACCTCCCATGGATTGATAAACCTTAGGTCATCCACTTGAGGGAAATTTTCTACTGTCCTACAAACCTCTGCACTTGGAGGCCCAACAACGTCTACAAGAAGAAGGTTGTGTAGTAGACATCAGGGGTCCTGAACTGTGCGTCTAGGATCGATGGTTATAGGAGACAGGGGACACGATGTTTACCCAGCTTCGGGCCCTCTCTATGGAGGTAATACCCTACTTCCTTCTTGATTGATCTTGATGAATATAAGAGTTACAAGAGTTGATCTACCAAGAGACCGTAATGGCTAAACCCTAGAAGTCTAGCCTGTATGACTATGGTAATGAGTATATCCTTTCCGGACTACACCCTCCGGTTTATATAGACACCGGGGGGATGTAGGGTTACATAGAGTCGGTTAGGAAGGAATCTTCATAGTTGATCGACAAGCTTGCCTTCCACGCCAAGGAGAGTCCAATCCGGACACGGGTAGAGTCTTCGGCCTTCATGTCTTCACAGCCCATCAATCCGACCCATGGATGACAGGCCGGACGCCCGAGGACCCATTAGTCCGGGACTCCCTCAGGTCCACCGCTGGTCGCTCACGACCGCGGAGACGGACGCTCGCCGCCTAAGGCGTAAGAACGCGAAGGCGCTCCAACTTGCTATAGAGCAGTCGGAGCGTGGCGCGAAGTAGCAGCGGTGGAGGCGGCTCGGCTCGCGAAATTGAAGTGGCAGTAGGACATGGCCGTTCGTCGGACGAAGGGGTAGATCGTCCTCCGACTCTGACCCCGGCGAAGGCGACGATCATTGCCGGTGTCAAAACCGGCGGATCTCGGGTAGGGGGTCCCGAACTGTGCGTCTAGGTGGATGGTAACAGGAGACGGGGGACATGATGTTTTTACCCAGGTTCGGGCCCTCTCGATGGAGGTAAAACCCTACTCATGTTTGATTGATCTTGATGATATGGGTATTACAAGAGTTGATCTACCACGAGATCGAAGAGGCTAAACCCTATAAGCTAGCCTATGGTATGATTGTTGTTCTTGGTCCTACGGACTAAACCCTCCAGTTTATATAGACACTGGAGGGGGCTAGGGTTACACAGAGTCGGTTACAAGGAAGGAGATCTACATATCCGTATTGCCAAGCTTGCCTTCCACACCAAGGAGAGTCCCATCCGGACACGGGACGAAGTCTTCAATCTTGTATCTTCATAGTCCAACAGTCCGGCCAAAGGATATAGTCCGGCTGTTCGGATACCCCCTAATCTAGGACTCCCTGAGTAGCCCCTAAACCAGGCTTCAATGACGATGAGTCCGGCGCGCAGATTGTCTTCGGCATTGCAAGGCGGGTTCCTCCTCCGAATACTTCATAAAAGATTTTGAACACGAGGAACATGTCCAGCTCTGGAAAACAAGTTCCACATACAACCGCAGAGAGAATTATATTTTCACAAATCTAATCTGCTGACGTACCCCGTAGTGTGACATCACACCACAGCCAGGTCTTTATTCGAATCGTTTTTTACAACCAATCTCAGCGTGTTCCGCGAGGTGGTTTCCTCGGCACGTCTTGTTGAAGCAGAGATCGTGTTCCCTTTATTACGGGATTCCCATCAATACGGACATGGGTAACCCAACCGTGCCATCAATTACGACGCTTGGGGGATAAGCGAGTTTTACCAGGTTGGTGGGGGCGCATAGTTTCGTCCGCCCTTATAAAGGGATAAGGGTTCACCTTTTTCTACCCACGCCTTCTTCCTCATTGCTCATCCATTCTTGCGCACTCGAGCTCCAGCGCCCAAGTCCGCATCCTTCTCCTCAAACCTCTCCAAACATGTCCGGAGCGGGAGGCAAGTGGATGATCTCCTCCGTCACGGAGGGAGATGTCCAAAAGCTGAGGGGAGCCGGATACCTGTCCGAGGATATCGCACACCGGCTCCCAAATGAGGGGCAGCTCATGCCCACCCCTAGGCTCCATGAGAGGGTAGTATTTCTTACCCACTTCCTCCACGGACTGGGATTTCCCCTCCACCCATTCGTCTGCGGGCTCATGTTCTACTACGGCCTGGTTTTTCACGATCTGGCCCTGAACTTCATCCTCAACATCTCGGCATTTATCGTCGTGTGTGAGGCCTTCCTCCGCATCAAGCCCCACTTCGGCCTATGGCTGAAAACCTTCAACGTCAAACCGAAGGTGGTGGGCGGCCAGCAGGCAGAGTGCGGAGGCGCCATGGTGGGCAAAATGCCCAACGTCACATGGCTCGAGGGCTCCTATGTGGAGACCATAAAGGGGTGGCAATCGGGGTGGTTCTACATCACCGAGCCGCGCGACACCAAATGGCTGGCGGCCCCCAAATTCCGATCCGGAATCCCCACACGGCTCACCTTCTGGAAAGAGAAGGGCCTGCCCTAGGGCAATCCGGTAGAGCTGACCGGACTCCAGACCTGCGTCCAAAATATGATAAATAGGAAGCTTAAGCTTGTCAACATAGTCCAGGTCATGCTTATCCGCCGGATCCTCCCGTGTCAACAATGGGTGTTCAATTTGTGGGAGTTCGACCCGGCCCAGCACCAGACTTTGAGCGAGCTCTTCGGCACGATGCACGAGGATGTCTGGAAGGTGCTGTTTAAGAGTGTCGAGGTTCCCCCTCCTCTTATCGAGGATCGCGGACTCAGCGCGCAGCGCCAAGCCGGCGCGGTAAGCTCTTTTATCACTTATAGGGTATTCATTCTCCATAGTTTAACCACGTGCGGGATCTGAACTCCCATGCCTTTGACATGACTGGGTGGAGACATCGGGGCAGATTGACTGCCCAGCCCCTCTGCCCGAAGACCCTACAGACGCTCTCCTGATGGAGATGCTGACTCTGGCTCCTTATGAGGTGCCGAAGAAGAAGATCAAGAAGAAGGCCACGGGAACCCGAATGAGTTCCCGGCGCCAGGTGGTATCGGACTCATCGTCTGATAACTCCAAGACGCACTCCTCCCGTGAAAACGAGGAGGAGGAAGATAAAGGTTCTCCCCCTCCAGTCGGGGAAGACAAGAAAAGGAAGGCCGCCCCAACCGGGGAGGCCGGAGGGTCTAAGAAGGGAAGGACTCTCCTTCCGGACTGTTCCACCACCGCCGCTGACAGCGAAGACGAGTGGTTACCCAGGGCCAAGCCCCTGGCGAAGTCGTAAGTTTTCGGATGCCAGAGTAACTCGTGGCATAGTTTAATTGCACAACTTCTCCTAACGCCGAATATGGTTATGCAGTCCGTCCCGGGCCCGTATCGACGTATCCTCGTTGAGCGGTTCTTTGGATGCGTCGGATATGAATAGCGATTCACTTCCAACCGCCACCTCTCCTTGCCCCACGGACAATGTCGAGGCATTGTATCAAGGGGCGCTGAGCCCAGGGGAGGTAGTCCTGGAGGCGCCTCAAGTCGACCTTCCCGACTCCAGACGCAAAGGGAGCAAGACTCCCACGGGCTCCATGTTCGGCCCCCAGTCGAGCACCGCGCCGGAACCTCTAGTGGTTCCGGAATCCGGTAGGCGGACCCCTTCCAAGAGGGGCAAGCCGCCCATGCCGGTGACCCCTGTCCATCCAGAGGCACCGGAAAACCTGCTGGGAGCGCTTCGCGGTGCTTCCATCGATGAAGAGCACCGCACTATTATGAGTGCGGTGATCAAGAAGGTTCAGTCCGCCAAGAGCAGACTGACTGAAGCCTGTGCCGGCCTTCTAACAGGCTTTGAGGTATGTATTTAAAATATAGGAAAATATTACCGCATAGACAGTAGCCCCAGATGCTCTGTTTGGTGTTCACAAAGAAAAGCCGAATAGAGGATCAAAATAATATTTGCAGGAGTCTAATACAAGTATGTCTATATGCGTATGCAGGCTACGGTGGTGACCTCTGCCGCACTGACTACGGAGGTCGCCGTACTGAAGCAGAACCTCGAGCGGTCCGAGGAAGAGCTCGGCCTTGCCAAGAGGCAGCTCGAGGAGAACAAAGGTAAGTAATACCTTGTCTAGATATATATATAGAAAAAGGGATGTGGTTGCAAAATGATAGGATCATCATGGATGTGCCAGGGGCCACGACCGAGGTGGCGACCCTGAAGCAAGCGTTGTCCGAGGCTGAAAACAAAGCGGCCAAGGAGCGCACTGAGCGGGAGAAACAAGAGGCATGGGTGGGCGAGGTGTAGCGAGTGTTGGGGAACGTAGCAGAAATTTAAAATTTTCCTACGTATCACCAAGATCTATCTATGGAGAAACCAGCAACGAGGGGAAAGAGAGTGCATCTACATACCTTTGTAGATGCTAAGCGGAAGCGTTCAAGTGAACGGGGTTGATGGAGTCGTACTCGTCGTGATCCAAATCACCGATGACCAAGTGCCGAACGGACGGCACCTCCGCGTTCAACACACGTACAGCCCGGTGACGTCTCCCGTGCCTTGATCCAGCAAGGAGAGAGGGAGAGGTTGAGGAAGACTCCATCCAACAGCAGCACAACGGCGTGGTGGTGGTGGAGGAGTGTTGTGATCCAGCAGGGCTTCGCCAAGCACTACGAGATATGAGGAGGAGAGAGGCAGGGCTGCACTAACAAGGAGAGATCAGATCGCGTGTTTTGGGCAGCCCCTAGGCCTCATATATATAGGGGAAGGGGAGGAGGGTGCGCCCCATCTAGGGTTCCCACCCCTAGAGGGGCGGCAGCCCTAGATGGGTCTTGGGGTGGCGGTCAAGAGGGGAAGGGGAGAGGGAGGCGCACCAGTATGGGCCTTAGGGCCCATCTGCCCTAGGGTTTGCCCCCTTCTCCAGGTTTTCCACTGAAAAACACTTTTCAAATAACCCTATATGCTTTCCAGAAATTCTACATCATTTCTGATCAACAACATGTCAACAACATATACTCATCAGAAATTCTATAGTGCTCCCACTCACTTCTTTGGAAATACAAGTTTCTCATAAACTTTGTACAAACCCAAAATCTTTGATCATCTCATCAAATGTACATTCCAACTCCGAGATGCTTACTCCAGTCCTTAGAAGGATTGCTGGAGCTTTGCATACTTGTTAGCATCTTTCAGGATCGACAAAATCTTCTGGTTGTATCACATACAACCTTTCCTCAAGAACAAGGAAACAATATTTTTGACATCCTATCTGCAAGATTTCATAAATAATGCAGTACCTGCTAATTCCAACAGACTCTTAGCATCGCTACGAGTGAGAAAGTCTCATCGTAGTCAACTCCTTGAACTTGTCGGGAAACATCTTAGCGACAAGTCGAGCTTTCTTAATGGTGACATTTACCATCATTGTCCGTCTTCCTTTTAAAATCCATCTCTACTCAACAGCCTCACGACCATCGAGTCGTTCTGCCAAAAGTCTACACTTTGTTTTCATACATGGATCCTCTCTCGGATTTTATGGCCTCGAGCCATTCATCGGAATCCGGGCCCACCATCGCTTCTCCATAGCTCGTAGTTTCATTGTTGTCTAGCAACATGACGTCCAAGACAGGATTATGTACCACTCTGAAGTAGTACGCATCCTTGTCATCCTACGAGGTTTGGGAGTGACTTGATCCGAAGTCTCATGATCACTATCATAAGCTTCCACTTCAATTGGTGTAGGTGCCATAGGAACAACTCCTGTGCCCTTCTACACACTAGTTGAAGTGACGGTTCAATAACCTCATCAAGTCTCCACCATCCTCCCACTCAATTCTTTCGAGAGAAACTTTTCCTCGAGAAAGGACCCGATTTGAGAAACGATCCCTATTGCTTTCGTATCTGAAACAGGAGGTATACCCAACTGTTTTGGGTGTCCTATGGAGATGCATTTATCCGCTTTGGGTTCGATCTTATCAGCCTGAAACTTTTCACATAAGCGTCGTAGCCCCAAACTTTTAAGAAACAACAGCTTAGGTTTCTCTAAACCATAGTTCATACGGTGTCGTCTCAACGGATTTGTGTGGTTCCCTATTTAAAGTGAATGCGGTTGTCTCTAATGCCTAACCCATGAACGATAGTGGTAATTCAATAAGAGACATCATGGTATGCATCATATCCAATAGGGTGCAGTTATGATGTTCGGACACACCATCACACTATAGTGTTCCAGGCGGTACTAGTCGTGAAACAATCTTCACAATGTCTCAATTGTGTACCAAACTCGCAACTCAGATATTCATCTCTATGATCATATCATAGATATTTTATCCTCTTGTCACGACGATCTTCAACTTCATTCTGAAATTACTTGAACCATTCAATAATTCAGACTTGTGTTTCATCAAGTAAATATGCTCAGTATCTACTCAAATCATCTGTGAAGTAAGAGCATAACGATATCCACTGCGTGCCTCAGCACTCATTGGACTGCACACATCAAAATGTGTTACTTCCAACAAGTTGCTTTCTTGTTCCATCTTACTGAAAACGAGGTCTTTCAGTCATCTTGCCCATGTGGTATGATTTGCATGTCTCAAGTGATTCAAAAACAAGTGAGTCCAAACGATCCATCTGTATGGAGTTTCTTCATGCATATCTACCAATAGACATGGTTCACATGTCTCAATCTTTTCAAAAATGAGTGAGTCCAAAGATCCATCAACATGGAGCTTCTTCATGCGTTTTATACCAATATGACTTACATGGCAGTGCCACAAGTAGGTGGTACTATCATTACTATCTTATATCTTTTGGCATGAACATGTGTATCACTATGATCGAGATTCAATAAACCATTCATTTTAGGCGCAAGATCATTGAAGGTATTATTCAAATAAATAGAGTAACCATTATTCTCCTTAAATGAATAACCGTATTGCGATAGACATAATCCAATCATGTCTATGCTCAACGCAAACACCAAATAACAATTATTTAGGTTTAACACCAATCTCGATGGTAGAGGGAGCGTGCGATGCTTGATCACATCAACCTTGGAAACACTTCCAACACATCTCGTCAGCTCACCTTTAGCTAGTCTCCGTTTATTCCGTAGCTTTTATTTTGAGTTACTAACACTTAGCAACCGAACCGGTATCTAATACCCTGATGCTACTAGGAGTCCTATTAAAGTACACATTCACATAATGTATATCCAATATACTTCTATCGACAGCCTTCTCATCTACCATGTATCTAGGGTAATTCTGCTCTAGTGGTTGTTGCCCTTATTACAGAAGCACTCAGTCTCGGGTTTGGGTTCAACCTTGGGTTTCTCCACTAGAGCAGCAGCTGATTTGCCGTTTCATGAAGTATCCCTTCTTGCCCTTGCCCTTCTTGAAACTAGTGGTTTCACTAACCATCAATAATTGATGCTCCTTCTTGATTTCTACTTTCGCGGTGTCAAACATCGCGAATATTTCAAGGATCATCATATCTATCCCTGATATGTTATAGTTCATTACGAAGCTCTAGCAGCTTGGTGGCAATGACTTTGGAGAAACATCACTATCTTATCTGGAAGATCAACTCCCACTCGATTCAAGTGATTGTTGTACTCAGACAATCTGAGCAGAAGCTCAACGATTGACCTTTTCTACCTTAGTTTGCAGGCCAAGAAAATCGTCGGAGGTCTTATACCTCTTGACGTGGGCACGAGCCTGAAATCCCAATTTCAGCCCTCGAAACATCTCACATGTTCCGCGACATTTCAAAAATGTCTTCGGTGCCTCAATTCTAAACCATTTATCATTACCGAACTATCATGTAGTCATCAAAACGTGTATGTCAGATGTTCGCAACATCCACAGACCATGTTCGAGGTCCAGCACATCGAGCGGTGCATTAAGGACACAAGCCTTCTACTGTCCGCATAATTGCTACTATCAACTTTCAACTATATTTTCTCTAGGAACATATCTAAAACAGTAGAACTAAAGCGCGAGCTTACGACATAATTTGCAAAGATCTTTTGACTATGTTCAGGATAATTAGGTTCATCTTATGAACTCCCACTCAGATAGACATCCCTCTAGTCATCTAAGTGATTACATGATCCGAGTCAACTAGGCCGTGTCCGATCATCACGTGAGACGGACTAGTCATCATCGGTGAACATCTTCATGTTGATCGTATCTACCATACGACTCATGCTCGACCTTTCGGTCTCTTGTGTTCCGAGGCCATGTCTGTACATGCTAGGTTCGTCAAGTCAACCTAAGTGTTTCGCGTGTGTAAATCTGGCTTACACCCGTTGTATGTGAACGTAAGAATCTATCACACCCGATCATCACGTGGTGCTTCGAAACGACGAACTTTCGCAACGGTGCATAGTTAGGGGGAACACTTTCTTGAAATTTTAATGAGGGATCATCTTATTTACTACCGTCGTTCTAAGCAAATAAGATGCAAAAACATGATAAACATCACATGCAATCAAATAGTGACATGATATGGCCATCATCACTTTGCTCCTTTTGATCTCCATCTCCGGGGCTCCATGATCATCGTCGTCACCGGCATGACACCATGATCTCCATCATCGTGTCTTCATGAAGTTTTCACGTCAACTATTACTTCTACTACTATGGCTAACGCTTTAGCAATAAAGTAAATTAATTACATGACGTTTATGTTGACACGCAGGTCATAAACAAATTAAAGACAACTCCTATGGCTCCTGTCGGTTGTCATACTCATCGACATGCAAGTCGTGATTCCTATTACAAGAACATGATCAATCTCATACATCACATATATCATTCATCACATCCTTTTGTCCATATCACATCACATGGCATACCCTGCAAAAACAAGTTAGACGTCCTCTAATTGTTGTTTGCATGTTTTACGTGGTTGCTATGGGTTTCTAGCAAGAACGTTTCTTACCTACGCAAAACCACAACGTGATATGTCAATTGCTATTTACCCTTCATAAGGACCCTTTTCATCGAGTCCGATCCGACTAAAGTGGGAGAGACTGGCACCCGCTAGCCACCTTATGCAACCAGTGCATGTCAGTCGGTGGAACCTGTCTCACGTAAGTGTACGTGTAAGGTCGGTCCGGGCCGCTTCATCCCACAATGCCGCCGAATCAAGATTGACTAGTAACGGTAAGCATATTGAACAAAATCAACGCCCACAACTACTTTGTGTTCTACTCGTGCAAAGAATCTACGCAATAGACCTAGCTCATGATGCCACTGTTGGGGAACGTAGCAGAAATTTAAAATTTTCCTACGTATCACCAAGATCTATCTATGGAGAAACCAGCAACGAGGGGAAAGAGAGTGCATCTACATACCCTTGTAGATGCTAAGCGGAAGCGTTCAAGTGAACGGGGTTGATGGAGTCGTACTCGTCGTGACCCAAATCACCGATGACCAAGTGCCGAACGGACGACACCTCCGCGTTCAACACACGTACAGCCCGGTGACGTCTCCCGTGCCTTGATCCAGCAAGGAGAGAGGGAGAGGTTGAGGAAGACTCCATCCAACAGCAGCACAGCAGTGTGGTGGTGGTGGAGGAGCGTTGTGATCCAGCAGGGCTTCGCCAAGCACTACGAGATATGAGGAGGAGAGAGGCAGGGCTGCACTAACAAGGAGAGATCAGATCGCGTGTTTTGGGCAGCCCCTAGGCCTCATATATATAGGGGAAGGGGAGGAGGGTGCGCCCCATCTAGGGTTCCCACCCCTAGAGGGGCGGCAGCCCTAGATGGGTCTTGGGGTGGCGGCCAAGAGGGGAAGGGGAGAGGGAGGCGCACCAGTATGGGCCTTAGGGCCAATCTGCCCTAGGGTTTGCCCCCTTCTCCTCTCCCTTGCGCCTTGGGCCCTTGTGGGGGGCGCACCAGCCCACCTGGGGCTGGTCCCCTCCCACACTTGGCCCATGCAGCCCTCCGGGGCTTGTGGCCCCACTTGGTGGACCCCCTGACCCCTCCGGTGGTCCCGGTACACTACCGGTGATGCCGAGAACACTTCCGGTGGCCAAAACCATACTTCCTATATATAAATCTTTACCTCCGGACCATTCCGGAACTCCTCATGACGTCTGGGATCTCATCTGGGACTCCGAACAACATTCGGTAACCACATACGAACTTCCTTTATAACCCTAGCGTCATCGAACCTTAAGTGTGTAGACCCTACGGGTTCGGGAACCATGCAGACATGACCGAGACGTTCTCCAGTCAATAACCAACAGCGGGATCTGGATACCCATGTTGGTTCCCACATGTTCCATGATGATCTCATCGGATGAACCACGATGTCGAGGATTCGATCAATCCCGTATACAATTCCCTTTGTCTAGCGGTATAGTACTTGCCCGAGATTCGATCGTCGGTATCTCGATACCTTGTTCAATCTCGTTACCGACAAGTCTCTTTACTCGTTCCGTAACACATCATCCCGTGATCAACTCCTTGATCACATTGTGCACATTATGATGATGTCCTACCGAGTGGGCCCAGAGATACCTCTCCGTCACACGGAGTGACAAATCCCAGTCTCGATTCGTGCCAACCCAACAGACACTTTCGGAGATACCCGTAGTGCACCTTTATAGCCACCCAGTTACGTTGTGACGTTTGGCACACCCAAAGTATTCCTACGGTATCCGGGAGTTGCACAATCTCATGGTCTAAGGAAATGATACTTGACATTAGAAAATCTTTAGCATACGAACTTCACGATCTTGTGCTAGGCTTAGGATTGGGTCTTGTCCATCACATCATTCTTCTAATGATGTGATCCCGTTATCAATGACATCCAATGTCCATGGTCAGGAAACCGTAACCATCTATTGATCAACGAGCTAGTCAACTAGAGGCTTACTAGGGACATGGTGTTGTCTATGTATCCACACATGTATCTGAGTTTCCTATCAATACAATTCTAGCATGGATAATAAACGATTATCATGAACAAGGAAATATAATAATAACCTATTTATTATTGCCTCTAGGGCATATTTCCAACAGCGAGAGCTCCAGGCTCTCGTGAAGAAGCACGAGACTTTCGAGCTTGACTCGAAGACGCGAGAGTCTGAGCTTGCCGCGGCCCTTGAGAGCACAAAGCATGCCAACACTGAAGCCCAAAAGGCCCTCCAGGAAATTGAGGCGATGAAGAAGATAGAGGCGGGTAAGGCATTCATTATGCAAAGCAAGCATGTGAAAGTAAATTACTTGTTACTTACCCGAGTCCGGAGCTCTCCAGGAGCCTTCGCAGATTTGCCCCGCGGCGTGTCGAATACCGCAAAGTACTACCAGGACGAGGAGGGAAGCTCGACGGAGAAGTTGTTTTGGTCTCAGAATACTGGGACCGAACACCCGATGCCTGTGAGCGACCAGCTGAAGCAACTGGTCGAGCTGCACAAGGCGGCCGAACAGGCCATGAGGGGCCTTATAGTCCGGATGTGGCCTGACGACTCCTTTCCCAACAGCTACTTCAGTCTGGTGAGGCGGCTTGTGGATGCCTGCCCACGGCTGGAAGTCATAAAGCGGTCCGTCTGCATCGAAGGTGCACGCCGGGCTTTTGCCCGTGCGAAGGTGCACTAGGCCAAGATGGACACCGAGAAGCTGGTGAAGGAGGGGCCGCCGCAGGGCCAGGAGCATCGCCACCCTGAAATGTATTATGAGGGTGTCCTGAAGGGTGCCCGTCTTGTGGTGGACGAGTGTGTGAAGGATGTAATTTTTGAATGAACTTGCTCGTGCAACGCTTGTTTGAATTTAAATTATTACCTTATGTGCGACTGTTTATCAAATCTGAAAGATGGCCACTCGTCGGCTTCTGCCCCATGCCACGAGTGCTGGAGTGTTCGGGATAAATCTGAGCACTCTTTTTCCCATTGTTGGTTCCTTCGAGGGAGGTGCTCAACGCAACGAACAAGGAAATCAGATTATAATGCTTTATCACTTTCACTTAGCCATAGAAGTCTACAATTTTAAATTTTGGCAGAGCCCCTAGTGTTCGGAAGGCCGAATTCAAGGTGCTATACACGCCTAAGCCGAACAAAGCCGACTCCTCGCTCTAAGCGGCATAAGTCTTCAGGGACTCGAGACCTCTCGAACAGCGACCAACTCTCGCCTTATCATGACAGTCAGTTTTAGCTTTCTCTAATAAGGTGCTTGCCCAGATGAACCGGGGCACAATCGCAGTAGTTCTCCCAGTGCTACCTTAGCCGATATAGCAGAACGTAAGGTACCAAAACATGGGAGCCGGGCAAACCCAACTATTGACCCAAGACATGATTCGGAGCTGATGCATATAATGCTATAAGTTCGGGGTGCTGCACTGTCGAAAGTGTTTGGACTTCTCACGCCATATTATGGGGTACTTAAGCCCTTGGCGCATTGGTCGTACCAGAGTGTATGGGTGCTGAATGTCATAAATGAACATAAATATAAAAAGGAATAGAGAATGCGATAATAGACTAGTGCTATGCATTGTTTACTCAGAAGGGTGCGTCGAAGCATAATGATACAAGTAGTGCAATAAGCAAAAAATAGGACTATTTGACATGTCCCCTCCAAGGGCAAGCTGCGGAATGGTATTTAAAGCAGGTATTTCGCTCGTTATCAGAGACAACCTGACAGTTCCATGGTGCGACGTAGCTTTCTGCCTCCTTGGTTGTTGTATCGTGTGTCCGGCAATCATACTGCCGGACGGGGCTTCCAGATAGTAAAGTCCTGAAAGAGAGAAAAAATAACAAAGTGGGAAGCCCCTAGTGCGGTTGAGCCGCGTTTTGGGGCATGCCATAGTCGTGCCCCCACCTATGCCCATGGTATTTTCAATGCGTAATTATGTACGCGTGGCACAGATTTCGCCGTTTGGCTGGGGCTGGGGTGGGGGCCGCATTGCTATTCGAGCTCGGAACGTGCCAGGCGGTCTTGTTGCAGATTACTCCGGGTGCGCTTGACGGTGTCTGGGTGTTTGATCGCCGAACTGATTGATTGCCTTAAGAGGCTGCTTTGCGCTTCTACTGCGAGGGCCGCAGTGTGCTTCTCCGTGCGGAGAGAGCGCTCTGTGTTTCCATTGACTGTGATGACCCCTCGAGGTCCTGGCATCTTGAGCTTGAGGTATGCATAATGCGGTACCGCATTGAACCTTGCAAATGCGGTTCGCCCGAGCAGTGTGTGATAGCCACTGCGGAACGGGACTATATCGAAGATTAACTCCTCGCTTCGGAAGTTATCCGGGGATCCGAAGACCACTTCTAGTGTGACTGAGCCTGTGCAATGGGCCTCTACACCTGGTATGATGCCTTTGAAGGTCGTTTTTGTGGGTTTGATCCTTGAGGGGTCTATACCCATTTTGCGCACTGTGTCCTGATAAAGCAGGTTCAGGCTGCTGCCGCCATCCATAAGGACTCGAGTGAGGTGAAATCCATCTATGATTGGGTCTAGGACCAGTGCCGTGAATCCGCCATGACGGATACTAGTGGGGTGGTCCCTGCGATCGAAGGTGATCGAACAGGAGGACCATGGGTTGAACTTTGGGGCGACTGGCTCCAACACATATACGTCCCATAGCGCATGCTTGCGCTCCCTCTTGGGGATGTGGGTTGCGTATATCATGTTCACCGTCCGCACTTGTGGGGGGAACCTCTTCTGTCCTTCGGTGTTCGGTGGCCGGGGCTCCTCCTCGTCATCGCTATGTAGCCCCTTATCCTTGTTTTCGGCATTTAACTTGTCGGCCTGCTTGAACACCCAACATTCTCTCTTGGTGTGATTGGCTGGCTTGTCGGGGGTGCCATGTATTTGACACGAGCGATCGAGTATTCGGTCCAAACTGGACGGGCCCGGAGTGCTTCTTTTGAATGGCTTTTTCCGCTGACCGGGTTTAGAGCTTCTGAATCCGGCATTGACTGCCGTATCCTCGGTATTGTTGCTGTTGATACGGAGCTTGTGTTTGTTGCGACGTGACCTGCCATTGCTATCCTTGGTATCCGAAGTACCAGGGTTCTTTGATATGTTATTGCTGCGAGCTAGCCAGCTGTCCTCTCCCGCGCAAAAGCGGGTCATGAGTGTCGTGAGGGCTGCCATAGATTTCGGCTTTTCCTGGCCCAGGTGCCGGGTGAGCCACTCGTCGCAGATGTTATGCTTAAAAGCTGCTAGGGCCTCTGCATCCGGACTGTCGACGATTTGATTTTTCTTGGTTAGGAACCGTGTCCAGAATTGCCTGGCCGATTCCTCTGGCTGCTGAATTATGTGGCTCAAGTCATCGGCATCTGGTGGTCGCACATAAGTGCCCTGGAAGTTGTCGAGGAATGCGGCTTCCAGATCTTCCCAACAGCCAATGGATTCTGCTAGCAAGTTGTCCAGCCAATGCCGAGCTGGTCCTTTGAGTTTGAGTGGAAGGTGTTTGATGGCATGTAGATCGTCACCGCGGGCCATGTGGATGTGCAGGAGGTAGTCCTCGATCCATACCGCAGGATCTGTTGTACCATCGTATGATTCGATATTTACGGGTTTGAAACCCTCTGGGATTTGGTGATCCATTACTTCGTCTGTGAAGCATAAGGGGTGTGCGGCGCCTCTGTTATATCACGACACAGCTCATATGAGTCTTGTCCGCTATGTTCGGCCCGACCAGATTTACTTTTACTGTATCCGGCGTAACGGTTATCGTCTCGCGTAGTGGCGCGCCCTCGTGATCCGTAGATCGATCTTGCGTGTTTTGCTTTGTCCTCCAATACGTCTCGCAGGTCTAGCATATTTCCTTGTGCCTTGATGTTTTTATTTGAGTGGCGCCGGGGTGCGGGCTGGGCCTTCAGCAGAAATGCCGCTCTATCGTGGCCACGAGGTGGCCGATCAGCCCCGTCACACGCTGGAGATGTAGGTTTTAATGCTTCCTCCTCTAGTCGGGGTAGCAACCTGCGCTTTGGGTAACTCTTGGAGTGGCGTTCGAGTTCATATTCCTCGGCCGCAAGGACTTCGGTCCATCTGTCAGCTAGCAAATCTTGATCAGCTCGAAGCTGTTGTTGCTTTCTCTTAAAGCTATTTGCCGTGGCTATAAGCCGGTGCTTGAAGTGCTCTTGTTCGACGGGATCCTCAGGCGTGACAAATTCGTCATCGTCGAGGCTTGCCTCGTCTTCGGAGGGAGGCATGTAATTATCATCCTCCGCCTCTCCATCTGCCGCTCTCTCAGGAGGGCTGGCTTCTCCATCCTCCTTCTCTGAATCTTGCTGGAGGGGATTATCGTTATCTTCGGCACTGTCCGGAGTGTTATTATCTCTTGTGCCGGTATCACCGCTTTTGCTTTGGCGAGACTTAGAGCGGCGCCGCAGACGTCGGCGCTTGGGTTGCTTCTTGGAGGGGTCATCCTCCGCTGTCCCGTCGCCATTGCCTTCTCTTGTGCCGGTATCATATGAAGAGGTGGCTGTCCAGTGCCCTGTGGGCAGTGGTTCCTGTTCGTCTCCTGCATCGTCGTCCATACCGTCGATATCTTCGGAGTCGAAGTCGAGCATGTCGGTCAAATCGTCGACAGTGGCTACTAAGTGGGTGGTGGGTGGACGGCGAATTTCTTCGTCATCCGCATCCCAATCCTGCCGGACATAGTTCGGCCAGAACTCTCCTAACAAGGAGAGAGACCTTAATGAGTTTAGTATGTCGCCGAAGGGCGAGTGCTGAAAGATATCCGCGGAGGTGAACTCCATGATCGGCGCCCAGTCGGATTCGATAGGCACGAGCGCAGGCGGTTCGGAGTCCGTGGCCGGGGAAGAATCCGGCAGTTTGGCGTCACGGCTCTCATGAAGGGTAAGGTCGATACTCGGCTCGATCGCCGCTGAGAATGCGGCCTCCGTGGCGGGGTCTATCCACCCGTCCATGGATGGCGCAATTGGCTCCGAATTGAGGGTCGGAGCGATTGCCGGTGCGGTCTCCTGGACACTGTCTGATGGTAGAGCTAAATCATGCTCATCACGACCGTGCGGCGCACGCGGCAGGGGATCGAATCCGTCGAGGACCAAGTCTTCGCGGATGTCGGCCATGTAGTTTAAGCTTCCAAACCTGACCTGGTGGCTAGGGGCGTAACTCTCGATCTGCTCCAGATGGCCAAGTGAGTTGGCCCGCAGTGCGAAGCCGCCGAATACAAAGATTTGTCCAGGGAGAAAAGTCTCACCCTGGAGTGCATCTCTATCGATGATCGAAGGAGCCATCAAGCCTAACGATGACGACACAGAGGAACTCTCAATGAAAGCACCAATGTCGGTGTCAAAACCGGCGGATCTCGGGTAGGGGGTCCCGAACTGTGCGTCTAGGCGGATGGTAACAGGAGACGGGGGACACGATGTTTTTACCCAGGTTCGGGCCCTCTCGATGGAGGTAAAACCCTACTCCTTCTTGATTGATTTTGATGATATGGGTATTACAAGAGTTGATCTACCACGAGATCGAAGAGGCTAAACCCTAGAAGCTAGCTTATGGTATGATTGTTGTTCTTGGTCCTAGGGACTAAACCCTCCGGTTTATATAGACACCGGAGGGGGCTAGGGTTACACAGAGTCGGTTACAAGGAAGGAGATCTACATATCCGTATTGCCAAGCTTGCCTTTCACGCCAAGGAGAGTCCCATCCGGACACGGGATAAAGTCTTCAATCTTGTATCTTCATAGTCCAACAGTCCGGCCAAAGGATATAGTCCGACTGTCCGGATACCCCCTAATCCAGGACTCCCTCAACCATAGCTCCACCCCCTCATGTGACGACCAAGATCCTCGACCAGCCGCGGACGCCTACAGCTACACCGGCGACCGGAAGGGGACATGCCGGGCGAAGAAGTGGTGAAGACGCTCCTCCTTCTATGTTTATTATCGTGTTTAGTTGTTGAAGTTAAGAACTTGTTCGACAATAAACTACGATGATCTTTTGGATGATGTACTGTTTGTTTATGTGCATTTGCTTGTCTGTTTGATGCCGATTTCGTTGTGTGTTATTTGATCACAAAGAGTTGCTCTTACGTTGCATGCTTAGTATGAATATAAGATACCGGATATGAGGTACGTGAATGTGGAGAGAGAAATTTGAAGTATGACCGGTCAGTGTCCGCGGACAGGCCCGGACGTGTCCACGGGCGTCTGAGACATCGAATTTGCTGTCCATGGTTGTAGATGCTCTAACATGCGTCGGCGTGGGAGTGCCCCAGGTGGCTGCTCGTGAGGGAAGGACACAGGGACCATGCTCCTGGTTTTTACACCTGGTTTTCGCTGCTGGTTTTTCGCTCGTGTACCGACTTGTACTATGATGCATCACATTGTGTGTATGCACCACGCCGGCTATGCACTTGTGTTGTGCATCCTGTGTCTCTCTATGCGACAATGCGTCCGCGTTTCGCACAACGCGATGCACGAGTGGGCCGGTCAAATTAAAGGTTCACTAAAAATTTGTTTTGCAAACCTTGTAGAAGGTTCGGTCCATTATTTTTTTCCTATTGCTTATTTACCTGATTTTTTTTGCTTTATGTTCACATTTTTGAAAAAAAAATCTTGAAATTATAAAAATGTTCATGCTTTTGAAACATTTCACAATAACAAAAAATTGTTCGCATCCGTCAGAAAATGTTTCCATGTTAAAGTGTTAAAATTTACAAATTATTTGAAATTTTAAAAAATGCTCAAGTAGTGCAGTATACATGGAGAAGAAGTGCATTGCACAGAGAGAACAAGTATGTGAGATGTGGGGTAAAAATGCGCTGCATGGGGGGAGCATAACTATACACTATCACTGGAAGTACAAGTTTAGTATGCGGGGAGTAGAAGTTTAGTATAGTAGGGAGCCCAAGTTGCATGAAAAGGAGTAGATTGAAACCTATGAAGCGGAAATTGGCAATGGCTCATAGGTGCATATACACCCATTGTCTAAATACACATTTTGAAAAGTTGAAAAATTCCGAACAAAAATCCCTCTACTTTCAAACATCTTGACGAGATGAACACAATGGTGAAAACGGTTTCGCAATTTGGATGCACAATTCAAGGGGGATTTGTGGCAATGCTTGCAAGAGTTACCTCTCAATTAGAGATATCGGATGTACAGTCGTCCGGTACAAACCGCACAACGTGTTTTTTTTCTCAAGAGAACGTTCTCCGTCGGCTGAGCCCATATAATGAGGGCACGTGCGCGTGCACACACACACACACACACACACACACACACACACACACACGCGCGCGCGCGCGCGCGCGCACCCGCGTATTTATTAAGTGCGTATTAAAAAGTGTTCAATATATAATTGGAAAGTTCAATGAATATTTAAAATGTTCAATGTATATTGTCAAAATGTTTAGTGTGTATTCAAAAAATGTTAATCATATATTAAATAATTTTTCACCATGCATTTTAAAACTATTCACTGTGTATTGAAAAACAAAAACAAAAATAACTAAAGAAAAAAACAAAGATATAAAGACCATAGCAAAAAAACATAACAATAAGCAACAGAAAAACTGCAGCAAAAGCAGCGAACAACAAAACAGCAAGAAAAGCCCCGACTTAGCCGGCCCAACTCGGTTTGCCAGTCGGGCATCACGGTGTCTGTTGAGCGGTGGGTAAAAATGGGTTGACGGCTCATGTACAGTAAGACTATGCCTTTTTAGCCAATTTTTTTCAGGAAAGAAACATTTCATAAAAACAATTCCAGAAATTTTATAAAGCAATTATGCTATAAAATAAATTATTTTTAGAAAAAATGTTCATCCCAATTTTGAAAAGTATATATGAATTAAAAAAATATCAAAAAATTTATAAAACGTTCTTGAACTTTCAAAATTATGCACAGATGTTAAAATCATCACTCGATGAAAGCTCCTCCTCCTCCTCCTTATCCTACTGACTTGAAGTTTCGGTTGATGAGACCTAGCAACCAAAAAGGTGGACTTCCGCGAGAAAAGCTTTCTGCAACTAGAAAATTATGTCCGTGTATTAGTAAAATGTTCATGAATTTTGAAAAATGTTCCTGAATTGGAAATTTGTGTATAAATTTTAGGGAAAATGAATGTACGTGATTTTTCTTTTCAAATTCATGGAATTCAGAAAATATCAATGAGTTTTCAAGTTGTTAATGAATTTGTAAATTATCCATGAATTTTAAAATCTTTAGAAATTAACGAAATATCCCAGAATTAAAAAAGATAAAATAAAAAATAAAATATACATAAAAAATAAAAGAGTTCTAAAAAAGTTTATAGCAAGAACAGAAAAACCCGTGAAAAAGCAAACACGGAACCGGAAAAAGAAAGAAAAAACTGGCGGAAGCCTGAGTTGAGCCAGCGCATGTGCGGTACAACCAACCGCTACGTGTGCCGACCCATGAGAAGGATTTTTACTACATTAACTTTTTTGATAAATACATATTTATATTTATATTTATTTAATTATGCTTGTATTTTTTAATATATTATTAACAGTTCTGAACATATCCTTTTAAAAAATATGGAAATTTTATACATATGAACATTTATTTAATGCATGAACAATGTTTGGAATGTAAGAAATTATTTTTACACATATTAATAGTTTAAGAAAATGCAAACATTTTAAAAGCTTGTGAACACTTTTTAATGTCAAGAAAAAATTAAATTATATGATGGTTTTTAAAAAGCATGAAAAATATTAACTGTATGAACATTTTTGGTTTATAAACAATAATACTTTCTTGTAAATACCTGAACATTTTATAACCATGACCATTTTTCGTAAACATGAACAGTGTTCAAGTACTTTTAAAATGATGTGGTCATTTTTCATTGTATTTTTTTATCCATGATTTTGAACTGTTTTTTATCAATAATTTAGTTATTATTTTTGTGTCCCATGATATGTTGTAACTTTTTCAAGGACAATTTACAAAAAAATCTAGGGTTTTCTCGCTATTTTTTGTAAAGTCCAGCATATCGTTCGTAAATTCCCTAGTCATTAAGAGGTCCTCTTTGTAATTTATTTGGCTAAAAGGGGGCTTCTTATAAGTACACGAGGGCCTGAAGTTCTGTTTTGCATTTACAAAAAAAAAAAAAACTGTTAAAAGTGGGTCTTTTGTGGACAGGTGGATTTCTTCAGATCGAGAGCAGATTGGAGCACCCTACTGGACCGACTAGTCGTGTTTTAGGGGTTTCTAGCCTAGTTCTTCCGACAGCTTAAAAAAATAAGCCACACTTTCCGGTTTCTCCCATAAGCCTTTTCCCCATTTGCTGAAGCTTATGGGGTAGTTGTGGGATAATGGGTTCATACGCCCCAACAATTAGGGAAGGTGACTTATGAAAGAAGCCGGGGACAACTTATTTTTAAGCTACTATCAAAAGAACTGTGTCATCATTTAATGCGTAGAAAGGGAGCGTCTAGAAAACAGTCCAAAACCCTCATCACCACTCATGTCATGGTCGAGGAATATTGCTCCTCCATGTAAACGAAGGCGTCGATTATTGGTTGTCGTCGTTGTCTCGTTGATGGGTCCTGGTCACCTTTTGTATCGGTATATGGACCAGTCAAGTAGAGGACAGAAGTTCCAGAGAAGAAAAGTAGTGGACAAAGGACACTGCAGCCATTATGCCATCGATTCATATCACATCAGAGCTGTGTTAACGTGTTGCCGCTTTCGCCTCCCATGATGCTACGGCCGCAACCAAAACGACAAAGGATGCAAGAATTCTAGCTAGCTGCTGCTGTATATTTTCTTCGCCTTTGACATGATTAAATTAGAGCAATCGTGTCTAGTCATTAACTGATAGACCGGCCAGAAGGACAGATCGATTGGTGGAGTATCTTGTGCGTTGTACTAACATCTCAAACTTTCTATAGAAAGCTTGGCAGATCTCCAAAAGTGGTCTAAGTGGTGACACTAGTAGGATCTTTTTTTTTTTTGCGGCTGGACACTAGTAGGATCCACACCGTCAGGTCTCTCGGCTGCACGTACTTGCTTTAGTTTTGAAGGTTATATGAGAATGAGAAGAGACACACCGACAACACCCTAGTGGCAAATCAGGACCGTCACCAAATCATTGTCCACCAGCCCAGGCACGGTCACCGGACTCAATGTTTGCTTCGACTTCGCCCATCTCCATCTCCTCTCTCCCTTTGCTAGTGCCTATGTCTGCCATGGATCACGGTCTACGTCTCTGGATGTCCGGGCAAGGTCGTGGGTGGCGTTAGTCTCCGATGCGCATACGGCGTCCGGGTCCGTGTTCATCTAACCGCCTCCTTCGGCAATGCCTCCTACGATAATGCAATGTAAAACAAGTATGTGTTTGGGATTTAGGTGATGAAGTTTCTGTTTATCGACTTTTACTTCCTCTTGTTACTTAGCAAAATTTTGCTTTTATCCCTGGTTTATTCCGTTGATTCTAGATTGTGGTTTTGTTGGCTATGTGCATCCTTGATGCAAAGAACGGAGGGCTTGAACACTTTATAGTTCTTTCAGCTTGATAATTTTCAAAACCAATAATAAAAGGAGATTAGTTTTCAAAAGGAAGTGTCACTTTGCTTATGTCAATAAAGGAAGAGGCAATGTCACTATTTGTAGAAAGAAGAAATTAAATGTCACTATGCTCATAGCGCCAAATACATGCTAGGACAAAAGCATATATGCCGTAGATGCAACGACAAACTAGTGGCCACATCTAACCATAAAGGTGATCAATTTTCTGTTTCTCGACTTTTCACTTGGGTGACCAATATATAACCATACAGGTATGTGTTGGGAGAATTTTGTGTTATCACCAGGTTTGTTTATCCCCTTGGTTCTCAGCTTGTAGTTTTTTTTAGAAGTTCTCAGCTTTCAAGTCCTGGTGTTATCACCAGGTTTCAGGATTGTTTATTCCCTTGGTTCAAAAAAAAAGAAAGAAAGGAGGAAATTCCGGAATATTGTGTTCAAAAAAAATATGAAAGAAAGAGGAAATGTCAGTGTCCTGGGAAAGAGGAAATAATGTCACTACACAAATTAATGTCACTATACCGGTAGCGCCAAATATATGCTAGGACAAAAGCATATATACAGTTGATGCAACGACAACACTGGCAACACGATCTAGGGGGAAGATCACCAAAATCTGTGGCCCGCGGTCGTACGCCGACTGGTGCGGTGCCACGAGACCTGTCCCCCAAGGTTAGCAACTAGACAGACACATGCATCCTAGCTAACATGTAGTATAATACATACTCAAGTCCCTACCAATTATAGTCTGTGCTACCTTGAAAACTCACATATGCACCCTGCTGCTATGTTGGCTTCGTAAGTGCATGCCAGAAATCTAGTGCTCCTTGGCCTGTAATGGGGTGTGGGTTACCGGCTGCTGCAGGTTGATTGCATGTCGAAGCAACACGTGCCCCAAACCAAACATGGTGCTTGGTGTGTGGTTGCTCCTCACCGGATCAGTAGCAGCTACAGTGAGTGGCGCTTGGACCCCGGCCATGGGTTGGGAGTCGTTGTATATGGCCATGGTTTGTGTTTGTGGCACCCCGTATGCCATCAATTATTAATGACCACTTGGAAGTTGGTACTAACATTTCTTATTTTGTAGATGTTGGAACTAAGATTGTACTTGTAGGAGCCATTGCGAGATCGCTGCAACACAGAACAAAGAACGGGCACAGTAGCTAGGGACGTGTTTGCTTGT
The DNA here is from genome assembly GCA_032464435.1 of Aegilops umbellulata. Taxonomy (NCBI): domain Eukaryota; kingdom Viridiplantae; phylum Streptophyta; class Magnoliopsida; order Poales; family Poaceae; genus Aegilops; species Aegilops umbellulata. The sequence continues at coordinate 595,122,623 of CP136058.1, read as the reverse complement.
TGTAGGAGCCGGGCCTGGCTAGCTCAGCCTGGCTCAACCGAGCCTGGTTGAAGGAAAACAGGCAAAAAGTCGACATCTGCATATTGTTTGGTTGCCTGCATTTAGACTCTCGCATTAAGTGAGCAATTTTGGCATGTTGTTTGGTTGCTTGCATTGGCTCGGCTCATGGAACTACACGGTGTTTGGTTGTATATGCGGGATACGATTAAGAGCTAACACTTACACTTAACACACACACACACCGTGCCTCGCTACTGCGGTGAACGGTGACCGTGGCACCGCGTCCGACACGATGAACACGGAGTCTCGGGCGAGCGCTCTTGCCGGCGCCGCGGCGAACTAGTTGCTAGCGTCGCCGCCACAGAGAAAGTCCGTGCGGAGGAGCGGTGAGGCTGAGGAATGGGGAGGAGAAATGCAGTGCGTGCCGGACCATGGCGACTGCGGTGGACGGTGGCCGTGGCTCCACGTCCGATATGACGAGCACGGAGTCGTGTGCGAGCGACCTCGTCGGCGGCGCAGCGAACTAGTTGCTAGCTTCGTTGCCACAGAGAAAGTCCGCACTGAGACAGAGGACAGAGGATGAGAAATGCAGTGCGCGCGCCATGGCAGCGTTAGTGCAGTAGGACACGAGAGAGAAGGCCGAGATGAACGATGCCGAAAACGACTCAACTGTAGTAGGACGCGGGCAAGGAGGTCAAGAGTAACGGCGCTGCCATCGAGTGGGACGAATAGGAGGCCTCCGAAGCAGAGGACCGAGTAGAAGAAATACAGTGTGCGCGTCAGCGGATCAAGAAGAGAAGGCCGAGATGACCAATCGTCGAAACAGAAAACTTGCAACACGAATGTCGTGAGGAACTACAAGATTAGGCTACTGCTCAAAGGAAATTTCAAACGGTTGATTGTGCGCGACTATCTTGACAAACTTCGTCCAAAATAGCTCCAAACTTGAACACAAAGTTGAGCAATTACGGTCGATGAAACTACGAACCGATCGCCTGAATAGAATCATAACATCGATGTGCATCTTTTTGTGTAGAGTTTATCTCGAATCAAAACACTGTTGTGTAGATTAGAGAGGGGAAGGAAGGAAGGAGATTAGGGAGGAGGTCAGTGGAGGTAGAAGAAGAAGCACATACACACATCGTATCCCTTGAGCCTCCTCTCGTGAAGGGCCCATCCATGTGCGCTCACTGTGGCTCACCTCGGCTTGGCTCGCTGGAAACTGCCGATCTAAGTGTTGTCAGCGAGTCAGGCCCAAAAATGCTTTAAATTTTATGCGATGCAGGTCCAACAGTGTGTGAGCAACCAAACGGGCCACAAACTTTTCGTGCGGGCGAACCAAATACGTCCTAGCCAGTTATCGTTCTTGGCTTCTTTTCATTTTGGTTGCAGCTACATCATGGCAGGGGAGAGGAACACGGCACATGCCGATAGCCTCATACAGTCATATACTACTAGTAACTAGTCGGCGATGGCTGCGGTAGCTGGCTCACGTACGAGGCCTGCGTTCCAGCCAGAGATACGCATATGGCAACGCACACTACTGACTGGCCGGGCTGCAGACCGCAGCAACGCATGCATGCAAGTCAGGACACACCATGCACCAACACCGACTGAGCAGATGGCAGCGCCACATGCATGCAGCAAGCACGGGGTCCCGTCCGTACTGCACAGCAGCCTGAACACCGGTGGCTCGTCGACCCCGTCCCATGCTCTCGTGACAGATCAGCAGGCATAGTGATGCCTGCGCGTGCGCGCGGCACTGTGGCAGTAGTCAGACATATGTACCACTCTTGAAATGGATCTCAAAATAACCTTTCGTTCAGCTTTATCTCTCCTACTTAAAAAAATGTAAGGTTTCTATTTCACCTTCTTTTCACCATCCTTTCATCCAACCTTCCATTATATGATAATCAATCATCTTAATTTACTTATTTTCCGAACCAATTTCACTTTAATTTACTTACCAAACTTCTAATAAAAATATAAGATAATTCACGATCAGAATTTGATGAACATTTATTTACACAATCGCAATATTATTGACTAGTAAATCACAAGCCAACGTAGTAGAATATTATACCCCGTTGCAACGCACGGGCATTGTTCTATGTAGTATAAAGTTCGAGACTGACATAAGTTGGTGGGGAATTTCCCAAACAAACGACTCAAAAGAAAAATTGACAAATGAGCGGGCGGCAAGAACTCCACAACCCAAAACCGAACATGAAAACAAGAGTTCTTCTCCCTATGTAGGGTCCCTGGTCTTCCACACCCCTCATTTCATTGAGATGTAAGCTGAATTGTTCGATCTTTTTTATAAAAGGAGGCTCTTGGACACCAATTTCATTCACATGAAACTGCTGAATTTTCTATAATAAGCCCCGCCAATTATTTACATCATACTCAGTGTCGGAGCTACGTAGCAAAAGCTGGGCGGGCCGGTACGAAGAAGGACCACTATTTTTTTGTCCTTGTGGCTTAATTTACTTTAATCCTACAATGTATTTGCTCTAAGTTGGCTTTATAACTTACACATCCCCTTGGGACAACATTGGCTTCTGATAGGCGATTTTAATTTTATTAGGTCCATTGATAATAGAAATCTGCCTAGGGTGATTTAAATTATATTTTTATCTTTAATGAGAACATTGGACATCTAGGTCTCTTGGAATTGCCTCTGAAAGGAAGATCCTTTACCTGGTCAAACATGCAGGACAACCCCCTCTTGGAACAGCTAGACTGGTTTTTTACTTCTGTGGATTGGATAACTCATTACCCTATGACTAAAGTGATTCCTCTAGCAAGAACTGCATCTGACCATGTTCCATGTGTGGTCACAATCAAAACTTCTATTCCAAAATTAAATATTTTTAGGTTTGAAAATTATTGGTTAGAACTTGAGGGGTTTATGGACTGTGTGGAGAATTCATGGCAGAAATCTTCAAGGAAAGGCCATATCACTGCTAGAATTGCAGATAAGCTCAAGGCTACGAGGATGAGCCTCAAGAGGTGGCAGACGAATGTTTCCAAGCTCAAATATCTGATTGCAAAATGCAATCAAGTGATACTGCTTTTGGATGAGATGGAAGAACTTAGGCCTCTATCTAGACCTGAATTTAATTTTAGGAAGATTGTTAAAATTCATGTGGAAAAGTTGTTTCGTCTCCAATTTCTATATTGGAAGAAGAGATGTACTATTAGGTACATAAAAGTAGGTGGGGAAAACACAAATTTATTTCATACAATGGCCACTGAGAGACACAGGAGAAATTCAATTGCAAGCTTGAGATTACATGATGGCACAGTGGTCGCTAAGCACTCTCAGATGGAGGGAGTGATTAATTGTTTTAAGAACAAAATGGGAGTTTCAAGAGGAATTTTGATGGGTTTTGATTTATCTTCTCTACTTACTCATATGGAGGGGCTTGACGTGCTAACCAAACCTCTTGAGAAGGAAGAAATGGATAACACTGTGAAGCACATGCCAATAGTTAAAGCTCCTGGGCATGATGGCTTCAATGGCCTCTTCATTAAGAAATGTTGGCACATCATTTATAAATATTTTTATGAGTTAGTTGAGGCTTGCCATGATGGTACTGCTGCTCTTGAAAATATTAATGGGTCCTACATCACACTAGTCCATAAAAAGTTGGCACCAGAGGAAGTTGGTGATTACAGACCTATTTCTTTGACTGGGATGGGCTTGAATTTTCTCTCAAAAATGGCAGCTAATAGATTCCAAGGTATGATCATGCAATGCATTCATAAGAATCAATATGGTTTTATAAAGAGCAGAAAAATTCAAGATTTCATTGGTTGGACCTTTGAGTATTTACATCAGTGCCATCAGCCCAAGAGACCTATTGTTATTCTTAAGATTGATTTTGAGAAAGATTTTGACTCTAGAGAATGAGGCTATTGTTCAAATTTTGAGACACAAAGGTTTTAATGAGAAATGGATTCTTTGGATGCAACAACTGCTCTCTACTGGCACATCTTCAGTCTTGCTCAATGGGGTGCATGGGAGGAAGTTTCTTTGCAAAAGGGGAGTTAGGCAAGGTGACCCTGTCTCTCCACTTCTTTTTGTCCTTTCTGCTGATCTTTTTAAAACAATGATTAATGATTTGCACAGAAGAGGGCAAGAGGCATCCTGCAGTTACCTATACCCTGCCATGATTAGGATTACCCAATTGTTCAATATGCAGATGATACATTAATTATTTTGCCTACAAACAAAGCTCAACTCATTGCTCTGAAGGACATGCTCAAGGTCTTCTCTCAATCAACTGGGTTAGATGTGAATTATCATAAATCCTTCATCACCCCAATAAATGTTGAACCTGCCTCTATGACTGAGCTTGCCACAACTTTTGGGTGCCAAATTGGGAAAATTCCCTTCAAATTCTAGGTTTACCAGTAGTAACTACCGGGCCAAAGATGGTTGATTTCATGCCTATGGTGGACTATATGGAGAGAAGAATGTTTGTTAGTTCCTCTTTTCTCAACCAAGGGGAAAGATTGCAGTTTCTGAATTCTGCCTTGTCTTCCATGCCTATCTTTTTCCTTTGTAGCTTGGCTATTCCTGCTGGTATTCTGAAGCAGCTAGAAAGGATTCAAAGACAATGCCTTTGGAGGAAACATAGGGATGAACCTGCTCCATCTTTGGCTGCTTGGGAGCTTATTTGTAGGCCTAAGAGTAAGGGGGGGGGGCTTGGAATCCTAAACCTGGGAGTGCAGAACATTGCTCTTCTCCTTAAGCATGCTAACAATTTTCTGAATAAGAAAGATCTGCCATGGGTATCTTTAATATGCGATTCTTACTATCATGGCAGGGTGCCACATGCAAGAAGTGATTGTGGATCTTTCTGGTGGAGGGATATATGAAAAGAAATGCAACACTTCAGAGACTCTTCATGGGTCTAAATTAATGAGGGAGATACTGCTCTTTTCTGGTCTGATCATTGGAAAGTTGGTGAGGAGATTACTACTTTGCAGACCAGGTATCCTAGGTTATATTCCTATGCTAAGGATCCTTGGATAACAGTCAAAGAGATTTTTGATACTCAAGATCTTTTTGAAAGATTTCACCTTCCATTGCTATAGCAGGCTTATGAGGATCTAATCACCTTACAATCTCTGATGGAAACTCATAGTAGAGTTGCAGGATTAAAGGACACTTGGTTTTGGCAGGGGTATACAAAGGATTAAAACCAAAGATGTTTTACTCTCACATATATTCATCTCAATCCTTTAATCCTCTGCTTACTTGGATATGGAAATCTTCCTGCACTATGAAAATAAAAGTGTTTGCTTGGATGCTAATTATGGATAGATTAAACACAAGGGATAAGGTGGAAAGGAGGCATTGGCATATTGAGGATGGGGTGCATTGTGTGCTTTGCCCTCTGCAGACAAGAGAGACAAGGGATCACTTATTCTTTAACTGCAATTTTAGTGTGAGGGTGTGGAAATATCTTCAAATTGATTGGTCAAATGGTGGTTCAATGCATGAGACGGTCCTTCAGGCTTGGAGCAAATTTGATAAGCCATTATTCACTGAAGTGGTTTTCATTGCTTGTTGGAATATTTGGATTGTTAGGAATGGCAAAGTGGTCAGGAATGAAAGGGCCAGGTTTAACACATGGAGATGTGCCTTCATTCATGATATTTCCCTTATGTAGTACAAAATTAAGTCTGCTTTTAAGGATGATCTCGTGAGATGGATTTCTTTTCTGCCTCCTTGAGGTTCTTATGTTGCTTTTCTTTCTTTTGGGTTTTTAGAGTAGCTTCCCTAGTTACACCTTGTAATCCTTGTAATTGTACTTTCTTTTTTATTAATAAAGTTTTGATCTGTTGTGGGGGTGTTGCCCCACAGTTCCCAGTAAAAAAAAGATGGGCTGGTCAGAGAGATGTTTGTTGATTGGTTGGTGTTTGCAACTGATAGTTGACATGGCATGCATGTTGACGTGGACAACGTGCATGTTGAGAGAATTGCTATAGTGGGGATCAACTTCTTGAGAATAGTAGATACGACGTGCAATAAGAGCTCCTAAATTTTGCGTTCTTTCACCAGTCAAAGAAGATTGCAAAATACACATCTCATGAGTGCTATTGTTTGTAGGATTACTGTTAGCCAGCAAGCACTGACCGGGAAAGATAGCAAAATATACAGAGGGAAACTAAATATTAGTTAATTTAACCGTCGTCAAGTCTCTACCCTCACCAATGCAAAGTGAATGATAAAAACTCTTGAATGGTGAATTACGTGAGCGAGGTTTGTCAAGCTCCCCATCATAAGGTACATGAATAGCACAACAAAAAACACACAGAGATAAGCTAAGATTCTTTTCGTACAAAATGAACAACACTCGCAAATTAGCAGGATTAGAGTTATAATAAAAGTACTACATGAACTAATTTGATAGGTTTGAAAAAGCATCAAATTCTTCATTTATACTTGTATGCGCCTTGAATGTTTCACGTGGACACTTAGCATCTTTTACCTCTGCAAGACGAGGAAGATTAAAAGTGAAATGTTCGTAAGAAGGCCTCTAGGAATTAGTACTTGAGGAGGACCTTGTCTACCTTGAACTTGAAGGAGCCTTGAAGTGCACAAACTTATTGAAGCATTTCTTCATATTCTGATTTTTTTCACAACCTCATAAAAAGTGAATATAAACCATAGTATTTTTTGGGAAACCACTTTAGTGAACTCCTAGTGACTATACAAGGCATCAATATTTCTTAGAAAGTTATAAATTTGACATGCACATTCACATACTAAGTCACCAATAGCATTTAAACAAACCAACTATAGTGCACTAAATAAAAAACTAATTGGACCAATGGAGGAGTCACGTACCAAGGATGAATTCCTCCAAAAAATTCATTGATGAAGCAACAAGAAAAGAGATAAAAAATGGGCACTAAGAGCAGCAAGAACACAAGGGAGAAAAATGGTTGTGAATTTTTCAGGTAGAAGGAAGAGGATGGTGCTGAGCTCCACTTGAGTGGAGCTTTGTGGGCTCCACGCCCCTAGTGACGAGGCCAGGGGTGCGTGTCCCTGCCGCATGGACCCCCTATGGGACCCCTTGAATGGGCCTAGGTGCCATACTCACTCGTTTTTCATGCAAATAAATAAGAAAAAAATCTATAATTTTTCAGCAACTTTTAATTTTCAGTTATTGTTTTAATTGCCATGGCAGTTTGGCTGCTACAGTGGTAGTTTTCTTAAAAATAAACAAAAGTCTAAAATTAACAACGAATAATAAAAGGTATAGAAAGAAGTGATCCAAAATTCATGATTTTGAACTTTTTGAAAATAATTTGATAACTAGGGTGATCATGCCTAATTAAAAAACAATTTTGATACTTTTGCAAACCGATAAACTTCAGATAACACTTATGTTACCTCTACTTGGATAGGTACGGTTTCAATCATAGGAGTTTGATACTTCCTTTTGGACGGAATAATAAGTAATTCAAATTCACCAATTGTCACGGTCATAATTTTTACAGCCTTTTGGAAACCATTTCTTTTATCAATATTCTTCAGAAAATAAACCGTGTGTTCATTCCATTAACATGAAAAGTAATCTTATTCTTGTTGCAATCAATGATAGCCCCTGTAGAATTATGAAAAGGTCTCCCAAGAATGAGAGATAGGTTGTCATCCTGGGGCATTTTTTCGAAAAGGGGAATATATTAATATCCTTGGGCGTTTTAAGTACAACGAAATCATTAATGTCAAAACATTAACAATCATTATGATCGGATTAGCTATGACAATAGTTTTATCAGCCATTTGAAAAGATATATGAGTGTGTATGATTTTATCCAAATGAATTATTTTATAAATAGAAAAAGCATAACACTAACACGTGCACCAATATCACATAAATATTATTAATGGTCCATAGTATAGTGGGTATCCCTGGTTCGGTAAGTTTTCCAGGAATCATTCCTTCAAAATAATAATTTGCATGCATAGTAGACATCTCATCATTTGAAATATTCCTTAGTCATAATATCTTTAATGTACTCTGAATAAGGAGGAACTTTAATAGCATCAATTAAAGGAATATGGCAGTAGAGAGATCTAAGAAAATCAACGAATCTAGCAAAATGTTCATCATATTTAGTTTAGAAAGCTCATTGGGAAAATGCATAGGCTTTTGAACCCATGGTTCTGTTTCTTACCATGTTTCCTAGCTACTTTATGTCTCATATCTTGTTTCTTAGTTTGAACAACCTCTACTTCATTTTCCTTGTCACGTCCAACAACAATATCATTATTATTATCATGTTGAATGGGTTCTTGTTCTTCCCCCACTTTGAGTTTCAGCATCAGAAAATCAGACTTTAAAAAACTGAACCGGCAATCGAACCGGTGAGCTTGGCGGTTCAGTTTTTACTGACCAGACTGTCAGTTTGTTCGGTTCCACGTTGGTCCAGTAGTTACAAATTTCTAATACAACAAAGGTCAACTAGTGGATTTCTTTCATGTGTACAAATCAAATAGCCCAATTGGTCACAATGCTAGGTATAGCCGCTTTGGCCCATAGCAAGGGGGGGGGGGTGCAGGTTCAAATCCAAACACTTGCAAATATATTTTCCTATAGTCATAATTTTTACGATTTATCCGTTCTGGTTTTATCACCTGATTTTCCAAGAAAACTGGGCGGTACGACCGTGTTTCACCGGCGATTGCAGAAAGGTCCGCACAACTTTAAAAACCATCGAGCACGCCAGTTCTGATTTTTTACATTTCGACCGACGGTGCGGTCCGGTTTTTAAAACTATGTCAGAAATATAAACAACATTAGTATTCACTTGAGTTTCATTCTCAATAATATAAGGTTCCCTAGAACTACATAAGCAGTTTCAACATGCGTAGATCTCTTTTTCTTTCTAGGCGAATGAGGAACATTGATATCAATATTTTGAGAATCTTGTTCTATTTTTAGAATCTCCTTCGGGATATAAGGTTTCTTAAGTAGAAGCACCTCCTCAAGTACAAATATAAGGAACATACTTTCTAGCATATTTATAAATAGCACGAAGCAAATCTTGTTGAGCACTCTTCACTTTGAAAACTAAAATCAAAATAAATATTTTTGAAGCTTTTGTTTTTTCTTATAGAAAGCAAACAAGAGTATGGAAATAAGCGAAGATAAATCTATTTTAACCTTTCTTCAATGTTTCACAAAGCGGCAAACAAATAAAATTTGCAGATTATAGAATAAGGAGTATTGGGGAGCCCAGAGTTTAATGCTATACTTAGGTGCTACCAAACTATTCTCTTGTATTTGTGGATGCTAGCTGATACGTCCATTTTGCATCATGTTTATATATCGATATTTATTGCATTATGGGCTGTTATTTCACGTTATGTCACAATACTTATGGCTATTCTCTCTTATTTTACAAGGTTTACATAAGGAGGGAGAATGCCGAAAGCTAGAATTCTGGGCTGGAAAAGGAGCAAATATTAGAGACCTATTCTGCACAACTCCAAAAGTCATGATACTCCACAGAATATCTTACAATAAATAATGAAAAATACCTGCCAAAGATGAAGGCCACGGGGCCCACACCCTGTCCACGAGGGTGGGGGGCGCGCCCCCTACCTCATGGGCCCACTGGTAGCTCTCCGACGCCCATCTTCTGCTATACGAAGTCTTTCGTCGATAAAAAAATAGGAAGCAACATTTCGGGACGAAACTCCGCCGCCACGAGGCGGAACCTTGGCGGAACCAATCTAGGGCTCCGGCAGAGCTGTTCTGTCGGGGACACTTCCCTCCAGGAGGGGGAAATCATTGCCATCGTCATCACCAACGCTCCTCTCATCGGGAGAGGGCAATCTCCATCAACATCTTCACCAGCACCATCTCATCTCCAAATCCTAGTTCATCTCTTGTATCCAATTCTTGTCTCCAGGTCCGGGATTGGTGCTAGTAGGTTGCTAGTAGTGTTGATTACTCCTTGTAGTTGATGCTAGTTGGTTTAACTGGTGGAAGATCATATGCTCAGATCCTTTATGCATATTATTACCCCTCTGATTATGAACATGAATATGCTTTGTGAGTAGTTATGTTTGTTCCTGAGGACAAGGAAGAAGTCTTGCTGTTAGTAGTCATGTGAATTTGGTATTCGTTCGATATTTTGATGAGATGTATGTTGTCTAGCCTCTAGTGGTGTTATGTGAACATCGACTACATAACACTTCACCATTATTTGGGCCTAGAGGAAGGCATTGGGAAGTAATAAGTAGATGATGGGTTGCTAGAGTGACAGAAGCTTAAACCCTAGTTTATGCGTTGCTTCGTAAGGGGCTGATTTGGATCCATATGTTTCATGCTATGGTTAGGTTTACCCTAATACTTTTGTTGTAGTTGAAGATGCTTGCAATAGAGGTTAATCATAAGTGGGATGCTTGTTCAAGTAAGAACAACACCCAAGCACCGGTCCACCCACATATCAAATTATCAAAGTACCGAACGCGAATCATATGAACGTGATGAAAACTAGCTTGACGATAATTCCCACGTGTCCTCGGGAGCACTTTTCTCATTATAAGAGTTTGTCCAGGCTTGCCCTTTGCTACAAAAAGAATTGGGACACCTTGCTGCACTTTATTTACTTTTGTTACTTGTTTCTCGTTACGAATTATCTTATCACAAAACTATCTGTCACCACTTGTTTCAGTACTTGCAGAGAATACCTTGTTGAAAACCGCTTATCATTTCCTTCTGCTCCTCGTTGGGTTCGACACTCTTACTTATCGAAAGGACTATGATAGATCCCCTATACTTGTGGGTCATCAAGACTCTTTTCTGGCACCGTTGCCGGGGAGTGTAGCACCTTTGGTAGGTGGAATTTGGTAAGGAAAAATTTATATAGTGTGCTAAAATTTACTGTCACTTGTTACTATGGAAAGTAATCCTCTGAGGGGCTTGTTCGGGGTATCTTCACCCCGACTAGTAGAGCAAAGAGTTGCTCCTCAACCTACTGAACCTATTGAAAATGAAGTTCCTTTTGAATTTCCTTCGGGTATGATAGAAAAACTGCTAGCTAATCCTTTTACAGGAGATGGAACAAAGCATCCTGATGAACACCTAATATATGTGGATGAAGTTTGTGGATTATTTAAGCTTGCAGGTATACCTGATGATGTTGCTAAGAAGAAGGCCTTCCCTTTATCTTTGAAGGGAGACGCATTGGCATGGTATAGGCTATGTGATGATACGAGATCATGGAACTATAAAAGATTGAAACTGGAATTTCATCAAAAATATTACCCTATGCATCTTGTTCATCGTGATCGCAATTATATATATAATTTTTGGCCTCACGAAGGAGAAAGCGTCACTCAAGCTTGGGGGAGGCTTAAATCAATGTTATATTCATGCCCCAATCATGAGCTCCCAAGAGTTACAATTATTCAAAACTTTTATGCTCAGCTTTCTGAAAACAATCACACCATGCTCGATACTTCTTGTGCTGTATCTCATATGATGGAGACTATTGAATTTAAATGGGATCTATTGGATAGAATTAAACGCAACTCTGAAGATTGGGATCTCGACGAAGGTAAGGAGTCAGAGCATGAAGAAGAAAGATTATTAAAAACTCTAAAGAAGCATCGTGCTGCTATTGGATATACTCTTGATGATCTGAAGGGCATTAGTCCCACTCTATGTCAACATAAAATAAATTTGGAAGCAGATGCCAAACCAGTTCGTGATCCTCAACGACGTCTGAATCCTAAAATGAAAGAAGCGGTAAGAAAATAAATACTAAAGATTCTGGAGGCAGGTATAATTTATCCCGTTGCTGATAGTCAGTGGGTAAGTCCTGTCCATTGTGTCCCTAAGAAGGGAGGTATTATTGTTGTCCCTAATGATAAAGATGAATTGATCCCGCAAAGAATTATTACAGGTTATAAGATGGTAATTGATTTCCGCAAATTAAATAAGGCTACTAAGAAAGATCATTTCCCCTTACCTTTTATCAATCAAATGCTAGAAAGATTATGCAAACATACACACTATTGCTTTCTAGATGGTTATTCTGGTTTCTCTCAAATACCTATGTCGACTAAAGATCAATAAAAGACTACTTTTACATGCCCTTTTGGTACTTTTGCTTATAGACGTATGCCTTCTGGTTTATGTAATGCACCTGCTACCTTTCAAAGATGCATGCTGGCTATATTCTCTGACTTTTGTGAAAAGATTTATGAGGTTTTCATGGACGATTTTTCCGTCTATGGATCCTCTTTTGATGATTGCTTGAGCAATCATGATCGAGTTTTGCAGAGATGTGAAGAAACTAATCTTGTCTTGAATTGGGAAAAGTGCCACTTTATGGTTAATGAAGGTATTGTCTTGGGGCATAAAGTTTCTGAAAGAGGTATTGAAGTTGATAAAGCCAAGGTTGATGCTACTGAAAAGATGTCATGTCCCAAGGACATCAAAGGTATAAGAAGTTTCCTTGGTCACGCCGGATTTTATAGGAGGTTCATTAAGGACTTCTGAAAAATTTCTCGGCCTCTGACTAATTTATTACAAAAAGATATACCATTTGTCTTTGATGATGATTGTGTAGAAGCGTTTGAAATACTTAAGAAAGCATTAGTCTCTGCACCTGTTGTTCAGCCACCTGATTGGAATTTACCCTTTGAAATTATGTGTGATGCTAGTGATTATGCTGTAGGTGCTGTTCTAGGGCTAAGAGTTGATAAGAAATTAAATGTTATCCATTATGCTAGTAAGACTCTAGACATCGCTCAAAGAAATTATGCTACTACTGAAAAAGAACTTTTAGCAGTTGTCTTTGCTTGCGATAAGTTCAGACCTTATATTCTTGATTCTAAAGTAACTATTCACACTGATCATGCTGCTATTAAATACCTTATGGAAAAGAAAGATGCTAAACCTAGACTTATTAGATGGGTTCTCCTGCTACAAGAATTTGATTTGCATATTGTTGATAGAAAAGGAGCCGGGAACCCCGTTGCAGACAACTTATCTAGGTTAGAGAATGTTCTTGATGACCCACTACCTATTGATGATAGCTTTCCTGATGAACAACTAAATGTCATAAGTACTTCTCGTAGCACTCCATGGTATGCTGATTATGCTAATTATATTGTTGCTAAATTTATACCACCTAGATTCACATACCAACAAAGGAAAAGTTCTTCTATGATTTGAGACATTACTTTTGGGATGACCCACATCTTTATAAAGAAGGAGTAGATGGTGTTATTAGATGTTGTGTACCTGAGCATAAACAGGAATAGATCTTACGCAAGTGTCATTCCGAAGCTTATGGAGGACACGACACGGGAGACAGAACTGCACATAAGGTATTGCAATCTGGTTTTTATTGGCATACTCTCTTCAAGGATGCCCGTAAGTTTGTCTTGTCTTGTGATGAATGCCAAAGAATTGGTAATATTAGTAGACGTCAAGAAATGCCTATGAATTATTCACTCGTGATTGAACCATTTGATGTTTGGGGCTTTGATTATATGGGACCTTTTCCTGCCTCTAATGGATATACACATATTTTAGTTGCTATTGATTACGTTACTAAGTGGGTAGAAGCTATTCCAACTAGTAGTGCTGATCATAACACTTCTATTAAAATGCTTAAGGAAGTTATTTTTCCGAGGTTTGGAGTCCCTAGATATTTAATGACTGATGGTGGTTCACACTTTATTCATGGTGCTTTCCGTAAAATGCTTGCTAAATACGACGTTAATCATAGAATTGCATCACCTTATCACCCACAGTCTAGAGGTCAAGTAGAATTGAGTAATAGAGAACTCAAATTAATTTTGCAAAAGACTGTCAATAGGTCTAGGAAGAATTGGTCTAAGAAACTTGATGATGCATTATGGGCTTATAGAACTGCATATAAAATCCAATGGGTATGTCTCCGTATAAAATGGTTTATGGAAAAGCATGTCACTTACCTCTCGAACTAGAGCATAAGGCATATTGGGCTATTAAAGAGCTCAACTATGATTTTAAACTTGCCGGTGAGAAGAGGTTATTTGATATTAGCTCACTTGATGAATGGAGAACCCAAGCTTACAAAAATGCCAAGTTATTTAAAGAAAAAGTTAAAAGATGGCATGACAAAAGGATACAAAAGCGTAGGTTTAATGTAGGTGATTATGTATTGCTATACAACTCTCGTTTAAGATTTTTTGTAGGAAAACATCTCTCTAAATGGGAAGGCCCCTACGTTATCGAGGAGGTCTATCATTTCGGTGCCATAAAAATCAACAACCTCGAAGGCACAAACCCGAAGGTGGTAAACGGTCAAAGAATTAAACATTATATCTTAGGTAATCCCATAAATGTTGAAACCAATATTATTAAAACCGTTACCCCGGAGGAATACATAAGAGACACTTTCCAGAACGTTTCAGACTCCGAAAAGGAATAGGTATGTGGTACGGTAAGTAAACCGACTCCAAAACAATTTTTAAGGCAATATTTCTCCATTTTGGAATATTTAGAAAAATAGAAAAATAAGTAGCAGTACGGGAAGGACACGAGGGCCCCATGAGGGTGGTGGGCGCGCCCTACCCCCCTAGGCGCGCCCCCTACCTCGTGAGCACCTCGTATGCCTTCCGGACTCCGTTTTCTTGCATGATACGTATTTTGGTCGGTAAAAATTCACTATATATTCTCCCGAAGGTTTTGACCACCGTATCACGCAAATATCCTCTGTTCTTGTTTCGGGTTGTCCTCTGTTAGGGTTGTCAAGGCCAGGCATCATGTCGTCCCCCTCCTCCAACAATGGTGACAAAAATGCATGGCTAATTAAGATAGAGCTGAAGAGGGAAGAACCCATGGAGATCATCAAGGATGATGGGATCAAGGAGACCACGAAGAACCAAGCTCCGGCAACAGAAGACATCCTTCAACTTAACCACAACCTTCTTACCCCAACTGAGATCGAAGCTTTCCAGATGATTGAGTTGACTCGTATTGAAAACAAGTATCTCACAAGTGAAAATATTTTGTTGAAGGAGCATATCTTTGCACTCAAGGGCATTATCCGCAAGCTAGATCGAGGACCTCTTATGTTCGATGTGCGACTATCCGACACCCCCACCTTCTTCACCAACAAAGGATATATAATCACATGGGTATGGGCACTCCCCTTGGCAACTGCCAAGCTTGGGGGAGGTGCCCCGGTATCGTATCACCATCACACTCCTATCTTTACCATTTTTCTTAGTACGATCCTATTAGTAGTATCTTGATCTAGTAGAATAAAGTTGTTGGCATGATTTAGTTTTGAGTTTTGCTTTACGATCTCTCTTTGTAATCGAGTCCGTGAGCTATATGATAAAGATTAGTGTTGAGTCAAGGGCTTGATTATTTTGCCATGACCTTGGGTGAATAAAAGAAAAGAAAGAAAATAAAAATAAAAAGAAACAAAGAGTTCATATTGATCTTATTGAGAGTAATGACATCACATAGAAGGAGTATGATGATTAAAAGTTGTTGGGGGTCGGCAGACATAGCCTTGGTCATCGTTGCAATTAAAAGGAAGTACTCCCTCCGTTCCTTTATATAAGATGTATTTGTTTTTTGATAAAATTCCAAAATGTAAGGTGCATTTCTTCTTATTCCTCATAATTCCCTTCTTAGCCCTCCAGAAAAAGGAAACTATCTCTCTCCTGGTTATCTGTATCTCTCCTTGTAGAAAAAGAAGGAAACTATCTCTATGTCGATTGCATGTATCTCTTACTTTCCTCAACTAACTGATTTACTTGCCACTAACTAATAAATTTGCCAAGGGTAATTTCGTCCTAACACATCTATAATTATGTGCCTTGGTCACCGTGCCGAAAATAATACACCTTAGATAAAGGAACGGAGGGAGTAATAAGGAAAGAGAGGTTTCACATATAGATATATTATCATTGACCTCTTTTATGATTGGGAGCACTCACTAAAATATGACATGCTAAAAGAGTTGATGTTGGACAAGGAAGACAACGTGATGAGTTATGTTTTCTTATATCTGAGATAAAGTAGGTTGTCAGGGATCCTCCAACATGTTGAGCTTGCCTTTCCCCCTCTTGCTAGCCAAATTCTCAGCACCAAGTAGAGATACTACTTGTGCTTCCAAATACCCTTAAACCAGTTTGCCATGAGAGTCCACTATATCTACCTATGGATTGAGTAAGATCCTTCAAGTAAGTTGTCATCGATGCAAAGCAATAAAAATTGCTCTAAACATGTATGATTGATTGGTGTGGGAGAAATAAGCTTTATACGATCTTGTGATGTGGAAGTAATAAAAGCGACGGACTACATAATAAAGGTTCATATCACAAGGGGCAATATAAAGTGATGTTCTTTCACATTGAGATTTTGTGCATCCAACCATAAAAGCGCATGGCAACCTCTGCTTCCCTCCGCGAAGGGCCTATCTGCTACTATTATCTTCTATCTCTTGCAAGAGTCATGGTGATAATCACCTTTCCCTTTTCATTTTATCCTTTGGCAAGCACAGCATGTTGGAAAGAGTCTGATATATGTACCTAATTGGATGTGGGGGAGCATGAGTTATTATTGTTGACATTACCCTTGAGGTAAAAGGTTGTGGGGCAAACCTATAAGCCCCTATCTTTCTCTGTGTCCGATTAAAACTCCACAACCATAAGTATTGCGTGAGTGTTAGCAATTATGAAGGACTAGATGATAGTTGAGTATGTGGACTTGCTTTTTGATACATCTCCAACGTATCTATAATTTTTGATTGCTCCATGCTATATTATCTACTGTTTTGGACTATATTGGGCTTTATTTTCCACTTTTATATTATTTTTGGGACTAACCTATTAACCGGAGGCCCAGCCCAGAATTGCTGTTTTTGCCTATTTAAGAGTTTTGGAGAAAAAGAATATCAAACGGAGTCCAAACGGAATGAAACCATCGGGAACGTGATTTTCTCACCGAACGTGATCCAGGAGACTTGGACCCTGCTCCAAGGAACAACAGAGGCGGTCACGAGGGTGGGGGGCGTCCCCCTAGGGTGCGCCCCTGCCTCGTGGGCCCCCTGTTGCTCCACCGACGTACTCCTTTCTCCTATATATACCTACGTACCCCCAAACGGTTAGATACGGAGCAAAAAACCTAATTCCACCGCCGCAACCTTCTGTACCCACGAGATCCCATCTTGGGGCCTGTTCTGGAGCTCCGCCGGAGGGGGCCGTCATCATGGAGGGCTTCTACATCATCATAGCCTCTCCGATGAAGTATGAGTAGTTCACCTCAGACCTACGGGTCCATAGTTATTAGCTAGATGGCTTCTTCTCTCTTTTTGGATCTCTATACAATGTTCTCCCCCTTTCTCGTGGAGATCTATTTGATGTAATCTTGTTTTTGCGGTGTGATTGTTGAGACCGATGAATTGTGGGTTTATGATCAAGTCTATCTATGAATAGTATTTGAATCTTCTCTGAATTCTTTTATGTATGATTGATTATCTTTGCAAGTCTCTTCGAACTATCAGTTTGGTTTGGCCTACTAGATTGGTTTTTCTTTCCATGGGAGAAGTGCTTAGCTTTGGGTTCAATCTTGCAGTGTCCTTTCCCAGTGACAGAAGGGGCAATAAGGCACATATTGTATTGTTGCCATCGAGGATAAAAAGATGGGGTTTTTATCATATTGCATGAAACTATCCCTCTACATCATGTCATCTTGCTTAAAGCGCTACTCTGTTTTTAACTTAATACTCTAGACGCATGCTGGATAGCGGTCAATGAGTGGAGTAATAGTAGTAGACGCAGGCAGGAGTCGGTCTACTTGTCTCGGACATGATGCCTATATACATGATCATACCTAGATATTCTCATAACTATGCTAAATTCTGTCAATTGCTCAACAGTAATTTGTTCACCCACCGTAGAATACTTATGCTCTTGAGAGAAGCCACTAGTGAAACCTATGGCCCCCGGGTCTATTCTCATCATATCAATCTCCATCACTTTAATATTGCTTTGCTTTTTTACTTTGCCTTTTACTTTTCACTTTGCATCTCTATACCAAAAATACCAAAAATATTATCTATCATCTCTATCAGATCTCACTCTCGTAAGTGACCGTGAAGGGATTGACAACCCCTAATCGCGCTGGTTGCGAGGAGCTATTGTTTTGTGCAGGTACGAGGGACTTGCGCGTAGCCTCCTACTGGATGGATACCTTGGTTCTCAAAAACTGAAGGAAATACTTATGCTACTTTGCTGCATCATCCTCTCCTCTTCGGGGAAATCCAACGCAGTGCTCAAGAAGTAGCACTTTTGAGCTCTGACATAGACTCTTTCTGATGTTATGATAAATTGCAATTGCTTCAATGATTGAGATTATAGCTTGTTGGTTCTCAATGAAGTTTCTGATTCATACTTTTGCTTTGTGAATAGATCATCACTTGAACATAAGTAATCATATGACAATATCTATATATGTTGCTGTTATGAGAATAATCATGATGCCTTCATGTCTGTATTTTATTTTTATCGGCACCTCTAACTCTAAACATGGGGACATATTTATCGTTATCGGCTTTTGCTTGAGGACAAGCGAGGTCTAAGCTTGGGGGAGTTGATACGTCCATTTTGCATCATGTTTTTATATCGATATTCATTGCATTATGGGCTGTTATTTCACGTTATATCACAATACTTATGGCTATTCTCTCTTATTTTACAAGATTTACATAAGGAGGGAGAATGCCGGCAGCTGGAATTCTGGGCTGGAAAAGGAGCAAATATTAGAGATCTACTCTGCACAACTCCAAAAGTCCTGAAACTCCACGGAATATCTTACAATAAATAATGAAAAATACCTGCCAAAGATGAAGGCCAGGGGGCCCACACCCTGTCCACGAGGGTGGGGGCGCGCCCCCTACCTCGTGCCCCCCCGGTGTCTCTCCCACGCCCATCTTCTGCTATATGAAGTCTTTCGTCGATAACAAAATAGGAAGCAACCTTTCGGGACGAAACTCCGCCGCCACGAGGCGGAACCTTGGCAGAACCAATCTAGGGCTCCCGCAGAGCTGTTCTGCCGGGGACACTTCCCTCCGGGAGGGGGAAATCATCGCCATCGTCATCACCAACACTCCTCTCATCGGGAGAGGGCAATCTCCATTAACATCTTCAGCAGCACCATCTCATCTCCAAACCCTAGTTCATCTCTTGTATCCAATTCTTGTCTCCAAGTCCGGGATTGGTGCTAGTAGGTTGCTAGTAGTGTTGATTACTCCTTGTAGTTGATGCTAGTTGGTTTAACTGGTGGAAGATCATATCTTCAGATCCTTTATGCATATTATTACCCCTTTTATTATGAACATGAATATGCTTTGTAGTAGTTACGTTTGTTCCTGAGGACAAGGGAGAAGTCTTGCTGTTAGTAGTCATGTGAATTTGGTATTCGTTTGATATTTTGATGAGATGTATGTTGTCTAGCCTCTAGTGGTGTTATGTGAACGTCGACTGCATAACACTTCACCATTATTTGGGCCTATAGGAAGGCATTGAGAAGTAATAAGTAGATGATGGGTTGCTAGAGTGACAGAAGCTTAAACCCTAGTTTATGCGTTGCTTCGTAAGGGACTGATTTGGATCCATATGTTTCATGCTATGGTTAGGTTTACCTTAATACTTTTGTTGTAGTTGCGGATGCTTGCAATAGAGGTTAATCATAAGTGGGATGCTTGTTCAAGTAAGAACAGCAGCCAAGCACCGGTCCACCCACATATCAATTTATCAAAGTACCGAACGCGAATCATATGAACGTGATGAAAACTAGTTGGACGATAATTCCCATGTGTCCTCGGGAGCGCTTTTCTCATTATAAGAGTTTGTCCAGGCTTGTCCTTTGCTACAAAAAGGATTGGGCCACCTTGCTGCACTTTATTTACTTTTGTTACTTGTTGCTCGTTACGAATTATCTTATCACAAAACTATCTGTCACCACTTGTTTCAGTACTTGCAGAGAATACCTTGCTGAAAACCGCTTATCATTTCCTTCTGCTCCTCGTTGGGTTCGACACTCTTACTTATCGAAAGGACTACGATAGATCCCCTATACTTGTGGGTCATCACTTGCATGGAGAGTATAATCGTAAATAGGCATTTTGTTCAAGTAAGAACAATACATAAGTTTAGGCTCCACCATAGAATGCTTCTCAATGCAATGAAAGTAAATGTCAATAGAACTA
Organism: Aegilops umbellulata; assembly: GCA_032464435.1. Taxonomy (NCBI): domain Eukaryota; kingdom Viridiplantae; phylum Streptophyta; class Magnoliopsida; order Poales; family Poaceae; genus Aegilops; species Aegilops umbellulata. Next base: position 595,102,361 of record CP136058.1, on the reverse strand, counting down.
GGTGAAATTCCCGCCGTCCTCGAGAACTGACTGGTCCATATAAGTAAAGCCACCGTCTTATCCTTAGCACAATTAAGGATTGGGCCACTTGCTTCACCATAGGTGAAAATAAATAGGTGAATTTCCTGCCGTCCTCGAGACCAGTTTGGTCCATATGCGTAAAACCACTGTATTATCCTTAGCACAATTAAGGATTGCACCACTTGCTTCACCATTATGTTTTCATTGCAATTTACATTCTTATAATTATTCTTGCAATCAAATAACAATACAAACAATCTTTGTAGCTTTTGCAGTGTTTCCTTACTTGTTTGCATCAACCAAGTTATTATGCTCGTCATTGTGTTTGACAGTCTTACTTATCGAAAAGGGCTATAATAGAACCCATACACTTGTGGGTTTAAGAAACAAGCCTCTTTGCCAATTATTCTCTCGATTATATAATTTGATTTTTTGTCAAAACATTATACTGTTGCTATAGTGTTTGAGAAGATTTTGATTGTATTAGATTCCATAGATGTTTATATGGGGAAATTTGACTGTGTGGAATGACTTACTGGACATGTGTAGTCAGGTCTCCTTGATCGAGGAACCTGGACAAGTTAAATGGTTGTTAACTATGTCAGGTTAATTTCCTGTTAAATCTCTCTAGCATTATATTATTGCAAAGAATGTTGTGTTTTCCTTTAAATTACCATGGATGATGAAGATGCCTTAAGAGTGAAAGCGTTTGAATTAGTGATCAAAGGTAGGACCCTAACCATGGATACTCTTAAGTAAGAAAGGGTCGACAGGAATAAACACTGTCAATTCTGTGGCACAGAAGAAACTACAGATCATCTACTTTTTACTTGCTCATTTTCTTGATTTCATTGGAATGTGGTCTTTGGGCCTTTTAGTAACCCAAAAACATCCATGTGTTTTTATGATTTGGGTCAAAACTGGTTGCCTTATATTGGTAAAGATAGAACTGTAGTATCAGTTGGATCTGCAGCTTTAATCTGGACCATTTGGAAAACAAGAAATAAATCTTATTTTTAACGTGTGATTCCTACTGAACCTACTAATGCGATCTTTTATTTGTGTCCCCTGCTGGATTCGTAGATCGTACTAGAAAAAGGAGTGCAAAAAAGAAAAATGCTTAGCGACGTATCTAAGAGACCCAGGACTTCTGATTATGCTTGAGATAGTCTATGTTAGAACATCCCTATGCTGGTCACGTAAACCTGCGGCGTTTTGTTTTGCTTTGCTAAGTTGTCCCTTAATTGTGGTCAGGTTCCCCTCTTTGCTTATCCTGATCAGGGGCGGCGCTAGGGTTATTCTTGAGTCTTTATACGAATACCTATAATTTTTACAAAACAATGTTGATTTTGTCGAAACAGTGGCAAATTTTAAAAAACAACAATGATTTTTGCAAAATGAATACACATGAATACCCGGTTGCAAATTCTTGGAGCCGCCACTGATCCTGATGCAGGTGATGCATTGTTGGAGAGTTTTCTGTAATGGGCTACCGATTGCTGTATCAAGACTCCATTTTTGCAATGGACATTTAGATTATTTATTATAAATCTGTAAAAAGCATTTCGTAGTGTATGCGGGCAAGAGAACAAAGAGCTTGTCGGTCCAAAACTAAGCAAACAGCCTGTCGGTCCCAAAACAAAACAAACAGCGGGGGTCGACACGGCGAGCATATAATCGATCGGCCCACTGCCATCCGAGTCACCGCACAACTCCCCTGCACGACCGTACGTTCTTTTGTCGCATACTACTTTAGCACATCGTACGGAGTGTCTCCTCGAATCACATGGGTGCAGTAACATATGCGGAAGAAGCAGCAGAGGATATACTTGTTTGGTCCATCCATTAGAGTGCGTACATGAGCTTGTGACGAAAAAAAAAACTACAGCAGTAAAAATAAGAGCCACCTATAGATCAATCGTCTGAAAATATTATAATTTTCAATGGATTTCCTCTCTCTGTCAATAGATTAAAAAAAATTCAGTTCTTAGAGGAATAGCAAAACCGCACAGCAAGAACGGGGAAGCAACAGGTGCACTGATATTATTACGGTCGAGCCGTTATTACATGCGGTACGGACTGATGTACGAGGAATATTAACAATTATTTTATCACGAGATGAATATTAACGGGTGAAACCACAATGCCAGCTAGCTGCCTACAATATCACGCAAGAACACAAATGTACCGAGAGCAGCCGACGTGGCTATACAAGTTCGATCGCCGACACAGACGAGTACATTTGTTCCTGAATGTTTCCATCGACGACACCTGCATGGAGATTAATCACAAAGTTGGTTAATTAAGCTAGGTTGGAGGATCTAATTAATTATAGCAATCAACAAAGAGATCGATAAGAGCGAGTAGTAGATGAATTCATTGGTGTCACCTGTGCAATATGAATGGCAGCAGCCGGCCCGGCGACGCTAGATAGCTAGAGGTGCAGCTCGAGGTCCGGCGCCTCGCCTCCGTCGCTAGGGACGGAGGCCCTTGACCGGCCCATCACGCCGTCGCGGCCAGTGGACGGGTCCAGGAGCGGCGCGGGCTCCGCGAAGCGTGGAGCGCGGCCGCCTCCCCACCTCTCTTGCCTCGAGTCATCGGTGGCTGGAGCCGACCCGGCGCCACCGCCGTGCGAGGCGATGTAAGTGCACATGGACCAGCCGGCAGCAGAATCGTAGGACGACCCGGTGGCGGCACCTCCCAACAGGCTGTCGTTGTTGTAGGGGTCGCCGAGGACTCCGGCGAGGCGGTCCTTGCGGTGGGCGTTCTGGTGGCCGCCGAGCGCCTGCGACTTGAGGAACGTCTTGTCGCAGAAGAGGCACTGGAACAGCCGCACCGTCTTGCCGTCCACGCACACCGTCTGCGCTTGATCGTCGTACCGGTCTAGCCTTCTGCCCGCCGGCGTCAACGCCAGCAATAGGTCGTCCTCCGCTGCTGCCGCTGCCGCTGCTGCCTGCGCATGGAACCACGTCGACGTGGCCCTCTCCATCGAGGTTTATAATATTACTATGTATGCCAAGGTAGCTGCTGCTGCTAGGATTGGTAGTAGCGGCGCTCCTATATATGGACTCTCGATGGGATTCGATGGGTATACAACAACTAAATCTTCCCAAGTGAGAAAACGGAGAGGTTCTACAGTAGTGCGGGGTGCGGTGCAGATATTAAAGTCAAGCGAGTCACCGGACCCCGGCCGGAGAGCAGCTCATTGTGGAGGAAGTGCTTGAAAGAAAATTCCAAACAACCGGTGCAGTACCCGCGGGTCCTACAATTATGCAAAATTGCATCCCGGATTTGCTAAGTTTCTATTTGGACGAATCTGATCCCTCTAACACAGAGTTTGTTGTCCACCGAAAAATAATTCAGAGTGTTGTTTTCCAGTTTAGCAACACACACACACACAAAAAAAAAACAGCAACACTATTTTTTCTTCTTCCTCCACAGAGTGCTTTTTTTGAACCATTAACCGTAGAACAATCATTCTATGTATATTATAAATAAAAAGTAATATGTACAAAGAATTACAAAAAGCTCAAAAGCTCAAAATGAAGAAAACATAACAAACACCAGTTTTAGGAAGGCCTAAAATGTCCATGGGAGCTTAAGTAAGATAAAGATCAATCCAGTTAAGGAAGTTCTCTTCATTCTTTCTGTTTATTCTATGCTTGACCAACATGAGGTCATTCCTGAGTAGTCACTTCCATTGGAAGATGGGAGGTGCCTTAGGTTTGAAAATCTTAGGGTTTCTCTGCATCCAGTTATTCCAGCAAGCCATAATAACAATTTCCTTGGTAAATTTAGCTGGAGGTTATTGCAATAGGAGCATGATCTCATCCATAGTTGATAGGCTCTCTTCTTGTTGTTAATCAAGCAATCCCAACATCCTATAGGGCAAATGAATAATCCCACAAAAAATGAAGGGTTTGCCTCTTTGTAAGGGCATATTTATCCCAAAGATGTTTTGGTGATTGATGACAATGCTTTTGCGGACTAATCGTGTGCCTTGAGTATTTCAGACGTTTCGTCACTAGGCACAAGACGGTTTGGTGCCCCTCGAAGACTATTGAAGATGGCATTTTTCTACGTTTCTTTTTCGGTGGATTTGAGTCGTAGGAAAGCCGTACTATTAAGAGGGGGTCCGCTTTGGAAAAGGTTTGGGTGGAATTATCACGTACACACCTACTCCTTTTGCACCGCTTTTCCTTTGGCACTTTGGAGCATCCTCCGTTTTATCCTCTATGCAACTTGTCTTGGTTGCTGAGCTTGGGCTTGCGGTAGTACTACTCCCTGGAGCGGTAGTACCGCAGGCACTTGCGGTAGTACCAGACCTTGGTATGGTAGTACCGCAGGAGCCCACGGTTGTACCGCTCCTCAGGAGCTGTAGTACCGTGGTCCCCAGGTCAAGTGCTGTTGCGCAGCGGTAGTAGGGGCGGATGTAATTTTTTACATCTGCGCCCTACGCGGTAGTACCGCGCGTCCTGGCCTGGCTCAGCTGCCGCGTGGTAGTACCGATCCTCTTGCTGTACTACCATGTCGGATTTTTGCATCGACTCCAACACAACGGAAGTTGCCACGGATATAATTTTTTATGTCCATGCCTTCCCGTATTCTGTAACTCCCCTGCCTTGCGGTAGTACCGCTAGGTGGTGCGGTAGTACCCCACAAGCGGTTCTGCCGCCCTCCGCTTCAGTGCGGTTGGGCTGTCCAGGTCTGTGCTGCTCGGGCGCTAGTACCGCAAGGCCCTGCGGTACTACTGCAAGGCCCTGCGGTACTACCGCATGTGCTTGCGGTAGTACCGCGACCCAGGCGCGGTAGTACCGTGCTGCGCAGAATGGGTTGGTGGATAATGGTTGGATTTGTCCCTCCACTATATAAGTGGTGTCTTCTTCCCCGAGTTGACCACCTCTTCCGACCCTAAGCTCCATTGTTGCTCCAAGCTCCATTTTCGCCCGATCTCTCTCCCTAGCCAATCAAACTTGTTGATTTTCTAGGGATTGGTTGAGAAGGCCCCGATCTACACTTCGACCTAGAGAAATTTGATTCCCCCACTAATCCCTTGCGGATCTTGTTACTCTTGGGTGTTTGAGCACCCTAGACGGTTGAGGTCACCGCGGAGCCATAGTCCATTGTGGTGAAGCTTCGTGGTGTCATTGGGAGCCTTCGATTAAGTTGTGGAGATTGCCCCAACCTTGTTTGTAAAGGTTCGGTCGCCGCCTCCAAGGGCACCAATAGTGGAATCACGACATCTCGCATTGTGTGAGGTCGTGAGGAGAATACGGTGGCCCTAGTGGCTTCTTGGGGAGCATTGTGCCTCCACACCGCTTCAACGGAGACGTACTTCCCCTCAAAAGGAAGGAACTTCGGTAACACATCCTCGTCTTCACCGGCTCCACTCTTGGTTATCTCATGCCTTTATTTGTGCAAGCTTATTTATGTTATATCCCTTGCTTGCTTGTGTGCTTGTTGTTGTTGCATCATATAGGTTGCTCACCTAGTTGCATATCTAGACAACCTACTTTGATGCAAAGTTTAAATTGGTAAAGAAAAGCTAAAAATTGTTAGTTGCCTATTCACCCCCTCTAGTCAACTATATCAATCCTTTCAATTGGTATCAGAGCCTCACCTTTTTTAAGGACCTCGCTGTCCGCAGAGTATGGTTGACACCGTAGACGGAGCGGAGGAGCACTCCGGTGTGAATCCATTCTCGTCTACGGCCGATGGGGGAACCACGGTCTCTCATGAGGAATTCAATGTGGATTTGGACACATTGAAGACCTCCATGACGACCGAGGCTGAAAGCATGTTTAATAAATTCATTGAAGGGCTTAAACTATCTACCGCACCGTTGAAAGTGGGTGATCCCACTAACAAGGTGACGGATGCTAACTCCGACAAGGGGGAAGCTACTAGTGAAAAATCTCCTTCCTCTAATGGTAAAAATGGCACCGGCATCTTTGCCCATGTGGAACCTCCACTTGTTTATGGTGGACCGATTCCTTCCACTCATTTGAATCATGCCGGCCCTCCCCCTAAGATTTTGAAAAATGAGGACTTTGATTCTTGGGTTTATCGCTTTAAGCGTCATTTAAATCATGTGAATACTAATCTTTGGAGAATCATTGAAGAAGGTTTCTATCCGCATGATCGAAGCAACTTCACTCCTAGAGAAGCCGCGGACAATCAATTCAATGAAAATGCTCTCTTCATCATCCAAGATGCAATTCCACCCGAAGATCTCTCCCTCTTCGGCCTTTCGCCATGGCCAAAAATGCATGGCTTTGTGTTGTCTCCCTCTACCGGGGAAGCGCAAGCATTCAACGCTCCAACTATGAAGTGGTGCGAGATGAAGCCGATGAGTTTGTAATAAAAGAAGATGAAGAACCTCGCGAGCTTTATCGGAGAGTAACCAAACTCGCGGTCTCTCTCCGAGATCATGGGAGCAAGGACACGGATGACAATTGGATCAAGCGTAAATTCCTCAAGGCCATGATGCCTTACCACAAGGCCATGTCTTCCGTCATTCGTCAAAGGCCGGTCTTCCACACCTTGTCCCCGAGTGAAGTGTTGGATGAGTTTGTGGCAATGAGCATCTTGGACAAGACCGCCAACAATGCGGTACTTCGTTCTCAAAGAGCAAAGAAGCCCAACCTTGCCTTGAATGCCAAGGTTAGTGTGGAAGAAGAAGAAGAAGACGAAGAAGAAGAGGAAAGAAACCCCGAAGATACAAAGTATGCCTATCATGAACACATGGCTCTCGCTTCAAGGCAGTTTTGGAGCAAGAAGAACACAAGGCCCAACTTCAACAAGAGCAACTCAAGTGGCACAAAGGTCAAGCAACGAGTGAGGACGTGCTATAAATTGTGGCAATGTGAGCCATTTTGTTGCGGAATGTCCTTACGATAAGAGGGAGGACAATGGTGGCAAGCTCGTTCGAAAGGATAAGGCCAAGTCTTTCCCAAACAAGAGCAACTTCACCAAGAAGACTCCTGCCAAGGCGTTGGTGATCCAAGAAGAGTACAATGATGATGATGATGATGATGATGAACATGGTGAGTCAGTTGCCATGGCCTCCGTTGCCATCGTGTCAACTCCACGGGTGTCTCTCTTTGACTCACCCAATGAGAGCACCATCGCCAAGTGCCTCATGGCTAAAGCCACCAACAAGGTAACCCCCAACATAAAAAAATACCATCATTAATAATCCTTCTTTGACGGATTGCATTGATGAACATTAGGGTTCTAATGTGGACTGGAGAAGAATGAGTTTGAGTCGTTTATGAGTAAACTCACACTACTAGGAAAAGGCTTATACATAGAAGTTTACCAGTAGCGTGTGTTTTGGAGCCCACGCTACTGATAATTAGCAGTAGCGTGTGTTACAAACCGCGCTACTGGTACAACTTAGCAGCAACGTTGGTTTCTAGAGGGCACACTACTAGTGAGTTAGCCACACCACACCCCCCGGCCAAAAAATAGTAGCAGCGTTGGTACCCTAACAAGCGCAACTGTTAAGAAAATAGCAGTAGCGCGGGGCCACTAAGAAGCGCTATTGCTACTTCTTCTATGTGTAATCTTTTACCAGTAGCGTGGTTTCTGGGCAAGCGCTATAGCTAGTTTTATGTACCAGTAGATATTTTGGCTGGCACACATAGCAGTAGCGCGCTTTGGTGCCCAGCGCTACTGCTATGGTCTCCAGCCAAAATATCTGCCACCTTCCCCCCTTCTTCTTCCTCCCCCTTTCTTTCTCCCCTCCCTCTTGCACTTGTTTGTCCTTCAATGCTTCCGCCTCTTCTTTGCCCCTCCTCCCCCTCCATTAATGCCCTCCCTCCTTTCTCTTCCTTGTTTTTGCCTCTCCTCCCCTTCTCTTCTTTGCCCCTCCACCACCCCCTCCATTAATGCCCTCCCTCCTTCCTCTTCCTTTATTTCCCCCTTCTCTACTTTGCCCCTCCACCACCCCCTCCATTAATGCCCTCCCTCCTCCCTCTCATAGCTCTATCTAGAGCTACTAGCTAATTATAAGAAGGTGCTCGATATTCCTCTCGACAAATAGGTGAGCAAAAAAGGAGTTGTGCAAGAATTGAAATATGTGTGTTTGGGATTAGGACCGAAACTATGTGCGATATGAATATACCGAATTGTGTGTGGCATGTGAGTGACATGAGTTGCCTATGTTTTGCCGAAATGTCGATTCATTTCCGTTTCGGCGAATTTCGGGCAAACTCAATATGTCCTATGTTTAGGGAGGGTCATGCCGAATTTTTGTGCGAATTTGATCCATGCATGCATATATACGTGGTTATAATATTTGCTCCGCATGCAGGTGATCATGAAGGTCAATGGAAGGATGGTGGAAAGATACTGGCAATCCGCTGTGGATGACATGTATGAAAAAAGACTGAAGGATGTTTTATGTCCGTGTCGAAAATGCAAAGGAAGAGTCAGGCTCGACCCCTTTCAGGGTGGTAAATGCAAAGGATAAGTGAAGATGAAGAAGAAGATGATGATGATGATGATGATGAGGACGTGAACGGGGCAGGAAATAACGACATGGGGCCACCAGACGAAGAGATGAACAATTATGTGCCCGAAGAGGAAGACGGCCTCGGAAATGTCGATGGCGAAGAGGCAGTTCAAGGCGGAGAAGACGCGGACACTCCGCCGTCTTCGTCGCTACTAAGTTCAGCCATGCGGTACCCGCATCTTCGAGACCTGCTTCGCAAGAAGACGACTAGCTATAGAGCTGCTTCAAGATAGGAGGCCAAACTGGCGCAACTGGAGGTAGACTCAATGACTCCTTTGTATGATGGTTGCAATCCCGAGGTGACCCGCTTGAGTTTCACTCTAGAACTTCTAAAGATGAAGGCAAAAAACAAATGGACAGATACAAGCCTGGATGAGCTTTTGAAGTACCTAAAGAAGGTTCTTCCCGCGGGAAGCCTGTGTCCTACTAGTGTCGAGGAGGCAAAGAAAATCGTGTGCCCTCTTGATCTGCCACATATTAGATATCACGCATGCATCAATGATTGCATCATATATCGGAACGAGCACGCGGAAAAAACCATCTGTCCAAAGTGCAATGCTTCACGATATAAAAAGGCCAGATAGAAAGCTCCATAGAAAGTTGTATGGTACTTTTCGATCACTCCGTGTCTACAACGGTATTTCATAGATCCTAAGGAAGCAAAGCTTATGCGCTGGCACACGGAGAGAGTGAAGCCAGATGACGGAGATGAGCCGAAGCTGAGACACCTCGCAGATGCTAGCCAGTGGAGAGCATTAAATGCTGAATTTGATTTTTTCGCAAATGATCCAAGGAACATCGTGCTTGGCGCTTGTAGTGATGGCATGAATCCATTTGGCAACCAGAACACCAGTCATAGCACATGGCCCGTGTTTGTATGGATGTTCAACCTCCCCCTGGTTTTGCATGAAGGAAAAATACATACACCTGGCTATGCTTATTCAAGGGCCCAGACAACCGGGAAATGATAAAAATTTGTATCTCGGGTTACTGAAAGAGGAGCTACATACGTTATGCACAACGCCGACCAAGACATGGGATGCAAGCAAAGTAGAGTATTTCTACATGAGATGTCGGGTGGTAGGTGCAACATATGCCAACGGGTGGCTTATCATTGTGGGAGCCAATAAGACGTCGTCGCTGCCTGGAAGTGGGATGAGGCGAAGACATGCACGCCGGCGAATCTTACCCAGCTTCGGGGCTCTCTGCAGAGATAACACCCCTACTACTGCTTTGCGGGGTCTCCGCATGATCACTAGATGAACAAGTGAGTACAAGATGCTCCTTGAAATGTTCGGTGGAGGAAGAAGAAGGGCGCGACTAGCTCTCCTCTTTCCTCTATGTGGTGTCTAAAACTAGCTGAGATCAACCCTTTGCATGGGTGCCCCGGGGGGTTTATATAGGTCCACCCCCCGGGGGTAAAACGGTAATTCGGCTGGGCGCAGGCCCTAGACGTCAGTGTCTACGCTTGCCGGCTTCTGCGCCGGCTGCCGGGGCCCGCCGGTTGGTGGGTCCCGCCGGCTGCCGGCTCCTTGGTCGACAGGCTGGCCCCACTGCCTAGGGCCTTGTCGGGGGCTGATTACTGTTGACTCGATCCTGGTGGCGAGGGCTTGGTCGAGGTAAGCGTGCCTACAGTGCCGCCGCCTGGCGGACGATCACTGTAGCCTCGCCTCGTCTTGTCTCCTTAATGGGGCGCCTCCTTCGAGGGAGGAAGCAAGCCGGCCATGGGAAGCCGGCTTTGTCTTGGGCCGGCTGGGGGAGACCCGACCGCCTTCGGTTGTCTCACTTCCTGAAGGGGCCCACCGCCCGTGGGCCATGCTGACAGCCCGTCATGGATGGCGTCGTGGTAGACATGGCAACAGTGCCACGCCGGACGGGTCGCGTCCATCCCGTACGGCGTACTGTGCCAGGCGTGCTCCGGGATTTGGGGGTGACAGGCTTTACTGTAGCCACGCCCCGTATCATCGTCGTTATGTGGATGCAGACTTCAAGGGTACGATGTTGACCGCTTTGTGGGAGCCAGCTCCTTGGAGTCGGCCTTCTCGCGGCCGGCTTCTCGGAGCCGGCCCTCCCGCGGCTTTCTTCATGAGAGTTAAGGCCGGGCCGCCTTCCGGTAGCCGGCCTGGGAGACAGCCGGCAAAGGGAAGGCGGCCCCGCGTCTTGGATTCTTGAAGGCCGGATCGGCTCGTAATTTTTTCAGAAGTGCCAGGGGGAGCCGACTAGGCTACCCGTGGTCATTTACTCCGACAGTAGTCCCCGAAGCTGGTTGGGCTCCGAGGCTGAAAAGAGACGAGAAGCTCAATCAGCTTCCTATCTTTAAGAGCTAGTGTCCGGGGGCTTGCTTGGACTCAGCGCGCCACCCTTTGTCAATATCAAAGTGCGAAGGTGGAAACCGGGCGCTCGCGTGGGCGGGGTTGCGAGCCGACCTCCTGCCGCCTACGCGCCACATGGCACCCGAAGGCTGGCAAGGCCTGCCAACCCACGCGCGCGACGGGACGTCGCCGTAGTCCGGGCCCACCACCGCCGGGCCTCTGCCCACACGCGGATCCTTTGTGGCCCTGGCGGACTGCACGTCTTCCAGCGGCAGTTGCCGCACTCCGTTAAAGGCGTAATAACCGCGGAACGTGGGGAGTTGGCGCAGTTAACCCCATGCTCCCCCACGCCTCGCCCCCTTGGCTTCGCCGCACGGGGCTATAAATAGGCAGGAGGAGAGGGAGCGGCCAACGCTCGCACGCTCGCCCTCGTTCTGCCCCCAGCTTCTTCCTCTTCTTCTCCGTCACCGTAGCTTCTTGCCGCGGCCTGACTCTTCCACCGATCCTCTTGGCTCACCGTTGCTCCGCCGTAGCGGGGTCGCGCGCTTCTCCGCCGCCGCACCTTGTTCCTCGCCGCGCCGCCCCCATGGCATTGTCGAGCTCGTGGGACAGCTCCAATGTCCATGAAGACCACGTCGAGTTCCTCCGCCGGACGCGGCACCTGCCAGGCACGAACTACATGCAGGTTCGTGGCGCACCGGCGAGGGAAATCTCGCCAGCACCGAAGGAGGGCGAGCGGGTAATCTTCCGCTCACACTGCCTGCGCGGCTTCGGCCTCCCGGCGAGCGGGTTCCTTCACTCTTTTCTTGAGTTTTACCACCTCCAGCCGCATCACCTCACACCCAACGCGGTGATGCTGCTGTCGGCCTTCGTCACCCTATGCGAGGGCTTTCTTGGCGTTCTCCCCACTCTCGAGCTCTGGGGAGAATTCTTCCAGTGCAAGCTCAGCACTGTTGTCGCGGGCGTGCCCGCCCATGCGGGGCCTTCATCGCCATGAGGCGGACGGGCGAGAACAATCCGTTCCCGTCCATCCCGGTGATCCAGTCGATGAAGCTCTGGCAGAAGTCCTATTTTTACGTGAAGAACGTCGCCCAGCACGGCGACTTCGTCAACCTGCCAGCTTACGTAGCCGGCCCGCCGGCTGGGAGGCAACCCTCGTGGAGCTACCGGGCCAGGTCGCTGTCTCAAGCCGGGAACGCTGCCATTGCCCGACTCCGGGTGATGACCCAGTCGGAGGGCCTGACCGGAGCCAACCTGGTGGCCGCCTTCGTGGAGCGCCGGGTACTTCCGCTCCAAGGCCGACCTCACATGATTTGCCACATGAGCGGCCGCTTCGATCCGTGCCGGCTGAGCACCAGGGAGATGCCTCATGTCGAGGTGTCTTATATGGTGAACTACATATCCAACTGCAAGCTTGCCGAGGACTAGCGATATGGCAAGGAGCCGTACTCTCGCGCCAACCCTCCGCCTGCTGTAAGTTTTCTTCTTTTCTTCCTTTTTGTAGCCGGCCTCATGATGGCCGACTTCTGATCAGCCAGTTTGTCTTCAGCAGAACCCCCTTCTTCCGCCGGCGGCCGGGGCTGCAGGGGTAGAGCGCCAGCTCCTCCCCGACCGCACGATAGATGACATCGACGATCCGGACCGGGGGGCGGCCGCCATGGAAGACGCCGTCGTAGGGGAAGGCAATGAGGCGGGCGGCGCGGGGCTCGGGGCCGGCCTCAAGGACTGGACGGATGATGATGAGGTCGAAGTCGTTCCACACCGCCAGCCGGCGCTTGACCATCAAGGTGCGGGCCCATCTGCCGTGCCGGCTGCCCGTGGTGGTGCGTAGAAACGCCGGGCCGCGTCGACCTACTTCGGCAGTCGGCCGAAAAACCCAAGGGCACCGCTGCTGCGACCAAGCGGGACGAAGCGGCCGCGAAGGCGGCCCGCTTCCTCAAGGTGGTGAAGCAGCCGCAAGTGGTTTCGGCGTAAGTGTCAAATGTCTTGTACTTTTTGTTGTCTTCTTCGATTGAGGCTCTTCTAAACTTTTTCTTGGCTCGCCGACCAGAGCACCGCTTTCTCTCGAGCGGGGTCCTACTGGCTCCGTAGTTGGGCCGACTGGAGGGTCCTCGGGCTCCCGCCGCGTGGATCTCCACGCCGACCTCATGGAGGCTACGGAGCAGAACGCACAGGAGGCGCGGGAGGAGCGGGAGGCCGCGGAGCAAAGGGCCGCCCAGGCGGCGAAGGAGAAGTCGGCCGAGGCGCAAGCCGACGCGGTAGCCAAGGCCCAGGCGGAGGCGGCGGCCGCGGAGAAGGAGGCGGAAGCCTCTCGTAACCAGCCTCCGCAGCACGTCGTTCCCCTTCACGCCGTGGCCCCCGACGTCCCCGTACCCCCGGCAGAGGAAGCCGACCGCGACCGGTCGGAGATGGAGAGGAGGGAGGACAACGTGATCGTCCTGTAGGAGGTGCCGCGGACGGCGCCGACTAGAGCGGGCCAAAGCGGCCAACCAGCCGTGACACCAGAGCAACCGATTGGGAGCGAGCCGGTGGCAGGAGCCGGCCTCGAGGTGCAGCTGGCATTTCGCCGACGCACAGGGGGAGCAACCTCCGTGCCTGAGTCGCACAGAGCCGCGGGCGCCGGCCTGACAACGGAGGCCCTGGAGGCGGCCAGCTCTAGCACGTCCGAGTGGACGCCCAGCGGGGGAATGGCCGAGCTGAATGCGCCGTCCCAGGAGGTCCGAAACCGGCTCCAGGCCCAGGCCGCCTCGCTGCAGGGATATACCCAAGAGTTCCTCACGACGCGGGCCGCCATCCGGGTGAGTCTTCTGGCCTTGGTTGATTTGCTTTTTTGATTTCTTCCGTGGGGGCGCATCAGCGCACCCACTGGGTGTAGTCCCCGAGTTCCGAGTCGGCTGCTGAGCAGGCGTCTTGGAACTTACTAGGCCCTGACAGCTGTCTTATTCTTGCGTCCTGTCTGCTCTTCCAGGAATACCATAACCTCCGCGCTGCCGCCTTCAACTCCCAGGCTCAGGAGCTGAGCTCGAAGACCAAGGACCTGACCAACAGCTGGAGTGCGTGCTTTGTTTCTTTCATCTCCTGTGGGGGCGCGTCAGCGCACCCACTGGGTGTAGTCCCCGAGATTCGAGCCGACTGCTAAGCAGTCGGGTCGGATCTTCCCCAACGACTTCTTCCTTATTGATTTCTCCTTTTCCTTCATTCTCGCAGGAGCCAACGCCGACTTGAGGGAGCAGCTCGGCGGGGCCCAGACCGCCCTTCGCGCCAAGGAGGCCGAGTGCATCGCCTTGGGCCAGGAGCGCGATCATCTGGCCAAGAGATTGGCCGACCAGGAGGAGAGCCACAAGGCGGCCCTGAAGGCCTTGCAGGACGGCGAGGCCTCCCTCAAGGCCGAGTATGAGACCGAGGCGGCGGGCTGGGCCGAGGAGCGACAGGCGTTGAGCCAAGGCTATAGCCGAATTGATTATTTGAGCGATGGTAGGCCGCTTTCTTCTTTGCTTCTTTGCCTGCCCTTTGTCGTCTGGTTTGTCTTTTGATTTCGAGCCGCCGCTTTCTTCTTTGCGCAGATTACTTTCCCCGCTACTCTGTCGCCGCTACCCAAGCCATCAAGCCCTACCGCTACTCTTTGCGCAGAAGGTGGTTGAAATTGCGCCGGAAGTGGGCCGCTCTCTTGAGGAGCAGCTCTTGGCGATTCAAGCCCGTCTGCAGCCGGTTCACCGCATGCTTCGCCGTCTTCAGCGCGCTGGGGCACAGGTGCGGGCCGCCCTCTCGCTTGGCGAAGCAATTCCCCGCACCCGAGTCGGACTGCCGACTGGCTGGAGGTTGCGGTTGGCCGCTTCGAGGCTTGGAAGGCATCGGTGGCCCGGCTCGGTGTTGGGCGGGCGCTGGAGTTCGTCCGAGCCTGGTATCCCGGGTTGAACCTGGACCAACTACGCACCTGGCGGCTGGAAGCCGACGAGGGGATGGAGGAGGTGCGGCCGGCTATCGCTCAGCGTGCCTCGACGATCGCCGAGTGCACTGACATTAGCGCCTTTGCTCCTGAGATAGATGACAACGGCGTTGCCCAGCCGGAGGAATGGTTCAGGCTGGACCCGACAGAGGGTGAGGACTCGGCAGAGGAGATCGCCTCCAGTGATGAGGGCGAAGGGGAAGAGGAAGAGGGTGGTGAAGACGTCGAGCCAGCCGGTGAAGCGACCAGCCAGCCTCAGCCTGATCGTGCTTCCAGCAACAAGGCACGCGCTAGCGCGCCCTCTGCGGGAGGTGGTGATCATGCCGAGGTTCGCTAGCCGGCCACTCCTTCAGCCAGCACTGCCGTCTCAACCAACCTGCCCGACTCGCCAGTCGTTCCCTTGGCTTAATCTGCCGTCCTTGATTTTCCTGCTTGTTACTCTTTGAACAATTTTTATTAAACTTGCGCAGTTCCACCCACTGGGGGTGTATTCAAACTATGTTGAATGCTGGCCTTCCGAAGGTCTTTTGTGTAAATATAATCATGTGTGTGTTTGGCTTCCATTCGCGTATGCTTTTTATCCTTAGGCTGTTTCCTTTGCCGCCTTCCCCTGGCTGCTGCCTTCCCATCCGGCAGCTGCTCTGCAGTCTGTGGCTAGGGAAGGACTTGGCTATTTTTTGGGGAAGGCAAGTACTCGAGCTTTATTAGATTGTAGCGAAGTGAATGGAA
The DNA here is from genome assembly GCA_032464435.1 of Aegilops umbellulata. Lineage (NCBI taxonomy): Eukaryota > Viridiplantae > Streptophyta > Magnoliopsida > Poales > Poaceae > Aegilops > Aegilops umbellulata. The sequence continues at coordinate 595,086,835 of CP136058.1, read as the reverse complement.
GCCGATCGGCCGGCTACTCTGGTAGTCGGTCGGTGGTGGGAGAAAACCGGCTTTTGTTATATTAGACCGTTAGTCCCTAGCCGTTTTTCATGTGGGTGTCCTTTCCTGCCTTTAACTCTTGCCAGCCAGACAGCCGATTCTTCGAACTGCGACTTTTGGCAAGAGGGGGCTTGGGTGCCGGCACACTACTTGTCTGACCGGGGTAGGACTTCTAACATAAATCGAGGCGGCCAGTCCCCGTGCCGACTAGTCGAACCCGATGCGGGACGAGAAAAGTGAATGTAATGACATAATCATAAGCATGATACTCTTCATTCATAGATAAAAGATGGCAGTCCCTGAGTTCTCCTCGGGGGGCCTATTGTCTCGTACTTAGTACAATAGGTAGCGTGATACATACTGCATTTCAACTGAAAAATCTTCGGAGGAGGTTGGCGTTCCATGGTCGTTCCGACTCCTTGCCGGAGTCGTCTCTCTTTCGTGCCTTCGGCTTCTGTGCGTCGATCAGGTAGTAGGAGTCGTTTCCTAGCGCTCTGCTGATGACAAAGGGGCCTTCCCAAGGGGCCGAGAGCTTGTGCTGGCCAACTGTTCGCTGTATCAGCTGGAGCACAAGGTCGCCCTCTTGGAAAGATCTTGGCTTGACCTTCCGGCTGTGGTAGCGGCACAAGCCCTGCTGGTGGATGGCGGACCGGCTGAGGGCTAATAGCCGGCCCTCTTCCAGCAGGTCGACGCCGTCTTCTCGTGCTTCCTTGGCCTCCGCCTCCGTGTACATGGTTACCCGAGGCGAGTCGAACTCGATGTCAGTTGGGATGACCGCCTCGGCACCATACACGAGGAAGAAAGGAGTGAAGCCGGTTGACTTGTTTGGGGTAGTGCGCAGACTCCAGAGGACCGCCGACAGCTCATCGAGCCAACAGCCTGCCGAACGCTCCAGCGGCACGACCAGTCGGGGCTTGATGCCGGAAAGGATGAGGCCTTTGGCATGCTCGACTTGGCTGTTTGACTGCGGGTGGGCAACAGACGCTAAGTCCAGTCAGATGCCCTGTGTCGCGCAGAAACGTGCCAATGCACCCTTTGCGAAATTCATGTCGTTGTCGGTGATGATGCTGTGTGGCACGCCGTACAGAATTGTAATATCTGCGATGAATGTCACTGCAGTCGGCCCATTCAGCTTCTTGATCGGCTTTGCTTCAATCCATTTGGTGAATTTATCCACAGCGATAAGCAGATGTGTCATACCTCCGCGCGCCGTCTTGAATGGGCCCACCATGTCCAGTCCCCAAACGGCAAAGGGCCAAGTGAGGGGGATGGTCTTGAGTGCCGAAGCCGGCAGGTGTTGCTTGGAGCTGAAGATTTGGCACCCTTTGCAATGTTTAACTAACTCCTTGGTGTCGTCCAAAGCGGTCGACCAAAAGAATCCATGGCGGAAAGCTTTGGCGACGAGTGATCTTGAGCCGCATGGTGGCCGCATTCGCCTCGGTGGATATCTCTGACGATTGCTATGCCCTTCTCTTGCTCGACGCATCGCTGGAAGACTCCAGTGACACTGCGCCTGACGAGCTCTCTGTTGACGATTGTGTATGCTCTGGCTCGGCGTTGGACTTGTCTTGCCTCTGTCTCGTCAGCCGGCAGTTCTTGGTTTATCAGGAAGTTGAGGATGGGCTGGGCCCATGATGGAGGTGTGACTTCTTCTATTGCCAACACGGCTACTGCGACCAGGGCGGGCGGGCTGGGTGGTGAAATGCTGGAGTCGGCCGCCGCTTGTTGCGTTGGTGCAGTCCCCGGGCCGACTACCACAGTCCCCGAGCCGGGTTCACAAGTCCCCGGGTCGGGTGTAACTACGGAAGTCCCCGAGCCACCTACTGAAGTCCTCGGGCCGCCTATCGAAGTCCCCGGGCCGCCTACTTGGTTCTTCAAGCCGGATCCGGCTGCGTCGGGGTTAGGCGGCACGAAGATGGAATCGGACTCTGGAGACAGCTTGATAGACGGCTTGAGGAGGCCTTGCAGAGAGACGCCGGTTGGTATTGCCTGCCGGGTGGAGCCTATTCGAGCCAGGGTATCTGCTGGCTCGTTGTCGGCTCGTGGTACATAGAGGAACTCGCATCCTTCAAAGTACCCGCTGATCTGCTGAACGAGGAAGCGATAGCTTGCCATATTTGCGTCCTTGGCGCCCCAGTCGACAAATGATTGCTGGACTACCAAGTCCGAGTCGCCGTAACACAGGATCCGGTGGATGCCGAGTTCTTTGGCAAGCCGGAGCCCGTGTATGAGTGCCTCGTACTCGGCCACGTTGTTGGAGGCAGCAAAATGAATTTGCAGTGTGTATCTGAGCTTGTCGCCTTTGGGGGAGGTGAGGATGACGCCGGCTCCCAAGCCGCTGCGCATCTTGGACCCGTCGAAGTGCATGCGCCAATGAGTGGAGTCGGGAGTCGGTGGCAGGTACTAGGTCTCGGCCCAATCGACGAGGAAGTCGGCCAATGCTTGGGATTTGATGGCGGTGCGGGGCTGGTAGAAGATCGTGTAAGGGGCCAGCTCGATGGCCCATTTCACCACCCGGCCGGATGCATCCCGGCTGCCTATGATCTTGGCAAGCGGGGCGGTGCATACGACCGTGATGGGGTGCTCTTGAAAGTAGGGCTTCAGCTTCTTGGCGGCGAAGTACACTCCATAGCACATCTTCTGGTAGTGCGGGTAGTTCTGCTTTGAGGTAGACAACACCTCACTCAAATAGTACACCGGCCTCTGGACCGGCTGGGCTCGGCCCTCTTCTGGGCTCTGGACTACGATGATGGTGCTGACCACCCGGCTGGTTGCGGCAATGTAGAGGAGCATGGGCTCTTTCTCAGTCAGCGCCGCCAGGACAGGCGGCGTGGCCAGCATCTTCTTCAGCTCGCGAAAAGCTTGGTCGGCCTGGTCGTTCCACTCAAAGTGAGTGGTCTTCTTCATGAGGCGGTAGAGGGGGAGAGCTTTCTCTCCAAGCCGGCTGATGAAGCGGTTCAGGGAGGCCAAGCACCCAGTAAACTTCTGGACGTCTCGCAGTTTGGTGGGAATCGCCATTCTCTCAATGGCCTTGATCTTCACTGGGTTGCATTCGATGCCGCGTTCGGAGACCAGTAAGCCTAGAAGCTGGCCGGCTGGCACTCCGAACACTCATTTCTCGGGGTTGAGCTTGATCTGAAACCGGCGCAGGTTCTCAAATGTTTCCTTGAGGTCTTCCAGCAAGGTGCCGCGCTTCTCCGTCTTCACCACAATATCGTCCACGTACACGTGGGCATTTCTGCCGAGCTGCTTGAGGAGGCACTTCTGCATGCAACGCTGAAAAGTGGCACCGGCATTCCTCAAGCCGAATGTCATAGTCAGGTAGCAGAAAGCTCCGAATGGCGTGATGAAGGCGGTCTTCAGGCGGTTAGTTGGGTCTAACTTTATCTGGTGGTATCCGGAGTAAGCATCCAAGAAACACAGCAGCTCGCATCCGGCTGTGGAGTCTATCACTTGGTCAATCCTCGGCAGTGCAAAGGGATCTTTGGGGCAAGCCTTGTTGAGGCTCGTGTAGTCTATACACATGCGCCACTTGTTGTTCTTCTTCAGCACGAGGACCGTGTTGGCGAGCCATTCTGGAAAGAAGACCTCCATGATAAAGCCGGCCGCCAGAAGCCGGGTTATCTCCTCTCCTACGATTCTTCTCTTTTCCTCCGACAGTCGGCGGAGGGGTTGTTTGACTGGTTTGGCATCTTCTCGGACGTGTAGCTTGTGCTCGGCGAATTCTTTCGGAACACCCGGCATGTCCTTAGGGGACCATGCAAAGATGTCCCGACTCACGGAGGAGATCGACGAGCTCGCCTTCCTATTTGCTATCCAGGTTTGCCCCAATGACGGCAAACCTTTCTGGGTGCTCGGGGTCCAGAGGTATCTTCTTTGTTTCCTTGGCCGGCTGGAAGGAACCTTGGGCATCACACTCCTTGGGATCGGGGGACAGGGCCGGCTGCTTGCCGGCCATGGCCACAACTCGGTCCAACATCTTCTTCTCTTCGGCAATCACAAGGGACTCGGCCAGCTGGCTACTGGCTGCTGCGCACTCGGAGGATTTCTTGTAATCGCCGGCTATGGTGATGATGCCCTTGGTGGTCGTCATCTTCATCTTGAGGTAAGCATAGTGGGGAACAGCCATGAACTTGGCCAAGGCAGGGCGGCCAAGCAGTGCATGGTAGGGGCTCTCAAGGTCCACCACCTCAAACCAGATCGCTTCCTGGCAAAAATGATCCTTGTCCCCAAAGAGGACATCAATCTTGATCTTGCCAATGGGGGCGCAGGACAGGCCGGGTACAATGCCATGGAACACAGTCCGAGTAGGCATGAGTTGCTTTGTCTTGACGTTCAGCTTCTTCATGGTGTCACGGTACATGATATTGATGCTGCTCCCGCCGTCTATCAGCACGCGGGAGAAACTGGCGGCGCATCTGTCCGTTGCAACGGTGGCATCCAGAACCAGTGCATAAGAACCGGGAGATGGCATCACCTCTCGGTGGTCGGCCCGGCTCCAGCTGATAGGCTTTTCTGACCAGTGCATGTGCTCGGAGGGATTGGTAGCGACCGCGTTGACTTCCTGGTGCTCTCGGCGTCTGCTGCGGCGGTCTTCGGGCTGGCTGGTAAAGACGACATAGGCATCATGCTCGTCGGGGAACTCATCATGCACAGCTCCGACTGCCGGCCGGGCGGCCGGTTGCTGAGGAGCCGGAGGTGGCTGAACAGCAGGCGGAGGCGGCGCGAGCCCTTCGCCTTTGGAGATTCGGGTGAGCCAGTGGCACTTCCGGGTTGTGTGGTTGGACGGCTTCGCGCCGCTGTGGAACTTGCATGGGGCGTCGAGAGTCTGCTCGTAGGAGAAGGCCAGCTGCCAAGCCGGCCTGCCGCCTTTCTGCTTCTTGGGTGTGGGCCGCCCTTCGGGCCGCTCGTCTTTGATTGTGGCCACCTGCCGACTGGTGGAGGGCGGCACGGGACCATTGCGCTTGTGGTCATTTTGGTACGGGCATCGGCCGGAGTCCCCAGCCGGCGTCTTGGGCGCCGGGTTGAGTACCTTCCCGGAAGCGTCTACCCGGAGCTCGGTCTTCATCAAGGAGTCGGCAGTGGCGTACTTGTCCGCTATGACCAGAAGCTCGTCGAGGGTAGTCGGCTCGTCGCAGTCAAGCTTGTGCTTGAGGAGGGTGCCTTCTCGGCACCCGACAATGAAGTATTGTATGGCTTGCACCTCGTGCACCCCTTCGCAGGAGTTGCGGAGCTTGGCCCAACGCGTGAGGTAGTCGCGAGTGGATTCAGCTGGGCCTTGCATTCACAAGGAGAGCCGTCTGGGCTTGGGAGCCCGCTTGTAAGTGCTGGTGAAGTTGCGGACGAAGGCTTCAGTGAAGTCTAGCCAGCTGTTGATGCTCTATGGCTTAAGGCTGTTAAGCCATGTCCGTGCCGTGCCTTGGAGCATGAGGGGCACGTACTTCACGGCAACGTGCCTGTTGCCGTTTGCTATGCGAACCCCTGTAGAGTAGTCGATCAACCAATCTTCCGGCTTCACGGAGCCGTTGTACTTGGGCGTGTCTCTTGGGAGCGAAAACCCTTTGGGAAAGGGCTCGTCGCGGATGCGGGGGCCAAAGCAAGGCAGGCCGATATCATCTTATTCTTCTAGCGCCAGGGATCGCGCTAGGCGGTCGATCCGATGGCGGGCGTCGTTCCCGCTGACTCCTTCGCGGCGACCTAGCCGGCCGCTGAGAGTCGGATGCATGACAGGCGGCGGGGTGGGATATCTCTCCCCACGAGGCGGAGGCAGGTTGCCCCGCCGCTCCATGGCTCGGGGGTGGCCTTCTGCGTCTCGCTCGATGGAGATCCGGGTTCGGCTTCGGCTGGTAGCCGGCTCTTTCTCGTGTCGTGCGCGGGTTTTACCCGCAGTCGGCTTTCGGGACGTCACGCCGTGGTCTCGGCGCGGGGAGGGCTTTCCGCGCGGGCGTCGGCTTCGTGCCGCTGTGCGGCTGCATCGATTAGCTGCTGGATGCGTCTGGTTATGTGGGGGAGTTCTTCGGCCCCCAGTCCATCCAGCTCATCTACAACCGCCTAGGCGGCACGCAGGTTCTCGAGTGGAGTGACATAGACTGGGCGGTCAACTCTTAGCATGTCGGCGATGGCAGTGCCGCGCTATCTGACAACGCCGGCTCGGCTTGGCCCGCCAGGAGGCGGCGTGCCAAAGGCAGCGCGGTCGACTTCGCGCTGGTGGGCCTCGGTGAGGCGTCTCATGGAAGATAACTTCCGGCCCTCCGCGAGGAGGGCGAGGCGGCGAGCCTCCAGTGCTTCGGCGTCGGCATCGGCCGGAAGAGGGATAGACAAGTCATGGATCACCGCATGCGGGGCGTCGAGGGCGTTCTCGCCAGAAGCGCCGCCGTGGCTGATGACCATCACCTCATTAATGGCGCCGTCGCAGCCGTTGGCTCGGGGAAGAGGGTCGTTGTAGATCACGCCGTCGGTCGGGAAAGCGTCGAGCGAGGCCGTGTCGGAGTCGACAGGCATCGGATCGGTGGAGCCAACAGACTCCAAATCCACAGCAGGCTCACTGAAGACATGGAGCTGGCCGAGGAGGTTGACGAGGTGGTCGGTGCCCGCATCGGAGGCGGGCTTGTCGGAGATGTGGGTCTCGCCAAGGAGATCGGCGAGGTCGCTCGCTGCACAGACGTTGGTGACACCTTGCTGCGCGTCGTGGCAAGCGCCATCGAGCGTGCCGGGCTGGCTACACTCGCTGGGGAGGAAGAGGGTTCCCGTCCAGAACAGGTCTCCGGACGATGGTGCACCTGGCCCCACGGTGGGCGCCAAATGTCGGGTGGTAGGTGCGACATATGCCAACGGGTGGCTTATCATTGTGGGAGCAAATAAGACGTCGCCGGTGCCTGGAAGCGGGATGAGGCGAAGACATGCACGCTGGCGAATCTTACCCAGCTTCGGGGCTCTCCGTGGAGATAACACCCCTGCTGCTGCTCTGCGGGGTCTCCGCATGATCACTAGATGAACAAGTGAGTACAAGATGCTCCTTGAGCTGTTCGTATGAGGAAGAAGAAGGGTGTGGCTAGCTCTCCTCTTCCCTCTATGTGGTGTCTAAAACTAGCTGAGATCAACCCTTTGCATGGGTGCCCCGGGGGGTTTATATAGGCCCACCCCCTGGGGGTAAAATGGTAATCCGGCTGGGCGCAGGCCCTAGACGTCAGTGTCTACGCTTGCCGGCTTCTGCGCCGGCTGCCGGGGCCCGCCGGTTGGTGGGTCCCGCCGGCTGCCGGCTCCTTGGTCGACAGGCTGGCCCCACTGCCTAGGGCCTTGTCGGGGGCTGATTACTGTTGCCTCGATCCTGGTGGCGAGGGCTTGGTCGAGGTAAGCATGGCTACAGTGCCGCCGCCTGTCGGGCGATCACTGTAGCCTCGCCTCGTCTTGTCTCCTTAATGGGGCGCCTCCTTCGAGGGAGGAAGCAAGCCGGCCATGGGAAGCCGGCTTTGTCTTGGGCCGGCTGGGGGAGACCCGGCCGCCTTCGGGTGTCTCACTGCCTGAAGGGGCCCACCGCCCGTGGGCCGTGCTGACAGCCCGTCATGGATGGCGTCGTGGTAGACATGGCAACAGTGCCGCACCGGACGGGTCGCGTCCATCCCGTACGGTGTACTGTGCCAGGCGTGCTCCGGGATTCTGGGGTGGCAGGATTTACTATAGCCACGCCCCGTCTTATCGCCGTTATGTGGATGCAGACTTCAAGGTTACGATCTTGACCGCTTTGTGGGAGCCGGCTCCTTGGAGTCGGCCTTCTCGCGGCCGGCTTCTTGGAGCCGGCCCTCCCGCGGCTTTCTTCATGAGGGTTAAGGCCAGGCCGCCTTCCGGTAGCCGGCCTGGGAGACAGCCGGCAAAGGGAAGGCGGCCCCGCGTCTTGGATTCTTGAAGGCCGGATCGGCTCGTAATTTTTTCAGAAGTGCCAGGGGGAGCCGACTAGGCTACCCGTGGTCATTTACTCTGACAGTCGCGCTGATCATGACGGTGCAGGACTATCTCGATTACGGCTATCTCTCCGGCCAGGTGTCCCACGGATATTGCGGATGCACGATGTGCATGGATGATACAACTTCACTGCAGCTTTCGAAAGATGGCGGGTCTTTGAAAATCGTGTACATGGGGCATCAAAGATGGCTCGAGAAGGATGACCCATGGAGAAAGCGTGGAGATCTATTCAATGGTAAGGCTGAGCATCGAGGTCCTCCACGTAAGTGTAGCGGTGTAGAAATATATGAGTTATTGAAGAACTGGGAAGAGTGCCCCTCGCCGGGAAAGACGAAGAAAAAGGCGCCGGAGCCCTAGCTGAAGATATGGAAAACGAGATCTATTTTCTGGGACTTGGAATACTGGCCCATACTCGAAACGCCTCATAGCCTTGATCAAATGCATATGACAAAAAATATCCTTGAGAGTTTGCTTGGAACATTGATGAACATGCCGGAGAGGACCAAGGCTGGGCCGAAGGCAAGAAAAGACTTGGAATTTTTGAAAATCAGGTAAGTTCTCCAAATGCCCGGTAAAAGGTCGTCAGAGGAGACCGAGACAGAGACGGAGACGGAAGATAGGGGCAAAAAAGTAAACAAGAAGGAAGAACAATATTGCCCCCCTCTTGCTTCACCTTAGATCCGAAGGATGTCGGTGTACAAAAAGGGGGTACGCTTTTTGTACCCCTATAACTGTGCACGGGTAGTATGAGCCACGGGCACCGCCACACTGAGCACGGCAAGGAAGGTAAGCCGAGGTAAGGCCGAAGCTAAGTAGAAGCGAAATGACGCCAAGACCAAGACCACAAAGAGCGAAGGGGACGAAGCAGGCCCCCCCGGCAAGATCCTTGCCGGGGGGCGGTTTTTTGCGAACCCGGCAAGACCCTTGCCGTGGCAGCTCACCCCACACCTATGGAGCGGGTCACCCTTGAGTCCACTGCCCCCATGGGGCAAGGATTCGGGAGGCATCCCCGTGGTGGAATGCAGATCTTTGTGAAGACATTCAAGATCAGATGCACACTTTAGAAGACGACGATCCTTGGCGGGATCCCAGACAAGGAGGACCACAAGGTCCCCGGCAAGAGCCTTGCGGGGATGACAGCAAGCGCCGCAGCAAGACCCTTGCCGGGACCCCGGCAAGGCCCTTGTCGGGGCCGCGGCAAGGCCCTTGCCACGAACACCCGTGGGGCCACCACCAGGCCCACGCCAGTCGCACCTCCGCCACCGCTCGCATGCAGCTGCCGACCCAACCAGCTGGGCAGGCACCTACGTGGCGGCATGCAAATCCTCGTGGAGACCCACCGTTGCGCCACCTTAGCTGCCTGCTTGCCTACATGGCATCATGAGCACTGCTGGACAGGGCGCGTGTCGACGTAGGAGGGAGCGGCGACGGACAAGACGGGGCTCTCCCTCGCCCCCGATAAAGTAAGGACACCTAAGCAAGGTGCATTAAATGCACCTTGTCCTATAATGCGGGGGATAACCTCGCATCACTATACCCTTTCCACCTCCTACGTGCCACTGTGGCAACCCCTTTCTCTATAAAAGGAGGCCCCAAGCGACCAGGAGGGGGATTCGGCTTTTTGGAGCTCTCGACGCTGTTGGGGAATGTAGTAATTTCAAAAAATTTCCTACGCACACACAAGATCATGGTGATGCATAGCAACAAGAGGGGAGAGTGTTGTCTACGTACCCTCGTAGACCGAAGCGGAAGCGTTGACACAACGTAGAGGAAGTAGTCGTACGTCTTCCCGATCCGACCGATCTAAGCACCGAACGGACGTCACCTCCAAGTTCAGCACACGTTCAGCTCGATGACGATCCCCAGACTCCGATCCAGCAGGGTGTCGGGGATGAGTTCCGTCAGCACGACGGCGTGGTGACGATGATGATGTTCTACCGACGGAGGGGGGCTTCGCCTAAGCACCGCAACGATATGACCGAGGTGGAATATGGTGGAGGGGGGCACCGCACACGGCTAAGGAACGATCACGAAGATCAACTTGTGTTTTCTAGGGTGCGCCCTGCCCCCGTATATAAAGGAGGGAGGGGGAGGTGCGTCCGGCCCCTTTGGGGAGCGCCTGGAGGAGTCCTACTCCCACCGGGAGTAGGACTCCCCCGCCCTCTTGCCTTGTTGGAGAAGGAAAGGGGAAGGGGAAGAGGAAAGGGGGGCGCCGCCCCCCCTTCCTTGTCCTATTCGGACTAGGGGGGAGGGGGCGCGCGGCCTGCCCTGGCCGGCCCTCCTCTTCTCCCTTAAGGCCAATGTAGGCCCAATAACCCGGGGGGGGGGGGGTTCCGGTAACCCCCGGTACTCCGGTAAATCCCGATTTCACCCGGAACGATTCCGATGTCCAAATATAGGCTTGCAATATATAGATCTTTATGTCTCGACCATTTTGAGACTCCTCGTCATGTCCATGATCACATCCGGGACTCCGAACAACCTTCGGTACATCAAAACATAAACTCATAATAAAACTGTCATCGTAACGTTAAGCGTGCGGACCCTACGGGTTCGAGAACTATGTAGACATGACCTAGAACCATTCTTGGTCAATAACCAATAGCGGAACCTGGATTCTCATATTGGCTCCCACATATTCTACGAAGATCTTTATCGGTCAGAACGCATAACAACATACGTTTGTTCCCTTTGTCATCGGTATGTTACTTGCCCGAGATTCGATCGTCGGTATCCAATACCTAGTTCAATCTCGTAACCGGCAAGTCTCTTTACTCGTTCTGTAATACATCATCTCGCAACTAACTCATTAACTGCAATGCTTGCAAGGCTTAAGTGATGTGCATTACCGAGAGGGCCCAAAGATACCTCTCCGACACTCGGAGTGACAAATCCTAATCTTGAAATACGCCAACCCAACAAGTACCTTCGGAGACACCTGTAGGGCACCTTTATAATCACCCATTTACGTTGTGACGTTTGGTAGCACACAAAGTGTTCCTCTGGTAAACGGGAGTTGCATAATCTCATAGTCATAGGAACATGTATAAGTCATGAAGAAAGCAATAGCCACAAACTAAACGATCAAGTGCTAAGCTAACGGAATGGGTCAAGTCAATCAGATCATTCACCTAATGATGTGATCTCATTAATCAAATAACAACTCTTTGTCTATGGTTAGGAAACATAACCATCTTTGATTAACGAGCTAGTCAAGTAGAGGCATACTAGTGACACTCTGTTTGTTTATGTATTCACACATGTATTATGTTTCCGGTTAATACAATTCTAGCATGAATAATAAACATTTATCATGATATAAGGAAATAAATAATAACTTTATTATTGCCTCTAGGGCATATTTCCTTCAGACGCCCCATAGCTAGCTCGAGAACACAGATATACAATCCACCAAAGCAGGAGTAGGATTTTACGCATCCCTGCGGCCCGAACCTGGGTAAAGGAACCGCGTGCTATCTGTTTGATCTGCTCTTTTCACAACCCCGCGCCCCGCAACCATAGTAGGGATTCTTGTGATCCCATAGGTGTCGTTTCCACCGACATCTTTGGCGCGCCAGGTAGGGGGCGCAGCTGTGAGAATCGGCTTTAGCAGTTAGTTCGACGCTTCTTCATCGTCATGGTGCCCAAGAAGAAGACGACGATGGCGGTTGGCCCGTCGGAAGCCGGGCATCCCGTCCCGACGCGAGCAAGCAGCGGACCGGTCGCAGAAAGGACCCGGGGCGCTGTTCGTGAACACCAACACCGTCCCGGCAGCCGGAGTTTGGGAGGCGGCGATGTTCGTGCGCCTGGTAACGGGCCGCACGCCGCCAAATCCAAAGACGGAGCCGGGCCCTCCGCGGGTGGCACGGGGCCTTCCAGGATCGCTGCCGCCCCATCCGCTGGCGGTGTGAGGGCCTCCAAGACTCCCACTCCGGTGCCGACGGCGCGCTTCTCTCAAGCGGCGCGCGACGAACGGCGTGATTACCCCGAAGACCCCGGGCATCACCGTGGGAAGAGCCCCGAGCGCCACTCGCGGGATGTAGAAGACCTGCCCGCTCGCCGAGGAGCTGGTGAAGATGGCATGCGACCGCGCGGTCGTGATAGAGCTCCTTCTGACATGGTCAGAAGTCGAAGCGCGTCGCGATCCATGCAGGTTTCGCTGCCACCGACGCCAGCAGAAGCCCTGGCGCGCGCGCAGTTGCTCCTCGACTTTCCTCCCACTACGGGGAAACTCTACGAATGGAGAGCCACCATCCGAAGTCTTGTTGCGGTGGCCAACAAAGACGAACCAAGTCCGGCGGAGCCCCCGGGTCGACGCTCCGACGGAGTCCCGTGTACCAGTGGCAGGAAAGCTGGCGGTGCCGTGACCACGGTGCACTCGCCTCCTCCCCGCCTGGTACCACGGGCGCCTGCCCGTCGCGACGTTACGGGCGACGAAATCTCCATAGCATCGTCCGACCCGCGGATCCACCGTGACCAGCGCCAAGTCCTTCAGGATCGGGAACACGAAGACGCTCGAACCACTATCGAGCGCCGGCGCGGGCGCGCCACCAGTCAGACAGGCGAGCGGGGCCTGCTGTGAACCACCCAGCACCGGAGAGCCCTGGAGGCCTGCCTTACGAGGTAGGTTGTCCGGCTTTTACCTGTGAGCTGCGGTAGTTCCAGTGGCCCACTCACCGCACCTTCAAACCTGACGTGGTCGAGAAGTACGGCGGCAAGACCCACCCGTCCGAGTTCCTCAGCATCTACACCATCGCGATGCAGGCTGCCGGAGCCCTCGACGATAATGTGCTTGCGAATTACTTCCCATTGGCTCCTAAACCCAACGCCATGTCATGGTTGATGCACTTGCCAGTAGACTCCATTACCTCCTGGTCGGATTTGTGCCATGAGTTCATGGGCGCCTTCACTGGCGGTCACCAAGCTCATGGCCAAGCGAGCGATCTGCACGTCATTCCCCAGAAGGGGGGCGAGAGTCTCTGCAAGTATATTCAGAGGTTCAGCCGGATACAGTACAACATCCCTGATGTTCATCCTGCCGCCATCATCAGCGCGTTCCATCAGAACGTGCGTAACCGCAAGATGCGCGAAGAGCTGGCGATGAACAAGGTGAAAGATGTGGAAGAACTCTATGTTCTTGCCGACAGATGTGCCCGGGCTGAAGAGGGGAGGAAGTACCCCGGCGGAGATGCCGGCATGGAAACCGACTCCTCGGATGAGGATACTGCCGCCCCGGCAAAGAAAGGCCGGCGCCGCAACCGTAAGCGCAAAGGGAAGACGGTGCTTGCCGTCGATGGATCTGATGACACCGGCTCCACCAAGAAAACCAAGGCAGACGACCCCGACAAGGAAATTGCCGGATGTGTTGCTTGCCGGGCCTTGGCGGCTGCCAAGAATTCAGGAAACTCCGACAAGCGATACTGCAAGATCCATCGCACCAAAGGCCACGCTCTCCAAGACTGCCGACAGGTTGAGCTCCTCGCTGAGAAGCAGAGGGCTGAATATGAGAGGCGGGACAAGGAGAAGGGCCAAGACGGTGCTGAGGGGTCCGGCAAGAAGCGTGACGGCCAGGCGGGCTGTCGCGGCAGGGATAAGCAACAGGAGAGGCCCGCCCGGGGCCGTGACAGGAAGCCAGAAGACGACGATCACGAAGAGGATGACAAGTCCGGCGATCAAGAGTTTCAGAAAGCTACAGAGGCCGTGTGCGTTGATGGCGGTGCCTCGCTGCATACTTCTCACCGCCGGCTTAAACAGTGGGCGCAAGAGATTACAGCGGCAGAGCCGTCGTTTGATGCCCAAAGGCCGCTGAAGTGGTCCAGCACACCTATCATTTTTGACACTAAGGATCACCCCGACCGCACTACTGCGGTCGGGTGCTTGCCGTTGTTGGTTTCGCCAACAATACGCAACCTCAAAGTGACAAAGATGCTGCTCGATGGTGGGGCTGGTCTGAACTTGATCTCACCTGCTGTGATCGAGAAACTGCAGATTCCTAATGGAGACCTCGAAGAGACGGGCACGTTTTAGGGGGTCAACCCGGGAAGAAGCCAACCCAAGGGAAAGGTCACGCTGCCCGTGACCTTTGGAAGCAACCTGAACTACAGGACGGAAAGGGTCGTGTTTGATGTTTCCAAGATCCCCTTACCCTACAACGGGATCCTTGGCCGCCCAGCGCGGGCCAAGTTTATGGCGGCGTCACACTATGCCTACAACACCCTGAAGATGCCAGGCCCTGTGACGACCATCACCATCCCCTCCGATAAGAAAGATGCGCTGATTTGCGCTGATCAGCTATACCAGCAAGCAATTGCAGCAGCTGCCGCCACTAGGGCACTTGCTCCTGCCGCTGGGATCCCGGGAGGGAAGAAGAAGAAGGCCGATGGGACCTCGAACACCCACTCTGGCAAGCACTCCTCTTAGGAGTGTAGCACTGCCGTCGAGGACGTGCCGGAGAGCTCCACCGGCAGGAACAAGAAGCCCAGGGCCATTCCGCCGGGAACCAAGAAGGTTTCTGTCAATGAGGATGGCACGGGAGGAGCTTTCACCATAAGCTCCACCCTCGACGACAAATAGGAAGACGTGCTCGTCACCTTCCCGCAGGCGAATGTCGATGTGTTTGCCTGACAAGCTTCCGACATCCCCGTCATTCCCAGGGAGGCGATTGAGCACCACCTTGCTATCTGTCCTCATGCGCGGCCCGTCAAGTAGAAGGTCAGGAAGCAAGCTTTGGAACGACAAGAGTTTATCACGGAAGAAATCCGGAAGCTGGAGGCAGCAGGTTTGGTAAGAGGAGTGCTCCATCCGACGTGGTTGGCCAATCCGGTCGTAGTGCGCAAGGCAAATGGGAAGTGGAGGCTGTGTATTGATTACACAGATATCAATAAGGCTTGTACTAAAGACCCCTTCCCGTTACCGCACATTGACCAGATTGTTGACTCCACGGCTGGGTGTGATCTGTTGTCATTCCTCGATGCCTACTCCGGCTACTACCAGATTTTCATGACGAGAGAAGACGAGGAGAAAACAACATTCATCACCCCATGTGGTACGTATTGTTTCATACGGATGCCTTTCGGGTTGAAGAGTGCTGGTTCAACGTTTGCAAGGTCGGTCCAGATTCATTTTGAACCCTAGCTCCATAGAAATATGGAGGCTTATATGCATGACATAGTGGTCAAAACTAAGAACAGGGCAACCCTCATCGCGGACTTGCAAGAAACATTTGCAAACCTGCGCAAGATCAACCTCAAGCTAAACCCTAAGAAGTGCGTCTTCGGAGACCCGTCCGGCAAGCTTCTCGGGTTCTTTGTGTCACAGCGTGGGATAGAGGCAAATCCAGACAAGATCAAAGCTATAGAGCAGATTGAAGCACCCAAGCGAATCAAGGATGTGCGTCGGCTTGCTGGTTGTGTCACCGCCATGGGCAGGTTCATTTCCAAGTCTGCCGAGCGTGCCCTCCCCTTTTTCAAAATCCTGAAAAAGGCGGGCCCGGTTGAGTGGACGCTAGAAGCCGAAGCAGCACTGCAAGATTTGAAGAGGTACCTCTCCTCCGTGCCAACGCTAGTTGCGCCTAGGCCCCAGGAGCCGTTGCTGCTATACCTGGCGGCGACGAACCAGGTGGTCAGTGCCGCACTAGTGGCGCAGAGAGAGGTTGACAACGAGGTAATGGGAGCGACGGAGCCTGACACCACTAATGCAGAGACGACAAGGCCGGTTGAAGTGTTGCCGAGGAAGAAAATAATGCAGCACCCGGTCTACTTTGTTAGTTCCCTCCTGCAGGGGCTAGATCAAGGTACTCCGGCGTGCAGAAACTGCTCTTCGGCCTTCTTATGGCCTCGAGGAAGCTGCGTCATTACTTCCAGGCACACGAGATAACTGTCGTCACTCGCCTCCCCCTGCAACGGATATTGCACAATCCGGATGCAACGGGAAGGATTGTGGAATGGGCACCAGAGCTGTCCAGCTTTGGCCTCAAGTTTGAAAGCACTTCGACGATTCAGAGCCGAGTCCTGGCGGAGTTCATTGCCGAATGGACCGCAACGCGTGACGAAGGAGCCCAAGAGACTGCTCTCCCCGGCAAGGAGGCAAGTTGCGATTGGATCATGTACTTTGATGGAGCTTTCTCCTTACAAGGCGCCGGGGTTGGCGTACTGCTAGTCGCGCCCAACGGAGAGCACCTCAAGTACGTGGTCCAGATGCACTTCCCCAGGGAGGCGTCGACCAACAACACAGCAGAGTACGAGGGGCTGCTTGCCGGTCTCAGGATCGCGGCAGACCTCAGAATCAAGAAACTCATCGTCAGGGGTGACTCGCAGCTTGTCGTCAAGCAAGTCAACAAGGATTACCAGAGCCCATTGATGAAGGCCTACGTTGATGAAGTGAGAAAGCTGGAAGAGCGTTTCGACGGTATACAGGCTAAACACGTTCCCCGAGCGGAGAACGACGTTGCCGACTACCTGTCAAAGCGCGCTACCCTCAAGCTACCTGTGGAACCAGGTACGTTTGTGCTTCAGCTAACTCAGCCATCCGTTGATCCATCAACAGAGCAGAACAAGAGGAGGAAATCAGGGCCCGGCAAGTACTTTCCCACTGAGCTCCCCGGAGCCGCCGGCAAGGATGTTGCCGGGAACACTGAGCCCGCCTCGGGACGGCTGGCCCCGGCGGAGCGTCAAGCTCTTGCCGTCGAGACAGCCGCTCCTCTGGCGGAGGAAATGCATTTAGTCCTCGCCGTCGAGCCCCAGGCTCCAGCGTGGGCACATCATACCGTCCGATTCCTCCAAACGGGGCAACTTCCTAAGGAGCAGGAAGAAGCGGAAAAAGTAGCCCGTCGCTCTGCCATGTACCAGTTCGTCGATGACGTCCTGTACAGGAAGAGGCCGAACAGTGTGAAATTGAAGTGTATCCCTCGAGAGAAAGGACTGGTGCTGTTGGCGGAGATACACGGAGGCATATGTGGATCCCACATTGGGTCAAGGGCCCTTGCCGGCAAGACGTTCCGGCAAGGCTTCTTCTGGCCCACCGCCCTCCAGGATGCAACGGCACTAGTCACCAAGTGTGAAGCGTGTAAGTTCCATTCGAAGAAGCTTCATCAACCATCTCAAGCCCTTCAAACCATTCCTCTCTCCTGGCCCTTCTCGGTCTGGGGGCTCGACATATTGGGCCCTTTCCCCCGCTCTGTCGGGGGCTTTGAGTACTTGTACGTTGAAATCGACAAGTTCACAAAGTGGCCGGAGGTGGAGGCAGTGAGGAAGGTCACATCTCAGTCAGCCGTCAAGTTCTTCAAGGGACTAGTGTGCTATTTTGGCGTGCCCAATAGGGTCATCACCGACAACGGCACACAGTTCATAAGCCGCACCTTAATGCAATATATCCAAGACCTCGGCAGCAAAGTCCGTTTCGCTTCCGTTGCTCACCCGCGGAGCAATGGTCAAGCTGAGAGGGAAAATGCTGAAGTGCTGCGAGGACTACGGACCAAGACCTTTGACAGGCCGCACAAGAGTGGAAGGTGCTGGATTGATGAGTTGTCGGTGGTTCTTTGGTCGATCATGACGATGTCAAATCGAGCCACCGGCCAGACACCCTTTGCCAGTATACGGGGCAGAAGCAGTTCTCCCCACTGAACTCATATACGGGTCACCTTGAGTGCTCGCTTATGATGAGCTTGAGCAAGAGCAACTGCGGCAAGATGACGCAACGCTCCTTGAGGAAGATCGTCTTCGGGCGGCTGTGAGAGCAGCATGCTACTAGCAAGCCTTGCGCCGCTACCATAGCCACAAGGTCCATGCCCGAAGCCTTGAGGAAGGTGACCTTGTTCTTCGGCGCGTTCAATCGGCCAAGAATTCCAACAAGTTGACGCCAAAGTGGGAAGGCCCTTATCGGGTAATACGAGTCACCAGACCGGGCGCAGTCTGCCAGGAGACCGAAGATGCCGTTCCGGTGAGTAACTCCTGGAACATTGAGCATCTTCGCAAGTTTTACCCATAAGGCGCGGCTTGCCGGCCCCCTCGGCAAGCCACCTTTTGTACAAGCATTGCCGATGATGCATGTAACCCTTTGTACAAAGCCAGGCGCAGACCCTGAGCATAAATAAATGAAGCACTAGCGCCCCAAGTTATAGCATGCATGCTAGGTCGAGTCTCATCCTTGGTTAGGGTTGATAGTGCTTAGCGGCGGCTAACCCCTAGGTTAGAGGTCGAGTGTGCGTCTCTTTGCTGTTCTTTTGTCTCCTTTGGTTCGCAGGGCTCGTAGATATCCTTGCCAGATCACTTGAGGATGAAAAAATAGAAGAGGGACGGACCAGCATCTAGACCCTGGCAAGCCAGTATTGCCGGGGGCTGCAAGTACAAAGATCTACCCACGGCGAACCAGAGTTGCCGGGGGCTACAGCTTCAGATAAGTTCTTCATCCCTTATCATACATTCTTTTATGGACTGAGGTATGTGTAACCTCGTTTCTTCCTAGAGCCACTGTGCTCCCCTAACTCTAGGCCCCAGGGCTCGTTCCTGGGGCCAGGTTTGGTCGTAGTCGCGGCAGCGAAAGGATGAAACAAGGAGCCTGAACCCGCCTCGTCCCTGCCTCCACCGAAAGCATGAGAAAGGTCGAGCGACGTGGGAAGACGACAAGGCCTGCTGCCGAGCAAGGAAATGTTTATCTTAAATATATCAAGGATTTACTCCTTGACGTGGGTTCTACCCGCAAACAAATGACCCGGCAAGCATCCCTTTTTCATTAAAAACATTCCACTCAGGTACAGTTCATAGAGAATGGAAAACATGAATGATGGGATTACAAGCTTTAAATTCAGCTAAGGCCCGAAGTCTTACAAACTGAAAAGAGATGAGGTGCCCGCAATCCCTTTCTTGTCCCTCTCCTCAGGAGGCAGGTCAAGGAGGCGAAAGGGCAAAAGGGGCGCCTAGACGAGCTACGGGTGGCAGAAGACACCAAGAGAACATCTCGGTGGTCGTCCGAAGGCTGGATGGTGATGGCAGCGCCGGAGGCAGAGCTCGAAGACGAGGCGGCAGGACGTCAGCATGCGTCGAAGGCGTCGGTGCCCGCGTACTCCGAGTTGACAGCCTTGCCGCCCCCCTCTTCCTCGTCCGCAGCCTCCCAACGTTAGCTGCCCAAGGAGATGACCCCGAGAAGTTCACGGAGCCGGCGACACGGATGATGGGGTCGCCGGTGCCACACGAGGTGGCGCCCGACACCTGGTCGGACCCGTCATCCTGCCGCGTGCTACCCTCATCGTCGCTGCCGCTGTCCTCCTTGTCACTCCCGCTTGAGGAGGAGTCTTCGCTATCAGAAGAGCTCTCCAGGCAGCACCTTGCGCGGGTCCCGAAGCATCCGAAGACCTTGACGAAGAGGAGGCCGCCCTCCATCAGCTTGAAAAGGAGAGTGAGCCCCTCCGTCAAGCGGTGGATATGAGCAAACGACTTCCATCCCCGACGAAGATACATCACGTGAGGGGCTGGGAAGTCAACGCGAACCCGCGTGCCGCTGATCCCGCAGCCCCTCATGTGCAGCCGCAGCGATTCCGGCAGATCCAGCTCCATCTCCCGCGCGAATGGAGTCGGGAGACGAAGGCGACGGCGAGGCGGCCGGTGCAGCCTGACGAAGAACTCGCATGGGTCATCTCCGACGTGGCCCTCCATGGGGAGGGGAACTACTGGCGGAGGCGAAGCCGGCGCGTCGCCCCATCCTCCTCTTCCCCGAGCACCTCGGCCGCGCCCATGGCCTCGCCCTCCCCCCTTCCCCTCATGTCTGGTTCCGCCACCGCAGGTGCAGGAGGAGGAGGGACGCGTTGTCGAGCGGCGACCCTCGTCGCCACCATCGAAGGACTAGGATTCCCCTTCTCCATGGCGGATGGAAGGGGGGAGCAGAAGCTAAAGGAAGGAGAAGATGAAAGAATGCGGGACGCCATCCCCCCCGTTCTTTATAAAGGAACGGGGTGGGGGCTTGGCCGCCCCGCTCGACCAATCAAGACACAGAGGGCGCAGGGAACTGGGACCGACCCGCCGCCCCGGCCCGCGGCGGCCCGGTTTCCCGCCTCCACCGATCGCCACCCCAAGCGCATGAAAGCCACATGGCGGGCGTGCAGGACCGAGGCGACGGGTGAGGCGACCTCTCCCCACCCCATGATCATGGGGAGTGGACGCCTTGAAGACCGCGCCTCGGCCCCGTTAAGTGAATGGGCCGTGCCTCCAGGCCTCCCTCCGTTTATGGGGAAGGCACGAACTGCCCCTTTTACTGCGACGTGACGCATGCACATAGAGCTCAGCCCCACGCATGCCATCCAGGTCGCGCACGCCTCCCCACGCCGCGCCAGCGCGCGAAAGAACTTACCGCGGTAAAAACCGCCCTGCCTGCCCTCGCACCGTTTTTGGGCCTAGCCCAACAACGCGCTGCGCTTATGTGTGGCCCAGGCCCGGGGGCTCCTGTCGGTGTACAAAAAAGGGGTACGCTTTTTGTACCCCTATAACTGTGCACGGGCAGTCTGAGCCACGGGCACCGCCACACTGAGCACGACAAGGGAGGTAAGCCGAGGTAAGGCCGAAGCTAAGGAGAAGTGGAATGACGCCAAGACCAAGACCAGAAAGAGCGAAGGGGACGAAGCAGGCCCCCCGGCAAGATCCTTGCCGGGGGGCGGTTTTTTGCGAACCCGGCAAGACCCTTGCCATGGCAGCTCGCCCCACACCTACGGAGCGGGTCACCCTTGAGTCCACTGCCCCCATGGGGCAATGTTGGTTGTAGCAACCAGCCGCTTTCGACCAAGGTTGACCGTGTACCGATGAAACATGCGCCATTAATCCATGTCGCGGCAACGCTAATGGTACCGGCGAATGCACTAGCTGCCATAGAAGGGGATCTCACGAGACTCCATGACCATGTGCTTTCGACAGAGAGAAGCCTCCTCGCCTCGGATGATCCAGGATACCCACTTTATACGGTTCATGTGCTGAGCAGTTGCAAGATGTATGTCCACACATACCCCACAGACCTCTTCTTCCTGAGGTTTGATTACATCTTCTAGATGTTTCAAATTAGGACACTCGATTTTACGTTCGTCCGCCTGTATGTGCTGCACATGAACTACATCGTGAGGAGAGAGCAAGTCACCGGTCTTGTGGTCGCGGACCCATACTACATGCATGAGGGCTTCTTGTCCATCAACGAAGCCAACCGTCAATATGCGAGTCAGTACATCAAAGAATTCTTGGTCAACAATAAGGACAAAGAAATGATTCTCCTACCTTATCATCCCAGGTAAGTCATCCATGGATAGCACTATAACACATACATCCTTTCGTGCATTTCAATAGTTACTTTGCACACATGGCGGCTAAAATTGATTGTGTATTTTGCGCAGCGGGGGGTGTCGTTCCGTTCTCATTATTCTTTACCCGGTTTACTCCCGCGCTCTATATTTGGACCCATAGAAGAACATACAGAAGAAAGATTACACACACATAAAGTATGTTCTGGACAGAGCTATGCTGGGCTTCAGCATGCGGGGTGGCTACATCCAATGCAAAAAAAAAAACAAATAAGGCCGGGCTTTGTTTCAGCCACAAGACTGACTTCTGTTGCATCCAGCAACCGGCAGGAAGTGAGAATGATGGATTCTACGTCATCCATCTAATGATGGAGTACAGAAGGGATGTGTAATCACTTTGCATGAAATCTTCATCCGATACCCATATCCAGAGATGGGCCGAAGCCTTTGGAGCCGTGCCGGATAATCGACTTCGAAATGATTTCTACCGGATCCAACAGGAAATTGCGTCCATCATCATGAAAGATGTCCTCGAAGAGAATGGGATGTTCTACGGCGGCCCAATATCGCGAGCTGACGTCCGAACCCGCATTACCCTACAACGTCAGGACATGACGCCTTTCACTAAGCTTGGGTGCACCCTTCCGAATATGGACAGATGGGAAGAGTGCACTACTTAAAAACAATGTGTCTGTTTAGTTACTTGTTACTTTCTATATGACGAAACTTCGAATCTCTCAGTACGACGAAACTATTAGATGTATGGTGCCGCGCTCTAGTTAATTACTTTCGGTATGATGAAATTTGTTAACTATGTTTACTATATATGTTCCTTCTATTTCATAACTGTTTTGTTGAATTCGCTTCATGGTATATATATGTGCATATCTGACAGGTATATAGATCAATGATGGCGAGGAAGTGGTATGCCGTGTATGTAGGGCATGTTCCGGGTGTGTATGATGAGTGGCCAGAGTGTCAGGCCCAAGTCCCTGGCTTCTCCGGCGGAAGCCATAAAGGGTTTGATAGTAGAGCGGAAGCCGAAGCTAGTTACTTGAGATTCATAGCACAACAGGGGATTCAGAACCAGCGCCGCTGCAAAAACTACTACATAATACCGCTTTTGATCATCGTGATCGCTCTTATCTTCTATGTGGTCATATCATAGTCTACATAGATGATGAAACATGAGTATGTGACCATGTAGTTGCATGTATTGAGAACTTGTAATGACTTGTAACACTATTTCGAGACATGTGTTCGACCATGATTGATGATGATGAGATATTTGAGACATGTCAAGACTTCTAATAACTTTGGCTCATCGATGACTCGCTTGCTTTTCAATGAATATGCATGTTATTGTATAAATGCTGGATCTGTTTAATTGTGTACAGAGCCAAAATGCAAAAAAAAAAAAAAAGTTAGCAGTGGCATGGGGGTAAAGATTACCAGTAGCACTCAAGTAACAGTAGCGCTGGCTAGCTCCACGCGCTGTAGATAAATATCAGTAGCGCTGGGTGGAAGCGTGCTACAGCTACTTTAGCTACCAGTAGAGCTGGGTTAAACAAGCGCTACTGCTAAAATATAGATGTAGCACCGTAGCAGTAGCGCGCCTACCCGCGCTACTAATAGTAAAAAAACCAGCGCTACTGGTAAGGGTTTTCCTAGTAGTGTCAACGGTAAATCCAAGAAGCACTTCGTTGCTCTCTTGGAACAACTTGGTGAAGCCAATGACATGATCGAGGCTCACGAAGATACCATCTCTAAGATGGAGGGGCATAGTCGTGACTATGCCGATGAGATTTCGGATCTTTCCAATGCTCTTGAGGAAGAGCGTGGTCTTCGTTTGGCTCTTGAGGAGTCACACAACGATGATCATGCTAAATTAAAGAAAGATCTTGATCATGATCTTGTTGTATCTCGTGTGCTAACCTCCGAGAAGGCCAAGCTTGGGGTTGATCTTGCTAGACTCAAAGAGGAGTTTGACTTACTTGACAAGGCTCACAAAGTCTTGAAGGGTGCTCATGCTAGCCTCAAGGAGTCTCATGATCAACTCCAAGTAAAGCTAACCAAGGAGAAAGCCACATTTCCTCATATGGTATTAATTGATAATGCAAATGCCACTAACCCGTGTTGTGAGCGTGTGCATCTTGTTGAGGAGAATGCTAAGGTGAATAAACAACTTGAGAAAGGCCTTGTGTCTTGCATAAAAGGCGAGAAGAATCTCAACAACCTTTTGAGCAATCAAAAGGAAGTTGTGGCCAAGGAAGGGATTGGGTACGCGCCCAAGTCCAAGAACAAGAAGAAGAATGACAACGCCAAACAACATCCTCCTCTCAAGCAAACCTTTGTGAAGGAGGGAGAGGGTGCTACTAAGGAGAAGAAGAAGAACACTGTGAAGGGTGGTGATGCCAAGAAGGGCAACATGTCTCTTCCCAACAAAGCTGGCGACTTTAACCCTTCTTATGTGTTATGCCATGCTAGTGATGGACATGTTTATGCTAAATTTGTTGGTTCTTATTATGAGCACATTGAACGGTCTATTTGGGTTCCTAAGACCCTTGTTACTAACATCAAAGGACCCATTAGAAAATGGCTACCTAAAACCAAGCATTGATCTCTTGTAGGTGTTTGCTTCCGGTGGGGGATCATGGTTGCTCGATAGTGGAGCAACTAATCATATGACCGGAGGCAAGGACTTGGTGGTGGATGTTCACAAGATTCCATCTATTCCCACCAATGTCGATTGGGGTGATGCCTCGTCCTCAAAGGTATTGGGACTTGGCAAGGTTGTCATTTCTCATGATCTCACGATCGAGAAGGTCATGCTTGTTGAGTCCCTTGCATACAATTTACTTTCCGTTCGTCAACTTGCACTCATGGGATTTGCCACTTTCTTTGATATTGATACCGTGGCCCTCTTGTGCAGCAAGACTCTTAAAGTAGCCTTTGTTGGGCATGTCGAGAACAGTCTTTATGTGATCAACTTCTCGGATCGACCCACTAAGACCGCGACATGCCTAATGGCTAAAGTTGATGTGGGATGGCTTTGGCATCGCCCTTGAGCCCATGTCAATATGAGATCTTTGCAAAGTCTTCTCAAGGGGGACCATGTCCGTGGACTAACGAATGTTAGTTTTGCTAAAGATCGTGCTTGCAGTGCTTGTATCGAAGGAAAGCTACATGAAAAGGCTCACCCTCCCACGACCATCATTTACTCGAAGAGGCCTTTGGAGCTCCTTCATTTGGATCTCTTTGGGCCTCCACCCTTTGATAGTCTTGGGGGTAGGAAGTATTGCTTGGTGATTGTGGATGAATATTCTAGATACACTTGGGTATATTTCTTCAAGAGGAAGAGCGAGACCCAACAAACCGTAATTGACTTTGCAAATGAAGCCCAACGTCAACACAACGCAAAGATCGTGACAATAAGAAGTGAAAACGGCACCAAGTTCAAGAACTACACCTTGGATGAGTTTCTTAGTGATGTGGGGATCAAGCATCAATATTCCGCACCGTACACCCCTCAACAAAATGGTGTTGTGGAGAGGAAGAATCGAACGTTGATGGATGCGGCAAGGACCATGATGGCGGAGCTCAAGTCTCCATAAAACTTTTGAGACGAAGCCATCAACACCGCGTGTCATGCATCAAATCGTCTCTATCTCCGCAAAGGCTTGAACAAGACTCCATATGAGATACTCACCGGTAACAAGCCCAACCTCAAGTACTTTCGGGTATTCGTGTGTAAGTGTTTCATTCTCAAGAAAGGTGTTCGTTTGTCTAAATTTGAGGCTAGAGCTTATGAGGGCATATTTGTTGGTTATGCTACAAACTCTCATGCTTACCGTGTCCTCAATAAGTCCACAGAGCTTATTGAGGAGACGTGTAACGTGGAGTTTGATGAGAATAACGGCTCCCAAGTGGATCAAAGTGGCACTTGTGATGTAGGTGATGAAATTCCTCCTCAAGCCATAAGAAGAATGGGTCTTGGTTTTATCCTACCCATTGAGGTACCCCTTGTGGCCGAAGGAGAAGGACAATGCTCCACTCAAGTGGAGCCATCACCAACCCAAGGCCCACACGCTTTCAAAGAACAAAGTGAAGGCCCTCAACCTCAAGAACAAGACCAAGGGCAAGATCAATCCCAAGATGGTGTTGTAACATCAAGTGATGCCCATGGTCAAGTTCTCTCCTCTGAACAAGTTCAAGATCAAGAGCTTTCTCGAGATCAAGAACGAACTCAAGACGACACTCAAGATGATCAAGTGGCCGCTCCTCGAATCACCCCCGAGGAGGAATTAGAGCGTCGTGCTACCAAGATTGCTTCCAAGCTCTCCACCAAGGGTTATCTCATGAAGAATGTGCTTGGAAGCATTCAAAAGGGGGTAAGCATTCGTAGACAATTGGCAAACTATTGTGAACATCACGTGTTTGTCTCTTGTGTTGAACCCCAAAAGGTATGTGAGGCACTCGAAGATCTGGATTGGCTTAATGCCATGCATGAAGAACTCAACAACTTCGAGTACAACAAAGTGTGGAGATTGGTGCCAAGGCCAACAGGGAACCACAATGTCATTGGAACCAAGTGGATATTCAAGAACAAGCAAGATGCACATGGGACCATCGTTTGCAACAAGGCAAGATTGGTGGCACAAGGCTACTCCCAAGTCGAGGGTATCAACAACGATGAAACCTTTGCTCCCGTTGCTCGCCTTGAATCCATTTGTTTGTTTTTTTTGACCGTGAACAGTAGGAAAGACTCCTACTGTGTTAATAAATTAAAAATAAAGAGCACTGTACAAGTGGATATTTACATGGGGAGGATCCCAGCCACTTTGTGGCAAGAGAGGAAAACTACTGTAAAGAACTTAAGAAAGGGAGTTTACAATGCTTAGAACTAGAGGCTTATATGCCTCTTTGACCCTGTGCTGTAGGAGCCCAAAGTCTCTCTTGAATCTCCCAAGCCAAGACTGGAAGGAGGGAGGTATAGCTCGGAAGTGGTGATGAATCCATTTGTTTGTTGATTGCTTATGCCTCTCATCACAACTTTAAGTTGCAACAAATGGCCTTCCCGAGTTGTTACAAGACAGTGGATTTGAAGTTGAACTAATCGACCCCACTCTTTTTACTAAGAAGGTCAAAGGGGAGTTGTTTGTGTGCCAACTATATGTTGATGATTTTATCTTTGGTTCCCCTAACAAAGCTTTCAATGAGGAATTTGCCACATTCATGAACTCAAAGTTCAATATGTCTTCCATGGGAGAGTTGAATTTCTTTCTCAGGTTCGAAGTGAAGCAAAGGAGAGAAGGAACATTCATCAACCAAGCCAAATACACTCAATACATTCTCAAGAGATTCAAGCTAACTGATGTCAAGCCGGCTTCCACTCCAATGCCCACCAAGTGCCTACTTGACATTGATCCCAATGGTAAAGCCATGGATCAAAAGGTATATCGCCCCATGATTGGCTCCTTGCTTTACCTTTGTTCATCTAGACCGGATATAATGTTGAGTGTGGGAATTTGTGCACGGTTTCAAGCTGCACCTAAGGAAAGCCACTTTGTGGCGGTCAAGCGAATCTTTCGATATTTGGCTCATACCCCAAACTTTGGCTTATGGTACCCAAGACAAGCAAACTTCAAGCTTGTAGGTTATTCGGACTCGGATTGGGCGGGAGACAAAGTAGATAGGAAGTCCACCTCCGGAGGGTGCCAATTCCTTGGTTGCTCTTTGGTAAGTTGGTCTTCTAAGAAGCAAAGTTGTGTGTCTCTCTCGTCCACAAAAGCGGAGTATGTGGCGGCCGGTAGTTGTTGTGCACAACTCCTATGGATGAGGCAAACTTTAAAAGATCACGGTGTCATTTGTGACAAAGTGCCTCTTTTGTGTGACAATGAAAGTGCCATCATGATTTCTCTCAACCCGGTGCAACAGTTCAAGATGAAGCATATTGAGATTCGGTATCACTTCATCCGGGATCACATTAGGCGAGGGGAGATCGAGCTCAACTACGTCAACAATCATGATAACCTTGCAGATATTTTCACGAAACCCTTGGATGAAGCAAGATTTCGCGAGTTAAGGCATGAGCTAAATATCATTGATTCGAGCAATGTTGCTTGAACTCTTGCACACCCCACCATTCTCAACTTGTTATCTTGTTTAGGTGTAGGCATGGACATAGGGGGAGTGTTGTTTTCTCAATGAACTTTCCCTCCCCTCATTATGGATAAATTGATCAACTCTTTCACATTAGCCATTTTTATGGTACTTGTGCTTCAAAGACGAGTTTTGGTCATGGGCCCAAGGATAATTCTTCGCGGTGGCATACCAATTGACTCAAACATAGGTGGCTCCGGCCACCGCCCTCTCCTTGGAGAGGTTGTGTATCGTGTGTGGTCCTTTGTTGTCCCTTGCCTTTCCTTCTTCGTACCGAGCTGGTGCTTGTGGTGTCTTGGTTGTTGGCTCGTTGGTGTGTTCTTTCGTTTGTAGGTTCCTTGCAAAGTCCCCTTCTTCTGTTTGAAACTGCTTTTTCTTGGGTTCACGGTACTACCGTGGCATGCCATGGTACTACCGCAAGGACACGGTACTACCGCAACCAGTTCGGCAGTAATTTTTTTACTACAGCTGGTGGAGCAGTACTACCACCCACGGCGCAGTACTTCCGCCCGAGCGGTACTACCGCAATGATGCGTGGTACTACCGCGTAGTAGCGAGCGCGTGGGGGTTAAGAGCGGGCAGGGGGAGTTCCAACTCCCCCATACCCATTCACTCCTTCTCCCCACGCCGCCTCTCTCTCCTGCCAAAGAACGGCGCCTAAGGCCCTCGCCGGATCTCTGTCTCCGGCCGCTCTCCTCGGATTCGGACCGGTGGGATCGTTCTTTTGGTTTTAGGTTTTGGGGAGATGCATGTTGTTCTTGAGATTTTAGGCTAAATCTTTGCAAGAATAGGATGTAGGAGAGTAGTATTACGTAGAGTTGGTACTTGCTATGTTGCCCCATGCTGGATTTGATCGACCGTAGTACCACGTTTATGTCACGGCTGTTCACAGATCAAGTTGTGGTTTCGGAACTGTAATCGTGCGGTACTACCGCATCCCCGGTGTGGTACTACCGCTCGTCCGGTACTACCGCTCCTCAGGAGCGGTACTACCGCGCGAGGCACGACACTAAAATTTTACTGCCGCCCCAAGACATGGTACTACCGTGCCTCCCTGGCACGGTACTACCGTGGCTCGGCAATAGAACTTTAGTACCATGTGGCACTGCACTAAAATCCCTCTTGTGGCAATTATCACGTGCTAATTCAACTTGTTTCACCTACTTTGTTGTGGACTTTTCATTGATCCTTCTTGCCTTTTCTTGCATGTTTCGTGCCTTTTGTGTCTTAGGTGGTAGCTCCGGTGCTCCTACTCGCCGTTCCAATCCCAGTCGTGACACTAGCTCCAAGCGTCTGTGCAACCAAGATGAAGCTCCAGAGGGCTCCAATGCCCCCCAACGCAGGACCAAGACCACCGCCACCAAGCAGAAGGAGCCCACCATGGGCATGGATGAGATTCCACACGCAGAGAGTCTCGCTCGAAGGAGGATCAACCCTTATGTGAATCCTTGTGCCAACATCAGAGGCAATGATCTGTTCTAGACCAAGCAGTAGAACTTCATCTATTTGGATGTGATCAAGGGCGAGCAGAACACTTATGTGGACGTGCACTGGATTGATATGAATCACATGAGGGAGGAGAAGCACCGTGCCTACTTTGGTGAGGCCTTGGATCTTGTGGAGCAGTTTGCCATTGAGAATGTGATCTACTTTCACCTGGATTATGATCCCGAGCTTGTTGCCCAGTTCTTTGCTTTGGTTCAATTTCACACTGAGGAGGATCAGAGGCTGACCTGGATGACCAATGGACGTTAGCTGACTGCTACTTGGCAAGAATTCATGGCTTTGCTCAATGTTCCTGATGAGGGGCTCAACTCGCCCGTTGGTGTCCGCCCTCATGCCAACCACGAGTCTGCCAACAAGAACAAGCTTATGCAATAATATGTTGAGAAGCTCCTTCCAAGCGGCAAGAAGACATGGGTTCTGAACCCTTTCCTTGACATCATGCATCGGATCTTCCACAACTCTCTCTTCCCACGCATTGGGGACAAGGACAAGGTGCATGCTTATTTTGTGGACATGTTGCTTCTCGGTGAGGAGGCGCGGATCTCTCAGACACAACCCTTGGATGTCTCCCACATCATGTAATGCGAGCTTTGCTCTGTGGTGTTCAACCGTAAGGTTCGCATCTATGGACCTTACATGTTTCTGCTGATCTCGAAGACATGGGAGCAGCGATTCCCTCAGGATGAGTTTTTGGCCCCTAACTGGATCCGTCATGACCCCATTAGACTTTGCATCAAGCCCCAGTGGGCTAACACTACTACTCATGCTGAGGCAGCGGTTGCTAAGATGGCTATTGATGGGGAGGAGAGTGAGGAGGAGGGTGCCGCTGAGGACTGCTCTGCTGGGTATGCCCCTCGCTCCGCTGATCCCTCATGGGCTAAGAAGCTGAAGGACAAGATGAAGACTCTATTCTGCATGCAGGTAAATGGACAGTACAGGACTCACGCTGCCTCCAAGGAGAGTCGCCGCCGCGACAAGAAGATTATGAGGGTCTTTGGAGAGGAAGTTTCCGGCGGCTCCGAGGAGCACATCACCCAGAGGCTGAGTGGATGGCAAAACAAGGCTACAAGTGGACTGATTCTGAGGAGGAGCCCATCCCCGCTGCCGAGTCCGACGAAGAGCGTGCGAGTGACTTCTCTGCTTGAGCCACAACCTATGTTGTAGGTGTCCTCTCTGCCTTTTTGGTGTCTCGATGCCAAAGGGGAGAGAGTGTAGGGATTTGCGAGTCGTGTGTCGTGTTTGGTTTGTTTGCCTTCTCGTTTGAACCTCGTTTGCTTTGGTTTGGTTTGCGCTTGTGAGACCTATCTATCATATGGTGTAAGACATATGCACTCTATCGCATCTTATTGAGCTTATGATATCTTGTGCTATCTATTATGCTCTTACTTACTATCTTGCTTAGTGTTAGCCTTATTGTAGCAAGTTATGCATTGTCTATAAAATATAGGGGGAGTGTTGATCCTAGTATGTGTGCCGTGCAGTCCAAAGCACCTATCTAGATTGCACACATCTAGGGGGAGCCCGTCTATATTTTCGAGATGTGGGGTTTTCTTATGTCTATGTCTTTCCCTTTGTGCAAATCTCGTATTGTCATCAACCCACCAAAAAGGGGGAGATTGTAAGGGCATCTTTATCCCTAAGATGTTTTGGAGATTGGTGACAATGCTTTTGCGGACTAATCGTGTGCCTTGAGTATTTCAGACGTTTCGTCACTAGGCACAAGATGGTTTGGTTCCCCTCGAAGACTATTGAAGACGGCGTTTTTCTATGTTTCTTTTCGGTCGACTTGAGTCGTAGGAAAGCCGTACTATTAAGAGGGGGTACGCTTTGGGAAAGGTTTGGGTGGAATCATCATGTACACACCTACTCCTTTTGCACCGCCTTTCCTTTGGCACTTTGTAGCATCCTCCGTTTTATCCTCTATGCAACTTATCTTGGTTGCTGAGCTTGGGCTTGCGGTAGTACTGCTCCCTGGAGCGTTAGTACCGCAGGCACTTGCGGTAATACCGGACCTTGGTACGGTAGTACCGCAGGAGCCCACGGTAGTACCGCTCCTCAGGAGCTGTAGTACCATGGCCCCCAGGCCAAGTGCTACTGCGCAGCGGAAGTAGGGGCGGATGTAATTTTTTACATCCGCGCCCTACGCGGTAGTACCGCGCATCCTGGCCTGGCTCAGCCGCCGCGCGGTGGTACCACTCCTATTGCTGTACTATGATGTCTACTACGCAACCTTCTTCTCATAGACGTTGTTGGGCCTCCAAGTGCAGAGATTTGTAGGACAGTAGAAAATTTCCCTCAAGTGGATGACCTAAGGTTTATCAATCCCGTGGGAGGCGTAGGATGAAGATGGTCTCTCTCAAACAACCCCGCAACCAAATAACAAGAGACTCTTGTGTCCCCAACACACCCAATACAATGGTAAATTGTATAGGTGCACTAGTTCGGTGAAGAGATGGTGATACAAGTGCAATATCGATGGTAGATATAGGTTTTTGTAATCTGAAAGTATAAAAACAGCAAGGTAACTAATGATAAAAGTGAGCACAAGTGGTATTGCAATGCGTTGAAACAAGGCCTAGGGTTCATACTTTCACTAGTGCAAGTTCTCTCAACAATAATAACATAATTGGATCATATAACTACCCCTCAACATGCAACAAAGAGTCACTCCAGAGTCACTAATAGCGGAGAACAAACGAAGAGATTATTGTAGGGTACGAAAACACCTCAAAATATTTCTTTCATATCAATCAATCATAGAGTTCGTACTAGAATAACACCTTAAGACACAAATCAACCAAAACCCTAATGTCACCTAGATACTCCAATGTCACCTCAAGTATCCGTGGGTATCATTATACGATATGCATCACACACTCTTAGATTCATCTATTCAACCAACACAAAAGTACTTCAAAGAGTGCCCCAAAGTTTCTACTAGAGATTCAAGACGAAAACGTGTGCCAACCCCTATGCAAAGGTTCATGGGCAGAACCCGCAAGTTGATCACCAAAACATACATCAAGTGGATCACGTGATATCCCATTGTCACCACAGATAAGCACGGCAAGACATACATCAAGTGTTCTCAAATCCTTAAAGAATTAATCTGATAAGATAACTTCAAAGGGAAAACTCAATCCATTACAAGAGAGTAGAGGGGGAGAAACATAATAAGATCCAACACAATAGAAAAGCTCGTGATACATCAAGATCGTATCACCTCAAGAACATGAGAGAGAGAGATCAAACACATAGCTACTGGTACATACCCTCAGCCCTGAGGGTGACCTACTCCCTCCTTGTCTTGGAGAGCGTCGGGATGATGAAGATGGCCACCGGTGTGGGTTCCCCCCTCCGGCAGGGTGCCGGAACAGGGTCCCGATTGGTTTTTGGTGGCTATAGAGGCTTACGGCAGCGGAACTCCCGATCTATTCTATTCCCCGATGTTTTAGGGTATATGGATATATATAGGCGAAAGAAGTCGGTCAGGGGAGCCACGAGGGGCGCACGAGGGTGGAGGGCGCGCCCCTGCCTCGTGCTCTCCTTGTTGATTCCCTGACGTGCACACCAAGTCTCCTAGATTGCTTTCGTTCCAAAAATAACTCTCCCGAAGGTTTCATTCCGTTTGAACTCCGTTTGATATTCCTTTTCTGCGAAACACTAAAACAAGGGAAAAAACAGAAACTGGCACTGGGCTCTGGGTTAATAGGTTAGTCCCAAAAATGATATAAAGAAGGACACTTACATTTATGCCCCTAATTTGCGCCCACTCTCAGATTTACCCCTAAATTTTTTATGTGCTCAAATTTGCCCCTAAAAAGCATTTTAAGCCGCAGGAATGCCCTTCCATCTGGTCAAAGTTGTTTGACCAAAACTTTGGAAATTCATAACAAATTCATACGAATTCAGAAAAATGCAAATAAGATATCCAAGTTCATACAAACATCACCTATACGCGCATTTCATTTACGTTCCTAACCTACATGTGCATTTATTTGCATTAACCCTAAATTGTTTTTAATCTTATAAACCCTAAAAAACTTTAAAGAGTGATTTTGTCATGAACGTAAATGACATGTGCATATAGGTGTTGTTTTTATGAGCATTTTGATATCTTGTTTTTCATTCTTATAAGTTCATACGAATTTGTTAGGAATTTTCAAAGTTTTGGTCAAACAACTTTAACCAGATGAAGGGCATTCCTGTGACTTAAAATGCCTCTTAGGGGCAAATTTGACTACATCAAAAAGTTAGGGGTAAATTTGAGTAGTGGGTTCGAGTTAGGGGCACAAATGTAAATAATATAGTAAAAGTGTATAATAAAGCCCATAAATATCCCAAATAGATAATATAATAGCATGGAACAATAAAAAATTATAGATACGTTGGAGACGTATCAGCATCCCCAAGCTTAATTCCTGCTCGTCCTCGAGTAGGTAAATGATAAAAACAAAACTTTTGATGTGCAATGCTACCTAACATATTTATCAATGTAATCTTCTTTAATGTGGCAAGAATATCCAGATCCATAAGATTCAAGACAAAAGTTTAATATTGACATAAAAATAATAATACTTCAAGCATACTAACTAAGCAATCATGTCTTCTCAAAATAACATGGCCAAAAAAAGTTTATCCCTACAAAATCATATAGTTTGGTCATGCTCCATTTTCGTCACACAAGAACGCTCTCATTATGCACAACCCCGATGACAACCCAAGCAATTGTCTCAGACTTTAGTAATCTCAAACGTTTTCAACCTTCACGCAATATATGAGCGTGAGCCATGGATATAGCACTATGGGTGGAATAGAATATGATAATGGGGGTTGTGTGGAGAAGACAAAAAAGGAGAAACTCTCACATTGACACAGCTAATCAACCGGCTAGGGAGATGCCCATCAATTGATGTCATTGCAAGGAGTAGGGATTGCCATGTGATGTCTAATACGCAACCTTCTTCTTGTAGACGTTGTTGGGCCTCCAAGTGCAGAGGTTTGTACGACAGTAGCAAATTTCCCTCAGGTCCATGACCTAAGGTTTATCAATCCGTGGGAGGCGTAGGATGAAGATGGTCTCTCTCAAGCAACCCTGCAACCAAATAACAAAGAGTCTCTTGTGTCCCCAACACACCCAATACAATGGTAAATTGTATAGGTGCACTAGTTCGGCGAAGAGATGGTGATACAAGTGCAATATGGACGGTAGATGTAGGTATTTGTAAACTGAAAATATAAAAACAGCAAGGTAGCGAGCGGTAAAAGTAAGCGTGAACGGTATTGCAATGATAGGAAACTAGGCATGATGATTTCAATGATGATTTCAATGATGCTCACATAAAACGGTATTGCAAAGAGAGATCAAACACATAGCTACTGGTACATACCCTCAGCCCCGAGGGTGAACTACTCCCTCCTCGTCATGGAGAGCGCCGGGATGATGAAGATGGCCACCGGTGAGGGTTTCCCCCTCCGGCAGGATGCCGGAACGGAGTCCCGATTGACTTTTGGTGGCTACAGAGGCTTGCGGCGGCGGAACTCCCGATCTAATCTCCGTTCAGGAAGTTTTACGATACGTAGGTATATATGGGTGCAGGAGGTACGTCGGTGGAGCTGTGGGGGCCCCACGAGGTAGGGGGCGTGCCCTAGGGGGGTGGGCGCGCCCCCACCCTCGTGGCCAGCTCCCGTATCTTCTGACGTAGAGTCCAAGTCTATCCGGTGGCTTTCCTTCCAAAAATAACTTCTCCAGTTGATTTCGTTCCGTTTCGACTCCGTCTGATATTCCTTTTCCTCGAAACACTAAAATAGGCATAAAACAGCAAATCTGGGCTGGGCCTCAGGTTAATAGGTTAGTCCCGAAAATAATATAAAAGTGGATAATAAAGCCCAATGTTGCCTAAATCAGTAGATAATATAGCATGCAACAATGAAAAATTATAGATACGTTGGAGACGTATCAGGCATCCCCAAGCTTAATTCCTGCTCGTCCTCGAGTAGGTAAATGATAAAAAAGATATTTTTTGATGTGGAATGCTAGTTGGCATAATTTCAATGTAATTCTTCATAATTGTGGCATGAATATTCAGATCTGAAAGATTCAAGACAAAAGTTCATATTGACATAAAAATAATAATACTTCAAGCATGCTAACAAAGCAATTATGTCTTCTCAAAATAACATGACCAAAGAAAGTTATCCCTACAAAATCATATAGTTTGGCTATGCTCTATCTTCACCACACAAAGTATTTAAATCATGCACAACCCCGATGACAAGCCAAGCAATTGTTTCATACTTTTGACATTCTCAAAACTTTTTCAATCTTCACGCAATACATGAGCGTGAGCCATGGACATAGCACTATAGGTGGAATAGAATGGTGGTTGTGGAGAAGACAAAAAGAGGGGAAGATAGTCTCACATCAACTAGGCATATCAACGGGCTATGGAGATGCCCATTAATAGATATCAATGTGAGTGAGTAGGGATTGCCATGCAGCGGATGCACTAGAGCTATAAGTGTATGAAACCTCAACAAAGAAACTAAGTGGGTGTGCATCCAACTCGCTTGCTCACGAAGACCTAGGGCAATTTGAGGAAGCCCATCATTGGAATATACAGGCCAAGTTATATAATGAAAATTCCCACTAGTATATGAAAGTGACAAAATGAGAGACTCTCTATCATGAAGATCATGGTGCTACTTTGAAGCACAAGTGTGGTAAAAGGATAGTAACATTGTCCCTTCTCTCTTTTTCTCTCATTTTTTGTTTGGGCCTTTTTCTTCTTTTCTTATGGCCTTTTCTTCTTTTTTTCTTAATTTTTCTACCGGAGTATCATCCCGACTTGTGGGGGAATCATAGTCTCCATCATCCTTTCCTCACTGGGACAATGCTCTAATAATGATGATCATCACACTTTTATTTTTCTTACTACTCAACAATTACAACTCGATACTTAGAACAAATATGACTCTATATGAACGCCTCCGGCGGTGTACCGGGATATGCAATGACTCATGAGTAACATGTATGAAAGAATTATGAACGGTGGCTTTGCCACAAATACGATGTCAACTACATGATCATGCAAAGCAATATGACAATGATGAAGCGTGTCATAATAAACGGAACGGTGGAAAGTTGCACAGCAATATATCTCGGAATGGCTATGGAAATGCCATGATAGGTAGGTATGGTGGCTGTTTTGAGGAAGATATATGGTGGGTGTATGATACCGACGAAAAGTGCGCGGTATTAGAGAGGCTAGCAATGGTGGAAGGGTGAGAAAAGTGCGTATAATCCATGGACTCAACATTAGCCATACAGAACTCATATACTTATTGCAAAAATCTAGAAGTTATCAAAGCAAAGTATTACGCGCATGCTCCTAGGGGGATAGATTGGTAGGAAAAAACCATCGCTCGTCCCCGACCGCCACTCATAAGGAAGACAATCAATAAATAAATCATGCTCCGACTTCATCACATAACGGTTCACCATACGTGCATGCTACAGGAATCACAAACTTTAACAAAAGTATTCCTCAAATTCACAACTACTCAACTAGCATGACTCTAATATCACCATCTTCATATCTCAAAACAATTATCAAGCATCAAACTTTTCTTAGTATTCAACACACTCATAAGAAAGCTTTTACTATATATTTTTACCTAGCATATTAAATTTTAAGAAAATTACCATGCTAATTAAGACTCTCAAAATAATATAAGTGAAGCACAAGAGTTCAATACTTTATATAAAACAAATCCATCACCGTGCTCTAAAAGATATAAGTGAAGCACTAGAGCAAACGACAAACTACTCCGAAAGATCAATGAGTAGTCGAATAATTATGCAACTATGTGAAGACTCTCTAACATTTAAGAATTTCTGATCTTGATACTTTATACAAACAGCAAGCAAATCTATATAAAATAAAATGACGCTCCAAGCAAAACACATATCATGTGGTGAATAAAATATAGCTCCAAGTAAAATTACCGATGAACGAAGACAAAAGAGGGGATGCCTTCCGGGGCATCCCCAAGCTTAGACGCTTGGTTATCCTTGAATATTACCTTGTGGTGCCTTGGGCATCCCCAAGCTTAGGCTCTTGCCACTCCTTATTCCATAGTCCGTCGAATCTTTACCCAAACTTGAAAACTTCACAACACAAAACTTAACAGAAAACTCGTAAGCTCCGTTAGCGAAAGAAAACAAAACACCACTTCAAGGTACTGTAATGAACTCATTCTTTATTTATATTGGTGTTAAACCTACTATATTCCAACTTCTCTATGGTTTATAAACAATTTTACTAGCCATAGAGTCATCGAAATAAGCAAACAACACACGAAAAATAGAATCTCCGAAAAACAGAACCGTCTGTAGTAATCTGTAACTAACGCAAACTTCTGGAACTCCAAAAATTCTAAAATAAATTCGTGGACCGGAGGAATTTGTCTAGAAATTATCTACAAAAATAATCAAATAAATAGCACTATCCAGTAAAAAGTTCTAACTAATCTCGTGAGCGCTAAAGTTTCTGTTTTTTACAGCATGATCATAAAGACTTCACCCAAGTCTTCCCAAAGGTTCTACTTGGCACAAACACTAATTAAAACATAAAACCACATATAAACAGAAGCTATATGGATTATTTATTCCTAAACAGAACCAAAAAGCAAGAAACTAAAATAAAATTGGGTTGCCTCCCAACAAGCGCTATCGTTTAACGCCCCTAGCTAGGCATGGTGATTTCAATGATGCTCACATAAAAGATAGGAATTGACACATAAATAGAGCATCATGAAGAATATGACTAGCACATTTAAGTCTAACCCACTTCCTATGCGTAGGGATTTTGTGAGCAAACAACTTATGGGAACAATAATCAACTAGCATAGGAAGGCAAAACAAGCATAACTTCAAAACTTTAAGCACATAGAGAGGAAACTCGATATTATTGCAATTCTTACAAGCATATATTACTCTCTCATAATAATTTTCAGTATCATCATGAATGAATTCAACAATATAACCAATACCTAAAGCATTCTTTTCATGATCTACAAGTATAGAATTTTTACTACTCTCCACATAAGCAAAAATTTTCTCTTGAATAGTAGTGGGAGCAAACTCAGCAAAATAACTTTCATATGATTGAGAATTAAGATCAAGATGACAAGTTTAATGGTTATCGTTATTCTTTATAGCATAGGTGTCATCACAATAATAATCATAGATAGGAGGCATGCTTTCATCATAGTAAATTTGCTCATCAAAGCTTGGGGGATAAAAAAATATTATCTTCATCAAACATAGCTTCCCCAAGCTTATGGCTTTGCATATCATTAGCATCATGGATATTCAAGGAATTCATAGTAACAACATTGCAATCATGCTCATCATACAAAGATTTAGTGCCAAACATTTTAATGCATTCTCCTTCTAACACTTTGGCACAATTTTCCTTCCCATCATACTCACGAAAGATATTAAAAAGATGAAGCGTATGAGGTAAACTCAATTCCATTTTTTGTAATTTTCTTTTATAAACTAAACTAGTCCTAAAACAAGAAAGAAAAATATTCGATTGCAAGATCTAAAGATATACCATCACTTACCTAGCCTCCCGGCAATGGTGCCACAAAAGAGCTTGATGTCTACTACACAACCTTCTTCTTGTAGACGTTGTTGGGCCTCCAAGTGCAGAGGTTTGTAGGACAGTAGCAAATTTCCCTCAAGTGGATGACCTAAGGTTTATCAATCCGTGGGAGGCGCAGGATGAAGATTTGTCTTTCTCAAGCAACCCTGCAACCAAATAACAAAGAGTCTCTTGTGTTCCCAACACACCCAATACAATGGTAAATTGTATAGGTGCACTAGTTCGGCGAAGAGATGGTGATACAAGTGCACACTAGTAGAAAAGGGGGCAAAGGTCCAGGCCGGATCAGCCCATTATTCCCGGTTCAGTCTAGAACCGGGACCAATGGGGGCATTGGACCCGGTTCGTGAGCCCAGGGGCCGGCCGGGCCACGTGGGCCATTGGTCCCGGTTCGTCTGGACCTTTTGGTCCCGGTTGGTGGGACGAACCGGGACCAATGGGCCTGGCTCCTGGCCCACCACGGGACCAGAGGCTCCCCTTTAGTCCCGGTTCATGCCATGAACCGGGACCAATGAGGTGCCTATATATACCCTTGCCCGCGAGCAGAGCACTCCAGTGCTCTGTTTTTCTCTGGCCGGCGAGGGGAAGGGTTTGTGGTGCTCTAGCTCACCTCCTATGCACATGAGGTGTTCGATGAAATGCCCGAGCCACACTAGTTAAGCTTTCTCCTCTCGAAGCTCGACCTCAAAGCTACATCTTCCTCGAGATTTGTCTAGATTTAGCGGTCCGTCATGCCCCACCCCTGTCTTCACCACCGTCGATCACCCGCACCGATCTCATCACCGACACCACCGTGGTGAGCCTCTTGTACTTATCTTCTTTCTGAAAGGAAAAATATTCTTACTTGTATGTTTAGATAGATACTTGTATCATTTTCTTACTTTTATTATTGCATCTTATATAGTGCGATGGTTTTGGTATCCGCCCCCGTCGGCCCTCGTCCTGTCTATGATTCGGATGTGGTATATATATTATCTTTATAACTATTGGTTCATTTATTATTAATGAAAATTATGCGGACCAACGTGACATAGATTTTATTTATCTAGGATGTATGTGAACCGGAAATTCCAACCGACCCTATTGTCAAGAGGTTAAATTTAGTTGAAGAAGAAAACAATTTCTTGAAGGAAAAAATAAAACATTGAGGAGGAGAAGATGATATTGGAGTTGCATGTTGCGGATGTCGTCGATGATCACAAGATCAAGATGGATGCAATGCGCTTGAATATTAGAAAGATTAGAAAATATGCCATTCATACCGAGGCTTGGTATCATTATGCCGTTGGATTAATTGTTACCTTGGTTGTGATTATGATCGCCTTTGTTTTCGCATTAAAATGTTTTACATTGTTTCAATGTATGGTTTAATTAATTAGATGCTCTGGATAGCTATATGTTGTTAGATGAGAACTATGTATGTACATTGGTTTTAATGTGATGATGAACTTCTATTAATTTGGACACTTAATTATATATAATGCACGCAGATGAACCGGCAATGGATGTATGGTGACAGACACACCTTCGAGTACATTAAGGGCGTGCATGAGTTTCTCGATGCGGCTGAGGCAAACAAGCAGAATGGTTTTATGTGTTGTCCATGCACTAAATGTGGGAATACGATGTCTTACTCTAACCGGAAAATCCTTCACACCCACCTGCTTTACAAGGGTTTCATGCCACACTATAATGTTTGGACGAGGCACGGAGAAATAGGGGTTATGATGGAAGACGACGAAGAAGAAGAGTACGATGACAACTATGTGCCCCCTGAATACCGTGATGCTGCAACGGGGGGAGCTGGTGAAGAAGAGGAACCAGACGATGTGCCCAATGATGTTGCAACGGGTGAAGCTGCTGAAGATCAAGAGGAACCAGACGATGTGCCCGATGATGATGATCTCCGCCGGGTCATTGTCGATGCAAGGACACAATGTGAAAGTCAAAAGGAGAAGCTGAAGTTCGATCGCATGTTAGAGGATCACAAAAAAGGGTTGTACCCCAATTGCGAAGATGGCAACACAAAGCTCGGTACCGTACTGGAATTGCTGAAGTGGAAGGCAGAGAATGCTGTGCCTGACAAAGGATTTGAGAAACTACTAAAAAATTTGAAGAAGAAGCTTCCAAAGGATAACGAATTGCCCGACAGTACATACGCAGCAAAGAAGGTCGTATGCCCTCTAGGATTGGAGGTGGAGAAGATACATGCATGCCCTAATGACTGCATCTACACCGCGGTGCATACAAGGATATGAACGCATGCCCGGTATGCGGTGCATTGCAGTATAAGATCAGACGAGATGGCCCTGGTGATGTTCACGGCGAGCCCCACAGGAAGAGGGTTCCTGCGAAGGTGATGTGGTATGCTCCTATAATACCATGGTTGAAATGTCTGTTCAGAAACGAAAAGCATGCCAAGTCGATGCGATGGCACAGAGAGGACCGTAAGAAAGACGGGAAGTTGAGAGCACCCGCTGACGGGTCGCAGTGGAGAAAAATCGAGAGAAAGTACTGGGATGAGTTTGCAAAGGACCCAAGGAACGTATGGTTTGCTTTTAGCGCGGATGGCATTAATCCTTTCCGGGAGCAGAGCAGCAATCACATCACCTGGCCTGTGACTCTATGTATGTATAAGCTTCCTCCTTGGATGTGCATGAAGCGGAAGTTCATTATGATGCCAGTTCTCATCCAAGGCCCTAAGCAATCCGGCGACGACATTGATGTGTACCTAAGGCTATTAGTTGAAGAACTTTTACAGCTGTG
The DNA here is from genome assembly GCA_032464435.1 of Aegilops umbellulata. Taxonomy (NCBI): domain Eukaryota; kingdom Viridiplantae; phylum Streptophyta; class Magnoliopsida; order Poales; family Poaceae; genus Aegilops; species Aegilops umbellulata. The sequence continues at coordinate 595,045,459 of CP136058.1, read as the reverse complement.
GAATGGAAACGGTGTACGTACAAGGGATGAGCACAGACAAGAGGAATTTAACCTAAAAGCGTTGCTGCCCGTGACCATCAACGATTGGCCCGCTCTCAGTAACCTTTCATGACAGACAAACAAAGGATACCACGCATGCACACACTGTTTAGATGACACTGAAAGTATATACCTGGACAAATGCAGGAAGAATGTGTACCTGGGCCATCGTCGATTTCTTCCGACCAACCATCAATGTCGAAAGAAAGGCAAGCATTTCAAAGGCGAGGGAGATCACCGGAAGAAGCCCGCCATGCGTACCGTTGATCATGTACTTGCTATGGTCAATGATTTACACGTAATCTTTGGAAAGGGTCCCGACGCACTAGCTGTTCCGAATGACGCTGAGGGACACGCACCCATGTGGAAGAAGAAATCTATATTTTAGAACCTACCCTACTGTAAAGACCTAGAGGTCCGCTCTTCAATCGACATGATGCAAGTGACAAAGAACCTTTGCGTGAACCTGCTAGGCTTCTTGGGCGTGTATGGAAAGACAAAAGATACACCTGAGGCATAGGAGGACCTGCAACGTTTGCACGAAAAAGACGGCATGCCTCCGAAGCAGTATGAAGGTCCTACCAGCTACGCTCTTACGAAAGAAGAGAAAGAAATCTTCTTTGAATGCCTGCTCAGTATGAAGGTCCCGACTGGCTTCTCGTCGAATATAAAGGGAATAATAAATATGCCAGAGAAAAAGTTCCAGAATCTAAAGTCTCATGACTGCCACGTGATTATGACGCAACTGCTTCCGGTTGCATTGAGGGGGCTTCTACCGGAAAACGTCCGATTAGCCATTGTGAAGCTATGTGCATTCCTCAATGCAATCTCTCTGAAGGTGATCGATCTAGAAATCGTACCAAGGCTAAGGAGTGATGTGGCTCAATGTCTTCTCAGTTTCGAGCTGGTGTTCCCACCATCCTTCTTCAATATCATGATGCATGTTCTAGTTCGTCTAGTCGACGAGATTGTCATTCTGGGGCCCGTATTTCTACACAATATGTTCCCCTTTGAGAGGTTCATGGGAGTCCTAAAGAAATATGCCCGTAACCGCGCTAGGCCAAAAGGAAGCATCTCCATGGGCCATCAAACATAGGATGTCATCGGGTTTTGTGTTGACTTCATTCCTGGCCTTAATAAGATAGGTCTCCCTAAATCGCGGTATGAGGGGAGACTGACTGAAAAAGGCACTCTTGGAAGTGACTCAATAATATGGAGGGACGGATATTCTTGGTCTCAAGCACACTGCATAGTTCTATAGAACTCTACCTTAGTGACCCCGTATGTCGATGAACACAAGAACAGTCTGCGCTCCAAACACCCGGAGCAGTGCGACGACTGGATTACATGTGAACACATTAGGACTTTCAGCAGTTGGTTGGAAGCACGTCTCAGAGGTGACAACACTGTTTGTGATGAGTTGTACTTGTTGTCCAGGGGACCATCTTTGACTGTATTGATTTACAATGGATACGAGATAAATGCAAATACATTTTACATGATTGACCAAGATCAAAAGAGCACCAACCAAAACAGTGGTGTCCGCTTTGATGCAACAACCGAGAAGGGAAAGGTCACATATTATGGTACATAGTGGACATATGGGAACTTGACTATGGACAAGATTTTAAGGTCCCTTTGTTTAAGTGCAAATGGGTCAATCTGTCAGGAGGCGGGGTACATGTAGACCCACAGTACGGAATGACAACAGTGGATCTGAAAAATCTTGGGTACACTGACGAACCGTTCGTCCTAGCCAATGATGTGGCACAGGTTATCTATGTGAAGGACATGTCTACCAGACCAAGAAAAAGAAAAGATAAGGAAACGAATACATCATACGATGAGCCAAAGCGCCACATAGTTCTTTCAGGTAAAAGGGACATCCTGGGAGTGGAGGGCAAGACAGATATGTGTGATGACTATGAAAAGTTTCATGAAATTCCTCCCTTCAATGTCAAGGCTGACCCAAGCATCCTGATAAACGATGAAGATTATCCATGGTTACGGCGCAATAAGCAAATGACACAAGCGAAGAAAAAGTGAAGACTTTCTCCTGCAACTGTTATGATGATACCATGCCAAATTTGTAACAGACGAGTATTCTATGCCAAGTTTTTCAGAGTTCATTTGAAAACTATGAATTTAGGTCGTATTTTTTCTATAGGTGCATCTATGTTCAAGTTATAACTAAATTTGAAAACTAATGGCACTAACAGAAAGTTTATAATTTTTCTAAAACTAATGGCACTAACAGAAAGTTTATAATTTTGCTGACCTAAAAGCAACAAGAATTAAAAAATAAAGCAAAAAACAAAAGAAAATAAATAATATAGCAAACAAAACAAAAAAACTGGAAACAAATAAAAATAGCAACAATAAGTATTTTGTTGTAAGTAGAAACAAAATAAAATAAATAAAGCAACAAAGAAAACAAAAAAACAAAAAAAGTGTTTTCAAATTTGAAAACTAATGGCCACTAACAGAAAGTTTATAATTTTTCTAAAACTAAAAGCAAAAAGAATTAAAAAATAAAGCAAAAAAAAGAAAATAAATAATGTAGAAAACAAAACAAAAAAAACTGGAAAAAAATAGGGCTCGCCCCTGGCCCATGACCATTAGTCCCGGTTTGTGCCACAAACCGGGACTAAAGGGTTGGCCCTCGTTGTACCCAGAGTTTAGTCCCAACTCGCCAACCGAAGGGCGCCCACACCGGTTTATAAGCCCGTCCCTCTCTGCCTTGTTGAGCTCCTCTCAAAGTGAAAATAGATGCCCCTATACAGGAAATTTGAACTAAATTCATAATCAATTTTTCTGAAATTCATAGAAATTGATTATGAATTTAGATCGAATTTTCTCTACACGTGCATCTATGTTCATTTTTTTAGTAAAGTTAATCACAAACTTGTGATTCACACAAATTTTAAAAAATTCCAATTTGAACTATTCAAATTTTAGAACTAATGGCACTAACAGAAAGTTTATAATTTTTGTGACCTAAAATAAAAAAGAAATCATTAAAAAACTATAAGTATTTAGTTCTAAGTAGAAATGAAAAAAATAAATAGCAAAAAAGAAAAAAATGCCTATAATATTTGTTATGACTAACTAAAATTACCAAATTGAGTATAATGATAAAACACAGTAATATTAAATAGCAGGAAAAAGAATGACTCAAAAATCAATTTTTAAAGTAAAGTTATTCATAAACTAGTGATTCACACAAAATTTAAAAAATTCAAATTTAAACTATTCAAATTTTAAAACTAATGGAACTAACTGAAAGTTTATAATTTTTGTGACCTAAAATAAAAAAGAAATCACTACAAAATTATAAGTATTTAGTTCTAAGTAGAAATGAAAAAATAAATAGCAAAAAAGAAAAAAAATATGCCACCTACTGGGCCACCACGGCCTGAATACGACAAGAAACCCAACCATGGGCCAGGATTCAGGCCCGCAGCAGGCCCAGTAGGTCCACAGGCATTGCAGTGACAGATTAGGCCCGAAAGCCCGCAGTTGAGAGGAGCTCAAGAGGGTGGGCGCAACAACGCTTATAAACCACTCCCGAGCCCTCTCAACTAGCGAGGTGGGACTAAACTTTTGGGCGCGAGGCAGCACAAGGCCATTGGTCCCGGTTGGTGGCACCAACCGGGACTAAAGGTGGGCATTGGTCCCGGTTCGTGGCACCAACCGGGACAAAAGGCCGCCGCTTCCCGCCCTTTGGGCTGCTGAAAAGAGGCCTTTGGTCCCGGTTGCTCGCACAAACCGTGACTAAATGGGGGCATTGGTCCTGGTTTCAGCCACGAACCGGGACCAATGGCTTTGCTATATAAGCAAAGACTTAGGGAATTTTCACATTTCCCTCGCAGTTGCCCCCGACGACGCCGAGCACATCGACACCGCCAGGCTGCCCCGACGCCGCCCGCAGCCCTCGCCGTCGCCGTCGTCCGCGCCCGTCGTCGCCATTGCCCGGGCCCTCCCCGGCCGTCGCCCGCGCCCTCGCCCGACGCTGTCGCCGCGCCCTCGCCCGCGCCCTTGCCGCGCGCCGCTGTCCCCTGCCCCGACACGCGCCGCCCGTGCCCCGTCGCCGTCGACGTGCCGCCGTCCCCTGCCCCGACGCGTCGTCGCCTCTGTGAGCACCGCGCGTCTGCCGCCACCGCCGCCGCCGTGCAATTATATACATGCTATTTTTTACATGTTTTTACATTTTCATATATATATATGTATGTATTTTAGATATATGTATTTTTTTATGTATGTTCATATATGTATGTTAATATATGTATGTATGTATTTTTACATGTTTTTTTGTATGTATGTATGTATTTTTTCAATTGTAATGATGTTTAAAAAATACATATATGCAAAAGTTAGATTTTTAATTAGAATTTTTTTATCTATATATGTTCTCTGATTTAGTACATTTTAGGTTAGTTTTATATATTTAGGAAGAAGGAATAGAAGGTTCGAAAGGAAGAAAAAGTTTTATATATGCAAAAGTTACATTTTTAGAAAAGTTTTATATATCTAGCTAAAGGAAGAAGAAGAAAAAGAATGAGTGGAAAAAGGAAAATAAGAAGATGAAGAAAGGAGAAGAAGAGGAGAAAGAAGAGGAAAAAAGAAGAAAAAAAGAGGAGAAGAAGAAAGGAATAGAGGAGAAGAAGAAAAAAAAATAGAAATTTCTATTTTTTCTTCTTCTCCTCTATTCCTTTCTTCTTCTCCTCTTTTTTCTTCTTCTTTTTTTTCTTTGATCTTCTTCTCTATTCCTTTCTTCTTCTACTCTATTCCCTCTCCCGATAACTTCAACACTTGGGGGGGTCGATATACCCCTCGGATAACATCAACATGAGGGGCGGTCGATATATATACACATAAACACTATTCTGATCACGGGATCAGAGTAATATTCTGATCACAACATGAACTTCCCGAGTAATGCGCCTGACCTTCCCTGAGTACTAGGTTGAACTTCAGCTAAAAGGTGTCCAAATGGGGCTTGTGATATACCGTTGGAAAGCTATGAACACCAATATCATCACCTAAGTTAAATTTTTGGCAAAATGTAAGCGGTTTAAGAGCAGTTTTGAAAATCGTTTTTTGTTCACACAAAAAACGTGAATCGTATTCTCGATCGCATTTTAAAACTGTTCATCGAAATGAGGCAAATGATATGGCGTTGGAAAGCTGCTGCAAAATAGCTCCTTCCATATGGTGAAAGTTTTCTCTAATTCCCTATGGTTAAAGCGTAATTTGGAAAATCGTAAAATTTCGCAAACCGAACAGCCGACTTCGTATTTTCGATGTCATTTCTAAACGGCTGATCCAACTGAGGCAAATGATTTGGCGTTGGAAATCTTATGGAATTGCGCTACTTTTTCATGTTAAAAGTTTTTTCTACTTTTCAATGGTTTAAAATTAATTTAGAAAACGATACAAGTTCCACCGAGTTCGTATTTTCGAGCTAATTTTTTAGCCGTACGTCCAAATGCAGCAAATGATATGGCGTTGGAAAACTTGAAGAAATGCAAAACTTTTTTGTATATATTGTTTCTCCTAATTCATTAAGGTTTTATGTCAGTTTTGAAAATGGCTAAAAACGTATTTTTGCCGTAATTTCTATAAATTTGATCGGAATGGGGCAAATAATATACCGTTGAAAAGCTAAGGAAAATGCGAAACTTTTTCGTGTTGATGGTTTTCTCCGATTCCTAGCCGTTTTCAAGTAATTTAGAAAACGGCGGGATCATTTGTTCTGCCTTTATTGCGAAACAGATCCTTCGAAAATGCACCACGTGAAGTACCTGAACTTCTCGGCGCGTGTACCTGAACTTCACTCTGTTTTTTCACGTGATTTTTTTGCTCGTAGGTCTCCATCCACTGCTCGTAGCTCTCCATCCATTCACCGGAATTGAGCAAGTGATATACCGATGAAAAGCTGCTGTAAACACGCAACTTTCCCGTGTTGATCATCTTTTCATACTCGCGACGATTTTAAAAGTTTTTCATGTAAAATTCATTCAGCGTTGTAGTTGAACTTCCTGCTGTTTTCACGTTGAACTTCTGTGACGTATTTTTATTTGTAATTTTCTCATCTATTCGTCAGTGTTACACAAATGATATTCTTGTTGTACAAACCTCTCTCACAATAATTTTTTTAACTTTCTCCGACGGAGTACTTGAACTTATAACGACAACAAATTTAGACTTTGCATTTTTATTCTTTTTTAATGCGAAATGCACGCCGTGTAGTACGTGAACTTCTGGCAGTTTATCAACCTGAACTTCTGCGATCATGCGTTCTGCCTTCATCGAAAAACAGAGTCTCCGAAAATGCACTTCATGAAGAGGTTGAACTTCTGGAGTAGTTCTTTTTGAACTTCACTATGTTTTTCATGTGTTGTTTTTTACCCATAACTCTCCATCCACTCATCGTAATTGGGCAAGTGATATACTGATAGAAAGCTGTTGTAAACACGCAACTTCCCTGTGTTGATCATTTTTTCATACTCGCGATGATTTTAAAAGTTTTTCATCTAAAATTCATTCAGCGTAGTAATTGAAATTCCTGTTGTTTTCACGTTGAACTTCTGTGACGTATTTTTCATTTGTAATTTTCTCATCCATTCGTCAAGTGTTACACCAATGGTATTTCTTTTGTATAAACCACTCTCACAATATTTTGTTTAACTTTCTCCGACGGAGGACTTGAACTTATAACAATAAAACTTTTAGTCTTCGCTTTTTTATTTTTTTAATACAAAATGCACAACGTGTAGTACGTGAACTTCTGGCAGTTATCAATCTGAACTTTCTCTCGGTTACATGAAAATATCTGAGTTTTTTATGAATAGTAATCTGAATTTCTTAATCCATTTTTATGAAATTTTGAAGCACTCTATTATTAAAAGTTGAACTTATTGTTATTTAATTTTTGGACTTCTTTTTTCCATTCTTTAATAACGAGGAAAATCTGAGTTTTCTATAATCATCGAACTTCTCCATCTTTTTAATTTGGACTTCCTGGTTTTATTTCTTTAAATGACGGAAAAATCCTACTTTTTGATAGACCCCGAGCCGCTCTGTTTTTCAATTTGAGCTTCTAGGTTTAATTTAAGAGAGAAAATCTTTTTTATAAAATTGTTTGAGATGCTTTTTTTAATGACCTTCTTTTGCGTTTGTAACAAGCAAAAAAAAGCATTGAACTTCTTTGTTTTTTTAATTTGAATTTCTTATTTTAATTTTTTTAACTTGCACCTTGGTTTTGTACTAAAAATTGAACTTCTCAGTTATTTAAATTCAAACATCTAGGTTTTATATAACCCCTTTATTATTAAAAAGTTGAACTTCTTTGTATTTTTAATTTGACTTTCTTGGTTTTGTGATAAACATTGAACCTCTATGTTTGTTAACTTTGAACCTCTAATTTTTGGACTACTAAGTCTTTAAAAACTTTTTTAGTTTTTCCTTATTTTTTAATTTTAACTTCTTCATTTTATTATTTAGTAATGAGAAAACATCTAAGGTTTTCTAACCTTCGAACCTCTCTTTTTTTACTATGAACTTCTTAGAAAAATATGGTTTCAAATAGGCAAACAATTTTCTAGGTTTTTAAATTTGAACTTCTAGGGTTTTGACCTTCTGGGTTATTTCAAATTGAACTTCCAAGGTTTTCAAATTTGAATTTCTGGGTGTTTTTTTGAACTGAACTCCTCTGTTATTTTGAGTTGACCTTCTAGGATCTTCTTTTAACATACAAATTGAACCACATTGGGTTGCCAGGATGAACTTCTCTCTTTGAGAGAAAGCGGTGCATCGGTGAATAATAACCTTATGTTGAAACAACCTGCAGACTAGTCTTTTTTTGCTAACTCTTTCTCTACATAAAACGGGTAAAATCACCGAAAATGGCATCAATTTTTATTGGTATTTTTTGCTCCCTATTTCTCTATGTAAAAATGGAAATCAAAGGGTATTTTCCACCATAAAAGGCAATTTTAAATTTACGAGCTTGTCATGGGCCTGTGCAACCTACAGACTAGTCTTTTGTTTTGTAATTTTTCATTTATTAAACTGCCCAACTCCGCGAATTTGAACTTCAAATTATTTGTTTGTTTAGTATCATTTTTTTGCAGCGCCCATCTTTTTCTGCACTCTTTTTTGTGTGCGAATTTAACATTTTGAACCTCCCAAAATTTGTCTTACTAACTTTTTTATGAATGCTTTTTCTCTAATCATTTTTTAACAGTAAGATGCATTCTTCCTAAAATACAATGATTAAACTCTCTATACAATAATATTTTGAACTTCCAGATTACTTAAAAAAATACATACTTCTTTAGGTGTATGTAAACAATATGGTTTACACAAACTTCCTTACATCAAATCACGGGAAAGAACATGCATGAATGGAAAAAGGGGAAGGAGTTACAAAGTCCATAACATACTTTTTTTGTATCTTTTCTGAAGGTTCTGCACAATAAACTTAACAAGTTACAAAATCCAAGCTATGAAATGAGATACACGAATATGAGCGAGAGGCTGCTCGAACACGGTGGACATAGCAGGAAGCAGAGACGTGCTTGAGGAGGTGGATGGTGATTAGCACCCGAGTCTTGTTTGTCCTCTGTTTTTTGTGGTGATAGCAGGAACATAATGTGTCGCAGATGGGGATGGCGACTAGCAGAAATGGCTCCACGGGCATCTTTGTTCGACCTGCCACAAGAACTCTGTTTGACCTGCCAATGTGTACAATCCTGCTGACCCCAGAAGATCAACAGAAGCAAGGAGAACTCTGTTTGACTTGCCCACATCTAAACTGTTGGAAGTCTATGACAATCACAAAAGAGAACATCTGCAAACAAACTATTAGTTTCTTCTTCTTGTGTAATATACATTGAACTGCTGCAAGAAATCAGAAGAATTAAACGCTGTTAGAGTTTTTTGTAGGCCGAAGACGCAGGCAGTGCCAGTAGGCATTTGAGCATCGAAAATGCAAGTGCTACGGCGTGCGTGCGAGGATTGGAGATGGCTGGTCGCCGATGCATGGTTTCAGGGGTTCCATGTGGGTGGCGACGCCTTCAAAGGCAGGGAGAGGCAGACATGCGATCGTGGCAGCGAGATGCAGCATGGATGAGCTTCCGATCCATACCGTGGCCGGCAGACGAGGTACGGAGAGGCCGCTGGGAGGCAAGGAGAAGTTTGGGCCTGGGTGGCAGGAAAAGTTGGGGGTCCAACGGCGGCGGTACCAGTGATCCGCCTGACAGGAGGCTATCGGTGGCGGCGAGCGGATCTGGTGTACGTCGGGGTGGCTGGCGGCTGTGAGGGACAGGGGCATGGCGGCGGGATCTGGGGTGTGACGACGGGATCAAGGGCACGCCGAAGGGAGGGCGCCGGCGGGATTCGTGGAGGCTTGCGACGGCCGCCACGGGATCCGTCTAGGCGGGGGATCCGGGGAGGGCGCGGGCGGTGGCGAGTGATTTGGGGAGGCGCGCGCAGCGGCGGTGGTTTGGGGAGGGCGCGTCGGGCCAGGGAGGGGATTGGGCGGTGGCGGCGGGTGGCGCGCTCGGGCCGGCGGCAGAAGGTGCGCCGGAGCCAGGGGGCCTGCGACGGGTAGATGGGGCAGAGGTGGTGCGGGAGGTGGGGTGGTTCAGAAGGTCGTGACGTGGGGAGTGGGCCGGCCAGGTTTTCTGTTTTGTGTTTTCGGCATTTCGGGAAGATGTCATTGGGGCCTTATAGGGCCATCCGTGATCAGAATAACTATTCTGATCCCATGATCAGAATAGTGCCACTATATATATATATATACCCCCTCTCGACTGTGATAACTTATACCGTGGGAGCATCCCCCGACCCTCTCGCTCGACCAAAACTCTCGAGGACACCCAAACCCTAGAAAAAACGATGTCGGTCTCCTACCCCCTCCGGCCGCACCCCTACCCGACAAACTCTCTCGAGGCCACCCCAAACCCTTGAAGCGTTGTCGAGGCCACCCCAAACCCTAGACAAGCAGCGTCGAGGCCACTAATTAATATATATGATTCCTTACTATGATTAGCTAGCTAGTTCTAGGTTTGCCACTAATATATCCATCTGTCATGTTTGAATAATAATTGACATGTTGTATATATTTGTAGAAACTATGGACACCGCCCGAGACGAAGCAAAAGAAGCGTTGTTGAGGGACATAATCGCAGAAGGAAGTGATGATGTCTCGTTGTTTCTCAACGACACCGATGGTCTGGAAGGAGAGGGTGAAGAATTTGGCTCCGGTGACCTAATGCCGGTGCAAGAAGGAGAACTTGAGGACGGCTCCGGTGACCCAATGCCGGTGCAAGAAGGATACCATGATGACGGCTCCGGTGACCGAACAGAGTCCGGCCAGGTATATATATTAGTTAAGCCTATGCTGACTAGCTAATTGATGCATTCATTGTTTTGGTATGTACACATATTAATTAAGTCTTTGTTCTTTTTTCTAGCCCTCCGGATCGAGCATAACTGAGGTAAAGAGACGAGGCCCAAAAAAAGTTGAGCTCGAATGAAAGGTTTGAGATCATAGCAATCGCGCCCGATGGCCAACCGATTGAACCCATCCGAACAAAGAACGCATTTGTTGCTCAGTGCGGGGTTCTGGTTAGGGACAAGATCCCGATCAGCATCCAGCAATGGTTAAAGCCGGCTACAGAAGACCCTGAGGTGTCTTACGTCAATGATATGCAGAAAAATGATCTTTGGACTGAGCTGAAGTCAAATTTCACACTACCGCCAGAGGATGATCCGGAGAAGCCAGTTAAAGAGCAATTAATCAAGTCTTTTGCTCTGAAGAGGATGGCAGACCTATTCAGGAGGTGGAAGAAAGAACTGAATATGTTTGTCGATAAAAAAGAGACACCAGAATTCAAGGGCAGATATGAGAAGATCAAAGATCACTGGCCCACATTTGTGGCCAACAAGACATCGGAAAAGAGTAAGAAGATGTCGGCGACAAACGAGTAAAATGCTGCGAAGAAGAAGCTTCACCATCGCACGGGGTCAGGTGGCTACCTCGTAGCCCGGCCTAAGTGGGCCAAGGCTGAGAATGATCTGGTTGAAAAAGGGATCGAACCAGAGACAATGAACTGGCCAGACCGTTGCCGGACTTGGTTCTTCGGGGCTGGCGGAACCTTGGACCCTGTAACAGGGAAGTGCATTTGGACGGACGAGCAACTTGACATACCCTTGAAGAAGCTTCGGCACTATATCGAAGCAGCGCAGAAAGGGACGTTCCTTCCAGACAGAGAGAACGACGAGCTCACAAAGGCCCTCGGAAATCCTGAGCACCATGGACGGACACGAGGCACGCCAGGCTCCATTCCATGGAAGGCTGGGTTTCCGGAAGTAGGTGGTTACAAATGCCAGGAGAGGAGGAAGAAAGTGCAGCAGTCCGAACTGCAGGCGCTTAAAGCAAAGGTACTCGGGATAGAGGAACGAGAAGCAAATCGCAGCAAACGAACTGCCGAAGCTTCACCCGAAGCTACCCCGCCATCTCAGCGGAGAAGCAGCATGGCTTCCACCGAGCTGCTTTAGCCGGAGCATGTCTTGAAGGCTCCTTCCATCTATCCCGTGGATGCTATCACGGAGTCTCAAAATTGCCACCTTATGACGCAATGGATGGATTTGAAGGTCAAGGCGGCTGTTGGCTCTGTTTATCCTTCTGAACCCGGCGCAACTTTTCACTGCCGGCCGATTCCAGAAGGATATGCTACGGTGATGGTGGATGAAATAACGGAGGGATTTGAGGAGCTCCCGCTTGACCACCCTACCGGTGAAGGGGAGACTTGGCTGGGTTCTACTCTGAAGACGCCATGCCTATGGCGGAAGGATCTCATCAACCTTCAGAACTGGACGCCTCCGCCTCCTCCTCCTCCTCCTCCTCCTCCTCCTCCGGCGAGTCAGGGCACTCCGCCTCCTCCACCGCCTCCTCCTTCGGCAAGTGACGTCAGGGCACTCGGCCGGCTCCTTCTCCAGCGCGAGGCGGCACTCCGCCTCCTTCTCCGCCTGCGCCTGCGCGCCCGAGCAGCCAGCCTCCTCCTTCTCTGTCTCGTCAGCAAGGGCGGAAGAGACCCGCCGCAGCTGTAGCAGCTGCTCCGGTGTGTCGTAGTCCTTCTCCTCCGCCTCGTAAGCAAGTACAGAAGACAGCCGCTCCGTCTGCTTGGCCGGCGTCTAGCAGTACAGCCAATGGCGGGAAGACATACAGATTCGGTCCTTCTTTGAAGAGTCCAGAGAAGTTACCATACGAGAGGACCCCAGAGGAGAACGCGAAGATTGCGCTAAGCGAAGCGAAGGAATGGTTTGAAGTGTTGAAAGCATAGAGACATCCACCTCTGGAGGAGAAGGTAGATCCGGTGAAAGCGAAGCGCACTCTGGCTGCCCTGGCAAAACCACCCAAGTCTCCACCGAAAGGCAACTATGAGCGTATTATTGCAAAGACATGGGCCGAAGCGGAGCGGTCGGGAAGTACAGTCAGTGATCAAAGGTTGAAAGAACGACGAGCAGCTGGGAAACAAATTGCCCTGCTCGGCGAACAAGGGAATCAATCGTGCCCCCCGCTCAAGGTGCCTAGCGACATCGTCGATCCGAGGATGGTGCCCGGTTATAGCAATCTTGACGATTACCTGCCCGACGATGTACATTATGATCCCATGGAGGCGCAGATACACAGATACGAGTACGGGAAGCCTCTCGTCGAAGATGAAAAATCTTTAACAACGATGATGTGAAGATTGCATGATTGGTACTTGAAAATCTGCAGAGAGTCTGGGGGGAGGAGTACTTTGTATGTGAGAGTTAAACCGGAGCATGACCTCGTTGGAATTGATCTGTTGCCTATTCCATTTGAGGAGTTCTATCAGTTTTTCAATCAATTGGCCCTCGATAAAGCAATGGTCACCTTCTACTGTTTGTAAGTACTACTACTTCTATCATTAAGTCTTTGTATATAGCTCAGCTCTTTCATTGCATGTATTTATAATTATCCTCACTATATTATTTATGCAGATTGAAGATCGCCGAATTGAAGAAAAGACAAGCCGGTGATATTGGGTTCATTAACACATATCTCATAGATGCAACTCAGGTTAAATTTCACGCCGCAAAAACCGAGGCCAGCTTGCTACGATCATTCAAAATAAATGAACACAAAGATATAATACTCTTTCCTTACAACTTCAAGTGAGTGTTACTGTCTTGTGTATATTTCGTTTCCCTTATATATTAGTCCAGGTTATAGTAATGTAATTGATGAGTTATGCATGCGTGCGCAGGTACCACTATATTCTCCTAGAGATTAGGCTTGAGCAGGGAGTAGTAACTGTCTTGGACTCTAGACGAAAAGATCCCCAGGAGTATGCGGACATGACTAAAATCCTCGAGAAGTAAAATAAATCGATCATTATCCACCATATCAGCAACTTTGTTCATTTCCTGATATCAAGTAATAGTTTTCTTTTTTCTGGCAGGGTTTGGAGAAAATTCACCAAAAAATCTCCGGGACTGCCGAAGATGCTGCAATTTAGATACCCGAAAGTAAGTACTATAGTAGCATGTTCCGCGCGTCTCCTAGCTATTGATTCAAGCGCTAGTTTCATCAATACCATTTGGCATTCTTTCTTATCAGTTTGATTGACCTCTATTTCTTGTAAAGTGGTTGTGGCAGGAACAAGGGAATGATTTCTGTGGATACTATGTCTGCGAGTCCATCCGCCACAAGACCTGTGAGCGGGGCTACTCTGACGAACAATATGAAGTGCGTAAATAACAATATTCAAAATTTTATTTTATTACCATCATTTGTGTTGAGTTTCATTCATTCATATATATATGTATTGACCCCCTTCTTCAAATTAGATGTTTCGGCAGCGGGATGAACTCCTAGAACCAGATCGCATGCGAGCAATTCAAGAGGAATTGGCGGCATTCTTTCTTGACCACGTGATCGCTGAAGACGGAGAATACTTTGTGGACCATGCGTCCGTAATTTAGGAGATTATATTTGTAAGAGATAATTATTGTATATATGTAGCCGGTAGTGTCGGATAGATATACGAGAACTTGTTGTTCGACCAATCTCTCGGAGAAGGAGAGGTGGTCGATATCACATCCCTCTGTATGCATATGTGTTCATGACGATCTTCTGTTTCCTTCGTTTGCTTACTAGCTAGCTATAGCGTGTCTAGTCCTCTCTATACGTATGTATAGTACGTAGCGTCGACCAAGCACGGACATAAGAGAGGACACTTCTCTCTATTAATTAGCTATCTAACACAATATATGAAATACCTAAATTAACCCCCAAAACCCCCAACCCCCCTCCTATAAAAAAACAAAAACCCCAGCGACAGAAATGCTGACGTGTGGAGGTCTATTGGTCCCGGTTGGTGCCACCAACCGGGACCAAAGGCCCTCCAGCCTGGGCTCGGCGCACAAGCCACGTGGAGGCCCATCTATCCCGGTTCTGGTTTGAACCGAGACTAAAGGGTGAGGGCATTAGTAACGATCCTTTAGTACCGGTTCAAGAACCGGGACTAAAGGCCCTTATGAACCGGGACAAAAGGCCGGTTTTCTACTAGTGGCAATATGGACGGTAGATATAGGTTTTTGTAAACTGAAAATATAAAAACAGCAAGGTAGCGAGCGGTAAAAGTGAGCGTAAACGGTGTTGCAATGATAGGAAACAAGGCCTAGGGTTCATACTTTCACTAGTGCAAGTTATCTCAACAATAATAACATAATTGGATCATATAACTATCCCTCAACATGCAACAAAGAGTCACTCCAAAGCCACTAATAGCGGAGAACAAACGAAAAGATTATGGTAGGGTACGAACCCACCTAAAAGTTATTCTATCCAATCAATCCATTGGGCTATTCCTATAAGTGTCACAAATAGCCCTAGAGTTCGTACTAGAATAACAATTTAAGACACAAATCAACCAAAACCCTAATGTCACCTAGATACTCCAATGTCACCTCAAGTATCCGTGTGTATGATTATACGATATGCATCACACAATCTCAGATTCATCTATTCAATCCAACACAAAGTACTTCAAAGAGTGCCCAAAGTTTCTACCGGAGAATCACGACGAAAACGTGTGCCAACCCCTATGCATAGGTTCATGGGCGGAACCCGCAAGTTGATCACCAAAACATACATCAAGTGGCATGTGATATCCCATTGGCACTACAGATAAGCACGGCAAGACATACATCAAGTGTTCTCAAATCTTTAAAGACTCAATCCGATAAGATAACTCCAAAGGGAAAACTCAATCCATTACAGGAGAGAAGAGGGGGAGGAGAAACATAAGATCCAACTATAATAGCAAAGCTCGCGATACATCAGGATTGTGCCAAATCAAGAACACGAGAGATAGATCAAACACATAGCTACTGATACATAGCCTCAGCCCCGAGGGTGAACTACTCTCTCCTCATCATGGAGAGCGCCGGGATGATGAAGATGGCCGCCGGTGAGGGTTCCCCCCTCCGGCAGCGTGCCATAGCAGGGTCCCGATTGACTTTTCGTGGCTACAAAGGCTTGCGGCGGTGGAACACCCGATATAATCTCCGTTCTGGAAGTTTTACGATACGTAGGTATATGGGTGCAGGAGGTATGTCGGTGGAGCTGCGGGGGGCACACGAGGCAGGGGGCGCGCCCCCACCCCCGTGGCCAGCTCCCGTATCTTCTGACGTAGAGTCCAAGTCTATCCGATGGCTTTCCTTCCAAAAATAACTTCTCCAGTTGATTTCGTTCCGTTTCGACTCCGTCTAATATTCCTTTTCCTCGAAACACTGAAATAGGCATAAAACAACAAATCTGGGCTGGGCCTCCGGTTAATAGGTTAGTCCCAAAAATAATGTAAAAGTGGATAATGAAGCCCAATATTGCCTAAAACAGTAGATAATATAGCATGGAGCAATCAAAAACTATAGATACGTTGGAGACGTATCACCATGCAACAGATGCACTAGAGCTATAAATGTATGAAAGCTCAACACAAGAAACTAAGTGGGTGTTCATCCAACTTGCTTTCTCATGAAGACCTAGGGCATTTGAGGAAGCCCATCATTGGAATATACAAGCCAAGTTCTATAATGAAAAATTCCCACTAGTATATGAAAGTGACAATACAAGAGACTCTCTATCATGAAGATCATGGTGCTACTTTGAAGCACAAGTGTGGAAAAAGGATAGTAGCATTGTCCCTTTTTGTTTCTTTTTTTGGGCCTTCCATTATTTGGCCTTTCTTTTTTTGGCCTTTCCTTTTTTTATTTGGCCTTTCTTTTCTTTCTATTTTATTGGGACATACATCAAGTGTTCTCAAATACTTAATGACTCAATCCGTTAAGATAACTTGAAAGGGAAACTCAATCCATTACAAGAGAGTAGAGGGGGAGAAACATTATAAGATCCAACTATAATAGCAAAGCTCGCGATACATCAAGATCGTATCACCTCAAGAACATGAGAGAGAGAGATAAAACACATAGCTACTCGTACATACCCTCAGCCCCGAGGGTGAACTACTCCTTCCTCGTCATGGAGAGCGCCGGGATGATGAAGATGGCCACCGGTGAGGGTTCCCCCCTTCGGCAGGGTGCCGGAACTGAGTCCCAATGTGTTTTTCGTGGCTACAAAGGCTTGCGTAGGCGGAACTCCCGATCTATTCTGTTCCCCGATGTTTTTCGGGTATATGGATATATATAGGCGAAAGACGTCGGTCAGGGTGGCCACAAGGGGCCCACGAGGGTGGAGGGTGGGCCCCCCTACCTCATGCTCTCCTCGTTGATTCCCTGACGTGCACTCTAAGTCTCCTGGATTGCTTCCGTTCCGGAAATAACTCTCCCGAAGGTTTCATTCCATTTGGACTCCGTTTGATATTCCTTTTCTACGAAACACTGAAACAGGAAAAAAAACAAGAAGTGGCACTGGGCTCTGGGTTAATAGGTTAGTCCCAAAAATAATATAAAAATGTATAACAAAGCCCATAAACATCCAAAACAGATAATATAATAGCATGGAACAATCAAAAATTATAGATACATTGGAGACGTATTAGCATCCCCAAGCTTAATTCCTGCTCGTCCTCGAGTAGGTAAATGATAAAAACAGAATTTTTGATGTGGAATGCTACCTAACATATTTATCAATGTAATCTTCTTTAATGTGGCAAGAATATACAGATCCATAAGATTCAAGACAAAAGTTTAATATTGACATAAAAACAATATTACTTCAAACATACTAACTAAGCAATCATGTCTTCTCAAAATAACATGGACAAAGAAAGTTTATCCCTACAAAATCATATAGTTTGGTCATGCTCCATTTTCGTCACACAAGAATGCTCTCATCATGCACAACCCCGATGACAAGCCAAGCAATTGTTTCATACTTTAGTAATCTCAAACTTTTTCAACCTTCACGCAATATATGAGCGTGAGCCATGGGTATAGCACTACGGGTGGAATAGAATATGATAATGGGGGTTGTGTGGAGAAGATATAAAAGGAGAAAGTTTCACATTGACACAGCTAATCAACGGGTTTGGGAGATGCCCATCAGTTGATGTCAATGCAGGGAGTAGGGATTGCCATGCAACGGATGCACTAGAGCTATAAATGTACGAAAGCTCAACAAAAGAAACTAAATGGGTGTGCATCCAACTTGCTTGCTCATGAAGACCTAGGTCATTTGAGGAAGCCCATCGTTGGAATATACAAGCCAAGTTCTATAATGAAAAATTCCCACTAGTATATGGAAGTGACAAAACAAGAGACTCTCTATCATGAAGATCATGGTGCTACTTTGAAGCACAAGTGTGGAAAAAGGATAGTAGCATTGTCCCTTTTTTTGGGCCTTTATTTTTTTGGCCTTTCCTTTTTTTTATTTGGCCTTTTTTCCTTTATTTATTGGGACACTGCTCTATTAATGATGATCATCACACTTCTATTTATTTACAACTCAATGATTACAACTCAAGACTAGAACAAAGTATAACTATATGAATGCCTCCGGTGGTGTACCGGGATGGGCAATGACTCATGAGTGACAAGTATGAAAGAATTCTGAACGGTGGCTTTGCCACAAATACGATGTCAACTACATGATCATGAAAGGCAATATGACAATGACAATGATGATGCGTGTCATGATAAACGAAACGGTGGAAAGTTGCATGGCAATATATCTTGGAATGGCTATGGAAATGCCATAATAGGTAGGTATGGTGGCTGTTTTGAGGAAGATATAAGGAGGTTTATGTGCGATAGAGCATATCGTATCATGGGGTTTAGATGCACCGGCGAAGTTTGCACCAACTCTCAAGGTGAGAAAGGGCAATGCACGGTACCAAAGAGGCTAGCAATGGTGGAAGCTTGAGAGTGCGTATAATCCATGGACTCAACATTAGTCATAAATAACTCACATACTTATTGCAAAAATCTACAAATCATCAAAAACCAAGCACTACACGCATGCTCCTAGGGGGATAGATTGGTAGGAAAAGACCATCGCTCGTCCCCGACCGCCACTCATAAGGATGACTATCAAAGAACACCTCATGCTTCAAATTTGTCACACAACGTTTACCCTACGTGCATGCTAAGGGACTTGCAAACTTCAACACAAGTATTTCTCAAATTCACGACTACTCAACTAGCACAACTTTAATATCACTATCTTCATATCTCAAAACAATCATCAAGTAACAAACTTCTCTTAGTATTCAATACACTTTCTATGAAAGTTTTTATTATATCCCTCTTGGATGCCCATCATATTAGGACTAGATTCATAACCAAAGCAAATTACCATGCTATTCGAAAGACTCTCAAAATAATATAAGTGAAGCATGATAGTTCATATATTTCTTCAAAATAAATCCACCGCCGTCCTCTAAAAGATATCAGTGAAGCACTAGAGTAAACAACAAACTACTCCGAAAGATATAAGTGAAGATCAATGAGTAGTCGAATAGTTATGCAACTATGTGAAGACTCTCTAACATTTTAATAATTTCAGATCTTGATACTTTATTCAAAAATAAAGCAAAACAAAATAAAATGACATGACGCTCCAAGCAAAACACATATCATGTGGTGAATAAAAATATAGCTCCAAGTAAATTTACCGATGAACGAGGACGAAAGAGGGGATGCCTTCCGGGGCATCCCCAAGCTTAGGCTCTTGGTTATCCTTGAATATTACCTTGGGGTGCCTTGGTCATCCCCAAGCTTAGGCTCTTGCCACTTCTTATTTCATAGTCTACCGAATCTTTACCCAAAACTTGAAAACTTCACAACACAAAACTCAACAGAAAACTCGTAAGCTCCGTTAGTGAAAGAAAACAAAACACCACTTCAAGGTACTGTATTGAACTCATTATTTATTTATGTTGGTGTTAAACTTACTGTATTCAAACTTCTCTATGGTTTATAAAATCTTTTACTAGCCATAGATTCATTAAAATAAGCAAACAACACACTAAAAACAGAATCTGTCAAAAACAGAACAGTCTGTCGTAATGTGTAACTAACGAAAACTTCTGGAACTCTAAAAATTCTGCTAAAATAGGAAGACCACACTAATTTGTTTATTGATCTTCTGCAATTGGAATCAATATTATATCACCTTATGGTAATTTTTAACAATTGTTATTGTCAACAGAAAGTTTCTGGAATTTTCAGCAAGATCAAATAACTATCATCCAAGAAGATCCTATAGGTTTAACTTGGCACCAACACTAATTAAACCATAAACCCACATCTAAACAAAAGATATATGGATTATTTATTGCTAAACAGGAGCAAAAAGCAAGGAACAAAAATTAAATTGGGTTGCCTCCCAACAAGCGATAACGTTTATTGCTAGGCATGATGACTTCAATGATGCTCACATACAGGATAAGAATTGAAACATAAAGAGAGCATCATGAAGAATATGACTAGCACATTTAAGTCTAACCCACTTCTTATGCATAGGTATTTTGTGAGCAAACAACTAATGGGAACAATAATCAACTAGCATGGGAAGGCAAAACAAGCATAACTTCAAAATTTTAAGCACATAGAGAGGAAACTTGATATTATTACAATTCCTACAAGCATATATTCCTCCCTCATAATAATTTTCAGTAGCATCGTGAATGAATACAACAACACCAGCACCTAAAGCATTCTCTTCATGATCTACAAGCATAGAAATTTTATGACTCTCCACATAAGCAAACTTATTCTCATCAATAGTAGTGGGAGAAAACTCAACAAAATAACTATCATGTGAAGCACAATCCAATTGAAAATGAAAATCATGATGACAAGTTTCATGGTTATATTTATTCTTTATAGCATACATCTCATCACAATAATCGTCATAAATAGGAGGCATTCTTACATCGTAATAAATTTGCTCATCTAAACTTGGGTGACAAAAAATATCATCTTCATCAAACATAGCTTCCCCAAGCTTGTGGCTTTGCATATCATTAGCATCATGGATATTCAAGGAATTCATACTAACAACATTGCAATCAGGCCCATCATTGAAAGATTTTGTGCCAAAAATTTTAATGCATTCTTCTTCTAACACTTTGGCACAATTTTCGTTTCCATCATACTCACGAAAGATATTAAAAAGATTTTCCATTTTTTTGTAGTTTTATTTTATAAACTAAACTAGTGATAAAACAAGAAACTAAAAGATTCGATTGCAAGATCTAAAGATATACCTTCAAGCACTCACCTCCCCGGCAACGGCGCCATAAAAGAGCTTGATGTCTACTACGCAACCTTCTTCTTGTAGACGTTGTTGGGCCTCCAAGTGCAGAGGTTTGTAGGACAGTAGCAAATTTCCCTCAAGTGGATGACCTAAGGTTTATCAATCCATGGGAGGCATAGGATGAAGATGGTCTCTCTCAAACAACCCTGCAACCAAATAACAAAGAGTCTCTTATGTCCCCCAACACACCCAATACAATGGTAAATTGTATAGGTGCACTAGTTCGGCGAAGAGATGGTGATACAGGTGCAATATGGATGGTAGATATAGGTTATTTAATCTGAAAGTACAAAAAAGCAAGGTAACTAATGATAAAAGTGAGCAGAAACGGTATTGTAATGCCTTGAAACAAGGCCTTGGGTTCATACTTTCACTTGTGCAAGTTCTCTCAACAATAATAACATAATTGGATCATATAACTATCCCTCAACATGCAACAAAGAGTCACTCCGAAGTCACTAATAGTGGAGAACAAATGAAGAGATTATTGTAGGGTACGAAACCACCTAAAAGTTATTCTTTCAGATCAATCTATCATAGAGTTCATACTAGAATAACACCTTAAGACACAAATCAACCAAAACCCTAATGTCACCTAGATGCTCCAATATCACCTCAAGTATCCATGGGTATGATTATACGATATGCATCACACAATCTCAGATTCATCTATTCAACCAACACAAAAGTACTTCAAAGAGTGCCCCAAAGTTTCTACCGGAGAGTCAAGACGAAAACGTGTGCCAACCCCTATGCATAGGTTCATGGGCGGAACCCGCAAGTTGATCACCAAAACATACATCAAGTGGATCACGTGATATCCCATTGTCACCACAGATAAGCACGGCGAGACATACATAAGGTTCTCTCAAATACTTAATGACTCAATCCGTTAAGATAACTTCAAAGGGAAAACTCAATCTATTACAAGAGAGTAGAGGGGGAGAAACATCATAAGATCCAACTATAATAGCAAAGCTCGCCATACATCAAGATCGTATCACCTCAAGAACATGAGAGAGAGAGAGAGAGAGATCAAACACATAGCTACTCGTACATACCCTCAGTCCCGAAGGTGAACTACTCCTTCCTCGTCATGGAGAGCGCCGGGATGATGAAGATGGCCACCGGTGAGGGTTCCCCCCTCCGGCAGGGTGCTGGAACTCAGTCCCAATGTGTTTTTCGTGGCTACAAAGGCTTGCGTAGGCGGAACTCCCGATCTATTCTGTTCCCCGATGTTTTTAGGGTATATGGATATATATAGGCGAAAGACGTCGGTCAGGGGAGCCACAAGGGGCCCACGAGGGTGGAGGGCGGGCCCCCTACCTCGTGCTCTCCTTGTTGATTCCCTGACGTGCACTCTCAGTCTCCTGGATTGCTTCCGTTCCATAAATAACTCTCCCGAAGGTTTCATTCCGTTTGGACTCCGTTAGATATTCCTTTTCTACGAAACACTGAAACAGGAAAAAAAACAAGAAGTGCCACTGGGCTCTGGGTTAATAGGTTAGTCCCAAAAATAATATAAAAGTGTATAACAAAGCCCATAAACATCCAAAACAGATAATATAATAGCATGGAACAATCAAAAATACATTGGAGACGTATTAGCATCCCCAAGCTTAATTCATGCTCGTCCTCGAGTAGGTAAATGATAAAAACAGAATTTTTGATGTTGAATGCTACCTAACATATTTATCAATGTAATCTTCTTTAATGTGGCAAGAATATTCAGATCCATAAGATTCAAGACAAAAGTTTAATATTGACATAAAAACAATATTACTTCAAGCATACTAACTAAGCAATCATGTCTTCTCAAAATAACATGGACAAAGAAAGTTTATCCCTACAAAATCATATAGTTTGGTCATGCTCCATTTTCGTCACACAAGAATGCTCTCATCATGCACAACCCCGATGACAAGCCAAGCAATTGTTTCATACTTTAGTAATCTCAAACTTTTTCAACCTTCACGCAATATATGAGCGTGAGCCATGGGTATAGCACTATGGGTGGAATAGAATATGATAATGGGGGTTGTGTGGAGAAGATATAAAAGGAGAAAGTTTCACATTGACACAGCTAATCAACGGGTTAGGGAGATGCCCATCAGTTGATGTCAATGCAGGGAGTAGGGATTGCCATGCAACGGATGCACTAGAGCTGTAAATGTACGAAAGCTCAACAAAAGAAACTAAATGGGTGTGCATCCAACTTGCTTGCTCATGAAGACCTAGGTCATTTGAGGAAGCCCATCGTTGGAATATACAAGCCAAGTTCTATAATGAAAAATTCCCACTAGTATATGGAAGTGACAAAACAAGAGACTCTCTATCATGAAGATCATGGTGCTACTTTGAAGCACAAGTGTGGAAAAAGGATAGTAGCATTGTCCCTTTTTTTTGGGCCTTTCCTTTTTTTATTTGGCCTTTTTTTCCCTTTATTTATTGGGACACTGCTCTATTAATGATGATCATCACACTTCTATTTATTTACAACTCAATGATTACAACTCGAGACAAGAACAAAGTATAACTATATGAATGCCTCCGGCGGTGTACCGGGATGGGCAATGACTCATGAGTGACAAGTATGAAAGAATTCTAAACGGTGGTTTTGCCACAAATACGATGTCAACTACATGATCATGCAAGGCAATATGACAGTGACAATGATGATGCGTGTCATGATAAAAGAAACGGTGGAAAGTTGCATGGCAATATATCTCGGAATGGCTATGGAAATGCCATAATAGGTAGGTATGGTGGCTGTTTTGAGGAAGATATAAGGAGGTTTATGTGCGATAGAGCATATCGTATCATGGGGTTTGGATGCACCGGCGAAGTTTGCACCAACTCTCAAGGTGAGAAAGGGCAATGCACGGTACCGAAGAGGCTAGCAATGGTGGAAGGTTGAGAGTGCGTATAATCCATGGACTCAACATTAGTCATAAATAACTCACATACTTATTGCAAAAATCTACAAATCATCAAAAACCAAGCACTACACGCATGCTCCTAGGGGGATAGATTGGTAGGAAAAGACCATCGCTCGTCCCCGACCGCCACTCATAAGGATGACTATCAAAGAACATCTCATGCTTCAAATTTGTCACACAACGTTTACCATACGTGCATGCTAAGGGACTTGCAAACTTCAACACAAGTATTTCTCAAATTCACGACTACTCAACTAGCACAACTTTAATATCACTATCTTCATATCTCAAAACAATCATCAAGTAACAAACTTCTCTTAGTATTCAATACACTTTCTATGAAAGTTTTTATTATATCCCTCTTGGATGCCCATCATATTAGGACTAGATTCATAACCAAAGCAAATTACCATGCTGTTCGAAAGACTCTCAAAATAATATAAGTGAAGCATGAGAGTTCATATATTTCTTCAAAATAAATCCACCGCCGTCCTCTAAAATATATCAGTGAAGCACTAGAGTAAACAACAAACTACTCTGAAAGATATAAGTGAAGATCAATGAGTAGTCGAATAGTTATGCAACTATGTGAAGACTCTCTAACATTTTAATAATTTCAGATCTTGATACTTTATTCAAACATAAAGCAAAACAAAATAAAATGACATGACGCTCCAAGCAAAACACATATCATGTGGTGAATAAAAATATAGCTCCAAGTAAATTTACCGATGAACGAGGACAAAAGAGGGGATGCCTTCCGGGGCATCCCCAAGCTTAGGCTCTTGGTTATCCTTGAATATTACCTTGGGGTGCCTTGGGCATCCCCAAGCTTAGGCTCTTGCCACTTCTTATTTCATAGTCTACCGAATCTTTACCCAAAACTTGAAAACTTCACAACACAAAACTCAACAGAAAACTCATAAGCTCTGTTAGTGAAAGAAAACAAAACACCACTTCAAGGTACTGTATTGAACTCATTATTTATTTATGTTGGTGTTAAACTTACTGTATTCCAACTTCTCTATGGTTTATAAAATCTTTTACTAGCCATAGATTCATTAAAATAAGCAAACAACACACTAAAAAGAGAATCTGTCAAAAACAGAACAGTCTGTAATAATCTGTAACTAACGCAATCTTCTGGAACTCTAAAACTTATGCCAAAATAGGACGACCTAAATAATTTGTTTATTGATCTGATGCAATTGGAATCAATATTATATCACGTTCTGGTAATTTTCAACAATTGTTTTCGTGAACAGAAAGTTTCTGGAATTTTTAGCAAGATCAAATAACTATCATCCAAGAAGATCCTATAGGTTTAACTTGGCACAAACACTAATTAAAACATAAAACCACATATAAAAAGAAGCTAGATGGATTATTTATTGCTAAACGGGAGAAAAAAGCAAGGAACAAAATAAAATTGGGTTGCCTCCCAACAAGCGCTAACGTTTAACGCCCCTAGCTAGGCTTGATGATTTCAATGATGCTCACATAAAAGATAAGAATTGAAACTTAAAGAGAGCATCATGAAGAATATGACTATCACATTTAAGTCTAAATCACTTCCTATGCATAGGTATTTTGTGAGCAAACAACTTATGGGAACAATAATCAACTAGCATAAGAAGGCAAAACAAGCATAACTTCAAAATTTTAAGCACATAGAGAGGAAACTTGATATTATTACAATTCCTACAAGCATATATTCCTCACTCATAAGAATTTTCAGTACCATCATGAATGAAATCAATAATATAACTAGCACCTAAAGCATTCTTTTCATGATCTACAAGCATAGAAATTTTATTATTCTCCACATAAGCAAATTTATTCTCATCAATAGTAGTGGGAGCAAACTCAACCAAATAACTATCATGTGAGGCACAATCCAATTGAAAATTAAAATCATGATGACAAGTTTCATGGTTATATTTATTCTTTATAGCATACATCTCATCACTATAATCATCATAAATAGGAGGTATTCTTTCATCGTAATAAATTTGCTCCTCAAAACTTGGGTGACAAAAAATATCATCTTCATCAAACATAGCTTCCCCAAGCTTGTGGCTTTGCATATCATTAGCATCATGCATATTCAAGGAATTCATACTAACAACATTGCAATCAGGCCCATCATTGAAAGATTTTGTGCCAAACATTTTAATGCATTCTTCTTCTAACACTTTGGCACAATTTTCCTTTCCATCATACTCACGAATGATATTAAAACGATGAAGCGTATGAGACAAACTGAATTCCATTTTTTTGCACTTTTATTTTATAAACTAAACTAGTGATAAAACAAGAAACTAAAAGATTTGATTGCAAGATCTAAATATATACCTTCAAGCACTCACCTCCCCGGCAACGGCGCCAGAAAAGAGCTTGATGTCTACTACGCAACCTTCTTCTTGTAGACATTGTTGGGCCTCCAAGTGCAGAGGTTTGTAGGACAGTAGCAAATTTCCCTCAAGTGGATGACCTAAGGTTTATCAATCCATGGGAGGCATAGGATGAAGATGGTCTCTCTCTTACAACCCTGCAACCAAATAACAAAGAGTCTCTTGTGTCCCCAACACACCCAATACTATGGTAAATTGTATAGGTGCACTAGTTCGGCGAAGAGATGGTGATACAAGTGCAATATGGATGGTAGATATAGGTTTTTGTAATATGAAAGTATAAAAATAGCAAGGTAACTAATGATAAAAGTGAGCACAAACAGTATTGCAATGCATTGAAACAAGGCCTAGGGTTCATGCTTCCACTAGTGCAAGTTCTCTCAACAATAATAAGATAATTGGATCATATAACTATCCCTCAACATGCAACAAAGAGTCACTCCAAAGTCACTAATAGCAGAGAACAAATGAAGAGATTATTGTAGGGTACGAAACTACCTCAAAGTTATTCTTTCAGATCAATCTATCATAGAGTTCGTACTAGAATAACACCTTAAGACGCAAATCAACCAAAACCCTAATGTCACCTAGATACTCCAATGTCACCTCAAGCATCCGTGGGTATGATTATACAATATCCATCACACAATTTCAGATTCATCTATTCAACCAACACAAAATTACTTCAAAGAGTGCCCCAAAGTTTCTACCGAAGAGTCCGCAAGTTGATCACCAAAACATACATCAAGTGGATCATGTGATATCCCATTGTCACCACAAGATAAGCACGGCGAGACATACATCAAGTGTTCTCAAATACTTAATGACTCAATCCGTTAAGATAACTTGAAAGGGAAACTCAATCCATTACAAGAGAGTAGAGGGGGAGAAACATTATAAGATCCAACTATAATAGCAAAGCTCGCGATACATCAAGATCGTATCACCTCAAGAACATGAGAGAGAGAGAGAGAGAGATCAAACACTTAGCTACTGGTACATACCCTCAGCCCCGAGGGTGAACTACTCCTTCCTCGTCACGGAGAGCACCAGGATGATGAAGATGGCCACCGGTGAGGGTTCCCCCTCCGGCAGGGTGCAGGGCCCCGATTGGTTTTTGGTGGCTACAGAGGCTTGCGGCGGCGGAACTCCCGATCTATTATGTTCCCCGATGTTTTCAGGGTATATGGATATATATAGGCGAAAGAAGTCGGTCAGGGGAGACACGAGGGGCCCACGAAAGTGGAGGGTGCACCCTGAGGGTAGGCGCGCCCCCTGCCTCGTGCTCTCCTCGTTGATTCCCTGACATGCACTCCAAGTCTCCTAGATTGCTTCCGTTCCAAAAATAACTCTCCCAAAGGTTTCATTCCGTTTGGACTCCGTTTGATATTCCTTTTCTGCGAAACACCGAAACAAGGGAAAAACAGAAACTGGCACTGGGCTCTGGGTTAATAGGTTAGTCCCAAAAATGATACAAAAGTGTATAATAAAGCCCATAAACATCCAAAACAGATAATATAATAGCATGGAACAATAAAAAATTATAGATACGCTGGAGACGTATCATACTACCGTGTCAGATTTTTTCATCGACTCCAACTCAGCGGAAGATGCCACAGATATAATTTTTTATGCCCGTGCCTTCACGAATTCTGTAACTGCCCTGCCTTGCGATAGTACCGGTAGGTGGTGCGGTAGTACCGCACAAGCGGTTCTATCGCCCTCCGCTTCAGTGCGATTGGGCTGTCCAGGTCTGTGTTGCTCGGGCGGTAGTACCACAAGGCCCTGCGGTAGTACCGCGGCCCAGGCGCGGTAGTGCCATGCTGCGCAGAATGGGTTGGTGGATAACAGTTGGATTTGTCCCTCCACTATATAAATGGTGTCTTCTTCCCCGAGTTGACCACCTCTTCCGACCCTAAGCTCCATTGTTGCTCCAAGCTCCATTTTCGCCCGATCTCTCTCCCTAGCCAATCAAACTTGTTGATTTTCTAGGGATTGGTTGAGAAGACCCCGATCTACACTTCCACCTAGAGAAATTTGATTCCCCCCACTAATCCCTTGCGGATCTTGTTACTCTTGGGTGTTTGAGCACCCTAGACGGTTGAGATCACCGCGGAGCCATAGTCCATGGTGGTGAAGCTTCGTGGTGTCGTTGGGAGCCTCTGATTAAGTTGTGGAGATTGCCCCAACCTTGTTTGTAAAGGTTCGGTCGCCGCCTCCAAGGGCACCAATAGTGGAATCACGGCATCTCGCATTGTGTGAGGGCGTGAGGAGAATATGGTGGCCCTAGTGGCTTCTTGGGGAGCATTGTGCCACCACACCGCTCCAACGGAGACGTACTTCCCCTCAAAAGGAAGGAACTTTGGTAACACGTCCACGTCTTCACCGGCTACACCCTTGGTTATCTCGTGCCTTTATTTGTGCAAGCTTATTTGTGTTATATCCCTTGCTTGCTTGTGCGATTGTTGTTGTTGCATCATATAGGTTGCTCACCTAGTTGCATATCTAGACAACCTACTTTGATGCAAAGTTTAAATTGGTAAAGAAAAGCTAAAAAAATGTTAGTTGCCTATTCACCCACCCTCTAGTCAACTATATCGATCCTTTCACTCTTCAGAAGCAGTATTGCATAACCCACATGCATAGGATGGGAGGAAGAAGGATTTTATTTGTAGCAAATTCCTAGTGTTGATTTTGTCATGCAAGATTAGCCAAAAGAAGATTTTATATCTGAGCATGGTGCCATTCTTCCAAAGTTCTTGAAAATGGGAGCAATAGGTTGCCCATTGGAGTACCATTTATACATCTTGATGGAAGAAAAAGATAAGTTATTCCAATGGCATTTCCATTTGTCTTGAGCATCACTCAATTGAATAGATTGCATAGTCTTTTGCAGGGTCTAAAACTACTAAAAAGCCTGTTCTGGTAGTAGTGTATGAAAGTGTCCACAAGAATCCTGAGAAACCATAAACTCTTTAATAGAAATATGATGGCTGAGGGTGAAAGAGTGTTCATGATATACTTCCTTAATGGAGCCAGCCCCCATCCCGCCACAGCAGAGCCGAATTACCATTCTCAATAGATGTCTTGGCCATCTATTTATATCGAGCAAGAAGCTTATGCAGTTCATTTTCCAATGACCCTCTCCCATTTCAGGGGCGATGCGTACGTCTTGTGAGGAGGTGTTGTTTAGCCTGGGATCTTAAACTATCCGGACTCCCTTTAAACAACACCGGACCCTACACTCTCGCCACTGCCTCCACTCCATGTCATTTTCCCTCACTTTCACCCTCACCAACTCCCATGCCCTTGCTTTCGTGGATGAGACGATTGACCTAGCTACAACCATCGGCTTAGCTCACTATCGGGGACTTTAATCTCATCCGGTACGCTCATGAAAAAACAATTCAAACTTCAACCGCTACCTCGCACATATGTTCAAAGGCGTAATTCACACCCTCTACATTTTATATATATCATACCTTGCTCGATAATTGTTTCGCGCGAACAAAGAATCATGACCCCCACCCCCATGGCTTGATCCCACCATATTGAATAAGAACTGAAACTCAACACCCCCAACTTCGCCATAACCTAGTACCCCCACCATACCTCAGATCATCTACCCTCCTCATAATCGCCACAACCACAATTGCTAGCCCGCACTAGTTCAGGTTCGAGAACGCTTGGCTCCTCAACCCTCTCTTCCTATAAACCACCCTCCTAGACATGTATAGAAAATTGGTGCCTTGCCTGTTAGGGGCCCTCTTACAATGTCACTGCGAGGATAAATTCTTCAGGTATTGCCAATGTTTTGAAGGAGGATTACCGCTTCGTGTTCTTGATAATAACTGCAATTTCTTCATTTCTCTGTTTGATTTTCTTAGAGAACATTGGAATCTTTAAGGTGATGTATCTACTCTCTGTGCAGACACTCGCCGGACATTTTCTCTATCTGTCTAAAGGTAGGCCACCGTCTGGAGAAAGAGGGGCAACTTCTGTACGGGGACGAGAACGGTCATTCCTTCTGCACCAACGCATCCCAATGCTTATGTCGAAACCATATCCACGTATGCACTTCTCGTCTCCATACAGGTGGTGGCCACACATGACAGGAAGGCAAGTGCATCCCAGTCCTTCTCCATGCTCCTAGGCGCGGTCCTAGAATAAGGTTTTGCGTGTGGCCTTGCAACCTCTACTCGAGTGCTCCAATGGCTGATGGGCCATTGTTTGAAGCCCATTTCCCCACTTTAGAAACCCAGGAAAAATGACCGTTGTCCTTGATCGGTCACGCACCAGGGTTGGGTGGGCTTGGCTTTAGCATTTTACAAGGCTATGTATGTACACGGAGGGGCCCTCTGACCCGCACCACCGCAACCGGTCGCTACTGCACCATCTCTAATGCGTCCCGCATGCGTGCCTTCCCTCCCCGCATGTCTGCGCCTCCCCATCCTGTGGCACATCATGACCGTTGTGCGGGAAGGTCGCTGACATGCCTTCCCTCGACTCGAGGTATTGTAGCCCATCCCGCACCACGGCCCAATCCTAGTTCGTCGGCATGGCATCCTCCCCACTGGTGCCCCATTGGCTGGGTCTCGAAAGTGTTCGGTGAAATAGTTTCTTCATGTTTAATCTACATTTTTGGTTTTTCTAGACCATACATTACATTTGAATTTGAAATTGGAATATAAAATATATTAAAACATAGGCGATGGAAAAATAAAATTTTGAAGTATTGTGATGTTCGGTGCATAGAGTTGCACGCCCTTAAGATTCAAAGGCCTAAAAAGAATTATTTTTAGAGACCTTCCGTAATTGTTCAAAGATGTTGCTAATGAAGGCCCCGTATAGAATTACTAGATATTCGCTCCCTACGAGGTATTCCTAGCCTATCAGGGTTCAAGTCCTGATGCTCACATTTATTCCTAGATTTATTTTAAAAGACATTTCCATTGACTACGAGATATTTTTGATGACTTCGTCAATCTTAAGATGATATGCTGACTCAGTCTCTCGAAAGTGCGTATAGATGTAACCTGTACCCGTTTGCTCACAGGGATAAGTGTATACGCGTCTATATGTGCGTCAGCGTATGTACTGTGTTAAGAAAAATATTCTCTCCCCGGGCCTCTTTCTTGGGCTTGGGCGTCCCACGTGAGACAGTGACAAGTGACAGCGAACGATGAGGGCCCCTGACCTGGACCAATCACTAGTAGCTGATCAGCGATCGGTATCAATCCCACCCAGCGAACAGCAATCGCAACGTCCACCAACACAGGCGGTAAAACCCACCCAGTAAGCGGCTTATCTGGCCATCTGTGTAGGAACTAGGAACCGGACAAGTTGAGAGTAGCTATCTACCTGAGCTAGGGACTATGCTTCCGTGCCTTAAGGCACATCCCTTTGTTTCATGATATGTGGGTCCAATAGGTGGCTGGACCATATATCAGTGATCCAAAGGTAGGTGTCGAAGCTGCGTCCCTCAGCTAGGTGAAATGGAGATGGGACCTGACGAACGGTCACACCATGCACGTCAGCTTCGCAACTCTCAGCATATGGACGCCGCACCATGGACATTGTGATGCTCTAGCTAGTAGGAGTACTCCACTAGTATTTGTTTGCTGGTAAAGATCCATCGATCTTTTTTCTATATGTGGCTATGCACGCGTTGGTGCCTCACGCCATCTAGCTAGGTAGGATTAATGGCGACCTCATGGATGCATTAACAACATCCGTTGTCGGCTTCATTATTTCTAGCTTTCGCTCGCACGAACAGTTCATGTTAATCAAGTCCCAACAACTTAGTTAATAGTCATTGCTAGCAATAGTAAGGAATCATATATAGATCGAACTGGTTACGTCGACGAAATGATGATGATGGTATATTTTTTTCGGAGGGAAATGATGATGATGGTATGATATGGTATATGCATATCATCTCAATACATGCCAAGATTTTGTTTCTTTACAAAATGTTCCAAGTAGTGATCTTAAAAAAGTTTATAGAGGTAATAGTTTGCATGCCATCTCAAATAAAACTTCAGATTAATCATCTCATATTTTTTTTGTTTTTGTTTTGCCTGTCTGTCTTCTACCTTTTCAGCCGTTTCGTCATTGTGATATACAATTTCTCGGTTTGTTAAATAACAATCCTATCTTATTATTGTAGTACTATGCTTTTTAATTTTAACTTTCAGCCTTTTCTTCTAGTTTCTAATTACCCTATTTTATTACTCTTTATGTGCATTGTTTCTTTAGGTATTTTACTTTTCCTTCATTTTTGTTTACATTGTTTTATATCCCATTATAGTGTGTTTTCTTACTTTCATTTCTTATCTTTGTTTTTTATTCTATTAGAAAATTATTGGCCTTATTATTTATTCATAGGTATACATTATATTTTCATAATAACTTCTTGTTTTCAAAACAGATGAGATGCAGTATATTGACTTTGATTTTCTTGGGATACAAGTCATATTTTAACAAAGTATACCAATTATTTCTCAAACACATGAACATAGCTAATAGTTGCTGGAATATATATTGTTTAAAAATATTGTCAAAACATTTCATTCAACAAAAAAATTTGGGGGTTCTATGAACATTTTGTCTGACACCCATGAACAATATTCATGGACAATGTAACATATTTTGAGAAGTCAGTTTTGCATTTGTTGTATTTAATCTGTTGAAAGATTTGTAGGAGTTCCGTGGATACTTTCATTGACATGCATCTAATTTTATGCGTGATACTTGGATACCATTCATAAATGGTGGAAAATATTTTAGGTAATAAGATTTTACATTTGAGGTATTTTTACCAGTTGAAAAATTTATAAATATTGTGTGAATATTTTATTCGTTGGACATGAAAGCTTTATTTGAAACTCATAAATATTCGTGGATGGTGCCATGGTGGAACATTTTTTAGAACTTTAGTTCTATGATTTAATATGTCTTTTCTTAAGATCGGGTTCGACAAAAGTATAATATCTCTTGTTGTCACTTACTGTCATTATAACAATGAGACAAAATGTTTTCTTTGGTTGGAGTTCAACAACATTTCGTAATTTTACGATCTTAAAAACAATATGGTTGCAAATTTAATGATTCAATCAATAAAACTTATTTGATTGCATATTCGATCAACTTCTAGCCAACAGTTCCCATGAAAATAGCAAGTAGAAACACATATTTTAGCATAGGCGAATCATTGCTCTCTCAAGGAAGAAACAAGCTTCCTATTGAGGGTTTATCAATCCATGTGTAGGTTGAAAGTATTCCCTCTCAAACAACCATGCAATCAAGATAGCAGTATTCTCTTGTGTCCCCAGCACACCGGGTACAGTTATTATTGAGAAACAATATAACATAGCTGGCTAGGAGCCTCCACTGCGAATTGACTGTCTGACCGTCGGATCTTTGAATCTACTATCCACAACAAATCTAGTCGTCCCAGACCGCTCACCCAGGGCACACACCATCTCGTGAGCAAATGTTCCATATAGCGAGTTGGTTTTCCTCTCCGTAACCGGGCCTTCCAAGATCCACGTCTTTCCATTTCAGATGCTAACGCTAACGGCCTAGGTCATCTAAAAAAACTAAGAAGTTTCTCTCCTTGACTAGCCACCGTTTCATGCTCCTCAACGTGCTGCCATTCTTTCCACCTCGATACGCCGTCATTCTATGGTCGACCAGCTTCTTCTGTGAGAATGCCTCCACGCCGGTTCCCTCCACCTGCCCTGTACTCTTCCTCCGCAGCCCTTATTTACTACTCCCCCGTCTCAAAATAAGTGTCTCAATTTTATATTAACTATAATACAAAGTCGTACTAAGCTTGAGACACTTATTTTGGGACGGAGGAAGTATTTTTTGTATTTCGTGTCTTGCAACGTTTGTCCATGGCGGCTGCAGCAATCGCCGGTGCCCTCCCCCCACCATCGCTAGCTTCCGTCCTCATCCCATTTTTCTGTACCAAGCAGATCATGTCTCTCGCCGCTCCTCTCCACTTTGCTGGTACTGTTCCATGCCCCGCCACAACACCAGCTGCGAACCAGGTCCGCCGCGCGGCTATGACACTAGTGGAAAAAGGAGCTTTAGTCCCGGTTGGCAAACCTTTAGTCCCGGGTCACCAACTGGGAAAACTAAATTGGGACTAAAGGCCCCCACCCTTTAGTCCCAGTTGGCCACAACCTGGGACTAAAGTCCCTCCACGTGGCCGCGAGCGCGCGTTGGGGGCTGGAGGACCTTTAGTCTCGGTTGGTGACACCAACCGGGACTAAGGCCTCTCCCACGTGGTCGCGAGCTAGCGCCCGGGGCCGGAGGACCTTTAGTCCCGGTTGGTGACACCAACCAGGACTAGGGATTTGGTGTTGGGGTTTAGGGTTTTAGGGTTTATGGTTTATGGTTTATTTTTCCTTTGCATTTTGTGTTTTCCATTCAATTCATTTCCATTTCAAACATATTTTAGGCTACTACATGTTATGCATATATAATATAATTTCTCATATGACCATATATATATATTCATCTGGGCTATTCTGTTACCCTACTTGAACTGATGAACTCAAGCAGTTGAACTGATGAAATTCGAGCGGTTGAACTGATGCTTTCTGTTGCCGCTAAAAATCGTCTTCTTTAGTTCAAATCTTTTTGCAATTTTTTTGTCGAAACGGGGCGTGTAATATATCGTTGGAAAGCTCTTGACAACTATATTTCAAGTATATTGAACGTTTTTGCAAAATCATTATGGTTTAAGAGCAGTTTTGAAAAAAAAACATTTTTTTCAAAACCGAAAATGCGAATCGTATTTTGGACTCAATTTTCAAACGGTTTGTCGGAATTGAGCAAATGAGATGGCGTTGGAAAGCTGGTGAAATTCTGGGCGAAGCGTATTTTCGTGATTTTTTGCAAACGGGTTGTCGGGTTGATGCAAATGATACAGCCTTGGAAAGCTATGGAAAATGCACAACTTTTTCATATTTAAATGTTTTTCTAATTCCTTACGGTTTAAAAACGAATTCTAATACGGTCAAATTTGATTTCAAACGCGATTTTCTTAAAAGTTTGTCAAAATGAGGCAAATAATATACGGTTGGAAAGATATCGAAAATATGAAACTTGGTCATATTGAACGTTTTCTCAAGTTCGCAACCGTTGAAGAGTAATTTGGATTACGCTGAGACCCATCGTGTTGTTTTTACGTCAGAAAAAACAGAGTACTTGTACTGACCTACGTGCGCGTTTGTACTGACGTATTCTTCGGAGAGTAATTTTGAAAGGTTCCAAAAAAAGAGTACTTGAACTGATGTTTGCATGACTTTGTAGTAAGCGTGTTTTCGCTAACTAGACTTTGCTCTGTTTTGGGTAATATTTTTGCTCGTAAATTTTCAACGGTTTACTGTATCGTCGCCCCTGTACTTGCATTATTTGTATCATCGAACTGAATGATATTTTATTCAAAAAGAAAATGTGTTTGTTTTTTGTTTTTTTGAACTCAACATTTTTTTGACAACGATGTTCTGAACTTCTCTCATTTACTTACTAAGCAGGATTTCCATGGGGTTTCTTTTTTTTTGCTTTAACTTTTACAATTTGAATTTCTGCCATTTCTTTTATTCCGAACGGACCATCATTTTTAACTCGTACTGAGGTACATACTACGCCCGAACTGGGCTGGCTGTCGCGTGGCCCGGCGAGGAAGAAGATGAAGCTCGGGGGCGAGGCTGGATCCGACCGGCGGCTGGTTCGGCCGGTAGGATGCTGCGCAAGGCGGGGGGTGACAGGTGCAGGGTGGCGGGGCTCGGGGTGGCAGCGCATGGCGGAGGGGCTCGGGGTGGCGGCGCGGGGCGGGGATGGCCGTGCGCGGCGGAGGAGGGAGGACGTGGCGCGAGCTAGGGGGCAGGGGAGGTCGTCGGCGCGAGCGGCGCCTAGGGGAGGAAGGCGGCGGCGCGAGCGGTCCCCAGGGAAGTACGACAACGATGAGATCCGGGGTGTGTGGGGCCGGGGAGGGAGGGGGCTGCGCGCCGGCGGGGAGGGGGAGGTGGCGCACCGGCGGGGAGGGGGAGGCGGCGCGCTGGCAGGGAAGGGGGGAGGCGCGTCGGCGGGGAGGGAGGGAGCGGCGCGCCGGCGGGAAGGGGAAGGAGGCACGCCGGCGGGGAGGGAGCGGGCGGCGCGCTGGAGGAGGAGTTGGGGATCGGGAGGAAGGTGGGTGGACATCGGTATTTCCCCAAAGAGAAATGGATGATGTAGTACAACGACGGTAGGTATTTCCCTTAGTGACGAGATCAAGGTTATCGAACCAGCAGGAGAACCAAGCAACACTACGTAAACAACACCTACACACAAATAACAAATACTCGCAACCAGACGTGTTAAAGGGGTTGTCAATCCCTTTCGGGTAACGGTGCCAGAAATTCGAGAACGGACGTGAGAAAGTTGTAAAAGATCGAACGGCAAATAAAATAAAGTGCAAATAAAATAAAGTTGTAAATATTGATAGATCGAAAGGTATTTTTGTATTTTTGGTTTAATAGATCTGAAAATAAAAGCAAATAAAATAGATCGCAAAGGAAAATAGTATGAGAAAGAGACCCGGAGGCCGTAGGTTTCACTAGTGGCTTCTCTCGAGAAAAATAGCAAACGGTGGGTAAACGAATTATTGTTGGGCAATTGATAGAACTTCAAATAATCATAACGATATCCAGGCAATGATCATTATATAGGCATCACGTCCAAGATTAGTAGACCGAGTCCTGCCTGCATCTACTACTATTAATCCACACATCGACCGCTATCCAGCATACATCTAGTGTATTAAGTTCATGGAAAAACGGACTAATGCAATAAGAACGATGACATGATGTAGACAAGATCTATTTATATAGAAATAGACTCCATCTTGTTATCCTTAATAGCAACGATACATATGTGTTGGTTCCCCTTCTGTCACTGGGATCAAGTACCGTAAGATCAAACCCATCAAAAAGCACCTCTTCCCATTGCAAGATAAATAGATCAATTTAGCCAAAAAAAAACCAAATATCAGAGAAGAAATATGAGGATATAAGCAATCATGCATATAAGAGATGAAAGAAGACTCCAATAAATTTCATGGATAAAAAGATAGATCTGATCATAAACTCAAAGTTCACCCGATCCCAACAAACACGCCGCAAAAAGAATTACATCATATGGATCTCCGAGAGACCATTGTATTGAGAATCAAACGAGAGAGAGAGGAAGCCATCTAGCTACTAACTACGTAGCTGTAGGTCTACAAAAGACTACTCACGCATCATCGGAGGCGCACCAATGGACATGATGCACCCCTCCTTGATGGTGTCTAGATTGGATCTGGTGGTTCTAGACTCTGCGGCGGCTGGAATTGATTTTCGTCGACTCCCCTACGGTTTCTGGAATATTGGGGTACTTATAGAGTAAAGAGGCGGTCCAGGGGCACCCGAGGTGGGCAGAACCCACCAGGGTGCACCTGGGCCTCCAGGCGCGCCCTGGTGGGTTGTGCTCCCCGCATAGCAGCCCCCAGGTGCTTCTTCGTCCCACTGGATGTCATCTGGTCCAAAACCGGTTTAAATGATTTTGGATGCACAAGTAGTAATCATACTTAGTGCAAAATGAAGGCTAGCACAATATTGAGAAGCGACCAACCAAGAAACGAATAATCTCATGAGCGAGCATTAAGCATAATTAACACCGAATAATGCACCACAAGTAGGATATAATTTCATTACATGACTATTGACTTTCATGCTTGCATAGGGAATCACAAACCTTAACACCAATATTCTTACTAAAGCATAATTACTCATCAACATGACTCACATATCACATCATCATATCTGAAAACTATTACAAGGAATCAAGTATATTTTGTCCAATGATCTTCATGAGAGTTTTTATTATATCCTTCTTGGATATCTATCACATTGGAACTAATTTTCATGTGTTGCTTTTGATAAGCTCAAACAAATATAAGTGATGATCATGAGCGTAATATTTCGTTCTCTAAAATTAATTTAAGTGAAGCAAGAGAGAATTTCTTGAAAATATTACTAACTCTCAAATAAATCTAAGTGAAGCAAGAGAGCATTTATTCAAAAATAATAAAGCACACTGTGCTCAAAAAGATATAAGTGAAGCACAAGAGCAATTCCATAGCTCATGAAAATTTAAGTGAAGCATAGGGAGCAATTCTAACAAGTCATGGCATAATTTTGGCTCTCTCAAATAGGTGTGTCCTGCAAGGAATCAAGACTTAAAACAAAAAGAAAAACAAGCAAGGACTCGCATCATACAAGACGCTCCAAGCAAAACTCATAGTATGTGACGAATAAAAATATAGCTTCGAGTCAAATACCGATGGCTGTTAGAAGAAAGAGGGGACGCCACTCGGGGCATCCCCAAGCTTAGTTGCTTGCTTCTCTTTTGATAATAGCTTGGGATGCCATGGGCATGCCCATGCTTAGGCTCTTCTTACTCCTTATTCCTTCATCCATCGTAACATCACCCAAAACTTGAAAACTTCAATCCCACAAAACTGAACAAAAACTTCGTGAGATCCGTTAGTATAAGAAAATAAATCACTACTATAAGTACTGTTGCAACCCATTCATATTTTATTATTGCATTATATCTACTGTATTCCAACTTTTTTATGGCAAAAACTCTTCAAAGTAAACCATAGAATCGTCAAAACAAGCACATAACGCAAAGAAAATAGAATCTGTAAAAAACAGAACAGTCTGTAGCAATCTGAATTGTTCGAATACTTATGTAACTCCAAAAATTCTGAAAAAATTAGGAAGACCTGGGAAATTTGTATATAAATCTACTTTAAAACATTCAGAGTTTTTCATTGCTTCTATGAATTTTGAAAATTGTAACACTGGACGCAAAAGTTTCTGTTTTTCAGCAAGATCAAACGACTATCATCCAAGAAGATCCTAAAGGCTTTACCTGGAATAAACACTAATTAAAACACAAAAAACACAACAATAACAGTAGCGTAATTGTGCAAACACTCAAGAACTGAAATCAAAAGACAAAAATAAATTTTATTCATTGGGTTGCCTCCCAACAAGCGCTATTGTTTCACGCCCCTAGCTAGGCATAAAGCAAGGATCTAAGTATTGTCATCTTTGTTTCGAGATCCATAAGATGCCCTCATGATTGATTCATATGATAGCCTAATTCTTGTTCTAGGGAAGTGTTCCATACCTTTCCTTAGTGGAAATTGGAACTCAATATTGCCTTCTTTCATATCAATCACGACACCAATAGTCCAAAAAAACGGTCTACCAAGAATAATTGGACAAGACGGATTGCAATCAATATCAAGAACAATAAAATCTGTGGGCACATAATTTCTATTTTCAAGAATAAGAACATCATTCTTCCCATACACTTTTTAGTAGTAGGATCCGCCAAGTGCAAATTTAAAGAGCATTCTTCAATATCGGTAAGACCAAGCACATCACATAAAGATTTCGGAATTGTAGAAACACTAGCACCCAAGTCACATAAAGCAAAACACTCAAAAAAAATAATCTTGACTTTGATATTAGGTTCCCACTCATCATGTAATTTTCTAGGAATTGAAACTTCTAATTCCAACTTTTCTTCTAACGCTTTCATCATAGCATCAACAATATGTTTAGTAAAAGCTTTATTTTGGTCATAGGCATGGGGTGAATTTATCATGGATTGCAACAAACAAATACAATCAATCAAAGAGCAACTATCATAATTAATGTCTTTGTAATCCAAAAGAGTGGGCACATCACTAGTTAAAGTTTTGACCTCTTCAAACCCACTTTTATCAATTTTCTCAACAAGATTTTCACCCTCCGAATTATCGGGATGCCTTCTAGCTAAAGTTGACTCTTCTTCAGTCCCTTTTTCATCATTAATTTTAATAAACAAGGAATCAATAGAAGAAACACCAATCATTTTAAGATCTTCATCGCTTTTATATTCTAGCGAGATTAGTTTAGCGGCCATTTGATTTACTAGGGTAGCTTGTGCATCGCATATTTTTCCTAGCAAACTTTAAGCAAAAGCATACTTAGATTGGAGATTGCAAACTTCTTTACTAATATCATCAAGTTGTTTTGTTATAGCATCCAGCACATTGGAGTTCTCTTTAAGTTCTTCGGTAAAATATTTATTATGCTCAAATTGTGTAGTCATATATTCCTTAGTACTTTTCTCAATTTCAAGCAAAATATTGGGGGTAAGGAACATCATAATATTTTCTTTGAGGCATCATGACTACGCAAACAAGAACGCATGCATAAACAGATCCGGCATGGGGAGGCCGAATTGGAGGAGGCCCCCAAGTAGGATTCCTCCTACTTGGGGCGCCCCAAGGCTGCTCCCCTCCCTCTCCCACCTATATATATATATATATATATATATATATATATATATATATATATATATATATACATGGGGAGGGGCGCCTAGAAGAAACACTAGCAATTGTTAGCCGTGTGCGGCGCCCCCTCCACAGTTTACACCTCCGGTCATATTCAAGTAGTGCTTAGGCAAAGCCATGCGTGGATTACTTCACCATCACCGTCACCATGCCGTCGTGCTGACGGAAGTCTCCCTCGACACTTTGCTAGATCAAGAGTTCGAGGGACGTCATCGAGCTGAACGTGTGCTTAACTCGGCGGTGTCGTACGATCGGTACTTAATCGGTTGGATCGTGAAGACGTTCGACTACATCAACCGCGTTAACCGTACACTTATGCTTTTGGTCTGCGAGGGTACGTGGACACACTCTTCCCCTCTCGTTGCTATGCATCTCCTAGATAGATCTTGCGTGATCGTAGGAATTTTTTTGAAATTGCATGCTACGTTCCCCAACGATATGAACCTGCATGAAACAAATAAAAGTATAGGTACATTTGAGATGTATCAAACCCAAATAGCGGCCCCGTGATGGCCCCCTGGCGGTCTGATCTTCGGGGAGGAGAGTCTCATCGTGTTACCCACCTCGACCAATATGACAACAACACCCTTAATAGCGTGTCGTCGCATGATTCTGAACTCGGTTGCCCGATGCTCAGACTGTGAACTGTGTAGAGGGCACATATCCATGGTTGCCTAGTTGAGGGGGAGCGCTATCAGCTTAAAGCTCGATTCCCTCTTGCATTTGGGAGAAATACCGGGTTTCCTTTCA
Source organism: Aegilops umbellulata (assembly GCA_032464435.1). Classification (NCBI taxonomy): domain Eukaryota; kingdom Viridiplantae; phylum Streptophyta; class Magnoliopsida; order Poales; family Poaceae; genus Aegilops; species Aegilops umbellulata. The sequence goes on along the minus strand of CP136058.1, from coordinate 595,004,041 downwards.
TCGGGTTTGTCTTTTGCCATCTCAATCAAGCTCCACTTTTGTGGGCACGTGGAGTTCTTCAGAACAAGAGCAGATGGGTCCACCCTACTGGACCGACTAGTACATTTTTAGCGGTTTCTAGCCTAGTTCTTTTGACAGCTTAAAAGTATAAGCCACACTTTCCAGCTTCTCCCATAAGCCTTCTCCCATTTGCTGAAGCTTATGGTCTAGTTGTGGGATAATGAGTTCATACGCCCCAATGATTACGGAAGGCGACTTATGAAAGAAGCTAGGGACAACTTATTTTTTAAGCTATCAAAAGAACCGGGTCATCATTTAATGTGTAGAATAGGAGCACACGGAAAATAGTCCAAACCCTAATCACCAGTTGTGTCATGGTCGATGAATATTGCTCCTCCATGTAAACGAAGGCGTCGACTATTGGTTGTTGCCGTTTTCTCGTTGAGAGCAAGTAGAATAAGGTACAGTCAGCAGGTTGTAAGGACTAAACTAATACTTCTATACTTAGTTGGAGGAGAAGGATAGCAGAGAGAATGTAAACGGGCTCTCATGCAAGAGCCAGCTGCAGCACATGCTACTAGAAATTATGTAAGAGTGAAAGGTGGGTCATGTATCAATAAAGTAGCACACCTAAAGAGAATTGTTATAAATGTTGGCTATATGATTGGCTATAGATAACCTGGCACTTTCTTATAGCCAACAGTTGGCCATACTATTATCCTTGCGTGGACCCATTTGTGGCCCAAATTTGCGGCTGAAATGCGTCTGCTCGGAAGCGAAGCGGACTCGCCGCACGTCCTCTCGGTGTCCGTTGCGTCCTCACTTGGAGGCCACCCAACTAACACTGTCATCTTTATTAATGACGACCGCCCACCATGGTCCCATGCGTCAGCGACCGTGGTTGGCCTTTTTTAATCCGAGCATGCGGTGGGGATCGTCCTCATCCACTTCTAGAAGCCCCAGTCCCCATCTCGCCACCACCTGTGCTTGCCCGTCGGCGACAAACCTTAGCCACCGTAATGGGCTTCTTCTCCGGCAAGGGCAAGGGCAAGGCCCCCGCTGGACCTTCCTGCGTGCTCCCCGGTCTCCGCACGTGTCTCCCTATGGCCGAGGCAACGCATCACCGTCCTAGTGCACCAGGCGAAGTGGCACTGGGAACATCACATCCCCTTCCACTACCTCGACGTGACGCTGCCACAAGATTGGCACCTTGATCCGAAGAGGATCCCAGCGCCGATGGCGCCGCGCTCGACGAGGGCGCACGTGGAGGAGGTGCAGCTCCAGCGGTAGTTCCTGACGCCAGAGCAGCTCCGTGACCCCGCCTATGTGTTCTACTCTCCCGCTTGGGAGCAGTGGTTCGCCTTCGAGCACAAGGAGCCCAGGAGGCACGGCGTCCATGACATGCGGCATGGCTCCCCGCCGCAGCCTCTCATCGTGCGCGATGAGTATCAGGAGGAGGAGCCCGCCTACGAGGCGGCGCTGGCGGCAGTCATTCGTGAAAGCGTGAAGGAGGAGCGACGCAAGGAGGAGGAGGAGGCATACCTGGCGCGCAAGGCGGAGGCCATGGCGCTTTTCACGGCCGGTGACCGTGTCATGCCGCCGTTGAGGCCGCTGTCCCCTGTCAAGGCCAAGCCGGAGCCAGAGCCACCCCCATCGAGCGCTACACATGGACCGGGGGAGTGCGTGAGTGGGTCAGCGCGCCATCGATCTGGATGAGGGCGACGCTGGTGCAAGAGCAGGCCTACCTCGAGCAGTGGGGGCAGCGAAGGCTGGCCGAGGAGCGCCACAAGGGCGAGTACCTCGATATGCTGGAGCGTGACGCGGAGGAGGAGTGCCTTGCCCGTGTTGGGCCAACCCAGCCAACGGCGGTACAGACCGTGGGGAATGACGTCGCTCGAGCCTAGTCGACGACGTTCCCTTGGGCTGGCCCGGCACCAACGCTCATCGACGTCACCGGCCCCAACAGCAACGTCGAGGATGCCTAGGGCAGTGTGCCTCCTCCTAGTTTAGTTTTAATTAATGTTTTAGTTAATGTAAAAGTGGATTCGTGGACTCTTGCCGTCCTTTGTGGCCGTCATTAATGTTTAATTAACAATTTTATTTTTTGAAATGTTGACGGCAATGTTTCTTTTTGCGCAAGCACAAAAATGGGTCCAGGTCAACATTGGGCGCAAGTGTCGACCCAAATGCAAGAGAGAATATGGGTGTTCGTCGGGCCGGCCCAAACAGACCAAAAGCAGACAAAAGTATGTCCGTTTGGGTCGACGCGTTGGAGTTGCTCTTGTTGGGGAACGTAGTAATTTCAAAAATAAATCCTATGCACACGCAAGATCATGGTGATGCATAGCAACAAGAGGGGAGAGTGTCGTCCACGTACCCTCGTACACCGAAAGCGGAAGCGTTATGACAACGCGGTTGATGTAGTCGTACGTCTTCAAGATCCGACCGATCCAAGTACCGAACACACGACACCTCCGAGTTCAGCACATGTTCAGCTCGGTGATATCCCATGAACTCACGATCCAGCAGAGCTTCGAGGGAGAGTTCTATCAGCGCGACGGCATGATGATAGTGATGATGATGCTACCGACGCAGGGCTTCGCCTAAGCACCTCTACGAATATAACCGAGGTGGATTATGGTGGTGGGGGGCACTGTACACGGCTAAAAGATCAACTGATCAACTAGTGTGTCTATGGGGTGCCCCCTGTATATAAAGGAATGGAGGAGTGGGAGGGCCGGCCCTCTACAATGGCGTGCCCTAGGGATTCCTACTCCCACCGGGAGTAGGATTCCCCCTTCCAAGTAGTAGGAGTGGGAGAGAAGGAAGGGGAAGAGAGAAGAGAAGGAAGGAGGGGTCACCGCCCCTCCCCCTGGTCCAATTCAGACTAGGCCTTGGGGGCGCGCGGCCTTCCCTAGACAGCCCCTCTCTCTCTCTCCCCTAAAGCCCAATAAGGCCCATATACTCCCCGACGAATCCTGTAACTCTCCGGTACTCCGATAAATACTCAAACCACTGAGAACCTTTCCGATGTCCAAATATAGCCTTTCAATATATTGATCTTTACGTCTCGAACATTTTGAGACTCCTCGTCATGTCCCTGATCTCATCCGGGACTCCGAACAACCTTCGGTACATCAAAACACATAAACTCATAATGCCGATCGTCACCGAACGTTAAGCGTGCGGACCCTATGGGTTCGAGAACTATGTAGACATGATCGAGATTCATCTCCGGTCAATAACCAACAGCGAAACCTGGATGCTCATATTGGCTCCTACATATTCTACGAAGATCTTTATCGGTCAAACCGCATAACAACATACGTTGTTCCCTTTGTCATCGGTATGTTACTTGCCCGAGATTCGATCGTCGGTATCTCAATACCTAGTTCAATCTCATTACCGGCAAATATCTTTACTCGTTCCGTAATGCATCATCCCGCAACTAACTCATTAGTTACATTGCTTGCAAGGCTTATAGTGATGTGCATTACCGAGAGGGCCCAGAGATACCTCTCCGATACTCGGAGTGACAAATCCTAATCTTGATCTATGCCAACCCAACAAACACCTTCGGAGACACCTGTAGAGCATCCCTATAATCACCCAGTTATGTTGTGACATTTGATAACACACAAGGTGTTCCTTCGGTATTCAGGAGTTGCATAATCTCATAGTCATAGGAACATGTATAAGTCATGAAGAAATCAATAGCAACATACTAAACGATCAAGTGCTAAGCTAACAGAATGGGTCAAGTCGATCACATGATTCTCTAATGATGTGATCCCGTTAATCAAATGACAACTCATGTCTATGGCTAGGAAACTTAACCATCTTTGATTCAACGAGCTAGTCAAGTAGAGGCATACTAGTGACACTCTGTTTGTCTATGTATTCAGACATGTACTAAGTTTCCGGTTAATACAATTCTAACATGAATAATAAACATTTATCATGATATAAGGAAATATAAATAACAACTTTATTATTGCCTCTAGGGCATATTTCCTTCAGTCTCCCACTTGCACTAGAGTCAATAATCTAGTTCACATCGCCATGTGATTTAACACCAATAGTTCAAATCACCATGTGATTAATATCCATAGTTCACATCGCCATGTGGCCAACACTCAAAGGGTTTACTAGAGTCAGTAATCTAGTTCACATTGCCATGTGATTAACACCCAAAGAGTACTAAGGTGTGATCATGCTTTTCTTGTGAGAGAAGTTTAGTCAACGGGTCTGCCAAATTCAGATCCGTATGTATTTTGCAAATTTCTATGTCTACAATGCTCTACACGGAGCTACTTTAGATAATTGCTCCCACTTCCAATATGTATCCAGATTGAGATTTAGAGTCATGTAGATCAGTGTCAAAACATGCACCGACGTAACCCTTTACGACGAACCTTTTTGCACTTCCATAATCGAGAAACATATCCTTATTCCACTAAGGATAATTTTGACCGTTGTCCAGTGATCTACTCCTAGATCACTATTGTACTCCCTTGCCAAACTCAGTGTAGGGTATACAATAGATCTGGTAAACAGCATGGCATACTTTATAGAACCTATGGCCGAGGCATAGGGAATGACTTTCATTCTCTTTCTATCTTCTGCCATGGTCGGGCTTTGAGTCTTTCTCAATTTCACACCTTATAACACAGGCAAGAACTCTTTCTTTGATTGTTCCATTTTGAACTACTTCAAAATCTTGTCAATGTATGTACTCATTGAAAAAACTTATCAAGCGTCTTGATCTATCTCTATAGATCTTGATGCTCAATATGTAACCAGCTTCATCGAGGTCTTTCTTTGAAAAACTCCTTTCAAATACTCCTTTATGCTTTCCAGACAAATTCTACATTATTTCAAATACTCCAGTGTGGGCTTGTGAATGGCCTTTAGAGGACTTCATGGATCAAGCAGGAATCAAGGAAGAATTTAACGCATATATGTGTAACGCTGATCTTGTGAGCTTCGAGGCAGATAAGTGCCGTCAGTACCACTATCTCACTAGTTCCTTTGTGAGGAGGTTTGAATTTTCTTCTTCACGCAATTCTCAAACTGTCCTGTTTGATCTTTATGAAAATTCTTATACTATGGACTTAGAGGATTTTACCACTGCTTGCAAACTTGCACAATGGGATAGTACTAGTGAACCTCGCAAATATGAATTTAGAGATTTTGTTGCTAGTATAACTGTGGGGGAATCTAGAGACATAGCACAAACTACCATAGGGAGTATTCATTTTCCTGCTATGCATTATTTTGCTCTCTTCATAGGTAGGTGCATAAATGGTAAGGACGAAGCATGTCACATGTGTGTCCCTGACCTCAGTGTTCTCAGGAGTGCTGTGTTAGAAGATAAACATTATAATTTGGGAGCCATTGTTGCACGTAGGTTGCATATAATAGATTTAATGGAGATTTCTTTGGTGGAATTTATGCAACCCGTTTAGCTAATTTTCTCGGTGTAACCATATGTGAGGATGATATTGAGTTGCCTCCTGCTTATTTAGATTATGACACCATGGTTCTTCATCGTTTTGTTGAGAGGAACGATCAGTTCCTCCAGTACCGACTAATCTTTGACAGACGACGCACCTATCACATCGCTCTCCGTGCTTCTACTTTCTTTGACTTTCAGGCAAAGGGGAGATATTTCATAACCAGAGAGGAGGCGAACGTGTATGAGAGGAGGGTTGAGATAGCTCGCCTCTAAGCTGCAGCCCACATTGCAATGACTGCTGCATCTCAGTACGACCCCAACTACAACTTTGGATATCCGCCATGTCATCCGTGGCAATAGACCAACTTAGGCCAAAAGCCTAAGCTTGGGGGAGTACGTATTTCTCACCGACATTACATTTATGTTCACACACTCATTGCTAGTTGTCGGTGCTCATACTCTTTCATTGTACTATTCATGCTAGTTTATTTCTTTTTTTTTGCTTTGTTCTTGTGTGCTTGATAAACCTTAATAAAACTAAAAAAATTAGTTGTAGCTTTTAGCTAGTTTACTTTTCTTGCTGTAGTAGTAATAATAAAATAAAACCCAAAAGGATTTCCCATTCTTCTTTTGCTTGTTGGGAGCTTTCCCGTGTAAATAGTTTTATTTCTTTTCTTCTCATTGGGGGTCGATAGCACTAGTAGAAAAAGGGCCATTTGTCCCGGTTCATCAGGCCCATCTTTCCCGGTTGGGGAACCGGGACTAAAGGGTCGTTACTAATACCCTAGGCCTTTAGTCCCGGTGCTTACACGAACCGGGATAGATGGCCTTCCACGTGGCCGGTGCTGCGAGCCCAGGTCGGTGGCCCTTTAGTCCCGGTTGGTAGCACCAACCGGGACCAATAGGCATCCTCGCGTCAGCTGTTCAGGGTCTAGGGTTTTTTTTTTTTCGAAATGGGGGGGGGGGGTGGGTTTGGGGGTTTTGTATGGTTAATTAAGGTGTTTCATATATTGTGTTAGGTAGCTAATTAATTAATAGGGAGAAGTATCCTCTCTTATCTTCGTGCTTCGTTGATGCTACGTACTATACGTATAGAGAGGCCCTCGACACGCTAGCTAGTAAGAAAATGAAGGAAACCATTAAGTACAGAAGTTCGTCATGCATACCGAGAGAAGTGATCGACCTCTCCTTCTCCGAGAGATTGGTCGAACAACAAATTGCGTATTATCTATCCGACGCTACTGGCTACATACATATACATTATGTGAGAACTCTTACAATCCTCTAGCATTTGAACTCAAGTTCCACATGGTATTCTCCGGCTTTATTGATGACGTGGTCAAGAAAGAATCCCGCCAATTCCTGTTGAATTGCTTTCATGCGATCTTGTGATAGGAGTTCATTCCGCATCAGCCACGCCTAATTTGAAGAAGGGGTTTAATACATATATATGAATGAAACTCAACAGAAATGATGGTGTAATAAAATGAAATTGTGAATATTATTGCTTACGCACTTCATATTGTCTTTTAGAGTAGCCCCGCTTATCTTTGCAAGTTGTGTTGTAGATGAACTCGCACACGTAGTATCCACAGTAATCATTCCCTTGTTCCTGCCACAAGCACTTTACGAGAAATAGAGGTCAATCAAACTGATAATGAAGCATTATAAATGGCATTGATAAAAGTAGCTAGAATCAATGAGAGATGCACGCAACTAGCTAGCTAGTAGTACTTACTTTTGGGTATGTATATCGCAGCTCCTTCGGCAGTCCCGAAGCTTCTACGGTGAACTTTTTCCAAACTCTGCAAGACAAAGAAAATAATTATTACTCTGAGATATCAGGTAATGAACAAAAAGTTTTAGATATGGTGCGATAATGATCGATTGAACTTACTTGTTGATTAATTTAGTCATGTCTGCATAGGTCTCGGGATCTTTTCATCTCTAGTCTAAGACGGTTACTAGTCCCTGCTCAAGCTTAATCTCGAGGAGAATATAGTGGAAGCTACGCACGCATGCATAACTGATACGTCTCCAACGTATCTATAATTTTTGAAGTATTCATGCTATTATATTATCCATCTTGGACATTATTGGGCTTTATTATACACTTTTATATTATTTTTGGGACTAACCTATTGACCCAGAGCCCAGTGCCAGTTCCTGTTTTTTCCCTTGTTTCAGTGTTTCGAAGAAAAGGAATATCAAATGGAGTCGAAACGGAATGAAACCTTCTGGAGAAGTTATTTTTGGAAGGAAAGCTACCCGATAGACTTGGAGTGCACGTCAGGAAAGAAATGAGGGAGCCACGAGGTAGGGGGCGTGCCCACCCCCCTAGGGCGCACCCTCCACCCTCGTGGGCCCCTCGTGGCTCCCTTGACGTACTTCTTCCTCCTATATATATCCATATACCCTAAAAACATCAGGGAACATAATAGATCGGGAGTTCCGCCGCCGCAAGCCTCTGTAACCACCAAAACCCAATCGGGAGCCCGTTCCGGCACCCTGCCGGAGGGGGGAACCCTCACTGGTGGCCATCTACATCATCCCGATGCTCTCCATGACGAGGAGGGAGTAGTTCACCCTCGGGGCTGAGGGTATGTACCAGTAGTGATGTGTTTGATCTATCTCTCGTGTTCTTGATCTGGCACGATCTTGATGTATCGCGAGCTTTGCTATTATAGTTGGAACTTATCGTTCTTCTCCCCCTCTACTCTCTTGTAATGGATTGAGTTCTCCCTTTGAAGTAATCTTATCGGACTGAGTCTTTAATGACTTGAGAACACTTGATGTATGTCTTGCCGTGCGTATCTGTGGTGACAATGGGATATCACATGATTCACTTGATGTATGTCTTGGTGATCAACTTGCGGGTTCTTCCCATGAACCTATGCATAGGGGTTGGCACACGTTTTCGGCTTGACTCTCAGGTAGAAACTTTGGGGCACTCTTTGAAGTACTTTGTGTTGGTAGAATAGATGAATCTGAGATTGTGTGATGCATATTGTATGATCATACCCACGGATACTTGAGGTGACATTGGAGTATCTAGGTGACATTAGGGTTTTGGTTGATATGTGTCTTAAGGTGTTATTCTAGTACGAACTCTAGGGATGTTTGTGACACTTATAGGAATAGCCCAATGGACTGATTGGAAAGAATAACTTTGAGGTGGTTTCGTACCCTACCATAATCTCTTCGTTTGTTCTCCGCTATTAGTGGCTTTGGAGTGACTCTTTTTTGCATGTTGAGGGATAGTTATATGATCCAATTATGTTATTATTGTTGAGAGAACTTGCACTAGTGAAAGTATGAACCCTAGGCCTTGTTTCGAAGCATTGCAATACCGTTTTTTCTCACTTTTATCACTTGCTACCTTGCTGTTTTTATATTTTGAGATTACAAAAACCTATATCTACCATCCATATTGCACTTGTATCACCATCTCTTTGCCGAACTAGTGCACCTATACAATTTACCATTGTATTGGGTGTGTTCGGGACACAAGAGACACTTTGTTATTTGGTTGCAGGGTTGCTTGCGAGAGACCATCTTCATCCTATGCCTCCCACGGATTGATAAACCTTAGGTCATCCACTTGAGGGAAATTTGCTACTGTCCTACAAACCTCTGCACTTGGAGCCCCAACAGCGTCTATAAGAAGAAGGTTGTGTAGTAGACATCAAGCTCTTTTCTAGCGCCGTTGCCGGGGAGGTTAGTGCTTGAAGGTATATCTTTAGATCTTGCAATCGAATCTTTTTGTTTCTTGTTTTACCACTAGTTTAATTTATAAAAGAAAATTACAAAAAAATGGAATTAAGTTTGTCTCATACACTTCATCTTTTTAATATCTTTCGTGAGTATGATGGAAAGGAAAATTGTGCCAAAGTGTTAGAAGAAGAATGCATTAAAATGTTTGGCACTAAATCTGAATGATGAGCATTATTGCAATGTTGTTAGTATGAACTCCTTGAATATCCATAGTACTAATGATGATTGCACTAGTTATGATGAAAATGTCTCGTATAAACATGTCAATTTTTGTGGAGTGCATTGGGTTTGCAAGTATACACCAAATAGCGAAGATAAATATTGCAATAGGCATAAGTATTTAGAAACTAAATAATTGCAAGAAAGTCTTGATGTTTGTGCTGAAAAATTCAATATTTTTTGCGCCCCTTGTGAACTTTGCAATGAACATGGTCATTTAAATCTCCAATGCAAATTGTTTCATGACCGAATCGTATCAATTTTTTTTGATAATTTGATTACCCTTGAGCATCATAAAGAGCTTAGTCTTCTTTTGGGGTATGAGGAAATGAAACGTATAACTGAGGGTATTCCAATGTTTAATCTTGATAGATTTCTTGATTTTGATCTAGAGAAGATTTATATGTATTGTGCGGTGAATTGCATTGAAAATCCTTATATTGCCAATTACATAAAGAAAATAAAACAAATAGAAGATGAAGAGAATGCTAACGAAAGGGAAGATACTTCCCAATATTCTCCTAATATTACTTATGATGAATCAGGTAACGAGGAGGAGCCTTCTATTCAACCAATCTCATTAATAAGGAGCTCTAAAAAGAGGATTGAACCCACACATGAGGTGAAGAAGTAGAAAAGAAAAAGGAAAAGAGGCAAGAAGATATCTCTCCCAAATAATGTTGCTCCTATTATTATTGTTGTGCCTCATGAAAATGAATCAAAAATAATTGTGGAAGATGATGCACTTGATGATAATCTCGTTATGCCTATTGCTGGTTGTGGTGATTATGATTGGGAAGATAATGATACTTCTTATTATTGGGATGCTATGTTTAATAATGATGATATTTTTAGCCTCTCAATTTTTGATATGCAAATTTATAAGGATGATAACATGCCTCCTACTTAGTATGATTATATTGATGAAAGTGGGTTTGGAAGAGTGTCAACTTTAGGAAGTAATGATCCCACTATTTTGGAGAATGTTGAATCTTATAATATTTATGAAATTGGATTTGGAGAGGTCATGACTTTATTTAGTGATGAGTCCACTATCTTGGAAGAGGTTTCAATCGATTATGATGAGAACAAAGTTGCTACTTATGATGATTATTGTGATGAAACTTATGCTATAAGAAGTAGTGATGATTATATTTATTGTATTCAAGTCTCTTATGATACTCCCACTACTATTCATCAGAAGAATTTTGCTTATGTGGAGAGTAGTTAATTTTCTATACTTATAGATCATGAAAAGAATGCTTTAGGTGCTTGTTATATTATTGAATTCATTCATGATGCTACTGAAAATTATTATGAGGAAGGAACATATGCTTTTAGGAATTGCAATAATATCAAGTTTCCTCTCTATGTGCTTAAAGTTTTAAAGTTATGCTTGTTTTGCCTTCCTATGCTAGTTAATTATTGTTCCCATAAGTTGTTTGCTCACAAAATCCCTATGCATAGGAAGCGGGTTAGACTTAAATGTTCTTGCCATGTGTTTCATGATTCTCTCTTTATGTTTCATTTCTTATCATTTATGCGAGCATCATTGAAATCATCATCCCTAGCTAGGGGCGTTAAATGATAGCGCTTGTTCGGAGGCAACCCAATTTTATTTTAGTTTCCAGATTTTTGGTTCTGTTTAGTGATAAATAATCCATCTAGCTTATGTTTAGATGGTGTTTTATGTTTTAATAAGTGTTTGTGCCAAGTAGAACCTTTGGGAAGACTTGGGTGAAGTCTTTATGATCATGCTGTAAAAACAGAAACTGTAGCACTCACGAGATTAGCTAAAAGTTTTTACTGGAGAGTGATATTTATTTGATTCTTTTTGCATATGATTACTAGACAAATTCCTCAGGTCCACCAATTTATTTTAGAATTTTTGGAGTTCCAGAAGTTTGTGTTTGATACAGATTACTACAGACTGTTCTGTTTTTGACAGATTTTGTTTTCATTGTGTTGCTTGCTTATTTTGATGAATCTATGGCTAGTAAAATATTTTATAAACCGTAGAGAAGTTGGAATACAGTAGATTTAACACCAATACAAATAAATAATGAGTTCATTACATTACCTTTAAGTGGTGGTTTGTTTTCTTTAGCCAACGAAGCTCACGAGTTTTCTGTTAAGTTTTGTGTTGTGAAGTTTTCAAGTTTTGGGTAAAGATTCGATGGACTATGGAACAAGGAGTGGCAAGAGCCTAAGTTTGGGGATTCCCAAGGAACCCCAAGGTAATATTCAAGGATAACCAAGCTTCTAAGCTTGGGGATGCCCCGGAAGGCATCCCCTCTTTCGTCTTCGTTCATCGGTAACTTTACTTGGAGCTATATTTTTATTCTCCACATGATATGTGTTTTGCTTGGAGCGTCATTTTATTTTATTTTTTTGCTTGATGTTTTAATAAATTACCAAGATATGAAATTCTTAAATGTTAGAGAGTCTTCACATAGCTACATAATTATTTAACTACTCATTGATCTTTACTTATATCTTTTTGGAGTAGTTTGTCATTTACTCGTGTGCTTCACTTATATCCTATGAGTAAATGGTTGCATGATTTGAATGTCATAAATCTGAAATTATATGTTTCATATATGCCTTCCCCATTGGGAGTAATGCCTTCACATATAAGAAGTATAGGTTGTAAATTTTTTGTAGGTTAGCAAACGTTGTATTGGTCACTTGAACAATTCATGAAAGAACATTAAAGGAAGAGAGATTTCACATATAATACTATCTTGGACATCTTCTATGATTGTGATCCCCATTAATTATTTTCAAACCTGAGAAAATTAGTTGAAGTTGGACAAGGAAGACAACATAATGAGTTATGCTTGGGTATATTTGTATAAGTTATGTTGTTATTGATCCTCTAACATGTGGTGCTTGCTATTTAGAATCCTTTTCTAGCCAAAATTTCTGTACTAAGCGGGAATCCTGCTTGTGCATCCAAAATCCTTGAACTAAGTTTATTCCATGAGTGTCCAACATACCTACCTATATGCGGTATTTACCTGCCGTTCAAAGTAAATTTGCATGTGCCAAACTCTAAACCTTCAAATAATAATCTGTTTTGTATGGCCGAATCGCTCATGTAGCGACTACGGGTTAGCAGTATCTTCCATGCTAGGTGGGTTATTCTCATGATGAGTGGACTCCGCTCATCATTCACGATAAAATGGCTAGTAACTGGGATGCCCAGTCCCATGATCAAAAGATCGAAATCAAATCAAAAATAATTTCAAACAAAACTCCCCAGGATTGATGTTAGTTAGAGGCACACGTTGTTTTGGGCAAGCCATGGATTGATGATTGTTGGTGGAGGGGGGGGGGTAAAATATTTACCTTTCTGTTTGGGAACCGCCTATAATGTATGTAGTATGGAGGATATTGGGAACTCTTGGTCGTTATGTTGACAATGAAAGCATACCTCTCAAAATTATGTTCATCTTTGTTTTTGCTTCGAGCTGTGGCACCTCTACAAATTACTGCTTCCCTCTATGAAGGGCCTATCTTTTACTTTTATGCAAGAGTCAGTAGTATTCCTTGTCATTCCAACCCAATCTTTAGTTGGCGAGCATCATGTGATGGAAAGATCTAAGCATATATGGCCATTCAAATATATTTGAGCATGAATTATTATTGTTGACATTACCCTTGAGGTAAAAGGTTGGGAGGCGAAACATTAATCCCCTATCTTTCTCTGTGTTCGATGAATACTATTTATTGTAAGCATATGCTTTGAGTGGTAGCAATCATGGAAGACTAAATGATAGTTGAGTATGTGAAGTTTGCTAAATCAAAGCTCTAACATAGACTCTTCCTGAAAGTAAGATGAATTGTAATTGTTTGATGACTAATAACACGGTTTGTTAGTTTTCAAGAAAGTTTATGTTCTATACTTTAACATGTGAATAGTTTGTTACTTGAACATGCAATGTTTTATGATATGATCTACTGTTATGACATAAAATGATGCTAGAAAAGGTGATTGAAATTATCATTGATCAAACTTATGCACCTGCTAGCATTCACACTTCATAAATTCTTTCTTTTATCGTTTACCTACTCGAGGACGAGCAGGAATTAAGCTTGGGGATGCTGATACATCTCCAACGTATCTATAATTTATGAAGTATTCATGCTATTATATTATCCATCTTGGACATTATTGGGCTTTATTATACACTTTTATATTATTTTTGGGACTAACCTATTGACCCAGAGCCTAAAGCCCAGTGCCAAATCCTGTTTTTCCCTTGTTTCAGTGTTTCGAAGAAAAGGAATATCAAATGGAGTCGAAACGGAATGAAACCTTCTGGAGAAGTCATTTTTGGAAGGAAAGCTAGCCGATAGACTTGGAGTGCACGTCAGGAAAGAAACGAGGGAGCCACGAGGTAGTGGTGCGTGCCCACCCCCCTAGGGCGCGCCCTCCACCCTCGTGGGCCCCTCATGGCTCCCCTAACGTACTTCTTCCTCCTATATATATATTCATATACCATAAAAACATCAAGGAACATAATAGATCAGGAGTTCCACCGCCGCAAGCCTCTATAGCCACCAAAACCCAATCGGGAGCCTGTGCCGGCACCCTGCCGGAGGGGGGAACCCTCACCGGTGGCCATCTTCATCATCCTGGCGCTCTCCATGATGAGGAGGGAGTAGTTCACCCTCGGGGCTAAGGGTATGTACCAGTAGCTATGTGTTTGATCTCTCTCTCTTGTTCTTGAATTGGCACGATCTGGATGTATCGAGCTTTGCTATTATAGTTGGATCTTATGTTTCTTCTCCCCCTCTACTCTCTTGTAATGGATTGAGTTTTGCCTTTGAAGTAATCTTATCGGATTGAGTCTTTAACGACTTGAGAACCCTTGATGTATGTCTTGTCGTGCGTATCTGTGGTGACAATGTGATATCACGTGATTCACTTGATGTATGTCTTGGTGATCAACTTGCGGGTTCCGCCCATGAACCTATGCATAGGGGTTGGCACACATTTTCGTCTTGACTCTCCGGTAGAAACTTTGGGGCACTCTTTGAAGTACTTTGTGTTGGTTGAATAGATGAATCTGAGATTGTGTGATGCATATCGTATGATCATACCCACGGATACTTGAAGTGACATTGGAGTATCTAGGTGACATTAGGGTTTTGGTTGATATGTGTCTTAAGGTGTTATTCTAGTATGAACCCTAGGGCTGTTTGTGACACTTATAGGAATAGCCCAACGGATTGATTGGAAAGAATAACTTTGAGGTGGTTCCGTACCCTACCATAATCTCTTCGTTTGTTCTCCGCTATTAGTGGCTTTGGAGTGACTCTTTGTTGCATGTTGAGGGATAGTTATATGATCCAATTATGTTATTATTGTTGAGAGAACCTACACTAGTGAAAGTATGAACCCTAGGCCTTGTTTCGAAGCATTGCAATACCATTCTTGCTCACTTTTATCACTTGCTACCTTGCAATTTTGATATTTTCAGATTACAAAAACTTTTATCTACCATCCATATTGCACTTGTATCACCATCTCTTCGCCAAACTAGTGCACCTATACAATTTACCATTGTATTGGGTGTGTTGGGGACACAAGAGACTCTTTGTTATTTGGTTGCAGGGTTGCTTGAGAGAGACCATCTTCATCCTACGCCTCCCACGGATTGATAAACCTTAGGTCATCCACTTGAGGGAAATTTGCCACTGTCCTACAAACCTCTGCACTTGGAGGCCCAACAACGTCTACAAGAAGAAGGTTGTGTAGTAGACATCAATAACTCATCAATTACATTACTATAACCTCGCTGGAGTAATAAGGGAAACCGAATATGCACACGACAGTAACACTCACTCGAAATTGTAAGAAAAGAGTATTAAATCTTTGCTTTAATTTATTATCAATAATTTGAGCAAGTTGGCCTCGACATCTTTGGCGCTCTTTTTAACTTGAAATTCATCTATGAGATTTGTGTTAATGAACCCAATATCATACATTTCTTCTTTTATGCACTCGACGATTTTCAATCTGCATAATATAGTGAGGATAATTATAAATACATGCAATGAAAGAGTTGAGCTATATATAGAGACTTAATGATAGAAGTAGTACTTACAGACAGTAGAAAGTGACCGTTAATTTGTCGAGGGCCTTTTGATTGAAGAAATGGAAGAACTCCTCAAATGGGACATACAATAGATCAATTCCAATAAGGTCGTGCTCCTCTTTAACTCTCAGATACAAAGTATCCGTCCCCCAGACTCTCTGCAGGTTTTCATGTACCAATCATGGAATCTTCGCATCATTGCTACCTCTTGAGCACTGCGTTGGATTTCCCCGAAGAGGAGAGGATGATGCAGCAAAGTAGCGTAAGTATTTCGCTCAGTTTTTGAGAACCAAGGTATCAATCCAGTAGGAGGGTACGCGCCAGTCCCTCGTACCTACACAAAACAAATAGCTCAACGCAACGAACACGATTAGGGGTTGTCAATCCCTTCACGGTCACTTACGGGAGATAGAGATGATAGATAATATTTTTGGTATTTTTGGTATAAAGATGCAAGGTAAAAAGTAAAAGGCAAAACAATAATAAAGTGATGGAGATTGATATGACCAGAATAGACCCGGGGCCCATAGGTTTCACTAGCGGCTTCTCTCAAGAGCATAAGTATTCTACGAAGGGTGAACAAATTACTGTTGAGCACTTGACAGAATTGAGCATAGTTATGAGAATATCTAGGTATGATGATGTATATAGGCATCACGTTCGAGACAAGTAGACCGACTCCTGCCTGCATCTACTACTATTACTCCACTCATCGACTGCTATCCAGCATGCATCTAGAGTACTAAGTTAAAAACAGAGTAACGCCTTAAGCAAGATGACATGATGTAGAGGGATAGTTTCACGTAATATGATAAAACCCCATGTTGTTATCCTCGATGCCAACAATACAATATGTGCCTTGCTGCCCCTACTATCACTGGGAAAGGACACCACAAGATTGAACCCAAAGCTAAGCACTTCTCGCATTGCAAGAAAAACCAATCTAGTAGGACAAACCAAACTGATAATTTGAAGAGACTTGCAAAGATAACCAATCATACATAAAATAATTCAGATAAGATTGAAATATTGTTCATAGATAGACTTGATCATAAACCCACAATTCATCGGTCTCAACAAACACACCGCAAAAAGAAGATTACATTGAATAGATCTCCACGAGAGAGGGGGAGAACATTGTATTGAGATCCAAAAAGAGAGAAGAAGCCATCTAGCTACTAACTATGGACCCGAAGGTCTGAGGTAAACTACTCACACTTCATCGGAGGGGCTATGATGATGTAGAAGCCCTCCGTGATGATGGCCCCCTCCGGCGGAGCTTTGGAACAGGCCCCAAGATGGGATCTCATGGGTACAGAAGGTTGCGGCGCTAGAATTAGGTTTTTGGCTCCGTTTTTGATCGTTTGGGGGTACGTAGGTATATATAGGAGGAAGGAGTACGTCGGTGGGGCTTCGAGGGGCCCACGAGGCAGGGGCGCGCCCTAGGGGGCCGCCTTCCACCCTCGTGACCACCTCATGGCTTTCTTGACGGAGGGTCCAAGTCTCATGGGTCTTATCTGATGGGAAAATCACGTTCCCGAAGGTTTCATTCCGTTTGGACTCCGTTTGATATTCCGTTTCTTCGAAACACTGAAATAGGCAAAAAAACAACAATTTTGGGCTGGGCCTCCGGTTAATAGGTTAGTCCCAAAAATAATATAAAAGTGGAAAATAAAGCCCAATATAGTCCAAAACAGTAGATAATATAGCATGGAGCAATCAAAAATAATAGATACGTTGGAGACGTATCAGGCATCCCCAAGCACATTAGTGCCGGTTTGTATTTGAGCCGGTACTAATGGTACCATTAGTGCCGGTTCGAACAGATTTGCATTAATGCCGGTTCGTGTTGAACCGTTAGTACCGGTTCGTGGCACGAACCGGTACTAAAGGGGTGGTGGCAGGCTGGCGTCAGGCCGGGGCCCCACGATCACCTTTAGTACCGGTTCGTGGCACGAACCGGTACTAAAGGTCTAACCTATAGTACCGGTTCGTGTAGACCTTTAGTACCGGTTCGTGCCACGAACAGGTACTAACGGGGTCTGACCTATAGTACCGGTTGGAGACACAAACCGGCACTATAGGGCAATTTTCAAACACTACCCCCCCTTGGATCGCCTTTTCAGATTTAAAAAAAATAAACGAAAATGATGTAAATGTCAAAAAAAAATAAAAGAAAATAAGTTTCCCATGTGATATGTGGTCTAGTTGTTGGGAAAATTTGCAAATGTGAATTTTGACTTTATTTGCAAAATCTCTCTGAAATTTGTAAAAATGGGAACCCCGTTAAACATTTGCAAAATCCTCAAAAACCTAATAGAAAAAAAGTTACGAGGCTTTTAAAATCTAGAGTGGAAAAAATTGAAAAATATTCAAACCGTGGGCAAACTGTGGGTAAACTGTGGTCAAACAATGGTCAAACTAGTTATTCTGAAATATTAGTGTTACTAAATAATTATTTCAATTTTTTGAATTTTGGTCAAATCTGGTCAAACTATGGTCAAACTGTGGTCAAACTATGGTCAAACTTATTCAAGAAATATTAGCGTTACTAAATAATTACTATTTTTTTAGAATAATAATTTCAAACTCAAACGGTGAAATGTGTGACTTCATGCTCAAGCTAAACTCTGGAGGGTTAATAGGATTGACATCTTACTATTGTCAGGAAAACAACAAGTGCAGACTCGGAAACGAAGGAGAATAGAACCTGAAAGTTAAGCATACTCGGGCTGGAGTAGTGAGAGGGATGGGTGACCGGTCGGGAAGTTAGATGATTTTGAATGAGTGATCCACACTTGAGCAGTTAAGAGAGGTGATTAGAGACTAAATCATCAAATAATTCAGAAAAATTAAAAATAAAAAAAATCAATTTTTTTTCCAAAATTTCAAAAAAAAATTCAAAAAAAAAACCTTTAGTACCGGTTGGTAACACCAACCGGTACTAAAGGTCCCCCGTACCAGGGCGCGAGCTCACGCCACGTGGTGGCACTTTACCGCCGGTTCGTGCCGAACCGGTACTAAGGGGGGGGGGCTTTAGTGCCAAAATTTTAGTGCCGGTTCCATAACCGGCACTAAAGGCCCTTACAAACCGGTACTAATGGTCCGTTTTCTACTAGTGGTATCAGGCATCCCCAAGCTTAATTCCTGCTCGTCCTCGAGTAGTGTCCGGGATATACCCCGCGGCGTAAACCGGCCGGAAGTATAACCCGGCCGGACTTGGCGGTTTACTTGAGATCCGGCTGACACTTGGCGATTCACTCGCAACCGCCCTGACCTGGCGGTTTACAAGCAACCCACTTGGTCATTATGACTCACTGGTGATCCGACGTGCGGGGCAGATGGATGACAAGGCCTAAGGCCCAGAAGGCCGGTTCACGTTTAATGGTGGGCCGGTTTATGAGGAAAGCATAAGGACTATTCTCCTACAAAGGAAGCAAGACTAGGACTCCACTTGTAATAGAGTAATCCTAATCCAACTAGGACTAGTCATGTAAACCGCCCCTTCAACATATATAAGGAGGGGCAGGGCTCCCCAAAGAGGGACAAGCGACAAGCAAGAAGAAACAATCTCTAGGGCTAGACATAAAGAGCCGGTTTACGGCGTCTCCCTCATGATGATAATGAGACCTAGCCTCAAACAACATGTAGGCTTTTTTCCGGATGATGTTTCCCGGGGCCCGAAGCTGTCTAAATCCTTGTCTTGCGTGTTGATCCACCCTGTGTCTCTTGTCCCACTCAGCCCCTCTCAAGCTACCACATAGATGCGTTGGCCTCGCGACTAAGTCCTGACACTAAGGACATCTGCTGTGACAAATCCACGACAGTTGGCGCCCACCGTGGGGCCTGCGCACGGTGGTGATGAGTTCTTGGAGGGATCTTTTATAGTGTTCGAGAAGCTCGCGATTTCATTAGATGAGGAAGAGTCGGCACCGAAGATCTATACCATCAGCAAGCAGTGGGAACAACGAGGACAAGATTCATATTCAGAGGAAATTAGGGTTGCGGTTGTGTGCTGCCGCAGGCGTGTCTGACGATCGTTCAATCCGAGGACACATGAAAAATTTCTGCTATAGCGCCCCAGCAGTACATGGAGACGGGCAGGAGGTCATCCGTACGTGTACAGATCACAAAGCTGCAACCGTGTTTTTTCAACCAAGACAGCTGCAGAGTCGATGTTACTCCTTGTTTTAAAACTCAGAGGAGATATTTACAGGCTACATGGCTGTTTGCACCAAATCTAAATATTAGTACTACTGGTACTAGATTCCATAGGAAGCCTCAAGTTTGTTTACGTGAAAGGTGCTAGTTTGGGCACGAGTCCCTATAGAACATGGATTGATTAAGTGGTATATATCCTCACATAAGGAACAAAGGCAGCTGGCCGGTCTCCTCTTGGGGACTTGGTCGCGTATGAACCTTTCACACCTCTTGATCGGCCTAAGGCCACAGAATCACTTGGGGGCCTTGGTCGAACCCGAACCATCACCACGCCTCTTGATCGGCATAATGCCACTGTTTCATTTGGGGACCTGGCTGACTTGAACCATAGCTATGCCTATCGGGGGCTTGGTCGTGTCCGACCATGGTAATGCCACTTGATCGGCTCAATAGCCTCTTTTTGCAAATGGTTTTATCATTGCCTTTGCTTGAAATTTTGTTTTGATAAATATTTCTTTCGTTGCGTTTTTAAACCGACAATTCTTAAACCGGTTCGACTGTCAAATTACAAATTAACGGAACACGGTCAAATCTTAATCCGGAGGCTATCTGCCCGGTTTGATTTTCGGTTACCATCCTATTATGGAGTAAACCGGTGTTTATCAACCCGGATCGGCTTTCAACTACAAGTTGTCAGTACACGGTCAAGTTATAATCCGGAGACTATCAGCCCGATCTGGTTTGATTACGAGTCGCCAGTATTATATGTGGTTAAACCGGTGTTTATCACAACCCGGTACGGTTTTATCATAAACCGGCACAATATGGAAGGAGTTATCAGTACTCAAGATTGGGATTATCACCCTTACTACAAAAAGTTGGTAAAACCAACAATTTGATTCAATGTCACATGTATGATATATTTCATATTTGATTATTCTTAAGTACAGCCTTGGTTATAAACCCGGGTTATATGTTGGGCATTATGACCCGTCCGGCGGTAAACCGCCAGGACACTTTAAACTTGTTGTATGCAGAAACAGGTTGAATATAAGCATGATTATAAATCGTCGGCGTTTATTAAACCGGCCTGACTTTCGACTATATGTCGCCAGTATGATGATAAATTATCCAGTGTTTATTAAACCGGCCTGGCTTTAAGACGATAAGTCGCTAGTATATGATGAGAAATTATACGGTGTTTAGTAAACCGGCCTGGCTTGGGACTATAAGTCGCCAGTATATATTTGGATTGCGCCATTGGAATCACGCGCTTATAAATCATTGGGGTTATATTATTCAAATAGCTAAACTTGGCTGAATTTTCATTATGATATTGAATGAATAAGGTTTTCATACCGGATTATATTATCTTGAATAGCCAACATGGCTGGATTTTATTATGGTTATTAATAACCGGTATTATTGAGGTTTTCAAAGTCGATTTAGCGCAATTGCTATTATTTTATCAAAGGATATGATTTATTCTACAATGGAAGGAATAGTCCCAAGTCGCTGCAGGCTTATGACCCGGCACTTGGGGGCTACATTATTCAACTGAAGATTATATCAAATATGCAAGTCTCATGTCGCTGCAAGCATGCACCATGACACTTGGGGGCTAATGCAAAGTTATTTTTATTAGTCTTATTGAAGACCCGACTCATCACATCATAATGAGCCGGCCCTTGGGGGCTACCAATTGCTCCTGTCAACAATTCAAGTCCCTGCTCGTTATTTGCATAAATGACCCGACCCTTGGGGGCTACACTGGTTGAAGTTTTTATGAGCATCAGGAAATTATAAGTCCCAGGTTGCTGCAAGCATGACAACCCGGCACTTGGGGGCTACATAATATGGAGTGTTCAGTTTTTACTCGTGACTGGGATGAACAACATGGATTTCTTCAAAAGTGGCAGTATTTATATTGAAGCAAGTCTTAAACCATCACTTTGTTCTGCTCAAGACTTGGGGGCTACAGGTAATATGCATATAAGGAGAAATATTTTCAAATTCTCAGTTTTGAGCAAACCAAATTGACCCGGCGTCACCAATCATTATGACCATGTGGTTGTAACCCGACGTTAATAATCATGAACCGGCGTTGGCAACAATCATGAACCAGCGTTGGCAACAATCATGACCCGGAGTTATCATTTTCATAACCCGGCAGTTTTTGGCAATGATAAACCAGCAAGTTCTGCATCTTCAACCCGGTTGAATATCAGATGAGTATTTCAAGACCAATATTTCTTAAACTGGCGCTTTGGAAGCCGACTTAAGTGGATTATTCTTCACAAAAATTTTCTATGAGAAACCAACATCAGCAATTTAAAGTATGAAGCTGGTTATTGATCCGAATTTTCTAGAAGGAGGGAATGACAAGGACTTAAGGATGATCAGGTGTTGGTCTACAAGCAACCCACCCTGACCTGGCGGTTTACAAGCAACCCACTTGGTCATTATGACTCACTCGTGATCCGGCATGCGGGACAGACGGATGACAAGGCCTAAGGCCCAAAAGGCCGATTCACGTTTAATGGTGGGCCGGTTTATGAGGAAAGCATAAGGACTATTCTCCTACAAAGGAAGCAAGACTAGGACTCCACTTGTAATAGAGTAATCCTAATCCAACTAGGACTAGTCATGTAAACCGCCCCTTCAACATATATAAGGAGGGGCAGGGCTCCCCAAAGAGGGACAAGCGACAAGCAAGAAGAAAAAATCTCTAGGGCTAGACATAAAGAGCCGGTTTACGGCGTCTCCCTCGTGATGATAATGAGACCTAGCCTCAAACAACATGTAGGGTTTTTACCGGATGATGTTTCCCGGGGCCCGAAGCTGTCTAAATCCTTGTCTTGCGTGTTGATCCGCCCTGTGTCTCTCGTCCCACTCAACCCCTCTCAAGCTACCACATAGATGCGTTGGCCTCGCGACTAAGTCCTGACACTAAGGACATCTGCCGTGACAAATCCACGACAAGTAGGTAAATGATAAAAGAGAACTTTTGATGCGGAGTGCTACTTGGCATAATTTCAATGTAAATCTTCTCAATTTTGGTATGAATATTCAGATCCGAAAGATTCAAGACAAAAGTTCATATTGACATAAAAATAATAATACTTCAAGCATACTAACAAAGCAATTATGTCTTCTCAAAGTAACATGGCCAAAGAAAGTTTATCCCTACAAAATTATATAGTTTAGTCATGCTCCATTTTCGTCACACAAGAATGCTCTCATCATGCACAACCCCGATGACAAGCCAAGCAATTGTTTCATACTTTAATAATCTCAAACTCATAAACCTTCACGCAGTACATGAGCGTGAGCCATGGATATAGCACTATGGGTGGAATAGAGTATGATGATGGGGGTTATGTGTAGAAGACAAAAAAGGAAAAGATCTCACATCAACAAGGACAATCAATAGGCTATGGAGATTCCCTTCGATTGATGTTAATGCAAGGAGTAGGGATTGCCATGCAACGGATGCACTAGAGCTATAAATGTATGAAAGCTCAACAAAAGAAACTAAGTGGGTGTGCATTTGAGGAAGCCCATTGTTGGAGTATACAAGCCAAGTTCTATAATGAAAAATTCCCACTAGTATATGAAAGTGACAAAACAAGAGACTCTCTATCATGATGATTACGGTGCTACTTTGAAGCACAAGTGTGGCAAAGGATAGTAACATTGTCCCTTCTCTCTTTTTCTCTCATTTTTTGGGCCTTCTCTTTTTTTGGACTTTCTTCTCTCTTTATTTATTTATTCCTCACTTGGGACAATGCTCTATAAAATAATGATCATCACACTTCTATTTATTTACAACTCAATGTTTATAACTCGATACTAGAACAAAGTATGACTTTATATGAATGCCTCCGGCGGTGTACCGGGATATGAAATAAATCAAGAGTGACATGTATGAAAGAATTATGAACGGTGGCTTTGCCACGAATACTATGTCAACTACATGATCATGCTAAGCAATATGACAATGATGAATGTGTCATGATGAACGGAATGGTGGAAAGTTGCATGGCAATATATCTCGGAATGGCTATGGAAATGCCATAATAGGTAGGTATGGTGGCTGTTTTGAGGAAGATATAAGGAGGTTTATGTGTGAAAGATTGTATCATATCGCGGGGTTTGGATGCACCGGCGAAGTTTGCACCAACTCTCAATGTGAGAAATGGCAATGCACGGTACCGAAGAGGCTAGCAATGATGGAAGGGTGAGAGTGCGTATAATCCATGGACTCAACATTAGTCATAAAGAACTCATATACTTATTGCAAAAATCTACAATTCATCAAAAACCAAAGCATTACGCGCATGCTCCTAGGGGGATAGATTGGTAGGAAAAGACCATCGCTCGTCCCCGACCGCCAGTCATAAGGAGGACAATCAAATAACACCTCATGTTTCAAATTTGTTACATAACGTTTACCATACGTGCATGCTATGGGCCTTGCCAACTTCAACACAAGCACTTCTCAAATTCACAATTACTCTACTAGCATGACTTTGATATTATCACCTCCATATCTCAAAACAATTATCAAGTATCAAACTTTTCTTAGTATTCATTGCACTCAAAAGAAAGTTTTACAAACCTTGAATACCAAGCATATTATTATTAAGAAAATTACCATGCTATTTAAGACTCTCAAAATAATCTAAGTGAAGCATGATAGATCAATAGTTTCGATAAAAAAATCCACCACCGTGCTCCAAAAGATATAAGTGAGGCACTAGAGCAAAAAAATATAGCTCAAAAGATATAGGTGAAGCACATAGAGTATTTTATCAAATTCCAATTCATGTATGGCTCTCTCCAAAGGTGTGTACAGCTAGGATGATTGCGTCACACTAACAAACAAGGACTCAAATAATACAAGACGCTCCAAGCAAAACACATATCATGTGGTGAATAAAAATATAGCTCCAAGTAAAATTACCGATGGAAGTAGACAAAAGAGGGGATGCCTTCCGGGGCATCCCCAAGCTTTGACTTTTTGGTGTCCTTGGATTATCTTGGGGGTGCCATGGGCATCCCCAAGATTAGGCTCTTGCCACTCCCTGTTCCATAATCCATCAAAAGATTTCACCCAAAACTTGAAAATTTGACAACACAAAACTCAACAGAAATCTCGTGAGCTCCGTTAGCGAAAGAAAACAAAAGACCGCTTCAAGGTACTGTAATGAACTCATTCTTTATTTATATTGGTGTTAAAACTACTTTATTCCAACTTCTATATGGATTATAAACTATTTTACTAGCCATACATTCATCAAAATAAGCAAACAACACACGAAAAACAGAATCTGTCAAAAACAGAACAGTCTGTAGTTATCTGTAACTAACGCAAACTTCTGGAACTCCAAAACATCTACCAAAATAGGAAGACCTAGAAAATGTGTTTATTGATCAGCAGCAATTGGAATTAGTATTTTATCACGTTCTGGTGATTTTTAACAAATGTTTTCGTGAACAGAAAGATTTTGGAAATTACAGCAAGATCAAATAACTATCAACCAAGAAGATCCTATAGGTTTAACTTGGCACAAACACTAATTAAAACACAAAACCACACCTAAACAGAAGTTAGATGAATTATTTATTCCTAAACAGAAGAAAAAACAAAAAGACTAAAAATAAATTTGGGTTGCCTCCCAACAAGCGCTATCGTTTAACACCCCTAGCTTGGCATAAAAGCAAGGATAGATCTAGGTATTGCCATATTTGGTAGGCAATCCATAAGTGGCTCTCATGATAGATTCATATGGTAATTTTATTTTATTCCTAGGTAAGTGTTCCATGCCCTTTTTAATGGGAATTGAAATCTAATATTCCCTTCCTTCATATCAATAATTGCACCAACCGTTCTAAGGAAAGGTCTACCGAGAATAATAGGGCAAGAAGGATCGCAATATATATCAAGAACGATAAAATCTACGGGAACATAATTCCTATTTGCAACAATAAGAACATCATTAATTCTTCTCATAGGTTTCTTAATAGTGGAATCCGCAAGATGCAAGTTTAGAGAGCAATCATCAAAATCCCGAAAATCTAGCAAATCACACAAAGTTCTGGGAATAGTGGAGACACTAGCACACAAAGCATAAAACTCATGATCTTTAATTTTAATTTTAATAGTAGGTTCCCACTCATCATAAAGTTTTCTAGGGATAGAAACTTTCAACTCAAGTTTTTCTTCATAAGATTGCAACAAGGCATCAAGGATATGTTCGGTAAAGGCTTTATTTTGACTATAAGCATGAGGAGAATTTAGCACGGATTGCAACAAGTAAATACAATCTATTAAAGAGCAACTTTCATAATTAAATTCCTTGAAATCCAATATAGTTGGTTTAGCAACATCTATGGTTTTATTTCTTTCAATCCCACGTTTATCAATTTCATCATCAAGATCTAAATACTCCGAATTTTTGGAACGCCTTCGAGGTAAAGGAAGATCATATTTAGTTTCATCAAGATTCATATTAAAAAACAAAGATTTAATTGGGGATACATCAATAAATTTTAGATCTTCATCTTTATTTTCATAGGAATTGGAAGAACACACTTTAATAAAGGCATCTTTCGTAGCACGCATCCTAGCGGTTCTTTCTTTGCACTCATCAATGGAAATTCTCACGGCTTTGAGAGACTCATTGATATCATGATTAGGAGGAATAGATCTAAGATTTAAAGAATCCACCTCAAGAGAAATTCTATGAACGTTCCTAGCCAAATCATCAACTTTAAGCAATTTCTCTTCAGGCAAAGCATTGAAATTCTTTTGTGAATTCATAAACTCTTTAACACTATTCTCAAATTCAGAGGGCATCTTATTAAAATTTCCATAAGAGTTGTTGTAGTAATTTCCATAATTATTAGAAGGATTACTAGGATAAGGCCTAGGATTAAAATTCCCTCTATACGCATTCTTACCAAAATTATTCCTACCAACAAAATTCACATCCAAAGATTCATTATTATTCTCAATCAAAGTAGACAAATGCATATCATTAGGATCAGAAGAAACACTCTTAGTAGCAAATAATTTCATAAGTTCATCCATCTTTCCACTCAAAACATTGATTTCTTCTATCGCGTGAACCTTTTTAATAGTGGATCTTTCGGTGTGCCATTGAGAATAATTAACCATAATATTATCTAGGAGTTTAGTAGCATCTCCTAAAGTGATTTCCATAAAATTGCCTCCCGCGGCCGAATCTAAAAGATTTCTAGAAGCAAAATTCAATCCGTTATAAATTTTTTGTATAATCATCCACAAATTCAAACCATGAGTAGGGCAATTACGTATCATTAATTTCAGTCTCTCCCAAGCTTGTGCAATATGTTCATGATCACGTTGCTTAAAATTCATAATGTCATTTCTAAGAGAGATGATCTTAGCGGGAGGAAAATACCTAGAGATAAAAGCATCTTTGCACTTGTTCCAAGAATCAATACTATTTTTAGGAAAAGACGAAAACCAAGCTTTAGCACGATCTCTAAGCGAAAAAGGAAATAGCTTCAATTTAACAATATCATTATCGACATCTTTCTTAGTTTGCATATCACATAAATCAACGAAGCTATTCAAATGAGTCGCGACATCTTCGCTAGGAAGGCCGGCGAATTGATCTTTCATAACAAGATTCAACAAAGCAATATTGATTTCACAAGATTCAGTATTGGTAAGAGAAGCAATCGGAGTGATAAGGAAATCATTATTGTTGGTATTGGTAAAGTCACACAATTTGGTATTATCTTGAGCCATCGCGACAAACAAGCAATCCAACACACGAGCAAACAAAAGGCAAGCAAGGAAATGGGCAAACGGAAAAGAGAGGGCGAATAAAACGGAAAGGGTGCAGTGGGGGAGAGGAAAACGAGAGGCAAATGGCAAATAATGTAGTGCGAGAGATAAGGAACTGTGATGGGTACTTGGTATGTTGACTTTCGCATAGACTCCCCGGCAACGGCGCCAGAAATTCTTCTTGCTACCTCTTGAGCACAGCGTTGGATTTCCCCGAAGAGGAGAGGATGATGCAGTAAAGTAGCGTAAGTATTTCCCTCAGTTTTTGAGAACCAAGGTATCAATCCAGTAGGAGGCTACGCGCCAGTCCCTCGTACCTACAAAAAAGAAATAGCTCAACGCAACCAACGCGATTAGGGGTTGTCAATCCCTTCACGGTCACTTACGGGAGTGAGATCTGATAGAGATGATAGATAATATTTTTGTTATTTTTGGTATAAAGATGCAAGGTAAAAAGTACAAGGCAAAGCAATAGTAAAGTGATGGATATTGATATGATGAGAATAGACCCGGGGGCCATAGGTTTCACTAGTGGCTTGTCTCAAGAGCATAAGTATTCTACGGTGGGTGAACAAATTACTGTTGAGCACTTGACAGAATTGAGCATAGTTATGAGAATATCTAGGCATCACCTCCGAGACAAGTAGACCGACTCCTGCCTGCATCTACTACTATTACTCCACTCATCGACTGCTATCCAGCATGCATCTAGAGTATTAAGTTAAAAATAGAGTAACGCCTTAAGCAAGATGACACGATGTAGAGGGATAGTTTCATGTAATATGATAAAAACCCCATCTTGTTATCCTCGATGGCAACAATACAATACGTGCCTTGCTGCCTGTACTGTCACTGGGCAAGGACACCGCAAGATTGAACCCAAAGCTAAGCACTTCTCCCATTGCAAGGAAAACCAATCTAGTAGGCCAAACCAAAACTGATAATTCGAAGAGACATGCAAAGATAACCAATCATACATAATAGAATTCAGAGAAGATTAAAATATTGTTGATAGATAGACTTGATCATAAACCCACAATTCACCGGTCTCAACAGACACACGGCAAAAAGAACATTACATCGAATAGATCTCCACGAGAGAGGGGGAGAACATTGTATTGAGATCCAAAAAGAGAGAAGAAGCCATCTAGCTACTAACTATGGACCCGAAGGTCTGAGGTAAACTACTCACACTTCATCGGAGGGGCTATGATGATGTAGAAGCCCTCCGTGATGATGGCCCCCTCCGGCGGAGCTCTAGAACAGGCCCCAAGATGGGATCTCGTGGGTACAGAAGGTTACGGCGGTGCAATTAGGTTTTTGGCTCCATTTTTGGTCGTTTGGGGGTACGTAGGTATATATAAGAGGAAGGAGTACGTCGGTGGAGCTTCGAGGGGTCCACAAGGCAGGGGGCGCACCCTCCACCCTCGTGACCGCCTCGTGGCTTTCCTGATGGACGGTCCAAGTCTCCTGGGTCTTATCTGATGAAAAAATCACGTTCCCAAAGGTTTCATTCCGTTTGGACTCCGTTTGATATTCCGTTTCTTCGAAACACTGAAATAGGCAAAAACCAGTAATTCTGGGCTGGGCCTCCAGTTAATAGGTTAGTCCCAAAAATAATATAAAAGTGGAAAATAAATCCCAATATAGTCCAAAATAGTAGATAATATAGCATGGAGCAATAAAAAATTATTGATACGTTGGAGACGTATCAATCATCGTTGTTAGAGATTTTTTATCTTGGACGAGAGGCTTCCCGTACTCGTATCTGTGTTCGTCCACGTCCAAGAAATCGTAATGTACATCGTCGGGCAGGTAATCTCCAAGATTGCTATAACCGGGCACGATCCCCGGATCATTAGCGACGATGTCACTAGACAGATTGAGCGGGGGGCACGATTGGTTCGCTTGTTCGCTGAGCTGGGCAATTTTTTACCCAGTAGCTCGTCGTTCTTTTAACCTTTGATCACTGACAGTACTTCCCGACCGCTCCGCTTCGAGATATACCTTTTTAGTAACACGCTCATAGTTTGTTTTCGGCGGAGACTTTGGTGGTTTACTCAGGGTATCGATAGTGCGCTTTGCTTTCATCGAATCTACCTTCTCCTCCGGAGGTTGATGTCTCTTTGCTTTCACCCCTTCAAAGAAGTCCTTCACTTCTTTTTCCACGATCTTCTAGTTTTCTTCCACGGTCCTCACGTACGGTAACTTCTCTAGAGGCTTGAGAGGTGGACCGTATCTGTATTGCCTCCCGCCTCTGGCTGTACTGCTAGATGCCGGATAAGACGGAGCGGCTGCGGCTGTCTTCTTTCGTGCTTGCTTACGAGGCAGAGGAGAAGGACTACGACGCGCTGGAGTAGCCGGGGCGGCGGCGGGTCTGTTCCGCCCTTGCTGGCGAGGCGGAGAAGGAGGAGGCTGGTGGCTGCTCGGGCGCGCAGGCGGAGAAGGAGGCGGAGTGCCGCCACGCGACGGAGAAGGAGGCTGAGTGCCCTGATCACTCGCCGCAGGAGGAGGCGGTGGAGGAGGCGAAGTGCCCTGACTCATCGGAGGAGGAGGCGGAGGCGTCCAGTTCGGAAGGTTGATGAGCTCCTTCCGCCATAGGCATGGAGTCTTCAGACAAGAACCCAGCTGAGTCTCCCCGTCACCCGTAGGGTGGTCAAGCTGGAGGTCGTCAAATCCTTCTGTGATTTCATCCACCATCACCCTAGCATATCCTTCTCCTCTGCCTAGCATATCTCATCGGCCGGCAGTGAAAAGTTGCGCCAGGTTCAGGAGGTGCAACAGAGCCAACAACCGCCTTGACTTTCAATTCCATCCATTGCGTCATAAGGTGGCAATGCTGAGACTCCGTGATAGCATCCACGGGGTAGCTAGCAGGAGCCGTGAAGACAGGATCCTGAAGCAGCTCCGTGGAAGCCACACTGCTTCTCCGCTGAGATGGCGGGGTAGCTTCGGGTGTAGCTTCGGCAGGTCGCGTGCTGCGAACTGCGTCTCGTTCCTCCAGCACTTGTACCCTTGCGTGCAGCGCCTGTAGTTGGGTCAACTCCTTTTTGTTCTTCCTCTCCTGGCGTTTGTAACTGCCCGCGTTGGGAAATCCAGCCTTCCACGAAATGGAGCCTGGCGTGCCTCATGTCCGTCCGGGGTGCTCAGGATTCCCGAGGGCCTCTATGAGCTCGTCGTTCTCTTTGTCCGGAACGAACGTCCCTTGCTGCGCCTTTTTGATATACTCCTGAAGCTTCTCGATGGGTGTGTTCAGCTGCTCGTTGGTCCAAACACACTTCCCTGTTACAGGGTCCAATTTTCCCCCAACCCCGAAGAACCAAGTCCTGCAACGGTCTGGCCATCGTCACGTCTCTAGTTCGATCCCTTTATCAATGAGACCATTCTCAGCCTTGTCCCACAATGGTCGGGCTTTCAGGTAGCCACCTGACCCCGTGCGATGGTGATGCTTCTTCTTTGCAGCATTTTTCTTGTTTGTTGTTGATATCTTCGCTGCTCTCTCATATTTCTTTTTGGTGACAAATGCGGGCCACTGATCTCTGATCTTCTCAAATCGGCTAATGAATTCTGGAGTCTTGTCTTGGACGACAAACAATGATTTCAGCTCATTCTTCCACCTCCTGAATAGCTCAGCCATCTTCTTCAGAGCATAAGCCTTGATCATTGGCTTTTTAACTGGATTCTCCGGATCCTCCTCTGGCGGGAAGGTGAAATTTTCCTGCAGCGCAGTCCAAAGATCAGATTTCTGCCTATCGCTGACACAAGACACCTGAGAGTCTTTGTCCTTAGGCTTCAACCATTGCTCGATGCTGATCGGGATCATGTCCCTAACTAGAACCCCACACTGAGCATTAAATTTTTCCTTGGTCCAGAGGGGTTCAATCGGTTGGCCAGCGTGATCAATTTCGATGATCGTGTACCTTTCATCCGCTCGCAACTTTCTCTTCGGGCCTCGTCTCATTACCGAAGTGTTGCTCGATTCTGAGGGCTAGAAAAGAAGAAAAAAAGAGAGTTAATATGTGTACATACCAAAAACAATTAATGCATCAATTAGCTATAGTCAGCACATGCTTATTTAATTAATATATATACCTGGCCGGACTACGTTCGGTCGGCGGAGCCGTCATCACGCTGTCCTTCCCCCTCCATTCAGTCACCGGAGTCGTCACCATGGTGTCCTTCCCCCTCCATTCGGTCACTGGAGCTGTCATCACAGTGTCCTTCCTCCTCCATTGTTTGATCATCTTTGTAGCCTGCTTCTTCATCCTGTCTTTCCAGACCATCGGTGCATGTGTCGTTGAGAAACGACAAGATGGCATCACTTCCATGTGCGATTATCTCCCCCAACACCGCTTCTTTTGCTTCGTCTCGGGGGTGCGGATCCATAGCTTCTGCAAATATTTACAACATGGAAATTATTATTCAAACATGACAGATGGATATATTAGTGGAAAACGTTGAACTAGCTAGCTAAGCACAATAAGGAATCATATTAGTGGCCTGGCCGCGACGCTTTTCTAGGGTTTGGAGTGGCCTCGGCAAAGCTTCCAGAGTTTGGGGTGGCCTCAACAACGCTTCAAGGGTTCGGGGTGGCCTCGACGACAATGCTCTTTTAGCTTGGTAAATATGGGTGGCCTCAAGAGAGTTTGTCGATCGGGTAGGGGCGCGGCGGGAGGGGGTAGGAGACCGACACGTTTGGGTGTCCTCGAGAGTTTTGGTCAGGCGAGAGGGTCGGGGGGTGCTCCGGACGTCCGCCTCACTTTAACAAAGAACTACCTTTAAAAAAGTCTTGCTTCGCCGCGGGTCGTTTGTTTTTTCCTTTGTTTTTTCTTATATGTTTGTTTTCGTTTTCATTCTACGTTTTCGCACATATGAAAAAAAAATAAAGTTTCTATACAAAAGTGCACAGTTTTTATGAACAAATTACAACATCTAAACTAACTATACATCTAAATAAATATAAATGTACATCTGAAATTTTCAAAATCTTAAAACTAAACTAAACATAAACTAAAACAATCTAAAAAACATCTAAAAACATCTAGACATAGCATCTAAAAACGTCTAAAAATCTAATAGCTAGCACGCGTAGGGGCGGAGGGGCCGGCGCCGGCGGGGCAGGGCAGGGGCGTGGGAAAGGGTAGGGGCGCGGGAGCAGGCTGGTTCTCACATGGGCGGAGGGGCACGATGGGCGACGCGTTGGGCCCGGCAGGGGCGCGAGGTTAGACGCCGTCGTTAGGGCAGAGGGCGTCAACAGCGGCGGCGGCGACGTTGAGCAGCCTGACGACGTCGGTGCGGCGGCGACGGCGACGTCGAGCAGCCTGACGGCGTCGTTGGCGGCGGCGACGACAAGGTGGAGCAGGGGCGTCGGGCGGCGATGGCGAGGAGGAGCAGGGGCGTCGGTGTGACACCCCAAAAATTTTGACCTTGTTTTATTAATTAAAATTTTGCCAGGAAGTTTAAACTTTTATTTTCTGGATTTTCTTTTAATTGCATAACCAATCTTTTCTTTGTTTTTATGGAGTTTTTACCCCATGTGAAAACTTTCCAAATATATTATTGGACTTGTTTACCCTCTCTAGAAAAAACATTTCTATTATCAGTGGATTTAATTGCATAATTGTTTCTCTCTGAGCTTTATTCTCTAAAGTGAATTTTTTTATTTGTTTTAAGATCTATTTGCACAACAACCCTTTGATTTTTTTTTAAATTTCAACCAAAATTTGGGGATGTCATGTGATGTTTTTAAATCACTTTTATGCAAAAACATCTTTGATTCATTGGAGATTTTGAGCTCTACCCCAAGTTATCAAAACTGGTCCAGACGGCAGTATTGCACTACAACCTATTTAAATTTTTCTTTAAAGCTTTCACCAAAATTAGGGGATGTTAGTAGGAGTATATTATTCATCTGTATGCAAAAACGCACTGATGTTCCTCGAAAATTTTGAGTAAACCACCCTCATTTTCATTTCGGTCCAGCTTGGTGAATTGTATTGCATCTATATTTTCTCTTGCTCTTTTTGCCATGGGATTTGCCCTGCTTGAAGTACACCCTACCAAACCCTTAAGTCCAGGAGGTTGGACCCATTGGAGCATTTTTGGTACATGAAATAATACCATTTTCCTTCTGTCCAGATTGGATTTTCTCAAAAACTTGCACTATCAAGTTTTGGTTTTTCCCAAACCAACCATGCCATGTTTTCAAGTACCTAAAAAGACTCTGATCTGGAAATTTTGGTCACTTGCAAAACCATCTGGATGCCCCTAGCATTTCATCGAACAGTTGGAGTGCATGAACCTTTTTGGCATTGATTTTAGTTAGCAACATAGAGTTGCTTTATTTGCCTAGCCAGTTTGTCCACTAGAGATTTAGTAACCACGCTAACCAGTCTGGTAACTTGCAGTATCATCCAAGCCCTCTGGGGTGCCATGGCATTTCGCCGAGCAGTTGGTGGGCGCGCACTGGGCGCGCCCAGAGCGCGACAACTGCAGCCGCGCGCCCGCGCCGCCGCGTCGCGCTTACTCCGTACCTCCTGGTCTTTTCTTGCCCGAGGGACCAAGCCATGATCTTGTCCGTTCGCCCGTGACATGCTGCCACCCCTGGCTCCTCGCCACGCCGCCGCAACGAGCCTTTTGGCGGCACGTAGGCGTCGGCAGCTTGCCCCTGCTCAGGTCGGCACCGCCCAAACCACCGCAGCGCGCCAGCTCGCCTCCTTGGACAGTGGAGAGTTCGTCGTTTGCCCCTGAAGCCAGCCGACCATCGCCACGTTGCCTCCGGCGACAGTAGCAAGCGCACCGTCGTGCTTATCCTCGGGCAGCCGACGAACCGCCTCTCCGTGCCTATATAAACCCACTCCAAGCTCTTCACGCTGGGCATGAACCCTCCTCGATGCCATAGCAAGGCCCCTCTAGCTCCCATTCCTCCAGAGGCCGTTGTTCTCTCCGTCTCTGGCAGTTTGGGCCGCCGCCACCGCCCTCCGGTCGATTTCGAGCAACCAGAGCTGCTTCCCCTCCATGCTCTCCTCCATTAGCTCCAAATCGATCCCGAGAACCCTTTCCCACTTCCATTTTCACCCGGGAGCCACGATATGCCAAACCCCATTCCCTCCCGAAGCTTCCCTCCGCCATGGAGGAAGGTGCTCTCACCCTCAAGCTCCCCCGCGCCCCTAACCACTACAGATGGATGCGGTGCCTCCTCCCGATCACCCCCATATCACGAACGCATCGAATTGTGGCTTGTGTAGCCGGGGATCGCCTTTGGAAACTGCCCCTGTCTCTGTTGAGGCGCGCACAGGGGGGGGGGGGGGAGAAGATGAACCCGACAGGTGGGGACCACCTGTCGGTGAGCCAACCCAAGCCACTAGTGGCGCAACCCAGCCGATGCGTTTTCCTCTGGTGGAAGGTATTTCCGGTAAGTACGCGACCAATCTCAGAAGACGTAGTCCAGGCGAACCGTTTTCCCTCTTTCTGTTTTTTTAAGAGAACTTTGACTGGGCTTATCTTTTTAAATAAAACTCCAAATGAATTGATTCTTTTTCCTACATATCTCAAAATTCACCTAGTTTATTTTAAGATTTACTTAAAAAATAATTAGGACAACTTTTTGTACTGTTTTTAAAGTATGTGTTATTTGAATATTTCTTTTAAATAGGAATTTGGACGGGAGTTTATAACTTGCAAAAGTTTTGGAGAGCACCTAACCTCTCCCCACCTTGAAGGCAAGCATTCTGAACCCTGGCATAATTTTTCTGTGGGTTGTTTGATACAGTTATAACACCACCTTGACATGGAGAAATCATTTTTCTATGTGAGGATATGATCATACGCATTGAGTGCATAATGAAAATTCTTGTTGATGAAAATGGATATGCTTGTGATGGTACTCACTTTCGTATACCTTTCTTGCCTACCGGGAGGAAGCCATGAAAGTCTCTGTCTTGGGTAGACACGAGCTTGTCTTCGGTCTTCATCGAGACAGTTGTGTCCGGTACGGCATAGTGAGGCATGATGAGTGGTGATTCTACCTGATGGTTGGAACATATTTGTTATGCTAGCCATGCAGGGAATACTTAAACCTCCTGAGTCGACCGTAGATCGAGTCTTGTTCCAGTAACCCCCATACTTGTTTCGTACTACCACTTGTCCCTGCCACAGGTAGGGTACAGTTTAGTAAGTTGTCAACCCCTTTCTAGCGCACGCCGTACAGAGAGGCCATGGTGGAAGATACCGGAAGGCCTCCGGTAGGCATGCCACCTGGTCCAGGGGCATGGGTGTTTTCGGTTGTAGCCGAAGGGGCAGCTCCCCTAGTTTTGCGCGCGGTATAAATTTTGTGATCCCATGCTAACCGAGGTTGTAGCCTCCCCACTTAGAGTATTGCTTAACAGGTGTCGTGGGTGATTCCAGACGCCGGTTAGTTAGGTTGGTGTGTGCGGGCGGGCGTGTTTTCAATCAAAAGACCATAGGCGGAATTAGTCCCGATGGACTAAAGAAATCCGTTACTCGTCGGTAAAGAGTACACCCTCTGCAGAGATTATACCTATTCGAATAGCCGTGTCCATGGTTAAGGACTACAGTCTGGGATGGGTCAAGTGTCGGTCTTAGTGTCGGTCTTCGGAGGAAAAACTACTAAACCAGAACATTGATTATGACCCGTGACATATGATGATATTGATTATTATTATTGTGGACTAACCATTTGTATTATTTGAATTAATGAGTATCCCTGGGACGGTTCTACCTCCTGGATATTCACTGTGATTATTATTTTTATATATAAGCCCTTTATGTGGTGTCGCACAGACGCCCGACTGTGGCATGCCTGTTATATCTTATATATATAAGCCCTTTATGTGGTGTCGCACAGACGCCCGACTGTGGCATGCCTGTTATATCTTTTTTATATATAAGCCCTTTATGTGGTGTCACACAGACGCCCGACTGTGGCATGTTTGTTATATCTTTTATATATAAGCCCTTTATATGGAGTCGCACAGACGCCCGACTGTGCCATGCTCGTCATATCTTTCATATATAAGCCCTTTATGTGGTGTCGCTCAGACGCCCGACTGAGGCATGCTTTATATTATTACCCTTTCGAGGCGTCGTTTCAGACACCCGATCGGTGCATTTTATTCCTATCCTCGGGTTGTTTATTCATGTTCTATATGAATAATTTGCTTGTGTGCATCATAAATCTTATTTGATGACTGACGTAGTGATCATGGCATATTTCAAAGCATGATTATCATTTGTTATATTATACATGTGTTCATAATGTTTGCGAGTACATTCAAAGTACTCACTGGCTTGTCCCTGGCTATTGTCTTGGCCAGATTTCTCGCATGGAGAGGAGCGTTGCGATGACAGCCCCGGAACCTATGCAATGGTGATAGCAACCTCGCGAAGATAGGAGTTATCTAGGTCAGCTGTTCCTGTGGGAAATGTAGTCCCATAGACGCTGATGCACCACAAACCGCTTCCGCCATCAACCACTAGAAACCATTTGTTGTACTTAGAGGCCAGAATGGTATTGTACTACATATCTTGTATTTTGCTTGGAGTTTTTGTATCAAGTTGGTGCCTCATCAGCTAACAGCAATCCTGGGGCTGGTGAGCACAAGGGCCATTTTTGGGAAATTAATATCCCGAAAATCGGGTCCTGACAGTCGGGGGAAGAAGTGATGGATTTGGTCGAAACTGCTAAGTGTTTTCTTATATACCCAGGGCATTGGGACCGGTTCGTGGCACCAACCGGGACCAATGCTCCCTTTAGTCCCAGTTGGTTCCACCAACCGGAACCAAAGGTCTCTTTTCAGCAGCCTAAAGGGCGGGAAGAAGAGGCCTTTGGTCCCGGTTGGTCGAACCAACCGGGACTAAAGGGGGGACATTGGTTCCGGTTGGTGCCACGAACCGGTACCAATGCACCCCTTTAGTCCCGGTTGGTGCCACCAACCGGGACCAAAAGCCTTGCGCAGCGGGGTGGTGGTGGGAGTTTAGTCCCACCTCGCTAGTCGAGAGGGGCGCGTAGTGGTTTATAAGCCCCATTGTCGCGCCCCTCTCGAGCTCCTCTCCATTGCAGGCTTACGGGCCTAATTGTCTCTGCTATGCCTGATGGGCCTACTGGGCCTTCAGCGGGCCTGAATCCTGGCCCATGGATGGGTTTCTAGTCGTATTTAGGCCGTGGTGGCCTAGTAGGTGGCAATTTTTTTATTTTTTCGCAGTTTTTTGTTTTCTTATTTGCTTTATTTGTTTGTTTTGTTTCTACTTACAACAAAATACATATTTTATTTTATTTTATTTTGTTTCTAATTACTTATTTATTTTATTTTATGATAATTCTTTTTGCTATTAAAGTTTCTAACAAAAAAAGTTCTTTATGAAAATTATTTTTGCTTTTAATGATTTTGAAAAGAAAATACTTTGATAATTTTAGTTGCATCAATTTTATATAATTTTAGTTTCATAAATTTTAGAGGTTGCTTATAATGTTTTGAACAGAAAATACTTCGATAATTTTAGTTTCATAAATTTTATTTATGTTATTAAATTTTATTTTATTTTATTTCTATTTACTTATTTATTTTATTTTATGATAATTCTTTTTGCTATTAAAGTTTCTAACAAAAAAAGTTCTTTATGAAAATTGTTTTTCCTTTTAATGATTTTGAAAAGAAAATACTTTGATAATTTTAGTTGCATCAATTTTATATAATTTTAGTTTCATACATTTTAGAGTTTGCTTATAATGTTTTGAACAGAAAATACTTTGTTAATTTTAGTTTCATAAATTTTATATGTTATTAAAGTTTATTTTATTTTATTTTATTTTGTTTCAATTATATATTTTATTAAATTTTATATTATTTTGTTTTAAATTACTTATTTATTTTATTTTATGATAATTCTTTTTACTATTAAATTTTCATGCATTTACTGATTATTTTGAGCTATAAGACCCTGAAATTGAAAAGCATATCAAATGAACTCTGAAAAGGTTAAAAGTTGGCATGGTATCATCATTTCACTCACATAGCATGTGCAAGAAAGTAGAGAGTGGTACGGCAAAAACTGGATGCACTTCATGTACAAAACGGACAATCTCTTTCGAAATATTAGGGTTTCATACGGAAACTCGTCTGTTACAAAGGTATTTCATTATTTTGAACTTATTTGAACTCCATAGTTTTTCTGTGTTCAAAATGCACCATTCAAAGCCACATCATCAATTTTCAACCCTTTCTGACTTCATTTGTTATTTTTCATGCATTTACTGATTTTTTCAGCTATCAGACCCTGAAATTGAAAAGCACTACAAATCAACTCTGAAAAGGTTGAAAGTTGGCATGGTATCATCATTTCACCCACACAGCATGTGCAAGAAAGTAGATAGGCTTACGGCAAAAACTGGATGCACTTCGTGTACAAAAAAGACAATCTCTTTCGAAGTATCAGGGTTTCATATGGAAACTCGTCTGTTACAAAGGGATTTCACTTTTTTGAACTTATTTGAACTCCATAGTTCTTTGATGTTCAAAATGCACCATTCAAAGCCACATCATCAATTTTCAACCCTTTCTGACTTCATTTGTTATTTTTCATGCATTTACTAATTTTTTCAGCTATAAGACCCTGAAATTGAAAAGCACTACAAATGAACATGGATAGATAAGTGACCAAATTAATAGTAGTTCATCATCACATTAAAACGAAAGTACAATGACGATGTCAAAACCGGCGGATCTCTTCTGATGCAAGTCTTCACGTGAAGCGTGTGCTGGCTTATGTGCGGCCTTGTTAGCCGCTCTATCGCGGCCACAAGGTGATTGATCCGACCGGTTGGCCGTTT
The DNA here is from genome assembly GCA_032464435.1 of Aegilops umbellulata. Classification (NCBI taxonomy): domain Eukaryota; kingdom Viridiplantae; phylum Streptophyta; class Magnoliopsida; order Poales; family Poaceae; genus Aegilops; species Aegilops umbellulata. The sequence goes on along the minus strand of CP136058.1, from coordinate 594,964,634 downwards.
TATTTATCGGCTGTGTGGGCTCTAAGGCCTCATCATCGAATTCAGGCAACAGCTTGCGCTTTGGATAGCTCTTTGTGTGGTAACTACCACCATACTTCCCTTCATTGTTGAGCACTTTGTTCCATCTACTGTTGAGCGTATTCTGCGCGGCCTTAAGCCTTTGCTTCTGCTTCTTCAGACTCCTCACGGTGGCAATAAGCCTTCTGTGGAGGTTCTCTTGTTCCAAGTGCTTTTCCGGGATGATGTGTGCATCTTCGTCCAGACTGTTTTCCTCTTCAGAGGGAGGTTGATGAGCTCTATCCTCGGTGTCGTCGTGTTAGGACAGCGGATCCGTACTACGTTCGCTGTTTGCTGGTTCACTGTTGTTATCGCTGTTTTTGCCGTGGTGGGATTTGGAGCGGCACCTATGCCGCCTCTCTGGTTGCTTCTCGAGGGAGCTATCCTTCGCTGCATCCTTACGTTCCTCGTCATTGTTTTCTTTGGGTGTATCCACCATGTATATGTCATGTGATAAAGTGGCTGTCCAGCCCCCTTGTGGTCAGTGGTTCCTGTTCCTCTCCTGCATCGTCGTCCATGCCGTCGATGTCTTCGGAGTCGAAATCCAGCATGTCGGTTAACTCGTCGACAGAGGCTACTAAGTGGGTGGTGGGTGGGGAGCGAATTTCTTCGACGTCCGCATCCCATCTTAGCCGGACATAGTTCGGCCAAGGTTCTCCTGACAAAGAGAGGGACCTTAATGAATTTAGCACATCGCCGAAAGGCGAGTGCTGAAAGATATCCGCGGAGGTAATCTCCATGATCGGTGCCCAATCAGATTCGATAGGCACTGACGCAGGCGGCTCGGAGCCCGTGGCTGGGGACGAATCCAATGGTTTGGCAACACACCCCTTGTAAGGGGTGAAGTCAGTATTCGGCTCTATCACCACTGAGAGTGCGGCCTCCACGGCGGGGTCTATCCACCCGTCCTCGGATGGCGCAATTTGCTCTGGATTGAGGGTTGGAGTAGTTGCAGGTGTGATCTCCCGAACACTGTCCGGTGGCAGAGCTAAATCATGCTCATTGTGATCATGCGGCATGCCTGACATGGGCTCGAATCCGTCGAAGATCAAGTCTCCGCGGATGTCGGCAGTGTAGTTTAAGTTTCCGAACCTGACCTGGTGGCCAGGCGCGTAGCTCTCGATCTCCTCCAGATGGCCAAGCGAGTTGGCCCGTAGTGCGAAGCCGCCGAATACGAAGATCTGTCCGGGGAGGAAAACCTCACCCTGGATCACATTGTTACCAATGATCGAAGGAGCTATCAAGCCTTACGGTGACGACACAGTGGAACTCTCAATGAAAGCACCAATGTCGGTGTCAAAACCGGCGGATCTCAAGTAGGGGGTCCCGAACTGTGTGTCTAAGGCGGATGGTAATAGGAGGCGGGGGACACGATGTTTACCCAGGTTCGGGCCCTCTCGGTGGAGGTGATACCCTACTTCCTGCTTGATTGATCTTGATGATATGAGTATTACAAGAGTTGATCTACCACGAGATCATAGAGGCTAAACCCTAGAAGCTAGCCTATGGTATGATTGTTGTCGTCCTACGGACTAAACCCTTCGGTTTATATAGACACCGCAGGGGCTAGGGTTACACAGAGTCGGTTACACGGGAGGAGATCTACATATCCGTCTTGCCAAGCTTGCCTTCCACGCCAAGGAGAGTCCCATCCAGACATGGGACGATGTCTTCAATCTTGTATCTTCATAGTCCAACAGTCCGGCCAAAGGATATAGTCCTGCGGTCCGGAGACCCCCTTATCCCGGACTCCCTCACATACATAGTTCAAATTGAACAACATACAGAAATCTAGAGCATCTAGTTAAACCATACATTGAAACTATGTTAAAACATTTCAATGCAACAACAAATGCGATCATAATCACAACTAAGGTAACAATTGATCCAATGGCATAATCATGCCAAGCCTCGGTATGAATGGCATATTTTCTAATCTTTGTAATCTTCAACCGCATTGCATACATCTTGATCTTGTGATCAGCAACGACATCCGCAACATGCAACTGCAGTATCATCTTCTCCTCTTCAATTTTTGTTCCTTCAAGTAATTGTTTTCTTCTTCAACTAAATTTAACCTCTTGACAATAGGGTCAGTTTGAAATTTCCAGTTCAACCATCTCATACATAAATAAAATTTATGTCACGTTGGTCGGCATAATTGTCATAAAAAAATAAATGAACCAAATAGTTATAAAAAGAAAATATATACCACATCCGAATCATAGAAAGGACGAGGGCCGACGGGGGCGGATACCAGAACCATCGCACTATATAATAACAAGAAATAATAAAAGTAAGAAAATTAGACAAGTATCTATCTCAAGTAAGAATATTTTTCTTTCAGAAAGAAGATAAGAACAAGAGGCTCACCACGGAGGTGCCGGCGACGAGATCGGCGCGGGCGATCGATGGCAGTGAAGACGGGAACGGGACGTAACGGACCACTAAACCTAGAAAACTCTCAGGGAAAATGGAGCTCGGAGGTCGAGTTTCGAGAGAAGAAATATTAACTAGTGTGGCTCGGACATTTCAGCGAACACCTCATGTGCATAGGAGGTGAGCTAGAGCACCCAAATGCCCTCCCCTCGCCGGCCAGCAAAAAACAGAGCAGAGTGGAGTGCTCTGCTCGCCGGCGATGGGCTATATATCATCAAATCATTTGCCTCAGTTCGTGGCTGGAACCGGGACCAATGGATGTGGGCCCGGAGCGAGGCCCATTGGTCCCGGCTCATGCCTAGAACCGGGACAAATGGGTCTAGACGAACCGGGACTGAGGGAGTCCTGGATTAGCGGGTGTCCGGGTAGCCGAACTATAACCTTTGGCCGGAATCTTGGACCATGAATATACAAGATTGAAGACTTCTTCCCGTGTCCAGATGAGACTTTCCTTGGCGTGGAAGGCAAGCTTGGCGATACGGATATGTAGATCTCCTTCCGTTGTAACCGACTCTGTGTAACCCTAGCCCTCTCCGATGTCTATATAAACCGGAGGGTTTTAGTCCATAGGACGAACAACAATCATACCATAGGCTAGCTTCTAGGGTTTAGCCTCTCTGATCTCGTGGTAGATCTACTCTTATACTACCCATATCATCAATATTAATCAAGCAGGAGTAGGGTTTTACCTCCACCGAGAGGGCCTGAACCTGGGTAAAAACATTGTGTCCCTTGTCTCCTGTTACCATCCGCCTAGACACACAGTTCCGGACCCCCTACCCGAGATCCGCCGGTTTTGACATCGACATTGGTGCTTTCATTGAGAGTTCCTCTGTGTCGTCATCTTTAGGCCGGATGGCTTCCCCGATCATCAACAGCGATGCGTTCCAGGGTGAGACTTTTCTCCCCGGACAGATCTTCGTATTCGGCGGCTTGCACTGCGGGCCAATTCGCTTGCCCATCTGGAGAAGATTGAAAGCTATGCCCCTGGCCATCAGGTCAGATATGGAAGCTTGAACTACATGGTTGGCATCCACGGAGACTTGATCTTCGACGGATTCCAGCCGCAGCCGGGCGTGCCGCACTTTCATGATGGGCATGACCTAACTCTACCACCGAACAGTGCCCTGGAGGCCGCACCCGCATTAGCTCTGACCCTTAGCTCGGAGCCAACTGCGCCGATCGAGGAAGGGTGGCTAGACACTGCCTCGGGGGCTGCAGTCTCAACGGTGATCGAGCCGAACAACAGCCTTATCCTCTGCGAAGCCCGTGACTCCAAGGTGCCAGACTCTTATCCGGACTCCGAACTCTCCACGCCCCTGCCAACCGAATCCGAGTGGGCGTCAATTAGGGAATTCACTGCCGCAGATATCTTTCAGTACTCGCCCTTCGGCGATATTCTGAATTCACTAAAGTCTCTCTCTTTGTCAGGAGATTCCTGGCCGGATTATGGCCAACAGGATTGGGATGCGGACGACAAAGAAATTCGATGCCCACCCACCACCCACTTCATAGCCACTGTCGATGATTTAACCGACATGCTAGACTTCGACTCCGAAGACATCGACAGTATGGACGACGATGTAGGACATGAACATGAACCAGCGCCTATAGGGCACTGGAAATCCACGTCGTCATATGACATATATAAGGTGGACACACCCAAAGAAGGCAATGGCGACGAAACAACGGGGGACGACCCCTCCAAGAAGCAACCCAAGCGCCGGCGTCAGCGGCCCCGCTCCAAGTCCCGCCAAAGCAAAAACGGTGATACCGGCATGGGAGATAATAACACCCCGGACAGTGCCGAAGACAACTCCCTCCAGCAAGACTCCGCACAGGAGGATGGAGAGGCCAGCCCCCCTGAGAGGGCGGCAGACAGAGAGGAGCAGGATGATAACTACATGCCTCCCTCCGAAGACGAGGCAAGCCTCGGTGATGACGAATTTGTCGTGCCTGAGGATCCCATCGAACAAGAGCGCTTTAAGCGCAGGCTTATGGCCACGGCGAGTAGCCTTAAGAAAAATAGCAACAGCTTAGAGCTAATCAAGATTTGCTAGCCGACAGATGGACTGAAATCCTTGCGGCCGAGGTATACGAACTCGAACGCCCCTCCAAGAGCTACCCAAAGCGCAGATTGCTACCCTAATTGGAGGAGGAAGCACTTAAACCTACATCACCAGCGCATGAGGCGGCTGACCGGCCACCTCGCGGCCGCCACAGAGAGGCCTCTCGGCCCTCCACTCAAGCCGCACCCCGGCGTCGCTCACAGCATACCAAGGCACGGGGAAACGCGCCAGACCTGCGCAATATGTTGGAGGACAAGGCAAGGAAAACAAGATCAATCTACGGATCGCGTGGGTGCCCCACGACATGTGATGATAACCGTCACACCGGATACAGTAAATCTGGCCGGGCCGAACACAGCAGACAGAGCTCATTTGAGCTACGTCGCAATATAGCCCAATATAGAGGTGCCGCACACCCACTGTGCTTCACGGATGAAGTAATGGATCATCAAATCCCAGAGGGTCTCAAACCCGTAAACATCGAATCATACGATGGCACAACAGACCCTGCGGTATGGATCGAGGACTATCTCCTTCACATCCACATGGCCCGCGGTGATGATCTACACGCCATCAAATACCTCCCACTCAAGCTTAAAGGACCAGCTCGGCATTCGCTTAACAGCTTGCCAGCAGAATCAATTGGTTGTTGGGAGGACCTGGAAGCCGCATTCCTCGACAATTTCCAGAGCACCTGTGTGCGACCACCAGGCGCCGATGACCTGAGCCACATAATTCAGCAGCCAGATGAATCTGCCAGACAATTCTGGACACAGTTCTTAACCAAGAAAAATCAAATCATCGACTGTCCGGACGCCGAGGCCCTAGCATCCTTCAAGCATAACATCCGTGACGAGTGGCTTGCCCGGCACCTCGGACAGGAAAAGCCGAAATCTATGGCAGCCCTCACGACACTCATGACCCGCTTTTGCGCGGGAGAAGGCAGCTGGCTGGCTCGTAGCAACCACATGACCAAGAGCCCTGGTAATTCGGATACCAAGGACATCAATGGCAGGTCGCGTTGCAACAAGCACAAGTGCCGCATTAACAGCGACAATGCAGAGGATACGACAGTTAATGCCGGATTGAGAGGCTCTAAACCCGGTCAGCGGAAAAAGCCATTCAAAAGAAATACTCCAGGCCCATCCAGTTTGGACCGAATACTCGATCGCTCGTGCCAGATACATGGCACCCCCGAAAAGCCAGCCAATCACACCAATAGGGATTGTTGGGTGTTCTAGCAGGCCGGTAAGTTAAATACCGAAAATAGAGACAAGGGGCTGCACAGCGATGAGGACGAAGAGCCCCGACCGCCGAACAATAGTGGACAGAAGGGCTTCCCCCCACAAGTGCGAACGGTGAACATGATATACGCAACCCACATCCCCAAGCGGGAGCGAAAGCGTGCACTCAGGGACGTATATGCGTTGGATCCAGTCGCCCCAAAGTTCAACCCATGGTCCTCCTGCCCGATCACTTTCGATCGAAGGGACCACCCCACTAGCATCCGTCATGGCAGATTCGCCGCATTGGTTCTAGACCAATCATCGACAGATTTCATCTCACTAGAGTCCTTATGGACGGAGGAAGCAGCCTGAACCTGCTTTATCAGGATACAGTGCGGAAAAGGGAATAGATCCCTCAAGGATTAAACCCACAAAAACGACCTTTAAGGGCGTCATACCAGGTGTAGAGTCCAATTGTACAGGCTCAGTTATAGTTGAAGTGGTCTTCGGATCCCCGAATAATTTCCGAAGCGAGGATTTAATCTTCGACATAGTCCCGTTCCGCAGTGGCTATCATGCACTGCTCGGACGAACCGCATTTGCAAAGTTCAGTGCGGTGCCGCACTACGCATACCTCAAGCTCAAGCTGCCAGGCCCTCGAGGAGTTATCACGGTCAATGGAAACACCGAACGCTCTCTCCGAATGGAGGAGCATACGACGGCACTGGCAGCGGAAGTACAGAGCAGCCTCTCAAGGCAATTCTCCAGTACGGCTTTTAAACGTCCGGACACCATCAAGCACGCCCGGAGTAACCTACAACAAGACCGCCTGGCACGTTCCGAGAAAGCGTAGCAACACGGCCCCAACCCCAGCCCTCGCGAAACTGCGAAGTCAGTACCACGCGTACATAACTACGCTCTGAAAATTCCGTGGGCACAGGGGGAGGGGCACGGCCACGGCATGCCCTAAATGCGGCTCAACCGCACTAGGGGCTCCTGATTTCGTCATTTTTTCTTACTTTCAGGGCTCCATCATCCGGAAGGTCTGTCCGGCAATACAATCGCCGTACACACGATGCAACAACCAAGGAGGCAGAAAGCTACGTCGAATTCCCAGGTGGTCTCTCTAACGAGCAAAATACCTGTCTTACATATCGTCTCGCAGATCGCCCCTGGAGGGGGACATGTCAAATAGTCCCATCTCTTGCTTATCGCACTATTTGTATCGTTCTGCTTTCAGAGCAGCATTTCAAAATAAACAATGCTTAGCTTCAGCTCATTATTGCATTCTCTATTCATTCCTTTTTTAATATATATGTTCAGTTATGACATTTAGCAACCGTACACTTTGGTACGGCCAATACGCCGGGGCTCATGCACCCCATAATACGGCATGAGAAGTCTGAACACTTTCACAAGTGCGGCCCTCCGAACTTGTAGCATTATATGCGCATCAGCTCCGAATCATGTCTTTGGTCAATAGTTGGGTTTGCCCGGCTCCCATGCTTTGGTACCTTATGTTCCGCTATATCGGCTAAGGTAGCGCTGGGAGAACTAATGCGATTGTGCCCCAGTTGAGCTGGGCTAAGCACCTCAGTAGAGAAAGCTAAAACTGACTGTCATGATAGGGCGAGAGCTGGTCGCTGTTCGGGAGGTTTCGAGTCCCTAAAGACTTATGCCTCTTAGAGCGAGGAGTCGTCTTTGTCCGGCCTAGGCGTGTATAGCACCCCGAACTCGGTCTTCCGAACACTAGGGGCTTCGCCGAAATTTAAAATTATAGAATTGTCTGTCTAAGTGAGAGTGATAACGCATTATAGTACGATTGCCTTGTTCGTTGTGCTGAGCACCTCCCTCGAAGGACCCTAGAATGGGAAAAAGAGTGCTCAGGTTTATCCCGAACACCCCAGCACTCTTGGCATAGGGGCAGAAGCCAACGACTCGCCATCTCTCAAATTTAATAAACGGCCGCATAGAAGGTAATATTCTAAATTAAAACAAGCGTTGCATAGCGCATATGAACAAGTTTTCAGCGCACAGGATAAAGCAAACAAGTTTCACTCAAATATTACATCTTTCGAACATTCGTCCGCCATAAGGCGGGCGCCCTTCAGGATGCCCTCATAGTACATCTCGGGGTGGCGATGCTCCTTGCCTGGCGGCGGCCCGTCCTTCACAAGTTTCACATCATCCAATTTGCCCCAGTGCACCTTAGCACGGGCAAAGGCCCTACGGGCACCCTCGATGCAGACAGAACACTTGATGATTTCATGCCGTGGACAGGCATCAATCAGCCGCCTCACCAGCCCGAAGTAGCTCCCTGGCAGGGCCTCTCCAGGCCACAACCGAACTATAAAGCCCTTCATGGCCTGTTCGGCCACCTTGTGGATCTCGATCAATTGCTTCTGTGTGATTTTGGTTTAATCGCATGGAGTTTTAGTTATGTTGACCGCAGGTATGAAGAAATTGACATGCCCCATCTTTGACAGTCACGAGTATCCCAAGTGGAAGGCTGAGGGAGTCCTGGATTAGGGGGTGTCCGGGTAGCCGGATTATACCTTCAGCCGGACTCCTGGACTATGAAGATACAAGATTGAAGACTTCATCCCGTGTCCAGATGGGACTTTCCTTGGCGTGGAAGGAAAGCTTGGCGATGCGGATATTCAGATCTCCTACCATTGTAACCGACTTTGTGTAACCCTAACCCTCTCCGGTGTCTATATAAACCGGTGGGTTTTAGTCTGTAGGACAGAACTCCAACATACAACAATCATACCGTAGGCTAGCTTCTAGGGTTTAGCCTCCTTGATCTCGTGGTAGATCTACTCTTGTACTACCCATATCATCAATATTAATCAAGCAGGACGTAGGGTTTTACCTCTATCAAGAGGGCCCGAACCTGGGTAAAACATTGTGTCCCTTGTCTCCTGTTACCATCCCCCTAGACGCATAGTTCGGGACCCCCTACCCGAGATCCGCCGGTTTTGACACCGACATTGGTGCTTTCATTGAGAGTTCCTCTGTGTCGTCGCTTTTAGCCCCGATGGCTCCTTTGATCATCAACAACAACGCGGTCCAGGGTGAGACTTTCTCCCCGGATAGATCTTCGTCTTCGGCGGCTTCGCATTGCGGGCCAATTCGCTTGGCCACCTGGAGCAGATCGAAAGCTACGCCCCCGGCCATCAGGTCAGATTTGGAAGTTTAAACTACACGACTGACATCCGCGGGGACTTGATCTTCGACGGATTCGAGCCACAGCCGAGCGCGCCGCACTGTCTAGATGGGCATGACCTAGCTCTGCTGCCGAACAGTGCCCTGGAGGCCGCACACGCTTCGGTTCCGACCCTTATTTCGGAGCCTACTGTTGGGGAACGTAGTAATTTCAAAAAATTTCCTACGCACACGCAAGATCATGGTGATGCATAGCAACGAGAGGGGAGAGTGTTGTCTACGTACCCTCGTAGACCGAAAGCAGAAGCATTATATCAACGCGGTTGATGTAGTCGTATGTCTTCACGATCCGACCGATCCAAGCACCGTTACTCCGGCACCTCCGAGTTCTTGGCACACGTTCAGCTCGATGACGTTCCCCGGGCTCCGATCCAGCAAAGCTTCGGGGAAGAGTTCCATCAGCACGACGGCGTGGTGACGATCTTGATGTACTACTGACGCAGGGCTTCGCCTAAGCACTGCGACAATATGACCGAGGTGGAATTTGGTGGCAGGGGGCACCGCACACGGCTAAGGAAAGATCTCAATGATCAATTGTGTGTCTATGGGGTGCCCCCTGCCCCCATATATAAAGGAGCCAAGGGGGAGGGGCTGGCCGGCCAAGCCTTGGCGCGCCAGGTGAGTCCTACTCCCTCCGGGAGTAGGATTCCCCCCCTCCCAATCCTAGTTGGACTAGGATTCTCCAAGGGGGAGAGAGAGAGAGAGGGGGCCGTCCACCTCTCCTAGTCCTAATAGGACTAGGGGAGGGGGGGAGGCGCGCAGCCCATGAGGGCAGCCCTCTCACCTCTCCACCAAGGCCCATGTTGGCCCATTATGCTCCCGGGGGGTTCCGGTAACCCTCCCGGTATTCCGGTAAAATCCTGATTTCACCTGGAACACATCCGATGTCCAAACATAGGCTTCCAATATATCATTATTTACGTCTCGACCATTTCGAGACTTCTCGTCATGTCCGTTATCACATCCGGGACTCCGAACTCCTTCGGTACATCAAAACTCATAAACTCATTATATAACTGTCATCGAAACCTTAAGCGTGCGGACCCTACGATTGGAGAACAATGTAGACATGACCGAGACACCTCTCCGGTCAATAACCAATAGCGGGACCTGGATGCCCATATTGGCTCCTACATATTCTGCGAAGATCTTTATCGGTCAGACCGCATAACAACATACGTTGTTCCCTTTGTCATCGGTATGTTACTTGCCCGAGATTCGATCGTCGGTATCCAATACCTAGTTCAATCTCGTTACCGGCAAGTCTCTTTACTCGTTCCGTAATACATCATCTCGCAACTAACTCATTGGTTGCAATGCTTGCAAGGCTTATGTGATGTGCATTACCGAGAAGGCCCTGAGATACCTCTCCGACATTCGGAGTGACAAATCCTAATCTCGAAATACGCCAACCCAACATCTACCATTGGAGACACCTGTAGTACTCCTTTATAATCACCCAGTTACGTTGTGACGTTTGGTAGCACCCAAAGTGTTCCTCCGGCAAACGGGAGTTGCATAATCTCATAGTCAAAGGAACATGTATAAGTCATGGATAAAAGCAACAGCAACATACTAAACGATCGGGTGCTATGCTAATGGAATGGGTCATGTCAATTAGATGATTCAACTAATGATGTGACCTTGTTAATCAAATGACAACTCCTTTGTCCATGGTAAGGAAACTTAACCATCTTTGATTAACAAGCTAGTCAAGTAGAGGCATACTAGTGACACTCTGTTTGTCTATGTATCCACACATGTATTATATTTCCAGTTAATACAATTCTAGCATGAATAATAAACATTTATCATGACATGTAAGGAAATAAATAATAACTTTATTATTGCCTCTAGGGCATATTTCCTTCAGTCTCCCACTTGCACTAGAGTCAATAATCTAGTTCACATCGCCATGTGATTACCAGCAATACTTCACATCACCATGTGATTAACACCCATAGTTCACATCGATATGTGATCAACACCCAAAGGGTTTGCTAGATTCAGTAATCTAGTTCACATCGCTATGTGATTAACACCCAAAGAGTACTACGGTGTGATCATGTTTTGCTTGTGAGAGAAGTTTAGTCAACGGGTCTGCCACATTCAGATCCGTTTATGTATTTTGCAATTTTCTATGTCTACAATGCTCTGTACGGAGCTACTCTAGCTAATTGCTCCCACTTTCAACATGTATCTAGATCGAGACTTAGAGTCATCCAGATCGGTGTCAAAACTTGCATCGACGTAACCCTTTACGACGAACCTTTTTGCACTTCCATAATCGAGAAACATATCCTTATTCCACTAAGGATAATTTTGACCGTTGTCCAGTGATCTACTCCTAGATCACTATTGTACTCCCTTGCCAAACTCAGTGTAGGGTATACAATAGATCTGGTAAATAGCATGGCATACTTTATAGAACCTATGGCCGAGGCATAGGGAATGACTTCCATTCTCTTTCTATCTTCTGCCGTGGTCGAGTTTTGAATCTTTACTCAACTTCATACCTTGTAACACAGGAAAGAACTCTTTCTATGACTGTTCCATTTTGAACTACTTCAAAATCTAGTCAAGGTATGTACTCATTGAAAACTTATCAAGCGTCTTGATCTATCTCTATAGATCTTGATGCTCAATATGTAAGCAGCTTTACCGAGGTCCTTTCTTTGAAAAACTCCTTTCAAACACTCCTTTATGCTTTGCAGAATAATTCTACATTATTTCCGATCAACAATATGTCATTTACATATACTTATCAGAAATGCTGTAGTGCTCCCACTCACTTTCTTGTAAATACAGGCTTCACCGCAAGTCTGTATAAAACTATATGCTTTGATCAACTCATCAAAGCGTATATTCCAACTCCGAGATGCTTGCACCAGTCCATAGATGGATCGCTGGAGCTTGCACATTTTGTTAGCACCTTTAGGATTGACAAAACCTTCTGGTTGCATCATATACAACTCTTCTTTAATAAATCCATTAAGGAATGCAGTTTTGTTTTATCCGTTTGCCAGATTTCATAAAATGCGGCAATTGCTAACATGATTCGGACAGACTTAAGCATAGATACGAGTGAGAAACTCTCATTGTAGTCAACACCTTGAACTTGTCGAAAACCTTTTGCGACAATTCTAGCTTTGTAGATAGTAACACTACTATCAGCGTCCGTCTTCCTCTTGAAGATCCATTTATTTTCTATGGCTTGCCGATCATCGGGCAAATCCATCAAAGTCCATACTTTGTTCTCATACATGGATCATATCTCAGATTTCATGGCCTCAAACCATTTCGTGGAATCTGGGCTCATCATCGCTTCCTCATAGTTCGCAAGTTCATCATGGTCTAGTAACATGACTTCCAGAACAGGATTACCGTACTACTATGGTGCGGATCTCACTCTGGTTTACCTACGAGATTCGGTAGTAACTTGATCTGAAGTTACATGATCATCATCATTAGCTTCCTCACTAATTGGTGTAGTAGTCACAGGAACAGATTTCTGTGATGAACTACTTTCCAATAAGGGAGAAGGTACAATTACCTTATCAAGTTCTACTTTCCTCCCACTCACTTCTTTCGAGAGAAACTCCTTCTCTAGAAAGGATCCATTCTTAGCAACAAATGTCTTGCCTTTGGATCTGTGATAGAAGGTGTACCCAACAATTTCCTTCGGGTATCCTATGAAGACATATTTCTCCGATTTGGGTTTGAGCTTATCAGGATGAAACTTTTTCATATAAGCATCACAACCCCAAACTTTAAGAAACGACAACTTTGGTTTCTTGCTAAACCACAGTTCATATTGTGTCGTCTCAACGGACTTAGATGGTGCCCCTTTTAACGTGAATGCAGCTGTCTCTAATGCATGATCCCAAAACGATATTGGTAAATCGGTAAGAAACATCATAGATTGTACTATATCCAATAAAGTACGGTTATGACGTTCGGACACACCATTATGTTGTGTTGTTCCAGGTGGCATGAATTTGTGAAACTATTCCACACGGTTTTAACTGAAGGCCAAAACTTGTAACTGAAATATTTTACCTCTGCGATCATATCGTAGAAACTTTTTATTTTCTTGTTACGATGATTATCCACTTCACTCTGAAATTCTTTGAACTTTTCAAACGTTTCAGACTTATGTTTCATTAAGTAGATATACCCATATCTGTTTAAATCATCTGTGAAGTTCTGAAAATAATGATACTTGTCGCGAGCCTTAATATTCATCGGACCACATACATCAGTATGTATGATTTCCAACAAATCTGTTGCTTGCTCCATTGTTCCGGAGAACGGCGTTTTAGTCATCTTGCCCAAGAGGCATGGTTCGCAAGCATCAAGTGATTCATAATCAAGTGATTCCAAAATCCCATCAGCATGGAGTTTCTTCATGCGCTTTACACCAATATGACCTAAACGGCAGTGCCACAAATAGGTTGCACTATCATTATTAACTTCGCATCTTTTGGTTTCAATATTATGAATATGTGTATCACTACGATCGAGATCCAATGAACTATTTTCATTGGTGTGTATGACCATAGAAGGTTTTATTCATGTAAACAGAACAACAATTTATTCTCTTACTTAAATGAATAACCGTATTGCAATAAACATGATTAAATCATATTCATGCTCAACACCAAATAACACTTATTTAGGTTCCACACTAATCCCGAAAGTATAGGGAGTGTGTGATGATCATCATATCAATCTTGGAACCACTTCCAACACACATCGTCACCTTGCCCTTTAACTAGTCTTTGTTCATTCTGCAACTCCCGTTTCGAGTTACTAATTTTAGCAACTGAACTAGTACCAAATACTGAGGGGTTGCTATGAACACTAGTAAAGTACACATCAATAACATGTATATCAAATATACTTTTGTTCACTTTGCCATCCTTCTTATCCGCCAATCACTTGGGGTAGTTCCGCTTCCAGTGACCAGTCCCTTTGCAGTAGAAGCACTTAGTCTCAGGCTTAGGACCAGACTTGGGCTTTTTCACTTGAGCAGCAACTTGCTTGCCGTTCTTCTTGAAGTTCCCCTTCTTTCCTTTTGCCCTTTTTTTGAAACTAGTGATCTTGTCAACCATCAACACTTGATGTTTTTCTTTGATTTCTACCTTCGCCGATTTTAGCATCGCGAAGAGCTTGGGAATATTTTCCGTTATCCCTTGCATATTATAGTTCATCACGAAGTTCTACTAACTTGGTGATGGTGACTAGAGAGTTCTTTCAATCACTATCTTATCTGGAAGATTAACTCCCACTTGATTCAAGCGATTGTAGTACCCAGACAATCTGAGCACATGCTCACTAGTTGAGCGATTCTCCTCCATCTTTTAGCTATAGAACTTGTTGGAGACTTCATATCTCTCAACTCGGGTATTTGCTTGAAATATTAACTTCAACTCCTGGAACATCTCATATGCTCCATGACGTTCAAAACGTCTTTGAAGTCCCGATTCTAAGCAGTTAAGCATGGTGCACTAAACTATTAAGTAGTCATCATATTGAGCTAGCAAAACGTTCATAACGTCTACATCTGCTCCTGCAAAAGGTCCGTCACCTAGCGGTGCATCAAGGACAAAATTCTTCTGTGCAGCAATGAGGATAAACCTCAGATTACGGATCCAATCCGCATCATTGCTACTAACATTTTTCAACACAATTTTCTCTAGGAACATATCAAAATAAACACAGGGAAGCAACAATGCGAGCTATTGATCTACAACATAGATATGCTAATACTACCAGGACTAAGTTCATGATAAATTAAAGTTCAATTAATCATATTACTTAAGAACTCCCACTTAGATAGACATCCCTCTAATCTTCTAAGTGATCACGTGATCCAAATCAACTAAACCATAACCGATCATCACGTGAAATGGAGTTGCTTTCAATGGTGAACATCATTATGTTGATCATATCTACTATATGATTCACGCTCGACCTTTCGGTCTCCGTGTTCCGAGGTCATATCTTATATGCATAGCTCGTCAAGTATAACCTGAGTATTCCGCGTGTGCAACTGTTTTGCACCCGTTGTATTTGAACGTAGAACCTATCACACCCGATCATCACGTGGTGTCTCAGCACGAAGAACTTTCACAACGGTGCATACTCAGGGAGAACACTATTACTATGATAATTTAGTGAGAGATCATCTTATAATGCTACCGTCAATCAAAGCAAGATAAGATGCATAAAAAGATAAACATCACATGCAATCAATATAAGTAATATGATATGGCCATCATCATCTTGTGCTTGTGATCTCCATCTCCGCAGCACCATCATGATCACCATCGTCACCGGCGCGACACCTTGATCTCCATCGTAGCATCGTTGTCGTCTCGCCAATCTTATGCTTCCACGACTATCACTACCGCTTAGTAATAAAGTAAAGCATTACATCGCGATTGCATTGCATACAATAAAGCGACAACCATATGGCTCCTGCCAGTTGCCGATAACTCGGTTACAAAACATGATCATCTCATACAATAAAATTTAGCATCATGTCTTGACCATATCACATCACAACATGCCCTGCAAAAACAAGTTAGACGTCCTCTACTTTGTTGTTGCAAGTTTTACGTGGCTGCTACGGGCTTAAGCAAGAACTCATCTTACCTACGCATCAAAGCCACAACGATAGTTTGTCAAATAGACTCTGTTTTAACCTTCTCAAGGACCGGGCGTAGCCACACTCGGTTCAACTAAAGTTGGAGAGACAGTCTTCCGCAAGCCATCTATGTGCAAAGCACGTCGAGGGAACCGGTCTCGCGTAAGCGTACGCGTAAGGTTGGTCCGGATCGTCTCGTCCAACAATACCGCTGAACCAAAGTATGACATGCTGGTAGGCAGTATGACTTGTATCGCCCACAACTCACTTGTGTTCTACTCGTGCAAATAACATCAAACCATAAAACCTAGGCTCGGATGCCACTGTTGGGGAACGTAGTAATTTCAAAAAAATTCCTACGCACACGCAAGATCATGGTGATGCATAGCAACGAGAGGGGAGAGTGTTGTCTATGTACCCTCGTAGACCGAAAGCGGAAGCGTTATATCAACGCGGTTGATGTAGTCGTATGTCTTCACGATCCGACCGATCCAAGCACCGTTACTCCGGCACCTCCGAGTTCTTGGCACACGTTCAGCTCGATGACGTTCCCCGGGCTCCAATCCAGCAAAGCTTCGGGGAAGAGTTCCGTCAGCACGACAGCGTGGTGACGATCTTGATGTACTACTGACGCAGGGCTTCGCCTAAGCACTGCGACAATATGACCGAGGTGGAATTTGGTGGCAGGGGGCACCGCACACGGCTAAGGAAAGATCTCAATGATCAATTGTGTGTCTATGGGGTGCCCCCTGCCCCCGTATATAAAGGAGCCAAGGGGGAGGGGCTGGCCGGCCAAGCCTTGGCGCGCCAGGTGAGTCCTACTCCCTCCGGGAGTAGGATCCCCCCCCCCCAATCCTAGTTGGACTAGGATTCTCCAAGGGGGAGAGAGAGAGGGGGGCCGGCCACCTCTCCTAGTCCTAATAGGACTAGGGGAGGGGGGAGGCGCGCAACCCATGAGGGCAGCCCTCTCACCTCTCCACCAAGGCCCATGTTGGCCCATTATGCTCCCGGGGGGTTCCGGTAACCCTCCCGGTATTCCGGTAAAATCCTGATTTCACCTGGAACACATACGATGTCCAAACATAGGCTTCCAATATATCATTCTTTACGTCTTGACCATTTTGAGACTTCTCGTCATGTCCGTGATCACATCCGGGACTCCGAACTCCTTCGGTACATCAAAACTCATAAAATAATTATATAACTGTCATCGAAACCTTAAGCGTGCGGACCCTACGGTTCGAGAACAATGTAGACATGACCGAGACACGTCTCCGGTCAATAACCAATAGCGGCACCTGGATGCCCATATTGGCTCCTACATATTCTGCGAAGATCTTTATCGGTCAGACCGCATAACAACATACGTTGTTCCCTTTGTCATCGGTATGTTACTTGCCCGAGATTCGATCGTCGGTATCCAATACCTAGTTCAATCTCGTTACCGGCAAGTCTCTTTACTCGTTCCGTAATACATCATCTCGCAACTAACTCATTGGTTGCAATGCTTGCAAGGCTTATGTGATGTGCATTACCGAGAAGGCCCTGAGATACCTCTCCGACATTCGGAGTGACAAATCCTAATCTCGAAATACGCCAACCCAACATCTACCATTGGAGACACCTGTAGTACTCCTTTATAATCACCCAGTTACATTGTGACGTTTGGTAGCACCCAAAGTGTTCCTCCGGCAAATGGGAGTTGCATAATCTCATAGTCAAAGGAACATGTATAAGTCATGGATAAAAGCAACAGCAACATACTAAACGATCGGGTGCTATGCTAATGGAATGGGTCATGTCAATCAGATCATTCAACTAATGATGTGACCTTGTTAATCAAATGACAACTCCTTTGTCCATGGTTAGGAAACTTAACCATCTTTGATTAACAAGCTAGTCAAGTAGAGGCATACTAGTGACACTCTGTTTGTCTATGTATCCACACATGTATTATATTTCCAGTTAATACAATTCTAGCATGAATAATAAACATTTATCATGACATGTAAGGAAATAAATAATAACTTTATTATTGCCTCTAGGACATATTTCCTTCACCTACTGCACCAATTGAGGATGAGTGGTTGGACGCCGCCTCCGGGGCTGCGATCTCAAAGGCGATCGAGCCGAATACCAGCCCCGCACTCCGCAAGGCCTGTGACTCTGAGGGGCCGGATTCCTCTCCGGACTCGGAGCCCTCCGCGCGCCTGCCGATCGAATCCGATTGGGCGCCGATCATGGAGTTCACCGCCGCGGACATCTTTCAGCACTCGCCCTTCGGCGACATACTGAAATCGCTAAAGTCTCTCTCTTTATCAGGAGAGCCCTGGACGGACTAAGGTCAGCAAGGTTGGGATACGGACGATGAAGAAATTCAAAGCCCACCCACCACCCACTTCGTAGCCACTATCGATGACTTAACCGACATGCTCGACTTCGACTCCGAAGACATCGACAGTATGGATGACGATGCAGGAGATGACCAAGAACCAGCACCTGTAGGGCGCTGGAAGGCCACCTAGTCATACGACATATATATGGTGGACACTCCAAAAGATGGAGATGGCGATGGAACAACGGGGGATGACACATCCAAGAAACACCCCAAGCGCCAGCGTCAGCGGCGCCGCTCTAAATCCCGCCAAAGCACAAACGGTGATTCCGGCATGGGAGATAATAATACTCCGGATAGCGCCGAAGAACACCCCCTCCAGCAAGAGGATGGAGAAGCCAACCCTCATGAGAGAGCGGCAGACATAGAGGTTGAGGAGGATAATTACATGCCTCCCTCCGAAGACGAGGCAAGCCTCGAGAACGATGAATTCGTCATGCCAGAGGATCCCGCCGAACAAGAGAGTTTTAAATGCAGGCTTATAGCCACGGCAAGCAGCCTCAAGAAAAAAGTAGCAACAGCTTAGAGCTGATCAAGACTTGCTAGCTGACAGATGGACTGAAGTCCTTGCGGCCGAAGAGTATTAAATCGAACGCCCCTCCAAGAGTTACCCAAAGCGCAGGTTGCTACCCCGATTAGAGGAGGAAGCACCTACATCACCAGCGCATGACATGGCCGACCGGCCACCTCGTGGTCGTGACAGAGAGGCCTGACAGCCCTCCACTCAAGCCGTGCCCCGGCGCCGCTCAAAACATACTAAGGCACGGGAAAATGCGCCAGACCTGCGAGAGATACTGGAGGACAAGGCAAGACAAACAAGATCGATCTACGGATCGCGTGGGCGCCCTACGACACGTGACGGGGATCATCACTCCGGACATAATAAATCCGGCTGGGCCGAACACAGTAGACAAAGCTCATTCGAGTTGCGTCGTGATATAGCCCAATACAGAGGCGCCGCACACCCACTATGCTTCACAGATGAAGTAATGGATCATAAAATCCCTGAGGGTGTCAAACCCGTGAACATCGACTCATATGATGGCACAACAGATCCTGCGGTATGGATCGAGGATTATCTCCTTCATATCCACATGGCCTGCGGCGATGATCTACACGCCATCAAATACCTCCCACTCAAACTTAAGGGACCAGCCCGGCATTGGCTTAACAGCTTGCCAGCAGATTCGATTGGTTCTTGGGAGGACCTGGAAGCCGCATTCCTCGACAATTTCCAGGGTACCTATGTGCGACCATCGGACGCTGATGACCTAAGCCACATAATTCAGCAGCCAGAGGAATCGGCCAGGCAATTCTGGACACGGTTCCTAACAAAGAAAAACCAAATAGTTGACTGTCCGGACACAGAGGCCCTAGCAGCCTTCAAGCATAATATCCGTGATGAGTGGCTTGCCAGGCACCTTGGACAGGAAAAGCCGAAATCCATGGCAGCCCTCACTACACTCATGACCCGCTTTTGCGCGGGAGAAGACAACTGGCTAGCTTGCAGCAACAACTTAACCAAGAACCTTGGTAATTCGGATACCAAGGACAAAAGTGGCAGGCCGCGCCAGAACAAGCAAAAACACCGCGTTAACAGCGACAGCAATGAGGATACGGCAGTCAATGCCGTATTCCGAGGCTACAAATCCGGTCAGCACAAAAAGCCATTCAAATGAAATACTCAGGGCCCGTCCAGTTTGGACCGAATACTCGACCGCTTGTGCCAGATATATGGCACCCCCAAAAGGCCAGCCAATGACACCAACAGGGATTGTTGGGTGTTCAAGCAGGCAGATAAGTTAAATGCCGAAAATAGAGACAAGGGGCTGTGTAGCGACGACTAGGAGGAGCCCAGGCCGCCGAACAACAGTGGATAGAAGGGTTTTCCCCCACAAGTGCGGACGGTGAACATGATATACGCAACCCACATCCCCAAGAGGGAGCGGACGCGTGCATTACGGGACGTATACGCGCTGGAGCTAGTCGCCCCAAAGTTCAACCCATGGTCCTCCTGCCCGATCACTTTTGATCGAAGGGACCACCCCACTAGCATCCGTCATGGCGGGTTCGCCGCATTGGTTCTAGACACAATTATTGACGGATTTCATCTCACAAGAGTCCTTATGGACGGCGGCGGCAGCCTGAACCTGCTTTACCAGGACACAGTGCGGAAAATGGGCATAGATCCCTCGAGGATTAAGCCCACCAAAACGACCTTTAAAGGCGTCATACCAGGTGTAGAGGCCAACTGTACAGGCTCAGTCACACTTGAAGTGGTCTTCGGATCTCCGGATAACTTCCGAAGCAAGGAGTTAATATTCGACATTGTCCCATTCCGCAGTGGCTATCACGCACTGCTCGGACGAACCGCATTCGCAAAGTTCAATGTGGTACCGCATTACGCATACCTCAAGCTCAAGATGCCAGGCCCTCGAGGGGTAATCACGGTCAACGGAAACACCGAGCGCTCTCTCCGAACGGAGGAGCATACGGCAGCGCTCGCAGCAGAAGTACAAAGCAGCCTCTTCAGGCAATTCTCCAGTCCGGCCTTCAAAAAGCCGGACACTGTCAAGCGTGCCCGGAGTAACCTACAACAAGACCGCCTGGCACGTTCCGAGAAGGCGTAGCAATGCGGCCCCAACCCCAGCCCTCGCGAAATAGCGAAACCAGCACTTCGCGTACATAACTACGCTCTCAAAAGACCATGGGCGTAGGGGAAGGGGCACCATCACGGCACGCCCAAAACACGGCTTAAACCGTACTAGGGGCTGCCGAATTATTTCTTTATTTTCTCTTACTTTCAGGACTCCATACTTTGGACGACCTGTTCGGCAATTCAACTGCCGCACAAACGATGCAAGAACCAGGGAAGCAGACAAGTCATGCCACATTATGGAACTCCCATGTAGTCTCTATTACGAGCAGTATACCTGTTTGAAATACAATTCCGCGGCCTGCCCCTGGACAGGACATGTTAAATAGTCCAATTTCTTTTGCTTATCGCACTATTTGTATCATTCTACTTGGATAGCAGCCTTCTTATAAACAATACATAGCTTTTTGTCTATTTTTTGCATTACTCTCTTTTTATATATATGTTCATTAATGACATGTTGCACCCGTACACTGTGGTACGGCAAATACGCCAGGGGCTCCAGTACCCCTTAATATGGTGTGAGAAGTTCGAACACTTTCACAAGTGCGACACCCCGAACTTATAGCATTATATGCATCGGCTCCGAATCATGATTTGGGTCAATAGTTGGGTTTGCCCGGCTCCTATGTTTTGGTGCCTTACGTTCCGCTATATCGGCTAAGGTAGCACTAGGAGAACTACTGCGATTGTGCCCCAGTTGAGCTGGGCTGAGCACCTTAGTAGAGAAAGCTAAAACTGACTGTCATGATAAGGCGAGAGGTCGCTGTTCGAGAGGTTTTACGAGTCCTTAAAGACTTATGCCGCTTAGAGCGAGGAACCGGATTTTGTCCGGCCAAGGCGTGGATAGAGCACCGAACTCGGTCTTCCGAATACTAGGGGCTTCGCCGAAATTTAAAATTATTGAGTTCTATGGCTAAGTGAGAGTGTTCAAGCATTATAGTCCGATTGCCTTGTTCGTTGTTCTGAGCGCCTCCCTCGAAGGACCCAAACATGGGAAAAACAGCGCTTAGGTTTATCCAGAACACCCCAGCACTAGTGGCATGGGGGCAGAAGCCGACGACCGGCCATCTCTCAATTTTTGGTAAACGGCCGCACAGAAAGTAATATTTTAAATTCAACAAGCATTGCTTAGCGCACATGAACATGTTTTCAGCGCACATGACAACACGAGCGAGTTCATTCAAAAATTACATCCTTGGTACATTCATCCGCCATAAGGCGGGCACCCTTCAGAACATCCTTATAATAGTTATCGGGTTTGCGATGCTCTTTCCCCGGCGGTGGCCCGTCCTTCACAAGCTTCTCACCGTCCAGCTTGCCCCAGTGCACCTTAGAGCGGGCAAGGGCCCTCTGGGCTCCTTTGATGCAGACGGAGCGCTTGATGACCTCGAGCCTTGTACAGGCCTCCACCAGCCGCCGCACCAGTCCGAAGTAGCTCCCAGGCAGGGCCTCTCCAGGCCACAGCCGAACTATAAAGCCCTTCATGGCCTGTTCGACCGCCTTGTGGAGCTCGACCAGCTGCTTCAGCTGGTCGCTCAAGGGCACACGGTGTCCGGCCTCAGCATACTGAGGCCAGAACACCTTCTCCGTCGAGCTGCCTTCTTCGGCTTGATAGAATGCGACGGCATCGGATACGCTACGGGGAAGATCTGTGAACGCCCCTAGAGAGCTCCGGATTCGGGTAAGTATCAATTAGCTTACTTTTATATGTCTGCTTCGCATAAAAAATGCCTTACCTGCCGCTATCTTTTTCACCGCATCCAATTCCTGGAGGGCCTTCTGGGCTTCGGCCTTGGCAGACTTGGCAGTCTCGATGGCCGCGGCGAGCTCGGACGCTCGCGTCT
This sequence comes from Aegilops umbellulata, assembly GCA_032464435.1. Lineage (NCBI taxonomy): Eukaryota > Viridiplantae > Streptophyta > Magnoliopsida > Poales > Poaceae > Aegilops > Aegilops umbellulata. The sequence continues at coordinate 594,942,065 of CP136058.1, read as the reverse complement.
TCGAGTCAAGCTCCAAACTCTCATGTTTTTTCATGAGAGCCTGAAGCTCTTGCTGCGCCTCGCCGACCTGCGCCTCAAATTTCTCCCGCTCGGTGCGCTCAGAGGCCGCTCTCTTCTCGGCCTCGGACAGTGCCTGCCTGAGGGGCGCCACCTCAGTTGTGGCCCCTACAATAAGTAGCATAATCCTGTCATTTTTTGCAATTGTATCTTTTTATATATTTCTATTAGGTATCTCTTACCTTCTTTCTCCTCGAGTTGCCGCTAGGCAAGGCCGAGCTCTTGCTCGGACCGCTCGAGACCCTGTTTCAGGGTGCCTACCTCCACAGTTAGTGCGGCGGTTGCAAGCAGCGAAGCCTGCATACGCATATTGACTCATTTTTTGTTAGACTCCTGCGAAATTTATTAGATCCTCTATTCGGCTTTTCTTTCCGAACGTCAAACAGAGCATCAGGGGCTACTGTCTATGCGGTAATATTTTTACATATTTTTACTTACCTCGAAGCCTGTTAGAAGGCTAGCACAAGCTTCAGTCAATCCGCTCTTGGCGGATTGAACCTTCTGGATCACCGTACTCATAATAGTACGGTGCTCCTCGTTGATGGAGGCACTCTTAAGCACCTCCAGCAGATTGTCCGGCGCCTCCGGTTGGACGGGGGCCGCCGGCTCAGTAGGCTTGCTCCTCTTGGAAGGAGTTCGCCTACCGTAGTCCGGAACCGTTGAAGATTTCGGCGCGGTGTCCGTCTCAAAGCCGGACTTGGAGCCCTGGGGGGTCTTATCCCCTTTACTCCTGGAGTCCGGGAGGTCGCCTCGCGGCTCCTCCAGGACCACCTCCTCTTGCCCTGGAGCTTGTCGCGACGCCACTTCGGTGACGTCCGCAGTGCGGGGGGAGGCAGCGGGCGGAGCTAAGTTCACGTCTGATGAATCCAGGGAGCCGCTCGATGACTCGTCGAGCCCGGCCTTGGGTGGACTGTATAATTATATTCGACATAAGGAAAAGTTGTGTAACAAAGGAATGCTATGAGTTACTCTGGTATCCGAATACTTACGATCCCGCCGGGCACCTGGCCCTTTGCGGCCACTTCCCTTCGCCCTCGTCGGCGTCGGTGGAGTAGTCCGGAGGAAGGGTTTTCCCCTTCTTGGACCCTTCGGCCTCCCCTGTTGGGGCGGCCTTCCTCTTCTTTCCTCCCCCTGGAGGGGGACAAGTTTCTTCTTCCTCCTCCTCGTTTTCACGGGAGGAGTGCGTCTCGAATTCGTCGGACGAAGAATCCGACACCTCCTGGCGCCGGGAACTCTTTCGAGTCCCCGTGGCCTTCTTCTTGGCCTTCTTCTCCGGCAGCACGTAAGGTGCCGGAGCCAACAACTTCGATAAACGAGCATCTATTGGATCTTCGGGCAAAGGAGCCGGACAGTCTATCTGTCCGGACTTCGCCTGCCATTCCTGTCAAAGGTAAGGGAGTTTAGATCCCGCATAGAGTCAAACTATGAAAAACTGACATCCTGTAAAAGGTGAAAATAGCTTACCTCGCCAGCGTGATGCTGCGAGCTGAATCCGCGATCCTCGGAGGCGGAGGCGGGAGCCTCGGCACCTTTGGTTAGCACCTTCCAGACTTCTTCGTACGTCGTGTCGAAAAGCCTGCTAAGGGTTGGGTGCTGCGTTGGGTCGAACTCCCATAGATTGAAGTCCCGTTGTTGGCACGGGAGGATCCGGCGGACAAGCATAACCTGGACTACATTGACAAGCTTTAGCTGCTTGTTCACCCGGGTTTGGATGCATTTTTGCAGTCCGGTCACCTCGTCTTGGTAGCCCCATGACAGGCCCGTCTCTTTCCAGGATGTGAGCCGCACGGGGGTCCGGACCGGAACTCAGGGGCGGCGATCCTTTCCAGTTCGCGCGGCTCGGTGATGTAAAACCACCCTGACTGTCACCCCTTCAAGGTTTCCACAAAGGAGCCCTCGAGCCATAGGACGTTGGCCATCTTGCCCGACATGGCGCCTCCGCACTCCCCCTGGTTGTCGCGCACCACCTTTGGCTTGACGTTGAAGGTCTTGAGCCAGAGGCCGAAATGGGGGCGGATGCAGAGGAAAGCCTCGCACACGACGATAAACGCCGAGATGTTGAGGACAAAGTTCGGGGCCAGGCCGTGGAAATCCAGGCCGTAGTAGAACATGATCCCCCGGACAAATGGGTGGAGAGGAAAACCTAGGCCGCGGAGGAAATGGGGAAGGAATACTACCCTCTCATGGGGCCTTGGGGTGGGGAGGAGCTGCCCCTTTTCAGGAAGCCGGTGCGCGATGTCGTTGGACAAGTATCCGGCCTTCCTTAGCTTTTTGACATGGCCCTCCGTGACGGAGGAGACCATCCACTTGCCTCCCGCTCCGGACATTGCAGGAGAAGGTTGAGGTGGGAAGTGCAGGCTTGGGCGCTGGAGCTCGGGTGCGAAGGAGATGGAAAGGCAAAGGAGGAAAAAGGCGTAGGTAAAAAGGTGGATCCTTATCCCCTTATATGGGCGGCTGCGGCTATGCATCCCCACCAGCCTGGTAAAACCCGCTTATTTCCCAAGCGCCATGATAAATGGCGCGGTTGGGTTACCCACGTCCGTATTGATGAGAATCCCGTAAATGGGGGACACGATCTCTGCTTTGACAAGACGTGCCAAGGAAACCGCCTCGCGAAATGCGCTGAGGTGGAGAAGTAAAAACGATTCGAGTAAAGGCTTGGCCGTAGTGTGATGTCACGTTATGGAATACGTCAGCAGATTAGATTTGTGTTAATATTATTCTCTCTATGGCAATATGTGGAAACTTATTTTGCAGAGCCGGACACTACCCTTGGTGTTTACAAACTTTTATGAAGAACTTGGAGGAGGAACCCGCCTTGCAATGCTGAAGACAATCTGCGCGCCGGACTCGTCGTCATTGAAGCCTAGTTCAGGGGCTACTGAGGGAGTCCTGGATTAGGGGGTGTCCGGGTAGCCGGACTATACCTTCAGCCGGACTCTTGGACTATGAAGATACAAGATTGAAGACTTCATCTCGTGTCCGGATGGGACTTTCCTTGGCGTGGAAGGCAAGCTTGGCGATGCGGATATTAAGATCTCCTACCATTGTAACCGACTTTGTGTAACCCTAACCCTCTCCGGTGTCTATATAAACCGGTGGGTTATAGTCCGTAGGACAGAACTCCAACATACAACAATCATACCATAGGCTAGCTTCTAGGGTTTAGCCTCCTTGATCTCGTGGTAGATCTACTCTTGTACTACCCATATCATCAATATTAATCAAGCAGGACGTAGGGTTTTACATCTATCAAGAGGGCCCGAACCTGGGTAAAACATTGTGTCCCTTGTATCCTGTTACCATCCGCCTAGACGCACAGTTCGGGACCCCCTACCCGAGATCCGCCGGTTTTGACACCGACAAAGGCCATGATGAAGAAGCGCCCCATGGCGATGAACAGCAAACTATGGACCGTCACAGAGATTGGTCTTACCGACCTGTGCAAGACGGCGGGAGCTGATGACATTCGCAAGTACACTCTTCTCAACCTCATGGCAAAGGACGTCATCTGCTCCTGTCTGTGTCAAAATCAGTTCAGGAGCATCATGCATCTCGAACATGCGAAGCTTATCTGGGACCATCTCTCTAAGGTCTATGAAGGTCATCGAACCCGTCATGATCCTTGGTTTGAGGATTTCAAGGAATCGCTCAAATCGATGACATTCGAACCAGAATCATCATCCTCTACTCCATGCCTTATTGCAGAAAGTGCTGAGGATGATCAACCCAAAGCCACTGAGTGGGTCCTCGATAGTGGATGTACAAATCACTTGACTGGTGACAAGAATCTATTGATGGATGCTCCCTTATCGTCATCACAGCTGAAGCATATCATCTTCGCTGACAAAAGCAAAAGTCCGGTATTGGGTCTAGGTAAGGTAGCTATCACAAAGGATCGACACATGGACAAAGTCATGCTTGATATGCTTGTTGTCTTTGGCAAGTATCGTTGTGTTGTGATTATGGAAGCTGACAATTCCAAAGTCTTTGAAGGCTTTAGGAGAGGAGACTTGTATATTGTTGATTTCTCTGCAGATTCACAACCAGCCGTGTGCCTACTTGCAAAAGCTTCAGAAGGATGGCTATGGCATCGACGACTTGGTCATGCAGGCATGAGGAATTTGCACATGCTTGCAAAGAACAAGCATGTCATTGGCATTGAGAATGTCAATTTCCTCAAGGATCACTTATGCGGTGCCTGTGAAGCTGGAAAGATGACAAAGGCCAAGCATCCAGCGAAGACTATCATGACCACCACTCGTCCATTTGAATTGCTTCACATGGATCTCTTCGGTCCTAATCATTATTCTTCTATTTCAAATGAAGCATCTCAATATGGCTTTGTTATTGTTGATGATTACTCTCGTTACACATGGGTACACCTTGTTACTTACAAACATGAAGTGCAGGAAATGTTCAAACGATTTTCCTCGAGGGCTTCAACCAACTTTGGTGTGAAGATCAAGCACATCAGAAGTAACAATGGCACTGAGTTCAAGAATTCGGGTCCCGATGACTATCTTGATGAACTTGGTATTACTCATGAGTTATCTGCTCCTTATACTCCTCAACAGAATGGCGTCGTGGAGCGCAAGAACAGGACTCTTGCTGAGATGGCTCGCACTATGCTCGATGAGTACAAAACCCCTCGTCGTTTCTGGGTTGATGCAATTGATACTGCGTGCCACATCATCAACAGAGTATATCTTCACAAATTCATCAAAAAGACTGCCTATGAACTCCTCACTGACAAGAAGCCCAATGTGAGTTATTTCAAAGTCTTCGGTGCTAAATGCTGGATTAGAGATCCTCATCACAACTCTAAATTTGCACCGAAAGCACATGAAGGTTTTATGCTTGGTTAGGGAAAGGGCTCGCACACCTACAGAGTGTTCAACAATGTTCTTCACAAGATTGTTCAAACTGTAGATGTGCGGTTCGATGAAACTAATGGCTCGCAAAGAGAGCACCTACCTTCTGTGTTAGATGAACCAGCACCTGAGGATTCTATCAAGCACAAGGCTACTGAAGATGTCATCCCTACTGAAGAATCTGCTGAAGAATTCATTCCAGAACGTGAAGAACGTCGAGCTGACGCACCTGAAGAAAATGCTGAGAAAATTGATGCTGAAGAAAATGTTGATCAAATTCCTCAACGACAACCAGCTCATCCACGCGTTGCAAAAGAAGTGAAAGTGGAGAAGATCATCGATGACATTAGAGCACCAGGTCCTCTCACCCGCTCAAAAGCTTCACATCTATCTAACTTTTGTGGGCACTTTGCTTTTGTCTCTACCACAGAGCCCACTAAGGTAGATGAAGCATTTCTCGAGCCTGAGTGGATTCAGTCCATGCAAGAAGAATTACATCAGTTCAAGCTCAACAATGTCTAGGAACTGGTCAATCGTCCAGATCCTCGCAAGCATAATATCATTGGCGCAAAATGGATCTACCGCAACAAGCAAGATGAAAACGGCCTTGTGGTGAGGAATAAGGCACGTCTAGTAGCTCAAGGCTACACACAGGTAGAAGGAATTGATTTCGATGAAACTTTTGCACCTGTTGCTAGACTTGAGGCTATTCGCATATTACTTGCTTATGCTAACCATCATGATATCATCTTATATCAAATGGATGTGAAAAGTGAATTCCTCAATGGTAAGCTTGAGGAAGAGGTATACGTTGCTCAACCCCCTGGTTTTGAAGATCCAAAGCATCCTGACAAAGTCTTCAAACTAAATAAGGCCCTCTATGGCCTCAAGCAAGCCCCACGGGCGTGGTATGATACTTTGAAGGAATTCTTCATGGAGAACGGCTTCACACCTGGTTCACTCGATCCTACTCTCTTTACTAAGTCTTATGATGGTGAACTGTTTATTTGCCAAATATATGTTGATGATATCATCTTTGGCTGTACTGACCAACGTTATAGTGATGAATTTGCCTATATGATGAGTGAAGAATATCAAATGTCTATGATGGGAGAGTTGAAATTCTTCTTAGGTCTTCAAATTCGTCAACAACGCAATGGCATATTCATATCTCAGGAGAAATACCTCAAGGATGTCCTGAAGTAATTCGGCATGCAAGATTGCAAAGGCATCAAAATTCCTATGCCCACAAATGGTCAACTATGCACTAATGAAAATGGTATTGACTTCGATCATAAGGTATACCGCTCCATGATTGGCTCTTTATTGTACTTATGTGCATCTAGGCCAGATATAGTGCTTAGTGTTTGCATGTGTGCTCGATTTCAAGCTGCACCAAAGGAATCACACCATAAGGCTGTGAAGCATATTCTTCGATATCTAGCTCACACACCAACACTAGGATTATGGTATCCCAAGGGCTCGGATTTTGATCTCATTGGATATTCTGACTCTGACTATGCTGGTGATCGTGTGGACCGCAAGTCAACATCTGGTACATGTCATTTCCTCGGACGATCTTTGGTCTGCTGGTCCTCGAAGAAGCAGAACTGCGTATCACTGTCTACTGCTCAAGCTGAGTACATTGCTGCTGGTTCTTGCTGTGCTCAACTGCTATGGATGAAGCAAACACTCAAGACCCAGTTCAGCACTCGAAGACAAAGCACATTCAGATTCGTCATCATTTTCTTCGCGATCATGTGTTGAAGGGCGACATTTCTATTGAGCATGTGAAGACTGAAGAACAGCTAGTCGATATCTTCACTAAGCCCTTGGATGAGAAGAGATTTAGAAAGTTGCGGTGTGAGCTAAATATCTTAGAGTCTTCGAATGTACTTTGAAAAGGCACTCATTCTAACACTTATGAAAGATGGATGACTTAGATGTGCAAGACATGAAGAAACGTTTTTCTTCAATCAATGAAGAATAACACTCTAAGTGTGAAGAAATTAACGAAAAATTTGATTCTCAGAACCCTACGACAATTGTACGCGGTGTGTGGAATCGTCATTCTTATACGGTGGGTCACGCCACCACACAAGTTGAAAATCTTCAATTTGAGTTTTTCCTCCTTTTGAAATTCCTCAGTTGTTCAAATTCTTCAACTTTGCAAAATCTTCACTTGTTCCGTTGTTTTTCTTCATTTTTTGACTATTTTTTTTCTTCATTGGCTATATATATATATATATATATATATATATATATATATATATATATATATATATATATATATATATATATATATTCACTTATGGCTATTTCTTCAAGTTGGTGTTTTCTGCTAAGTGAATGTGATCGGACCCTTCCCCCTCTATGCTATACTCAATCGAATCTATTCACAAATAACTCATGTGCGTTCTATTTGAAACTCGTTCAAAATCTTCACTGTGTCCTTGTCAGCTGAAGAAATTACGAACAGAACTTTAAAACTAATCTTATCCAAATTTTCGATTTTGCCGCTCAAACCGTTCCGCATCCCATGATGCATTTGTTTATTCACCCACGATCTCACACGATCTCCACTTCTCTGTACGTGGGTGACACATGTCATGCGAAGGAGAAGGGTCAGGGACACGTTCGTCCCAAATCTTCAGGCGAACAGTTTTTCACTACTACTATAAATACCCCCTCATCCCTTCCTCACTTCCTTTACTCTGATCGATATCTCTCTCCCGCTCGAGCTTCCCAAACCCTAGCGCCACCGCTACTCCATCGTCGCCGGTGAGGAAGAGCTTCACTGCCTCGATCTCGTCGTCGTCGTACTCGCGCCGACCGCGGAAATCTTTACCTCCGCCGCCGCCGTAGACGTCTTCCTCCGCCAAGTTAGGGCGTGGAAGATCTACACCGACGAACTCCACTGTTTTACCTCTCTGTTCATCATGTTCTTCATTTAGGGTAATTAAAAGTTACTTTTACTGCCCTCTTTGATTCGAAAGTTTCTCTACCAAATCTTCAAAGGTGTTTTTATTCTTCAAATCTTCACACACTAAACACCTCACATGTCATCAGTTCTTGATTTATTTCCCTAAGCATCATTTTCTTCAAGATTCCTCAATTGTGTGGATCTTCGATCTATACAACTCTGGAACATAAGATAAAGCGCGGTTAGTGAAATTCTTCAAGACGCATCTGGTCAAATTCCTCAAACTTGTTCTTTTTGAAAAACCCTCTGAGAACGCATATGACCTCTCCAAATTCCTCGCAACTATACTCTGTTCACACGTACACATGTCCGCTGCTGAATCACTAGGTTCTCATCAACTTAACTCATTTGCAGCGTTCCTCGAAGAAAAACTGCATACTTCTTCAGAGAATTCTATTGTTCAAATTCCTCAGCTGAAGAATATGGCAGATGGTAAGAAGCCACAGAAAGGAGGAAAGAAACCTGAGGTCATGACTGTGTTTGAAATCCGTGAGGACATTTATACAGAGTACTGCACGCCTGATGAAGCCAAGTTTGGCAAAGAGAAAAAAAATCAGCGCAAGGTGGCATTGAGAGGATTGAAAGGAGATGGGCAAGAGAATGGAGGGAGTACATATATGTTACTCCAAAGTATATGCAGAAATTCACTCTCAACCCTCCATGCCCAAGAGCCCCATTGGCACCTGGCCAAGAGGCAGATCCCACTAGTATCAAATGCGGTGAGGATTTTCCTGAAGAATGGGCAAAGCGCCAAGCCAAATTGGCAAGACAAGCCAAAGAAGCAGTGAGGAAATTCAACGAAGATTCTGCTGCTGCTGCTGCCACTGAGGCCTCTGTCAAGCTGCGGAAATCTATGCCAAAGAAGCCCGCTCGAAAGCCAAGTGCTTCACCAACAATGCCCTCACAGCCAAGTTCCTCAGCTGCGCCCTTACGGCTAGGAACTTCAATATCTTCAAGGCAAATTCCTCAAGCTGCCCCTGCTCCTCCGAAATCCTCAGCACCTCCTCCAAAGTCCTCAGCACCTGTACATCTTGCCACGTGTCAAAGGACTGCAGGCATCTCCATTGCCTCTGGTGTCTCAGCAAGTTCCTCAGCTGCACCAAGTTCCTCAGCTGGACCCTCTCTGCTGAAGAAAAAGGCTACTGCTGGACGAGGTCCTCGCCCAAGTCCTAAGAAGAAGTAGGTAGTCTTCAATGTACCATCTGACGATGATGAGGCTGATGAAGAAGAACTTGCCGAAATCATCAGAGATAGGCAAGCTAAGGCCTCTAGTGCCAAAGGAAGCAATGTGCCGATGCTTATTGATCCAAGGTTGATCCTGGATTTCATTGATCTATGGCACAAAGATCCCAATACGCCTGTGCCAGAGATGAACCTCACTCCCGGTCAAATTCACGTCTTGACTGCTTTCATTCAAGAAGAAAAATGGAAGTATGATAGGGCCAGACAGATCAAGAAATTGCAGTACAGAAAAGAGAGACTGCTGAAGAAAAATGTTGTCAAGATGACGCCTGAAGAACTCGTCAAGATGCAGGCTCACATCAAAACCCTCAACAATGAATTTAATGCTTACTATGCTGATTGGAAAGGAGCCAAAGTCAGGTATGTGAAACTGACTTAGAAGTTCACAAATATTGCAGCCCCATCGCAACAAGAAGTTCCTCAAGCTGAACCTTCAGCTCAGCCCACTGAAGAACATGCCAGCACCACTGATGACTTTCAGGCTACTGAAGAAAATGCTAGTTCCAGGGCTGATGACTCCATTCCAGCCGCTGAAGAAATTGCCAGGGCATCCACTAGTGGTGCGCCTGAAGAAACTGAAGAAGTCAGGGTAACTGCATTAGTTGCGCCTGAGGAAATTCAAACAAATTCCTCAGCTCCTCCCGCGCCTACACCAACTCCTATCCTTCCATCTGCATCAGATGTGGAGAAGACCAAGACTGCAGAGCAAGCTGCAGTGAAGAAAAGGAAAGCATCAAGTACTTCAGAATCTTCAGCTCCAAAGAAGATGAAGCCTATGACCAGCTCTTATGAAAATCCTATCGATGTTGTTCGTAATTCCACCATGCCATCAAAGGACCTTGTTCCTTTTGGTGAAGAATATGAGATCCCAAGCGGATCTGATGAAGAAACTAAATCTGCTGCTTCGTCAGAGCAGATTGATGAGGAAATTGAAGTGGATACAATCCCTTCAACCCAGTGGTCTCATCACCAATGCCTCGGTTTACTGCTGAAGAGGCTGGTGTTGAAGAAATTGATAATGAAGATGTGGACATTGGAAGCACAACTCCTTTGATGAATGATGAATTCTGTGGAAAGTCAGCATCCCAACTCTCCTCTGTTCACGCCTCTACAGCAAATCCCTCAGTCCCCTGCACCAACTGTTCCAATGGGATATGAAGAAACTCATCCCACTGCATCTGTGTATGAAGAAATTCCAGCCGCTAGTGCTGAAGAAACTGCTGCTGCTGATCCTAAGACTGCTACTGAAGAGGAACCAGAAATTCCTCAGCCTGAAGAACAAGAGATTGCGATTCCTGAGGTTGTGATGCAACTCACTGATATTCCTCTGCCCAAGCCAAAGGATCCATTCTCAAGAAAGCAAAACTTCAAGGTTGATGATTTCTTCGGTGAGCATGTATTCTTCACTGATTACAATCCTTATGACTCTGCTCGCATTAGGAAGAGGCGTTTCTGGACTGCCAGCCAGGCAAATTTCTATTCCTCTGTGCTACTCAACAAAGACAAAGTCTTCGATCATATGCACATTCCTCATGTAGACATGGAGTCTCTGCCGTGCTTCAAGCCAGTCCTCAGTGTTCTTCACGACGCTGGGCTACTAAACTTCTGCACTGACATATGTGATTGGAATGAAGAACTGATTCTTCAGTTCTACGCAACGCTGCACATCACAGGCGACTCTGAAGATGTAAATTCATGGGTGCTCGACTGGATATCTGAAAATAATCATCACAAGGTACCAGCGTCTAAATTGCTTCGTGCCCTACCACTCAGTCCTCCCCTTGAAGATACATGTTGTGTCTATAGTGAACCTGATCTTTCAAATCACTACATGCAAGTTCTAATGAAGCCTTTGAAGCCAGGGCAGGCCCCACGAACCAAATTCCTCGTCAAGGAATTACTCTATGTGCCTCGGACTGTCTATCGCATACTGACAAAGACATGAGTCCTATCAAAGGCCATGACTCAACTGATGAAGAAGTCGTTGGCATCATGAATAATATGCTTTTCAACGTCATTCATGGCGTTCCCGTCAACTTCCATGATTTCTTCATGAGGACTCTGGCCAATATTGCTATGTCACCGTTTGAGCTGAAGCCTTATGCGCCATGGATTATGACATTCATCAGGACAAGGTCTTCACTCAACTACAAAGATGACACTCTGAACCACTGCAGCTACTTGCCTCCAATTGAAGTCCTCAAAAGGACATTTTCCTCAACTGATGACAAAGGCAAGGCAGCTGCTGTGATAGATGAAGGCATTCGTCCATTGGATGGTCAATTCCGCAAGGCTGCATCCTATTCCACCAATGATGACTCTGCTACACATGACTCTGCCGCCAACAATGCCAATCAAAATCCTCAATCCACAGCACCCAGGGTGATGACTGATCGTGAGTTACTCCTCAGTCTTCATCAGAAGGTTGATCACAATCACAAATGGGTCAAGCGTCAGTTTGGTTCAATTCTTCACAACATGACTTCAACACACAATGCAATGAAGAAAAACCACTACTACCTCCATGAAACCCTCAACCGCACCTGGGTTGTTCTGTCTCAAGTTTACAGTGCTGAAGATCTGAAGAAAATGGGTCTCAAAGAAGAGTTTTAATGGTCTGCACCTCCTCTGAAGAAATTCAAGAAGGTCAAGTTTCCTTCTTTGGTGGCCAGCTCCTATTCTTCATCGCGCGACACTGATGAACATGAAGACTTGGACGACACTGCAGCAGGCCCTACTTCAACAACCGACCCCGACAACGCTTGCGCTCCTTCATCAACCTGATTATCCTCAGGGGCATTAGTCCTCAGTTTCGATCCTTTTGGTCATTCGATGACAAAGGGGGAGAAATCTGAGTTAGTCATCAAGGAGGTCTATTATATTGGGCGTTTTTCTGCTAAGTTACAATTCTCGTTCTTCCGAAACTTTTATTGGATCGAGTTGTAAACTTAAAGCCGATGGTGATCTCATACTTCTGCTACGTTATTCTGCATGCTTATTCCTCGTCAATATTATCGAACGCATGCTGAAATACGTCAGTCACCATTTTTCATCATGCATTTCAAATTCTTCATAATATATATCAAATGCGTGTATAAATTACAAGATATAGGGGGAGATATCCACGATTCATCTCTTCAAGTGTGCATTGCTTCAAAAGCAAATTCCTCACTATGCACAACTTCAAGGGGGGTTCTTCTATATCTTGCAATCAAATTCCTCAATATCAGTATTTACACTTCATATGATTATACCCGTTGAGAACTTAACCTTTGTTGTCATCAATCACCAAAAAGGGGGAGATTGTAAGCGCATCTAGTGCCCCTTAGTGATTTTGGTGTATTGAAGACTTATAGGTTAAGGATCTATTGTGTTTATGAGTGTACACAGGTCTATAAGTCTATGAGGAGTTTGATACCTACTGAGAAAGTCGATCCCTAAAAATGAAGTTCTTCAACTAAAGAATTTGATATACCGAAGACTTTCTGAAGACTTTGAAAATGAAGAAATTGGTGTGACCTTGAAGACTTGGTATTCATTCGAGGAACATGAAGCGTGAAGACTTTTGTTTTCGTAGTTTCATTTTCTCTTTCTTGAGTCATAGGAAACACCGTACTGTTAAAGGGGGTCGAGGAAATACTAAGGAAAAATTTCCATGTGATGCTCAACTCAAATCCTACACCTACCAATCCCTTCGAGTGTAGCCATTGGAAATCTCATACAGTTCAGTCAATTTCTTCACTGACAGAGACGCAGTTCTTCTGGTCACTGAGGACTTTGTTCTGACTGAGAAGTTAGGAATTCGCCAGTGCGGATTGCCTACACAGTGAGGAACATGATAGCCCTGAGGAATTTGTACCTCAAATTTCCGACTGTTGCTGTGCTACGCGCCAGCTGTCCCGAAATATCTTATCCATCCAACGGTCATATCATTGAAGGGCATTTATGTCTTATCATGCCGGGCTGCTCCCTAGGCTATAAATAGCCGCTGCCTACAACCACTAGCTGGTTGGCTGCTCCGTGAGAAACTGACACTTGTCATTTGAGAGCAACCCATCCTCCGAGGACTTTGAGTGAAAATTATCATGTGAGGAAAATCCAAAACCCAAACCCAAAGACCTACAAACCCAAAGTGATTGAGCATCACTAAAGATATTGATCCTGCGTGGATCCGACACTTGTTACCTTTGAAGACTGTGCTTCTTCCAGACGGTTAAGCGTCATGGTCTAGAGCATCCAAGAGGAATTGTGGATCGCCGAGTGACCGAGTTTGTCAAGGTTTGGAAATCACCTGAAGACTTACCACGAGTGATTGGACGAGGACTGTGTGTCCTTAGTTCAAAGAGAATACAGTGAGGACTGGGTGTCCCGAGCTACGTGCTCAGGACTGGGTGTGCTGGACTGTGTGTCCTCGAGTTTAAATACTTAGCCGCTCCAACCAGATGTACAATTGAGACAACAGTTGGAACTGGTCTACCAAATCATTGTCTTCACCAAGCACACTGGTTCCATTTCCTCAACTCTTTCATTTCCTCAGTATTGTGTTGTTCTTTTATCATATCTGTGTTTGAAGACTTTGACTGAAGACTTTCTCAATTTCCTCAGTTCTATTTCTTCAGTCTGTTTGTCTTCACCTTGTGTTATCCTGTGATTACGCTTTTTGTACTCCGTGTTTGTCTTCATTTCATCATGATGACTATGCTTGTATACTGTTATGTTTACTTCTGAGTACTTATTCCGCTGCAAGTAGTTCTTCGCTATGGAATTTCCTCGCTAGCAAATTCCTTAGTGAAGAATTCATAAAAATCGCCTATTCACCCCCCCTCTAGTCGATATAACACACTTTCAAGGGGCCGGACAGTTGATCTGCCCAGACGTCTCCTGCCAGTCCTGTCAAAGGTATGGGAGTTTAGATTCCGCATAGAGTCAAACTATGAAATATTAATATCCCGTAAGTAAAAATGGCTTACCACTGGTTGACGCTGCGCGCTGAATCCGGGATCCTCGGTAGCGGATGCGGGAGCCTCGGTGCCCTTGAATAGCACCTTCCAGGCATCTTCGTACGTCGTGTCGAAGAGCCTGCTCAAAGTTGGGTGTTGGGCCGAGTCGAACTCCCACAAATTGAAAGCCCGTCGTTGGCACAGGAGGATCCGGTGGAAGAGCATAACCTGGACCACGTTGACAAGTTTGAGCTTCTTGCTCACCAGGTTTCGGACACACGTTTGGAGTCCAGTCACCTCCTCCGCACTACCCCACAGCAGGCCCTTCTCTTTCCAGGAGGTGAGCCGCGTAGGGGATCCGGATCGGAACTCGGGGGCTGCGACCCGTTTAGGGTCACGCGGCTCAGTGATGTAGAACCACCCCGATTGCCACCCCTTTATGGTCTCCACGAAGGATCCCTCGAGCCATAGGACGTTGGGCATCTTTGAAGGAAATATGCCCTAGAGGCAATAATAAAGTTATTATTTATTTCCTTATATCATGATAAATGTTTATTATTCATGCTAGAATTGTATTAACCAGAAACATAATACATGTGTGAATAAACATACAGAGTGTCACTAGTATGCCTCTACTTGACTAGCTCGTTAATCAAAGATGGTTATGTTCCCTAACCATGAACAAAGAGTTGTTATTTGATTGACGGGGTCACATCATTAGTTGAATGATCTGATTGACATGACCCATTTTCATTAGCATAGCACCTGATCGTTTAGTTTGTTGCTGTTGCTATTCCTCATAACTTATACAGGTTCCTATGACTATGAGATTATGCAACTCCCATTTGCCAGAGGAACACTTTGGGTGCTACCAAACGTCACAACGTAACTGGGTGATTATAAAGGAGCATTACAGGTGTCTCCGAAGGTACATGTTGGGTTGGCGTATTTCGAGATTAGGATTTGTCACTCCGATTGTCGGAGAGGTATCTCTGGGCCCTCTCGGTAATGCACATCACATAAGCCTTGCAAGCATTACAACTAATGTGTTAGTTGTTAGATGATGTATTACGGAACGAGTAAAGAGACTTGCCGGTAACGAGATTGAACTAGGTATTGGATACCGACGATCGAATCTCGGGCAAGTAACATACCGATGACAAAGGGAACAACGTATGTTGTTATGCGGTCTGACCGATAAAGATCTTCGTAGAATATGTAGGAGCCAATATGGGCATCCAGGTCCCGCTATTGGTTATTGACCGGAGAGGTGTCTCGGTCATGTCTACATTGTTCTCGAACCCGTAGGGTCCGCACGCTTAACGTTTCGATGACAGTTGTTATGAGTTTATATGAGGTTGATGTACCGAAGGTAGTTCGGAGTCCCGGATGTTATCACGGACATGACGAGGAGTCTCGAAATGGTCGAGACGTAAAGATTGATATATTGGAAGCCTGCATTTGGATATCGGAAGTGTTCCGGGTGAAATCGGGATTTCACCGGAGTACCAGGAGGTTACCGGAACCCCCCAGGAAACATATGGGCCATATTGGGCCTTAGTGGAAAAGGAGAAAGGGGCTGCCCTAGGGCTGGCCGCGCGCCTTCCCCCTCCCCTAGTCCTATTAGGATTAGGAGAGGTGGCCGGCCCCCTCTCTCCCTCTTTCCTCTTGAGGAATCCTAGTCCAACTAGGATTGGGGGGGGGAATCCTACTCCCGGAGGGAGTAGGACTCTCCTGGCGCACCAGGCTTGGCCGGCCAGCCCCTCCCCCTTGGCTCCTTTATATACGGAGGCAGGGGGCACCCCAAAGACACACAAGTTGATCATTGAGATCGTTCCTTAGCCGTGTGCGGTGCCCCCCTCCACCAGATTACACCTCAAATATATCGTAGCAGTGCTTAGGCGAAGCCCTGCGTCGGTGGAACATCATCATCGTCACCACACCGTCGTGCTGACAGGACTCTCCCTCGACACTCGGCTGGATCGGAGTTCGAGGGACGTCATCGAGCTGAACGTGTGCAGAACTCGGTTGGATCATGAAGAAGTACGACTACATCAACCGCGTTGATATAACGCTTCCGCTTTCGGTCTACGAGGGTACATAGACAACACTCTCCCCTCTCGTTGCTATGCATCACCATGATCTTGCGTGTACGTAGGAAATTTTTTGAAATTACTACGTTCCCCAACAGTGGTATCAGAGCCTAGGTTTTTATGGTTTGATGTTATTTGCACGAGTAGAACACAAGTGAGTTGTGGACGATACAAGTCATACTGCCTACCAGCATGTCATACTTTGGTTCAGCGGTATTGTTGGACGAGACGATCCGGACCAACCTTACGCGTACGCTTACGCGAGACCGGTTCCCTCGACGTGCTTTGCACATAGATGGCTTGCGGAAGACTGTCCCTCCAACTTTAGTTGAACCAAGTGTGGCTACGCCCTGTCCTTGAGAAGGTTAAAACGGAGTCTATTTGACGAAGTATCGTTGTGGTTTTGATGCGTAGGTAAGATGAGTTCTTGCTTAAAGCCCGTAGCAGCCACGTAAAACTTGCAACAACAAAGTAGAGGACGTCTAACTTGTTTTTGTAGGGCATGTTGTGATGTGATATGGTCAAGGCATGATGCTAAATTTTATTGTATGAGATGATCATTTTTTGTAACCGAGTTATCGGCAACCGGTAGGAGCCGTATGGTTGTCGCTTTATTGTATGCAATGCAATCGCCCTATAATGCTTTACTTTATCACTAAGCGGTAGCGATAGTCGTAGAAGCATAAGATTGGCGAGACGACAAACGATGCTACGATGGAGATCAAGGTGTCGCGCCGGTGACGATGGTGATCATGACGGTGCTGAAGAGATGGAGATCACAAGCACAAGATGATGATGGCCATATCATATCACTTATATTGATTGCATGTGATGTTTATCTTTTATGCATCTTATCTTGCTTTGATTGACGGTAGCATTATAAGATGATCTCTCACTAATTATCAAGAAGTGTTCTCCCTGAGTATGCACCGTTGCGAAAGTTCTTCGTGCTGAGACACCACGTGATGATCGGGTGTGACAGGCTCTACGTTCAAATACAACGGGTGCAAAACAGTTGCACACGCGGAATACTCAGGTTATACTTGACGAGCTATGCATATAAGATATGACCTCGGAACACGGAGACCGAAAGGTCGAGCTTGAATCATATAGTAGATATGATCAACATAATGATGTTCACCATTGAAACTACTCCATCTCACGTGATGATCGGTCATGGTGTAGTTGATATGGATCACGTAATCACTTAGAGAATTGGAGGGATGTTTTTTCTAAGTGTGAGTTCTTAAGTAATATGATTAATTGAACTTAAATTTATCATGAAACTTAGTACCTGATAGTATCTTGCTTGTCTATGTTGTGTAGATAGATGGCTCGTGCTGTTGTTCCGTTGAATTTTAATGCGTTCCTTGAGAAAGCAAAGTTGAAAGATGATGGTAGCAATTACACCGACTGGGTCCGTAACTTGAGGATTATCCTCATTGCTGCACAAAAGAATTACGTCCTGGAAGCACCGCTAGGTGCCAGGCCTGGTGCAAGGGCTGCGCCAGATGTTATGAACGTCTGGCAAAGCAAAGCTGATGACTACTCTATAGTTCAGTGTGCCATGCTTTACGGCTTAGAACCGGGACTTCAACGACGTTTTGAACACCATGGAGCATATGAGATGTTCCAGGAGTTGAAGTTAATATTTCAAGCAAATGCCCGGATTGAGAGATATGAAGTCTCCAATAAGTTCTATAGCTGTAAGATGGAGGAGAACGGTTCTGTCAGTGAGCATATACTCAGAATGTCTGGGTATAACAATCACTTGATTCAACTGGGAGTTAATCTTCCGGATGATTGCGTCATTGACAGAATTCTCCAATCACTGCCACCAAGCTACAAGAGCTTCGTGATGAACTATAATATGCAAGGGATGACCAAAACTATGCCCGAGCTCTTCGCGATGCTGAAAGGCGCGGAGGTAGAAATCAAAAAGGAGCATCAAGTGTTGATGGTTAACAAAACCACTAGTTTCAAGAAAAAGGGCAAAGGGAAGAAAAAGGGGAACTTCAAAAAGAACAGCAAGCAAGTTGCTAATCAAGAGAAGAAACCCAAGTCTGGACCTAAGCCTGAAACTGAGTGCTTCTATTACAAGCAGACTGGTCACTGGAAGCGGAATTGCCCCAAGTATTTGGCGGATAAGAAGGATGGCAAGGTTAACAAAGGTATATATGATATACATGTTATTGATGTGTACCTTACTAATTCTCGCAGTAGCGCCTGGGTATTTGATACTGGTTCTGTTGCTAATATTTGCAACTCGAAACAGGGGCTATGGATTAAGCGAAGATTGGCTAAGGACGAGGTCACGATGCGCGTGGGAAACGGTTCCAAAGTCGATGTGATCGCGGTCGGCACGCTACCTCTACATCTACCTTCGGGATTAATATTAGACCTAAATAATTGTTATTTAGTACCAGCGTTGAGCATGAACATTATATCTGGATCTTGTTTAATGCGAGACGGTTATTCATTTAAATCAGAGAATAATGGTTGTTCTATTTATATGAGTAATATCTTTTATGGTCATGCACCATTAAAGAATGGTTTGTTCTTACTTAATCTCGATAGTAGTGATACACATATTCATAATGTTGAAGCCAAAAGATGCAGAGTTGATAATGATAGTGCAACTTATTTGTGGCACTGCCGTTTAGGTCATATCGGTGTAAAACGCATGAAGAAACTCCATACTGATGGACTTTTGGAGTCACTTGATTATGAATCACTTGGCACTTGCGAACCGTGCCTTATGGGCAAGATGACTAAAACGCCGTTCTCCGGTACTATGGAGAGAGCAACAGATTTATTGGAAATCATACATACTGATGTATGTGGTCCAATGAATGTTGAGGCTCGTGGCGGATATCGTTATTTTCTCACCTTCACTGATGATTTAAGCAGATATGGGTATATCTACTTAATGAAACACAAGTCTGAAACATTTGAAAAGTTCAAAGAATTTCAGAGTGAAGTGGAAAATCATCGTAACAAGAAAATAAAGTTTCTACGATCTGATCGTCGAGGAGAATATTTGAGTTACGAGTTTGGTCTACATTTGAAACAATGCGGAATAGTTTCCCAACTCACGCCACCCGGAACACCACAACGTAATGGTGTGTCCGAACGTCGTAATCGTACTTTACTGGATATGGTGCGATCCATGATGTCTCTTACCAATTTACCGCTATCGTTTTGGGGTTATGCTTTAGAGACGGCCGCATTCACGTTAAATAGGGCACCATCGAAATCCGTTGAGACGACGCCTTATGAACTGTGGTTTGGCAAGAAACCAAAGTTGTCGTTTCTTAAAGTTTGGGGCTGCGATGCTTATGTGAAAAAGCTTCAACCTGATAAGCTCGAACCCAAATCGGAAAAATGTGTCTACATAGGATACCCAAAGGAGACTGTTGGGTACTCCTTCTATCACAAATCCGAAGGCAAGATTTTTGTTGCTAAATTCGGAAACTTTCTAGAGAAGGAGTTTCTCTCAAAAGAAGTGAGTGGGAGGAAAGTAGAATTTCATGAGATAACTGTATCTACTCCCTTATTGAGAAGTAGTACGTCACAGAAATCAGTTTCTGTGACACCTACACCAAATAGGGAGGAAGCCAATGATAATGATCATGAAACTTCAGATCAAGTTTCTACCGAACCTCGTAGATCAACCAGAGTAAGATCCGCGCCAGAGTGGTACGGTAATCCTATTCTGGAAGTCATGTTACTAGACCATGATGAACCTACGAACTATGAAGAAGCGATGGTGAGCCCAGATTCCGCAAAATGGCTTGAGGCCATGAAATCTGAGATGGGATCCATGTTTGAGAACAAAGTGTGGACTTTGGTTGACTTGCCCGATGATCGGCAAGCAATTGAGAATAAATGGATCTTTAAGAAGAAGACTGACGCTGATGGTAATGTTACTGTCTATAAAGCTCGACTTGTTGCAAAAGGTTTTCGACAAGTTCAAGGGATTGACTACGATGAGACCTTCTCACCCGTAGCGATGCTTAAGTCTCTCCGAATCATGTTAGCAATTGCCGCATTTTATGATTATGAAATTTGGCAGATGGATGTAAAAACTGCATTCCTGAATGGATTTCTGGAAGAAGAGTTGTATATGATACAACCAGAAGGTTTTGTCGATCCAAAGGGAGCTAACAAAGTGTGCAAGCTCCAGCGATCCATTTATGGACTGGTGCAAGCTTCTCGGAGTTGGAATAAACGCTTTGATAGTGTGATCAAAGCATTTGGTTTTATACAGACTTTTGGAGAAGCCTGTATTTACAAGAAAGTGAGTGGGAGCTCTGTAGCATTTCTAATATTATATGTGGATGACATATTACTGATCGGAAATAATATAGAATTTCTGGATAGCATAAAGGGATACTTGAATAAGAGTTTTCGATGAAAGACCTCGGTGAAGCTGCTTACATATTGGGCATTAAGATCTATAGAGATAGATCAAGACGCTTAATAGGACTTTCACAAAGCACATACCTTGACAAAGTTTTGAAGAAGTTCAAAATGGATCAGGCAAAGAAAGGGTTCTTGCCTGTGTTACAAAGTGTGAAGTTGAGTAAGACTCAATGCCCGACCACCGCAGAAGATAGAGAGAAAATGAAAGATGTTCCCTATGCTTCAGCCATAGGCTCTATCATGTATGCAATGCTGTGTACCAGACCTGATGTGTGCCTTGCTGTAAGCTTAGCAGGCAGGTACCAAAGTAATCCAGGAGTGGATCACTGGATAGCGGTCAAGAACATCCTTAAGTACTTGAGAAGGACTAGGGATATGTTTCTCGTTTATGGAGGTGACAAAGAGCTCGTCGTAAACGGTTACGTCGATGCAAGCTTTGACACTGATCCGGACGATTCTAAATCGCAAACCGGATACGTATTTACATTAAACGGTGGAGCTGTCAGTTGGTGCAGTTCTAAACAAAGCGTCGTGGCGGGATCTACATGTGAAGCTGAGTACATAGCTGCTTCGGAAGCAGCTAATGAAGGAGTATGGATGAAGGAGTTCATATCCGATCTAGGTGTTGTACCTAGCGTATCGGGTCCAATGAAAATCTTTTGTGACAATACTGGTGCAATTGCCTTGGCAAAGGAACCCAGATTTCACAAGAGAACCAAGCACATCAAAAGACGCTTCAACTCCATCCGGGATTTAGTCCAGGTGGGAGACATAGAGATATGCAAGATACATACGGATCTGAATGTTGCAGACCCGTTGACTAAGCCTCTTCCACGAGCAAGACATGATCAGCACCAAGACTCCATGGGTGTTAGAATCATTACTTTGTAATCTAGATTATTGACTCTAGTGCAAGTGGGAGACTGAAGGAAATATGCCCTAGAGGCAATAATAAAGTTATTATTTATTTCCTTATATCATGATAAATGTTTATTATTCATGCTAGAATTGTATTAACCGAAAACATAATACATGTGTGAATAAACATACAGAGTGTCACTAGTATGCCTCTACTTGACTAGCTCGTTAATCAAAGATGGTTATGTTTCCTAACCATGAACAAAGTGTTGTTATTTGATTGACGGGGTCACATCATTAGTTGAATGATCTGATTGACATGACCCATTTTCATTAGCATAGCACCTGATCATTTAGTTTGTTGCTGTTGCTATTCCTCATAACTTATACAGGTTCCTATGACTATGAGATTATGCAACTCCCATTTGCCAGAGGAACACTTTGGGTGCTACCAAACGTCACAACGTAACTGGGTGATTATAAAGGAGCATTACAGGTGTCTCCGAAGGTACATGTTGGGTTGGCGTATTTCGAGATTAGGATTTGTCACTCCGATTGTCGGAGAGGTATCTCTGGGCCCTCTCGGTAATGCACATCACATAAGCCTTGCAAGCATTACAACTAATGTGTTAGTTGTTAGATGATGTATTACGGAACGAGTAAAGAGACTTGCCGGTAACGATATTGAAATAGGTATTGGATACCGACGATCGAATCTCGGGCAAGTAACATACCGATGACAAAGGGAACAACGTATGTTGTTATGCGGTTTGACCGATAAAGATCTTCGTAGAATATGTAGGAGCCAATATGGGCATCCAGGTCCCGCTATTGGTTATTGACCGGAGAGGTGTCTCGGTCATGTCTACATTGTTCTCGAACCCGTAGGGTCCGCACGCTTAATGTTTCGATGACAGTTGTTATGAGTTTATATGAGGTTGATGTACCGAAGGTAGTTCGGAGTCCCGGATGTGATCACGGACATGACGAGGAGTCTCGAAATGGTCGAGACGTAAAGATTGATATATTGGAAGCATACATTTGGATATCGGAAGTGTTCCGGGTGAAATCGGGATTTCACCGGAGTACCAGGAGGTTACCGGAACCCCCCGGGAAACATATGGGCCATATTGGGCCTTAGTGGAAAGGGAGAAAGGGGCTGCCCTAGGGCTGGCCGCGCGCCTCCCCCCTCCCCTAGTCCTATTAGGATTAGGAGAGGTGGCCGGCCCCCTCTCTCCCTCTTTCCTCTTGAGGAATCCTAGTCCAACTAGGATTGGGGGGGGGGGGGAATCCTACTCCCGGAGGGAGTAGGACTCTCCTGGCGCACCAGGCTTGGCCGGCTAGCCCCTCCCCCTTGGCTCCTTTATATACGGAGGCAGGGGGCACCCCAAAGACACACAAGTTGATCATTGAGATCGTTCCTTAGCCGTGTGCGGTGCCCCCCTCCACCAGATTACACCTCAAATATATCGTAGCAGTGCTTAGGCGAAGCCCTGCGTCGGTGGAACATCATCCTCGTCACCATGCCGTCCTGCTGACAGGACTCTCCCTCGACACTCGGCTGGATCGGAGTTCGAGGGACGTCATCGAGCTGAACGTGTGCAGAACTCGGAGGTGCCGTACGTTTGGTGCTTAGATCGGTTGGATCGTGAAGAAGTACGACTACATCAACCGCGTTGATATAACGCTTCCGCTTTCGGTCTACGAGGGTACATAGACAACACTCTCCCCTCTCGTTGCTATGAAGTATTCGAAGGAGGAACCCGCCTTGCAATGCCGAAGACAATCTGCGCGTCGGACTTATCATCATTGAAGCCTGGTTCAGGGGCTACTGAGGGAGTCCTGGATTAGGGGGTGTCCGGGTAGCCGGACTATAACCTTTGGCCGGACTCTTGGACCATCAAGATACAAGATTGAAGACTTCTTCCCGTATCCGAATGGGACTTCCCTTGGCGTGGAAGGCAAGATTGGCGATACAGATATGTACATCTCCTTCCGTTGTAACCAACTCTGTGTAACCCTAGCCCTCTCCGGTGTCTATATAAACCGGAGGGTTTTAGTCCATATGACGAACAACAATCATACCATTGGCTAGCTTCTATGGTTTAGCCTCTCTGATCTCGTGGTAGATCTACTCTTATACTACCCATATCGTCAATATTAATCAAGCAGGAGTAGGGTTTTACCTCCATCGAGAGGGCCCGAACCTGGGTAAAAACATCGTGTCCCTTGTCTCCTGTTACCATCCGCCTAGACGCACAGTTCGGGACCCCCTACCCGAGATCCGCCGGTTTTGAGACCGACAGGGACCAAAGCCCATGAGGCCCCGGCCGGCCACCTGGGCTCATGAACCGAGACGAATGCACCCATTGGTCCCGGTTCGTAAAAACCAGGACTAATGGGCTGGCCAGGCCCGAACGAAAGCCCCTTTTTCTACTAGTGTAGGAGAAGACCATGATGAAATTATTGAAGTGGCTCTTATAAGCATTATTTTGGATTTAACCAAGAGCCGATATTACCTTGTCTTCTCCTGTTTATTGAATGCTCGCAGATTCCAGCTTAGTCCAATGCACGTGCACTATTATTATTATTCACATCATTCAGTCGTGCAAGTGAAAGGCAATTATGACGATATATGATGGACTTATTGAGATGGGAGAAGCTGGTACGAACTCGACCTCTCTTGTTTTTGTAAATATGATTAGTTTATCGTTCTTGGTTCATCCTATTACGAATAAACATGTTTGCAATGACAATTAGAGATCATAGTTGCTTACGCCATGCTTAATTATCTAGGAGTTTATAATGGTTTACCTTGAGTGCCAACATTCTATTAAAATGGTTGTAATGTGGTATGATAGGGTGGTATCCTCCTTTGAATTATTCGAGTGACTTGACTTGGCACATATTCACGCATGTAGTTGAAACAAAATCAACATAACCTTCATGATATTTATGTTCATGGTGGATTATATCCTACTCATGCTTGCACTCAATGTTTATTAATTTTAATGCATGTTCATGACTGTTGTCGCTCTCTAGTTGGTCGTTTCCCAGTCTTTTGCTAGCCTTCACTTGTACTAAGCAGGAATATTGCTTGTGCATCCAATCCTTTAAAACTCCAAAGGTATTCCATATGAGTCCACCATACCTTCCAATATGTGGTATCTACCTGCCGTTCCAAATAAATTTGTATGTGCCAAACTCTAAACCTTGAAATGAAATTCTGTTTTGTATGCTCGAATAGCTCATGTATCAACTAGGCCTGTTTGTATCTTCCATGCTAGGCGGGTTATTCTCAAGAGGAGTGGACTCCGCTCCTCACTCACGAGAAAATGGCTGGTCACCGGGATGCCCAGTCCCCTGCTTTATGCAAATCAAGTCAAAATAATTGCAAAGAAAACTCCCCGGGGACTGTTGTTAGTTGGCGGCACTCGTTGTTTCGAGCAAGCCATGGATTGATGCTTGTCAGTGGAGGGGGAGTAAAATTTTACCATTCTGTTTGGGAACCGCCTATAATGTGTGTAGCATGGAATATATCGCAATCTCTTGGTTGTTATGTTGACAATGAAAGTATGCCGCTCAAAATATTATTTATCTCTATTTCATAATCGAGCACTGGCACCTCTACAAATCCCTGTTTGCCTCTGCGAAAGGCCTATCTATTTTACTTTTATGTTGAGTCATCACCCTCTTATTAAAAAGCACCAGCAGGAGAGCACGCTGTCATTTGCATTCATTACCACTACTGGAATCCACTTCTTTGCCGTCTGCCACTTCTTTGTCGTCCGCTAGCTGACGGCAAAGAAAGGCTTTGCCATCAGCCCCCGGAAAACTATTGGCAAAGAGACAGCGGATGGCAAAGGATGGCTTTGCCATCAGCATATCTTTGCCGTCCGCTAGCTAACGGCAAAGAGGGTGGGTGGCGGGCATACCGGGGCAAACTAACGGCCATCTTCTTTGCTGTTCGCTGGCTGACGGCAAAACATCTTTGCCGTCCGCCAGCAGACGGCAAAGAAGATGGCCGTTAGTTCGCCCGTTTCCCCCTAGCCCCACCCCACTAGGTACGCTCTTTGCGGTCTGCTAGCAGACGGCAAAGAGCCGCGACCTAGAAGATAAGGGGCCACGCCCGCGCCCGATCTGTCCATTCCCTCTCTCTCCCTGCCCGAGCCGCCCCGAACCCTCACCCGTGCCGCCGCCCGACCGTGCCGCCGCCCGCCCAGCCTAGCCGAGCCGCCGCAGCCGGCCGCGCCGTGCTGCCCGACCGGCCGCGCCTGAGCCGCCCCCGCCCCGCGCCACCCAAGTCATTGGCCGCCCCGTCGCGCGCCACCCACGTCGTCGGACGCCCCGCCCCGCCCATCCCGAGTCGTCGCCCCCCAGACGAGCCGCCGCCGGCCGCTACGCCCGGCCCGCCCCGCCCGCCCGGCCGCGCTGCCCCCATCCCGAGTCGCCGGCCGTCCCGCACCGCCCCGTCCCCGTCCCGAGCCGCCGCCACCCGGCCGCACCGCCCGGCCCTGTCCTGCCGCTCCCCTCCCTTCATCGTGGTGAGTTTTTTAGATTTAGTTTATATTTTTTTAGTTTAGGTTAGTTTAGTTTATTTAGTTTAGGTTAATTATTTTATTTTAGATTAAATTTAGTTTATAGTTTTGTTTAGGTTTTTCTCCTGTTTTTAAGAATAATCAAGAAAGATGAAAAAGAATAAAAAGAAGAAGAGGCAGAAGAAGAAGAAAACAGAACAATAAGTAGTAGAAGAAGAACAAGATGAAAAAAAGAAGTAGAAGTTGAAGATGAAAAAAAGAAGTAGGAAAAGAGGGCGCCCGGTGACGAGCGGGTTAGGGGGTTCCTCGTTGTCGATGGAACCCCAAATAGCAAGTATCGTCGGTGCGAGGTACATGTGGCCGTCGGTGTCGAATACTACATCCACATCCCACAAGTGACGCCGACGTCCGGCATCCCAAAGCAACTATTCTCGGTGTCGATGGCGGTCGAACACCATTGCGAATTTGTCTGGCAGCCTCTGCGATGACGATTAAAAGGCAAGTGTTGAAAGTTGA
Organism: Aegilops umbellulata; assembly: GCA_032464435.1. Taxonomy (NCBI): domain Eukaryota; kingdom Viridiplantae; phylum Streptophyta; class Magnoliopsida; order Poales; family Poaceae; genus Aegilops; species Aegilops umbellulata. The sequence goes on along the minus strand of CP136058.1, from coordinate 594,915,539 downwards.
ACCACCCAAACTGACTCAAGTCGGTTTGGTTGTTTGAAATTTCAAAACTTGGGTTTAATCCTCATCGCAGAGGCTGCCAGAAAAATTCGCCAAGGTGTTCGACCGTCATCGGCCACCAGAACTATTTTTGCGGGACGCCGGGCGCCGGCTTCACTTGTGGGATGTGGATCTAGTGTTCAACGCCGACCGCCTCATGTAACTTGCATCGATGGTAGTTGCTATTTAGTTTACCCGGGGACGAGCGGGTTAGGGGTCGCTATGTTACTCATCTTTGGGTTTAAATGTGCAGTTATTTCATCGCTGCGAGGGTCTAGTGTTCGACGAGCTCCGCCCCTGCGTTCGTTGGTGAGCACAAATGACATCTCCTGATGAACCTGCTAGCTATAGGTGTCAATCATCAGTATGCGTAACCACTATGCGTCTCCCGTTCGAAAGGGTTACATCTATAAATATGCATGCATTTGCATGTTTATAATCGTGATTCCAAAGAGGGGAGCGAGTCTTCAAAAATTGAAAACATTTGGTCTAAAAAGTCATGATTGACACATATGGATTGAGCGGATTATGCCGGTGATGTTGTGTGGCTTCATCCCTGAGGAGGAATGTCTAGTTCTGGTAGAGCTGAGCTATTTCTTACGTGTTCTTTGTGTGAAAGAACTATCGCCTGGCCTGCTAGAAGAAATGGAACAGTCGGCGCCGAAGTTGATCTGCAAGTTAGAGAAGATCTTTCCGCGAAGCTTCGTTAATCCAATGCAACACTTGATTTTGCATCTCCCGACCGAGGCACGATTGGGGGGGGCGTGAAAAATCATTGGTGCTACTCAACTGAGAGGATGCAGAAGACGCTTCAAGAAAAATGTAAAAATAAATGTAGAATAGAAGCATCGATGGCGGAGGCATTCATCACTGAGGCGGTGGCAAACTTCGTGACAGCACACTACAAAGCCAAAAATTGTCATTTGCATAAACCTAAGCCTCGGTACAATGCTGACGAACCTCAAAAGGGTCAATCCAACCTCAGCCTATTTAAAGGGAATCTCGCACCAGCCAGTGGTTGGAAACCAGTAAGGTTGGATGTTGAAGAATGGCGAACCATTTCACTCTATCTCTTCAACAACCTAACAGAAGTGCGACCGTACATCGATAAGATCTCGGTACATTGTTTCACAACTTCTAATTCCTTTGCACTTCTCTTATTCCTGGATATTTGATGCAGTCGATACGTCGCCATATTCTCATATGGAGCTGTGATCCAAAATGATTCCGTTGAAGAGTATGAGCTTCTGGCAAAACAAGGAGTCGGATACCCCGGTTTCATCTATTGGTTAAAAAAACGGTAATTTCCATTAGACCCTTGATTTTCTTTGGCTAATTTGCGACTAATGCAATAATTCTTTCGTATTAAATGTGTAGGCTAATTCAGAGATTATGGATGCCGAATTGAGACAAGTAGCTAATGGTTTTGACTATAAGGTCCGTTCATTTGACAAATACGACATCAATGGGTATCGCTTTCCTACCTATGGCAAAGAGCTATCTATGGCCGACCGAAATTCTACAAATTGTTGTGTCTCTGCTATCGGTGAAGGAGGTATCAAGTATTATGGAAGAGTTGAAGCAATTTATGAACTTGAATTCTATGGTGAAAACCCACCAAACGTTGTAGTCTTTAGATGTTATTGGTTCCAGCCGAGGGAGACTAGAAGGACTCATGAACAAATAGGGCTAGTCGAAATCAAACAAAGCACCCATTTGGATGTTCCCGATGTCTATATTACGGCTCAACAGGCAACCCAAGTTTTCTATCTACCATGGGCCTGTAAAAGTGATCCAAATCTCAGTGGTTGGGACGTCGTTTATGAAATGTCGCCACGTGTTAGACCACCTCCCCCAGTTGAAAAGGATTATGAACCTCACATTAACCAGGACACATATGACGAAGGAGAATTCTTCCAAGAAACACGTCTTTCCAAAAAACGTTTCAAGAACCGCTCTACTCCACCCCGGATCATTGAAGTAGACAACGATAGTGAATCCGACTTCACCCCTGAGCCGGAACAAGAAGAGCCAGAAGAAGAAGAAGAAGTTACTGCTGCACATGACCTGTCAATGCTTGAACGATTACGTAAAGGTGGCCTTCAACATGATGATGCATTTATTAATGATGATGATGAGCACGTCATTGCAGATAGTGATGATGATGATGCTTTTATTAATGATGATGTGACGAGCACGTCATTACCGATAATGATTATTAGGTAATCAAATTTTTATGTTGTACTTGATTTATATAGTTATTTGTATGATTGTATGATTTATATGGTTGGTATTTATAATTTTCTTACTCTGTATGATTGTTTCTTATAGATAGTGCCATGGTCTTGATTTCGGTCCCGGTCGGCCCTCGCCCGCTTTATGATTCGGATGTGGTAAATTCTCTTTCAGAACTATTTGTTGCATTTTGCATTTATGCAAATTATGGCCATCAAGTTGACATAGAGATATCTTAATCTAGGAGGTATGTGAACCAGTATTTGTAACGGACCCTCTTGTCGAGAAGTTAAATTTAGTTGAAAAAGAAAATGAGTATTTGAAAGAAAAATTAAAAGAATTGAAGAAGAGAAGATGACATTGGAGTTGTATGTTGCCGATGCCATCGATGATCACAAGATGAAGATGAATGCAATGCGCTTGAAGGTGGATGAAATGCGCCTGAAGCTTAAGAAAATTAGAAAATATGCCATTGATAATGAGGCTTGGTATCATTATGCCGTTGGATCAATTGTTACCTTAGTTGAGATCTTCATCACATTTGTTGTGATGAGGGTAAGTTTTCTCTAGTGTTTTGCTTTACAAATGGATACTTAGCTTATTTTCCTCCAAAATGGCATAATTACCTAAGTCAGATAAAAAATAAGATATCCTTAGCTTATTCAGTTCATTTATGACGTACTTAGCATACTTAAGTAAAAAATGGTATGATAATCTTTGTTAGCTCCAAAATGATATAGACTTAGCTTATTTTCCTCGAAAATGACATAATAACCTTACTAAGCTCCAAAATGACCTATTTACCTGCCTTAGCTCTAAAATGACCTATACTTAGCATTTTTACCTAGCTTAGCAATAAAATGACATTTTTACCTACCTTAGTTAAAGAAGAAGAAGATAAAGAAGAGGAGAGGAGTAAAAGAAAGAGAAGAAAAAAAATATTCTTCTTCTTCTTCTTCTTCTTCTTCTTCTAACTACTCTTCTTCTTCTTCTAACTAGTCTTCTTCTTCTAACTTTCATCTTTCCAATTTGCAGATTTGCTTTACATGAGGAAGCTTTGATTCATGGAGTGTACTATTCTGATTATGTTCAATATGTATGCATGGATATGTTGTTGGAAAGTAGTTTCTGGTTATGCATGTATATATGGATATGTTGGACTTTGTTGAACTATGTTGGATTTGATGAAATATGATGTTGGATATATATGTTATTGGATTTGATGAAATATGATGTTGGACTTGCTATTATATGTTGTTGGATATGTTCCATATGTATGCATGTATATCTGTGTTTAAAACCCTGTCAAATTAAATGGATTAAAATAAAATCAGGGGATATGTAGCCTCTTTGCTGTCCGCTAGCAGACGGAAAAGAGGACACGTTGCAGGCACCTGTGCAAACTGGGAACACTGGCTGCCTATTCGGTCATTTTTCCGTCTGCTGGCAGACGACAAAGTGACCAGCTATGCCGTCACCCAGCGGACGGCAAATATTCATACCTCTTTGTCGTCTGCCGGCGGACGGCATAGCTGCACACGTGGCAGCTTCGCAGTTCTGCCTAGCTGAGCTCTTTGCCGCCCGTTGGCGGATGGCAAAGAGCACCGTTAAACCCCTAACGGCTCTCACGCCAGCGCACTGTCGTCCGTAGTCTTTGCCGTCTGCTGGCCTCGGATGGCGGACGGCGTAATCCTTTGCCGGCATGCGTTCATCCGGACGGTTTGTCGTCCGTGAACCAAGCCTTTGCCGTCCGCGACGGCGGACGGCAAAGAAGCTGATTCCAGTAGTGTACTATTAATTTATATTGGGTATGACTATGATTGGATCTCTTCTACCATGAATTACAATGTCTAGTCAGTCCTTGATCTTTAACGGTGCTCTGCATTTATGTTTTGCGGTCTCAGAAAGGGCTAGCGAGATACCATCTTGTTATATCATATTATGATTGTTTTGAGGAAGTGTTGTCATCCGAGATTTATTATTATTGCTCGCTAGTTGATTATGCCATTGACATAAGTAAATATGAGACCTAAGTGTTATTTTGAATGTGGTTAGTTCATAATCTTTGCTGAAAACTTGAATGCTGGCTTTACATATTTACAACAACAAGAGCAAACAGAGTTCGTAAATTTTTTTCTTTATCACTTTCAGTTTATCAACTGAATTGCTTGAGGACAAGCAGAGGTTTAAGCTTGGGGGAGTTGATACGTCTCCGTCGTATCTACTTTTCGAAACACTTTTGCCCTTGTTTTGGACTCTAACTTGCATGATTTGAATGGAACTAACCCGGACTGACGCTGTTTTCCGCAGAATTGCCATGGTGTTATTTTTGTGCAGAAACAAAAGTTCTCAGAATGACCTGAAAATCAACGGAGATTATTTTTGGAAAATATAAAAAATACTGGCAAAAGAATCAAGGCCAGGGGGCCCACACCCTTTCGACGAGGGTGGGGGGTGCGTCCCCTGCCTCGTGGCCCCCCTAGAGCTCTACTGACCTCAACTCCAACTCTATATATTCGTGTTCGGGGAGAAAAAAACAGAGAGAAAGATTCATCACATTTTACGATACGGAGCCGCCGCCAAGCCCTAAACTCTCTCGGGAGGGCTAATCTGGAGTCCGTTTGGGGCTCCAGAGAGGGGAATGCATCGCCATCGTCATCATCAACCATCCTCCATCACCAATTTCATGATGCTCACCGCCGGGCGTGAGTAATTCCATCGTAGCCTTGCTAGACGGTGATGGTTTGGATGCGATTTATCATGTAATCGAGTTAATTTTGTTATGGTTTGATCCCTAGTATCCACTATGTTCTGAGATTGATGTTGCTATGACTTTGCTATGCTTAATGCTTGTCACTAGGGCCCGAGTGCCATGATTTCAGATCTGAACCTATTATGTTTTCATCAATATATGTGAGTTCTTGATCCAATCTTGCAAGTCTATAGTCACCTACTATGTGTTATGATCCGGCAACCCCGAAGTGACAATAATCGGGGCCACTCCCGGTGATGACCGTGGTTTGAGGAGTTCATGTATTCACTATGTGTTAATGCTTTGGTCCGGTACTCTATTAAAAGGAGGCCTTAATATCCTTTAGTTTCTATTAGGTCCCCGCTGCCACGGGAGGGTAGGACAAAAGATTTTATGCAAGTTCTTTTCCATAAGCACATATGACTATATTTGGAATACATGCCTACATTACATTGATGAATTGGAGCTAGTTCTATGTCACCCTATGTTATGACTGTTACATGATGAACCGCATCCGACATAATTCTCCATCACCGATCCAATGCCTACGATCTTTTCACATATTGTTCTTCGCTTATTTACTTTACCATTGGTATTGTTCCAATCACTATAAAACCCAAAAATATTACTTTTGCTATCATTACCGTGGGAGTAGAGTCGCAGACGGAGAGGTGTATGAGGGTTAACTGGTTCTATGGCGGTGTGGTTCGGCAATCGGTGGAGAAGAACAGGAGGTGTGGAGGGGTGGAGGGATGGCCTGGCCAACGGTGGAGTAGCGCTTCATAGCGAAGCGTGCTAAGCAGAGCTGCTAGCAGAAGGAGGCGGCGGGAGGTAGTCCCGGCGCCGCGGGAGGAAGAAGACGAGAGATTGAAGATGGATGCCACTTGAGGGAGTCCTGGATTAGGGGGTGTTCGGATAGCCGGACTATAACCTTTGGCCGAACTCGTGGACTATGAAGATACAAGATTGAAGAGTTCGTCCCGTGTCCGGAAGGGACTTTCCTTGGCGTGGAAGGCAAGCTTGGCGATACGAATATGTAGATCTCCTACCATTGTTACCGACTCTGTGTAACCCTAGCCCTCTCTAGTGTCTATATAAACCGGAGGGTTTTAGTCCGTAGGACACAACAAGAACAACAATCATACCATAGGCTAGCTTCTAGGGTTTAGCCTCCTTGATCCCGTGGTAGATCTACTCTTGTACTACCCATATCATCAAAATTAATCAAGCAGGAGTAGGGTTTTACCTCCATCGAGAGGGCCCGAACCTGGGTAAAAACATCGTGTCCCTTGTCTCCTATTACCATCCGCCTAGACGCACAGTTCGGGACCCCCTACCCGAGATCCGCCGGTTTTGACACCGACATTGGTGCTTTCATTGAGAGTTCCTATGTGTCGTCACTTTTAGGCCCGATGGTTCCTCCGATCAGCAGCAGCGATGCAGTCCAGGGTGATGCTTTTCTCCCCGGACAGATCTTCGTATTCAGCGGCTTTGCACTGCGGGCCAATTCGCTTGGCCATATGGGGCAGATTGAAAGCTACACCCCTGGCCATCAGGTCAGATTTGGAAGTTTAAACTATACGGCGGACGACCGCGGAGACTTGATCTTCGACGGATCTGATCCACAGCCGAGCGCGCCGCACTGTCACGACGGGCATGACCTAGTTCTGTCGTCGAACAGCGCCCTGGAGGCCGCGCCTATGTCCGCTCCGACCCTTAGCTCGGAGCCGACCACACACCGCCTCGGGGGCTGCAATCTCTACGGCAATCAAGCAGAACACCAGCCTTGTCCTCTTCGAAGCCCGTGACTCCAAGGTGCCGGACTCCTCTCCGGACTCCGAGCCCTCCGCGCCCCTACTGATCGAATCCGATTGGGAGCCAATTATGGAATTCACCACCGCAGGCATATTTCAGTACTCGCCCTTCAGCGACATCCTGAATTCACTCAGGTCTCTCTGTTTTTCAGGAGAGTCCTGGACGGACTATGACCGCCAGGATTGGGATGTGGACGACGAAGAAATTCGATCCCCACCCACCACCCACTTCGTAGCCACTGTCGATAATTTAAAGGGACAATTACATTTGAGCCCCTAGTTGTGTCACACCCATGTGTTTTGCCCCTAAATTCAAAAAACCCTCATTTCTGTCCAAGCTCGTTTACGCCTCTTATGCTTTTTCCCTTTGACCGTTTGACCACAACTTTGAAAACTCCATAACGAATTCATACTAACTCAGAAAAATGCAAATAAGATATCAAAATGATCGGAAAAACATCACCTATATGTGCATGTCATTTGCATTCATGACAAAAGTGCTAAAAAGTCCCTATCTCAGTTTGATCTCATATGATGTGAGCATGAATAGTAAATGATGAAAAAAATTGAAACATATTCAAAACATATAGGTGATGTTTATCTGGGCATTTTGGTATCTTATATGCATTTTTCTGAGTTAGTATGAATTCATTATGAAGTTTTCAAAGTTACGGTCAAACGATCAAAGGGCAAAAGCATAAGAAGAGCAAACGAGCTCGGGCAGAAACGAGGGTTTTTTGAATTTAGGGGCAAAACACACGGGTGTGACACAACTAGGGGCTCAAATGTAATTGTCCCTAATTTAAATGACGTGCTCGAATTCGACTCCGAAGACATCGACGGTATGGACGACGATGTAGGAGACGATCACGAACCAACACCTATAAGGCACTGGACTGCCACCTCATCTCACGAGGTATACATGGTGGATACACCCAAAGGAAGCAACGATGAGGAATACAGGGATGCAATGAGGGATCATTCACTCAAAAAGCAACCAAAGCGGCGACATAAGCGCCGCTCCAAGACCCACCTCAACAGAGACAGCAGCCATACAGACCCAGCCATAAAGCAGGATGAGCCGGCGGACGACGAACATGCCTTCGAGCAACCGTCCGAACAGGGCAACTTGGATAAACAAACCGAACAACCCGTCCCCGGCGAAAACAACAATCCAGACGACCTCACGCCAAATACGCTCATGGAGCAGAAGAACCTCCACAATAGGCTCGTCACCACTGTGCGTAGCGTGAAAAAGCAGAAGCGGAAGCTCAAAACTGCGGAAGATGCACTCAGAATCAGATGGAGCAAAGTACTCAACACCGCAGACAAACATGGCGGCAGTCGCCGCGCAAAAAGCTATCCGAAGCGGAAGCTACTGCCTGAATTTGACGAGGAGGCCTCAGAGCCCCCGCAGTCAAAAAATAAGAAAGCCACCCGGTCGGATAGACGACCCCATGGCCAGCATGGAGCGGCAAGCTGCGCCGCACACAAGCCGGCACGCGATCCACTCAAGGATTCGCGTCAAAAGGACGGCCCAGCCAGATCTATCTATGGGCCATGAAAGCAAGCTCTAGTTAGCAACGCAACACAACAAATATCCGAACATCACAACACACCCAGATATAGGGGTGCCGCACACCCCCTATGTTTCACCGATGACGTGTCGGACCATGAATTTCCAGCGGGATTCAAGCTAGTAAACATAGAGGCGTACGACGGAACAACAGACCCTGGAGTCTGGATTGAGGATTATATCCTCCATATACACATGGCCAGAGGAGATGACCTCCACGCCATAAAATACTTACCCCTCAAGCTCAAAGGGTCAGCACGGCATTGGCTTAAAAGCCTTCCCGAAAACACCATTGGAAGTTGGGAGGAGCTCGAGGATGCTTTTCGGGAAAAATTTCAAGGGACCTATGTCCGACCTCCGGATGCGGACGATTTGAGCCATATAACTCAACAGCCCGGAGAGTCAGCCCGGAAACTCTGGAACATATTTCTTACTAAAAAGAACCAGATAGTCGACTGTCCGGACGCCGAAGCCTTAGCAGCTTTCAAACATAGCGTTCGAGACGAATGGCTCGCCAGACACCTCGGCGAAGAAAAGCCAAGAACAATGGCCGCATTAACAAGCCTCATGACCTGATTTTGTGCGGGAGAGGACAGTTGGTTGGCAAGATGCAGCACCAGCGACCCAAGTACATCCGAAGTCAAGGATGGAAATGGGAAACCGCGACGCAACAAGGACCAGCGTCGGACTAAGGGAAGCAGCCCGAAGAGCGTGGCAGTCAATGCCGGATTCGAAAGCTCTCGGCGGAATCAGAGAAAGCTGCCCCTTAAGGATAACAGGGATGAGTTATCTAACCTGAACAAAATTTTGGACAAGATATGTCAAATTCGCAGTACTCCCGGGAAGCCTGCGAACCATACCCACAGAGATTGTTGGGTTTTCAAGCAATCGAGCAAACTCAACGCGGAACACAAGGGGCTCGACACACCAAGTGAGGGCGATGACGAACCCCACGAGCAAGGCACCAGGAAACAAAAGGATTTCCCACAAGAAGTCAAAACAGTAAACTTACTCCACGTGATGAACAGAGTGGCGCCAACAGAGATACGCGCCATACGGCCTATCCAAAAGGAGCCTCACCAATGGTCGTTAAAACCGATCACCTTCGACCACCAGGATTACTCTAGAGGTATACGGAACGCAGACTGGACTGCCCTGGTATTAGATCCACTAATCGACGTACTCCATTTTACAAATGTCCTGATGGACGGCGGCAGTGCTTTAAACCTGCTATATCATGACACAATCCGCAAAATGGGGATAGACCCAACAAGAATTCGCCATAGCAATACTTCCTTTCGAGGAGTAACGCCTGGGCGGATGACCATTGCATGGGTTCTCTTCAGCTAGAAGTTATGTTCGGCTCCCCCAACAACTTCCGCCGCGAAAAGCTAACCTTCCATATCGCCCGATTTTCAAGTAGCTATCAAGCACTACTGGGACGAGAAGCTTTCGCCCGCTTTAACGCAATACCGCATTATGCATCTCTTACGCTCAAAATGCCCGGTCCACGAGGCATCATCTCACTAAAGGGCAATATCAAGTGTCCCTCGAGTGCGAAAGAATATACGGCTGCCTTGACAGCCATGCATTAAAACAGCTTCACCAACAAAAGCATCTGCCAGGTCGTCAAGACCAGGGCCTCGGCTAGGCGAGTCCGGAGCAAAAATATAACGGATAAAGGATTAGTAGCCATACACCCCTATACAAGGGGCTTCGCGTATGTAAAATACACGACAATAAGGCTCCATTTCACCCGTCTTAAAATTATACATTATTCATCTAGTACAGCGTACATTCCGCACTACTATTCTTTTTTTGTTAGCTAAGTTCCTCTCTTTTACAGATGAACACCATGCTACGCCCGTCCAGGACACGGCACAACGGAGACACAGGCGCAGACGTGCAGTAGGGACCCGTCTCCAGGATTCTTTTTAGATTAAGACCCTACGTAAACCTTTTTTACTGTCTCTTGTTGATACACATCCCCCGGATTCTCTGTACAGCCGAAGAGGAGGCTGGCGTCTTGGCATGTGTCCACGTCAGAGTTTTGCATGTACCTGGACATCAGGGGCTTATAACCAAGGGCACTGTCCCGCCCATTTTCATAAAAGACCGAATACCTTAGGGAGTGTTTGGCGTCGCGAGTTTGGCCGTATATGCATCAGCTACGAATCATGTCTTTGGTCAAATGTTGGGTTTGCTTGGCTCCTGTGTTTTGCTGCCTTACGTTCCGCTCTATCAGCTAAGGCGGCACCAGGAGAACTACTGCGATTGTGCCCCGGTTCAGCCAGGAGAGCGCCTCAGTAGAGAAAGCCGAAAACTGACTGTCATGATATAGCGTGAGACTGGTCAACCGCTCGATGACCTGCCGAAATCTTTAGGATTCCTCCGCATTAACGAAGGGTCGTTTTCCGGCCAGGCACACACGCGTCCCGAATTCGGGCAAGCGCGGAGCCACCAGGGGCTGTATAGCAGCCCCACTGTCAAACTCCTATGGCTAAGTGAAAGTGATAAAGCATTATAGTCCGGTTGCCTAGTTCGTTGCGCTATCACCTCCTTAATAGGACCAAGACGTTGGATCAAGTGTGAAAATTCGCCTTCTGCGAACACCCCCGCATTATATGCGTGGGGGCTGAAGCCAAAGACCGCCATCTTCCAGGTTATATACACATATACATTAAAGGCCGCACAAGAGGTATTTCAATTCTTGAAGGAACAAGTATAAAAGGCTTTTATATATTACATCCAATCTTTGTTTTATAATAACACATGTTATTCGAACATAATATACTTCGAGTACTGCGTCTCTATTAAAAGAGCTCCCTGCAGGACTTCCTGAAAATAGTGCTCGACAGGTACTCGGCCCTCACCCGAGTCTTGGGCTGCAACAACGGTGGCCTCCATCTCTGCCCAGTATGTCTTGACACGGGCAAGAGCCATCCGCGCACCCTCTATACATGCTGACTTCTTCACTGCATTGATATACGGCAACGCACCAAGGAACTGTTGCACCAAGCTAAAATAGCTCTTCGGCTCAGGCCTTCCCGGCCATAGATGACTCACGACATACTTCATGGCGAGTCCGGATAACCTACTCCGCTCAGCCCATCTGGCCAGACAATCGGTTAACGGAAGCGGACGCTCTGGATTGTGGAACTGCGACCAAAAAAGCTTTTCCACTTCGTGATCCTCCTTATCACGGAAGTGTTTGGCCGCGTCCGCGGCACTCGCTGCCAAATCCAGAAAAGTGTCCTCCGCACTCCATAACCGGTCTAGCGAAGCATATTTAGGATCCCCAAACTTCTTCCGCAGCACAAAGGGCTTTCCAGCCGCGATATCTCCGGCCTGACGTAGCTCCTCTTTCATAGCTCACATCGCAGAGCGAGCATGCTTGGCATCGGTAATGGCCTTTTCTAGGTCCGTCCGTTCCGTTTGATCTTCTTTTTCAAGAACCTTGCAGCGGTCGGCAGCGCTCTTCAACTTTACAGCCATCTCTGCTATTTCCTTCTTGCTTCGGAAGTGAGCATCCTGTTCGGCTTTCAGCTCTTCAATTGCCTTTCCGGCAGCCGCATCACTTTTCCTGGCTTGCTCCTTGGCTCGAGCAAGTTCCGCCCGAAGATTCTCCATGGCAGTGGCACCATCTGCATCAAGCGCACACGTTGTAGGATACTGGCATCAAGCTCCACTTACCAAGTGCCGCCGGAGAAATAACATACCTTGTGCCTCGTTAAGCCGCTTGTTGACAAGCGTGATGTCGGCATCTGCCACGTCAAGTTGCGGCTTTAGCTCGGCAAATTCATCAGTCCGGCTGGCCACCGGACACTTCGCCACCTGCATAGGGAAGGCAACACATTATACCTGGGATTATGATCTTCTACGCGCCGTCATTTTTGACAACGCACAGAGTCTCAGGGGCTACTATCTACACAGGACGCATCTTATACATGCGGAACTATCAAAAGGTACATCATTTTGCGTACCTCAAAACCTGTCAATAAACTCCTGACAGCCTCGTGCAACCCGCTCTCCACGGATGCAATCTTCTCAATCACCATACCCATCAACGCACAGTGTTCTTCTGAGATAGATGCTCGCCCGAGCAGATCCTTCAGCTCGTTCGACCGCGCACTAGACTGTGGCGGACTCGCCCGATGGCCTTTTTCGAAGGCCGGACACGGAGGGCTTTGGGGGGCCATATGGCCGCCCTCCGGCCCTGCCGGATTCAGAGAAACCCTCCGCGATGACACCTCGGGGTCGCCCGCCTCACAAGGCGGTACGGTAGGGGGATGCGTGCCGCTCTCCATTATCTCCGGAAGAAGATCCCCTGAAGATGAGCTCTGCTGAGAAGGGCTGAGATCCGAACTACAATGTAAAATTTCGGTTATATTCCTCAGAAATAGAACAAGGATGTTTCTCATTTTAAACTCCCCTCTCTACTTACGGCTCGGTGGAGGGCTGGTCCCCTTGGGGGCACAGTGCGGCCGAGGCATCCTCCAGCGCAAGGCCCTCTGATGAATATTTCTTCCCCCGATTTGAGACCATGGTCTCCGGGTCTTCAGAGGCCGTCCTCTTCTTCCCCTGGGCAGAGGAATTTTCGATTCCTCCTTTTCTAACAGCCTCCTTCGGGGAGGCGGTAGCTTCCTTGTTCCCCCCTTCACCTTCTTCCAAAGGCGCGACCTCCAGCATCCTAGTTAACAAGGGATCTGGCGTGGTCTCCGGGAGGGGGGCGGACACCTGATTAGCTTCGCTTTCGCTATCCACTCCTTCTTAAGAGATAGTTCTTTTAAGGACAATTTCATGATAAAAATATGGATAGAGTGTCCGGGTACGGGGCTACTTACTTGAGTATCCGGGCGATTGCAGCTCAGACCTGCTTCCTCGGTCGAGTCCGGACACATTGCTTGTGATCTAAAGAACAATTTGTACATCTCCATGGGCGTCGCGTCCATAAAATGTTGGAGAACTAGTGGTCCCTCAGGATTGAACTCCCACAGGCGAAGGGGGCGGCGTTTGCATGGCAGGGTTCGGTGAATCAGCATGACCCGCGCCACTATGACCAGACTGATGTCTCTTTCTAGGAGATCTCGAATACGGCCCTGCAACAAAGGCACGTCCTTGGATGGCCCCCAGTCCAGTCCTTGATTGACCCATGACGCTAGCTGTGGTGGGGGACCTGAGTGAAAGGCAGGTGGCGCCACCCATTTGGTGCCCCTGGGAGCGGTGATGTAAAACCACTCTCGTTGCCATAAGTTGGACTCCTCTTGAAAAGAGCCCTCGGGCCATAAAGCACCAGCACTCTTGCTTATAAAAGCATCGTTGCACTCCGCGTGCCGTCCCACGATCATCTTCGATTCTACTTTGAGCCACAATCCGAAGTGAGGAGAAGTGCGAAGGAAGGCGTCGTACACCACGATGAACGATGAAATGTGGAGGATGGACTCCGGAGCTAATTCATGAAATTCCAGTCCATAATAAAGCATGAGCCCCCTCACGAAGGGGTCCATCAGGAAACCTAGCCCCCGAAGGAAATGAGACACAAATACCACGCTCTCACCAGGCTTGGGAGTGGGAATGACCTGCCCTTGAGTAGGCAGCCTATGCGAGATTTCGCCAGTCAAGAACCTGGCTTCTCTCAACTTCAGCACGTCCTCCTCCGTGATGGAGGAGGGCATCCATCGGCCTTGAAGGTCAGAACCGGACATTGTCGGAGGTCCGAAGCGCCTGAGATCAGGGGCCTTGGGTGTTGGAACTCGAGGCGAAGGGCGAACTCGTTTGAGATTGAAAGAAAGGAGTAAGGCCTTGGTCTCTTTATAAGAGGTTGAATACCAAGGGCCCTCCCCGTGACCGTTTGGGACTCGCCTTTGATCGAGAAAACATACCAACGGGCACGACTGGGTTACCCACGTCCGTATTGATGAGAATCCCGTAAATAAAGGGGACACGATCTCTGCTTTGAAAGGACGTGCCAAGGAAACCGCCTTGCAAAATGTGCTGAGGTGTGACAGTAAAAACGATTCGAATAAAGGCTTGGCCGTGGTGTGATGTCACGCTACCGAATACGTCAGCAGATTAGATTTTGTGTAAATATTATTCTCTCTATGACAATATGTGGAAACTTATTTTGCAGAGCCGGACACTGTCCTTGTGTTCGAAATCTTCTATGAAGTACGTGGAGGAGGAAGCCGCCTTGCAATGCCGAAGACAATCTGCGCGCCAGACTCGTCGTCATTGAAGCCTGGTTCAGGGGCTACTGAGGGAGTCCTAGATCAGGGGGTGTTCGGATAGCGGGACTATAACCTTTGGTCGGACTCCTGGACTATGAAGATACATGATTGAAGACTTCGTCCCGTGTCCGGAAGGGACTTTCCTTGGCGTGTAAGGCAAGCTTGGCGATACGGATATGTAGATCTCCTACCATTGTAACCGACTCTGTGTAACCCTATATAAACCGGAGGGTTTTAGTCCGTAGGACACAACAAGAACAACAATCATACCATAGGCTAGCTTCTAGGGTTTAGCCTCCTTGATCTCGTGGTAGATCTACTCTTGTACTACCCATATCATCAATATTAATCAAGCAGGAGTAGGGTTTTACCTCCATCGAGAGGGCCCGAACCTGGGTAAAAACATCGTGTCCCTTGTCTCCTGTTACCATCCGCCTAGACGCACAGTTCGGGACCCCCTACCCGAGCTCCGCCGGTTTTGACACCGACACCGGTCGTTGGATGTAAATCCAACGGCTAACATGTCAGAATCATTTGTTGACTAAATTGACAACGACTTGTGTTGGCTTCGACCTATTGGCCCACATTTCAGCCTCCAAATGTGGCACGTATTGAACCCATTTTTTCAGAATTTACAGTCGTTTTTTTGCGCGGTAGAATTTACAGTCAATTTGATCTTTTTTTTGAATTACAGCCATTAGCTGGGCTGGGTGAACAAATAATGTAGCATCTGTGCGGCCCATTTATTTTATTTCTAAAAAATTACAGGCCATTTGCACTTTCTTGAAATACACGATTTTGCTGGGCTGATTCCAATTATAATGTTGGGTTGGGCCAGCAATGTTATCAAAAAATAAAAAGGGGCTGAGCATTTCGTTATAAATATATTTAAATAATAACTGATATTATTACATTTGTTTTTAAATCTTACCAAGCTTTTGTACACAATCACTAGGATTTTCGTGCCAAAACAATCCAGGATTTTATTTGTTAAAAAAATATTTTTATAAGTTGATAAGATGTGGGATATTGTTTTCTTACATATGTAAGTATCTGTTAAATATATGATGACAATAAAAATAATATATAATAACATATAAAATAATTTAAATATATATAATATAGTTAGAAGGGAAACATAAGTTGGACCTGGCGTTCCTATTCTTATATAGAAAAATAGAACAGACCTCTACGTTTTCTTCAAAAAAAAACATAAATTGGGCTGCCAAAAATAAAACCTCGGATGGGAGGTCCATAGGCCGGTCGATACATTGCGGCCCTAAGAAAATACAAACAGGCCTATGTACCTCCCATCCGAGGTCGTGGGCTGCGCATGTTAAAAATGAAAGCCTAGACGGGGCATCCCAAAACCATGTCCAACACTTGCCAAAACATCCTCCCTTGTTTTCTCTGTGTTTCGCACACTCGACATTGTGTGGGCATTTTGACTGTGCATCATATGAAGATGTGCTATGCATGAATGTTGATCAGCATGATGTTAACTGGCTGGTAGTTCCATTTTCGACCATGGATAAAACTTCCAACATGATGTTAACCCTGTTTGAAAAGGCCGTGTTAATATAAATGCTCTGCCTCTGAAAGTTGCAGTTTTTTATCTGAAAGTGAACTTGCAGTTTCTTATCTGAAACTGAAACTTGCAGTTTCTTCTCTGAGAATCACATTGTCTGCACTTTTATACTCCTATGAAACTACATTTTTTGAAGTGCTAAAAATAGATCTCTATAATTCATAAATACTTCATATGCTCAATACTGCAAATCTGAAATTCAAAAGACATTCATATCTGAGAGTACTCTCAAAATACACAACACAAAACACAAGTCACAACCTGCAAATACTGACAACCCTAAACTCCTCCTGACAATTCACAACCTGCCCGGCTATTGGGTTGGGGGGGGCAGCCCCCTCCTATTCCTTGGTGGCAGACAGTCGCCCCGTGAGACGATGTGAACGACGAGGGAGACGATGGCGGGGAAGCGTCGTCGGGCCAACTACTTTTCTCCTCTTGCAGTTGGGTTCGGTCGACGAAGACTCCACCGGCTCGCTCTGGCAGGACACCCTCACAAACGGCACCCTGTAGATGCTCGATCCTTCAATCTCTGGTGGATGCTCCATCTGGGATCGATACTCCCACCACCGCTCCCTCAAGATCGGACTTGGTGAATCTGTTTGCTCCATGGCCTAGAGGAGCAGCTCTATGTACTCCGGCGCGACTCCCTCCGGGAGTATCGCCGCCTTTTTGTTTTGTTGCAGATATTTGGCCATGGATGTCGCCGTTGCCGCTAGTTGGTCCTTGTTGTCAAACCAAGACTGTATCTACAACATCCTAGCTAGCTTCACAGGGTCGTCGTCTGTGATCCTCACGTATCGGTTGTACTCCTCCATCGATCTACTTCTCCACTACACCTTCACTCGCCGGCGGTGGTTTTTGAATGGAAGAGGAGAGGAGCAGCGCTGGTTTTGGATTAGAACGGGAGAGGAGCGACGCTGGTTTTGGACTGGAACAGGAGAGGCAGGGCGGTGGTTTTGAAATGGAAGAGGAGAGGAGCGGTGCTGCATTTAGATTGGAAAAGGAGAGGAGCGGCAGGGGTTTAAGAGGAGAAGAGCGGAAGAGCGGCGCTGGTCTTGGAAGTAATTTTTTTGTTGTTTTGCGTATTTCGGGTCAAAGTTTGACCACGTACTGTATTTGACAAGCGAAATTTGAATGCATGTCACAAAAAATTGTATCTTTTGGTTCGTATCTGAATGTACTTTCAAATTATATTATTTTTACAGCGTATAACATATATTTTTTGTGCGAAAATCATGGTCAATTATGACTCAGAATAAAACGGAGAGTAGTTAATATGGGGTCGCTGTCTTAATTGAAGGGTTAAATGATTTTGATTTTGATCCAGTCACAGCGCGCCGGCCCTCTCGTCCAATCCTAAGTCGCTGCCGCAGGCTTCTCTCCCTCTTCTCCATTGCAAAACCACCTTCTCCGTAAATTGCTGGAGTCTGGTCACATGCATGGACGAACTGATCTTCCGTGTCTTGCAGGGATCGTCCAGGCACCAACATAGTACAACACTTCTCTAGTACTATCGCTCGTCTCCCTCTTCTATTAAGTCACCCGACTTGCGGGGCCGGGGAGTGTGCCTATGATCGGTTCTCAATTGTCGTCCCACATGTGTGTGCAAACGCAATATGACGCGTGTTCCATTCGGAGAGCAGCGTGCCAGACCGACCGACCGCCTGGGGTGCGAAGCGAACGCGACGGGCGTGTTGTATACTCCGTACATGTGTGCCACCGTTTTCTAGACGCTTTGCTCCATGGCGCGGGCGCAATCCATGGATACAAAATTAGTATACTGTATACTATTTAAAAGTCGAGGGCGGGGCTTTTCCTGCGTGGTAGGCGGCGGGGCAGTTCCACCTAGTCGGTTCGACAGAGACGCGAGAAGATGAGGGAGTAGGCTGCTGAAAACGTAGGGTTGTGTGATTTGACAGCGAGTTACTGCTGGACAGGTGGGCCCCCGTGATTTGACTTGCCATTATCATTTTAACTGCGGCGCTACGACCGGCGTGAGTCTCCGATTCCTGACCACCTGCATACAGGTGCCTCTCCCAATGCTCCACCATGTAGTAGAGGCTGGCTCTTGCATGAGAGCCCACTTCTCCACTTTTTCCTTGCCTCTCTTTCCTCCACATATGCAAAAATGCCATGTAAAGCGCATGATTGTACTTACTTTAACTTGCACCTACAGGTGCTTAAGCTTGCCACATAGGCATAAAGTCTGCTGTGGCAAGTTAATCAAGAAGAGAGAGACTAGTTTGGTGACCCAAGGAAAAAAACGGTGCCAAGCGCGTGTACCTAGGTGAAAAGACAATTTTGAGTCTATAGCTAATTAAATGAAGCAAACTTAGCAACACCATTTCATTGTAAGAGGTCACTCCTTGGAAAATGCAATAAATACTAGTACTCCCTGTGTCCCATAATATAAGAACGTTTTTGGCACTACACCAGTGTCAAAAACGTTCTTATATTATGGGACGGAGGGAGTACGAAGAAAGAGATAGAGAGGAGTAAAAAATACACTTATAGCCAACCTTGTTGTAGTATGAGTGACTAAGTGATGACTATGTATGACATGCCAACATCAGATAGCCTAACACACCGTGTTTAATCTCCAAGGGCGCGACCGCGCGAGCGACGCAACGATCGTGGTAGGCGCGACCATGATACGGGCTGCTGGCAGCCCCTGGATCTGAGATCAAACGTTCGCATGCTAAGTTGCTGAAAATTTGAAGAATAACCCTCCAGGATAGGATATCCACCCATAGGTCTAGAATCACGCCACGCAACCATTTGATCTCAGATCCGATGGCTCTCGGAAGCCCGTATCATGGGAGAATGGAAAGCCACTACCCTGCCGCTCGCCCGCTGGCAGTTCCGTCCTACTCGTCACCGCACGTCCTTCAATACTACGGTGGTTCGCTCCTAGTCGTCCCGTCCATTCACATTACGGCAGTGCCACTAATCCTAACCCTCCTCCCAAATCCATGGCGTCCCAAATCTCCACGATCGGCGGTGAGTACAAGGTTAGAACCATCACCGGCGATGAGTTCGACGTCATCTACACTCGTTCTTCCGCGATGGTGAAAGGATGCCTTTCTCGCTTCACACACATGTTCGAAAACTTAGATGATCAGTGGGTCGCTGCGCTAGATGTTGAGTACACCACAGTCCTGGGATGAGAGAAGGATCTAAAGGACGAAGAGAGGAAGAAGCCCGCCGTGATCCAGGATTGCATGGATGACTTATGCTTGGTCTACCACATATTCCATGTCGATGTTGAGTGCCAGGATTTTAAGGAATTCCTCAAGAGCAACCTAGTCAAATTCGTTACTGTAGACTTTGGTAACGACAAAGAAGTCCTGCGTCAGATAGGCCTCGTTGTAGGCAACACCTTCGACCTCCAGAAGAATCGGCTGGTGTCCTCTCTTCAGCCTTCAATGCTGACCCTGGCAGGAGCCATGGTTCATCCTTCGTACTGTAAACTGGAGAAACCTCCATACACATTACATCGTCATGCATGGCAGCGGAATGTACTAGATATAGACCACATCCACTACGCTGCAATGGATGGCTATCTTTGCTTCAATATCTACAAGGGTTGGATGAAGAGCAACAACCAAGTGTGCGGCTCAAGCAAAGAAGTATCGTCCAAGAGGAAGAGGGACAAGGACAAAGTCGAGGACGTGGACGAGGACTCCGAGTAAGGTGGCAGTGTCTTTGCTCATGGTGGTTCTAATGCAGTGTCTACCGAAATACTTGCAAAGTTTAATTTCATGTGTGCTTAATTTAATTTGATGGGTGTGTTGTACTGAGCCCCCAGTAGAACTATGTTATGTTTCTTCTCGTTACTTTAACTCTTCAGTATGTACATACTAATATTTCTTACATTTCATATTTTAGTTGGTCTAGTGCTACCACTCGTTTCTTCACATTATATACGTACAATATATATGGCCAACATCATATAGCCAGCAGTTTAGTTGTCAAAGAATTTTAGGGTGCTTAGTTTTGTCAAAGAATTCCAGGATGCTTAGAGGGTGCTTGGATCCAAGGGACTTATTTTAGTCTGACTAAAAATAGTCTCTTTAAGAGGCTAAAGTTCCAAGCACCCCTGGCTAAAGAGGGGCTAAAACTAGTCTTGAGACTAAATTTTTTTAGTCAGGGGTACCCCTACTAAAATGTGGATTAGTCCTCTCTCTACTCATTTAATTCCTCTCCTTTAACACAGGTGAGTTCTGGATTGGATAGTTTGGAGGATAATAAATGCTCATTAACTTGATTTTAGCCTTTTTAGTATTTGGATCCAAGCATGGGTGAGGCTAGCATGTTTTAGTCCCACTACTTTTAGTCATGGGACTAAAACGTATCCAAGCACCCTCTTAGTTTTATTTGAGGGGTGGGTTGCGCTGGAAACTATTATTGTGACTAGCCTTTTTAATAGTACTATATGCATAATTTGGCGACCAGCTCTCTCTATACGTAGCACCTTTTTTAATTTCAAGTTTTGCTCCATGGCGCAATCCATCGATACTGCTGTTGTACAAAAGTATACATTTTTTTAAAAGGCTAGAGGGCGGGCAGTCTAGCTTGGTCGGTTTCACGAGAGGCAAGGGCCTTTGTGATTTGACGGCTCATTACTGCTAGAAGACGGGGCCTTGTGATTTGACTGCTTGTATAAATGGCCCGACGACCTGATCGAGGAGGAGCAAAGAACCGTGCGGTATACTCAAGTTTTCACTGGATTAGTACTGCGACGGAGGAGCACGAAACACGGCAGCCCACTGCCATATGGCGATAAAAATGATCTAATTTGCTAGTCATCTCATTGTTAGCATTGTTCTATTCATTTCCTCAAAAAAACCATTGTTCTATTCATGTCTCGCAGAGAACGTGACATGTGCGGCGAAACACCCGAAGCAAAAGATGAAGCACAAGAGCAAAAGAAGAAGGAAGATTATCACCCCAAATGATCAAGTTTGCCGCGGAGTCGTAACTGCTTCTTCATCGCCTCCATGACCTTCATCTCCTTGCGCGTCTCCTCCGCCATCATCTTCATTCTGTCCATGACGCGGGATTTCTCGAAGCGAGCCTTCATCATCTGTTCCACGGCCGCATTACGTACCTTGACAGCAGTCGGGTGCTCAATGCGGAGCTTTGCCAACTCCTCCTTCTGTTCCATGACGAGGGCCTGCATCATCTTCATCGAGAAACTACTATTCTCATGCAGCTTCTTCCAGCCGGCTTTCTTCTCCGTCAACAGGTCGATCTCGTGGCAAAGCTTCACATTATCCTTCCGAAGTCGCAGGATTTCGCCGCTCGCCTTCTTCTCTAAGGCAATGCTCTTCTTCAGCAGCATCACCAAGCCGGCAGTCAATTCCCCCTGGTGATTGACCTCAGCGGGCATGTCTTCGAGGCTCTTCTTCAACAACACCATCAAGCCTTGGATGAACTCCTTCTGCTTATTGAGGTGCTTATTGAGCTGATCGGGCATGCCGTCGAGGGATAACGACTCCAGCTCCGCCGGCTCGGCATGTTCGCCTCCGCGGCAAGGGCGCTCCTGGGAGCCATCGCCTGCCCGTGAGAGATCTTTCGAGGTCTCTGCATGGCGGCGAGCCCTCTTTTTTTTCCGCAGACTTGGTTGCCGCTCCCTTGTTACGAGTAGTTCTCGACCTAGAGCTCTGCTCACCGGCCATGGCAACGACGGACGAAGAAGAAACACTTATGAGGAGGAAAGGTAGAGTAATTTTTGGTTAGGTAGTTCCCCTTTTTATAACCTAAGTACTAGCACTAGTACTTATACCTGCATATATAGTGGCAACACGTTCAGGTTTGGTACGTACTAGTAGGTGTGAGCATGTTTTCGAATGTGATGGGAACAAGGTAAAGATTAATTGATGGTTTTGGTTTCGAGGACCGAAACGGCTCCCAGTGAGTTTAGCGGAACATAAATTTCAAGTACTACACTGCTCAAATGCGTAAATATTATGTTACTGTCAAAAATTGGCACAAAATACGAAGGAGACCAATGGAAGTACTACTAGCAACCCACGATTTAACTACTCGCATGCGCGCTGTGGAGTAATAATGTCTTTCTTCCGCCCTCACGTCCACTCAATTTGCATGCGCAGTATTAATTGACCATCAATGAAGTGAACGACTTTGCACGCGTCAAATTATCACATGGGGTGGATCTTGGTACAAATTGCGTGCGCCCATGTACCCGCGTGTGCGTGCGAGGGAATGAGTGCGTGCGTGGCGTGCGTGCACATCTTCGCTTCGTGCATGTACCGCTAGTATGGCTCAGGGAGGACGAGTACATTCTTCTGGAACCAGCAGCATGTCACTGTGATCAATCCACGCAAGGAGGTCACGACAACGCCTCCACATTTGCCACGTGGCTTCATGAACTGTAAGAGAGACACTGTGTAGCGTGCCATTGGTATTCTAATTTACGTGTTTTGCACATACTCGAAGTACTAGTAAGGTACACGTGCATTGCACGCATCAGATTTTGCAACCAAATTATGAATAAATACCACACTATAGCATGTAAGCTCTGAGTCATATATGCCTGATGTAGCCCTTCGTTTAATTCTTATAGTTCGTCTCATTCAAAATCAATTAGTTTCAATAAAAAAATCTAAGAACGCGGGAATAGGAAAAACATGGGATTATAGTGGAATGTCGTCTTGAATCCTACAGGATTGTACGAGTGTTTGATTGTGCATAGAAAAAACGCAGAATTCTTTCAAAGAGGTTTGAGTGGATGGGATGTTTCCTATGAAATCTAGTGCAAATGAATCATATGGAAAAATTCCTATGGTTTAAAATCCTACGAATCAAACAACGATGATAGGAAAAATTCCTAATGATTAGAATCCTCCAAAATTCCTTTGAGAATCCTTTGAATCAAAGAAGCCCTTAAAATATTTTATGAATCATGGAATTGTGCGTTGTAAAGCATAAAGTAAAAACAAATAATGGAAATTCAACTAGAAAAAAAGTTTGGGCAGTTATGATACGGAAGATTCTATAACAAAAGAGAACCACTATTGTTGAGGTTTGTGCATTATGCTTAAGTTCAACCAGGGAGTCTGCTAGATTGTACATGTGGCAAAATCCGGTGGGGGGCTAGAAGATGGTGCGACGGGCCGAGTGGAGGGAGACTATTAAGGAATGCACAAGTGTGAGATCGATATTTAGAGAGAGGGGGCGAACACGTGCGCTGTTGCACGCAGTGGCGGAGCCATGAAAAATAAATGAGCTAGGGGGCCAAGCATTGCTAATCCTTTAGGAGGAGGGTCAATTCATGAACTTAAACCATTTTTAGCAGCAAATGTCTAATGATCACATTCATATTAGCCTTGATATATAGTGATGTTAGGGGGGGAAGGGGGCAGGGCCCTTACTGCCCCCTGTCTTTTCCATTGTGCACGCGTCTGAGAGATAAAGCGGAAGGCATGGATGATGAGAGGGGGACGTTGGATATATAACTAATGTGGGTATATTAGCTTTATATGTTAATCCTATATAGAGAGGTATAGATTGATCGATGTGGATGTGGGAAAGAGGGTGAGACATCACCGGATATATCGATTGATCGGTTTGTGTGGAAAACTATGAAAGACCTAGATATATACACACATACATAGAGGAACATCGATCGTTGTGCATGCACGCGTGAGAGATAAAGAATGCCCGATATGATGGAGAGGGGGATGTGTGTGGGTGTGTGCCTTCATTGGAGACCAGCCTAAAGAAAAAGATTGCA
The DNA here is from genome assembly GCA_032464435.1 of Aegilops umbellulata. Classification (NCBI taxonomy): domain Eukaryota; kingdom Viridiplantae; phylum Streptophyta; class Magnoliopsida; order Poales; family Poaceae; genus Aegilops; species Aegilops umbellulata. The sequence continues at coordinate 594,891,549 of CP136058.1, read as the reverse complement.
TGCGTGTGATGGAGAATGCCGACTGGTAGTGTGTGTGCATGCATGCACGAGAGAAAGTTAGTGGTACAATTATAAAGAGAAGACTACTGTGTGGGTGTAAAAGAATAGGTGAGGTCATAATCAATGTAAAGTTGAATTCAAATATTTGAATAAGAGATCCTGATGTTTGAAACCCATGCATGCATGAATATAACGGAAATCTGCGTAGTGTGGTTTGGAAACGAGCATGTTGTAATGTATACACATTCAACAAGGTCAGACTGGTTTGAATTTGAGATACCAATGGCAGACATCATTTGGCCACGTCGCATCCGTGCATGGACACACTATTCTAATTGGAGATGATGGGCGGCTTTCGCATCACATATCTATATCTATACCCCTATATATATATATTATATATTATATTTTTTTATTGAGTGCGGGTAACTTTAACTTCGAAAGATGGTCGTTGGATGAGGCGAATCCGATGGTCCGAAGATGGCAAATTTGAGCACTTCTGGCCATTGGATATCATCTAGATTCCACCAGATTTCGCCACATGTATAATCTAGAAGACTCCATGGTTGAACTTAAGCATAATGCACAAACATCAAAACACAAGCACTTCTTATTTGTTCTAGAATCTTCTGTATCAGAATTGCCCAAATGTTTTCTACATGATTTGCCATTATTTGTCTTTTACTTTATGTCTTACGATGCACAATTCCATGAATCTTAAAATAGATTAGCTTTCTTATAAAAACTAGATGATTTCAAATGGAATGAACTATAAGAATTAAACGAACATCTACATCATGCATATATGACTCAAAGCTTGCATTCTATAATGTGGTATTTATTCATAATTTGGTTGCCTTGTTACACGTTAAGCTTGGTCTTCCGAAATTTCAAGTCGCGCCTTGTTATGCCGAAAATTCAAGCTAGCATCTCTGTCTATCGTGCTACGAAACTCCCGCCTCTTCAACCCGCACCTTGTTAGCCCGAAATATTTAAGATATATCTTTGTCTCGTTGTGCTGCGACAACTCCCTCCATCTCAACCCGCGCCTTGCTATTCCGAAATTACAATGCGTGCAAAAACTCCCACCTCCTGTGAAATCCCGACACGCGAAATGCCCGTGGTACCCCTGAACCGAAAGAACCGCCTCAAATCGGTGGAGGTACTTTCGTAAATTACCCCACACTTCGGACAAGCGCGTCTCTAAGCAATGGTTCCCCACTGCCATCCCATCCGCCCACCCATTCATACACCGAGGCCGCGAAAACCCGCGAAGAAACCCCACACCCTGCTTCGCCCGCCACCCAGCCGGAGCCTCTTCCCCGACGACGCCATCCACAACAACACCTCGACGTCCCTCATCCACCATACCGGATGAGGATCCGTCGTCGATCTCATCATCCCGCCGGTTCAACCACCCCGTCCTCCACCTCCAAGGAGCTGCCCCGATGTTCCCCTCGTCTTTCGCGCCACCTCCATTCCCACACCGCCGTCTTCGCCCGCACCACCGGAAGAGCATCATCATCACCGTTTCCTCGGATGAAGCTGCGGCCTAATTGGCGCCACCAAGGAGGTTGTACACTAATCACCGCATTTTCTTCTTGATTCGATCTAATGGTGCTGCTGGCGCTCGGTCCCGAGCCGACACGGTGCGGCTCCATCCACGGCGGCGTCGCCGGCCACTTCCTCCACGGTGTCGCTCCCTCGACGGCGACGTCCACATCAGTAGGATCTGTTGCTTCTTTAGCTCTCGCTCGCGCTACTGCTCTGCTTTTGCTCTCGGTCCCCTGCCTGGTCTGCTCTTGCCATTGCTCTTGCTCGCGTTGCTGCTCTTGCTTGCAATGCTGCTCCGATTTAGCTACACTTCAGTCGACTGAATCGACTTTTGGGTCAGTCGATTTTCAGGGGATGGGGGGGGGCTCGCCGGGGTGAAGGAAGAACCAGCCGCAGCGGGAAGGGGGGCTCGCCGGAGAGTACCCCACTATCTATCTTAGGGTTCAGGATGGGGGCGGTGGTCGCCGGCGGTGGCTGGGCATTGGCGCGGTGGTGGCGTGGGGATCGCCGGAGAAAAAGCTTGGCACGGGGGGGGGCCTAGAGGGATGCTCGGGGCGGCGGTGGGTTGTGTTTTCGTGGCGGGCGGAGCGGCGCACCGCCGGCCGCGGGCGGCGGGGGGCTGCTGTTTGGCCGGTGGTGGCTGGCGGCACAGGGGGGTGGAGGTTGAAGATTGATACATCCATTTTACATCATGCTTTTATATTGATATTTATCGCACTATGGGCTGTTATTTCACGTTATGTCACAATACTTCTGGCTTTTCTCTCTTATTTTACAAGGTTTACATGAAGAGGGAGAGTGCCGGCAGTTGGAATTCTGGGCTGGAAAAGGAGCAAATATTAGAGACCTATTTTGCGCAACTCCAAAAGTCCTGAAACTCCACGGAATATCTTAAAATAAATAAAGAAAAATCATCACCAAAGATGAAGGCCAAGGGGCCCACACCCTGCTCACGAGGGTGGGGGGCGTGCCCCCCTCCTAGGGAGTGCCCCCCTGCCTCGTAGGCCCCCTGGTGGCTCTCCGACGCCAATCTTCTCCTATATGAAGTCTTTCATCGAGAAAAAAATCAGAAGCAACTTTTCGGGACGAAACTCTGCCGCCACGAGGCGGAACCTTGGCGGAACCAATCTAGAGCTCCGGCAGAGCTGTTCTGCCGGGGATACCTCCCTCCGGGAGGGGGAAATCATTGCCATCATCATCACCAACGCTCCTCTCATCGGGAGAGGGCAATCTCCATCAACATCTTCACCAGCACCATCTCATCTCCAAACCCTAGTTCATCTCTTGTACCCAATTCTTGTCTCCAAGTCCGGGATTGGTGCTAGTAGGTTGCTAGTAGTGTTGATTATTCCTTGTAATTGATGCTAGTTGGTTTATTTGGTGGAAGATCATATGTTCAGATCCTTTATGCATATTATTACCCCTCTGATTATGAGCATGAATATGCTTTGTGAGTAGTTTCGTTTGTTCCTGAGGACAAGGGAGAAGTCTTGCTATTAGTAGTCATGTGAATTTGGTATTCGTTCGATATTTTGATGAGATGTATGTTGTCTAGCCTCTAGTGGTGTTATGTGAACGTCGACTACATAACACTTCACCATTATTCGGGCCTAGAGGAAGGCATTGGGAGGTAATAAATAGATGATGGGTTGCTAGATTGATAGAAGCTTAAACCCTAGTTTATGCGTTGCTTCGTAAGGGGCTGATTTGGACCCACATGTTTCATGCTATGGTTAGGTTTACCTTAATACTTTTTTTGTAGTTGCGGATGTTTGCAATAGAGGTTAATCATAAGTGGGATGCTTGTTCAAGTAAGAACAGCACCCAAGCACCGGTCCACCCACATATCAAATTATCAAAGTGCCGAACGCGAATCATATGAACGTGATGAAAACTAGCTTGACGATATTCCCATGTGTCCTCGGGAGCGCTTTTCCTTATATAAGAGTTTTTTCCGGCTTGTCCTTTGCTACAAAAAGGATTGGGCCACCTTGCTGCACTTTATTTACTTTTGTTACTTGTTGCTCGTTACAATTTATCTTGTCACCAAACTATCTGTTACTACTTCTTTCAGTACTTTTAGAGAATACCTTGCTGAAAACCGCTTATCATTTCCTTCTACTCCTCGTTGGGTTCGACACTCTTACTTATCGAAAGGACTACGATAGATCCCCTATACTTGTGGGTCATCAAAGATGAACCGCAGGCCCTTGATTTCGTATCCAACGGCTGCAAAATCGACTGACCAGAGGTGAAAAAGTCAGTCGACCGACGTGTAGCCTCACCTTGCTAGTGCGTTTAGTTTCGACGGCAAAATTCAGTTTCAACAGCCAAATTTAGTTTCTACAGTTAAGTTCAGTTTCAACAGTTAAGTTCAGTTTCTACAGTTAAATTCAGTTTCGACAGTTAAGTTCAGAGATGAGCGGCTGATGTATTTTACATCAAGCACTTTGTGGTTATGTATGTTACGTCATGTATTGGAGATGCTATTAGAATTCCACTCAGGTTAACGTTGTCCGTTGTCTCTCTTGTCCTGGTTCAGCCTCGGCGTCGTACAACTCACCAGAGCTGCTCCAACAACGAAACCCTCCATCACAGTGGAGTAGTACCTCGGGCTCCATCTCCAGACGCCTAAGATCTTCTTTCCCTCCTCCGATAGCCAAGTCAGCTGGAGCATCCTCACCAGCCAACCCAATCACGCTGAGATCGACATGACTTTGCCAAAGAGGTTGTACACTTGTTGCATCTCTTTTTTACTCTACATGTTATATATTGTCCACTGAGCACTCGTAGTAACGGGAAATACGATTATTTTATCCTACTATATGACAAGCAGTGAGGTACCAGGCAAATTAGCTATCCGTCATGGACTCTCTTGAACGCCATCATTATTTATCTCTGCGCATTTGAGCTGTGCATTTGTCGATGGGCCTGGGAGTTGAGCTAGTATGGCAGTGGCCTGGGTCCAAAGTAATAGAAGTAGCACAAAAACATTTTTTTAGGGTAGGATTTTCCTTGCTCAAGCCTACCCACTAGAATCGCTAGTGCTTGAAAGGAAAAGTGAATGAAAAACATCGGAATTGGAAAGTTTCCTATGGTACTACTTTTCATGAATTTGGTGCAAAGGAATGGAGCAAAGGAAAACTGTAGGATTTGTTCCTTTAGTGTCTCCTTGAAATAAAAACCGTAGGAATTCTAATTTCCGCTTCTCCTCCTTTTCATATTCCTATTCATCAAGCACAAGACTAAGAGATAGTAGCATAATAGCATTATAACCGTACATTTTCTTGTGGTTTGACTTAATCTCACCATGCTTTTTTGCATCCTGTGATCTTCCAATTGTTGTGAATCAAACACCCAGATTGGCAGAAATCCTATGTTTTTAAATTCTCTGTTTTGCACGTGCATTCCTATCCTATTCCTGTCAATTTCCTATCCATGTATTGTTAGAATCCTCAAATTCAAACAAGCCCTTACTCAATTACTTCTGTTACAGATATGTGTCAAAGAAAACCTTGTGTGGTTTGTCCTGCTCCTGCGGCACTGTGTTCCACCCCAGCTCAGCTGCTCCAACGATGGAAGGGTTCACCACAGCAGGGATCCGCTCTCCAGACTATCTTTCGCCGCCTCAGATCTTCTTCCCCGCCGCCGGTAGCCACGACAACTGCATTACCATCATCAACTGAGCAGATGACCTTGAGGACTACACGGGACCGCAAGAGAGGTCGCACTCTTCCATGTCTGCTTACGTTATGCATCGCTTAATATGATGACATGCTACATTATCGTCGTGTTCACCTATTAGACTCCGAGTCAGGTCCAAACTAATGCTGAAACTTGAGTTTTTAAATGGTTGTGGGGTACATGTTGGGGCAGCAATTAGTACTATCTGTCTACTATCTGGTTAATCTCCGGTGTCTACTATGAGTTTCGTGTTGGGTGCAAACAAACATTAAAGGAGACATTATCTGTATTTTATAACTAAAGCTATGATCTACCTACTATCATTGGTTTTGGGTCTATCCACAATTTGCTACCATCACTCTGGATTTGTGCATGCACTCCTTACATAATCTCACTATGTTTTATTCCTATGCATGCCAGTTATTGTACACAATGGAACTGATCATGTAGAGCAAAAGAGATGAGCCTTGCGTGGCAATAAAATTTCATGCAGACGTCGTTCCATGGTGGGCGCAAAGGCAGCCCCCCCCCTCCACCCATTCCAGATCGTAATCAAGAGGAAGATAATTGTTCTGAGGGGGATTCAGAAGGAGAAGACCACTCCTATTTACCCCATGAGTTCTTCGCTCTAACTTGGCATGTTGATGTTGATAATATCATGCATATGGTGCCTTGCATTGCTTACTGTATACATTAAAGATGTCATCTGCTTAGTTTAGACATGCTTTGTGTCAATGCCATCTGTTTAGTTTCTTTATCGTATATGTGAATCATGCAATGCCATCTTGTCTAGCCAGGCATCATATATGTGAATTTTACAACGCCACCCTGGTTAGCCAGTCATCTTATATGTGAATTATATCATGCCATCATTTTTTATTACATGTTAAATTTGTCAACAATTTTAGTACATTCAATTACTCTTCCTGTGCATCAGCCATTCGGCACGGTCATGGAAAAATCTGGAGTGGAAACAAGGTCGTTAGAGCAGACAATGCTATCTGACGGAGCGCATGTCTTGCTGGTTACCGATAGCTCCTCAGAGGAGGATTCAGAGATAGATGACCAGTCATATTTCCCCCCCGAGGTGCATGCCCTAACTTGGCAGGGTTATGTTGCTCATATTGTGCGTATGGTATCTTGCATTGCTATGCCATTTGCTTAGTTTAGACATGCTTTGTGTGAATGCCACCTGTTTAGTGTCTAATTACCATATATGTGAATTATGCAATGCCATCTTGTTGCAAGACATTATATATGTGAATTATGCAATGTTATCTTGTTGCAAGGCATTATGTATGTGAATTATGCAATGCAATGCTGTTTAGGCAAGCGTCATATATATGAATTATATCATGTCGTCCTTTTTTGTATTTCTCATTGCTTTTGTCAACAATGTTTGTATATTAAACTGCTCTTCCTTTTCATCAGCCATTTGAATTGGTGATGGAGAAATCTGGAGTGAAAACAAGGTCTTCAGAGCAGACAATGCTACCTGCTGAAGTAGATATCTTGCTGGTTACAGATACCTCTTCAGAGGAGGATTCAGAGGTAGATGACCAGTCCTATTATCCCCGTGAGGTGTATGCTCAAACTTGGCAGGGTTATATTACACATATAATGCATATGTTGTATTGCAATGCTTAGTTTTTACATCATATACACAATATTGAATGCCATCTCCTTAGATGACACATCATATATGCGATTGCCCTCTGCTCACTTCCTTAGTATATAAATCATATATTTGAATTATGGCATGATGTTTACATAGACAGCATGTATCTGAATTATGGCATGCCAACCCATTTTCTAAACACATAATATAGTGATATCATCTCATCCTGTTTACAGAGTCATCATATTTTAAATTATGTCATTCTATCCGTGAATTATATCATGCCATCATATTTCCATCGACGGCATGTTTGTGATTTATCGCATGCCAACCACTTTAATAGACACATTGTATAGTTATATCATGTCATCCTATTTACATAGTCATCATATTTTGAAGTATGTCATTCCATCCTGTTTAGTTAGCCATCATACATGTGAAATTGTGTCATGCTATCCTGTTTAATTAGCCATCATATATGTGAAATTATGTCCTGCTATTCTGTTTGCTTAGACAACATAAATGTGAATTATTTCATGCCCTGTTTTCTTCCCTACTATCCATTGCACCTGTCTATCTTACAATGTCTATACATTCAATTACTTTTCTTGTTTATCAGCCATTTCAATTGGAGGGAGTGATGGCAGTATCTGTGGGAGTAAAAACACGGTCTTCAGAAAAGATCGTGCTACCAGTCGATCCAGATAGAACCACGGTTGTACTTGCCCAAGAACCAGCCCCACCACACATAACCCACACTCGTGCAGATTGTACCCCTACCCAGTTGGACAGAGAACCGGCTGCACCCCTTCTAACCCTAACCCCAGCAGATAGACACCCAGTTCCCGTTGACACAGCATCGTCTCCACCACAGAGCACCCAAACACGAGCTTTTAGTAAGGCAACTGCAGTGCAGAAATCACGAGGACCACGACTCCGAACCTGAAGTCAACGCTTAAAGCAGAAGAAGAATTGTTCTCAGGTCAGGTTCCGTAGCTATGGTTCATACTACTTTGCTCTTGCATCACTCTATTTACTAATACCAACTAATTTCAAATTTGAAGGATGCAATTGAAACTCCAATGGCGGAATAGGTATGTTTTAAACCTCTTTCTTCAACGTGTTTGGTTGTTTGCTGTTGTAACTTGCTCTATGTTGATTTCAGTTTCAATTGAATAAACAGTTATGTTCTCATGCCATGCATATTACAAGTGTTGTTATTGTTGTGTAGTTTCCCACACTTATATTCTGTCTATGCTGCTTTGTCTTAAATAGATATGATTCGAACTGTATCTATGTGGATTTCGCAACATAAACTAGAATGATATAGACCACACAGTGACCATACTACATAGATATATGATTGTTTCATGCTGTTATCCTGTCCACCTTACTACTGAACTGGTTTACCAAAATGAGTTTCATATACTACATTGTAAACCTGAGATGTGTTTGTTTCTTTCTCTTTTAGAACGTGGATAAAATATTGGAGAAGAGTACCCTGTTATGTAATGGTAAAGGAAGTAATGCAGATAAGGTTCAAGATAGTGAGACATCCCTGTTGGTCTCCAAGAAAGCTGATAAAAACTATATTGAAGACACTGAGACAACCCCAAAGGCCTGTCTTGATGTAGTGTTCGAGTTACTACTGGCTACCACTGCTGGCACCAGCTCTTCGAACTCGTTGCCTAAATTAGTTCGGCTTCTTGAGTCTCAACTTCAAGTTGAAAGAAATCGATTAGATGTTATGCGACAGGAAGCCGAAGGACTGAGGAAGTCCCTGCAGAATTCAGATGCATACTTTTTGGTGCAACAGCAAGCGCTGGAGGACTTAAGCACCAAACAAGAGAAAGTTAATAAGCATGCTAAGCATCTTGCCAGCATTATGGGTACCCAGGATATTGTTTCTTGAGCTCTTTTGAAGTGGTTTCAGTTCTGGACTTGTTTTGTTGTGGCGTTTTTATGCTGATGTGTTCCCTATATTTGCACTGGTGGCGAACTTTGATGCCCGGTGGATGTAATATGTGTAATAGCCGTGATAGCCTAGCGTTAGTTGCTTGCTTATTTATTTCCTTGTTGTCTTGTTTATTTGTTTGCTTGTAGTCATTGCAGTTCTTTTTCCGCGGTTAGCTAGTGGCTGCAATAACCTATTTTTTAAAACTAGGCCACAATAACCATGGGCTAATATTTACTGTAGTGACACTGGGCCTCCTACTGGCTGTAGAAACAGTGGTCCTTCTACGGGCCGTAGAAATAATGGGCCTTCTACGGGCCGTAGAAACAATGGGCCTTCTGCGGGCCGTATCATCAACGGGCCTTATACGGGCCGTATGATCGATTGGCCAAACATGGGCCAAACAGACCGCATTATGGCCGTAAACGGGCTAGAGTTGGAATCGTCCGTTCATGGGTTGACCATAACGGGCCATCGTTAATAGGCCGTATTTGATGACGCTATGAAAACGGCCCAACGTATTAACATACCACAAACGGGCCGATTGTAGCCACGGGCTGAATTTGGCCCACAAGCAGAAAATGACAGTAACGAGCCGTAAGTAAACGAATGCTAGAAATGAGCCCAAGAATAAATGGGCTCTGAGAAGGCCGAAAGATAACATGGGCTGGAAACGGCCCAATAGAATAACGGGTCGTTAATGGGTATAAAGTGATACACTGTTTATTACGGGCCAGTTTCACCATGGGCCGTTAATGGGTGTTGTCGGGGGTTGGATGGGACATATGCCAAAGGATGGCTTATCATGGTGGGGGCGAGTAGAACGTCGCCGGTGCCTGGAAGCGGGATGAGGCGTAGACACGCACGCCGGCGAATCTTACCCAGCTTCAGGGCTCTCCGAGGAGATAATACCCCTACTGCTGCTCTACGGGGTCTCCGCATGATCACTATGGTGATATGTGTACAAAGTTGCTCCTCGATCTGTGTTCTGGAGGTAGGAGAGGGCAAGGCTAGCTCTCTCCCTTCTATGCTTCTGGTCTAGTGGTAAAAGGATCGAACCGTTTGCATGGGTGCCCCGAGTGGTTTATATAGGCCTACCCCTCGGGGGTACAATGGTAATCCGGCTGGGCGCGGGTCCGAGCCGTCTGTCTCTCAGGTGACGCCGGCGCCGGGGGAGGGCGAGCACCTCGTGTTCCGCTCCCACCTCATGCGCGGCCTGGGGCTGCCGGCGAGCGGGTTCTTCCGTTCGTTCTTGGAGTTTCATGGCCTCCAGTCGCACCACCTCACCCCAAACACGGTGGTGCTGCTGGTGGCTTTCACTGCTTTGTGCGAGGGCTTCCTCGGCGTTCTCCCCACCATTGAGCTGTGGGGAGAGTTCTTTCAGTCCAAGCTCGGCACGCATGTCGCCGGCGTGCCAGCCCAGTGCGGTGCCTTCATTGCGATACGGAGGACGACGGCCGACAACCCGTTCCCCGCCATCCAACTAATCAAGTCGGTGAAGATGTGGCAGCGCTCTTACTTCTATGTGAAGAGCGTCGCCCCAGACCACGACTGGGTTAATCTGCTGCCGTACGAAGCCGGCGTGCCGGCTGGGAGGCAGCCCAGCTGGTCATACCGCGCCAGGACGCTGACTCCGGCTGGGGCCGCCGCCGTGGCGTGACTTCGAGTGCTGACGCAGTCGGCCGGTCTGACTGGGCCCGATTTACTAGCTGCCTTCGTGGCGCGCCGAGTCCTCCCGCTCCAAAGCCGGCCTCATCTGATCTGTCAGATGAGCGGCCACCGGGACCCCAGTCGGATGTGCACCAAGGACATGCCCCACGCAGAGGTGGCGAACACGATGAACTACATCGCGAACTGCGGCCTCTCGGAGGATTGGCAGTTCAGCAGGGAGCCATACTCGTGCGCCAACCCTCCGCCAGTGGTAAGTTGTTCTTCTTCTTCTTCTTTACAGCCGAATCCGACTCTTGATCTTTATTATTTTTCTTTTTGACTTAGAATCCCCTCATTCAGCCTCGTCCGGCGCCGTGGGGCCGCCCCGCCAGTTCACCCCTGATCAAGCGAAGAGCGACGTCGACGACCCCGACCTGGGGGCGGCAACAATGGAGGCCGGCGCCGAAGGAGGCGGCGAAGGAGAGGAAGGCGGCCTGAGGCCCTCGGCCACCTTCACCGACTGGCCCGCCGGCAAAGATGGAGAAGTCACCCCGCGCCATCAACCGAGGCAAGACGGCGCGAGGAAGCGCCGGGCCGGGCCGAGTTCCCTCGGAGGCCGGGAGAAGAAGTTTAAGGGGGCGGCCGCCGCGACCAAGCGGGAAGAGGCGGTCGCAAGGGCCCAACGCTTCCGTAAGGAAGCGAAGAAGCCACCGCTAACCTCTGGGTAAGCGTTTCTGTTTCTTTGTCTTGCTTTTGTCTGGGTCCTTACATGTCTTCCTTGTTCCAGAGCTCCTCCCACCCTTGGGAGGGTAGCCGCCGCCTCCATCAGGGGGTCGGTGGAGTCGTCCGCCATGACTCGGCATATTGACCCTGCTGCCGACCTCCGGGAAGCGACGGAGCGGAAATCGCAGGAGAAGCGCGACGAGGACGAAGCCACCCGCCGGGAGAAGGCGGAGGCCGAGAAGGCGGCCACCTCCACCCAGAAAGGGCTAGAGGGAGCCGAAGCCGCCGCCGCGGCCAAACAGCGGGCCGAAGAAGCCGCGTGCCGTCAGTCGGCGCTGTTCGTCGTCCCATTGAACTCGGCGCAGCCTCCGGATTATACGGAGCAGTCTGGGGAAGTCGGCAGGGAGCACCCCATCGTGGAGAGGGAGAGCGGCGAGACCCCCGGTCTGGACACGGTGGTGCCGCCACCACCGCCCCCGCCGCCATCGGGAAGCGCGAGGGATGAACAGCCGGCGGACCCGCCGGTGCCGCCGACTACGGACGAAGCCATGGCGAATTTGCTTCTCCTAGTTGCCTCGTCAACGCGCCGCCGTCTGGAGAAGGCGACTTCAGCGCCGCGCCCTCTGGAGACCGGAGCAGCCAGCTCGGCCTTCCCAGACGTCGAGGTGATAAGCGCCGCGCCCGTCGGATGGGTGCGAGGAGGCGGAACAGGCCCGCTGAACCAGGCGCTCCTGGACGTCCAGGCGAAGCTGCGAGCCGAAGGCGACGCCCTCCAGAACTGCACCAAGGCGCATCTGGCGTCGCGAGCGGCCGTCCGGGTATGTTTGTTCTGACTTTGTTTTTTCTTGCTCTTCTCTGTGGGGGCGCGCCAGCGCACCCACTGGGTGTAGTCCCCGAGTTCCGAGCTGGCTGCTGAGCAGGCGGGTCGGAACTCTATTGGCGAGTTCCAAATGCTTATTCTTTTTGAAATGCTTATCGTAGGACTACCACAACCTCCGAGCCACCGTCTTCAACCATAATGTTGAAGAGCTAGGCAAGCGGACTGCCGACTTGTCGGAGAGCCGGAGTGAGTTTCCTTCTTCGCGGGGGCGCGCTGGCGCACCCGCGGGCTGTAGTCCCCGTGATTCGGGCCGACTGCTGCGCAGTCGGGCCGGATCTTATTGGCGACCTTAGCTGATGACTTGTGTCCTTCTTCTTCTTTCTTCAGAGGCCAACGCCGTTCTTCAGCAGCAGCTGGGCGAAACCAACACCGCCTTGCACGCCAAGGAGGTGGAATGCGGCAAGCTCGTTACGGAGCGCGACCTGCTCGCTGGGCAGCTGGCGAAGCAGAAGGAGTTGCTCAAGAAGGCGCAGGAGGAGGCGAAGGAGAGAGAGACTGGACTCCAAGCCGAGTTTGAGGCCGAACGTTCCTCCTGGACCGATAAGGAGGCGATGCTGACCTTGGGCTTCCATGAGATTGAAGATATCGTTGATGGTAAGTTTTCTTTACTCACTTTCTTTGAGCAGCCAACTGTGGGTCGGGCCGACTCTTGCTTTTTCTGACTTGCTTCTTTTTCCGTCTTGGTAGACTTCTTCCCGGGCCATGCGCAAACTGCCGTTCAAGCCATCGAGGCTGATCGCGAGGCGCGGAGGGCGGCCGGCGAGGAGGTTCCTGCCAATGCCCCCCGGACTCTTGATGAACAGCTTCTGAGCATCGAGGCTCGCCTCCGGCCGGCTCACCGGATGCTGCGCCGGCGTCAACATGTCGGCGCCCAGGCGATTGCTGCCTTGTGGCCAGAGATGCCGATTCTGCGCACTCCCAACCGGATTGCCGACTGGCTGGAGGTCGCAGCGGGCCGTCTGGAGGCTTGGAAAGGCTCCTCGGCACGTGCCGGAGCGCGTTGTGCCTTGGAGTTCGTCAAGGAGTGGTATCCAGACCTGAGCCTGGACCAGCTGGCCACGCTCTGGGCTAAGGCCCAGCCGGAGCTGGCAGCCATGAAGGACGACTTTGTCAAGTGCGCCGCGGCGATCGCCGAGTACGTCGACCCCAATGTCTTCGTTCCTGAGCGAGCTGACAACGGCGAGGAGGCGCCGCCGGAGTGGTTTGGGATGAACCCGAACTACGGCGAGGACTCGGCGGAGGTGATTGGCTCCAGTGTCGAGGAGGGAGGCGAGGTGGAGGTCGGAGATGAGATGGAGGCGCCAGAAGTCGGAGCGGGTGATCAGCCTCAGCTCGACCGTGCCTCCAACAATGAGCCGCGCCCAACTACGCCGACTGCCGTTGGAGGTAATCAAGCCGAGTCTGCCCAGCCGGCCGCCCCAACGTCCGACACTGCCATCTCTTCCGAGCCCCCAAACCCGTCTGCTGCTTCATAGGCCGCCGCCTTGTCTTATTTATCTGCTTAGTAGTTTCTCGAAGAACTTTGTTAATTCGCACAATTCCACCCGCGGGGTGTATTTTGAACTTCCGTTCGAGGATTCGGCCAATGGCCTTTGTGATGTAAATATTTATTTGGGTTCTATCATTTCTTGCTTATTGCTCTTTTGGCTTTTTCCCTTTGCCGCCTTCCCTTAGATGTCGTCTTTGCCAGTCGGACAGCCGCTCCGCGGACTGCCACTGGATCAAATACTTGGCTACTTTTGGGAAGGCAAGTACTCAGCCATTCTAGAGTTTCTTTAGCAAGTCGGATAGAAAACAGCAAGCCGACTACTCAGAGTCGGTTTTTGCGAGGAACGACTGGAAAGCCGGCTCGAGCTATGTTTGTGCTTTGAGTCCTTAGCCATTTTTCTTGTGGGCGCCCATTCTTCCTTACTCCTGCCCACTGGGCAGTCGCTCTGCAAGCTGCGGCTTCTAACAGGAAACGGCTTAGGCACCACACACTACTTGTCCGACTACAGGAAGCATTTTCATAGCGCGAGACGGCGAGTCCCCGGGTCGACTAGTCGAGCCCGGTGCCAAGCGGCATAACAAAGAGTAGCATACTCGGAAGCATAATACTTATCATACAGATAACAAAAGGGGCAGTCCCCGAGTCCATCTCGGGGGGGGGGGGGCAGAGTCTTGGTACTTCAATACAAAGGGGTAGCATGGTACATACTGTATTAACTGTAAAATCTTCGAAGAAGATTCGCATTCCATGGTCGCTCCGTCTCTTTGCCGGAGTCGTCCCTCTTCCGTGCTCGGGGCTTCTGTGCGTCGATCAGGTAGTAGGAGTCGTTGCCTAGCACCTTGCTGATGATGAAGGGGCCTTCCCAAGGTGCCGACAACTTGTGCTGGCCGGCTGTTCGCTGGATCAGCCGGAGCACAAGGTCGCCCTCTTGGAAGGATCTCGGCCTGACCTTCCTATTGTAGTAGCACCGTAGGCTCTGCTGGTAGATGCTGGACCGGCTGAGTGCCAACAGCCGGCCCTCTTCCAGTCGATCAACACCGTCTTGTCGTGCTTCTTCTGCCTCTTCCGCAGTGTACATCATGACTCGTGGGGAGTCGAACTCTATATCCGTTGGGATGATGGCTTCAGCACCGTAGACGAGGAAGAAGGGTGTGAAGCCGGTCGACTTGTTTGGAGTCGTGCATAGACTCCAAAGGACGGCTGGCAACTCGTCAAGCCAACAGCCGGCCGAACGCTCTAGTGGTTCGACCAACCGAGGCTTGATGCAGGAGAGGATGAGGCCATTCGCCCGCTCCACCTGCCCGTTTGACTGCGGATGGGCAATGGATGCTAAGTCCAGTCGGATGCCCTGCGTCGCGCAGAAACGGGCCAACGCGCCTTTGGCAAAGTTGGTGTCGTTGTCAGTGGTGATGCTGTGCGGTATGCCATACCGAATTGTGATGTCTGAGATGAAAGTCGCGGCAGTCGGACCATTCAACTTCTTGATGGGCTTCACTTCTATCCACTTGGTGAAATTGTCCACCGCGACAAGTAGATGAGTTAGGCCGCCTCGTGCCGTCTTGAAGGGTCCCACCATATCTAGGCCCCAAACTGCAAAGGGCCAGGCGATGGGGATAGTCTTGAGTGCTGAAGCCAACTGATGTGGCTTGGAGCGGAACTTCTGGCACCCCTTGCATTTCTGGACCAACTCTTTGGCCTCTTCGAGGGCGGTTGGCCAGAAGAACCCATGCCGGAAAGCTTTGGCGACGAGTGCCCTCGAGGCCGCATGGTGACCGCACTCGCCTTGATGGGTGTCTCTGAGAATTGCTTGGCCTTGTTCTGGCTCGACGCAGCGCTGGTAGACACCAGTGACGCTGCGCCTGACCAGCTCTCTGTTGATTATGGTGTATGCTGCCGCTCGGCGTTGTATTTGCCGAGCTAAGGTTTCATCAGTTGGTAGATCCTTGTTCACCAAGAATTTGAGGATGGGATGGGCCCATGAGGGTGCTGCTATCTCTTCGACTGCCAGAACCGCGACTTGGACGAGGGCGGCTGGGCTGGAGGCCGCGGCCGCTTGCTCGATCAGTGAAGTGCCCGGGCCGACTGGTGTAGTCCCGGGCCGAGTTCTGGAGTCTTTTCTCTGGTCGCCACAGTCCCCGGGCCGAGTTCTGAAGTCCTTTCTCTGGTCGCCGTAGTCCCCGGGCCGAGTTCTGAAGTCCCCGGGCCGGCTTTGACTGCGGCGTTCTTGGAGTCATCTGCGAGGGTTTTTGCGTCGTCTGCTTGGGCTTTGGAGCCGGATCCGACTTCTTCTAGAGGAGCCAGCACAAAAATGGAGTCTGACTCTGGTGAAGGCTTGATGAGGCGCTGAAGAGCGACGCGAGATGGTATTGCTTGGCAAGTGGAGCCGATTCGTGCCAAAGTATCTGCTAGGTTGTTGTCGTTTCTTGGCACGTGGAGGAACTCGCACCCCTCGAAATATCCACTGAGCTGCTGCACGAGGAAGCGGTAGCTTGCCATGTTTGCGTCCTTGGCATCCCAGTCGCCAGATGATTGCTGGACCACCAAGTCGGAGTCGCCATAACACATGATCCGGCGAATGCCAAGTTCTTTGGCAAGCCGGAGCCCGTGAATGAGCGCCTCGTATTCAGCGACGTTATTGGAGGCGGCAAAATGGATCTGCAGTGCATACTGGAGCTTGTCTCCTTTAGGAGAGGTGAGGACAATGCCGGCTCCCAAGCCGGTGCACATTTTGGAGCCGTCGAAATGCATCCGCGAATGGGTGGAGTCGGGCGCTGGCGGCAGGTACTGGGTCTCGGCCCAGTCGACGAGGAAGTCGGCCAGTGCTTGTGACTTGATGGTGGTGCGGGGTTGATAGGAGATTGTGTAGGGCGCCAAATATATGGCCCACTTGGCCACTCGGCCGGACGCATCTCGGCTTCCAATGATTTCTGCTAATGGGGCCATGCAGACCACGGTGATTGGATGTTCTTGGAAGTAAGGCTTCAGCTTCTTGGCGGTAAAGTGCACACCGTAACACATCTTCTGGTAGTGGGGGTAGTTTTGCTTGGAGGTCGATAGTACTTCACTCAGGTAATACACCGGTCTCTGGATTGGTAGTGCCTTGACTTCCTCCTTGCGCTCTACTACAATGACTGTGCTGACCACTCGGCTGGTGGCGGCGATGTACAGGAGCATGGGCTCTTTGGGAGTCGGAGCCGCCAACACAGGGGGAGTAACCAACATCTTCTTCAGCTGCAGAAAGGCCTCATCCGAATTGTGATTCCACTCGAAAAAAATGGTCTTCTTCATGAGCTGGTACAAAGGGAGAGGTTTCTCGCCCAGCCGACTGATGAAACGGCTGATGGATGCCAGACAGCCAGTGAACTTCTGCACATCCAACAGTCGGCTAGGTACCTCCATCCTCTCGATGGCCTTGATCTTCACAGGGTTGCACTCTATGCCGCGTTCAAAGACCAGGAAGCCGAGTAGTTGGCCGGCTGGTACTCCGAAAACGCACTCCTCGGGGTTAAGCTTGATCCGGAATCGGCGCAGGTTCTCAAAGGTCTCCTTGAGGTCTTCCAGCAGAGTTCCGCGCTTTTCCGTCTTCACCACCACATCATCCACGTAAACGTGGGCATTTTGGCCGAGTTGCTTGAGGAGGCACTTCTGCATGCAACGCTGAAAGGTGGCGCCGGCGTTCCTCAAGCCGAACGTCATGGTCAGGTAGCAGAAGGCTCCAAACGGCGTGATGAAGGCGGTCTTTAATCTGTCTGCCGGGTTTAGATTGATCTGGTGATATCCTGAATAGGCATCTAAGAAGCTCAACAGCTCGCATCCGGCTATGGAGTCTATCACCTGATTGATTCTCGGCAAAGCAAACGGGTCCTTGGGGCAAGCTTTGTTGAGGCTTGTGTAGTCAATACACATTCGCCACTGCTTGTTCTTCTTCAGTACTAAAACTGGGTTTGCTAGCCACTCTGGGAAAAATACTTCCATGATAAAGCCGGCTGCAAGGAGCCGGGCTATCTCTTCACCAACAACTCTTCTTTTCTCTTCTGACAGGCGGTGCAAGGGCTGCCTGACGGGCTTCAAATCAGACCGGACATGTAACTTGTGCTCGGCGAATTCCGTCGGTACACCTGGCATGTCTTTGGGGGACCATGCGAAGATGTCCCGATTCTCATGGAGGAAATCGACGAGCTCGCCTTCCTATTTGCTGTCAAGGTTTGCACCTATGACAGCGTACCTCTCCGGGTGCTCTGGGTCCAAGGGTATCTTCTTCGTTTCCTTTGCTGGCTTGAACGAGCCCTCAGCTTCCGACTCCTTGGGGTTGGGCGACATCTCAAGCTGCTTGCCGGCCATCGCCACAACCCGATCAAGAAGCCGCTTCTCTGCTGCAATGACCAGGGACTCGGCCAGCCGACTGCTCTCGGCCGTGCAAGCGGATGACTTCCTGTAGTCGTCGGCCACAGTCAGAATTCCCTTGGAACTTGGCATCTTCATCTTGAGGTAGGCGTAGTGGGGGACCGCCATGAACTTGGCCAAAGCAGGTCGGCCAAGCAGCACATGGTACGGGCTTTCGAGGTCCACCACTTCAAACCAGACTGGCTCACGGCGGAAATGTTCCTTATCTCTGAAAAGGACGTCTATCAGAATCTTGCCGATTGGGGAGCAGGAAAGGCCAGGGACAATCCCATGGAATACGGTCCGGCTGCTCTGGAGCTGTCTTTGCTTGATTCCCAGCTTCTCCATTGTATCCTTATACAGGATGTTGATACTGCTACCTCCATCTATCAGAACTCGCGAGAAGCGAGCTGCCCGCCTATCAGTGGCAAAGGTGGCTTCCAGGACCAAGGCATAGGAACCTGGATTCGGCATCACCTCTGGCTCATCAGCTCTGCTCCAACTAATAGGCTTCTCGGACCAGTGCATGAACTCTGGAGTATCTAACGCTACTGCGTTAACTTCTTGCTGCTGCAGCCGCCTGCTGCAGCTGTCATCTGCCACACTGGTGAACACCACGTAGGCTCCATGCTCTTCCGGGTACTCGTCTTGTACTGCGCCGACTGGCCTGACAGCCGGCTACTGAGTTGGAGGCGGAGGCGGCTGCCCAGCAGGTGGAGGAGGCACCAGGCCGTCTCCCTTGGCAATCCTGGTGAGCCAGTGGCATTTTCTGGTGGTGTGGTTCGACGGCTTCGCGCCGCTGTGGAACTTGCAGGGACCATCTAGAGTCTGCTCGTAGGAGAAAGCTGGCAACCAGTTGGACTTGCCGCCCTTCTGCCGCTTGGGTGGAGGCTGTCCCTCCGGTTGTTGATCTTCGACTGTTGCGACCTGCCGGCTACTGGAAGCCAGCTGCGGGGCCTTGCGCTTCTGATTGTTCTGCTGTTGCCGCCGACTGGCGTCTCCAACCGGAGTTCTGGGAGCTTGAGGGGCCACTTTGCCGACCGTGCTGACTTGGATCTCCGTCTTCATAGAAGAGTCGGCTGTGGCGTACTTGTCTTCTATGATCAGCAGCTCGTCCAGGGTCTCTGGCTCATCACAGAGGAGCTTATGCTTGATGAGGGTGCCTTCTCTGCACCCGGCGGTGAAGTACTCGATGGCCTGCACCTCGTGCACACCCTCGCAGGAGTTTCGGAGCTCGGCCCAACGCGTGAGGTAGTCGCGAGTCGATTCGTTGGGGCCTTGCACGCACAAAGAGAGCTGGCGAGGCTTGGGAGGTCGCTTGTACGTGCTCGTGAAGTTGCAGACGAAAGCCTCGGTGAGGTCGACCCAGCTGTTGATGCTGCGGGGTTTCAGGTTGTTCAACCATGTCCGGGCCGTGCCCTGGAGCATGAGTGGAACGTACTTCACGGCAACACGCTTGTTGCCGTTTGCTATGCTAACGGCGGTGGAGTAGTCAACCAGCCAGTCTTCCGGCTTCACGGAGCCGGTGTACTTGGGAGTGTCTCTAGGGAGAGTGTACCCTTTGGGGAAGGGCTCATCTCGGATGCGGGGGCCGAAGCATGGCGGCCCCAACTCGTCTTCTTCTTCCAGCGCCAGGGATCGGTGGAGCCGGTCGATCCGGTGGCGGGCATCATTCTCTCCGACTCCCTCTCGGCGGCCGAGGCGGCCACCGAGAGTCGGATGCTCAACGGGCGGCGGGGAGACTCGTCTTTCTCTACGGGGTGGAGGAGGCACATAGTCGTCCTGCCGCTCCACTGCTCTCGGGCGGCCGTCTTGGTCGCGTTCGATGGTGATGTGAGTCCGACTGCGGCTCGCAGCCGGCTCCATGTCTTTTCTTCCGCGGACGCCGCCAGTCGGCGTCCGAGACGTCGCGCCTTGATCTTGGTGTGGTGGCAGGTCGTCGTTCTGTTGCTGCGGCCCCTCGGTTCGGCAACCGGCCGCGATCTGCACCCCAGCCGCGTCGAGGAGTCGCTGGACTCGCTCCATCATCTGTCGGCGCTCCTCGCCCTCGAGGTTGTCCAACTCATCCGCTGTCGCCTGGGCAGCTCGAATGTTCTCGGCGGGCGTGGCGTATACGGGGCCATTGGCCCCGAACATGCTGGCGATGTCCGCGCCGCGTTGGCGGACCGTGGCTAGGCCCTGTTGGGGTCGGCGAGCCGCCCACAGCGCGATCCATTTCACGCTGGTAGGCCTCCGACAAGCGTCTCATGCTTGCTAGCTTCTTTGCGCCTTCGACGAGCTGGAGGCGGCGTGACTCCAGCGTCTCGGCGTCGGCATCCTCTGGAATGGGCGCATCCAGGTCTTGCATTGCCGCATCAAGAGGGTCGTGAGTTCTTCCGTCGGAGTGCTCGCCATGGCCGATGACGAGCACCTCTGTGACGGTGCTTCCGCCGCTCTCCGCGCAAGGGAGCGGCTCGTCGTAGACCACCACGTTGGTGGGAAAGGCGTCGAGCGACGCGGTGTCGGAGTCGACCAACATCGGGTCGGTGGAGCCTACGGACTCCAGATCAGCGGCGGGCTCGCCGGCAATGTGGAGTTCGTCGAGGAGGCAGGCGAGGAGGCTCTCGGGGCCGCCGGTGCCTGCGTTGGATGCAGGCTCGTCGGAGAGGCGAACCTCGCCGACAAGATCGGCGAGGCAGCTGGCCGCGCAGGCGGTCTCAGCGCCGTGCAGCGCGTCGGCGCAAACTCCCTCTGGCGTACCGGGCTGGCTGCTCTCGCCAGGGAAGAAAAGGGTTCCCGTCCAGAACAGATCTCCGGACGACGGTGCACCTCGCCCCACGGTGGGCGCCAAATGTCGGGGGTTGGATGCAACATATGCCAAAGGATGGCTTATCATGGTGGGGGCGAGTAGAACGTCGCCGGTGCCTGGAAGCGGGATGAGGCGTAGACATGCACGCCGGTGAATCTTACCCAGCTTCAGGGCTCTCCGAGGAGATAATACCCCTACTGCTGCTCTGCGGGGTCTCCGCATGATCACTATGGTGATATGTGTACAAAGTTGGTCCTCGAGCTGTGTTCTGGAGGTAGGAGAGGGCAAGGCTAGCTCTCTCCCTTCTATGCTTCTGGTCTAGTGGTAAAAGGATCGAACCCTTTGCATGGGTGCCCGGGGGGGTTTATATAGGCCTACCCCCCGGGGGTTCAATGGTAATCCAGCTGGGCGCGGGTCCCAGCCGTCTGTCTCTCAGGTCGCCGTCTTCTCCGCCAACTCCTGGGGCCCGCCGCTGGTGGCCCCGTCGACTGACTTGGTCACTGTAGCCGCGCCTTGGATGACGTTGGCTTGGTCGTGGGGTCGTGGCAACAGTGCCGCCGCCTGGCGGGCGATCACTGTCGCCACTCCCCGTCTTATCTGGTTAATGGCGTGCGGGCCCCGCGAGAGGTGCGGTCCGACTCTCAGAGGCTGACTCCCACGAGGTCCGTCTTCGGGTGCTCTCGCCGTCTTTCGTTCCCCCCGCTGACTAGCGGGACCCGCCGTCTCTGGGCCGTACGGGCGGGCCATCGTGGGAACAGGGTTTCGCCGCCGGGGCGAACGTCAGGGCCAGTATGGCAACAGTGCCGCGCCGGATGGAGATCTCCTCCGGTACGACGTACTGTGGCCATACCTGCCCTTGGTAATCAGGGTAGGGGGGGTCGTACTACGGCCATTCCCGGTCTCGTCCTTCTTCTCGAAGGCAGAGAGTGGGAAGTCGCGGGCCGACTCCCCATAGTCGGCTTCGCTGGAGCCACCAACTGGGAGTCGGCTTATGTCGTAGCCGCCTCTGGGATTCAGCCGTGAGTGAGTAGTCGGTGATGCTGCAGCCGACTCCCAGAGTCAGCCCTTTGTCTTGGGATCTTTGAGGGGCGAAGCCTGCCCCGATGTCTTGAAATGTTCTGGGTCTCGGGTTAGCCTACCCGTGGCCCATTACTCCGACAGATGTAAAGTGACACACTGTTAATTACGGGCCAGTTTCACCACGGGCCGTTAATAGGCCAAGAGTTACATAGGGCCTCATATGGGCTGAAAGACGTCATGGGCCATACATGCGCTAGAAGTGAAAACGGGCCGGAATCATATTGAATGGCCCATATGACGCTACTAGTCCTAATTCAGATAGGGCATAACGGGCCTTGGGTTAGCGGGCTGTAAATGGGCTATATGCGACAATGCCGTTTTTTGATAGAAAGACTGTAAGGGAACCCCCTACAGTATAATTGGTGCAACAACCCCAAATTGCAAGTACCATGCCTTGAACCTGGGTGGGTGCGAACATGCCGTTAACAGGCTTTCCATGCATGGGCCGGCCCGCCACCTTTTGACCAAGTCAAACGGGCTGGCCTTTTCACAGGGATGGGCCTCTATTGGGCCATGCCACGTGTCGACGTATCATAGGCACCTTCCGTCCAATGAGTGGATGACATCTGTCCCAACTATGAGCTGACACATGTTTCCTCCAGCCAATGATGATTTTACACATGGAAACTCCCCATTGGTCGGGGTTCATAACGGGTTATCAGATCCAAAACCCGACCCGATAGCTTAATGGCGTTCCGTTACGGTGGATGCCACGTGTCGGTCACCCCTGACGAAAGCACTTCTATGACGCGCGATTTATCGTCATGGAAGTGGACACTTCCGTGATGATAATTTTGGTAATGTCATGGAACACTACTACGACAGCACAGGTATGACTATCTTGATTCTGTCATAAATTTGTCATGGATGTACATGCATGACAAAAAATGCGACCTACTGTGACAAACACGTATCATCACGGAAGTATTTTTTTGCAGTGCAAGCTCATGCTCGGGTCAACAGATATGAAGTCTCCGACAAGTTCTACAGTTGTAAGATGGAGGAGAATAGTGCTGTTAGCTAGCACATACTCAAAATGTCTGGGTTGCACAACTGCTTATCTCGGCTGGGAGTTAATCTCCCGGATGATGCGGTCGTTGACAGAATCCTTCAGTTGCTTCCACCTAGCTACAAGAGCATTGTGATGAACTTCAATATGCAAGGGGATGGAAAAGACCATTCCTGAGGTATATTCAATGCTAAAATCAGCGGAGGTGGAGATCAAAAAGGAACATCAACTGTTGATGGTGAATAAAACCACTAAGGTCAAGAAAGGCAAGGGTAAGAAGAACTTCAAGAAGGACGGCAATGGAGTTGCCGAGCCCGGTAAGCCAGTTGCCGGGAAGAAGCCAAAGCATGGACCCAAGCCTGAGACTGAGTGCTTTTATTGCAAGGGAAACGGTCACTGGAAGCGGAACTGCCCCAAGTACTTAGAGGATAAGAAGGCCGGCAATACCAAAGGTATATGTGATATACATGTTATTGATGTGTACCTAACCAGCACTCGTAGTAGCTCCTGGGTATTTGATACCGGTGCAGTTGCTCATATTTGTACCTCAAAACCGGAGCTGCGGAATAAGCGGAGACTGGCAAAGGACGAGGTGACGATGCGCGTCGGGAATGGTTCCATGGTCGGTGTGATCGCCGTCGGCACGCTACCTCTACGTTTAGCTACGGGATTAGTTTTAAACCTCAATAATTGTTATTTAGTACCAGCTTTGAGCATGAAAATTGTATCTGGATCTCGTTTAATGCGAGATGACTACTCATTTAAATCTGAGAATAATGGTTGTTCTATTTATATGAGAGACATGTTTTATGGTCATGCCCCGCTGGTCAATGGTTTATTCTTATGGTTACACATATTCATAGTGTGAATGCCAAAAGATGTAAGGTTGATAATGATAGTCCCACATACTTGTGGCACTATCGCCTTGGTCACATTGGTGTCAAATGCATGAAGAAACTCCATGCATATGGACTTTTGGAGTCTCTTGATTATGAATCATTTGACACGTGCGAACCATGCCTCATGGGCAAAATGACCAAGACTCCGTTCTCCAGAACAATGGAGCGAGCAACCAACTTATTGGAAATCATACATACTGATGTGTGCGGTCCAATGAGCGTTGAGGCTCGCGGTGGTTATCATTATGTTCTCACCCTCGTAGATATGGTATGTCTACTTAATGAAACACAAGTCTGAGACCTTTGAAAATTTCAAGGAATTTCAGAGTAAGGTTGAGAATCAACATGACAGGAAAATCAAGTTCTTACGTTCAGATCGTGGGGAGGAATATTTGAGTCACGAATTTGGCACGCACTTGAGGAAATGTGGAATTGTTTCACAACTCACGCCGCCTGTGTGTGTTCGAACGTCGTAATCGCACTCTATTGGATATGGTGCGATCTATGATGTCTCTTACCGATCTACCGCTATCATTTTGGGGTTATGCTATAGAGACTGCCGCATTCCCTTTAAATAGGGCTCCGTCGAAATCCGTTGAGACAACACCATATGAATTGTGGTTTGGGAAGAAACCTAAGTTGTCGTTTCTGAAAGTTTGGGGATGCGATGCTTATGTCAAGAAGCTTCAACCTGAAAAGCTCGAACCCAAATCGGAAAAATGCGTCTTCATAGGATACCATAAGGAAACTATTGGGTATACCTTCTACCTCAGATCCGAAGGCAAGATCCTTGTTGCCAAGAATGGATCCTTTCTAGAGAAAGAGTTTCTCTCAAAAGAAGTAAGTGGGAGGAAAGTAGAACTTCATGAAGTATTGCCTCTTGAACGGGAGAGTAGCGCAGCTCAAGAAAATGTTTCTGTGGTGCCTGCACCGACTAGAGTGGAAGTTAATGATGATGATCATGAAACTTCAGATCAAGTTGCTACTGAACTTCGTAGGTCCACAAGGACATGTTCCGCACCAGAGTGGTACGACAACCCTGTCCTGGAAATCATGTTGTTAGACAATGGTGAACCATCGAACTATGAAGAAGCGATGGCGGGCCCGGATTCCGACAAATGGCTTGAAGCCATGAAATCCGAGATAGGATCCATGTATGAAAACGAAGTATGGACTTTGACAGACTTGCCCGATGATCGACGAGCCATAGAAAATAAATAGATCTTTAAGAAGAAGACAGACGCGGATGGTAATGTAACCATCTGTAAGGCCCGTAGCGAAGCTGAAGTCTGTCCGAATCATGTTAGCAATTGCCGCATTCTATGATTATGAGATATGTAAAATGGGCGTCAAAACGGCATTCCTTAATGGTTTCCTTAAGGAAGAATTGTATATGATGTGGCCGGAAGGTTTTGTCGATTCTAAGAATGCTGACAAGGTATGCAAGCTCCAACGCTCGATCTATGGGATGGTGCAAGCATCTCGGAGTTGGAACATTCGTTTTGATGAGATGATCAAAGCGTTTAGGTTTACACAGATTTATGGAGAAGCTTGTGTTTACAGGAAAGTGAGTGGGAGCTCTGTAGCATTTCTCATATTATATGTGGATGACATACTATTGATGGGAAATGATATAGAACTCCTGGAAAGCATAAAGGCCTACTTGAATAAGTGTTTTTCAATGAAGGACCTTGGAGAAGCTACTTACATATTAGGCATCAAGATCTATAGAGATAGATCGAGACGCCTCATTGGTCTTTCAAAAAGTACGTACCTTGACAAGATATTAAAGAAGTTCAATATGGATCAGTCCAAGAATGGGTTCTTACCTGTATTGCAAGGTGTGAGATTGAGCACGGCTCAATGCCTGACCGCGGCAGAAGATAGGAAAAAGATGAGTGTCATCCCCTATGCTTCAGCCATAGGGTCTATTATTAATGCCATGCTGTGTACCAGACCTGATGTAAACCTTGACGTAAGTTTGGTGGGAGGGTACCAAAGTAATCCCGGCATGGAACACTGGATAGCAGTCAAGAATATCCTGAAGTACCTGAAAAGGACTAAGGATATGTTTCTCATTTATGGAGGTGACGAAGAGCTCGTCGTAAAGGGTTACGTTGATGCTAGCTTCGACACATATCTGGATGACTCCAAGTCACAAACCGGATACGTGTATATTTTGAATGGTGGGGCAGTCAGCTGGTGCAGTTGCAATCAAAGCGTCGTGGTGGGATCGACATGTGAAGCGGAGATTTGTCAAACATCACAACGTAACTGGGTGGCTATAAAGGTAAACGACGGGTATCACAGAAAGTATCTGTTGGGTTGGCACGAATAAAGACTGGGATTTGTCACTCCGTATGACGGAGAGGTATCTCTGGGCCCACTCGGTAGGACATCATCATAATGATCTCAATGTGATCAAGGAGTTGTTCACGGGATGATGTGTTACGGGAACGAGTAAAGAGACTTGCCGTAACGAGATTGAACAAGGTACAGGTATACCGACGATCGAATCTCGGGCAAGTATCGTACCGATAGACAAAGGGAATTGTATACGGGATTGATTGAATCCTCGACATCGTGGTTCAACCGATGAGATTATCGTGGAGCATATGGGAGCCAACATGGGTTGTCGGGACCCTGATTCTAAGTCACACCGATCTAGCATGTAACACCTCATATCACTTTGCGGCCTCACGCACGGTATTCCCACGGGTGTCGCCTTATCATGGCCCGGGACCGTTTGTGCCTTTTGGCTCATGTATATGACAGTGTCGCTAGCATCCATATGACAGAGAACCCGGGACGACATGACTAGTCGTGAACCCAAAGTGGCACTAACTTAGGGGGACAGGCATACATGAAACAACATCGAGCATGTCGGTCACCAGCGTGTGAATCCGGGCTGTAGCAACTGGGCTAACAGGACTCCGGGAACCCGGGCTGTAGCAGGCTAGACAGGACTTCGGATGTCACCGCGTGACATTTCCCCGTAGGGACAGACACAGGAATGAAGTGAATCACGTGCCGGCCAGTCTAAGTGTTCCAGAGCAGTAGTGCTGGGCTAGCAGGACTCCAGTAAATCGGGATGTAGCGGACTACGATGGCTCGGTGGAAGCACTAGACTACATTTCCCCATAAGATAGGCTACCAAGGATAGACAACTAGGTTGTCGGATCCCACACATAGCAATACACGTTACACGTACGCATAACATGCAAGTATGTGTTGTACAACATGGCATCACAACATAGCGCAAACTCATATAGATAATGGCCCAGAAGATCCACATGGCATTAAATACAAACAGGGGTCACATGACCCATCATTCAGAGCATACAAGCAACGGAAGCATTACGTGTCTGAGTACAGACAACTACAAAAGAAAAAGGCTGAGAAGCCTGACTATCTACAAGACCCTCCCAAGGGTACAAGATCGTAGCTGAGGTAACAAGCTACTCGTCGAAGTCCAAGCGGAACTACTAGTGAGACAGATGTCTCATCTGCAAAACATAAATAAAGCAAACGTGAGTACAAAGGTACTCAGCAATACTTACATCAGATCTGTCGGGTGGTTGGTGCGACATATGCCAACGGGTGGCTTATCTTAGTGGGAGCCAGTAAGACGTCGCTGGTGCCTGGAAGCGGGATGAGGCGAAGACATGCACGCCGGCGGATCTTACCCAGCTTCGGGGCTCTCTGTGGAGATAACACCCCTACTGCTGCTCTGCGGGGTCTCCGCATGATCACTCGATGAACCAGTAACTACAAAGTGCTCCTCGAGCTGTTTGGCGAGAGGAAGAAGAAGGGCAAGGCTAGCTCTACTCTCCTCTCTATGTGTGTTGGAACCTTGATGAGATCAACCCTTTGCATGGGTGCCCTGGGGGGTTTATATAGGCCTACCCCCCGGGGGTACAATGGTAATCCGGTTGGGCGCGGGTCCCAGCCGTCAGTGTCTACGCTCGCCGGCTTCTGCGCTGGCTGGTGGGCCCCGCCGGCTGCCGGCCTCTTGGTCGACAGGCAGGCCCTACTGCCTAGGGCCCTGTCGGCGGCTGATTATTGTTGCCTCAGTCCTTATGATGAGGGCTTTATCGAGGTAAGCGTGGCTACAGAGCCGCCGCCTGGCGGGCGATCGCTGTAGCCCCACGTCGTCTTCTCTCCTTAATGGGGCGCCTCCTTCGAGGGAGGGGGCAAGCCGGCTTGGGGAAGCCAGCCATGCCTTGGGCCGACTGGAGGAGGCCCGGCCGCCTTCGGGTGTCTCTCTGCCTGAAGGGGCCCACCGCCCGTGGACCGCACTGATAGCCCGCCGTGGATGGCGTCGTGGTTTATCATGGCAACAGTGCCGCGCCGGATGGGTCAGGGCTACCCCGTACGGTGCACTGTGCCAGGCGTGCTCCGGGTTTCGGGGGTGGCAGGCTTTACTGTAGCCATGCCCCGTCCCATCGCCGTTATGTGGGTGCGGACATCGACGGTACGATCTTGACCGCGTCGTGGGAGCCGGCTCCTTGGAGTCGGCCTTCTCATGGCCGGCTTCTTGGAGCCGGCCCTTACGCGGCTTTCTTCATTATGGTTAAGGCCGGGCCGCCTTCCGATAGCCGGCCTGAGAGGCAGCCGGCAGGGGGAAGGAGGCCCCACGTCTTGGTTTCTTGGAGGCCGGATCTGCTCGTGATTTTTTTATGAAGTGCCAGGGGGAGCCGGCTGGGCTACCCGTGGTCATTTACCCCGACAGTAGTCCCCGAAGCTGGTCGCGCTTCGAGGTCGGCAAGGGGGACGAGAAGCTCGGTCAGCTTCCTATCTTGAGGAGTCGGCAGCTGGGAGCCGGCTCTGCTTATGCGCGCCGCCTTGGGTGGGCGCTGTGGCCTCGTCAACGAGAACGTGGGCCAACTTGTGCGCTGACCGCGCGCCTCCCCGCGTGTCACGTGGCAGAAAAAGCCTGCCATGGCGCGTGCGCGACGGGACGTTGCTGCAGGCCCGGGCCCGCCACTCCTGGCCTCGGCCCAGGCGCGGATCTTTTGCGGCCCAAGGTGGGCTGTTTGCCTTCCCACGGCGGTTTCGCCACGCTGTCAAGGCGCAGTTATAGCGGGACGTGGGGGAGTGGGCGTAGCTAATCCCACGTCCCCCACACCACGCCTCCTTGGCTCCGCCGCGAGGGTCTATAAGTAGGGGGAGGAGAGGGAGCGGCAAAGGCTCGCACGCTCTCCCTCGCTCCAACCTTTCTCATCTTTCATCCTTGCTTTCTCCGCCGCCGTAGGGCCTCATCACCTTGCCGTTTCGCCGTCGGGCCTCCCGGTTCGCGGTTGCTCCGCTGCAGCGGGGTCGCACGCGCCTCCGCCGCCACTGCATCTTGCTCCTCACCGCACTGCTCCAATGGCGTTGTCGAGCTCGTGGTACGGCTCCAACGTCCTCGACGAGCACATCGAGTTCCTCCGCTAGACGCGGCGTCTGCCCGGCGAGAACTACGTGCGGGTCTGGCGCGCGCCGGAGAGGGAGATCTCGCCGGCACCGGAGGTGGGCGAGCGGGTGGTCTTCTGGTCGCACTGCATACGCGGCTTCGGCCTCCCGGCGAGCGGATTCCTTCGCTCCTTCCTCGAATTCTACCACCTTCAGCCGCATCACCTCACCCCCAATGCCGTGATGCTGCTGTCGGCCTTTGTCACCCTCTGTGAGGGTTTTCTTGGCGTTCTCCCCACCCTGGAGCTCTGGGGAGAGTTCTTCCAAAGCAATCTCGGCACCGTCGTCGCGGGCGTGCCCGCCCCATGCGGAGCTTTCATCACCATGAGGCGGACGGGCGAGAACAATCCGTTCCCGTCCATCCCGCTGATCCAGTCGGTGAAGCTCTGGCGGATATCCTACTTCTATATGAGGAACGTCGCCCCGCAAGGCGACTTTGTCAACCTGCCGGCTTACGTAGCCGGCCCGCCGGCTGCGAGGCCACCCTCATGGAGCTACCGGGCCAGGACGCTGTCCCAGGCCGGGGACACTGCCATCGCCCGACTCTGGGTGATGGTCCAGTCAGAGGGCCTGGTCGGAGCCGACCTGGTGGCCGCCTTCATGGAGCGCCGGGTAATTCCGCTCCAAGGTCGGCCGCACATGATCTGCCAGATGAGAGACCGCTTCGACCCATGTCGGCTGAGCACCAGGGAGATGCCTCATGCCGAGGTGTCCTACCTGGTGAACTACATCTCCAACTGCAAGCTCGCCGAGGACTGGCGATTCGGCAAGGAGCCGTACTCTCGCGCCAACCCTCCGCTTGTCGTAAGTGTTTCTTCTTTCCTCTCTTTGGTGTTGCCGGCTTCGATATGAGCGGCCTCTGATCAGCCGGCTTGTTTTCTGCAGAATCCCCTACTTCCGCCGGCGGCGAGGGCCGCGGGGGCAGAGTGCCAGTTCCTCCGCGATCGCACGGTGGATGACGTCGACGATCCGGATCTTGGGGCGGCCGCCATGGAAGATGCCGCCGCGGGGGAAGGCGGCAAGGCAGGCGGCGCGGGGCTCGGAGCCGGCCTCGAGGGCTGGGCGGACGACGATGAGGTCGAAGCTGTCCCGCACCGCCAGCCGGCGCCGGATGTTCAAGGCGCGGGCCCTTCTGCCGCGCCGGCCGCCCGTGGCGCCGCGCCGAAGCGCCGGGCCGTGTCGACCTACTTCGGCAGCCGGCCGAAGAAACCCAGGGGCACCGCCGCGGCAACCAAGCGGGATGAGGCGGCCGCGAAGGCGGCCCGCTTCCAGAAGGTCGTGAAGCGGCCGCAGGCGGTTTCGGCGTAAGTATTAATCGTCTTGTATTCTTGTCGTGTTCTTTGATTGGAGTTCTTCTAAATTCTTTCTTGGTTGACCGGCCAGGGCGCCGCTTTCCCTTGAACGGGGTCTTGCCGGCTCCGTGATTGAATCAGTCGGAGGGTCTTCGAGCTCCCGCCGCGTGGATCCCCGCGCCGACCTCATGGAGGCTATGGAGCATAACGCGCAGGAGGCGCGGTAGGAGCGGGAAGCGTCGGAGCGAAGGGCCGCCCAGGCAGCGAAGGATCAGGCCGACGCGGTGGCCAAGGCCCAGGCGGAGGCGACGGCCGCGGAGATGGAGGCGGAGGCCTCGCGCAACCAGCCTCCGCAGCTCGTCATTCCCCTCCGCAGCGTGGCTCCTGGCGTCCCCGTGCCTCCGGCAGAGGAAGCCAACCGCGGCCGGTCGATGGCGGAGCGGAGGGAGGATGATGTGGTTGTCTTGGAGGAGGTGTCGCGAACGGCGCCGACTGGGGCGGCCCAGGGCGGCTAGCGGGCTGCGGCGCCGGAGCAGCCGGCTGGGAGCGAGCCGGCAGCAAGAGCCGGCCTGGTGGTGCAGCCGGCATCACGCCGGCGCGCGGGGGAAGCTGCCCCCGTGCCAGAGCCGGACAGAGCTGCGAGCGCCAGCCGGACGGCAGAGGCCCTGGAGGCGGCCAGCTCCAGCACGTCCGAGTGGGCGCCCAGCGGAGGGACGGGCGAGCTGAACGCGGCGGCACAGGAGGTCCGGAGCCGGCTTCAGGCTCACGCTACCGCGCTGCAGCAATATACCCGAGATTTCCTTGCGACGCGGGCCGTCGTGCGGGTGAGTCTTCTGGCCTTGGTTGTTTTGCTTTTTTGATTTCTTTTGTGGGGGCGCGTCAGCGCACCCACTGGGTGTAGTCCCCGAGTTCCGAGTCGGCTGCTGAGCAGGCGGCTTGGAACTTACTAGGTCCTGACAGTTATATTATTCCTGCGTCCTGTTTGATCTTCCAGGAGTACCATAACCAGAGCACAGCCGCCTTCCACTCCCAGGCTCAGGAGCTGCGCCAGAAGAGCGAGGATCTGTCCGACAGCCGGATTACGTGCTCTGTTTTGTTCATATCCTGTGGGGGCACATCAGCGCACCCACTAGGTGTAGTCCCCGAGATCCGGGCCGACTTCTGTGCAGTCGGGTCAGATCTTCCCCAACGACTTCTTCCTTATTGTTTCTTCCTTTGTCTTCATGCTTGCAGGGGCCAATGCCGACTTGAGGGAGCAGCTCGGCGGGGCCCAGACCGCCCTTTGCGCCAAGGAGGCCGAGCTCAATGCCTTAGTCCAGGAGCGCGACCGCCTGGCCAAGAAGTTGGCCGACCAGGAGGAGAGCCACAAGGCGGCCCTGAAGAAGGCGCAGGACAGCGAGGACGCCCTCAAAGCTGAGTTCGAGACCGAAGCGGCGGGCTGGGCCGAGGCGAAGCAAGCGCTGAGCGAGGGTTACAGCCGGATCGAGGATCTGATCGACGGTAAGCCGCCTTCCTCACTCCTTGCTCGCCTCCTTGCCCTCTAATTCGTCTTATGATTTGTGCTGCTTTTGTTCTCTGCGCAGACTACTTCCCCCGCCACTCCGTCATCGCCACCCTGGCCATCGAGGCCCATCGCGAGGCACGCCGGCAGGCGGGGGTTGAGATCGCGCCGGACGCGAGCCAGACACTTGAGGAGCATCTCTTGGCGATCCAAGCCTGGCTGCAGCCGGCACACCGCACGCTCCGCCGCCTCCAGCATGCTGGGGCGCAGGTGCTGGCCGCCCTCTGGCCAGGCGAAGCGATTCCCTGCACCCCGAGCCATACTGCCGACTGGCTGGAGGTGGCAGTTGGCCGCTTTGAGGCCTGGAAGGCCTCCGCTGCTCGATCCGGCGCCAGGCGGGCGCTGGAGTTCGTCCGGGCCTGGTACCCTGGGCTGAGCTTGGAACAGCTAAGGACTTGGCGGGAGGAGGCTGACGAAGAGCTAGTGGAGGTGCGGCTGGCTATCATCCAACGTGCTTCGGCTCTTGCCGAGTTTACCGACACCAGTGTCTTCGTTCCTGAGGTGGATGACAATGGCGTCGCCCAGCCGGAGGAGTGATTCGGGCGGAACCCGGCGGAGGGTGAAGATTCGGCGGAGGAGATCGCCTCCAGCGATGAAGGTGAAGACGAAGAAGGGAAGGAGAGCGAAGACGTCGAGCCGGCCGGTGAAGCAACCAGCCAGCCTCAGCTTGACCGTGCCTCCAGCAACGAGGCGCGAGCTAGCACGCCCTCTGCGGGAGGCGGTGATCATGCCGAGGTTCACCAGCCGGCCACTCCTCCAGCCGGCGCCACTGTCTCCACCGACCTGCCCGACTCGCCAGTCGTTCCCTTGGCTTGATCTGCCGTCCTTGCTTTTCCTGCTTGTTACTCTTTGAACAATTCTTAGTAAGCTTGCGCAGTTCCACCCACTGGGGGTGTATTCAAATTATGTTGAATGTTGGCCTTTTCAAGGCCTTTTGTGTAAATATAATCATGCATGTGTTTGGCTTCCATTCTCGTATGCTTTTTATCCTTAGGTTGTTTCCTTTGCCTCCTTCCCCTGATTGCTGCCTTCCTAGCCAGCAGCTATCTTTTTGGGGAAAGCAAGTACTCGAGCTTTCTTAGAGTGTAGCGAAGTGAATGGAAGCCGGCCGGCCGGCTACTCTTGTAGGCGGTCGGCAGTAGGAAAAAACCATCTTTTGTTATATTGGTCCGTTAGTCCCAAGCCGTTTTTCGTGTGGGCGTCCTTTCCTGCCTTTGGCTCTTGCCAGCCGGACAGCCGATTCTTCGAACTACGACTTTTGGCAAGAGAGGGCTTTGGAGCCGGCACACTACTTGTCTGACCGTGGGTAGGACTTCTAATATAACTCAAGGTGGCCAGTCCCCGGGCCGACTAGTCGAACCCGGTGCCGGACGAGAGGAGCGAATGTGATGACATAATCATAAGCATGGTACACTTCATTCATAGATGAAAGATGGCAGTCCCCGAGTTCTCCTCGAGGGGCCTATTGTCTCATACTTAGTACAAAATTTAGCGTGATACATACTGAATTTCAACTGTAAAATCTTCGGAGGAGGTTGGCGTTCCATGGTCGTTCCGACTCCTTGCCGGAGTCGTCTCTCTTTCGTGTCTTCGGCTTCTGTGTGTCGATCAGGTAGTAGGAGTCGTTTCCTAGCGCTCTGCTAATGACGAAGGGGCCTTCCCAAGGGGCCGAGAGCTTGTGCTGTCCGGCTGTTCGCTGGATCAGCCGGAGCACAAGGTCGCCCTCTTGGAAGGATCTTGGCTTGACCTTTCGGCTATGGTAGCGACGCAGACCCTGCTGGTAGATGGCGGACCGGCTGAGGGCTAACGGCCGGCCTTCTTCCAGCAGGTCGACGCCGTCTTCTCGTGCTTCCTTGGCCTCCGCCTCCGTGTACATGGTCACCCGAGGCGAGTCGAACTCGATGTCGGTTGGGATGACCGCCTCGGCACCGTATACAAGGAAGAAAGGGGTAAAGCCGGTTGACCTGTTTGGGGTAGTGCGCAGACTCCAGAGGACGGCCGACAGCTCATCGAGCCAGCAGCCGGCCGAGCGCTCCAGTGGCACGACCAGTCGGGGCTTGATGCCGGAAAGGATGAGGCCGTTGGCTCGCTCGACTTGGCCGTTTGACTGCGAGTGGGCAACGGACGCTAAGTCCAGTCGGATGCCCTGCGTCGCGCAGAAACGTGCCAAAGCCCCCTTGGCAAAATTGGTGTCGTTGTCGGTGATGATGCTATGCGGCACGCCGTACCGAGTTGTTATATCTGCGATGAATGTTACGGCAGTCGGCCCATTCAGCTTCTTGATCGGCTTTGCTTTGATCCATGTGGTGAACTTGTCCACGGCGACAAGCAGATGTGTCATGCCGCCGCGCGCCGTCTTGAATGGGCCCATCATGTTCAAACCCCAAACGGCAAAGGGCCAAGTGAGGGGAATGGTCTTGAGTGCCGAAGCCGGTAGGTGTTGCTTGGAGCTGAAGACTTGGCACCCTTTGCAGTGTTTGAATAATTCCTTGGCGTCGTCCAAAGCAGTCGGCCAAAAGAATCCATGGCGGAAGGCTTTGGCGACTAGTGATCTCGAGGCCGCGTGGTGGCCGCATTCACCTTGGTGGATGTCTCTGAGGATTGCTATGCCCTTCTCTTGCTCAACGCATCGCTGGAAGACTCCAGTGACGCTGTGCCTGACGAGCTCTCTGTTGACGATTGTGTATGCTCCGGCCTGGCGTTGGACTTGTCTTGCCTCTGTCTCGTCAGTCGGCAGTTCTTGGTTTGTCAGGAAGTTGAGGATGGGCTGGGCCCATGATGGAGCTGTGACTTCTTCTATTGCCAACGTGGCTACTGCAACCAGGGTGGGCGGGTTGGGTTGTGAAATGCTGGAGCCGGCCGCCGCCTGCGGTGTTGGTGCAGTCCCCGGGCCGACTACCGCAGTCCCCGAGCCGGGTTCAGAAGTCCCCGGGTTGGGTGCGACTACGGAAGTCCCCGAGCCGCCTACTGAAGTCCCCGCGCCGCCTATCAAAGTCCCCGGGCCGCCTGCTTGGCTCTTCAAGCCGGAGCCGGCTGCATCAGGGCTAGGCGGCACGAAGATGGAATCGGACTCTAGAGACGGCTTGATAGACGGCTTGAGGAGGCGTTGTAGAGAGACACCGGTTGGTATTGCCTGCCGAGTGGAGCCTATTCGAGCCAGGGCATCTACTGGCCCGTTGTCGCCTCGTGGTACGTGAAGGAACTCGCATCCTTCAAAGTACCCGCTGATCTGCTGGACGAGGAAGCGGTAGCTTGCCATGTTTGCGTCCTTGGCGTCCCAATCACCGGATGACTGCTGGACTATCAAGTCTGAGTCGCCGTAACACAGGATCCGGCGTATGCCGAGCTCTTTGGCAAGCCGGAGCCCGTGTACGAGCGCCTCATACTCGGCCACGTTGTTGGAGGCGGCGAAGTGAATTTGCAGCGTGTATCTAAGCTTGTCTCCTTTGGGAGAGGTGAGGATGATGCCGTCTCCCAAGCCGGTGAGCATCTTGGACCCGTCGAAGTGCAGGCGCTAGTGAGTGGAGTCGGGAGCCGGCGGCAGGTACTGGGTCTCGGCCCAGTCGACGAGGAAGTCGGCCAAGGCTTGGGACTTGATGGTGGTGCGGGGCTGCTAGAAGATCGTGTAAGGGGCCAGCTCGATGGCCCATTTCGCCACCGGCCGGATGCATCCCGGCTGCCTATGATCTCAGCGAGCGGGGCGGTGCATACGACCGTGATGGGGTGCTCTTGGAAGTAGGGCTTCAGCTTCTTGGCGGCAAAGTACATGCCGTAGCACATCTTCTGGTAGTGCGGGTAGTTCTGTTTCGAGGTAGACAGCACCTCGCTCAAATAGTACACCGGCCTCTGGATCGGCGGGGCTCGGCCCTCTTCTGGGCGCTGGACTACGATGACGGTGCTGACCACCCGGCTGGTTGCAGCGATGTAAAGGAGCATGGGCTCTTTCTCAGTCGGCGCCGCCAGGACAGGCAGCGTGGTCAGCATTTTCTTCAGCTCGTGAAAAGCTTGGTCGGCTTGGTCGTTCCACTCGAAGTGAGTAGTCTTCTTCATGAGGCAGTAGAGGGGGAGAGCCTTCTCTCCGAGTCGGCTGATGAAGCGGTTCAGGGAAGCCAAGCATCCGGTGAACTTCTAGACGCCTCGCAGCTTGGTGGGAATCGCCATTCTCTCAATGGCCTTGATCTTCCCTGGGTTGCATTCGATGCCGCGTTCGGAGACCAGGAAGCCTAGGAGCTGGCCGGCTGGCACTCCGAGCACGCATTTCTCGGGGTTGAGCTTGATCCGGAATCGGCGCAGGTTCTCGAATGTTTCCTTGAGGTCATCCAGCAAGGTGCCGCGCTTCTCCGTCTTCACCACAATGTCGTCCATGTAGACGTGGGCATTTCTGCCGAGCTGCTTGAGGAGGCACTTCTGCATGCAATACTGAAAAGTGGCACCGGCATTTCTCAAGCCGAATGTCATAGCCAGGTAGCAGAAGGCTCCGAATGGCGTGATGAAGGCGGTCTTCAGGCGGTCGGCCGGGTCCAACTTTATCTGGTGGTATCCGGAGTAAGCATCCAAGAAACTCAACAGCTCGCATCCGGCTGTGGAGTCTATTACTTGATCTATCCTTGGCAGGGCGAAAGGATCTTTGGGGCAGGCCTTGTTGAGGCTCGTGTAGTCTATACACATGTGCCACTTGTTGTTCTTCTTCAGCACGAGGACCGGGTTGGCGAGCCACTCTGGAAAGAAAACCTCTATGATGAAGCCGGCAGCCAGAAGCCGGGCTATCTCTTCTCCTACAATCCTTCTCTTTTCCTCCGACAGTCAGCGGAGGGGTTGTTTAACTGGTTTTGCACCTTCTCGGACGTGTAGTTTGTGCTCGGCGAAATCCTTCGGAACACCCGGCATGTCCTTGGGGGACCATGCAAAGATGTCCCGATTCTCACGGAGGAAATCGGCGAGCTCGCCTTCCTATTTGCTACTTAGGTTTGCCCCAATGACAGCAAACCTTTCCGGGTGCTCGGGGTCAAGAGGTATCTTCTTCGTCTCCTTGGCCGGCTGGAAGGAACCTTGGGCATCACATTCTTTGGGATCGGGGGACAGGGCCGGCTGCTTGGCAGCCATGGCCACGACCCGGTCCAACTTCTTCTTCTCTTCGGCAATCACAAGGGACTCGGCCAGCTGGGTGCTGGCCGCTGCGCATTCAGAGTATTTCTTGTAATCGCCGACTATGGTGATGATGCCCTTGGTTCTCGGCATCTTCATCTTGAGGTAAGCATAGTGGGGAACATCCATGAACTTAGACAAGGCAGGTCGGCCAAGCAGTGCATGGTACGAGCTCTCAAGGTCCGCCACTTCAAACCAGATGGCCTCCCTGCGGAACTGATCCTTGTCCCCAAAGAGGACATCAATCTTGATCTTGCCAATGGGGGAGCAGGAGAGGCCGGGTACGATGCCGTGGAACACTGTCCGGGTAAGCGTGAGCTGCTTCGTCTTGATGTTGAGCTTCTTCAGGGTGTCAAGGTACAGGATGCTGATGCTCCTCCCGCCGTCTATCAGCACGCGGGAGAAACGGGCGGCGCCTCTATCTGTTGTGAGGGTGGCATCCAGAACCAGCGCATAAGAACCGGGAGATGGCATCACCTCTGGGTGGTCGGCCCGGCTCCAGTTGATGGGTTTTTTTGACCAGTGCATGTGCTCGGAGGGGTTGGCGGCAACCGCGTTGACTTCCTGGTGCTCTCGGCGCCTGCTGCGCCGGTCTTCAGGCTGGCTAGTAAAGATGACATAGGCGGCATGCTCGTCGGGGAACTCGTCGTGCACGGCTCCGACTGCTGGCCGAGCGGCCGCCTACTGCGGAGCCGGAGGCGGCGGACCAGCAGGTGGAGGCGGCACAAGCCCTTCGCCTTTGGAGATTCGGGTGAGCCAGTGGCACTTCCGGGTTGTGTGGTTGGACGGCTTCGCGCCGTTGTGGAACTTGCATGGGGCGTCGAGGGTTTGCTCATAGGAGAAGGCCGGCTGCCAAGCCGGCCTGCCGCCTTTCTGCTTCATGGGCGTGGGCCGCCCTTCGGGCTGCTCGCCCTCGACCGCGGCCACCTGCCGACTGGTGGAAGGCGGCATGGGGCCCTTGCGTTTGTGGTCTTTTTGGTATGGGCGTCGGCCGGAATCCCCAGCCGGCGTCTTGGGCGCCGGGTTGAGTACCTTCCCGGACGCATCTACCTGGAGTTCAGTCTTCATTGAGGAGTCGGCGGTGGCGTACTTGTCCGCTATGACCAGAAGCTCGTTGAGGGTAGTCGGCTCATCGCAGAGGAGCTTATGCTTGAGGAGGGTGCCCTCTCGGCACCCGGCTGTGAAGTATTCGATGGCTTGCACCTCGTGCACTCCTTCGCAAGAGTTGCGGATCTCGGCCCAACGCGTGAGGTAGTCACGAGTGGACTCGGCGGGGCCTTGCACACACAAGGAGAGCTGTCTGGGCTTGGGAACCCGCTTGTAGGTGCTGGTGAAGTTGCGGACGAAGGCTTCCGTGAAGTCTAGCCAGCTGTTGACGATGTATGGCTTGAGGCTGTTGAGCCAGGTCCGCGTCGTGCCTTGGAGCATGAGGGGCACGTACTTCACGGCAACGCGCCTGTTGCAATTCGCGATGCGTACCGCGGTGGAGTAGTCGATCAACCAATCTCCCGGCTTCATGGAGCCATTGTACTTGGGCGTGTCTCTTGGGAGCGAGAACCCTTTGGGGAAGGGCTCATCGCGGATGCGGGGGCCGAAACAAGGTGGGCTGACATCATCTTCTTCTTCTAGCACCAGGGATCGCGCCAGGCGGTCAATCCGATGGCGTGCATCATTCTCGTCGACTCCTTCGCGGCGACCTAGTCGGCCGCTGAGAGTCGGATGCATGACAGGCGGCGGGGTGGGATATCTTTCCCCACGAGGCGGAGGCGGAGGCGGGTTGCCCCACCTCTCCACAGCTCGAGGGCAGCCGGTAGGGGGAAGGCGGCCCCACGTCTTGGTTTCTTGTGAAGGAAATATGCCCTAGAGGCAATAATAAAGTGATTATTTATTTCCTTACATATCATGATAAATGTTTATTATTCATGCTAGAATTGTATTAACCGGAAACATAATACATGTGTGAATACATAGACAAACAGAGTGTCACTAGTATGCCTCTACCTGACTAGCTCGTTAATCAAAGATGGTTATGTTTCCTAACCATGAACAAAGAGTTGTTATTTGATTAACGAGGTCACATCATTAGTTGAATGATCTGATTGACATGACCCATTCCATTAGCTTAGCACCCGATCGTTTAGTATGTTGCTATTGCTTTTATCCATGACTTATACATGTTCCTATGACTATGAGATTATGCAACTCCCGTTTGCTGGAGGAACACTTTGGGTGCTACCAAACGTCACAACGTAACTGGGTGATTATAAAGGAGTACTACAGGTGTTTCCAAAGGTAGATGTTGGGTTGGCGTATTTTGAGATTAGGATTTGTCACTCCGATCGTCGGAGAGGTATCTCTGGGCCCTCTCGGTAATGCACATCACTCAAGCCTTGCAAGCATTGCAACTAATGAGTTAGTTGCGAGATGATGTATTATGGAACGAGTAAAGAGACTTGCCGGTAACGAGATTGAACTAGGTATTGGATACCGACGATCGAATCTCGGGTAAGTAACATACCGATGACAACCTGACCGATAAAGATCTTCGTAGAATATGTAGGAGCCAATATGGGCATCCAAGTCCCGCTATTGGTTATTGACCGGAGACGTGTCTCGGTCATGTCTACATTGTTCTCGAACCGTAGGGTCCGCACGCTTAAGGTTTCGATGACAGTTATATTATGAGTTTATGAGTTTTGATGTACCGAAGGAGTTCGGAGTCCCGGATGAGATCGGGGACATGACGAGGAGTCTCGAAATGGTCGAGACGTAAAGATCGATATATTGGACGACTATATTCGGACATCGGAAGGGTTCTGAGTGGTTCGGGTATTTTCGGGAGTATCGGGGAGTTACGGGATTACGGGAGAAGTAATGGGCCTTGATGGGCTTTAGTGGGAAGAGGAAAAAAAGGCTGCTGCGCCCCCCCTCCCCTCTAGTCCGAATTGGACTAGGGAAAAGGAGGCCGGCCACCTCTCCTTCTCCTCCTATTCCTTCTCCCTTCCTCCCCTTTTGGTGGACTCCTACTAGGACTTGGAGTCCTAGTAGGAATCCATATCCTGGCCGCACACTGGTAGAAAAAGAGGCTTCCGTCCAGCCCCATTAGTCGCGGAACTGTAGGAACCGCGACTAATGAAGTCTTTAGTCGCGGTTCGGCAGACGAACCGCGACCAAAGGCCTGGGCCCAGGGCGCTCGGTGGCCAGCTGGTGCACGTGAGGGGCTTTAGTCGCGGTTGGCCAGGCCAACCGCGACTAAAGGTGCCCAAAGGCCTTTAGTCGCGGTTGGCCAGGCCAACCGCGACTAAAGCTCCTCCCCTATATATACCAGTTCAGCGCACTCACTTAGCCATTTGGTGCCACTTCTCTTCACAAGCTTCACAAGGGGGTGTAGGTTTGCTTTTGGTTCCTCTTATGCACACAAGGTGTTTGATGAAATGCCCCAAGAGCCACACTTGAGGTTCCTCATTTATTTTTTTCCTCCTCGATCGTGGTTAGCAACTTGAACCTTTCATGCATGTGTGTCATTGATAAAATATGCATGTGTGTTGTTCATTGTTTAATTTCTATTGTTTATAGCTAGTTAGTTTAACAAATGCATGATGGTTAATTATATATTTTATATTATAATAATGCAGATGAATCGGCAATGGATGTACGGTAACCGACTCTCCCGCGAGTTCACTACAGGTTTGAAAGATTTCCTCGTAGTGGCTAATGCGAACAAGCAGAAGGGTTTTGTTATCTGTCCATGTGTTGACTGTAAGAATCAGAAGGGTTACTCTTCCTCAAGAGAAGTTCACCTGCACCTGCTTCGGCACGGTTTCATGCCAAGCTATAATTGTTGGACCAAGCATGGAGAAAGAGGGGTTATAATGGAAGAAGATGAAGAAGGGGATGATTTCATCGATGAAAGCTATCTTGCTGATTTCGGTGATACTTTCATGGAGGATGCTGAAGGTGAAGGGGAAGGTGAAGGGGAAGGTGAAGGGGAAGAAGAGGCACGTGATGAGACCGTTGATGATCTTGGTCGGACCATTGCTGATGCACGGAGACGCTACGAAACTGAAAAGGAGAGGGAGAATTTGGATCGCATGTTAGAGGATCACAGAAAGTCGTTCTACCCCGGATGCGATGATGGTCTGAAAAAGCTGGGTTGCACACTAGATTTGCTGAAATGGAAGGCACAGGCAGGTGTAGCTGACTCGGCATTTGAAAACTTGCTGAAAATGTTGAAGAATATGTTTCCAAAGAATAACGAGTTGCCCGCCAGTACATACGAAGCAAAGTAGGTTGTCTGCCCTCTAGGTTTAGAGGTTCTGAAGATACATGCATGCATCAACGACTGCATCCTCTACCGCGGTGAATACGAGAATTTGAATGAATGCCCGGTATGCACTGCATTGCGTTATAAGATCAGAGGCGATGACCCTGGTGACGATGTTGAGGGCGAGAAACCCAGGAAGAGGGTTCCCACCAAGGTGATGTGGTATGCTCCTATAATACCAC
Source organism: Aegilops umbellulata (assembly GCA_032464435.1). NCBI lineage: Eukaryota > Viridiplantae > Streptophyta > Magnoliopsida > Poales > Poaceae > Aegilops > Aegilops umbellulata. The sequence goes on along the minus strand of CP136058.1, from coordinate 594,849,880 downwards.
GGTTGAAACGTCTATTCAGGAACAAAGAGCATGCCATGTTGTTGCGATGGCACAAAGAGGACCGTAAGTCGGACGGGGAGTTGAGACACACCGCAGATGGAACGCAATGGAGAAAGATCGACAGAGAGTTCAAAGATTTTGCAGCTGACGCAAGGAACATAAGATTTGGTCTAAGTATAGATGGCATGAATCCTTTTGGCGAGCAGAGCTCCAGCAATAGCACCTGGCCCGTGACTCTATGCATCTACAACCTTCCTCCTTGGTTGTGCATGAAGCGGAAGTTCATTATGATGCCAGTGCTCATCCAAGGTCCGAAGCAACCCGGCAACGACATCGATGTGTACCTAAGGCCATTAGTTGATGAACTTTTACAGCTGTGGGGCAGACCTGGTGTCCGTGTGTGGGATGAGCACAAAGAAGAGGAATTTGACCAACGAGCGTTGCTTTTCGTAACCATCAACGATTGGCCTGCTCTTAGTAACCTTTCGGGACTGTCAAATAAAGGATACAATGCATGCACGCACTGCTTACATGAGACTGAAAGTGTACATTTGCCAAATTGTAAGAAGAACGTGTACCTTGGGCATCGTCGATTTCTTCCGAAAATTCATCCAGTAAGAAAGAAAGGCAAGCATTACAACGGCAAGGCAGATCACCGGCCGAAGCCTGCAGAACGCACTGGTGCTGAGGTATTTGATATGGTCAAGGATTTGAAAGTCATCTTTGGAAAGGGTCCTGGCGGACAATCAGTTCCGAAGGGAGCTGACGGGCACGCAGCCATGTGGAAGAAGAAATCTATATTCTGGGAGCTAGAATATTGGAAAGTCCTAGAAGTCCGCTCTGCAATCGACGTGATGCACGTTACGAAGAATATTTGCGTGAACCTCCTAAGCTTCTTGGGCGTGTATGGGAAGACAAATGATACAAAGGAAGCACGGCAGGACCAGCAACGTTTGAAAGACCCTGATGACCGGCATCCGGAATGGTTTCAAGGTCGTGCCAGCTACGCTCTGACCAAAGAAGAGAAGGTCATCTTTTTTGAATGCCTGAGCAGTATGAAGGTCCCGTCTGGATTCTCGTCCAATATAAAGGGAATAATAAACATGGCGGAGAAAAAGTTCCAAAACCTGAAGTCTCACGACTGCCACGTGATTATGACGCAATTGCTTCCGATTTCTTTGAGGGGGCTCCTGCCGGAAAATGTTCGAGTAGCCATTGTGAAGCTATGTGCATTCCTCAATGCAATCTCTCAGAAGGTAATCAATCCAGAAGTTCTACCACGGTTACAGAACGATGTGATCCAATGTCTTGTCAGTTTCGAGTTGGTGTTCCCGCCATCCTTCTTCAATATTATGACGCACCTCCTGGTTCACCTAGTCGAAGAGATTTTCATTCTCGGTCCTGTATTTCTACACAATATGTTCCCCTTCGAGAGGTTCATGGGAGTATTAAAGAAATATGTTCGTAACCGTGCTAGGCCAGAAGGAAGCATCGCCAAGGGCTATGGAAATGAGGAGGTAATTGAGTTTTGTGTTGACTTTGTTCCTGACCTTAAGCCGATTGGCCTTCCTCGATCGCGGCACGAGGGGAGACTAAGTGGAAAAGGCACGATCGGAAGGAAATCAACGATATGTATGGACGGCCATTCTCTGACTGAAGCACACCACACTGTACTGACCAATTCCAGCTTGGTGGCTCCGTACTTTGAGAAACACAAGAATATTTTACGCTCGGACAACCCGGGGAAGCCTGAATCCTGGATTAGGAAGGCCCACATGGAGACTTTCGGCAGTTGGTTGAGAAAACATTTAATGAATGACAATGATGTTGTAGATCAGCTGTACATGTTGGCCAAGACACCATCTTCGACTATAACGACTTTCCAAGGGTACGAGATAAATGGGAATACATTTTACACGATCGCCCAAGATAAAAAGAGCACCAACCAAAACAGTGGTGTCCGCTTTGATGCAGCAACCGAGAATGGGCAAAAGGTCACATATTATGGTTACATAGAGGAGATATGGGAACTTGACTATGGACCCTCCTTTAAGGTCCCTTTGTTCCGGTGCAAATGGTTCAAGCTAACAGGAGGTGGGGTAAAGGTGGACCAGCAATACGGAATGACAATGGTGGATTTCAACAATCTTGGTTACCTTGACGAACCATTCGTCCTAGCGAAAGATGTCGCTCAGGTTTTCTATGTGAAGGACATGAGTAGCAAACCGAGGAAACGGAAAGATAAGAAAACGATCAGTACATCATGCGATGATCCAAAGCGCCACATTGTTCTTTGAGGGAAAAGAAACATCGTGGGAGTGGAGGACAAGACAGACATGTCAGAAGATTATAATATGTTTGCTGAAATTCCGCCCTTCAAAGTGAACACCGACCCAAGCATTAAGTTAAATGATGAGGATGCTCCATGGATACGGCACAATCGTAAGCAAGCAGGGACACAAGGGAAGAATTGATGTGTAATAATTTATTGTACCAAACTTTGTATTTGGTCGATGAACTGAATGATGTATCAAACCTTTTGTCAAACCTTCAAGGGATTAGTTTTATTTTTCTGATTTTTTTGATATATAATTGTATTTTTAAGATTTTAAAATGAATTAGTTTTATTTTTCTGATTTTAAAAGGAAAAAGGAAGAAGAAGAAAGAAGGAAAAAGGAAAAAAAACAGAAGAAAAAAGGAAAAACAGAAGAAAAAAACAAACAGAAGAAAAAAGGAAAAACAGAAGAAAAAACAAACAGAAGAAAAACATAAGAAAAAAACAAACAGAAGAAAAACAGAAGAAAAAAGGAAAAAGGAAGAAAGGAAGAAAAAAAAGAAGAAAAACAAGAAAAAGGAAGAAACAAACAGAAGAAAAAAATAGAAGAAAAAAGGAAGAAAAAAACAGAAGAAAAACAAGAATTTAAAATGAATTAGTTTTATTTTCTGATTTTTTTGATATATAATTGTATTTTTAAGATTTTAATAACATAAATAAATAAGTAATTAGAAACTTTAATAGCAAAAATAATTATCATAAAGTAAAATAAATAAGTAATTAGAAACAAAATAAAATAAAATAAATAAGTTTTTTGTTGTAAGTAGAAACAAAACAAAAGAAATAAAGCAAAAATGAAAACAAAAAACAGGCAAAAAAATAAAAAATATGCCACCTACTGGGCCACCACGGCCTGAATACGACTAGAAACCCATTATTCGGCCAGGATTCAGGCCCGCAGAAGGCCCAGTAGGCCCACAGGCTCATAGTAACAGAATAGGCCCGTAAGCCTGCATTTGAGAGGAGCTCGAAGTGGTGAGCGCAGCCGCGCTTATAAACCACTGTCGAAGCCTCTCGGCTAGCGAGGTGGGACTAAACATCCCACCGCACCGCGCCAGTTCCAGCACAGACCCTTTAGTCGCGGTTGGGGAGGCGGACCGCGACTAAAGGGTACCTTTAGTCGCGGTCCGCCTCCCCAACCGCGACTAAAGGTACCTTTAGTCGCGGTCCGCCTCCCCAACCGCGACTAAAGGGCACCTTTAGTCGCGGTCCGCGTCCCCAACCGCGACTAAAGGCTCTTTCTGCGCGGGAACGAAAGCGGCGCCAAAACCCTTTAGTCCCCGTTGGGGAGGCGGACCACGACTAAAGGTACCCTTTAGTCGCGGTTGGTGTGGCCAACCGCGACTAAAGGGTACCTTTAGTCGCGGTCCGCCACACCAACCGCGACTAAAGGTCTGTCTATATATACTGCACTTAGCAGTTTCCGCCACTTCCCATTCTTCTCTCGACGCCGAAGCCCTGCCCCGACGTCGATCGACGCCGAAGCCCTGCCCCGACGCCGATCGACGCCGATGCCCTGCCCCCAGTGAGCGCCGCCGCCTCCGCCCCGAGTGAGCGCCGCCGCCGCCCGTGCCCTGCCCTAGCGCGCCGCCGCCGCCGCCGCCCCTGCCCTGCCCTGTCCTTGCCCACCGCCCGCCGCCCCCCTGCCCGCCGCCCGCCGCCCCTGGCCCTGCCCCTGGCCGCTGCCGCCGCCCGCTGCCCGCCCCTGCCCGCCGCCCACCGCCCGCCCGCTGCCCCTGCCCACCGCTGGCTGCCCGCTGCCCCTGCCAAAGAAACCAAAAAGAAAGAAGAAAGAAAGAAGAAAGTAAAAGGAAGAAGAAAAAAGGAAGAAGAAAGAAAAAGGAAGAAGAAAAAAAAAGAAAACAAAACAAAACCAAAAGAAACAAGAAAAAAAGGAAGAAGAAAAAAAGGAAGAAGATAAAAGGAAGAAGAAAAAAGGAAGAAGAAAAAAAGAAAGAAGAAAGAAAGAAGAAAGAAAAAGGAAGAAGAAAAAAAGAAGAAAGAAAAAGGAAGAAGAAAAAAAATGAAAACAAAACAAAACCAAAAGAAAGAAGAAAAAAAAGGAAGAAGAAAAAAAAGGAAGAAGAAAAAAGGAAGAAGAAAAAAAGAAAGAAGAAAGAAAGAAGAAAGAAAAAGGAAGAAGAAAAAAAGAAGAAAGAAAAAGGAAGAAGAAAAAGAAAGGAAGAAGAAAAAAAGAAAGAAGAAAAAGGAAGAAGAAAAAAAGAAAGAAGAAAGAAAGAAGAAAGAAAGAAGAAAGAAAAAGGAAGAAGAAAAAACAAGAAAGAAAAAGGAAGAAGAAAAAAAAGAAAACCAAATGAAAACCAAAAGAAAGAAGAAAGAAAAATGAAGAAGAAAAAAAGTAACTTAAAACTTGATAATTAACAAAAAACCGTAAAATTTGATAATTAACCAAATGGCGAGGGTTATACATGTGTGTTGTCCTCGCCTCCCTCTCCGTGACGCCGTCGTCTGCCGCCCCGTCTCGCGCTCTACCGCGACACCCTCTCCCACCCCTTCCTCGCCCCCTCCTTTTGCCACCGCCCTTTCGCCACCGCCACCGCCACCGCCCCCCTTCTTCACTTAATTAATTTGTTTTTACTACATGTTTTCAGAACTGACATAATGGCGGACGATAGAGCTGACCCGATTATGGACAACTATGATCCGGACGGTGAAGCACATATGTTCGGCATCATAAACGGCGATATTCTATATGTGCCGACCGGACAAGAAGAAGATGATATCTCTTCTTATCTGAACCTTGACGGTGAAGATGAAGGGCGCCGTCAGCAAGATGATGCCGAACAAACGTCGATAAACGACGATCTTCAAATGGAAGAAGCAACCACCTCCGGCGCCAAGGTATATATATACATTGAGCCTCTGGTGATACAAACTAACTGATTTGAATAAATATGTGTGTACTAACGCGCGCGACTCTCTTTCTTATTTTAGCCCTCGGCCGGATCGTCGAAACAATCGAGTACGTCGTCAAAGCGTGGCGCAACCAAGACGATGAAACAAGGAGAAACATGCACCATCGAGGTTGTCGACAGTGCAACCGGCAGGCCGCTGGAGCCCCGCAAGAACGCCACCAAGTTTGTCAGCCAATGCGGAGCCGTTGTTAGAGACAACGTCTCGATCACCGTCCAGGAGTGGAATGAGCCAAAGAAGGCACGAATTGCTGGTTTCACTTTTGTCGATAAGAGAACAAAAAAAGATTGCTTCAAGAAGCTTATGGAACATTTCGTTCTACCTCCGGAATACAACAAATTCGATGAGGAGGGTAACAAGATTGAGGAAAACAAGGAGAGGAGGAGGCTAGTCAAACAGTTCGCTCTTCATAAGATGGCCGACGCATTCCGGAAATTCAAGCAAAATCTAGCCCATGACTTTGTCAAGCAGAACAAGACTCCGGATTTCAAAGGACAATATGAGAAACTGAAACATGATTGGCCAGAATTTGTGAAGCAAAAGAAATCGGAGCAGTTCATTCAAATATCGAAAAAAAATAAGGAAAATGCGGCTAAGAAGGAGTACAATCATATTATGGGGCCAGGAGGGTATCGCCTTTGGCAGCCTAGGTTGGAGAAGATGGAGAACGAGCTGAGGGCGCGAGGAATCCGTCCAGGTACGGAGGGATGGGACCCAAGGGCCAAAAGCTGGTGGTACGGGCATGGGGGAACGCTGAACCCGGAGACAGGGGAGTGTGTTTACCAGGGCAAAATAATTAAACCCACCCAAGCCCTTATTGACGCAATGAGGGATGCTCAAGAGGGGAAGATCAAGTTCAACAGAGAGAACGACGCACTGACAAAAGCCCTCGGGAATCCTGAACACGGAGGACGTGTACGAGGCATGGGGCACATTCCGTGGAAAATAGGGTTCCCCCAGAACGATGACCCGTACGGTTACAGAAGCCGTAAGAGAAAGATGGATCGGGAAGCAGATGTTGTGGCGCGGTTGGCATCGGAAATGGATGTGATGAAGAAAACCGTGAGTGTACTAGTAGCCGAAAGAGATGCAGCTTGGGCGCAGCATGAAGATCATCCAGCGGATCTCGGAAGCCAGCAGCGGAGAAGCAGCGTGGCTTCCACGGAGGCCCCACCGGCTGGTGCAGATGCACCGACGATCGAAATTACTGCACCGGAGCCTCTGGTGGTCGAAATTACTGCACCGGAGCCTCCTCGCTACCCCGTGGACGATATAAAGGAGATGAAAGAATGTCATCTGTATTATCCTATCGGGAACATGTCCATGAAGGTAGCCATCGGCGGTGCTTTACCATGTTTACCTGGAGCACTCCACCACAACAACCCCATTCAAGATGGCTATGCTCGTGTCACGGTGGAGGACATAGTGCAAGGGTTTGAGGACCTGGAGATTGACATTGCTACACCTGAAGGGGAGAAAAGACTTGGAAATGTCAAGCGCCATTTCATTCTATGGCAAAAGAAGTTTATCAAGTTTCCAGGCGAGGCGCCAAGGACAACAAGTCCACCCCCCTACGGTGGTGGTGGTGGCGGTGGCGGTGGTGGTGGTGGTGGTGGTGGTGGCGGTTCACCTACACCTCCGTCACATCAGCCGACGCCTCCCACTCCACAACGTCCGGCGGGTGATCAGACGCCGCCCCCCAGTCCTCGTCCGACGGGTGATCAGACGCCGCCCCCCAATCCACCTCCGGCAAAGAAGCAGAAGCAGTCCTGGATTATTAACCCGGACCATTATGTACCTAAGACCACAAAGGTACCGGAGCCATCACTGAATCCTCTCCCCACAAGGCCTTAGGAACGTAGTGCCGAGGAAACAATCGATTGCCCCGCTTATAGTGAAAGCCGCCGGTCCGGATGACCCCGATATCATAGCAGCTGCGGCAGCACTTGGATTGACTGCAACGAGTGCCAGAGAACAAGCGGCCAACTTAGGTATTACTCTTCGTGAACTGTTAGGCCTTGATGAGGCGCCAGTGAAGGAGGTAGTAATTACATATGTGAAGAATGGGCCTCTCGTCGAGCCTGCGCAAGAAGAGGATCTACCTCCACAAATGAAAGGTCTGCTGAAATGGTACAAGGGTTACATAAAAAATAAAAACACCAAAGAATATATTTATGCGGAAGTTAGATATGAGCATCACTTCAAACATTACTATGTACAAATTCATCTGAGTGAATTGTTCCAGCTTTTCAATCTGCGCGAGCTCGACAAATCTATCATAAGTTGCTACGTTCTGTAAGTGATTTATTTCTACCCCATCTCGTTCATATTGCCTGCACTATATATATGTCCTAACTATATTGTTGTGTCCGCTATTATACATGCAGAATGAAGATTAAGGAATGCAGAGTAAGGAACATCCATGATGTTGGGTTCATTGACCCACACATCGTTAATGGATATGTGTTGCAGCATCACCCCGCCGACATGGAGGCAGACCTGTGGCAGTTTCTTACAAAGCAGGAACTCAAAAGTGATATTCTATTTCCTTACCATTTTGTGTGAGTGTTTCTGTCTTGAGCACATTCTCTTTTGTTTACTCCATGCATGGTATGTGGCCGGCTAATCGATGAGTTATGCATGACGTACTGTGCATGTATCGTGCCCGCAGGTTCCACTGGATTCTGCTAGTAATTAAAGTTGACACCTCAGAATGTCTCGTCCACGACTCTCTGAATATGGATCCAAAGCTTTGGGGCGGCATGAGAAGAATGCTGCAGAAGTAATTATTTTCATTCATTTGCGCTCTATATCGATCGGCCTATTTCGTTCATTTCCTAATATCAAGTAACTAATAACTCTCTTGTTCATTTAATTTTCTTTGCCTCGTAGGGTTTGGAGACGGTTCGTAGATACAAAGGTCGGTGAATTCAAAAAAGAGCTAGAATTCAAAAAGTCAAAGGCTAAGAATGGTGGGGATATTCAGCCAGCGGGGACCAATCTATGTGGATACTATGTCTGTGAGATGATCCGGAGATACACCTCTGAGCGGGTTCCGAGTGATATCAATGCTCATAGGAATAACCTCCGGATGATGCTTAGTCCAGAAGCTCGCTTCCGACCACTTCAAGAGGAACTAGCTGGATGGTTCAGCAGGGAAGTCCTCCATCCTAAAGGAGAACACCATTACGAGGACGTAGAACTCTATATGCATTAAATTATGTATGGAAACTTGTTCAAAATTGTATATGGTCATCCGATGATATTGAATATATATTGTATATTCCTCTTGAATTATTTTTGGTTCTAATTTCAAATTTGTTTGAAATTGTACATTCATATGCATGTATGTAGTAGCGTAGAATATGTGAAACTCCTTTAAAATTAAAATAAAGCATAAAAGAAATAAAACAATACAAATTAAACAGAAAACAGGTTTGGGGGGGAGGTTTAGGGGGGGCTAAAACCCTAAACCTGCGGCGGCCTTTAGTCGCGGTTGGCCAGAAGAACCGCGACTAAAGGTCCTCCGCCCCGACGGCCGCCTGGCGCCCACGTGGACGGGCCTTTAGTCGCGGTTCTTAAGCAACCGCGACTAAAGGGGGGGGCCTTTAGTCCCGCCTGTTTTGTCGCGATTGCGCAACTGCGACTAATGGCAGTTGCGAACCGCGACCAAAGGCCATTTTTCCACCAGTGGCACCTTTGCCTTGGCCGGCCTCCTTCTCCTCCATCCTTTATATACAGGGGCAGGGGGCACCCCATAGACACACAATTGATCATTGAGATCTTTCCTTAGCCGTGTGCGGTGCCCCCTGCCACCAAATTCCACCTCGGTCATATTGTCGCAGTGCTTAGGCGAAGCCCTGCGTCAGTAGTACATCAAGATCGTCACCACGCCGTCATGCTGACGGAACTCTTCCTCGATGCTTTGCTGGATCGGAGCCCGAGGATCGTCATCGAGCTGAACGTGTGCCAAGAACTCGGAGGTGCCGGAGTAACGGTGCTTGGATCGGTCGGATCGTGAAGACGTACGACTACATCAACCGCGTTGATATAACGCTTCCGCTTTCGGTCTACGAGGGTACGTAGACAACACTCTCCCCTCTCGTTGCTATGCATCACCATGATCTTGCGTGTGCGTAGGAAAATTTTGAAATTACTACGTTCCCCAACAGTGGCATCCGAGCCTAGGTTTTTATGGTTTGATGTTATTTGCACGAGTAGAACACAAGTGAGTTGTGGACGATACAAGTCATACTGCCTACCAGCATGTCATACTTTGGTTCAGCGGTATTGTTGGACGAGACGATCCGGACCAACCTTACACGTACGCTTACGCGAGACCGGTTCCCTCAACGTGCTTTGCACATAGATGGCTTGCGGAAGACTGTCTCTCCAACTTTAGTTGAACCAAGTGTGGCTACGCCCAGTCCTTGAGAAGGTTAAAACGGAGTCTATTTGACAAACTATCGTTGTGGTTTTTATGCGTAGGTAAGATGAGTTCTTGCTTAAGCCCGTAGCAGCCACGTAAAACTTGCAACAAACAAAGTAGAGGACGTCTAACTTGTTTTTGCAGGGCATGTTGTGATGTGATATGGTCAAGACATGATGCTATATTTTATTGTATGAGATGATCATGTTTTGTAACCGAGTTATCGGCAACCGGCAGGAGCCGTATGGTTGTCGCTTTATTGTATGCAATGCAATCTCCCTGTAATGCTTTACTTTATCACTAAGCGGTAGCGATAGTCGTAGAAGCATAAGATTGGCGAGACGACAACGATGCTACGATGGAGATCAAGGTGTCGCGCCGGTGACGATGGTGATCATGATGGTGCTGCAGAGATGGAGATCACAAGCACAAAATGATGATGACCATATCATATCACTTATATTGATTTGCATGTGATGTTTATCTTTTATGCATCTTATCTTGCTTTGATTGACGGTAGCATTATAAGATGATCTCTCACTAAATTATCAAGAAGTGTTCTCCCTGAGTATGCACCGTTGCAAAAGTTCTTCGTGCTGAGACACCACGTGATGATCGGGTGTGATAGGCTCTACGTTCAAATACAACGGGTGCAAAACAGTTACACACGCGGAATACTCAGGTTATACTTGACGAGCTATGCATATAAGATATGACCTCGGAACACGGAGACCGAAAGGTCGAGCGTGAATCATATAGTAGATATGATCAACATAATGATGTTCACCATTGAAGACTAAGCCATTTCACGTGATGATCGGTTATGGTTTAGTTGATTTGGATCACGTGATCACTTAGAAGATTAGAGGGATGTCTATCTAAGTGGGAGTTCTTAAGTAATATGATTAATTGAACTTTAATATTATCATGAACATTAGTCCTGGTAGTATTAGCATATCTATGTTGTAGATCAATAGCTCGCGTTGTTGCTTCCCTGTGTTTATTTTGATATGTTCCTAGAGAAAATTGTGTTGAAAAATGTTAGTAGCAATGATGCGGATTGGATCCGTGATCTGAGGTTTATCCTCATTGCTGCACAGAAGAATTTTGTCCTTGATGCACCGCTAGGTGACGGACCTTTTGCAGGAGCAGATGTAGACGTTATGAACGTTTTGCTAGCTCAATATGATGACTACTTAATAGTTTAGTGCACCATGCTTAACTGCTTAGAATCGGGACTTCAAAGACGTTTTGAACGTCATGGAGCATATGAGATGTTCCAGGAGTTGAAGTTAATATTTCAAGCAAATACCCGAGTTGAGAGATATGAAGTCTCCAACAAGTTCTATAGCTAAAAGATGGAGGAGAATCGCTCAACTAGTGAGCATGTGCTCAGATTGTCTGGGTACTACAATCGCTTGAATCAAGTGGGAGTTAATCTTCCAGATAAGATAGTGATTGACAGAATTCTCTAGTCACCATCACCAAGTTAGTAGAACTTCGTGATGAACTATAATATGCAAGGGATAACGGAAAATATTCCCAACCTCTTCGCGATGCTAAAATCGGCGAAGGTAGAAATCAAAGAAAAACATCAAGTGTTGATGGTTGACAAGATCACTAGTTTCAAAAAAAGGGCAAAAGGAAAGAAGGGGAACTTCAAGAAGAACGGCAAGCAAGTTGCTGCTCAAGTGAAAAAGCCCAAGTCTGGTCCTAAGCTTGAGACTAAGTGCTTCTACTACAAGGGACTGGTCACTGGAAGCGGAACTACCCCAAGTGATTGGCGGATAAGAAGGATGGCAAAGTGAACATAAGTATATTTGATATACATGTTATTGATGTGTACTTTACTAGTGTTCATAGCAACCCCTCAGTATTTGGTACTAGTTCAAGTTGCTAAGAGTAGTAACTCGAAACGGGAGTTGCAGAATGAACAAAGACTAGTTAAAGGGCAAGGTGACGATGTCTGCTGGAAGTGGTTCCAAGATTGATATGATCATCATCACACACTCCCTATACTTTCGGGATTAGTGTTGAAACTAAATAAGTGTTATTTGGTGTTTGCGTTGAGCATGAATATGATTTGATCATGTTAATTGCAATACAGTTATTCATTTAAGTTAGAGAACAATTGTTGTTCTGTTTACAGGAATAAAACCTTCTATGGTCATACACACCAATGAAAATAGTTCATTGGATCTCGATCGTAGTGATACACATATTCATAATGTTGAAACCAAAAGATGCGAAGTTAATAATGATAGTGCAACCTATTTGTGGCACTGCCGTTTAGGTCATATTGGTGTAAAGCGCATGAAGAAACTCCATGCTGATGGGATTTTGGAATCACTTGATTATGAATCACTTGATGCTTGCGAACCATGCCTCTTGGGCAAGATGACTAAAACGCCGTTCTCCGGAACAATGGAGCAAGCAACAGATTTGTTGGAAATCATACATACTGATGTATATGGTCTGATGAATATTAAGGCTCGCGACAAGTATCATTATTTTCTAACCTTCACAGATGATTTGAGCAGATATGGGTATATCTACTTGATGAAACATAAGTCTGAAACGTTTGAAAAGTTCAAAGAATTTTAGAGTGAAGTGGAAAATCATCGTGACAAGAAAATAAGGTTTCTACGATCTGATCGCGGAGACAAATATTTGAGTTACGAGTTTGGTCTTCAATTAAAACAATGTGGAATAGTTTCACAAATTCATGCCACCTGGAACACCACAGCATAATGGTGTGTCCGAACGTCATAACCGTACTTTATTGGATATAGCACAATCTATGATGTTTCTTATCGATTTACCAATATCGTTTTGGGATCATGCATTAGAGACAACTGCATTCACGTTAAAAGGGGCACCATCTAAGTCCGTTGAGACGACATAATATGAACTATGGTTTGGCAAGAAACCAAAGTTGTCGTTTCTTAAAGTTTGGGGTTGCAATGCTTATGTGAAAATTTTCATCCTGATAAGCTCAAACCCAAATCGGAGAAATGTGTCTTCATAGGATACCCAAAGGAGACTGTTGGGTACACCTTCTATCACAGATCCGAATGCAAGACTTTTGTTGCTAAGAATGGATCCTTTCTAGACAAGGAGTTTCTCTCGAAAGAAGTGAGTGGGAGGAAAGTAGAAAACTTGATAAGGTAATTGTACCTTCTCCCTTATTGGAAAGTAGTTCATCACAGAAATCTGTTCTTGTGACTACTACACCAATTAGTGAGGAAGCTAATGATGATGATCATGTAACTTCAGATCAAGTAACTACCGAATCTCGTAGGTAAACCAGAGTGAGATCCGCACCAGAGTGGTACGGTAATCTTGTTCTGGAAGTCATGTTACTAGACCATGACGAACTTGCGAACTATGAGGAAGCGATGATGAGCCCAGATTCCGCGAAACGGTTTGAGGCCATGAAATCTAAGATATGATCCATGTATGAGAACAAAGTATGGACTTTGATGGATTTGCCCGATGATCGGCAAAGCCATAGAAAATAAATGGATCTTCAAGAGGAAGACGGACGCTGATAGTAGTGTTACTATCTACAAAGCTAGAATTGTCGCAAAAGGGTTTTCGACAAGTTCAAGGTGTTGACTACGATGAGAATTTCTCACTCGTATCTATGCTTAAGTCTGTTCGAATCATGTTAGCAATTGCCGCATTTTGTGAAATCTGGCAAATGGAAAACAAAACTGCATTCCTTAATGGATTTATTAAAGAAGAGTTGCATATGATGCAACCAGAAGGTTTTGTCAATCCTAAAGGTGTTAACAAAATATGCAAGCTCCAGCGATCCATCTATGGACTGGTGCAAGCATCTCGGAGTTGGAATATACGCTTTAATAAGTTGATCAAAGCATATAGTTTTTACAGACTTCCGGTGAAGCCTGTATTTACAAGAAAGTGAGTGGGAGCACTTCAACATTTCTGATAAATATATGTGAATGACATATTGTTGATCGGAAATAATGTAGAATTATTCTGTAAAGCATAAAGGAATGTTTGAAAGGAGGTTTTCAAAGAAAGACTTCAGTGAAGCTGCTTACATATTGAGCATCAAGGTCTATAGTGGTAGATCAAGACGCTTGATAAGTTTTTTCAATGAGTACATACCTTGACAAGTTTTTGAAGTAGTTCAAAATGGAACAGTCAAAGAAAGAGTTCTTGCCTGTGTCATAAGGTGTGAAATTGAGTAAGACTCAAAGCCCGACCATGGCAGAAGATAGAAAGAGAATGAAAGTCATTCCCTATGCCTCAGCCATAGGTTTTATAAAGTATGCCATGCTGTGTACCAGATCTATTGCATACCCTACCACTGAGTTTGGCAAGGGAGTACAATAGTGATCTAGGAGTAGATCACTGGACAGCGGTCAAAATTATCCTTAGTGGAATAAGGATATGTTTCTCGATTATGGAGGTGACAAAAGGTTCGTCGTAAAAGATTACGTCGATGCAAGTTTTGACACTAATCTAGATGACTCTAAGTCTCAATCTTGATACATATTGAAAGTGGGAGCAATTAGCTAAAGTAGCTCCGTGCAGAGTATTGTTGACATAGAAATTTGCAAAAATACTTACGGATCTGAATGTGACAGACCCGTGGACTAAAATTATCTCACAAGCAAAACATGATCACACCTTAGTACTCTTTGGGTGTTAATCACATAAGCGATGTGAACTAGATTACTGACTCTAGTAAACCCTTTGGGTGTTGGTCACATATCGATGTGAACTATGGGTGTTAATCACATGGTGATGTGAACTATTGCTGGTAAATCACATGGCGATGTGAACTAGATTATTGACTCTAGTGCAAGTGGGAGACTGAAGGAAATATGCCCTAGAGGCAATAATAAAGTGATTATTTATTTCCTTACATATCATGATAAATGTTTATTATTCATGCTAGAATTGTATTAACCGGAAACATAATACATGTGTGAATACATAGACAAACAGAGTGTCACTAGTATGCCTCTACCTGACTAGCTCGTTAATCAAAGATGGTTATGTTTCCTAACCATGAACAAAGAGTTGTTATTTGATTAACGAGGTCACATCATTAGTTGAATGATCTGATTGACATGACCCATTCCATTAGCTTAGCACCCGATCGTTTAGTATGTTGCTATTGCTTTTATCCATGACTTATACATGTTCCTATGACTATGAGATTATGCAACTCCCGTTTGCCGGAGGAACACTTTGGGTGCTACCAAACGTCACAACGTAACTGGGTGATTATAAAGGAGTACTACAGGTGTCTCCAAAGGTAGATGTTGGGTTGGCGTATTTCGAGATTAGGATTTGTCACTCCGATCGTCGGAGAGGTATCTCTGGGCCCTCTCGGTAATGCACATCACTCAAGCCTTGCAAGTATTGCAACTAATGAATTAGTTGCGAGATGATGTATTATGGAATGAGTAAAGAGACTTGCCGGTAACGAGATTGAACTAGGTATTGGATACCGACGATCGAATCTCGGGTAAGTAACATACCGATGACAAAGGGAACAACGTATGTTGTTATGCGGTCTGACCGATAAAGATCTTCGTAGAATATGTAGGAGCCAATATGGGCATCCAGGTCCCGCTATTGGTTATTGACCGGAGACGTGTCTCGGTCATGTCTACATTGTTCTCGAACCGTAGGGTCCGCACGCTTAAGGTTTCGATGACAGTTATATTATGAGTTTATGAGTTTTGATGTACCGAAGGAGTTCGGAGTCCCGTATGAGATCGGGGACATGACGAGGAGTCTCGAAATGGTCGAGACGTAAAGATTGATATATTGGACGACTATATTCGGACATCGGAAGGGTTCTGAGTGGTTCGGGTATTTTCGGGAGTATCGGGGAGTTACGGGATTACGGGAGAAGTAATGGGCCTTGATGGGCTTTAGTGGGAAGAGGAAAAAAAGGCTGTTGCGCCCCCCCTCCCCTCTAGTCCGAATTGGACTAGGGAAAAGGGGGCCGGCCACCTCTCCTTCTCCTCCTATTCCTTCTCCCTTCCTCCCCTTTTGGTGGACTCCTACTAGGACTTGGAGTCCTAGTAGGAATCCATATCCTGGCCGCACCTTTGCCTTGGCCGGCCTCCTCCTCCTCCATCCTTTATATACAGGGGCAGGGGGCACCCCATAGACACACAATTGATCATTGAGATCTTTCCTTAGCCGTGTGCGGTGCCCCCTACCACCAAATTCCACCTCGGTCATATTGTCGCAGTGCTTAGGCGAAGCCCTGCGTCAGTAGTACATCAAGATAGTCACCACGCCGTCGTGCTGACGGAACTCTTCCTCGACGCTTTGCTGGATCGGAGCCCGAGGATCGTCATCGAGCTGAACGTGTGCCAAGAACTCGGAGGTGTCGGAGTAACGGTGCTTGGATCGGTCGGATCGTGAAGACGTACGACTACATCAACCGCGTTGATATAACGCTTCCGCTTTCGGTCTACGAGGGTACGTAGACAACACTCTCCCGTCTCGTTGCTATGCATCACCATGATCTTGCGTGTGCGTAGGAAAATTTTGAAATTACTACGTTCCCCAACATCTTGGAGGCCGGATCGGCTCGTGATTTTTTCTGAAGTGCCAGGGGGAGCCGGCTAGGCTACCCGTGGTCATTTACCCCGACAAGATCCTATCATACCTGCATTTGTATCAATAAGGTAATGTGGCATTTAGTTGCAGCAAGCCAGCTTTGACTCAGTGGCTAACCTGTTCTACGACTACGAGAAACTTCTCTGAGGTGAGGCAACGCACACGAGTCCACTAATCACCACATCAATACACTACTATGGATTCATCCCCGTCTCTCTACGAGGAGGCCATCCATAGCACTCACACTTATCTTGAGTATTTTAGATTATCCACTTCAAGTTGTCTATGTACCACATAAGCATCCAAGAAGTCCATAACCGAGGACACGGCTATTAGAATAGATCATGATAACCCTACAGGGGTGTACTTCTTCACACACGCTCTCACCACTTATCACCATGTACACGTCATGTATCTCGGCAACCTTCAAGCGAAAGCCTGGCGAGGGTGTCGGCCACGACCTGACTAACCACACAAGACTCTATTCCAGGTTTATCGCCTATTCGGGTTCCATCCGCAAGGAGATCCGGCCGTGGTTTCGCTCACGGCCCCAAATGATGTGTACAGGGTTCTCGAGCCCACCATCCGGGTGCCACTCGGTACACCGGGCCACGTGTGCCTAGTCTGTCCCAAGTCCACCCTGCCGGGTGCCACTCGGTAGAAAAATAGCACTACCTAAAAACACCAGAAACTAGTTGCAACTCCTGGACAGAGATCAAGTTGGTTAACAAGTCGAGAGAGCTTGGAGCGCCCGGAGCCCAATGTGTGGTAGTAGCTAGTCATTGGACAACTTACATAGAACTCAGTTCCTAAGGACGGTCCCAATGAGACAACCCACCATGTACTCCTACATGGCCTCTCACCGCTACCTTTACCAAATCGTGTTCACATGCTTAACTCTCAGCATCAGAACATAGCATAACACTCCAATCCATTCCCAATGAATCAGACCTGACACAACTCTAAGCAATAGCAGGCATGGCATGGTAGAAGCATAACATGGCTCAATCAACTCCTACACATGCTAGTGGGTTTCAACTATTTACCGTGGCAATGATAGGTCATGCAGAGGAATGGGTTCAACTACCGCAGCATAAAGTAGCAGTTGAATCGTTGTTGTCCTAATGCAATAAAAGAGAGCAGGAGCGAGAGAGTGGGATTGTATCGGAATGAACAAGGGGGGTTTTCTTGCCTGGTAGATCAAAAGGGGGCACTACTCCTCTGACAGGTACTCTGGATCGGTCTTCGGAGCAGGACCTATCGAGAAGGAACAGTGTCGGCAATCAATACACAACCATATGCAACAATATGATGCATGAACATGGCATGAAGATGTCGTGTTGTTTGAGCTAATGCAACGAGCACTCATTTTGTTGAAGTCCATTTGAACCAAAGGTTCAAATGCAACTCTAATATAAGTCCCTTTAAATGTCATCAGTGTGTTTTCATATATACAGCATGTATAGGCTGGTTTTTCATGCATGAAAATGGTACAGATGGATAGATTTAATTTTTCTGATGATTTTTCATATATAAATTATTTCAATCGGAGTTACGGTTGAATTTATATGAATTTTTGAAGTTTTGGCTAATTTCTGGAATTTCCTATTTTAGAATGATTCCAGAAATCATTTATTGCGTCAGCGTGAGGTCAGCACTGCGTCAGCAGTCAACCTGGGTCAAACCTGACGTGTGGGGGCCACACGTCAGTGTCATAGTTGTTGGGGAACGTAGTAATTTCAAAAAAAATTCCTACGCACACGCAAGATCATGGTGATGCATAGCAACGAGAGGGGAGAGTGTTGTCTATGTACCCTCGTAGACCGAAGCGGAAGCGTTGACGCAACGTAGTGGAAGTAGTCGTACGTCTTCCCGATCCGACCGATCCAAGCACCGTTACTCCGGCACCTCCGAGTTCTTAGCACACAATCAGCTCGATGACGCTCCCCGGGCTCCGATCCAGCAAAGCTTCGGGGATGAGTTCCGTCAGCACGACGGCGTGATGACGATGATGATGTTCTACGGACGCAGGGCTTCGCCTAAGCACTGCAACGATATGACCGAGGTGGAATATGGTGGAGGGGGGCACCACACACGGCTAAGGAACGATCACGAAGATCAACTTGTGTGTCCATGGGGTGCCCCCTGCCCCCGTATATAAAGGAGTGTAGGAGGGGACGGCCGGCCCTCTCTATGGCGCGCCCTAGGGGAGTCCTACTCCCATCGGGAGTAGGATTCCCCCTTTCCTAGTCCAACTGGGAGTCCTTCCATGTATTAGGAGTAGGAGACAAGGAAGGGGAAGAGGGAAGAGAAGGAAGGAGGGGCGCCGCCCCTCCCCCTAGTCCAATTCGGGCTAGCCAATGGGGGGCGCGCGGGCTGCCTCTCCCTCTCCCCTAAAGCCCAATAAGGCCCATGTACTTCTTCCCCCGTATTCCCGTAACTCCCCGGTACTCCCGAAAATACCCGAATCACTCAGAACCTTTCCGATGTCCGAATATAGTCGTCCAATATATCGATCTTTACGTCTCGATCATTTCGAGACTCCTCGTCATGTCCCCGATCTCATCCGGGACCCCGAACTCCTTCGGTACATCAAAACTCATAAACTCATAATATAACTGTCATCGAAACCTTAAGCGTGCGGACCCTACGGTTCGAGAACAATGTAGACATGACCGAGACATGTCTCCGATCAATAACCGATAGCGGGACCTGGATGCCCATATTGGCTCCTACATATTCTACGAAGATCTTTATCGGTCAGACCGAATGACAACATACGTTGTTCCCTTTGTCATCGGTATGTTACTTGCCCGAGATTCGATCGCCGGTATCCAATACCTAGTTCAATCTCGTTACCGGCAAGTCTCTTTACTCGTTCCGTAATACATCATCTCGCAACTAACTCTTTAGTTGCAATGCTTGCAAGGCTTAAGTGATGTGCATTACCGAGAGGGCCCAGAGATACCTCTCCGACAATCGGAGTGACAAATCCTAATCTCGAAATACGCCAACCCAACATCTACCTTTGGAGACACCTGTAGAGCTCCTTTATAATCACCCAGTTACGTTGTGACGTTTGGTAGCACACAAAGTGTTCCTCCGGCAAACGGGAGTTGCATAACCTCATAGTCATAGGAACATGTATAAGTCATGAAGAAAGCAATAGCAACATACTAAACGATCGGGTGCTAAGCTAATGGAATGGGTCATTTCAATCACATCATTCTCCTAATGATGTGATCCCGTTAATCAAATGACAACTCATGTCTATGGCTAGGAAACATAACCATCTTTGATCAACGAGCTAGTCAAGTAGAGGCATACTAGTGACACTCTGTTTGTCCATGTATTCACACATGTATCATGTTTCCGGTTGATACAATTCTAGCATGAATAATAAACATTTATCATGAAATAAGGAAATAAATAATAACTTTATTATTGCCTCTAGGGCATATTTCCTTCAATCTCCCACTTGCACTAGAGTCAATAATCTAGTTCACATCAGCATGTGATTTAACAGCAATAGTTCACATCACCATGTGATTAATACCCAAAGGGTTTAGTAGAGTCAATAATCTAGTTCACATCGCAATGTGATTAACACCCAAAGAGTACTAAGGTGTGATCATGTTTTGCTTGTGAGAGAATCTTAGTCAACGGGTCTGCCACATTCAGATCCGTATGTATTTTGCAAATTTCTATATCAACAGTACTCTGCTCGGAGCTACTCTAGCTAATTGCTCCCACTTTTAATATGTATCTAGATTGAGACTTAGAGTCATCTAGATTGGTGTCAAAACTTGCATCGACATAACCTTTTACGACGAACCTTTTTGTCACCTCCATAATCGAGAAACATATCCTTATTTCACTAAGGATAATTTTGACCGTTGTCCAGTGATCTACTCCTAGATCACTATTGTACTCCCTTGCCAAAATCAGTGTAGGGTATACAATAGATCTGATACACAGCATGACATACTTTATAGAACCTATGGCCAAGGCATAGGGAATGACTTTCATTCTCTTTCTATCTTTTGTCGTGGTCGGGTTTTGAGTCTTACTCAATTTCACACCTTGTAACACATGCAAGAACTCTTTCTTTGACTGTTACATTTTGAACTACTTCAAAATCTTGTCAAGGTATGTACTCATTGAAAAAACTTATCAAGCGTCTTGATCTATCTCTATAGATCTTGATACTCAATATGTAAGCAGCTTCACCGAGGTCCTTCTTCGAAAAACTCCTTTCAAATACTCCTTTATGCTTTGCAGAATAATTCTACATTATTTCCGATCAACAATATGTCATTTACATATACTTATCAGAAATGTTGTACTGCTCCCACTCACTTTCTTGTAAATACAGGCTTCACCGTAAGTCTGTATAAAACTATATACTTTGATCAGCTTATCAAAGCGTGTATTCCAACTCCAAGATGCTTGCACCACTCCATAGATGGATCGCTGGAGCTTGCATATTTTGTTAGCATCTTTAGGATTGACAAAACCTTCTGGTTGCATCATATACAACTCTTCTTTAATAAATCCATTAAGGAATGCAGTTTTGTTTATCCATTTGCCAGATTTCATAAAATGCGGCAATTGCTAACATGATTCGGACAGACTTAAGCATAGATACGAGTGAGAAACTCTCATCGTAGTCAACACCTTGAACTTGTCGAAAACCTTTTGCGACAATTCTAGCTTTGTAGATAGTAACACTACTAACAGCGTCCGTCTTCCTCTTGAAGATCCATTTATTTTCTATGGCTTGCCGATCATCGGGCAAATCCATCAAAGTCCATACTTTGTTCTCATACATGGATCATATCTCAGATTTCATGGCCTCAAACCATTTCGCGGAATCTGGGCTCATCATCGCTTCCTCATAGTTCGCAAGTTCGTCATGGTCTAGTAACGTGACTTCCAGAACAGGATTACCGTACCACTCTGGTGCGGATCTCACTCTGGTTTACCTACGAGATTCGGTAGTAACTTGATCTGATGTTACATGATCATCATCATTAACTTCCTCACTAATTGGTGTAGTAGTCACAGGAACAGATTTCTGTGATGAACTACTTTCCAATAAGGGAGTAGGTACAGTTACCTTATCAAGTTCTACTTTCCTCCCACTCACTTCTTTCGAGAGAAAACTCCTTCTCTAGAAAGTATCCATTCTCAGCAACGAATGTCTTGCCTTCGGATCTGTGATAGAAGGTGTACCCAACTGTCTCCTTTGGGTATCCTATGAAGACATATTTCTCCGATTTGGGTTTGAGCTTATCAGGATGAAACTTTTTCACATAAGCATCACAATCCCAAAATTTAAGAAATGACAACTTTGGTTTCTTGCTAAACCACAGTTTAGATTGTGTCGTCTCAACGGACTTAGATGGTGCCCTTTTAAATGTGAATGCAGCTGTCTCTAATGCATGACCCCAAAACGATATTGGTAAATCGGTAAGAAACTTCATAGATTGTACTATATCCAATAAAGTACGGTTATGACGTTCAGACACACCATTATGTTGTGGTGTTCCAGGTGGCATGAGTTTGTGAAACTATTCCACATTGTTTTAATTGAAGACCAAACTCGTAACTCAAATATTCTCCTCCACGATCATATCGTAGAAACTTTTATTTTCTTGTTACGATGATTCTCCACTTCACTCTGAAATTGTTTGAACTTTTCAAATGTTTCAGACTTATGTTTCATCAAGTAGATATACCCATATCTGCTCAAATCATCTGTGAAGGTCAGAAAATAATGATACTTGTCGCGAGCCTTAATATTCATCGGACCACATACATCAGTATGTATGATTTCCAACAAATCTGTTGCTCGCTCCATTGTTCTAGAGAACGGAGTCTTAGTCATCTTGCCCATGAGGCATGGTTCGCAAGCATCAAGTGATTCATAATCAAGTGATTCCAAAATTCCATCAGCATGGAGTTTCTTCATGCGCTTTACACCAATATGACCTAAACGACAGTGCCACAGATAAGTTGCACTATCATTATTAACTTTGTATATTTTTGGCTTCAATATTATGAATATGTGTATCACTACGATCGAGATCCAACAAACCACTTTTGTTGGGTGTATGACCATAGAAGGTTTTATTCATGTAAACAGAACAACAATTGTTCTCGAACTTAAATGAATAACCGTATTGCAATAAACAGGATCAAATCAGATTTATGCTCAATGCAAACACCAAATAACACTTATTTAGGTTCAACACTAATCCCGAAAGTATAGGGAAGTGTGCGATGATGATCATATCAATCTTGGAACTACTTCCAACACACATCGTCACTTCACCCTTAACTAGTTTCTGTTTATTCTGCAACTCCCGTTTCAAGTTACTAATCTTAGCAACTGAACTAGCATCAAATACTGAGGGGTTGCTATAAACACTAGTAAAGTACACATCAATAACATGTATATCAAATATACTTATGTTTACTTTGCCATCCTTATTATCCGCCAATCACTTGGGGTAGTTCCGCTTCCAGTGACCAGTCCCTTTGCAGTAGAAGCACTTAGTCTCAGGCTTAGGACCAGACTTGGGCTTCTTCACTTAAGTAGCAACTTGATTGCTGTTTTTCTTGAAGTTCCCCTTCTTCTTCCCTTTGCCCTTTTCTTGAAACTAGTGATCTTGTCAACCATCAACACTTGATGTTTTTCTTGATTTCTACCTTCGTTGATTTCAGCATCACGAAGAGCTTGGGAATTACTTTCGTCATCCCTTGCATATTATAGTTCATCACGAAGTTCTACTAACTTGGTGATGGTGACTAGAGAATTCTGTCAATCACTATCTTATCTGGAAGATTAACTCCCACTTGATTCAAGCGATTGTAGTACCCAGACAATCTGAGCACATGCTCACTAGTTGAGTGATTCTCCTCCATCTTTTAGCTATAGAACTTGTTGGAGACTTCATATCTCTCAACTCGGGTATTTGCTTGAAATATTAACTTCAACTCCTGGAACATCTCATATGGTCCATGACGTTCAAAACGTCTTTGAAGTCCCGATTCTAAGCCGTTAAGCATGGTGCACTAAACTATTAAGTAGTCATCATATTGAGCTAGCGAAACGTTCATAACGTCTGCATCTGCTCCTGCAATAGGTCCGTCACCTAGCGGTGCACCAAGGACATAATTCTTCCGTGCAACAATGAGGATAAACCTCAGATCACGGATCCAATCCGCATCATTGCTACTAACATCTTTCAACACAATTTTCTCTAGGAACATATCAAAATTAACATAAGAAAACAACAACGCAAGCTATTGATCTATAACATAGAAATGCTAATACTACCAGGACTAAGTTCATGATAAATTAAAGTTCAATTAATCATATGACTTAAGAACTCCCACTTAGATAGACATCCCTCTAATCCTCTAAGTGATCACGTGATCCATATCAACTAAACCATGTCCGATCATCACGTGAGATGGAGTAGTTTCAATGGTGAACATCACTATGTTGATCATATCTACTATATGATTCACGCTCGACCTTTCGGTCTCCGTCTTCCGAGGCCATATCTGTATATGCTTGGCTCGTCAAGTATAACCTGAGTATTTCGCGTGTGCAACTGTTTTGCACCCGTTGTATTTGAACGTAGAGCCTATCACACCCGATCATCACGTGGTGTCTCAGCACGAAGAACTTTCACAACGGTGCATACTCAGGAAGAACACTTCTTGATAATTAGTGAGAGATCATCTTAAAATGCTACCGTCAATCAAAGCAAGATAAGATGCATAAAAGATAAACATCACATGCAATCAATATAAGTGATATGATATGGCCATCATCATCTTGTGCTTGTGATCTCCATCTCCGAAGCACCGTCATGATCACCATCATCACCGGCGCGACACCTTGATCTCCATCGTAGCATCGTTGTCGTCTCGCCTATCTTATGCTTCTACGACTATCGCTACCGTTTACTGATAAAGTAAAGCATTACAGGGCGATTGCATTGCATACAATAAAGCGAAAACCATATGGCTCCTGCCAGTTGCCGATAACTCGGTTACAAAACATGATCATCTCATACAATAAAATTTAGCATCATGTCTTGACCATATCACATCACAACATGCCCTGCAAAAACAAGTTAGACGTCCTCTACTTTGTTTATTGCAAGTTTTACGTGGCTGCTACGGGCTTAAGCAAGAACCAATCTTACCTACGCATCAAAACCACAACGATAGTGTGTCAAATAGACTCCGTTTTAACCTTCGCAAGGACCGGGCATAGTCATACTCGGTTCAACTAAAGTTGGAGAAACTGACACCCGCCAGCCACCTGTGTGCAAAGCACGTCGGTAGAACCAGTCTCGCGTAAGCGTACGCGTAATGTTGGTCCGGGCCGCTTCATCCAACAATACCGCCGAACCAAAGTATGACATGCTGGTAGGCAGTATGACTTATATCGCCCACAACTCACTTGTGTTCTACTCGTGCAAATAACATCAAACCATAAAAACCTAGGCTCGGATGCCACTCTTGGGGAACGTAGTAATTTCAAAAAAAATTCCTACGCACACGCAAGATCATGGTGATGCATAGCAACGAGAGGGGAGAGTGTTGTCTACATACCCTCGTAGACCGAAGCGGAAGCGTTGACACAACGTAGTGGAAGTAGTCGTACGTCTTCCCGATCCGACCGATCCAAGCACCGTTACTCCGGCACCTTCGAGTTCTTAGCACACATTCAGCTCGATGACGCTCCCCGGGCTCCGATCCAGCAAAGCTTCGGGGATGATTTCCGTCAGCACGACGGCGTGATGACGATGATGATGTTCTACCGACGCAGGGCTTCGCCTAAGCACTGCAACGATATGACCGAGGTGGAATATGGTGGAGGGGGGCACCGCACACGGCTAAGGAACGATCACGAAGATAACTTGTGTGTCCATGGGGTGCCCCCTGCCCCCGTGTATAAAGGAGTGGAGGAGGGGAGGGCCGGACCTCTCTATGGCGCGCCCTAGGGGAGTCCTACTCCCACCGGGAGTAGGATTCCCCCTTTCCTAGTCCAACTAGGAGTCCTTCCATGTATTAGGAGTAGGAGACAAGGAAGGGGAAGAGGGAAGAGAAGGAAGGAGGGGGCGACGCCCCTCCCCCTAGTCCAATTCGGACTAGCCAATGGGGGGCGCGCGGCCTGCCTCTCCCTCTCCCCTAAATCCCAATAAGGCCCATATACTTCTTCCCCCGTATTCCCGTAACTCCCCGGTACTCCCGAAAATACCCGAATCACTCAGAACCTTTCCGATGTCCGAATATAGTCGACCAATATATCGATCTTTACGTATCGACCATTTCGAGACTCCTCGTCATGTCCCCGATCTCATCCGGGACTCCTAACTCCTTCCGTACAACAAAACTCATAAACTCATAATATAACTGTCATCGAAACCTTAAGCGTGCGGACCCTACGGTTCGAGAACAGTGTAGACATGACCGAGACATGTCTCCGATCAATAACCAATAGCGGGACCTGGATGCCCATATTGGCTCCTACATATTCTACGAAGATCTTTATCGGTCAGACCGCATGACAACATATGTTGTTCCCTTTGTCATCGGTATGTTACTTGCCCGAGATTCGATCGTCGGTATCCAATACCTAGTTCAATCTCGTTACCGGCAAGTCTCTTTACTCGTTCCATAATACATCATCTCGCAACTAACTCATTAGTTGCAATGCTTGCAAGGCTTAAGTGATGTGCATTACCGAGAGGGCCCAGAGATACCTCTCCGACAATCGGAGTGACAAATCCTAATCTTGAAATACGCCAACCCAACATCTACGTTTGGAGACACCTGTAGAGCTCCTTTATAATCTCCCTGTTACGTTGTGACGTTTGGTCGCACACAAAGTGTTCCTCCGGCAAACGGGAGTTGCATAATCTCATAGTCATAGGAACATGTATAAGTCATGAAGAAAGCAATAGCAACATACTAAACGATCGGGTGCTTAGCTAATGGAATGGGTCATGTCAATCACATCATTCTCCTAATGATGTGATCCCGTTAATCAAATGACAACTCATGTCTATGGCTAGGAAACATAACCATCTTTGATCAACGAGCTAGTCAAGTAGAGGCATACTAGTGACACTCTGTTTGTCTATGTATTCACACATGTATCATGTTTCCGGTTGATACAATTCTAGCATGAATAATAAACATTTATCATGAAATAAGGAAATAAATAATAACTTTATTATTGCCTCTAGGGCATATTTCCTTCAATAGTTAGTTAACAGAGTTTATTAGTTGCTAAACAAATCCTAAACTAAAAATTAGCGGAGCCGGGCCCCACATGTCACAGACCTACACGGGTCAAAGATGGGTCAACAGGGGGGTTAGACCCGGTCAATCCCACCGGCGTTTAGACGCCGGCGAGGCCGAACGCGGCGGAGGGGCACGGGATTCGCCTTCCGGAGACTATTCGGGTGGCGGAGACCACGGCTGTGGAGCCTGGGCTCGCCCGCATCATTTGGAGCAAGCGGGGGCTGTGGGGGTGGCCTGGGCTCGCCGGAGCAGAGCTCGCGGCGGTGGCCGGAGTTTGGCGGCGTGCGGGCGCAGGCTACGGCTCGGGATAAGCGACGAGGAAAGAGGGGGAATGCGACGGAGCTCACAGCGAATCCAACGGCAGGGTCGGCGAGCTCGGGGAAGGCTTGGGGCAGCCGAAACGTCGCCGGCGATCTCGGGTGGCTGACGATTAAGATGACGGCGGTGAGGACGATATGGGGCGCCCGGAGTTTCCTGGCTTGAAGGAGAGGACGAGGACGATGGCGCGGACCTCGTGGGCACGTCGGAGGGGCGAGGCCGTGGCGGTGGGTGCGACAACGGCGAGCGGCGGCGACGGGCGTGTTCGGTCCGATGAGAGGGAGAGATCCAGGGGAGGGGAGGAACGAGAGAGAGTGAGAGAGGTCTGGGGGGTTGCATGGCGTTGTTCGTGGCGGCCAGGGCATCGAGGAAGAGGCCAGGCAGGCAGCTCGCGTGGCACGCAGAGCGCGCGCGCGCGCCGGGCACGTGCCTCGCCTACTGGCGCGAGGTGGGGGACGGTGCGGTGGCCAGCTGGGCTAGGCCAGAGCGGTAGCAGGCCAGGCCATCAAGTGGCCCAGGTAAGTCCAGGTAAGGGTTTTTATCTTTTGTTTGTTTTCTTTTCTAATTTCTGACATTTGTTTTGACTTAATAATAATACTAAGTCATTTTATTTTCTTCTATCAATTTTTGTAGGAACTATTTGGATTGCTCCAAAACTCCCCATCAATTTACAGAATTTTTGGACATATATTGTATATACAACAAATATATATCCAAAGCAAATAATTATGCCTTAATTCCAAATGCCCAAAATAAATACTTATGAGCTCCTAAAAATATTGGTTTGATTTTTATCTCTGTCCAATATTTTCAGAGAGCAACATGAACATTTTCTTGGACCTTTTTGGAGCAATTTTTGTCTAGGTCATTTCCAGAAATGATTTCTGAAGGTTTCACAAATACCCATTTCAAATTTAAATGAAATTTAAACATGATGCAAACATGAAGGCTAGCCTAGGTCATACCAGAACTAGGGATGTGACAACTCGCCCCCACTTGAAAGAATCTCGTCCCGAGATTCAGGGGTCGATGGGAAGAAGGTGGGGTACTCCAGTCGAAGACGATCTTCTCGCTCCCAGGTAGCTTCTTTCTCAGAATGATGAGACCACTGAACCTTGAGAAACTTGATGTTCTGACGCCGAGTGACACGCTCTGCTTGATCAAGAATGCGAACAGGGTACTCTCGATTTTTGAGGTTATCTTGGAGATCAAGCGTTTCGTGGTCCACTCCATGGATGGGATCCGAGAAGTAACACCTGAGTTGAGAGACGTGGAAGACATCATGAACTCGAGAAAGATGTGGGGGTAGCTCCAACTGGTAGGCAACTTTTCCGCGTTTAGCGAGAATGTGAAAAGGACCAATGTAACGAGGAGCCAACTTGCCCTTGATACCGAAATGATGTGTACCCTTTAGAGGAGTAACCCGAAGGTAAGATTTATCACCAACTTCATAAGCCACTTCCTTATGACGACGGTCATACTGGCTCTTTTGACGAGATTGGGCTGTTTTCAAATTCTCACAAATAATGCGAACTTGCTCTTCTGCCTCCTGGATCATATCCGGTCCAAAGAATTTTCTTTCACCAGTTTCTGACCAGTTCAAAGGTGTTCGACATCTTCGTCCATACAGAATCTCAAAAGGAGCTTTCTTGAGACTGGATTGGTAGCTATTGTTATAAGCAAGCTTGGCGAAAGGAAGACACTTCTCCCAATCCATACCGAATGAGATAACGCAAGATCTAAGCATGTCTTCGAGAATTTGGTTGACCCGTTCCACCTGACCACTTGATTGAGGGTGGAAAGCGGTACTGAAGGAAATATGGGTTCCCATGGCAGTTTGGAAACTCTCCCAGAAATGAGAAGTGAAAAGACTACCACGGTCTGAATTGATCTCTAGTGGGACACCATGAAGTGACACTATTCGAGAGATATATAAGTCAGCAAGCTGACTAGTGGTGATATTCTCTCGAACAGGTAGGAAGTGAGCCACTTTGGAAAGACGATCAATGACTACGAAGATAGCATTATTCCCTTTCTTGGTCCTGGGAAAGCTGGTGATGAAGTCCATACCAACCTTATCCCATTTCCACTCAGGAATAGCTAAAGGCTGAAGGGTCCCAGTAGGTCTTTGATGTTCTGCTTTAACGCGACAACAAACATCACAGTTAGCAATGAACTGAGCGATTTCTCTCTTCATCCTAGTCCACCAAAACCTCTGGCGTAGGTCCTGATACATCTTAGTACTACCGGGATGAATCATGAGAGGGGATTCATGAGCCTCCTTAAGGATCAGTTGCCGAAGATGTTGATTCTTGGGAACTACCAAGCGGTTCTCAAAGAAAACAACACCTCGATCATCCATAGAGAAACAACCAACAACCCCCTTATTAATGTTTCTCTTGATCCGAGAAATCCCCGTATCCTGCTTCTGAGCAGAGATGATCTGATCCACAAGGGTAGGTTTCGCCACCAAGGTAGAAAGGAATCCATGAGGAGCAATGTGAAGGTTAAGCTTGCAGAATTCCTCATGGAGAAGTGGTTGGCCTTTCTGCAACATAAGATTGTTGCAATATGACTTACGACTTAGCGCATCAGCCATGACATTTCCCTTGCCTGGGGTGTAGGTAATCCCTAAGTCGTAATCTGAGATCAACTCCAACCAACGTCTTTGCCTAAGGTACAAATCTGGTTGGGTGAAGATATACTTGAGACTCTGGTGATCGGTGTAAATCTCGCAACGTTTACCAAGAAGGTAATGTCGCCATGTCTTAAGTGCATAGACTACGGCTGCAAGCTCTAGATCATGTGTAGGATAATTATCCTCATGTGGATGCAACTATCGAGATGCATAGGCAATGACATGACGATCCTGCATAAGAATGCAACCTAGTCCCTATCGTGAGGCGTCGCAATAGATAACAAAGTCCTTAGTGAAATCCGGTGGCACAAGTATGGGAGCAGAAGTCAGGCGTCTTTTCAGTTCCTGAAAACTGTACTCACACTGTGGGGACCAATCAAACTTTTTATCTTTCTTGAGAAGTTCCGTGAGAGGTTTGGCCACTTTGGAGAAGTTCTCAACGAAGCAGCGACAATAACTGGCTAGATCAAGGAAACTCCTAACTTGTTTAACTGTTTCAGGTGGAGTCCAATCAAGAACGGCCTGAACTCTCTCGGGATTGATAGCAATGCCCTTACCAGAGATCACGTGGCCTAGGTAGGTCACTTCTGGCAACCAAAATTCGCACTTGGAGAACTGGGCATAAAGGCGGCGCTCTCTGAGTTTTTCTAACATGAGTCTAAGATGTTCGGCATGCTCTTCCTCATTCTTCGAGTAAATAAGGATATCATCGAGGTAAACCATGACGAACTTATCGAAGTACTCCATGAAGATCGAGTTCATCAAGCGGGAGAATGTAGCTAGAGCATTGGTTAGACCAAAGGACATGACGATGTACTCGTACTGGCCATAACGAGTGACAAAAGCCGTCTCAGGAACGTCCCCGTTTCTAATCTTGATTTGGTGGTAGCCTAACCTCAAATCCTTCTTGGAAAAGACTGAGGATCCAGCAAGCTGATCATACAGGTCGTTGATCCTGGGGAGCGGATACTTCTTCTTTATCGTGACCAAATTAACGGGACGATAATCTACGACCATCTGATCCGTGCCATCCTTCTTCTTGACAAAGAGGACGGGGCAAGCCCAAGGAGAAGAACTAGGACGGATGAAACCCTTTTGCAAGGACTCATCAAGTTGTTTCTTAAGCTCAGCTAGTTCTAAGGGTGCCATCTTGTAAGGTCTCCTAGAGATTGGAGCGGTTCCTGGGATAAGATCTATGACAAACTCTACATCTCTGATAGGTGGAACACCTGGCAGTTCCTCTGGAAAGACATCCGAAAAGTCACGGACTACCGGGATATCTTCAAGGTCTGGAAGAGGGATGGCATTAAGAGAATAGAGCTGACGCTTTGCAACTCTAGTGGAGACAGTGACTATCTTGCCAGATGGATGTGTGAGCTGAACAGACCTGGTGTATCAATCAACCTTGGCATAATGAGCTTTCATCCAGTCCATACCCAAGATGATGTTAATATCTGTAGTTTTGAGGGCTACAAGTGATGCAAGGAATACAAGTCTGTCAACAAGGATTTCATTACCATGGCTTATTCTAGTAGTTTGCCATCTAGACCCTGGAGTTTGGATTTCAAACGGAGTGGGCATATCACAAAATGACATGTCGTGCAAACGAGCATAGCCTTCAGAGATGAAGGAGTGAGATGCTCCGGTATCAAACAGAACCGAAGCTGGATGACAGTTGACAAGGAGTATACCAAGAACGACATTCGGATCATCATGAGCATCTATAGCATAGACGTGATGACCACGTCCACGTTCAGTGGGAGCTAACTTGACACTGATCATCTTGCATGGTGGCTTACCAAAGCCAATATGCTTCTCGGGCTGGGGTGGAGCATAACTGACTTGAGAGCAGTCACGTGCATAGTGTCCTGGCTCTCCGCATGTGAAGCAAGTCCCTAAAGTAGGACGTGGACCCGCATTGACAAGTGGTCTACCAATAGGCATGGGTGTAGCATACTATTGAACTGGGTGAGGTGCCACATAAGATGGCCTCGGTGCATATCCAGGTGGAAGAGCGGAGTTTGGAACCAAAATCCGGCGCTTCTGAGAACTAGAACCGGAGGAAGAACTCAAATCACGAGTGTGTTTACGAGACTCCTCATAAGTGAGCTGAGCTATCTCTGCATTAATGGCCTTGTTCACAAGGGCCTAGAATGTATTGCAATGGTGCAAGTGGAGATCACGACGCAACTTGGGGTTGAGACCCTTCCGGAACCTAGCCTGCTTTTTAGCGTCCGTGGACACCTCTTCTGTGGCATAGCGGGCGAGGTTCTCAAACTCTCTACTATAAGCATCAACAACCATCTTACTCTGGGTGAAACTACAGAACTCTTCTCTCTTGCGGTCGATGAGGGCTTGAGGAATGTGATGTTCACGAAAGGCTTCAGTAAAATCTCTCCAGATAGGTATCTGACCAGTTGGAAGCATAGCCTCATAGTTCTGCCACCAAAGACTAGCAGGACCTTCCAGGTGATATGCAGCATAGGTGACCATGTCACCTTCAGCTACGTTCGCAGAACGCAGCTTGTGAGTGATACTACGGAGCCAGTCATCTGCATCGAGTGGTTCAATGGAATGATGGAAGGTGGGTGGTTTCAGACCAATGAAATCATAGATGGTCGCTGACTCCTTGCACTGGGGTGCGGTGTTCTCCTCGATACGTGCTAACAAGCAGTTGGTCTCACGCTTGTTCCTCTCCATCTCTAACATGAACTCTGCCAACGAAGACTAGTCAGGAGGATCCTCATCCCTCCCATCTCCGTGGTTCAGGCTACGACCAACAGAACTTCGGTTAACTAATGACATCCTGAGAAATGAAACCAAGGACGGGATCAACAACAACTATAAGATGCAACGTATAGCACAAGGAAATTTAGTATCTCTCAAACTCCTAGGACAATTCTGGCAGCATAACGGCAGTAAAATGCTCAAAATGAGACATTCTGCAAAAGATGGGGTAGCACCATACTCAACATCATCACTCAAGGTTCTGAGATATTACTAAACAGGCTACACCGGAAGTACTCAAAAACTGGAATATGACTCTGATCAACCAATCCTAAGAGACTACGGAGTAGTAACACATCATCGTGATAGACAGAAGAGGAAGCCTAGTTCCTTAACCCCGTAGGAAAGATAGGATGACTCAGATCAGAAGGGCATGAGGTATAAGGAGTAAAAAGAGCCTTACGTTCCCTTCCACAATCAATTCCCTTATATAACTAAAGAATTTCTAGACTCAACTTCAACCAGGTTGGCTTGGAAATCCTACAGGAAGTCAGGCTCTGATACCAAAGCTGTCAGGACCCCGATTCTAAGTCACATCGATCTAGCATGTAACACCTCATATCACTTTGCGGCCTCACACACGGTATTCCCACGGGTGTCGCCTTACCCTGGCCCGGGACCGTTTGCGCCTTTTGGCTCACGTATATGACAGTGTCGCTAGCATCCATATGACAGAGAACCCGGACCGACATGACTAGTCGTGAACCCAAAGTGGCACTAACTTAGGGGGACAGGCATACATGAAACAACATCGAGCATGTCGATCAGCAGCGTGTGAATCCGGGCTGTAGCAACTGGGCTAACAGGACTCCGGGAACCCGGGCTGTAGCAGGTTAGGCAGGACTCCAGATGTCACCGCGTGACATTTCCCCGTAGGGACAGACACAGGAACAAAGTGAATCACATGCCGGCCAGTCTAAGTGTTCCGGAGTAGTAGTGCTGGGCTAGCAGGACTCCAGTAAACCGGGCTGTAGCGGACTACCATGGCTCAGTGGAAGCACTAGACTACATTTCCCCATAAGAGAGCCTACCAATGATAGACAACTAGGTTGTCGGATCCCACACATAGCAATACACGTTACACGTACGCATAACATGCAAGTATTTGTTGTACAACATGGCATCACAATATAATGCAAACTCATATAGATAAAGGCCCAGAAGAGCCACATAGCATTAAATACAAACAGGGTTCACATGACCCATCATTCAGATCATACAAGCAACGGAAGCATTACATGTCTGGGTACAGACAACTACAAAAGAAAAAGGCTGAGAAGCCTGACTATCTACAACACCCTCCCAAGGGTACAAGATCGTAGCTGAGGTAACAAGCTACTCGTCGAAGTCCAAGCGGAACTACTAGTTAGACAGATGTCTCATCTGCAAATAAATAAAGCAAACGTGAGTACAAAGGTACTCAGCAAGACTTACATCAGATCCTATCATACATGCATTTGTATCAAGAAGGTAATGTGGGGTTTAGTTGCAGCAAGCCAGCTTTGACTCAGTGGCTAACCTGTTCTATGACTACGAGAAACTTCTCTAAGGTGAGGCAGCGCACACGAGTCCACTAATCACCACATCAATACACTACTTTGGATTCATCCCCGTCTCTCCACGAGGAGTCCATCCATAGCACTCACACTTATCTTGAGCATTTTAGAGTATCCACTTCAAGTTGTCTATATACCACGTAAGCATCCAAGAAGTCCATAACCGAGGACACGGCTATTCGAATAGATCATGATAACCCTGCATGGGTGTACTTCTTCACACACGCTCGTCATGTATCTCGGCAACTGAGGGAGTCCTGGATTAGGGGGTGTTCGGATAGCCAGACTATACCTTCACCCGGACTCCTGGACTATGAAGATACAAGATTGAAGACTTCGTCCCGTGTCCGGAAGGGACTTTCCTTGGCGTGGAAGGCAATCTTGGCGATACGGATATGTTGATCTCCTACCATTATAACCGACTTTGTGTAACCCTAGCCCTCTCTGGTGTCTATATAAACCGGAGGGTTTTAGTCCGTAGGAGGAACAACAGAACAACAGTTATACCATAGGCTAGCTTCTAGGGTTTAGCCTCCTTGATCTTGTGGTAGATCTAGTCTTGTACTACCCATATCATCAATATTAATCAAGCAGGAGTAGGGTTTTACCTCCATCGAGAGGTCCCGAACCTGGGTAAAAACATCGTGTCCCTTGTCTCCTGTTACCATCCGCCTAGACGCACAGTTCGGGACCCCCTACCCGAGATCCGCCGGTTTTGACACCGACATTGGTGCTTTCATTGAGAGTTCCTCTGTGTCGTCACTTTTAGGCCCGATGGCTTCTCCGATCATCAGGACCGATGCGGTCCAGGGTGAGACTTTTCTCCCTGAACAGATCCTCGTATTCGGAGGCTTTGCACCGCGGGCCAATTCGCTTGGCCATCTGGAGCAGATCGAAAGCTACGCCCCTGGCCATCAGGTCTGATTTAGAAGTCTTAACTACACGGCTGACATCTGCGGAGACTTGATCTACGACGGATTCGAACCACAGCCGAGTGTGCCGCACTGTCACGAAGGGCATGATTTAGCTCTGCCGCCGAACAGTGTCTTGGAGGTCGCGCCCGCATCGGCCCCGACCCTTAGTTCGAAGCCGATCGTGCTGATCGAGGACGGGTGGTTGGATGTCGCCTCGGAGGCCGAAATCTCTACAGCGATCGAGCCGAACACCAGCTTTGTCCCTTGCGAAGCCCGTGACTCCGGACTCCGAACCCCCCGCGCCCCTGCCGATCGAATCCGATTGGGCTCCGATTATGGAGTTCACAGCCGCGGACATCTTTCAGCACTGGCCTTTTGGCGATATTCTGAATTCACTAAAGTCTCTCTCTTTATCAAGAGAGCCCTGGCCGGACTACGGTCAGCAAGGTTGGGATGCGGATGATGAAGAAATTCAAAACCCACCCACCACCCACTTTGTAGCCACTGTCGATGATTTAACCGACATGCTCGACTACGACTCCGAAGACATCGACGATATGGACGCCGATGCAGGAGACCATCAGGAATCAGGGCCTATAGGGAACTGGAAAGCCACCTCGTCATATGACATATACATGGTGGATACCCCAAAAGAGGGCGATGGCGATGGAACAGCGGAGGATGACCCCTCCAAGAAACAGCCTAAGCGCCAGCGTCAGCGGCGCTGCTCTAAATCCCGCCCAAGCAAAAACGGTGATTCCGGAACGGGAGATAATAACACTCCGGACAGTGCCGAAGAAAATCCCCTCCAGTAAAACTCAGCACAGGAGGATGGAGAAGCCATCCCTCATGAGAGAGCGGCAGACAGAGAGGTCGAGGATGATAATTACATGCCTCCCTCCAAAGACGAGGCAAGCCTCGACGACGACAAATTTGTCGTGCCGGAGGATCCCGTCGAACAAGAGCGCTTCAAACCTAGGCTTATAGCCACGGCAAGCAGCCTCAAGAAAAAATAGCTACAGTTAGATCTGATCAAGACTTGCTAGCCGACAAATGGGCGGAAATCCTAGCGGCCGAAGAGTATGAACTCGAACGCCCCTCCAAGAGCTACCCAAAGCGCATGTTGCTACCCCGATTAGAGGAAGAAGGACCTACATCACGAGCTCATGATGTGGCTGAACGGCCACCACGTGGCCGTGACAGAGAGGCCTCTCGGCCCTCCACTCAAGCCGCACCCCGGCGCCGCTTTAAAAATACCAAGGCACGGGGGAATGCGCCAGACCTGCGAGATATATTGGAGGACAGGGCAAAGCAAACAAGGTCCATCTACGGATCGCGTGAGCGCCCCACAGCACGAGACGGTAATCGTCACGCCGAATACAGTAAATCCGGCGGGGCAGAACACAGTAGACAAAGCTCGCTTGAGCTACGTCGTGATATAGCTCAATACAGAGGTGCCGCACACCCACTATGCTTCACAGATGAAGTAATGGATCATCAAATCCCAGAGGGTTTTTAACCCGTAAACATTGAATCATATGATGGCACAACAGACACTGCGGTATGGATCGAGGATTATCTCCTCCATATCCACATGGCCCGCGGTGACGATCTACACGCCATCAAATACCTCCCACTCAAGCTTAAAGGACCAGCTCGGCATTGGCGTAATAGCTTGCTAGCAGAATCAATTGGTTGTTGGGAGGACCTGGAAGCTGCATTCCTCGACAATTTCCAGGGCACTTATGTGCGACCACCAGACGCCGATGACCTAAGCCACATAATTCAGCAGCCAGAGGAATCGGCCAGGCAATTCTGGACACGTTTCCTAACCAAGAAAAATCAAATCGTCGACTGTCCGGACGCAGAGGCCCTAGCGGCCTTAAAGCATAATATCCGCGACGAGTGGCTTGCGCGGCACCTTGGACAGGAGAAGCCGAAATCTATGGCATCCCTCACGACGCTCATGACCCGCTTTTGTGCGGGAGAAGACATCTGGCTGGCTCGTAGCAATAACATAACTAAGACCCCTAGTAATTCGGATACCAAGGACAACAGTGCCAGGTCGCGTCGCAACAAGCACAAGCGCCGCATTAACGACGACAATGCTGAGGATACGGCAGTAAATGCCGGATTCAGAGGCTCTAAACCCGGTCAGCGGAAAAAGCCATTCAAGAGAAATACCCCAGGCCCGTCCAGTTTGGACCGAATACTCGACCGCTCGTGCCAGATACATGGCACCCCCGAAAAGCCAGCCAATCACACAAACAGGGATTGTTGGGTGTTCAAGCAGGCAGGCAAGTTACATGCCAAAAACAGAGATCAGGGGCTACATAGCGACGACGAGGAGGAGCCCCGGCCGCCGAACAGTAGTGGACAGAAGGGATTCCCCCCACAAGTGCGGATAGTGAACATGATATATGCAACCCACATCCCCAAGAGGGAGCGGAAGCGTGCGTTAAGGGACGTATACGCGATGGAGCCAGTCGCCCCGAAGTTCAACCCATGGTCTTCCTGCCTGATCACTTTTGATCGAAGGGACCACCCCACTAGTATCCGTCACGGCGGATTCGCCGCATTGGTTCTTGACCCAATCATTGACGGATTTCACCTCACTCAAGTCCTCATGGACGGCGGCAGCAGCCTGAACCTGCTTTATCAGGATACAGTGCGAAAAATGGGCATCGATCCTTCGAGGATTAAACTCAATAAAACGACCTTTAAAGGCGTCATACCAGGTGTAGAGGCCAACTCTACAGGCTCAGTCACACTTTAAGTGGTCTTCGGATCTCCGGATAACTTCCGAAGCGAGGAGTTAATCTTCAACATAGTCCCGTTCCGCAGCGGCTATCACGCACTTCTCGGGCGAACCGCATTTGCCAAGTTCAATGCGGTACCACATTACGCATACCTCAAGCTCAAGATGCCAGGCCCCCGAGGAGTCATTACGGTCAATGGAAACACCGAACGCTCTCTCTGTACGGAGGACCATACGGCGGCTCTCGCAGCGGAAGTACAAAGCAGCCTCTCAAGGCAATTTTCCAGTCCGGCCACTAAACCTCCGGACACCGTCAAGCGCGCCCGGAGTAACCTACAGCAAGATCGTCTGGCACGTTGTGAGCAGGCGTAGCAATGCGGCCCCAACCCCCGTCCTCACGAAATTGTGAAACTAGTACTGCGCGTAAATAACTACGCTCTGCAAATACCATGGGCACAGGGGGAGGGGCACCATCACGGCACGCCCAAAGCACGGCTTAAACCGCACTAGGGGTTGCTGAGTTCTCACTTTTATCTTACTTTCAGGACTCCATTTTTCGGAAGGCCTAAGCCGGCAGTACAATTGCCGCACGAACGATGCAAGAACCAGGGAAGAAGAAAACCACGGCGCACTATGGAACTCTAAGGTGGTCTCTATAACGAGCAGTATACCTGTTTTGCATATCATTCCATAGTCCGCCCCTGGATAGGACATGTCAAATAGTCCCACATTTTGCTTATCGCACCATTTGTATCGTTCTACTGTGATCGCAGCTTCTTCAAATAAACAATGCATAGCTTTTGTCTATTACTATATTACTCTTTTTAAGAATACATGTTCATTAATGACTTGTCGCACCCGTACACTTTGGTACGGCCAATACACCAGGGGCTTAAGTACCCCACAACACGGTGTGAGAAGTCCGAACACTTTCACAAGTGTGGCACCATGAACTTATAGCAATATATGCATCGGCTCCGAATCATGTCTTGGGTCAAATGTTGGGTTTGCCCGGCTCCTATGCTTTGGTACCTTACGTTCCATTGTATCGACTAAGGTAGCGCTAGGAGAACTACTACGATTGTGCCCCAGTTGAGCTGGGCTAAAGCACCTCAGTAGAGAAAGCTAAAACTGACTGTCATGATAAGGTGAGAGCTGGTCGCTGTTCGAGAGGTTTTCGAGTCCCTAAAGACTTATGCCGCTTAGAGCGAGGAGTCGGCTTTGTCCGGCCCAAGCGTGGATAGCGCCCCGAACTCGGTCTTCCAAACACTAGGGGCTTTGCCGAAATTTAAAATTATAGAATTCTATGGCTAAGTGAGAGTGTTCAAGCATTATAGTCCGATTGCCTTGTTCGTTGTGTTGAGCGCCTCCCTCGAAGGACCCAAGAATGGGAAAAAGAGCACTCAAGTTTATCCCGAACACCCCAGCACTCGTGGCATGGGGGCAGAAGCCGACGACTCGCCATCTCTCAAAATTTGATAAACGGCCGCACATAAGGTAATATTTTAAATTCTAAAAGCATTGCTTAGCGCACATGAACAAGTATTCAGCGCACAGGACAAAATAAACAAGTTTTACTCAAAAATTACATCTTTCGAGCATTCGTCCGCCATAAGGCGGGCGCCTTCCAGAACACCCTTATAGTACATCTTGGGGTGGCGATGCTCCTTGCCCGGCGGCGGCCCGTCCTTCACAAGCTTCTTCGCATCCAGCTTGCCCAAGTGCACCTTAGCACGGGAAAGCGCCCTACGGGCACCTTCGATGCAGACGGAGCGCTTGATGACTTCAAGCCTTGGACAGGCCTCCACCAGCCGCCTCACCAGCCCGAAGTAGCTCCCAGGTAGAGCCTCTCCAGGCAACAGCCGAACTATGAGGCCCTTCATGGCCTCTTCGGCCACCTTGTGGAGCTCGACCAGTTGCTTCAGCTGGTCGCTCAAGGGCACAGGGAGTCCGGCCTCAGCATACTGAGACCAGAACACCTTCTCTGTCGAGCTGCCATCCTCGGCTTGGTAGAATGCGGTGGCATCGGACACGCTGCGGGGCAAATCTGCGAATGCTCCTAGAGAGCTCCGGATTCGGGTAAGTAACAAGTGATTGACTTTCACATGCTTGCTTTGCATAAATAAAGCCTTACCCGCCGCTATCTTCTTCATCGCCTCAACCTCCTGGAGGGCCTTCTGGGCTTCGGCCTTGGCAGACTTGGCATTCTCAATAGCCGCCGCGAGCCCGGACTCTCGGGTCTTTGAGTCAAGCTCCAAACTCTCATGTTTTTTCATGAGAGCCTGGAGCTCTTGCCGCACCTCGCCAACCTGCGCCTCATACTTCTCCCGCTCGGTGCACTCCGTGGCTGCCCTCTTCTCGGCCTCAGACAGCGCTTGCTTAAGGGTTGCCACCTCCGTTGTGGGCCCTACAATAGCCACGTTAGTCCTGTCACTTTTTGCAATTGCACCTTTTTATATTTAATAAGGTATTTCTTACCTTCTTTGTCCTCGAGCTGCTTCTTGGCACGGCCGAACTCTTGCTCGGACCGCTCGAGGTTCTGCTTTAGCGTGTCCACCTCCGCAGTCAGTGCGGCGGACGCCAGCAGTGAAGCATGCATACGCATATTGACTTACTTTTGCTAGACTCCTGCGAATTTTATTAGGCCCTCTATTCGGCTTTTCTTTCTGAACGCCAAACAGAGCATCAGGGGCTACTGTCTATGCAGTAATATTTTTCCATATTTTTTACATACCTCAAAGCCTGTTAAAAGGGCCGGCACAGGCTTCGGTCAGCCCGCTCTTGGCGGGCTGAACTTTCTGAATCACCGCACTCATAATGGTGTGGTGCTCCTCGTCGATGGAGGCGCCTTTAAGCACCTCCAGCAGATTGTCCGGCGCCTCCGGTTGGACGGGGGCCATCGGCTCAGTGGGCTTGCTCCTCTTGGAAGGAGGTCGCCCGCCGGACTCTGGAACCTTTGAAGGTTCCGGAGCGGTGTCCGGCCTAGGGCCGGACTTGGAGCCCTTAGGGGTTCTATCCCTTTGGCGCCTGGGGTCCGGAAGGTCGCCTTGTGGCACCTCCGGGGCCACCTCCTCCTAGCTTGGAACCTCTTGGGACACCACCTCGGCGTCATCCGTAGGGCTGGGGGAAGTAGCCGTCGGAAGTAAGTTTATGTCCGACGAGTCCAGGGAACCGCTCGATGACACGTCGAGCCGGTCTTTGGGTGGACTGCATAATCATATTCAACGTAAGGAAAAGCTATGCAGTAAAGGAATACTATGACTTACTCTGGTATCCGGATACTTACGATTTCGCCAGGGGCTTGGCCCTGTGCGGCCACTCCTCTTCGCCGTCGTCGGCATTGGCGGAGTAGTCCGGAAGAGGGGTTTTCCCCTTCTTGGACCCTCCGGCCTCCCTAGTTGGGGCGGCCTTCCATTTCTTCCCTTCCCCCGTTGGAGGGAGAGGGGTCTCTTCTTCCTCCTCCTCGTCTTCACGGGAGGATTGCGTCTCGGAATCATCGGACGACGAATCCAACACCACCGCACGACGGGCACTCTTTCGAGTCCTCGTGGCCTTCTTCGTGACCTTCTTCTCCGGCACCATGTAGGGTGCCAGAACTAGCAGCCTTGCCAATAGAGCATCTGCTGGGTCTTCGGGCAAAGGAGCCGGACAGTTGATCCGTCCGGACTTCGCCTGCCACTGTCAAAGGAAAGGGAGCTTAGATCCCGCATAAAATCAAAACCATGAAAAGCTAAAACACCCTATAAAAGGTAAAAACGGCTTACCGCACTAGCGTGACGCTGCGTGCTGAATCCGCGATCCTCGGTAGCAGATGTGGAAGCCTCGGCGCCCTTGAATAGCACCTTCCAGGCATCTTCGTACGTCGTGTCGAAGAGCTTGCTTAGAGTTGGGTGCTGCGCCGGGTTGAACTCCCACAGGTTGAAGGCCCGTTGTTGACACGGGAGGATCCGGCGGATGAGCATAACCTGGACTACGTTGACAAGTTTAAGCTTCTTGTTCACCAGGGTTTGGATGCATGTTTGCAGTCCAGTCACCTCTCCTTTGTTGCCCCACGACAGGCCCGTCTCTTTCCAGGACGTGAGCCGCGTAGGGGGT
The DNA here is from genome assembly GCA_032464435.1 of Aegilops umbellulata. Taxonomy (NCBI): domain Eukaryota; kingdom Viridiplantae; phylum Streptophyta; class Magnoliopsida; order Poales; family Poaceae; genus Aegilops; species Aegilops umbellulata. The sequence goes on along the minus strand of CP136058.1, from coordinate 594,808,160 downwards.
CCGGATCGGAACTCGGGGGTTGCGACCCATTCAGGGTCACGCGGCTCGGTGATGTAGAACCACCCCGATTGCCACCCCTTCAGGGTCTCCACGAAGGAGCCCTCGAGCCATAGGACATTGGGCATCTTCCCACCATGGCGCCTCCGCACTCCGCCTGGGTGCCGCGCACCACCTTTGGCTTGACATTGAAAGTCTTGAGCCATAGGCCGAAATGGGGGCGGATGCAGAGGAATGCCTCGCACACAACGATAAATGCCGAGATATTGAGGACAAAGTTTGGGGCCAGATCGTGGAAATCTAGGCCATAGTAGAACATGAGCCCCCAGACAAATGGGTGGAGAGGGAAACCCAGTCCGCGGAGGAAATGGGGGAGGAACACCACCCTCTCATGGGGCCTTGGGGTGGGGACGAGCTGCCCCTCTTCGGGAAGCCGGTGTGCGATGTCGTTAGACAAGTATCCGGCCTTCCTCAGTTTTTTGATGTTTTCCTCCGTGACGGAGGAGACCATCCACTTGCCTCCCGCTCTGGACATGGTTGGAGAAGGTTGAGGTGGGGAGTACAGACTTGGGCGCTGGAGCTCGAGTGCGCAGAAATGGATAGGCAAAGGAGGAAGAAGGCGTGGATGAGAAAGGTGGATCCTTATCCCCTTATATGGACGGACGTAACTACGCGTCCCCACTCGCCTGGTAAAACTTGCTTATCTCCCAAGCGCCGTAATCAATGGCCGGTTGGGTTACCCACGCCCGTATTGATGAGAATCCCGGAATAAGGGGACACGATCTCTACTTTGACAAGACGTGCCAAGGAAACCGCCTCGCATAACACGCTGAGATAGGACAATAAAACGATTTGAATAAAGGCTTGGCCATGGTGTCATGTCACGCTACGGAATACGTCAGCAGATTAGATTGGTGTAAATATTATTCTCTCTATGGCAATATGTGGAAACTTATTTTGTAGAGCCAGACACTATCCTTGTGTTCGAAATCTTCTTTGAAGTACTTGGAGGAGGAATCCACCTTGCAATGCCGAAGACAATCTGCGCGCCGGACTCGTCGTCATTGAAGTCTGGTTCAGGGGCTACTGAGGGAGTCCTGGATTAGGGGGTGTTTGGATAGCCGGACTATACCTTCAGCCGGACTCCTGGACTATGAAGATACAAGATTGAAGACTTCGTCCGGTGTCCGGAAGGGACTTTCCTTTGCGTCGAAGGCAAGCTTGGCGATACGGATATGTAGATCTCCTACCATTGTAACCGACTCTGTGTAACCCTAGCCCTCTCCGGTGTCTATATAAACCGGAGGGTTTTAGTCCGTAGGACGAACAACAGAACAACAGTCATACCATAGGCTAGCTTCTAGGGTTTAGCCTCCTTGATCTCGTGGTAGATCTACTCTTGTACTACCCATATCATCAATATTAATCAAGCAGGAGTAGGGTTTTACCTCCATCGAGAGGGCCCGAACCTGGGTAAAAACATCGTGTCCCTTGTGTCCTGTTACCATCCGCCTAGACGCACAGTTCTGGACCCCCTACCCGAGATCCACCGGTTTTGACACCGACAGCAACCTTCAAGCAGAAGCCTGGCAAGGGTGTCGGCCACGACCTGACTAACCACACAAGACTCTAGTCTAGGTTTATCACCTATTCGGGTTCCATCCGCAAGGAGGTCCGGACGGGGTTTTGCTCACGGCCCCAAACGATGTGTACAGGGCTCCCGAGCCCACCATACGGGTGCCACTCGGTACACCGGGCCACGTGTGCCTAGTCTGTCCCAAGTCCACCCTGTCGGGTGCCCCTCGGTAGAAAAATAGCACTACCTACAAACACCAGAAACTAGTTGCAACTCCTGGACAGAGATCAAGTTGGTTAATAAGTCGAAGGGAGCTTGGAGCGCCCGGAGCCCAATGTGTGGTAGTAGCTAGCCATTGGACAACTTGCACAGAACTCAGTTCTAAAGGACAGTCCCAATGAGATAACCCACCATGTACTCCTACATGGCCTCTCACCGCTACCTTTACCAAATCGTGTTCACACGCTTAACTCTCAGCATCAGAACATAGCATAACACTCCAATCCATTCCCAATGAATCAGACCTAACACAACTCTAAGCAATAGCAGGCATGGCATGGTAGAAGCACAACATGGCTCAATCAACTCCTACACATGCTAGTGGGTTTTAACTATTTACTGTGGCAATGACAGGTCATGCAGAGGAATGGGTTCAACTACCGCAGCATAAAGTAGCAGTTGAATCATTTTTGTCCTAATGTAATAAAAGAGAGCAGGAGTGAGAGAGTGGGATTGTATCGGAATGAACAACGGGGTTTTGCTTGCCTGGTAGATCAACAGGGGGGCACTGCTCCTCTGACAGGTACTCTGGATCGGTCTCCGGAGCAGGACCTATCTAGAAGGAACGGTGTCGGCAATCAACACACAAGCATATGCAACAATATGATGCATGGACATGGCATGAAGATGTCGTGTTGTTTAAGCTAATGCAACTAGCATTCATTTGGTTGAAGTCCATTTGAACAAACGGTTCAAATGCAACTATAATATAAGTCCCGTTAAATGCCATCAGTGTGTTTTCATATATACAGCATGTATAGGCTGGTTTGTCATGCATGAAAATGGTACAGATGCATAGATTGAATTTTTCTGATGATTTTTCATATATATAAATTATTTCAATCCGAGTTACGGTTGAATTTATATGAATTTTTGAAGTTTTGGCTAATTTCTGGAATTTCCTGTTTTAGAATAATTCAAGAAATCATTTATTGCGTCAGCTTGAGGTCAGCACTGCGTCAGCAGTCAACCTGGGTCAAACCTGATGTGTGGGGGCCACACGTCAGTGTCATAGTTAGTTAACAGAGTTAGTTAGTTGCTAAACTAATCCTAAACGGGCGACTATTCGGGCGGCGGAGACCACGGTTGTGGAGCCAGGGCTCGACCGCATCGTTTGGAGGAAGCGGGGGCTGCGGGCGTGGCCTGGGCTCGCCGGAGCGGAGCTCGCGGCGGCGGCTGCAGTTCGGTGGCGTGCGGGTGCAGGCTACGGCCCGGGATAAGCGACGAAGAAAGAGGGGGAATGCGACGGAGCTCACAGCAAATCCAACGGCGGGGTCGGCGAGCTCCAGGAAGGCTTGGGGCAGCCGGAACATCGCCGGCGATCTCGGGTGGCTGATGATGAAGACGACGGCGGTGACGACGATACGGGGCTCCCGGAGTTGCCTGGCTTGACGGAGAGGACGAGGACGATGGCGCGGACCTCGTGGGCACGTCGGAGGGGCGAGGCCAGGGCGGTGGGCGCGACAACGGCGAGCGGCGGTGACGGGCGTGTTCGGTCCGAGGAGAGGGAGAGATCCAGGGGAGGGGGAGGAACGAGAGAGAGTGAGAGAGGTCTGGGGGGGTTGTGTGGCGTCGTTCGCGGCGGCTAGGGAGTCGAGGAAGAGATCAGGCAGGCAGCTCGCGTGGCGCGCGGAGCGTGCGCGCGCGCCGGGCACGCGCCTCGCCTACTGGCGCGAGGTGGGGGACGTGCGGTGGCCAGCTGGGCTGGGCCAGAGCGGCAGCAGGCCAAGCCAGCAAGTGGCCCGGGTAAGTCCAGGTAAGGGTTTTTCCCTTTTTTGTTTTCTTTTCTATTTTCTGACATTTGTTTTGACTTAATAATAATACTAAGTCATTTTATTTTCTTCTGTCAATTTTTGTAGGAACTATTTGGATTGCTACAAAACTCCCCATCAATTTACAGAAATTTTGGACATATTATATATATATAACAAATATATATCCAAAGCAAATAATTATGCCTTAATTCCAAATGCCCAAAATAAATACTTATGAGATCCTGAAAATATTGGTGTGATTTTTATCTCTGTCCAATATTTTCAGAGAGCAAAATGAACATTTTCTTGGACCTTTTTGGGGCAATTTTTATCTGGGTCATTTCTAGAAATGATTTCTGAGGATTTCACAAATCCCCATTTCAAATTTAAATGAAATTTAAACATGATGCAAACATGAAGGCTATCCTAGGTCATACCGGAACTAGGGATGTGACATGGGTATCCGGATCCCGCTGTTGGTTATTGAGCGGAGAGTTGTCTCAGTCATGTCTACGTGTCTCCCGAACCCGTAGGGTCTACACACTTAAGGTTCGGTGATGCTAGAGTTGTAGAGATATTAGTATGCGGTTAACCTAAAGTTGCTCGGAGTCCCGGATGAGATCCCGGACATCACGAGGAGTTCCGGAATGGTCTGGAAGTAAAGATTTATATATAGGAAGTCCAGTTTCGGCCACCAGGTGAGTTTGGGGGTCACCGGTAGTGTACCGGGACCACCGGAAGGGTCCTGGGGGTCCACCGGGTGGGGCCACCTATCCCGGAGGGCCCCATGGGCTGAAGTGGCGTGAGAACCAGCCCCTGGTGGGCTGGTGCACCCCACCCAAGGGCCCAAGGCGCCTAGGGTTGGAAACCCAAGGGGGCCGTTGGCCCCCGAGGGGCCATGCGCCCCCTGGTTGGAAACCCTAAGGGGGTCGTTGCTGTTGGGGAACGTAGTAATTTCAAAAAAAATCCTACGCACACGCAAGATCATGGAGATGCATAGCAACGAGAGGGGAGAGTGTTGTCTACGTACCCTCGTAGACCGAAGCGGAAGCGTTGACGCAACGTAGAGGAAGTAGTCGCATGTCTTCCCGATCCGACCGATCCAAGCACCGTTACTCCGGCACCTCCGAGTTCTTGACACACGTACAACTCGATGACGCACCCCGGGCTCCGATCCAGCAAAGTTTCAGGGAGGAGTTCCGTCAGCACGACGGCGTGATGACGATCTTGATGTTCAACCGTCGCAGGGCTTCGCCTAAGCACCGCTACAATATGACCGACGTGTAATATCGTGGAGGGGGGCACCGCACACGGCTAAGGAACGATCACGAAGATTAACTTGTGTGTCTATGGGGTGCCCCCTGCCCCCGTATATAAAGGAGTGGAGGAGGGGAGGGCCGGCCCTCTCTATGGCGCGCCCTAGGGGAGTCCTACTCCCACCGGGAGTAGGATTCCCCCTTTCCTAGTCCAACTAGGAGTCCTTCCATGTATTAGGAGTAGGAGACAAGGAAGGGGAAGAGGGAAGAGAAGGAAGGAGGGGGCGCCGCCCCTACCCCTAGTCCAATTCGGACTAGCCAATGGGGGGGGGCGCGGCCTGCCTCTCCCTCTCCCCTAAAGCCCAATAAGGCCCATATACTTCCTCCCCGTATTCCCGTAACTCCCCGGTACTCCCGAAAATACTCGAATCACTCAGAACCTTTCCGATGTCCGAATATAGTCGTCCAATATATCGATCTTTACGTCTTGACCATTTCGAGACTCCTCCTCATGTCCCCGATCTCATTAGGGACTCCAAACTCCTTCGGTACATCAAAACTCATAAACTCATAATATAACTGTCATCGAAACCTTAAGCGTGCGGACCCTACGGTTCGAGAACAATGTAGACATGACCGAGACACATCTCCGGTCAATAACCAATAGCGGGACGTGGATTCCCATATTGGCTCCTACATATTCTACGAAGATCTTTATCGGTCAGACTGCATAACAACATACGTTGTTCCCTTTGTCATCGGTATGTTACTTGCCCGAGATTCGATCGTTGGTATCCAATACCTAGTTCAATCTTGTTACCGGCAAGTCTCTTTACTCGTTCCGTAATACATCATCTCGCAACTAACTCATTAGTTGCAATGCTTGCAAGGCTTAAGTGATGTGCATTACTGAGAGGGCCCAGAGATACCTCTCCGACATTCGGAGTGAAAAATCCTAATCTCGAAATACGCCAACCCAACAAGTACCTTTGGAGACACCTGTAGAGCACCTTTATAATCACCCAGTTACGTTGTGACGTTTGGTAGCACACAAAGTGTTCCTCCGGTAAACGGGAGTTGCATAATCTCATAGTCATAGGAACATGTATAAGTCATGAAGAAAGCAATAGCAACATACTAAACGATCGGGTGCTAAGCTAATGGAATGGGTCATGTCAATCAGATCATTCAACTAATGATGTGACCTCGTTAATCAAATAACAACTCTTTGTTCATGGCTAGGAAACATAACCATCTTTGATTAACGAGCTAGTCAAGTAGAGGCATACTAGTGACACTCTGTTTGTCTATGTATTCACACATGTATTATGTTTCCGGTTAATACAATTCTAGCATGAATAATAAACATTTATCATGAAATAAGGAAATAAATAATAACTTTATTATTGCCTCTAGGGCATATTTCCTTCAGTCTCCCACTTGCACTAGAGTCAATAATCTAGTTCACATCGCCATGTGATTTACCAGCAATAGTTCACATCACCATGTGATTAACACCCATAGTTCACATTGATATGTGATCAACACCCAAAGGGTTTACTAGAGTCAGTAATCTAGTTCACATGGCTATGTGATTAACACCCAAAGAGTACTAAGGTGTGATCATGTTTTGCTTGTGAGAGAAGCTTAGTCAACGGGTCTGCCAAAATTCAGATCCGTATGTATTTTGCAACTTTCTATGTCTACAATGCTCTGCACGAAGCTACTTTAGCTAATTGCTCCCATCTTTAATATGTATCTAGATTGAGACTTAGAGTCATCTAGATTAGTGTCAAAACTTGTATCGACGTAACCTTTTATGACGAACCTTTTTGTCACGTCCATAATCGAGAAACATATCCTTATTTCACTAAGGATAGTTTTGACCGTTGTCCAGTGATCTACATCTAGATCACTATTGTACTCCCTTGCTAAACACAGTGTAGGATATACAATAGATCTGGTACACAGCTTGGCATACTTTATAGAACCTATGGCCAAGGCATAGGGAATGACTTTCATTCTCTTTCTATCTTCTGCCGTGGTCGGGTTTTGAGTCTTACTCAATTTCACACCTTGTAACACAGGCAAGAACTTCTTTCTTTGACTGTTCCATATTGAACTACTTCAAAATCTTGTCAAGGTATGTATTCATTGAAAATTTATCAAGCGTCTTGATCTATCTCTATAGATCTTGATGCTTAATATGTAAGCAGCTTCACTGAGGTCCTTCTTCAAAAAACTCCTTTCAAATACTCCTTTATGCTTTGCAGAATAATTCTACATTATTTTCGATCAACAATATGTCATTTACATATACTTATCAGAAATGCTTTGATCAATTTATCAAAGTGTGTATTCCAACTCCGAGATGCTTGCACCAATCCATAGATGGATCGCTGGAGTTTGCATATTTTGTTAACACCTTTAGGATCGACAAAACCTTCTAGTTGCATCGTATACAACTCTTCTTTAATAAATATATTAAGGAATGCAGTTTTGTTTATCCATTTGCCGGATTTCATAAAATGCGGTAATTGCTAACATGATTCGGACAGACTTAAGTATAGATACGAGTGAGAAAATCTCATCGTAGTCAACACCTTGAACTTGTCGAAAACCTTTTGCGACAATTCTAGCTTTGTAGATAGTAATACTACTATCAGCGTCCGTCTTCCTCTTGAAGATCCATTTATTTTCTATGGATCTGTGATAGAAGGTGTACCCGAAAGTCTCCTTTTGGTATCCTATCTCCGATTTGGGTTTGAGCTTATCAGGATGAAACTTTTTCATATAAGAATCACAATCCCAAACTTTAAGAAATGACAACTTTGGTTTCTTGCTAAACCACATATCAGATTGTGTCGTCTCAATGGACTTATATGGTGCCCTTTTAAACGTGAATGCAGCTGTCTCTAATGCATGATACCAAAACGATATTGGTAAATCGGTAAGAAACATCATAGATTGTACTATATCTAATAAAGTACGGTTATGACGTTCGGACACACCATTATGCTGTGGTGTTCCAGGTGGCATGAGTTTGTGAAACTATTCACATTGTTTTAATTGAAGACCAAACTCGTAACTCAAATATTCTCCTCCACGATCATATCGTAGAATCTTTTATTTTCTTGTTACGATGATTCTCCACTTCACTCTGAAATACTCTGAACTTTTCAGACTTATGTTTCATCAAGTAGATATACCCATATCTGCTCAAATCATCTGTGAAGGTCAGAAAATAATGATACCCGCCGCGAGCCTTAACACTCATCAGATCGCATACATCAGTATGTATTATTTCCAACAAGTCAGTTTCTCGCTCCATTGTTCCGTAGAACGGAGTTTTAGTCATCTTGCCCATAAGGCATGGTATGTAAGCATCAAGTGATTCATAATCAAGTGATTCCAAAATCCCATCAACATGTAGTTTGTTCATGCGCTTTACACCAATATGACCTAAACAGCAGTGCCAGAAATAAGTTGCACTATCATTATTAACTTTGCATCTTTTGGCTTCAATATTATGAATATGTGTATCACTACGATCGAGATCCAACAAACCATTTTGTTGGTGTGTATGACCATAGAAGGTTTTATTCATGTAAACAGAACAACAATTTATTCTCTTACTTAAATGAATAACCGTATTGCAATAAACATGATCAAATCATATTCATGCTCAACACCAAATAACACTTATTTAGGTTCCACACTAATTCCGAAAGTATAGGGAGTGTGCGATGATGATCATATCAATCTTGGAACTACTTCCAACTTTCATCGTCACTTCACCCTTAACTAGTCTCTGTTCATTCTGCAACTCCCGTTTCGAGTTACTAATCATAGCAACTGAACTAGTACCAAATACTGAGGGGTTGCTATGAACACTAGTAAAGTACACATCAATAGCATGTATATCAAATATACTTTTGTTTACTTTGCCATCCTTTCTTATCCAACAAATACTTGGGGTAGTTCCGCTTCCAGTGACCAGTCCCTTTGCAGTAGAAGCACTTAGTCTCAGGCTTAGGACCAGATTTGGGCTTCTTCACTTGAGCAGCAACTTGCTTGCCGTTCTTCTTGAAGTTCCCCTTCTTCCCTTTGCCCTTTTCTTGAAACTAGTGGTCTTGTTAACCATCAACACTTGATGTTTTTCTTGATTTCTACCTTCGTCGATTTCAGCATCATGAAGAGTTTGGGAATTGTTTCCGTTATCCCTTGCATATTATAGTTCATCACAAAGTTCTACTAACTTGGTGATGGTGACTAGAGAATTCTGTTAATCACTATTTTATCTGGAAGATTAACTTCCACTTGATTCAAGCGATTGTAGTACCCAGACAATCTGAGCACATGCTCACTAGTTGAGCGATTCTCCTCCATCTTTCAGCTATAGAACTTGTTGGAGACTTCATATCTCTCAACTCGGGTATTTGCTAAATATTAACTTCAACTCCTGGAACATCTCGTATGGTCCATGACGTTCAAAACGTCTTTGAAGTCCCAATTCTAAGCCGTTAAGCATGGTGCACTAAACTATTAAGTAGTCATCATATTGAGCTAGCCAAACGTTCATAACGTCTGCATCTGCTCCTGCAATAGGTCCGTCACCTAGCGGTGCATCAAGGACATAATTCTTCTGTGCAGCAATGAGGATAAACCTCAGAATACGGATCCAATCCGCATCATTGCTACTAACATTTTTCAACACAATTTTCTCTAGGAACATATCAAAATAAACATATGAAAGCAACAGCGCGAGCTATTGATCTACAACATAGATATGCTAATACTACCAGGACTAAGTTCATGATAAATTAAAGTTCAATTAATCATATTGCTTAAGAACTCCCACTTAGATAGACATCCCTCTAATCTTCTAAGTGATCACGTGATCCACATCAACTAAACCATGTCCGATCATCACGTGAGATGGAGTAGTTTCAATGGTGAACATCATTATGTTGATCATATCTACTATATGATTCACGCTCGACCTTTCGGTCTCCGTGTTCCGAGGCCATATCGGTATATGCTTGGCTCGTCAAGTATAACCTGAGTATTCCGCGTGTGCAACTGTTTTGCACCCGTTGTATTTGAACGTAGAGCCTATCACACCCGATCATCACGTGTTGTCTCAGCACAAAGAACTTTTGCAACGGTGCATACTCAGGGAGAACACTTCTTGATAATTAGTGAGAGATGATCTTAAAATGCTACCGTCAATCAAAGCAAGATAAGATGCATAAAAGATAAACATCACATGCAATCGATATAAGTGATATGATATGGCCATCATCATCTTGTGCTTGTGATCTCCATCTTCGAAGCACCATCATGATCACCATTGTCGCCGGCGCGACACCTTGATCTCCATCGTAGCATCATTGTTGTCTCGCCTATCTTATGCTTCTACGACTATCGCTACCGCTTAGTGATAAAGTAAAGCATTACAGGGCGATTGCATTGCATACAATAAAGCGACAACCATATGGCTCCTGCCAGTTGCCGATAACTCGGTTACAAAATATGATCATCTCATACAATAAAATTTAGCATCATGTCTGGACCATATCACATCACAACATGCCCTGCAAAAACAAGTTAGACGTCCTCTACTTTGTTTGTTGCAAGTTTTACGTGGCTGCTACGGGCTTAAGCAAGAACCAATTGTTGGAAATATGCCCTAGAGGCAATAATAAATAAGTTATTATTATATTTCCTTGTTCATGATAATCGTTTATTATCCATGCTATAATTGTATTGATAGGAAACTCAGATACATGTGTGGATACATAGACAACACCATGTCCCTAGTAAGCCTCTAGTTGACTAGCTCGTTGATCAATAGATGGTTATGGTTTCCTGACCATGGACATTGGATGTCGTTGATAACGGGATCACATCATTAGGAGAATCATGTGATGGACAACACCCAATCCTAAGCCTAGCACAAAGATCGTGTAGTTCGTATGTTAAAGCTTTTCTAATGTCAAGTATCATTTCCTTAGACCATGAGATTGTGCAACTCCCGGATACCGTAGGAATACTTTGGGTGTGCCAAACGTCACAACGTAACTGGGTGGCTATAAAGGTACACTACAGGTATCTCCGAAAGTGTCTGTTGGGTTGGCACGAATCGAGACTGGGATTTGTCACTCCGTGTGACGGAGAGGTATCTTTGGGCCCACTCGGTAGGACATCATCATAATGTGCACAATGTGATCAAGGAGTTGATCATGGGATGATGTGTTATGGAACGAGTAAAGAGACTTGCCGGTAACGAGATTGAACAAGGTATTTGGATACCGACGATCGAATCTCAGGCAAGTACAATACCGCTAGACAAAGGGAATTGAATACGGGATTGATCGAATCCTCGACATCGTGGTTCATCCGATGAAATCATCGTGGAAAATGTGGGAGACAACATGGGTATCCAGATCCCGCTGTTGGTTATTGACCGGAGAACATCTCGGTCATGTCTGCGTGTCTCCCGAACCCGTAGGGTCTACACACTTAAGGTTCGGTGACGCTAGGGTTATAAGGGAAGTTCGTATGTGGTTACCGGATGTTGTTCGGAGTCCCGGATGAGATCCCGGACGTCACGAGGAGTTCTGGAATGGTCCGGAGGTAAAGATTTATATATAGGAAGTATGGTTTTGGCCACCGGAAGTGTTCTGGGCATCACCGGTAGTGTACCGGGACCACCGGAGATGTCCGGGGGTCCACCAAGTGGGGCCACAAGCCCCGGAGGCTTGCATGGGCTAAGAGTGGTTAGGGACCAGCCCCTGAGTGGGCTGGTGCGCCTCCCACAAGGCTCAAGGCGCAGCCAAGAGGAGAAAGGGGAAACCCTAGGCACAGATGGGCCTAAGGCCCACCCTAGGGCGCGCCCCCCTCTCTCCCCCTCTTGGCCTCCCCCCTTTTCCCATCTAGGGCTGCCGCCCCTCTAGGGGTGGGAACCCTAGAGGTGGCGCACCCTCCTCCCCTCCTCCTATAAATAGTGATGCCTAGGGGCTGCCCACAACGCGATTTGATCTCTCCTTGTTGGTGCAGCCCTGTCCCTCTCCTCCTCATATGTCGTAGTGCTTGGCGAAGCCCTGCTGGATTACCACGCTCCACCACCACCACCACGCCGTTGTGTTGCTGCTAGATGGAGTCTTCCTCAACCTCTCCCTCTCTCCTTGCTGGATCAAGGCATGGGAGACGTCACCGGGCTGTACGTGTGTTGAACACGGAGGTGTCGTCCGTTCGGCACTAGGATCATCGGTGATTTGGATCACAACGAGTACGACTCCATCAACCCCGTTCACTTGAATGCTTCCGCTTAGCGATCTACAAGGGTATGTAGATGCACTCTCCTTCCCCTCGTTGCTGGTCTCTCCATAGATAGATCTTGGTGATACGTAGGAAAATTCTGAATTTCTGCTACGTTCCCCAACAATGGCATCATGAGCTAGGTCTATTGCGTAGATTCTTTGCACGAGTAGAACTCAAAGTAGTTGTGGGCGTTGATTTTGTTCAATATGCTTACCGTTACTAGTCAATCTTGATTCGGCGGCATTGTGGGATGAAGCGGCCCGGACCGACCTTACACGTACACTTACGTGAGACAGGTTCCACCGACTGACATGCACTAGTTGCATAAGGTGGCTAGCGGGTGCCAGTCTCTCCCACTTTAGTCGGATCGGATTCGATGAAAAGGGTCCTTATGAAGGGTAAATAGCAATTGACATATCACATTGTGGTTTTGCGTAGGTAAGAAACGTTCTTGCTAGAAACCCATAGCAGCCACGTAAAACATGCAAACAACAATTAGAGGACGTCTAACTTGTTTTTGCAGGGTATGCCATGTGATGTGATATGGCCAAAGGATGTGATGCATGATATATGTGATGTATGAGATGATCATGTTCTTGTAATAGGAATCACGACTTGCATGTCGATGAGTATGACAACTGGCAGGAGCCATAGGAGTTGTCTTAATTTATTTATGACCTGCGTGTCAACTTAAATCGTCATGTAATTACTTTACTTTATTGCTAAAGCGTTAGCCATAGTAGTAGAAGTAATAGTTGACGTGACAACTTCATGAAGACATGATGATGGAGATCATGGTGTCATGCCAGTGACGATGATGATCATGGAGCCCCGAAGATGGAGATCAAAAGGAGCAATATGATATTGGCCATATCATGTCACTATTTGATTACATGTGATGTTTATCATGTTTATACATCTTATTTGCTTAGAACGATGGTAGTAAATAAGATGATCCCTCATTAAAATTTCAAGAAGTGTTCTCCCCTAACTGTGCACCGTTGCTAAAGTTCGTCGTTTCGAAGCACCACGTGATGATTGGGTGTGATAGATCCTTACGTTCACATACAACGGGTGTAAGACAGTTTTACACATGCAAAACACTTAGGGTTAACTTGACGAGCCTAGCATGTACAGACATGGCCTCGGAACACAGAGACCGAAAGTTCGAGCATGAGTCGTATGGTAGATACGATCAACATGAAGATGTTCACCGATGATGACTAGTCCGTCTCATGTGATGATCGGACACGGCCTAGTTGACTCGGATCATGTAATCACTTAGATGACTAGAGGGATGTCTATCTGAGTGGGAGTTCATAAGATGAACTTGTTTATCCTGAACATAGTCAAAAGAACTTCGCAAATTATGTCATAGCTTACGCTTTAGTTCTACTATGTTAGATACGTTCCTAGAGAAAATATAGTTGAAAGTTGATAGTAGCAATTATGCGGACAGTAGAAGGCTTATGTCGTTAATGCACCGCTCGGTGTGCTGGACCTCGAACGTGGTCTATGGATGTTGCGAACATCCGACATACACGTTTTGATGACTACATGATAGTTTGGTAATGTTAAATGGTTTAGAATTGAGGCACCGAAGACATTTTTGAAATGTCGCGGAACATATGAGATGTTTCGAGGGCTGAAATTGGGATTTCAGGCTCGTGCCCACGTCAAGAGGTATAAGACCTCCGACGATTATCTTAGCCTGCAAACTAAGGGAGAAAAGCTCAATCGTTAAGTTTGTGCTCAGATTGTCTGAGTACAACAATCACTTGAATCGAGTGGGAGTCGATCTTCCAGATAAGATAGTGACGTTTCTCCAAAGTCACTGCCACCAAGCCACTAGAGCTTCGTGATGAACTATAACATATCAAGGATGGGTATGATGATCCTTGAAATATTCGCGATGTTTGACACCTCAAAAGTAGAAATCAAGGAGGAGCATCAATTATTGATGGTTAGTGAAACCACTAGTTTCAAGAAGGGCAAGGGCTGAACCCAAACCCGAGACTAAGTGCTTCTGTAATGAGGGGAACAACTACTGGAGCAGAATTACCCTAGATACTTGGTAGATGAGAAGGTTGTCGATAGAAGTATATTGGATATACATTATGTTAATGTGTACTTTACTAGCACTCCTAGTAGCACCAGGGTATTAGATACCGGTTCAGTTGCTAAGTGTTAGTAACTTGAAATAAAAGCTACGGAATAAACAGATACTAGCTAAAGGTGAGCTGACGATATGTATTGGAAGTGTTTCCAAGGTTGATATGATCAAGCATCGCACGCTCACTCTACCATCGAGATTGGTGTTAAACCTAAATAATTGTTATTTCGTGTTTGCGTTGAGCATAGACATGATTGGATTATGTCTATTGCAATACGGTTGTTCATTTAAAGAGAATAATAGTTACTCTGTTTATTTGAATGATACCTTTAATGGTCTTGCACCTAAAGGAATGGTTTATTGAATCTTGATCGTAATGATACACATTTTCATGCCAAAAGGTATAAGATAGTACCACTTACTTGTGGCACTGCTGTGTAAGTCATATTGGTATAAAACGCATGAAGAAGCTCCATGTTGATGGATCTTTGGACTCACTCATTTTTGAAAAGTGAGACATGCGAACCATGTCTATTGGTGTATACGCATGAAGAAACTCCATGCAGATGGATCGTTTGGACTCACTTGATTTTGAATCACTTGAGATATGCAAATCTTACCACATGGGCAAGATGACTGAAAAGCCTCGTTTTCAGTAAGATGGAACAAAATAGCAACTTGTTGGAAGGAACACATTTTGATGTGTGGGATCCAATGAGTGCTGAGGCATGCGGTGAATATCGTTATGTTCTTACTTCACAGAAGATTCGAGTAGATGTTGAGTATATCTACTTGATGAAACACAAGTCTGAATTATTGAATGGTTCAAGTAATTTCAGAGTGGAGTTAAAGATCGTTGTGACAAGAGGATAAAAATGTCTATGATATGATCATAGTGATGAATATCTGAGTTACGAGTTTGGCACACAATTAGGACACTGTGGAAATTGTTTCACAACTAATACCGCCTGGAACACCATAGTGTGATGGTGTGTCCGAACATCATAGTTGCACCCTATTTGATATGGTGCGTACCATGATGTCTCTTGTCGAATTACCACTATCGTTTATGGGTTAGGCATTAGAGACAACTGCACTCACTTTAATAGGGCACCACGTAATTCCGTTGAGAAGAAACCGTTTGAACTATGGTTTGGAGAAACCTGAGTTGTCGTTTCTTAAAAGTTTGGGGGGCTGCGATGCTTATGTGAAAAAGTTTCAGGTTGATAAGCTCGAACCCAAAGCGGATAAAATGCATCTTCATAGAACACCCAAAAACAGTTGGGTATACCTCCTAATTCAGATCCGATAGCAATAGAGATTGTTTCTAGAATCGGGTCCTTCCTCGAGGAAAAATTTCTCTCGAAAGAATTGAGTTGGTGGAAGATAGAACTTGATAAGGTAGTTGAACCTTTACTTCAACCGGAGAGTAGCGTAGCACAGGAAAAATGTTTCTGCGGCCCCTGCCTCAGTTGAAGAGAAAGCTAATGATGATGATCATGGAGCTTCAGATCAAGTTACTATCGAACCTCATAGGTTGACAAGGGTGTGTACAACTTCTAAGTGGTAACCCTGTCTTAAAAGGTCACGTTGTTGGACAACGATGAACCTATAAGCTATGGAGAAGCGATGGTGGGCCCGGATTCCGATAAATGGCTCGAGGCCATAAAATCCGAGAGAGGATCCATGTATGAAAACAAAGTGTAAACTTTGGAAGAACTACTTGATGGTCGTAAGACTGTTAGGTACACGTGGAATTTAAGAAGAAGACGGACGTGGACGGTAATGTCACCGTCTATGAAGCTCGACTTGTGGCAAAGAGTTTTTCACAAGTTCAAGTAGTTGACTACGATGAGATTTTCTCACCCGTAGCGATGCTTAAGTCCGTCGGAATCACGTTAGCATAAGCTACATTTATGAAATCTGGCAGATGGATGTCAAAACAAGTTTCCTTACCAGTTTTCGTAAGGAAAGGTTGTATTTGATACAATCAGAAAGGTTTTGTCGATCCTAAAGGATGCTAAAAGGTATGCTAGCTCCAGTGATCCTTCCATGGACTAGAGCAAGCATCTCGGAGTCGGAATATACATTTTGATGGAGAATTCAAAAGTTTATGGGTTTATACATAGTTTGTTAGAAACTTGTATTTACAATAAAGTGAGTGGGAGCACTACGACATTTCTGATAAGTATATGTGGATGACATATTGTTGATCCGAAATGATGTAGAATTTCTGGAAAGCATATAGGGTTATTTGAAAGGTGTTTTTCAATGGAGAACCTAGATTAAGCTACTTGAACATTGAGCATCAAGATCTATAAGGATAGATCAAAAACGCTTAATGGTACTTTCAAATGAGCACATACCTTGACATGATCTTGAAGGTGTTCAAGATGGATCAGTCAAAGGAGTTCTTGCCTGAGTTGTAAGGTATGAAGTTAAGAGTTAAAGGTCGACCACGGCAGGAGAAAGAGGAAGGACGAAGGTCGTCCCCTATGCTTTTGTCATAAGCTCTATACAGTATGCCATGCTGAGTACCGCGCCTGATGTGTGCCTTGCCACATGTCTGGCAAGAGGGTACAAAGGTGATCTAGGAGTAGATCACCAGATAGCGGTCAAAATTATCCTTAGAGGAATAAGGATATGTTTCTCGGTTATGGAGGTGATAAAGAGTTCGACGTAAAGAGTTACGTCGATGCAAGCTTAACACCTATCCGAATAGCTCTGAGTAGAGATATCGGATACGTATAATGGAGCAACAATTTGGAATAGCTCCAAGTAGAACAGTTATTTGAAATGGCTCCAAATATAGCGTAGAGATTTGCGAAGTACATACGAATCTGAATGTTGCAGACCCGTTGACTAAAACCTCTCTCACATGCAAAACATGATCAAACCCAGAACTCATTGAGTGTTAATCACATAGTGATGTGAACTAGATTATGAACTCTAGTAAACTCTTTGGATGTTGGTCACATGGCGATGTGACCTGTGAATGTTAATCACATGGCGATGTGAACTAGATCATTGACTCTAGTGCAAGTGGGAGACTGTTGGAAATATGCCCTAGAGGCAATAATAAATAAGTTATTATTATATTTCCTTGTTCATGATAATCGTTTATTATCCATGCTATAATTGTATTGATAGGAAACTCAGATACATGTGTGGATACATAGACAACACCATGTCCCTAGTAAGCCTCTAGTTGACTAGCTCGTTGATCAATAGATGGTTATGGTTTCCTGACCATGGACATTGGATGTCGTTGATAACGGGATCACATCATTAGGAGAATCATGTGATGGACAAGACCCAATCCTAAGCCTAGCACAAAGATCGT
Source organism: Aegilops umbellulata (assembly GCA_032464435.1). Taxonomy (NCBI): domain Eukaryota; kingdom Viridiplantae; phylum Streptophyta; class Magnoliopsida; order Poales; family Poaceae; genus Aegilops; species Aegilops umbellulata. Next base: position 594,790,516 of record CP136058.1, on the reverse strand, counting down.
GTAGTTCGTATGCTAAAGCTTTTCTAATGTCAAGTATCATTTCCTTAGACCATGAGATTGTGCAACTCCCGGATACCGTAGGAATACTTTGGGTGTGCCAAACGTCACAACGTAACTGGGTGGCTATAAAGGTACACTACAGGTATCTCCGAAAGTGTCTGTTGGGTTGGCACGAATCGAGACTGGGATTTGTCACTCCGTGTGACGGAGAGGTATCTCTGGGCCCACTCGGTAGGACATCATCATAATGTGCACAATGTGATCAAGGAGTTGATCACGGGATGATGTGTTACGGAACGAGTAAAGAGACTTGCCGGTAACGAGATTGAACAAGGTATCGGGATACCGACGATCGAATCTCGGGCAAGTACAATACCGCTAGACAAAGGGAATTGAATACGGGATTGATCGAATCCTTGACATCGTGGTTCATCCGATGAAATCATTGTGGAACATGTGGGAGCCAACATGGGTATCCAGATCCCGCTGTTGGTTATTGACCGGAGAACGTCTCGGTCATGTCTGCGTGTGTCCCGAACCCGTAGGGTCTACACACTTAAGGTTCGGTGACGCTAGGGTTATAAGGGAAGTTCGTATGTGGTTACCGAATGTTGTTTGGAGTCCCGGATGAGATCCCGGACGTCAAGAGGAGTTCCGGAATGGCTCGGAGGTAAAGATTTATATATAGGAAGTATGGTTTTGGCCACCAGAAGTGTTCTGGGCATCACCGGTAGAGTACCGGGACCACCGGAGGTGTCCGGGGGTCCACCAAGTGGGGCCACAAGCCCCGGAGGCTTGCATGGGCTAAGAGTGGTTAGGGACCAGCCCTTGAGTGGGCTGGTGCGCCTCCCACAAGGCTCAAGGCGCAGCCAAGAGGAGAAAGGGGAAACCCTAGGCACAGATGGGCCTAAGGCCCACCCTAGGGCGCGCCCCCCTCTCGCCCTCTCTTAGCCGCCCCCCTTTTCCCATCTAGGGCTGCCGCCCCTCTAGGGGTGGGAACCCTAGAGGGGGCGCACCCTCCTCCCCTCCTACTATAAATAGTGAGGCCTAGGGGCTGCCCACAACACGATTTGATCTCTCCCTGTTGGTGCAGCCCTGTCTCTCTCCTCCTCATATCTCGTAGTGCTTGGCGAAACCCTGCTGGATTACCACGCTCCTCCACCACCACCACGCCATTGTGTTGCTGCTGGATGGAGTCTTCCTCAACCTCTCCCTCTCTCCTTGCTGGATCAAGGCATGGGAGACGTCACCGGGCTGTACGTGTGTTGAACGCGGAGGTGCCGTCCGTTCGGCACTAGGATCATCGGTGATTTGGATCACGACGAGTACGACTTCATCAACCCTGTTCACTTGAACGCTTCCGCTTAGCGATCTACAAGGGTATGTAGATGCACTCTCCTTCCCCTCGTTGCTGGTCTCTCCATAGATAGATCTTGGTGATACGTAGGAAAATTCTGAATTTCTGCTACGTTCCCCAACACCAATCTCACCTACGCATCAAAACCACAACGATAGTTTGTCAAATAGACTCCGTTTTAACCTTCGCAAGGACCGGGCATAGCCATACTCGGTTCAACTAAAGTTGGAGAAACTGACACCCGCCAGCCACCTGTGTGCAAAGCACGGCGATAGAACCAGTCTCGCGTAAGCGTACGCGTAATGTCGGTGCGGGCCGCTTCATCCAACAATACCGCCGAACCAAAGTATGACATGCTGGTAGGCAGTATGACTTATATCGTCCACAACTCACTTGTGTTCTACTCGTGCATATAACATCAAACCATAAAAAACTAGGCTCTGATACCACTGTTGGGGAACGTAGTAATTTCAAAAAAATTCCTACGCACACGCAAGATCATGGAGATGCATAGCAACGAGAGGGGAGAGTGTTGTCTACGTACCCTCGTATACCGAAGCGGAAGCGTTGATGCAACGTAGAGGAAGTAGTCGTACGTCTTCCCGATCCGACCGATCCAAGCACCGTTACTCCGGCACCTCCGAGTTCTTGACACACGTACAGCTCGATGACGCACCCCGGGCTCCGATCTAGCAAAGCTTCGGGGAGGAGTTCCGTCAGCACGACGGCGTGATGACGATCTTGATGTTCAACCGTCGCAGGGCTTCGCCTAAGCACCGCTACAATATGACCGAGGTGTAATATCGTGGAGGGGGGCACCGCACACGGTTAAGGAACGATCACGAAGATTAACTTGTGTGTCTATGGGGTGCCCCCTGCCCCCGTATATAAAGGAGTGGAGGAGGGGAGGGCCGTCCCTCTTTATGGCGCGTCCTAGGGGAGTCCTACTCCCACCGGGAGTAGGATTGCCCCTTTCCTAGTCCAACTAGGAGTCCTTCCATGTATTAGGAGTAGGAGACAAGGAAGGGGAAGAGGGAAGAGAAGGAAGGAGGGGGCGCCGCCCCTACCCCTGGTCCAATTCGGACTAGCCAATGGGGGGGCGCGCGGCCTGCCTCTCCCTCTCCCCTAAAGCCCAATAAGGTCCATATACTTCTTCCCCCGTATTCCCGTAACTCCCCGGTACTCCCGAAAATACCCGAATCACTCAGAACCTTTCCGATGTCCGAATATAGTCGTCCAATATATCGATCTTTACGTCTCGACCATTTCGAGACTCCTCGTCATGTCCCCGATCTCATCCAGGACTCCGAACTCCTTCGGTACATCAAAACTCATAAACTCATAATATAACTGTCATCGAAACCTTAAGCGTGCGGACCCTACGGTTCGAGAACAATGTAGACATGACCGAGACACGTCTCAGGTCAATAACCAATAGCGGGACCTGGATGCCCATATTGGCTCCTACATATTCTACGAAGATCTTTATCGGTCAGACCGCATAACAACATACGTTGTTCCCTTTGTCATCGGTATGTTACTTGCCCGAGATTCGATCGTCGGTATCCAATACCTAGTTCAATCTCGTTACCGGCAAGTCTCTTTACTCGTTCCGTAATACATCATGTCGCAACTAACTCATTAGTTGCAATGCTTGCAAGGCTTAAGTGATGTGCATTACCGAGAGGGCCCAGAGATACCTCTCCGACATTCGGAGTGACAAATCCTAATCTCGAAAAACGCCAACCCAACAAGTACCTTTGGAGACACCTGTAGAGCACCTTTATAATCACCCAGTTACGTTGTGACGTTTGGTAGCACACAAAGTGTTCCTCCGGTAAACGGGAGTTGCATAATCTCATAGTCATAGGAACATGTATAAGTCATGAAGAAAGCAATAGCAACATACTAAACGATCGGGTGCTAAGCTAATGGAATGGGTCATGTCAATCAGATTATTCAACTAATGATGTGACCTCGTTAATCAAATAACAACTCTTTGTTCATGGTTAGGAAACATAACCATCTTTGATTAACGAGCTAGTCAAGTAGAGGCATACTAGTGACACTCTGTTTGTCTATGTATTCACACATGTATTATGTTTCCGGTTAATACAATTCTAGCATGAATAATAAACATTTATCATGAAATAAGGAAATAAATAATAACTTTATTATTGCCTCTAGGGCATGTTTCCTTCAGTTGCCCCCCGAGGGGCCGCTGCCCCCCGCCCTCTAGATGGGATCTCCAAGAGGGCAGCCGCATCCTATGCCCTGGCGCCTCCCTCTCCCTCCCGTGACACCTCTTACTCCTCCAGTAGCGCTTGGCGAAGCCCTGCTGGAATCCCGCTGCTTCCACCACCACGCCGTTGTGCTGCTGGATCTCCATCAACTTCTCCTCCCCTCTTGCTGGATCAAGAAGGAGGAGACGTCTCCGCTTCGTATGTGTGTTGAATGCGGAGGTGCCGTCCGTTCGGCGCTAGGATCATCGGTGATTTGGATCACGACGAGTACGACTCCATCAACCATGTTCTCTTGAACGCTTCCGCATGCGATCTACAAGGGTATGTAGATGCACTCCTCTCTCTCTGGTTGCTAGATGACTCCATAGATTGATCTTGGTGATGCGTAGAAAATTTTAAATTCTGCTACTATCCCCAACACAAGGTGTTCCTCCGGTATTTGGGAGTTGCATAATCTCATAGTCATAGGAACATGTATAAGTCATGAAGAAAGCAATAGCAACATACTAAACGATCAAGTGCTAAGCTAACGGAATGGGTCAAGTCAATCACATCATTCTCTAATGATGTGATCCCGTTAATCAAATGACAACTCATGTCTATGGCTAGGAAACTTAACCATCTTTTATTCAACGAGCTAGTCAAGTAGAGGCATACTAGTGACACTCTGTTTGTCTATGTATTCACACATGTACTAAGTTCCGGTTAATACAATTCTAGCATGAATAATAAACATTTATCATGATATAAGGAAATATAAATAACAACTTTATTATTGCCTCTAGGGCATATTTCCTTCAGCTCTAAGTGGTGACACTACTAGGATCCAGATCGTTGGGTCTCTCCACTGCACGTACTTGCTTTAGTTTTGTGCTCTTGGTGATGTACCATACACAAACAAGTCCCCTTAATTTGTGAGTGTAGTTGACGTTACTGTACCAAAAGTGGGAAATTCGGCCCCTGGTTATCGAACGGCCCTCGACACTCAAGATTCGAGTCGGTGCATTCTACATTTCTAACCCTACATCTTTAATATTCATATAACCTTCGAAGTGTATCATGCACAACATTAAGAACCCACATAAGGCATCACATTTTCTCTCACCCATTCCCTTCCGTGTATACAATAATCCGAGAGGAGGCACGCCGACAACACCCTAGCATCAACTTGGGACCGTCGCCAAATCTTTGTCCACCAGCCTATATGCACCGTCACCGGACTCATGGCCGCTTCGACATCCTCACCCTCTCCAGCTCCTATCTCCCTTTGCTAGTGCCTACGTCCGCCATGGCTCACGGTCTATATCTCTGGATGCCAGGGCAAGGTCGTGGGTGGCATTCCACCCATGACCTTGCCCTCGCATCCAGAGATATATCCAGCGTGCTTGTGGCCTCCGGGCCCGTGTTTATGTGACCGCCTCCTACGATGATGCAATGTAAAAACCATACAAGAATATGTTTGGGACTTAGGTGATGGAGTTTTTGTTTCTCGACGTTTCACTTCCTCTTGTAACTTAGCAAAACTGTGTTTTATCGCCGGGTTTATTCCATTGATTCTCAGATTATAGTTTTGTTGGCTATATGTGCATCCTTGATGCAAAGAACCGAGGGCTTGAACACCTCCTAGTTCTTCAAGCTTGATAATTTTCAAAACCAATAATAAAAGGAGATTATTTTCAAAAGGAAGTGTCACTTTGGTTACGTCCATAAAGGAAGAGGAAATGTCACTGTTTGCGGAAAGAAGAAATTAAATGTCACCATGCTCATAGCGCCAAATATATGCTAGGACAAAAGCATATAGACAGTAGATGCAACGACAGACTGGTGGCCACATCTAGCCATACAGATACTACACAACAAATATCTACAATAAAAAACTCTTGCCCAAGTCATCACGAGGCCGAATGATTCGTCATTCTGGAAGGGGCTTATGAGAACGAAAGACTTGTTCTTTCATTGGACCAAATTTCTTGTTGGCAATGGGATGACAACAAGATTTTGGTTCCCTTGAATATTCAGTTTAGGCGAGCTTTAGTTGGGGAGCGTTGGAATTCCTGAATGCACTTGGTACGGAGATTGATGGATGTTCAAATATCCAACCAATCTACTCATTACACTAGAAGTTGGCTAGAAACGAAGTGTTTACGGTAAAATCTTTTTATATGGATCTCATTAATTCTGACCCAATCCCGAGATCTATTCATATCTGGAAGGTTAAGGCTCCCATGCGTATTAAAATCTTTATGTGGTTTGTCCACGAGCAAGTGATCCTCACCAAAGATAATTTATTAAAGCGACGATTGGTAGGCAGTTCACAATGTTGTTTTGTGATCATGGTGAAACAATACAACACCTCTTCATAGATTGCCCTGTCGCCAAATTACTTTGGCGAATGATTCATATACCCTTCAACATCGTCCCTCCAGTTAGCATTAAATCATTATTTGGGGCGTGGTTAGCTGGGGTGAAACATACTAGTGCGGCTCGTATTCGAATTGGAATATGTGCACTTATGTGGGCTATATGGAACTGTAGGAATGATATGATTTTTAACAGGTAACATATTTTAACCTTCTTGCAGGTCATCTTTAGAGCTACGGCATGGATCCGTACGTGGTCCTTAATCACTCCTACGGACTCCAGGGAGCCATTGGTTACTGGGTGCAACCAATAAGAGATGGTAGCACGGGATTTATTCAACCGGGTTAGATGGCAGTCGCATAACAGGATAGTAGTCTAGGGCCCTAGTCCTTTAATTCATACCGGTTGTGGCGTTTTTTTTTTATGTTTCTTTGCTTCTTTTGTGAGTTGTAATACTTTAAAGACTTTGTACTATTTTGAGACTTTTAATAATATGGCTGCATGCCTCGTTCATATGCAGAGGCTGGGGGCAAGCCTCCTTTTTCAAAAAAACATCTAGCCATATAGGTGATTGGTTTTCTGTTTCTCGACTTTTCACTTGGGTGACTGACATATAACCATACAGGTATGTGTTGGGAGAATTTTGTGTTATCACCAGGTTTGTTCATTCCGTTGGTTCTCAGCTTGTAGTTTTTTTAGAAGTTCTCAGCTTGTGGTTTTGTTGGATGTGTGCAGCCTTGATACAAAGAGTGGAGGACTTGAACACTTTGTAGTTCTATCAACTTCGATATTTTTCAAAATTAATAATAAAAGGGAATTATGTTTCAAAAGGAAATGTCAATCTGCTGATTTCAAAATGAAAGAAAGAGGAGATGTCAGTGTCCTGAGAAAGAGGAAATAAGACCAACTCCACCGCACGACGCCAAACGGACGTCCGGATTGGCCGGATTTTGTCCCTTTGGGGCGCCGATGGGTTCGCCCGTATCCGGCTTTGTCAGAAGGGTCGTGTGTGCGCCCACCGCGCGGCCGCACCCCAAATCCTGTCCGGGATGGACGTGAATAAAAAATTATAAAAACTAGAATGAAATAACTAAAAAAGTAAATAAACACATTTTAAAAAAACATAAAACATATATAGGGGTCGGCCACAAAACGGCCCAGTTTTCACGGCCACTTAAAAGCCCCAGTTTCATAATTAACATATAAAAACAAAATAAAAAAACGCCTCCCGCACGCTCCTGCCGCGCCCGTCGATGTCGTGGCCGTCGCCGTCTTCACTGGCCGCCGGTGTCGTCGTCGTCGCTGACGAGGTCGACGTAGGGCGGCGACGTCCACAGATGGGTCGACGGTTCATGGTAGACGGGGGCGGGCTGGACGGCGGGAGGTGCCTGCACCACCTCCTCCCGTGGCGACGCCTCCCGCTCCGGTGACCGCGGCGGAGTGGGGCACCAGTTGACGCCCACGCCGGCGGCCATCTCCGAAGTAGTGCAGGACCAGCCCCACCCCTGGGCCAGTTGAGTTGGTTAGGTGGACAGTGGAATCCCCAACCCATCAGGGTTCAAATCCTGGTGCTCGCATTATTCCTGGATTTATTTCAGGATTTCCGGCGATGCGCTTTCAGTGGGAGGAGACGTTCCCGTCGACGACGAGGCGCCTACGGTGACTTCGTAAATCTCAAGATGATATGCCGGCTCAGTCTTTCAGAGGTGCTCATAGGGGTAGGGTGTGCGTGTGTGCGTTCATAGGGGTGAGTGTATACGCGTGTATATGAGCGCTTGTGTCTGTCCTGATGCTCAAGAAAAAAGGACAACATTGACAACACGATCTAGATGGGAAGATTTACACGGATCACCAGAATCTGTGGCCCACGGTCGTACGCCGATTGGTGCGGTGCCACGAGACCTGTCCCCCAAGGTTAGCAACTAGACAGACACATGCATCCTAGCTAACATGTACGGAGCACTACATACTCGAGTCCTTACCAATTAGAGCCGGTCCCCGGTCCTACCATGAAAATTCACATATGTGCCTTGCTGCTATGTGGGCCGCTTCGTAAGCGCATACCAGAAATGTAGTGCTCCTTGGCCTGTAATGTGGTGTCGGTTTTTTTTTAGGGGTGTGGGTTACCGGCTGGTGCAGGTTCATTGCATGTCGAAGCAACACATGCCCCCAACCAAACATGCTGCTTGCTGTGTGGTAGCTCCTCACAGGATCAGCTGCAGCTAGGGTGAGTGGCGCTTGGACCCGGCCAAGGGTTGGGAGTCGTTGTATATGGCAAAGGTTTTTGTGTTTGTGGCACCATATGCCATTACCCCTTACCACCGGTCACTGACCGCACAAAAAAAACTCAACCTAAACGGAGGCCTCGTACCGATCTCAAATCGCCAGGGCTAACTAACGTCCCTCACATTCAGTCCAAATCTAGGCGGATGTGGGGAAGTTCGGGCGCGTCCACCACGTCGAATCTAGCCCACGCTGGCCCACCCCGTTCCAACATATATTCATCCTCATCCGTTTCCTGCACCAAACTATAGCCACTCCCATCCACTCCACTCCACTTCATTCCGGCCCCAAGACCCCTTCCGATGATCTCCTGCCTTCTCCGGCATGGCTGGTGTTGAGTATAATCATTATTAGGAAAGACGGGATAGACTAGGATTTGTTCTTACCTTGTCTTGTACTCCTAGTTGGTCTTTGTACTCCAAATCTCTCTTTCCCTTCTAACATGGTATCAGCCTTACCTCGATCCTAAACCCTAGCGACTGCCGCTTCCGCACCCGCGCGCCGCCCCCTAGGCGGTCAGCCTCCATGACCGCCACCAGGGGCCATGCCGCCCGTACCTAACGTTCTTCCGTCGGTCGTGTTGACCGGCTACCCTAGAGAGCCTTTTCGCAAGCCCCTGCTCTAGTTTTTTCCGCATTCTCGCCGGTTGTTTTGATCCTCGTTTTCTTTTTGGTTTTTCGATCTATGCTTGATCAGTTTGCGTCGCCCGCCACTGCCGTCGACCCCTGTGCGCCTCTACTCCGACACCGGCGCGACCGGCAGGCTTCTACACCGACACGGCGGCCTCGCGCGACATGCGGCCTCTCACGGCCGTCGGCCGCGCGCCGGCCCGCACGTCGATCTACGCCAACCATCACCACCCTCTCCGACCGGGAGACCTGCATCACCCCGACCTGGCGGCCTCGCGCCATGCGGCGGCCCATCATAGCCGTTGTACGCGCACTGGCCCGCCCATCGACCCACGCCACCCGCCTCCGCCGCTCTGCACGGAGGACCTACGGTCTGCCTCGGCGGCCTCGTCCTAGGCTACATCGGGACGGCTGCTTCAGGCTCCTCGGCTGCCTTAGCTCGGGCGCCGCTGCTACGTTGGTTGCTCGGGCCTCGCTGCCCGAGCGCCGGCGCTGCCTAGGCAGCCCAGGTGCTGACGCGCTCGTCCGCACGACGTCCAACATCATCCTTCATCGCCAGCTTCATCTCCGACTTCGTCGCCACCCCGCCTCCAGCGAGCGCTGTCCCCAACCTCGCGCGTGATCGGTTTGAACACCCGCTCGCCGTCGCGATCCGCCTTATCTACGCCCCGCGACAGACCTGGCCCGTCTGTTGCGTGTGCCTCCACAGAGCCCGTGAAGATCGCCCCCGAGTTTCGTGCGCCCCTCCACTGATTGAGCAGCGGGCTGCTATACTTCGTCGCCCCGTCGGGCCGCAGCGCCGCTGCCCCATGGTTCTCTTCGCGAGTGCATCGACTCACGTGCCTCCGCTGCATCGCCCCTTTGGGCTGTGGTGCCACGATACCCGATCTCCGCCGACACCCCGAGGTCGTCCCCGTGGTGGCACGAACCCGGGCTCCGCCGCTGCACCGCCCCTTCGGGCAGTCGCCACAACGCTGGTTCCTGCCACCGCCCAGAGGTTTTCCTGCAGTCGCCCCGACCCGCCTGCTGCCGTTGCGTTGCCCCTTTGGACCGTAGCGTGGCGGCCTGATACGTCTCCAACGTATCTATACTTTTTTTATTGTTCCATGCTATTATATTATCTATTTTTATGTTTAATGGGCTTTAATATGCTCTTTTATATTATTTTTGCGACTAACCTATTAACCTGAGGCCCAATGTCAGTTTCTGTTTTTTCCCTATTTCAGTGTTTTGCATAAAAGGAATACCAAACGGAATCCAAACAGAATGAAACCTTCGTGATGATCTTTCTTGGAACAGACGCAATCCAGAAGACTTGGAGTTGAAGTTTGGAACTCCGTTAGGTGACCACGAGGCAGGAGGGCGCGCCGAGGGGGGTAGGCGCCCCCCACCCTCGTGGACCCCATGGAGCTCCAACAACGTACTTCTTTCGCCTATATATACACTTATACCCTAAAAACATCAGGGGAGCCACTAAACCACTTTTCCACCGCCGCAACCTTCTGTACCCATGAGATCCCATCTTGGGGCCTTTTTTGGCGATCTGCCAGAGGGGGAATCGATCACGGAGGGCTTCTACATCAACACCATAGCCTCTCCGATGATGTGTGAATAGTTTACCATAGACCTTCGGGTCCATAGTTATTAGCTAGATGGCTTCTTCTCTCTCTTTGGTTCTCAATTCAAAGTTCTCCTTGATGTTCTTGGAGATCTATTCGATGTAATACTCTTTTGCGGTGTGTTTGCCGAGATCCAATGAATTGTGGATTTATGATCAAGTTTATCTATGAATAATATTTGGTTCTTCTCTGAATTCTTATATGCATGATTTGTTATCTTTGCAAGTCTCTTCGAATTATCGTTTTAGTTTGGCCTACTAGATTGATCTTTCTTGCAATGGGAGAAGTGCTTAGCTTTGGGTTCAATCTTGCGGTGTCCTTTCCCAGTGACAGTAGGGGCAGAAAGGCATGTATTGTATTGTTTCCATCGAGGATAAAAAGATGGGGTTTATATCATATTGCTTGAGTTTATCCCTCTACATCATGTCATCTTGCCTAATGTGTTACCCTATTCTTATGAACTTAATACTCTAGATGCATGCTGGATAGCGGTCGATGTGTGGAGTAATAGTAGTAGATGCAGAATCGTTTCGGTCTACTTGACACGGACGTGATGCCTATATTCATGATCGTGCCTAGATATTCTCATAATTATGCGCTTTTCTATCAATTGCTCGGCAGTAATTTGTTCACCCACCGTAATATATGCTATCATGAGAGAAGCCACTAGTGAAACCTATGGCTCCTGGGTCTATTTTCCATTATATAAGTTTCCGATCTACAATTCTAGTTTACTTTTTATTTATTTTGCAACTTTATTTTCCAATCTATACAAAAAAATACCAAAAATATTTATCTTACGATCTTTATCAGATCTCACTTTTGCGATTGGCCGTGAAGGGATTGACATCCCCTTTATCGCGTCGGTTGCAAGGTTCTTAATTGTTTGTGCATGTACTAGGTGACTTGCGTGTTATCTCCTACTGGATTGATACTTGGTTCTCAAAAACCGTGAGAAATACTTACGCTATTTTGCTGCATCACCCTTTCCTCTTCAAAGGGAAACCAACGCATGCTCAATGGGTAGCAAGAAGGATTTCTGGTGACATTGCCGGGGATATCTACGCTCAGGTCAAGACATACCAAGTACCCATCACAAACTCTTCTCCCTCGCATTACATTATTTGCCATTCGCCTCTCGTTTTCCTCTCCCCCACTTCTAAAACGATTTTCAAAAACATTTGCCTGTTCTTCGTCTCTTTTCCATTCACTTCTTTTCGCTTGCTTCTTGTGTTCTTCTGTGTTGGATTGTTTGTCACGATGGCCCAAGATAATACTAAATTATGTGACTTTTCCAATACCAGCAACAATGATTTTATTAGCACTCCGATTGCTCCTATTACCGATGCTGAATCTTGTGAAATTAGTGCTTCTTTGTTGAATCTTGTCATGAAAGATCCATTTTCTGGCCTTCCTAGTGAACATGCCGCTACCCATCTAAACAATTTTGTTGATTTGTGTGATATGCAAAAGAAGAAAGATGTGGATAATGATATGCCGTGCTAAAACTTGGTTCTCTTGTTTGCCTAAAAATAGTATTGATTCATGGAATAAATGCAAAGATGCTTTCATCTCTAAGTATTTTCCTTCCTCTAAGATCATCTCTCTTAGGAACGATATTATGAATTTTAAGCAACTTGGTCATGAGCATGTTGCACAAGCTTGGGAGAGGATGAAATTAATGATACGTAATTGCCCTACACATGGTTTGAATTTATGGATGATTATACAAAAAAATATGCCGGATTGAATTTCACTTCTAGAAATCTTTTAGATTCGGCCGCGGGAGGCACTTTTATGGAAATCACTTTAGGAGAAGCTACTAAACTCCAAGATAATATTATGGTTAATTATTCTCAATGGCACACCGAAAGATCCACTATTAAAAAGGTTCATGCGATTGAAGAGATTAATGTTTTGAGTGGAATGATGGATGAACTTATGAAATTGTTTGCTAATAAGAGTGTTCCTTATGATCCTAATGATATGCCTTTGTCCACTTTGATTGAGAATAGTAATGAATCTATGGATGTGAATTTTTTTGGTAGGAACAATTTTGGTAACAACGCATATAGAGGAAACTTTAATTCTAGGGCATTTCCTAATAATTCCTCTAATAATTATGGTAATTCGTACAAAAACTCTTATGGAAATTTTAATAAGATGCCCTCTGATTTTGAGACTAGTGTTAAAGAATTTTTGAGTTCGCAAAAGAATTTCATTGCTTTGATTGAAGAAAAATTGCTTCAGATTGATGAGTTGGCTAGGAACGTGGATATAATTTCTCATGATGTTGATTCTTTGAAACTTAAATCTATTCCACCTAAGCATGATATCAATGAGTCTCTTAATGCCATGAGAATTTCCATTGATGAGTGCAAAGAAAAAACCGCTAGGATGCGTGCTAAAAAAGATTGCTTTGTGAAAGCGTGTTCTTCTAGTTTTCATGATAATAAAGATGAAGATCTAAAAGTGATTGATGTGCCTCCTATTAAACCCTTGTTTTCCAATCTGAACCTTGATAAATATGGGACTGGAGATGAGTCAACTTTAGTTAAAAGGCGTCCCAATGATTTGGAGTTTTTAGATCTTGATGCTAAAATTAATAAAAGTGAGATTGAAGAGGTCAAAACTTTACTTAGTAATGAACCCACTATTTTGGATTTCAAGGAATTTAATTATGATAATTGCTCTTTGATAGATTGTATTTCCTTGTTGCAATCCGTGTTAAATTCTCCTCATGCTTATAATCAAAATAAAGCTTTCACTAAACATATTGTTGATGCTTTAATGCAATCTTATGAAGAAAAACTTGAATTAGAAGTTTCTATTCCTAGAAAACTTGATGATGAGTGGGAACCCACTACTAAAATTAAGATTAAAGATTATGAATGCTATGCTTTGTGTGACTTGGGTGCTAGTGTTTCCACGATTCCAAAAACTGTGTGTGATGTGTTAGGTTTCCCTGAATTTGATGATTGTTATTTAAATTTGCATCTTGCGGATTCCACCATTAAGAAACCTATGGGAAGAATTAATGACGTTCTTATTATTGCTAATAGGAATTATGTGCCCGTAGATTTCATTGTTCTTGATATAGATTGCAATCCCACATGTCCTATTATTCTTGGTAGACCTTTGCTTAGAAAGAATGGTGCAATTATTGACATGAAAGAAGGAAACATTAGATTCCAATTTCTGTTAAGGAAAGGCATAAAACACTTCCCTAAAAATAAAACTAAATTACCTTATTAATCAATTATGACAGCCACTTATGGATTGCATGCCAAACGTGACAATATCTAGATCTATTCTTATTTTTATGCCTAGCTAGGGGCGTTAAACGATAGCGCTTGTTGGGAGGCAACCCGATTTTATTTTTGTTCCTTGATTTTTGTACCTTTTTAGTAATAAATAATTCATCTAGCCTTTGTTTAGATGTGGCCTTATGTTTTAGTTAGTGTTTTAGCCAAGTAGAACCTTTGGGAAGACATGGGTGAAGTCTTTGCAATCTTGCTGTAAAAAACAGAAACTCTTGCGCTCACGATAATAGAAGGCATTTTTTAATGGAGAGTGATTTTAGGTTGATTCTTTTTGCAGATGATTAATAGACAAATTCCTCGCATCCACCAATTTATTTCAGAATTGTTGGAGCTACAGAAGTATGTGTATGAATCAGATTACTACAGACTGTTCTGTTTTTGACAGATTCTGTTTTTTGTGTGTTGTTTGCTTATTTTAATGAATCTATGGCTAGTATCGGGTGGTATGAACCATAGATAAGTTGGAATATAGTAGGTTTAACACCAATATAAATAAATAATGAGTTCATTACATTACCTTAAAGTGGTGGTTTGTTTTTTTATACTAACGGAGCTCACGAGATTTTCTGTTTAAGTTTTGTGTTGTGAAGTTGTCAAGTTATTGGGTAAAGATTTGATGGATTTTGGAATAAGGAGTGGCCATAGTCTAAGCTTGGGGATTCCCAAGGCACCCCAAGGTAAAATTCATGGACAACCAAAAGCCTAAGCTTGGGGATGCCCCGGAAGGTATTCCCTCTTTCGTCTTCGTCTATCGGTAACTTTACTTGAGGCTATATTTTTATTCACCACATGATATGTGTTTTGCTTGGAGCGTCTTCTATGATTTGAGTACTTGCTTTTTAGTTTACCACAATCATCCTTGCTGTACACACCTTTTGGGAGAGACACACATGAATCAGAATTTGTTAGAATAGTCTATGTGCTTCACTTATATCTTTTGAGCTAGATAATGTTGCTCTAGTGCTTCACTTATATCTTTTCAGAGCGCGGTGGTGGTTTTATTTTATAGAAATTATTGATCTCTCATGCTTCACTTATATTATTTTTAGAGTCTTTTAGAACAACATGGTAATTTGCTTTGTTATAAAATTAGTCCTAATATGATGGTCATTCAAGATGGGTATAATAAAAACTTCCATATAGAGTGCATTAAATACTATGAGAAGTTTGATACTTGATAATTGTTTTGAGATATGAAGATAGTGATATCAGAGTTGTGCTAGTTGAGTAATTGTGAATTTGAGAAATACTTGTGTTGGGGTTTGCAAGTCCCATAGCATGCACGTATGGTAACCGTTGTGTGACAAATTTGAAGCATGAGGTGTTTCTTTGATTGCCTTCCTTATGAGTGGCTGCCCGGACAAGCGATGGTCTTTTCCTATCAATCTATCCCCCTAGGAGCATGCACGTAGTGCTTTGGGTTTGATGACTTGTAGATTTTTGCAATAAGTATGTGAGTTCTTTATGACTAATGTTGAGTCCACGGATTATACGCACTCTCACCCTTCCACCATTGCTAGCCTCTCTTGTGCCGCGCAACTTTTGCCAGTACCATGAACCCATCACTTACCTTCCTCAAAACAGCCACCATACCTACCTAATATGGCATTTCCATAGCCATTCCGAGATATATTGCCATGCAACTTTCCATCGTTCCGTTTATTTTGACACACTCCATCATTGTCATATTGCTTTGCATAATCATGTAGTTGACATCGTATTTGTGGCAAGGCCACCATTCATTTTTCATACATGTCACTCTTGATTCATTGCATATCCCGGTACACCGCCGGAGGCATTCAAATAGAGTCATATTTTGTTCTAAGTTCGAGTTGTAAGTAAATAAAAGTGTGATGATCTTCATTATTAGAGCATTGTCCCATGTGAGGAAAGGATGATGGATACTATAACTCCCCCACAAGTCGGGATGAGACTCCGGACGAAAAAAAGAGAGGCTAAAGAAGCCCACCAAAAAAATGATGAGAGAAAAAGAGAGAAGGGACAATGTTACTATCCTTTTTCCACACTTGTGCTTCAAAATAGCACCATGATCTTCATGATAGAGAGTCTCTTATATTGTCACTTTCATAGACTAGTGGGAATTTCTCATTATAGAACTGGGCTTGTATATTCTAATGATGGGCTTCCTCAAATGCCCTAGGTCTTCATGAGCAAGCGAGTTGGAGGCACACCCACTTAGTTTCTTTTGTTGAGCTTTCATACACTTATAGCTCTAGTGCATCCGTTGCATGGCAATCCCTACTCACTCACATTGATATCTATTGATGGGCATCTCCATAGCCCATGGATACGCCTAGTTGATGTGAGACCATCTTCCTCTTTTTGGTCTTCTTCACGACAACCATTCTATTCCACCTATAGTGCTATGTCCATGGCTCGCGCTCATATATTGCGTGAAAGTTGAAAAAGTTTGAGAATACTGAAGTATGAAACAATTGCTTGGCTTGTCATCGGGGTTGTGCATGATGGGAGCATTTTTGTGACGAAGATGAAGCATAGCCAAACTATATGATTTTGTAGGGATGAGCTTTCTTTGACTATGTTATTTTTAGAAGATATAATTGCTTGGTTAGTATGCTTGAACTAATTATTATTTTTATGTAAATACTAAACTTTTGTCTTGAATCTTTCGGATCTGAACATTCATACACAATAAAAGAAATTACATTGAAAAAAATTATGTTAGGTAGCATTCCACATCAAAAAATCGGTTTTTATCATTTACCTACTCGAGGAGGAGCAGGAATTAAGCTTCGGGATGCTTGATACGTCTCCAACGTATCTATAATTTTTGATTCTTCCATGTTATTATATTATCTGTTTTGCATGTTTAATGGGCTTTAATATGCTCTTTTATATTATTTTTGGAACTAACCTATTAACCGGAGGCCCAGTGCTAGTTTCTGTTTTTTTGCCTATTTCAGTGTTTTGCAGAAAAGGAATACCAAATGGAATCCAAACGGAATGAAACCTTCACGATGATCTTTCTTGGAACAAACGTAATCCAGAAGACTTGGAGTTGAAGTCTGGAACTCCGCGAGGCGGCCACGAGGCAGGAGGGCGCGCCCGGGGGGGTAGGCGCGCCCCCACCCTCATGGGCCGCACGGAGCTCCACCTACGTACTTCTTTCGCCTATATATACTCTTATACCTAAAAACATCAGGGGGAGCCACGAAACCACTTTTCCACCACCGCAACCTTCGGTACCCGTGAGATCCCATCTTGGGGCCTTTTCCGGCGATCTACCGGATGGGGAATCGATCACGGAGGGTTTCTACATCAACACCATAGCCTCTCCGATGATTTGTGAGTAGTTTACCACAGACCATCGGGTCCATAGTTATTAGCTAGATGGCTTCTTCTCTCTCTTTGGTTCTCAATTCAAAGTTCTCCGCGATGTTCTTGGAGATCTATTCGATCTAATACTCTTTTGTAGTGTGTTTGCCGAGATCCGATGAATTGTGGATTTATGATTTAGTTTATCTATGGATAATATTTGGTTCTTCTCTGAATTCTTATATGCATGATTTGTTTGAAGGAAATATGCCCTAGAGGCAACAATAAAGTTATTATTTATTTCCTTATATCATGATAAATGTTTATTATTCATGCTAGAATTGTATTAACCGGAAACATAATACATGTGTGAATACATAGACAAACAGAGTGTCACTAGTATGCCTCTACTTGACTAGCTCGTTAATCAAAGATGGTTATGTTTCCTAACCATGAACAAAGAGTTGTTATTTGATTAACGGGGTCACATCATTAGTTGAATGATCTGATTGACATGACCCATTCCATTAGCTTAGCACCCGAACATTTAGTATGTTGCTATTGCTTTCTTCATGACTTATACATGTGTCCTTTGACTATGAGATTATGCAACTCCCGTTTGCCGGAGGAACACTTTGGGTGCTACCAAACGTCACAACGTAACTGGGTGATTATAAAGGAGTACTACAGGTGTCACCAAAGGTAGATGTTGGGTTGGCGTATTTCGAGATTAGGATTTGTCACTCCGATCGTCGGAGAGTTATCTCTGGGCCCTCTCGGTAATGCACATTACTTAAGCCTTGCAAGCATTGCAACTAATGAGTTAGTTGCAGGATGATGTATTACGGAACGAGTAAAGAGACTTGCCGGTAACGAGATTGAACTAGGTATTGGATACCGACGATCGAATCTCGGGCAAGTAACATACCAATGGACAAAGGGAACAACGTATGTTGTTATGCGGTCTGACCGATAAAGATCTTCGTAGAATATGTAGGAGCCAATATGGGCATCCAGGTCCCGCTATTGGTTATTGACCGGAGACGTGTCTCGGTCATGTCTACATTGTTCTCGAACCGTAGGGTCCGCACGCTTAAGGTTACGATGACAGTTATTATGAGTTTATGCATTTTGAAGTACCGAAGGAGTTCGGAATCCCGGATATGATCATGGACATGACGAGGAGTCTCGGAATGGTCGAGACATAAAGATTGATATATTGGACGGCTATGTTCGGACATCGGAATGGTTCCGAGAGGTTTCGGATATTACCGGAGTGCCGGAGGGGTTACCGGAACCCCCCGGGGGAAGTATGGGCCTTATTGGGCCGCGAGGGGAGAGAGAGGGCCGCGCCAGGAGGTGGCGCGCCCACCCCCCCATGAGGAGTCCGAATTGGACAAGGAGGGGGGCGCGGCCCCCCTTTCCCTCTCCCTCTCCCTCTCTTTCCTTCCCCCTTCCCCCTTCCTCCTTCCTAGTTGGACTAGGAAAGGGGAGTCCTACTCCCACTAGGAGGAGGACTCCCCCTCCCTTGGCGTGCCTCTAGGGCCGGCCGGCCCTCCCCCCTTGCTACTTTATATACGGGGGCAGGGGGCACCCCAGGACACACAAGTTGATCTTCGTGATCGTTCCTTAGCCGTGTGCGGTGCCCCCCTCCACCATATTCCACCTCGGTCATATTGTAGCGGTGCTTAGGCGAAGCCCTGCGACAGTAGTGCATCAAGATTGTCACCACGCCGTCGTGCTGACGGAACTCCTCCCCGACGCTTTGCTGGATCGGAGCCCGGGGATCGTCATCGAGCTGAACGTGTGCCAAGAACTCGGAGGTGCCGGAGTAACGGTGCTTGGATCGGTCGGATCGTGAAGACGTACGACTACATCAACCGCGTTGTTATAACGCTTCCGCTTTCGGTCTACGAGGGTATGTAGACAACACTCTCCCCTCTCGTTGCTATGCATCACCATGATCTTGCGTGTGCGTAGGAATTTTTTTTTGAAATTACTACGTTCCCCAACAGTGGCATCCGAGCCTAGGTTTTTATGGTTTGATGTTATGCACGAGTAGAACACAAGTGAGTTGTGGGCGATACAAGTCATACTGCCTACCAGCATGTCATACTTTGGTTCAGCGGTATTGTTGGATGAAGCGGCCCGGACCGACATTACGCGTATGCTTACGCGAGACTGGTTCTACCGCCGTGCTTTGCACACAGGTGGCTGGCGGGTGTCAGTTTCTCCAACTTTAGTTGAACCGAGTATGACTACGCCCGATCCTTGAGAAGGTTAAAACGGAGTCTATTTGACAAACTATCGTTGTGGTTTTGATGCGTAGGTAAGATTGGTTCTTGCTTCAGCCCGTAGCAGCCACGTAAAACTTGCAACAAACAAAGTAGAGAACGTCTAACTTGTTTTTGCAGGGCATGTTGTGATGTGATATGGTCAAGGAATGATGCTAAATTTTATTGTATGAGATGATCATGTTTTGTAACCGAGTTATCGGCAACCGGCAGGAGCCGTATGGTTGTCGCTTTATTGTATGCAATGCAATCGCCCTGTAATGCTTTACTTTATCACTAAGCGGTAGCGATAGTCGTAGAAGCATAAGATTGGCGAGACGACAACGATGCTACGATGGAGATCAAGGTGTCGCACCGGTGACGATGGTGATCATGACGGTGCTGCGGAGATGGAGATCACAAGCACAAGATGATGATGGCCATATCATATCACTTATATTGATTGCATGTGATGTTTATCTTTTATGCATCTTATCTTGCTTTGATTGACGGTAGCATTATAAGATGATCTCTCACTAATTATCAAGAAGTGTTCTCCCTGAGTATGCACCGTTGCGAAAGTTCTTCGTGCTGAGACACCACGTGATGATCGGGTGTGATAGGCTCTACGTTCAAATACAACGGGTGCAAAACAGTTGCACACGCAGAATACTCAGGTTATACTTGACGAGCTATGCATATAAGATATGACCTCGGAACACGGAGACCGAAAGGTCGAGCATGAATCATATAGTAGATATGATCAACATAATGATGTTCACCATTGAAACTACTCCATCTCACGTGATGATCGGACATGGTTTAGTTGATTTGGATCACGTGATCACTTAGAGGATTAGAGAGATGTCTGTCTAAGTGGGAGTTCTTAAGTAATATGATTAATTGAACTTAAATTTATCATGAACTTAGTCCCTGATAGTATCTTGCTTGTTTATGTTAATTGTAGATAGATGGCTCGTGCTGTTGTTTCGTTGAATTTTAATGCGTTCCTTGAGAAAGCAAAGTTGAAAGATGATGGTAGCAATTACACGGACTGGGTCCGTAACTTGAGGATTATCCTCATTGCTGCATAGAAGAATTACGTCCTGGATGCACCGCTAGGTGCCAGGCCTGCTGCTGGAGCAACACCAGATGTTATGAACGTCTGGCAGAGCAAAGCTGATGACTACTCGATAGTTCAGTGTGCCATGCTTTACGGCTTAGAACCGGGACTTGAACGACGGTTTGAGAACCATGGAGCATATGAGATGTTCCAGGAGTTGAAGTTGATATTCAAACAGAATGCCCGGATTGAGAGATATGAGGTCTCCAATAAGTTCTATAGCTGCAAGATGGAAGAGAATGGGCCTGTCAGTGAGCACATACTCAGAATGTCTGGGTACTACAATCACTTGAGTCAACTGGGAGTTAATCTTCCGGATGATTGTGTCATTGACAGAATTCTTCAATCACTGCCACCAAGCTACAAAGGCTTCGTGATGAACTATAATATGCAAGGGATAGATAAGACTATGCCCGAGCTCTTCGCAATGCTAAAGGCTGCGGAGGTAGAAATCAAGAAGGAGCATCAAGTGTTGATGGTCAATAAGACCACTAGTTTCAAGAATAAAGGCAAAGGGAAGAAGAAGGGGAACTTCAAGAAGAACAGCAAACAAGTTGCTTCTCAAGAGAAGAAACCCAAGTCTGGACCTAAGCCTGAAACTGAGTGCTTCTACTGCAAGCAGACTGGTCACTGGAAGCGGAACTGCCCCAAGTATTTGGCGGATAAGAAGGATGGCAAGGTGAACAAAGGTATATGTGATATACATGTTATTGATGTGTACCTTACTAATGCTCGCAGTAGCACCTGGGTATTTGATACTGGTTCTGTTGCTAATATTTGCAAATCGAAACAGGGACTACGAATTAAGCAAAGATTGGTTAAGGACGAGGTGACGATGCGCGTGGGAAATGGTTCCAAAGTCGATGTGATCGCGGTCGGCACGCTACCTCTACATCTACCTTCGGGATTAATATTAGACCTAAATAATTGTTATTTGGTGCCAGCGTTGAGCATGAACATTATATCTGGATCTTGTTTGATGCGAGACGGTTATTCATTTAAATCAGAGAATTATGGTTGTTCTATTTATATGAATAATATCTTTTATGGTCATGCACCTTTGAAGAGTGGTCTATTTTTGATAAATCTCGATAGTAGTAATACACATATTCATAATGTTGAAGTCAAAAGATGCAGAGTTGATAACGATAGTGCAACTTATTTGTGGCACTGCCGTTTAGGTCATATCGGTATAAAGCGCATGAAGAAACTCCATACTGATGGACTTTTGGAGTCACTTGATTATGAATCACTTGGCACTTGCGAACCGTGCCTCATGGGCAAGATGACTAAAACACCGTTCTCCGGTACTATGGAGAGAGCAACAGATTTGTTGGAAATCATACATACAGATGTATGTGGTCCGATGAATGTTGAGGCTCGTGGCGGATATCGTTATTTTCTCACCTTCACAGATGATTTAAGCAGATATGGGTATATCTACTTAATGAAACACAAGTCTGAAACATTTGAAAAGTTCAAAGAATTTCAGAGTAAAATTGAAAATCATCGTAACAAGAAAATAAAGTTTCTACGATCTGATCGTGGAGGAGAATATTTGAGTTACGAGTTTGGTCTACATTTGAAACAATGCGGAATAGTTACGCAACTCACACCACCCGGAACACCACAGCGCAATGGTGTGTCCGAACATCGTAATCGCACTTTACTAGATATGGTGCGATCTATGATGTCTCTTACAGATTTACCGCTATCATTTTCGGGTTATGCTCTAGAGACGGCCGCATTCACGTTAAATAGGAGACCGTCAAAATCCGTTGAGACGACGCCTTATGAACTATGGTTTAGCAAGAAACCAAAGTTGTCGTTTCTTAAAGTTTGGGGCTGTGATGCTTATGTGAAAAAGCTTCAACCTGGTAAGCTCGAACCCAAATCGGAAAAATGTGTCTTCATAGGATATCCAAAAGAAACTGTTGGATACACCTTCTATCACAGATCCGAAGGCAAGACTTTTGTTGCTAAATTCGGAGTCTTTCTAGAAAAGGAGTTTCTCTCGAAAGAAGTGAGTGGGAGGAAAGTAGAACTTGATGAGGTAACTGTACCTGCTCCCTTATTGGAAAGTAGTACATCACAGAAATCTGTTTCTGTAGCACCTACACCAATTAGTGAGGAAGATATCGATATTGATCATGAAACTTCAGATCAAGTTACTACAGAACCTCGTAGATCAACCAGAGTAAGATCCGCAAAAGAGTGGTACGGCAATCCTATTCTGGAAATCATGCTACTAGATCATGACGAACCTACGAACTATGAAGAAGCGATGGTGAGCCCAGATTCCGCAAAATGGCTGGAAGCCATGAAATCTGAGATGGGATCCATGTATGAAAACAAAGTGTGGACTTTGGTTGACTTGCCCGAGGGTCGGCAAGCAATAGAAAACAAGTGGATCTTTAAGAAGAAGACTGACGCCGACGGTAACGTTACTGTCTACAAAGCTCGACTTGTCGCAAAGGGGTTTCGACAAGTTCAAGGGATTGACTACGATGAGACCTTCTCATCCGTAGCGATGCTTAAGTCTGTCCGAATCATGTTAGCAATTGCCGCATTTTATGATTATGAAATTTGGCAAATGGATGTAAAGACTGCATTCCTAAATGGGTCTCTGGAAGAAGAGTTGTATATGATGCAACCAGAAGGTTTTATCGATCCAAAGGGGGCTGACAAAGTATGCAAGCTCCAGCGATCCATTTATGGACTGGTGCAAGCATCTCGGAGTTGGAATAAACGTTTTGATAGTGTGATCAAAGCATTTGGGTTTATACAAACTTTTGGAGAAGCCTGTATTTACAAGAAAGTGAGTGGGAGCTCTGTAGCATTTCTGATATTATATGTAGATGACATATTACTGATTGGAAATGATATAGAATTTCTGGATAGCATAAAGGGATATTTGAATAAGAGTTTTTCAATGAAAGACCTCGGTGAAGCTGCTTACATATTGGGCATTAAGATCTATAGAGATAGATCAAGACGCTTAATTGGACTTTCACAAAGCACATACCTTGACAAGATTTTGAAGAAGTTCAAAATGGATCAAGCGAAGAAAGGGTTCTTGCCTGTATTGCAAGGTGTGAAGTTGAGTCAGACTCAATGCCCGACCACTGCAGAAGATAGAGAGAAGATGAAAGATTTTCCCTATGCTTCAGCCATAGGCTCTATCATGTATGCAATGCTGTGTACCAGACCTGATGTGTGCCTTGCTATAAGTTTAGCAGGGAGGTACCAAAGTAATCCAGGAGTGGATCACTGGATAGCGGTCAAGAATATCCTGAAGTACCTGAAAAGGACTAAGGAAATGTTTCTCGTGTATGGAGGTGACAAAGAACTCATCGTAAAGGGTTACGTTGATGCAAGCTTTGACACTGATCCGGACGATTCGAAATCGCAAACCAGATACGTATTTACATTAAACGGTGGAGCTGTCAGTTGGTGCAGTTCTAAACAAAGCGTCGTGGCGGGATCTACATGTGAAGCGGAATACATAGCTGCTTCGGAAGCAGCAAATGAAGGAGTCTGGATGAAGGAGTTCATATCCGATCTAGTGTCATACCTAGTGCATCGGGACCAATGAAAATCTTTTGTGACAATACTGGAGCAATTGCCTTGGCGAAGGAATCCATATTTCACAAGAGAACAAAGCACATTAAGAGACGCTTCAATTCCATCTGGGACTTGGTCCAGGTGGGAGACATAGAGATTTGCAAGATACATACGGATCTGAATGTAGCAGACCCGTTGACTAAGCCTCTTCCACGGGCAAAACATGATCAGCACCAAGACTCCATGGGTGTTAGAATCATTACTGTGTAATCTAGATTATTGACTCTAGTGCAAGTGGGAGACTGAAGGAAATATGCCCTAGAGGCAATAATAAAGTTATTATTTATTTCCTTATATCATGATAAATGTTTATTATTCATGCTAGAATTGTATTAACCGGAAACATAATACATGTGTGAATAGATAGACAAACAGAGTGTCACTAGTATGCCTCTACTTGACTAGCTCGTTAATCAAAGATGGTTATGTTTCCTAACCATGAACAAAGAGTTGTTATTTGATTAACGGGGTCACATCATTAGTTGAATGATCTGATTGACATGACCCATTCCATTAGCTTAGCACCCGATCGTTTAGTATGTTGCTATTGCTTTCTTCATGACTTATACATGTTCCTTTGACTATGAGATTATGCAACTCCCGTTTGCCGGAGGAACACTTTGGGTGCTACCAAACGTCACAACGTAACTGGGTGATTATAAAGGAGTACTACAGGTGTCACCAAAGGTAGATGTTGGGTTGGCGTATTTCGAGATTAGGATTTGTCACTCCGATCGTCGGAGAGTTATCTCTGGGCCATCTCGGTAATGCACATTACTTAAGCCTTGCAAGCATTGCAACTAATGAGTTAGTTGCGGGATGATGTATTACGGAACGAGTAAAGAGACTTGCCGGTAATGAGATTGAACTAGGTATTGGATACCGACGATCGAATCTCGGGCAAGTAACATACCGATGGACAAAGGGAACAACGTATGTTGTTATGCGGTCTGACCGATAAAGATCTTTGTAGAATATGTAGGAGCCAATATGGGCATCCAGGTCCCGCTATTGGTTATTGACCGGAGACGTGTCTCGGTCATGTCTACATTGTTCTCGAACCGTAGGGTCCGCACGCTTAAGGTTACGATGACAGTTATTATGAGTTTATGCATTTTGATGTACCGAAGGAGTTCGGAATCCCGGATGTGATCATGGACATGACGAGGAGTCTCGGAATGGTCGAGACATAAAGATTGATATATTGGACGGCTATGTTCGGACATCGGAATGGTTCCGAGAGGTTTCGGATATTACTGGAGTGCCGGAAGGGTTACCGGAACCCCCCGGGGAAGTATGGGCCTTATTGGGCCGCGAGGGGAGAGAGAGGGCCGCGCCAGGAGGTGGCGCGCGCCCTCCCCCATGAGGAGTCCGACTTGGACAAGGAGGGGGGCGCGGCCCCCCTTTCCCTCTCCCTCTCCCTCTCTTTCCTTCCCCCTTCCTCCTTCCTAGTTGGACTAGGAAAGGGGAGTCCTGCTCCCACTAGGAGGAGGACTCCCCCTCCCTTGGCGCGCCTCTAGGGCTGGCCGGCCCTCCCCCCCTTGCTACTTTATATACGGGGGCAAGGGGGCACCCCAGGACACACAAGTTGATCTTCGTGATCGTTCCTTAGCTGTGTGCGGTGCCCCCCTCCACCATATTCCACCTCGGTCATATTGTAGCGGTGCTTAGGCGAAGCCCTGCGACAGTAGTGCATCAAGATTGTCACCACGCCGTCGTGCTGACGGAACTCCTCCCCGATGCTTTGCTGGATCGGAGCCCGGGGATCGTCATCGAGCTGAACGTGTGCCAAGAACTTGGAGGTGCCGGAGTAACGGTGCTTGGATCGGTCGGATCGTGAAGACGTACGACTACATCAACCGCGTTGTTATAACGCTTCCGCTTTCGGTCTACGAGGGTACGTAGACAACACTCTCCCCTCTCGTTGCTATGCATCACCATGATCTTGCGTGTGCGTAGGATTTTTTTTTTGAAATTACTACGTTCCCCAACATTGTTATCTTTGCAAGTCTCTTCGAATTATCGGTTTAGGTTGGCCTACTAGATTGATCTTTCTTGCAATGGGAGAAGTGCTTAGCTTTGGGTTCAATCTTGCGGTGTCCTTTCCCAGTGACAGTAGGGGCAGCAAGGCACGTATTGTATTGTTGCCATCGAGGATAAAAATATGTGGTTTATATCATATTGCTTGAGTTTATCCCTCTACATCATGTCATCTTGCCTAATGTGTTACCCTATTCTTATGAACTTAATACTCTAGATGCATGCTGGATAGCGGTCGATGTGTGGAGTAATAGTAGTAGATGTCGAATCCTTTCGGTCTACTTGACATGGACGTGATGCCTATATTCATGATCATGCCTAGATATTCTCATAATTATGCGCTTTTCTATCAATTGCTCGGCTGTAATTTGTTCGCCCACCATAATATATGCTATCATGAGAGAAGACACTAGTGAAACCTATGGCCCCCGGGTCTATTTTCCATCATATAATTTTCGGATCTACAATTCTATTTTACTTTTTATTTATTTTACAATATTTATTTTCCAATCTATACAACAAAAATACGAAAAATATTTATCTTACTATCTTTATCAAATCTCATTTTTGCGATTGGCCGTGAAGGGACTGACAACCCCTTTATCGCGTTGGTTGCAAGGTTCTTGATTGTTTGTGCAGGTACTAGGCGACTTGCGTGTTATCTCCTACTGGATTGATACCTTGGTTCTCAAAAACTGAGGGAAATACTTACGCTACTTTGCTGCATCACCCTTTCCTCTTGAAGGGAAAACCAACGCATGCTCAAGAGGTAGCACGGCCCGCGGTCCACCGCCATTCCCGCCCGTTGAATTCTACGTGGTATGCGCCGTGCCGCCTCCCTTGGCGCGGGAATGCCACCGTCTGCGCCGGTCTTCGTCACACTGTCGTGTTCCTCGCCTACTTCGAGCACCGCCACCGCACTTCTAACCTAGCCACTGCCGCCGCTACTACCCCTGTAGCCGCCACTCGTCCACCTCCTTCGTCTTCGTCCAACACCAGCCCGTCGCCAGCGTCGCCGTCATCTACCCCGACCACTTCGTCTACTCCGACCACCATTGGTGACATCGGACCCGTGCCGATTGGCGCCGCAACCGTCGTCGAGTCCTTCTCTGCTGGCCTCTCCGACTTCTCTGACATGGCCTACAGCTCATGCATGTCCCTCGTCTATGCATGCCCGGTGCTGGCAAACACCGATGCGTGCCTTCGTCCAAGACGTGTCCCCGGGCCTGGCAAACCCGCCGCGACGCGTCGTCAACAACGTCTTCTTCCCGGCGCACCACTACTTCGACACCACTGCGCCCATGACTAACTTGGCGCCTCCTTGCGCCCGTGGCTCCATGACGACTTGCTCGACACCGGCTACCCCAACTCGACATCGACCACGGCATTCTTCGCACGGCTACCTCGACCATGGCTACACCACCCACGCTCTCGGCTACTTCGACAAACGGCACAAAGGGCTACCGCCTTGCTTGAGCAACCTCGTCGGTTTTCAACCCAGCCATGACTTCAAGGATGCATCGACCGTTACGACTGTGTGGGGGGGGGGGGGGGTCCGTCAGCTTACCTTCGGATTCTTCTCCAGTCTCACCGTCTACGCCACTACCGTTGTGACTGCAGGGGGATGTTGAGTATAATGATTATTAGGAAAGACGAGATAGACTAGGATTTGTTCCTGCCTTGTCTTGTACTTCAAGTTGCTCTTTGTACTCTTATATATATGCCTGCGAGGCTCAAGCAATATCAACAACAATTCCACTTAATCCCTCTTTCCCTTCTAACAGCAGGCAGAGGATCCGACTCCAATCACTCCTGATCCGTTGACTGGTGTGTTGTTCCATTGCGGGAAGGAGGCTATGGCCGTCTGCATGGCCCTCCGCCGCTCCCGGGAGGACTGCACCCGACCCAGGTTGCATTCAATCCAGCAGGAATCCATTGCATCGACGCAACTGGCGCTCGGATCCGCCAGAGCTAGAAGCTCGAGATCCGTCTTCCGCCCCTTCACCGGTCCAGAGGAGTACGAGGGTTGCAGGGACCGGTGTACCATCTGTAACAAGCAGAGGTAGCTGGATCGTGAGGCCCGCTTCACTGCCGATGTGGCAAAGGTGGCGTATGCGGCAGCACGCATTACCAAGGAAGAGGAAGCCATCCGTGCCCGCGTAGGAACATGCGCGGCCGCACCCGAGAGCAAGCCCGAGCTGACCATGCCATGGAGGGACCGCCCCCCCCCCCCCCCCCACTAAGAGGAGAAGGAGGACATTGACGGAGCGGATAACTTTGATGAGGAGGAGATCCGGCTTGATCTATATTGCGCCTTCGATCGCTACTTCCGCGACAGACGTCAAGGACGCCGACAAGGGCAGCATAGATAATCTTTGTCTATAGCTACTATGTATGTAGAACATGCCAAATTTTGATAGGCTGATGCCACGCATTGATGTAGTAGCTGGACGTCCAGCTGCATCGAAAGTGTACAATGCATATTTAATATGGATTTGGGGCTTGCTAATTGATGTATCCCAAAGTGGGAACAAATTTTTTAGATGTGACTGGTCACCGTCCGCACACGTATGAGGGGGCGGTCTAGGTGTATGTGGCTATAGATGCTCTAATGATCCCTTGGAAGTTGAACTAAGATTAATTTATTTTGTATGTTGGAACGAAGATTGGAATGGGTATTTCAAAACAAGCTTGTAGTTGTAGGAGCCATTGCCAGATCGCTGCAACACAAAACAAAGAACGTGCACAGTGGCTAGCCAGTTATGGTTCATGGCAAGGGAAAGGAGCACGGCACATGCCGATAGCCACATAGTACTAGTGACTAGTCGACGATGGCCTGCGTTCCAGCCAGAGATATGCATAACGCGTATGGCCGGGCTGCAGACCGCAGCAACACACGCATGCAACTCAGGCCACAACATGCACCAACACCAACTGAGCAGATGTCAGTGCCACATGCATGCAGCAAGCACGAGGTCCCGTCCTTACTGCACCAATTTATTGAGCAGACGGAGCACCAGTGGCTCGTCGACCCCGTCCCATGCTCTCGTGACAGATCAACAGACACAACATCATCTACAATCAGACCTCTCAAACCCGTCTCGTACGTCCGGGCGGATCGTCCGATCATTGTCCGGTCATGAATTTTTGACCCAGACGGGTTCCTTAAACGGCCCTCAAATGCCCGGGCTGACCGGCACCCCACATATCCAGTCCAAATATGGGACGGATATGGGGTCGTCCGGGCGCGCCCAGGCACGCCCGCCACGTTGGCCTGATGGCGTGGCCTCACACAGACTCCCCGGAAAACCCGACGGTCCGACGGGCGCCTCGACCGTCGCTGCGCTGTGACTGCCGCGTGGCGCTGCTTCGGGTCGCCGCCCGAGGCCGTAGCCAGCTATTTAAGCCGGCTGGCGCCCCAGCCCTAGCACATCCGCCTCTTCCCTCCCTCCGCCGCCACTCGAGCCTAGCCATGCCTCCACGCCGCCTCTACTACACGATCCAGCACCGCCTCTTCCTCCTTGAGCAGGTCTGAATCCGTAGGGAGGCGAGGCTAGCTCTGGAACCGGTGGAGGATTTCGAGGAGGTTGAGGAGGAGGTGCTCGGGGAGGAGGGGCAGGAGCAAGAGACGGCGGAGGAGGAGCAGGAGCCAGTGGAGCAGGAGCCAGTGGAGCAGGAGCAGGAGGCGCCGCCACTGGATGTGGTGGAGGAGGAGGCGTCGGCGATGGAGGAGGACGTGGGCGTGTGGCCGGAGCAACACGCCATCCTGAACTCCATCCGCTCGGGGTCGGTTGCGGAGGCCAGGCGTCGCCGTCAGCAACAGATGGAGGCGGCGCAGGCTCTGACGCAGGCTGCTCCGGCCATCGCCGACAACGACGAAATTTGAGTAGCATAGATTGTAGTACGTAGCTATATATTCTTCATGCTTTTGTATGATTTAGGGGATGAGTATGAGAGACTTGTATGTGGAGAAGGAAATATGAGAAGTGCCCGGTCAGTGCCCGCGGACGCGCTCGGGCGCAACCGCGGGCGTTTGAGGGGCCGGATTTTCCAAGTCCGGTTGTAGATTCTCTAAGTGCCGAGCTCGACCAAGTTCTTTGGGGAGCCAAATAGAATATATGAGCTAGTGAGGAGTGGGGGAAGGGTGGGTCAAACACACAAAATTTCATCATCTAAGCTCTTTGTCTCTCTAAAATATTTATGCATGCATGTGCCAATCTGAGGGACCACGCCCCCCCCAACAATGCACTAAGCTCCGTCGTTGCCAGGCATAGTGATGATGGCGCGCGACAATAGCTATACACAACTACCACTAGAAACAGCCTTTCATCGAAATTTATATATAAACTCTAAATGGCCAAACCGACACAAGATGGTGAGGAATTTTCTAAACAAGCGAGTCGAAACAAAAAAATGAGACGACAAGAATGTCACCAAGCCAAAACCGAGCATGAAAACAAGAGTCCTTCCCCCTTTTTTGGTCCTCGGACTATCTACACCCCTCATTTAATTGAGATGTCAACTAAATTTTTCATTCTTTTCTGGTAAGAGGAAGCTCTTGGCCACCGATTTCATTCACATGGAACTGTTGAATTTTCTATAGTAAGCCCCGTCAATTGTTTACTTCATGCTGATAAGGGGAAGCTCTTCCTTGTCCTATAAACCGTTTCCATTTACACAAACACCTCACTTTTGATGCATATTTACATCATTCTGATTCATTTTGCTTTTTATGTGGGTCGCTGCAATCCTCCATATCACCCCTCAATCAATCATTGTCAACTTGTGATAACTGTGATAAAAGATCACAAATGTGGTTCTTTGTAACTACAAGAAAGTTATTTGGATTGGAATAAAATGAAAAAGTGTTCATGATGGTGTGTTGGCTATATACTTGCTGTAGATGCTGGGACATAAATTTGATAGATACATCCACTAGGTTGGTTAGAGTTAATAATGACTTTAATTTCCTTGCATCTAAAGATGATAGCTACCTTGAACCATCTTAATTTCCAAACGATGTTAGCCCTTTGATTTTTATCATGAGGAACAATCATGTTCCTATAGGAGAAGTACCAAATATAGGATCAAGAACAAAAGTATATTTCAATTTTTTATCCTTAATTAATTCAGTCAGAACATCTATCCCTCCTACATCATCACAACTAGGAATTCTCTAGCGAATTCCTCATCAAGTTCTGCAGGTGTAGTAGGCAAACCAAATTTATATCTTCCAAAAGTTGTGACAGGTAAAGAAGATTTTTAGCATTTTACTTTTTAGCTTTAGCAATATGAGCACCTAAAAGATCTCCACGTGGAACATAACTATCACGCATATTAGAAGCATCAACATAAATTTTATCAACAACACAAGCAGTAACAACTATTTGTGACATAGTAGAGCGTGCACTGTGTGGATGTGAAGGTGGCGGTGTCACAAGTTGACTCAAAGCAGTTGGTGAATCGACACTAGAACTAGTAAATAAGTCTATACCTGTCTTGTCTTGTCTTCGATGGAACAATCTTGGGTTTGGGATCTTTGGTTTTTCCCATGATGGATAATAAATTCAGGAAACGGGCAACTCTCTAAGTGAACTTAAAAAATAGAGCTATGCTCCCCGGCAACGATGTCAGAAAATAGTCTTGATAACCCACAAGTGTAGGAGATCACAATAGTTTTCGAGGGAAGTATTACAACCCATTTTTTGATTCGACAAAAGGAGAGCCAAGGAATAATTATAAGCCTTAGCAGTTGAGTTGTCAATTCAACCACACTTAGAAACAAATACTTGCTTGGCAGAATTTATTACTGGCAAAAGTGTTGGAGTGAATGAGTTGTGATTGCATAGCAGTAATAAATACGACAATTTACCATTAGTGGCCAAGAACAAAAGTAACACAAAGAGAGCGACATTTATGAAAAGTGTAGGCATGGCAGTGGATAATGGACATCACATGGATGGAATAAATTTGTAATAGCCATAGCACAAGGTGACAACAAATTAGACCCAATTCATCAATCATATGTATGCATGTATTCTGTATGTAACTGTATGTGCTTGCAGTAAGAACTTGGAGAACATCTTTTGTCCTACCCCCCATTGCAGCGGGATCCTAGTGAAAATTAAGGGTAATTAAGGCACTCCTTTCACAAAGCACCAGAGCAAAGCATTAACAATCTAACACATGTAATCCTCAAATCATAGTCATCCCCGTCTATACCCTTATTATTGTCCGGGTTCAGAACCATAACAGGTGCATATAACTTGTAGATAAGAATCGAAACACATACATATTCATGGAAAGATAAACAGTTCAGATCTGAAATCATCACCACTAGCACCATCTTCATCATCCATCTCCAACCCTAGACTTCAATCTATGAACTATTCTTTCATATCAGTTGTTTTGATCACTTCCTAGTGTTAATTGCTGCTTAGTAGTTGATTCTTAGTGATCTTTTGGTAAAATATTTTATGTGTATAGATTGTTTATCATATCATTATACCAATCATGATTTTTATGATTTCTCATGAGTAGTCTGTTTATATTCTTTAGGACTTGGGAGGAACCTTATTGGTAGCAACCATGTGAAGTTGAATAAAGCTCATTTTTTTGATATTATGTTGTGTTGCTATTCTCTAGTGGGGATGTATGAACATCGACTGCATATCACTTCACCTTTATAGGCCTTGAGGGGAGCATTGTGTTATAAGTTTGCTTAGGATGGATATCCGGAGTGAAATATTACCATGCCCTAAGTTTGCAAAGTTATTGCATAAGGAGTATTGGGGACCCGAAAGTTAAATGCTATGGTTAGATGTTATTTTAATTATTATTTTTATATTTGCAGATTCTTGCATGCCGAGTATATTCATAAGTATGTTTTTTTTCATGTAAGAACAATACATAAGTTCAGGCTCTAGCACACACACTTATCAATGCAATGAAAGTTCATGTCAATGGAACTAGGTGAAATTCCCTCTGTCCTCGAGAATGATTTGATCCACGTAAGTAAAATCACTAGCTTGTCCTTAGCACAATTAAGGATTGAGCTACTTGCTTCACCATTACATTTTTATTGCAATTTAAAATTTTATAATTATTCTTGCGTTCAAACAACTATACGAACAATCTTTGCAGCTTTTGGAGTGATTCCTTACTAGTTTTCGTCAACCAATTCTTTTTACTCCTCATTGTATTTGACACTCTTACTTAACAAAAGGCCATAATAGATTCCCTACACTTCTGCGTTTAAGTAACAAGCATCTTCCAATTATTCCCTCGATTACATAATTTGATTTTTTTCGTCAAAATGTTACTGTTGCTATAGTGTTTGCCAAGATTTTGATTATATTACATTCCATAAATGTTCGTATGGGGAAACTTTGAATATGTGGAATGACTTACTGGACATGTAGAGTCAGGTCACCTTTACTGATAAACCTGGCAAAGCTAATGCTTGTTAACTATGTCATGTTGTTTTATCTCTCTAGCATTATATTATTGCAAAGAATGTTGTGTTTTCCTTTAGTTTACTTTGGAGGATGAAGATGCCTTTAAAAGTGAAAGTGTTTGTATGATTAGTGATCAAAGGTCGGACCCTAACCAAGGATAATCTAACTCAGAAAGGGTGGACGCGGAATAAACATTGTAATTACGTGGCACTGAAGAATGTATAGATCTATTTTTTGCTTCCTATTTTCTAGATTTCTTTGGAATGTGGTATGTGGGGTGTTTGATAACCCCAAAGCACCCATGTCTTATTTTTATTTGGGTCAAAATTGGTTGTATACTGTCCCCTCCATCCGGTCGCGTTGTGGTCGCTCCCGTGGCCGTTGTTCCCTTTCCATCTGCATGTCTCGTGTTGGCAGCTCCAGTGATGCGGCGAGGGTTGCCCGGTAATCGTGATGGCACATGCTGGTGGGCGGATGTTGGGGTGATGCATGTCGAAATGCCTGGGGTGGTGGTGGTGGTCGTGGATCGGGAGAAATCCTTGTCAACTTATCCGGCATCGACACGGTGACGCCTACAGGCGCCATCAGTCCTTCCTGAGGGGTGTCGGGTGTATCCCTTCCCCACTATCCCCCGTGTACCGGGGGAAACCCTAGAACTTGTTCGGGCAACAACGGCGACGTTGTCTCATCCCTTGTTGAAGGTGTTGCTTGGTGCACGGCGCTTCCGAATGCTGGGAGCGTAGTGGTACTTCTTCGGAGGGTGCATCGGTTGCCAGGATTCCTTTCTCCGTTGATCTGCCGGTGTCGGCATTTATTTCTCTTCTTTTTTCTTCTTGTTTTTTCTTTTAGGCTCTATTGTGTTGTGGCCCTAGCAGACTGGATGTATCAGTCACCTACTTTATATATAAAGCTGGGGAAACTCTTTATCAT
Organism: Aegilops umbellulata; assembly: GCA_032464435.1. Classification (NCBI taxonomy): domain Eukaryota; kingdom Viridiplantae; phylum Streptophyta; class Magnoliopsida; order Poales; family Poaceae; genus Aegilops; species Aegilops umbellulata. The sequence goes on along the minus strand of CP136058.1, from coordinate 594,755,957 downwards.
TAGATACATCAAAGGAGAACCCACAGGTGCACATTTTATTTTTGGGAGGATTAACGTGGTTGTTGGACTACAGGTGCACATGTTTTTGAGACTGCGGGACATGTTTTTTCTTGTGAATATGTGTTAAGGTGGGACAACGGCTGAGGATTCCTTAAGGCATGCATCCTACGGTGAATTATTATTACTTAGGAGATCGGACGGCTAATTTGCTTAGTTTCCGAGGATTAACATGGAGCCTCGTATGGTGCCTCCGATTAGTAAATATAAGATATAAGATATAAGATTACAAGTAATTTTCATAACAATTCAGCTCGTATTCACACTACAGTTGACATTAGATGGAGTAAGCCAGATCCAAGGTTTGTAAAGTTAAATGTGGATGCTGCCTACTTTGTTGATGATGGAATGGGAGCTACGTCTGCTATCTTGTATGATGAAAAAGGTAACTTTCTAGCCGCCCAAAGCAAATTTATTCCAGTTGCAGCTGATGCTATCACCACAGAAGCGATGGCAATGACGGTGGTGTACAAACAACTTGTCGGTCCAAAATTAAACAAACAGCCTGTCGGTCCCAAAACGAAACAAACAGCGCAGGTCGACACGGCCAGCATATAGTCCGTCCACTGCCATCCGATTCAGTCCACAATTCCACTGCACGACCGTACGTTCTTTTGTCGCATACCACTTCAGCACATCGTACGGAATATCGTAAAAAATAAGAACGACTGTAGATCAAGCGACTGAAAATTTTAAAACAAACCGAAGACAACGCAACGAATGAAAGGAAGGACGGCTCGCTTCGCTTTACAACCAGGTCGAGTCTCGATTGTAATTTTCAATCGGTTTCCTCTTAACGTTAATCATGAATAGCAAAACCGGACAAAAAGAAGAACGGGGAAGCAACAGGTACACTGATATTATTACGGTCGAGCAGTTATTACAGGAACTGCGGATTGATGAACGAGGAATATTAACAATTATTTTATCACGAGATGAACATTAACGGGTGAAACCACACTCACCCCTATGAACGCACACACGCACACCCTACCCCTATGAGCACCTCCGAGAGACTGAGACGGCATATCATCTTGAGATTTACGAAGTCACCGTAGGCGCCTCGTCGTCGACGGTAACGTCTCCTCCCACTGAAAGCGCATCGCCGGAAATCCTACCCCTATGAGCACCTCCGAGAGACTGAGACGGCATATCATCTTGAGATTTACGAAGTCACCGTAGGCGCCTCGTCGTCGACGGTAACGTCTCCTCCCACTGAAAGCGCATCGCCGAAAATCCTGAAATAAATACAGGAATAATGCGAGCACCAGGATTTGAACCCTGGTGATTTGGGGATACCACTGTCCACTTAACCAACTCAAGCACAGGTTGATTCGCAACCACAATGCCAGCTAGCTGCCTACAATATCACGCAAGAATACAAATGTACCAAGAGCAGCGGACGTGTCGATACAAGTTCAATCGGTGAAACAGACGATTATATTTGTTCCTTGATGTTTTCGTCGGCGACACCTACATAGAGATTAATCACAAAGTTGGTTAATTAAGCTAGGTTGGAGGATCTAATTAATTATAGCAATCAACAAAGAGATCGATAAGAGCGAGTAGTAGATGAATTCATTGGTGTCACCTGTGCAATATGAATGGCAGCGGCCGGCCCGGCGACGCTAGATAGCTAGAGGTGCAGCTCGAGGTCCGGCGCCTCGCCGCCGCCGTTAGGGACGGAAGCCCTTGACCAGCCCATCACGCCGTCGCGGCCAGTGGACGGGTCCAGGAGCGGCGCGGGCTCCGCGAAGCGTGGAGCGCGGCCGCCTCCCCACCTCTCTTGCCTGGAGTCATCGGTGGCTGGAGCCACCGCGGCGCCACCGCCGTGCGAGGCGATGTAAGTGCACATGGACCAGCCGGCAACAGAATCGCAGGACGGCCCGGCGGCGGCACCTCCCAATAGGCTATCGTTGTTGTAGGGGTCGCCGAGGACTCCGGCGAGGCGGTCCTTGCGGTGGGCGTTCTGGTGGCCGCCGAGCGCCTGCGACTTGAGGAACGTCTTGTCGCAGAAGAGGCACTGGAACAGCCGCACCGTCTTGCCGTCCACGCACACCGTCTGCGCTTGCTCGTCGTACCGGTCTAGCCTTCTGCCCGCCGGCGTCAACGCTAGCAAGAGGTCATCCTCCGCTGCCGCCGCCGCCGCCGCCGCCTGCGCAGGGAACCACGTGGACGTGGCCCTCTCCATCGAGGTTTATAATATTTTTGTATGCCAAGGCAGCTGCTGCTGCTAGGATTGGTAGCAGCGGCAATCCTATATTTGGACTCTCGATGGGATTCGATGGGTATACCACTACTAAATCTTCCCAAGTGAGAAAACAGAGAGGTTCTACAGTAGTGCGGGGTGCGGTGCAGATATTAAAGTCAAGCGAGTCACCGGACCCCGGCCGGAGAGCAGCTCTTTGTGGAGGAAGTGCTTGAAAGAAAAGTCCAAACAACCGGTGCAGTACATGTGGATCCTACAATTATGCAAAATTGCATCTCGGATTTGCTAACTTTTTATTTGGACGAATCTGATCCCCTAACTCAGAATTTGTGTTGTCCACTGAAATATAATTCAGAGTTTGTTGTTTTCCAATTTAGCAACACAAAAATAGATATAAATTTTTTTAGCAACACTCTATTTTTTCTTCCTCAATATAATATTTTTTTGAATCATGAACCGTGGAACAATCGTTCTACGGTATATATTATAAATAAAAAAGTAATATGTACAAAGAATTACAAAAGGCTCAAACTCAAAAAAGTTAGGACGCCGATAACTGCCACACGTGTGGTGTATCGGATAGTTGTGCCACATGCCTCGTGTGGCATGGACAGGAACCAGCCCGCACGACCGCGTCCGGGCGCGCAATGGCACGGCCCGCACGTCCGGTGTGTGGCAACCCCGCCCGCACGTCCGGGCCAGAGGACCCAGCAGCCCGCACGACCCAGCTGTCCCGGCCTCTAATTGATCCCCATTCCCGACTGCCGCCATCTTCTCCCACCTCCCGAACCCCTACCTCCATCGCCGGCCTTCTCTGGTTGCCATGGCAACCAGAGCAGATCCGTAGGGCCTTCCCACCGCAAACCACACCCCTTATCTCCCCCACCCCACCCCCCTCCACCCCCAACCCCCACTCCAACAACGCCCTCCAAAGACGACTAGCTAAAAGCAGGTGAATCTCCTGATCTCCCTACTGCTTCTCATCCATCTTCTGGGCAGAAAATTGCAAAATTACCGACGAAGTTGGCAACTAGATCCATCCTACAGGGGTAAAACACTACATAGGTTGTGTGTCTTCACAGTTGCCAAGCAGAATACACTAGATCTGCCATGTACTACGCTAGAGATAACCGTGAGGCCAACTCCACCGCGCGATCCCAAACGGACGTCCGTTTTGTCCGGATTCTGTCCGTTTGGGTAGGGATTTGGGGCCGTGTCCGGGCCTGTCCTGGGATGCGGTGGTCGTGCGCCCAGCGCGCGGCCACATCCTTTTGCCCCATCCTGTCCGCGTCTATTTTAAAAAAAGGGACGTTTCAAATGCCAAGCCCCAGTTCACGACCTCGGTTCATCACGCCGGCAACAAAGCCAGCAGCCTACACGACCATCGCCGGCATCCGCCAGCGGCCCGCAACACAGCCAGCCTCCAAAATGAATAGTTGTCCTCGCCGGCAACACAGCCGGCCTCCAAAATGAATGTTTTTTCGCCGGCACACTGCCAGCGACCCAGCGGGCGGGCGGCACTCATGCCAGCCTTCAGAAAGAACGGCCACGCCGATCGGACGACCTAGTTCAGGCCTTCGGCGTCGAGCATCTCCTTCTGCCTGGCCTCGAACCAGGCCCTCGTGTTGTCGCTCATCTTCGACAAGTCCACGCTCATGATCGCAAGGGCCACCTCCTTCGCTTTGGTGGTGGCATTGGTGGCCTCGATGTCGAGCTGCCTCTGCCTGGCCTTGACGTTGTCGGCCTCGATGTCGAGTTGCCTTTGCCGGGCGGCCTCTTCCATGTCGAGCTGCCTTTGCCGGGCGGCCTCTTCCATGTCGAGCTGCCTTGCGGGGCCGCCTCCTCCATGTCTATCTTCCTCTTCTTGGCCGCCTCCTCCATCTCAAGCTTCTGTCTTTGGAGGTCTAGGTATTGCTTCATTTTCTCGTCCTTTCTTTGCCGCTTCTTCTCGTCCCTCACATCCTTATGTGACATCATGCCATGCAAAGTCTCATGCAAGGCCATGGATGAGGCATCACGTATGTCGTCCACCTTGGAGTTGGTCTTGCCCCTTGGCCTCTTCAACGCCTCGCCATCCCCACCTCCGGCGAACTTGGCCGTCTTCTTGCCTCTCTTCCTTTGAAGTTCATGGTATTGATCCTTAAACTTAGGGCAATTGTTGATGAGCGTCCAACAATGCGTAAGAGTGAATGGCTTGTCATTGTGCCAGGCCTTGAATGCCTCCAAAGATTGAAATGCCTACACCACATGATCAACAACAAGTGAACATGCAAACATATACACGGCCGAAGTATCATGGCCGTAGCAAGGAAAGGGCTAGAAAGAGAAGAGCATACCATGTCCCCAACGCCGAGACCACTCACGGGCCGTGCTTCAACGCTCTCAAATGCGGCACAATACTTGTTGCACTCTTGTTGGATGAACAACCATCTTTTTTGAATCGAACTGATGCCACGGTTGCTTGTAATTTGGTAGGGCTCAAACATCTTCCTTTCATGGAATGTTTTGTGGACTCTCGTCCCAAAAAAATGCCCTTTTGTTGCGTGCCGGTCCTTGGATCTTGGCTAATCTCCATCCAACATTGGCAAATCAACTTGTCCTCATCTTGTGTATATGAACCGGTGCGAATGCTCTTCCGCTTCTTTTGTGCTTCCGCTCTTTGGGTGAGCTCGTCGATGAACAATGGAGCGCCACTAGTATCAACATCATTGGCTTCATCTTCATCTTCACCTTCGACATAGATGTCATCGTCTTCATGCCACGAATCACCATGGTCGTAGTCAGCACGGTCGTCGGCCTCTTCATCGGGAACGTACTGGGCGCGGCCATCCTGACTTTGGGTCTCGTCGGGGTCGTAGGCACGGCCATGCCCACCCTGGAAGATCACGTCCTCCATGTACTGGTTGTAGAAGGGGTCGTCCACCGTCGGCGTTGAGGTTGGCATTCCGTCAAACAACACGCGGGGGGCCGGCATGGTGCCCGTGAACGGTGCACGCGCCTGCTTTCTTTGCATCTCGACGGACGGCTGCCCGCCGCTGCTGGACCCAGGCGTGACGTTGAGGTCGATGACAGCCGCGGGGCGTGGTGTGGACGACGCGAACAAGCCCACGTCCGGAGACGCCGAGAAACGGGTCTGGCCGTCGTGCCTGGGCGGAGGAAATCCGGGCGACATGGGCGCGGCGCGTGACGTCGACGACTGGCAGTGCGTAGGCCGGCCGACCGACGAGCCTGTGCTCGCCGGGCCGACGGCCGCTGCATGGAACCCCGCCGGACGGCCCATGCCAAGCATGAGTATGGCGTGTGCTTTGTTGACGAGGTCCTCCTTCTCATCGGCAGCGGCCTTGCGCCGCGCGGCCTCCAGCTCCTCGCGCTGGGCGGCGAACTTGGCCGCGGCGGCATTGACCTTGACGGCCGCTCTCCGTTCCCTCCTCTTCGCCGAATCCGCGTCCAACCTTGCGATCTTCTGCACTCTGACCGCGGCTTCCTTGGCGCCTTCTTCTTCACCTTTGCGGTCGGGTCGACGGGCAGGCCGCCGGAACTCGGCCGGGCGTCGGCCATGGACGGGGGAGAGAGGGGGCGGCGGGAGGGACGTGGGAGGGTTTGGGGGAAATGGCGCCAAATGGTCGTGGGGGGTTTTGGTTTCTCCCACAGACAGGCGGGCTAGGGCAGGACAAGCGCGCGCGTCCCGCCCGTCCGCGCGCTGTCCGTTTCACCCCAAAACCGGCGCAAGTTTGGGCCGGGGATGGGTCGAAAGAGGACACAAAGCGGACAAAAGTCCGTTTGCGCCCGCGCGCTGGGCCATCTCGTTTGTCCCTTTTACCCCAAACGGACGGGGGCGGACAGGATAGGGTCGCGCGGTGGAGTTGGCCTAAGTTCTCAGTAGATTGATGCACGTAGTTGGTAAATGAAAATGGATGTGTAGGAATCCATAAAAAGGGAGAGAAAAATTGAGAAATTTGGAGTAAATGGGGGGTGTGAAAATTAATTGCCACTGGTGTCTAACGTCAGTTTTTGGTGTCAAAACCGGCGGATCTCGGGTAGGGGGTCCCGAACTGTGCGTCTAGGCGGATGGTAACAGGTGACAAGGGACACGAAGTTTTACCCAAGTTCGGGCCCTCTTGATGGAGGTAAAACCCTACGTCCTGCTTGATTAATATTGATGATATGGGTAGTACAAGAGTAGATCTACCACGAGATCAAGGAGGCTAAACCCTAGAAGCTAGCCTATGGTCTGATTGTTGTATGTTGTCCTACGGACTAAAGCCCTCCGGTTTATATAGACACCAGAGAGGGTTAGGGTTACACAAAGTCGGTTACAATGGTAGGAGATCTAGATATCCGCGTCGCCAAGCTTGCCTTCCACGGCAAGGAAAGTCCCTTCCGAACACGAGACGAAGTCTTCAATCTTGTATCTTCATAGTCCAGGAGTCCGGCTGAAGGTATAGTCCGGCCATCCGGACACCCCCTAATCCAGGATTCCCTCATCAGTTGCCACCTATCATTGTCGTCAACTGCCACCATGTCAACTTATTGCTTGCCATCCTACTGTAGAGGCTGATGCCATCGAATCAAACGGATAGCTAGCACCCAGATTGTAGAAAAAGATAGTGGATGTGCATTGATACGTCTCCAACGTATCTATAATTTTTGATTGCTCCATGCTACTTTATTTACTGTTTTAGGCAATATTGGGCTTTATTATCCACTTTTACATCATTTTTGGGACTAACCTACCGGAGGCCCAACCCATATTTGCTGTTTTATGCCTATTTGAGTGTTTCGAGGAAAAGGAATATCAGACGAAGTCAAAACGGAACGAAATCAACTGGAGAAGTTATTTTTGGAAGGAAACCTACCTGATAGACTTGGACTCTACGTCAGAAGATACGGGAGCTGGTCACGGGGGTGGAGGGCGCGCCCTCCCCCCTGGGCGCGCCCCCTGCCTCGTGGGGCCACCGTAGCTCCACCGACGTTCCCCCTTCACCCATATATACCGTCGTACCCTAAAACTTCCAGAGCAGAAGATAGATCGGGAGTTCCGCTGCCGCAAGCCTCCAGAACCACCAAAAACCAATCGGGACCCCTTTCCGGTACCCTGTCGGAGGGGGGAACCCTCACCGATGGCCATCTTCATCATCCCGACGCTCTCCATGACGAGGAGGGAGTAGTTCACCCTCGGGGCTGAGGGTATGTACCAGTAGCTATGTGTTTGATCTCTCTCTCTCGTGTTCTCGACTTCACACGATCTTGATGTATCCCGAGCTTTGCTATTGTAGTTGGATCTTATGATGTTTCTCCCCCTCTACTCTCTTGTGATGAATTGAGTTTCCCCTTTGAAGTTATCTTATCGGATTGAGTCTTTTATGAGAACACTTGATGTATGTCTTGGTGATCAACTTGCGGGTTCGTGACATTGGGAACCTATGCATAGGGGTTGGCACACGTTCTTGATTCTCCGGTAGAAACTTTGGGGCGCTCTTTGAAGTACTTTTATGTTGGTTGGATAAATCTGAGATTGTGTGATGCATATCGTATAAACATGCCCACGGATACTTGAGGTGACAATGGAGTATCTAGGTGACATTAGGGTTTTGGCTGATTTGTATCTTAAGTTGTTATTCTAGTAAAAACTCCAGGGTTGTTTGTGACACTTATAGGAATAGCCCAACGGATTGATTTGAAAGAATAACTTTGTGGCGGTTTCGTACCCCGACCATAATCTCTACGTTTTGTTCTCCGCTATTAGTGGCTTTGGAGTGACTCTTTGTTGCATGTTGAGGGCTTGTCATATGTTCTATCGATGTTATTATTGTTGAGAGAACTTGCACTAGCGAAAGTATGAACCCTAGGCCTTGTTTCCTATCATTGCAATACCGTTTACGCTCACTTTTACCACTTGTTACCTTGCTGTTTTTATATTTTCAGTTTACAAAAACCTATATCTTCTATCCATATTGCACTTGTATCACCATCTCTTCGCCGAACTAGTGCACCTATACAATTTACCATTGTATTGGGTGTGTTGGGGACACAAGAGACTCTTTGTTATTTGGTTGCAGGGTTGCTTGAGAGAGACCATCTTCATCCTCACGCCTCCTACGGATTGATAAACCTTTGGTCATCCACTTGAGGGAAATTTGCTACTGTCCTACAAACCTGTGCACTTGCAGGCCCAACAACGTCTACAAAGAAGAAGGTTGTGTAGTAGACATCAAGCTCTTTTCTGGCGCCGTTGCCGGGGAGGCTTGGTAAGTGAAGGTATTTCTTTAGATCTTGCAATCGAATCTTTTTGTTTCTTGTTTTAGCACTAGCTAGTTTATAAAAGAAAACTACCAAAAAAATGGAACTGAGTTTGCCTCATACGCTTCATCTTTTTAATATCTTTCGTGAGTATGATGGAAAGGAAAATTGTGCCAAAGTGTTACAAGAAGAAATCTATAAAATGTTTGGCACTAGATCTTTGTATGATAAGTATGATTGCAATGTTGTTAGTATGAATTCCTTGAATATCCATGATGCTAATGATATGCAAAGCCACAAGCTTGGGGAAGCTATGTTTGATGAAGATGATATTTTTTGTCCCCCAAGCTTTGATGAGCGAATTTACTATGATGAAAGCATGCCTCCTATCTACGATGATTATTGTGATGACACGTATGCTTTAAAGAATAATGATAACCATGAAACTTGTCATCTTGATCTTAATTTTCAATCACATGATAGTTATTTTGTTGAGTGTGCTCCCACTACTATTGATGAGAAGAAATTTGCTTATGTGGAGAGTAGTAAATTTTCTATGCAAGTAGATCATGAAAAGAATGCTTTAGGTGCTGTTTATATTGTTGAATTAATTCATGATGCTACTGAAAATTATTATGAGGGAGGAATATATGTTTGTAGGAATAGCAATAATGTCAAGTTTCCTCTCTATGTGCTTAAAATCTTGAAGTTATGCTTGTTTTACCTTCCTATGCAAGTTGATTCTTGTTCCCATAAGTTGTTTGCTCACAAACTCCCTATGCATAGGAAGTGGGTTAGACTTAAATGTGCTAGTCATATTCTTCATGATTCTCTTTTTATGTTTCAATTCTTATCTTTTATGTGAGCATCATTGAAATCATCATGCCTAGCTAGGGGCGTTAAATGATAGCGCTTGTTGGGAGGCAACCCAATTTTATTTTAGTTTATTTCTTTTTAGTTCTGTTTAGGAATAGATAATACATCTAGCCTCTGTTTAGATGTGGTTTTATGTTTTAATTAGTGTTTGTGCCAAGTGGAACCTTTGGGAAGACTTGGGTGAAGTCTTTATGATCATGTTGTAAAAAACAGAAACTTTAGCGCTCACGAGATTAGCTAGAACTTTTTACTGCAGAGTGATATTTAGTTGATTCTTCTTGCAGATGATTACTAGACAAAATCCTCAGGCCCACCAATTTATTTTATAATTTGTGGAGTTCCATAAGTTTGCGTTAGTTACAGATTACTACAGACTGTTCTGTTTTTGACAGATTCTGTTTTCATTGTGTTGTTTGCGTATTTTGATGAATCTATGGCTAGTAAAATAGTTTATAAACCATAGAGAAGTTGGAATAAAGTAGGTTTAACACCAATATAAATAAAGAATGAGTTCATTACAGTACCTTGAAGTGGTGTTTTGTTTTCTTTCGCTAACGGAGCTCACGAGTTTTCTGTTAAGTTTTGTGTTGTGAAGTTTTCAAGTTTTGGGTAAGGCTTCGATGGACTATGGAATAAGGAGTGGCAAGAGCCTAAGCTTGGGGATGCCCAAGGCACCCGAAGGTAATATTCAAGGATAACCAAGCGTCTAAGCTTGGGGATGCCCCGGAAGGCATCCCCTCTTTCGTCTTCGTTCATCGGTAACTTTACTTGGAGCTATATTTTTATTCACCACATGATATGTGTTTTGCTTGGAGAGCCATTTTATTTTCTTTAGCTTTGCTTGCTGTTTGAATAAAATTCCAAGATCTGAAATTTTTAAATGAGAGAGAGTCTTCACATAGTTGCATAATAATTATTTAGCTACTCATTGATCTTCACTTATATCTTGTTGGAGTAGTTTGCCATTTGCTCTAGTGCTTCACTTATATCTTTTAGAGCACAATGGTGGTTTTATTTTAAAGAAACTTGATCTCTCATGCTTCACTTAGATTATTTTGAGAGTCATTAATAGCATGGTAATTTTCTTAATGTTAATATACTTGGTATTCAAGATATGTGAAACTTTCTTTTTAGTGGGTTGCATACTGAGATAAGTTTGATGCTTGATAATTGTTTTGAGATATGGAGGTGATAATATCATAGTTGTGCTAGTTGAGTAGTTGTGAATTTGAGAAATACTTGTGTTGAAGTTAGCAAGTCCCGTAGCATGCACGTATGGTTAAAGTTGTGTAACAAATTTGAAGCATGAAGTGTACCTGGCTTGTGCATCCTTATGAGTGGCGGTCGGGGACGAGCGATGGTCTTTTCCTTCCAATCTATCCCCCTAGGAGCATGCGCGTAGTACTTGATTTTTGATGACTTCTAAATTTTTGCAATAAGTATATGAGTTCTTTTAACTAATGTTGACTCCATGGATTATACGCACTTTTACCTTTCCGCCATTTGTTAGCCTCTTCGGTACCGTGCATTGCCCTTTCTCACATTGAGAGTTGGTGCAAACTTCGCCGGTGCATCCAAACCCCGTGATATGATACGCTCTTTCACACATAAACCTCCCTATATCTTCCTCAAAACAGACACCATACCTACCTATCATGGCATTTCCATAGCCATTCCGAGATATATTGCCATGCAACTTCCACCATCATCATCATCATCATCATCATCATGACATGCTTTACTTTTGTCATATTGCCATTGCATGATCTTGTAGTTGACATCGTCTTTGTGGCAAAGCCACCATGCATTATTTTTCATACATGCCACTCTTGATTCATTGCACCATCCCGGTACACCGCCGGAGGCATTCATATAGAGTCATATCTTGTTCTAGTATCGAGTTGTAATCATTATGTTGTAATCAATAGAAGTGTGATGATCATCATTATTAGAGCATTGCAAAAAAAAAGAGAAAGGCAAAAAAAAGAAAGGCCCAAAAAAAGGGAGAAAATAAAAAGGGCAATGCTACTATCTCTTTTTCCACACTTGTGCTTCAAAGTAGCACCCTGTTCTTCATGTAGCGAGTCTCATATATTATGCTTCAAAGTAGCACCATGAATTTCATATAGTGAGTCTCATAAGTTGTCTTGTTCATACTAGTGGGAATTTTTCATTATAGAACTTGGCTTGTATATTCCAACGATGGGCTTCCTCAAAATGCCCTAGGTCTTCATGAGCAAGCAAGTTGGATGCACACCCACTAGTTTTCTTTTGTTGAGCATTCTTAGCTCTAGTGCATCCGTTGCATGGCAATCCCTACTCCTTGCATTAACATCAATTGATGGGCATCTCCATAGCTCATTGATTAGCCTCGTTGATGTGAGACTTTCTCCTTTTTTGTCTTCTCCACACAATCCCCATCATCATATTCTATACCACCCATAGTGCTATGTCCATGGCTCGCGCTCATGTATTGCGTGAAGGTTGAAAAAGTTTGAGATTATTTCAGTATAAAACAACTGCTTGGCTTGTCATCGGGGGTATAGAAGTTGGGAACATCTTTGTGTGACGAAAATGAAGCATAGCCTAACTATATGATTTTGTAGGGATGAACTTCCTTTGGCCATGTTATTTTGAGATGACATAATTGTTTGATTAGTATGCTTGAAGTATTATCATTTTTATGCCAATATGAACTTTTGTCTTGAATCTTTCGGATCTGAATATTCATACCATCATTAAGAAGATTTACATTGAAATTATGCCAAATTATCACTCCGCATCAAAAATTCTTCTTTTTATCATTTACCTACTCAAGGACGAGTAGGAATTAAGCTTGGGGATGCTTGATACGTCTCCAACGTATCTATAATTTTTGATTGCTCCATGCTACTTTATTTACTGTTATAGGCAATACTGGGCTTTATTATCCACTTTTATATTATTTTTGGGACTAACCTATTAACCGGAGGCCCAACCCAGATTTGCTGTTTTATGCCTATTTGAGTGTTTCGAGGAAAAGGAATATCAGACGAAGTCAAAACGGAACGAAATCAACTGGAGAAGTTATTTTTGGAAGGAAACCTACCTGATAGACTTGGACTCTACGTCAGAAGATACGGGAGCTGGTCATGAGGGTGGAGGGCGCCCTCCCCCCTGGGCGCGCCCTCCTGCCTCGTGGGCCCCCGTAGCTCCACCGACGTTCCCCCTTCACCCATATATACCGTCGTACCCTAAAACTTCCAGAACAGAAGATAGATCGGGAGTTCCGCCGCCGCAAGCCTCCAGAACCACCAAAAACCAATCGGGACCCCTTTCCGGTACCCTGTCGGAGGGGGGAACCCTCACCGATGGCCATCTTCATCATCCCGGCGCTCTCCATGACGAGGAGGGAGTAGTTCACCCTCGGGGCTGAGGGTATGTACCAGTAGCTATGTGTTTGATCTCTCTCTCTCTCATGTTCTCGACTTCACACGATCTTGATGTATCCCGAGCTTTGCTATTGTAGTTGGATCTTATGATGTTTCTCCCCCTCTACTCTCTTGTGATGAATTGAGTTTCCCCTTTGAAGTTATCTTATCGGATTGAGTCTTTTATGAGAACACTTGATGTATGTCTTGGTGATCAACTTGCGGGTTCGTGACATTGGGAACCTATGCATAGGGGTTGGCACACGTTCTTGATTCTCCGGTAGAAACTTTGGGGCGCTCTTTGAAGTACTTTTATGTTGGTTGGATAAATCTGAGATTGTGTGATGCATATCGTATAAACATGCCCACGGATACTTGAGGTGACAATGGAGTATCTAGGTGACATTAGGGTTTTGGGTGATTTGTATCTTAAGTTGTTATTCTAGTAAAAACTCCAGGGTTGTTTGTGACACTTATAGGAATAGCCCAACAGATTGATTTGAAAGAATAACTTTGTGGCGGTTTCGTACCCGACCATAATCTCTATGTTTGTTCTCCGCTATTAGTGGCTTTGGAGTGACTCTTTGTTGCATGTTGAGGGCTTGTCATATGTTCTATCTATGTTATTATTGTTGAGAGAACTTGCACTAGCGAAAGTATGAACCCTAGGCCTTGTTTCCTATCATTGCAATACCGTTTACGCTCACTTTTACCACTTGTTACCTTGCTGTTTTTATATTTTCAGTTTACAAAAACCTATATCTTCTATCCATATTGCACTTGTATCACCATCTCTTCGCCGAACTAGTGCACCTATACAATTTACCATTGTATTGGGTGTGTTGGGGACACAAGAGACTCTTTGTTATTTGGTTGCAGGGTTGCTGCAGAGAGACCATCTTCATCCTCACGCCTCCTACGGATTGATAAACCTTAGGTTATCCACTTGAGGGAAATTTTCTACTGTCCTACAAACCTGTGCACTTGCAGGCCCAACAACGTCTACGAAGAAGAAGGTTGTGTAGTAGACATCATGCATGTCCTACTAGCCATGATATGTTGGTTGCCTACGCATGGAAATGTGATAACACTGACGTGTTAACTTCTACATGCAAGCAGCACAAATATACATTTTTTGTGAAGAATTTTGTTTTCGTAGTTTCATTTTCTCTTTCTTGAGTCATAGGAAATACCGTACTGTTAAAGGGGGTCGAGGAAATACTAAGGAGAAAATTTCCAAGTGATGCTCAACTCAAATCCTACACCTACCAATCCCTTCGAGTGAAGCCATTGGAAATCTCATACAGTTCAGTCAATTTCTTCAGTGACAGAGACACAGTTCTTCTGGTCACTGAGGACTTTGCTCTGACTGAGGAGTTAGGAATTCGCTAGTGCGAATTGCCTACAAAGTGAGGAACATGATAGCCCTAAGGAATTTGTACCTCAAATTTCCGACCGTTGCTGTGCTACGCGCCAGCTGTCCCAAAATATCTTATCCATCCAAAGGTCATATCATCGAAGGGCATTTATGTCTTATCATGTCGGGCTACTCCCTAGGCTATAAATAGCCGCCCCCTACAACCACTAGCTGGTTGGCTGCTCCGGGAGAACTTGACACTTGTCATTTGAGAGCAACCCATCCTCCGAGGACTTTGAGCGAAAATCGTCAAGTGAGGAAAATCCAAACCCAAACCCAAACACCTACAAACCCAAAGTGATTGAGCATCACTGAAGAGATTGATCCTGCGTGGATCCGACGCTTGTTACCTTTGAAGACTGTGCTTCTTCCAGACGGTTAGGCGTCATGGTCTAGAGCATCCAAGAGGAATTGTGGATCGTCGAGTGACCGAGTTTGTGAAGGTTTGGAAGTCACCTAAAGAGTTACCACGAGTGATTGGGCGAGGACTGTGTGTCCTTAGCTCAAGGAGAATAAGGTGAGGACTGTGTGTCCGGGACTGGGTGTCCTTGAGTTTAAATACTTAGCCGCTCCAACCAGATGTACAACTGAGACAGCAGTTGGAACTGGTCTACCAAATCATTGTCTTCACCAAGCCAACTGGTTCTATTTCCTCAACACTTTCATTTCCTCATTACTGTGTTGTGTGTTTGTTCATATCTGTGTTTGAAGACTTTGACTGAAGACTTCCTCAATTTCCTCAGTTCAATTTCTTCAGTCTGTTTGTCTTCATCTTGTGCTATCCTGTGTTTACGCTTTCTGTACTCTGTGTTTGTCTTCATTTCATCATGATGACCATGCATGTATTCTGCTATGTTTACTTATGAGTACTTATTCCGCTGCTAGTAGTTCTTCGCTAAGTAATTTCCTCACTGGTAAATTCCTCAGTGAAGAATTTCATAAAAATCGTCTATTCACCCCCCTCTAGTTGATATAACGCACTTTCAGTATTGAGGCACTTGAAGAACTCTAACATGCTGTCCTCTACACTTTTTTCATAATATGCATCTAATTTCCATGTGTATTCATTAACGGTATTTGGGTCAATGAAACCAATGCCATAGCATCCACCTTTTTTCATTTCATACATCTTCATCCTGCATAATACCACAGAAAAGAATATAGTTTGGATAATTACAGGTAATGATTGATCAAAATGATCATTACAGCTAGCTTGAGACTTAAATTACAGAAAGAAATCACTTACAGACAATAGCAACTGACGATAGATTTGTCGAGTGCGTCTTGATTGTATAACTAAAACAGTTCAGAATACTCAACGGCCACAACTTTCTCATGGTAGTAATGATCCTTCTTGACATTCACCATCAGGGACTCTCGATTGGAAATCTTGGTAATGTTCATGTATCATTAATGCAATTCATACATTCTCGTTGGGAGCTTCTTGACCTCATCTGGCTGGACCAAAGTTTGGCCCCGGACATATTTCCGTTTTATTTCCTCCTCTCTAAGCGGAGACATGGGCTCGATCTCGAGGAGTTGTCCAACAGTGATCTTGAGGATTTCAGCCTGCCTTATATGCTCCTCGGTTATTACCACATCGCCCAGCTGGGGAACGTTAACGGTTTCCCACAATAATATTGGGCGCGTGTACTCTTATGTGTTGTTCGCACAACAAGCGGGGGGATTGATTGCGCCGCGTGTTCTCCCAGCTGGGGAACGGTTTTACCACATTTTTTGCCAGCTGATTTGCTCAAGCTCGAGCTCCCCTCTTTCTGTAGACGTGCTCGATTTAACTTCCTGAGGTGGCGCTCATAGTCTGGGTCAACAGGCTTGGGAGCTGGTGGTCTAGCCATACGAATGTAGTGGTCAATCTTTTCCTCAGGAACTTTCTCCCTTGGCAGCGGTGGCGGTTTCAGTGCAAAATGGGCTTCCACCTCGGCCTTCGATATGGCTGCGCTTTCCTCCTCGGACTTGTCATAAGGCCTCTGCGGAAGAGGCGCGAGGCTGCTTGGACCATATTGAAATCGCTTGCCTCCGCCTGTACCTCCCGTACTACCTCGACTTGTACCGCTACGCACCATAGCTGCGGCGGCTCTTTTCCATGATTGCTGAGGCGGCGGAGACGGCTGACGTGGCTGAGTTGGATGAGGAGGAGTGGCCTGAAGCTGTGCCGGACTTGGAGGAGGAGTGGCCTGAAGTTGTGCCGGACTTGGAGGAGGAGTAGACGTCTGACGCTGTGTCGGACTTGGAGGAGGAGTGGCCTGACACTTTGCCGGACTTGGAGGAGGAGGAGTGGCCTCACGCGTTGGTGGACTTGGAGGAGCGGGAGTCTGCTGACTCGGTGGCGGGCTTCGACGAGGAGTCGGGTGACGTGGTGTCGGTGGCCTTCGAAAGACGATGCAATACTTTCTCCATAGGATGATACGATGTATGGCCTCTCCCAATGTGTGCTCGTGGTCACCTCCAGGAATGTCAAGTTGTAGCCCCGAATATGGGTCCACCACCTCATCAACCAAGACACGAGCATAGCCCGCTGGTATCGGGTTGCAATGGAAGGTTGCCTCGGGGGGATTTGTAAAAGCAACGGTGTCCGCCACCTTCATGGATATGTTCTTCATTTTGAAGTGTAGCTCGCAGTTAGTGTTCCACATGATGTCATCCACGGGGTATCTATCCAGCATTGCGTCGCCCGGGGCGGAACCCCCGCTATTTCTCGGCATGGATGGGGCGGTGCTATCCAATGCTGGATCATCCGCTAGCTGTTGCAGCTGCTGAGACCCCCTTTGCTGGCTAAGTGAGTCAATCTGCTCCTGCTGCCTCTGGAATTTGACTGCCAAGTCAGCGTGCGCTGATTCTAGGCCTTGAAGGCGTTCATAGTCCAGCTTCCTCTGCTCCTCCATCTTCCTCTTCTTCTCCTTCGCAATCTGCTTTCTCGCACGGGTTCTGTAGTCGGCGTTCCAGTCCGAAAACCCCTCATACCACGGAATAGCGCCCTTGCCTCGTGTTCTTCTCGGGTGTTCAGGATTTCCCAGGGCATGCGTAAGCTCGTCGTTCTCTCTGTTGGGCTGGAACACCCCTGATCGAGCCTCTTCTATTGCAACAAGTAGCTTATCGTGGGCTCCGTTCAGACATGCCTTCGTCGAAACTTTGCCTGTCTTTGGGTCCAACTCCCCCCATGCGCATAGAACCAAGTCCTGCACCTGGGGGGCCAACACCTAGTAACCGGAGTGACACCTGCATCCTCCATCTCTTACTCAGACTTATCCCACTTAGGCATTGCCACCGCGTAGCCACCTGGCCCCAGCTTATGGAACTTATCCTTTTTTTCGGCATTCTTCTTGTTTATTCTCGACCGTTCCTTAGCTAATTCCGAATCCTTGAATTTCACAAAATCGTCCCAATGAGCACTTTGCTTCTCTAGTGTTCCCTCGAATACTGGAGTCTTTCTTCCTCCCTTGACGTACTTATCCCATACACGATTCTTGTGGTTGTTGAATGCAACCGCCATCTTCCTAAGAGCAGCGTCCTTGACTTTCTCCACATCTGCATCTATGAAATGATCTGGTAGGGTGAAATGTTCCATGAGAGTTTCCCAAAGCAGACCTTTTTGTCTGTCGTCGACAAAATTAACATCCGGATGTGGCTTTGCTGGCTCTCTCCATTCTTCAAGGGAGATCGGGAGTTGGTCCTTCACAAGAACTCCGCACTGACGAATGAACTTGTCCGCAATCTTCTTAGGCGGTAATGGTTCGCCATTAGGTTTGATGGCCTCGATATTGTACTTTACGCCCTCCTTCAACTTTTTGTTCAGGCCTCGTTTCTTGTTGCCTGAAGATTTGCTCGATCCGGATGGCTGAAAGAAGAAAGATCGATTCGTTAATATATCTTCAAGTCATTTAAAACATGTGATGATCACCAGATGCGTGCTTATATAAATATATATACCTCACCGGTCTTTGTTGTTTCAAGATCAGCATTTTCATCGTCATCATCATAATCATAGTTCATGACTTCGTCAATTCGGTCGTCGCGATCGAATATCATATCACCCTCCCCGGTGTTGTTTAGAAATTCGGAGCCTTCATAATCTTCTTCATTCTGATCATCATCTGGCCCGCGAGGATGGCGTATGATATCGAATAGGGCATCTTCTCCCTCTCTGCCGGTATTTTCCACCATAGCTTTTATTTAACTAATCCAAAAGAAATATAAAACAATTTAGTATTCAAATTACAATGCATGGATGCAATCAATTAATAAGGAAAAACCGAATCAATCATAGTACATAATAAGCATCATCGAATTTAATCTCAAATACATCGTCTCGAATAATAGATATAATCTCGAATACATCGTCTCGAATAATATATATAATCTCGAATAAATCATCTCGAATATTATATATCGAATACATCACTAGCTATCTAGCTATCTAGCAGCTAATAAAGATCGAATACTAAGAGTAATCTAGGCCACTCGCGGTTCCTGAGGCACGGGCGGTGGACAACCAAAGTGAAGGAACCATCACTGGATCATAGCTCGGGTGATCTCCCCAAAGAACCTGCCAGGTATTGGGGAACCTGACGTCCATAGCAGCCATGTAGCGATGGACGTGCTCGTCCTCCTCCCTAACACGGCGACGTACCACCTCCGGCGGGGCCGGCTCCCTCCGCACCAAAAGTGGCCCACGCGAATGCCACCAAAGGAGATGAGGGTCGACGACGGGACCCGGGGCCGGGTTCCTCACCAAGCGTCGCGCCCCTGAAGGTAGCACCTCCCAGTGCTAGCCCGGCGGAGCCTAGTCCCGGACATGGGTCATCTGAAGCAGGACGTCGTCGCGAACGGGTCGACGACGAGGATGCGGGCCGGGCATCATCGACAACAAATATTATATGCCGCAAAAGTAAAGTAACATTTTTTAAATGATGGATTGTGATTTCATATAGGCAAATTCTAAATTTTATTACTAAAAATATAAGAAACTAAAAAAACATCGATCATCATCTAACAATTTGAAATTAATCTAATTCATCTAGCTAGCTGAAACTAACATTTCCAAAATTTCTAACATTTCTATATAACTAACATTTCTATAACATTTGACATTATATATATTATAACTAACATTTCTATATAGTACTATCTGACATTAATCTAATCTAATTAATTGATTCATCTAATACTTTGTATGAAAAACAAAAAAACAGAAAAAACTAAAAGCTAAAAACAGAAAAAATATGTGTGTGTGCGCGTGTAGTGTGTGTGTGTGTGTGTGTGTGTGTGTGTGTGTGTGTGTGTGTGCATGTAGTGTGTGCGTGCGCGCGCGCGTGTGTGTGTGCGCTACGGCCGGCGCCGGCGTGCGGTGTGGCTTTGATGATTAATTTGAGGGAGGAGTGGGGCCGGGGGAGGGGCTCACAGCGCGCGCGGGCGAGGTCGAGGCGACGGCAACGGCGACGGCGAGGCGAGGTCGATCCAAGGTG
The DNA here is from genome assembly GCA_032464435.1 of Aegilops umbellulata. Taxonomy (NCBI): domain Eukaryota; kingdom Viridiplantae; phylum Streptophyta; class Magnoliopsida; order Poales; family Poaceae; genus Aegilops; species Aegilops umbellulata. The sequence goes on along the minus strand of CP136058.1, from coordinate 594,736,265 downwards.
ACGGCAACGGCGAGGTGAGGGGACGTCGACGGGTCGGTGCGGCGACCGGGACAGGCCGGCGACGGGGGCGCCATGGAGTCGACGGAGACGACGCGACGAGGATGGGGGCGTTGCGGAGTCGACGGGGACGGCGCGACAGGGGCGGCGATGGCGCGGGACGGGGCGGCGGCAGAGAGAAGTGGGAGATGAGAAACTGAAATTTTTCGAAGTGTTTCTTATATAGGGGACACCTTTAGTACCGGTTGGAGCCACCAACCGGTACTAAAGGCCTGGTTTGGCCAGGCCAAGCGGCAGGAAGGGCAGGCCTTTAGTACCGGGTGGTGGCTGGAACCGGTACTAAAGACCCTTTAGTACCGGTTCCAGCCACCAACCGGTACTAAAGGTGGTGCGCTGGCGCAGGTGCTGTGCGGCAAGTTTAGTCCCACCTCGCTAGCCGAGGGGCGCCCGCACTGGTTTATAAGCCCCAGTGTGGTAGCTCTCTCGAGGTCCTCTCTTAAGCAGGCCTTCCGGGCCTATTTCTGCTGTTATGCCCTGATGGGCCTATTGGGCTAGCGGGCCTGCATCCTGGCCCAATTATAATTTGGGTTTCTAGTCGTATGCAGGCCGTTGTGGCCCAGTAGGTGGGATTTTTTCATTTAGTTTTTTCTTTTCTGCTTTATTTATTTTTATTTGTTTCTTGCTGTATTTAGAGTTTCTTTGTGAATATTTTTGCTTTAGGTACAAAAATTAGAAACTTTCTGTTAGTGCCGGTGGTTTTCAAATTTGAATAGTTTAAATTTTGAATTATTTGAAATTTGTGTGAATCACTAGTTTGTGAATAACTTAACTTTAAGAATCAATAAAGGCATGAAAGAATTTGTTTGCACATAAAATTTCTTCGCGTTTTAAATGCCAAAACACATAACTACCCTAACTATTACAGAGATTCCCTCCTGGGTGTGAAACACAGAAGAAAGAGATGATAGTGAAGCCGATCACATCCCGGATCTTTGGGTGTGAAACTTTTTCTTGCGTGTGTCCCTTTGCGCCGTAACCATGGAAAATCTTCATCATTTAACAGGATGCTCGGGTCAATATTCACGGTGAATGGAGCAATTTCATCAAACTTTTGATAATCTTCTGACATGTCTGTCTTGTCATCCACTCCCACGATGTTTCTCTTCCCGGAAAGAACTATGTGCCGCTTTGGCTCATCGTACGATGCATTCGCTTCCTTATCTTTTCTTTTTCTTGGCTTGGTAGACATGTCCTTCACATAGAAAACCTGTGCCACATCATTGGCTAGGACGAATGGTTCGTCTGCATACGCAAGATTGTTGAGATCCACTGTTGTCATTCCGTACTGCGGGTCTTCCGTTGCCCCGCCACGTGTCATATTAACCCATTTGCACCGAAACAAAGGGACCTTCAAACCACGTCGATAGTCAAGTTCCCATATGTCCTGTATATAACCATAATATGTTTCCTTTCCCGTCTTGGTTTCTGCATCAAAGCGGACACCACTGTTTTGGTTGGTGCTCTTCTTATCTTGGGCGATCATGTAAAATGTATTACCATTTATCTCGTACCCTTTGAAAGTCATTATATTCGAAGATGGTAACTGGGACAGCAAGTGCAGGTCATCTTCAATAGAGGCGTCATGCATGGTACGTGTCTGCAACCAGCTGGCGAAACTCCTGGTTTGTTCACATGTAATCCAGTCATGAGACCGCTCCGGGTGTTTGGAGCGTAGCAAATTCTTGTGTTCATCCATATACGGAGCCACCAAGGCGGAATTCTGTAGAACTGTGTAGTGTGCTTCAGTGAGAGAATGTTCGTCCATACATATTATTTGTTCCCCTCCTAGCATGCCTTTTCCATCCAGTCTGCCCTTATGTCGTGATTTAGGAACACCAATTGGCTTAAGGTCAGGAATTAAGTCAATACAAAACTCAAGGACCTCCTCATTTTCATGGCCCTTGGAGATGCTTCCTTCTGGCCTAGCACGGTTATGAACATATTTCTTTAAGACTCCCATGAACCTCTCAAAGGGGAACATATTGTGTAGAAATACAGGACCCAAAACGTTAATCTCTTCGCATAGGTGAACTAGGACATGTGTCATGATGTTGAAGAAGGATGGTAGGAACACCAACTCGAAACTGACAAGACATTGCACCAAATCATTCTCTAACCTTGGTATGATTTCTGGATCGATTACCTTCTAAGAGATTGCATTGAGAAATGCACATAGCTTCACAATGGCTAAACGAACGTTTTCCGGTAGAAGCCCCCTCAATGCAACCGGAAGTAGTTTCGTCATATAATCACGTGGCAGTCATGAGACTTTAGGTTTTGGAACTTTTTCTCTGCCATGTTTATTATTCCCTTTATATTTGACGAGAAGCCAGACGGTACCTTAATACTGAGCAGGCATTGAAAGAAGATTTCCTTCTCTTGTTTGGTAAGAGCATAGCTTGCATGACCCTGATGTATGCCGTCTTTTCCGTGCATACCTTGCTGGTCCTCCCATGCCTCAGGTGTATCTTTTATCTTCCCATACACGCCCAAGAAGCCAAGCAGGGTCACACAAAGATTCTTCGTCACGTGCATCACGTCGATTGCGGAGCGGACCTCTAGGTCTTTCTAATAGGGCAGGTCCCAAAATATAGATTTCTTCTTCCACATGGGTGCGCGTCCGTCAGCGTGATTCGGAACAGGTTGTCCACCAGGACCCTTTCCAAAGACCACCTTCAAATCCTTGACCATATCATGTACATCAGCACCAGTACGGTGGCGAGGCTTCGTTCGGTGATCTGCCTCACCTTTGAAATGCTTGCCTTTCTTTCTTACGGGATGCCTGCTCGGAAGAAATCAACGATGTCCCACGTACACATTCTTCTTCCAATTAGCCAAATATATACTGTCGGTATCGTCCAAACAGTGCGTGCGTGCACGGTATCCCTTGTTTGTCTGTCCTGAAAGGTTACTGAGAGCAGGCTAATCATTGATGGTCACGAACAGCAACGCCTTTAGGTCAAATTCTTCCCCCATGTGCTCATCCCACGCACGTACACATGTTCCATTCCACAGTTGTAAGAGTTCTTCAACTAATGGCCTTAGGTGCACATCAATGTCGTTGCCGGGTTGCTTAGGGCCTTGGATGAGCACTGGCATCATAATGAACTTCCGCTTCATACACAACCAAGGAGGAAGGTTATACAAACATATAGTCACAGGCCAGGTGCTATGGTTGCTGCTCTGCTCCCCAAAAGGATTAATGCCATCTGCGCTTAGACCAAACCATACGTTCCTTGTGTCATCTGCAAACTCCTTCCCGTACTTTCTTTCAATTTTTCTCCACTGCGACCTCAGCGGGTACTCTCAACTTTCCGTCTTTCTTACAGTCTTCTCTGTGCCATCGCATCGCCTTGGCATGCTCTTTGTTTTGGAACAAACGTTTCAACCGTGGTATTATAGGAGCATACAACATCACCTTGGCAGAAATCTTCTTCCTGGGGCGCTCGCCCTCGACATCTTATAGCGCAATGCACCGCATACCGGGCAAGCGTTCAAATCCTCGTACTCACCGCGGTAGAGGATGCAATCATTAGGGCATGCATGTATCTTCTACACCTCTAACCCTAGAGGGCAGACAGCCTTCTTTGCTTCGTACGTACTCTCGGGCAATTCGTTGTCCTTTGGAAGCATATTTTTTATCATTACCAACAACTTTCCAAATCCCTTGCCAGATACACCATTCTCTGCCTTCCATTGCAGCAATTCCAGTGTGGTGCCCAACTTTTTCTTGTCACCTATGCAATTCGGGTACAACAATTTTTTGTGATCCTCTAACATGCGGTGCAACTTCTTATTCTCCAAATCACTTGCGCAGTTTCTCTTTGCATCGGCAATGGCCCGACCTTGATCATCAACGGGCTCATCTGATGCCTCTTCTTCAGCTTCTTCCCGCATTGCCGGCTCAGCTTCTTCCCGCATTACCGGCTCAGCTTCTTCCCCCATTGTTGTATCATCGTATTCTGGGAACCCACGGCCAGGATAGCTGTCGTCGTCCTCTTCTTCTTCATTGTCTTCCATCATAACCCCTCTTTCTCTGTGCTTGGTCCAAACATTATAGTGGGGCATGAAACCGGACTCAAACAGGTGGACGTGAATGGTTCTTGACGTAGAGTAATTGTGACCATTCTTACAGCCAGCACATGGACAAGGCACAAAACCATCCTCCCGCTTGTTTGCCTCAACCGCAAGCAGAAAAGTATGCACGCCATTAATGAACTCGGGAGAGCATCGGTCATCATACATCCATTGCCGGCTCATCTTCAATACGCAGCACCGAAAACACCAAATTAATACAATACATAAAGTTCATACATAAAGCTCATACAACACTTAAATGCAACAAACAAATAACTCTCTAGCTAAAGCATTTAAATGCAACAACAAATGCGATCAAGATCACAAGTAAGGTAACAATTGATCCAACAGCATAATGATACCAAGCCTCACTATCAATGGCATATTTTCTAATCTTTCTAATCTTCAAGCGCATTTTGTCCATCTTGATCTTGTGATCATCGACGACATCGGCAACATGCAACTCCAATTCCATCTTCTCCCCCTCAATTCTTTGCAATTTTTCTTTCAAATACTCGTTCTCTCTTTCAACTAAATTTAACCTCTCGACAATAGGGTTGGTTGGAATTTCCGGTTCACATACCTCCTAGATAAAAATATCTATGTCAACTTGATGGGCATAATTTTTAATAAACACGAAATGCAACAAATAGTTATAAAAGAGAATATACCACATCTGAATCATAACAAGGACGAGGGCCGACAAGGACGGATATCAAAACCATGGCACTATGTATAACAAACAACGTATGGGTAAGATAATTATACGAGTAACTATATATCCAAATCACACAAACATCAATTTTTTATATAAAATTTCATGAACAAGAGGCTCACCACAAGGTGGTGCCGGCGACGGGACGGTGCGGGCGATCGACGGTGGTTACGACGGAGATTTAGAAGGCACTAAGTAAACCACACCTACATATGAAAACTAAGTGTTATTTTGACCTCAATTTGCATATAAATCAAATACTACCACATATAATTCCTCCCAAATTACTAAAACCCAAAATTAATCACTATATAAACCAATGCAAGAGCTAATCTAGCAATGGGAGATGAAAGGACAAATGTGCTAACCTTTGTGATCATTTGAATGGATGGGGGCCTGCAAATCTTGACAAATTTGGGGCAAATTTTGTGATGAACTCGAGAGGAAGAAGGAAAGAACAGAGGAGAGGGAGAGGGGGAAGAATAGAGTGCTGGTGGATGAAGGGTTTATATAGGACGACCTTTAGTATCGGTTCGTGCCACGAACCGGTACTAAAGGTGTTGGAGGGGCCCCACTCTGACAATAACCTGCCACCACTTTCATTAGTACCGGTTCGTGGCACGAACCGGTGCTAAAGGTTCGCCACGAACCGGTACTAAAGAGCTCCTCCCGCCTAGCCGTTGGAACCGGCACTAATGGACACATTAGTGTCGTTTCTGTTACAAACCGGGACTAATGTGTCTCACATTTGACCCTTTTTCTACTAGTGTTCAACTAGCTAATATGGCTAATCAAGGTAACACATACGAAAAACAACACATACTGGTCTCGACATGAAAAATAAACTTGCAAATGTTGGCAAAAGACTCACGAGTTATGTTGGCGAAAACGCAGAGCCTTCATGCAGCACGTGGCAGCAGGCAGCACCCATGTACCTGCCATCGACGTCATGCACAAGTGAGTCCGTAAAAAGTGAAGTTGCGGATGGTGAATTAGCAGAAGGAGCATAGTTGACAACTGCAGTTGCCATGACTGGACAACTGCAATTGTCATGAATTAATAACTGTAGTTGTCATCCCTGGACAACTGTTGTTGCCCTCCCTGGACAACTGTAGTTGCCATGGAGGAACAACTACAGTTGCCATGCCAGGACAACTGCAGTTGCCATGCCAGCACAAACTGGAGTTGCCATGTATTGACCAACTACTATGATGCTTACAGGTTATTACGGTGGTGGTACCCCGGCAAACGGCTCGTGGCAAGCTTCACAGATTGCAGATAGAGCACGTCAATTTGGTGTGACAGATCACACAAGATGGGCACATGCAGCACAACAAGGTAAGGAAAAAAATGAACCACAAAAGAGTACTACATTTGTTTTTGTGGCAAAATAGCACGTGACGAAAAAGAAGATTTGTATCAGTGATGGTGGACAAAATCAAGCATAAAACGCTAACAAGTGGTTGTGTGCAATGAGTCGTATATTGTCTTCGGAAATTTGCCAACTGCTTGAAGCATGTGTGCAGCACTAATGGTTGATCGCATTTGCCTAGTGAGCTCAAGCCTAGAATGCAAAGTTTTGATGCTACAACACACTGGTTGCCATGTATTGGTAGCAGTATTTGCCATGTATGCAAGACTGCAGCTTGCATGCATATAGAAATCCAAGTTTTCATACTAAAAAGGAGCTGGTTGCCGTGCATTGGCAAACAATAGTTGCCATGTTTGTTGGACTGTAGCTGCCATGACTGGACAACTACAGTTGCCATGCATGTCCACACGCAGACTCACGGCTTGCTGTTTGAATGATGTCATGCCAAATCTCTTAAAGTTGATGTGATCTGTTACAATATACATGTTATTCAAGCAAAATCTTACTCTCATACCTATTTTTTCTATTACATGGCCTACAACTACAGTGAGCAGTGGCGCGGGGACATCTACTGCGGGGAGCTCTAAGCGCACGGAAGACGCGTTCCACCAGCCAGCCAACAATCATGCCACAAACAATGCTGAGTCAGAGTCGGAAATGGCAATCATTCCAGCAATGCCGACAGGCACCCCTTTGAACACAAGCATTGGCAACACTCAAGTAGATGAAACTGCTGCCGATACTGAAGTGAATGACGAAACTGATGATGAAGCACAAGGGGATGAATATGGTGGGCAATAGGAGATCATGGTACCTCAGCCACCATACGTTGGGCAGAGATTTGAATCGTTCGCAGAAGCAAAGGAATTCTTCCAGACATATGCAAAGTTCCATGGGTTTGCGGTCAACACCGAATACCATAGGAAAATTAAGAAAACTAACGAGTACATCAGAGGTGAGATGAGGTGCCACAAGGCACGAAGGAACAAGAAGGGGAAAGTTGTTGCGCCTGTCGTTCCGGAACGAAAGAGAGGTATCATTCTCAAGACGGAATGCCCTGTCCGGTGTAAGCTGAACATAGATTGAGCACAGTGGGTGGTCACTAAATATTTTTACGAGCACAACCACGAGCTAATAAAGAAGTTGGACCTGGTAAAATTTCTGACCGCCACAGAGGATTCACCCCCCTCGAGAAGAAATTCATAAAGCTGCTACATGATTGTAACGTCGGTCCATCAAGAATGGTCCAGATACTATCACTCATACACAACAAAAAAGGTACTCTAAGTAGCATGCCCTACATACCAGCTGACGTCACAAACCTAAAGGCAAAGTACTGTAGAGAGAGCAAGTTGGCTGACATAGAGGCCACAATGGCCTACTTCAATGAGAAAGCGAAGTAAGATCCAGATTTCTTCTACAGGATAAGGATGGACGATGAGGACCGTGTCAGGAACATGTATTGGGTGGATGGTGCTGCAAGGAGAGCCTACAAACATTTCCGAGATTGCATTTCATTCGACGCGACATATCTCACTAATATGTACAAGATGCCATGCGCTCCATTCATAGGAATAAATAACCACAATCAGTCGTTGCAGTTCGGATGCGGGCTCGTTCGGAACGAAGACACGGATGGGTACGTTTGGCTGTTCAAGACCTTCTTGGAGTGCATGGATGGACTTGAAGGAAATATGCCCTAGAGGCAATAATAAAGTTATTATTTATTTCCTTAATTCATGATAAATGTTTATTATTCATGCTAGAATTGTATTAACCGGAAACATAATACATGTGTGAATACATAGACAAACAGAGTGTCACTAGTATGCCTCTACTTGACTAGCTCATTAATCAAAGATGGTTATGTTTCCTAACCATGAACAAAGAGTTGTTATTTGATTAACGAGATCACATCATTAGTTGAATGATCTGATTGACATGACCCATTCCATTGGCATAGCACCCGATCGTTTAGTATGTTGCTATTGCTTTTATCCATGACTTATACATGTTCCTTTAACTATGAGATTCTGCAACTCCCGTTTACCGTAGGAACACTTTGTGTGCTACCAAACGTCACAACGTAACTGGGTGATTATAAAGGTGCTCTACAGGTGTCTCCGAAGGTACATATTGGGTTGGCGTATTTCGAGATTAGGATTTGTCACTCCGATTGTCGGAGAGGTATCTCAGGGCCTTCTCGGTAATGCACATCACATAAAGCCTTGCAAGCATTGCAACCAATGAGTTAGTTGCGAGATGATGTATTACGGAACGAGTAAAGAGACTTGCCGATAACGAGATTGAACTAGGTATTGGATACCGACGATCGAATCTCGGGCAAGTAACATACCGATGACAAAGGGAACAAATGTATGTTGTTATGCGGTCTGACCGATAAAGATCTTCGTAGAATATGTGGGAGCCAATATGGGCATCCAGGTCCCGCTGTTGGTTATTGACCGGAGACGTGTCTCGGTCATGTCTACATTGTTCTCGAACCGTAGGGTCCGCACGCTTAAGGTTACGTTGACAGTTTTTATGAGTTTATGAGTTTTGATGTACCGAAGGAGTTTGGAGTCCCGGATGAGATCGGGTACATGACGAGGAGTCTCGAAATGGTCGAGACGTAAAGATCGATATATTGGACGACTATATTCGGACATCGGAAAGGTTCTGAGTGATTCGGGTATTTTCGGGAGTATCGGGGAGTTACGGGATTACGGGAGAAGTAATGGGCCTTGATGGGCTTTAGTGGGAAGAGGAAAAGGCTGCTGCGCCCCCCTCCCCTTTGGTCCGAATTGGACTAGGGAAAAGGGGGCCGGCCACCTCTCCTTCTCCTCCTATTCCTTCTCCCTTCCTCCCCTTTTGGTGGACTCCTACTAGGACTTGGAGTCCTAGTAGGACTCCACACCCTGGCGCGCCAAACCTTGGCCGGCCTCCTCCTCCTCCTCCATCCTTTATATACAGGGGCAGGGGGCACCCCATAGACACACAATTGATCATTGAGATCTTTCCTTAGCCGTGTGCGGTGCCCCCTTCCACCAAATTCCACCTCGGTCATATCGTTGCAGTGCTTAGGCGAAGCCCTGCGCCGGTAACACATCAAGATCGTCACCACGCCGTCCTGCTGACGGAACTCTTCCCCGACGCTTTGCTGGATCGGAGCCCGGGGATCGTCATCGTGCTGAACGTGTGCCAAGAACTCGGAGGCGCCGGAGTAACGGTGTTGTGATCGGTTGGATCGCGAGGAGAACGTACGACTACTTCCTCTACGTTGTGTCAACGCTTCCGCTTCGGTCTACGAGGGTACATAGACTACACTCTCCCCTCTCGTTGCTATGCATCACCATGATCTTGCGTGTGCGTAGGATTTTTTTTTTGAAATTACTACGTTCCCTAACAGTGAGCCTAGGTTTTATGGTTTGATGTTATTTGCACGAGTAGAACACAAGTGAGTTGTGGACGATACAAGTCATACTGCCTACCAGCATGTCATACTTTGGTTCAGCGGTATTGTTGGACGAGACGATCCGGACCAACCTTACGCGTACGCTTACGCGAGACCGGTTCCCTCGACGTGCTTTGCACATAGATGGCTTGCGGAAGACTGTCTCACCAACTTTAGTTGAACCGAATGTGGCTACGCCCGGTCCTTGAGAAGGTTAAAACGGAGTCTATTTGACAAACTATCGTTGTGGTTTTGATGCGTAGGTAAGATGAGTTCTTGCTTAAGCCCGTAGCAGCCACGTAAAACTTGCAACAACAAAGTAGAGGACGTCTAACTTGTTTTTGCAGGGCATGTTGTGATGTGATATGGTCAAGACATGATGCTAAATTTTATTGTATGAGATGATCATGTTTTGTAACCGAGTTATCGGCAACTGGCAGGAGCCATATGGTTGTCGCTTTATTGTATGCAATGCAATCGCGATGTAATGCTTTACTTTATTACTAAGCGGTAGTGATAGTCGTGGAAGCATAAGATTGGCGAGACGACAACGATGCTACGATGGAGATCAAGGTGTCGCGCCGGTGACGATGGTGATCATGACGGTGCTTCGAAGATGGAGATCACAAAGCACGAGCTGATGATGGCCATATCATATCACTTATATTGATTGCATGTGATGTTTATCTTTTATGCATCTTATCTTGCTTTGATTGACGGTAGCATTATAAGATGATCTCTCACTAATTATCAAGAAGTGTTCTCCCTGAGTATGCACCGTTGCGAAAGTTCTTCGTGCTGAGACACCACGTGATGATCGGGTGTGATAGGCTCTACGTTCAAATACAACGGGTGCAAAACAGTTGCACACGCGGAATACTCAGGTTATACTTGACGAGCCTAGCATATAACAGATATGACCTCGGAACACGGAGACCGAAAGGTCGAGCGTGAATCATATAGTAGATATGATCAACATAGTGATGTTCACCATTGAAACTACTCCATCTCACGTGATGATCGGACATGGTTTAGTTGATTTGGATCACGTGATCACTTAGAAGATTAGAGGGATGTCTATCTAAGTGGGAGTTCTTAAGTAATATGATTAATTGAACTTTAATTTATCATGAACTTAGTCCTTGTAGTATTAGCATATCTATGTTGTAGATCAATAGCTCGCATTGTTGCTTCCTTGTGTTTATTTTGATATGTTCCTAGAGAAAATTGTGTTGAAAAATGTTAGTAGCAATGATGTGGATTGGATCCGTAATCTGAGGTTTATCCTCATTGCTGCACAGAAGAATTTTGTCCTTGATGCACCGCTAGGTGACGGACCTTTTGCAGGAGCAGATGCAGACGTTATGAACGTTTTGCTAGCTCAATATGATGACTACTTAATAGTTTAGTGCACCATGCTTAACGGCTTAAGAATCGGGACTTCAAAGACGTTTTGAACGTCATGGACCATACAAGATGTTCCAGGAGTTGAAGTTAATATTTCAAGCAAATACCCGAGTTGAGAGATATGAAGTCTCCAACAAGTTCTATAGCTAAAAGATGGAGGAGAATCGCTCAACTAGTGAGCATGTGCTCAGATTGTCTGGGTACTACAATCGCTTGAATCAAGTGGGAGTTAATCTTCCAGATAAGATAGTGATTGACAGAATTCTCTAGTCACCATCACCAAGTTAGTAGAACTTCGTGATGAACTATAATATGCATGGGATAACGGAAAATATTCCCAAGCTCTTCGCGATGCTAAAATCGGCGAAGGTAGAAATCAAAGAAAAACATCAAGTGTTGATGGTTGACAAGATCACTAGTTTCAAGAAAAGGGCAAAAGGAAAGAAGGGGAACTTCAAGAAGAACGGCAAGCAAGTTGCTGCTCAAGTGAAAAAGCCCAAGTCTGGTCCTAAGCCTGAGACTAAGTGCTTCTACTGCAAAGGGGCTGGTCACTGGAAGCGGAACTACCCCAAGTGATTGGCGGATAAGAAGGATAGCAAAGTGAACATAAGTATATTTGATATACATGTTATTGATGTGTACTTTACTAGTGTTCATAGCAACCCCTCAGTATTTGGTACTAGTTCAAGTTGCTAAGATTAGTAACTCGAAACGGGAGTTGCAGAATGAACAAAGACTAGTTAAAGGGCAAGGTGACGATGTGTGTTGGAAGTGGTTCCAAGATTGATATGATCATCATCACACACTCCCTATACTTTCGGGATTAGTGTTGAAACTGAATAAGTGTTATTTGGTGTTTGCGTTGAGCATGAATATGATTTGATCATGTTAATTGCAATACAGTTATTCATTTAAGTTAGAGAACAATTGTTGTTCTGTTTACATGAATAAAACCTTCTATGGTCATACACACCAATGAAAATAGTTCATTGGATCTCGATCGTAGTGATACACATATTCATAATATTGAAACCAAAAGATGCGAAGTTAATAATGATAGTGCAACCTATTTGTGGCACTGCCGTTTAGGTCATATTGGTGTAAAGCGCATGAAGAAACTCCATGCTGATGGGATTTTGGAATCACTTGATTATGAATCACTTGATGCTTGCGAACCATGCCTCTTGGGCAAGATGACTAAAGCGCCGTTCTCCGGAACAATGGAGCGAGCAACAGATTTGTTGGAAATCATACATACTGATGTATGTGGTCCGATGAATATTAAGGCTCGCGACAAGTATCATTATTTTCTGACCTTCACAGATGATTTGAGCAGATATGGGTATATCTACTCGATGAAACATAAGTCTGAAACATTTGAAAAGTTCAAAGAATTTCAGAGTGCAGTGGAAAATCATCGTGACAAGAAAATAAAGTTTCTACGATCTGATCGCGGAGACAAATATTTCAGTTACGAGTTTGGTCTTCAATTAAAACAATGTGGAATAGTTTCACAAACTCATGCCACCTGGAACACCGCAGCATAATGGTGCGTCCGAACATCATAACCGTACTATATTAGATATAGTACAATCTATGATGTATCTTACCGATCTACCACTTTCGTTTTTGGGATTATGCATTAGAGACAGCTGCATTCACATTAAATAGGGCACCATCTAAATCCGTTGAGACGACACCGTATGAACTATGGTTTAGCAATAAACCTAAGCTGTCGTTTCTTAAAGTTTGGGGCTGCGATGCTTATGTGAAAAAGCTTCAACCTGATAAGCTCGAACCCAAATCGGAGAAATGTGTCTTCATAGGATATCCAAAGGAAACTGTTGGATACACCTTCTATCACAGATCCGAAGGCAAGACTTTTGTTGCTAAGTTCGGAAACTTTCTAGAGAAAGAGTTTCTTTCGAAAGAAGTGAGTGGGAGGAAAGTAGAAAACTTGATAAGGTAATTGTACCTTCTCCCTTATTGGAAAGTAGTTCATCACAGAAATCTGTTCTTGTGACTACTACACCAATTAGTAAGGAAGCTAATGATGATGATCATGTAACTTCAAGATCAAGTTACTACCGAATCTCGTAAGTAAACTAGAGTGAGATCCGCACCAGAGTGGTACGGTAATCCTATTCTGGAAGTCATGTTACTAGACCATGACGAACTTGCGAACTATGAGGAAGCGATGATGAGCCCAGATTTCGCGAAATGGTTAGAGGCCATGAAATCTGAGATATGATCCATGTATGAGAACAAAGTCTGGACTTTGATGGATTTGCCCGATGATCGGCAAGCCAAAGAAAATAAATGGATCTTGAAGAGGAAGACGGACACTGATAGTAGTGTTACTATCTACAAAGCTAGAATTGTCGCAAAAGGTTTTCGACAAGTTCAAGGTGTTGACTACGATGAGAGTTTCTCGCTCGTATCTATGCTTAAGTCTATCCGAATCATGTTAGCAATTGCCGCATTTTATGAAATCCGGCAAATGGATAAACAAAACTACATTCCTTAATGGATTTATTAAAGAAGAGTTGTATACGATGCAACTAGAAGGTTTTGTCGATCCTAAAGGTGTTAACAAAATATGCAAGCTCCAGCGATCCATCTATGGACTGGTGCAAGCATCTCGGAGTTGGAATATACACTTTGATAAGTTGATCAAAGCATATAGTTTTATACAGACTTGTGGTCAAGCCTGTATTTACAAGAAAGTGAGTGGGAGCACTACAACATTTCTGATAAGTATATGTTAATGACATATTGTTGATCGGAAATAATGTAGAATTATTCTGTAAAGCATAAAGGAATGTTTGAGAGGAGTTTTTCAAAGAAAGACTTCGGTGAAGCTGCTTACATATTGAGCATCAAGATCTATAGAGATAGATCAAGACGCTTGATAAGTTTTTCAATGAGTACATACCTTGACAAGATTTTGAAGTAGTTCAAAATGGAACAGTCAAAGAAAGAGTTCTTGCCTGTGTTACAAAGTGTGAAATTGAGTAAGACTCAAAACCCGACCAAGGCAGAAGATAGAAAGAGAATGAAAGTCATTCCCTATGCCTCAGCCATAGGTTCTATAAAGTATGCCATGCTGTGTACCAGATCTATTGCATACCCTACCACTGAGTTTGGCAAGGGAGTACAATAGTGATCTAGGAGTAGATCACTGGACAAGTGGTCAAAATTATCCTTAGTGGAATAAGGATATATTTCTCGATTATGGATGTGACAAAAAGGTTCGTCGTAAAAGGTTACGTCGATGCAAGTTTTGACACTAATCTAGATGACTCTAAGTCTCAATCTAGATACATATTGAAAGTGGGAGCAATTAGCTAAAGTAGCTCCGTGCAGAGCATTGTAGACATAGAAAATTGCAAAATACATAACGGATCTGAATGTGGCAGACCCGTTGACTAAACTTCTCTCACAAGCAAAACATGATCACACCGTAGTACTCTTTGGGTGTTAATCACATAGCGATGTGAACTAGATTACTGAATCTAGTAAACCCTTTGGGTGTTGGTCACATATCGATGTGAACTATTGCTGATAAATCACATGGCGATGTGAACTAGATTATTGACTCTAGTGCAAGTGGGAGACTGAAGGAAATATGCCCTAGAGGCAATAATAAAGTTATTATTTATTTCCTTAATTCATGATAAATATTTATTATTCATGCTAGAATTGTATTAACCGGAAACATAATACATGTGTGAATACATAGACAAACAGAGTGTCACTAGTATGCCTCTACTTGACTAGCTCATTAATCAAAGATGGTTATGTTTCCTAACCATGAACAAAGAGTTGTTATTTGATTAACGAGATCACATCATTAGTTGAATGATCTGATTGACATGACCCATTCCATTGGCATAGCACCCGATCGTTTAGTATGTTGCTATTGCTTTTATCCATGACTTATACATGTTCCTTTAACTATGAGATTATGCAACTCCCGTTTACCGTAGGAACACCTTGTGTGCTACCAAACGTCACAACGTAACTGGGTGATTATAAAGGTGCTCTACAGGTGTCTCCGAAGGTACATATTGGGTTGGCGTATTTCGAGATTAGGATTTGTCACTCCGATTGTCGGAGAGGTATCTCAGGGCCTTCTCGGTAATGCACATCACATAAAGCCTTGCAAGCATTGCAACCAATGAGTTAGTTGCAAGATGATGTATTACGGAACGAGTAAAGAGACTTGCCGATAACGAGATTGAACTAGGTATTGGATACCGACGATCGAATCTCGGGCAAGTAACATACCGATGACAAAGGGAACAAATGTATGTTGTTATGCGGTCTGACCGATAAAGATCTTCGTAGAATATGTAGGAGCCAATATGGGCATCCAGGTCCCGCTGTTGGTTATTGACCGGAGACGTGTCTCGGTCATGTCTACATTGTTCTCGAACCGTAGGGTCCGCACGCTTAAGGTTACGTTGACAGTTTTTACGAGTTTATGAGTTTTCATGTACCGAAGGAGTTCGGAGTCCCGGATGAGATCGGGGACATGACGAGGAGTCTCGAAATGGTCGAGACGTAAAGATCGATATATTGGACGACTATATTCGGACATCGGAAAGGTTCTGAGTGATTCGGGTATTTTCGGGAGTATCGGGGAGTTACGGGATTACGGGAGAAGTAATGGGCCTTGATGGGCTTTAGTGGGAAGAGGAAAAGGCTGCTGCGCCCCCCCTCCCCTTTGGTCCGAATTGGACTAGGGAAAAGGGGGCCGGCCACCTCTCCTTCTCCTCCTATTCCTTCTCCCTTCCTCCCCTTTTGGTGGACTCCTACTAGGACTTGGAGTCCTAGTAGGACTCCACACCCTGGCGCGCCAAACCTTGGCCGGCCTCCTCCTCCTCCTCCATCCTTTATATACAGGGGCAGGGGGCACCCCATAGACACACAATTGATCATTGAGATCTTTCCTTAGCCGTGTGCGGTGTCCCCTTCCACCAAATTCCACCTCGGTCATATCGTTGCAGTGCTTAGGCGAAGCCCTGCGCCGGTAACACATCAAGATCGTCACCACGCCGTCGTGCTGACGGAACTCTTCCCCGACGCTTTGCTGGATCGGAGCCCGGGGATCGTCATCGTGCTGAACGTGTGCCAAGAACTCGGAGGCGCCGGAGTAACGGTGTTGTGATCGGTTGGATCGCGAGGAGAACGTACGACTACTTCCTCTACGTTGTGTCAACGCTTCCGCTTCGGTCTACGAGGGTACGTAGACTACACTCTCCCCTCTAGTTGCTATGCATCACCATGATCTTGCATGTGCGTAGGATTTTTTTTGAAATTACTACGTTCCCTAACAGGACTTGCTCCGATGAACATAATAACAGACCAGGATTTTGGCATGCGTGCAGGCATAGAGGAGGTATTTCTGTTGGTAGTGCACAGGCACTGCAGGTGGCACATTATAAAGAAGGCTGAGGAGACGTTAGGACCATTCTTTGCTGACTGTCCAGAGCTGCACAAGGCATTCGAGTTGTGCGTGGACCACAGCTTGACGGTGGAGGAGTTTGAAAGGAGCTGGATGGCCATGATTGAAACATGTCAAGTCCCAGACAACGAGACTCTTGCTAGCCTATGGGAGAAGCGAACGTACTGGGTGCCGGCCTACTTCATGCAGTGCTTCTTCCCGTTTCTGTAGACTATGCAACGCGGCGAGGGGTTCAGTGTTGTTTTGAAGCGGTACGTGAGCCCTGGCAACTCATTGCTACAGTTTGCCAAGCAATACACAACTTTGCAACAAAAAATACTGGGATCTGAGCTACAGCAAGAAGCGAACATAGCGCTAAAGCAGCCAAAATTACTAACGTACTTACCGATGGAGAGGCAAATGAGCAAGATATACACCAACAAGATCTTTAACAAGTAAGTCCGTTGCGTTACAAGTCTTATTTGCGCAAAGCACGAAGGCAGTAGGTGTCATATAGAATGCAATGCAGTTGCCATGATATGTGGTTGCCATGTTTAATGAAATACTGTTTGCCATGTTCAATGGAAATTCTGTTTGCCATGCTTACCCGGATGCAGTTTCCATGTTCAATGAAATGCAGTTGCCATGTTTTAATGCACTGTACTTCCATTGCGCATGCTGGTATGCAAATGCCAATGTCAACTAAAAAATGTTATGTTGTTGCCATATCTACTGAAATGCAATTGCCATGTTTACTAAAATGCAACTGCCATGTTTGCTAAAATGCAATTGCCATGTTTACTCAACTGTAGTTGCCATGTTTAATAAAATACAGTTGCCATGTTTTATGCAATGTGCTTCCATTGGGAATGTTGGTGTGGAAATGACGATGGCCAGTTCAAAAATGTTATGCAGTTGGCATGTTTAATGTACTGCAGTTGCCATGTCTAGTGTACTACAGTTGCCATGTCTAATGTACTACAGTTGCCATGTCTTATGTACTATATTTGCCATGTTCAAGGTACTATATTTGCCATGTTCAATGTAATATATTTGCCATGTTCAAACAAAATGCATTTATATTTCCATGACAACATAAGGTGCTATAAAAAAAGAGCGCACAATAGTTTAACAGAAAACACACAAAACTTGCAGATTCCAGGAAGAAATAAAGCGTGCCAGCATGTTCATGACTTTCCAGGTGGACGAACATACGTGCAAGGTGTGTTCTATTTTGGGCATGTCAGATTTAGAACCTGAAGACCCGGACAAAGGAAGGAACTACTTCGTGAAAGCCTCGATCGGCCAAGGCGAATACTACTGCCAATGCTGCAAGTTTGAAAGGGACGGCATTGTGTGATGTCACATACTAAAAGTAATGGACATGAACGCTGTGACACGGATGCCCCGCCATTTCATAAGGCGGCGATGGACTTGGGACGCTGAGACGCGTTGGCACCACAGACAACAAACGCAGTACTGGCTGTGCATGGCGAGAGACCTGAGTCGACCATGGAAGCCGTGAGGCACGTAGTGCTGACAAAGAACTATGCTGAGCTAATTGATGAAGCGTGCAAGAGTGATGAGACAGCAAGAGTCGCAGAAAAACACAGGAAGGCCCTGAAAAGAGAGCTTGATGAGATCAAGAAGAGGAAAGCTGAGGAAGCCTTACATAGGTTCCCCCGCACATCAAGTGTGCCTTCGTCCATGGGGCCATCATCTGAAAACTCGGAGATAGGATCTGGAACAGCAAGCACACAAACACAGGTCAGGAACCCGCCCCGTTCCATCACAAAGGGGCGTCCAAAAGAGATAAGGTACAAATCAGGATTGGAGATTCAAGGAAAACACAAGAAAACGAAGAAAGGGACGGGCAATCCGTAAGCAAAATTGGGGCGTTGTGACATGGTCCTCGGGGACATTTTGTTTTGTAATCTAGATGTTGTGAATTTTTTCTAGAAATGGGAGACTGACTCTTGAGGGGCATCAGAAGTTGCAGGAAAATGCATTGAATGGGTAACTGCAGTTGCCATGTTGTGTGTGCTTGATCTGCCATGTTATATGTGTTTAATCTGCCATGCTATTTGGTACTAAATAGGCCATGATATTTTATACTGAATCTATCTTTGTAAATATACTGGGTCTGCCATGTTAATTATACTCAATCCACCATGTCAAGTATACTGGATCTGCCATCTTGTTTATGTTGAATCTGCTGTGTTCTTTGTACTAAATCTGCCCTGTTAGCTGTACTGAAAAATGCCATGTTATTTGTAATGACTCTACATCGCGTATATTTTCATGATAATTCGACACGCTTTAGTCCCACATGCTGTGTTGTGTGCAATCTACGGGAAACAAAGTTGAAAAAGCGTAGCGTGCATCAACCGCAGAAAAGGCTACGACTACATGATCAAAACTACCATTGTAGCCGGTGCAGTTAGCAATGAAAAAGAAGAAGCAAAACAACCAAATGAAAAAACGACGATGACTTTTAATAACCATGTCTGATGAACTACAGTTGCCATGTTTTAGAACATAGTGCACGCATTCGAAGCAGCAACCTGGTGGCGCAAACGATGAAACCACAATAATAATGATAAATATAAAACGTATCTACTATCACGCCTGAAATAGGTTCACATCCACACGAAATATTACAGAAAAAATTCAAATGTCACTCACGAACCACCATTGCGTACTAGGCTACTCGGGGGTTGCAGTCATAGAATAGAACACGGACATAGTTTTTGAGAAGAAAAAAAGGTAGTACCTTACATTCCTCGGCAACAGAATGTAAGGTGTGCGTACGGTGTGTAACACCACGTGATCACTTGTACATCTTGATGACTTTCTTGACAGCTTCCTCCACGAACTCGCGTGCTCCAGACCGCTTGTTGAAATCTTCATTCGTCAACCAGTTCCATGTGTAAAATTTCCGGAGCTCAACGACTGTTGCAGCTGTGACAACGGGAACAAGTATACCCTCCCACTTTGCACGGTATTCCAATGCGTGAAAGCCACAGTCCGTCCTGCACAAGAAAGAGAGTCAGGTGAACTCGCAAAAAGGACAGCAATAGAAATGATAAACTTCAATTCATATGTAACAACAAAGAGGGGTGGGATTGATGTAAATGGCACATGAAGGGGGGGGGAAGGAAATTACGTGTTCCCTTGTTTCGTAGTTTCCACGTACTCAATCGGGAAATGTAAGATCTGGACCTTTGAGTTTTCGTAGTGACGGTTCCATGTATCTTTGACGTTGTTGATGAAGAAGTCAGCATGCGAAGTAAGGTCTACATCGGCTGCCGAACGCATTGAATCAAGCACCTCAAAGCATTAGTTCTTCAGGTCTAGACAGATCGCGTAGTGGTGACCACACTTGTCATGTGGGTCGTGTGGTGCAAGCTCCTGGAAAATGGGGAACATGACCTGCATGTAAAAGTGAAGGAAAATGAGAAGCAGAGTTCACATGAAGAACAACAGAGGGACAAAAAAAGTAGAATCACGTAGAATATTTAGTTATAGTGGGTAGTTGAAAGAAAGTTGTCGTCCATGTATGAACAAAAAAAGTAGAATCACGTAGAATGTTTAGTTACTTTGAAGTTGCCACATAGTTTGCAAGGGATGCAAAAATCAAAAAGTCAGTTTGCACGGCAGCTGATGCCGCATGAAACATCTGCCACATAAACAGAGTGCAGATAATGGCAAAAAACCATACCATGTTAAAAAAAAGTGCAAACAGGGAAGGAGTACTCACATATTTCTTCAGTGTGAGCTTGAATTGACCGGTTGAGCAAAATTCTTCCTCAGGATTTTGTGGTGGAAGTCACCATCCCATATTTTGCAGGTCACACTGTAATGCATGATTGTTTTGTCGGGACACATATCCACATGATTGTTGATGTAGTCAATCCCGCATGCAACTACATTCGTCGACATTTTACCGTTTGGCCTCACGGACTCGGCAAGATCACCCAGGTCGACGTACGTCGCTTCGCATTGAATGACCTTGGTTCTGTCCAAACACGAGCTGTATGAAAATGATATAACATGAAAGAATCATGTCTACTAAGTAAAAAAGGAAGAACTAAAAACGTAAGCGGATCATATATAGAAAGTAGAAAAAAATTATGAATGGTAGAAAGAGCAACGCAAAATGTGGTCATTACGCTTTCAGCTCCTTCATGTGCTTGCCGCTGGCCCTCGCATTTCCAAATCGCTTGACAATATCGTACAGCTGCTTCTGTTCCTTTGTGGCCCTGACTTCGGGCTCGTAGTCTTCCGCGGGAGGTGGGTGAACTACCCTCTGCTGCCTCACAGAACAAGGGGTGGCACTCCTAATGGTATCCTCAGATACCGTATCTGCAGGCACATTGGAACTTGATTGCCCCTGACCTCGTGAGGACCTCCTCTATAATGCTGCCTCCTCGATCCTGCGGTAACATTCATCAAGTGACGGTGAAATCTCCTCAGGGGTGCCTGCAAGGATCAAAAAAAGTGGGTTAGTATAGCTGGAAAACAAAACAAATGGAATGTGAAAAGATAGGGTGCATGATGTGAAATGTATGTACAAAAAGTAGGGAGTTGCCGTGTGGAGGCAAATCCAGTTGCTATGTGTAGTGCACTGTAGTTGCCATGTGACAGCAACTACAGTTGCCATGTTGTGTCAACTCCAGTTGACATGTGCTTGCCGAATGGAAAATGCAGCATGGAAACAAAAAGTACAGGTGACATGGTGCAGCAAACTCCAGTCGCCATGTGTATTGCACTGTAGTTTCCATGTGACAACAACTACATTTGCCATGTTGAATCAACTTCGGTTGCCATGTGATTGCCGAATGTAAAATGCAGCATGGCAACAAAAAAATGAAGGTGACATGGTACAGCAAATCCAGTTGCCATGTCATCACATAACAGTTGCCATCACAAGTGAGAAACCCAAAAAAAATGCTTGGGACAAAAGTCAGGCTACACAGATGTATACAAGAAAATGATAAGCACATAAGAAATGTACCTTGGACGATCGGCTCTGCGAACTTGACAGCCTTCCTGCCCTCGACCATTGGCTGCGCCATCATTGCGGGCATGCCTCCCGGGAAAGCAAAGGCAACTGGCATAGGATCTGGCACCATTGGTTGATCTTGACTGATGCCAAGGCTGAAGCTCGGTGGTGTGAAGGCCATTGGGTGCCTCTCATGCCTACTGGCCGGACCACGAACAACGTGCGGGGCAGAATCCAAGGGTGAAAGATCAACAAACATATCTGAATCGGCCACTACAGAATGATCGGGCTTATTTGTAGGGCGGGGAGTGTTGTCAGCGGTATCAGCCGCAACTTCCTTGACAATCTTCTTGTTTGGGCTATAGGGGACACCAACATTGACTGGGAGCCTGGAAGTGCGCAGATTTAAGCTGGGGATTTCCACTGCGGGTAAAAGCGCAGTCTGCTCCGGACGTTCACCTGCTTCACTCGTGCCTGGCTTGACACATGCATCAGTTGTGCTCCGGTCTTCCGGTTTCTCCATCACATTGCTTTTGGCAGGTGGTGGGAACAGTGTGAACACAGGAACATAAGCAGACTCATCTCTGCTGCTCCTAGCTACAGCTGGTGTGTTGGGTATGTCTGTTGATTGCTTGCGGGGGCTACGACGCCTGGTGGAAGACCAGCACGCGAAACAGTCGCCTTAGCAGTTTCTGCACCGACATGAGCTGGAGCTATTGTGCCAAGACTCTCACCTACAGATGGCATATCATTATGAACTGCCGCCTTAGCCACTTCTGTCGTGGACACATGAGTGCCAGAACGCACGCACTTGGAATGAGTGTCAGATGAGCGGGAATCTTCCTTGCTTAGGTTGGTCTCGGGAGCGTCCACTTCAACGCTTGCTGATGGGGTGGCATGGCTCACAGCAGCATCCTTCATTGCCAGAAGAGTTGGTAGTATTTCAGCTGTCTTGGCAGATACCGACTCGTCACTCCCCGATGTACGGATGCATGTTGTTCTAACCTGCACATCTGCAACTGGCGGAGATGGTCGGCCACTTGTGTCAGAATTAGTGGGAACAGTTGACGGTGCGGCAGCAGTTTTGTCGACTGGCGCCTCATGAACATCTGAGTTGCTCCCTATTGACAACTTTGAATGAAGGCGTTCGAGTGGGTCCCTAATGATATGCTTGTCCCCACGTGAAGTAGTCTTCTTCACCCTGAAAAAAAGAAAGGACATGAAAAAGGTATTAAAAATGAACAAAAAATATTTGCCATGGTATAAAATCTAAAAAAGATGAAAAACAGGTGGAAAAGCTGGTAGTCTCCATGTAAGGGAATATGAGTTGCCATGTGGCATAGTTAGCAGTTGCCATGCAAAATCCAGCAAGAGTTGCATTCTAGCCAACTTGAAGAATGATAAAAATGTCTGATCTGCCAGGAATGCAATTTCAAAACTAGGTATGGGATGAGCACACTAGCCAATGGAAAGATGGTAGTTGCCATGTAGGTACAATAAGAGTTTCCATTTGGCCTAGATAGCAGTTGCCATGTAAAAAACAAGCAGGAGTTGCCATGCAGTTAAAAAGGAAGGAAATCATTTGAAAAAACAACAGTTGCCCATGTGGGGACGATGACAGAAGCCCATGTGGCAGGCTGAACGGATGCATTGAAAAATCAAAAATATAGCACTACGCCAATGAAAGCACATGGAAAACCTACTTCTTGACTGGCTTTCTCAGGTCTGGCAACACGATAGGATCCACGGTGTTGGACGTCGTCGTACGAGGAGATGACCTGGTGGAAGGGGTGTCACCAGCAACGGGGGCACCTTTGTTCAACCGAGCAGAAACACAGGTTGGCGTTGGTGCCTATTTCTTCATAACTGATCATCCACCAGCTGTCGCCTCACTGCACGTATAAGATGGAGGAAAATAAAGGTGGCAATTGTCAGACAGCAAACTCGTTGCCGCGCTTAGCAAAAACAAATGCACAAAGGGATCAGTCTGTTCCAAAAATATAGGCAAAACATAAAACTACAATTAAAGTCGAACCTCCTCCTAGCAGCTATGGGATCGTTACTAGACCTCTTGCCAGGAGAACCTTTCCCAACATCCTCTGGAGCCCTCCCCCTCTTTGATAGCAACACCCCCTCGCCTCTCGCAGCCGTATGTTCTTTGACTTTCTCCGCTGGGGGGACATCTCGTGCATCATTGCCCTTCTTACCACCTGCACGAACTTCCACATGTTCATCATCATCGGTGTCCTGTTGCACGTTCTCCATGTCATCATCGTCATCCTTGCTGAGACCAGCGTCTCCATCTAGTTCATCT
This sequence comes from Aegilops umbellulata, assembly GCA_032464435.1. NCBI lineage: Eukaryota > Viridiplantae > Streptophyta > Magnoliopsida > Poales > Poaceae > Aegilops > Aegilops umbellulata. Next base: position 594,712,415 of record CP136058.1, on the reverse strand, counting down.
TGTGTGTCAGCAATCTCTTGGGAACTGTTGTAGTCATACCGGCCATGACAACCAGTTGCCCGATGTGTCCGTTCTGGGACAAATGTAGTGAACTGCCTCGCAACCGCGTCGCTGTCGGAGCCATTAAGGGACGTCCACCCCTCAACCAACTTCCCGAGCAAGCCGGTCATTCCGGATGCAAACTGCCCAATTAGATGCTCAACAGGTGCCCTCGCCTGTGCACGAAACAAGAAGCAGCAGTAACCAGCCATATTACAATCACTTGCACGACATCAAAAATAATGCAAGGCAACCATAGATATATATCTTTGATTACCTCAGTAGGGCAAGAGGAAGCTGAGTGCATGTCCATCCACTTTCCAAAGTTTTGAGGCCCCCCAAACACGTTGTAGTCTATAGCATGCTTGGCCATCAGTTGCAAAAAAACCAAAAAAATAGCTAGGGATGTAAGAGAGAGAATGATGAACACTGACTAGCATTTCATGTGTTGCAAAAATACAACAAAAAAAGAAGACGCGAATATAAGTTTCAGCATGAATGACAGAGTTGCCATGTGGAGTGAGACATGGATACCATACTCAGACAACCACGGCTAACAAAGGTAGTCATCTCTTGTAAACCATAGACGGTTGCCACACGACGATATGTTATGCCGCAAAAATTTGTAAGAATGCCGTGTAGAGAAAGAAACCAGAACTAACCTGCAGTTTTCCATATTTGGTATTAGTTGCCCTGTCTGCAGCAAGCACATCCTTGACAGCATCGATAGTCCATGCAGAAACAGCAAACTTGTGCATAGGCAGCGGGCCTCCTGTCCCAGTGCAATCCACGGTGGACAGATCAAGACAGTCGACGTACATGAGCTGATGTACAACAATTTTAAAAAGAAATAAATATCAGTTGCGATCATGGTATTTTGCGAAGAAACATGATAATATATGTTCATACGATCGTTAAGCTGAAGTGCATGAAAGAGAGAAAAATAAGAAGTTGCCATCTTTATGTGCTAGTTGCCATCATAGTGTGATAGCAGTTGCCATATTGTCATGATGGCAGTTGCCATATTGTCATGACGGCAGTTGCCATCATAGTATGATGGCAGTTGCCATATTGTCATTATGGCAGTTGCCATCTTGTTATGATCAGGTTGCCATGCATGAATAAAAGGTGTTAAAAAAGAGTGTTCACAGAAAGGACTGGTAAAAAAATACCATTAAATGCAGTCGACAACCCTTCTGGTACATCTTGCTTGAGAATGCATCATGCAGGAAGTCGGCAATGAACTTACACCAATTCATGTTCTTCACATCTTTAGTTTCGCCTGCGCCGCACAAATTTTAGGACAACGAGTTGCCGCATCAGAAATCAAATGGAAAAAACATCAAAAAACACTGGCAGTGACTAGCTTGCACATGACATCGGAGCAAAAAAACTGAAGGAAAATAATCTAGTAAAGATTGATCATTCACCAGGATGGGGAAGCATTTGTTGCTTGGGCGAAGAGAAGTGGTCGGCGCGAATCAGCTGAGATGAGGTACATGAGTAGTTTCTTCTTAAAAACCTCGCCATGGGTTGTCATGGCCTGCAGCGAATCTGCCAGTACAGACGTGTTCGGCATGGATTCCAACCCAGGAAACAAACGGGGGAACAACGCTTCCTCGATCTTGTTATTGACCTCATACGAGACTTTGATTTGTCCACGGGGCACACCCAAAGTGCAGAACAGGGATTCCTCGTTCAACGACAGTCTTCCACGTCCTGGAATCACAAATTCCCTAGAGGCGGGGTCGTAAATCTCACCAAGCCAGTCGCATACAGGGTTGACTAGATTCGTGCACCGGACATTCATCATAGCCTGCATACCCATCTCAGCAGCAGCTCCCTTATGATCGTCGGTAAATCTGTCAGTCAATGAAGTCAGTCGTTCCTGGGAGGCCCAGTTGCGAGTATGTTTCTTCTTCTGCAAAAAACAGACAAATGATCAGTTGTTGCCATGTTTTCACTGTCATAAATTTTAGTTCATGACAGACGACTGCAAGCTCGAGGTGGCAACCAATAACATATGCAGGAGGAAGAGGGTGTGTGGAAAATTACCTCGTCGCCCTCTTTTCTTCATCCAGTTGCCCGATTCTGCTATGGTGGATCCATGAAATCATCATCATCGTTTTGATGATCGCCGCGAGCCATTCTGCTGAGGTAGAAACAGACCAAATTGTCATGGTGGAAATGAAAATGCAGGAAGTAAGCAGTTGGCACCTAACAGAATGTCCCTGCCGCATGGGCCCGAGTGAAAAATGTCAACTAGTGAATGCAAAAATATCACATGAACACGCACGCACCCCCCCTATGATTGTCGAAAACATAAATGTGGCAATTAAGCACATTGGTTACATTTGAGAAAAAATGTACAGATCGTAAATACACTTAAAAACAAAATGTTGAAGTTGCCATGTTAGCACAAGATAGTACGAAAAGAAAGTCACGAAATCCTCCACTGCAGAAACCTCTAATGTGCTAGGCTGAAATTGCCATGTTAAAATGCAACACAAAATTCAAAAAAGCAATGAAAAACATCTAATGAACAATCTGAAATTACCACAGTGTGTTCATATATCACAAGTCATCATGGCAAAACACAAAAATTGCGTCTGCCGTACAATGAATTTGCCACAAAATACTAACTGTAACATGGCAACAGACATGCTGTGTTCAGACAAAAACTTGCCACATGGAAAACATATATATGGCATCTGACACAGTTGATGTGCAAATTAGTTGCCATGTTATGCAGCCAATTTGCCACATTATCCTGTCTACAACATGGCAACAGCCACAGTGTGTTCATAGTCTATTGCCACAAGAATATACTATCCAAGTGGCAACAAACATAGTTGATGTGCAGATTAGTTGCCATCCAGTGCAATTGGTTACTGAAACTGCAGTGACTACCGATTGACTGCACTTTACCATTCCTACAGTGTGGAAACTATCACAATCATTCAGGAAAAATGAGTTACCACATGGAAAAGCATGTTTGTGGCAACTATGACAGTCATTCAGAAAATTAGTTGCCGCATGGAAAAGAATTTTTGTGGCAACTATCACAATCATTCAAGAAATTAGTTGCCGTGTGGAAAAGCATGTTTGTGGCAACTATCATAGTCATTGATAAAATTAGTTGCCATACAGTCATGGTAGTTACTCAAACCACCACGTTTTCCTTCATACTGCAGTTTGAAAAATAACTAACTAGATCTAGGGTTCAATGGAAACTATAATGACTTGAAATTCCTCCCCAAAATTCTCCCCGAACTGATCGCAAATACCAATTTGAAGCAATGCGCAACTATAAAACCGGAAAACAACGGTCCAATCCCAAGGCACAACCAGTGTGTGTCTCCGGACAGGCAGAACCACACCGGCGAGACCGCCACCGCGCCGGCGACGAAACTGCCCAGTGCCACCGAAAACGACAAGCATAGGACTCCGTCGCCGGCGGCAACACCGGCGCATCGCCAAATCGCCTGAATCTCTACGAATCTCGACGAAGCATTGAACACCGAGGGAAGGGGAGAAAAATGCAGGCAAGGATTGTGAGAGTGGGAGCGAGCATTACCTTCAATCTATAGGCGCTCCGGCAAGGCCGCTCCGGTCCGGCAAGCACCACCGACGCCTCGAACTCCGTCGACTCTTCCGCCTCCACCTTCACCTTCTCCCCTCATCTTCTCCTCCAATCGTCTGAAATGCGAAGTGGGTTGTGCGAGTAACTGTGGGGAATGAGTAAATGGAACCGTGAGGGCGTAGGCGGGCGAAGTGCGCGACGTGTTTGACGTCAACCACGGTCAGCGCGTGGCGTGCGGGCGCATAGCAGTTCCACCGCACGCCCCCGAGTGGCAACCGCGGACCGCGGGGGGGTGGGGGTGGGGGAACTGACGTGCGGGCGAACTATGTCACACACCACAGAGGCGCCTTGTCCTACGTGGCACAAAAAATAGACCTGATTGTGCCAAGATTCGTGCATATAGTACTGGACGGTGATGGATGCGTGTGGTCGAGATGGTCAACTCCCACACGTGTGGGCGTTAACATTTCCGAAAAAGTTAACCAACACCAATTCTAGGAAAGCCTAAATGTTCATAGGATCTTAAGTAAGATACTGATCAATCCAGTTAAGGAAGGTCTCTTGCTTCTTTCTGTTGATTCTACGCTTGACCAGCAAGAGGTCAGTCCTGGGTAATCTCTTCCATGAGAAGATGGAAGGTGTCTCAGGTTTGAAAATATTAGAGTTCCCCTATCTCCAGATATTCCAGCAAGCCATGGTAACAAATTCCATCAAATTTAGGTGGAAGTTCTTGCACTAGCAGCATGGTATCATCCATAGTTGATATGGCTCTCTTCCTGTTGTTAATCAAGCAATCCCAACATTCTCGGGCAAAGGAACAATTCCAGAAAATATTAATGGTAGTCTCTTCAGAAGCAGTACTGCATAACTCACAGGCATAGGATGGGGGGAAGAAGGATTTTCTGTGGAGCAAATTCCTAGTGTTGATCATGTCATGCAAGATTAGCCAAAAGAAGATTTGATACCTGAGTATGGTGCCATTCTTCCAAAGTTTCCTGAAAATGGAGCAGTAGGTTGCCCGGAGTACCATTTATACATCTTGATAGCAGGAAAAAGACTAGATATTCAAGTGATATTTCCATGTCCTGAGCATTAGTAAATTCAATAGATTCCATAGTGTTTTGCAGGGTCTGAAACTACTAAAAAGCCTGTTTAGGTAGTGGTGTATGAAGGTGTGCACAAGGTGTAACATCCCAAAATTCTAAATTTTGGAATGTTATATTAAATAAATAGTTTTGATTGATTGTATGATTGCTTGGGTGTTTTGCTTTGTGAAAATGAGTGAAATTTTAAACTTTTTGAAAGTTAAATGAGGGGGAATAAAAGGACTTTCCCAAACATTCACCTTGCATTTATGATCTCCACGAATTCAAATTCGTTTCATCCCAAAACCCTAGAGTGAAGATGATATGACTTCTTCCATTTAATTAAATAAAAAGGGATTTGAAAATATTTTAATTCCATTAGGAAATATTTCAAATTCAGAAACTTTATGCAAGTCAATGATTTTCATGAGAAAAGATAAAATGACTTCTTCAAAACGTATGAAATATGAGTTGGAAGTTTAAAATAATCAAATTTAAAGTCCCATTGAAGGTATTTAGAAAATCATTTTAAATTTTGGAGTTATTTGGTTTTTATTCAAATTATATTTTCCAAAAATAAAATAAACGGAAATAAGGGTAAAATGATTCTCTTCAATGTAAAAATGGAGAGAAATGAGTTTGAAATCATTTTAGTATTTTAAAATATTTTTATTTGGTTTTTAAATAAACCAGTAGCACTCTTTGCTTTATTTAAAAAAATTGTGGAATTTATTTGCCGCTGAAAATATGTTCATATTTTAGAAAATCTTTTTCTGAAAATTTTGATATATAATATGCTATATATCTTTTTTATTATTTGTTGTTTCGTTTTATTTTAGTTGTCTGTTTAAAAAAAATTTAGTTCGGGCCGACCGACCTGGGCCGCGCCCAGCCCAGCCAGCCCAAGCTGACGCCTTCGTCTCCGAGCTCAGGACGGAGTCCCGAGCGAAGCCGCCGCCGCACCTGTGTCCGCCTCAGCCACAAAAGCCATTGTCGCCTCTTGCTTGCCCACTCCTCCAAGCCGCCTCGCCCCCTCCCCCGCCTTTATAAGCCGGACCCGACCCCCTCTTTCTCCCCAAAGCAGCCGCAACAGCACCTGCCGAAGCCTCCGCCGCAACTGCTCCTCACATTGGCGCCACCGCCGCTCGTTTTCCGCCGCCGCCGCCGCAGACTCTGCCGCCCTGCATAGCCGCCGCCGTCGCCCACCTCCGCAAGCCGCCGACGCCGCCGCCGTTCGCCCCGCCGTGGCCAAAGATCCGCCGCCCCCAACGTCGAACTGCCAAGAACCGCGGTAACCACCGCCGAACCGCTCGGTCTTTTTTTGCTTTCTTTTCGGTTTTTCTTTAAAACCGGATCGGTTCGTTATTTAGCGAACGTTCGTTCGTTTAGCTTCTGTAGCGAACGATTTCGTTCGTCAGTCTCCCGTAGTGGACGTTCGTCTGATAGATTTTTCTTTTTGTGTTTTATTTCTGGCCAGGGACCCATCTGTGAATATTTTCTTCATAGATTAGCCCCTAATCTTTAAACCTTCGTAACTTTTTACTCGTTTATCCAAATCCAACGAAACCAATGCCCACTTCTTCGTTATGATCTCATCTATCGAGAGAACTTACGAAATGAAATTTTTGAATTTTTGAAATTTGAATTAGATAAGATTCAAATTTAAACTTGTTTTGGCTATAACTTGAGTTATAACTATGATTTAATTGATTCCTTTTTCAAATCGAAGCTCATCACATGCACCTTATGTTAATATCAAAATCACAAAATTTTGCTACTGTTAAAAATATGTTTATGTCCGTGAGTTTTATTTGATGGTTTTGAAGTTTTCTGAAGTGTTTTCTTCGTTCTTTTGGATCTTTGAGTGATTGCTTATGTGTGGTTATAATTGGTTGCTCACGATAGATTGAACGGGGTGTGACGAGTAGAACTATCAGGAATTATGATTGCGAAGAACCTTCATCAACAGTACAAGGCAAGTTTAGACATTGATCATAGTCCTTTATACCCAGTTTTTATGCATTAGTTACACCCTCAAAGATTGCATGAGCAGGATTGGGAATATGTGGGTATTGCTATATAGTTGATGAGGTAGGAACCTATTACCTTTTTGATTCACCCTAGGAATTTACGTTATGCTCATATTGCTTAGCCATGCTCGTAGACAGGGATCAGTATGTGAGATTCATGAAAGTTGCGAGAGTTACAATAATTAAGGGTTAGACTTAAGGTAGCTACTTTAATACACATCTGGGTGGATTGGTTGCGGGCACCTGGCCAATCCCGTGTTGTCCTAGGAGATCCCGGGGTACCCGTGTGATCATCCTATGGTAAGATTATACATGCTAGAAACTTCTGTGTGCAGCCACAAGCCATTATGGGCTCTGGCATAGTTGAGTAAGTTGTGGGAAACCTTTCCATGATGGGCTAGCAGATGTAGGGGAATTTCAGGTGTATCGGCCTATCTATCAATTAAGGGGACCTCCTCGGAAAGATTGTGTCTCGATCATCCGTTTCACAAACATCATGCAGTGCAAGAAAGTCAACGAAGGAGTTCGAGGCTTGTGGGGAAAAGTGCGCAAACCTCTGTAGAGTGTACAAACTAATCATGATTACTCGTGTCCCTAATTATGGACATTTTGAGTATCTGGTATTTGAATTATTGGTTGATCTCATCACTCTATTTAATGAAATTGTTGGGTTATTAATGATTTGGTGATTTTGGGATTGAGTTGGGGAAACCTTCTCAATATTGGGATAAACTTGGTAGTAAAATAAAATTTATTCCTTTGTTGTAGGAAAAAATTAGCTTTATGCAAAAATTAAACTTAGAGCCTCCTCTAGCCAAATATGCATATAGAGATAGATATTTTCATTATTATTATATTGTGTGAAATTGCCATTACATTCAATGTACTGACCTATATGGCTACAATGTCTCATGTTGTAGGAATCTTACGACGAGTAAGTGATACGTTAGGGTTACGATGTCTACACTCAACTTTGTCGTTGGTGTTGTTGGGATTCCACAAATTTGTTGTTACTTTCGCAATATGGATTGAGGTAATAGTATTTACGTTACTTTATACATGTGATTGTACTCTATTATAAATCCTCGAGTACTGTGTGTGTCAGCATACCGACCCAGGGATGACACTTAAGCACAGAGACTTGATCCATTTGGGTCGGGTCGCTACAAGATGGTATCAGAGCACATGTTGACTGCAGGACGTGACCCCTAGAAACCGACAAACTCTCATCTTTTCTAAAGCTTTACCAAGTATTTCCCCTCACCTCAAGTAGTTAGACTATACCCCTTTCCCCTTTGACCACACATAGGATCAACTGACGAGACCACTCCGAGAAGGACAAAATATAGGATAACTGATGACCACTTCGGAGTAAAGAGGATTTCACCATGCATTAGAAGTGTTGAAGCTACAACAGTTGAATACTCCGAAGACTTGAAGAGTTTGAAGACTTTGAAGATTTATTGACCTTTAGAAGACCAAACCCCTGTTATATACTTACGTTAGATGCGATGATTATGAGTTGTCATTTGTTTGATGTTTTTCCGACGGCCACAACAGAAAATCTGTCTGTTCAAAATTATTGTTTGTATTGTGTGTATCCCTCTCTATCTCTCTTATCTCACCCCAAAACCCTTGGAACCAATATAGGATGAATGGAGATGAACTCATATTTTCTGGACCGATGACTCAATTGGAGACGGACCGATGGATTCCGAACATGGAAGATCACATGAAGAATAACACTATAGCCGGAAAGGATATGACCCAGCATGCTATTCAGTGCTTTGAAAGAGGTACTGCTACTTGGTGGAGGATGTATCAAACCATCAATGGATGGCAAAGAGTAACCACTTGGGAAGAATTTAAGTTGACTCTGCTAAAGTCTCGGCTTTTGTCCCAGAAGTTGAAGCCTTATGGAAATGATATGAAGAAACCTTGTGCATGCAAGCTCTGTGGAGAAATAGGAGACACCCATAAAGAACACAAGGATGAATGCCCTCATTGTGAAAAAAGTCACCCAACTGAAGAATGCCCAACTAGGTATATTAGTTGCTTCTTGTGTTAATGGACTACCCACTACCTTGCTCAGTGTCACATTTACCCCAAGGAACAACGAACTATTCGACAGAATAAAGAAGCGATGAAAGAAGCCCTCAGGGAAACTTTAGAAAAACCCACGATGAAGGAAGATTTTAAGGACACACCCGAAAAAGATCCAGTTAAACCCTGCACCAAGTCATGCTATTCATGTGGAGAAGAAGGACACATCTCCCAGAATTGTCCAAAGGAGGATCGAGTAGAATTCCCAACAGAGGAAGTAGAGTATGACCCACAAGAGATAAAAACCGTAATTGGTATGGAAAAGTCCAGGAAGTGAAATAGAATGTATCCCTAGAACAACCCAATTTCTATAAAGAAGGACCTGAGTCATATCACATGTTTCTGTTGCAAAGATTCGGGGCAGTACTTCAGTGGTTGCCCAAAAAGGAAGCCGAGGACCCAAGGAGGCTATGTAATCACAAGGAAACCACGAGACTTGTCAGAAGTAATATATTTCTGCTGTAATGAAGCAGGGCACTTTGCCAGAGATTGTCCCAATGAGAAGGAGTATTGTGTTAAATAGTGAGTTGGCAACAAAAAAAGTATATAGTAGTAGTAGTGGGAACAATTATTTTATATTGAGGTGTTGAGCTGAGGCATGTAATGGGAATGCAAGATATTGTAATGAATTCATGAAATCGATAAAGTTCATGTGTCATGATTTCATGCCTTAAATTTTAAGAGTTGTTACTCTATGAAGAAATATTTTGACCAATTTCAAGGATATGAGAAATATGGTCTATGGAAGAATTTGTGCATTCCAAGGGTGGTAGTACCCTGTGAGGACCCTTCACCCCTGGAAAAGATAATGATATTCCACGGAGTGGACTTTGGACAAAATAACTATGAGTTTTAACTCGACATGTGGGGTACCCCAAGAATATGAAGGGATGAAGCACTATTGGATAGAAAGAAGGTATAATGTTGGTAATATGGAACAACTGTAACCCCAGGATGAGTTAAAACTATAAATGTGATGAGGTGGGCCCGTAATCCACAGGCTCCAAGACCCGCCAAGAAGCAAGCACACTCTTGCTGAAAGAAAAACCCTGGAAGAATTTACGACTTTATCAACAGACGATCTTATAAGAGTTTACGCAAAACCTGAGAGATGTGAAGAAACGATAGATGTTTGTTTGGCTTGCAGAGTCAATGGATATATCCAAACTTGGTTCATCGACAAGAGAAATTCTGCAATGCTTGTGAGGATGACTATCGGTGTCAAAACTGGCGGATCTCGGGTAGGGGGTCCCGAACTGTGCGTCAAGGCCGGATGGTAACAGGAGACAAGGGACACGACGTTTTTACCCAGGTTCGGGCCCTCTCGATGGAGGTAAAACCCTACTCCTTCTTGATTAATATTGATGATACGGGTAGTACAAGAGTAGATCTACCATGAGATCAAGGAGGCTAAACCCTAGAAGCTAGCCTATGGTATGATTGTTGTATGATGGAGTTGTCCTACGTACTAGAACCCTCCAGTTTATATAGACACCGGATAGGGTTAGGGTTACACAAAGTCGGATACAATGGTAGGAGATCTTGAATATTCGCATCGCCAAGCTTGCCTTCCACGCCAAGGAAAGTCCCATCCGGACACGAGATGAAGTCTTCAATCTTGTATCTTCATAGTCCTGGAGTCCGGCTGAAGGTATAGTCTGGCTACCCGAACAACCCCTAATCCAGGACTCCCTCAGTAGCGCCTGAACCAGGCTTCAATGACGACGAGTCCGGCGCGCAGATTGTCTTCGGCATTGCAAGGCGGGTTCCTCCTCCAAGTTCTTCAAGAAGATTTTAAACACCAAAAATAGTGTCCGGCTCTGCAAAATAAGTTTCCACATATTGCCATAGAGAGAATAATAATAACAGAAATCTAATCTGCTGACGTATTCCGCAGTGCGTCATCACACTACGGCCAAGTCCTTTACTCGAATAGTTTTTACTCTTTCACCTCAGCGTGTTTTGCGAGGCGGTTTCCTTGGCACGTTTTGTCAAAGCAGAGATCGTGTCCCCCAGTTACGGGATTCTCATGAATACGGACGTGGTTAACCCAACCGCGCCATTTATCACGGCGCTTGGGAGGCAAGCGAGTTTTACCAGGCTGGTGGAGACGCATAGCCGCATCCACCCATATAAGGGGATAAGGATCCACCTTTTTACCTACGCCTTCTTCCTCCTTTGCCTATCCATCTTCTGCGCACCCGAGCTCCAGAGCACAAGCCCGCACTTCCGACCTCAACCTTCTCCAGCAATGTCCAGAGCGGGAGGCAAGTGGATGGTCTCCTCCGTCACGGAGGGCCATGTCAAGAAGCTAAGGAAGGCCGGATACTTGTCCAAGGACATCGCGCACCAGCTTCCCGAGGAGGGGCAGCTTCTCCCCACCACAAGGCCCCATGAGAGGGTAGTTTTCCTTCCCCTCTTCCTCCGCGGACTAGGTTTTCCACTCCACCAATTCGTCCGGGGGCTCATGTTCTACTACGGCCTGGATTTCCACGATCTGGCCCCAAACTTCGTCCTCAACATCTCGGCGTTTATCGTTGTGTGCGAGGCTTTCCTCCGCGTCCGCCCCCATTTCGGCCTCTGGCTCAAGACCTTCAAAGTCAAGCCCAAGGTGGTGCGCGGCAGCCAGGCGGAATGCGGAGGCGCCATGGCGGGCAAGATGGCCAACGTCCTATGGCTCGAGGGCTCCTTCATGGAGACCCTGAAGGGGTGACAATCCGGGTGGTTTTACATCACCGAGCCACGCGATCCAAAATGGATCGCAGCCCCTGAGTTCCGATCCGGACCCCCCACGCGGCTTATGTCCTGGAACGAGACGGGCCTATCGTGGGGTGACGAGAAAGAGGTGACCGGACTACAGACATGCATCCAATCCCTGGTGAACAAGCCGATCAAGCTTGTCACTGTGGTCCAGGTTATGCTCATCCGCCGGATCCTCCCGTGTCAACAACGAGATTTTACTCTGTGGGAGTTCAACCCGGCGCAACACCAAACCCTCAACAGGCTCTTCGACACGACGTATGAAGAAGTTTGGAAGGTGCTAACCAAAGGCGCCTAGGCTCCCACATCCGCCTCCGAGGACCGCGGATACAGCTCGTAGCGTCACGCTAGCGAGGTAAGCTATTTTCACCTTTCACAGGATGTTTAAGCTCTTTTTCATAGTTTGACTCTATGCGGGATCTAAACTCCCTTACCTTTGACAGGCTTGGCAGGTGATATCCGGACCGATTAACTGTCCGGCTCCCTTGCCCGAAGACCCAGCCCCTGCTCTCCTAGTGAAGCTGCTGGCTCTGGCGCCTTATGTGGTGCCGGAGAAGAAGGCCAAGAAGAAGAAGGCCAAGAAGAAGAAGGCCAAGAAGAAGAAGGCCACGGGGACTCGAAGGAGTGCCAACAACGTGGCGGTGTCAGACTCGTCATCTGACGAGTCCGAGACGCTATCCTCCGTGAAAACGAGGAGGAGGAAGAAGAAACCTCTCCCCCTCCAGCGGGGGGAGGAAAGAAAAGGAAGGCCCCCCCAATGGGGGAGGCCGGAGGGTCCAGGAAGAGGAAGACCCCTCCGCCGGACTACTCCCCCGACGCCAACGAGGACGACGAGCAGTGGCCGGACAGGGCCAAGCGCCCGGCGAAATCGTAAGTATTTGGATACCAGAGTGACTCATGATATTTCTGTGTCATTCGGCTTTCCCTGATGCCGAACATAATGGTGCAGCCCACCCCGGGCCGAACTCGACGATTCGTCGAGCGGCTCCCTGGATTCGTCGGACGTGAACTCAGTTCTGCCCACTGTCTCCCCCCGCACTGCAGACGACGCCGAAGTGGCGTCGCAACGAGCTCCGGGGGAGGAGGTGGTGGTCCTGGAGGAGCCGCAAGGCGACCTCCCGGACCCCAGGAGTAAAGGGGCCAAAACCCCCCAGGGCTCCAAGTCCGGCTTTGAGCCGGACACCGCGCCGGAATCCTCAACGGTTCCGGACCGCGGCAGGCGAACTCCTGTCAAGAGGAGCAGGCCTTCTGAGCCGGCGGCCTCCGTCCAACCGAAGGTGCTGGACAATCTACTGGAGGTGCTTGACGGCACCTCCATCGACGAGGAGCACCGTACTATTATCAGTGCGGTGATCCGGAAGGTTCAGTCTGCCAAGAGCGGACTGAACGAAGCTTGCGCTAGCCTTCTAACAGGCTTCGAGGTAAGCAAAAAATATGCAAGAATATAACCGCATAGACAGTAGCCCCTAATGCTCTGTTTGGCGTTCGGAAAGAAAAGCCGAGTAGAGGATCTATTGAATTTCGCAGGAGTCTAACAAAAAGGAGTCAAAATATGCGTATGCAGGCTTCGCTGCTAGCCACTGCCGCGCTGACTACAGAGGTGGATGCCCTGAAACAGGGCCTCGAGCAGACCGAGCAAGAGCTCGGCCTTGCCAAGCGGCAGCTCGAGGAGAAATAAGGTAAGAAATACCCTACATAAAAATGCCTATAAAAAGACGTGATTGCAAAAAATAATAGGATTGTACTGCCTATTGTAGGGGCCACGACTGAGGTGGCGACCCTCAAGCAGGCGCTGTTTGAGGCCGAAAAGAAAACGGCCGCGGAGCGCGCCGAGCGAGAGAAATTTGAGGCCCAGGTCGGCGAGGTGCGGCAAGAGCTTTAGACTCTTATGAAAAAACATGAGAGTTTGGAGCTTGAGTCAAAAACGCAAGCGTCCGAGCTCCCGATGGCCTCTGAGGCTGCCAAGTCCGCCAAGGCCGAAGCCCGAAAGGCCCTCCAAGAGTTGGAGGAGATGAAAAAGATAGCAGTGGGTAAGGCATTCTTTATGCAAAGCAGAAATATAAAAGTAAACTACTTGTTACTTACCCAAATCCGGAGCTCTCCAGGGGCATTCGCTGATCTTCCCCGCAGCGTATCCGACGCCGCCGCATTCTACCGAGCTGAAGAGAGCAGCTCGACGGAGAAGGTGTTCTGGTCTCAGTATGTTGAGGCCAGACACCCTATGCCCTTGAGCGACCAGCTAAAACAGCTGGTCGAGCTCCACAAGGCAGCCGAACAGGCCATGAAGGGCTTCATAGTTCGGCTGTGGCCCGGAGATGCCCTGCTTGGGAGCTACTTTGGGCTGGTGCGGTGGCTGGTGGAGGCCTGTCCAAGGCTTGATGTCATCAAGCGAGCCGTCTGCATCGAAGGTGCCCGTAGGGCCCTTGCCCGTGCAAAGGTGCACTGGGGTAAGCTAGACGGTGAGAAGCTTGTGAGGGACGGGCCGCCGCCGGGGAAGGAGCATCACAAGCCCGAGAACTACTATAAGGATGTTCTTGCGGGTGCCCGCCTTGTGGCGGATGAATGTACCAAGGATGTAATTTTTGAATGAACTCGCTCGTGTTTATCCTGTGCACTGAAAACTTGTTCATATGCGCTAAGCAATGCTTGTTGAATTTAAAATATTATTTTCTGTGCGGCCGTTTATCAAAACATTGAGAGATGGCAAGTCGTCGGCTTCCGCCCCCATGCCACTAGTGCTGGGGTGTTCGGGATAAACCTGAGCGCTCTTTTTCCCATATTTGAGTCCTTCGAGGGAGGCGCTCAGCACAACGAACCAGGCAATCGGACTATAATGATTGAACACTCTCACTTAGCCATAGAACTTTATAATTTTAAATTTCGGCGAAGCCCCTAGTTCGGAAGACGGAGTTCGGGGCACTATCCACGCCTTGTCCGGACAAAGCCGGCTCCTCGCTCGAAGCGGCATAAGTCTTTAGGGACTCAAAAAACCTCTCGAACAGCGACCGGTCTCTCGCATCATCATGACAGTCAGTTTTAGCTTTCTCCACTGAGGTGCTTAACCCAGCTTAACCGGGGCACAATCGCAGTGGTTCTCCTAGTGCTACCTTAGCCGATATAGCGGAACGTAAGGCACCAAAACATAGGAGCCGGGCAAACCCAACTATTGACCCAAATCATGATTCGGAGCCGATGCACATAGTGCTATAAGTTCTGGGTGACGCACTTATGAAGTGTTCGGACTTCATACGCCATATTAAGGGGTACAAAAGCCCCTGGCGTATTTGCCGTACCACAGTGTATGGGTGCCGCATGTCATTACTGAACATATATATATAAAACGGGATAATGCAAAAAACAGACAAAAAGCTATGCATTGTTTATAAAGAGGCTTCTATCAAAGCAGGACGATACAAATAGTGCGATAAGCAAAAGATACTGGACTATTTAACATGTCCTGGGCGGGGGCAGGCCACGGAATTGTATTTAAAACAGGTATACTGCTCGTAACAGAGACCACCTGGGAATTCCATAGTGCGGCATGGCTTGTCTGCTTCCCCGGATCTTGCATCGTTCGTGCGGCAGTTGAATTGCCGAACAGGTCGTCCGAAGTATGGAGTCCTGAAAGTAAGAAAAGAAAGAAAAAAACAAAGAATTCGGCAGCCCCTAGTACGTTTTAGGCCGTATTTTGGGCTTGCCATTATTGTGCCCCTTCCCCTGCGCCCATGGTATTTCGAGAGCGTAGTTATGTACGCAAAGCACTGGTTTCGCTATGTTGCGAGGGCTGGGGTTGGGGCCGCATTGCTACGCCTGCTCCAAATGTGCCAGTCGGTCTTGTTGTAGGTTACTCCGGGCGCGCTTGGCGGTGTCTGGCTTTTTAACGGCCGGACTGGAGAATTGCCTGAGAAGGCTGCTTTGTACTTCCGCTGCGAGAGCCGCCGTGTGCTCCTCCGTACGGAGAGAGCGTTCGGTGTTTCTGTTGACCGTAATTACTCCTCGAGGGCCTGGCATCTTGAGCTTGAGATACGCGTAGTACGGCACCGCATTGAACTTTGCAAATGCGGTTCGCCCGAGCAGGGCGTGATAGCCACTGCGAAACGGGACTATATCAAATATTAACTCTTCGCTTTGGAAATTATCCGGAGACTCGAAGACCACTTCAAGTGTTACTGAGCCTGTACAGTTGGCCTCTACACCTGGTATAACGCCTTTAAAGGTTGTTTTTGTGGGCTTAATCCTCGAGGGATCTATGCCCATTTTCCGCACTGTATCCTGATAAAGCAGGTTCAAGCTACTTCCACCGTCCATGAGGACTCTTGTGAGATGAAATCCGTCGATAATTGGGTCGAGAACCAATGCGGCGAAACCGCCGTGACGGATGCTAGTGGGGTGGTCCCTTCGATCAAAAGTGATCGGGCAGGAGGACCATGGGTTGAACATTGGGGAGACTGGCTCCATCGTGTATACATCCCGTAGCGCACGCTTCCGTTCCTTCCTGGGAATGTGGGTTGCGTATATCATGTTCACCGTCCGCACTTGTGGGGGAAAACCCTTCTGTCCACTGTTGTTCGGCGGCCTGGGCTCCTCCTCGTCATCGCTATGCAACCCCTTGTCTTTGTTTTCGGCTCTTAGCTTGCCTGCCTGCTTGAACACCCAACAATCCCTGTTGGTATGATTGGCTGGCCTTTCGGGGGTGCCATGTATCTGGCACAAGCGGTCGAGTATTCGGTCCAAACTGGACGGGCCCTGAGTATTCTTTTTGAATGGCTTTTTCCGCTGACCGGATTTATAGCCTTTGAATCCGGCATTTACTGCCGTATCCTCGTTGCTGTCGCTGTTAACACGACGCTTTTGTTTGTTCCGGCGTGTCCTGCCGCTTTTATCCTTGGTATCCGAACTACCAGGGTTCTTTGATAAGTTGTTACTGTGAGCTAGCCAGCTGTCTTCTCCCGCGCAAAAGCGGGTCATGAGTGTCGTGAGGGCTGCCATAGATTTCGGCTTTTCCTGTCCCAGGTGCCGGGCAAGCCATTCGTCGCGGATATTATGCTTGAAGGCCGCTAGGGCCTCAGCGTCCGGACAGCCGACTATCTGGTTTTTCTTTGTTAGGAACCGTGTCCAGAATTGCCTGGCCGATTCCTTTGGCTGCTGAATTATGTGGCTTAGGTCATCGGCGTCCGGTGGTCGCACATAAGTGCCCTGGAAGTTGTCGAGGAATGCGGCTTCCAGGTCCTCCCAAGAACCGATTGAGTCTGCTGGCAAGCTGTTGAGCCAATGCCGGGCCGGTCCCTTGAGCTTGAGTGGGAGGTATTTGATGGCGTGTAGATCGTCACCACAGGCCATGTGGATATGAAGGTGATAATCCTCGATCCAGACCGCGGGATCTGTTGTGCCATCATATGATTCAATGTTTACGGGTTTAAAGCCCTCTGGGATTTTATGATCCATTACTTCATCTGTGAAGCATAGTGGGTGTGCGGCGCCTCTATACTAGGCTATATAACGACGCAGCTCAGAAGAGCTATGTCTGTTGTGTTCGGCCCGGCCGGATTTGTTGTATCCGGAATGAATATCGCCATCACATGCCGTAGGGCGCCTGCGCGATCCGTAGATCGATCTTGTTTGTCTTGCCTTATCCTCGAGTACGTCTCGCAGGTCTGGCGCGTTTTCCCGTGCCTTAATCGAACGACATCGGGGCATGGCTTGGGTGGAGGGTCGAGAGGCCTCTCTGTCGCGTCCGCATGGTGGCCGGTCGGCCATGTCGTGTACTGGTGATGTGGGTGCTTCCTCCTCTGATCGGGGTAGTGGCCTGCGCTTTGGTTAGTGGTTGGAGGGGCGTTCGAGTTCATACTCTTCGGCCACAAGGACTTCAGTCCATCTGTCAGCTAGCAGATCTTGATCAGCTCTAAGTTGTTGCTGCTTTTTCTTGAGGCTGTTTGCTGTGGCTAAAAGCCTGCGTTTGAAACACTCTTGTTCGGCGGGGTCTGATGGAACGACGAATTCGTCGTCATCGAGGCTTGCCTCGTCTTCGGAGGGAGGCATGTAGTTATCATACTCAACCTCTCGGTCTGCCGCTCTCTCATGAGGGCTGGCTTCTCCATCTTCCTGTGTCGAATCTTTCTGGAGGGGGTGTTCTTCGGCGCTATCCGGGGTAGTATTATCTCCCGTGCCGGAATCACCGTTTTTGCTTTGGCGGCATTTAGAGCGGCGCCGCTGACGCCGGCAGTTTGGCTGTTTCTTGGAGGTATCTTCATCCGCTGTTCCATCACCATCTCCATCTTTTGGATTGTCCACCATATATATATCATATGACGAGGTGTCCTTCCAGCGCCCTACAGGTGCTGGTTGCTGTTCGTCTCCTGCATCGTCGTCCATACCGTCGATGTCTTCGGAGTCCAAGTCAAGCATGTCGGTTAAATTGTCGACAGCGGCTACAAAGTGGGTGGTGGGTGGGCTTTGAATTTCTTCATCGTCCGTATCCCATCCTCGCTGACCGTAGTTCGGCTAGGGCTCTCCTGATAAAGAGAGAGACTTGAGGGAATTCAGGATGTCGCCAAAAGGCGAGTGCTGAAATATGTCCGCGGCGGTGAACACCATTATCGGCGCCCAATCGGATTGGATCGGCAGGGGCGCGGGGGGTTCGGAGTCCGGAAAGGAGTCCGAATCCTCGGAGTCACGGGTCCTGCAGAGTGCGGGGCTGGCGTTCGGCTCGATCGCCTTTGAGATCGCATCCCCCGAGGTGACGTCCAACCGATCATCCTCGATCGGCGCAACTGGCTCCGAATTGAGGGTCAGAGCCGGTGCGCTCGCGGCCTCCAGGGCACTGTTCGGCGGCAAAGCTAGATCATGCCCCGCGAGACAGTGCGCCGCGCTTGGCTGTGGCTCGAATCTGTCGAAGATCAAATCTCCGCGGATGTCTGCCGTGTAGTTTAGGCTTCCAAACCTGACCTGATGGCCAGGGGCGTAGCTTTCGATCTGCTCTAGGTGGCCAAGCGAATTGGACCGCAGTGCGAAGCCACCGAAGACGAAGATCTGTCCGGGGAGAAAAGTCTCACCCTGGACCGCATCGTTATTGATGATCAAAGAAGCCATCGAGCCCAAAAGCGACGACACGGAGGAACTATCAATGAAAGCACCAATGTCGGTGTCAAAACCGGCGGATCTCGGGTAGGGGGTCCCGAACTGTGCGTCAAGGCCGGATGGTAACAGGAGACAAGGGACACGATGTTTTTACCCAGGTTCGGGCCCTCTTGATAGAGGTAAAACCCTCCTCCTGCTTGATTAATATTGATGATACGGTTAGTACAAGAGTAGATCTACCACGAGATCAAGGAGGCTAAACCCTAGAAGCTAGCCTATGGTATGATTATTGTATGATGGAGTTGTCCTACGGACTAGAACCCTCCGGTTTATATAGACATCGGATAGGGTTAGGGTTACACAAAGTCGGTTACCATGGTGGGAGATCTTGAATATCCGCACCGCCAAGCTTGCCTTCCATGCCAAGGAAAGTCCCATCCGGACACGGGATGAAGTCTTCAATCATGTATCTTCATAGTCCTGGAGTCCGGTTGAAGGTATAGTCCGGCTACCCGAACACCTCCTAATCCAGGACTCCCTCAATGATCGAGTGTTAGAATGCGAGATTCGCTAAACCATATACAAGGTAATGATTCTGGTGCGGGATGGATTGGTCACCATATCGACTTACTCTTATTATTCACCTTGCTATATGGGATGGTAAATCTGAGTGACTAACCCATAGTAGAGCGACGACGATCAAAACCTTGTTTGAACCATAGAATGGTATGGCAATTTTTTCCTTGTACAAGGCAGCTGTTGCCAATCGTAGGTCATACGATGAGAATGCATCCCAGACCCATTTGCTGTAGGAGAAACCATAAATTGTTGACCGCCATGAGATATCGATAGGTGTTTAGTATTGGCTCCAGACCCGTCATCTAAGAAGACCCGGTCACAAAAGAACTGTACCAAGATGAAAGGACACAAGAATCGAGGAAAAAGGTTATGCCACTACCGGAAGAGCCCAGAGAAGGAATTATCCTGAAGATTTGAGAATATCGACACTGTCAACAATAAGTGTCGGTGTCAAAACCGGCGGATCTCGGGTAGGGGGTCCCGAACTATGCGCCTAGGCGGATGGTAACAGGAGACAGGGGACACGATGTTTTTACCCAGGTTCGGGCCCTCTCGATGGAGGTAAAAACCTATTCCTGCTTGATTGATATTGATGATATGGGTATTACAAGAGTTGATCTACCATGAGATCGAAGAGGCTAAACCCTAGAAGCTACCCTATGGTATGATTGTTGTATGTTGTGTCCTACGGACTAAACCCTCCGGTCTATATAGACACCGGAGGGGGTTATGGTTACACAGAGTCGGTTACAAGTAAGGAGATCTATATATCCGTATTGCCAAGCTTGCCTTCCACACCAAGGAGAGTCCCATCCGGGCACGGGACGAAGTCTTCAATCTGGTATCTTCATAGTCCAACAGTCCAGCCAAAGGATATAGTCCGGCTGTCCGGATACCCCCTAATCCAGGACCCCCTCAGTAGCCCCTGAACCAGGCTTCAGTGACGATTAGTCCGGCGCGCAGATTTGTCTTCGGTATTGCAAGGCGGGTTCCTCCCCCGAATACTTCATGAAAGATTTTGAACATGAGGAACGTGTCCGGGTCTGCAAAACAAGTTCCACATACAATCGTAGAGAGAATAATATTTCCACAAATCTAATCTACTGACGTACCCCGTAGTGTGACATCACACCACAGCCAGGTCTTTATTCGAATCGTTTTTTACCACCAACCTCAGCGTGCTTCGCGATGCGGTTTCCTTGGCACGTCTTGTCGAAGCAGAGATCTTGTCCCCTTATTGCGGGATTCCCATCAATACGGACATGGGTAACCCAACTGCGCCATTAATTACGACGCTTGGGGGATAAGCGAGTTTTACCAGGTTGGTGGGGGCGTATTGTTTCGTCCGCCCTTATAAAGGGATAAGGGTTCACCTTTTTCTACCCACGCCTTCTTCCTCATTGCTCATCCATTCCTGCTCACTCGAGCTCCAAGGCCCAAGTCCGCATCCTTCTCCACAACCTCCTCCAAAAATGTCCGGAGTGGGAGACAAGTGGATGATCTCCTCCGTCACGGAGGGAGACGTCCAGAAGCTGAGGGGAGCCGGATACCTGTCCGAGGATATCGCACACGAGCTCCCAGATGAGAGGCAGCTCATCCCCACCCCCAGGCCCCACGAGAGGGTAGTATTCCTTACCCACTTCCTCCGCGGACTGGGATTTCCCCTCCACCCATTCGTCCGGGGGCTCATGTTCTACTATATCCTGAATTTTCACGATCCGGCCCCGAACTTCATCCTCAACATCTCGGCATTTATGGTCGTGTGTGAGGCCTTCCTCCGCATCAAGCCCCACTTTGGCTTATGGCTGAAGACCTTCAATGTCAAGCCGAAGGTGGTGGGCGGCCAGCAGGCGGAGTGCGGAGGCGCCTTGGTGGGCAAAATGCCGAACGTCACATGGCTCGAGGGCTCCTACGTGGAGACCATAAAGGGGTGGCAATCAGGGTGGTACTACATCACCGAGCCGTGCGACACCAAATGGGCGGCGGCCCCCGAATTCCGATCCGGAATCCCCACGCGGCTCACCTCCTGGAAAGAGAAGGGCCTGCCCTGGGGTAGTCCGGTAGAGCTGACCGGACTCCAGACCTGTATCCAGAATATGATAAACAGGAAAATCAAGCTTGTTAACATAGTCCAGGTCATGCTCATCCGCTGGATCCTCCCGTGTCAACAACGGGTGTTCAATTTGTGGGAGTTCGACCCGGCCCAGCACCAGACTTTGAGCGAGCTCTTCGGCACGACGCACGAGGACATCTGGAAGGTGCTGTTTAAGAGTGTCGAGGTCCCCCCTCCCCTCACCGAGGATCGCGGACTTAGCGCGAAGAGCCAAGCCGGCGCGGTAAGTTTTTATTTCTTATAGGGTATTCATTTTCCATAGTTTAACTATGTGCGAGATCTGAGCTCCCATGCCTTTGACAGGAATGGGTGGAGATATCGGGGCAGATTGACTGCCCGACCCCTCTGCCAGAAAACCCTGCAGATGCTCTCCTGACGGAGATGCTGACTCCGGCCCCTTATGAGGTGCCGGAGAAGAAGATCAAGAAGAAGGCCACGGGAACCCGAAAGAGTTCCCAGCGCCAGGTGGTATCGGACTCATCGTCCGATAACTCCAAGATGCACTCCTCCCGTGAAAACGAGGAGGAGGCAGATAAAGGTTCTTCCCCTCCAGCTGGGGAAGACAAGAAAAGGAAAGCCGCCCCAACCGGGGAGGTCGGAGGGTCCAAGAAGTGAAGGAATCTCCTCCGGACTGTTTCGCCACCGCCGCCTACAGCGAAGACGAGTGGCCACCCAGGGCAGAGCCCCTGGTGAAATCGTAAGTATTGGATACCAGAGTAACTCGTGGCACAGTTTAATTGCATAGCTTCTCCTAATGCCGAACATGGTTATGCAGTCCATCCCGTTCCCGTATCGACGTATCCTCATCGAGCTGTTCTTTGGATCCGTTGGCTATGAGTAGCGGATCACTTCCGACCGCCTCCACCCCTCGCCCTACGGACAACGCCGAGGTGTTGTCTCAAAGGGCACCAAGCCAAGGGGACGTAGTCCTGGAGGCGCCTCAAGGCGACCTTTCGGACTCCAGGCGCAAGGGGAGCAAGGCCCCCAAGGGCTCCAAGTTCGGTCCTAGGCCGAACACCGCACCGGAACCTTCAGTGGTTCCGGGCTCCGGCAGGTGGCCTCCTGCCAAGAGGAGCAAGCCGCCCGTGCCGGTGACCTCCGTCCATCCGAAGGCGCCGGACAATTTGCTGGAAGTGCTTAGCAGCGCTTCCATCGACGAGGAGCACCGCACTATTATGAGTGTGGTGATCAAGAAAGTTCAGTCCGCCAAAAGCGGACTGACTGAAGCCTGTGCCAGCCTTCTAACAAGCTTTGAGGTAAGTATTTAAAATATAGGAAAATATTACCGCATAGACCGTAGCCCCTGATGCTCTGTTTGGTGTTCACAAAGAAAAGCCGAATAGAGGATCGAATAAATATCTGCAGGAGTCTAATACAAGTATGTCTATATGCGTATGCAGGCTTCGCTGCTGACCTCTGCCGCACTGACTGCGGAGGTCGCCGCACTGAAGCAGAACTCGAGCGGTCCGAGGAAGAGCTCGGCCCTGCCAAGAGGCAACTCGAGGAGAACAAAGGTAAGTAATACCTTGTCTAGATATATATAGAAACAAGATGTGGTTGCAAAATGATAGGATCATCATGAATGTGCCAGGGACCACGACCGAAGTGGCGGCCCTGAAGCAAGCACTGTCCGAGGCCGAAAACAAAGCGGCCAAGGAACGCACCGAGCGGGAGAAACAAGTGGCACGGGTTGGTGAGGTGCAGCAAGAGCTCCAGGCTCTCGTGAAGAAGTACGAGACTTTGGAGCTTGTCTCGAAGATGCGAGAGTCTGTGTCGGTGTCAAAACCGGCGGATCTCGGGTAGGGGGTCCCGAACTGTGCGTCTAGGCGGATGGTAACAGGAGACAAGGGGCACGATGTTTTTACCCAGGTTCGGGCCCTCTCGATGGAGGTAAAACCCTACTCTTGCTTGATTAATATTGATGATATGGGTAGTACAAGAGTAGATCTACCACGAGATCAAAGAGGCTAAACCCTAGAAGCTAGCCTATGGTATGATTGTTGTTCGTCCTATGGACTAAGGCCCTCCGGTTTATATAGACATCGGAGAGGGCTAGGGTTTACACAGAGTCGATTACAATGGAAGGAGATCTACATATCCGTATTGCCAAGCTTGCCTTCCACGCCAAGGAAAGTCCCATCCGGACACGGGACGAAGTCTTCAATCTTGTATCTTCATAGTCCAAGAGTCCGGCCAAAGGTTATAGTCCGGCTATCAGGACACCCCCTAATCCAGGACTCCCTCAGTAGCCCCTGAACCAGGCTCCAATGACGATGAGTCTGGCGCGCAGATTGTCTTCGGCATTGGAAGGTGGGTTCCCCCTCCAAATACTTCATAGAAGATTTTGAACACAAGGATAGTGTCCGGCTCTGCAAAATAAGTTCCACATACCACCGTAGAGAGAATAATATTTACACAAATCTAATCTACTGACGTATTCTGTAATATGACATCACACCACAGCCAAGCCTTTATTCGAATCGTTTTTATTGTCCCACCTCAGCGCGTTTTGCGAGGCGGTTTTCTTGGCACGTCTTGTCGAGGCAGAGATCATGTCCCCTTATTCTGGGATTCTCATCAATACGGGCGTGGGTAACCCAATCGTGCCCGTCGGTATATCTTCTCGATCAAAGGTAAGTCCCAAACGGTCACGGGGAGGGCTCTTGGTATTCAACCTCTTATAAAGAGACCAAGGCCTCACTCCCTTCTTTCGATCTCAATCGAATCCGCCTCTCGCCTCGAGTTCCAACACCCAAGGCCCCAGATTTTAGGCGCTTCACACCTTCGACTATGTCTGGTTCCGACCTTCGAGGCCGATGGATGCCTTCCTCCGTCACGGAGGAAGACGTGCTAAAGCTGAGAGAGGCCAGGTTTTTGACAGGTGAAATCTCGCATAGGCTGCCTGCTCAAGGGCAGGTTATTCCCACTCCCAAGCCTGGTGAGAGCGTGGTGTTCGTGTCTCACTTCCTCCGAGGGCTAGGCTTCGCGAAGGATCGCTTCGTGACGGGACTCATGTTTTATTATAGGCTGGAATTTCACGACTTGGCTCCGGAGTCCATCCTCCATATCTTGTCGTTCATCGTTGTGTGCGAAGCCTTCCTCCGTATTACTCCTCACTTCGGACTATGGCTTAAGACCTTTAAAGTAGAACCGAAGATGATCGAGGGACAGCACGCGGAGTGCGGAAGCGCTGTTAGAAGCAAGAATGCTGATGCTCCCTGGCCTGAGGGCTCTTTTCAAGAGGAGATCATCTTATGGCAACAAGACTGGCTTTATATCACAGCTCCCAGGGGTACCAAGTGGGTGGCGCCGCCTGCTTTCTGCTCAGGTCCCCCACCACGACTAGCGTAATGGGTCAATAAGGGGTTGGACTGGGGGGCGGCAAAGGACGTGCCCCTGTTGCAGGGCCGCATCCGAGATCTCCTAGAAAGAGGTATCGGTCTGGTCGTGGTGACGCAGGTTATGTTAATTCGCCGAGTTCTGCCCTACAAACGTCGCCCCCTCCGCCTATGGGAGTTCAATCCGGAGGGACTGCAAGCTCTTCAACATTTTCTTGGCATGACGCCTGTGGAGATGTACAATTTGTTCTTCGGACCACAAGTAGTGTGTCCGGATTCTACGGAGGACGCAGGTCCGAGCTGCAATCGTCCGGATACTCAAGTAAGTAGCCCTATGCCCGAACACTCCATCCGTTCATTTATCACAACATCACTCTTAAAAGAGTTGTCCTTTAAACAGGAGTGGGTAGCGAAGGCAAAGTTAATCAGGTCTCCGGCCCCCCTTCCTGAGACTGCGCCGGATCCCGTGTTAACCAGGATGCTGGAGAACGTGCCTTCAAAAGAAAGCGAAGGGGAGGACAAGGGAGCTACTGCCTCCCCGAAGAGGCTGTTTGGAAAGGAGGAGGAACCGAAAATCCCATTACTCAGGGGAAGAAGAGCACCGCCTCTAAAGACCCGGAGACCATGATGTCAAAGCGGGGGAAGAAATCTTCACCAGACGGTCCTGTGCCGGGGGATACCCCGTCCGTACTGTGCCCTCAAGGGGATCAGCCCTCCACCGAGCCATAAGTAGAGAGGTCGTTTTAATAATGAGAGAAATCTTTGCTTTACTCCTGAGGAAAGTAACCGAAAATTTTACCTTGTAGTTCGGACCTTAGCCCTTCTCAGCAGAGCTCGTCTTCTGGGGATCTTCTTCGGGAGATGATGGAGAGCGGAACGCCTCCCCCTGCCATACCGCCTCATGAGGCGGGTGACCCCGAGGTGTCGTCGCGGAGGGTCTCTCCTGACCCGGTAAGGCCGGAAGATAATGATATGGCCACCCGAAGCCCTCCGAGTCCGGCTTTCGAAAAAGGCGATTGGACGAGTCCGACACCGCCTGGTGCACGGTCGGAGGCACTGAAGGATCTGCTAGGGCGAGCGCTTATCTCAGAGGAGCACCGTACGTTGATGGGTACGGTGATTGAAAAGATTTCATCCGCAGAAAGCGGGTTGCATGAAGCTGTCAAGAGTCTACTGACGGGCTTTGAGGTACGTGAAATGATGCACCCCTCTTTTTTTTGGAAAGTGCCGTATACTTTAAGATGCGTCCCGTGTAGATAGTAGCCCCTAAGACTCTAGGTGGTGTCGAGGATGACGGCACATGGAGGATCATAGTCCCAAATATAATTTTGCCGCCTTCATATGCAGGTGGCGAAGTGTCCGGTGGCCAGCCGGACTAATGAGTTTGCCGAGCTAAAGCGGCAACTTGACGTGGTAGATGCCGACATCGCGCTTGTCAACAAGCGGCTTGACGAGGCACAAGGTATGTATGTTCTCCGGAGACACCTGGTAAGAGGAGCTTGATGCCAGTATCTTATAACGCGTATGTTTGACGTAGATGGGGCTGCCGCCGTGGAGAAACTTCGGGCAGAGCTTGCCCGAGCCAAGGAGCAAGCCAGAAAAGGTGATGCAGCTGCCATAAAGGCGGTTGAAGAGCTGAAAGACAAACAGGCTGCACACTGCCGACGCAACAATGAAATGGCCGAGATGGTTGTGAAGTTGAAGAGCGCTGCTGACTGTTGCCAGCTTCTTGAAAAGGAAGATCGGGTGGAACGGACGGACCTGGAGAAGGCCACTACAGCGGCCAAGGATGCTCGGTCTGCGATGAGGGTGAAGAAGGAGGAGCTACGTCATGCCGGAAATATCGTGGCTGGAAAGCCCTTTATGCTGCGGATGAAGTTCGGGGATCCTAAATATGCTCCATTGGACCGGATGTGGAGTTCGGCGGATGCGTATCTGGATTTAGCGGCGAGTGCCTCTGATGCGGTCGAACACTTCAAAGATCAGGAGGGTCGCGAAGTGGAAAAGCTTTTCTGGTCGCAGTTCCACAATCCAGAGCGTCCGCTTCCGTTAACCGATCATTTGGCCGAATGGGCCGAGCTGAATAGGTTATCCGGACTTGCCACGAAGTATGTCGTGGATCATCTGTGGCCGAAAAGGCCAAAGCCGAACAATTATTTTAGCTTGGTGCAGCAGTTCCTTGGTGCGGTGCCGTATATCAACGCGATGAAGTGGCCAGCGTGTGTGGAGGGTGCGCGGATGGCCCTTGCCCGTGTCAAGACATACTGGGCGGAGATGGAGGCCACCGTTGTTGCAGCCCAAGATTCGGGCGAAAGCCGAGTACCTGTCGAGCACTACTTTCAAGAAGTCCTGGAGGGCGCTCGTTTAATAGAGACGCGGTGCTCGAAGGATATTATGTTCGAATAACATGTATTTTTATTGAAAACAATATTTTGCTGAAATGTAGAAGCTTTTTATACTTGTGCTTGTAATAATTATAATGCCTCCTGTGCGGCTGTTTACGTATATGTATATATAACCTGAAAGATTGCGGTCGTTGGCTGCAGCCCCCACGCATATAATGCGGGTGTGTTCGCAAAAGGCGCATCATCACACTTGATCCAACGTCTTGGTCCATTAAGGAGGTGGTAGCGCAGCGAACTAGGCAACCAGACTATAATGCTTTATCAATTTCACTTAGCCATAGGAGTTTGACCGTGGAGCTACTATATAGCCCTTGGTGGCACCGCGCTTGCCCGAATTCGGGGCACGTGTGTGCCTGGTCGGGAAACGGACCTTCGTTAATGCGGAGGAATCTCGAAGATTCCGATGGGTCATCGAGTGGTTGACCAGTCTCACGCTATATTATGACAGTCAGTTTTTGGCTTTCTCTACTGAGGTGCTCGCCTGGTTGAATCAGGGCACAATCGCAGTAGTTCTCCTGGTGCCGCCTTAGCCAATAGAGCGAAATGTATAGCAAAACACAGGAGCCGGGCAAACCCAACATTTGATCAAAGACATGATTCGGAGCTGATGCATATAAGGCCAAACTCGCGACGCCGAACACTCCCTAAGGTGTTCGGTCTTTATGAAAACGGGCTGAACAATGCCGTTAGTAATAAGCCCCTGGTGTCCAGGTACGCGCAAAATTCTGATGTGGCCACATGCCAAGACGCCAGTCTCCTCCTTGGCTATACTGAGAATCCGGGGGATGTGTATCAACAAAAGACAGTAAAAAAGGTTTATGCAGGGTCTTAATCTGAAAAGAATCCTTGGAACGGGACCCTGCTGCACGTCTGCACCTGTGTCTTCGTCGTGCCGTGTCCTGGACGGTATAGCATGGTGTTCATCTAAAAAGGAGAGGCACTTTAGTTGACAAAGGTCGTGCGAAATGTACGTTGTACTTTAATTCAAAATGGGTAAAGTTGAGCCTTATTGTCTCTTGTTTTACATGGGTGGAGCCCCTTGTACAGGGGTATGTAGTTATTAAGCCTTTATCAATGGTATGTTTACGCCGGACTCGTCTAGCCAAGTCCGTGGTCTTAGCGACGTGTTTAGGTGCTTTGATTGGTGAAGCGGTTTTAATGTGTGGCTGTCAAGGCAGCCACACAGTCCTCCGCGTGAGAGAAACACTCAATATTTCCCTTTAGTGACATGATGCCCCGTGGACCGGGCATCTTAAGCGTGAGAGATGAATAATGAGGTATTGCGTTAAAGTGTGCGAACGCTTCGCGTCCCAGTAGTGCTTGATAGCAACTTGAAAATGGGGCGATGTGGAAGGTTAGCATTTCGCTATGGAAGTTATCGGGAGACCCGAATATAACTTCTAGTAAGAGGGAACCCATGCAATGGGCATGTGGGCCTGGCGCTACTCCTTTAAAGGAAGTGTTGCTATGGCGAATTTTTGTTGGTTCCATCCCCATTTGGCGGACTGTGTCCTGATATAGCAGGTTTAAACCACTGCCGCCGTCCATCAGCACTCGTGTAAAGTGCAATCCGTCAATTATCGGATCTAATACCAAGGCAGCACAGCCTGCATGTCGGATACTTCCGGAGTAATCCTGATGGTCGATGGTGATCGGTTTTAACAACCAGTGGCGATACTCCGTTGTGATGGGGCGTATGGCGCGTGTTTCTATAGGTGTCGCTTCGTCTTTCCCTTTTGTCACGTGAAGTAAATTTACTGTTTTAAATTCTTGTGGGAAATTCTTTTGTTTCCCCGTGCTCTGTTTGTGGGATTCATCATCGTCCTCACTTGGAGTATCCATCCCCTTGTGTTCGGCATTGAGTTTGCCGGATTGCTTGAAGACCCAACATTCTCTGTGGGTATGGTTTGCAGGCTTCCCAGGGGTGTTGTGGATTTCACATATCTTTTCTAGGATTTTATTTAAGTTGGACACTTCATCCCTGTTATCTTTGGGGGGCAGCTTCTGCTTACCCTGGCGAGAGTTTTTGAATCCGGCGTTAACTGCCGTGCTCTTCAGACTGTTTGCCTTATTCGAGCGCTGGTCTTTGCTGCGATGTGGCTTCCCGTTTCCATCCCTGACTTCGGACGTACTTGGGTCGCTGGTGCTGCATCTTGCCAACCAGCTGTCCTCTCCCGCGCAAAAGCGAGTCATGAGGCTTGTTAATGCAGCCATTGTTCTTGGATTTTCTTGACCGAGGTGTCGGGCAAGCCATTCGTCTCGGATGCTGTGCTTGAAACCTGCTAAGGCTTCGGCGTCCGGACAGTCGACTATCTGGTTGTTTTTAGTAAGAAATTTATTCCAGATCTTCCGGGCTGACTCTCCGGGTTGTTGAGTTATATGACTTAAATCGTCTGCATCTGGTGGTCGGACGTAATTCCCTTGAAAATTTGCCTGTAAAGCGTCCTCGAGATCTTCCCAGCTTCCAATGGTGTTTTCGGGAAGGCTTTTAAGCCAATGCCGGGCTGGCCCTTTGAGCTTGAAGGGTAGGTATTTTATGGCGTGGAGGTCATATCCTCTGGCCATGTGTATACGGAGGATATAGTCCTCAATCCAGACTCCAGGGTCTTTTGTTCCGTCATATGCCTCTATGTGTACGGGTTTGAATCCCGCTGGGAATTCATGGTCCAGCACCTCGTCGGTGAAACATAGGGGGTGTGCGGCACCCCTTTATTTGGGTGTGCCGTTGTCTTCGGATATAAGCTGTGTTGAATTGCTTGCTAGAGCTTGCTTTCTTGGCCCGTAGATAGATCTGGCTGGGCCATTTTTTTATGCGAATCCTCGCATGGATCACGTGCTGGCTTGTGTGGGGCATTGTTTGCCGTTCTGTTTCGGCCATGAGGTCGTCTATCCAACCGGGTGGTTGCTTTGTTTTTTATCGCAGGGGCTCTGAGGCCTCCTCATCAAATTCAGGCAGTAGCTTTCGCTTCACGTAGCTTTTTGTATGGCGACTGTCGCCATATCTATCTGTGGAGTTGAGTACTTTGGTCCATCTGATTCTGAGTGAATCTTCCGCAGTTTTGAGCTTCCGCTTCTGCTTTTTCAGGCTACGCGCGGTGGCGATGAGCCTTTTGTGGAGGTTCTTCTGCTCCAAGAACTTGTCCGGCGTGAGGTCGCCCGGACTGTTATCTTCGCCGGGGACGGGTTGTGCGGTTCATTTATCCAAGTTGCCTTGTCCGGACGGTTGCTCGATGCCATGTTCGTTGTCCGCCGGCTCGCCCTGCTCTGTGGCTCTGTCGAGGCGGGGCTTGGAGCGGCGCTTACGCCGCCGCTTTGAGTGATTTTCGAAGGAACGATCCTTCGTTGCGTCCTCCCGTTCTTCGTCGTCGTTTCCTTTGGGTGTGTCCACCATGTATACGTCGTAGGATGGGGTGGCTGTCTAGTGCCCTATGGGCGCTGGTTCCTGTTCGTCTCCTGTAACATCGTCCATACCGTCGATGTCTTCGGAGTCGAAGTCTAGCATGTCGGTTAAATCAAAGACAGTGGCCACGAAGTGGGTGGTGGGTGGGCGTCAAGTTTCTTCGTCGTCCGCATCCCAATCCTGTCGGTCATAATCCGGCCAGGAATCTCCTGACAAAGAGAGAGACCTTAGTGAATTCAGGATGTCGCCAAAGGGCGAGTGCTGAAAGATATCTGCGGCGGTGAATTCCATGATAGGCGCTCAATCGGATTCGATTGGAAGGGGCGCGGAGGGTTCGGAGTCCAGAGAAGAATCCGGCACTTCAGAGTCACGGGCTTCGAAGAGGATAAGGCTGGTCTCCGGCTCGATCGCCGTTGAGACTGCAGCCCCCGCAGCGGGGTCTAGCCACCCGTCCTCGGTTGGTGCAGTGGGCTCCGAGCTAAGGATCGGAGCGGATGCGGGCACGACCTTCAGGGCACTGTTCGGCAGCAGAGTTAAATCATGCCCATCATGACAGTGCGGCGTGCCCACCTGCGGCCCGAATCCGTCGAAGATCAAGTCTCCGCGGATGTCAGCCGTGTAGTTCAAACTTCCGAATCTGGCCTGATGGCCAGGGGCGTAGCTTTCAATCTGCTCCAGATGGCCAAACGAATTGGCCCGCAGTGCAGAGCCGCCGAATACAAAGATTTGTCCAGGGAGAAAATTCTCTCCCTGGACTGCATTGCCAATGATGGTCGAAGGAGCCATCAAGCCTAACGACGACGACACAGAGGAACTCTCAATGAAAGCACCAATGTTGGTGTCAAAACCGGCGGATCTCGGGTAGGGGGTCCCGAACTGTGCGTCTAGGTGGATGGTAACAGGAGACAAGGGACACGATGTTTTTAACCAGGTTCGGGCCCTCTCGATGGAGGTAAAACCCTACTCCTTCTTGATTAATATTGATGATATGGGTAGTACAAGAGTAGATCTACCACGAGATCAGAGAGGCTAAACCCTAGAAGCTAGCCTATGGTATGATTGTTGTTCGTGCTATGGACTAAAGCCCTCCGGTTTATATAGACACCGGAGAGGGCTAGGGTTTACACAGAGTCGGTTACAATGGAAGGAGATCTACATATCCGTATTGCCAAGCTTGCCTTCCACTCCAAGGAAAGTTCCATCCGGACACGGGACGAAGTCTTCAATCTTGTATCTTCATAGTCCAAGAGTCCGGCCTAAGGTTATAGTCTGGCTATCCGGACACCCCCTAATCCAGGACTCCCTCAGTCCGAGCTTGCTGCGGCCCTCGAGAGCACCAAGCATGCCAAGACCGAAGCCCAAAAGGCCCTCCAGGAAATTGAGGCGATGAATAAGATAGCGGCAGGTAAGGCATTCATTATGCAAAGCAAGCATGTGAAAGTAAATTACTTGTTACTGATGTCTAGTACACAACCTTCTTCTTGTAGACGTTGTTGGGCCTGCAAGTGCACATGTTTGTAGGACAGTAGCAAATTTCCCTCAAGTGGATGACCTATGGTTTATCAATCCGTGGGAGGCGTAGGATGAAGATGGTCTCTCTCAAACAACCCTGCAACCAAATAACAAAGAGTCTCTTGTGTCCCCAACACACCCAATACAATAGTAAATTGTATAGGTGCACTAGTTCGGCGAAGAGATGGTGATACAAGTGCAATATGGATGGTAGATATGGGTTTTTGTAAACTGAAAATATAAAAACAGCAAGGTAACAAACGGTAAAAGTGATCGTAAACGGTATTGCAACGATAGGAAACAAGGCCTAGGGTTCATACTTTCACTAGTGCAATTTCTCTCAACAATATAACATAATTGGATCATATAACTATCCCTCAACATGCAACAAAGAGTCACTCCAAAGTCGCTAATAGCGGAGAACAAACGAAGAGATTCTGGTAGGGTACGAAACCACCTCAAAGTTATTCTTTCCAATCAATCCATTGGGCTATTCCTATAAGTGTCACAAACAACCCTAGAGTTCGTACTAGAATAGCAGCTTAAGATACAAATCAACCAAAACCCTAATGTCACCTAGACACTACAGGAATCAGCTACTTTGCCGTCAGCCATGGCGGACGGCAAAGGCATGGATGGCTGACGGCAAAGGTCTTTGCCGTCCGCCGCGGAGGCAAAAGGTCACGGCAAAGTAAGGTTCGGCAAAGAGGTACTTTGTCGTCTGCTTCGGGCGACTGACGGCAAAGGAGCCTTTGCCATCAGCAGCGGACGGCAAAGAGTGCAGACGGCAATAAGTGCGCTGTTACTCCGTTAGGTGGCTAACGGCAGCACTTTGTCGTCCGCCGCTGACGGCAAACTTTGGAAGGCCTTTGCCGTCCGCCGTGTGATGTCAGCCGACGTCACTACACGGCAGGCCTTTGTCGTCCGCCGCTGTAGGCAAAGTTTTTGCTCTTGGCCGTCCGCCGCGGACGGCAAAGCCTTTGCCGTCAGCCACTGTAGGCAAACTGACCAAATTGGTCAGCCTCCCAAGAAGCACAGCTGCCTGCCACGTGGCCTCTTTGCCGTCCACTGCTGATGGCAAAGAGCTCTTTGTCGTCGGTGGTAGACGGCAAAGAGCCTGCATATTGGCTCTTTTTTTTGTTTTTTTGAATCCAACAATTTTCAGAGCAAATATATATGACATATATAGATATATTTCCATATTAGATATCCAGCACATAAGTTTCATATCACATATCACATATCACATAAGTTTCATCCATACACATTGTTCATACATAAGCAAGTTCCATCCATATACATATTACAAGGCAAAGTTTCCTCAAGATAGGAAGTTCCATCATAGCAAGCTAGATACAATGCAAAGTTTCATCAAAGGAAAAGCAAGCACTCCATCATAGCAAGCTAGGTTCCATGAAGTGAATTAAATCTGCAAAATGGTAAATAAGAAAGTTAGAAATAGGTGACTAGAACAAGAAGAAGACTAGAACAAGAAGAAGACTAGAACAAGAAGTATATGTCATTTATGAGCTAACTTAGTTGAAATGGATCATATATGAGCTAACTAAGTTGAAATGGGTTGTTTATGAGCTAACTTAGTTGAAATGGATCATTTATGAGCTAACTTAGTTGAAATGGATCATTTATGAGCTAACTAAGGTGAAATGGATCGTTTTTGAGCTAACTAAGGTGAAATGGATCGTTTTTGAGCTAACTTAGGTGAAATGGATCATTTGTGAGCTAACTTAGGTGAAATGGATCATTTATGAGCTAACTAAGGTGTTTTTGAGCTAACTAAGGTGAAATGGATCGTTTTTGAGCAAACTTAGGTGAAATGGATCATTTAAGAGCTAATTTAGGTGAAATGGATCGTTTTTAGCTAACTTAGGTGAAATGGATCGTTTAGGAGCTACTCTAGGTAAATTGGGTCATTTTAGAGCTAACTTGGATAAACTGGATCATTTATAAGCTAACCTAGGTAAGATGGGTCATTTTGGAGCTAACCTAGGTGAAATGGGTCATTTTGGAGCTAACCTAGGTGAAATGGGTCATTTTAAAGCTAACGTAGGTAAATGGATCATTTAGGAGCTAATCTATGTAAAATGGGTCATTTTAGAGCTAACTTGGATAAATTGGATCACTTATAAGCTAACTAAGGTAAAATGAGTCATTTTAGAGCTAACTTATGTAAAATGGATCGTTTATGGGCAAACTAAGTTAATTATGCAATTTTTGACATAATTAAGCTAAGTACATATCGTTTTAGAGCTAACTTAGGTAGAATGGATGGTTTATGAGGTCAGTAAGCTTATTAAGTCATTTTGGACGAAAAGAAGCTAACTCTAGGTCATTATGGTAAGCATATTGGAGGAAATAAAGCTAAGTCTAGGTCTTTATGCATTTGTTAAGCAAAACACTAGAGAAACTTACCGTGATCACGGAGGTGTAGGACCGGGCTGGCTCGGGCCGGTAGCTGGAGAAGGATCATGCGATGCGTTTCTGGAGTTAAGCTGCACCAAAGATCATTTCCAATGTCTCGTTAGCATTATGACACTCAAATGTTAAGACTAGCAAGTAATGTCCATTCAAATTAAACTCACCGTGCTCCTAGGAGCAATCACTGGCATGGGCGGAGCGGTCTGACCGGACTTCTCGCACACAGACTGCACATTTGGTTTTCACAACAGAGTCATACTAGTTAGTAATGAGACTTAAATGTTAAGACTAGCAAGTAATATGCAGAAGAAACTTACCACAAGGAGCTCGTACATGGCCCTTGCCTGCATGTCATTCCGTGCCCTCTCCTCCTCCAACATCTTTGTCGTCTTCTTCTCCAACTCCCGCTGCCTCTCCGCCGCCTCCGCCAGAAGTTTCTCCCTTCTATCTCTCTCACTCTGTATAGCAACATGCAACACCACTCACATGACCATTTGTAATCATTGTTGGAAGCGCACACAATGTAATGGAGAAAGATAGCTGAGTATGTATAACTAACCTTGAAGGCGAGTTGGACTGGCCGTTCACGAGGCCTTATCTCAGGAGCGGAGCTCGACTGGCGCGCCTTGATCTCCGGGAGAGTGCTAGGACAACGGATAAGTCCATCTCCCATGGCTATGGAGCCATGGGACCTCCCACCACCAGATATCATCAGCAGCTCTGTATCAATGGGACCCTGGCTCGGGTTAAAGTCCTCCCCTTTCCTCGCCTTCCCCTGATCTCTATATTGCACGAGCTTGTCGTGCGCGGAGATGTTGGTGAAGTTCTTTGGATCATCGAGGTCAGACGCAGAGAATGCCTTAACTTTCTTGTAAGGGCCAGTGTAGGCCATGGCATACAGGTCATACACCTCTGGCACCTTATCCGCCTTATTGTAGCGTGCCTGAAAGAGAGAAACAAAGTAAATTAGTAATTAAAGGGCTAAAGCTAGCATGATGAATGAATTGCATGAATCATGAAGCAAACCACATACCCAGTCCCGCCCATACTGAAATAAGTTGCAGCTGCCTTGGTGGTGTGGCACACCTTCCATTTGGGCACGTTTGTCCTTGGCCTCTTTGTGGGTGGCCAACCATTCTTCTGAGCACCACGCATTGACCAACACCTCCCAACAATCCATCCGATCCGCACACCATCTCGGAGGGGCCTAAGTTAGCAAATAGAAACTTGAGGGCTAAGGCTATGAATTACTAAATGAAGGAAGTAAGTACAAGGCCTTAAGAATTACCTTCATGTACTTCTCCTTACTCAAGAACTTATCGTGGCACTCCTGCTTGGGCTTCTTGATACCACGCACGGCGTAGTAGTCTCGAACAGCCTGCACCCGAACCTCATGCCGTAAGTTCTGAAGTAGGCGCTTGCACTCCTTGTGGATAACATGATCCGCCTCCTCCTTGTATCCCTCCTCACACTTGTAGAATGTCTGCAATCAAATTAGACAATATTGATTAGTACAATTAATAACTAGCTAGTTGAAGATTTTTAATTGTGTAAAGGAGCAATTACCCAGAACTTTCTGATCACGACGTCTGCCCTCGTCTTGCACAAGACACCGTCGATAATCTCACCCGGCGGGGCCGGGGCAGCCAAGTAGTGCTCCCAAGTCAATCCAACCTCTGGAAGCCGACCCTCACCAGGCAAAATGACAAACCCCAGGAAGTTTTGCCGAATCAGAACTCCAAGGACGGAGTTGGGCCGACGGACACTTTCATGGTGGTCCCAACCCCTGTAGCATGACAAGGCCAACACATCAGTTATTTGAAGAAACGTGAATGCAGAAGGTACAAAAAGATTAAATGCACTTACCTCTCCCAATCAGGGAAAATCAACCACCTCTGCTCGCGGGTCGCCGGCGCGGATGGGAGCCGTGTAGCACCACGCTGGTAGACGTTGCCCCCCTCCTCCCCCTTCTCATCAGTCGGCTCCCCGCCATCATCAGCATGGCCACTCGGCTCCCCGCCATCCTCAGGCTGACCCGACCAAGTACACCGTCCAGACGTGTGCTCCTCCGGGGTCTCGTGGGCCGAAGGCCCGTCGACCCGAGGCTCGTGGGCCGAAGACTCGTGGACCGGAGGCTCGTGGACCGGAGTCCGTGCAGCCTCCTCCTCAGACGAGTCCACCCTAGCAGTCACGTGCTCGGGTGAAACAGCTGGGGGCGGTGGCGAGGAAGGCGCCGTAAGAGTCACCCTACCTCCTCTCCCGCGACCACGTGCTCCACCTCCTTTCTTCTTCTTACCTCGTCCCTTGCTGGGCACCGCGGTCGACGAAGAAGGGCCCGGCGGTGTCGCCATACTGTCCAGCAACGCTCGGCGGAGAGGTGCGTGTGGAATGGAAGACCTCGCACTACGCGCCGATGAAGAAGGGGCCTCGGCGCGCTCCCGACCAGCACCCACCATCTTTCAAAACCTTCCATGACAAAGAATAAACGAAATTAGTACAACATAAAAAAAAGTATCGACATGAATAATAATATGTATATCACTTAAGTGTATCATCATCAAGTACAACATAAAAAAATTGAATACCTTACACTACTAATAATCTAGATCAGTATCATCAATAAATGCATAATCATCATCATCACTATAATCAATGATGGGCTCATAGGGTTCATTGGCATCAACATGTGCAAGGCCACCTTGACGTAATCGGTCAAGCATTGACAGGTCATCCGCAGCAGTAACCTCTTCTTGTTCCGGCTCTTCTTGTTCCTCCTCTGGGGTGATGTCGGATTCATTGTCGCTGTCTACTTCAATGTTTTGGGGTGAAGTATAACGGTTCTTGAAACGCTTTTTGGAAAGACGTGTTCCTTGGAAGAATTCTCCTTCATATGTGTCTGGGTTAATGTGAGGTTCATAATCCTCTTCCTTTGGGGGAGAAAGTCTAGCACGTTGCGGCACTTCATAAACGACATCCCAACCTTTCAGATTTGGATTAGTTTGGCAGGCCCACGGTAGATAGAATACTTGGGTCGCCTGTTGAGCCATAATATAGACATCAGGAACATCTAAATGAGTGCTTTGGTTGATTTCAACTAGCCCTATATGTTCATGAGTCCTTCGAGTCTCCTTCGGCTGAAACCAATAACATTTGAAGACTACGACATTCGGTGGGTTTTCACCATAGAACAGAAGTTCATAAATTGCTTCAACTCTCCCATAATACTCGATACCTCCTTCGCCGATAGCAGATACACAACAATTTGTAGACTTTCAGTCGGCCATAGATAGCTCTTTGCCATAGGTACGAAAGCGATACCCGTTAATGTCGTACTTGTCAAATGAACGGACCTTATAGTCAAAACCATTAGCGACTTGTCTCAATTCGGCGTCCATAGACTCTGAATTAGCCTACAAGTTTAATATGAAAGGATTGTTGCATTACGCACAAATTAGCGAATGAAATGAAATTGTCTAATAGAAATTACCGTTTGTTTGAACCAAGAGATGAAACCGGGATAGCCACCTCCTTGCTTTGCTTGAAGCTCATACTCTTCGACGGAATCCTTTTGGATCTCCGCTCCATACGATAATATGGCGACGTATCGACTGTATGACATATCCAGGAATAAGAGTAGTTCAAAGGAAATAGAAGTTGCGAAACAATGTACCGAGAACTTACTCGATGTACGGCCGCACTTCTATCAGGTTGTTGAAGATATACAACGAATGGTCCGCCATTCTTCGTTATCCAAAGATGCTGGATGTGAAACACTAGCTGGTGCGAGATTCCCTTTGAATAGGCTGAAGTTGGATCCACCCTTTTTAGGCTCGTCGGCATTGTACCGAGGCTTCGGATTATGCAAATGACGATTTTTGGCTTCATAGTGCGCTGTTACGAAGTTTGCCGCCTCCTCTGTGATGAATGCCTCAGCCATCGATGCTTCAATTTTACGTTTATTTTTACATTTTTCTTGAAGCGTCTTCTGCATCCTCTCAGTTGGGTAGCACCAACGATTTTGCACGGGCACCCCCAATCTTGCCTCGGTCGGGAGATGCAAAATCAAATGCTGCATTGGATTAAAGAAGCCCGGTGGAAAGAGCTTCTGTAGCGAACGATTTCGTTCGTCAGTCTCCCATAGTGGACGTTCGTCTGATAGATTTTTCTTTTTCTGTTTTATTTCTGGCCAGGGACCCATCTGTGAATATTTTCTTCATAGATTAGCCCCTAATCTTTAAACCTTCGTAACTTTTTACTCGTTTATCCAAATCCAACGAAACCAATGCCCACTTCTTCGTTATGATCTCATCTATCGAGAGAACTTACGAAATGAACTTTTTGAAATTTTGAAATTTGAATTAGATAAGATTCAAATTTAAACTTGTTTTGGATATAACTAGAGTTTTATAACTATGATTTAATTGATTCCTTT
Organism: Aegilops umbellulata; assembly: GCA_032464435.1. Classification (NCBI taxonomy): domain Eukaryota; kingdom Viridiplantae; phylum Streptophyta; class Magnoliopsida; order Poales; family Poaceae; genus Aegilops; species Aegilops umbellulata. Next base: position 594,673,523 of record CP136058.1, on the reverse strand, counting down.
TTCAAATCGAACCTCATCACATGTACCTTATGTTAAGATCAAAATCACAAAAGTTTGCTACTGTTAAAAATATGTTTATGTCTGTGAGTTTTATTTGATGGTTTTGAAGTTTTCTGAAGTGTTTTCTTCGTTCTTTTGGATCTTTGAGTGATTGCTTATGTGTGGTTATAATTGGTTGCTCACAATAGATTGAACAGGGTGTGACGAGTAGAACTATCAGGAATTATGATTGCGAAGAACCTTCATCAACAGTACAAGGCAAGTTCAGACATTGATCATAGTCCTTTATACCCAGTTTTTATGCATTAGTTACACCCTCAAAGATTGCATGAGCAGGATTGGGAATATGTGGGTATTGCTATATAGTTGATGAGGTAGGAACCTATTACCTTTTTGATTCACCCTAGGAATTTACGTTATGCTCATATTGCTTAGCCATGCTCGTAGACGAGGATCAGTATGTGAGTTTCATGAAAGTTGCGAGAGTTACAATAATTAAGGGTTAGACTTAAGGTAGCTACTTTAATACACATCTGGGTGGATTGGTTGCGGGCACCTGGCGAATCCCGTGTTGTCCTAGGAGATCCCGGGGTACCCGTGTGATCATCCTATGGTAAGATTATACATGCTAGAAACTTCTGTGTGCAACCACAAGCCATTATGGGCTCTGGCATAGTTGAGTAAGTTGTGGGAAACCTTTCCATGATGGGCTAGAAGATGTAGGGGAATTTTAGGTGTATCGACCTATCTATCAATTAAGGGGACCTCCTCGGAAAGATTGTGTCTCGATCATCCATTTCTCAAACATCATGCAGTGCAAGAAAGTCAACGAAGGAGATCCAGGCTTGTGGGGAAAAGTGCGCAAACCTCTGTAGAGTGTACAAACCAATCATGATTACTCGTGTCCCTAATTATGGACATTTTGAGTATCTGGTATTTGAATTATTGGTTGATCTCATCACTCTATTTAATGAAATTGTTGGGTTATTAATGATTTGGTGATTTTGGGATTGAGTTGGGGAACCTTCTCAATATTGGGATAAACTTGGTAGTAAAATATTATTTATTCCTTTGTTGTAGGAAAAAATTAGCTTTATGCAAAAATTAAACTTAGAGCCTCCTCTAGCCAAATATGCATATAGAGATAGATATTTTCATTATTATTATATTGTGTGAAATTGCCAGTACATTCAATGTACTGACCTATATGGCTACAATGTCTCATGTTGTAGGAATCTTACGACGAGTAAGTGATACGTTAGGGTTACGATGTCTACACTCAACTTTGTCGTTGGTGTTGTTGGGATTCCACAACTTTGTTGTTACTTTCGCAATATGGATTGAGGTAATAGTATTTACGTTACTTTATACATGTGATTGTACTCTATTATAAATCCTCGAGTACTGTGTGTGTCAACATACCAACCCAGGGATGACACTTAAGCACAGAGACTTGATCCATTTGGGTCGGGTCGCTACAAGATGGTATCAGAGCACATGTTGATTGCAGGACGTGACCCCTAGAAACTGGCAAACTCTCATCTTTTCTAAAGCTTTACCAAGTATTTCCCCTCACCTCAAGTAGTTAGACTATACCCCTTTCCCCTTTGACCACACATAGGATCAACTGACGAGACCACTCCGAGAAGGACAAAATATAGGATAACTGATGACCACTTCGGAGTAAAGAGGATTTCACCATGCATTAGAAGTGTTGAAGCTACAACAGTTGAATACTCCGAAGACTTGAAGAGTTTGACGACTTTGAAGATTTATTGACCTTTAGAAGACCAAACCCCAGTTATATACTTACGTTAGATGCGATGATTGTGAGTTGTCATTTGTTTGATGTTTTTCCGATGGCCAAAACAGAAAATCTGTCTCTTCAAAATTATAGTTTGTATTGTGTGTATCCCTCTCTATCTCTCTTATCTCACCCCAAAACCCTTGGAACCAATAGAGGATGAATGGATATGAACTCATATTTTCTGGACCGATGACTCAATTGGAGACAGACCGATGGATTCCGAACATGGAAGATCACATGAAGAATGACACTATAGCCAAAAAGAATATGACCCAGCATGCTATTCAGTGCTTTGAAAGAGGTACTGCTACTTGGTGGAGGATGTATCAAACCATCAATGGATGGCAAAGAGTAACCACTTGGGAAGAATTTAAGTTGACTCTGCTAAAGTCTCGGCTTTTGTCCCAGAAGTTGAAGCCTTATGGAAATGATATGAAGAAACCTTGTGCATGCAAGCTCTGTGGAGAAATAGGACACACCCATAAAGAACACAAGGATGAATGCCCTCATTGTGAAAAAAGTCACCCAACTGAAGAATGCCCAACTAGGTAGATTAGTTGCTTCTTGTGTTAATGGACTACCCACTACCCTGCTCAGTGTCACATTTACCCCAAGGAACAATGAACTATTCGATAGAATAAAGAAGCGATGAAAGAAGCCCTCAGGGAAACTTTAGAAAAACCCACGATGAAGGAAGATTTTAATGACACACCCGAAAAAGACCCAATTAAACCCTGCACCAAGTCATGCTATTCATGTGGAGAAGAAGGACACATCTCCCAGAATTGTCCGAAGGAGGATCTAGTAGAATTCCCAACAGAGGAAGTAGAGTATGACCCACAAGAGATAAAAACCCTAATTGGTATGGAAAAGTCCAGGAAGAGAAATAGAATGTATCCCCAGAACAACCCAATTTCTATAAAGAAGGACCTGAGTCATATCACATGTTTCTGGTGCAAAGATTCGGGGCACTACTTCAGTGATTGCCCAAAAAGGAGGCCGAGGACCCAAGGAGGCTATGTAATCACAAGGAAACCACAAGACTTGTCAGAAGTAATATATTTCTGCTGTAATGAAGCAGCGCACTTTGCCAGAGATTGTCCCAATGAGAAGGATTATTGTGTTAAATAGTGAGTTGGCAACAAAAGAAGTATATAGTAGTAGTGGGAACAATTATTTTATATTGAGGTGTTGAGCTGAGGCATGTAATGGGAATGCAAGATATTGTAATGAATTCATGAAATCAATAAAGTTCATGTGTCATGATTTCATGCCTTAAATTTTAAGAGTTGTTACTCTATGAAGAAATATTTTGACCAATTTCAAGGATCTGAGAAATATGGTCTATGGAAGAATGTGTGCATTCCAAGGGTGGTAGTACCCTGTGAGGACCCTTCACCCCTGGAAAAGATAATGATATTCCATGGAGTGGACTTTGGACAAAATAACTATGAGTTTTAACTCGACATGTGGGGTACCCCAAGAATATGAAGGGATGAAGCACTATTGGATAGAAAGAAGGTATAATGTTGGTAATAGGGAACAATTGTAACCCCAGGATGAGTTAAAGCTATAAATGTGATGAGGTGGGCCCGTCATCCACAGGCTGCAAGACCCGCCAAGAAGCAAGCACACTCTTGCTGAAAGAAAAACCCTGGAAGAATTTACGACTTTATCAACAGACGATCTTATAGGAGTTTACGCAAAACCTGAGAGATGTGAAGAAAAGATAGATGTTCATTTGGCTTGCAGAGTCAATGGATATATCCAAACTTGGTTCATCGACAAGAGAAATTCTGCAATGCTTGTGAGGATGACCGTCGGTGTCAAAACTGGCGGATCTCGGGTAGGGGGTCCCGAAATGTGCGTCAAGGCCGGATGGTAACAGGAGACAAGGGACACGATGTTTTTACCCAGGTTCGGGCCCTCTCGATGGAGGTAAAACCCTACTCCTGCTTGATTAATATTGATGATACGGGTAGTACAAGAGTAGATCTACCACGAGATCAAGGAGGTTAAACCCTAGAAGCTAGCCTATGGTATGATTGTTGTATGATGGAGTTGTCCTACGGACTAGAACCCTCCGGTTTATACAGACACCGGATAGGGTTAGGGTTACACAAAGTCGGTTACAATGGTAGGAGATCTTGAATATCCGCATCGCCCAGCTTGCCTTCCACGCCAAGGAAAGTCCCATCCGGACACGGGACGAAGTCTTCAGTCTTGTATCTTCATAGTCCTGGAGTCCGGCTGAAGGTATAGTCTGGCTACCCGAACACCCCCTAATCCAGGACTCCCTCAGTAGCCCCTGAACCAGGCTTCAATGACGACGAGTCCGACGCGCAGATTGTCTTCGGCATTGCAAGGCGGGTTCCTCCTCCAAGTTCTTCAAGAAGATTTTAAACACCAAAAATAGTGTCCGGCTCTGCAAAATAAGTTTCCACATATTGCCATAGAGAGAATAATATTAACAGAAACCTAATCTGCTGACGTATTCCACAGTGCGTCATCACACTACGGCCAAGTCCTTTACTCGAATAGTTTTTACTCTTTCACCTCAGCGTGTTTTGCGAGGCGGTTTCGTTGGCACGTTTTGTCAAAGCAGAGATCGTGTCCCCCATTTACGGGATTATCATCAATACGGACGTGGGTAACCCAACCACGCCATTTATCACGGCGCTTGGGAGGCAAGCGAGTTTTATCAGGCTGGTGGGGACGCATAGCTGCATCCACCCATATAAGGGGATAAGGATCCACCTTTTTACCTACGCCTTCTTCCTCCTTTGCCTATCCATCTTCTGCGCACCAGAGCCCCAGAGCCCAAGGCCGCACTTCCCACCTCATCCTTCTCCAGCAATGTCCGGAGCGGGAGGCAAGTGGATGGTCTCCTCCGTCACGGAGGGCCATGTCAAGAAGCTAAGGAAGGCCGGATACTTGTCCAAGGACATCGCGCACCGGCTTCCCGAGGAGGGGCAGCTTCTCCCCACCCCAAGGCCCCATGAGAGGGTAGTTTTCCTTCCCCACTTCCTCCGCGTACTAGGTTTTCCACTCCACCCATTCGTCCGAGGGCTCATGTTCTACTACGGCCTGGATTTCCACGATCTGGCCCCAAACTTCGTCCTCAACATCTCGGCGTTTATCATTGTGTGCGAGGCTTTCCTCCGCGTTCGCCCCCATTTCGGCCTCTGGCTCAAGACCTTCAACGTCAAGCCAAAGGTGGTGCGCGGCAGCCAGGCGGAATGCGTAGGCGCCATGGCGGGCAAGATGGCCAACGTCCTATGGCTCGAGGGCTCCTTCGTGGAGACTCTGAAGGGGTGACAATCCGGGTGGTTTTACATCACCGAGCCACGCGATCCGAAATGGATCGCAGCCCCTGAGTTCCGATCCGGACCCCCCACGCGGCTTATGTCCTGGAACGAGACGGGCCTATCGTGGGGTGACGAGAAAGAGGTGACCGGACTGCAGACATGCATCCAATCCCTGGTGAACAAGCCGATCAAGCTTGTCACTGTGGTCCAGGTTATGCTCATCCGCCGGATCCTCCCGTGTCAACAATGGGATTTTACTCTGTGGGAGTTCAACCCGGCGCAGCACCAAACCCTCAATAGGCTCTTCGACACGACGTATGAAGACGTTTGGAAGGTGCTAACCAAAGGCGCCTAGGCTCCCACATCCGCCTCCGAGGACCGCGGATACAGCTCGCAGCGTCACGCTAGCGAGGTAAGCTATTTTCACCTTTCACAGGATGTTTAAGCTCTTTTTCATAGTTTGACTCTATGCGGGATCTAAACTCCCTTACCTTTTACAGGCTTGGCAGGTGATATCCGGACCGATTAACTGTCCGGCTCCCTTGCCCGAAGACCCAGCCCCTGCTCTCCTAGTGAAGCTGCTGGCTCCGGCGCCTTATGTGGTGCCGGAGAAGAAGGACAAGAAGAAGAAGGCCAAGAAGAAGAAGGCCACGGGGACTCGAAAGAGTGCCAACAACGTGGCGGTGTCGGAATCGTCATCTGACGAGTCCGAGACGCTCTCCTCCGTGAAAACGAGGAGGAGGAAGAAGAAACATCTCCCCCTCCAGCGGGGGGAGGAAAGAAAAGGAAGGCCCCCCCAATGGGGGAGGCCGGAGGGTCCAGGAAGAGGAAGACCCCTCCGCCGGACTACTCCCCCGACGCCAACGAGGACGACGAGGAGTGGCCGGACAGGGCCCAGCGCCCGGCGAAATCATAAGTAATTGGATACTAGAGTGACTCATGATATTTCTGTGTCATTCGGCTTTCCCTAATGCCGAACATAATGGTGCGGCCCGCCCCGGGCCGAACTCGACGATTCATCGAGCGGCTCCCTGGATTCGTCGGACGTGAACTCAGTTCCGCCCACTGTCTCCCCCCGCACTGCAGACGACGCCGAAGTGGCGTCGCAACGAGCTCCGGGGGAGGAGGTCGTGGTCCTGGAGGAGCCGCAAGGCGACCTCCCGGACCCCAGGAGTAAAGGGGCCAAAACCCCCCAGGGCTCCAAGTCCGGCTTTGAGCCGGACACCGCGCCGGAATCCTCAACGGTTCCGGACCGCGGCAAGCGAACTCCTGTCAAGAGGAGCAGGCCTTCTGAGCCGGCGGCCTCCGTCCAACCGAAGGTGCCGGACAATCTGCTGGAGGTGCTTGACGGCGCCTCCATCGACGAGGAGCACCGTACTATTATCAGTGCGGTGATCCGGAAGGTTCAGTCTGCCAAGAGCGGACTGAACGAAGCTTGCGCTAGCCTTCTAACAGGCTTCGAGGTAAGCAAAAAATATGCAAGAATATAACCGCATAGACAGTAGCCCCTAATGCTCTATTTGGCGTTCGGAAAGAAAAGCCGAATAGAGGATCTATTAAATTACGTAGGAGTCTAACAAAAAGGAGTCAAAATATGCGTATGCAGGCTTCGCTGCTAGCCACTGCCGCGCTAACTGCGGAGGTGGATGCCCTGAAACAGGGCCTCGAGCAGACCGAGCAAGAGCTCGGCCTTGCCAAGCGGCAGCTCGAGGAGAAAGAAGGTAAGAAATACCCTACATAAAAAATGCCTATAAAAAGACGTGATTGCAAAAAATAACAGGATTGTACTTCCTATTGTAGGGGCCACGACTGAGGTGGCGACCCTCAAGCAGGCGCTGTCTGAGGCCGAAAAGAAAACGGCCGCGGAGCGCACCGAGCGAGAGAAACTTGAGGCCAAGGTCGGCGAGGTGCGGCAAGAGCTTTAGACTCTTATGAAAAAACATGAGAGTTTGGAGCTTGAGTCAAAAACGCAAGCGTCCGAGCTCCCGATGGCCTCTGAGGCTGCCCAATCCGCCAAGGCCGAAGCCCGAAAGGCCCTCCAAGAGTTGGAGGAGATGAAAAAGATAGCAGTGGGTAAGGCATTCTTTATGCAAAGCAGAAATATAAAAGTAAACTACTTGTTACTTACCCGAATCCGGAGCTCTCCCGGGGCATTCGCTGATCTTCCCCGCAGCGTATCCGACGCCGCCGCATTCTACCGAGCTGAAGAGAGCAGCTCGACGGAGAAGGAGTTCTGGTCTCAGTATGTTGAGGCCGGACACCCTATGCCCTTGAGCGACCAGCTGAAACAGCTGGTCGAGCTCCACTAGGCGGCTGAACAGGCCATGAAGGGCTTCATAGTTCGGCTGTGGACCGGAGAGGCCCTGCCTGGGAGCTACTTTGGGCTGGTGCGGCGGCTGGTGGAGGCCTGTCCAAGGCTTGATGTCATCAAGCGAGCCGTCTGCATCAAAGGTGCCCGTAGGGCCCTTGCCCGTGCAAAGGTGCACTGGGGTAAGCTAGACGGTGAGAAGCTTGTGAGGGACGGGCCGCCGCCGGGGAAGGAGCATCACAAGCCCGAGAACTACTATAAGGATGTTCTTGCGGGTGCCCGCCTTGTGGCGGATGAATGTACCAAGGATGTAATTTTTGAATGAACTCGCTCGTGTTTATCCTGTGCGCTGAAAACTTGTTCATATGCGCTAAGCAATGCTTGTTGAATTTAAAATATTATTTTCTGTGCGGCCGTTTATCAAAACATTGAGAGATGGCGAGTCGTCGGCTTCCGCCCCCATGCCACTAGTGCTGGGGTGTTCGGGATAAACCTGAGCGCTCTTTTTCCCATATTTGAGTCCTTCGAGGGAGGCGCTCAGCACAACGAACCAGGCAATCGGACTATAATGCTTGAACACTCTCACTTAGCCATAGAACTTTATAATTTTAAATTTCGGCGAAGCCCCTAGTTCGGAAGACCGAGTTCGGGGCACTATCCACGCCTTGGCCGGACAAAGGCGGCTCCTTGCTCGAAGCGGCATAAGTCTTTAGGGACTCGAAAAGCCTCTCGAAAAACCTCTTTAGGGATAGTCAGTTTTAGCTTTCTCCACTGAGGTGCTTAACCCAGCTTAACCGGGGCACAATCGCAGTGGTTCTCCTAGTGCTACCTTAGCCGATATAGCGGAAAGTAAGGCACCAAAACATAGGAGCCGGGCAAACCCAACTATTGACCCAAATCATGATTCGGAGCCGATGCATATAGTGCTATATGTTCGGGGTGACGCACTTTTGAAGTGTTCGGACTTCATACGCCATATTAAGGGGTACAGAAGCCCCTGGCGTATTTGCCGTACCACAGTGTACGGGTGCCGCATGTCATTACTGAACATATATATAAAAAACGGGATAATGCAAAAAACAGACAAAAAGCTATGCATTGTTTATAAAGAGGCTGCTATCAAAGCAGGACGATACAAATAGTGCGATAAGCAAAAGATACTGGACTATTTAACATGTCCTGGGCGGGGGCAGGCCGCGGAATTGTATTTAAAACATGTATACTGCTCATAACAGAGACCACCTAGGAGTTCCATAGTGCGGCATGGCTTGTCTGCTTCCCTGGATCTTGCATCGTTCGTGCGGAAGTTGAATTGCCGAACAGGTCGTCCGAAGTATGGAGTCCTGAAAGTAAGAAAAGAAAGAATTCGGCAGCCCCTAGTACGTTTTAGGCCGTATTTTGGGCTTGCCATTATTGTGCCCCTTCCCCTGCGCCCATGGTATTTCGAGAGCGTAGTTATGTACGCAAAGCACTGGTTTCGCTATGTTGCGAGGGCTGGGGTTGGGGCCGCATTGCTACGCCTGCTCCGAATGTGCCAGTCGGTCTTGTTGTAGGTTACTCCGGGCGCGCTTGGCGGTGTCTGGCTTTTTAACGGCCGGACTGGAGAATTGCCTGAGAAGGCTACTTTGTACTTCCGTTGCGAGAGCCGCCGTGTGCTCCTCCGTACGGAGAGAGCGTTTGGTGTTTCCGTCGACCGTAATTACTCCTCGGCCTGGCATCTTGAGCTTGAGATACGCGTAGTACGGCACCGCATTGAACTTTGCAAATGCGGTTCGCCCGAGCAGGGCGTGATAGCCACTGCGAAACGGGACTATATCAAAGATTAACTCTTCGCTTTGGAAATTATCCGGAGACTCGAAGACCACTTCAAGTGTTACTGAGCCTGTACAGTTGGCCTCTACACCTGGTATAACGCCTTTAAAGGTTGTTTTTGTGGGCTTAATCCTCGAGGGATCTATGCCCATTTTCCGCACTGTATCCTGATAAAGCAGGTTCAGGCTACTTCCACCATCCATGAGGACTCTTGTGAGATGAAATCCGTCGAATATTGGGTCGAGAACCAATGCGGCGAAACCGCCGTGACGGATGCTAGTGGGGTGGTCCCTTCGATCAAAAGTGATCGGGCAGGAGGACCATGGGTTGAACTTTGGGGAGACTGGCTCCATCGTGTATACGTCCCGTAGCGCACGCTTCCGTTCCTTCCTGGGAATGTGGGTTGCGTATATCATGTTCACCGTCCGCACTTGTGGGGGAAAACCCTTCTGTCCACTGTTGTTCGGCGGCCTGGGCTCCTCCTCGTCATCGCTATGCAACCCCTTGTCTTTGTTTTCGGCTCTTAGCTTGCCTGCCTGCTTGAACACCCAACAATCCTTGTTGGTATCATTGGCTGGCCTTTCGGGGGTGCCATGTATCTGGCAGAAGCGGTCGAGTATTCGGTCCAAACTGGACGGGCCCTGAGTATTCTTTTTGAATGGCTTTTTCCGCTGACCGGATTTATAGCCTCTGAATCCGGCATTTACTGCCGTATCCTCGTTGTTGTCGCTGTTAACACGACGCTTTTGTTTGTTCTGGCGTGTCCTGCTGCTTTTATCCTTGGTATCCGAACTACCAGGGTTCTTTGATAAGTTGTTACTGCGAGCTAGCCAGCTGTCTTCTCCCGCGCAAAAGCAGGTCATGAGTGTCGTGAGGGCTGCCATAGATTTTGGCTTTTCCTGTCCCAGGTGCCGGGCAACCCATTCGTCACGGATATTATGCTTGAAGGCCGCTAGGGCCTCAGCGTCCGGACAGCCGACTATCTGGTTTTTCTTTGTTAGGAACCGTGTCCAGAATTGCCTGGCCGATTCCTCTGGTTGCTGAATTATGTGGCTTAGGTCATCGGCGTCCGGTGGTCGCACATAAGTGCCCTGGAAGTTGTCGAGGAATGCGGCTTCCAGGTCCTCCCAAGAACCGATTGAGTCTGCTGGCAAGCTGTTGAGCCAATGCCGGGCCGGTCCCTTGAGCTTGAGTGGGAGGTATTTGATGGCGTGTAGATCGTCACCACGGGCCATGTGGATATGAAGGTTATAATCCTCGATCGAGACCACGGGATCTGTTGTGCCATCATATGATTCGATGTTTACGGGTTTAAAGCCCTCTAGGATTTTATGATCCATTACTTCATCTGTGAAGCATAGTGGGTGTGCGGCGCCTCTATACTGGGCTATATCACGACGCAGCTCAGAAGAGCTATGTATGTTGTGTTCGGCCCGGCCGGATTTGTTGTATCCGGAATGAATATCGCCGTCACATGCCATAGGGCTCCTGCGCGATCCGTAGATTGATCTTGTTTGTCTTGCCTTATCCTCCAGTACGTCTCGCAGGTTTGGCGCGTTTTCCCGTGCCTTAATTGAACGACATCGGGGCATGGCTTGGGTGGAGGGTCGAGAGGCCTCTCTGTCGCGTCCGCATGGTGGCCGGTCGGCCATGTCGTGTACTGGTGATGTGGGTGCTTCCTCCTCTGATCGGGGTAGCGGCCTGCGCTTTGGTTAGTGCTTGGAGGGGCGTTCGAGTTCATACTCTTCGGCCACAAGGACTTCAGTCCATCTGTCAGCTAGCAGATCTTGATCAGCTCTAAGTTGTAGCTCCTTTTTCTTGAGGCTGTTTGCCGTGGCTAAAAGCCTGCGTTTTAAACGCTCTTGTTCGGCGGGGTCTGATGGCATGACGAATTCGTCGTCATCGAGGCTTGCCTCGTCTTCGGAGGGAGGCATGTAGTTATCATCCTCAACCTCTCGGTCTGCCGCTCTCTCATGAGGGCTGGCTTCTCCATCTTCCTATGTCGAATCTTTCTGGAGGGGGTGTTCTTCGGCGCTATCCGGGGTAGTATTATCTCCCGTGCCGGAATCACTGTTTTTGCTTTGGCGGCATTTAGAGCGGCGCCGCTGACGCCGGCACTTTGGCTGTTTCTGGGAGGTATCTTCATCCGCTGTTCCATCACCATCTCCATCTTTTGGATTGTCCACCATATATATATCATATGACGAGGTGTCCTTCCAGCGCCCTACAGGTGCTGGTTGCTATTCGTCTCCTGCATCGTCGTCCATACCATTGATGTCTTCGGAGTCGAAGTCAAGCATGTCGGTTAAATCGTCGACAGCGGCTACAAAGTGGGTGGTGGGTGGGCTTTGAATTTCTTCATCGTCCGTATCCTATCCTCGCTGACCGTAGTTCGGCCAGGGCTCTCCTGATAAAGAGAGAGACTTGAGGGAATTCAGGATGTCGCCAAAAGGCGAGTGCTGAAATATGTCCGCGACGGTGAACTCCATTATCGGCGCCCAATCGGATTGGATTGGCAGGGGCGCGGGGGGTTCGGAGTCCGGAAAGGAGTCCGAATCCTCGGAGTCACGGGTCCTGCAGAGTGCGGGGCTGGCGTTCGGCTCGATCGCCTTTGAGATCGCAGCCCCCGAGGTGACGTCCAACCGATCACCCTCGATCGGCGCAACTAGCTCCGAATTGAGGGTCAGAGCCGGTGCGCTCGCGGCCTCCAGGGCACTGTTCAGCGGCAGAGCTAGATCATGCCCCGCGAGACAGTGCGGCGCGCTTGGCTGTGGCTCGAATCTGTCGACGATCAAATCTCCGCGGATGTCTGCCGTGTAGTTTAGGCTTCCAAACCTGACCTGATGGGCAGGGGCATAGCTTTCGATCTGCTCTAGGTGGCCAAGCGAATTGGCCCGCAGTGCGAAGCCACCGAAGACGAAGATCTGTCTGGGGAGAAAAGTCTCACCCTGGACCGCATCGTTGTTGATGATCAAAGGAGCCATCGAGCCCAAAAGCGACGACACAGAGGAACTCTTAATGAAAGCACCAATGTCGGTGTCAAAACTGGCGGATCTCGGGTAGGGGATCCCGAACTGTGCGTCAAGGCCGGATGGTAAGATGAGACAAGGGACACGATGTTTTTACCCAGGTTCGGGCCCTCTTGATGGAGGTAAAACCCTACTCCTGCTTGATTAATATTGATGATACAGGTAGTACAAGAGTAGATCTACCACGAGATCAAGGAGGCTAAACCCTAGAAGCTAGCCTATGGTATGATTGTTGTATGATGGAGTTGTCCTATGGACTAGAACCCTCCGGTTTATATAGACACCGGATAGGGTTAGGATTACACAAAGTCGGTTACAATGGTAGGAGATCTTGAATATCCGCATCGCCAAGCTTGCCTTCCATGCCAAGGAAAGTCCCATCCGTACACGGGACGAAGTCTTCAATCTTGTATCTTCATAGTCCTGGAGTCCGGTTGAAGGTATAGTCCGGCTACCCGAACACCCCCTAATCCAGGACTCCCTCAATGACCGAGTGTTAGAATGCGAGATTCGCTAAACCATATACAAGGTAATGATTCTGGTGCGGGATGGACTGGTCACCATATCGACTTACTCTTATTATTCACCTTCCTATATGGGAGTGACTAACCCATAGTAGCGCGACGACGATCAAACCTTGTTTCAACCTTAGAATGGTATGGCAATTTTTTCCTTGTACAAGGCAGCTGTTGCCAATCGTAGGTCATACGATGAGAATGCATCCCAGACCCATTTGCTGTAGGAGAAACCATAAATTGTTGACCGCCATGAGATATCGATAGGTGTTTAGTATTGGCGCCAGACCCGTCATCTAAGAAGACCCGGTCACAAAAGAACTGTACCAAGATGAAAGGACACAAGAATCAAGGAAAAAGGTTATGCCTCTACCGGAAGAGCCCAGAGAAGGAATTATCCTGAAGATTTGAGAAGATCGACACTGTCAACAATAAGTGTCGGTGTCAAAACCGGCGGATCTCGGGTAGGGGGTCCCAAACTGTGCGCCTAGGTGGATGGTAATAGGAGACAGGGGACACGACGTTTTTACCCATGTTCGGGCCCTCTCGATGGAGGTAAAAACCTACTCCTGCTTGATTGATATTGATGATATGGGTATTACAAGAGTTGATCTACCACGAGATGGAAGAGGCTAAACCCTAGAAGCTACCCTATGGTATGATTGTTGTATGTTGTGTCCTACGGACTAAACCCTCTGGTCTATATAGACACCGGAGGGGGTTATGGTTACACAGAGTCGGTTACAAGTAAGGAGATCTATATATCCGTATTGCCAAGCTTGCCTTCCACACCAAGGAGAGTCCCATCCGGGCACGGGACGAAGTCTTCAATCTGGTATCTTCATAGTCCAACAGTCCAGCCAAAGGATATAGTCCGGCTGTCCGGATACCCCCTAATCCAGGACCCCCTCAGTAGCCCCTGAACCAGGCTTCAATGACGATTAGTCCGGCGCGCAGATTTGTCTTCGGCATTGCAAGGCGGGTTCCTCCCCCGAATACTTCATGAAAGATTTTGAACATGAGGAACGTGTCCGGGTCTACAAAACAAGTTCCACATACAACCGTAGAGAGAATAATATTTCCACAAATCTAATCTGCTGACGTACCCCGTAGTGTGACATCACACCACAGCCAGGTCTTTATTCGAATCGTTTTTTACCACCAACCTCAGCGTGCTTCGCGATGCGGTTTCCTTGGCACGTCTTGTCGAAGCAAAGATCGTGTCCCCTTATTGCGGGATTCCCATCAATACGGACATGGGTAACCCAACTGCGCCATTAATTACGGCGCTTGGGGGATAAGCGAGTTTTACCAGGTTGGTGGGGGCGTATTGTTTCGTCCGCCCTTATAAAGGGATAAGGGTTCACCTTTTTCTACCCACGCCTTCTTCCTCATTGCTCATCCATTCCTGCGCACTCGAGCTCCAAGGCCCAAGTCCGCATCCTTCTCCACAACCTCCTCCAAAAATGTCCGGAGCGGGAGACAAGTGGATGATCCCCTCCGTCACGGAGGGAGACATCCAGAAGCTGAGGGGAGCCGGATACCTGTCCGAGGATATCGCACACGAGATCCCAGATGAGGAGCAGCTCATCCCCACCCCCAGGCCCCATGAGAGGGTAGTATTCCTTACCCACTTCCTCCGCGGACTGGGATTTCCCCTCCACCCATTCGTCCCGGGGCTCATGTTCTACTATGTCCTGAATTTTCACGATCCGGCCCCGAACTTCATCCTCAACATCCCGGCTTTTATCGTCGTGTGTGAGGCCTTCCTCCGCATCAAGCCCCACTTTGGCTTATGGCTGAAGACCTTCAATGTCAAGCCGAAGGTGGTGGGCGGCCAGCAGGCGGAGTGCGGAGGCGCCTTGGTGGGCAAAATGCCAAACGTCACATGGCTCGAGGGCTCCTACGTGGAGACCATAAAGGGGTGGCAATCAGGGTGGTACTACATCACCGAGCCGTGCGACACCAAATGGGCGGCGGCCCCCGAATTCTGATCCAGAATCCCCACGCGGCTCACCTCCTGGAAAGAGAAGGGCCTGCCCTGGGGTAGTCCGATAGAGCTGACCGGACTCCAGACCTGTATCCAGAATATGATAAACAGGAAAATCAAGCTTGTTAACATAGTCCAGGTCATGCTCATCCGCTGGATCCTCCCGTGTCAACAACAGGTGTTCAATTTGTGGGAGTTTGACCCGGCCCAGCACCAGACTTTGAGCGAGCTCTTCGGCACAACGCACGAGGACATCTGGAAGGTGTTGTTTAATAGTGTCGAGGTCCCCCCTCCCCTCACCGAGGATCGCGGACTTAGCGCGAAGCGCCAAGCCGGCGCGGTAAGTTTTTATTTCTTATAGGGTATTCATTTTCCATAATTTAGCTATGTGCGAGATCTGAGCTCCCATGCCTTTGACAGGAATGGGAGGAGATATCAGGGCAGATTGACTGCCCGACCCCTCTGCCAGAAAACCCTGCAGATGCTCTCCTGACGGAGATGCTGACTCCGGCCCCTTATGAGGTGCTGGAGAAGAAGATCAAGAAGAAGGCCACGGGAACCCGAAAGATTTCCCAGCGCTAGGTGGTATCGGACTCATCGTCCGATAACTCCAAGACGCACTCCTCCCGTGAAAACGAGGAGGAGGCAGATAAAGGTTCTTCCCCTCCAGCCGGGGAAGACAAGAAAAGGAAAGCCGCCCCAACCGGGGAGGTCGGAGGGTCCAAGAAGTGAAGGACTCTCCTCCGGACTGCTTGCCCACCGCCGCCGACAGCGAAGACGAGTGGCCACCTAGGGCCAAGCCCCTGGTGAAATTGTAAGTATTCGGATACCAGAGTAACTCGTGGCACAGTTTAATTGCATAGCTTCTCCTAACGCCGAACATGGTTATGCAGTCCATCCCGTTCCCGTATCGACGTATCCTCATCGAGCTGTTCTTTGGATCCGTTGGCTATGAGTAGCGGATCACTTCCGACCGCCTCCACCCCTCGCCCTACGGACAACGCCGAGGTGTTGTCTCAAAGGGCACCAAGCCAAGGGGACGTAGTCCTGGAGGCGCCTCAAGGCGACCTTTCGGACTCCAGGCGCAAGGGGAGCAAGGCCCCCAAGGGCTCCAAGTTCGGTCCTAGGCCGAACACCGCACCGGAACCTTCAGTGGTTCCGGGCTCCGGCAGGTGGCCTCCTGCCAAGAGGAGCAAGCCGCCCGTGCCGGTGACCTCCGTCCATCCGGAGGCGCCGGACAATTTGCTGGAAGTGCTTAGCGGCGCCTCCATCGACGAGGAGCACCGCACTATTATGAGTGTGGTGATCAAGAAAGTTCAGTCCGCCAAAAGCGGACTGACTGAAGCCTGTGCCAGCCTTCTAACAAGCTTTGAGGTAAGTATTTAAAATATAGGAAAATATTACCGCATAGACCGTAGCCCCTGATGCTCTGTTTGGTGTTCACAAAGAAAAGCCGAATAGAGGATCGAATAAATATCTGCAGAAGTCTAATACAAGTATGTCTATATGCGTATGCAGGCTTCGTTGCTGACCTCTGCCGCACTGACTGCGGAGGTCGCCGCACTGAAGCAGAACCTCGAGCGGTCCAAGGAAGAGCTCGGCCCTGCCAAGAGGCAACTCGAGGAGAACAAAGGTAAGTAATACCTTGTCTAGATATATATAGAAACAAGTGTGGTTGCAAAATGATAGGATCATCATGAATGTGCCAGGGACCACGATCGAAGTGGCGGCCCTGAAGCAAGCACTGTCCGAGGCCGAAAACAAAGCGGGCAAGGAGCGCACCGAGAGGGAGAAACAAGTGGCACGGGTTGGTGAGGTGCAACAACAGCTCCAGGCTCTCGTGAAGTAGTACGAGACTTTGGAGCTTGTCTCGAAGATGCGAGAGTCTGTGTCGGTGTCAAAACCGGCGGATCTCGGGTAGGGGGTCCCGAACTGTGCGTCTAGGCGGATGGTTACATGAGATAAGGGACACGATGTTTTTACCCAGGTTCGGGCCCTCTCGATGGAGGTAAAGCCCTACTCTTGCTTGATTAATATTGATGATATGGGTAGTACAAGAGTAGATCTACCACGAGATCAGAGAGGCTAAACCCTAGAAGCTAGCCTATGGTATGATTGTTGTTCGTCCTATGGACTAAAGCCCTCCGGTTTATATAGACATCGGAGAGGGCTAGGGTTTACACAGAGTCGATTACAATGGAAGGAGATCTACATATCCGTATTGCCAAGCTTGCCTTCCACGCCAAGGAAAGTCCCATCCGGACACGGGACGAAGTCTTCAATCTTGTATCTTCATAGTCCAAGAGTCCGGCGAAAGGTTATAGTCTGGCTATCAGGACACCCCCTAATCCAGGACTCCCTCAGTAGCCCCTGAACCAGGCTTCAATGACGACGAGTCTGGCGCGCAGATTGTCTTCGGCTTTGGAAGGCGGGTTCCCCCTCCAAATACTTCATAGAAGATTTTGAACACAAGGATAGTGTCCGGCTCTGCAAAATAAGTTCCACATACCACCGTAGAGAGAATAATATTTACACAAATCTAATCTACTGACGTATTCTGTAATATGACATCACACCACAGCCAAGCCTTTATTCGAATCGTTTTTATTGTCCCACCTCAGCGCGTTTTGCGAGGCGGTTTTCTTGGCACGTCTTGTCGAGGCAGAGATCATGTCCCCTTATTCTGGGATTCTCATCAATACGGGCGTGGGTAACCCAATCGTGCCCGTCGGTATATCTCCTCGATCAAAGGTAAGTCCCAAACGGTCACGGGGAGGGCTCTTGGTATTCAACCTCTTATAAAGAGACCAAGGCCTCACTCCCTTCTTTCGATCTCAATCGAATCCGCCTCTCGCCTCGAGTTCCAACACCCAAGGCCCCAGATTTTAGGTGCTTCAGACCTTCGACTATGTCTGGTTCCGACCTTCGAGGCCGATGGATGCCTTCCTCCGTCACGGAGCAAGACGTGCTAAAGCTGAGAGAGGCCAGGTTTTTCACAGGTGAAATCTCGCATAGGCTGCCTGCTCAAGGGCAGGTTATTCCCACTCCCAAGCCTGGTGAGAGCATGGTGTTCGTGTCTCACTTCCTCCGAGGGCTAGGCTTCGCGAAGGATCCCTTCGTGAGGGGACTCATGTTTTATTATAGGCTGGAATTTCACGACTTGGCTCCAGAGTCCATCCTCCATATCTTGTCGTTCATCGTTGTGTGTGAAGCCTTCCTCCGTATTACTCCTCACTTCGGACTGTGGCTTAAGACCTTTAAAGTAGAACCGAAGATGATCGAGGGACAGCATGCTGAGTGCGGAAGCGCTGTTAGAAGCAAGAATGCTGACGCTCCCTGGCCTGAGGGCTCTTTTCAAGAGGAGTTCAGCTTATGGCAACAAGAGTGGCTTTATATCACAGCTCCCAGGGGTACCAAGTGGGTGGCGCTGCCTGCTTTCTGCTCAGGTCCCCCACCACGACTAGCGTAATGGGTCAATAAGGGGTTGGACTGGGGGCCGGCAAAGGACGTACCCCTGTTGCAGGGCCGCATCTGAGATCTCCTAGAAAGAGGTATCGGTCTGGTCATGGTGACGCAGGTTATGTTAATTCGCCGAGTTCTTCCCTACAAATGTCGCCCCCTCCGCCTATGGGAGTTCAATCCGGAGGGACCGCAAGCTCTTCAACATTTTCTTGGCATGACGCCTGTGGAGATGTACAATTTGTTCTTCGGACCACAAGTAGTGTGTCCGGATTCTACGGAGGACGCAGGTCCGAGCTGCAATCGTCCGGATACTCAAGTAAGTAGCCCTATGCCCGGACACTCCATCCGTTCATTTATCACAACATCACTCTTAAAAGAGTTGTCCTTTAAACAGGAGTGGGTAGCTAAGGCGAAGTTAATCAGGTCTCCGGCCCCCCTTCCTGAGACTGCGCCGGATCCCGTGTTAACCAGGATGCTGGAGAACGTGCCTTCAAAAGAAAGCGAAGGGGAGGACAATGGAGCTACTGCCTCCCCGAAGGAGACTGTTTGGAAAGGAGGAACCGAAAATCCCATTACTCAGGGGAAGAAGAGCACCGCCTCTAAAGACCCGGAGACCATGATCTCAAAGCGGGGGAAGAAATCTTCACCAGACGGTCCTGTGCCGGGGGATACCTCGTCCGTACTGTGCCCTCAAGGGGATCAGCCCTCCACCGAGCCGTAAGTAGAGAGGTCGTTTTAATAATGAGAGAAATCTTTGCTTTACTCCTGAGGAAAGTAACCGAAAATTTTACCTTGCAGTTCGGACCTTAGCCCTTCTCAGCAGAGCTCGTCTTCTAGGGATCTTCTTCGGGAGATGATGGAGAGCGGAACGCCTAACCCGGCCATACCGCCTCATGAGGCGGGTGACCCCGAGGTGTCGTCGCGGAGGGTTTCTCCTGACCCGGTAAGGCCAGAAGATAATGATATGGCCACCCGAAGCCCTCCGAGTCCGGCTTTCGAAAATGGCGATCGGACGAGTCCGATACCGCCTGGTGCACGGTCGGAGGCACTGAAGGATCTTCTAGGGTGAGCGCTTATCTCAGAGGAGCACCGTACATTGATGGGTACGGTGATTGAAAAGATTTCATCCACAGAAAGCGGGTTGCATGAAGCTGTCATGAGTCTACTGACGGGCTTTGAGGTACGTGAAATGATGCACCCCTCTCTTTTTTGGAAAGTGTCGCATACTTTAAGATGTGTCCCGTGTAGATAGTAGCCCCTAAGACTCTAGGTGGTGTCGAGGACGAAGACACATGGAGGATCATAGTCCCAAATATAATTTTGCCGCCTTCATATGCAGGTGGCGAAGTGTCCGGTGGCCAGCCGGACTAATGAGTTTGCCGAGCTAAAGCGGCAACTTGACGTGGCAGATGCCGACATCGTGCTTGTCAACAAGCGGCTTGACGAGGCATAAGGTATGTAAGTTCTCCGGAGACACCTGGTAAGAGGAGCTTGATGCCAGTATCTTATAACGCGTATGTTTGACGTAGATGGGGCTGCCGCTGTGGACAAACTTCGGGCAGAGCTTTCTCGAGCCAAGGAGCAAGCCAGAAAAGGTGATGCGGCTGCCATAAAGGCGGTTGAAGAGCTGAAAGCCGAACAGGCTGCACACTGCCGAAGCAACAATGAAATGACCGAGATGGTTGTGAAGTTGAAGAGCGCTGCTGACTGTTGCCAGCTTCTTGAAAAGGAAGATCGGGCGGAACGGACGGACCTGGAGAAGGCCACTACAGCGGCCAAGGATGCTCGGTCCGCGATGAGGGTGAAGAAGGAGGAGCTACGTCATGCCGGAGATATCGTTGCTGGAAAGCCCTTTATGCTGCGGATGAAGTTCGGGGATCCTAAATATGCTCCGTTGGACCGGATGTGGAGTTCGGAGGATGCGTATCTGGATTTAGCGGCGAGTGCCGCTGATGCGGTCGAACACTTCCAAGATCAGGAGGGTCGCGAAGTGGAAAAGCTTTTCTGGTCGCAGTTCCACAATCCAGAGCGTCCGCTTCCGTTAACCGATCATTTGGCCGAATGGGCCGAGCTGAATAGGTTATCCGGACTTGCCACGAAGTATGTCGTGGATCATCTGTGGCCGAAAAGGCCAAAGCCGAACAGTTATTTTAGCTTGGTGCAGCAGTTCCTTGGTGTGGTGCCGTATATCAACGCGATGAAGCGGTCAGCGTGTGTGGAGGGTGCGCGGATGGCCCTTGCCCGTGTCAAGACATACTGGGCGGAGATGGAGGCCACCGCTGTTGCAGCCCAAGATTCGGGCGAAAGCCGAGTACCTGCCGAGCACTACTTTCAAGAAGTCCTGGAGGGCGCTCGTTTAATAGAGACGCGGTGCTCGAAGGATATTATGTTCGAATAACATGTATTTTTATTGAAAACAATATTTTGCTGAAATGTAGAAGCTTTTTATACTTGTGCTTGTAATAATTATAATGCCTCCTGTGCGGCTGTTTACGTATATGTATATATAACCTGAAAGATTGCGGTCGTTGGCTTCAGCCCCCACGCATACAATGCGGGTGTGTTCGCAAAAGGCGCATCATCAGACTTGATCCAACGCCTTGGTCCATTAAGGAGGTGGTAGCGCAGCGAACTAGGCAACCAGACTATAATGCTTTATCACTTTCACTTAGCCGTAGAAGTTTGACCGTGGAGCTACTATATAGCCCTTGGTGGCACCGCGCTTGCCCGAATTCGGGGCGCGTGTGTGCCTGGTCGGGAAACGGCCCTTCGTTAATGCGGAGGAATCTCGAAGATTCCGATGGGTCATCGAGTGGTTGACCAGTCTCACGCTATATCATGACAGTCAGTTTTCGGCTTTCTCTACTGAGGTGCTCGCCTGGCTGAATCAGGGAACAATCGCAGTAGTTCTCCTGGTGCCGCCTTAGCCAATAGAGCGGAATGTATAGCAAAACACAGGAGCCGGGCAAACCCAACATTTGATCAAAGACATGATTCGGAGCTGATGCATATAAGGCCAAACTCGCGACGCCGAGCACGCCCTAAGTTGTTCGGTCTTTATGAAAACGGGCTGAACAATGCCGTTAGTAATAAGCCCCTGGTGTCCAGGTACACGCAAAATTCTGACGTGGCCACATGCCAAGACACCAGTCTCCTCCTCGGCTATACTGAGAATCCGGGGGATGTGTATCAACAAAAGACAGTAAAAAAAGGTTTATGCAGGGTCTTAAACTGAAAAGAATCCTTGGAACGGGTCCCTGCTGCACGTCTGCACCTGTGTCTTCGTTGTGCCGTGTCCTGGACGGTATAGCATGGTGTTCATCTAAAAAGGAGAGGCACTTTAGTTGACAAAGGTCGTGCGAAATGTACGTTGTACTAAATAAACATAGTATAATTCAAAATGGGTAAAGTTGAGCCTTATTGTCTCTTGTTTTACATGGGCGGAGCCCCTTGTACAGGGGTATGTAGTTATTAAGCCTTTATCAATGGTATGTTTACGCCGGACTCGTCTAGCCAAGTCCGTGGTCTTAACGACGTGTTTAGGTGCTTTGATTGGTGAAGCCGTTTTAATGTGTGGCTGTCAAGGCAGCCGCACAGTCCTCCGCGTGAGAGAAACACTCAATATTTCCCTTTAGTGACATGATGCCCCGTGGACCGGGCATCTTAAGCGTGAGAGATGCATAATGAGGTATTGCGTTAAAGCGTGCGAATGCTTCGCGTCCCAGTAGTGCTTGATAGCAACTTGAAAATGGGGCGATGTGGAAGGTCAGCATTTCGCTATGGAAGTTATCGGGAGAACCGAATATAACTTCTAGTAAGAGGGAACCCATGCAATGGGCATGTGGGCCTGGCGCTACTCCTTTAAAGGAAGTGTTGCTATGGCGAATTTTTGTTGGGTCCATCCCCATTTGGCGGACTGTGTCCTGATATAGCAGGTTTAAACCACTGCCGCCGTCCATGAGGACCCGTGTAAAGTGCAATCCGTCAATTATCGGATCTAATACCAAGGCAGCACGGCCTGCATGTCGGATACTTCCGGAGTAATCCTGATGGTCGATGGTGATCGGTTTTAACAACCAGTGGCGATACTCCGTTGCGATGGGGCGTATGGCGCGTGTCTCTATAGGTGTCGCTTCGTCTTTCCCTTTTGTCACGTGAAGTAAATTTACTGTTTTAACTTCTTGTGGGAAATTCTTTTGTTTCCCCGTGCTCTGTTTGTGGGATTCATCATCGTCCTCACTTGGAGTATCCAGCCCCTTGTGCTCGGCATTGAGTTTGCCGGATTGCTTGAAGACCCAACATTCTTTGTGGGTATGGTTTGCAGGCTTCCCAGGGGTGTTGTGGATTTGACATATCTTGTCCAGGATTTTATTTAAGTTGGACACTTCATCCCTGTTATCTTTGGGGGGCAGCTTCTGCTTACCCTGCCGAGAGTTTTTCAATCCGGCGTTAACTGCCGTGCTCTTCGGACTGTTTGCCTTATTCCAGCGCTGGTCTTTGCTGCGATGTGGCTTCCCGTTTCCATCCCTGACTTCGGATGTACTTGGGTCACTGGTGCTGCATATTGCCAACCAGCTGTCCTCTCCCGCGCAAAAGCGAGTCATGAGGCTTGTTAATGCAGCCATTGTTCTTGGCTTTTCTTGACCGAGGTGTCGGGCAAGCCATTCGTCTCGGATGCTGTGCTTGAAACCTGCTAAGGCTTCGGCGTCCGGACAGTCGACTATCTGGTTCTTTTTAGTAAGAAATCTATTCCAGAGCTTCCGGGCTGACTCTCCGGGTTGTTGAGTTATATGACTTAAATCGTCTGCATCTGGTGGTCGGACGTAATTCCCTTGAAAATTTGCCCGTAAAGCGTCCTCGAGATCTTCCCAGCTTCCAATGGTGTTTTCGGGAAGGATTTTAAGCCAATGTCGGGCTGGCCCTTTGAGCTTGAAGGGTAGGTATTTTATGGCGTGGAGGTCGTATCCTCTGGCCATGTGTATACGGAGGATATAGTCCTCAATCCAGACTCCAGGGTTTTTTGTTCCGTCATATGCCTCTATGTGTACGGGTTTGAATCCCGCTGGGAATTCATGGTCCAGCACCTCGTCGGTGAAACATAGGGGGTGTGCGGCACCCCTTTATTTGGGTGTGCCGTTTGTCTTCGGATATAAGTTGTGCTGAATTGCTTGCTAGAGCTTGCTTTCTTGGCCCGTAGATAGATCTGGCTGGGCCATTTTTTTATGCGAATCCTCACGTGGATCACGTGCTGGCTTGTGTGGGGCATTGTTTGCCGTTCTTTTTCGGCCATGAGGTCATCTATCCAACCGGGTGGTTGCTTTGTTTTTTATCGCGGGGGCTCTAAGGCCTCCTCATCAAATTCAGGCAGTAGCTTTCGCTTCGCGTAGCTTTTTGTATGGCGACTGCCGCCATATCTATCTGTGGAGTTGAGTACTTTGCTCCATCTGATTCTGAGTGAATCTTCCGCAGTTTTGAGCTTCCGCTTCTGCTTTTTCAGGCTACGCGCGATGGCGATGAGCCTTTTGTGGAGGTTCTTCTGCTCCAGGAACTTGTCCGGCGTGAGGTCGTACGGACTGTTATCTTCACCAGGGACGGGTTGTGCGGTTCATTTATCCAAGTTGCCTTGTCCGGACGGTTGCTCGATGCCATGTTCGTTGTCCGCCGGCTCGCCCTGCTCTGTGGCTCTGTCGAGGCGGGGCTTGGAGCGGCGCTTACGCCGCCGCTTTGAGTGCTTTTCGAAGGAACGATCCTTCGTTGCGTCCTCCCGTTCTTCGTCGTCGTTTCCTTTGGGTGTGTCCACCATGTATACGTCATAGGATGGGGTGGCTGTCCAGTGCCCTATGGGCGCTGGTTCCTGTTCGTCTCCTGTAACATCGTACATACCGTCGATGTCTTCGGAGTCGAAGTCTAGCATGTCGGTTAAATCATCGACAGTGGCGACGAAGTGGGTGGTGGGTGGGCGTCAAGTTTCTTCGTCGTCCGCATCCCAATCCTGTCGGTCATAATCCGGCCAGGACTCTCGTGACAAAGAGAGAGACCTTAGTGAATTCAGGATGTCGCCAAAGGGCGAGTGCTGAAAGATATCTGCGGCGGTGAATTCCATCATAGGCGCTCAATCGGATTCGATTGGAAGGGACGCGGAGGGTTCGGAGTCCAGAGAAGAATCCGGCACTTCAGAGTCACGGGCTTCGAAGAGGATAAGGCTGGTCTCCGGCTCGTTCGCCGTTGAGACTGCAGCCCCCGCAGCGGGGTCTAGCCACCCGTCCTCGGTTGGTGCAGTGGGCTCCGAGCTAAGGATCGGAGCGGATGCGGGCGCGAGCTTCAGGGCACTGTTCGGCGACAGAGTTAAATCATGCCCATCATGACAGTGCGGCGTGCCCGCCTGCGGCCCGAATCCGTCGAAGATCAAGTCTCCGCGGATGTCAGCCGTGTAGTTCAAACTTCCGAATCTGGCCTGATGGCCAGGGGCGTAGCTTTCAATCTGCTCCAGATGGCCAAACGAATTGGCCCGCAGTGCAAAGCCGCCGAATACAAAGATTTTTCTGGGGAGAAAATTCTCACCCTGGACTAAATTGCCAATGATGGTCGAAGGAGCCATCAAGCCTAACGACGACGACACAGAGGAACTCTCAATGAAAGCACCAATGTTGGTGTCAAAACCGGCGGATCTCGGGTAGGGGGTCTCGAACTGTGCGTCTAGGTGGATGGTAATAGGAGACAAGGGACACGATGTTTTTAACCAGGTTCGGGCCCTCTCGATGGAGGTAAAACCCTACTCCTTCTTGATTAATATTGATGATATGGGTAGTACAAGAGTAGATCTACCACGAGATCAGAGAGGCTAAACCCTAGAAGCTAGCCTATGGTATGATTGTTGTTCGTCCTATGGACTAAAGCCCTCCGGTTTATATAGACACCGGAGAGGGCTAGGGTTTACACAGAGTCGGTTACAATGGAAGGAGATCTACATATCCGTATTGCCAAGCTTGCCTTCCACTCCAAGGAAAGTCCCATCCGAACACGGGACGAAGTCTTCAATCTTGTATCTTCATAGTCCAAGAGTCCGGCCGAAGGTTATAATCCAGCTATCCGGACACCCCCTAATCCAGGACTCCCTCAGTCCGAGCTTGCTGCGGCCCTCGAGAGCACCAAGCATGCCAAGACCGAAGCCCAAAAGGCCCTCCAGGAAATTGAGGCAATGAATAAGATAGCGGCAGGTAAGGCATTCATTATGCAAAGCAAGCATGTGAAAGTAAATTACTTGTTACTGATGTCTACTACATAACCTTCTTCGTGTAGACGTTGTTGGGCCTGCAAGTGCACATGTTTGTAGGACAGTAGCAAATTTCCCTCAAGTGGATGACCTAAGGTTTATCAATCCGTGGGAGGCGTAGGATGAAGATGGTCTCTCTCAAACAACCCTGCAACCAAATAACAAAGAGTCTCTTGTGTCCCCAACACACCCAATACAATAGTAAATTGTATAGGTGCACTAGTTCGGCGAAGAGATGGTGATACAAGTGCAATATGGATGGTAGATATGGGTTTTTGTAAACTGAAAATATAAAAACAGCAAGGTAACAAACGGTAAAAGTGAGCGTAAACGGTATTGCAACGATAGGAAACAAGGCCTAGGGTTCATACTTTCACTAGTGCAATTTCTCTCAACAATATAACATAATTGGATCATATAACTATCCCTCAACATGCAACAAAGAGTCACTCCAAAGTTGCTAATAGCGGAGAACAAACGAAGAGATTCTGGTAGGGTACGAAACCACCTCAAAGTTATTCTTTCCAATCAATTCGTTGGGCTATTCCTATAAGTGTCACAAACAACCCTAGAGTTCGTACTAGAATAACAGCTTAAGATACAAATCAACCAAAACCCTAATGTCACCTAGACACTACAGGAATCAGCTACTTTGCCGTCAGACATGGCGGACGGCAAAGGCATGGATGGCTGACGGCAAAGGTCTTTGTCGTCCACCGCGGACGGCAAAAGGTGATGGCAAAGTAAGGTTTGGCAAAGAGGTACTTTGCCGTCTGCTTCGGGCGGCTGACAAAGAGTGCAGACGGCAATAAGTGCGCTGTTACTCCGTTAGGTGGCTAACAGCAGCACTTTGTCGTCCGCCGCTGACGGCAAACTTCGGAAGGCCTTTGCCCTCCGCCGTGTTATGTCAGCCGACGTCACTACACGGTAGGCCTTTGCCGTCCGCCGCTGTAGGCAAAGTTTTTGCTCTTTGCCGTCCGCCGTGGACGGCAAAGCCTTTGCCGTCAGCCACTGTAGGCAAACTGACCAAATTGGTCAGCCTCCCAAGAAGCACAGCTGCCTGCCACGTGGCCTCTTTGCCGTCCGCTGCTGATGGCAAAGAGCTCTTTGCCGTCGGTGGCAGACGGCAAAGAGCCTGCATATTGGCTCTTTTTTTCTGTTTTTTTGAATCCAACAATTTTCAGAGCAAATATATATGACATATGTAGATATATTTCCATATTAGATATCCAGCACATAAGTTTCATATCACATATCACATATCACATAAGTTTCATCCATACACATTGTTCATACATAAGCAAGTTCCATCCATATACATATTACAATGCAAAGTTTCATCAAGATAGGAAGTTCCATCATAGCAAGCTAGATACAATGCAAAGTTTCATCAAAAGAAAAGAAAGCACTCCATCATAGCAAGCTAGGTTCCATGAAGTGAATTAAATCTGCAAAATGGTAAATAAGAAAGTTAGAAATAGGTGAATAGAACAAGAAGAAGACTAGAACAAGAAGAAGACTAGAACAAGAAGTATATGTCATTTATGAGCTAACTTAGTTGAAATGGATCATATATGAGCTAACTAAGTTGAAATGGGTTGTTTACGAGCTAACTTAGTTGAAATGGATCATTTATGAGCTAACTTGGTTGAAATGGGTCATTTATGAGCTAACTAAGGTGAAGGGCATTGTTTTTGAGCTAACTAAGGTGAAATGAATAGTTTTTGAGCTAACTTAGGTGAAATGGATCATTTATGAGCTAACTTAGGTGAAATGGATCATTTATGAGCTAACTTACTTGAAATGGGTAGTTTATGAGCTAACTAAGGTGAAATGGATCCTTTTGAGCTAACTAAGGTGAAATGGATTGTTTTTGAGCAAACTTAGGTGAAATGGATTGTTTTTGAGCTAACTTACTTGAAATGGGTCGTTTATGAGCTAACTAAGGTGAAATGGATCTTTTTGAGCTAACTAAGGTGAAATGGATCGTTTTTGAGCTAACTTAGGTGAAATGGATCATTTATGAGCTAACTTAGTTGAAATGGATCATTTATGAGCTAACTAAGGTGAAATGGATCATTTTTGAGCTAACTAAGGTGAAATGGATCGTTTTTGAGCTAACTTAGGTGAAATGGATCATTTATGAGCTAACTTACGTGAAATGGATCATTTATGAGCTAACTAAGGTGTTTTTGAGCTAACTAAGGTGAAATGGATCGTTTTTGAGCAAACTTAGGTGAAATGGATCATTTAAGAGCTAATTTAGGTGAAATGGATCGTTTTTAGCTAACTTAGGTGAAATGGATCGTTTAGGAGCTACTCTAGGTAAATTGGGTCATTTTAGAGCTAACTTGGATAAACTGGATCATTCATAAGCTAACCTAGGTAAGATGGGTCATTTTGGAGCTAACCTAGGTGAAATGGGTCATTTTGGAGCTAACCTAGGTGAAATGGGTCATTTTAAAGCTAACGTAGGTAAATGGATCATTTAGGAGCTAGTCTACGTAAAATGGGTCATTTTAGAGCTAACTTGGATAAATTGGTAGCTGGAGAAGGATCGTGCGATGCGTTTCTGGAGTTAAGCTGCACCAAAGATCATTTCCAATGTCTCGTTAGCATTATGACACTCAAATGTTAAGACTAGCAAGTAATGGCCATTCAAATTAAACTCATCGTGCTCCCAGGAGCAATCACTGGCATGAGCGGAGCGGTCTGACCGGACTTCTCGCACACAGACTGCACATTTGGTTTTCACAACAGAGTCATACTAGTTAGTAATGAGACTTAAATGTTAAGACTAGCAAGTAATATGCAGAAGAAACTTACCACAAGGAGCTCGTACATGGCCCTTGCCTGCATGTCATTCCGTGCCCTCTCCTCCTCCAACATCTTTGTCTTCTTCTCCTCCAACTCCCGCTGCCTCTCCGCCGCCTCCGCCAGAAGTTTCTCCGTTCTATCTCTCTCACTCTGTATAGCAGCATGCAACACCACTCACATGGCCCTTTGTAATCATTGTTGGAAGCGCACACAATGTAATGGAGAAAGATAGCTGAGTATGTATAACTAACCTTGAAGGCGAGTTGGACTGGCCGTTCACGAGGCCTTATCTCAGGAGCGGAGCTCGACTAGCGCGCCTTGATCTCCGGGAGAGTGCTAGGACAACGGATAAGTCCATCTCCCATGGCTATGGAGCCATGGGACCTCCCACCACCAGATATCATCAGCAGCTCTGTATCAATGGGACCCTGGCTCGGGTTAAAGTCCTCCCCTTTCCTCGCCTTCCCCTGATCTCTATATTGCACGAGCTTGTCGTGGGCGGAGATGTTGGTGAAGTTCTTTGGATCATCGAGGTCAGACGCAGAGAATGCCTTCACTTTCTTGTAAGGGCCAGTGTGGGCCATGGCATACAGGTCGTACACCTCTGGCACCTTATCCGCCTTATTGTAGCGTGCCTGAAAGAGAGAAACAAAGTAAATTAGTAATTAAAGGGCTAAAGCTAGCATGATGAATGAATTGCATGAATCATGAAGCAAACAACATACCCAGTCCCGCCCATACTGAAATAAGTTGGAGCTGCCTTGGTGGTGTGGCACACCTTCCATTTGGGCACGTTTGTCCTTGGCCTCTTTGTGGGTGGCCAGCCATTCTTCTGAGCACCACGCATTTACCAACACCTCCCAACAATCCATCCAATCCGCACACCATCTCGGAGGGGCCTAAGTTAGCAAATAGAAACTTGAGCGCTAAGGCTATGAATTACTAAATGAAGGAAGTAAGTACAAGGCCTTAAGAATTACATTCATGTACTTCTCCTTACTCAAGAACTTATCGTGGCACTCCTGCTTGGGCTTCTTGATACCTCGCCCGGCGTAGTAGTCTCGAACAGCCTGCACCCGAACCTCATGCCGTAAGTTCTGAAGTAGGCGCTTGCACTCCTTGTGGATAACATGATCCGCCTCCTCCTTGTATCCCTCCTCACACCTGTAGAATGTCTGCAATCAAATGAGACAATATTGATTAGTACAATTAATAACTAGCTAGTTGAAGATTTTTAATTGTGTAAAGGAGCAATTACCCAGAACTTTCTGATCACGACGTCTGCCCTCGTCTTGCACAAGACACCGTCGATAATCTCACCCGGCGGGGCCGGGGCAGCCAAGTAGTGCTCCCAAGTCAATCCAACCTCTGGAAGCCGACCCTCACCAGGCAAAATGACAAACCCCAGGAAGTTTTGCCGAATCAGAACTCCAAGGACGGAGTTGGGCCGACGGACACTTTCATGGTGGTCCCAACCCCTGCAGCATGACAAGGCCAACACGTCAGTTATTTGAAGAAACGTGAATGCAGAAGGTACAAAAAGATTAAATGCACTTACCTCTCCCCATCAGGGAAAATCAACCACCTCTGCTCGCGGGTCGCCGGCACGGATGGGAGCCGTGTAGCACCACGCTGGTAGACGTTGCCCCCCTCCTCCCCCTCCTCATCAGTCGGCTCCCCGCCATCATCAGCATGGCCACTCGGCTCCCCACCATCCTCAGGCTGACCCGACCAGGTACACCATCCAGACGTGTGCTCCTCCGGGGTCTCGTGGGCCCAAGTCTCGTGGGCCGAAGGCCCGTCGACCCGAGGCTCGTGGGCCGAAGACTCGTGGACCGGAGGCTCGTGGATCGGAGTCCGTGCAGCCTCCTCCTCAAACGAGTCCACCCTAGCAGTCACGTGCTCGGGTGAAACAGCTGGGGGCGGTGGCGAGGAAGGCGCCATAAGAGTCACCCTACCTCCTCTCCCGTGACCACGTGCTCCACCTCCTTTCTTCTTCTTACCTCGTCCCTTGCTGGGCACCGCGGTCGACGAAGAAGGGCCCGGCGGTGTCGCCATACTGTCCAGCAACGCTCGGCGGAGAGGTGCGTGTGGAATGGAAGACCTCGCACTACGCGCCGATGAAGAAGGGGCCTCGGCGCGCTCCCGACCAGCGCCCACCATCTTTCAACACCTTCCATGACAAAGAATAAACGAAATTAGTACAACATAAAAAAAAGTACCGACAAGAATAATAATATGTATATCACTTAAGTGTATCATCGTCAAGTACAACATAAAAAAATTGAATACCTTACACTGCTAATAATCTCGATCAGTATCATCAATAAATGCATAATCATCATCATCACTATAATCAATGATGGGCTCATAGGATTCATTGGCATCAACATGTGCAAGGCCACCTTGACGTAATCGGTCAAGCATTGACAGGTCATCCGCAGCAGTAACCTCTTCTTGTTTCGGCTCTTCTTGTTCCTCCTCTGGGGTGATGTCGGATTCATTGTCGCTGTCTACTTCAATGTTTTGGGGTGAGGTATAGCGGTTCTTGAAACGCTTTTTGGAAAGACGTGTCTCTTGGAAGAATTCTCCTTCATATGTGTCTGGGTTAATGTGAGGTTCATAATCCTCTTCCTTTGGGGGAGAAAGTCTAGCACGTGGCGGCACTTCATAAACGACATCCCAACCTTTCAGATTTGGATTAGTTTGGCAGGCCCACGGTAGATAGAATACTTGGGTCGCCTGTTGAGCCATAATATAGACATCAGGAACATCTAAATGAGTGCTTTGGTTGATTTCAACTAGCCCTATATGTTCATGAGTCCTTCGAGTCTCCTTCGGCTGAAACCAATAACATTTGAAGACTACGACATTCGGTGGGTTTTCACCATAGAACAGAAGTTCATAAATTGCTTCAACAATCCCATAATACTCGGTACCTCCTTCGCCGATAGCAGATACACAACAATTTGTAGACTTTCGGTCGGCCATAGATAGCTCTTTGCCATAGGTACGAAAGCGATACCCGTTGATGTCGTACATGTCAAATGAACGGACCTTATAGTCAAAACCATTAGCGACTTGTCTCAATTCGGCGTCCATAGACTCTGAATTAGCCTACAAGTTTAATATGAAAGCATTGTTGCATTATGCACAAATTAGCGAATGAAATGAAATTGTCTAACAGAAATTACCGTTTGTTTGAACCAAGAGATGAAACCGGGATAGCCACCTCCTTGCTTTGCAAGAAGCTCATACTCTTCGACGGAATCCTTTTGGATCTCCGCTCCATACGATAATATGGCGACGTATCGACTGTATGACATATCCAGGAATAAGAGTAGTTCAAAGGAAATAGAAGTTGCGAAACAATGTACCGAGAACTTACTCGATGTACGGCCGCACTTCTATCAGGTTGTTGAAGATATACAACGAAATGGTCCGCCATTCTTTGTTATCCAAAGATGCTGGATGTGAAACACTAGCTGGTGCGAGATTCCCTTTGAATAGGCTGAGGTTGGATCCACCCTTTTTAGGCTCGTCGGCATTGTACCGAGGCTTCGGATTATGCAAATGACGATTTTTGGCTTCGTAGTGCGATGTTACGAAGTTTGCCGCCTCCTCTGTGATGAATGCCTCAGCCATCGATGCTTCAATTTTACGTTTATTTTTACATTTTTCTCGAAGCGTCTTCTGCATCCTCTCAGTTGGGTAGCACCAACGATTTTGCACGGGCACCCCCAATCTTGCCTCGGTCGGGAGATGCAAAATCAAATGCTGCATTGGATTAAAGAAGCACGGTGGAAAGATCTTCTCTAACTTGCAGATCAACTCCGGCGGCAACTCTTCCATTTCTTCTAGCACACCAGGCGATAGTTCTTTCGCACAAAGAACACGGAAGAAATAGCTGAGTTCTGCCAGTACTAGCCATTCATCCTCAGGGATGAAGCCACGCAACATCACCGGCATTACCCGCTCAATCCATATGTGCCAGTCATGACTCTTGAGACCAAATATCTTCAGTTTATCAAGATTCGCTCCCCTCTTTAGATTCGCTGCATACCCATCAGGGAACACCAACTGCTGTTGCACCCACAAGAGAATTTCCCTCATAGCTAGCCTTCCAAGATTGAACCATGCCTTTGGCTTCGTCCAGTTCTGCTTTCCTTTCGGTTCTTTCATGTTTTGTAATGGCCTATCACATAGCGCCTCCAGATCGACTCTAGCCTTAGTATTATCCTTTGACTTCCCATCTATGCCGAACAATGTACCAAAACGTGCCTCAGCGATATTCTTCTCAGTGTGCATCACGTCGATGTTGTGTGGGCAAAGGAGGTCTTTGAAGTAAGGCAGATCCCATAAGCATGTTTTGTGAGTCCACGCGTGCTTAGTATTATACCACTTGAAGTACCCTGGACGTTGTGGATCTGGCTCGAGAGCGTTTAACTGATCCAGGGTTTGTTGGCCTGTCAATGCATGTGGTGCAGAGTTTTTGACAACTCTACCCCTGATGAAGTTCTTCTTGTCTTTCCTGAACTTATGGCGAGGATCCAAGAACTGTCTATGCATGTCGAAGCAAGAAAACTTGCGACCGGCCTGAAGCCAACGGAACTCAAGAGCTCCCTTGCATGTGGGGCACGGGAACCTTCCATGCACACACCAGCCAACGAATAGCGCATACGCCGGCAAGTCATGCGTCGAGTACATGTACCAGACACGCAGTATGAAGTTCCGTTTGCTAAAGGCGTCGTATGTCTTGAACCCATTATCCCAGGCTTCTTGCAATTCGTCCTTAAGCGACTGCATGTACACATTCATATTTTTTCTCGGATAGTTGGGTCCTGGAATTATCAACGTCAGGAAAATGTTCTTTCTTTGCATAATCTGTCCGGGGGGAGGTTGAGTGGAAAGACAAATACGGGCCAACAACTGTATTGGGCTGCCGTCATACCAAACACACTGAACCCATCCATGCTGATGCCGACTCGAGGATGCCTCGGATCTGCCGCTTTGTCAGCATGTAATTCATCAAACTTTTTCCACGCAATACCATCCGATGTGTGTACCATCATCAGATTCCCATCTGCATCTTGTTCGGTTCTTTTGCCTGTTTTGTGCCATGTCATCTGTCTGGCCGTCTCTTCAACCATGAAAAGACGTTGAAGTCTTGGTACGATTGGCATATACCGAAGAACACTAACGGGGATTTTGGTCTGTGTCTTCTCACCCATACCGTTGTCTACCACAATATACCTGGAAGACTTGCAAATGGGACAATAGTTCAAGTCCGCATAGTCAAACCTAAATAAGGAACATCCTTTCTCACAGGCATGTATCTTCTCATAGGGCATCTTCAGTGCATGGTGGATTTTGTCCGACTGGTACAGGTTTGCAGGCATTACATGGCCTTTGGGTAGAAAGCATCCAAATACTGTCATAATTGTGTCATAGCATTCTCTGCCCAAGTTGAACTGAGCCTTCAGAGCCATTACTTGTGGGATGACATCCAACTGACAAAGCTCAGTGTGCTCATGGAGCGGACGTTTTGAAGACTCCAACATTTCATTGAAGGCCTTTGGAGATTCCTCCATCTCCTCGTCCGAATCCCGAGCATCATCATAGTCTTGCGCCATGTTTTCCATCCCGGTACCATGCTCGTCGGTGCGACGACGATCCACCTCAGCTCGGTCACGTTGGGCAGACTCACCATGAAATGTCCACACTGTATAATCAGGTGTAAAACCACTCTTCTGTAGGTGTTTGCCCATTTCAGCCTCTGTCTTCTTTTCCCAATTGCCGCACCGGAAACAGGGGCACCAGGTTTTCTTTTGGCCATTTGCAAATGCGGCTTTCACAAACCCCTTTGTTTTTGTGAACCATTCAACGCTCCATTTGTTCTGACCAGTGTGACCGGTATACATCCACGCACGATTACTCATCTTGACTTTCAGAGCGACTGG
Organism: Aegilops umbellulata; assembly: GCA_032464435.1. Lineage (NCBI taxonomy): Eukaryota > Viridiplantae > Streptophyta > Magnoliopsida > Poales > Poaceae > Aegilops > Aegilops umbellulata. The sequence continues at coordinate 594,639,242 of CP136058.1, read as the reverse complement.
ACACACAACAATTATATATGTAATTCACCATGTATATATTCATCGGTTGATCTACTTTGTCAATTTTATTACGTCCATGCAACCTACACTCTAATAGGTAATGATAGGTCCTAATCCCACCCGTGTATGTGTAGATTGGGTTCATTTTCCCATGCTATGCTCCGGATCCGACACAAAATTTCGGCAGCACCTCCCCGCTGTTCTCCTTATACACGTCTCTGCAATAAACAGAGAGGATGTGTACCCGGAGAACAACAGGGGATGCACCGACGAAATTTATGCGTCAGATTCGGAGCAAAGCATATGGGAAAATGAACCCAATCTACACATACTCGGGCTGTCCATGGATAGCGTTGGACAATTCAAAAGAATCATGGTTATAAATATGCAAATGCATGCATATTTATAACTATGACGCTTTCGAACGGGAGACACATATTGGTTACGCATACTGATGATTCAAGACACATATATAGCTAGCTATCAAGTTTCAACGGAATAGAGCAAATAATTAATGGGGGAGGAGGATATGTCATTTGTGCTCACCCACGAATGAAAGGGCAGAGCTCGTCAGACGCACGGCGAGGTCGTCGAACACCAAACCTCGCAGCGATGAAACAACTGCACATTTAAAACTACCCGGTCAACACAATTATATATGATGTTTTTCATAACAAAATCGAAGAATATATGACCTAACTAATAATTCACAAATATATGACCCTGTCGGCCTCTGGAAGGCCAAAGAACACCTTTTCGGGAGGTGTCGGGGGTCGGGGTGCCGTGTCGGTGTCGGGGTGCCATGTCGGGGTCGGGGTGTTGTTTTGGGGTCGGGGGGTCGGGCTGTCGTGTCGGTGTCGGGGTCAGGGGGTCGGTTGTCGGGGTGTGGTGTCGGGGTCGGGGTGTGGTGTCGGGGTTGGGGGGTCAGGTGTCGGGGGGTCGGGGTCGGGTTTCGGGGTGTCGGGGTGTCGTGTCGGGGTCGGGGTGTGGTGTCAGGGTGTCGGGGGTCGGGGTCGGGGTGTCGGGCCGGGGTGTCGGGGTGGCGTGTCAAGGTCGGGGTGTCGGGGGTCGGGGTCGGGGTGTCGGGGGTCGGGGTCGGGGTGTCAGGCCGGGGTGTCGGGGTGGCGTGTCGGGGTCGGGGTGTCGGGGGTCGGTGGTCGGGGTCGGGGTCGGGGTGTCGGGCCTGGGTGTCGGGGGTGGCGTGTCGCGGTCGGGGTGTCGGGGGTCGGGGGTCGGGGTCGGGCTGTCGAGCCGGGGTGTCGGGGTGGCGTGTCGGGGTCTTCTTCTTCTTCTTCTTCTTCTTCTTCTTCTTCTTCTTCTTCTTCTTCTTCTTCTTCTTCTTCTTCTACTTCTTCTTCTTCTTTTTTCATCTTTTTTCTAACTTCTTTTCTTTTCTTCCTTTCTTCTTCTTCTACTTCTTTTCTTTTCTTCTTCTTCTACTTCTTCTACTACTTCTACTTCTTCTAAGTCTTTTCTAACACTAACACTAACACAATCTAGCACTAACAATTAAATAGCAAAAAAATGAAAAAACAGAAAGAAAAAAAAGTAGTCCCTCACCGGAGCAATGGGACGGTCAGCGGGGGCGGTGACGGGGGGGCGCCGGGCGGCGGGAGCAATGGCGGGGGCGTCGCCGGGCGGCGGGAGCAGTGGCGGGGGCGGCGCCGAGCGGCGGGTGGGGGGGGCGGGGGCGGCGCCGGGCGGCTGGGGCATCATCGGGCGGCGTGAGCAGTGGCGGGGGCGGCGCCGGGCGGCTGGGGCGTCGCCGGGCGGCGGGTGGGGGGGGGGGCGGGGACGGCGCCGGGCGGCGAGTGGGGGCAGGCCGGGTGCGGGGGCGGCGGCGGGGGGCGGGGGCGGCGGCGGGTGCGGGGCGTCGGGAAAGAGTGAGAACAGATCGAGTAACGGGCAGGGGGATGGGGCCGTTAGGTAGGCCCTTCTTTGCCGTCCGCCATTATCTCCCTTTGCCGTCCGCTAGCGGACGAAAAGAAGTGGGGCGTTAAGTTTTTTCTAAACGGGCGGGGGGTGGGGGCCACCTCTCTCTTTGCCGTCAGCCAGCGGACGACAAAGTTTCTTTGCCGTCAGCTGGCTGACGGCAAAGAGCCGGCTGATGGCAAAGGCATGTTTTACCATCTGCCATTTCTTTGCCGTCCGCTTTTCGGTAGCTGATGGCAAAGAGCTTCTTTGCCGTCCGCTAGCCGACGGCAAAGAGCTGGCAGATGGCAAAGTAGCTGATTCCAGTAGTGAGATACTCCAATGTCACCTCAAGTATCCGTGGGCATGATTATACGATATGCATCACACAATCTCAATTCATCTACTCAAACCAACACATAGAACCTCAAAGAGTGCCCAAAGTTTCTACCGGAGAATCACGACGAAAACGTGTGCCAACCCCTATGCATAGGTTCATGGGCGGAACCCGCAAGTTGGCCACCAAAACATACATCAAGTGGCACGTGATATCCCATTGTCACCACAGATACGCACGACAAGACATACATCAAGTGTTCTCAAATCTTCAAAGACTCAATCCGATAAGATAACTTCAAAGGGAAAACTCAATCCATTACAAGAGAGAAGAGGGTGAGAAGAAACATAAGATCCAAATATAATAGCAAAGCTCGCGATACATCAAGATCATGCGAAATCAAGAACACGAGAGAGAGAGAGAGATCAAACACATAGCTACTGGTACATACCCTCAGCCCCGAGGGTGAACTACTCCCTCCTCGTCATGGAGAGCGCCGGGATGATGAAGATGGCCACCGGTGAGGGTTCGCCCCTCCGACAGGGTGCCGGAACAGGGTCCCGAGAGGTTTTTGGTGGCTACCGAGGCTTGCGGCGGCGGAACTCCCGATCTAATCTATGTTCTGGAAGTTTTAGGGTATGTGGATATATATGGGAGCCGGAAGTACGTCGGAGGAGCCACGGGGCCCCCACGAGGCAGGGGGCACGCCCTAGGGGGGTGGGCGCGCCCCCACCCTTGTGGGCAGCCCGTATCTCCCCTGACATGCGCTCCAAGTCCCCTGGGTTGCTTTCCTTCCAAAAATAACTTCTCCACTTGATTTCGCACCGTTTTGACTCCGTCTGATATTCCTTTTCTTCGAAACACTGAAATAGGCATAAAACAACAAATCTGGGCTGGGCCACCCGTTAATAGGTTAGTCCCAAAAGTAATATAAAAGTGGATAATAAAGCCCAATATTGCCTATAACCGTAGATAATATAGCATGGAGCAATCAAAAATTATAGATACGTTGGAGACGTATTAGTTACTTACCCGAGTCCGGAGCTCTCCAGGAGCATTCGCAGATTTGCCCCGCAGCGTGTCGGATGCCGCAAAGTACTACCGAGCCGAGGAGGGGAGCTCGACGGAGAAGGTGTTCTGGTCTCAGTATACTAAGGCCGAACACCCGGTGCCCTTAAGCGACCAGCTGAAGCAATTGGTCGAGCTCCATAAGGTGGCCGAACAGGCCATGAAGGGTCTTATAGTCCGGCTGTGGCCTGGCGAAGCCCTTCCCAACAGCTACTTCGGCCTGGTGAGGCGGCTTGTGGATGCCTGCCCACGGCTGGAAGTCATAAAGCAGTCCGTCTGCATAGAAGGCACACGCCGGGCTTTTGCCAGTGCGAAGATGCACTGGGCCAAGATGGACGCTGAGAAGCTGGTAAAGGAGGGGCCGCCGCAGGGCAAGGAGCATCACCACCCTGAGATGTATTATGAGGGTGTCCTGAAAGGTGCCCACCTTGTGGCGGATGAGTGTTCCAAAGATGTACTTTTTGAGTGAACTTGCTCGTGTGATCCTGTATTATGAAAACTTCTTCATATGCGCTATGCAACGCTTGTTTGAATTTAAAATATTACCTTCGGTGCGGCTGTTTATCAAATCTGAGAGACGGCGAGTCGTCGGCTTCTGCCCCCATGCCACGAGTGCTGGGGTGTTCGGGATAAATTTGAGCACTCTTTTTCCCATTCTTGGGTCCTTCGAGGGAGGTGCGCAGCGCAACGAACAAGGCAATCGGACTATAATGCTTTATCACTCTCACTTAGCCATAGAAGTCTACAATTTTAAATTTTGGCGAAGCCCCTAGTATTCGGAAGGCCGAATTCGGGGCGCTATACACGCCTAAGCCGGACAAAGCCGACACCTCGCTCTAAGCGGCATAAGTCTTAAGGGACTCGAGACCTCTCGAATAGCGACGAGCTCTCGCCTTATCCTGACAGTCAGTTTTAGATTTCTCTACTGAGGTGCTTGCCCAGATGAACCGGGGCACAATCACAGTAGTTCTCCCAGTGCTACCTTTGCCGATATAGCGGAATGTAAGGTACCAAAACATGGGAGCCGGGCAAACCCAACTATTGACCCAAGACAAGATTCAGAGTTGATGCATATAATGCTATAAGTTCGGGGTGCCGCACTGTCGAAAGTGTTCGGACTTCTCACGCCGTATTATGGGGAAGAATAGAGAATGCAGTAATAGTCTAGTGCTATGCATTGTTTATTCAAAAAGGTGCGTTGAAGCATAGTGATACAAGTAGTCCAATAAGCCAAAAAATAGGACTATTTGACATGTCCACTCCAAGGGCAAGCTGCGGAATGGTATTTAAAGCAGGTATTTCGCTCGTTATTAGAGACCACCTGGGAGTTCCATGATGCGACATAGCTTTCTGCCTCTTTGGTTGTTGTATTTTGTGTCCGTCAATCATACTGCCGGACTGCGCTTCCAGAGAGTAAAGTCCTGAAGGAGAGAAATAATAACAAAGCGGGAAGCCCCTAGTGCGGTTGAGCCGCGTTTTGGGGCGTGCCATAGTCGTGCCCCCCTACCTATGTCCATGCTATTTTCAATGCGTAATTATGTACGCGTGGCAATGATTTTGTCGTTTGGCTAGGACTGGGGTGGGGGCCGCATTACTATGCGAGCTCGGAACATGCCAGGCGGTCTTGTTGCAGATTACTCCGGGCGCACTTGATGGCGTCCGGGTGTTTGATCGCCGAACTGGTGAATTGCCTTGAGAGGCTGCTTTGCGCTTCCGCTGCGAGGGCCGCAGTGTGCTCCTCCGTTCGGAGAGAGCGCTCTGTGTTTCCATTGACTGTGATGACCACTCAAGGTCCTGGCATCTTGAGCTTGAGCTATGCATAATGCGGTACAGCATTGAATCTCGCAAATGCAGTTCGCCCGAGCAGTGCGTGATAGCCACTGCGGAACGGGACTCTATCGAAGATTAACTCCTCGCTTCGGAAGTTATCCGGGGATCCGAAGACCACTTCCAGTGTGGCTCAGCCTGTAGAATGGGCCTCTACACCTGGTATGACGCCTTTGAAGGTCGTTTTTGTGGGTTTGATCCTTAAGGGGTCTATACCCATTTTGCGCACTATGTCCTGATAAAGCACGTTCAGGCTGCTGCCGACGTCCATAAGAACTCGAGTGAGGTGAAATCCATCTATGATTGGGTCTAGGACTAGTGCGGCGAATCCGCCATGACGGATACTAGTGGGGTGGTCCCTGCGATGGAAGGTGATCGGACAGGGGGACCATGGGTTGAACTTTGGGGCGACTGGCTCCAACGCATATACGTCCCTTAGCGCAAGCTTCCACTCCCTCTAGGGGATGTGGGTTGTGTGTATCATGTTCACCGTCCGCACTTGTGGGGGGAACCTCTTCTATCCTCCGGTGTTCGGCAGCCGGGGTTCCTCCTCGTCATCGCTATGTAGCCCCTTGTCCTTGTTCTCGGCATTTAACTTGTCGGCCTGCTTGAACACCCAACATTCTCTGTTGGTGTGATTGGCTAGCTTATCGGGGGTGCCATGTATTTGACACGAGCGATCGAGTATTCGGTCCAAACTGGACGGGCCTGGAGTACTTCTTTTGAATGGCTTTTTCCGCTGACCGGGTTTAGAGCCTCTGAATCCGGCATTGACTGACCTATCCTCAGTATTGTCGTTGTTGATGCGGCGCTTGTGTTTGTTGCGACGTGACCTGCCATTGCTGTCCTTGGTATCCGAAGTACCAGGGTTCTTTGATATGTTATTGCTGCGAGCTAGCCAGCTGTCCTCTCCCTCGCAAAACGGGTCATGAGTGTCGTGAGGGCTGCCATAGATTTCGGCTTTTCCTGGCCAAGGTGACGGGCGAGCCACTCGTCGCGGATGTTATGCTTAAAAGCTGCTAGGGCCTGTGCATCCGGATAGTCGTCGATTTGGTTTTTCTTGGTTAGGAACCATGTCCAGAATTGCCTGGCCGATTCCTCTGGCTGCTAAATTATGTGGCTCAAGTCATCGACATCTGGTGGTCACACATAAGTGCCCTGGAAGTTGTCGAGGAATGCGGCTTCCAGATCTTCCCAACAGCGAATGGATTCTGCTGGCAAGCTGTTCAGCCAAGGCCGAGCTAGTCCTTTGAGTTTGAGTGGAAGGTATTTGATGACGTGTAGATCGTCACCGCGGGCCATGTGGATGTGCAGGAGGTAGTCCTTGATCCATACCGCCGGATCTGTTGTACCATCGTATGATTCGATATTTACGGGTTAAAAACCCTCTGGGATTTGGTGATCCATTACTTCATCAGTGAAGCATAGGGGGTGTGCGGCGCCTCTGTACTGGGCTATATCGCGACGCAGCTCATATGAGTCTTGTCTGCTGTGTTCAGCCCGACCGGATTTACTTTTACTGTATCCGGCATAAGTCTGGCAGGGAGATACCAAAGTAATCCAGGAGTGGATCACTGGACAACGGTCAAGAGCATCCTGAAGTACCTAAAAAGGACTAAGGATATGTTTCTCGTTTATGGAGGCGACAAAGACCTCATCACAAATGGTTACGTTGATGCAAGCTTTGACACTGATCTGGACGATTCCAAATCGCAAACCGGATACGTGTTTACATTGAACGGTGGAGCTGTCAGTTGGTGCAGTTCTAAACAAAGCGTCGTGGCGGGATCTACGTTTGAAGCGGAGTACATAGCTGCTTCGGAAGCAGCAAATGAAGGAGTCTGGATGAAGGAGTTCATATCCGATCTAGGTGTCATACCTAGTGCATCGGGTCTAATGAAAATCGTTTGTGACAATACTGGAGCAATTGCCTTAGCGAAGGAATCCAGATTTCACAAGAGAACCAAGCACATCAAGAGACGCTTGAATTCCATCCGGGATCTAGTCCATGTGGGAGACATAGAAATTTGCAAGATACATACTGTCGGATTTCGGGTTCCGGCAGACCCTTAAGGTTCGAACTCTGGGGTGTGCACGGAGATTATGCCCTCTACCTCTCCGTCTCGCAAGGATCTAAACTACCAAAGGAACAACACAAAAGACACAGAGATTATACTGGTTCGGGCCACCGTTGTGGTGTAATACCCTACTCCAGTGTGGTGTGGTGGATTGCCTCTTGGGCTGGTGATGAAGAACAATACAGGGGAGAACAGCCTCGTGAGGGTCTGTTCTTGGCTAGGGGGACGAACTACTAGGAGGAGTCCGGTCGCCCTTCTCACTCTCTCTCTCTCTCTGCTGGCCTGATTGCTCGATGCTAGCTTGCTAGATTGATCGATTCATCCTCCTCCCATACCCTGGGGGTGGTTAGTCCTATTTATAGGCAAAGGCCCTGGGCCTCTTCGCAAATATTGAGCGGGAAGGGCGCCAACAATTGGCCAATTCGAAGGGGAACATCTGGTACACTTATCCTGACTAAAGTTGGTCCTCGCCTACCAAAGGCCCTGTGGTGACGCCGTTCTGGGCTCCACGATGACCTCCTTCCCACCGTTGGACTGGTCTTGGTCTCGTTGCACCGAAATGGATGCCTTTGCTTGATCCTCTTGCCTGCGCTTGCCCCCTTTGCACCAAAGAGGAAAGGGAGGACACTGCGCGGGCTGGCGCCCGCCTGGCGCCCTTGGTCGTCATGGCTTGCGTCATGGGCACCTCGCGAGGTACCCTGCCTTGATCTCTCCGCCTCCTCGTGAGCCAACCTGATGAGGCCGTGCCTGAGGAAGTGCTGTGTCGTCCGCCCCGCGAGGCTTGGCCCCTCGCGAGGGTCTTGGGTCTTGTGTTGATGAAGTTGGGTCGTGCTGGGGCCCCTCGAGCCACGCCGCGGCCGCAGGCAGGCTGGTCTGGGGACCCCCGTTCCCAAAACGCCGACAGTAGCCCCCGAGCCCATGGCGCGCCCGGACTTGGGCGTGTCGAGAGGCGAAAGGGCAAGGGCGAAGCGCCGCGGGCCCTAACAGCCTGCGGCCTTGGGCGCCGCGTGGCGGTTGATTGGACGTGGGCGTCTCCGCTTCCCCACGACGCCTCGTCAATCGCGCGGATTGGACAAGTCCCTGCATGCAAATCGTGTCATGATTACCTGTGATCGTGGAGGCCGACGGTTGGCCTCCACCGGGTATAAGTACGGCTCCGTGCGTGCCCTTCCGGTCCATCTCTCCTTGTTTCCTCCTTCGCCTTGATTCTTGCTCCGCCTTGGCGCGATGGCTCCGATTCGCCGGTTCTCTGTAGCGGAGAAGGGAAAACCTCCTCGAGAGGAACCAGACACGCTCCCGCCGAAGAAGCAGCCTGCCTTGCGCGGCCGAGACGAGGAAGACCGCCTGGCGGTGCTGAGGCCTTGGTACGAGTGGCCTCCGCCGGGGTTCCCGCTTCCCTTGTATGCCCGTGCCGAGGGCCTCGGAAGAGGAGATGCCGATCCCCTCAGCCAGCGCCGTCGCCGGCGCCGGAGGGTCACGAAGGTGTTGATCGTCCCTCCTAGAGTCCACGCCGAGGGCTCCTCCCGCGAGCTCGTGGTACACGCTGCCATGCCTCCGCGAACTTGGATTCACTTTCCTCCCTTCTTTGCCTCCGGCATCCCGCAGGGAAGACTCCTGGAGTTATGGCTGCAGCACGCCGACTGCAGCAACCCCGCGACCGAGGCAGAAGTCGCGGTCCTTGCCTCGTGTGAGGTTTTCATGACTCACGGCTGGGGCGAGATCGCTCGGGGTTGCAGAGTAAGGGGCGCCCTCACGATCCACCTGGAGTACGATGGCGCTTCGGTGATGTTCTTCAAGGTCTTCGACGTGAACGGGCGCCGGCTGGAGTGCTGCCCCGGGGGAGGCGGCCACGACCCCGCTATGGCGACGGCTGGGTCCGATGACCGCTCCCTGGACAGCTCCACAAGCGACGGGAGCGCCGGAGGATCCAGCGATCCCAGCGAGGCCTTCGCGACTCCGGAGACAAGCGATGACAGCTACGAGCCCGCGAGCCAGCGCCGCTCCCGGAGCAGGGCGGGCTCACTCGGCCGTCGCTGACTCCGATCTGGATGGGGTTGGCGCCGGTGCCTGACGGCCCACTGTTGATGATGGCGTCTTTTGCAGGGGCGCATGTAGTTAGCGTCCCTCGGGACCTATTTCCTGCAAGGAGTCATACTACGCCCAATGGGGGCTTGTAAGGTGTTTGTGATCCTTCTATCAATATATGACTTTTGCTATGGAACTATGCGAGTCGTCAATCCCGTCGTAGCTTAGTTCAACCTTTCGAACCTCGCGAGGGCTTGGTGCTCTGCGTCGACTGGTCCCAGTCCCAAGGCGGCGTCAGCCGTCGCTGGTATGCCAGGTCGCGATGCCGTGGTCAAGGCCAGGAGGTGAGCGACCCGGGGTCCGGTAAGAGCCCCTGAGTCGCGATGCTCAGGAGGTCCCCTTTGGCGCCCAAGCAGCCGTCGCTCGGTGAGAAAGGGGAGCGACGTTGCTAGTACGGAATTGCGTTAGGTGCGGGGATAGTGCCACGGTAACTGGGGTTGTCGTGGGGTGAATTATCTTGTTAATTTGGGGTTACTCCTGTGTGTCGGCGGGTCCACGCGGCGGCGGGAACTGGAGTTGCATTGCGGGGTCCTCGCGTGCCCCTTCTCCCTCGCCTCTGCTCCCCTTTCTGCTCTACGTCCTCGGGTCCTGGCCCTCGAGATGGTCTCAGCCGTCGCTGGTATGCCAGGTCGCGATGCCGTGGTCAAGGCCAGAGGGCGAGGGCTGGAGAGCCAGTAAGAGCCCTGAGTCGCGATGCTCAGGAACCCCCCCTTTAACGTGCAAGCGGTTCGCGCAGACGAGTGTGAAGGGAACTCCGTGAAGGCCTCGGCCGACGCAACTCCCTTAGGAGGTCCTGCGAGCTCATCATGGAAGGAAAACGAGGTTGTGATGACAGCTATTAGTCAATCGTTAGTTGCTCTGGTTGGCGCGGGTGAGGTGTACGTGGGCGCCCATGAGCCAGCGCGGGACTCACGGGTCCCTACCTCTAGGCGGGTTGCGCCTGGCACTAGGCCGTATCCTGAGATGTGTTCCTGCAAATTGGGTTAGATGAAGGCACTCTACGTCCTCGGGTCCCGGCCCTCGAGCTTGTCTCAGCCGTCGCTGGTATGCCAGGTCGTGATGCCATGGACAAGGACAGAGGGTGAGCGCTGGAGAGCCCGTAAGAGCCCTGAGTCGCGATGCTCAGGTACCCCCCCCCCTATAACGTGCAAGTGGTCGACATGGAGAAGGAGAGGTGCCGCGGACATGCATCAAGTAATCAAGCATGATAGACGAAAGCATAGCTGGAAATAAACGCAAGGGAGATACACGCCACTGGGCCTAGCCCGAGCGGCTTGGGGATGATGCAGCCCGAGGGGCGCCCCCAATCAAAGCAAGCTAATGACCGAAAAGTAAAAAGGGATACACACCGCAGGGACGGACCCACGCGGCCAGGGAATGAAGCAGCCCTGGGGGGCGTTCCCAGCTGGAAATGAAGCTTGAAGGACGTCACCTGAAGATGCCGAGGATGAAGTGGTGTTGGTGCAGCAGACTCGGTGGGCTGCGGAAGCCGATCCTCACGAACCCCAGGCCCAGGGGCCTAAGGAGGCTCCAGAGGTGCTGGTGGCTCCTCGCGAATCGTCTCCATCTCCGCCAGGACCGCGGAACGCCTGTCTTCCTGAGTCTCCACGATGCCCCTCATGAGGCGCTGGTATGCAACAGCCACGCTCGGCAAGCCGTAAGGCATGCGAACGTAGCTGTGGGGTGGACCTCCGCAACGCCCCACTTGCGAGGGCCAGAGGCGCTCCATCGTGGCGACCCGATTGGGCCCTGGTACGTCGATGCAGATGCGTAGCCCACCATCCTTGCCTGGATGGGGAGCCATAGCTGGTAGACGGCGGCAACCTCTCATGACTCTTGACTTCTGCAGTTCTCGAACGGCCTTGTTAACGAACTCCTGCTGGTCTGACCTTCCTTTCCCTGCTCCTTCTTGTGGGAAACGTGCTTCGAGGCTCGCCTCCACATGGTGCCCAAGTGCCTCCCTCGTGACCCTGACCAGGTCGGTGGCCCTCCAGGTGAGAGCCCCCGAGCCCTGCCTGAGGAGGGCGCCGGGCGCGCTTTCCTATGCGACGGAAGGAGGGTCCCCTTGGGCAGACGCGGGCCCTGAGGGGCTTGCCTCCTGAGGAGCTAAGCCTGATGATGTCTTCTTCTTCTTGGGGGTGATCTCGGGAAGCCTCCTGCTTCCACGATCTGGGTCTTCTAGTGACGCGGCCTGAAAGGCTCGCTCCAGGGAACACACTGCATCCTTCTCTTCACACGGCACCATGATGACTCCGCCACTTCCTGGCATCTTGAGGACGTTGTAACCATGATGAGTCACGGCCATGAACTTGGCCAGCGCTGGGTACCCGAGGATGGCGTTGTACGGCAGGCGGATGTGAGCGACGTCGAAGTCGATGAGCTCGGTGTGGTAGTTGCCGCGGGCTCCGAAGGTGACAGGGAGGCGGACCTGCCCGATCGGGATCGTGGAACCGTCGGTGACTCCGGAGAAGGGCCTGATCGGCTGAAGCTGGTCATAGGGCACTTGAAGATTGTTGAATGTTTCCACGGACACGACGTTGAGCCCTGCTCCACCATCGATGAGGGTCCTGGTGACCAGTACGTTGCTGATGACTGGGGAGCAAAGCATCAGGAGGACCCCGGCTGTGGCCGAGCACTTGAGCTGATCCGCTGAGCTGAACGTGATGGCGCACGCCGACCACTTGAGAGGGCGCGTAGCTTCGAGCCTGGGGAGGACTGCATTCACTTCGCGGGCAAACTGCTTGAAGATGCGTTGGGAGGCTGGGGCTTGAGCTCCGCCCAGGATGTAGGCGATTGCGCGTGGCTCCTGGAAGCCCCCAGCCCCCTCGTCCTGGTGACGGTCCTCGTTCCTTCTTGGCTGCGGCGGCAGTGGAGGGAGGCCCACGTTGCCCTGCAGGCGATCCTCACGAGGCTGATCGCGCCAGACCCCCTCGTGAGGCAAGTCTCGCCAGCGGTCCTCGCGAGGTTGATCGCGCCACCCTTGGCGCGGGCCGCGGTCTTCCCAGCGTCCTGGGTTCCTTCCTCCTCCTCGGTCGTAGCCCCGGTCGGCACGGTCAGGACGACGGCCGATCCTTCCTTCTTGCACGGCACGGAGTTCTTGGCATTCGTTGGTGTTGTGGGTGTGGAGGTCGTGGTACACACAGTACCGACTGCCCCTGGAAGATTCAGGCAGATCCTTGCCCCGCTTGGTGTCTGGTTCTGCCGCGAGCACGACGGCACCCTTGCGCTTCACGTCCTTGGCCTTGGGTTTCTTCTCTTCTGGGTCTGCGGCAGGCAGCTAGAGGAGGGAGAGACGCCCCTCCTCAGCCCTGGCGCACTTGGTCACCAAGTTGAACAGCTCCAGGGAGGTGCACAGATCTTCATGCATCGCCAGCTCCTCCTTCATCTTGACGTCACGCACGCCTGTAACGCCCTCAATGCGGTTATGCCTCTAAGTCGTGCCTCGACACGTGGGAGATATAGCCGCATAACCAGAAAGTTTCGGGAGTTTATAAGTGGGAATTCTTGTAGCTTTAGTATTTCTTCCGCAGATATTTGGTTTGTGATTGGGTAATCCTTACCAAGTATTTGTTCACTTCCGTACCTTGTTGATTTTATTCCATACCATGTTCTAAGTGGCTTCTCAGCTTTGGAAGTGTGATGATTTACATTGGAATTCATTCGTTCATTCTCGTTTGAATGTTAATTGTGAAGACTATATGTTGCAATTTCGTTCCTTTGATTCAGCTCCAATATATCTCTGTCAAGATGCTAATGGATGTCACCCTCTTCAGGATGGCTCCGCCTACTCGTCTGAATCCGGAACGCAATGATGGAGATCAGGCTAACCCTCCGCCACCACCTCCGCCTCCGGAAGCTTGGCAAGCCTTGATGACTGCCACAAATGCCAATGCTCAGATTCTGATTCAGCTCTTGCAAGATCGCAACCAAGGTCAAGCTAATCAAGAGAATCAAGGCCAAGGCAACAATCAGCCGCATTTCGCTTCACTGAACCAGTTCCTTGCTAATCAGCCAAAGTCCTTCAGTTACTGTGTCGAGGCCACAGACGCAGATGATTGGCTCGTGGACATCAGCAAGCATTTCGAGTGCAGCAATGTCAGACCTGAGGACTTTGTCAAGTTTGCCTCTTTTCAACTCAAAGATCAAGCTGCTGAGTGGTTCCAGCAATACAAAGATTCCAGAGGAGGTCGTGTGATCACTTGGGATGATTTCCGCCGTGACTTCAAAGCGCACCACATTCCAGAAAGTGTTGTTGAGCTTAAGCGTGAGGAATTCCGCAATCTCAAGCAAGGCAACATGACTGTCTATCAATACAACACTCAGTTCCAGAAGCTCTCTCGTTTTGCAAGGCAAGACATCCCTGATGAGAAGAGTATGATCTACCAGTTCAGGCGTGGTCTCAGAGAAGATCTGCAACTTGCTCTCGTGCTTTTCGAGCCATTAAAGTATGATGAATTCTACAACATGGCACTGAAACAAGAAGCTGCTCAGCTCAAGTGTGAGGCATCTAAGAAGAGAGTCAGAGACGCAGTTCAATCTTCTTCCTCCTCACTTGTGGCAGCTAAGCAACAGAAGTTCTGGTTGCCTCCTCCTCCTCCGTTCCGTCAGCCTTATCAGCAGAAGAACTCAAGTGGCCGTGGATCTTCCCACCCACCCAACCCTGGTTATCAGAACAAGTCCCAGAATCAAGCTCCAAGGCCAAATGCTCGTTACCATCGTCCGCTCTCAGAGGTGACTTGTAACAAATGCCAGCAGAAGGGTCACTATGCGAACAAGTGCTTCAACCAGAGGCGCCTTCCGCCTCCTCCTCCTGTGAAATCTTCCAGCAATGCAGTGGTCAAGCATAATTCCCAGCATACGAAGGTGAACATGTTGAATGCAGCTCAAGCAGAGGAGTCTTCTGAAGTGATCATGGGTAATCTTCCTGTTAATGATATTCCTGCAAAAGTCTTATTTGACACTGGAGCATCGCTTTCTTTCATTTCAAGACCTTTTGCATCTAAGCATGATTTCGTTACTCAAGTTTTGCCGAGACCGTTGTCTATTGTGTCCCCGGGCAAGCAAATGACATCTAATGTTTGTGTCCCGGATGTTTCTATCAAGATGGGCGACTACAAATTCTTGTCTAAACCAGTTGTTCTTGGTGACTCTGATATTGATCTTATTCTCGAAATGGACTTCGTGACTGGTTTTCCTAAGTCCAAGCGTGGAAATGATGCTATCTTCGTCGTCATCGACAAGCTCACCAAAGTGGCTCATTTTCTTCCTATCAAAGAGTCTATCACAGCAGCGCAGCTGGCAGAGCTCTACACCTCCAGAATTTTCTCTTTGCACGGCATTCCACAGTTGATCTCTTCAGACCGTGGCAGCATCTTTACCTCCAAGTTTTGGGATTCATTTCAGACGGCCATGGGCACCAACATTCGCTTCAGCACAGCTTTCCACCCTCAGACTAGTGGACAAGTCGAGCGTGTCAATCAAATTCTTGAAGATATGCTCAGAGCCTGTGTTATCTCTTTCGGTATGAAGTGGGACGATTGTCTTCCTTATGCTGAATTCTCTTACAACAACAGCTTTCAAGCCAGCTCGGGCAAAGCCCCATTCGAGATTCTCTATGACAGAAAGTGCCGTACTCCTCTTAACTGGTCTGAAACCGGTGAACGTCAATTGCTCGGCAATGATTTGATCTCAGAAGCTCAGGCCATGTGCAAGGTGATTCGTGAGAACCTCAAAGCAGCGCAGTCGCGCCAGAAGAGCTATTACGATAGCAAACACCGTGATGTGGCATTCGAGATCGGAGACCATGTTTACCTCCGTGTCTCGCCAATGAAAGGAACTCGTCGCTTCGGTATCAAGGGGAAACTTGCCCCGCGATACGTCGGTCCCTTCAAGATCATCGGCAAACGAGGCGATCTAGCCTATCAACTTGAGCTTCCCTCCAACTTTGCAAATGTGCACGATGTCTTCCACGTGTCACAGCTTCGCAAGTGCTTCAAGACGCCTGAGTGCACCATCAACTTCGAAGAGATTGATCTTCAAGAAGATTTGTCTTATCATGAGCACCCAGTTGCTATTCTTGAGACAACTGAGCGCAAGACTCGCAACAAGTCAATCAAATTCCTCAAAGTGAAATGGTCACATCATTCAGACCGAGAGGCCACCTGGGAGCGTGAGGACCACCTACGTTCTGAGTACCCGGAGTTCTTTCAGTCCTAGATCTCGGGACGAGATCCTCTCATAGTGGTGGTGTGTTGTAACGCCCCCGATGTAACTTGCCATATTTATAATCCAACTCTTGCCGTTTCCGGCTATGTGCTATGATATTTCCTCCGTGGTTGGGTTCTCTCTGTTTTGCATTTTGGTCATGTCATGCATTTCTTATCATGTCATCATGTGCATCGCATTCGCATACGCATTCGTCTCATAAATCCGAGCATCTTTGCCGTTGTCCGTTTTGCAATCCGGCGCTCCTATGTTCCCCGGCGTCCCCTTTTACATTTCTTCGTGAGCGGGTATTAAACATTCTCGGAATGGACCGAGGTTTGGCATGTGGCCTCGGTATAGCACCGGTAGACCGCCTGTCAGGTTTCGGGTCTATCGGAGTTCGTTTGGTACTCCAACGGTTAACCGGGTAACCGTGAAGGCCTCGTGTATGTTGCAGCCCAACACCCCTTCAAAACAGCCCAATAACCCATCCAAGTCACTTCCATGTCCTCTGCCGTTCGATCACGATCGCGTGGGCGAAAACCGCACTCCATTTGGAGCTCCCTAGCTCCTTCTGCCTATAAAAACGTCTCCCCCGTCTAAATCTGAGAGAGAGACCCCGAAACCCTAGCATTCTTCCTCGTTTTCCGCGCCCCTCTCTCTCCTCCCGCCGCCGGCGCGCCCGCGCCCAATCGGCGTCTGCCACGTGGCCGCCCCGCCCGCCGGCCACCGCGCGCGCGCCCGCGGCCCGCTCGGCCCGGGGCAGGCCCCCGCGGCCCAGCCGCCGCGCCCCGTCGCTCCGCCGCCCGAGCCGCGTGCTCCGCCGCCACCCGCCGGCTCCCCGCCGCCCGCGCCGCCGCCGCCGCCGCTGCCGCACTCGCCCGCAGCCGCCGCGCCCCGTCGCCCGCCGCTGCCGCGCCCCGCGCCCGCGCCGCCCGCGTCGCCGCGCTCCGCCGTCGCCGGCGCCAGATCCGGTCGCTCCGGCACGGATCCGGCGGCCCCGAGCTCGCCGCCGCCTCCCTCGCCCTCCCCGCCGACTCCAGCGCAACTCCGGCGCGGATCCGTTGAGCCGCGCCGCCGCCTCGATCCGCGTGCCCGGCCGTTGACTTCTTCCCCCTCTCATAATATCTTTAAGTCCCTGAGATTTTTACAATATCATCACTTGTTTCGCATGCCATAACTTTGCATCCGTAGCTCCGTTTCGCGCGTATAATATGTCATTTTGTTCGTTTCGAAGAGTAAATCATTTTGTTCCATTGCACCAATTTCATTTTAAGCCATGTTGATGCCCTAAATGCTGTTAGAAGAGGGCTAGTTGATGTTTATTGCTGGATCTTATCTGATCATGCACTTTTGTCATTTTTGCCATGATTGATGTGTACCCCCCTATGAAGTTGAGTCCTACATGAGTTTTGTAATATGCCATGTTACCTATCCATAGGATTTTGCCATGTATTTTTATGATCTATGTGGTGACTAGCACAAGCATGCAAACTAGGTGTCTTGATGTTGCTGATTTCAGAGACTTAGTGATTTCACTAAGTCCCTGACTGCTGTTATTTTCATGCCATGTATTCATGTTGTTTCCGAGAGATCTATGAATAATTTGAGCATGATCAGTAAGGGTGTTTTGGACTTGAGTATTTTCTTAATTCATCCATGCCTTTGTTTGCAATTATGGAGTGCCATAGCTTGAGTCAATCGAGCTCTACTTTTGCTTTAAAATGTTACTAGCAGATTGTTTACATGTTATTCGATTTTGCCAAGCTTGGTGTAGTTGGTCCTTACATGATATGATGTTATTCTTGCCATGTCTAGTTACTATGCCATGTCTTATTGATGTATGTATGCTTAGTTTATCATGAAATGCTCTGTAGTGAGTGCATCGAGCTCACGAACATGCCTAGTCGTTAACAGTTTTCTGCCATGTCCAGTTTTCTTCTAAGTCTGAAATCTGTAACGAAACTTGCTTATTTGACATGGGTGTAATCATTTTTTTCTGGTCCTTTTTGGCTTATGGTCAGTAAGAGTCTTTTGTCAAGTGCTATGAGTAGATTCATGCCATGCCTTTCTTTGCTATGTTCTGAACCTGTAGCATGTTGTTTCGTTGCTCTGAACACGTCATCCTGATGTTGTTTTCCTGACTTGCTGTTATTTCACTAAGTCTGTGAATCTGTTATAAGTTGCACTTTTGCCATGCTTGTTTGAACCTGTTATGATGTGAATTAGCCGTAGCTCAGTGTTCATCTTTTGTCGTGCATCTTGAGTAGATTACTGTCATATGCTTTGCTGCCATGTTTGGGTGCAGTAGCTTAATTATTTGTTGCTTTCTAAGTAGCATCATGCTGTTTATGGCAGATTCGTGTCATTCTTGTTTTGCCTGCCATTTGCAAACCGTGCATCCGATTCCGGTGATCTTTATATCGATTTCAACCGAAATCACCTCATCTATCCAGTGGCATGCTTGGTTTTCCAAGATTATGCCCTGTTCATCCTTTTCCTCCCGGAGCATGCATACGCATTGCATATCACCTCTCGCATATCATGCCATGTTTTGCATCATGTTGATTGCGCATTGCATCGTGGTTGATATTGGTTCCTTTGCTTGTTCTCTTGTCTTGGGTAGAGCCGGGAGACGAGTACGTGAACGAGGAACCTGTTGAGAACGCTTGCGAGGACCAAGCTTTCGACAACTCTGAGAACCTTGCAGGCAAGATGACCATACCCTCGAAATCACTTCTATCTTTGCTAGCTAGATTGCTCGCTCTTTTGCTATGCCTATGCTGCGATACCCACCACTTGCTATATCATGCCTCCTATATTGCCATGTCAGCCCCTAACCATCCATGTCCTAGCAAACCGTTGTTTGGCTATGTTACTGCTTTGCTCAGCCCCTCTTATAGCGTTGTTAGTTGCAGGTGAAGATGAAGTTTGTTCCTTGTTGGAACATGGACTTGTTGTTCCTTGTTTGGAACATGTTTACTTGTTGGGATATCACAATACCTCTTATTTAATTAATGCATCTATATACTTGGTAAAGGGTGGAAGGCTCGGCCTTATGCCTGGTGTTTTGTTCCACTCTTGCCACCCTAGTTTCCGTCATACCGGTGTTATGTTCTCGGAGTTTGCGTTCCTTACACGGTTGGGTGATTTATGGGACCCCCTTGACAGTTCGCTTTGAATGAGACTTTTCCAGCAAGGCCCAACATTGGTTTTACCAGTTGCCACCTAGCCTTTTTTTTCCCTTGGGTTCTGCAGACTCAAGGGTCATCTTTATTTAAACCCCCGGGCCAGTTCTCCTTCGATTGCTGGCCCAAACTAGAGCCCTTTGCAGCGCCACCTCGAGGCAACTCGAGGGCTGGTTTTAGTTGTACGGAGTGTTCATCCGGATGTGCCCTGAGACCGAGATATGTGCAGCTCCTATCAGGATTTGTCGGCACAATCGGGCGGCTTTGCTGGACTTGTTTTATTGCTGTTGAAATGTCTTGTAGTCCGGGATTCCGAGATTGATCGGGTCTTCCCGGTAGAAGGAATATCCTTCGTTGACCGTGAGAGCTTATCATGGGCTAAGTTGGGACACCCCTGCAGGGTATTATCTTTCGAAAGCCGTGCCCGCGGTTATGAGGCAGATGGGAATTTGTTGATGTCCGGTTGTAGAAAACCCGAAGTTGACCTTAACTAAAACACATCAACCGCGTGTGTAACCGTGATGGTCTCTTCTCGGCGGGGTCCGGGAAGTGAACACGGTTGTTGGAGTTATGTCTGACGTAGGTTGTTTCAGGATCACTTCTTGATCACTTCTAGCTTCACGACCGTGCTTTGCCTTCTCTTCTCGCTCTCTTTTGCGCTATAGCCACCAATATGCTAGTCGCTTGCTGCAGTTCCACCTCACAAACCCCTTTCCCACCTTTAAGCTTAAATAGTCTTGATCTCGCGGGTGTGAGATTGCTGAGTCCCCGTGACTCACAGATATTATCACCTCAGTTGCAGGTACCAACGATGTCAGTGCTGATGACGCGACCGAGCTCATTTGGGAGTTCGATGAGGAACGTGGCCGTTACTATGTTTCTTTTCCAGATGATCAGTAGTGGAGCCCAGTTGGGTGATCCAGGGATCTGTTAGCATTTGGGGTAGTCTTCTTTCATTTTGGTGCCGTAGTCGGACCTTGAGTGTAATCTGTTTGATGGATGATTATTTATGTACTTGTGTGAAGTGGCGATTGTAAGCCAACTATGTATCTTTCCCCTTTATTTATTACATGGATTGTGTGAAGATTACCTCACTTGCGACATTGCTTTCAATGCGGTTATGCCTCTAAGTCGTGCCTCGACACGTGGGAGATATAGCCGCATCGAGGGCGTTACAACGCCATCGGAGAAGGCCGAGATGATGGCTTCCTCGGACACCCTGGGGATCTTGAGGCGCGCGCTGTTGAAGTGCCGGATGTCCTTTTGTAGGGTCTCTCCGGGTTGTTGCTTGATGCGGCACATGTCGCTCACGGCAGGCGGCCGGTCACGAGTACCTTGGAGTTGGCGATGAAGCGGGTGCGCATCTGGTCCCAGGAAGAGATCGTGCCTGGGGCCAGGTTCAGGAGCCAGGTGCGAGCTCCTTCTTTGAGTGCCATGGGGAACCAGTTCGCCATGACCTTCTCATCTCCACTAGCAGCTTCGATGCCCAGCTCATAGAGTTGGAGGAACTCTGCAGGGTCGGTCGTGCCGTCGTAGCGAGGAGGCAGGTCTGGCTTGAACTTGTCGGGCCATGCAACGCTGCGCAGCTCGGTGATGTAGGCGCGGAAGCCTGCGGTGGCCACGGGAGGCTTCGGTTGAGGGAGAGCTTGGCCTTGCGGGTCCCCATGCGCTGCAGCAGGGAGCAGTGCGGGGTCTTGACGTGCTGGAGCCGGAGCAGGGTCACGGCGAGCCGGAGCAGGAAGCGCCCGGGCAGCCTCTTGCGGTCGAGGGACTCCTTGGCAGCTCCGTTCTTGCTGGGCTGGCGCCTGACGGAGCGGGTTCCGCCCAGGGGCCACGCGCCTTGGAGCCGCGGCGTCTTCTTGGAGGGGAGGCGGCTGGTACGCCCCCAGAACTTCATTGCCAGCGTGTGGCGGAGTGCGACGCAGCGGAGAGGACGGCGCAGGAGAGCCCCCTGCGGCGCGGACGAGCTCGGCGACGCAGTCGAGCCACTCTTCGTAAACGTCGTCGACGAGACGGTAGCGCAGGAGCTCGTTTGCTGCGATGAGCACAGCTCGAGCCTCCAAGGGTGCGCGGAGCGCGCGGGACGAAGAGCCAGCTGGTGCGAGTGATGGAGTAACGGTGCGGCTGTCTTGCCGCACGAACGGGTGCTAAGACGACGCTTGCTGCTCGTTCCTCGCCGGGCCGGTGGCGGCGTTGACGGCGGGCGACGGGGAACGACGAGGACGCCCACCAACGGGAGCCGCCTGGGCGACGCGGGAAGCGATGGCGGCCCGGCGCTCGGCGCGGGCCCGACGAGCATCAGGCATGGACGCGGAGATTGATGGAGAGCGGAGCGGTGGAAGACAAATTCCAGCACACCCCTACCTGGTGCGCCAAATGTCGGATTTTGGGTTCCGGCAAACCCTTAAGGTTCGAACTCTGGGTGTGCACGGAGATTATGCCCTCTACCTCTCCGTCTCGCAAGGATCTAAACTACCAAAGCAACAACACAAAAGACACAGAGATTATACTGGTTCGGGCCACCGTTGTGGTGTAATACCCTACTCCAGTGTGGTGTGGTGGATTGCCTCTTGGGCTGGTGAGGGAGTCCTGGATTAGGGGGTGTTCGGATAGCCGGATTATACCTTCAGCCCGACTCCAGGACTATGAAGATACAAGATTGAAGACTTCGTCCCGTGTCCGGAAGGATCTTTTCTTGGCGTGGAAGGCAAGCTAGGCGTGCGGATATTCGAGATCTCCTACCATTGTAACCGACTCTGTGTAACCCTAACCCTATCCGGTGTCTATATAAACCGGAGGGTTGTAGTCCGTAGGACAACCATCATCATACACAATCATACCATAGGCTAGCTTCTAGGGTTTAGCCTCCTTGATCTCGTGGTAGATCCACTCTTGTACTACCCATATCATCAATATTAATCTTGCAGGAGTAGGGTTTTACCTCCACCGAGAGGGCCCGAACCTGGGTAAAATAAAGTGTCCCTTGTCTGCTGATACCATACGACCTTGACGCACAGTTCGGGACCCCCTACCCGAGATCCGCCGGTTTTGACACCGACATTGGTGCTTTCCTTGAGAGTTCCTCTTTGTCGTCGTTTTAGGCCCGATGGCTCCTTTGATCATCAACAACGATGAGGTCCAGGGTGAGACTTTTCTCCCCGGACAAATCTTCGTCTTCGGCGGCTTCGCTCTGCGGGCCAATTCGCTTGGTCATCTGGAGCAGATCGAAAGCTACACCCCTGCCATCAAGTCAGGTTTGGAAGCTTAAACTACACGGCTGATATCCGCGGAGACTTGATCTTCGACGGGTTTGAGCCACAGCCAAGCGCGCCGCACTATTTCAAGGGGCATGATATAGCTCTGCCTCCGAATAGTACCCTGGAGGCCGCACACGCTCCGGCCCCGATCCTTGACTCGGAGCCCGCTGCGTTCTCCGAGGATGAACGGTTGGACGTCACCTTGGGGGCTGCGATCTCAAAGGCGATCGAGCCGAACGCCAGCCCCGTACTCCGCACGGCCCAGGACTCCAAGGAGTCGGATTCTTCTCCGAACTCCGGGCCTTCCGTGCCCCCGCCGATCGAATCTGATTGGGCACCTGTAATGGAGTTCACCGCCGCGGACATCTTTCAGTGCTCACCTTTCGGTGATATCCTGAATTCTCTCAAGTCTCTCTCTTTATCAGGAGAGCCCAGGCCGGACTATGGTCTGCGAGGTTGGGATTCGGACAACGAAGAAATTCAAAGCCCACCCACCACCCACTTAATAGCCACTCTCGACGATTTAACCGACATGCTTGACTTCGGCTCCGAAGACTTCGACGGTATGGACGACGAAGGAGGAGACAAACAAGAACCAGCACCTGTAGGGCGCTAGACCGCCACCTCGTCATATGACATATATATGGTGGATGCTCCAAAGGATGCGGATGGCGATGGAACAGCGGAAGACGACAACTTGAAAAAAACCGCCAAAATGCCGGCGCCAACGGCGCCGCTCCAAATCCCGCCACAGCAGAAATGGTGATTCCGGCACGAGAGATAATACTACCCCGGACAGCACCGAAGAACACCAGAACCAGCAAGATTCGGCGCAGGAAGATGGAAAAGCCATCCCTCAGGAGAGAGCGGCAGAGCGAGAGGTTGAGGATGATAACTACATGCCTCCCTCCGAAGACGAGGCAAGCCTCGATGACGACGAATTCGTCGTACCATCAGACCCCGCCGAACAAGAGCGTTTTCAACGCAGGCTTCTAGCCACGGCCAACAGCCCAAAGAAAAAGCAGCAACAGCTTAGAGCCGATCAAGATTTGCTAGCTAATAGATGGACTGAAGTCCTTGCGGCCGAAGAGTATGAACTCGGGCGCCCCTCCAAAAATTATCCTAAGCGCAGGCCGCTACCCCAATCAGAGGAGGAAACATATGACATGGCAAACCGGCCACCCCGTGGCCGCGACAGAGAGGCCTGTCGAACACTTAAGCAAGCCATGCCCCGGTGCCGTTCAACTAAGGCACGGGAAAATGAGCCAGACCTACGAGACGTACTGGAGGATAAAGCAAGGCAAACAAGATCGATCTATGGATCGCGCGGACGCCCGACGACGCGTGATAATCTTCACTCCGGACACAATAAATCCGGCTAGGCCGAACACAGCAGGCACAGCTCTTCCGAGCTGCGTCGTGACATAGCCCAGTACAGGGGCCCCGCACACCCACTATGCTTCACAGATGAAGTAATGGATCATAAAATCCCAGAGGGTTTTAAACCCGTCAATACCGAGTCGTACGATGGTACGACAGATCTGGCAGTATGGATTGAGGATTATCTCCTTCACATCCACATGGCACGTGGCGATGATCTACACGCCATCAAATACCAACCCCTTAAGCTTAAAGGACCAGCCCGGCACTGGCTTAACAGCCTACCAGCGGACTCAATCGGTTCTTGGGAGGACCTGGAAGCCGCATTCCTCGACAACTTCCAGGGGACCTATGTGCGGCCACCGGACGCCGATGACCTAAGCCACATAATTCAGCAGCCAGAAGAATCGGCCAGGCTATTCTGGACACGGTTCCTAACAAAGAAAAATCAGATAGTCGATTGTCCGGACGCAGAGGCCCTAGCAGCCTTCAAACATAACATCCGCGATGAGTGGCTTGCCCGGCACCTGGGACAGGAAAAGCCAAAAACCATGGCAGCCCTCACGACACTCATGACCCGCTTTTGCGCGGGCGAAGATAGCTGGCTAGCTCGCAGCAACAACTTATCGAAAAAGCCTGGTAATTCGGATACCAAGAACAAAAGTGGCAGGTCACGTCAAAATAATAAGAAGCGCCGCGTTAGCAGCGACAGCAATGAGGATACGGCAGTTAATGCCGGATTCAGAGGCTATAAATCCGGTCAGCGGAAAAAGCCATTTAAAAAGAATACCCAGGGCCCATCCAGTTAGGATCGGATACTCGACCGCTCGTGCCAGATTCATGGCACCCCCAAAAGGCCAGCCAATCACACCAACAGGGATTGTTGGGTGTTCAAGAAGGCAGGCAAGTTAAGAGCCAAACACAAGGACAAGGGGCTAAACAGCGACGACGAGGAGGAGCCCAGGCCGCCGAACAACAATGGACAGAAGGGGTTTCCCCCACAAGTGCGGACGATGAACATGATATACGCGACCCACATTCCCAAGCGAGAGAGGAAGCGTGCGCTACGGGACGTATACGCGATGGAGCCAGTCGCCCCAAAGTTCAACCCATGGTCCTCCTACCCGATCACTTTTGATCAAAGGGACCACCCCACTAGCATCCGTCACGGCAGTTTTGCCGCACTGGTCCTCGAACCAATCGTGGACGGATTTCATCTCACAAGAGTCCTCATGGACGGCGACAGTAGCCTGAACCTGCTTTATCAGGATACAGTGCGGAAAATGGGCATAGATCCATCAAGGATCAAGCCCACAAGGACGACCTTTAAAGGTGTCATACCAGGTGTAGAGGCCAATTGCACAGGCTCGATAACACTTGATGTGGTCTTCGAATCTCCGGATAACATCCGAAGCGAAGAGTTAATCTTTGATATAGTCCCATTCTGCAGTGGCTATCACGCCCTGCTCGGACGAACCGCATTCGCTAAATTCAATGCGGTGCCGCACTATGCATATCTCAAGCTCAAGATGCCAGGCCCTCGAGGAATAATTACGGTCAGCGGAAACACAGAACGCTCCATCCGTACGGAGGAGCACACGGCGGCCCTCGCAGCGGAAGTACAAAGCAGCCTTTCAAAGCAACTCTCCAGTTCGGCCGTTAAAAAACCGGACAATGCAAAGCGCGCCCGGAGTAACCTGCAACAAGACCACCTGGCACAATCAGAGCAAGCGTAGCAATACGGCCCCGACCCCAGCCATCACAACATAGCGGAGCAAGTACCTCGAGTACACAATTACGCCCTTAAAATTCCATGGGCACAGGGGGAGGGGCACATTAACGTCATGCCTACAACACGGCGTCAAACGTACTACGGGCTGCCGAATTTTTCTTTTTTACTTTTTTTTACTTTCACGACTCCATACTCTGGATAACTTGTTCGGCATTGTTGCCGCACAGACGATGCAAGATCCAGGAAAGCAGACAAAGTTACGCCGCATTCCTGAACTCTCAGGTGGTCTCTATTTCGAGCGATATATCTGTTTCCAAATTCCGCGGCCTGTGCCTGGTCAGGACATGTTAAATAGTCTAATATCTTTTTTGCTCGTCGCACTACTTGTATCGATCGGCTTTGATAGATAGCCTCTTTATAAAACAATGCATAGCTTTTTGTCTATTTTTTGCATTATCCTCTTTTGAATATATATATATTTATTACATAACATGATCGCACCCGTACACCATGGTACGGCAAACCACGCCAGGGGCTTCATTACCCTTTTATCTGGTGTGAGAAGTCTGTACACTTTCACAAGTGCGGCACCCCGAACTTATAACACTATATGCATCGGCTCCGAGTCATGATTTTGGTCACATGTTGGGTTTGCCCGGCTCCTATGTTTTGGTGCCTTACGTTCTGCTTTATCGGCTAAGGTAGCACTAGGAGAACCACTGCGATTGTGCCCCAGATCAGGTGGGTTGAGCACCTCAGTGGAGAAAGCTAAAACAGACTGTCATGATAAGGCATGAGACCGGTCGCTGTTCGAGAGGTTTTTCGAGTCCTTAAAGGCTTATGCCGCTCCGAGCGGGGAGCCGGCTATGTCCGGCGAAAGGCGTGGGTAGCGCCCCGAATTCAGCCTTCCGAACTAGGGGCTTCGCCGAAATTTAAAATTATAACGTTCTATGGCTAAGTGAGAGTGTTCAAGCATTATAGTCTGATTGCCTGGTTCGTTGTGCTGAGCGCCTCCCTTGAAGGACCCAACTATGGGAACAAGAGCCCTCAGGTTTATCCCGAACACCCCAGCACTAGTGGCATGGGGGCAGAAGCCGACGACTGGCCATCTCTCAATTTTTGATAAACGGCCGCACAGAAAATAATATTTTAAATTCAATAAGCATTGCTTTGCGCATATGAACAAGTTTTCAGCGCACAGGATACAAACGAGCGAGTTCATTCAAATATTACATCTTTAGTACATTCATCCACGATAAGGCGGGCTCCGGCAAGAACTTCCTTGTAGTAGTTCTCGGGCTTGCGATGCTCCTTCCCCTGCGGCGGCCCGTCCTTCACCAGCTTCTCTCCGTCCAGCTTACCCCAGTGTACCCTTACACGGGCAAGGGCCCTCCGGGCACCTTCAATGCAGACGAAGCGCTTGATGACCTGAAGCCGTGGACAGGCCTCCACCAGCCGCCGCACCAGCCCGAAATAGCTCCCAGGCAGGGCCTCTCCAGGCCACAGCCGAACTAGTAAGCCCTTCATGGCCTGTTCGGCCGCCTTGTGGAGCTCGACCAGCTGTTTCAGCTGATCGCTTAAGGGCACAGGGTGTCCGGCCTCAGAATACTGAGACCGGAACACACTCTCCGTCGAGTTGCCCTCTTCAGCTCGGTAGAACGCGGCGGCGTCGGATACGCTGCGGGGAAGATCGGCGAATGCCCCTGGAGAACTCCGGATTCGGGTAAGTAATAGGTAGTTTACTTTTATATTTCTACTTTGCATTGAGAATGCCTTACCCGTTGCTATCTTTTTCACCTCCTCCAACTCTTGGAGGGCCTTTTGGGCTTCGGCCTTGGCACTCTTGGCGGTCTCGACGGCCGACGCGAGCTCGGATGCTTGCGTTTTTTACTCAAGCTCCAAACCCTCATGTTTTGTCATGAGAGCTTGCAGCTCTTGCTGCACCTCGCCGACCTGAACCCCAAGCCTTTCTCGCTCGGCGTGCTCCTTGGCCGTTTTCTTTTCGGCCTCTGCCAGCGCCTGCTTCAGGGTTGCCACCTCGGTTGTGGCCCCTACAATAAGCAGTACAATCATGTTATTTCTTTCTGCAATCAAGCCTCTCTATAGGCACCTTTTTTCGTTTTTTTAGGTATTTCTTACCTTCCTTCTCCTCGAGCTGCCGTTTGGCAAGGCCGAGCTCTTGCTCGGTCCGCCCGAGGTCCTTTTTAAGGACATCCACCTACGCAGCTAGTGCGGCGGTGGACACCAGTGAAGCCTGCATACGCATATTTGACCTTTTTTGTTAGACTCCTGCGATAATTACTAGATCCTCTATCCGGCTTTTCTTTCCGAACACCGAACAGAGCATCAGGGGCTACTGTCTATGCGGTAAGTAATTTGACATATTTTTACTTCCCTCGAAGCCTGTTAGAAGGCTAGCGCAAGCTTCATTCAGTCCGCTCTTGGCGGACTGAACCCTTTGGATCGCCGTACTCATAATAGTACAATGCTCCTCATCGATGGCGGCGCCCTTAAGCACCTCCAGCAGATTGTCCGGCGCCTCCGGTTGGACGGAGGCCGCCGGCTCAGACGGCCTACTCCTCTTGGAAGGAGTTCGCCCACCGCGGACCAGGACTGTCGAGTCCGGCGCGGTGTCCGGCACAAAGCCGGACTTGGAGCCCTGGGGTGTTTCATCCCCTTTATTCCTGGGGTTCGGGAGGTCGCCTTTCGGCTCCTCCAGGACCACCTCCACTACAAGAAATATGTCAACTTGTGACCTCCACTATTGGTCACTGAAAGGTCATAGTTTTTCATTTACGACCTTTTTGTGACCAAAAACAGAAGGTCAAAAGCTGGCAGTCGTAAACTGACTATAGCGACCTTCTTCGGGATAAGGTCGTAGACGTTTACGACCAAAACAAAAGGTCGTGGAACCCATGACCTTTTGTTTTGGTCACTGGCTGTCTGCCCAGGCCACGTCGGATCCGATGCGGCAATCTGACGTGGCAAAATTGCGACGAATTGAAAAGGTCGTTACTTAGAATGAGCCCGGTCCAATTCTGTCTTTTACATGAGCCGAGCCCATTAATTCAGCCTTTTAGGATTTTTTTTCCTTGTTAATTCTGGTCCGCTTCATGGGCCAAGCCCAACGTTGTAGCCTTTTTTATTGTTGGGCCGTGGCCTTTTATTATTTATTGCTTTTCTATTTTCAGCCATTATATATTCAAGCTGGTCCCACTAGTCAGAAGGGTCCCACAAGTCATAATGCCATACATGAGTCCCACATGTCATAAATTTCAAAATTGCTCAGATTATATTCATAAGTGGGTCCCATTGGTGAAGTTTCCTTATCTTCTCAACATACATAACTGCTATTTCAAACAGGACAGAACAAACATAGTTCATCAAATAACACTACATAGCCTTTTACAATCCGTTACAATATTACAGTTTACAGTCTACTACAGAGCCAAACGAACTCTTTGCAAAGTACGGCTTCACTGCTTCGCACTTGGCTTCACGGCTTCACACTCAGAAAAATTAGGACTGGAGTTCCTGTAAAAGAGTGAATGACAAGGAAAAAATTAGGCTTGGAGCTCCTGAAAAAGAGTGAACGCATAAAGGAAAACAAGTAAGAAAACTATACAGGAAAACAAGTAGAGTGTATTGAGCATATATATGTTGTCCCTGGAAGGCGAACGCATACAACAACAAGAACAGCAGGAGAATTATCCAAGAATAGAGCATGGAAGCGGATTAACTATATGGAACCAAAAACTGAATCATTGCAAATCAGATTACACAGGAACAGAATGTAGAAGCAGATCATATGGTAGCAAAACCAAATCATTACGGAGAACATA
This sequence comes from Aegilops umbellulata, assembly GCA_032464435.1. NCBI lineage: Eukaryota > Viridiplantae > Streptophyta > Magnoliopsida > Poales > Poaceae > Aegilops > Aegilops umbellulata. The sequence goes on along the minus strand of CP136058.1, from coordinate 594,610,333 downwards.
ATAATACATGAAGAGAAAGATGCAACTATCCACAACAACAGCAGCAGTAGCACAACGAGAGAAGTAGCCCTATTTGCATCATGTTGACCAACACAAGCAGCCATATATGCATCGCAAACAAAGAACACTCGACATCCAACATCTGAAGACATTGCAATGATTTCTAAGCACATCTAGCATACTAGTTTCCGCAAAGAGCATAAGCAAGCATGATACCATATCAATTGCATCACATCAACCAAATTATTCAGGGAGCACAATATGCACATGAACAAAGACAGGTTCTGGGTCCTGTTTGATTCACCTAGTTGATGAGGGCGGCTGAGCGGGAGACGAGCTCGATGTCGTTGCCATCAAGGACGATCTCATCCTTGACCTTCTCGGACTACAGCTCCACCAGATGCAGCAGCAACACCTCCGACAACCACAGCAACAGCACCAATAATGACCTGCGTGACATTTCATATCATCATTACAGAATAAAAAAATTAAGACACAGGCAGCAAATATAGCTTCAGCATTACGAAATTATCATGTAACTGTTGAGCAGACAGGAATATAGCTTCAGCATTATAGAATTATCATGTAACTGTTGAGCAGATAGGAATATAGCTTTAGCATTATAGAATTATCATGTAACTGTTGACTGTGAAGCTGTCAAACAGAAACCTGATTATAAACTATGGACTATGAGATGTCACAGCCGATCCAGTGGATTGTGAGATGTCAAGCAGAGCAACATCTGCTAGAGCAACAGCTCCATGGACTAAAATAAATGCCCACAAGGATCATGAGAAAGAGCTAAAAAGGTTTGTTGTAAAAGAGTGAACATAAAGCTACCATTAGAGTGTACTACTGCTGAGGCCAGAACCAAACAACTTCAATGGAAACACTAAATGTAAGCGGTAGAACAGATCTAAAAAGGTAAACAAAATATGAATTATGGTTCACTTAAAATGTGATAGATGTTTAGCAAAATTGTTTGTGGGAGTAACCTTAATCGTTCAAAATCAGAGTTGAAAATGCAAGGAAATTAAGTTGCAGAAGACAATCAGGTATTCTATTTACACAGTATTGTCAACAATAATAGAAGGAAGCCTTGATGTTCCCTCGACAAGGTTTCGATATATACGGATATACCATATTATTTTGGTACAATTTCGTTAAATACCACATAAAAAAGAGCATATACTTGATAAATTGAGTAGGTGATAAATTTTCTTAACTATAAACTAACACCACCAACACTCATTCCAATTCTGTAGCACAAACAGTAAGGTATTTACCCAAACTGTACCACTGTAAGCTAGCGCAAACACTTGCATGCATTAATGTTCATTCTGTAGTAGCACACTAGCTTGCGGCACAGGGCCACCAAGCCTTTATAGAGGAGCACTGTACAAGTACGCACATCACTTGCATGCACAAATCACTCCTGTGTAGTAGACTAGTAGTAGCACACTTGCTCTTGGCAACTAACTTTAATATGTTCACTGTTGTTCTAATGCGTAGATGACTAGGGGAGATGCATGCATGGTGATGACCAAGTCACTATATATTGCAGACAAACACATCATCCCAGGATGATTGGGGCTGTATGATTTTTGTATGATAAGCATCAACAACAAATGGAAGTTAGTTTTTACCGGCTTCTTGTTTACTCCTAGTTGTGCCCACGTGATGACTTAAGCAACTCCTCCAAGGTTCCATAGCCACCTGTCAAATTAACTGAATGTCAAAACACTTGTTGAAGAACCGTATTCAGAAATTTCTTTCACTTACGGAAGAATTGTACAGGTACTTAGTAAAGCAATAAAAGCGCCAACAAACCAAGTATAAACCTGACGGGTGGCCTACATGATAACTTGACCTACATGACTTGACCTACAACAGTATAGGAGCATGGATCAAGTTTGATCTAGTAAACAACAGTATAAACCTGACGGGTGGCAATAATGTACTACTAAACAGTAGTGCTCCCCCAGCCAGCTTGTTGCAGCTCAGCAGAGAGGGGACCCAACACTCCCCAACCCCACAAGACCCGGAGCAAGCAAACTAACAGTAGGGTGAAATAGATATCTATCAAGCCTCTACAGATTTGGTAAATAAAACACACAAATTTAAGTTGCTGATGCAGTACAAGTCGAATAAAAATGTTGCAGATTGGTTTGTGGGAATTGAACACCAAACCAACAGTATAAACCTGATTGGTTTGTTCGTCCAGGTGTCTGTCATAGCATATACATTCAGCTTATTTGGTGACAACGGACTAAAAGATGCCTGATATACAATCCTAATTGCAGAAAATTCTTACTAGCACCAAAATACTCAGGCTGAAATCAATGAGTTGAACATACACCATATTGCATGTAATCACAGGACACTAGTCTGTAACAGACTACCTAGTATTGACATACAAGAGTACGGCTAGGCGCGAAGAAGGGTAAAACTATCACTTTATTTGCTGCCCAAATGCAAGAAGCTAAGGCACTAAAAAGAGGGCAGAAGCTACAGTCTTCCTGGTCTAAGCATCATCTGATCAAAGAAGGAAGTACAGGCAGAGGCCCAGCTGTACTACTCGCTTCCGAGCACCAGTTCCATCAGCTCTTAATACCACCGCATCTACTGGTCGGCCATGGACGAACAAAGTCGCAGCAATACATGGAGCTCAAGAGCTAGGGGTCGTTGACACACGCACTGGCAGCCGAGTGGGTCGAGGAGGGTACCTTGGCGTGGTTCCAGGTGTTGCCGATGGTGAGGGGCCCGTGGTCGGCGAGGATCTGGAGGAGGCAGCCAGAGATGGCCAAATTGGATGGAGAAGGAGCTCCATCTCCTTGGTGGCGACCCGTCCCATGGAGGTTCGCCCCTCCTGCCATCGTCGTCGTCCCATCCACAACCATGTTAACCTGCCGAAAGGGAACACAAGACGAGGTGAGGTGAGGAGGACATAGTGCGCGGATAAGGAGCGGAGGGGCTTACCGGTGCCAGATCCGGCCACCTCTGGCCTCGCCATCGCTGGATTTGGCAGATCCCGACAAAGTTAGGGGTGGCGGCCGAAACCCTAGCCACTGGTGAGGGTTGCGGGCGAGTACTAGAGGGCGCGGGTCGGGGCGTGGGCTCGATGGTGAGGGTCGTCGACGGTGGGGGTGGGCGGCGGAGGGGGTGGGCGACAGTGGGCGGCGGTGGGGATGGGCGACGGTGTGCGGCGGTGGATTCAGATCAGATCGGAGTGAGGGAGAGGAGAGAGGGGCGTCAGTGCGAGGGAGAGAAGGGTGCGAGAGGAGGAGTGCGGGACGTGGGTGAGACGGGCGACGTGCGGGCCGTTGGATCCAGGAGCATCCGACGGTGATTATCCACGATCCGCGTGGGAGGCCTCTGGACCAATCAAAACGCAGTATACAGGTATGATATTTTGACCATTTAAATTGGTCATAATCGACTAAAAGTAAGGTGCTAAATCATGTTAGCTATTTTATTATGACCTGAAAAATTGAAAAAAAACTTCGCATTGTGTCAGCAAATTTGAATTTAATTTTCAGGAATAATCACAAATTGAAATAAAACAAATATTTTTATAAAGAGGTATGAGAAATGACTTCTTTTAATTCATTTTTTAATTTATCGTGTGTCCAAAATGAGTTCTTTTGTGAAGGACCTATCATATATTTATTACAAATTTTTACCAAATTAATTTTCTAAAATACTAGAACATATTTCATGCACAATTGACCAAATAGTTGGGTGTAAAAAGTTTTGATCTACCTCTCGTGAAAAAGACAAATTTCGCCGATTCAGCTCGAAGCGGGTCAAATTTGAACTGTAGCTACCTCGTAGTTTGCTATTTATTTTTTCCAAAAATCATTTCTAGGTACATAAGTATATATTTTATCAGAGAAACACCAACAAAATTCCAAGATTCAACCACTAGCTAGGAACGGTCATTCCCGCCGTTTTGACCGCATTTTGAAACGGGCATAAAAAATTAAAAAAAAATCAAAAAATTGGGAAACCTTCACATGGTGTCATTATATGTGGCAAAGTTCCTAGGAAAAATAACAAACTTGTAATATAGCAATTATTTTAAAAAAGTGTTCTTAGAAACGAGCTATCATGTTTGGAGATCAATGGCTTTCAAGCCAAATGATCAATCTTATGGCCACATTCATGACATAGTTTGTTCAAATGATCTCATATTGTGCACAAGGGTGCATATTGGAATGGCAAACAATGTTGCCTAAGGAAGTTTTCATTTTCTTTGGACGAAAAAACCATTTTTCATTTTTCGAGTGCCCAAAAGGAGGTTTTTTTGTGAAGGACCTCCCAAATAATTGTTGCAAAATTGGACCAAATCATTTTTATAAAATTCTAGGACATATTTAATGCACAATTGACCAAATGGTTGGGTGCGAAATTTTTTGATCCACCTCTCGTGAAAAAGACAAATTTCCGCCGATTCAGTTGGAAGCGGGTCAAATTTGAACTGCAACTGCCTCATAGTTTGCTATTTATTTTTTCCAAAAATCATTTCTAGGTACATAAGTATCTTTTTAATCAGAGAAACACCAACAAAATTCCAAGATTCAACCACTAGCTAGGAACGGTCATTCCCGCCGTTTTGACCGCATTTTGAAACGGGCATAAAAAATTCAAAAAAAATCAAAAAATTGGGAAACCTTCGCATGGTGTAATTATATGTGGCCAAGTTCCTAGGAAAAATAACAAACTTGTAATACGGCAATTATTTTAAAAAAGTGTTCTCAGAAACGAGCTATCACGTCTGGAGATCAATGACTTTCAAGCCAAATGATCAATCTTATGGCCATATTCATGACATAGTTTGTTCAAATGATCTCATATTGTGCACAAGGGTGCATATTGGAATGGCAAACAGTGTTGCCTAAGGAAGTTTTCATTTTCTTTGGACGAAAAAACCATTTTTCATTTTTCGAGTGCCCAAAAGGAGGTTTTTTTGTGAAAGACCTCCCAAATAATTGTTGCAAAATTAGACCAAATCATTTTTATAAAATTCTAGGACATATTCAATGCACAATTGACCAAATGGTTGGGTGCGAAAAATTTTGATCCACCTCTCGTGAAAAAGACAAATTTCCGCCGACTCAGTTGGAAGCGGGTCAAATTTGAACTGCAGCTGCCTCATAGTTTGCTATTTATTTTTTCCAAAAATCATTTCTAGGTACATAAGTATCTATTTAATCAGAGAAACACCAACAAAATTCCAAGATTCAACCACTAGCTAGGAACGGTCAAGCCCGCCGTTTTGACCGCATTTTGAAACGGGCATAAAAAATTCAAAAAAAAATCAAAAATTTGGAAAACCTTCGCATTGTGTCATTATATGTGACCAAGTTTCCAGGAAAAATAATAAACTTGTAATACGGTAATTATTTTAAAAAAGTGTTGTCAGAAATGAGCTATCAAGTGTGAAGATTCATAGCTTTCAAGCCAAATGATCAATCTTATGGCCACATTCATGGCATAGTTTGTTCAAATGATCTCATATTGTGCACAAGGGTGCATATTGGAATGGCAAACAATGTTGCCTAAGGAAGTTTTCATTTTCGTTGGACGAAAAAACCATTTTCCATTTTTCGAGTGCCCGAAAGGAGGTTTTTTTGTGAAGGGACTACCAAATAGTTGTTGCAAAATTGGACCTAATCAATTTTATAAAATACTAGGACATATTTAATGCACAATTGACAAAATGGTTGGGTGCAAAAAGTTTTGATCCACCTCTCGTGAAAAAGACAAATTCCTGTCGATTCAGTTGGAAGCGGGTCAAATTTGAACTGCAGCTGCCTCATAGTTTGCTATTTATTTTTTCCAAAAATCATTTCTAGGTACATAAGTATCTTTTTAGTCAGAGAAACACCAACAAAATTCCAAGATTCAACCACTAGCTAGGAACGGTCATTCCCGTTGTTTTGACCGCATTTTGAAACGGGCATAAAAAATTCAAAAAAAATCAAAAAATTGGGAAACCTTCGCATGGTGTAATTATATGTGGACAAGTTCTTAGGAAAAATAACAAACTTGTAATACGGCAATTATTTTAAAAAAGTGTTCTCAGAAACGAGCTATCACGTCTGGAGATCAATGACTTTCAAGCCAAATGATCAATCTTATGGCCATATTCATGACATAGTTTGTTCAAATGATCTCATATTATGCACAAGGGTGCATATTGGAATGGCAAACAATGTTGCCTAAGGAAGTTTTCATTTTCTTTGGACGAAAAAACCATTTTTCATTTTTCGAGTGCCCAAAAGGAGGTTTTTTTGTGAAGGACCTCCCAAATAATTGTTGCAAAATTAGACCAAATCATTTTTATAAAATTCTAGGACATATTTAATGCACAATTGACCAAATGGTGGGGTGCGAAAATTTTTGATCCACCTCTCGTGAAAAAGACAAATTTCCACCGATTCAGCTGGAAGCGGGTCAAATTTGAACTGCAGCTGCCTCATAGTTTGCTATTTATTTTTTCCAAAAATCATTTCTAGGCACATAAGTATCTATTTAATCAGAGAAACACCAACAAAATTCCAAGATTCAACCACTAGCTAGGAACGGTCAAGCCCGCCGTTTTGACCGCATTTTGAAACGGGCATAAAAAATTCAAAAGAAATCAAAAATTTGGAAAACCTTCGCATTGTGTCATTATATGTGACCAAGTTTCCAGGAAAAATAATAAACTTGTAATACGGTAATTATTTTAAAAAAGTGTTCTCAGAAATGAGCTATCAAGTGTGAAGATTCATGGCTTTCAAGCCAAATGATCAATCTTATGGCCACATTCATGGCATAGTTTGTTCAAATGATCTCATATTGTGCACAAGGGTGCATATTGGAATGGCAGACAATGTTGCCTAAGCAAGTTTTCATTTTTGTTGGACGAAAAAACCATTTTCCATTTTTCGAGTGCCCAAAAGGAGGTTTTTTTTTGAAGGAACTACCAAATAGTTGTTGCAAAATTGGACCTAATCAATTTTATAAAATACTAGGACATATTTAATGCACAATTGACAAAATGGTTGGGTGCAAAAAGTTTTGATCCACCTCTCGTGAAAAAGACAAATTCCTGTCGATTCAGTTGGAAGCGGGTCAAATTTGAACTACAGCTGCCTCATAGTTTGCTCTTTATTTTTTCCAAAAATCATTTATAGTTACATAAGGACCTATTTAATCAGAAATACATGGTTTGATGGCGAGACATCGAGGTTTCGACGATGGCCGAGGGCCCCAACTCTAGAGCGCGTAAGCTCGCATGCCCGCCGCGTGGTCACCGCGTGACCGTGGTGTTGCCATGTGTTCTGGGCGGCCTAGGCATGTCTAGTGGGTTGGGCACTCCCTAGGTAGGTGCTACGAACAAAATTACAACATAAGATTCTCACGAGGAGACCGATCGATGCTCAAATATGAATTAGCAGCCAAGTGTTTGATTAGAGGTACGAGAAATGTACTAGGCTAATGGGCATGAGTTTTGGCTGAGGATGATCAGTTACTAAGAAGACCGTCTTCAAAAAATTTCAGCTCAAAAGGAGGAGCATAGGTGGTACTTGCTTTGCAAACCACCACACTGGGCATAAATACGAATGTTGAAGCTCGGCTCAAAATAATGAATGGATTGAGCTGGCATTTGGTGGAGGATGGTTATTTGGGCATAGGAAAGCACTGTAGAAAATGGATGCTATTTGGACATGCCAAAGTGGTACTTACTTCACAAACTGTTACTCAGAACAGAATAGGAAAATGAATATTTTTGAATTATTTTTGAACTAGGCAAAGAAGGTTTTTACATATTTGAGGAAGATATGACCCAAAGAATTTATGAGATTTGTTTGGGAATTTTGGCCATGACAGAAATATAGGTTGCTTCACAACCTAGGGCAAAAACTGCCACATGGACATGACACATAGGCAAAACTGATGAGATGGCGCCTAGTCATCGCAACCCACCACAATTTACAAGGCTATGACCATCTATATTGGTCGTTAACAACTAGAAATAAGGCAGCGGACTAGCGCTGTTTGCTTTATGACCATTTCATGTAAGAAAATTACGACCTTTCTGACCAAAATGGTCGCAATGGTTTAGGGTTTGGAGCCCCTCGAACAGCTTTTGACCAATTGGTCTCAAATGGTCATAAATCTATGACCAATTCTTCCAGGGTCACTGACATAAGGTCATAAGTTGACATATTTCTTGTAGTGCTCCTCCTGCCCCGGAGCTTGTCGCGACGCCAATTCGGCGTCATCTACAGTGCGGGGGGAGACAGCGGGCGGAATTAAGTTCACGTCCGACGTATCCAGGGAGCCGCTCGACGAATCGTCGAGTTCGGCCCGGGGTGGGCTGCATAAAACACAGGCGATATTAGGGAAAGCCGCGCATTAGAAGAATATCACGAGTCACTCTGGTATGTAAACACTTACAATTTCGCCGGACACTTGGTTCTGTACGGCCGCTCCTCTCCGCCCTCTTCAGCGTCGAGGGAGTAGTCCGGCGGAGGGGTCTTCCTTTTCCTCGACCCCTTGGCCTCCCCCGTTGCGGTGGTCTTCTTCTTCTTTTCTCCCCTCACTGGAGGGGAGAGCTTCCTTGTTCCTCCTCCTCGTTTTCACGAGGGGAGAGCATTGCGGACTCGTCAGATGACGAGTCCGACACCACCATGTTGCGGGAACTTTTTCGAGTCCCGGTGGTTTTCTTCTTCTTGGCCTTCCTCTCCGGCACCACGTAAGGTGCCGGAGCCATCAGCTTCACCAAGAGAACTGGGGCCGGGTCTTCGGGCAGAGGAGCCGGACAGTTAATTGGTCCGGATACCTCCTACCAAGCCTGTCAAAGGTAAAGGGAGTTTCGATCCCGCATTGAGTTAATCTATGAAGAAGAGCTTAACGAACCTGTCAAAGCTATAGATAGCTTACCTCGCTAGCGTTGCGCTGCGAGCTGTATCCGCGATCCTCGGAGGCGGATGTGGGGGACTCGGCGCCTTTGGTCAGCACCTTCCAGACGTCTTCATACGTCGTGTCGAAGAGCCTACTGAGGGTTTGGTGCTGCGCCGGGTCGAATTCCCACAAAGTAAAATCCCGTTTTTGGCACGGGAGGATCAGGCAAACGAGCATGACCTGGACTATATTGACAAGCCGGATTGGCTTGTTCACCAGGGACTGGATGCATGTTTGCAACCCAGTCACTTCTTCCTCGTTGCCCCACGATAGGCACATCTCTTTCCAGGACATGAGTAGCGTGGGGGGTCCGGATCTGAACTCGGGGGCCGCGACCCATTTCGGATCGCGGGGCTCGGTGATGTAAAACCACCCGGCCTGCCACCCCTTTAGGGACTCCACAAAGGAGCCATCGAACCAGAGGACGTTGGCTATCTTGCCAAGCATAGCGCCTCCCCACTCCGCCTGGGTGCCGGACACCACCTTGGGCTTGACGTTGAAGGTCTTGAGCCAGAGGCCAAAGTGGGGGCGGACGCGGAGAAAGGCCTCACACACGACGATAAACACCGAGATGTTGAGAACAAAGTTCGGGGCCAGATCGTGGAAATACAGGCCGTAGTAGAACATGAGCCCTCGGACAAATGGGTGAAGTGGAAAGCCCAGTCCGCGGAGGAAGTGGGGAAGAAAAACTACCCTCTCATGGGGCCTTGGGGTAGGAAGAAGCTGCCCCTTCTCAGGAAGCCGATGCGGGATGTCCTTGGACAAGTATCCGGCTTTCCTTAACTTTTTTACTTGAGCCTCCGTAACGGAGGAGACCATCCACTTGCCTCCCGCTCCGGACATTGTTGGAGAAGGTTGAGGAAGGAAGAGCGGACTTGGGCGGTGGAGCTTGAGTTCGCGAGAGATGGATTGGCGAAGGAGGAAGAAGGCGTAGGTTAAAAAGGTGAATCCTTATCCCTTTATATAAGCAGGTACGGTTAGGCGTCCCCACCTACCTAATAAAACTCACTTGCCTCCCAAACGCCGTGGTAAATGGCGTGGTTGGGTTACCCACGTCCGTATTGATGAGAATCCCGTTAAAGGGGGCACATGATCTCTGCTTTGACAAGACGTGCCAAGGAAACCGCCTCGCTAAACACGCTAAGGTGGAACAATGAAAGCAATTTATATAGAAGGCTTGGTCGCAGTGTTATGACGCACTGCAGAATACGTCAGCAGATTTGATTTGTGTTAATATTATTCTCTATATGGCAGTATGTGGAAACTTATTTTACAGAGCCGGACACTATTTCTGGTGTTTATAATCTTCTTGAAGAACTTGGAGGAGGAACCCGCCTTGCAATGCCGAAGACAATCTGCGCGCCGGACTCGTCGTCATTGAAGCCTGGTTCAGGGGCTACTGAGAGAGTCCTGGATTAGGGGGTGTTCGGATAGCCGGATTATACCTTCAGCCGGACTCCAGGACAATGAAGATACAATATTGAAGACTTCGTCCCGTGTCCGGAAGGATCTTTTCTTGGCGTGGAAGGCAAGCTAGGCGTGCGGATATTCGAGATCTCCTACCATTTTAACCGACTCTGTGTAACCCTAACCCTATCCGGTGTCTATATAAACCGGAGGGTTGTAGTCCGTAGGACAACCATCATCATACACAATCATACCATAGGCTAGCTTCTAGGGTTTAGCCTCCTTGATCTCTTGGTAGATCCACTCTTGTACTACCCATATCATCAATATTAATCTAGCAGGAGTAGGGTTTTACCTCCACCGAGAGGGCCCGAACCTGGGTAAAATAAAGTGTCCCTTGTCTCCTGTTACCATCCGACCTTGACGCACAGTTCGGGACCCCCTACCCGAGATCCGCCGGTTTTGACACCGACGACTGGTGATGAAGAACAGTACAGGGGAGAACAGCCTCGCGAGGGTCTGTTCTTGGCTAGGGGGACGAACTACTAGGAGGAGTCCGGCCGCCCTTCTCACTCTCTCTCTCTCTCTGCTGGCCTGATTGCTTGATGCTAGCTTGCTAGATTGATCGATTCATCCTCCTCCCCTACCCTGGGGGTGGTTAGTCCTATTTATAGGCAAAGGCCCTGGGCCTCTTCCCAAATATTGAGCAGGAAGGGCGCCAACAATTGGCCAATTCGAAGGGGAACATCTGGTACACTTATCCTGACTAAAGTTGGTCCTCGCCTGCCAAAGGCCCTATGGTGACGCCGTTCTGGGCTCCACGATGACCTCCTTCCCACCGTTGGACTGGTCTTGGTCTCGTTGCAAAGAAATGGATGCCTTTGCTTGATCCTCTCGCCTGCGCTTGCCCCCTTTGCACCAAAGAGGAAAGGGAGGACACTGCGCGGGCAGGCGCCCGCCTGGCGCCCTTGGTCGTCATGGCTTGCATCATGGGCACCTCGCGAGGTACCCTGCCTTGATCTCTCCGCCTCCTCGTGAGCCAACCTGACGAGGCCGTGCCCGAGGAAGTGTTGTGTCATCCGCCCCGCGAGGCTTGGCCCCTCGCGAGGGTCTTGGGTCTTGTGTTGATGAAGTTGGGCCGTGCTGGGCCCCCTTGAGCCACGCCGCGGGCCGCAGGCAGGCAGGTCTGGGGACCCCCGTTCCCAGAACGCCGACGCATACAGATCTGAATGTTGCAGACCCGTTGACTAAGCCTCTTCCACGAGCAAAACATGATCAGCACCAATGCTCCATGGGTGTTAGAATCATTACTGTGTAATCTAGATTATTGACTCTAGTGCAAGTGGGAGACTGAAGGAAATATGCCCTAGAGGCAATAATAAAGTTATTATTTATTTCCTTATATCATGATAAATGTTTATTGTTCATGCTAGAATTGTATTAACTGGAAACATAATACATGTGTGAATACATAGACAAACAGAGTGTCACTACTATGCCTCTACTTGACTAGCTCGTTAATCGAAGATGGTTATGTTTCCTAACCATAGACATGAGTTGTCGTTTGATTAACGGGATCACATCATTAGGAGACTGATGTGATTGACATGACCCATTCCATTAGCTTTGCAGACGATCGTATAGTATGTTTTTATTGCTTTCTTCATGACTTATACATGTTCCTATGACTATGAGATTATGCAACCCCCGTTTACCGGAGGAACACTTTGTGTGCTACCAAACGTCACAACGTAACTGGGTGATTATAAAGGTGCTCTACAGGTGTCTCCGAAGGTACTTGTTGGGTTCGCGTATTTCGAGATTAGGATTTGTCACTCCGATTGTTGGAGAGGTATCTATGGGCCCTCTCGTTAATGCACATCACTTAAGCCTTGCAAGCATTGCAACTACTGCGTTATTTGTGGGATGATGTATTACGGAACGAGGAAAGATACTTGCCGGTAACGAGATTGAACTAGGTATTGAGATACCGACGATCGAATCTCGGGGAAGTAACATACCGATGACAAAGGGAACAACGTATGTTGTTATGCGGTTTGACCGATAAAGATCTTCGTAGAATATGTGGGAGCCAATATGAGCATCCAGGTTCCGCTATTGGTTATTGACCGGAGACGTGTCTCGGTCATGTCTACATAGTTCTGGAACCCATAGGTTCCGCACGCTAAACGTTACGATGACAGTTATATTATGATTTTATATGTTTTGATGTACCGAAGGTTGTTTGGAGTCCCGGATGTGATCACGGACATGACGAGGAGTCTCGAAATGGTCAAGACATGAAGGTTGACATATTGGAAGCCTATGTTTGGATATCGGAAGAGTTCCGGGTGAAATAGTGATTTTACCGGAGTACCGAGGGGTTACCGGAACCCCCCGGGTACTTAATGGGCCTTAATGGGCCTAGGTGGAAGAGAGGAGAGGCGGCTGGGGCTGGGCTGCGCGCCCCTCCCCCCAGTCCGAATAGGACAAGGAGAGGGGGGCGGCGCCCCCCTTTCCTTCTTCTCCTCCACTCCTTCCCCCTCCCAAGTCCTAATCCAACTAGGAAAGGGGGGTGTCGGTGTCAAAACCGACGGATCTCGGGTAGGGGGCCCCAACTGTGCGTCTAGGCGGATGGTAACAGGAAACAAGGGACACAATGTTTTACCCAGGTTTGGGCCCTCTTGATGGAGGTAAAACCCTACGTCCTGCTTGATTAATATTGATGATGTGGGTAGTACAAGAGTAGATCTACCACGAGATCAAGGAGGCTAAACCCTAGAAGCTAGCCTATGGTATGATTGTTGTATGTTGAGATTCTTTATCGACTAGCCTGGCCATGGTTTATATAACGCACCAGAGGCCTAGGTTAACAAGAGTCCTAGCCGAATACGCCGGTGGGGAGAAGTCCTTGTCTTGATCGCCAAGTCTTGTGGAATCTTCCTTGTATGCGGCAGCTGTCCGAACTGGCCCATGAGTATACGGCCACGGGGGTCCTCGGCCCAATCTAATAGATTGGGAGACGACGTGGTGAGTACCCCCTAGTCCAGGACACCGTCATTAGCCCCCTGAACCGGTCTTCAAGTTAGGGACGCTCCTCGATTCTTCCGAACTGTTCTTCATCTTCGGTCGTCGGTCTTGAAAATTGTTTCAACAAATCTTCTTTATCTTCGATCCTGAGGATCGCCGAAATTCATTCGACGGGTTTACACGTCGGGTATCCGAGGAGCCCCTTTAAGTTTCCGGCCTTTATCAATGCCTTGTTTATTTTTATGCCCCACCTCGGGTTTGAAGTTGTTCCCGGGAGGCAGTGTCCTCTTGCGTCCGAGCTCCAACGACGGACTGCATTCGAGTTATCCTTTGCAGCCGAGCACCAATGCCGGACCGCTTCCTAGCTCTAATGCCGGAATGTATCCGAGCTCCAACACCGGACTGTATCCGAGCTCCAACGCCGGACTGTATCCGAGGTGTCGTAAATCACCTTGGTTCAAAGAAGTTTTAAGGAGTTTAGCCGAGCTTAATGCCGGAAATGCCCTCTATGAAGCCAGCCACTAGCGCTCGAGCTTTATGCCGGACTGCTTCCGAGGTGGTGCACCACCCCGAATGTGGGCCGAATTTTGTCATTATTTTTGATTGGTGCAATTTATTCTCTGCCGAGATATATAGCCAGTAGCCCTCAAGGTGGGTATCGGTCTAAAACCCGAGATGCACATGAAGGATGACATAAGACCGCTGATCCCAGTAGCCGCTGAGACTCAGGTCGATTTTCAAAATCAGCCTGAGGATCAAGTCCTAGCTCGGCAGAATACTTCGGGACACTAAAAGCGGCGTGCTCAGTCCTTGAGACTCAGGTTGGGTGCGGCCGACCAACCTGAGGATCAAAATCTCCTTGGAAACTAGATTGCACATAAAATTTTCTGCATTGGACAAGCAATGCAGTAGCCCCCGAGACACTGGTCGGGTGGCAACACCAGATCAGGGGATCGATGTGCACCTTTAATATGTTTAAATAATAAGCCAGAATCCCAGTAGGCCCCGAGCCTTAATGCGGGCACGGGTGGTCGAATTAAGGATTGATATCCATAGTAAAATCACAAATTGTGTGTAATGACTCTGTGTATCCAAGTACTTTACGTCATTTAATACTCGGATCCGCATTGTACAAAACTTTGTTGACCGACCATCGGCTTCCACCTCCTCGGCCAGTAGCCGAGGAGTGTTTGTCTTACTTTATGAAGCCTTTATGAGGACGACAAACAAGGCAATCTGGCCATACGGTTTTATAAACAAAGGTACGCGGAGAGATATGTTATATTACTGTTTAACACAAGAAATGTCTTCCAAAGAAAATAGTCCCGCTATCGGTTCCTTTCTTTGGGTTGTCATGCTAAGCATGATCATAAAACCTCAAGTTTGGGTGGCTAGTTAATAGCCCCCGGTAGTGTTTGGCGACACTCGAGGTCAAGCCGTAAACACTTCGGCCAATGTTATGAACGGCCTGTTATTTAACATAGTCATCGGATCGCTGACCAGTTTACGCTTATTGTGATAGTCAGTTTTCGGCTTTCTCCACTGAGGTGCTTAACCATGTGAGCTGGAAGCACAATCGCAGTGGTTCTCCCTTTGCACGCCTAGCTGAACAAAACGGAACGTAGGAAGCAAGTGCAGGAGCCGGGCAACCCAACTATTGACCGAAGACACAATTCGAAACCGATGCATATATAGCAATGTCTGAGAATGTTTTTGCCGAATCCCTAAAAGGTGTCCGGCGTTGCACTGCGAGACTAATGCTGGAAAAGCACAAATAGTTTAAAAGTGCCAAAAAGCTTGGAAAACCAAGAAACGTCAGTAAAAACATGACGTCCGAATAATAGCAAGTGCTCGGTGCCAATCCGAAAATTGGTCTTAGAAAAAAGAAGTGCTTCTGTCGTGCTTTAACATGATACATCCTATCTCAAGACTTCGAGTGGGTCAGCCTACGGCTTCAACCTCCTATCCCGAGGGCAGAGTACTTCTCATCAGGCCAGTTTAGCAAACTAAACTCTAGCGGGTTTGAGAGAGAAATTAGGCTCCCGGGCTAGTGACCGCACACTCGTGTCGAAAAAAGGAGTGATAAATAATAATAATAATAAAACTTTGCAACGACTGAGAAGAAGAACACTTATTATAAAACGGCTCAAATAAACTTAAGAGCCCCCAAGTGACTTGGGTAGGAGAATGATTGCATGTACCGAAGTACTTATATCATATCTATATGTTCAACCGAACTTTAAACGCGTCTTAACCGACCGTCGGCTTCTCCCTCTTCGGTCAAGGATCGAAAAGTGTTATGTACTCCATCGGTCGAGAATATAGACGGTGTTTCCAATAACCAGGCAATCAGGCCATAAGGCTGTAACAGACAAAGCGCGCTCAGGGAACTTATGCTATATTACTGCGAAGTGTAAGAAGCATCTTCGAAGAAAATAGTACCCCCACTGATACCTTTCTTCGGTGCTCATTGTTATTATGAGACTTGTGCAATAGATTTTTTGTACTCATGAGTTCCGTTGTCTGCCAACCATCATTGAAAACTATAAGAGCGCTAGCTTTCGGCTTCACCCAGTCTGAGGTCCGGCTCGGGCGACCCGATCTTGACAATCGCAGAGGTGCTCCCTTTACTCCCTAGCCGAACAATCGGGAACGTAGGGGTAAACACAGGAGCGAGGCAACCCAGCATGCAAATCGCTTAAGTCAATATGGTGCATATTGTGGCATAATACATGAACAAGGAACGAAGCCGTACAAGTATAATCATATGCAACAGGAAAAGCTTCATAAAGGAAGCCCTCAAGTAAATGGGGTATTTGAATTTATGCGTCACAAACAAAGTTTGGACAAGGAAAAAAAATTTACAAGCAATTTTTTTCCAAAAAAGTATAACGCTTGGTCGAACCGAACGCAAGTTAGAAATTAAAGCTTTGAGCATGAAAACGACTTAGTTGGTTAATGTCTTCGCAGTCCGAGCTTGATGCTGGACAAGGTTCTATCCCCCAAGCCAGTCCCGAGGTGGCGGAGCGGAGAGCTCGACACGCCGAAGTGGTGACATAGCACGGTCGATGCAGATCGGCAGAGTGATGCCGAAGTCCCCGGATCATTTTCCTGTGCACAAAAATAGTGCAAACGGGAGATAACAGAAATAATGATAATAAAAAAATCATTGCATAATGAATAATTTATGAAAAGTGAGTAATAAAAGAAATATGGCCTGGCGCCGAATTCAATGTCGATGCAGGGCGTCGGCGTGATGCGTTAAAGGCGTGGCAAAGCCTGAATTCGCAGGTCGGTCCGAGCTCCGGATGCGGCGTTCGCCGGACTATGTACGGAAACTGACCGAACCACCATGCGACTGTCGTGAATGCGGCCACCATTTGATAGACGTGTGTACATATGATGGACAAACCAGAGTAATAATTCCTTGGAAAAAATGAACCCAAACAAGCAAAAAATATTAGGGATTGATAGCACCTGGTTTATTTGTTGTAGCAATCCGAAGGAAGGTGATTCCCAAAATTGGGACTCGCTCCACACACCCATTGCCTGATGGGCGATAAAACGACGGCATGGCAATGCTGATAAAGGTTGGCTCGCCGAGGCAAAGCCCTCGGCCCAGCTAACGTGACGGAGCTGGTCGGCTAGTGACGCTGAAGTGTCCGGTGTAGGTTGATGAAGAGATCGCGAAGCCCCCGGTCCAGCCGAGATGTCGAAGCCCCGATGTCAGCCGATGAGTCGAAGTAGGTCGGCGTGATGGACACCAGCTTGAAGAAGCGATAGTGCGGCCCTGTCGATGCAGGTCGTGACGTGGTCGATGCCGGCTTGATGAAGCAACCGTGCGGCGATGCCGGTATGCCCGCTCCGTGTAATCCGTGGGGCGGCGATGTTGGTGATATTTTATCCTGCTGGACTCTTGTTCGGCTTGCCGAGATGATGATCCGAAGAAGTTGAGCTCGGCTCAACAAAGTGACGCCGTGTCTTAGCGCAGGTTGGCAGCCGTGGAGTAATATTGCCGGACTGGTTTGACACCAGCATGATGTTGAAGATCATGTTCAAAAGATCTTAAAGTTAGTGGGATGTGTTCGGGAACAAAACACAATACCACAAAACTTCCTTCAAAAGGGATGTCTGAAATCCCGTTCATAGAAAAGATGAACTCGGGTCGGATTCGTTTTCGCGCAGAAAACAGATCCGAAAAGTGATGCACTAATCGGAAGGTTCTCGGAGTTTGGACGGTCGGATCGAGCTAAAATTTTGAGAGGTGGTAGATACAGGAATTCCGCAGCCGATCAACGGTTGGATCTTTCAAAGGACGTCCGAGCTAGAAGCTGGACACCACGCCCTAAACACATCCAAATTCCGGTACAGATTTGACAGGGCTCCGGTATATCGTGGATTGCCAGAGATTTCTCCATCGGAACTCGACGAAATTTTCCAGGTTTGTTGTAAACTTAATTCCGCACAATTCCACCAAAGCGATCGTCGAAGCGATACTCGAGGAGGTGGTGGCAGCAGATACGAGTTCGCTGTCCAGAAAAACAGCACGGTCGCTTGAGGGCAATGTTGACGTTGAGCCCCCGAGCTCCATGGATGATTCCTCCGTGATCTTGATAGAGATCGGAGTTGATGTTTGATGAAGGCCCTCGTCCGAACATGGTGATCCGAACACGGGGAGCAATTCTTGGTCGAACCAAGGTGACCAGTTGAGCTAGTGACGAAGATGCCGAAGTCGCAGTTGATCTGCAGGTGAGCCATCGATCCTTTTGTCGATCACACAGCAGAACTCTCAATGAAAGCACCAATGTCGGTGTCAAAACCGGCGGATCTTGGGTAGGGGGTCCCGAACTGTGCGTCTAGGCGGATGGTAACAGGAAACAAGGGACACAATGTTTTACCCAGGTTCGGGCCCTGTTGATGGAGCTAAAACCCTACGTCCTGCTTAATTAATATTGATGATATGGGTAGTACAAGAGTAGATCTACCACGAGATCAAGGAGGCTAAACCCTAGAAGCTAGCATATGGTATGATTGTTGTATGTTGAGATTCTTTATCGACTAGCCTGGCCCTGGTTTATATAATGCACTAGAGGCCTACATTAACAAGAGTCCTAGCCGAATACGCCAGCGGGGAGAAGTCCTTGTCTTGATCGCCAAGTCTTGTGGAATCTTCCTTGTATGCGGCACCTGTCCGAACCGTCCCATGAGTATACGGCCATGGGGGTCCTCGGCCCAATCTAATAGATTGGGAGACGACGTCGTGAGTACCCCCTAGTCCAGGACACCATCAGGGGGGTGGTCCTACTCCCGGTGGGAGTAGGACTCCTCCCGGCGCGCCCACTCCTTGGCCGGCCGCACCCCCTTGCTCCGTTATACTTTATATACGGGGGCAGGGGGCACCCCATAGACACAACAATTGACAATTGATCTTTTAGCCGTGTGCAGTGCCCCCCTCCACCATAGTCCACCTCGATAATTCTATAGCGGTGCTTAGGCGAAGCCCTGCGTCGGTAGAACATCAACATTGTCACCATGCCATCGTGCTGACGAAACTCTCCCTAAACACTCGGCTGGATTGGAGTTCGAGGGACGTCATCGGGATGAACGTGTGCTGAACTCGGAGGTGGCATACGTCTGGTACTTGATCGGTCGGATCGTGAAGACGTACGACTACATCAACCGCGTTGTGCTAACGCTTCCTCTTTCGGTCTACGAGGGTACGTAGACAACACTCTCGCCTCTCGTTGCTATGCATCACCATGATCTTGCGTGTGCGTAGGATTTTTTTTTGAAATTACTACGTTCCCCAACAGATGGTGCATGGACACACTCTCCCGCTCGTTGCTATGCATCACCTAGATAGATCTTGCGTGATCATAGGAATTTTTATGAAATTACTGCGTTCCCCGACATGAAGATCCTTGGCTAAACAACACCTCCTCACAAGACATACACATTGCCCCTAAAATGCAGAGGATCATTGGCAAATGAATTACATAATCTTGTTCCTTGGTATAAACAGAACGCTAGACATCAATCGAGAAATATAATTTATCTCTTCTATGGCAGAATGATTGGGGGATGGCTCCATTAAAGAGCTATATCCTGAACTATACTCGTTCACCCTCAGCTATCACATTTCTTAAACTACATGGCCGACATTAAGTTTCTGAATTTGAAATATTTCCAAATGGAATTCAAATCTTTTGAAAACCCTTTTTCATTTAATTAAATGGAAGAAATCATATCATCTTCACTCTAGGGTTTTGTGATGAAACAAATTTTAATTGGTGGAGATCACAAATTCAAGGTGAAAGTTTGGGAAAGTCCTTTTATTCCCTCTCATTTAACTTTCAAAAAGTTTCAAATTTCACTCAATTTCACACAGCAAAACACACAAGCAACCATACAATCAATTAAAACTATTCATTTAATATAACATTCCAAAATTTAGAATTTTCGGATGTTACAAACCTACCACCCTTAAAATGAATCTCGCCCTCGAGATTCGGAGAGGCTAGCAAGAAATAGGTTAGGTTCGAGAGTCTCCTCAAAAGACCATCGATCATCCCAGGGGGTATGGGGTGCTACCACCCTTAGAAACATGGTTGCGGTTCCATCAAAACTCATATACTCCATCCTTATTGAGGGAGTCCTGGATTAGGGGGTATCCGGATAGCCAGACTATTGGACTATGAAGATATCAGATTGAAGATATCGTCCCGTGTCCGGATGGTACTCTCCTTGGCGTGGAAGGCAAGCTTGGCAATACGGATATATAGATCTCCTTCCTTGTAACGGACTCTGTGTAACCCTAGCCTCCTCCGGGGTCTATATAAACCGGAGGGTTTAGTCCGTAGGACACAACATACAACAATCATACCATAGGCTAGCTTCTAGGGTTTAGCCTCTTCGATCTCGTGGTAGATCAACTCTTGTAATACCCATATCATCAATATCAATCAAGCAGGAGTAGGGTTTTACCTCCATCGAGAAGGCCCGAACCTGGGTAAAAACATCGTGTCCCCTGTCTCCTGTTACCATCCGCCTAGGCGCACAGTTGGGGACCCCCTACCCGAGATCCGCCGGTTTTGACACCGACATTGGTGCTTTCATTGAGATTTCCTCTGTGTCATCGTTAGGCTTGATGGCTCCTTCGATCATCGATAGCGATGCAGTCCAGGGTGAGACTTTTCTCCCCGGACAGATCTTCATATTCGGCGGCTTCGCACTGCGGGCCAACTCGCTTGGCCATTTGGAGCAGATCAAAAGTTACGCCCCTGGCCACCAGGTCAGGTTTGGAAGCTTAAACTACACGGCCGACATCCGTGGAGACTTGATCTTCGACGGATTCGAGCCCCTGCCGAGTGCGCCGCATGGTCACGATGAGCATGATTTAGCTCTGCCGTCGGAGCCAATTGCGCCATCCATGGACGGGTGGCTAGACCCTGCCACGGAGGCCGCAGTCTCAGCGGCGATTGAGCCGAATACCAACCTTACCCTTCACGAGAGTCGTGACTCCGAACTGCCGGATTCTTCTCCGGCCACGGACTCCGAACCACCTGCGCCCGTGCTTGTCGAATCCGACTGGGCGCCGATCATGGAGTTCACCTCTGCGGATATCTTTCAGCACTCGCCGTTCGGCGACACACTGAACTCATTAAGGTCCCTCTGCTTGTCAGGAGAAACCTGGCCGAACTATGTTCGGCAGGATTGGGATGCGGATGACGAAGAAATTCGCCGCCCACCCACCACCCACTTAGTAGCCACTGTCGATGATTTGATCGACATGCTCGACTTCGACTCCGAAGATATCGACGGTATGGACGACGATGCAGCAGACGAACAGGAACCACTGCCCATAGGGCACTGGACAGCCACCTCATCATATGATGTATACATGGTGGACACACCCAAAGAAGGCAATGGCGATGGGACAGTGGGGGATGACCCCTCCAAGAAGCAACCCAAGCGCCGGCGTCAGCGGCGCCGCTCTATGTCTCGCCAAAGCAAAAGCAGTGATACTGGCACAGGAGATAATAACACTTCGGACATTGCCGAAGATAACGACAATCCCCTCCAGCAAGATTCAGAGGAGGAGGATGGAGAAGCCAGCCCTCCCGAGAGAGCGGAAGATGGAGAGGCGGAGGATGATAATTACATGCCTCCCTCCAAAGACGAGGCAAGCCTCTACGATGACAAATTTTCTGTGCCTAAGGATCCCGTCGAACAAGAGCGCTTCAAGCGCTGGCTTATAGCCATGGCAAATAGCCTTAAGAAAAAGCTACAGCAGCTTCGAGATAATCAAGATTTGCTAGCTGACAGATGGACTAAAGTCCTTGCGGCCGAGGAATATGAACTCGAACGCCCCTCCAAGAGTTACCCAAAGCGCAGGTTGCTACCCCGACTGGAGGAGGAAGCATTAAAACCTACATCTCCAGCGTATGACGCGGCTGATCGGCCACCTCGTGGCCGCGACAGAGCGGCATTTCTGCCGAAGGCCCATCCCGAGCCCCGGCGCCACTCAAATAAAAAGGCATGAGGAAATACGCTAGACCTGGGAGACGTATTGGAGGACAAAGCAAAACATGCAAGATCGATCTACGGATCATGAGGGCGCGCCAATACGCGAGACGAACATCAGGTGTGGTACACATCATTACATACATGATAGAGCCTATGGCTGAAGCATAGGGAACATCTTTCATTTCTCTCTATCTTCTGCAGTGGTCGGGCATTGAGTCTTACTCAACTTCACACCTTGTAACACAGGCAAGAACCCTTTCTTTGCTTCATCCATTTTGAACTTCTTGAAAACTTTGTCAAGGTATGTGCTTTGTGAAAGTCCAATTAAGCGTCTTGATCTATCTCTATAGATCTTGATGCCCAATATGTAAGTAGCTTCACCGAGGTCTTTCATTGAAAAACTCTTATTCAAGTATCCCTTTATGCTATCCAGAAATTCTACATCATTTCCAATCAGCAATATGTCATCCACATATAATATCAGAAATGCAATAGAGCTCCCACTCACTTGTAAATACATGCTTCTCCAAAAGTCTGTACAAAACCAAATGCTTTTATCACACTATCAAAGCGTTTATTCCAACTCCGAGAGGCTTGAACCAGTCCATAAATGGATCGCTGGAGCTTGCACACTTTGTTAGCTCCCTTTGGATCAACAAAACCTTCCGGTTGCATCATATACAACTCTTCTTCCAGAAATCGATTCAGGAATGCAATTTTGACATCCATCTGCCATATTTCATAATCATAAAACGCGGCAATCGCTAACATGATTCGGACAGACTTAAGCATCGCTACGGGTGAGAAGGTCTCATCGTAGTCAATCCCTTGAACTTGTCGAAAACCTTTCGCCACAAGTCGAGCTTTGCAGACAGTAACATTACCGTCAGCGTTGGTCTTCTTCTTGAAGATCCATTTATTCTCAATTTCTTGCCGATCATCGGGCAAGTCAACCAAATTCCACACTTTGTTCTCATACATGGATCCCATCTCCGATTTCATGGCTTCAAGCCATTTTGCGGAATCTGGGCTCACCATCGCTTCTTCATAGTACGTAGGTTCATCATGATCTAGTAGCATGACTTCCAGAATAGGATTACCGTACCACTCTGGTGCAGATCTTACTCTGGTTGATCTACGAGGTTCAGTGACAACTTGATCTGAAGTTCCATGATCATCATCATTAACTTCCTCACTAATTGGTGCAGGTGTCACAGAAACCGGCTTCTGTGATGAAGTACTTTCCAATAAGGGAGCAGGTACAGTTACCTCATCAAGTTCTACTTTCCTCCCACTCACTTCTTTCGAGAGAAACTCCTTCTCTAGAAAGGATCCATTCTTAGCAACGAATGTCTTGCCTTTGGATCTGTGATAGAAGGTGTACCCAACAGTCTCCTTTGGGTATCCTATGAAGACACATTTCTCCGATTTGGGTTCGAGCTTATCAGGTTGAAGCCTTTTCACATAAGCATTGCAACCCCAAACTTTAAGAAACAACAACTTTGGTTTCTTGCCAAACCATAGTTCATAAGGCGTCGTCTCAACGGATTTCGATGGTGCCCTATTTAACGTGAATGTGGCCATCTCTAAATCATAACCCCAAAACGATAGCGGTAAATCAGTAAGAGACATCATATCACTACAAAAAAAACGCTTCCGTGATGATACGTGTTTGTCACAGTAGGTCACTTTTTTTGTCATGCATGTACATCCATGACAAATTTATGACAGAATCAAGATAGTCATACCTGTGCTGTCGTAGAAGTGTTCCATGACATTACCAAAATTATCATCACGGAAGTGTCCACTTCCATGACGATAAATCGCGCGTCACAGAAGTGCTTTCGTCAAGGGTGACCGACATGTGGCATCCACCGTAACGGAACGCCGTTAATCTATCGAGTAGGGTTTTGGATCTGATAACCCGTTAATAGCCCCGACCAATGAGAAATTTCCACGTGTAAAATTCTTATTGGCCGGACGAAACACGTGTCAGCTCGTTAGTGGGTCAGATAGACGCCTATGATACGTCGACACGTGGCACGGCCCAACAGAGGCCCATTTCTGTGAAAAGGCCGGCCCGTTTGACTTGGTCAAAAGCTGGCGGGCCGGCCCATGGAAAGCCTGTTAACGACCTGTTCGAATATAGCTCATTTACAGCCCGCTAACCCAAGGCCCGTTACGCCCTATCCGAATTAGGCCCAGTAACGTCATCTGGGCCATCCAATATGATTCCAGCCCGTTTTCACTTCTGGCCCATGTATGGCCCATGACGTCTTTCGGCCCATATGAGGCCCTATGTAACTCTTGGCCTACTAACGGCCCGTGGTGAAACTGGCCCGTAATGAACAGTGTATCACTTTACACCCATTAACGGCCCGTGGTGAAACTAGCCCGTAATGAACAGTGTATCACTTTATACCCATTAACGGCCCGTTATTCCGTTGGACCGTTTCCAGCCCATGTTATCTTTCGGCCTTCTCAGAGCCCATTTATTCTTGGGCTCATTTCCAGCATCCATTTACTTACGACCCGTTACTGTCATTTTCTGCTTGTGGGCCAAATTCAGCCCGTGGTTACAGTCGGCCTGTTTGTGGTTCGTTAATACGTTGGGCCGATTTCATAGCCTCATCAAATACGGCCTATTAACGATGGCCCGATATGGTTGGCCCATGAACGGACGATTCCAACTCTAGCCTTTTTACGACCATAATGCGGTCTGTTTGGCCCATTGTTGGCCAATCGATTATACGGCCCGTATAAGGCCCATTGATAATACGGCCCGCAGAAGGCTCATTGTTTCTACGGCCCATAGAAGGCCCATTGTTTCTACGGCCCGTAGAAGGCCCATTGTTTCTACGGCCCGTAGAAAGCCCACTGTTTCTACGGCCAGTAGGAGGCCTAGTGTCTACAGTAAATATTAGCCCATGGTTGTTGTGGCCTAGTTTTAAAAAATAGGTTATTGCAGCCACTAGCTAACCGCGGAAAAAGAACTGCAATGACTACAAGCAAACAAATAAACAAGACAACAAGGAAATAAATACGCAAGCAACTAACGCTAGGCTATCACGGCTATTACACATATTACATCCACTGGGCATCAAAGTTTGCCACCAGTGCAAATATAGGGAACAAAGCAGCATATCATATACACTGGTTGTCAAAGTTGGCGACCAGCGCAAATAAACGCCGCAGCAAAACAAATCCAGAACTGAAACCACTTCAGAAGATCTCAAGAAACAATATCCTGGGTACCCATAATGCTGGCAAGATGCTTAGCAAGCTTATTAACTTTCTCTTATTTGGCGCTTAAATCCTCCAGTGCTTGCTGTTGCACCAGAAAATATGCATCTGAATTCTACAGGGACTTCCTCAGTCCTTCAGCTTCCTGTCGCAACACATCTGATCGATGTCTTTCAACTTGAAGTTGAGACTCAAGAAAACAAACCGATTCAGGCAGCGAGTTCGAAAAGCTTGTGCCAGCAGTAGTGGCCAGTAACTCGAACACTGCATCAAGACAGGACTTTTTGATTCCCTCACTGTCGTCAAGATAGTTTTTATCAGCTTTCTTGGAGACTAACAGGGATGTCTCACTATCTTGAACCTTATCTGCATTACTTCCTTTACCATTGGATAACGCGGTACTGTTCTCCAATATTTTGTCCGCATTCTAAAAGAGAAACAAGCAGACACATCACATGTTTACCATGTTGTATATGAAACTCATTTTGGTAAATGAGTTCAGTAGTAAAGTGGACAGGATAACAACATGAAACAAACATATATCTGTGTACCATGGTCACTTTATGGTCTATATCATTCTAGTTTTTCTTGCCAAATCAAGATAGAGACACAGTTCAAATAATATTTGTTCAAGACAAAGCAGAATAGACAGAATATAAGTGTGGGTAACTATAGAGCAATAACAACACTTGTAATGTGCATGGCATGAGAATATAACTGTTTATTCAATTGAAACTGAAATCAACATAGAGCAGGTTACAACAGCAAACCAGTTAAAAAACAGGTTTAAAACATACCTGTTGCGCCGTTGGAGTTTCAATTCCATCCTTCAAATTTGAAAATAGTTGGTATGAGTAAATACAGTCATGCAAGAGCAAAGGAGTATGAACCATAGCTACAGAACCTGACCTGAGAACAAATCTTCTTCTCCTTTAAGCGTTGAGTTGGGATTCGGTGTGGTGGTCCTTGTGCTTTGGGCACTACAGTTCCCTTACTAACTGCTCGTGTTTGGGTGCTCTGTGGTGGAGACGGTGCTGTGTCAACTGGAACTGGGTTACTATCTGCCGGGGTTGGGGTTAGAAGGGGTGTAGCTGGTTTTCTGTCCAACTGGGTAGGGGTACAATCTGCGAGAGTCTGGGTTATGTGCGGTGGATCTGGTCCTTGGGAAAGTACAACCGTGGTTCTATCTGCATCAACTGGTAGCACTATCTTTTCTGAAGACCGTGTTGTTACTCCCTTAGATACTGCCATCACACTCTCCAATTCAAATGGCTGATAAACAAGAAAAGTAATTGAAAGTATAGACATTGTATGATCGATAGGTGCAATGGATAGTGGGGAATAAAAGAGGGCATGAAATAATTCATATTTATGTTGTCTAACCAAACAGGATAGCATGACACAATTTCACATATATGATGGCTAACTAAACAGGATAGCATGACACAATTTCACATTATGATGGCTAACTAAAAAAGATGGAAAGACATAGTTCAAAATATGAGACTATGTAAACACGATGACATGACATAACTATATAATGTGTTTATAAAATAGGTTGGCATGCCATAATTCACATACATTCACGGATAGAATGCCATAATTCAAAATATGATGACTGTAAACACTAAATAGGATGAGATGATATAACTATATGATGTCTTTATTAAATGGGTTGACATGCCATAATTCAGATAGATGATGTGTATGTACTATGTAAACATGATGGCATGATATAATTCAAATATATGATTTATACAGTAAGCAAGTAAGCAGATGGCCATCCATATATGATGTAAAAACTAAGCAATGGAAGACAACATGGATGACATGGGTAATATAACCCTGCCAAGTTTGAGCATAGACCTCAGGGGGAAAATAGGACTGGTCATCAGTCTCTGAATCCTCCTCTGAGGAGCTCTCTGTAACCAGCAAGATGCCTGCTTCAACAGGTAGCATTGTCTTCTCTGAATACCTTGTTTTCACTCCAGATACTTCCATCACCGCTTCAAATGGCTGATGCCCAGGAAGAGTAGTTGAATATACAAACGTTGTCGACAAATGGAACATGTAATACAAAAAAATGACAGCATGATATAATTCACATACATGATGATTGGCTAAACAGCATGGCATTGCATAATTCACATATATAATGCCTTTGCAACAAGATAGCATTGTATAATTCACATATATAATGTCTTGCAACAAGATGGCAATGCATAATTCACATATATGGTAATTAGACACTGAACAGGTGGCATTCACACAAAGCATGTCTAAACTAATCAAATGACATAGCAATGCGAGACACCATACATACGATATGAGCAACATAACCCTGCCAAGTTAGAGCATACACCTCGGGGGGGAGGGGGGAATAGGACTGGTCATCTGTCTCTGAATCCTCCTCTGAGGAGCTATCCGTAACCAGCGAGATAGCATAGTCTGCTCTGAATACCTTGTTTTCACTCCAGAATTTGCCATCACCGTGTCAAATGGCCACACGAAGAGCAGTTGAATGTAATAAGTTTTTTGACAAATGTAATATGTAACCCAAAAAAAGGATGGCCTGATATAATTTACATATAAGATGACTGGCTAAGCAGGATGGCATTGCAAAATTCACATATATGATGCCTGGCTAAACAAGATGGCGTTGCATAATTCACATAAACGATGAATAAACTAAACAGATGGCATTCGCACAAAGGATGTCTAAACTAAGCAGATGACATATTTGATGTATAAAGTAAGCAATGCAAGACACCATATGCATGATATAACCAACATCAGGATGCCAGGTTAGAGCGAAGACCTCAGGGGGTAAATAGGAGTTGTCTTCTCCTTCTGAATCCCCCTCAGAACAGATATCTTCCTCTCGATTACAATCCGAAATGCGTGGAGGGGGCTGCCTTGGCGCCTACCATGGAGCGACGTCTGCATGAAATTTTATTGCCACGCAAGGCTCGTCTCTTTTGCTCCACATGTTTAGTTCCATTGTTTACAATAAGTGTCATGCATAGGAATAAAACATAGTGAGATTATGTAAGGAGTGCATGAAGAAATCCAGAGTGATGGTAGCAACCTGTGGATAGACCCAAAACCAATAATAGCAGGCAGAGAATGGCTTCAGTTAAAAAATACAGATAATGGCTTCTTTACTGTTTGTTTCCCACCCAACATGAAACTCATAGTAGACACCGGAGATTAACCAGATAGTACATATATACTATTGATAGCGGCCCCGATATGTACCCCACAACTATTTAAAAACTCAAGTTTGACCATTAGTTTGGAGCTGACTCAGAGTCTAATCGGTGAACAGGACGATAAAGTAGCATGTAATATTAAGCGATGCATAATGTAAGCAGACACGAAAGAGTGAGACCTCTCTTGCCGACCCGTGTAGTCCTCGAGGTCATCTGCTCGGTTGATGATGGTAGTGCAGTTTTCATGGCTGCCAGCGGTGGGGAAGAAGATCTGAGGCGGCGAAAGACAGTCTGGAGGCCGGATCCCTGCTGTGCTGGACCCTTCTATCGTTGGAGCACCTGAGCTGGGGTGGACGACGGCGCAGCAGGAGCAGGACAAACCACGCAAGGTTTTCTTTGACAACTATCTGTAAGAGAACTAATTCTGTAAGGGCTCGTTTGAATTGGAGGATTCCAACAATGCAGGGATAGGAAATAGACAGGATATGATAGGAATGCACGTGCAAAACAGAGAATTTAAAAACACAGGATTTCTGCCAATCTGGGTGTTTGATTAACAACAATTGGAAGATCATAGGATGCAAAGAAGCATGGTGACATTAAGTCAAACCACAAGAAAATGTACGGTTATAATGCTATTATGGTACTATCTCTTAGTCTTGTGCTTCATGAATAGGAATTTGAAAAGGAGGACAAGTGAAAATTAAAATTCCTACGTTTTTTTCTTTCAAGGAGACACTAAAGGAACAAACCCGTGTGCTCAGTGGACAACATATATAACATGTAGAGTAAAAAAGAGATGCAACAAGTGTAGAACCTCTTTGGCGAAGCCATGTCGATCTGAGCGTGATTGGGTTGGCCGGTGAGGATGCTCCGGC
Source organism: Aegilops umbellulata (assembly GCA_032464435.1). Lineage (NCBI taxonomy): Eukaryota > Viridiplantae > Streptophyta > Magnoliopsida > Poales > Poaceae > Aegilops > Aegilops umbellulata. The sequence continues at coordinate 594,581,079 of CP136058.1, read as the reverse complement.
TGACTTGGCTGGTGGAGGTGGGGAAAAAGATCTTAGGCGTCTGGAGATGGGGCCCGAGGTACTGCTCCGCTGTGATGGAGGGTTTCGTCGTTGGAGCAGCTCCAGTGAGTTGTACGATGCCGAGGCTGAAGCAGGACAAGAGAGACAACGAACAACGTTAACCTGAGTGGAATTCTAATAGCATCTGCAATACACGACGTAAAATACATAAACACAAAGTGCTAGATGTAAAATACATCAGCCGCTCATCTCCGAACTTAACTGTCGAAACTGAACTTAACTGTCGAAACTGAACTTAACTGTCGAAACTGAACTTAACTGTCGAAACTGAATTTTGCTGCTGAAACTGAATGCACTAGCAAGGTGAGGCTACACGTCGGTCGAATGACTTTTCATCTCTGGTCAGTTGATTTTGCAGCCGTTGGATACGAAATCAAGGTCCTGCGGTTCATCTTCAACCTCCACCCCCCTGAGCCGGCCAAACAGCAGCCCCCCGCCGCCCGCGGCCGGCGGTGCTCCGCCCCGCCCGCCCCGAAAACTCTCCCCACCGCCGGTCCGCCGCCGCCCCGGCCATCCCTCTAGGCTAGCCCGTGCCGAGCTTTTTCTCTGGAGATCCCCACGCCACCGCCCCACCAACGCCCTGCCACCGCCGGCGACCACCGCCCCATTCTGAACCCTAAGATAGATAGTGGGTTATCTCTCCGGCGAGCCCCCCTCCCCACTGCGGCTGGTTCTTCCTTCACCCCGGCGAGCCCCCCCACCACCACCACCACCTGAAAATCGACTGACCCAAAAGTCGACTCAATCGACTGAAGTGTAGCTAAATTGGAGCAGCATCGAAGCAAGAGCAAGAGCGAGAGCAGCAGCGCGAGCAAGAGCAATAGCAAGAGCAGACCAGGCAGGGGACTGAGAGCAAGAGCAGAGCACCAGCGAGAGCGGGAGCTAAAGCAGCAGCAGGTCCTACTGATGTGGACGTCGCCGCCGAGGGAGCGACGCCGTGGAGGAAGTGGCCGGCGACACCGCCGTGGATGAAGCCGCGCCGTGTCAGCTCAGGACCGAGCGCCGGCAGCACTGTGAGATCGAATCAAGAAGAAAATGCGGCGATTAGTGTACAACCTCTTTGGTGGCACCGATTAGGCCGCAGCTTCATCCGATGAAACGGTGATGATGATGCTCTTCCGGTGGTGCAGGTGAAGACGGCGATGTGGGAATGGAGGTGGCGCGAAAGACGAGGGGAACGTCGGGGCAGCTCCTTGGAGGTGGAGGACGGGGTGGCTAAACCGGCGGGACGATGAGATCGACGACGGATCCTCATCCGGTACGATGGATGAGGGACGTCGAGGTGTTGTTGTGGACGATGTCGTCGGGGAAGAGGCTCCGGCAGGGTGGCGGATGGAGCAGGGTGTGGGGTTTCGTTGCGGGTTTTCGTGGCCTCGGCGTACGAATGGGTGGGCAGATGGGATGGCAGTGGGGAACCATGGCTTAGAGACGCGCTTGCCCGAAATGTGGGGTATGTTACAAAAGTACCCCCACCGATTTGAGACGGTTCTTTCGGTTCAGGGGTACCACAGGCATTTCGCGTGTCTGGATTTCACAGGAGGTGGGAGTTTTCACGCGCGTTGTAATTTCAGAATTGCAAGGCACATGTTGACATGGACGGAGTTGTCGGAGCACAACGAGACAAAGATATATCTGAAATATTTCAGGCTAACAAGGCGCGGGTTGAAATTTCCAGACAAGCCTAACGTGTACTGTCCCAAATCAATGCGCCCTGCAAATGTCATTCAAAACTTTGAATTCATATTTGGTTTAATTAAAATATTTCGCTACGTGTATAATACATGCAACCTACTACTCAAATGAACGTTTTAGTGCATTCCAAACGTATATACTACCGCTTCAATATGAACTAAATTTGAATTTGTTTCTCTATTTGAATAAGATCTACAGTAATGATTGTTGTGAAGTCAAAGCATTTGAATTCGTTTCTCTGTTTTAATAAGATCTACAATCATCATTATTGTCAAGTTAAACCATCGTTTGTGTATTATCTTCACAACACACCACATGATTAGTCTCGAGTTACATATGAACTATGTGTACTCCTATATGAACTCCAACTAGATTTTTTGAATCCACTTTATTTTGATTTCAAATCACATTACATTTCTAGCTCTAGCTAGATCTTCATAATCTAAACCATGTCTTATATGTATAATGTGTTTATCACATTATATATGGTGCCCCGCCCCCTACGCCTACAAGTATTTAGATGTGAGTTGCAAACACCACACATTACCACAAATTCAAATAAAATGTGAGAATGTTCGATATATAGTATTGTTTAGATTGTTTGATATTTACTTGTAAGCTGCGAATGCCACACATTATCACAAATTCAAATAAAATGTGAGACTGTTTGATGTATAGTATGGTTTAGATTGTTCGGCATTTAGCTGTGAGTTGCAAACGCCATGCATTATCACATTATGGTATAACATGTGCACAGCACGTGTATCACCGCTATATTCATGCATGCAATGTTTAAAACACTATGATCTCCTATTCAAATATATGAATCCGCTTTCATATCAAATTACGATCTTTGTTAGTCTCTTACACCCACACAATCCTCTAACCTTTGTAGCTACCACTAACTTTCTCTCATGCATGCACATGCCCTCCTCGCCCTCCCCCTCCCTCGGAATTCTATCCACCTGGCACATTCATTTTTTTCTTTAGGTCATTCTCCCAGAGTCTCCACAACTCCTTTCCAACACACACTGATCGATAAACCTCTCCAGCGGTGCCTGCCTACAACATACAAACACACCTTCAATCTCCTCCTTTATGTGTCCTTTCCTCGTGTCTCTCATACGGTCAAACATACGTGTAAACTCTCGCCCCTCTTTTCATCGCTCTCACAACCGCACACTCCTCCCCCTATCTAGCTAGTAGTTGGGCCTCTCGCACCACCTCCTAGCTCCATTCTCTCTGTCTATCCGTCTCGCTGGGCCTTATTTGCCTCTAACAAATGGACGTACACCGACCGATCTCTTGCTATACATATAGCTAGCTAGGTCCTTATAACTCATTTTTACCCACACGTCAATCGATCTACCTCATTAGTTGTGTCTCTCCCTTCCTCCGACAAACAACAATTGATCTACCGATCTAGTTAGGTTTGCTTACCAAACACATGGTTCCCCTTCATCATCTATGGATGCGTCCCGACAGATCTATCACGCACAGGCACACACAGAAACACATCCCCACTCTTATTGATAACACTGCAGTTCCACCCTCAGTTTGTCTAGTAGGCCTCTCCCACCATCTTCGAGAAGCAACTCCATCACCCATCCAGCACTCTACCCCTCTCACTACTAGATATTTCATTATAACCGAGGGTCCAATCACCGTCGGATATTTTTGATCACCGTCAACTATTACTAAAACCGACGGTACACCGTCGGCCATCTCCCGTCGGCCTTGCTTCGTCGGCCATTACAGTAATGGCTGACGGTACAGTCGGGTAATATTGTCACCTACGGTAGTAAGCCGACGGTGAGCCGTCGGGCATGTTATTGTGACTTGCTGGCTCATCTTAGCCCGACGACAGTTATAGCCGACGGTTTCTCGTCAGGCATTTACTCTCCGACGGTTATTGCTTCCCGTCGGTTTTCAAAATAGTCGACGGTACATTTGTCCCACTGGATTTAGTTATGACCATGAGGAGAACCAAACCGTCAGCTCATTAGATGGTCAACAGTGTATACAGCCTTTTAGGAAACCTGTTAGCCGAGGGTGAGCGAACACCGCCAGGAAACCTATTAGTCGAGGGTGAGCAAACACCGTCAATTTATAAATTCACCAAGAGTCTGAGGTCCCCATTGGCATTATGTGTAACCGAGACATATTTTCCACCATATGTCATTACTCACCCCTCATATATTTCTTTCACCAAGGGGTGTTTCACTCCATAGCATTAATTCAGAACATTGGCATTCCAACAAATGAATCTCATACACAAGCACAAGGTATTGAGTTGCATCCAAATTGCATTAACCATATTTATCAAATATCGAATGCAGAACAAAATAGTAATTGAGATAGGTCACATTTTGCAAAAGATAAATTGTCCACTAAGACAAATTTGTTCGTAAGATAATAAAGTGTTTCAAATATCTAACATAACTACATTTTGGCATGACTTGAAGATCATTAGACTTTTATAGCCAATCACCATCGCCATCGCCATCGCCACCGCCATCGCCGTAGCCATAGTCATCCTCATCTCCATAGTCATCATATTCCCCATCGCCATAGTGATCATAGTGCTCATCACCATACAGATCACCCTCGCCATAGTTATCATATCCCCCATTGCCATAGTAGTCATCCTCATCATCATTTCCATGACTCGTACTGCCTCCAGTTCTTCTTCCCATTCCCTAAGTAATGACAAGACTAGTTGTCAGTATAATGTAGCTGAAATTTAAGTGACCTACAGGGATCAAACTTAATTGTTCTAATTGACAGGTTAGCTACTAGCTGGTATATAACAGTATGACTATCCAACAATACGTTTCCTATTCACCTTTTGATCCTTCACATGAAATTTTCAGAGGAAACATGAATCAGCAGGAACACATATTCCATACACATTTTCCATGTACAGTGCATATCTATCTGCGACCCCACTATCAACAGTGATTTCGCAGTCACATGACAAAGCCGAACGAGTAAACTAACAGACCTCTATTGGCTAGTTTCGGCATATAGTAAACTAATTAAGAATGGCATGTACAGAAAGCATAAACTAGCAGCATGTGCCCCAAGGTGAAATAATCTTAGCATGTAGTATATGTATTATAATTAAAATGCATATGTACAGAGGCTTTAACGAACATGGTTCAACAATGCTTAGATAAAGGAAAATTATTCCGGATGGTTAGCCTAAATTCTTTCATGTCTACTAATTCGTTGGCTGCGACCTGAATAAATTATACATGAAGTACAAATAAACTATTGTTCATACTTTCATATGTTTTCCTATTAATGATTTTCGAATTAACATGGTTCAGTTTATCTAGTTTTGCACATAAGAAATGATAGCAAATTTAGATATACAAGCAAACAACGCATATGTACAGAGAAACAAGCAAACAAGGCATATGTACAGAGAAACAAGCATGACAACTGTAGGCTATCAAGTGTGGTCTTCGTCCTCGTATCGTGATGCATTTGTCTTCTGGGCTACATTTACATAGTACTAACAAGGTTTCTCATAGCCGATCACACCATAATGTTCAGTCATGATAGAGGAGCCTTAGATAAACACAATTATGGAAATGGGACTGGCTCAATTAAATTGTTGACCAAAGCCAAATCGAAGTGAGGAAGGTAATTTAACATTATACGGGAATGCTACCTAAAATTTTGTAAAAAAAACATACATGTGTACATGTAGATGCAACAATCGCTTGGATGCAGACTTTAGCATTAGCCTTCTAGTGAGTACACATGGGCGTATACTTGCACCTCCGTTAGTTTCTAAAAAAACATAACTCTCCATTACAAAGGTTCATTAAACAAAAACAAATGCCGCTTACTGAGTAGAGTCTGCCAGCCATTAAACTCCAACTGCTTGTTGGTACCATGTGGCTAGTCCTCAAATGCTATCGTGCTCCTAATGTGTCGCCCCTTCAACTCTGCAGACCAAACAATATCAATAGTTCAACATATTTACAAATGAGATTAGAAATGCTATCGTGCTCCAATGTTGACACAATACATCCAATGGCCTGTGCAAAGTTGAGGCGCAGAACTCTTTTCTTATTTATTGCTCTCTCATCAATGGTTCCATGTATAGCTACATTGATCAACCTATTGACAGACGATCCAGCAATGAATTAACATAAGCAACGGCTAGCAGACAATTTATGTGCAAAGAGTAAATGAGCAGGACTCTGTAGCTATCTAGAAAGCCATCTTATGGTCTGAAAATGACACCGTACGCGTCCCTAATAAGCTGACTGCCGGATGGGTCAATTGGCAAGTTCTTCTTCAAGAATGGGTTTTCACCTATATAAGTGTTAATGTGCGCCACATAAGAAGAATTCCCCACCTGGTTGAGAATGTGCAGCAGCGTAGTACGGTGGATTTGAGGGCCGATGGTGAATTCCTGCTGCCAACAGTGGCCAGCCCCGCCACCGCCGCCCAGGGCGTCGCTACCTTGGAGCTCACCCTTACTTGCAGATTCACAAATATCGATCAGACAGGAGCGCGTTTGTTCATCTCTTGAACCACAAATACATAAACACATTGGGATATGGGTCTCTGGGATCAAAACATGATTATGACAAACTGATGGATAAATAGCACGAACTGAAGATAATCTGGACACAAATTTGTTACTTATCCATCTTCTCTCAAATGTGAAAAAAACGAATGGATATGCTGTACCAGTGATAGGGATGGTGGCCCAACAAATTGGGGGCTGACCTGTGAAACGATGGGTGAGGTGCGTTCAATCTTGAGACGAATATGGCAGTAGGTGGGTTTGTTCGCCGGCCACCCATAACAGTACGCAGTGAGAGGTCGCTGAAGACGGCGGCATGGCGATGCAAAAGCCGGCACAGATCGGTGAGGGGCCGACATGGACGATTCGTCGCGTCGCCAGCACCCTGACCCGCGCCAGGCGGCGGCTCCCGCGGCGAAGGGCGGTGGCTCAGGCGCGACGGACGGGCTTGGCGGCGCCGCGGCGGCACCCGCGGCGAAGGGCGTGGCAGGCGTCTCCGGCGGCTAACGGTTGCGGGAGGAACGGAGAGGAGGAGTGGGCGAGAGGTCGAGGTGCGCGATGGATGGGCTCGGCGACGGCTCCCGCGGCGAAGGGTGGTGGCTCGGCCGCGACGGACGGGCTCGGCGGCGGCTCCCGGGGCGAAGGGCGTGGCGGGCGTATCCTGCGACTAACGGCTGCGGGAGGAACGGAGAGGAGGAGTGGGCGAGAGGTCGAGGTCGTGCGGGCGGGGCGAGAGGACGTGGGGGTGTGCGTTGTTTGCTCTTTTTTTTGAACGGCGGAAAGGTGGTTTTGAACAGAGGATGTGCGGTGTGAGACGAAGCGGGGGATTAGCGTTTCGTTAACAAAGATTATTTCGTTAATGACGTATCTTAGGCCGTTGATGATGTGATTAGACGGTCCAGGTTTTAAGTTGGATCTGCCTTCTCTTTCTTTTGGGGTAGTATAGATAGATGAAATCATATAAGAGTACAATAACTTTTAACTTTTATTTTTGGGCCATTTTTTAATCTTATATTTATTCTTAGATTTCTCACAGTTCGTTTGGCACATACACGGTTCCTTTGTTTTTGACATGGCACATACACGATTCTTGGATAATCATAACACGGTTTTTTTGTTGCGAAAAATGGTCATGATGCCTTGGATGATCCATTGGTGTGTTGTATTTGGTTCCACCGCGCACCGGATTTTTTTCTTTTGCATGGTAATACGTGTCTCACTCATATCATAAAGATGAAAGTACAAGGCACGTAAGGATCGACATGACAAAACTGAAAAGATAGCAGAACATCTCTGAGCTAGCTAGACACCAGCGCTCCGGCACCTGCCTCCAGCACGACCACAGCAGCCACTGAAGAAAAGAACAACGTATCACCTCCTCACCCAAGCTCGACGCGGCTCAATCGCTGATATGCAGATTTGTGAACCTCCAATGTGGCTCACCAAAACTGAAGTCATTGTTGCTGGATGAATCAGATCTAGGAAACACCCCGGACACGCAATCAAACTCAAGATCTAGCACCCCAGCACGACTAAGACGCCGAAGGAGGAAACCACACTTGGCATCCATCAACCACGAACCGAGCACACGTTCCATCTTCTAGATGTCGTCAATGCAGTCCACAATCTACATCCGCTCTTGGACTACCTCCCAAGCTTCGCGCCGATGTTTGGGCAGACGCCGTCGCTACGGTGGAGCCCGAGGGCACATGTCCACCACGAGGATGCCACCGACACACCATCCTTGCTTGAACTGGATGGTTTTCAAAACCACCCCCAACCATAGGGTTGATCGACATGTCGGGGAAGGATCTGAAGAATCTTTATTCAGCGTCGCCATCGCCGCCACCGAAGCCAAGACGATGAGCAACCTAAAAAGAAGCTACTTTAGCCTAAAACTATCCACACACACACACACACACACACACACACACACACACACACACACACACACACGCGCGCGCGCGTAGCATGGACGATCGAGGTCGTTGGCGGAGGGGAGCCACCGAAGGACGGCGGTGAAGGAACTCTCCTTGGGAGAGACGCTAGCGAGATCGCCCTTTTCCTTACCGAGGAAGAAAGAGTGACCACCGCTTAATGGTCGATTTGTTGTGTTTGTGGTGTGTCTGATAAGGACTGTCCGTAAAAAATCATCTGTATATAATGACTCTTTTTTCGTTTTGAAATTCGGAACTCGGGCTTGTTATAAGTCACAATAGTACTAGTTCTTCATGACCATCCGTACGTGTTTACTAAGGACCTAAAACGGTGATGTAGAATATGAACGGGTTCATATTTTACGAACATAGCCTCGTCGATGCAGGGGACGACAGCACTTTGAAACGGTAAGGCCTCTGTGGCTCCATGTGGCAGACTCTTTGTAGAAAGGGTAATGCCTCCCTTTTACTTTCTTGGTTCGGAGGAAAAAGAATGGTCGCATTGCTTCGGGCAATAAGGATCATATGTACGTATAGGATCGTATGCATAGCATTCCACTTTCTTAATTTTAAAATACAACACTCATCCTCGTTATAATTCAAGATGTAATTAATACTTCATGACACATTTGCATTTAATAATTAATATATGTGAAGATTGGGGTCCTTCTAGACAAAGTTGCATTTATTAGAAAAACTAAAGATACGTACAAGTCATGTTACAGAAGTACATGGCTAAGAAATTATTAAACTAGTACTTTTGTAAGTGCAATTTTTTAAACATCATATTTGTATTATCCTGTACCAATTTTTTAAGCATCCTATATATTAATTGCGAAAAAAAACATAATGCACTCTCTTACAATAGCAATGCTAGATGCTAGTTCATGTAATCTTCTTATACTGAAAAATCTGGAATATAACATCAGTCATTCTACATATCACTACTAGAAAAAGGGCTATAGGTGGGATTGACACTAATGGCGCACCAGATAGGTAGTGCGCCATTAGTATATACTAATGGCGCACCACAATCTGGTGCGCCATTAGTGTTGAAAGTACTAATGGCGCACCTTGCCTAGGGTGCGCCATTAGTATCCTAATTTTTTTTTGAACTAGCGCGTCTGTCCAAACACACTAATGGCGCATCCTGGCACGGTGCGCCATTACTAGTTGTAACTAGTAATGGCGCACTAGTACCAGAGTGCGCCACTAATGCTGTTTTTTTAATTATATTTTTTATTTCTATTGTTGGAAAACTACTAATGGCGCACTGTCCCACCGTGCGCCATTACTAGTTCAAACTACTAATGGCGCACCGTTGGAGAGTGCGCCATTAGTATGATTTTTTTTCTTTTTTTTTCGCAAAACTACTAATGGCGCATCAGATAGAGGTGCGCCATTAGTAACCTGGATTACTAATGGCGCATTTACTGCTGGTGCGCCATTAGTAAGTGGTCAGCAACAAGATATTTTGGGCAGCCTCTCCTACCCACACTCACTTTCTCCCCACTCCATTCTCTCCACCTTCTCCTTGTCTCGGGTGCCTCCTCTTTTTCACCTCATTTCCACCATAGATTCATTGAAATTAAGTGGTTAAATTACCTTGTTTTGATAGGTAAGTAAGGGGGGAAGCTATATTTATGTTGTTCTCCCTACAACAATTTGCACATGCACTTTTTATGGCCTAGCTAGATCTATGTATGTTCGTGGTGTTGCATATGTTTGTGGTGTTGCATATGTGTTTGTGTTTGCAGGTGTACCGGTATTTGAAATGCGATAGTTGCCAATATTTTGCCGGAATGTTGATTCATTTCCGTTTCGGCGATAATTTTGGCATTAAGCATTCTTTTTGGTCCTATTTTTAGGGAAAGTCATGCCAATTTTTTTCTTGGTTCTAAAATATCGTTTTGCTCTACCCCGCAGGCAACCATGGTCCGCACGATGACCGAAGGCATAGTGAATAGGTTTTTGAGGTCCGCGAAGGCCGAGATGCTTCAAAAGAATGAGACGGAGATAAGATGTCCGTGTCGAAGATGCAAGCTGGAGAGCCTTATTGCGGACCCGGATTCCGGGCAGGTGCGGGACCACCTGCTTTTGCGTGGTTTCATGGATGGCTATCGGTGGCAAGGTGATGAAGATGACTACGAAGTCGTCCATGAGGACCGGGCAAGAAATGAGGAAGGGCAGCAAGGCAACCACCACGGCTCGGGCGGGCGAGAAGGCGAAGAATCCCCAGGAGATGATCACGACGGTGATGCTGTACACAGTCATCATGTAGAAGATGCAGGACATGATGATGAGGAAGATGGCACCGGAGCAGACGACGGGCATGATCATGAAGATGATGATGCCGGCGGAGCATACGACGGTGGACCATCGATGGGCTGGGTGCAGGACCCTTATATTCAAGAGCTGCTTCTCAAGCAGACGGATAACGCAAGAGCCGCCGCCCGAGAGAAAGCCAAGGTGGATCAACTTGAGTTAGACGCGGTTACTCCATTGTATGAAGGATGCAGGCCCGAGGATACCCGCCTGAAAGTAACGCTCATGGCTCTGGAGATGAAGGTAAAACACAAAATGACCGACGCATGCTTCGACGAGAACATGTCATTCTGGCACGAACGTCTTCCAAAGGGGAACAAGTGCCCGACCAGTTTGGAGGAGGCGAAGAAAATCGTGTGTCCTCTGGATTTACCGCACGTGAAATACCATGTCTGCATGAACAATTGCATCATTTATCGGGACGAGCACGCGGAGTCTACCATATGTCCGGTGTGCGGCGTCACTCGATACAAGAAGAGGAAGAAAGCTCCTCGAAAAGTGGTGTGGTACTTTCCGATCACTCCTCGTCTGCAGCGGTATTTCGCGGATCCTAAGGTAGCAAAGCTCCTGCGTTGGCACGCGGATAGGGAGGAGAAGAAGCGAGAAGATGACGCAAATGATCCGGAGATAGATAAAAAAGACAAGATGCTGAGTCACCCTAAGGATGCGAGACAGTGGCAAGCGTTGAATTTTGAATACCCAGAATTTGGGAAGGATCCAAGGAACATCGTGCTGGGCGCGAGCACCGATGGAGTCAATCCGTTTGGCAGCCAGAGAAGCACACATAGCACCTGGCCTGTGTTTGTGTGGATGTACAACCTTCCCCCCTGGTTGTGCATGAAGAGGAAGTACATTCACATGAGTATGCTAATTGAAGGGCCGAAACAACCAGGGAACGACATCAATCTGTATCTGGGGCTGCTGAAGGAGGAGCTAGACACGCTGTGGAAAACGCCAGCCAATACGTGGGACGCCGCAGAGAAAGAATATTTCCCTATGAGAGCCGCACTGCTCACGACGGTGCACGACTATCTCGGTTACGGATATCTCGCGGCGCAGGTAGTCCACGGATTTTCTGGATGCGTATGGTGCATGGATGACACAACGTATCGCCAGCTAGATAGAGATCCCGGGTCTTCGAAAACCGTGTTCATGGGACATCGAAGGTGGCTTCGCGACGATGACCCATGGAGGAAACGCAAGGATCTGTTCGATGGTGAAACCGAACCCCGAAAACGCCCGTGTACGAGGAGCGGCGAGGAAATAGACAAGTTGTTGAAAAATTGGAAAGACTGCCCACTGCCGGGAAAGAAGCAAAAGGCGCCAGAGCCGGGAAAAAAGCGAAAGGCGCCAGAGCCGCTGCTGAAGGTATGGAAAACGAGGTCTGTTTTCTGGGACTTGCCGTACTGGAAGATCCACCGTGTGCCTCACAGCCTTGATGTCATGCATATCACGAAGAACGTGTGCGAGAGTCTGCTTGGTACCCTGCTCAACATGCCAGAGAGGACCAAAGATGGGCCGAAAGCAAGGGCAGACTTGAAATCAATGGGCATCAGGCAGGAGCTTCACGCTATATATGATTATGATGATGATGATGATGATGAGGCGAAGCAGGACACAGAAAGTCGTCTCAAAGGCAAAAAGGCCAAGAAGACCGGAAATGACTACCCTCCCGCGTGCTTCACTCTAAGTCAGGAGGAGATCGAGCAGTTTTTCACCTGCCTCCTAGGAGTAAAACTTCCTTACGGTTACGCGGGGAAGATAAGCAGATACCTAGACCCAGCGAAGCAGAAGTTCAGCGGGATGAAGTATCACGACTGTCACGTGCTGATGACGCAGATACTTCCAGTTGCAATCCGTGGGATCATGGACGCGCACGTCCGTGAAACGCTATTTGGCCTATGCAACTTCTTCGACGTCATCTCTCGGAAGTCGATTGGCGTGAGGCAACTCAGAAGGCTACAGGAAGAGATCGTGGTGATACTATGCGAGCTTGAGATGTACTTCCCGCCCGCATTCTTCGACGTTATGGTGCATCTGCTGGTCCATATAGTGGAGGATATCATCCAACTCGGGCCGACGTTCCTGCACAGCATGATGCCGTTCGAAAGGATGAATGGTGTCATCAAAGGATACGTTCGCAACATGTCACGTCCAGAGGGAAGCATAGCCAGGGGCTTTCTGACCGAAGAGTGCATCTCGTACTGCACGAATTATCTAGGCATCGAGAACCCCGTTGGTCTGCCCGTCAACAGGCACCTCGGCAGGCTCGCTGGATGGGGTCACCGTGAGGGTCGCCGCGAAATGCATGTCGACTTCGAGGGTCGACTCGCCGACTTTGAAAGAGCAAACCTAGTCGCGCTACAACACATAGACGTGGTCGATCCTTGGGTGGTAGAGCACAAAACCTTTATTAAGAAGACGTACAATGACTGAGGCCAACAGAGGACGGACGGAGATATACTCAAAGAGCACAACTCATGTTTCACGCGTTGGTTCAAGCAGAAGCTTCTATCGTACCCTTTCATGAGGATTCTTCCGCGGAAGAACAACTCATATTCGCCTTGTCACAGGGCGCCGAGCACAACCTGATGACCTATGAGGCGTACGATATCAACGGCTACACATTCTACACCGAGGCCAAGGACATGAAGAGCGATGGTTATCAGAACTCCGGGGTGACGATGGAATCCTACACCGGTAACGACAAGGACAGATACTACGGAAGGATCGAGGAGATCTGGGAGCTGAGCTACGCTGGAGAGAAGGTCCCGATGTTCCGTGTCAGATGGGCCAAGAGCGTCCTAAAAGAAGACCGGTATTTCACCACCATGGTTATACCCGAAGCCAAATCCAAGACCGCGGGCGCAAACGTCACCGCGAAAAATGAGCCATGGGTACTGGCTTCCCAAGTGGACCAATGCTTCTTCATTACCGACCCGTCAAAGACCAGTCGTGTTGTCGTGAGGAGAGGCAAAAGGAAGATCATCGGAATGGATGGAGTAGCCAATGAGCAAGACTTCGACAAGTACGGCGACCCGAGGATCGAACATGACGACGATGATGAAGTAGCAGCATACACCACAAGAAGAAGCAGGACCACCCTACCTAAAGGACGTCCGTTCCACAGAAGAACTCCATTTGCGAAAAACAAGGGCAAGAAGATTGTATTTAATTAAATCGTAGCCTTCATTTCTCGATTGTATTTCATGGGCACTTTTTGAACTATCATGAATATTTTTAAATTTCATGGACACTCGATCTTGATTCCCCTCCATCTCGATCGCTATCCCACCTCGCCAGATCCGGTCCCACTCACCGCCGAGCACCCCCCGGTCCACCGGCCGCCGCCGCCGACCCCCCGCACCCTCGATTCCCCTACTCAACTGCCGCCGCCGACCCCCCGCACCCCTCCCCTACTCAATCGCCGCCGCCGACCCCCTGCACCCTCCCCCGCTCCACCGGTATTTCACCACCATGGTTATACCCGAAGCCAAATCCAAGACCGCGGGCGCAAACGTCACCGCGAAAAATGAGCCATGGGTACTGGCTTCCCAAGTGGACCAATGCTTCTTCATTACCGACCCGTCAAAGACCAGTCGTGTTGTCGTGAGGAGAGGCAAAAGGAAGATCATCGGAATGGATGGAGTAGCCAATGAGCAAGACTTCGACAAGTACGGCGACCCGAGGATCGAACATGACGACGATGATGAAGTAGCAGCATACACCACAAGAAGAAGCAGGACCACCCTACCTAAAGGACGTCCGTTCCACAAAAGAACTCCATTTGCGAAAAAGAAGGGCAAGAAGATTGTATTTAATTAAATCGTAGCCTTCATTTCTCGATTGTATTTCATGGGCACTTTTTGAACTATCATGAATATTTTTAAATTTCATGGACACTCGATCTCGATTCCCCTCCATCTCGATCGCTATCCCACCTCGCCAGATCCGGTCCCACTCACCGCCGAGCACCCCCCGGTCCACCGGCCGCCGCCGCCGACCCCCCGCACCCTCGATTCCCCTACTCAACTGCCGCCGCCGACCCCCCGCACCCCTCCCCTACTCAACCGCCGCCGCCGACCCCCTGCACCCTCCCCCGCTCCACCGGCATTACTGTTTGATGATATTTTTTAAAAAACTATTACTGTCTTATAAAAAATATTACTGTTATGATTTAAACAAGTTTGAACATATTTAAACACAAATAAGTATCAAACAACATTTTAAATGCATAAAAAAAATTTGTGGAGCCTGGGAATCGAACCCAGGACCTCCTGGTGTGAGAACTAGCTACTGACCAGTCGAGCTAGTAGAGAAGACTTGATGTGGATCAGGTTAGGTGGGAGATAAACCTGTTGGCTCGAGCTGAAATAAAAAAAATACTAATGGCGCACCAGGGTGAGGTGCGCCATTAGTATGGATGTACTTATGGCGCACCGAGGGGTGGTGCGCCATTAGTATTGTTAGGCCCCCATTAGTATGGATGTACTTAGGTACCCTTTAGTCCCGGTTGGGGAGGCGGACCGCGACTAAAGGGTACCCTTTAGTCGCGGTTGTTGTCCCCAACCGCGACTAAAGGGTCTTTCTGCGCCCACACCTATCCCCTCTCTCTCCCTCGCCCTCGCCCTCGATCGCCTTCCCCTCTCCTCTCCCGATGCCGCTGCCCCGCTGCCTCGACGCCGCCCCGCCGCCTCGACGCCGCCCCGTCGTCCTCGTCTCCGCCCCGACGGCCCGACGCCGCGACGCCGCCCTCTCCTTTCCCGACGCCGCCGCCCCGCCGCCCCGTCGTCCTCGTCTCCTCGGCGCCGCTCTCCCCGTCGCCCCGCCGCCCTCGTCGCCGGTGGCCCGGACGCCGCCCCGTCCACACCACCGTCGCCGGAGCACCACCACCACCCGGACCTCGTTGCCTCCCGGACCTCGTCGCACCACCACCACCCGGACCTCGTCGCACCACCACCACCCGGACCTCGTCGCCCCACCTCGTCTCCCCGTCCACACCACCGCCCCCGTGAGCTCCCACTCCTCCTCTCCCCCTCTCTCCCTCACCCGTGAGCTTCTTACTTTACTGCTACATGCTGTTAGTGCAGTGCAAGTGCAAGTTTAGTGCAGTGTAAAATTTAAAGAATTATACTGTTAGTTTAGGTAAATTTCAAGTTCAAGGTTAGTGCAGTGCAAGTTTAAAGAATTATACTGTTAGTTTAGGTAAAATTTTGTGCATTTTTCAGTGTAATTTAAGTGTAAGTTCCAGTGAAATTATAGTGTAATTTCAATGTAGTTAATTTAGGGCATTTCATTGTCAGTGCCAGTATATTTTCCAGGACATTTAACATCACAATTTCATGGTTATTACAGTGTAATTTTAAGGTTCTTGTAGTGTCAGTGCCACTATACTTTACCTATGTCTTATTTCCAGTCCATAGTTCTTGATTGGAGGCTTAATTTCTTTCTTTTTTTTTGCGAAAGAGTAGAGGCTTTATTTCGACAATCCTATTATTCTCCCTTTTCTACGAGACTCCTGCTGTGTTTGTAGTAAGGTAGTATATTTCACCGCTTACCTTTTGAACTGAAGGTGCATTGAACATAAAACAAAAAAGTCAAGTTGCCATCAGTTGATCATCCTACTTGTGTCTAGCTTAGTAGGTTCTTGCAGTGTAATTCTACCCTTGGTAATAAATTTTGATGAGCACAATTTTTTGAGCAAGCATAGATGAAAGCATCCACCTTTGGTGATTGCTAGAGTAGAAATGGTTTGTAATTAGCTTTGGAAGTCGGTTAGTAACCTTTGGTGTATGCTTATATGCTTTACGGCATATTTGCTGTACTCACAATATAATATAAATGTATGAGCATACCTTCTGTCGTCAATGCAGACAACAGTTCCTTGTAATGTACATACTCTTCCTTCTTTGCTTTTGGAGGAATGTCATTTCCTTATATCTTGTGCTGATGCTACTTAGTATTTTCTCACATCTTGAAGCTGGAAAGATAATACTCTGTTTACCCTTTTTAATTTTTGCATATGGATAACTCTGTTTACCCGCCTTCTCATCTTGAGGCTAGTGTATGGTGTTTGCTTTATTCTGTCATCATTTGTAACTATGTCACAAATAAATTGTTCCTTCTTCTGTATTTGACAAGTAATGACTGTTGATAAGCTGAGGCATGTATTAAGCTGTTTCTTTGCTCCAAATTACTTGTGATGCCTCTGAATTACTTGTGATCACATTGAGAAAGACTTGTAAAGATGATGATCATCTTTTACAGAAAACAATTTGTGATGATTTTGCTAGTTTGCTGGGTTTTGTCTCCGACCAGTGTGTCGTGATGAATTTGCAGGTACCCCGAGAGGCCCTTGAGTTTGCCGGAATGTCGATTAACTTCCGTTCCGGCAAATTCGGGTACTCCATATGTCCTATTTTCAGCAAAGGTCATGCTGAAATTTTCCGTGAATTTTAGCATGACTTTGCTAAAAATAGGATATATGGGGTACTTGTGACTAATGCATGGGCCGGGGTATCTTAGTAGTAAATTAAGTAGGATCAAGTGCCCCGGCATACTTGTGACTAATGCTTAGGCTTTTAGGGTGCCTCGGCGTCGAAAAACCCTCAATGATAAAAGCTTAGATTTTAGGATGCCTCGGTGTCGACAAACCCTAAATGATGAGACCATGATCTTGTTCCTTGATAATAACCAACTTTTTGACCAAAATTTGTTTCTATTTAGAGAGAAACATGGCCCACAACGATGAGGCCGGGGGTTCGGGCGGCAAGGCATTCTGGGAGCTGTCCCAGGAGATGGAGGAACAACCTCACTTGTATGAGGACACCGCCTTCCCCACCGATCCTGAGACCACTGATGGTGCCGCCGAGGATGACCCCACTGATGCCACCACTGATGGTGCCGCCGAGGATGCCACCACTGATGATGGCGGCGCACGCACAGATGGCAGCCGGAAGAGGCAACGGAAGGACCGGCGCCCGACCGTGCTCCGCACCCTCAAGGAGGAAGTTACTGAAGTGGACTCCGACGGGAATCCAACGGCGCCCGCACGAATAGTCAAGGGGTACTCGCTTCAGCTCGGGTGCATTCTCCGGAGCACCGTCTCGATCAGCACCGAGAACCTGAGGCATCCTGACCGAGGGAATTTGCGCAACCTCCTCTTCACGAAGCTGCACGAACGATACAAGTTCCCCGCTGAATTTGAAAACACAAGCCTCAAAGGGAATAAAGTGAACAATGCTGCCCTCACGAAGATGAGCAAGGCCCTGTCTACTTGGAAAAGCAATGTGAAGAGAATGATCGAGAAAGGTGAGAGTTATGAGAAGATCAAGGAGAAAAATCCTTCGATCACCGAAGATGACTACAACGACTTCAAGATCAATTGCTCGAGCACCGCACACTCCCAATCAAGTCAGCGGGGGAAAGAAATGCGGGAGCTGAACTTAGGGGAACACACACTCGGTCCCGGTGGTTATAGAGTGGCAGAGCCTATATGGGACAAGGAGGAGGCGGATCGTGCCGAGCAAGGCCTACCTCCCCTCTTCGATAAATACGGTGACAAGCAGACCAGGAACTATGTCAGGGCCCGGTACAAGAAGGACCCGAAAACAAAGGAGCTTACCACGGATCCGAAGACCAGGGCGCTTGAGCTTGTTCTGGTAAGGAATACACCCCCGCGTAATTAGCTCCATATGGTAGCATTCTAATTAATGAAGCCAAATTTCTAAATGGTTCACATTCCTTCCGCAGGCGACAGAAAGCAGTAGCGCGGGGTCGACTAAGAGCAACCCTTGGGACACCACTCTAAATAGGGCGTTGAATGTAATGAAGAACAAGGATAAGCTCAGTAAGCCGACGTCAGCTGGTCGTGTGGCCGGCAAAGGCTTGTCGACAAAATGGGGGTCATACTATAACACTGGTGGGCGAAAGGAGAAAAAGACCAGCTCGGAAAGCCAGGCGTGCGAGGTTCAAGAACTCAAGGCACAGGTGGCGCGGATTCCGGAGATTGTCCAAGAGCAAGTGCAACAACAACTCGGAGCGACGATCACCGCCATTGTGCCTACCTTGATCCAGGGGTTGAGTGCGTGGATTGCGGGCGGCCAACAGGGGCCGCCCCCGATTCCTAGCTTCACGGCCAGCAACTCGCAGAACGCGATGGCGGGGCCATTGGTGTCTCCGACGCCGGCACGGGAGCTTAATGCACCCGGGTGTACACCGGCCGGCACCTCTGCAGCAAGCGGCCCCTCCGTCAACTGCACGCCCGCCGTTGGCGGTGCCTCGACATCAGCCGAGCTCGACGCCATCATCACGGTAACTAATTAAGCCTCTCTCGGCCGAGGACTTCATCTCCTTGCCTTTGACTGGGCATCCCTGACGCCCTACATGTTTTCGCAGGGCGCCGCCAACGTTCTGTGCACTCTCCTGCACTTCGTGAACAATGAGTTGGTCGATGTCGCCAAGGGCAAAATCGTTCAACCGGGCAACCCCTTGTTCCACGGTACCCAGATGCCACCCAACGTGTTTAGGGTTCAACTGGTTCGGGTGCTGCCAGGCTGCGACGAGTTGTTACCTCCGATTCGACCCGTCGGGGCCGACGATGATGACGTGATGACCCTCAGCGCCTGCCTGAGCTGGCCCCTGCTTTGGCCGAAGAGCCAGATTCATTTGGGGGCGGGGGACACCACCCCAAAGACAACACCGCCAGTCGTGCCGGCGCCAAGTCGGCCCCATGGCAAGACCGCCGCAACGGTGCCGGACATCCATATGCCACTGGATCCAAACATGCATATGGCACAGGATCAGAACGACGACGACGACGATACATTTGCCAACTCGATCGGTACTTTGCCGATCATGGGTACAATGGCGACTTCATGGGGCCTCCTTCTCAAGAACCCAACCCAACAAAAGACGTGCGCGATCTAGCTGGTACCGCGGAGAAGCCAAGTTGCAACAGGCGTCGTCTGCCGTTCAGCTCTCAGGAGACGCCTCCAGCTGCCGACTTCACCGAGCCTCAGATAGGCGAGGTGCGAAATATTCTCAGCCCCAACACACTCAAGAAGGCGGTCTGTGAGCAGAACTCGGTCCCATTACAGGAGAAGAAGAAGGCACGCAAAAGAAATACTAACAAGGGTGCGGGCCAGCCGGCACCGAGTATGATCCGTGCTCAGGACGGGCCACCTTCACCTGAGGATTTAATGAGGAGGGTGCATGTGGCGGGTAGGCCGATGCTACCGAGAAATATGCTCGATGTTGCAGCCGGTGCTATGCGGAGTCTACATGACAGTGTTCTTTCTTTGGAGAAGCGGCGTCTCAGAGAGAAGGATGTGGCATACCCGGTTTTCGTGGCCAAGGTGCCAGAGGGCAAGGGCTTTGTGGATAACTACATCGGGGGTACGATCGTCCTGCGGTTTGATGACATCCACGCTATGTTGAACCTTCATCCGCTGCACTACACCTTCGTTCGGCTATTTTCGCTGAGTATGGAGATGCGGATCATTCGCGACAAGACCCCGGACATCGGGATAGTCGACCCCTTCTACATGCGTGCCAAGATCTTGGGCAACGCTGGGGACCGGCAAGTCGCGAGTTCTTACCTCGAAGGCGTCATTCTGGCAAACCCAGATAAGGATAACTTCCTCGTGCCTTACTTTCCCGAGTAAGTCCTCCCCTCAACCGCCCCGTAACATACGAATTCTTAGATTTCGATCGTTTTTCTTTTAACATTCCGTGTTTTCTGCAGTGACACACATTGCACGCTCATCCTCCTAAGCCCCAAATATTCCATGACCACGTATTTCGACCCGGACCGTCAGTCGAACGTAGACTACACAAATGTCAAGAAGGTTCTTGATGATGTTCTCCCCGGCTACGCCCAATCTGGAGGCACCTTCAACAGGCCTATTCGTAAGTACGACAAGCACATGTTCTCCCACAATACGACGTTCTGCTGCGTCAAGCAGCCGCCTGGCGGTCAGAAGGGTGCCTACTACGCCATCCATCACATGCGGGCGATCGTACGGGACCATCATCAACTTTTGCTACCGAGTAAACTCAAAGATTGGGCCGCGAGCGTGTCGGCAATCCAGGACGCGGACATCAGACAAGAATTCTTTCGCATCCAGTCGGAGTTTGCGGAAATCATCCATCAAGATGTCCTTCGTACCTCGGGGCAGTTCTACCTCAGAAATCAACCGTCCAACAGTGAGATAGACGGAATGCTACAAATGCAGGCTGACAACGCCCGTAATTTCATGACTCCCACGATAGACGGCGGCTTCATCCACGCTCCGGTCCCTTGAGTCGAGTCGAAAGCAGTGATGATGTGTCTAGTTCTGAAACATCGATTGGCTCATGTTGTAATTAAACTTTAATGAACTTGTAGTATGTCTCTTTGGTTTCGAGAGTCGTTCAACTTAGATGTAATTGATGCTATTAATGTCTTGCTTTTCTCTTCCGATCGTTCTGTTGCATACTTATATATTGCTTATGTATTGTCTGTGAATTGGTACTAACGTTTCGTTTCGCTAGTGCATAGCGATGCCGTTGTATGTCGTGTACAAGGGTAAGGTTCCCGGAGTCTACGACGACTGGGAGGAGTGTCGGAGACAGGTTCACCGATTCAGCGGAAACAGTTACAAAGGGTACACCACTAGGGCCGAGGCCGAATCTAGATACGCCTGCTATCTAGCACGAGAGGGGAGGGAGCGTTGGAGGAACCGGATGAAGACGAGTTTCATCGTGATGATGCTCATCGTGATGACCGCAGCTCTCTTCTATGTGATGGTAGTTTAGATGATCGATATCGACTTGTAATGTGAAGACAAACTCGCTACTCGCGGTCTCGAGACTTGTAATATAATGTTCTATCTTTGTTTGGTCTTTTCAATTCGGAGACTAATGTGATGAATTGTATTTGAAGACTAATATGATGAAATGTATTCAGAGACTAATCTTCTATTGTATTCGATGAATCTGTTGTTGATGTGTGCTGTCTATATTTTGTCCAATTATACATTTTGTAACCTGTGCAAAAAAACAGAAAATTAAAAAAGTAAAAAAACCCTAATATTCATACTAATGGCGCATCACATAATAGTGCGCCATTAGTATTCCAGAGGATACTAATGGCGCATCCTTATGTAGTGCGCCATTAGTATGCCGAGGTTACTAATGGCGCATCGCCCTGTGGTGCGCCATTAGTATACCAAAGCACCTGGCTATACATGGCCCTGGGAGGCATACTAATGGCGCACCATTTCCTATACTAATGGCGCACCTGTGGTGCGCCATTAGTAAGTATTACTAATGGCGTGCTACTAATGGCGCACCACTAATGCGCCATTAATGGCCAAATTAGGTGCGCCATTAGTAGCCCTTTTTCTAGTAGTGTATGTTGTCCATTGAAACATATCATCGAGAGGGAAAGTCACCCGCCGATTATCGCTATACACCGTCGGGTATTTTCTCAAATAACCGTGAGGCACATATCTACCATCGGCCATGTCCTCTCATAGGTGAGAGTTTTGTTTTCACCTTCGGCTATTAAATTTCACCATCGGGCATTACATGTAATCCCCGTGGGTGTGGCAAAAACCGTCGGGCATTACATGTAATCCCCGAGGGTGTACCAAAAACCGTCGAGCATTACAATTAACCGTCGGGCATTACATGTAATCCCCGTGAGTGTAGGGAAACCCGTCGGGCATTACATGTAATCCCCGTGGGTGTAGGAAAAACCGTCGGGCTTTACGATGAACCGTCGGGCATTAAGTTGGATATCCGAGGGGTAGATTTTCACTGTCGGTCATTCTAGTATACCGTCGGGTATTAGTGGTAATACTCTTGGGTTGACACTAACTGTCGGCCATTATAACTACCGTCGGCTATTACGGTAATACTCGACGGTCCGTCGGCTATTAGATTTCACTGTCGGAAATATGGGGATTTCTAGTAGTGTCTCCCTCCCTCTCCCTCCCTCTCTCCCTCCTCTCTCTCTCTCTCTGTCCCATCATATTTCCCGTCCTTCAGTTATGTATGGATGTCGACCTATCTCCCTCAGGACATAGCTGGGTCTCTCCTTCTCAACACATATACGAGTCATTCTACCTCTATAGTTAGGCCTCTGCCTACCCCTCCCAGCACCCCCTCCCCCCCACACACACCGATACATCGAGCGCTCTAGTCATGTCTCCCTGCCACACACAAATTTGACGTGTGCCCTCTAACGTTCCGGTAGGCTAGTCACCCTATATCTTTGACTTGTACACACAAATAATTTCGATGGCTCTCTTCATCAATCTCGCACCCACCCACTTGATCCTCTCTTTGACTCTATCGATAGCTATGACCCCTCCCTCTCTTCTCGTGGATTGCCCGACCCTCTATGTATGATATGTATAGGCCTCCATTTCACACACATTGCATGCAAAATTTTGTTTGAGATGTCATCGACACATATTCCCACAAATAATTCATGAAATCAACCCCCCACCCCACCCCCACCCCAAAACAAAAAACACTCACGAACGCGGTTTGTATCTCTCACACACACCCCACGTAGGTATGGACGTGCACGAAGAGAAGAGGTGCATGCACGGCGCACGTACTCCCGTCTCTTTCCCAACCACACCCACGCGGGTAGACGGTGGAGCTCATTTCTGTACGAAAAAGGCAGCCCACGTGGTAATTTGGCACGTGTACTGGTTGTCCACTTGGTGGAGGGAGGATCGTCTACCATGGGTGAACAAACAAATTGCGACTTGACGGATTATGTTAAATTAAAAAAAGAGGCAAACCATGTGGGGCCTACCTTAGAGGTAAGGCTCTATACACTAGAGTACTTTTGATGTGTCCCGTCAACTCGCAGAACGAGGAGAAGCTTGCTTAGTACGCCGTCTCCCCCGCGCACGGGCGTGGTGGCTCGCAGGATGAGGTGAAGCTTGCTTACCACGCCTTACGCCCGCTCCCTCGCCCACGGACGCGGTGGCTTGCAGCCTTAGGAGAAAATTTTACTACTCCCTCCGTTTACTCCTCGTCCCTACTACCTTGGTTATAGAGATTATACTATCATATTGTTTGGAATATATATGTCCTTTAGTAGATTTCAATATGAACTACTAGTACATACTCCAAACACTGATGTATATAGACGTATTTTGGAGTGTAGATTCACTCATTTTGGTCCGTATGTAGCACTCTCCCTCGCCCCTCGACCCTCGCCCACGTGGTGGACGTGCAACAATTCATTCGGTCTCATATAGCCAGAACGATGTATACTGCAGTACCATTATTGCTCGACTTCCCGAAGAGGCAAAGAGCCAATCACAAGGTTAATATCTTGGAGATGCCAAGCGCAAGGTTATAGGAGAACGAGTAGTAGGTGCCGCGTCATTTATAAGTAAGGTTTTTTTCTTCAGTGGCACGTACGCAATATGATAGGTTCATATGGAGAGAAAAGGAAACCGCTCCACTATATACATAGTTAGGACGGGCCAGCCTACACGGTTGCTTGTTGGGGTTGCTCTCTTCACACTCTCTCGCACAAAAAGACTGTGGCCACATCTCTAACATCCCGCCGGATCACGTCCGCTTGGGGAAGGGGTGGATGCTTAGTGTAGATGCGGTGGCCATCGCCGACGACGGAAAACCACTGTCGGCACATCCCGATCAGGGGTCCCCGCTATTCTCTCTCACAAAGCCGGTGAGGTTGCCTTCGTCCCTTGCTCACTGCCGCGACGTGGGCAGTTGCCGCCTCCCGCCGCCCACCTCAAGGTTGAGCTACGTCCCTCAGGTACAACTCCCTTTACAGCCGGCTTGCACCACTGCTCCAGCTGCCCACATCACTCCCTGTGGATATTTCTCTACTTCTTTGCCCCGCACATACCTCTACTGGCTTCTACGTACTGTATTTGTGATGAGTTTATGTCTCATCAACTAGTCCCAGTAATCTTATTCTAATCACGCTTGTTCAATTTCTTTGCCACAGGGATGCTCATCTCGATTTTGCTGAAACTGCACAAAATGATTCAATGGCCAAAAGGTTGCAAACTTCATTTATTAGGAAGCTCGAACGTTGCCAGCAAATTGAAGCCTGGTCAGGGTTCACGGTTCAAGGGCTAGGGACTGCATGGATAGTTTTTTTCTTTAGCTGCCTCTGTTCCAAAATAAGTGTCAACTTTAGTAGTAGTACAACTTTGTACCAAAGTTTGCACAAAGTTGAGAAAATTATTTTGGAATGGAGGGAGTACGTATTTGCAATGATCTGTCAATCATTGAGATGCAATATCATGCATGTTAGTCTCCTTTGTATTTGATGAAATGTTGCAACGGGCAACCTTGGACGAAAGATACATGTAACAGAAGCTGGAAGCTTCATAGCATTGTACAAATTTATCTCACTGATAAATTACAGTACGTACTATACTAGTACTTCCTCCGTTCCTAAATATAAGTCTTTGTAGAGATTTCACCATGAACCTCATGTGGATCACTGAGCCTGCGTGTTTTCACTGCTCTTGCATGCCTTCGCTGTAAGAATGGAGAAAATTGTAATCTAGTAGGTATACCTCCTTTCGCCGAAAGCATGGTACATCCAGCAGTCCTACGACCTCAGTAATAAAGACCAATGAGCCGTCAAATCACATAGACCCAGCAGTAAGTTGGACGGACGAAGCAACCATCACTCTTGCGCCAGTGAGAGGTCGCGTCCGCTCTGCCCTGGCATGAATGCGGCACCGATTCTTTGGAGTGGCGCTGACCGTTTCGGGCGGGAAGCGTGCGCGGGCGATGGAGGGGCTTTGGGTGGGCCAGGCTGGTCAGGAGCGGCTGTGGCAGCTGTCCGCATGTCCCTACCGGACACGCCCGGAAACGAGAGGATGCACCGACTCTCGCGGCTAAAATCATACACTACACAACATCTCTCTGTAGGAGTAGGTCGATCTGTCGCTCTCTCTAACACACACATGCTGTTAAACACACACACACACACACACACACACACACACACACACACACACACACACACACACACACACACACACACACACACACGCACGCACACGCACGCACCTTGGTCCCGTTGCACCTTCTAACGTGACTTATTACACCTAGACGGAGGGAGTAGTAAGTAAATGAGATACGGTGGCACACTGACTTAAGTCGAATACAAGTTCCCAAAATTTGTGTGCATGTTATAATAAGGATTCAGGAATGTATAAAAGGTTATTTCCCTCTCGTTGAACATAACGGGAGGGTTGTGTAGCTGGTTAGCCTGTTCGCTCATCAAAGTTGAGATCTCGGGTTCGATAACTACACTTGGAGCATAATTTGTGCCAGGAGGATTCTTTGACTGGTCAAAAATGTTTTCTAGGGTTTGCACGCTTCACACTCTCTCTCCAGTATATATATACACGCTGGAGCCTCTGCGCTTGTAGTTGCTCTCTTCACACTTTCTCGCCCTCTCCAAATCTAAACAAGAATTCGTTGGCCTCTCTCTCCCCTCACTGCTGCTCAAAGAGTCGGCAGGATCCGTCCGCCGGGAAGGGAAGGAGGCTTAACGCTGTCACCGTCGGCGAGGGACTACCGGTGCAGCTGGTCACTTTCCACCCAGCGGCGGCGCGGGAGGGCCTCCGACCCCTTCTTCTTCGCCGCTGTCCCGTCGCCCGCCGAACCACGCCCCAAGAACTTTAAGGTATAATTTACTTACTCCACATGCATTGCTCTAGCTGCATGTATACCATGAATCTAGGACGCGGTTCAAAGAGGAAAGGAGTGGGAAAAGTTGTATATAGCATGAATCTCGGACGTGGTTCAAAGAGGAAATGAAGGGGAAAGTTGTATAGCATTAATCTTGGATGTGGTTCAAAGAGGAAAGGAATGGGGGAAAGTAGTGGGGAAAGTTGTATCGCATAAATCTAGGACGTGGTTCAAAAAGGAGAGGAAGGGGCGAATGTACTAGTTCAAAAAGGAAAGGAAGGGACAAGGCTGTAGAGTTTGAGCAGGACTAGATTTGCTGCGCTCACATAGGGAAAGGCGTGTGATAACAAAACTGGGACCAACACAGACTGACACGGAGTTTTTTTAGTCCCTACACCAAAATGTCCCTGTAAGCAAACACCCTCTAATAATGCCGCTGCAAAATTGATGCAATGCCACAGTTAAAAGAAAATTACATGTTTGACGAATTTTATTGTTAATATAATCTCTATGTTAATATTAATCAATGCCACCGTTTGAGAAATGCTACTGTCTTGCTTTCTTTCCCATTTAGATAAGGTAGATGTTTCTTTTTGTTGGCTTCTGTGTCATCCACCGTTATTGACCACTAATTGTTTCCTTTGCACCTCTGTGTAAACAGGGTTATCTGCTTCACCTCGTTGCCATTGTGACCTTTTGTTGCACTACACAAAACACTTTTGTTTTAAGAGTGTTTTGTGCAGTTCAACCAAAATGTCACACTGACAACGTTACTTGATTGCTTGATCTTAGTGGAAATGCACAAGAGGAGATCTTACTTCCTATCCGTTAAGGCGAATTTGGTTCAGATCTTCTTCTTCTGAGTTTTTTGAATTCCGCATCATGAGAGGTCAGTACTAGCCTTCTTTCACATGATTCTGCAGTGTGCATTAATATGTTTTGCTACTTGTACGATAATGTTGCTTGATTTTAGTGAACTTCACAAGTGGAGACAAGACTTCCAATCTGTATGTGCACCGTAATATCCCATTGAGGTAAGATAAGGATATTTCACAACTGCTGGCCTGTATTTTGCCACTTTCATCAGAAAATTAAGTTTAGTACTATACTTGTGCTCCCTAATTGACATGCCAAATCTTACATTGAAGGCACAGGTAATGATATAGTTTTGCATCTTAATTTATTGCTATGGCTGTAACGAGCAATTGTTTTGCCACTGATTTGATGCCACTCTTAATGTAATATGTAATTATCTCTACTTGTGCAAATAGGGATCTTCTTTGAAGATACCATATATTTTAGTGGTACTGCACAAGAAGATGCTGGGAACATTAAACTAATCGAGGAGTATATAGTAAGCATGGCCACTGCCGTAGATAGCAACAGATGGTTCCGGAGAAATGCTTCATCTGTATGCTCTACAGAATAAGCCTCCTGACAAAGGTAGGTACTCGCCCACTGATTTCATCCATATGATTGAGCTTTGTCATCTCTATTGGTGTTGTGCTACTGTTTAGATACTGTCATGAAAAAGTGGTATTATCCTTGAGAAGTGCTTCATCTGTGCTGTTTTAAATATTTCCTTTTCCTTTTTTTCGAGCAAACAGTGATGCTAGCATTTAGTAGTCCTCTTGTCGTTGCACAACAGGATCATCTTCCTCTGAAGAAGAATATGGAGTACGTAAAGTGACTAGTTAAGATTATGCCAGGATGAAGAAGCCCTTTCTATCTTATCATTAGAAGGAGCAGTTGAAGGATGGTTACATTACTCCCCACAAGACCAAACTAACTTCAGCTCAGAAGGACTGACAAAATCTCCATTTTTTTGCTGTTGTTCTAGGATTTTTTCTGGTGAGTTCCATTTTTCTAAATGTGTGCTCTACATGGACCATGTATGTGCCTGTTGAAACTGTCAATTCATAGTACAGTTTGCTCTATACTAATCAATTTTTTGTATTTGTGCAAACAGGGTTGCGCAGCTTGATTTCAGTGGGAACTACACAAAATGTTCATGAATACATCGAATCATTCATTTCCACCACAAGAAAGGAGGTGCCGATAAGTTCAAGGCGTTGCAACATATAAGGGAGAAATCATACAAGCAACGCGCGAATTTGGTTGATTTTGGTGGAACTGCACAAAAAGAACAACTGGTTTATTTAGCACGAGGTGCCATGTCAATGTCCGAACTGATGGCAAACCCTGCCCATTCCACAATCGCAGGCATTTGATATTTTGGAATGGGACAACCTTGTCAAATTTTGCTCATTGATTTTAGCAAGACATGCGTTTGATATTTTCGAATGGGACGCCCTTTGCTGTCGATCAATTATTTCTTTATTCTTTAGTTGTGAAGTAAATATTGCCTCTGACATGTGAGTCGCTGAGATGCATAATCATCGATCGTTTTGAATGTTCTCTATGGATTGCCAGGCCTGTGTGTTTGATTGCAATGTACAGAAACGCTAAAAAGCTGCTCAAACTCTTTCTACTCCTTCTGTTCCTTTTTACTTTGCACATTGTGTAAGTGCATATTTTTTTTGTATAAGATTGGTCAAAGTAGAGATACTTTGACTGCAGACAAAACTTATATGCAGACTTAGAAAGGATCGGAGGGAGTACATGTGAAACTGCTGCAAACGAGGTGATCACCCTGGGAATAATGCTAGTACGTATTGTTTTGCATGTTCATCCAATGCCAGTGATACAGGAATTCAAACTACTCGAAATAAATTCATTCATACATTGTCGGATTTCATATAAACATGACGGATTTCATTACATTTCAACTATAAAGGGGTGCGCTGGATGTTAGCTTGTCATAGCGATTAGGGCAACTAGGATCCCAATGATCAACAGCGTTATTCTCCAGCACAACTCCCTGACTCCACGTCACCGCCGCCAAGAAGCTAACGGGCCGTCAATGGTCAACCGACCTAGCTTGGCTTCAACAGGAGGGTAGCAACGGTGGCTTTACTTGGACCCGAGCGGCGGCAACCTACCGTGTTCTACTCTTCCTCGTTTTCTGTGTGGCGCGGCCTCGTTGGCAGCGGGGCGGGGCCTCGTCGGAGCCGGCGATGTCCTCTGTCTCGTTGCCGGCGGGCGGCGCCTCAGCGGAGCGGTGGAAATCCTCCCCCGCGTTGCCGGAAGGGTGGGGCCTTGGCTGAGCCGGCGATGTCCTCTACCTCGTTGTTGGCGGGGCGGGGCCTCGGCAGAGCCGGCGGTGTCTTCTGCCTAGTTGTTGGCGCCGCGGGGCCTCGTCGACGCCAGCGGAGCGGGGACTCTTCGGAGCCGGCATTGTCCTCTACCTTGTCCTCGGTCTCGCCAAACAGCGCCTCGCCCGCTTCATCGCCCTCTTTGCTAGCCTCTTTGTAGGCGGTCGCAGCCTCCGCCACCTGCATGCGGTACCGCCAGCGCTCGAGGCGGCCCTTGCGGGCGGAGCGGTACGAGTCGAGCAGCGCCTCCTGCTCCGCCCGCTCCGCGGCGATCTGCTCCTCCGCCTGCAGGTGCTCCTGGAGGAGATGGTGGTTGTAGGCGGCGTCGGCCTGCGCCTCCCGGAACTACTCCTGACGCATCTGCCTCACACTGTCCATATATTGGGCACGGGCCTCGCCGATGGTCATGGTGCAATGCACCGGCGAGGATGGCTCGAAGGAGGGGGTTGGCGCCGGATCATCGACTAGCATGTTCTCCATTGGGACGTCGTCGTCCTCCGGTTGCCTGCCGGCCAGCCGGTCGGCAGCAATGGCTGCCATCTCCTCGTGGTCCGTCGTCCGCCCGTCCCGAAGAGCGCTGGAGCGTGAGGAAGCCATGGTGGGCAGTAGTGGTGTGGACAGGAGAAAGGGAACGGATGCGGATGACTGCGGCTATGGCCGGCGCAGCAGTTTATATAGCAATGGCGGGCGGGCGGAGGGACGGACGTGTGGCGCCGGAGTAGCTGCCTCGGCAACCATGTATCATTAATGTGGGTGGCAGATGGACGGATGGATGGCACTTGTGTCGTTTGAAGGCGGAGCAATTGCCTGCACCAGGAAGCGGGGCGGGCGGCGCTGACTGTTTCGGGCGGAAAGCGCGCGCGGGCGAGGAAATGACTCTACTTGGAGAGGATGACAATGGGGACCCACCAGGTCAATAGCCTCACGTACGCAAGTGCCTCCTTATTATATATATATATATGTATATATATATATATATGTATATATATGTATATATATATATATGTATGTATAAAACTATACTCCCTCCGTCTAGGTGAATAAGTCATATTAGAAGGTGCATCACGACCTAGGTGCAAGCAGATTGGTGGAAAAGAAGAATATTTCTCTCTTCTAAACACAACATTTAATCACAACAGTTAAGAGGATGCCTTATTAGTGACCCATGCAGGCCATCGTAATTCATAGCATGCAAAACGCTTTTATTTCTTGCCTAATAACCGCATGGATGTGCTGCACGCATTGCTCCTTGCCCGAGCCAAAAAAAGGAGGAAAGTGGTTTCCACGGGAGACAACGAGGCAGAGGTGGAAGCGCTCGCTGGAGTAATTTATTTTTCTTCCGCCTGGTTTCCTGACATCACGGTCCCACACCATTGTCAACCTATGTAGTAGTCAATAAACGAGAGAATTGCACAAGAAGCAGCCGACAGTGGGGACCAAGCAGCTCGAGCAGTATTTGTGTTTTTGAGGTGTGAGCACTGCAGAGTTTTTTGATGTTTAACCCAGATATTATTTTTTCTCCTCTGAACAACAACGAAAACATCGCTGCAGGTATTAACTGGGCGGGCTGTGGCCCGTCTAGCCCAGGCCAGATATCCAACCCAGATATTAATTTTTTTCAAGCTGAAATTGGCTAGCCCAGCTATACTTTTTTTAGGAATACCCAGCAAGGTCAAGTTGTTATTCTCCGCCCCGCTGGGCTGCAAATCTTTTCTAGGAGGGATGCATTAGGCTTAACAAGAAAATGGGCTTTAAGAAATAATAAATGGGATGTAATTATAAAAACTGGGCAGTAACTATAAAAAAATGCACCAAACACGTGATTACTTTATAAAATATTATTTTTGGATATTAAATTTTTCAATTTCATTAATTGTTGCGAGCGCAATGTTTCTTTTGATTTTTACGTAATATAAATTTATTTAATCTGACTAGAAATTTTGGGATAAAAATATTTTGGATCCCATCAAAATGTGGGAAATTTTATTGAATTCTATTTTGAACGGTTGGTTGAAATGGGCTGTACTTTTAACAAAGTGTAAATGGGTTGTAGTAAATTCCATTAGAATTCAAAAATGGGCTACACATTCTTACAAATCTCAAATGGGCTATAAGTTCTCTGCCACACACTTCCGGCCTTACTAAGTTGACGCGTCCCCTAAAAAAACAGAGTTGACGCGTATGCAAGGCTTTGTCAACTTATAGTCAACACACGGTTCTAGCAGCAGTGGCCGTTGGATGTCCATCCAACGGATGCCATGCTTCTTCTTCAATCTCGGATATTCTAGCTTCACCCGCCCAAAAAATGATTCCTCCCCCTGACATCTGGGGCGCACCGTTTCGGAAGCTAACCTGTGGGCCTACTAAGTTGACGTACCAAGGGATTTGTCAACTTAGTCAATATAAACGATTCTAGATGCAGTGACCATATGATGTCCATCCAACGGCCGTAGTGCTTCTTCAACCTCTGGTCTTCTTGCTCCACCCGCCCAAAGCAGCGTCGGTCGTGCCGCCTGCTCCTGCCTCCCGTGGCCGGCTATGCTGCCGTAGAGGCCTTACCGCCCCTACTATTCCCACCGCTGGCCAGGCCCTGCGGCGATGGCAGCCTCACACCGCAGCCGAACGAGTGAACCCTCATACTCCTCTCCGCGTGGGCATCCACTGCCGCGTCTTCACCGGCTCCGCGTCGTCCCCCTTCCTAGGCCTCGCCATCGTCCACCGCCCTGGTGCTCTCGGCGCGGCGTGGTCAACATGGTCAAGGAACGACTTCCATCGGACGTGGACTGTACGTGGAGAGGCTGACAGCTGGGTCCATGGTGTCAGCAAGGAAGTGCCTCCTTATTACGCGGAAAATAATGATTCCTCCACCTGACAGCAGGGACCCATCGGATAGGCCACCGTATTTTGCGAAAAAAACGTTTCCCCCTGACTGCTGGGACCCACCAGCTACTCCTTCCCACGCAAGGAAGTGCGTCCGGGCAAAAAAAATGATTCACCCCCCTGACTGCTGGGACCCAGCAGCTACTTCTTCGCACGCAAGGAAGTGCCTGACGGTCGGGACCCACCTGGTCGAAGCGTACGTAGCGTTGCCATTCTGGTCGCGAACGTGTACGTACATATATACTGGTCGATATAGAGGCGCGCACGTGTCATAGTAGAGGTGCGCACGTAGCATGTACACGTACGTACAGCGGCCAGGGTGCAAGGAAGAAAATACGGCCACATATGTGTGCATACGGGCGGGGTCTCGAACGCCTACTCGCGCATACGTACGGCGAGGGATTGTTGACATGACTGGGTCGGAACAGAGAAACAACGTCGTCGTCGTGTTCATGGGGAGGCAACGGAATGCGTCGTGTTCATGGGGAGGCAACGGAATGCGTCGTGTTCATCGGGAGGGCTTGGACGGGACACGAGATGGAAACAAGGCCTGGCTTACCACAGAACGGAGGAAACGGCCTTGTGTTCGACAGGCCACGGTCGAAACGGGGTTCCTGTTGATTGGGAGGGGTGTGCCATACCGCACAACGGAGGAAACGGACCTCCTACGGTCGAAATGGGGGTCCTGTTGATCAGGAGGGGTGTGGCGTACCGCAAAACAGAGGAAACAGACCTCCTATAGTCGAAACAGGGGTCCTGTTGATCGGGAGGGGTGTGGCGTACCGCAAAACAGAGGAAACAGACTTGTGTTGGAGCGCTACGGTCGAAACGGGGGTCCTGTTGATCAGGAGGGGTGTGGCGTACCACAAAACGGGACTCCACGGGATACTGTTCATCTCCACCGTCGACCCCCCTACAGCCTCCACGAGTTACTGTTCATTCACCGTCGACCTCCTCCAGCCTCCACGGGCTCGTGTTCATCCAGCCTCCACCGCGCGCTACTCCACCGACTACTGTTCAACCACCCCTCCACCGTCTACTGTTCATCCAGCCCTCCACACCACGGGGTCCTGTTCAACCACCCCTCCACGGGCACCCCTCCACCATCTACTGTTCATCCTGCCCTCCACACCACGGTGTCCTGTTCATCCACCCCTCCACGGGCACCCCTCCATCGTCTACTGTTCATCCACCCCTCTACCACACCACCGGGTCCTGTTCATCTAGAGGTGACGCCACCGCTCACTGTTCATCCAAACCCCCCCCCCCCCGCAACGCTCACTGTTCATCCCATCGATCGGCTTCAGTTCATAGTAGTAGCCAAGGAATCGCTCGATCGGGTTCAGTTAACAGCCATCGATCGATCGCTCGGGTAACGCGTAGCCTGCAGTGCAATCGCTCAGGTTCAGTTAGAGCCCAACGCCTCGCTCGGGTTCAGTTAGAGCCAACGCCTCGCACACACGCACTTACGTGTACGAGAGAAACGCGCATCGCTCGGCCCCCGACCTCCCACCGTAACCGGGAACTCCCTGAAATTTTCCTCCCCATCGCTTCTACCACGGTTTTTTCTGTCATGGACGGCGCAAAGAATGTCATGCAGCTGCGTCTGCGGCCCGCCCAGGACGAAAAGCCCATTTTCTGTCATGATTTTTTGTCATAGAAGTAGGAGCCCACCACATCTATGATGATACCGGGTTTTGTCACAATTATCGTCATAGAAGTGTCATATGTATGACAGAAAAAAAATTCGTTCGGCCCAAATGTCACGGATGTGTCTTTTTTTGTAGTGTATATCGCACCATATCTACCAAAGTACGATTACGACGTTCGGACACACCATTACGCTGTGGTGTTCCGGGTGGCGTGAGTTGCGAAACTATTCCGCATTGTTTCAAATGTAGACCAAACTCGTAACTCAAATATTCTCCTCCACGATCAGATCGTAGAAATTTTATTTTCATGCTACGATGATTTCCAACTTCACTCTGAAATTCTTTGAACTTTTCAAATGTTTCAGACTTATGCTTCATCAAGTAGATATACCCATATCTTCTTAAATCATCTGTGAAGGTGAGAAAATAACGATATCCGCCACGAGCCTCAACATTCATCGGACCACATACATCTGTATGTATGATTTCCAACAAATCTGTTGCTCTCTCCATAGTACCGGAGAACGACGTTTTAGTCATCTTGCCCATGAGGCACGGTTCGCAAGTACCAAGTGATTCATAATCAAGTGGTTCCAAATGTCCATCAGTATGGAGTTTCTTCATGCGCTTTA
Organism: Aegilops umbellulata; assembly: GCA_032464435.1. Lineage (NCBI taxonomy): Eukaryota > Viridiplantae > Streptophyta > Magnoliopsida > Poales > Poaceae > Aegilops > Aegilops umbellulata. Next base: position 594,546,438 of record CP136058.1, on the reverse strand, counting down.
CACCAATATGACCTAAATGGCAGTGCCAAAAATAAGTTGCACTATCATTATCAACTCCGCATCTTTTGTCTTCAACATTATGAATATGTGTATCACCACTATCGAGATTCATCAAAAATAGACCACTCTTCAAGGGTGCATGACCATAAAAGATATTACTCATATAAATAGAACAACCATTATTCTCTAATTTAAATGAATAACCGTCTCGCATCAAACAAGATAATGTTCATGCTCAACGCTGGCACCAAATAATAATTATTTAGGTCTAAAACTAATCCCGAAGGTAGATGTAGAGGTAGCGTGCCGACCGCGATCACATCGACTTTGGAACCATTTCCCACGCGCATCGTCACCTCGTCCTTTGCCAGTGTTCGCTCAATCCGTAGTCCCTGTTTCGAGTTGCAAATATTAGCAAAAGAACCAGTATCAAATACCCAGGTGCTACTGCGAGCTCTAGTAAGGTACACATCAATAACATGTATATCACATATACCTTTGTTCACCTTGCCATCCTTCTTATCCGCCAAATACTTGGGGCAGCTCCACTTCCAGTGACCAGTCTGCTTGAAGTAGAAGCACTCAGTTTCAGGCTTAGGTCCTGATCTGGGTTTCTTCTCCTGAGCAGCAACTTGCTTGCTGTTCTTCTTGAAGTTCCCCTTCTTCTTCCCTTTGCCCTTTTTCTTGAAACTAGTGGTCTTGTTGACCATCAACACTTGATGCTCCTTCTTGATTTCTACCTCTGCAGCCTTTAGCATTGCGAAGAGCTCGGTAATCGTCTTATCCATCCCTTGCATGTTATAGTTCATCACGAAGCTCTTGTAGCTTGGTGGCAGTGATTGGAGAATTCTGTCAATGACGCTATCATCCGGAAGATTAACTCCCAGTTGAATCAAGTGATTATTATACCCAGACATCTTGAGTATATGCTCACTGCCAGAACTATTCTCGTCCATCTTGCAGCTATAGAACTTATTGGAGACTTCATATCTCTCAATCCGGGCATTTGCTTTAAATATTAACTTCAACTCCTGGAACCTCTCATATGCTCCATGATGTTCAAAACATCATTGAAGTGCCGGTTCTAAGCCGTAAAGCATGGCACACTGAACTATTGAGTAGTCATCAGCTTTGCTCTGCCAGACGTTCATAACATCTAGTGTTGCTACTGCAGAAGGCCTGTCACCCAGCGGTGCTTCCAGGACGTAATTCTTCTGTGCAGCAATGAGGATAATCCTCAAGTTACGGACCCAGTCCGTGTAATTGCTACCATCATCTTTCAACTTTGATTTCTCATGGAACACATTAAAATTCAACGGAACAACAGCACGTGCCATCTATCTACAATCAACATAGACAAGCAAGATACTATCAGGTACTAAGTTCATGATAAATTTAAGTTCAATTAGTCATATTACTTAAGAACTCCCACTTAGAGAGACATCCCTCTAATCTTCTAAGTGATCACGTGATCCAAATCAACTAAACCATAACCGATCATCACGTGAAATGGAGTAGTTTTCAATGGTGAACATCACTATGTTGATCATATCTACTATAAGATTCACGCTCGACCTTTCGGTCTCAGTGTTCCGAGGCCATATCTGGATATGCTAGGCTCGTCAAGTTTAACCTGAGTATTCTGCGTGTGCACACCCGATCATCACGTGGTGTCTGGGCACGGCAAACTTTGGCAACGATGCATACTCAGGGAGAAAACTTTTATCTTAAAATTCAGTGAGAGATCATCTTATAATGATACCGTCAGTCAAAGCAAGACAAGATGCATAAAAAATAAACATCACATGCAATAAATATAAGTGATATGATATGTCCATCATCATCTTGTGCTTGTGATCTCCATCTCCGAAGCACCGTCATGATCAGCATCGTCACCGGCGCGACACCTTGATCTCCATCGTAGCATCGTTGTCTTCTCGTCGATCTTATGCTTCTACGACTATCGCTACCGCTTAGTGATAAAGTAAAGCATTACAGGGCGAGTGCATTGCATACAATAAAGCGACAACCATATGGCTCCTGCCAGTTGCCCATAACTCGGTTACAAAACATGATCACCTCATACTATAAAATTTAGCATCATGTCTTGACCATATCACATCACAACATGCCCTGCAAAAACAAGTTAGACGTCCTCTACTTTGTTGTTGCAAGTTTTACGTGGCTGCTATGGGCTTAGCAAGAACCGTTCTTACCTACGCATCAAAACCACAATGGTAGTTTGTCAAGTTGGTGTTGTTTTAACCTTCGCAAGGACCGGGCGTAGCCACACTCGGTTCAACTAAAGTTGGAGAAACTGACACCCGCCAGCCACCTATGTGCAAAGCACGTTGGTAGAACCAGTCTCGCGTAAGCGTACGCGTAATGTTGGTCCGGGCCGCTTCATCCAACAATACCGCTGAACCAAAGTATGACATGATGGTAAGCAGTGTGACTTATATCGCCCACAACTCAGTTGTGTTCTACTCGTGCATATGACATCTACGCATAAAACCTGGCTCTGATGCCGCTGTTGGGGAACGTAGTAATTTCAAAAAAATTCCTAGGCACACGCAAGATCATGGTGATGCATAGCAACGAGAGGGGAGAGTGTTGTCTACGTACCCTCGTAGACCGAAAGAGGAAGCGTTAGCACAACACGGTTGATGTAGTCGTACGTCTTCACGATCCGACCGATCAAGTACCTAACATACGGCACCTCTGAGTTCAGCACACGTTCATCCCGATGACGTCCCTCGAACTCCGTTCCAGCCAAGTGTTGAGGGGGAGTTTCGTCAGCACGACGGTGTGGTGACAATGTTGATGTTCTACCGACGCAGGGCTTCGCCTAAGCACCGCTACAGTATTATCGAGGTGGACTATGGTGGAGGAGGGCACCGCACACGGCTAAAAGATCAATGATCAATTGTTTTGTCTATGGGGTGCCCCCGGCCCCGTATATAAAGGAGCAAGGGGGGTGTTGGTGTCAGAACCAGCGGATCTCGGGTAGGGGTCCCGAACTGTGCGTCTAGGCGGATGGTAACAGGAGACAAGGGACATGATGTTTTTACCCAGGTTCAGGCCCTCTCGATGGAGGTAAAACCCTACTCCTTCTTGATTAATATTGATGATATGGGTAGTACAAGAGTAGATCTACCACGAGATCAGAGACGCTAAACCCTAGAAGCTAGCCTATGGTATGATTGTTGTTCGTCCTATGGACTAAAACCCTCCGGCTTATATAGACACCGGAGAGGGTTAGGGTAACACAGAGTCGGTTTCAATGGGAGGAGATGTACATAACCATATTACCAAGCTTGCATTCCACGCCAAGGAAAGTCCTATCCGGACACGGGACGAAGTCTTCAATCTTGTATCTTCATAGTCCAAGAGTCCGGCCGAAGGTTATAGTCCGGCTATCCGGACACCCCCTAATCCAAGACTCCCTCAGTAGCCCTCGAACCAGGCTTCAATGACGATGAGTCCAGCGCGCAGATTGTCTTCGGCATTGCAAGGCGGGTTCCTCTCCAAATTGCGTGTAAATGTTGAATTGTGTCCGGCTTCTTGTGAATATTGTGCCTCTTGGCTTCCACGCCCAATAATGGCCTTCTTCCACATGTCAAATGAATGCGAAAAGCTAGTGTGTTTTTACATTTACCCCCTAGCTGCGTAAATGAGCTGGCTATTAAAGAGACGAGGATTTAGATCCAAATCACACCATCTTACCTCCGCGAGCATTCATCAGAGCGCATTCGACAGAGATCCATTCCATCATGGTTGGTCGTTGCAGCTCCTCCTCTCGCCTTCCCAGCCCTCAGCCTGGATATTGGGAGAGATGTTCCATCCCACACAGCGAGCTAGTGACGCTCCAAACCAAAGGATTTCTTCCGCCAGCCTACATGGTCCCGATTCGAGCCGGGCTTGCCACCTATAATGGCGGAGAGAAAGCGGAGAGCGTCCCCAATCCCTCCAAAGGAGAGCGGGTATGCCTTGTCCCCTATTTCGTAAGAGGGCTCGGATTTCCGATTCATCCGTTTCTCCGGGGGCTCTTGGAGTTCTACGGCCTCTTGTTGCACAACCTTACGCCTGCCTCCATATTGCATATCGCAGGCTTCGTAGCCCTTTGCGAGCTGTTTTTGGGCTGTGAGGATCATTTCGCGCTATGGAAGAAGCTGTTCTGCCTCGTTCCCCGTTCTCAAAAGGGGTCAGTATATCAAGTGGGCGGAGCCGAAGTATGGCGCATCGCCGGGACCGAATATATATCCGGAACCCCAAAGAAGGCGTCCGAAGACTGGCCTTCAGCATGGTTTTATATAGAAGATGTCCCTCTGTCGGACCCTATTCGGATCGGCCTCCCTGAGTTCGATAATGCTCCCTTGAAGAAGCGCCTAAGCTGGCGTCCACAGAGCCCTCAAAAGGAAAATGACAAGGACGTCCTTTACCTGATGAGCCGGATAAGGTTACTATCTCATTCTGGACTGACCATGATCGAGGTCATGGCCATATGCATTACGCGGGGGTGCAGCCGCTTCAGTACAGAGGCCACCCCATGTGGGATTTCAATGGGGAGGATGATGCCACCCGCTGCGGCCGTAAGGGGCCGGAATCGGTTGCCGCTCTGACGAAGATCTTGTCCGCATTGTACAAGGGAGAAGAGGAGGAATTTCTCCGCTTCAATCCGCAGGGCGGATTTTCTATGTACAATCCTCCAAACTGGGTAAGCGGACACTTCTTTTTGTCCATCCGTTCCATATTCCCGTAGTTAAGTATCTTATCTTGTGACTTCGACGCAGGAACTGCGTCAGGCCGTAAAGGAGATAATCAGCCCCCCTCCACAACCCAAGGATCCAGAACGGTCCCTCGACCCGGCCTCCCAAGAGGATCCAGACATATCTGTGGAGCTGATCGACGGGGTATTTTACCAATTGAGTGACGACAACGTTTTGGTTGCCATTACGACCGATTATCCTGGCCTGCTCCCCGCCTCACAGGTAACTCAGACCGAAGTCCCAATACCTCGAAAATGATCCGTCCATGCTTATTTTTTATCATCATATACCAACGGTGTCTCGCAGGGGAGGATCTCGAGGCGGAACGCCGAGCCTGCGGTGAATAGCCAACAAGGGACCGCGAGGACGGGCAGGCTGAAAAGACCCGTAGTCCAGATCGAGACACCGGCGCAGCAGTAAGGCACGCCGTTTTATTCCAAGGTATTAGTCTTACGATGCATACTAATGCCCGTGCTCTTTTTAGGAAAAAGAGGGCTCGCCGGACTATATCCGGAGAGGTTGCCAATCGCGCCTCCACCAGCCAGGCTCCAAAGCCAGGTCCAGAAGCAGAGGCAAACACGAGGCGTGCGTCAGACGCTCCTCCGACAGAGGACGTGGACAGAATGTCCGCTACCAATTCCGAGGTGGAGCGTGCCATAAACCACAGGCGCCGCCGGACAGTTCTTCGCGACGCTTGTTTCTCCCAAGAGGCATTGGATGCCTTCACCTCGGGAGATGCGTACCTCCGTGCCGCTCAAAATGGTCTAACCAGGGCCACGGAGCAGTATGTAAAAGACATACGGGTGAGAAAATTTGATGATTATATATACATCAGTAGCCCCCAAGACTTGAAACAGTTAGAATAACTGATTTAAGGATCATTTGTTATGCAGGTTCTTACAGAAACGAATACCCAACTGTCCCAGGAGCTGGAAGAGTGCAAAGCCCAACTTCAGGCCGCACTAGCCGCGGCAGGGGAGCCCAAGAAGACGCCCTCTGGTAGTATATGCCTCACTTGATGAGTATCATGTAAAGTGTGGCGTGTATGCAAATCTGACAATAGAATTCCAGATGGCGCCGGATTAGATCCGGAGAAGCAGCAACTCCTACGCCAGGTAAAGGCTGGTGAGAGCGTGCTTACAAAGGTGAGGCAGGAGAAGAATGATCTCCAAGATACCAAAACCCAGTTGGGCGTGGAACTAAAGGATGTCCGTGCCCAACTGTCGGACTCCATTAAGGAGAATCGGCGGCTTCGACGCGGCATGTTTAGTAAGTGCTTGAACGAACTTTGAAAAAGAGTTTGGCGAGGAAGTCTACTAACATAGTTATGTCTGTAGGTATGCTAACGGGTCGTCCTGCAGAGGAAATGTCCGGTTCTATGGGGGACCTTCTTCCCGAGCTCTCACAACTGCACGAACGAGTTCGATAGGCAATGCAAGGCGTTGCCCAGGCCTTGTGGCCATCCGTCTCCATGCCCGTAGGTCTTGGAGAGCTTGTAGAGAAGCTGGAGGGAGCACGGCGGCGCTTTCGATTACGGAAGATATTGGCCTGCAGTCAAGGTGCCAGGGAGGCCTCGGCCATGGTGAAGACACGGTACACGAAGGCTGACCCAAACCACATGGCCGAGGTCGGACCTGTAGGGCCCGATGGGAAGGAGATCCCTGTGAGCTTAGTGTACGGCCAAGTAGAATTGGCCGCAAAGTATTCCCAACAGGACTGTAAACTGGACAGCCTGTTTGATGGCATTGAAGAGGAATATAATCAGTCAAATTGACTATGTAATTGAAGATGACATGTATAATGCCTTCTAGCCGGATTGTAGATCGTTTGTCATGGCAGACCTTTTCGCTTCAACCTCGGGACCCGATGGTCCGGAGTGTGTCCGAATACCCTCTCGGTTATGTAAGAACCGGGGCATGCATGGAGAACATGCATAGGGGTCATTAGTGCTTGAACAGACAAGTGCCCAACTAGTTATGTTATTTACATGGTTAGTAAGAAACATCTTCCAGGGAGAATAGTTCCGTTACGGGTTCCTTTCCCTAGGAGGCATGCCCTAAAGTGCATGTCCGGACTGCGAAAAAGAGACGCAGGAAAAACATCTGGGGGCGCATAAGTAAATAAGTTTAGAAATCATCTTTTAGTTCACCGACCGAATATTCCCTTAAGAACGCTAGCTTTCGGCTTCACCCAGTCTGAGGTACACATCCGGCTGACCCGGCAGTAACAATCGCAGAGGTGCTCCCTTTACCACCTAGCCAAACAATCGGGAACGTAGGGGTAAGCACAGGAGTCAGGCAACCCAACTTGGCCAAAACTTAAGTCATATCGATGCATATAGTGGTGAATAAAAGGTACATGCGGAAGTGTGACACATGTGCTCGGCATGAAGCCCGTATAAATAAGCTTCTGTTAAAGAAGCCCCCAGGTATAATGAGCGCGGGTAGCGCATCCGTTGTGTGCGAACAAGGCACGAATGAGCCCTTAAAGGCTATAAGATAAAGTGAGGGGACAAGGAGAGAAATATAAGACAACTAGTGTATAAAAAAAAGAGATAGAGGAAGGAGACGAACATAGAGTCCGGCGCTAGGCGTAGAATCTTCAGAGACGGGCTGCGTTCCATGGGTTCGGCTCGAGTCGGTTATCCGATGCGTCTCGCAGACGGTACGCTCCACCAGTCAGGACTTGGTCAATAATAAAGGGACCTTCTCATTTGGGCTTGAGTTTGTCCTTTTTTTTGTCCGGCAGGCATAGAACTAACTCGCCAACATTGTAAATTTTGGCCCGTACATCTCTGCTTTGGTATCTTCGAGCCTGCTGTTGATAGAATGCGGAACGGGCTTTTTGCCACGTCACGCTCCTCCTCCAAGGCGTCCAAACTGTCCTACCGATCGAGTTCGGCTTCTCTTTCTTCGTACATCCGCACGCGAGGTGAGTCATGAATTATGTCGCAGGGCATAACCGCCTCTGCGCCGTATACCATAAAGAATGGTGTGTATCCGATGGTGCGATTCGGCATGGTCCCCAGCCCCCAGAGTACGGAGTCGAGCTCCTCTACCCAGTGCGTGTTAGATTGCTTGAGGGACCGCACTAATCTGGGTTTGATGCCGCTCATGATTAGACCATTTGATCGCTCGACTTGACCATTAGTTTGTGGGTGATAGACTGAAGCATAGTCGAGCTTGATGCCCATGTTTTTGCACCAGAGTTTGACCTCGTCGGTCGTAAAGTTCGTGTCGTTATCAGCGATGATGCTATGGGGGACGCTGTAACGGTGTACGACCCCAGACATGAAGTCTATCACCGGTCCGGATTCGGCCATCTTAACAGGCCTGGCCTCTATCCATTTGGTGAACTAATCCACCATGACGAGTAAGTATTTTTGCTTGTGGGTTCCTCCTTTAAGGGGTCCAACCATGTCAAGCCCCCAGACCGCGAAGGGCCAGGTGATGGGTATAGTTTGGAGGGCGGTGGGCGGCATATGGCTTTGGTTAGCAAAGAGCTGGCAACCAACGCATCATTGGGCTAAGTCCTGAGCATCTGCCCGGGCCGTCGGCCAATAAAATCCTGTACAGAAGGCCTTGCTTACAAGGGCCCGAGCTGCAGCGTGGTGCCCACCGAGTCCGGCATGAATTTCAGCCAGAAGATTCCGCCCTTCCTCTTTGGAGATACACCTTTGAAGGACTCCGGTGGTGCTTTTCTTATAAAGCTCTCCCTCATGGACTTTGTAGGCTTTAGATCGCCGCGATATGCAGCGTGCCTCGTTTTGGTCCTCGGGAAGTTCTTGCCTGGTTAGGTAGGCTAGGAATGGTTCTGTCCACGGGGCGATGCACTACTAGGGAAAAGCCTAGCAGCAGCGCGGGTTTTGGGCCTTTTAGTAGCGCGGGGGCCGGCGCTACTAATAAGGCGCTACATCTAACGTATAGCAGTAGCGCTGGTCCACACGCGCTACTGCTACACAAGTGTTGCAGCAGCGCGTTTAAAGGAACCTCACTGCCGCTAATAGCTATAGCGCGCTTCCCCCGTGCGCGCTACTGCTACAACCGCGGTGCTGCTAACTTTTCTCCACTCGCTACTGCTAATTTTAGTAGCTTTTTGTTTTTTTGGCATATTTGTTTTGTATTTGAACAGGCTTTATAGAAGAATCTTTAGCACATACAAATGTCATCATGATACACATACAAATGCCTGCGAGACCACAAATGTAATCATAGCATATACATCCAAATAGTCTCATCATAATCATCATCCAACACAAAGTGGTATCTTGTCATCATCTCGAAAATAGCGATACATGCAAGTCTCGAATACTTGCAACTACAACGTCATCCATCTAAACAAAGGTATACGCGAGAAGAGCTATCGCTATGAGTGAGAGCGGAACTATGCAGTACATGAGATGGCGGTTACGAGTCCTCTCTCGCGCTAGCGTGAACCTCAAGTAACTAGCATCTCCTTCTTGTCTGCTTTTGAAGCCTTTATGGCTGGCGTCCGAGAACCCATTCACTTGCGCCTGACACTCATGCCACTCGTTGTACACCCCCAGAACCTTCCCTTTGTACACAACTTAGCAGTTCCATCTCGTGATCAAGAAACTAGGTACCTGTTAGAGATGCATGTTCATGAAGAGGATGTACAATCATATATATGCAACAAAATATACTAGAGAACACCGAAAAAGAAAGGGTTAGCAACTAGATGCAACATACAGTACGCAAATTAATTAACTAGAGGTACGCAGGTCATCGTACGCAAACTAACAAAGTAGCCTTACGCAAGTTCGGCAGGGATCGTGGACATCACAAAGTTGCATCGCTACAAATAGTATACAAGTTCAACCGACACATATCATCATCATCGGCATCATAAATCACTAGAAGTTCCATCCTTCCATATCATCGAGGATGGACCCTAGCTTCCTGAACGGCGTGAGGTCTAGACGTTGCATGCCTATGCGAGTTCGGACGTCAGCTCGCGATATAGGGCCATGGTGGAACATCCCCTTCTCATCGACGACTTCTTTCATGATGATCATTGCAATGTCGCTTTGGATGCGAAAGAAGTCATCTCTAAGTTTATAATCCGCTTCTCCATGAGACTCTCACCACTTGTGGATATGATCATCACTTCTGCTTCTCATGCGAAGCTTTTGGTGATCCGTGTTGAACTGAATCGAGGATGTAGAATCCATCCTTCTTGCTTGGTTTTGGGACTTGGATGCAGGAGAAGTTAGTTTTATGCGCGAAACCCATCTTCTTGTTCCTTTGTTTCCTGATCTGCATGTGGCCACCTCTAAAGCTGAAGCCTTGGAGAGCATCATCTAGAATATTCATTATGTGGGTGTAGTATTTTTTCTCGTAGTCTCTGGAAGGGTCAAAATACACGGCGTGGGAGACTTGCGGATAAAGAACGATAAGGACGGCGCGCCCGTTGCTGCGGGGAAAAGACACCTCAAATTATTCCCCATAGAGAGAGAAGGAATGATTGAAATGTATGAAAGGGTTGTTCGAAACTGACTTACTTTGGATGATAAGGCACGAGGTCAATTTCCCGGTCCTTATTCTGTACCATGAAGTTTTGGAGGTAGTTCCTAGCAGTTTCACGCTCAAAGTCGCCGAGACTCAAGAAAGACTCGTGCATGTAGTACGGATCCGCCACACAGATTTGCGAGAGTTCTTCATTGTTCATGACGGAGCTCATATGTAGCGCAAAAAGGCGGACGATTGTAAAATCGAGCCGCCTTGTCAGAAACATCTCAAAGATATGGTCAAACCGCAGGAAGAACACCTCCACGGGCCGTGTCTCGACGTAGCACTTCCCCTCAGGCACACGAGCCGTGTATGTTGGATATCCTGGATCCTTTGAGGCTAGTAGGCTTTTCTCAGTCGACAGCACATGGTCGTGTAGTCTCCTGAGATCCCCTGATAGTGCCTCCAGCGGTTTTGGCAGTAGCATCGGCTCGCCCGTGAGATGGAACATGGCCGCACCTTTCACGGGTACACTCTCTTTAGAATGCATCGTCTGGCTGCTATGTGGTCTGGCTTGTTTGGAGGCAGCTATCTTCCCCGATCTCTTTCTCTCTTTTTCTTGGGCACACCTTCTAGACCCTTCCTTAACCCCTGCCCCAGTGTTCCCGGGCTAAGTATTGTACGACCCTCGCGCTGGGATAGTTGAGCCTGTGTTGAGGCAGCATCTTCAGGCGTGTCCTGAGAGGATTTCATGAAGAGAGACTTTTTGCAATCCCTACTACGACCTTCCTGCCCGGGCATATCATCCATATCCTCATTAGCAAGCTGATAGCCTGATTCGTCATATGGTGGACTCATCAATTCTATGTCACAGTCATACGCGTTTGTATTGAGGTAATCCATAGGGTCGACCTCCGTCTCATCATCCATTCTCTGTTCTATAGGACAAATTACATCAGCCGGCACTATTGCACCCCCTTCATCATGTCGTCCGCCGCTCTCACCCGGCAGTACAGGAGCTGGTAATTGCGTAGGCGGGGTGATGGTCTCCGCACATGCTTGTTGATGTGTGGTTATTGGTTTGCTCTCGGCCGGCTCTAGACGAATAAGATTCTTCGGCCATAGCAGCACCCAACCCTTGCAGCTTCCTATCCGCGGCGGGGTCTCGTCGTCCGCTCCCACATGCTATACTGGAGGAGGCAAATCCTCGTGCCCCAATTTCACACTGGACAAGCTAACCCTGAAGTGCCCAGCAGGGATCGGCTGGGTGTGGAACGTGGGTTGCAAGGGGTCCATTATCATCCCCTTTCCCACGTCCACCTTCTGGCCTTTGATCAAGTAGAGTATGGTGCACGGGGTTTCTTTCGCCTGCAAACACATATGTCTGTGGCGTAAAACATCCGAAAGGCAACAAAAATGGAATATTATATATATATATATATGGTGGTGCGACATGTAATTACCGCGATGGCGTCGAGCTCAGCCAAAGACGAAGGCCCACCGAGTGCGCCAGAGACTGAGGACAGGCTGCTATGAGCGAGAGGAGGCCCGGTTGCATGGGCAAGTGATGGTGCGATGATGTTCTTGTTCATGGAGTTGCTCCCGACGAAACTGGGCAACGGGAAATCATGTACCGTCTTGTCTGGATTTTCCTTCGTCCACTTGATGATAACTGGAACCAAGTTAGTAGCGAAATCATTTCTGCAGGTAGTTAGAGCTGCATTGACTGCCTGCTGTAACAACTCATATTTGTCCTCGGCTGCTTTTTTCGCGTCCTCAGCTGCTCTTTTCTCGACCGCAAGCTTCACCTTCGCGTTGATGTCTGCGTGACTAAACTTGTTTTTCTGCTTCTTGGCCTCCGGGCCCTCGTTGTAAAACACCTTCCACGTGGCGCCGTCTCCAGCGCCGTGCACACGACCATATTGCGGCCGCTGGCCCAAAGGGAGTCCCTTAAGTTTGTTCAAGGCCCGGTTGAGAGGGGTGTCCCACTTGGGCCTCATCGGAGAAGTAGGGCTTTCGGCTGCAAGCTGGTGTTGCTTCTCCATTAGTCTAATCAATTTCCTCGTGATCTTGTCCGTGTAAAAAACCATTTTCTCCTTGTCCCACTTGTAGCGGGCCCTGATGAAGTCATGCTCCAAGGGGTTGGTGAACTTCGCGAAGGGGTCTGGGAGACCTGCGGCTTCACATTCCGCGTCCTCCTTATCCCATATGGGCCTTTTACCGAGGTAGCCACGGCTTCCGAGGCGATGCTTCCCCGTGTTCCTTAGCTGAAGGCTCTTGAATTTCGCAGCCTTAGCCTTGGCGTCCTCGGTAGCGCAAGTGTCCTTGAACTTTTCGAACTCCTCTTCCGTAAGTGTCGGATTTTCCTCCAGAATCTTGGACAGGGGTTCCTCAGCCTCAATAGCTCGTTTCACCCTCGATTTCCAGGAGGCCAAATCATTACTGAACATGCCCATGGCGTGATTGTTAATCTTTTTCATCTTCGGATCATCCCACGGTTGTTCTATGTTATCATCCCGGTCGGGGAACTTGAATCTCTTGTGCAACTTCGTTAGGAGCAACTGCGTCAAATGTTCTTTACTCCTTAAGTCATCGTCGTTGATGCTCGCGCATTCCCGTAGGATGCATCCTACTTGGTTCCCATAGCACTTGCGAGGTTCTTCCGGCTCTAACGGCTCAAACTTGCCAGGTGCCATCTTTGTGATCACAAGTCGTCCAATCCCTAGTTTGTTACGTTTTTGGATCCTCTGCTTCTTATACTTCCTCTTTTCTATACCGGCATCAGCGTCGGTATCTTCCGTGCCGGTACCTTCCCCAGCGGTCTCGGCGCCGCCATCGGTGCCGGCGCCGTCGGTGTCGGTGTCGGCGTCAGTACCATCATTGAGGCGGACCTGCAAACCTTGCTTAGCAATCAAAAAGTCGAGGTAGGCTTGTTCACCCTCATAATCCATCTCGTCTGCATCTTGGTCAGAAGGCCCAATTTCTTCGTTGATCGACATGTTTCCTATGATTAAGTGTCCTCATTTATTTGTATAAGTATGAATAAATGAGAAATGAGATAAAAAAGAAATCTATGTGCCAGCACTCGATATGCCAACTATGTAGCAGAAATCATGCCTTTATTCACGGGAAATTTCGTCATGACCTTTGCTAAAAAATGGACATATCGAGCGCCTGAAATTCACCGGAACGGAAATGAATCAACATTCCGGCGTAACATAGGCCACTCGGATCATTTAACATAGGCCAGTCGGATCATTTAACAAAACATGACATGTCCAAAACATGACAAATCCACATATCACATGCTGTCGTGGATTTGTCATGGCAGATGTCCTTAGTGTCAGGACTTAGTCGCGAGGCCAACGCATCCATGTGGTAGCTTGAGAGGGGTTGAGTGGGACGAGAGACGCAGGGCAGATCAACACGCAAGACAAGGGTTTAGACAGCTTCGGGCCCCGGGAAACATCATCTGGTAAAAACCCTACATGCTGTTTGAGGCTAGGTCTCATTATCATCCCGAGGGAGACGCCGTAAACCGGCTCTTGTGTCTAGCCCTAGAGATTATTGATTGCTTGTAGCTTGTAGCTTCTAACTTCTAACCTGTCACCTGTCCCTCTTTGGGGAGCCCTGCCCCTCCTTATATATGTTGAAGGGGCGGTTTACATGTGGAGTCCTATTAGGATTAGGACTAGTCTATCTCCAATACAAACCGGGTACAAGTCTCGCTCTTAACTCGTTGTAAGGTAAGTATTCCTTTCCTCTTAAACCGGCCCACAATAGTTGAACCGGCCTTCATGAACCGCCAGACGGGCCACCGGGTCTTGTCGCTCCTTTGATCCATCCATCGGGTTACCAGTGAGTTACAACGTCCCGACGGGTTGCTGGTAAACCGCCAGGTCTGGGCGGGTCACCAGATGAATATCGCCAAGTGCCAGCGGGACCTCAAATAAACCGCCAAGTCCGGCCGGTTTAACTTCCGGTCGGTTTACACCGCGGAGTATATCCCCGACATTAGCCCCCTAGTTTAGCTTGGATTTATCCATGGTAAACTTATGCTGCAAATAAACATAAGAACAAATTTGACAGGTTGTACTCCGGGTTAAGAATTTTTGTAAACCGGCACCTGATCATCCTTAAGCCCTTGTCATTCCCTCCTAGAAAATCCAGGTCAATAAGCCAGTGTCATACTCAATTTGCTGACATTGGTTTCTCACAGAAAAATATTGTGAAGAAATAATCCACTTGAATCGGCTTCCAAAACGCCGGTTTAAGAAATATTGGTCTTGAAATATTCATCTGATATTCAGCCGGTTTGAAGATGATCCCGGTCTTGAAAACTTGCCGGTTTAACATTACCAAAGGGTCGGGTTATAAAAACTGATGACCCCGGATTATGATTGTTGCACACACCGGTTCATGATTGTTGCCAACATCGGTTTATGATTGGTGACGCCGGGTCAATCTGATTTGCTCAACAGAGAACTTGGAAATCTTTCTTCGATAATAATATATAATACCTGTAGCCCCCAAGTGCCGGATTGTCATGCTTGCAGCAACCTGGGACTTGTAATTGACTGATGCCCATAAAACTTCAACCAATGTAGCCCCCAAGGGCCGGGTCATTATGTAATAATCAACAGGGACTTTGTAAATATAATCTTGTAAACTTTGAACAGCAATGTGTAGCCCCCAAGGGCCGGCTCCGTAAGATAATATTGAGCTGAGACTTTGATATATATACTTCAATGAAAATAACATCATATGATGTAACCCCCATCATGGGGCTTGAATCCACGTCCACAAGGTTAAGAGCCTTGTGCTTTACCAACTGAGCAGTGGACCCTTCAATATAATGGATAAAAAGCTTTGTACCTTGAATAGTTGACAGGAGCAATTGGTAGCCCCCAAGTGTCATGGTGCATGCTTGCAGTGACATGAGACTTGCATATTTGATATAATCTCAACTTTGAATAATGTAGCCCCCAAGTGCCGGGTTGTAAGCCTGCAGCAACTCGGGACTATTCCTTCAATTGTAGAAAATGATAACCATTGCGCTAAAGCGACTTTGAAAACCTTAATCATAACATTAATAACCATAATAAAAATCCAGCCATGTTGCCTATTCAAGATAATATAATCTGGTATGAAAACCTTATTCATCCAATATCATAATGAAAATTCAGCCAAGTTTGGCTATTTGAATAATATAATCCAATAATTTATAAGCGCATGATTCCAATGGCGCAATCCAAATATATACTGGCGACTTATAGTCCAAAGCCAGACCGGTTTAATAAACACTGGATAATTTATCATCATACCGGCGACTTATCGTCTTAAAGCCAGGCCGGTTTAATAAACACCGGATAATTTCTCATCAGATACTGGCAACTTATCGTCTTAAAGCCAGGCCGGTTTAATAAACACCGGTGATTTATAATCATGCTTTATTCAACCTGTTTCTGCATACAACAAGTTTAAAGTGTCCTGGCGGTTTACCGCTGGACGGGTCATAATGCCCAACATATAACCCAGGTTTATAACCAAGGCTGCGCTTAAGAATAATCAAATATGAAATATATCATACCTGTGATATAGTCGGTTTACCAACTTTTTGCAGTAAGAGTGATAACCCCAATCTTGAGTAATGATACCTCCTTCCATATTGTGCCGGTTTATGATAAAACCGTACCGGGCTGTGATAAACACCGGTTTAACAATATATAATACTGGTGACTTGTAGTCAAACCAGACCGGGCTGATAATCTCCGGATTATAACTTGATCATGTACTCACAACTTGTAGTTGAAAGCCGAGCCGGGTTGATAAATACCGGTTTACTCCATAATAGGATGGTAACAGAAAATCAAACCGGGCAGATAATCTCCGGTCTAAGAATGGACCGTGTTCCGCCAATCTAGCTGTTTGAACCTGTACAAAATACTGTCGGTTTGAAAAACGCAAATAAAATAGCAACTTCTCAAGAACGGCTATTAAAGCAAAAGCAATGGCAACAATTTTTTGCAAAAGAAGAGCTCTACTGAGCTTGGTCAGATGGAATTACCATGGTCAGACGCAACCAAGCCCCCCGAAGGCGTAGCAATGGTGCTAGTCAGCCAGGACCCCAAAATGACGCGTGGCGTTACGCCGGCCAAGTGGCATTGCATTGGTTCGGATTCGACCAAGCCCCCAAGTGACTCAGTGGCCTAGGGCCGATCAAGTGGCATTGCATTGGTTCGGACACGACCAAGCCCCCAAATGACTTATTGGCTGTTTAAAAGCCGATCAGAAGGCATTACCATCATCAAGACATGACCGAGCTCCCATAAGGTGTAACTACGGTTCAAGTCGATTAGGTCCCCAACTGACTCAGTGGCAAATGTGCCAGCCAGAAGGCATTACCGTCGTCAAGACATGACCAAGCTCCCAGGAGGTGTAGCTACGGTTCAAGTCGACTAGGTCCCCAACTGACTTTGTAAGGATAGCTATGTTCTCTTTGGTTCGAATACGACCTATGTTTGAACAGGAAGCCCCATGTTTGAACCGCGCATCATGGCAGCAGGTCTTCAGTAATTTTTAACCTTTTTGCAAGAGATAAATTCTTCTTGAACCGGGATCTTGAACCGGATCTTAAGAGCTTCAAAGCTTTGTGGGAGACATCTTTCCCTTGAACCGGATTTTAAACCGGAATCTTCATTTTCAGCCGGAAATTTTCTGACGGCCTTTAAACTCGAACTTGCGAGAAGTTAATTCCTTTTTGTACCGGACATTGTTAAACCGGATTTGAGCGCTTCAAAGCTTTGTGGGATACATCTTTCCCTTGAACCGGATTGTAAACCGGATATTTGAGAGCTTCAGTGATACTGACTTCCCTTCAGCCAGGTTTCAAACCGGAATCCTTTCTGATGATCCGAAACTTCTTCATTGAGTCGGGATTTTGTAATTGCCATATACTTTCTAAGCCGGAAATTTTCTGACGGCCTTTAAATTTTCATCAACATAACAGTAGCCTCCGGGATCGGGTTATCTTTCCCTCCATCGTCCCCGGGTTCTTAAACCGGCTGAAACTGGCAAGACTTGCTACGTCATATCATCGTAGCCCCCAAGTCTCAAGGTGACTCGAGGAGTTGGCTTGAGATTCTCCGTATTTGACCGTGATATAAACCGGCACAACTTGTATATCATTGGTGCTGATAGCACGATGTGAATCCACAGAAGGCTGAGGTGACTGTGGCGGGTTGTAAATGATCCCGTATGAACCGTGTCAGCAACTCGGCCAATGGTTCCTTCCAACTGGTGATTTGTAGTTAGCCAAACTGTAGCGGCGGTGACTTGTGCGCCTGCCCATTGATCTATCCAGTGCAGACGGCGGTTGATGATAATTTTCCTCCAATTTGAAAAAAAACCGGGCTACCCAAGCTGTGACTTGTTCATACTCAATAAATGGCTCAATGCAGACAGGTGCGGCCCGGTATGTTGATGTGGACCGGACTGCGGGAGATGGCAGCCTGTGCACGTGCTATTGGGTAATTCGCATGGTCATGACGAGTTGACGCGGACAGGATCGCGATATAAACCGGCACGGGTTATCCAATAGCTCAGCGTTTTAATAATCCCTTTTTGCAATAGACAATTTGTCCTGCATTGGAAATTTTGCAAGCCAGAGTAATTGCTCTTTTTAAAGAAAGCAATATGTAATATGAAAACACAGTGGATGGTTTTCACCTGATATGTTAGCCAAAAAATATCCACCGCGGATTTGATGATCATCATAGTGAAACTTAGGTGTTGTAAGCCGGCGCAGATGGAGAACCGGCCGCGCGTTGACGTAAACCGGACCACCGGCGGTTTGCGCGCGTCCGTTAGCAGGGTGGAATGGTCAAAAGCCAGTATATAATGACGTCGGTGCACGCTCCATATGCATGGTGTAACACCAATGTTGTGGCGAATAATTATCCTGCATATAAAAATATGCAAAACCAACATAATTGTTCTCTGACAAAAACAATATGTGCTAAAGTTATACTTAGAGGGATATCACCTGATTCGCCCAGACAACAGATGAGTCGGCCGTGGCATTGTAAGCCGGTGCGGACTCGTGAACCGGTGCGGACGCGTGAACCGCCATGAGGGCAGATGGACGAGTCGTCCATGGCGTGGTAAAGCGGCGCGGACGGCGAGTCAAACGTGATGTTGTCTAACCGGTGCAGATGCACGAATCGGCCGTAGCTGCGAAGGATGTAATCCGAGCATCGAGGCGGCGACTTGCACGTGTATCCGTTGATCATCATAGCACGGACAAACACCAGTGCAAAAGTGATGTTGACGCGCCCCCTTAGGCGACACCTTTTTGTAATGATCCTGTGAAGATATTACCAGACCAAGTAATTGTTCCTTGATAAAAACAATGTGTTACTAAAATAAACTTTGGATGGATGTCACCTGATTTGCTTGTACGATAGACGAGCCGTTCCATGAATAACTTCCAGTGCATGCAACGGTAATTTAGCCACTCGTTTATATCATGCATGTTCTAATCAATCTTATCCGATCCGATGGATCCTTTTCTTTGCCTTGTTCATGATGTGATGATTCTTCATATGCCTATGCTCTGTACGTGTCCATCTTTTCAATTCTGTGGAGCAACAACTTGAAGTTTTCTTTCTGAACAACAGTCATCGGCCGTAAACGGGTGGCTCAGCGTGCGGCCGTAACCGCAGCAGCAGAGACAAGTCGGGTCGCAGGTTGACATCGGCGATGTCGCTAGGGCCATACAAGCAAATCTGACTAGTCCTTGAACCGATTGGATGAGGCGGTGTCCGAGCACAGCAGCTGGCGGGTCAATGGCAAAGGCGATCCGGGCGGTCGAAGTACAGCCGTAGCTATAGCAGAGATCGTGGAGGTTTCAAAGTCCTTTCCGGGTTGTAGTTATTTTGACCGAAGTCAACTGGATTGGGTGGCTAGCGATGGATCGAATCCTCCTCGGCGCTTTTGTTTCCTTTTCTTGACTTTTCCTTTGCTGTTGATGGTCGAACGGTGATGATGACTCTGATCATACCGGTTTTGGCGAGACAACGACAGAAACTTGACACACCGATGATACTGGCGACTTACAGCAACCATCAAAATTGCAACTTTAACTTTCCTTATTAAACTTTCCAAACTACGAATCTGGACCGATGAACTTGAAACTGATACAGATCCTTTCAAATTGATCTTTCTTATCCGGAAAATTGCGAGCTCCTTGATCCCTAGGAGAGATCCCTTCAAGAACTCAACACCACTGCGCGCAGGCCCAACGGTGGGCGCCAACTGTCGTGGATTTGTCACGGCAGATGTCCTTAGTGTCAGGACTTAGTCGCGAGGCCAACGCATCCATGTGGTAGCTTGAGAGGGGTTGAGTGGGACGAGAGACGCAGGGCGGATCAACACGCAAGACATGGGTTTAGACAGCTTCGGGCCCCGGGAAACATCATCCAGTAAAAACCCTACATGCTGTTTGAGGCTAGGTCTCATTATCATCCCGAGGGAGACGCCGTAAACCGGCTCTTGTGTCTAGCCCTAGAGATTATTGATTGCTTGTAGCTTGTAGCTTCTAACTTCTAACCTGTCACCTGTCCCTCTTTGGGGAGCCCTGCCCATCCTTATATATGTTGAAGGGGCGGTTTACATGTGGAGTCCTATTAGGATTAGGACTAGTCTATCTCCAATACAAACCGGGTACAAGTCTCGATCTTAACTCCTTGTAAGGTAAGTATTCCTTTCCTCTTAAACTGGCCCACAATAGTTGAACCGGCCTTCATGAACCGCCAGACGGGCCACCGGGTCTTGTCGCTCCTTTGATCCGTCCATCGGGTTACCAGTGAGTTACAACGTCCCGACGGGTTGCTGGTAAACCGCCAGGTCTGGGCGGGGCACCAGATGAATATCGCCAAGTGCCAGCGGGACCTCAAATAAACCGCCAAGTCCGGCCGGTTTAACTTCCGGCCGGTTTACACCGCGGAGTATATCCCCGACACATGCCCAGTTCAAATTTTCATATAAATTCAGCAAATTTTGAAACCTACCTAAATTCATAACTAAATAGATAACCTAATTAAACATAAGTAAAACCTAAGTAAATTAACCCTAGCTAGCAGAGAGAGGGGGGGTGGTTTACAGAGGGTGCCAGGCGAGGAGGCAGGCCTGACGACGACCAAGGTTAGGAAGGGAGGAAGCAGAGGAGGGAGGCGAGGGCCGACGGGTCGGGGGCGAGCGCCGGCGCCGGGGGCGAGGGCGGCGGGGTCGGGGGCGGGCGCGCCGGGGTCGGGGGCGGGCGTGCCGGGGTCGGGGGCGGGCGCGCCGGGGTCGGGGGCGAGCGCGCCGGGGTCGGGGGCGAGCCCGGCGGTGCGACGGGGCCGGGGAAGAGAGTGGTGATTTGGGGGAAAAGAGGCGGGATGAAGCAGGGAGAGGGAGAATTTTGGGTTAAGTGGACGTAGCAGTAGCGCGTTTACGCCAAATGCGCTACTACTATTACGAGCAGCTATAGCGATTTCTGCAAAAACCGCTACTGCTACCTTGACTAGCTGTAGCTCTTTTTCACTAAAGCGCTACTGCTATAACCAGTTTCCCTTTTTTCTTTTCCTCAGCATAATAGGAACATATATATTACATCATTGGGCCACGTGCAGTTCCCTGCAACCGTTGCAGTGACCTTCTCCTTCGAGCCTCCCATCGTGCTTGTTAACAGGCAAACCAACACTAACACCAGGCGGCTGGTCTGCGCCATATAGAAAATTTTCACAGAAAGAGATGCATTCTTGTGTCAAATAGCCCTGGACGATGCTTCCATCCGGACGGGACATGTTACGAACGAATCCTTTGATGATCCCATTCATCCTCTCAAACGGCATCATGTTGTGCAGGAATGACCGCCCCAGGTCTATTATGTCATCCACAGTATGGACACACAGATGCACCATCACGTCAAAGAACGCGGGCGGGAAGTACATCTCAAGCTCATTCAGTATCACAACGATCTATTCCTGTAGCCTTCAGAGCTGCTTCACACTGATCGACTTTCGAGAGATGACGTCAAAAAAGTTGCAGAGAACAATAAGCGTGTCACAGACATGCTTGTCCACTATCCCTCTAAGGGCAACAGGTAATATCTGCGTCATCATCACATGACAGTCATGAGACTTCATCCCGCTGAACCTTTTCTTGTCCGTGTCTAGATATCTATTTGTCTTGCCACAGTAACCGGAACTAACTTTGACTCCGGTAAGGCACTTAAAGAATTGATTGATCTCAGCCTGACTTAAGGAGAAGCAAGAAGGGGGGCAATAATCCTCATTCTTTATTTTCTTTACCTTCTTCTCCCGTGCCTCTGTCTCCGTCTCTGTCTCGTCTGACATTTTACGGGGCGGCATGTGCAGATCTTCCTTGATTTTCAAATCTGGCAAGTCTTTTCTTGCCTTCGGCCCATCCTTGGTCTTATCCGGCATGTTCATCAGTGTTGCGAGCAAGCTCTCAAGGACATTCTTACAGATATGCATTTGATCAATGCAATGAGGTGTATCGAGTTTGTGCCAGTACTCCAAGTCCCAGAACACAGACCTCGTCTTCTATACCTTCAGCAGCGGCTCCGGCGCCTTTCTCATCGTCTTTCCCGGCGCGGGGCACTCCTTCCAGTTTTTCAACAGCTCATCGATTTCGGCACCGCTCCGCTTACGTGGAGGTCCTCAATGCTCAGCGTGACCATTGAATAAATCTCCACGGTTTCTCCACGGGTCGTCCTATTCGAGCCATCTTCGATGCCCCATGTACACGATTTTCCCAGACTCGCCATCTTTCCTTGACGTTAGCTGCTGAGACGTCGTATCATCCATGCACCGCATGCATCCGCAATATCCATGGCACACCTGGCCTGCCACATATCCGTAACCGAGATAGTCCTGACCTGTCATGATCAGCACGGCTCTCATGTTGAAATACTCGCCTTTGCTGGCGTCCCATGTCTTGGCCGGTGTTCTCCATAACGTGTCTAACTCCTCCTGAAGTAGCCCCAGATACAAATTAATATTATTTCCTGGTTGTTTCGGCCCTTGAATAAGCATGCTCATGTGAATGTACTTCGATTTCATGCACAACCAGGGGGAGGTTGTACATCCATACAAACACGGGCCATGTGCTATGGTTGGTGCTCTGGTTGCCAAACGGATTCATGCCATCGGTACACGCACCGAGCACGATGTTCCTTGCATCACATTCAAAATACCGATAGAAGCTGTTCAACGCTCTCCACTGGCTTCCATCCATGACGTGCCTCAGCTTCGGATCATCTCCATCGTCGGGCTTCTTCCTCTCAGCGTGCCAGCGCATTAGCTTTGCTTCCTTGGGATCTACAAAATACCTCTGGAGACGGGGAGTGATCGGTAAGTACCATACCACTTTCTGGGGACATTTCTTCCCGGCCTTCTTGTATCGAGAAGCATTGCACACCGGACAACTTGTTTTTTCTGCGTGCTCCTTCCGATAGATTTTGCAATCGTTGATGCATGCATGGTATCTAACGTGTGGCAGATCAAGAGGGCACACGATCTTCATGGCCTCATCAACACTACTAGGACATAGATTACCCTCGGGGAGAACATCCTTTAGGTACTTGAGATGCTCATCGAGGCTAGTGTCGGTCCATTTGTTTTTAGCCTTCGTCTTCAGGAGTTGGAGCATGAAACTCAAGCGGGTCACCTCAGGATTGCAACCATCATACAATGGAGTGTTCGAGTCTACCACCAGTTGCTCCAGCTTAGCCTCCTCTCTAGAAGCAGCTCTCTCAGTACTCGTCTCCTTGCGAAGCAATGCTTGAACATGAGGGTCCCGCACGATTGAACTTAGTACCGACGAACTCTGCTGCGTGGAGTCAATGTCGTTCTCTTTGCCGCCATGTCCGGCCCCTTCTCCGCCGCCATGTCCGTCCACTTCCCTGCCGCCATTATCGATCATCTCTTCGTCTTGCCCCGTGTCATCATTGCCTGCCCCGTCGGCATCCTCAACATCGTCATCCTCATCTTCAATTGTCCATCGAGTATAGCCATCCATGAAACCAGTCATGAGCAGGTGCGCTTCGACACGACCATCGACATGGGGGTCAAGTCAAACTATTCCTTTGCATTTTCGACACGGACATAAAACCTCTGTCAGGTTATTTTCCTTCATGTCCTGCACCGCCGACCGCAACCACCTGTCCACCATCGTTCCACTGACCATCGTCAACTCTGCACGGTAATAATAAACAAATTTATTATAAAAATGCGTGCATTCATCAAAGTCATACAAAATTTCGGCATGACCTTCCTTAAAAATAGGACATATATAGATCTAGAGTTTGCCCGGAATTCGCCAAAACGGAAATAAATCGACATTTCGGCAAAACATAGGCAACTCAAATGCACAATTTGGCGTCAACTCATGCCACACACACAATTTCCATAAAAATATCACACACACATGCATAAACATATTTCCATTTTGCAAGCATGAAATATTAATCACACCTCTATCTCGAGATCGAGCACACGGTGGAGATGATGATGTAGGGCGGTCAAAAGTGCACAAAGCTCTTCTTGACAAAGAAAGATCTAGTTAGGGGGAAAATAGGTCACTTAACTAAATGCTAGATCTACCTAGCTAGCTAATTTGGGAGGAGACAACTTCAACTAGTGGAGGGGGGAGGAAAAAGAGAAAGGAGATGAATTAATGGAGGTGGTGTAGTTATAGCTAGGAGTAATGAAGAGAGAGATAGGTAGGTAGAAGAGGGAGAGTAATGGGGGGAGAAGTATTGAGGAAGAAGAAGAGGGAGAGAGGGAGGATGTGGGAGGTAGGGGAAAGGGAGGAGGGGAGATGGGGAGGGGAAGGTGAAAAAGGTGGTAGGTGGGTGCTGCGTCTTAGGAGTAGCGCGGGAGAGAAAGCGCGCTGCTGCTAAGAGCGTAGCAACAGCGCGCTTCCCTTTCACGCGCTACTGCTAAACGGGCCAACCCTGTGCATAATTTCAAAATTAGCAGCAGCGAGGTGGAAAAAAAGCGCGCTACTACTATAACATTAGCAGCAGCGCGCTTCCTGACGCCGCGCTACTGGTAAACTTATGTCGCTGTGTACTGTCCGTGGATTTTTGTAGCAGCGCGGTTTGAACGTCACGCGCTACTGCAAAGTTTGCACCTGTAGCGAGGTTTCCGAAGCCGCGCTGCTACTACGTAGCAACAGCGCCTCTTTTTATGCCGCGCTGCTGCTAAGATTCTGTGTATAAGGTTTTCCCTAGTAGTGATGACTGCCATTATTACATGGGCTGAGGATGTTACTTCGTTGGCAGAGCCTCCAATTGTGTTAGTGTGTTCGGTGTCGGGCAGTGCGGTTGGGTCCGGGCTGTTATTTCTGGGTTCCCCTTCCCATACTACGGATGGCTTGAACAGCCTTTCCAAGAAGATGTTGGGAGGGACGACTTCGTGTTTTGCACCGATGCGTGCCAGGACATCTGCTGCCTGATTGTTTTCTTGGGCTATATCGTGAAATTCGAGCCCCTCGAACTGAGCTGACATTTTTAGGACGGCGTTGCGATAAGCTGCCATTTTCGGATCCTTGGCACCAAAGTCTCCATTTATTTGGGATATAGCAAGGTTCGAATCCCCGCGCACCTCTAGGCGTTGAATGCCCATGGATACTGCCATCCGGAGACCATGTAGAAGGGCCTCGTATTCGGCTGCGTTGTTGGAGTCCGTATACATTATCTGGAGTACGTATTGAATGGTATCTCCAGTTGGGGACGTCAAAACGACGCCAGCCCCCAGACCAACCAATATTTTGGAGCCGTCGAAGTGCATGATCCAGTTGGAATATGTACCGTACTCTTTAGGGAGTTTGGCTTCCGTCCATTCGGCGACGAAGTCGGCCAAAACTTGCGACTTGATAGCTCGCCGTGGCTGGTAGGTTATGTCGAATGGGAGGAGCTCAATGGCCCATTTGGCAGTCCGGCCCGCCGCGTCGCGGTTGTTTATAATATCGTTAAGTGGCACTTCCGAGGCTACCGTTATTGAACACTCTTGAAAGTAGTGTCCGGGACGCCATGAATACCACGTACGCTATCTTTTGATAATGCGGGTACCGTGACTTGCATGGAGTGATGACCGTGGACACATAGTAAACTGGCTTTTGAAGGGGGAATTTGTGTCCGTCCGTTTCTCGTTCGACGACGAGTACTGCGCTCACAACTTGATGAGTTGCCGCAATGTACAATAGCATTGGTTCGTCAATGTTTGGCGCGGCCAGGACTGGGTTTGTTGCCAATATGGATTTAATTTCGTCAAGTCCGGCCGTGGCGGCATCCGTCCACTCGAAGTGTTCGGTGCGTCGGACGAGGCGATAAAGGGGTAATGCCTTTTCTCCCAGGCGGGAGATAAAGCGGCTTAGAGCCGCTACGCATCTGGTCAGTTTTTGTATTTGTTTGAGGTCCTTTGGGATATCCAATTGTGACAGAGCTTGGATCTTGGCTGGATTTGCTTCAATTCCTCTACCGGATACAATGAAGCCCAAGAGCTTTCCGGCCAGAACGCCGACAACGCATTTTTTCGGGTTGAGCTTGATGTCGTATGTTCGGAGGTTATCGAATGTGAGCCTCAAGTCGTCTACTAGTGATTCGACATGCTTGGTTTTGACGACCACGTCATCTACGTATGCCTCCACTGTTTTGCCGATCTGGTTTGCCAGACATATCTGAATCATGCGCCGATATGTTGCGCTGGCGTTTTTTAGCCCGAATGGCATTGTGTTGAAGGAGAATGGGCCATATGGTGTGATGAATGCCGTTGCGGCTTGATCTGACTCTGCCATCTTAATTTGATGGTAGCCGGAGTATGCGTCAAGGAAACACAATGAGTCGTGTCCTGCGGTAGCGTCGATAATTTGATCGATGCGGGGGAGGGGGAAGGGATCCTTTGGGCAAGCCTTGTTGAGGTCCTTCAAATCGACGCACAAGCGCCAGGATTTGTCTTTCTTTCGTACCATCACCAGGTTTGCTAGCCAGTCCGGATGTTTTATGTCTCTGATGAATCTGGCCGCCAATAGCTTGGCTAGTTCCTCTCCCATGGCTTGTCTCTTAGGTTCAAAGAAACGCCGAAGAGCCTGCTTGACTGGCTTGAATCCTTTTAGGATATTTAGGCTGTGCTCGTCCAACCTGCGTGGGATTACTGGCATGTCTGAAGGGTGCCAGGCAAAAATGTCCCAGTTCTCGCGTAGGAACTCTCGCAGTGCGGCGTCTACATCAGGGCTTAATTGTGCCCCGATGGAAGCTGTTTTTGTAGGGTCCGTTGGATGGACTTGGAATTTGACTATTTCGTCCGCTGGTTTAAAGGAGGTGGACTTGGATCTTTTGTCGAGAATCACGTCGTCCCTGTTCACCGTGGAGCGCAGCATAGTCAGTTCCTAAGCCGCTAGGGCTTCGGATAGTGCCTCGAGGGCTAGTGCGGCTGTCTTATTTTCGGCGCGGAGTGCTATGTCCGGATCACTAGCAAGAGTGATGATTCCGTTGGGCCCGGGCATTTTGAGCTTCATGTACCCGTAATGGGGTATGGCTTGGAAGATTGTAAACGCCTCTCGCCCTAATAGAGCGTGGTATCCACTACTGAACGGGGCCACGTGGAATGTGACCTCTTCGGACCTATAATTGTCCGGCGTGCCGAACACCACATCTAGTGTGATTTTTCCTCTACAGCGATGAGGGAGTCCTGGATTAGGGGGTGTCCGGATAGCCGGACTATAACCTTTGGCCGGACTACTGGACTATGAAGATACAAGATTGAAGACTTTGTCCCGTGTCCGGATGGGACTTTCCTTGGCGTGGAAGGCAAGCTTGGCGATACGGATATGTACATCTCCTTCCGTTGTAACCGACTCTGTGTAACCCTAACCCTCTCCGGTGTCTATATAAACCAGAGGGTTTTAGTCCATAGGACGAACAACAATCATACCATAGGCTAGCTTCTAGGGTTTAGCCTCTCTGATCTCGTGGTAGATCTACTCTTGTACTACCCATATCATCAATATTAATCAAGCAGGAGTAGGGTTTTACCACCATCGAGCTGGCCCGAACCTGGGTAAAAACATTGTGCCCCTTGTCTCCTGTTACCATCCGCCTAGACGCATAGTTCGGGACCCCCTACCCGAGATCCGCCGGTTTTGACACCGACATTGGTGCTTTCCTTGAGAGTTCCTCTGTGTCGTCACTTTTAGGCCCGATGGCTCCTCCGATCATCAACGGCGATGCGATCCAGGGTGAGACCTTTCTCCCCGAACAGATCTTCGTATTCGGCGGGTTTGCACTGCGGGCCAATTCGCTTGGCCATCTGGAGCAGATCGAAAGCTACGCCCCTGGCCATGAGGTCGGATTTGGAAGCTTGAACTACGCAGCTGATATCCGCGGAGACTTGATCTTCGACGGATTCGAGCCACATCCGGGTGCGTCGCGCTGTCACGAAGGGCATGATTTAGCTCTGCCGCCGAACAGTGCCCTAGCGGCCGCACCTTTGTCCGCTCCGACCCTTAGCTCGGAGCCGACTGCACCAACCGAGGACGAGTGGCTGGACACCGCCTAGGGGGCTGCAATCTCTACGGCGATCGAGCCGAACACCAGCCTTGTCCTTTGCGAAGCTCGTGACTCCAAGGTGCCGGACTCCTCTCCGGACTCCGAGCCCTTGCCAATCGAATCCAGCTGGGCGCCGATCATGGAATTCACCGCCGTGGACATCTTTCAGCACTCGCCCTTCGGCGATATTCTGAATTCACTAAGGTCTCTCTCTTTGTCCGGAGAGTCCTGGCCGGATCATGGCCAACATGATTGGGATGTGGACGACGAAGAAATTCGATGCCCACCCACCACCCACTTCGTAGCCACTGTAGATGATATGACCGACATGCTGGACATTGACTCCGAAGACATCGTGGTATGGACGACGATGTCGGAGACGAACAGGAACCAGCGCCTATAGGGCACTGGACAACCACCTCATCTCACGAGGTATATATGGTGGACAAACCTAAAGGAAGCGACAACGAGGATCAACGGGACGCAACGAGGGATCATTTCCTCGAGAAGCAGTCAAAGCGGCGACGTAAGCGCCGCTCCAAGCCCTGCCTCGACAGAGAAAGCAACCAGATGGACCCAGCCACAGAGCAGGGCGAACCGGCGGTCGGCGAACATGCCATCGAGCAACCATCCGAACAAGATAACTTGGATACACAAACCACACAACCCTTCCTCGGCGAAGATAACAGTCCGGATGACCTCACGCCGGACAAACTCCTATAACAGGAAAACCTCCACAAAAGGCTCGCCGCCACGGCACGCAGCCTGAAAAAGCAGAAGTGGAAGCTCAAAACCGCGGAAGACGCATTCCGAATCAGATGGAGCAGAGTATTCAACACCGCAGACAAATATGGCGATAGTCGCCACACAAAGAGCTACCTGAAGCGAAAACTACTGCCAGAATTTGATGAAGAGTCCCTAGAGCCCTCAAAATCAAAAAAATCAGGAAGCCACCCGGTCGGATAGACGACCCCATGGCCAACACAGAACGACATATGGCGCCGCACACAAATCAACATGCGATCCACCCAAGGATTCGCATCAAAAGGATGCCCCAACAAGGTCTCTCTACGGGCCAAGAAAGCAAGCTCTAGTAAGCAATGCGACGCAACAAACATCTGCATAACACGGCACACCCAAATACAGGGGTGCCGCACACCCCCTCTGTTTCACCGATGAGGTGCTGGACCATGAGTTTCCAGCGGGATTTAAGCCCGTAAACATAGAGGCATATGACGGAACCACAGACCCTGGAGTCTGGATTGAGGATTATATCCTCCCCATACACATGGCCCGAGGAGTCGACCTCCACGCCATAAAATACTTACGCCTCAAGCTCAAAGGGCCAGCCCGACATTGGCTTGAAGGCCTTCCCGAAAACACCATTGGAAGTTGGGATGAGCTCGAGGAGGCTTTTCGGGCAAATTTTCAAGGAACCTATGTCCGACCTCCGGATGCAGATGATCTAAGTCATATAACTCAACAGCCCGGAGAGTCAGCCCGGAAACTCTGGAACATATTTCATACTAAAAAGAACCAGATAGTCAACTGTCCGGATGCCAAAGCTTTAGCAGCTTTCAAACACAGCGTTCGAGACAAATGGCTCGGAAGACACCTCGGCCAAGAAATGCCAAGAACAATGGCCGCATTAACAAGCCTCATGACCCGCTTTTGCGCGGGAGAGGACAACTGGTTGGCCAGACGCAGCACAAGCGACCCAAGTACATCCGAAGTCAGGGATGGAAACGGAAAACCACGACGCAGTAAGGAACAACACCGGAATAAGGAAAGCAGCTCGAAGAGCACGGCAGTCAACGCCGGATTCAAAAGCTCTCGGCAGAATCAGAAAAAGCTGCCCCCCAAGGATAACAGGGATGAGCTATCTAACCTAAACAAAATCTTGGATAAGATATGTCAAATCCACAGCACCCCCGGGAAGCCTGCAAACCATACCCACAGAGAATGTTGGGTCTTCAAGAAATCCGGCCAACTCAACGCCGAACACAAGGGGCTCGACACACCAAGTGAGGACGATGATGAACCCCACAAGCAGAGCACGGGGAAACAAAAGAATTTCCCACTCGATTTCAAAACAGTAAACTTACTTCACGTGACAAAAGGGAAAAATAGAGTGGTGCCTATGCGGCCTACCCCAAAGGAGTCCCGCCACTGGTTGTTAAAACCGATCACCTTCGACCATCAGGATTACTCTAGAATTATCCGGAACGAAGGTTGGACTGCCTTAGTGCTAGATCCAATAATCGAAGGACTCCACTTTACACATGTCCTGATGGATGGCGGCAGTGGTTTAAACCTGCTATATCAGGACACAATCCGCAAAATGGGGATAGACCCAATAAGAATTCGTCATAGCAACACTTCCTTTCAAGGAGTAATGTCAAGCCCCGATGCCCATTGCATGGGTTCTCTCCGGTTAGAAGTTATGTTCGGCTCCCCCGATAACTTCCGCCGTGAAAAGCTAACCTTCCACATCGCCCCATTTTCAAGTAGCTATCAAGCACTACTGGGACGAGAGGCTTTCGCCCGCTTTAACGCAATACCGCATTATGCATCTCTTACGCTTAAGATGCCCGGTCCATGAGACATCATCTCACTAAAGGGAAATACCAAGTGTCCCGCGAGCACGAAAGAATTTGTGGCTGCCTTGACGACCATACATTAAAATAGCTTCACCAACAAAAGCATCTACCAGGTCATCATGACCACGGACTCGGCTAGGCGAGTCCGGAGCAAACATATAATTGATAAAGGTTTAGTAGCCGTACATCCTATACAAGGGGCTCCGCGTATGTAAAATACACGACAATAAGGCTCAATTTTACCCATCTTAAATTATACATTGTTTATCTAGTACAGCGTACATTCCGCAGTACTATTCTTTTTCTTGTCAGCTAAGTTCCTCTCTTTTACAGATGAACACCATGCTACGCCCGTCCAGGACACGACACAACGGAGACACAGGCGCAGACGTGCAGCAGGGACCCGTCCCCAGGATTCTTTTTAGATTAAGACCCTGCGCAAACCTTTTTTACTGTCTCTTGGTTATATACATCCCCCAGATTTTTAGTATAACCGAGGAGGAGGCTGGCGTCTTGGCATGTGGCCATGTCAGAATTTTGCACGTACCTGGACACCAGGGGCTTATTATCAAGGGCACTGCTTAGCCCGTTTTTCATAATGACCGAATACCTTAGGGAGTGTTCGGCGTCGCGAGTTTGGCCTTATATGCATCAGCTCCGAATCATGTCTTTGGTCAAATGTTGGGTTTGCCCGGCTCCTGTGTTTTGTCGCCTTACGTTCCGCTCTATCGGCTAAGGCGACACCAGGAGAACAACTGCGATTGTGCCCCGATTCAGCCAGGCGAGCACCTCAGTAGAGAAAGCCGAAAAATGACTGTCATGATATAGCGTGAGACTGGTCAACCACTCGATGACCCGCCGGATGAAGGAAATATGCCCTAGAGGCAATAATAAAGTTATTATTTATTTCCTTATATCATGATAAATGTTTATTATTCATGCTAGAATTGTATTAACTGGAAACATAATACATGTGTGAATACATAGACAAACAGAGTGTCACTAGTATGCCTCTACTTGACTAGCTCATTAATCAAAGATGGTTATGTTTCCTAACCATGAACAAAGAGTTGTTATTTGATTAACGAGATCACATCATTAGTTGAATGATCTGATTGACATGACCCATTCCATTAGCATAGCACCCGATCGTTTAGTATGTTGCTATTGCTTTTATCCATGACTTATACATGTTCCTTTAACTATGAGATTATGCAACTCCCGTTTACCGTAGGAACACTTTGTGTGCTACCAAACGTCACAACGTAACTGGGTGATTATAAAGGTGCTCTACAGGTGTCTCCGAAGGTACATGTTGGGTTGGCGTATTTCGAGATTAGGATTTGTCACTCCGATTGTCGGAGAGGTATCTCTGGGCCCTCTCGGTAATGCACATCACATAAGCCTTGCAAGCATTGCAACTAATGTGTTAGTTGTGAGATGATGTATTACGGAACGAGTAAAGAGACTTGCCAGTAACGAGATTGAACTAGGTATTGGATACCGACGATCGAATCTCGGGCAAGTAACATACCGATGACAAAGGGAACAAACGTATGTTGTTATGCGGTCTGACCGATAAAGATCTTCGTAGAATATGTAGGAGCCAATATGGGCATCCAGGTCCCGCTATTGGTTATTGACTGGAGACATGTCTCGGTCATGTCTACATTGTTCTCGAACCCGTAGGGTCCGCACGCTTAAGGTTTCGATGACAGTTATATTATGAGTTTATGAGTTTTGATGTACCGAAGGAGTTCGGAGTCCCGGATGAGATCGGGGACATGACGAGGAGTCTCGAAATGGTCGAGACGTAAAGATCGATATATTGGACGACTATATTCGGACATCGGAAGGGTTCTGAGTGATTCGGGTATTTTCGGGAGTACCGGGGAGTTACGGGATTACGGGAGAAGTAATGGGCCTTGATGGGCTTTAGTGGGAAGAGGAAAAGGCTGCTGCGCCCCCCCTCCCCTTTGGTCCGAATTGGACTAGGGAAAAGGGGGCCGGCCACCTTTCCTACTCCTCCTATTCCTTCTCCCTTCCTCCCCTCTTGGTGGACTCCTACTAGGACTTGGAGACCTAGTAGGACTCCACACCCAGGCGCGCCAAACCCTTGGCCGGCCTCCTCCTCCTCCATCCTTTATATACAGGGGCAGGGGGCACCCCATAGACACACAAGTTGATCTACGGATCGTTCCTTAGCCGTGTGCGGTGCCCCCTTCCACCAAATTCCACCTCGATCATATTGTTGCAGTGCTTAGGCGAAGCCCTGCGCCGGTAACACATCAAGATCGTCACCACGCCGTCGTGCTGACGGAACTCTTCCCCGACGCTTTGCTGGATCGGAGCCCGGGGATCGTCATCGAGCTGAACGTGTGCAGAACTCGGAGGTGCCGTACGTTCGGTGCTTAGATCGGTTGGATCGCGAGGAGAACGTACGACTACTTCCTCTACGTACGACTACTTCCTCTACGTTGTGTCAACGCTTCCGCTTCGGTCTACGAGGGTACGTAGACAAACACTCTCCCCTCTCGTTGCTATGCATCACCATGATCTTGCGTGTGCGTAGGAAAATTTTTGAATTTACTGCGTTCCCCAACAGTGGTATCAGAGCCTAGGTTTTATGGTTGATGTTATTTGCACGAGTAGAACACAAGTGAGTTGTGGACGATACAAGTCATACTGCCTACCAGCATGTCATACTTTGGTTCAGCGGTATTGTTGGATGAGACGATCCGGACCAACCTTACGCGTACGCTTACGCGAGACCGGTTCCCTCGACGTGCTTTGCACATAGATGGCTTGCGGAAGACTGTCTCTCCAACTTTAGTTGAACCAAGTGTGGCTACGCCCGGTCCTTGAGAAGGTTAAAACGGAGTCTATTTGACAAACTATCGTTGTGGTTTTGATGCGTAGGTAAGATGAGTTCTTGCTTAAAGCCCGTAGCAGCCACGTAAAACTTGCAACAACAAAGTAGAGGACGTCTAACTTGTTTTTGCAGGGCATGTTGTGATGTGATATGGTCAAGACGTGATGCTAAATTTTATTGTATGAGATGATCATGTTTTGTAACCGAGTTATCGGCAACTGGCAGGAGCCATATGGTTGTCGCTTTATTGTATGCAATGCAATCGCGATGTAATGCTTTACTTTATTGCTAAACGGTAGTGATAGTCGTAGAAGCATAAGATTGGCGAGACGACAACGATGCTGTGATGAAGATCAAGGTGTCGCGCCGGTGACGATGGTGATCATGACGGTGCTTCGAAGATGGAGATCACAAGCACAAGATGATGATGGCCATATCATATCACTTATATTGATTGCATGTGATGTTTATCCTTTTATGCATCTTATCTTGCTTTGTTTGACGGTAGCATTATAAGATGATCTCTCACTAAATTATCAAGAAGTGTTCTCCCTGAGTATGCACCGTTGCGAAAGTTCTTCGTGCTGAGACACCACGTGATGATCGGGTGTGATAGGCTCTACGTTCAAATACAACGGGTGCAAAACAGTTGCACACGCGGAATACTCAGGTTTAACTTGACGAGCCTAGCATATACAGATATGGCCTCGGAACACGGAGACCGAAAGGTCGAGCGTGAATCATATAGTAGATATGATCAACATAATGATGTTCACCATTGAAACTACTCCATCTCACGTGATGATCGGACATGGTTTAGTTGATTTGGATCACGTGATCACTTAGAGGATTAGAGGGATGTCTATCTAAGTGGGAGTTCTTAAGTAATATGATTAATTGAACTTTAATTTATCATGAACTTAGTCCTGGTAGTATTAGCATATCTATGTTATAGATCAATAGCTCGCATTGTTGTTTCCCTGTGTTTATTTTGATATGTTCCTAGAGAAAATTGTGTTGAAAAATGTTAGTAGCAATGATGCGGATTTGATCCGTGATCTGAGGTTTATCCTCATTGCTGCACAGAAGAATTATGTCCTTGATGCACCGCTAGGTGACGGACCTATTGCAGGAGCAGATGCAGACGTTATGAACGTTATGCTAGCTCAATATGATGACTACTTAATAGTTTAGTGCACCATGCTTAAACGGCTTAGAATCGGGACTTCAAAGACGTTTTGAACGTCATGGAGCATATGAGATGTTCCAGGAGTTGAAGTTAATATTTCAAGCAAATACCCGAGTTGAGAGATATGAAGTCTCCAACAAGTTCTATAGCTAAAAGATGGAGGAGAATCGCTCAACTAGTGAGCATGTGCTCAAATTGTCTGGGTACTACAATCACTTGAATCAAGTGGGAGTTAATCTTCCAGATAAGATAGTGATTGACAGAATTCTCTAGTCACCATCACCAAGTTAGTAGAACTTCGTGATGAACTATAATATGCAAGGGATAACGGAAAATATTCCCAAGCTCTTCGCGATGCTAAAATCGACGAAGGTAGAAATCAAAGAAAAACATCAAGTGTTGATGGTTGACAAGATCACTAGTTTCAAGAAAAAGGGCAAAAGGAAAGAAGGGGAACTTCAAGAAGAACGGCAAGCAAGTTGCTGCTCAAGTGAAAAAGCCCAAGTCTGGTCCTAAGCCTGAGACTAAGTGCTTCAACTGCAAAGGAACTGGTCACTGGAAGCGGAACTACCCCAAGTGATTGGCGGATAAGAAGGATGGCAAAGTGAACATAAGTATATTTGATATACATGTTATTGATGTGTACTTTACTAGTATTCATAGCAACCCCTCAGTATTTGGTAGTAGTTCAAGTTGCTAAGATTAGTAACTCGAAACGGGAGTTGCAGAATGAACAAAGACTAGTTAAAGGGCAAGGTGACGATGTGTGTTGGAAGTGGTTCCAAGATTGATATGATCATCATCACACACTCCCTATACTTTCGGGATTAGTGTTGAAACTAAATAAGTGTTATTTGGTGTTTGCGTTGAGCATGAATATGATTTGATCATGTTTATTGCAATACGGCTATTCATTAAAGTTAGAGAACAATTGTTGTTCTGTTTACATGAATAAAACCTTCTATGGTAATACACACCAATGAAAATAGTTCATTGGCTCTCGATCGTAGTGATACACATATTCATAATATTGAAACCAAAAAGATGCGAAGTTAATAATGATAGTGCAACCTATTTGTGGCACTGCCGTTTAGGTCATATTGGTGTAAAGCGCATGAAGAAACTCCATGCTGATGGGATTTTGGAATCACTTGATTATGAATCACTTGATGCTTGCGAACCATGCCTCTTGGGCAAAGATGACTAAAACGCCGTTTTCCGGAACAATGGAGCAAGCAACAGATTTGTTGGAAATCATACATACTGATGTATGTGGTCCGATGAATATTAAGGCTCGCGACAAGTATCATTATTTTCAGAACTTCACAGATGATTTAAGCAGATATGGGTATATCTACTTAATGAAACATAAGTCTGAAACGTTTGAAAAAGTTCAAAGAATTTCAGAGTGAAGTAGATAACCATCGTAACAAGAAAATAAAAGTTTCTACGATATGATCGCAGAGGTAAAATATTTGAGTTACGAGTTTTGGCCTTCAGTTAAAAACCGTGTGGAATAGTTTCACAAATTCATGCCACCTGGAACACCACAGCATAATGGTGTGTCCGAACGTCATAACCGTACTTTATTGGATATAGTACAATCTATGATGTTTCTTACCGATTTACCAATATCGTTTTGGGATCATGCATTAGAGACAACTGCATTCACGTTAAAAGGGGCACCATCTAAATCCGTTGAGACGACACCGTATGAACTATGGTTTAGCAATAAACCTAAGCTGTCGATTCTTAAAGTTTGGAGTTGCGATGCTTATGTGAAAAAATTTCATCCTGATAAGCTCAAACCCAAATCGGAGAAATATGTCTTCATAGAATATCCAAAGGAAACTGTTGGATACACCTTCTATCACAGATCCGAAGGCAAGACTTTTTGTTGCTAAGTTCGGAAACTTTCTAGAGAAAGAGTTTCTTTCGAAAAGAAGTGAGTGGGAGGAAAGTAGAAAACTTGATAAGGTAATTGTACCTTCTCCCTTATTGGAAAGTAGTTCATCACAAAAATCTGTTCTTGTGACTACTACACCAATTAGTGAGGAAGCTAATGATGATGATCATGTAACTTCAGATCAAGTTACTACCGAATCTCGTAGGTAAACCAGAGTGAGATCCGCACCAGAGTGGTACGGTAATCCTGTTCTGGAAATCATGTTACTAGACCATGATGAACTTGCGAACTATGAAGAAGCGATGGTGAGCCCAGATTCCGCAAAGTGGCTTGAGGCCATGAAATCTGAGATGGGATCCATGTATGAAAACAAAGTGTGGACTTTGGTTGACTTGCCCGATGATCGGCAAGCAATTGAGAGTAAATGGATTTTTAAGAAGAAGACTGACGCTGATGGTAATGTTACTGTCTATAAAGCTCGACTTGTTGCAAAGGGTTTTCGACAAGTTCAAGGAATTGACTACGATGAGACTTTCTCACCCGTAGCGATGCTTAAGTCTGTCCGAATCATGTTAGCAATTGCCGCATTTTATGATTATGAAATTTGGCAAATGGATGTCAAAACTGCATTCCTGAATGGATTTCTGGAAGAAGAGTTGTATATGATGCAACCAGAAGGTTTTGTCGACCATAAAGGTGCTAATAAAGTGAGCAAGCTCCAGCAATCCATCTATGGACTGGTGCAAGCATCTCAGAGTTGGAATATACGCTTTGATAAGTTGATCAAAGCATATAGTTTTATACAGACTTATGGTGAAGCCTGTATTTGCAAGAAAGTGAGTGGGAGCACTACAACATTTCTGATAAGTATATGTAAATGACATATTATTGATCGGAAATAATGTAGAATTATTCTGTAAAGCATAAAGGAGTATTTGAAAGGAGTTTTTCGAAGAAGGACCTCGGTGAAGCTGCTTACATATCGAGCATCAAGTTCTATAAGAGATAGATCAAGACGCTTGATAAGTTTTTCAATAAATACATACCTTGAAAAGATTTTTGAAGTAGTTCAAAATGGAACAGTCAAAGAAAGAGTTCTTGCCTGTATTACAAGGTGTGAAATTGAGTAAGACTCAAAGCCCGACCACGGTAGAAGATAGAAAGAGAATGAAAGTCATTCCCTATGCTTTGGCCATAGGTTCTATAAAGTATGCCATGCTGTGTACCAGACCTATTGTATACCCTACCCTGAGATTGGCACGGGAGTACAATAGTGATCTAGGAGTAGATCACTGGACGGCGGTCAAAATTATCCTTAGTGGAATAAGGATATATTTCTCGATTATGGAGGTGACAAAAAGGTTCGTCGTAAAAGGTTACGTCGATGCAAGTTTTGACACTAATCTAGATGACTCTAAGTCTCAATCTAGATACATATTGAAAGTGGGAGCAATTAGCTAAAGTAGCTCCGTGCAGAGCATTGTAGACATAGAAAATTGCAAAATACATAACGGATCTGAATGTAGCAGACCCGTTGACTAAGATTCTCTCACAAGCAAAACATGATCACACCTTAGTACTCTTTGGGTGTTAATTACATAGCGATGTAAACTAGATTATTGAATCTAGTAAACCCTTTG
The DNA here is from genome assembly GCA_032464435.1 of Aegilops umbellulata. Taxonomy (NCBI): domain Eukaryota; kingdom Viridiplantae; phylum Streptophyta; class Magnoliopsida; order Poales; family Poaceae; genus Aegilops; species Aegilops umbellulata. The sequence continues at coordinate 594,508,377 of CP136058.1, read as the reverse complement.
GGTGTTGGTCACATATCGATGTGAACTATTGCTGATAAATCACATGGCGATGTGAACTAGATTATTGACTCTAGTGCAAGTGGGAGACTGAAGGAAATATGCCCTAGAGGCAATAATAAAGTTATTATTTATTTCCTTATATCATGATAAATGTTTATTATTCATGCTAGAATTGTATTAACTGGAAACATAATACATGTGTGAATACATAGACAAACAGAGTGTCACTAGTATGCCTCTACTTGACTAGCTCATTAATCAAAGATGGTTATGTTTCCTAACCATGAACAAAGAGTTGTTATTTGATTAACGAGATCACATCATTAGTTGAATGATCTGATTGACATGACCCATTCCATTAGCATAGCACCCGATCGTTTAGTATGTTGCTATTGCTTTTATCCATGACTTATACATGTTCCTTTAACTATGAGATTATGCAACTCCCGTTTACCGTAGGAACACTTTGTGTGCTACCAAACGTCACAACGTAACTGGGTGATTATAAAGGTGCTCTACAGGTGTCTCCGAAGGTACATGTTGGGTTGGCGTATTTCGAGATTAGGATTTGTCACTCCGATTGTCGGAGAGGTATCTCTGGGCCCTCTCGGTAATGCACATCACATAAGCCTTGCAAGCATTGCAACTAATGTGTTAGTTGTGAGATGATGTATTACGGAACGAGTAAAGAGACTTGCCAGTAACGAGATTGAACTAGGTATTGGATACCGACGATCGAATCTCGGGCAAGTAACATACCGATGACAAAGGGAACAAACGTATGTTGTTATGCGGTCTGACCGATAAAGATCTTCGTAGAATATGTAGGAGCCAATATGGGCATCCAGGTCCCGCTATTGGTTATTGACTGGAGACATGTCTCGGTCATGTCTACATTGTTCTCGAACCCGTAGGGTCCGCACGCTTAAGGTTTCGATGACAGTTATATTATGAGTTTATGAGTTTTGATGTACCGAAGGAGTTCGGAGTCCCGGATGAGATCGGGGACATGACGAGGAGTCTCGAAATGGTCGAGACGTAAAGATCGATGGGCAGAGTAATGGGCCTTTTCGGACATCGGAAGGGTTCTGAGTGATTCGGGTATTTTCGGGAGTACCGGGGAGTTACGGGATTACGGGAGAAGTAATGGGCCTTGATGGGCTTTAGTGGGAAGAGGAAAAGGCTGCTGCGCCCCCCCTCCCCTTTGGTCCGAATTGGACTAGGGAAAAGGGGGCCGGCCACCTTTCCTACTCCTCCTATTCCTTCTCCCTTCCTCCCCTCTTGGTGGACTCCTACTAGGACTTGGAGACCTAGTAGGACTCCACACCCAGGCGCGCCAAACCCTTGGCCGGCCTCCTCCTCCTCCATCCTTTATATACAGGGGCAGGGGGCACCCCATAGACACACAAGTTGATCTACGGATCGTTCCTTAGCCGTGTGCGGTGCCCCCTTCCACCAAATTCCACCTCGATCATATTGTTGCAGTGCTTAGGCGAAGCCCTGCGCCGGTAACACATCAAGATCGTCACCACGCCGTCGTGCTGATGGAACTCTTCCCCGACGCTTTGCTGGATCGGAGCCCGGGGATCGTCATCGAGCTGAACGTGTGCAGAACTCGGAGGTGCCGTACGTTCGGTGCTTAGATCGGTTGGATCGCGAGGAGAACGTACGACTACTTCCTCTACGTACGACTACTTCCTCTACGTTGTGTCAACGCTTCCGCTTCGGTCTACGAGGGTACGTAGACAAACACTCTCCCCTCTCGTTGCTATGCATCACCATGATCTTGCGTGTGCGTAGGAAATTTTTTGAATTTACTGCGTTCCCCAACACCGGAATCTTTAGGATTCCTCCGCATTAACCAAGGGACGTTTCCCGGCCAGGCACACATGCCCCCCAAATTCTGGCAAGCGCGGTGCCACCAGGGGCTATATAGTAGCTCCACGGTCAAACTCCTATGGCTAAGTGAAAGTGATAAAGCATTATAGTCTGGTTGCCTAGTTCGCTGCGCTACCACCTCCTTAATGGACAAAGACGCTGGATCAAGTGTGATGATGCGCCTTTTGCGAACACCCCCACATTATATGCGTGGGGGCTGAAGCCAATGACTGCAATCTTTCAGGTTATATAAACATATACGTAAACGGCCGCACAGGAGGCACTATAATTCTTGTAAGCACAAGTATAAAAAGCTATTCCATTCAATCAAAGTATTGTTTTACAATGCTGCATGCTATTCGAACATAATATCCTTCAAGCACTGTGTCTCTATTAAACGAGCGCCCTCCAGGACTTCTTGAAAGTAGTGCTCGGCAGGTACTCGGCCCTCGCCCGAATCTTGGGCTGCAACAGCGGTGGCCTCCATCTCCGCCCAGTATGTCTTGACATGGGCAAGGGCCATCCGCGCACCCTCCACACACGCTGACCTCTTCATCGCGCTGATATGCGGCACCGCACCAAGGAACTGCTGCACCAAGCTAAAATAACTGTTCGGCTTTGGCCTTTTCGGCCACAGATGATCCACAACATACTTCATGGCGAGTCCGGATAACCTATTCAGCTCGGCCCATTCCGCCAAGCGATCGGGTAAGGGAAGCGGACGCTCGGGATTGTGGAACTGTGACCAGAAAAGCTTTTCCACTTCATGACCTTCCTGATCTCAGAAGTGTTCGACCGCATCAGCGGCACTCGCCGCTAAATCCATATATGCATCCGCCGAACTCCACATCCGGTCCAACAGAGCATATTTAGGATCCCCGAACTTCATCCGCAGCATAAAGGGTTTTCCAGCCGCGATATCTCCAGCCTGACTCAGCTCCTCCTTCATCGCTCTCATCATGGAACAAGCATCCTTGGCCGCCGTAATGGCCTTTTCCAAGTCTGTCCGCTCCGCCCGATCTTCTTTCTCAAAAGGCTTGCAGCGGCCAGCAGCGGTCTTCAACTCCGCAGCCATCTCGGCCATCTCCTTTTTGCATTGGTAATGAGCAGCCTGTTCGGCTTTCTGCTCCTCAACCACCTTTAAGGCAGCCGCACCGCTTTCCCTGGCTTGCTCCTTGGCTCGGGCAAGCTCTGCCCGAAGGTCCTCCACAGAGGCAGCCCATCTGCATCAGGTGCAAACACTGTAAGATACTGGCGTCAAGCTCCTCTTACCAGGTGTCTCCGGACAAATTACATACCTTGTGCCTCGTCGAGCCGCTTGTTGACAAGCGCGATGTCGGCATCTGCCACATCAAGTTGCCGCTTTAGTTTGGCAAATTCATCAGTCCGGCTATCCGCCGGACTTTTTGCCACCTACACATGCATGACAGGCGACATATTATTCCAGGGATTTTGATCCTCTGCGCGCTGTCACTTTTGACACCGCACAGAGTCTCAGGGGCTACTATCTACACATGACGCATTTTATATATGCGGAACTGGCAAAAGGTACATTATTTCGCGTACCTCAAAACATGTCAGTAAACTCCTGACGGCCTCGTGCAACCCGCTCTCCGTGGATGAAATCCTTTCAATCACCGCACCCATCAACGTATGATGTTCTTATGAGATAGGCGCTTGCCCGAGTAGATCTTTCAGCTCCTCCGGCCATGCACCAGACGGTGCCGGACTCGTCCGATGGCCTTTTTCAAAGGCCGGATACAGAGAGATTTGGGGGGCCATATGACTGCCTTCTGGCCCTGCCGGATTCGGAGAAACCCTCCGAGACAACCCCTCGGGGTCGCTCGCCTCATAAGGCGGTACGGCAAGGGGAGGCGTTCCGCTCTCCATCATCTCCGGAAGAAGATCCCCCGAAGATGAGCTCTGCTGAGAAGGGCTGAGATCCGAACTACAGAGTAAAATTTCGATTATTTTCCTCAGGAATAAAACAGGGGTGTTTCTCATCTTAAACTCCCCTCTCTACTTACGGCTTGGTGGAGGGCTGATCCCCTTGGGGGCACAGTACGGCCGAGGTATCCCTCGGCGCAGGACTCTCTGGCGAAGATTTCTTCCCCCGCTTTGAGACCATGGTCTCCGGGTCTTCAGAGGCGCTCCTCTTCTTCCCCTGGGTGGAGGAATTTTTGATTCCTCCTTTCCCAACAGACTCCTTCGAGGAGCCGGTAGCTCCCTTGTCCCCCTCCTCGTCCTCTTCCAAAGGCACAATCTCCAGCATGCTGGTCAACACGGGATTCGGCGAGGCCTCGGGAAGGGGGGTCGGACACCTGATTAACATCGCCTTCGCTACCCACTCCTATTTCAAAGACAACTCTTTTAAGGGTGATCTTGTGATAAATGAACGGATGGTGTGTCCGGAAACAGGGCCACTTACTTGAGTGTTCGGACGATTGCAGCTTAGTCCTGCGTCCTCCGTAAAATCCAGACACATTACTTGTGGTCCGAAGAACAACTTGTACATCTCCACGGGCGTCATGCTAAGAAAGTGTTGGAGAGCTCGCGGTCCCTCCGGGTTGAACTCCCATAGACGGAGAGGGCGACGTTTGCAAGGCAGGACTCGGCGAATTAACATAACCTGCGTCACCACGACCAGACTGATATCTCTTTCTAGAAGATCTCAGATTGACCCATCACGCTAGTCGGGGCGGGGGACCCGAGCGGAAAACAGGTGGCGCCGCCCACTTGGTACCCCTGGGAGCGGTGATGTAGAACCACTCTTGTTGCCATAAGCTCAACTCCTCCTGAAAAGAGCCCACGTGCCATGGAGCGTCAGCGTTCTTGCTTATAACAGCGCCTCCGCACTCCGCGTGCCGTCCCTCGATCATCTTCGGCTCTACTTTAAAATTATTAAGCCATAGTCCGATGTGATGGGTAATGCGGAGGAAGGCTTCACACACAACGATGAATGATGAGATATGAAGGATGGACTCCGGAGCTAAGTCGTGGAATTCCAGCCCATAATAAAACATGAGCCCCCTCACGAAGGGATCCGTCGCGAAGCCAAGCCCTCAGAGGAAGTGAGACACGAATACCACACTCTCACCAGTTTCGGGAGTAGGAACAACCTACCCTTGAGCAGGCAGCCTATGCGAAATTTTGCCGGTCAAGAACCTGGCTTCTCTCAGCTTCAGCACGTCCCCGTCCGTAACGGAGGAAGGCGTCCATCGGCCTCGGAGGTTGGATCCGGACATCGTCGAAGGTCCGAAGCGCCTGAAATCTAGGGCCTTGGGTGTTGGAACTCGAGGCGAAGGGCGAACTCAATTGAGATTGAAAGAAAGGAGTAAGGCCTTGTTCTCTTTATAAGGGGTTGAATACCAAGAGCCCTCCCCGTGACCGTTTGGGACTCGCCTTTAATTGAGGAGACACGCCAACGGGCACGACTGGGTTGCCCACGTCCGTAATGATGAGAATCCCGTAAATTAAGGGGACACGGTCTCTGTTTCGACAAGACGTGCCAAGGAAACTGCCTCGCTAAACGCGCTGAGGTGGGACGGTAAAACGATTCGAATAAAGGCTTGGCCGTGGTGTGATGTCGCGCTACGGGATACGTCTGCAGATTAGATTTGTGTAAATATTATTTTCTCTATGGCAATATGTGGAACTTATGTTGCAGAGCCGAACACTATCCTTGTGCTCACAATCTTCTACGAAGTATTCGGAGGAGGAACCCGCCTTGTAATGCCGAAGACAATTTGCGCGCCGGACTCGTCATCATTGAAGCCTGGTTCAGCGGCTACTGAGGGAGTCCTGGATTAGGGGGTGTCCGGATAGCCGGACTATAACCTTTGGCCGGACTCCTGGAATATGAATAAGATTGAAGACTTTGTCCCGTGTCCGGATGGGATTTTCCTTGGCATGGAAGGCAAGCTTGGCGATATGGATATGTAGATCTCCTTCCGTTGTAACCGACTCTGTGTAACCCTAACCCTCTCCGATGTCTATATAAACCGGAGGGTTTTAGTCCATAGGACGAACAACAATCATACCATAGGCTAGCTTCTAGGGTTTAGCCTCTCTAATCTCGTGGTAGATCTACTCTTGTACTACCCATATCATCAAAATTAATCAAGCAGGAGTAGGGTTTTACCTCCATCGAGAGGGCCCGAACCTGGGTAAAAACATCGTGTCCCTTGTCTCCTGTTACCATCTGCCTAGACGCACAGTTCGGGACCCCCTACCCGAGATCCGCCATTTTTCACACCGACAAGCGCGCTTCCCGACTGGGGATTATTCCTCTAAAGGTTGTGCTGCTTCGCTCAATGCAGTTCCAGTCTATTTCCATTTTTTTTAAGGGTTTCCTCATAAATGAGATTCAATCCGCTGCTGCCGTCCATGAGTACCTTGGTGAGTCGAAAGTTGTCCACTATTGGACTGAGGACCAATGCGGTTGGTGCTCGAGCTGTTCGAAATTTAGGTTCATCACTGGCATTGAAAGTAATAGCCGGGTCACTCCATGGGTTTATTTTTGCCACATGGTAGACTTCGGCAAGGTTGCGGAGTGTTCGTTTTGGCATATTGTTTGATGCAAAAGTCTCGAAGTCTGTTAATACCGTGCTGGTATGTTTTGGCTTGTGCTCTATGGCTTCTGGGATTAGAAGATCTTCGCCACTTTTGGCCACCTGCCGGAGTATCCAACATGCTCTATGGCTATGAGTTGGTGTGGAGCCCTCTGTACTGTGAATTTTACAGGGTCCATTGAGCCACCCCTCCAGCACGGTTCCATGCCCTACAGAGGGTTTTTGCTTTTTGGTGTTTAACACGGGTGTCTGGTGATAATGCACCCTTTTATTTATGACTGGGTTTGTATTCAGGGCCGGATTGTCCCAAAATTTTATTTCAGTTTTCCAGGCGCTTTCCATCGCACAGTACTTCCGTACTTTGGATGCCAAGTCAGCGAAGCATGTAATTTCACGGCGACTTATGGCGTTGAGGATTTCCTTGTTCGTGCAATTATTGCAGAAGAATGAAATTGCATACTCCTCGCGGCAGTCCTTTATCATGTTCATGACCAGGAGGAATCTGGCCCAGTAATGGTGTACTGTTTCTTCGGGCTCTTGCCGAATTTGGGATAGATCGCTTATGATTGGGTGGGTGGGTGGAATTAAATCTGGAACCTCACCCAATCTAAGACTCAAGGGCCGAGGAGTTTCTGAACTCGGAAGCTTGGGTTTTTGGATGTTATCCAATGAATCTAGCCCGCTGCCTGACTTTAGGTTCAGGGCTTGAGTGACGTCCTCCCCTCTGCGGGTATATGGCTTGGAGGGATCGGGAATCCGGACATAACTAGTCCTTAATCTAGATGAAGGGTCGCCGTATTGTTCCTCCACCACTACAACGTGATGGGTGACCTGGGGAGAGTTAATCTCTCTCAGATCGGGTTTAGGCCCAATCTGATCGTAGTCCGTAGCGACTCCTAGGGCGGCGATGCGATCCAAGAGCTCGTTTATGGAAGAGAGCTCCATCGGATCTAACTGCTCGACGAGTTCCGAGTTGACGTGAAGATTGCTTTCGATGACCCGAGAAGTCACCGTCGGCGCGGCGGCCGAATAGGCGATCATAACAAAACCACCTAGCCGGAGAGTTTGGCCAATAGCCAAAGCTCCTTTAGCAATATAGTGCCGTCTTTAAAGACGGGATGAGGCATCCTTCCTGATGGCGACGGCACAGTGGAACTCTCAATGAAAGCACCAATGTCGGTGTCAAAACCGGCGGATCTCGGGTAGGGGGTCCCGAACAGTGCGTCTAGGCAGATGGTAACAGGAGACAAGGGACACGATGTTTTTACCCAGGTTCTGGCCCTCTCGATGGAGGTAAAACCCTACTCCTGCTTGATTAATATTGATGATATGGGTAGTACAAGAGTAGATCTACCACGAGATCAGAGAGGCTAAACCCTAGAAGCTAGCCTATGGTATGATTGTTGTTCGTCCTATGGACTAAAACCCTACGGTTTATATAGACACCGGAGAGGGTTAGGGTTACACAGAGTCGGTTACAATGGGAGGAGATCTACATATTCGTATTACCAAGCTTGCCTTCCACGCCAAGGAAAGTCCTATCCGGACAAGGGACAAAGTCTTCAATCTTGTATCTTCATATTCCAAGAGTCCGGCCGAAGGTTATCGTCCGGCTATCTGGACACCCCCTAATCCAGGACTCCCTCAGGGAGTGTAGCCGACCAGGGAGAGGGTGCGCCGAGAGGAGTCCTACTCCCACAGGGAGTAGGACTCCCCCCTTTCCTAGTTGGATTAGGACTTAGGAGGGGGAAGGAGTGGAGGAGAAGAAGGAAAGGGGGGGGGGGGGCGCCGCCCCCCTCCCCTTGTCCTATTCGGACTTAGGGGGAGGGGCGCATGGCCCAGCCCTAGCCGCCTCTCCTCTCTTCCACCTAGGCCATTAAGGCCCATTAAGTCCCCGGGGTGTTCCGGTAACCCCTCAGCACTCTGGTAAAATCACTATTTCACCCGGAACTCTTCCGATATCCAAACATAGGCTTCCACTATGTCAATCTTCATGTCTCGACCATTTCGAGACTCCTTGTCATGTCCTTGATCACATCTGGGACTCCGAACAACCTTCTGTACATCAAAACATATAAACTCATAATATAACTGTCATCGTAATATTAAGCGTGCGGACCCTATGGGTTTGAGAACTATGTAGACATGACAGAGACACGTCTCTGTTCAATAACCAATAGCGGAACCTGGATGCTCATATTGGCTCCCACATATTCTACGAATATCTTTATTGGTCAAATCGCATAACAACGTACGTTGTTCCCTTTGTCATTGGTATGTTACTTGCCCGAGATTTGATCGTCAGTATCTCAATACCTAGTTCAATCTCGTTACCGGCAAGTTTCTTTACTCGTTCCGTAATACATCATCCCGCAACTAACTCATTAGTTGCAATGCTTGCAAGGCTTAAGTGATGTGCATTACCGAGAGGGCCCAGAGATACCTCTCCAACAATCGGAGTGACAACTAATCTTGAAATACGCCAACCCAACAAGTACCTTCGGAGACACCTGTAAGGCACCTTTATAATCACCCAGTTATGTTGTGACGTTTGGTAGCACACAAAGTGTTCCTGCGGTAAACGGCAGTTGCACAATCTCATAGTCATAGGAACATGTATAAGTCATGAAGAAAGCAATAGCAACATACTATACGATCGTTTGCTAAGCTAACGGAATGGGTCATGTCAATCACATCATTCTCCTAATGATGTGACCCCGTTAATCAAATGAAAACTCATGTCTATGTTTAGGAAACATAACCATCTTCGATTAACGAGCTAGTTAAGTAGAGGCATACTAGTGACACACTGTTTGTCAATGTATTCACACATGTATTACGTTTTCGGTTAATACAATTCTAGCATGAATAATAAACATTTATCATGATATAAGGAAATAAATAATAACTTTATTATTGCCTCTAGGGCATATTTCCTTCACCCTCGTAGACCGAAAGAGGAATCGTTTTATCAACGTGGTTGATGTAGTCGTACGTCTTCACGATCCGACCGATCCTAGCACCGAACGTACGGCACCTGCGTATTCAGCACACGTTCAGCTCGATGACGTCCCTCGTACTCTTGATCTGGTTGAGGCTAAGGAAGAGTTCCGTCAGCACGACGACGTGGCAACGGTGATGATGAAGTTACGGGCGCAGGGCTTCGCCTAAGAACTACGACAATATGACGGAGGTGTGTAACTGTGGAGGGGGGCACCGCAGGGCTAAGACAAATCTTGAGTGCCTTTGGGGTGCCCCCTGGCCATGTTCATAAAGGAGGGGAGGGAAGAGGTGGCCGACCTAGGACGGGCGTGTTGGGGAACGTAGTAATTTAAAAAAAATGCTATGCACACGCAAGATCACTGTGATGCATAGCAACGAGAGGGGAGAGTGTTGTCCACGTACCCTCGTAGACCAAAAGCCGAAGCATTATGATAATGCGGTTGATTTAGTCGTACGTCTTCACGATCGACTGATCCTATTACCGAGAGTATGACACCTCCGCGATCTGCACACGTTCAGCTCGGTGACGTCCCACGAACTCACGATCCAGTAGAGCTTCGAGGGAGAGTTTTGTCAGCACGACGGCGTGATGATGGTGATGATGAAGGTACCGGCGCAGGGTTTCGCCTGGCTGCCCCTCTTTCTCTCACCAAGGCCCATGAGGCCCATTACACTCCCCGGGGCATTCCGGTAACCCCCCGGTACTCCGGTATTCGTCCAAACTTACTCGGAACTCTTCCGAGGTCCAAACATAGTCATCCAATATATCGATCTTTACGTCTCGACCATTTAGAGACTCCCCGTCATGTCCGCTATCTCATGCGGGACTCCGGACAACCTTCAATACATCAAATCACATAACTCATAATACAAATCGTCATTGAACGTTAAGCGTGCAGACCCTACAGGTTCGAGAACTATGTAGACATGACCGAGACACATCTCCAGTCAATAACCAATAGTTGAACCTGGATGCTCATATTGGCTCCTACATATTCTCCGAAGATCTTTATCGGTCAAACTGCATAACAACATACGTTGTTCCCTTTGTCATCGGTATGTTACTTGCCCGAGATTCGATCGTCAGCATCACTATACCTAGTTCAATCTTGTTACCATCAAGTCTCTTTACTCGTTCCGTAATGCATCATCCCGCAACTAACTCATTAGTCACATTGCTTGCAAGGCTTATAGTGATGTGCATTACCGACAGGGCGACAAATCCTAATCTTGATCTATGCCAACCCAACAAACACTTTCGGAGACACCTACAGAGCATCTTTATAATCACCCAGTTATGTTGTGATGTTTAATAGCACACAAGGTGTTCCTTCGGTATTTGAGGGTTGCATAATCTCATAGTCTGAGGAACATGTATAAGTTATGAAGAAAGAAGTAGCAATGAATCTGAAACGATCATAATGCTAAGCTAACGAATGGGTCTTGTCCATCACATCATTCTCTAATGATGTGATCCCGTTCATGAAATGACAACACATGTCTATGGCTAGGAAACTTAACCATCTTTGATTAACGAGCTAGTCAAATAGAGGCATACTAGGGACACTCTATTTTGTCTATGTACTCACACATGTATCAAGTTTCCGATTAATACAATTCTAGCATGAATAATAAACATTTATCATGAAATAAGGAGATAAATAATAACTTTACTATTGCCTCTAGGGCATATTTCCTTCACTCTCCCACATGCACTCGAGTCAATAATCTAGTTCACATTGCCATATGATTTAACACCAATTGTTCACATCACCATGTGATTAACACCCATAGTTCACATCGCCATGTGACCAACACTCAATGGGTTTACTAGAGGCAGTAATCTAGTTCACATCGCCATGTGATTAACATCCAAAGAGTACTAAGTTGTGATCATGTTTTGCTTGTGAGAGAAGTTTAGTCAACGGGTCTGCCAAATTCAGATCCGTATGTATTTTGCAAACTTCTATGTCTACAATGCTCTGGACGGAGCTGGTTTAGCTAATTGCTCCCACTTTCAATATGTATCCGGATTGTGACTTAGATTCATCCAGATCGGTGTCAAAGCTTGTATCGACGTAACTCTTTACGACGAACTCTTTATCACCTCCATAACTGCGAAATATTTCCTTAGTCCTCTAAGGATATTTTTGAACGTTGTCCAGTGATCTACTCCTAGACCAAAATTTTACTCCCTTGCCAAACTCAGGGTTGGGTATACAATAGGTCTGGTACACAGCATGTCATACTTTATAGAACCTATGGCTGAGGCATAGGGAATGACTTTCATTCTCTCTCTATCTTCTGCCGTGGTCGGGCTTTGAGTCTTACTCAATTTCACACCTTGCAACATGATAATTCCCAAGTGCAGGGAATCATCGTACCAATTTACAAAGGTGGAAGTGATAAGTATGGAGTGTCAAAGCCACAAGGAGCTAAAGGTAAGATCAATATTCCCTCAAGCCCTATATGCCACTGATACGACTCTACGTACACCAAACGTTTGCTTCCAACTAGAAACGAGAAATAAAACTGGGTATGAAGAGGATAACTTTGTATGATATCGGGGAGCTAAAATATAAAAGTAGGTGTTGTTATCATAAACTTAGAATATATTACTAAATAATATAAATAGTGAGTGTGGAATAATGATGGATCAGTGTGCGGAATTGTCCTAGGCAATTGTTAACAAGACCGGTAGTCATCATTGCAATTTCATATGAGGGAGAGGCATAAGCTAACATACTTTCTATACTTGGATCATATGCACTTATGATTGGAACTCTAGCAAGAATCTGCAACTACTAAAGATCATTAAGGTAAAACCCAACCATAGCATTAAATCATCAAGTCCTCTTTATTCCCATACGCAACAACTGTCGGTGTCAAAACTGGCGGATCTCGGGTAGGGGGTCCCGAACTATCCGTCTAGGATCGATGGTAACAGGAGACGGGGGTCACGATGTTTACCCAGGTTCGGGCCCTCTCTATGGAGGCAATACCCTACTTCCTGCTTGATTGATCTTGATGAATATGAGTATTACAAGAGTTGATCTACCACGAGATCGTAATAGCTAAACCCGAGAAGTCTAGCTTATCTGACTATGGTAATGTGTCCTTTCCGGACTACCCCCTCTAGTTTAATAGACACTGGGGGGATCTAGGGTTCACATAGAGTCGATTACATAAGAAGGAATCTTCGGTCGCCAAGCTTGCCTTCCACACCAAGTAGAGTCCAATCCGGACACGGGTACGGTCTTCAACCTTCATGTCTTCACAGCCCATCAGTCCGGCCCATGGATAACAGGACGGACGCCCGAGGACCCCTTTGTCCAGGACTCCCTCATTAGCCCCCGAACCAGTCTTCAATAGCGAGGTGTTCGGCACACAAATTGTCTTCGGCATTGCAAGGCGGGTTCCTCCTTTAATGATCTCCAAGTAATGTATTCGACCATTGATCCAATGTCGCTCCCCTCGGCTTCTACGCGTTGAACATCTTCGATTTCCATGTGTCGGGCGAATGTGGACGGTCGGGGCATTTTTGCAAATAACACCATGTCCCTGTAGGGAAGAGTGCCTATTTAAAGAGATTAGATCTTAGATCCATTCGGCACTACGCAGAGAAAATCCTGGAGACTACCAGAGGAAACCATTCCAACATGGCTAGCGTTCCCAGCTCCTCCTCCCGTTCCAGCCCAGACAAGGGCGAGTGGGAGAGGTGTTTCGTCCCCTATAGTCAATTAGCGAAGCTGCAGACGCAGGGATTTCTTCCCCCCGCAGATCTAGTCCCTGTTCGAGCGGGGCTAGATTCTTTCAACGGTGAGACCCAGGCAGAGGGCTTCCCCAATCCGTCCGGGGGAGAGCGAGTGTGTTTCGTCCCCCACCAACTAAGAGGTGTCGGATTTCCAATCCATCCATTCCTCTGAGGACTTCTGGAATACTATGGCCTCCGTGTTGGAAATATGCCCTAGAGGCAATAATAAATAGGTTATTATTATATTTCCTTGTTCATGATAACTTGTTTATTATCCATGCTAGAATTGTATTGATAGGAAACTCAGATACATGTGTGGATACATAGACAACACCATGTCCCTAGTAAGCCTCTAGTTAACTAGCTCGTTGATCAATAGATGGTTACGGTTTCCTGACCATGGACATTGGATGTCATTGATAACGGGATCACATCATTAGAAGAATGATGTGATGGACAAGACCCAATCCTAAGCCTAGCACAAAGATCGTGTAGTTCGTATGCTAAAGCTTTTCTAATGTCAAGTATCATTTCCTTAGACCATGAGATTGTGCAACTCCGGATACCGTAGGAATACTTTGGGTGTGCCAAACGTCACAACTTAACTGGGTGACTATAAAGGTACACTACAGGTATCTCCGAAAGTGTCTGTTGGGTTGGCACGAATCGAGACTGGGATTTGTCACTCCGTGTGACGGAGAGGTATCTCTGGGCCCACTCGGTAGGACATCATCATAATGTGCACAATGTGATCAAGGAGTTGATTACGGGATGATGTGTTACAGAACGAGTAAAGAGACTTGCCGGTAACGAGATTGAACAAGGTATCGCGATACCGACGATCGAATCTCGGGAAAGTACAATACCGCTAGACAAAGGGAATTGTATACGGGATTGATTGAATCCTTGACATTGTGGTTCATCCGATGAGATCATCGTGGAACATGTGGGAGCCAATATGGGTATCCAGATCCCGCTATTGGTTATTGGCCGGAGAGGTGTCTCGGTCATGTCTGCATGGTTCCCGAACCCGTAGGGTCTACACACTTAAGGTTCGGTGACGCTAGAGTTGTTATGGGAAATAGTACGTGGTTACCGAAGGTAGTTCGGAGTCCCGGATGAGATCCCGGACGTCACGAGGAGTTCCAGAATGGTCCGGCGGTGAAGATCGATATATTGGACGAAGGGTATTGGAGTCCGGACGTGTTCCGGAGGTACCAGGCTATGGCCAGCATGACCGAAAGGTGTTTCGGGAGCCCCGGCAAGTGTTGGAGGGCCTCATGGGCCAAAGGGGAAGTGGCAAACTAGCCCACTAAGGGTTGGTGCACCCCCCACACCCTTTCCCACGTTACTTGGGGAGGTGGGGCGCCTCCACCTTGAAGGAAATATGCCCTAGAGGCAATAATAAAGTTATTATTTATTTCCTTACATATCATGATAAATGTTTATTATTCATGCTAGAATTGTATTAACTGGAAACATAATACATGTGTGAATACATAGACAAACAGAGTGTCACTAGTATGCCTCTACTTGACTAGCTCATTAATCAAAGATGGTTATGTTTCCTAAACATGAACAAAGAGTTGTTATTTGATTAACGAGATCACATCATTAGTTGAATGATCGGATTGACATGACCCATTCCATTAGCATAGCACGCGATCGTTTAGTATGTTGCTATTGCTTTTATCCATGACTTATACATGTTCCTTTAACTATGAGATTATGCAACTCCCGTTTACCGTAGGAACACTTTGTGTGCTACCAAACGTCACAACGTAACTGAGTGATTATAAAGGTGCTCTACAGGTGTCTCCGAAAGTATTTGTTGGGTTGGCGTATTTCGAGATTAGGATTTGTCACTCCAAATGTCGGAGAGGTATCTCAGGGCCTTCTCGGTAATGCACATCACATAAGCCTTGCAAGCATTGCAACCAATGAGTTAGTTGCGAGATGATGTATTACGGAACGAGTAAAGAGACTTGCCGGTAACGAGATTGAACTAGGTATTGGATACCGACGATCGAATCTCGGGCAAGTAACATACCGATGACAAAGGGAACAACGTATGTTGTTATGTGGTCTGACCGATAAAGATCTACGCAGAATATGTAGGAGCCAATATGGGCATCCAGGTCCCGCTATTGGTTATTGACCGGAGACGTGTCTCGGTCATGTCTACATTGTTCTCGAACCATAGGGTCCGCACGCTTAAGGTTTCGATGACATTTATATAATGAGTTTATGAGTTTTCATGTACCGAAGGAGTTCGGAGTCCCGGATGTGATCACGGACATGACGAGGAGTCTCAAAATGGTCGAGACGTAAAGAACGATATATTGGAAGCCTATGTTTGGACATCGGATGTGTTCCAGGTGAAATCAGGATTTTACCGGAATACCGGGAGGGTTACCGGAACCCCCCGGGAGCATAATGGGCCAACATGGGCCTTGGTGGAGAGGTGAGAGGGCTGCCCTCATGGGCTGCGCGCCTCCCCCCTCCCCTAGTCCTATTAGGACTAGGAGAGGTGGCTGGCCCCCTCTCTCTCTCTCTCTCCCCCTTGGAGAATCCTAGTCCAACTAGGATTGGGGGGGGGGGGAATCCTACTCCCGGAGGGAGTAGGACTCACCTGGCGCGCCAAGGCTTGGCCGGCCAGCCCCTCCCCCTTGGCTCCTTTATATACGGGGGCAGGGGGCACCCCATAGACACACAATTGATCATTGAGATCTTTCCTTAGCCATGTGCGGTGCCCCCTGCCACCAAATTCCACCTCGGTCATATTGTCGCAGTGCTTAGGCGAAGCCCTGCGTCAGTAGTACATCAAGATCGTCACCACGCTGTCGTGCTGACGGAACTCTTCCCCGAAGCTTTGCTGGATCGGAGCCCGGGGAACGTCATCGAGCTGAACGTGTGCCAAGAACTCGGAGGTGCCGGAGTAACGGTGCTTGGATCGGTCGGATCGTGAAGACGTACGACTACATCAACCGCGTTGATATAACGCTTCCGCTTTCGGTCTACGAGGGTACGTAGACAACACTCTCCCCTCTTGTTGCTATGAATCACCATGATCTTGCGTGTGCGTAGGAATTTTTTTGAAATTACTACGTTACCCAACAGTGGCATCCGAGCCTAGGTTTTTATGGTTTGATGTTATTTGCACGAGTAGAACACAAGTGAGTTGTGGACGATACAAGTCATACTGCCTACCAGCATGTCATACTTTGGTTCAGCGGTATTGTTGGACGAGACGATCCGGACCAACCTTACGCGTACTCTTACGCGAGACCGGTTCCCTCGACGTGCTTTGCACATAGATGGCTTGCGGAAGACTGTCTCTCCAACTTTAGTTGAACCGAGTGTGGCTACGCCCGGTCCTTGAGAAGGTTAAAACGGAGTCTATTTGACAAACTATCGTTGTGGTTTTGAAGCGTAGGTAAGATGAGTTCTTGCTTAAGCCCGTAGCAGCCACATAAAACTTGCAACAATAAAGTAGAGGACGTCTAACTTGTTTTTGCAGGGCATGTTGTGATTTGATATGGTCAAGACATGATGCTAAATTTTATTGTATGAGATGATCATGTTTTGTAACCGAGTTATCGGCAACTGGCAGGAGCCATATGGTTGTCGCTTTATTGTATGCAATGCAATCGCGATGTAATGCTTTACTTTATTACTAAGCGGTAGTGATAGTCGTGGAAGCATAAGATTGGCGAGACGACAACGATGCTACGATGGAGATCAAGGTGTCGCGCCGGTGACGATGGTGATCATGACGGTGCTTCGAAGATGGAGATCACAAGCACGAGATGATGATGGCCATATCATATCACTTATATTGATTGCATGTGATGTTTATCTTTTATGCATCTTATCTTGCTTTGATTGACGGTAGCATTATAAGATGATCTCTCACTAATTATCAAGAAGTGTTCTCCCTGAGTATGCACCGTTGCGAAAGTTCTTCGTGCTGAGACACCACGTGATGATCGGGTGTGATAGGCTCTACGTTCAAATACAACAGGTGCAAAACAGTTGCACACGCGGAATACTCAGGTTTAACTTGACGAGCCTAGCATATAACAGATATGGCCTCGGAACACGGAGACCGAAAGGTCGAGCGTGAATCATATAGTAGATATGATCAACATAGTGATGTTCACCATTGAAACTACTCCATCTCACATGATGATCGGACATGGTTTAGTTGATTTGGATCACGTGATCACTTAGAGGATTAGAGGGATGTCTATCTAAGTGGGAGTTCTTAAGTAATATGATTAATTGAACTTAAATTTATCATGAACTTAGTACCTGATAGTATCTTGCTTGTCTATGTTGTGTAGATAGATGGCTCGTGCTGTTGTTCCGTTGAATTTTAATGCGTTCCTTGAGAAAGCAAAGTTGAAATATGATGGTAGCAATTACACGGACTGGGTCCGTAACTTGAGGATTATCCTCATTGCTGCACAGAAGAATTACGTCCTGGAAGCACCGCTAGGTGCCAGGCCTAGTGCAAGAGCTACATCAGATGTTGTGAACGTCTGGCAAAGCAAAGCTGATGACTACTCTATAGTTCAGTGTGCCATGCTTTACGGCTTAGAACCGGGACTTCAACGACGTTTTGAACACCATGGAGCATATGAGATGTTCCAGGAGTTGAAGTTAATATTTCAAGCAAATGCCCGGATTGAGAGATATGAAGTCTCCAATAAGTTCTATAGCTGTAAGATGGAGGAGAACGGTTCTGTCAGTGAGCATATACTCAGAATGTCTGGGTATAACAATCACTTGATTCAACTGGGAGTTAATCTTCCGGATGATTGCGTCATTGACAGAATTCTCCAATCACTGCCACCAAGCTACAAGAGCTTCGTGATGAACTATAATATGCAAGGGATGACCAAAACTATGCCCGAGCTCTTCGCGATGCTGAAAGCCGCGGAGGTAGAAATCAAAAAGGAGCATCAAGTGTTGATGGTTAACAAAACCACTAGTTTCAAGAAAAAGGGCAAAGGGAAGAAAAAGGGGAACTTCAAAAAGAACAGCAAGCAAGTTGCTAATCAAGAGAAGAAACCCAAGTCTGGACCTAAGCCTGAAACTGAGTGCTTCTATTGCAAGCAGACTGGTCACTGGAAGCGGAACTGCCCCAAGTATTTGGCGGATAAGAAGGATGGCAAGGTTAACAAAGGTATATATGATATACATGTTATTGATGTATACCTTACTAATTCTCGCAGTAGCACCTGGGTATTTGATACTGGTTCTGTTGCTAATATTTGCAACTCAAAACAGGGGCTACGGATTAAGCGAAGATTGGCTAAGGACGAGGTGACGATGCGCGTGGGAAATGGTTCCAAAGTCGATGTGATCGCGGTCGGCACGCTACCTCTACATCTACCTTCGGGATTAATATTAGATCTAAATAATTGTTATTTAGTACCAGCGTTGAGCATGAACATTATATCTGGATCTTGTTTGATGCGAGACGGTTATTCATTTAAATCAGAGAATAATGGTTGTTCTATTTATATGAGTAATATATTTTATGGTCATGCACCATTAAAGAATGGTTTGTTCTTACTTAATCTCGATAGTAGTGATACACATATTCATAATGTTGAAGCCAAAAGATGCAGAGTTGATAATGATAGTGCAACTTATTTGTGGCACTGCCGTTTAGGTCATATCGGTGTAAAACGCATGAAGAAACTCCATACTGATGGACTTTTGGAGTCACTTGATTATGAATCACTTGGCACTTGCGAACCGTGCCTTATGGGCAAGATGACTAAAACACCGTTCTCCGGTACTATGGAGAGAGCAACAGATTTATTGGAAATCATACATACTGATGTATGTGGTCCAATGAATGTTGAGGCTCGTGGCGGATATCGTTATTTTCTCACCTTCACTGATTATTTAAGCAGATATGGGTATATCTACTTAATGAAACACAAGTCTGAAACATTTGAAAAGTTCAAAGAATTTCAGAGTTAAGTGGAAAATCATCGTAACAAGAAAATAAAGTTTCTACGATCTGATCGTGGAGGAGAATATTTGAGTTACGAGTTTGGTCTACATTTGAAACAATGCGGAATAGTTTCGCAACTCACGCCACCCGGAACACCACAACGTAATGGTGTGTCCGAACATCGTAATCGTACTTTACTGGATATGGTGCGATCTATGATGTCTCTTACCGATTTACCGCTATCATTTTGGGGTTATGCTTTAGAGACGGCCGCATTCACGTTAAATAGGGCACCATCAAAATCCGTTGAGACGACGCCTTATGAACTGTGGTTTGGCAAGAAACCAAAGTTGTCGTTTCTTAAAGTTTGGGGCTGCGATGCTTATGTGAAAAAGCTTCAACCTGATAAGCTCGAACCCAAATCGGAAAAATGTGTCTTCATAGGATACCCAAAGGAGACTGTTGGGTACGCCTTCTATCACAGATCCGAAGGCAAGATTTTTGTTGCTAAATTCGGAAACTTTCTAGAGAAGGAGTTTCTCTCGAAAGAAGTGAGTGGGAGGAAAGTAAAACTTGATGAGATAATTGTATCTACTCCCTTATTGAGAAGTAGTACGTCACAGAAATCAGTTTCTGTGACACCTACACCAAATAGGGAGGAAGCTAATGATAATGATCATGAAACTTCAGATCAAGTTTCTACTGAACCTCGTAGATCAACCAGAGTAAGATCCGCACCAGAGTGGTACGGTAATCCTATTTTGGAAGTCATGTTACTAGACCATGGTGAACCTACGAACTATGAAGAAGCGATGGTGAGCCCATATTCCGCAAAATGGCTTGAGGCCATGAAATCTGAGATGGGATCCATGTATGAGAACAAAGTGTGGACTTTGGTTGACTTGCCCGATGATCGGCAAGCAATTGAGAATAAATGGATTTTTAAGAAGAAGACTGACGCTGATGGTAATGTTACTGTCTATAAAGCTCGACTTGTTGCAAAAGGTTTTCGACAAGTTCAAGGGATTGACTACGATGAGACTTTCTCACCCGTAGCGATGCTTAAGTCTGTCCGAATCATGTTAGCAGTTGCCGCATTTTATGATTATGAAATTTGGCAAATGGATGTCAAAACTGCATTCCTGAATGGATTTCTAGAAGAAGAGTTGTATATGATGCAACCAGAAGGTTTTGTCGATCCAAAGGGAGCTAACAAAGTGTGCAAGCTCCAGCGATCCATTTATGGACTGGTGCAAGCCTCTCGGAGTTGGAATAAACGCTTTGATAGTGTGATCAAAGCATTTGGTTTTATACAGACTTTTGGAGAAGCCTGTATTTACAAGAAAGTGAGTGGGAGATCTGTAGCATTTCTGATATTATATGTGGATGACATATTACTGATCGGAAATAATATAGAATTTCTGGATAGCATAAAGGGATACTTTAATAAGAGTTTTTCGATGAAAGACCTCGGTGAAGCTGCTTACATATTGGGCATTAAGATCTATAGAGATAGATCAAGACGCTTAATAGGACTTTCACAAAGCACATACCTTGACAAAGTTTTGAAGAAGTTCAAAATGGATCAGGCAAAGAAAGGGTTCTTGCCTGTGTTACAAGGTGTGAAGTTGAGTAAGACTCAATGCCCGACCACCGCAGAAGATAGAGAGAAAATGAAAAATGTTCCCTATGCTTCAGCCATAGGCTCTATCATGTATGCAATGATGTGTACCAGACCTGATGTGTGCCTTGCTGTAAGCTTAGCAGGCAGGTACCAAAGTAATCCAGGAGTGGATTACAGGATAGCGGTCAAGAACATCCTTAAGTACTTGAGAAGGACTAAGGATATGTTTCTCATTTATGGAGGTGACAAAGAGCTCGTCGTAAACGGTTACGTCGATGCAAGCTTTGAAACTGATCCGGACGATTCTAAATCGCAAACCGGATATGTATTTACATTAAACGGTGGAGCTGTCAGTTGGTGCAGTTCTAAACAAAGCGTCGTGGCGGGATCTACATGTGAAGCTGAGTACATAGCTGCTTCGGAAGCAGCTAATGAAGGAGTCTGGATGAAGGAGTTCATATCCGATCTAGGTGTTGTACCTAGCGTATCGGGTCCAATGAAAATCTTTTGTGACAATACTGGTGCAATTGCCTTGGCAAAGGAATCCAGATTTCACAAAAGAACCGAACACATCAAAAGGCGCTTCAACTCCATCCGGGATTTAGTCCAGGTGGGAGACATAGAGATATGCAAGATACATACGGATCTGAATGTTGCAGACCCGTTGACTAAGCCTCTTCCACGAGCAAAACATGATCAGCACCAAGACTCCATGGGTATTAGAATCATTACTTTGTAATCTAGATTATTGACTCTAGTGCAAGTGGGAGACTGAAGGAAATATGCCCTAGAGGCAATAATAAAGTTATTATTTATTTCCTTACATATCATGATAAATGTTTATTATTCATGCTAGAATTGTATTAACTGGAAACATCATACATGTGTGAATACATAGACAAACAGAGTGTCACTAGTATGCCTCTACTTGACTAGCTCATTAATCAAAGATGGTTATGTTTCCTAACCATGAACAAAGAGTTGTTATTTGATTAACGAGATCACATCATTAGTTGAATGATCTGATTGACATGACCCATTCCATTAGCATAGCACCCGATCGTTTAGTATGTTGCTATTGCTTTTATCCATGACTTATACATGTTCCTTTAACTATGAGATTATGCAACTCCCGTTTACCGTAGGAACACTTTGTGTGCTACCAAACGTCATAACATAACTGAGTGATTATAAAGGTGCTCTACAGGTGTCTCCGAAAGTATTTGTTGGGTTGGCGTATTTCGAGATTAGGATTTGTCACTTCGAATGTCGGAGAGGTATCTCAGGGCCTTCTCGGTAATGCACATCACATAAGCCTTGCAAGCATTGCAACCAATGAGTTAGTTGCGAGATGATGTATTACGGAACGAGTAAAGAGACTTGCCGGTAACGAGATTGAACTAGGTATTGGATACCGACGATCGAATCTCGGGCAAGTAACATACCGATGACAAAGGGAACAACATATGTTGTTATGCGGTCTGACCGATAAAGATCTTCGCTGAATATGTAGGAGCCAATATGGGCATCCAGGTCCCGCTATTGGTTATTGACCGGAGACGTGTCTCGGTCATGTCTACATTGTTCTCGAACCGTAGGGTCCGCACGCTTAAGGTTTCGATGACATTTATATAATGAGTTTATGAGTTTTGATGTACCGAAGGAGTTCGGAGTCCCGGATGTGCTCACGGACATGACGAGGAGTCTCGAAATGGTTGAGACGTAAAGAATGATATATTGGAAGCCTATGTTTGGACATCGGATGTGTTCCAGGTGAAATCAGGATTTTACCGGAATACCGGGAGGGTTACCGGAACCCCCCGGGAGCATAATGGGCCAACATGGGCCTTGGTGGAGAGGTGAGAGGGCTGCCCTCATGGGCTGCGCGCCTCCCCCCCTCCCCTAGTCCTATTAGGACTAGGAGAGGTGGCCGGCCCCCCCTCTCTCTCTCTCCCCCTTGGAGAATCCTAGTCCAACTAGGATTGGGGGGGGGGAATCCTACTCCCGGAGGGAGTAGGACTCACCTGGCGCGCCAAGGCTTGGCCGGCCAGCCCCTCCCCCTTGGCTCCTTTATATACGGGGGCAGGGGGCACCCCATAGACACACAATTGATCATTGAGATCTTTCCTTAGCCGTGTGCGGTGCCCCCTGCCACCAAATTCCACCTCGGTCATATTGTCGCAGTGCTTAGGCGAAGCCCTGCGTCAGTAGTACATCAAGATCGTCACCACGCTGTCGTGCTGACGGAACTCTTCCCCGAAGCTTTGCTGGATCGGAGCCCGGGGAACGTCATCGAGCTGAACGTGTGCCAAGAACTCGGAGGTGCCGGAGTAACGGTGCTTGGATCGGTCGGATCATGAAGACGTACGACTACATCAACCGCGTTGATATAACGCTTCCGCTTTCGGTCTAAGAGGGTACGTAGACAAAACTCTCCCCTCTCGTTACTACGTTACCCAACACACCTGTGCGTAGCAATTTTTTTGAAATTACTACGTTACCCAACACACCTGGCTTGGGAGGCAAGCCTCCACCTGCTTGGCTTGGGGGTCAAGTCTCCCTAGGATTTTCCCTAGGGAGATCCAATCTGCCTAGCCGCCGCCCCCTAGGGGAAACCCTAGGGCGCCTCGCCCTCTCCCCTTGCCCCTATATATAGTGGAGGGGTGGGAGGGCAGCCGTGACCTCTTCCCTGGCGCAGCCCTCCCTCCTCCTACCTTCTCCTCCTCCTCCATGGTGCTTGGCGAAGCCCTGTCGGAGAACCACGAGCTCCACCACCACCATGCTGTCGTGCTGACGGAGCTCTCCCTCAACTTCTCCTCTCCCCTTGCTGGATCAAGAAGGAGGAGACGTCCCCGGGCTGTATGTAAGTTGAACGCGGAGGTACCGTCCGTTCGGCACTAGGATCATCGGTGATTTGGATCACGAGGAGTACGACTCCATCAACCCTGTTCACTTGAACGCTTCCGCTTAGCGATCTACAAGGGTATGTAGGTGCACTCTCCTTCCCTCGTTGCTAGATTACTCCATAGATTGATCTTGGTGTTGCGTAGAAAATTTTGAATTTCTGCTACGTTCCCCAACAGTGGCATCATGAGCTAGGTCTATTGCGTAGATTCTATGCACGAGTAGAACACAAAGTAGTTGTGGGCGTTGATTTTGTTCAATATGCTTACCGTTACTAGTCCAATCTTGTTTCGATGGCATTGTGGGGTGAAGCGGCCCGGACCAACCTTACACGTACGCTTACGTGAGACCGGTTCCACCGACTGACATGCACTAGTTGCATAAGGTGGCTGGCGGGTGTCTGTCTCTCCCACTTTAGTCGGATCGGATTGGATGAAAATGGTCCTTATGAAGGGTAAATAGCAATTGAAATATCACGTTGTGGTTTTTGCGTAGGCAAGAAACGTTCTTGCTAGAAACCCATAGCAGCCACGTAAAACATGCAAACAACAATTAGAGGACGTCTAACTTGTTTTTGCAGGGTATGTTATGTGATGTGATATGGCCAAAAGAATGTGATGAATGATATGTGATGTATGAGATTGATCATGTTCTTGTAATAGGAATCACGACTTGCATGTCGATGAGTATGACAACCGGCAGGAGCCATAGGAGTTGTCTTAGTTTATTGTATGACCTGCGTGTCAATGAACAACGCCATGTAATTAATTTACTTTAGTGCTAAACCGTTAGCCATAGTAGTAGAAGTAATAGTTGGCGAGACAACTTCATGGAGACACGATGATGGAGATCATGGTGTCATGCCGATGACGATGATGATCATGGAGCCCCGAAGATGGAGATCGAAAGGAGCAAAGTGATGATGGCCATATCATGTCACTATTTGACTGCATGTGATGTTTATCATGTTTATACATCTTATTTTCTTAGAATGACGGTAGTAAATAAGATGATCCCTCAATAAAATTTCAAGAAAGTGTTCCCCCTAACTGTGCACCGTTGTGAAAGTTCGTCGTTTCGAAGCACCATGTGATGATCGGGTGTGATAGATTCTTACGTTCACATACAACGGGTGTAAGACAGATTTACACACGCGAAATACTTAGGTTGACTTGACGAGCCTAGGATGTACAGACATGGTCTCGGAACACAAGAGACCGAAAGGTCGAGCATGAGTCGTATGGTAGATACGATCAACATGAAGATGTTCACCGATGATGACTAGTCCGTCTCACGTGATGATCGGACACGGCCTAGTTGACTCAGATCATGTAATCACTTAGATGACTAGAGGGATATCTATCTGAGTGGGAGTTCATAAGATGAACTTAATTATCCTGAACATAGTCAAAAGATCTTTGCAAATTATGTCGTAAGCTCGCGCTTTAGTTCTACTGAGTTAGATACGTTCCTAGAGAAAATATAGTTGAAAGTTGACAGTAGCAATTATGCGGACAGTACAAGGCTTATGTCCTTAATGCATCGCTTGGTGTGCTGGACCTCGAATGTGGTTTGTGGATGTTGCGAACATCGGACATACACGTTTAGATAACTACGTGATAGCTCGGTAATGTTGAATGGTTTAGAATTGAGGCACCGAAGACATTTTTGAAATGTCGCAGAACATATGAGATGTTTCGAGGGCTGAAATTGGGATTTCAGGTTCGTACCCACGTCAAGAGGTATAAGACCTCCGACAATTTTCTTAGCCTGCAAACTAAGGGAGAAAAGCTCAATCGTTGAGCTTGTGCTCAAATTGTCTGAGTACAACAATCACTTGAATCGAGTGGGAGTTGATCTTCCAGATAAGATAGTGATGTTTCTCCAAAGTCATTGCCACCAAGCTGCTAGAGCTTCGTGATGAACTATAACATATCAGGGATAGATATGATGATCCTTGAAATATTCATGATGTTTAACACCGCGAAAGTAGAAATCAAGAAGGAGCATCAATTGTTGATGGTTAGTGAAACCACTAGTTTCAAGAAGGGCAAGGGCAAGAAGGGATACTTCATGAAACGGCAAATCAGCTGCTGCTCTAGTGGAGAAACCCAAGGTTAAACCCAAACCCGAGACTGAGTGCTTCTGTAATAAGGGGAACAACCACTGGATCAGAATTACCCTAGATACTTGGTAGATGAGAAGGCTGTCGATAGAAGTATATTGGATATACATTATGTGAATGTGTACTTTACTAGTACTCCTAGTAGCATCAGGGTATTAGATGTCGGTTCGGTTGCTAAGTGTTAGTAACTCGAAATAAAAGCTACGGAATAAACGGAGACTAGCTAAAGGTGAGCTGACGATATGTGTTGGAAGTGTTTCCAAAGTTGATATGATCAAGCATCGCTCGCTCCCTCTACCATCGAGATTGGTGTTAAACCTAAATAATTGTTATTTGGTGTTTGCGTTGAGCATAGACATGATTGGATTATGTCTATCGCAATACGGTTGTTCATTTAAAGAGAATAATAGTTACTCTGTTTATTTGAATAATACCTTCAATGGTCTTGCACCTAAAATGAATGGTTTATTGAATCTCGATCATAGTGATACACATGTTCATGCCAAAAGATATAAGATAGTAATGATAGTACCACCTACTTGTGGCACTGCCATGTAAGTCATATTGGTATAAAACGCATGAAGAAGCTCCATGTTGATGGATCTTTGGACTCACTCATTTTTGAAAAAGGATTGAGTGATGTGAACCATGTCTATTGGTATATAAGCATGAAGAAACTCCATGCAGATGGACCGTTTGGACTCACTTGATTTTGAATCACTTGAGATATGCAAATCATACCACATGGGCAAGATGACTGAAAGCTTCGGTTTCAGTAAAATGGAACAAGAAAGCAACTTGTTGGAAGTAACACATTTTGATGCGTGCAGTCCAATGAGTGCTGAGGCACGCGGTGGATATCGTTATGCTCTTACTTCACAGATGATTTAAGTAGATACTGAGTATATTTACTTGATGAAACACAAGTCTGAATTATTGAATGGTTCAAGTAATTTCAGAATGAAGTTGAAGATCTTTGTGATAAGAGGATAAAATGTCTATGATATGATCATAGAAATGAATATCTGAGTTACGAGTTTGGCACTGTGGAAATTGTTTCACAACTAATACCGCCTGGAACACCATAGTGTGATGGTGTGTCCGAACATCGTAGTTGCACCCTATTGGATATGGTGCGTACCATGATGTCTCTTATCGAATTACCACTATCGTTCATGGGTTAGGCATTAGAGACAACCGCACTCACTTTAATAGGGCACCACGTAATTCCGTTGAGACGAAACCATTTGAACTATGGTTTGGAGAAACCTGAGTTGACGTTTCTTAAAAGTTTGGGGCTGCGACGCTTATGTGAAAAAGTTTCAGGTTGATAAGCTCGAACCCAAAGCGGATAAAATGCATCTTCATAGGACACCCAAAACAGTTGGGTATACCTCCTAATTCAGATCTGAAAGCAATAGGGATTGTTTCTAGAATCGGGTCCTTTCTCGAGGAAAAGTTTCTCTCGAAAGAATTGAGTGGGAGGAAGATAGAACTTGATAAGGTTGTTGAACCTTCACTTCAGGCAGAGAGTAGCGCAAGCACAGGGAAAATGTTTCTGTGGCCCCTGCCTCAGTTGAAGAGAAAGCTAATGATGATGATCATAGAGCTTTAGATCAAGTTACTATCGAACCTCATAGGTTGACAAGGGTGTGTACAACTTCTAAGTGGTAACCCTGTCTTAAAAGGTCACGTTGTTGGACAACGGTGAACCTATGAGCTATGGAGAAGCGATGGTGGGCCCGGATTCCGAAAAATGGCTTGAGGCCATAAAATCCGAGAGAGGATCCATGTATGAAAACAAAGTGTAGACTTTGAAAGAACTACTTGATGGTCGTAAGGCTGTTGGACACATATAGATTTTAAAAGGAAGACAGACAATGATGGTAAGTGTCACCATTGAGAAAGCTCGACTTGTCGTTAAGGTGTTTCCCGACAAGTTCAAGGAGTTGACTATGATGAGACTTTCTCACTCGTAGCGATGCTAAGAGTCTGTTGGAATTAGCAGGTACTGCATTATTTATGAAATCTTGCAGATGGGATGTCAAAATATTGTTTCCTTGTTCTTGAGGAAAGGTTGTATGTGATACAACCAGAAGATTTTGTCGATCCTGAAAGATGCTAACAAGTATGCAAAGCTCCAGCTATCCTTCTAAGGACTGGAGTAAGCATCTCGGAGTTGGAATGTACACTTTGGTGAGATGATCAAAGATTTTGGGTTTATACAAAGTTTATGAGAAACTTGTATTTCCAAAGAAGTGAGTGGGAGCACTATAGAATTTCTGATGAGTATATGTTGTTGACATATTGATGATCAGATAATGTAGAATTTCTGGAAAGCATATAGGGTTATTTGAAAGGTGTTTTTCAATGGAAAACCTGGATTAAGCTACTTGAACATTGAGCATCAAGATCTAGAAGGATGGATCAAAACCGCTTAATGGTACTTTCAAATGAGCACATACCTTGACATGATCTTGAAGGTGTTCAAGATGGATCAGTCAAAGAAGGAAGTTCTTGCCTGAGTTGTAAGGTACGAAGTTAAGACTTAAAGCTCGACCACTGCAGATTAGGAAGAAAGGACGAAGGTCGTCCCCTATGCTTAGACATAGGCTCCATAGTATGCTATGCTGTGTACCGCACCTGACATGTGCCTTGCCACATGTCTGGCTAGAGGGTACAAAGGTGATCTAGGAGTAGATCACTAGATAGCGGTCAAGATTATCCTTAGAGGAATAAGGATATGTTTCTCGGTTATGGAGGTGATAAAGAGTTCGACATAAAGAGTTACGTCGATGCAAGCTTAACACCTATCCGGA
Organism: Aegilops umbellulata; assembly: GCA_032464435.1. Classification (NCBI taxonomy): domain Eukaryota; kingdom Viridiplantae; phylum Streptophyta; class Magnoliopsida; order Poales; family Poaceae; genus Aegilops; species Aegilops umbellulata. The sequence continues at coordinate 594,479,725 of CP136058.1, read as the reverse complement.
TAGCTTTGAGTAGAGATGCCGGATACGTATAATGGAGCAACAATTTGGAATAGCTCCAAGTAGAACAGTTATTTGAAATGGCTCCAAATATAGCGTAGAGATTTGTGAAGTACATACGGATCTGAATGTTGCAGACCCGTTGACTAAAACCTCTCTCACAAGCAACATGATCAAACCCAGAACTCATTGAGTGTTAATCACATAGTGATGTGAACTAGATTATGAACTCTAGTAAACTCTTTGGATGTTGGTCACATGGCGATGTGACCTGTGAATGTTAATCACATGGCGATGTGAACTAGATTATTGACTCTAGTGCAAGTGGGAGACTGTTGGAAATATGCCCTAGAGGCAATAATAAATAGGTTATTATTATATTTCCTTGTTCATGATAAATCGTTTATTATCCATGCTAGAATTGTATTGATAGGAAACTCAGGTACATGTGTGGATACATAGACAACACCATGTCCCTAGTAAGCCTCTAGTTAACTAGCTCGTTGATCAATAAATGGTTACGGTTTCCTGACCATGGACATTGGATGTCATTGATAACGGGATCACATCATTAGAAGAATGATGTGATGGACAAGACCCAATCCTAAGCCTAGCACAAAGATCGTGTAGTTCGTATGCTAAAGCTTTTCTAATGTCAAGTATCATTTCCTTAGACCATGAGATTGTGCAACTCCCAGATACCGTAGGAATACTTTGGGTGTGCCAAACGTCACAACGTAACTGGGTGACTATAAAGGTACACTACAGGTATCTCCGAAAGTGTCTGTTGGGTTGGCACGAATCGAGACTGGGATTTGTCACTCCGTGTGACGGAGAGGTATCTCTGGGCCCACTCGGTAGGACATCATCATAATGTGCACAATGTGATCAAGGAGTTGATTACGGGATGATGTGTTACAGAACGAGTAAAGAGACTTGCCGGTAACGAGATTTAACAAGGTATCGTGATACCGACGATCGAATCTCGGGCAAGTACAATACCGCTAGACAAAGGGAATTGTATACGGGATTGATTGAATCCTTGACATCGTGGTTCATCCGATGAGATCATCCTGGAACATGTGGGAGCCAATATGGGTATCCAGATCCCGCTATTGGTTATTGGCCGGAGAGGTGTCTCGGTCATGTCTGCATGGTTCCCTAACCCGTAGGGTCTACACACTTAAGGTTCGGTGACGCTAGAGTTGTTATGGGAAATAATATGTGGTTACCGAAGGTAGTTCGGAGTCCCGGATGAGATCCCGGACGTCACGAGGAGTTCCAGAATGATCCGGCGGTGAAGATCGATATATTGGACGAAGGGTATTGGGGTCCGGACGTGTTCCGGAGGTACCAGGCTATGGCCAGCATGACCGAAAGATGTTTCGGGAGCCCCGACAAGTGTTGGAGGGCCTCATGGGCCAAAGGGGAAGGGGCAAACCAGCCCACTAAGGGTTGGTGCGCCCCCCACACCCTTTCCCACGTTACTTGGGGAGGTGGGGCGCCTCCACCTGGCTTGGGAGGCAAGCCTCCACCTGCTTGGCTTGGGGGGCAAGTCTCCCTAGGATTTTCCCTAGGGAGATCCAATCTGCCTAGCCGCCGCCCCCTAGGGGAAACCCGAGGGCGCCTCCCCCTCTCCCCTTGCCCCTATATATAGTGGAGGGGTGGGAGGGCAGCCGTGACCTCTTCCCTGGCGCAGCCCTCCCTCCTCCTACCTTCTCCTCCTCCTCCATGGTGCTTGGCGAAGCCCTGCCGGAGAACCACGAGCTCCACCACCACCACGCCGTCGTGCTGACGGAGCTCTCCCTCAACTTCTCCTCTCCCCTTGCTGGATCAAGAAGGAGGAGACGTCCCCGGGCTGTACGTGTGTTGAACGCGGAGGTGCCGTCCGTTCGGCACTAGGATCATCGGTGATTTGGATCACGACGAGTACGACTCCATCAACCCCGTTCACTTGAACGCTTCCGCTTAGCGATCTACAAGGGTATGTAGATGCACTCTCCTTCCCTCGTTGCTAGATTACTCCATAGATTGATCTTGGTGTTGCGTAGAAAATTGTGAATTTCTGCTACGTTCCCCAACACTCCGGCTGCACAACTTCACCCCCGCCTCCCTTCTGCACATCGTGGGTTATATCGCTTTATGCGAATTATTTCTGGGCATCAAGGGTGATTTTGAGCTGTGGAGGAAGTTGTTTTGTCTTGTCCCGCGTAATCACGAGGGGTCAATATTTGAAGTGGGCGGAGCCGAAGTGTGGCGTATCACCAATACCGGATATTTGTCCGGCACACCAAGGAAGGCATCTGAAGAATGGCCTTCCGAATGGTTCTACATTGAGGACGTCGCGCTTCCTAACCCAGTTCGAAAGGGTCTTCCTGAATTCGCGAGTGTTCCGCTGAAGAAACGCCACAGTTGGCGTCCTCGGAGCCATGAAGAGGATGACAGTGCAGAAGTTCGTCAGCTCATGAGAAAAATAAAGACGCTTGCCCCGTCCGGACTCACAATAGTCGAGGTAATGGCGACCTCCATAGTGCAAAGGGTTCAGCCGCTACAGTACAGAGTGCTCCCAATGTGGCACTATAACGGAGAGCATGACGCCTCCCGCTGTGGCCGGAAAGGTCCGGATACCCCGCCGCTCTAGCCAACACTACTAGGAAAAGGGCTACTAATGGCGCACCAGTTTTGCCTACTAATGGCGCATCACTGGTGCGCCATTAGTATCACGCCACTAGAATTTTTTACTAATGGCGCACCACTGGTGCGCCATTAGTATCTGGTATACTAATGGCGCACCAGGCAGTGCGCCATTAGTTTTTCCCACGGTGCGCCACTAGTGTCTGCTATACTAATGGCGCACCATACCGTAATGCGCCATTAGTAACAATTTTTTTAATTTATTTTCCTAATCTCAGGTCACTATTTCACCTATGAGATATCCAACACATATATCTACAACAAGCATCCATATAACAATCATAGCCAACATACAAGTTCCATCATATATACATAGATAGCCAACACACAAGTTCCATCATATATACATACATAGCCAACACATAGTTCCATCGTTACATATTACAAAAGTTTCACAGTGTTCATCCAACACCGTTCAGTTCTCATGCATTGTTCTTCTCCTTCTCCTTCCTCAGTCTGATGCGGCAAGAGCGGCGAGGCGGTGGAGGCGGTGGAGGCAGTGGGATGTAGTCTTCTACCTGAATTGGCGCGGTCATGTTGCCCAGCTGTGGGATCGCTGGCGCCACCACCAGTGCGTGGTCATTGTCAGGCACCACCACCATCGCGAGGCCACCTTCAAGCACGACCATCGCTAGGTCATCCTCAGCCACCTCCATATCTTGTCCTTGGTCAGCCACCACCAGCGCTAGGTCATCCTGCAGCTCCTCATCCCCACTCTGCTCCTCTTCTCCCGCACTCCAGTCTGGATCATCCTTCTTGTTGTCTATGCTGCTGCTAGAATCGCTGCTGCTTTCGCTACAGCCATGGTCGCTGCTGCTTTCGCTACCGCCATGGTCGCTGCTGCTTTGGCTGTAGCCATTGTCGCTGCTGCTGCTCCCATTACCTGTCCAAATGCAACAATGACCATTAACAATCAATGTGAGACAAAGCCAAATGTAGAGGAATAAGAAGAGGCAGAACGTACCGGCATCATAATCTTCAGCTTAGCGCATGCGACACATAGTCGTGTTGAACACCTTCACGATGAGCGTGGTAGCGTCGTCATCGTACCTGAAGAGAAGGAAGTACCCCAGCCGCAGGTCGTAGGCACGGTAGAACTTCTCCCACCCACGAGACAAGTACATGTGGCCCTCCTTGATCATCAACTCCACATCCCACAGCCCGCGAAACCCGCTGCCGGCCTGTCGCACCTTCACATTATTTGGCGGATCTTCACCCATCAGCATGTTCTTAAAACTATCAGGCAGCCTCTGCAGTTTGGGACAATGAGTGATGTAGGCACACAACAGATATCATAATAAGATGGGTGAAGCTAGGGGAGATCTCTCATTTTATATACCTTTGTCATGGATGATACTGAAGTCCCAAGTATGATAGTGAAGAACTCGGAAGCATCCAACTCATACTGCAGTGTCGCAGAGCGGCGGTGGCTGCTTCCCGCCATCTCTGATAAGTAGCAGAAGAGATATTTTTATGATACAAGAAGAAAGCAGCCACAACTACAGTAAAAACAAGCAACTACACACACACACAGGAATTTCAGCATGACCTTTGCTGAAAATAGGACATATGGAGTACCCGAATTTGCCGGAACGGAAGTTAATCGACATTCCGGCAATCTCCAGGGCCTCTTGGGGTACCTGCAAATTCATCACGACACAATGGTCGGAGACAAAACCCAGCAAACTAGTAAGATGATCATCATCTTTGCAAGTCATTACTTGTCAAATAAAGAAGAAGGAACAATTTATTTGTGACATAGTTACAAATGATGACAGAATAATAAAGCAACACCCTGCACTAGATCTATCCATCACCCTAGAAAAAAAATGCACTCCTAGTACATGGCTACTACTATTTTTCTGCTGCTAGGAAAAACATCACTCATTGGAAATGAAAATCTCAGTACCAAAATTTTGAACATTGAAATGAAATACAGTAGTAGTATTAGTAGTATATGGAGTAGTATCTTGTCTGAAACAAAAGAAACAAGTTTGTCAACCACATGATCTTGTCAAATTTAGTAAAAGTTTGGGTATTCGAAACTACTAGTCTGAAAAACAGATTATGTGGTCTGAAACTTTTCCTAGTGTGTATCAGACTTTCAGTAACTGACTTTAGTCTGCCAATTCAGCTTCACAAAGATGATACCCAGCATTCTAGCCCACTCACTAACTGACTAATATCGACAACTGAATTCGAGTCAGCCATCAATAAACCACCACAAAGTTGGGTTGGAAAATATTCAACGTCTAGTTAAGCACTCAGTACAAGCTAAATCATCGTATTCAGCTGGGCATATGCAGCAGGAACAACCTACTTGAAGAAACGCACGCTTGGAAATAAAAAGCTTCTGTAACACAAAAGTGACAGTTCACAATTCTTGCAGTAAATAGTATGTGTACTATGGGGTTGTTGTTGGAAGCATGGATGCGTATTAAGAATTCCATTTTACTCAAATTTTATTATAAGTACTTTCAAGACTCTCTGATATCTATTCAACCAAGGCATCAACTGCTTACATTGCAAACTGGATGCAAATTATAACAAGTCACAAAAAAGCCACCAGAAAATACAAGCATAGCGAGTCACAAGCAGGTTGCTATCGACAATTAGCAGACCTAGCTAGTAAAACAGTAGTACGTATGAAGGGATTTCTTGTTAGAAGCACAGATGCATGAAAGTCAGAACAAGGACTGCTGGTTTCTCTCAACAAAGGATGAACACAAAATTGGTTAATGAGCCCTAGCAGCCAATGCAACATAGCAGTATTCCACAGAAAATATGCAGCAGATGAAAAATCCGAACTTCTGTAATACTCATTAGCTCCAGGATCGTGCTGATAATTTCCAATCTTGGTCAAGCATTTAGTACAATCTATATCATGCCTATGAGCTGGGCTAGGGGGAAGGAGGGGAAGGGGGAGAGGTGAGGAATCACCTGTGGGATAAGGGCAGGCTGCCGTAGGAGGGCGCCGACGTCGAGGACGCAGCGGGCGGTGGCGCGTCGAGGAGGAGGCGGTGCGTCGAGGAGGCAGCGGCGCCTTCTTGCTTCCCCGAGCCCTTCCTCAAAGACGGCGATGGGGGCGCGGGCAGGGGCTGTCGGCAACGGCGACGGAGGGCAGGGCAGGAGCTGCAGTGGTGGGGGGCGCGGGGGCGGCGGTGGCGTAGGGGCGGCGGCGGCGTGGGGGCGGCGGAGGCGCAGGGGCGGCGGCGGGAGGAAGTGGAACTGGCGAGAGGGAGGGACGAAGGGGTCGGGCTAGTTAGGGGGGAAGATTACTAATGGCACACCACATAGGGGTGCGCCATTAGAAATCTTTTTTTAGATAGCAATGGCGCACACACGAGAGGTGCGCCATTAGAAATCTTATTTCTTATTATTTTTTAAAAAATAAATATGAACATGAAATAGTAATATTTTTTTATAAAAACAGTAATAAGTGTTGTTTAACAACAATTGTAGTCTACACTTTATTATTATTATTTTTTAGAAAATGAATATGAATATGAAACAGTAATAATGTTTTATAAAAACAATAAATAATTTTTTAAAAAATATCATCAAATTTGTTATTTGAAAATATCATCGGCGGCGGCGGTGGAGCCGGGGAGGGTGCGGTTGGGTTGTCGGCGGCGGTGGAGCGGGGGAGGGTGCGGGGGGTGCTCGTCGGCGGTGGTGGAGCGGGGGAGGGTGCGGGGGGCTGGTGCTCGTCGGCGGCGGTGGAGCGGGGGAGGGTGCGGTGCAAAAAAAAGAATAAAAAAAAATTACAGTAATGGCGCACTTTCTGTGTGGTGCGCCATTACTAGTTAGAACTAGTAATGGCGCACTGCCTATATGATGCGCCATTAGTGTGTATGGAAAAATGGAAAAAAATATATTTAACACTAGTGGCGCACCCTGTTTCTGGTGCGCCATTAGTGTCTTCCACACTAATGGCGTATCGCCAGTAGGTGCGCCATTAGTATATACTAGTGGCGCACTGCTTCCCGGGTGCGCCATTAGTATCAATCCTATCTATAGCCCTTTTCCTAGTAGTGCAAGATAGTGGTCGGGCTATTTAAAGGCGAGGAAGAGGAATCTCTTCGCACTAAGCGCAGAGATGGGTATTCTATGTATAATCCTCCCAGTTGGGTAAGCCTCTACCCCTCTGTTTCACTCCTTTCCTTGTCGGATCACTTTTGATAAGTTTAAAATCCGTTTGTTGTGATAGCACTGGAGAAAGGTCACCGAAGGACTTCATAGTCCCGCCCCACAGCCAGCAGACCACAACCGGGAGCTTGATCCTGGATTTGAGGAGGATCGGGACATATTCGTGGTGCTCGCCGAGGGAGTGTTTTACCAAACGAGCTATGATGGCACAGAAGTGACTATCACCGTCGACTACCCTGGCCTTCTCCCTGCTTCTCATGTAAATAATCAAGAAACACCTTTTCTAAAAGAGTGCTCTTACTCTGCCTCGCCCACCGCACTGTATCGTGCTCCTATAGGGGAGACGTTTGGCGACTCCGAAGAGATCATTTCCTGCGCCAGGCAAGCCTTTGAAGAGTAAGACCGGTGAAGACACAACCAGGCCTTCGTCGAGGAGGTACGAATAATTATGCTTTTCAGTGTTCACATCCTACTATGACTTGTGTGTTTGTTTGGTTATAGGAAAAAGGTTCACCGAACTGTGTCCGGGGGACCGGTCGGTTGCGCTCCTGACAACCGGGATTTAGATCCAGTCAGGGACGTGGGGGCCGGTGTAGAAACATCACCGGACTGCCCTCCGGTCGAGGGTTCGGAAAATATGTTCGCCACCAACTCGGAGGTAGAGATCGCCATGAATCATCGATGCTGCAGGGCGGTTTTACAAGACCCCAAGTTCTCGGAAGAGGCATTTAATGCCTTTAGCTCGGGCGACGCATAGATCCGAGCTGCTCGAGACGGGCTTAGAAGAGCCACGAAGCAATATCTGGCAGATGTGCAGGTAAGTTTTCTTTGTCAAAAAAGGTTAACCATATGCCCGTAGCCCCCGAGACTGAAAGCAGTTGGCACAACTGACTTAAGGATCGTTGTATGACCAGGTCCTTACAGAGAAGAATGGCTTGCTAGCTCAAGAGCTGGAGTAGTGCCGGGCGCAGCTAAATGCTGCTACCGCCGAACTGGAAAAATTCAAGAAGTCATCTTCCGGTAATGTTCCCCTCCATCGAGGAACAATAATTGCATACCAACTGTGCTAATTCTGCTGCTGATCGCGTAATAGGGTCGCCGGATCAACTTGGAGAGAAGTTGAAGATCGCCAAAGACCGAGAAAAAGAGGTGAAAAGGCAACACGCCGCAGGCGAGCGTGCGCTGACCCGCGTCAAAGATGAGAAAAACAAGCTACAGGATTCCCACACTGCATTGGGTGAAGAGTTGAAAGATGTTCGAGCCCAGCTAGCTGATTCCGTGAAGGAAAACAAGAAGCTGCAGGGTTGTATCTTCAGTATGTGCTCGAATTATTGGACTGATATAGTCGTATTTGCAGGTATATTGACGGGCTGTCCTAAAGAGGAGGTATCCAAATCATCAAGTGATCCGCTGCAAATGCTGTCACAAGTGCACGAGCATGCTCGGCTAGCCATGCGGAGCGTGGCCAAGGCTGTATGGCCGTCCACCTCCCCTCCAGGAAGTGTGGAGGAGCTTGTAGAGCTGTTCAAGGGAGCGTGGCGGTGTATCCGACTATGGAAGATATCAGCCTACCGAGAGGGTGCACGAGAGGCCTGGGCCATGGTAAAAACGCGATATACCAAGATGGATCCGAATCACATGGCCCGGGTTGGACCGCTAGGGTCAAATGGGGAAGAAATTCCCGTTAGTTTAGTATATGACCAAGTAGAGGTGGCCGCCAAATATTCCCAACAGGATTGTAAGTTAGACCACCTGTTGGACGGTATAGAGGGTGAAGTATTTGAGTCCAAGTGACTATGTACTTTCCTTACCCTATGTAATTCTAGCTGAATTGTATAGCATTTGTCATGGCCGACCTTTTCGCTTCAACCTCCGGACCCAAGGGTGCGGAGTGTTTCCGAATACCCTCATGGCCGAATAGGCCAGGGTATGCCTGGAAAACTAGGCGTAGGGGTCATAGTTGCTTGAACAGATAAGTTGTATTCTGCTAGTTATGTTATATTACATTGAGATCGTAAGAAAGATCTTCCAGAGAGAATAGTTCCATTAAGGGTTCCTTTACCTGGGTGTGCATGTATTAATGTACATGTCCGAATTGTGATGAAAAAAATCAAAGTGTATGTAACTTCTGGGGGTTAACGATGGAGTAATTGCAAAAAACGTCTTTACTTCACCGACCGGATATTCCCTTAAGAACGCTAGCTTTCGGCTTCACCCAGTCTGAGGTACACATCCGGATGACCCGGCAGTAACAATCGCAGAGGAGCTCCCTTTATGCCCTAGCCGAACTAACGGGAACGTATGGCATAAGCATAGCAGCCAGGCAACCCAGCTTGGCGAAAACTTAAGTCATATCGATGCATATAGTGGCGAAGAAAAGGTACATATGGAAGAACTCATATGTGAAGAGCTTGATGCTCGAGGAATAACAATAAAAAGCTTCTGTCCACGAAGCCCCCAGGTATAATGGACATACATATTTTAAATTTGTATGTGTTAGCGGTGTGCGGTCTAGGCGTACCAAAACTTTAAAGTGCAGAATGAAAAAGTAATCGAAAAAGAGAGAAAAAGTAATGGAAACTATAGGGGAGGAGGAGACAAACAAGGAGTTCGACGCAAGGCATAGAATCTTCGGAGTCTGGCCGCGTTCCAGGGGTTCGGCTCAAGGCGATTGTCTGATGCATCACGAAGACGGTACGCTCCTCCGGTGAGAACTTCGTCAATTATGAAGGGACCCACCCATTTGGGCTTGAGTTTGTCCTTTTTCTTCTTTGGCAGGCATAGAACGAGTTCGCCAACATTGTAAGTCTTGGCACGCACTTCTCTGCTTTGGTATCTTCGAGCCTGCTATTGGTAAAATGTTGAACGGGCTTTTGCGACATCACGTTCCTCCTCCAGGGCATCTAGGTTGTCCTGCCGATCGAGCTCGGCTTCTCTCTCTTCGTACATACGCACTCGAGGTGAGTCGTGAATAATATCGCAAGGCAATACAACATCTGCACCATACACCATGAAGAAAGGTGTGTATCCGGTAGTACGGTTGGGCGTGGTCTGCAACCCCCAGAGTACGGAGTCGAGATCCTCAACCCAGTGCTTGTCTGATTCTTTTAAAGACCGCACTAGTCTAGTCTTGATGCCGCTCATAATAAGACCGTTAGCTCGTTCGACTTGACCATTGGTTTGTGGGTGGTAGACGGAGGCGTAGTCGAGTCTAATACCCAGATTAGTACACCAGGTCTTTACCTCGTTGGCTGTGAAATTTGAGCCGTTCTCGGTGACAAAGAGCTCATCGTAAATGGTTACGTTGATGCAAGCTTTGACACTGATCCGGACGATTCTAAATCGCAAACCGGATACGTGTTTACATTAAACGGTGGAGCTGTCAGTTGGTGCAGTTCTAAACAAAGCGTCGTGGCGGGATCTACATGTGAAGCGGAGTACATAGCTGCTTCGCAAGCAGCAAACGAAGGAGTCTAGATGAAGGAGTTCATATCCAATCTAGGTGTCTTACCTAGTGCATCGGGTCCAATGAAAATCTTCTATGACAATACTGGTGCAATTGCCTTGGCAAAGGAATCCAGATTTCACAAGAGAACCAAGCACATCAAGAGACGCTTCAATTCCATCTGGGATCTAGTCCAGGTGGGAGACATAGAGATTTGAAAGATACATACGGATCTGAATGTTGCAGACCCGTTGACTAAGCCTCTTCCATGTGCAAAATATGATCAGCACCAAGGCTCCATGGGTGTTAGAATCATTACTGTATAATCTAGATTATTGACTCTAGTGCAAGTGGGAGACTGAAGGAAATATGCCCTAGAGGCAATAATAAAGTTATTGATAAATGTTTATTATTCATGCTAGAATTGTATTAACCGGAAACATAATACTTGTGTGAATACATAGACAAAGAGAGTGTCACTAGTATGCCTCTACTTGACTAGCTCGTTGATCAAAGATGGTTATTTTTCCTAACCATAGACATGTGTTGTCATTTGATTAACGGGATCACATCATTAGGAGAATGATGTGATTGACATGACCCATTCCATTAGCTTAGCACCCGATCGTTTAGTGTGTTGCTATTGCTTTCTTCATGACTTATACATGTTCCTATGACTATGAGATTATGCAACTCCCGTTTGCCGGAGGAACACTTTGTGTGCTACCAAACGTCACAGCGTAACTGGTTGATTATAAAGGAGCTCTACAGGTGTCTCCAAAGGTACATGTTGGGTTGGCGTACTTCAAGATTAGGATTTGTCACTCCGATTGTTGGAGAGGTATCTCTGGGCCCTCTCGGTAATGCACATCACATAAGCCTTGCAAGCATTGAACTAACGAGTTAGTTGTGAGATGATGTATTACGGAACGAGTAAAGAGACTTGCCGGTAACGAGAGTGAACTAGTTATTAAGATACCGATGATCGAATATCGGGCAAGTAACATACCGATGACAAAGGGAACAACGTATGTTGTTATGCGGTCTGACCGATAAAGATCTTCATAGAATATGTAGGAGGCAATATGAGCATCCAGGTTCCGCTATTGGTTATTGACCGGAGACGTGTCTCGGTCATGTCTACATTGTTCTCGAACCCGAAGGGTCCGCACGCTTAATGTTACGATGACAGTTTCATTATGAGTTTATATATTTTGATGTACCGAAGGTTGTTCGGAGTCCCAGATGTGATCACGAACAGGATGAGGAGTCTCGAAATGGTCGAGACATAAAGATTGATATATTGGACGACTATATTCGGACACCGGAAATGTTCTGGGTGATTTCGGAGAAAACCGGAGTGCCGAAGGGTTACCGGAACCCCCCGGGAGAAGTAATGGGCCTTACTGGCCTTAGTGAAGAGAGAGAGGGGCAGACAGGGTGGGCCATGCGGCCCCTCCCCATCTGGTCCGAATTGGACTATGAGAGGGGGGGCGGTGCCCCCCTTTCCTTCTCCCTCTCCCCCTTCCTTTCCCCCTCCTAGTAGGAGTAGGCATGAGGGGAGTCCTACTCCTAGTAGGAGGAGGACTCCTCCTCCTGGCGCGCCTAGCAAGGGCCGGCCGGCCTCCCCCCTTGCTCCTTTATACACGGGGGCAGGGGCACCCTAGAGACATAACAATTGATCATTGATCTCTTAGCCGTGTGCGGTGCCCCTCTCCACCATAATCCTCGATAATATTGTAGCGGTGCTTAGGCGAAGCCCTGCGACGGTAGAACATAAAGATCGTCACCACGCCGTCGTGCTGACGAAACTCTTCCCCGACATTCTGCTGGATCGGAGTCCGGGGATCGTCATCGAGCTGAACGTGTGCTAGAACTCGGAGGTGCCGTATTTTCGGTGCTTGATCGGTCGGGCCGTGAAGTCGTACGACTACATCAACCGCGTTGTAATAACGCTTCCGCTTTCGCTCTATGAGGGTACGTGGAAAACACTCTCCCCTCTCATTGCTATGCATCACCATGATCTTGCGTGTGCGTAGGAATTTTATTGAAATTACTATGTTCCCCAACACTTTGGAGGACTCCGGTAGTGGTTTTCTTGTAGAGCTCTCCATCGTGAACCCTGTAGGCCTTCGAACACCTGACATTGCGGCGAGCCTCATTTTGGTCGTCGGGGAGCTCCTTCCTATTAATGTAGGCCAAGAAGGGTTCAGTCCATGGGGCAATGACTGCCATAATGAGATGGGCCGACGGTGTTACTTCGGTGGCTGAGCCCCCGGTGCTGTCTGTATGCTCGGCGTTTGAGGTTGTGTTCGGATCTGAACTGTGGTCGCCGCCCTCCCCTTGCCACACCACGGATGGCTTGAAGAGCCTTTCCAGGAATATGTTAGGTGGGACGAGGTCGCGCTTAGCGCCGATGCGAGCCAGGACGTTCGCTGCTTGATTGGTTTCTCGGGCAATGTGATGGAATTCAAGCCCCTCGAACCGAGCCGACATTTTTAATACGGCATTGCGATAAGCTCCCATCTTTAGATGTTTGGTGTCAAAGTCATTGTTTATCTGAGATATCGCGAGGTTCGAGTCCCCGCGCACCTCCAGGCGTTGTTTGCCCATGGATGTGGCCATCCGAAGACCATGCAGTAGGGCCTCGTATTCGGCCGTGTTCTTGGAGTCTGTGTATAATATCTGGAGTACATACTGGACGACGTCTCCAGTGGGAGATGTTAATATGACTCCCGCTCCTAGTCCTGCCAACATTTTGGAGCCGTCAAAATACATGACCCAATTGGAGTATGCGCCATACTCTTTAGGGAGTTCGGCCTCCGTCCATTAGGCGACGAAGTCGGCTAGTACTTGAGATTTGATGGCTCAACATGGCTTGTATGTTATATCGAATGGAAGTAGCTCTATGGCCCATTTGGCAATTCGTCCCATGGCATCGCAGTTGTTTATCATGTATTTGAGTGGGACCTCAGAAGCCACCGTAATTGAACACTCCTGAAAATAGTGTCGTAGCTTGCGGGATGCCATGAAGACCGCGTATTCTATCTTTTGGTAGTGGGGGTACCGGGATTTGCATGGTGTGAGGACAGTAGATACGTAGTATACTGATATTTGAAGTGGGAATTTGTCTCCATTCTGTTCTCGTTTGATGACGAGTACGGCGCTCACCACCTGATGTGTTGCCGATATGTATAGCAACATGGGTTCACCTGCGTTTGGTGCGGCCAGGATTGGATTGCTTGCTAGGAGGGTATTTATTTCCTCCAGTCCAGCAGTCGCCACGTCTGTCCATTCGAAGTTATCAGTGCGCTGTAGGAGGCGATAGAGTGGTAGTGCCTTTTCTCCAAGTCTGAAGATAAAGCGGCTTAGTGATGCCACGCATCCCACCAGCTTTTGGACCTGTTTGAGGTCTGTTGGTGTAGCCAACTGTGACAGAGCCTAAATTTTAGACGGATTTGCTTCGATTCCTCTATTGGAAAAGATGATGCCCAGCAGTTTTCCGGCGGCGACGCCGAAGACACACTTTTCCGGGTTGAGCTTAATGTTATATGCCCGGAGGTTGTCAAACATAAGACGTAAGTCGTCTATTAGTGTTTCGACATGCCTAGTTTTGATGATGATGTCATCGATGTAAGCTTCTGCCGTTTTGCTGATCTGTTTCTCCAGGCATGCTTGAATCATGCGTTGGTATGTCGCGCCGGCGTTCTTGAGCCCGAAGGGCATAGTGTTGAAGAAGAATGGACCGTAGGGGGTAATAAATGATGTTGCAGCTTGATTGGATTCCTTCATTTTGATTTGATGTTATCCGGAATATCCACCGAGGAAACACAGTGAGTCGTGTCCTGCGGTGGCGTCAATGATTTGATCAATGCGGGGAAGGGGAAAAGGATCCTTAGGGAAAGCCTTGTTGAGATCCTTGAAATCAGCACATAGGCGCCAGGATTTATCATTCTTTGGTACCATCACCAGGTTTGCCAGCCAGTATGGATTCTTGATTTCTCTAATGAATCCAGCCTCGATGAGCTTGGCCAGCTCCTCCCCCATGGCTTGTCGCTTGGGTTCGGAAAAGCGCCGTAGTGTTTGCTTGACTGGTTTAAATCCCTTTAATATGTTGAGGCTATGTTCGGCCAACTTGCGTGGGATCCCTGGCATATCCTAAGGGCGCTAGGAAAATATGTCCCAATTTTCGCGCAGGAATTATCGTAGTGCGGCGTCAACTGTTGGGTTCAGTTGAGCTCTGATAGATGCTTGTTCTTGTGGTCCGTTGGGTGGACCTGGAATTTGACTATTTCTTCTACTGGTTTGAATGAGGTGGATTTGGGGCATTTGTCGAGGATCACATCGTCCCTGTCCACCGTGGAGCGTAGTGCGGTTAATTCTTCGGCCGTAAGGGCTTCGGATAGCGCTTCCAGGGCTAGGTATGCGGTTTTGTTTTCAGCTCGGAGTGCCATGTCCGGATCACTTACGAGAGTGATTATACCGTTTGGTCTGGGCATTTTGAGCTTCATATACCCATAATGAGGTATAGCTAGGAAGCGTGTAAAAGAAGCCCGCCCCAACAGGGCGTGATATCCGCTGCTGAAAGGGGCCACTTGGAACGTTATTTCTTCGGACCGGTACTTGTCCGGCGTGCCGAATACCACGTCAAGTGTGATTTTTCCCGCGCACCGCGCCTCCGGACTAGGAATAATTCCCCGGAAGGTTGTGTTACTTTGCTTGATGCGGCTCCTGTCTATTTCCATTTTGTGGAGTGTGTCCTCATAAATGAGATTTAGTCCGCTGCCGCCATCCATGAGGACCTTGGTGAGTCGAAACTCGTCCATGATGGGACTGAGGACTAACGCGGCTGGCACTCGTACTGTTCTGTACTTTGGTTCATCACCGGCATTGAATGTTATCGTTGTGTCGTTCCATGGGTTTATTACAACAATTTGGCAGACTTTTTCGAGCTCGTGAAGTGCCCTTTTGGGCTTGTTGTTTGAAGCGAATGTCTCAAAGACTCTCAATACTCTTGAGTTGTTGTCTTCTGGGGGATGCTGTTGTGGGGCATTTTTTATAAGGATGTCCTCGCCGCTCTGGGCTACCTGTCGTAGTATCCAACATGCTCTAAGGTTGTGGGTTGCCACGGTATCTGTTGTTGTATGTATTTTGCATGGGCCATCGAGCCATCCCTCCAGAACGGTGCCGTGTCATATAGCGGCTTTGTGTTTCTTGACTGTTGGGCTGGACGTGCCATGAGGGTGCGCCCTTTTCGCCTTTAGGGGATTTGGGTTGAGACTGACGGTTCCCAGCGAGCTGCCCGAGTTTCCCAGGCGCTCTCCATCGCGCTATACTTTTGTACGATGGTTGCTAAGCCAGCGAATTTTAGTATGCGGCGGCAATTGATGGCGTTGATGATTCCTTCGTCCGCGCAATTTTTGCAGAACACTAATATTGCGTCCTCGTCACGACAATCTTTTACCTTGTCCTTGACAAGGAGGAATCCGGCCTAGAAGTGGTGGACCTTTTCCTGAGACTGATGTTTTATGCTCATGAGAGCGTCTATGTCCGGGTGGGTGGATGGAATTAAATCCGAACCCCGACCTGAACGATTATACGGAGTCTGACGACCTTCCGGGCTTGACAGTATGGGTTCTGGAATGTCTTCTGATTGCTTGGGACAGCCGTCCGATGCTATGTTCGGAGGGCTGGTCACATCCTTTTGCGGGTGAGTATCCGGGTCTTCATGAACGGCGATCCGAACATAGTCCATCTTTGATATAGAAGAATACTCGTCGTCCTGCTCCACGACTACCGCAATCTGGTGGGTGACCGGTGGAGTTTCGATTTCTCTTTGATCGGTTTTAGGCCCGATCCGATCGTAATCTGCGGCAATTCCCAAAGCGGCGATGCGATCTAGGAGCTCGTTTAGGGACAAAAACTCAACCGGATCCATCTTCTTGGAGTGCTCGGAATTGATGCGAAGGGGGGTTTCGATGGCCCGAGAGGTCATCGTCGGCTCAACGGCCGAACGGGCGATCATAGTAAAGTCGCCTAGCCAGAGGGTTTGGCCCGTGGCCAGAGCTACCCCGGCGGTGATGTTGTCTTTAAGGACAAGGCGAGCCATCGAGCCTTTCATCGACGACATAGTGGAACTCTCAATGAAAGCACTAATGTCGGTGTCAAAACCGGCGGATCTCAGGTAGGGGGTCCCGAACTGTGCATCTAGGATCGATGGTAACACGAGACAGGGGGCACGATGTTTACCAAGGTTCGGGCCCTATCTATGGAGGCAATATCGTACTTCCTGCTTGATTGATATTGATGAATATGAGTATTACAAGAGTTGATCTACCACAAGATCGTAGTAGCTAAACCCTAGAAGTCTAGCCTATCTGACTATGGTAATGTGTCCTTTCCGGACTACCCCCTCCGGTTTATATAGACACCAGGGGGATCTAGGGTTTACGTAGGGTCAGTTACATAAGAAGGAATCTTCGGTCACCAAGCTTGCCTTCCACGCCAAGTAGAGTCGAATCCGGACACGGGTACGATCTTCGGCCTTCATGTCTTCACAGCCCATCAGTCCGGCCCATGGATAACAGGCCAGACGCCCGGGGACCCCTTAGTCCAGGACTCCCTCGGCAACCCCCTTACTCGGGTTTTTTTTCAGTCGCTCACCAACCCACTATAAGCGAATCATAATCGTATTGCGACACCGTACAGTGGGAATCCCTCACGCTTGCGCGACACGGAGGGCACAGTAGGACAGCACCAAAATAAAACATGCAACTCGTACCAATCTAGATCATCAATCAACCCAAGGACAAAGGATATCTACTCAAAACATCATAGGATGGCAACACATCATTGGATCATAATATGTGGCATAAAGCACCATGTTCAAGTAGGGATTATAGCGGGGTGCGGGAGTGTGGACGGTGTAAAAGATATGAGGATGGTGATGATGATGGTGATGTTGATGAAGACGATCATCGCAGTGATGATTCCCCTCCCGATGGCACTCTAGCGCCACCGAGATAGAGGAGGGAGGTTCTCCCCCTTGTGCTTCCTCCTCCATGGCCTCCCCCTAGATGGGGAGAGGTTCTCCCACTGGTCATTGGCTTTCGTGGCGATGATGGCCCCTCCGAGATCCTCCTCCATGGCCTCCGGTGATGATGGCCCCCTCCGGCAGGGTGCCAGAGAGGGCCTAGATTTATTTCTCCTGGCTACAGAGGCTTGCAGCGGCGAAACTTCTGATCTAGGTTATTTTCTGGGGATTTCTGTATTTATAGGAATTTTTGGCGTTGGTTTCACGTCAGGGGGGGTCTCCGAGTCGTCCACGAGGCAGGGGCCCACGCCCAGGGGGTGGGAGCGTCCCCCACCCTTGTGGACAGCTCGGGACTCTTCTGGCCCAACTCTTTTGCTCCAGGGGCTTCTTTTGGTCCATAAAAATCAACAAAAATTGGCACGTCAATTGGACTCCGTTTGGTATTCCTTTTTTGTACAACTCAAAAATAAGGAAAAACAGAAACTGGCACTGGGCTCTAGGTTAATAGATTAGTCCCAAAAATCATATAAAATAGCATATAAATGCATATAAAACATCTAAGATGGATAATATAATAGCATGAATACTTCATAAATTATAGATACGTTGGAGACGTATCACAACACAGGCAAGAACTGTTTCTTTGACTGTTCCATTCTGAACTACTTCAAAAACTTGTCAAGGTATGTACTCATTGAAAAAACTTATCAAGTGTCTTGATCTATCTCTATAGATCTTGATGCTCAATATGTAAGCAGCTTCACCGAGGTCTTTCTTTGAAGAACTCCTTTCAAACACTCCTTTATGCTTTCCAGAAAATTATACATCATTTCCAATCGACAATATGTCATTCACATATACTTATCAGAAAGGCTGTAGTGCTCCCACTCACTTTCTTGTAAATATAGGCTTCACCACAAGTCTCTATAAAACTATATGCTTTGATCAACTTATCAAAGTGTATATTCCAACTCCGAGATGCTTGCACCAGTCCATAGATGGATTGCTGGAGCTTGCATATTTTTTTAGCACCTTTATGATTGACAAAACCTTATGGTTGCATCATATACAACTCTTCTTTAATAAATCCACTAAAGAATGCAGTTTTGTTTATCCATTTGCCAGATTTCATAAAATACGGCAATTGCTAACATGATTCGGACAGACTTATGCATCTCTACGAGTGAGGAAAACTCATCGTAGTCAACACCTTGAACTTGCCAAAAACCTTTCGCGACAAGTCGAGCTTTGTAGATAATAACACTACCATCAGCGTCCGTCTTCCTCTTGAAGATCCATTTATTTTAAATGGCTTGCCGATCATCGGGCAATTCCACCAAAGTCCACACTTTGTTTTCATACATCGATCCTATCTCAGATTTCATGGCCTTAAACCATTTTGCGGAATCTGGGCTCATCATCGCTTCCTCATAGTTCGTAGGTTTGTCATGGTCTAGTAACATGACTTCCAGAACCGGATTACCGTACCACTCTGGTGCGGAACGTACTCTAGTTGACCTATGAGGTTTGGTAGTAACTTGATCTGAAGTTTCATGATCATCATCATTAACTTCCTCACTAATTGGTGTAGGCATCACTGGAATTGATTTCTGTGATGAACTACTTTCCAATTCGCGAGAAGGTACAATTACCTCATCAAGTTCTACTTTCCTCCCACTCACTTCTTTCGAGAGAAACTCCTTCTCTAGAAAGTATCCATTTTTAGCAACGAATATCTGGCCTTCGGATCTGTGATAGAAGGTGTACCCAACAGTTTCCTTTGGGTATTGAGGGAGTCCTGGATTAGGGGGTGTTCGGATAGCCGGACAATACCTTCAGCCGGACTCCTGGACTATGAAGATACAAGATTGAAGACTTCGTCCCGTGTTCGGAAGGGACTTTCCTTGGCGTGGAAGGCAAGCTTGGCGATGCGGATATTCAAGATCTCCTACCATTGTAACCGACTTTGTGTAACCCTAACCCTATCCGGTGTCTATATAAACCGGAGGGTTCTAGTCCATAGGACAACTTCATTATACAACAATCATACCATAGGCTAGCTTCTAGGGTTTAGCCTCCTTGATCTCGTGGTAGGTATACTCTTGTACTACCCATATCATCAATATTAATCAAGCAGGAGTAGGGTTTTACCTCCATCGAGAGGGCCCGAACCTGGGTAAACTTCGTGTCCCCTGCCTCCTGTTACCATCCAGCCTAGACGCACAGTTCGGGACCCCCTACCCGAGATCCGCCGGTTTTGACACCGACATTGGTGCTTTCATTGAGAGTTCCTCTGTGTCTTCACTTCTAGGCCTCATGGCTCCTTCGATCATCAATGACGAGGCGGTCCAGGGTGAAGCTTTCCTCCCCGGGCAGATCTTCGTCTTCGGCGGCTTCGCACTGCGGGCCAATTCGCTTGGCCACCTCGAGCAGATTGAAAGCTACGCCCCTGGCCATCAGGTCAGGTTTGGAAGCTTAAACTACACGGCAGATATCCGCAGGGATTTGATCTTCGACGGATTCGAGCCACAGCCAGGCGCGCCGCACTGTCTTAAGGGGCATGATCTAGCTCTGCCGCCGAACAGTGCCCTGGAGGCCGCACACGCACCGGTTCCGACCCTTAATTCGGATCCTATTGCGCCAATCAAGGATAAGCGGTTGGACGTCACCTCAGGGGCTGTGATCCCAAAGGTGATCGAGCCGAACGCCAGCCCCGCACTCGGCATGACCCGTGACTCCGAGGATCCGAATTCCACTCCGGACTCCGAACCCCCCGCGCCCCTGCCAATCGAATCCGATTGGGCGCCGATAATGGAGTTCACCGCCGCGGACATAATTCAGCACTCGCCCTTCGGCGACATCCTGAATTCTCTAAAGTCTCTCTCTTTATCATGATTCGGAGCCAATGCATATAGTGCTATAAGTTCGGGGTGCCGCACTTATGAAGTGTTCGGACTTCTTACACCACATTAAGGGGTACTGAAGCCCCTGGTGTATTTGTTGTACCACGGTGTACGGGTGCCACATGTCATTAATGAACATATATATAAAAAGGGGATAATGCGAAAAATAGACAAAAAGCTATGCATTGTTTATAAAGAGGCTGCTATCGAAGCAGAACGATACAAATAGTGCGATAAGCAAAAGATATTAGACTATTTAGCATGTCCTGGCCAGGGGCAGGCCGCGGAATTGTATTCAAAATAGGTATACTGCTCATATCAGAGACCACCTGGGAGTTCCATAGTGCGGCATGGCTTGTTTGCTTCCCTGGATCTTGCATCGTTCATGCGGCAGTTGAATTGCCGAACAGGTCGTAATAAGTATGGAGTCCTGAAAGTAAGAAAAAAAGAATTCGGCAGCCCCTACTACCTTTTAGGCCGTATTTTGGGCTTGCCATTATTGTGCCCCTTCCCCTGCGCCCATGGTATTTCAAGAGCGTAGTTATGTACGCGAAGCACTGGTTTCGCTATGTCGCGAGGGCTGGGGTTGTGGCCGCATTGCTACGCCTGCTCAGAACGTGCCAGGCAGTCTTGTTGTAGGTTACTCCGGGCGCGCTTGGCGGTGTCTGGCTTTTTAACGGCCAGACTGGAGAATTGCCTAAAAAGGCTGCTTTGTACTTCTGCTGCGAGGGCCGCCGTGTGTTCCTCCGTTCGGAGGGAGCGCTCGGGTTTCCGTTGACCGTAATTACTCCTCGAGGGCCTGGCATCTTGAGCTTGAGATATGCGTAGTGCGACACCGCATTGAACTTTGCAAATGCGGTTCGCCTGAGCAGGGCGTGATAGCCACTGCGAAACAGGACTATATCAAAGATTAACTCTTCGCTTCGGAAATTATCCGAAGATCCGAACACCACTTCAAGTGTTACTGAGCCTGTGCAGCTGGCCTCTACACCTGGTATAACGCCTTTAAAGGTCGTTTTTGTGGTCTTGATCCTTGAGGGATCGATGCCCATTTTCCGCACTGTATCCTGGTAAAGCAGGTTCAGGCGGCTGCTGCCGTCCATGAGGACTCTTGTGAGATGAAATCCATCGATAATTGGGTCAAGAACCAGTGCGGCAAACCCGCCATGATGGATGCTAGTGGGATGGTCCCTTCGATCAAAGGTGATCGGGCAGGAGGACCATGGGTTGAACTTTGGAGCGACTGGCTCTAGCGCGTATACGTCCCATAGCGCACGCTTCCGCTACCTCTTGGGAATGTGGGTTGCGTATATCATGTTCACCGTCCGCACTTGTGGGGGAAAACCCTTCTGTCCACTGCTGTTCGGCTGCCTGGGCTCCTCGTCGTCATCGCTGTGCAGCCCCTTGTCTCTGTTTTCGGCTCTTAACTTGCCTGCCTGCTTGAACACCCAACAATCCCTGTTGGTGTGATTTGCTGGCCTTTCGGGTGTGCCATGTATCTGGCACAAGCGATCGAGTATTCGGCCCAAACTGGACGGGCCCTGAGTATTCTTTTTGAATGGCTTTCTCCACTGACCGGATTTATAGCCTCTGAATCCGGCATTTACTGCCGTATCCTCGTTGTTGTCGCTGTTAACACGGTGCTTTTGCTTGTTCCGACGTGTCCTGCCACTTTTGTCCTTGGTATCCGAATTACCAGGGTTCTTCGTTAAGTTGTTGCTGCGAGCAAGCCAGCTATCTTCCCCCGCACAAAAGCGGGTCATGAGTGTCGTGAGGGCTGCCATTGATTTCGGCTTTTCCTGTCCCAGGTGCCGGGCAAGCCACTCGTCCCGGATATTATGCTTGAAGGCTGCTAGGGCCTCAGCGTCCGGACAATTGACTATCTGTTTTTTCTTTGTTAGGAACCGTGTCCAGAATTGCCTGGCCGATTCCTCTGGCTGCTGAATTATGTGGCTTAAGTCATCGGCATCCGGTGGTCGCACATAAGTGCCCTGGAAGTTGTCGAGGAATGCGGCTTCCAGGTCCTCCCAAGAACCGACTGAGTCTGCTGGCAAGCTGTTGAGCCAATGTCGGGCCGGTCCCTTGAGTTTGAGTGGGAGGTATTTGATGGCATGTAGATCATCACCACGGGCCATGTGGATATGAAGGAGATAATCCTCGATCCAAACCGTGGGATCTGTTGTGCCATCGTATGATTCAATGTTTATGGGTTTGAAGCCCTCCGGGATTTTATGATCCATTACTTCATCTCTGAAGCATAGTGGGTGTGTGGCGCCTCCATACTGGGCTATATCACGGCGCAGCTCGGAGGAGCTTTGTCCATTGTGTTCGGCCCGGCCGGATATATCGTATCTAGAGTGACGATCACCGTCACGTGTCATGGGGCGCCCGCTCGATCCGTAGATCGAACTTGTCTGCCTTGCCTTGCCCTCCAGTATATCTCGCAGGTCCGGCGCGTTTTCCCGTGCCTTAGCATGTTTTGAGCGACGTCGGGGCATGGCTTGAGTGGAGGGCTTAGAGGCCTCTCTGTCGTGGCCACGTGGTGGCCGGTCGGCCATGTCATGTGCTGGTGATGTAGGTGCTTCCTCCTCTAATCGGGGTAGCAGCCTGCGCTTTGGGTAACGCTTGGAGGGGCGTTCGAGTTCATACTCTTCGGCCGCAAGGACTTCAGTCCAATTGTCAGCTAGCAAATGTTGAGCAGCTCTAAGCTGTTGTTGCTTTTTCTTGAGGCTGCTTGCCGTGGCTAAAAGCCTGCGTTTGAAACGCTCTTGTTCGGCGGGGTCTCATGGTACGACGAATTCGTCGTCGTCGAGGCTTGCCTCGTCTTCGGAGGGAGGCATGTAGTTATCGTCCTCAACCTCTCGGTCTGCCGCCCTCTCATGAGGGCTTGCATCTCCATCTTCCTGTGCCGAATCTTGCTGGAGGGGGTGTTCTTCAGCGCTATCTGGAGTAGTATTATCTCCAGTGCCGGAATCACCGTTTTTTGCTTTGGCGGGATTTAGAGCGGTGCCGTTGACGTCGGCGTTTGGGATGTTTCTTAGAAGTACCATCTTCCGCTTTTCCATCGCCATCTCCATCTTTTGGAGTGTCCACCATATATATGTCATAAGACGAGGTGGCCTTTCAACGCCCTACAGGTGCTGGTTCCTGTTTGTCTCCTGCATCGTCGTCCATGTCGTCGATGTCTTCGGAGTTGAAGTCGAGCATGTCAGTTAATTCGTCGACAGTGGCTACGAAGTGGGTGGTGGGTGGGCTTTGAATTTCTTCGTCGTCCGTATCCCATCCTTGCTGACCATAGTCCGGCCAGGGCTCTCCCGATAAAGAGAGAGACTTTAGTGAGTTCAGGATGTCGCCGAAGGGCGAGTGCTGAAAGATGTCCGCGGCGGTGAACTCATGATCGGCGCCCAATCGGATTCGATTGGCAGGGGCGCGGGGGGTTCGGAGTCCGGATGGGAATCCGTATCCTCGGAGTCACGGGTCATGCAGAGTGCGGGGCTGGTATCTGGCTCGATCGCTTTTGAGATCGCAGCCCCTGAGGGGGCGTCCAACCGCTCACCCTCGATCGGCGCCGCAGGTTTCGAATTAAGGGTCGGAACCGATGCGCGTGCGGGCTCCAGGGCACTGTTCGGCGACAGAGCTAGATCATGCCCATCAAGACAGTGCGGCGCGCTTGGCTGTGGCTCAAATCCGTCGAAGATCAAGTCCCCGCGGATGTCAGCCGTGTAGTTTAAACTTCCAAACCTGACCTGATGGCTAGGGGCGTAGCTTTCGATCTGCTCCAGGCGGCCAAGAAAAGACGTGCAGATACAATAAGAGACAATAAAGCTCAATTTTATATATTTTACTTTATAATTTGTTTATTTCTTGTTCGGCACGACCCATTTTCAACTCAGTTCCTATCTTTCACAGATGAACATCGTGAGGCGCCCGTCCAGGATACGGCACAACGGAGACACAGGTGCAGACGTGCAGTAGGGACCCGTCATAAGGATTCTTTTTAGATTAATACCCTGCGTAAACCTTTTTTACTGTCTCTTGTTGCTACATATCTCCTGGTTTTCTCTGCCATAACCAAGGAGGAGGCTGGCGTCTTGGCATGTGGCCACGTCAGAATTTTTGCGCATACCTGGACACTAGGGGCTTTTTAATAAAAAGTGTTGTTTTGCCCGCACTTATAAAGATCGAACACCTTAGCGAGTGTTCGGCGTCGCGAGTTTTGGCACTATATGCATCAGCTCCGAATCATGTCTTTGGTCAAATGTTGGGTTGCCCGGCTCCTGAGTTCGGCTACCTTACGTTCCGTTCTATCGGCTAAGGTAGCACCAGGAGAACTACTGCGATTGTGCCCCGGTTAGGCCGGGCGAGCACCTCAGTAGAGAAAGCCGAAAACTGACTGTCATGATGTAGCGTGAGACTGGTCAGCCACTCGATGACCTACCGGAACCTATAGGATTCCTCCGCTTTAACGAAGGGCCATTTCCCGGCCAGGCACATACGCACCCCGAACTCGGGCGAGCGCAATCGCCACCAAGGGGCTACCTAAATAGTGCCCCTGTCAAGCTCCTATGGCTAAGTGGAAGTGTTAAAGCATTATAGTCCGGTTGCCTGGCCCGCTGCGCTATCACCTGCTTTGTAGGACCAAGACGTTGGATTAAGTGTGCAAATGCGTCTTCTGCGGGCACCCCCGCACTATGTGCGTGGGGGCTGAAGCCAACGACTGCCATCTTTCAGATTTTGTACATATATGTTAAAACGGCCGCACAGGAGGTGTTCCCAATACTTGAAGGCACAAGTATAAAAGGCCACTACAATTTATCAAAATATTGTTTTATAATTACATATGCTATCATAACATAGCATCCTTCGAGCATTGCGTCTCTATTAAACGAGCGCCCTCAAGGACTTCCTGAAAATAGTGCTCGGAGGGTACTCGGCTTTTGTCCGAATCTCGGGACGCAACAACGGTGGTCTCCATCTCTGCCCAGTATGTCTTGACACGGGCAAGAGCCATTCGTGCGCCCTCTATGCATACTGACCTCTTCATCGCATTGATATGCGGCACCACGTCAAGGAATTGCTGCACCAAGCTGAAATAACTCTTCGGCTCTGATCTCCCCGGCCACAGATGACCCATGACGTACTTCATGGCGAGTCCAGACAACCTATTCAGTTCGTCCCATTGAGCCAGGCGATCGTCCACTGCAAGTGGACGCTCTGGATTGTGGAACTGCGAGCAGAAAAGCTTTTCCACTTCGCGATCTTTTTCATCTCGAAAGTGTTCGGCCGCATCAGCAACACTTGCTGCCAAATCCAGATAGGTGTCCTCCACACTCCACATACGGTCTAACGGAGCAAACTTCGGATCGCAAAACTTCCTTCGCAGCATAAAGGGCTTTCCAGCCGCAATCTGTTCGGCCTGACGCAGCTCCTCTTCGCAGCTCTCATCGCAGAGTGAGCGTCCTTGGCATCGGCAACGGCCTTCTCTAAGTCCGTTTGTCTCGCCCGGTCTTCTTCCTCAAGAAGTTTGCAACGGTCAGCAGCGCCCTTTAACTTCACGGCCATCTCGGCCATCTCATCCTTGCTTCGGCAGTGAGCAGCCTGTTCGGCTCTCAGCTCTTCAAGGGCTTTCTCGGCAGCCGTATCGCTTTTTCTGGCTTGTTCTTTAGCTCGGGCAAGTTCTGCCTTAAGACTCTCCACGGCGGCCGCACCATATGTGTCAAGCACAAACATTGTAAGACACTGGCATGAAGCTCCTCTTACTTGATGCCGCCCGAGGAATTACATACCTTGAACCTCGTCAAGTCGCTTGTTGACAAGCACGATGTCGGCATCTGCCACGTCGAGTTGCCGCTTTAATTCGGCAAAATCATCAGTTCGGCTCGATTTCGTACACCTCACCACCTACATTCAAAGGCGACATCTTAGACCTGGGATTATGATCCTCTGTGTGCCGTCATTTCTTGACGACGCGCAGAGTCTCAGGGGCTACTATCTACACAGGGCGCATCTTACTTATGCGCAACTAACAAAAGTGTACATTATCTAACGTACCTCAAAACCCGTCAGTAAACTGTTGACGGCATCATGCAATCCGCTTTCTGCGGATGAGATCCTTTCAATCACCGTGCCCATCAATACACGGTGCTCCTCTGAGATGGAAGCTCGCCCCTGCAGAATCTTTAGCTCCTCCGGCCGAGCACCAAAGGGTGCCGGACTTGTCCTATGGCCTCTTTCGAAGGCCGGACGCGGAGAATCTTGGGGGGCCACATAGCTATCTCCCGCCCCTGCCGGATTCAGAGAAACTCTTCGTGACGACACTTCAGGGTCGCCCGCCTCACTAGGCGGTACGGCAGGGGGAGGCGCCCCGCTCTCCATCATCTCCGGAAGAAGATCCCCCGAAGACGAGCTCTGATGAGAAGGGCTGAGGCCCGAGCTACAAGGTAAAATTTCGATTAATCTTCTCAGATATAAATCAAGGATTCCTCTCATCCCTCAAAAAGAAAATCTTTCTCTACTTACGGCTCGCTGGAGGGCTGATCCCTTTGAGGGCGTAGTTCGGCCGAGGAACTCCCCGGCGTCGGGCCCTCTAACGAAGATATTTCCCCCCGTTTCGAGGCCATGGTCTCTGGGTCGTCAGAGGCGGCCCTCTTCTTCCCCTTGGGAGAGGAATTGTCGGTTCCTCCCTTCGGAGCAGCCTCCTTTGAGGAGGCCATAGTTTCCTTGTCCTCCCCCTGATTTCCCTCCAAAGGCATTATCTTCAACATCCTGACGAGCACGGGATCCGGCCTAGTTTCAGGAAGGGGAGCCGGACACCTATTTTTGCCTTCGCTATCCACTCCTGTTTAAAAGTACAACTCTTTTAGGGGCAGGTTTATGACAATTATATGGATAGCGAGTCCGGGCACAAGGTTACTTACTTGAGTATCCGGGCGATTGCAGCTTAAACCTGCATCCTCGGTTAAATCCGGACACATTCCTTGTGATCCCAAGAACAATTTGTACATCTCCACGGGCGTTGCGCCCATAAAATGTTGGAGAACTCGTGGTCCCTCCGGATTAAATTCCCACAAGCGAAGGGAGCGACGTTTGCCGGGCAAGGTTCGGCGAATCAGCATAACTTGCATCACTTTGACCAAGTTGAGGTCTCTTTCCAAGAGATCCCTGATTCGGCCCTGCAACAAAGGCACGTCCTGAGATGGCCCCCA
Source organism: Aegilops umbellulata (assembly GCA_032464435.1). Classification (NCBI taxonomy): domain Eukaryota; kingdom Viridiplantae; phylum Streptophyta; class Magnoliopsida; order Poales; family Poaceae; genus Aegilops; species Aegilops umbellulata. The sequence continues at coordinate 594,452,299 of CP136058.1, read as the reverse complement.
GTCTAGGCCTTTATTTACCCATGACCCTAGCTGTAGTGGGGGACCCGAGCGAAAGGCAGGCGGCGCCACCCATTTGGTGCCCCTGGGAGCGGTGATATAGAACCACTCCCGTTGCCATAAGCCGAGCTCCTCTTGAAAAGAGCCCTCGGGCCAGGGAGCATCAGCATTCTTACTTATAACAGCACCTCCGCACTCTGCTTGCCGTCCCTCGACCATCTTCGGCTCCACTTTAAAGGTCTTGAGCGATAATCCGAAGTGAGGGGTAACGCGGAGGAACGCTTCACACACGACGATGAAAGAGGAAATATGGAGGATGGACTCCGGAGCTAAGTCGTGAAATTCCAGCCCATAATAAAATAGCAGCCCCCTCACAAAGGGATCCATTGGGAAGCCTAACCCCCGAAGGAAGTGATAAATGAACACCACGCTCTCACCAAACTGAGGACTGGGAATGGCCTGCCATTGAGCAGGCAACCTATGCGAAATTTCGCCGGTCAAGAACCTAGCTTCTTTCAACTTTAGCACGTCCTCCTACGTGACGGAGGAGGGCATCCATCGGCCTTGAAGGTCGGAGCCGGACATTGTCGAAGGTCCGAAGCGCTTGGAATCTGGAGCCTAGGGTGTTGGAACTAGAGGCGACGGGGCGAACTATTTTGAGATTGAATAAAGGAGTAAGGCCTTGGTCTCTTTATAAGAGGTTGAATACCAAGAGCCCTCCCCGTAACCGTTTTGGACTCACCTTTAATCAAGGAAACGTGCTAACAGGCACGATTGGGTTACCCACGACCGTATTGATGAGAATCTCGTAAATAAAGGGGACACGATCTCTTCTTTGACAAGACGTGCCAAGGAAACCGCCTCGCAGAACGTGCTGAGGTGGAGAAACGAAAACGATTCGAGTAAAAGACTTGGCCGTAGTGTGATGACACGCTGCGGAATACGTCAGCAGATTTGATTTGTGTTAATATTATTCTCTCTATGGGAATATGTGGAAACTTATTTTGCAGAGCCGGACACTACTCTTGGTGTTTGCAAATATTTTATGAAGAACTTGGAGGAGGAACCCGCCTTGCAATGCCGAAGACAATCTACGGGCCGGACTCGTCGTCATTGAAGCCTGGTTCAGGGGCTACTGAGAGAGTCCTGGATTAGGGGGTGTTCGGATAGCCGGACAATACCTTCAGCCGGACTCCTGGACTATGAAGATATAAGATTGAAGACTTTGTCCCGTGTCCGGAAGGGACTTTCCTTGGCGTGGAAGGCAAGCTTGGCGATGCAGATATTCAAGATCTCCTACCATTGTAACCGACTTTGTGTAACCCTAACCCTATCCGGTGTCTATATAAACCGGAGGGTTCTAGTCCGTAGGACAACTTCATCATACAACAATCATACCATAGGATAGCTTCTAGGGTTTAGCCTCCTTGATCTCGTGGTAGATCTACTCTTGTACTACCCATATCATCAATATTAATCAAGCAGGAGTAGGGTTTTACCTCCATCGAGAGGGCCCGAACCTGGGTAAACTTCGTGTCCCCTGCCTCCTGTTACCATCCAGCCTAGACGCACAGTTCGGGACCCCCTACCCGAGATCCGCCGGTTTTGACACCGACAGGTATCCTATGAAGACACATTTCTCCGATTTGGGTTCGAGCTTGTCAAGATGAAGCTTTTTCACATAATCATTGCCGCCCCAAACTTTAATAACCGACAGCTTAGGTTTCTTGCCAAACCACAGTTCATATGATGTCGTCTCAACGGATTTAGACGATGCCCTATTTAACGTGAATGCAGTTGTCTATAATGCATAATACCAAAATGATAGTGGTAAATCGGTAAGAGACATCATAGATTGCACTATGTCCAATAAAGTACGGTTATGACGTTCAGACACACCATTATGCTGTGATGTTCCAGGTGGCATGAGTTTATGAAACTATTCCACATTATTTTAATTGAATACCAAACTCGTAACTCAAATATTCGTCTCCGCGATCAGATCATAGAAACTTCATTTTCTTGTTACGATGATTTTCCACTTCACTCTGAAATTCTTTAACCTTTCCAAATGTTTCAGACTTATGTTTCATAAAGTAGATATACCCATATCTTCTGAAATCATCTTTGAAGGTCATAAAATAACGATACCTGTAGCGATCCGACCTCAAACGGTCAAATCTCTGTGCATAAGTGTCATCCCTGGATCGGTAATGCTGACACACACAATACTTGAAGGATTTATAACAGAGTAGCAATCACATACTTATTACATCGAGAGTCTCAAGAGAGAACTTATTAAAATAATATGGCTTAAGGCCATCTAAATAAGATAACAACGGAAGGCTTGGGAGATAAAGTGAGTCCATCAACTCCAACGGCATGGCTGAGTGCACGACAATGACCTAGCGCACCTTACTCTTCATCTGAAAAATCTGCAACATGATATGTTGCAGCCCGAGACAGGTCAGCTCATGGAATATGCTAGCAATATAACACAATAGAGCAATGAACAGAATAAATGCTGTCACTGCATGCATATATGGCTGGTGGAGGCTCTATGGTTATAATGTTTTGCAAAAAGCCAATTTTTTCCTACAACAAAGGAATATATATTTTGTTTAACTATCATGGTTGTTGTTAATCATTGAGAAGGTTTCTCCAACTCAATCCCAATTAAGCAGTATTAATAACCCAACAATTAATTAGAGTGATGAGATCAACATGATAATCGAAGAACCAGAGACTCAAGATGTCCATAACCGGGGACACAGCTAACAATGATTAGTTTGTACACTCTGCAGAGGTTTGCGCACTTTTCCCCACAAGACTCGATCTCCTCCATTGGATTTCTCGCACTACATGGTGTTTGAGAAACGGATGACCGAGACATAGCCTTTAGAAGCATTAACTCTTTACTCTCGGTGGACAGTTACACCTACTTTCCCCTACATTTGCTAGCCCACCACTGAAAGTGGTCATGCAACTTACTCAACTATGCTAGAGCCCATAATAGCTTGTGGCTGCACACGGAAGTTTCTACCATGAATAATCTTATGTTCCCTTTGAGCTTGGGTGACGAACCATAGGATGATCACACGGGTACCCTGGGATATCCTAGAACAACACTGGATTCTCAAGGTGCCCGCAACCAATCCACCCAGATGTGTATTCAACTAGCCACCTTAAGTTAACCATTAATAATCTCACATCTTTCATGGATACACTCAAACCCAATCCACGTCTACGAGCATAGCATAGCAGTATAAGCATAATGTAGAAGTAACTCCCGAGGGTTTGATAATAAAAGGGCAATAGGTTCTACCTCATCATCTACTTCCCAAAACCCACAAGTTAATCACATCCTAATCATGCAATGTTTGAGGGTTGTAACTAATGCATAAAAAACTGGGTATGAAAAGAGTATGATCAATGTGTTACTTGCCTTGCTGACGATCTGCAAAACCTAGAGACTCATAGTATCACGTTTCGCACTCCGGGAATTCTATCGCAAACAAACAATAGCATACATAAGCACTCAAGCATAGATGCAAGGGTAAAACTCAAATAAGAAGATCAAATCTGAAAGTTCAATTGAAGAGGTTCAATTTGCAAAAAGAATCAACCAAATCGGAGCTATGGAACTGAAACTATTGTCAAAATAACTTCGAAAACAAATCTGCTTGAAAGCAAATTTTAAATTGTCAAAACCATGTTCAACTTGATTAAACAGATAGAGGGGCCCGAGACTAAGATTTTGGCGTTGGTTTCACTGGATTTGGATGAACAGTTAAAAACTTGCGAGGGTTTGAAGATCAGGGGCTAATCTACGATAAAAATAATCGCGGATAGGTCCGTAGCCGAAAATAAACGGAAAAAGAAAAATCTATCGGACGAATGTCCGCTAATAGAGACAAACAGGCGAATTCGTTTGTTAAAACGAACGAGCGAATGAATGCTAAATAACTAAACCGAAGAAAACCGAACCGATCTAAAAAAAACCGATCAAGGGTTTTAAGAAAACCAGGCAGTTTTTACCTAAAACAAAAAAAACGGCGGCGAGAGCCGGTGGCTCCGGTGGCTTCCAACGAGGCGGGACTGGCAGCAGGGCTGCACGGGGCGGCGAGGCGAGGCGCGGCGCGGGCGGCGGAGTGCGGCGAGGAGCGGCGCTGCGGCGGCGGCTTAGCGGGCGACGGCCCAGCAGGCGGCGGCGGCTCGGTGGCGCTGCTGCTGCTGCTGCTGTGGCGGGCGGGGTGGCGATGTGGGCGGCGGCGACGGCTTTTAAAGGGGTCGAGGGGGAGGGGTGGTTTGGGGAGGGGGCAAGGTGGCGGCGGTGTCCGAGGCGGGGGTTGGTCTCCGGTCGGGGTCGGGGGCAACGTGGTGCTAGGCCGGCTGGCAGCTGGCCCAGTTCGGTCCAGAAAGTTTTTTCTAAATAAAATTCCGCAGAAATAAAAATCCTAAATAAATAAATAAAAATTCTAAAAATGCCAAAAACAGTTTTCGCCGTCTAAATAAAATATTTAGAACAAAGTGAACATTTTCTTGGCCTAAAAATGCAATTTTAAAAAATGCATATTTTTCTAATTCAAATAAAATAGCAATAAAAATCCAAATAAAATTATTTATTTGATTTTAACATTTTTCCTCCAATATATCTTTTATTTTGGAGAAGTCATATTATTTCCTCTCATTTATTTTTATATTGAAACATTTCGGAGAAAAAATAATTAAAACCAAAATGATCCTCTTTCCAATATTTGAGGAAAATTCAAATATAAAAATAAACGAAATCCCCAACTCTCTCCGTGGGTCCTTGAGTTGCTTAGAATTTCTAGGATCAAAACCAAAATGCAAATAAAATACGATATGCATAGGATGACCTAATTATAACATTCCAACTTGAAAATTTGGGATGTTACAAACCTACCCCCCTTAAGGTGAATCTCGTCCTCGAGATTCAGGTTGGCTAGAAAAAGGTGTCGGTGTCTTTCCGTAGATCATCCTCTCATTCCCAGGTGGCTTCATCCTCAGTATGGTCGCTCCACCGAACTTTGCAAAACTTGATAACCTTGCTGCATGTGACTCGGCTGGCAAACTTGAGAATCTTGACAGGCTTCTCCTCATAGGTTAGATCACTATCCAACTGAATCGCTTCCAAGGGCACTGTATCTCTCAGAGGAATATCGGCCATCTCAGCATGGCACTTCTTCAACTGGGAAATGTGAAAACATCATGAACTCCTGACAGTCCTTCGGGTAACTCCAACTTGTAGGCCACTTCTCCCATACGTTCCAAAACTCGGTATGGTCCTACAAATCTCGGGGCTAACTTTCCCTTAACTCCAAAGCGCTTAACTCCTCGCAGAGGTGACACGTGAAGATATGCTCTATCTCTGATTTCATAGACTACCTCCTTGCATTTTGAGTCTGCATAACTCTTCTTCCTGGACTGAGCTACCTTCAGTCTATCTCGAATCAACTTAACCTTCTCTTCAGACTCTTTGATCAAATCTGATCCAAACAACTAACAGTCTCCAACTTCATCCCATATCAACGGTGTCCTGCACCTCCTTCCATAAAAAGCTTCGAAAAGTGCCATCTTCAAACTGGCTTGATAACTATTGTTGTATGAGAATTCTGCATAGGGCAAATTATCATCCCGACTAGATCCATAATCTAGCGCACAAGCTCTCAACATGTCCTCCAGAATCTGATTGACTCTCTCGGTCTGTCCATCCGTCTGCGGATGAAAAGTTGTACTAAACTCTAGTCTGGTACCCAAAGTCTTGTGCAACTAGTGCCAAAACTTTGAAGTAAAATGGGTCCCTCTATCTGATACGATGGTCCTCGGAGCTCCATGCAGACATACGATCCTGGTCATATATATCTTGGCGAACTTCGCACTCGTATAGGTGGTTTTCACTTGGATAAACTGAGCTACTTTGGTCAAACGATCCACTTCTACCCAAATAGAATCATATCCCGATCGGGTCCTGAGCAATCCGGTGATGAAATCCATGTCAAGTTTATCCCACTTCCATTCAGGTATCGGCATAGGTTGCATTAATCATGTTGGCTTCTGATGTTCTGCCTTCACTCTCTGACATACATCACACACGGTTACATACTCGGCAATATCCTTCTTCATACCAGTCCACCAGAAACGCTCCTTCAAATCCAAATACATCTTGGTGTTGCCGGGGTGTATCGAGTATGGCGAGTCATGAGCTTCCTGAAGTATCAACTTCCTGATCTCCACATTATTGGGCTCATAAATACGGTTCTCAAACCACAAGGTGTCATGCTCGTCCTCACGAAAATCTTTGGCTTTTCCTTTACTCATCCTCTCCTTTATCTCAGCAATTTCCTTATCATCCTTCTGAGCTTCCCGAATCTTTCCCAATAATGTCGACTGAACTTCCAATGCTGCAAAAAAACATCTAGGGACTATCTCCAAACAAAGCTCCCTGAGATCTTCGGCCAACTCCTTTGGGAATCCTCCGCTTACGAGGGTATTGGCATAACTCTTCCGTCTCGAAGCGTCTGCTACGACATTGGCATTTCCTGGGTGATAATGCAACTATATCATAATCGTTTATAAGCTCCAACCATCTCCTCTACCTGAGATTCGGCTCCTTCTGTGTGAAAATGTACTTCAAACTCTTATGATCCGTGTACACATCACAGCGGTTTCCAATAATAAAATGTCTCCAGGTCTTGAGTGCATGAACTACAACTACTAACTCCAAATCATGTGTGGCATAATTCAACTCATGCGGTCGAAGCTGTCGTGAGGCATATGAAACAACTCTTCTGTCCTGCATAAGTACACCTCCAAGTCCTAAGCAAGAAGCGTCGCAATACACTTGGAAATCTTTGCATATATCTGGCAGAATCAGCACTGGGGTTGTAACCAAACGTTTCTTCAACTCATGGAAACTTGCCTCACATTCATCCGTCCATTTGAACTTTGTGTCCTTCTTCAACAACTCCGTCATTGGCTTCGCAATCTTGGAGAAATTCTCAGTGAATCTCTGATAGTATCCCGCGAGTCCAAGAAAACTACGGATCTCTCCAACTTAGGTGGGTGCCAACCACTCATTGACAGACTGAACCTTGATAGAATCCACTGCTATACCTTCTCCTTATATAACATGTCCGAGAAATCCAACTTCCTTCAACCAAAACTCACACTTGCTAAACTTGGCATATAACTGATGTTCCCTGAGCTTCTCGAGAACTAAACGCAAATGCTCCTTGTGCTCCTCTTCATTTTTCGAGTACACCAAAATATCATCAATAAACACCACAACAAACTTATCCAAGGACTCCATGAACACCTTATTCATCATACTCATGAAATAGGCAGGGGCATTAGTCAATCCAAATGATATAATCGTGTACTCATATAGCCCGTACCTTGGAGATATCATGTTCCCTGAAGGCTGTCCTAGGTATATCATGTTCTCGGATCTTCAGCTGATGGTATCCTGATCGCAAATCAATCTTGGAGAATACTTTAGCTCCTTGAAGCTGGTCAAACAAATCGTTGATCATCGGCAGTGGGTACTTGTTCTTGATCGTCACCTCATTCAGCGAACGATAATCAACAACCATTCACAAAGATCCATCCTTTTTCTCAACCAAGAGCACTGGGGCTCCCCACGGTGATGAACTTCGTCGAATATAACATTTCTCCAATAACTACTTGATCTGCTTCTTAATCTCCTCCAGATCCTTTGCGGGCATCCGGTATGGTCTCTTCGATATCGGTCCGGTGTCTGGCAACAGCTCTATCAAAAACTCAATGTATCGATCCGGCGGCATGCCTGGTAGTTCCTCTGGAAATACATCTGGGTCCTTCACTACAGGCACTTCCTCCTGGACAACTCTTGAGAGGGAATTTACTTGGGTTCTCCTTGGCGCATGCCTAGATACATACTTGTCCTTTTCCCCTCCGGGGTAGTGAGTAAAATTGACCTACTGGCACAATCGATGTTTCCTCCATACATCGATAGCCAATCCATTCCTAGTATCACATCCAATCCTTGGGACTCCAAAATTATCAAGTCTAAGGGGAAAACATGCCTACCTATGGTCAATCGCATCTGATGGGTTTAGATGGGAGAGATTTAGAAAAGAGTGAGGTCTAATGAGAAAGCACTACCCATATGCACATGAGACAAACACATTCATATCACACTGAATCAATTAAACCAAGGGCATACAATCGATCTAACTATCGTTATATTGCTTGGACTACTAATATATACATGGTGGAATACTACTAATAATATGGTGGTCTACTAGAAGTTTTGTTCGGTGGAAGACTCCATGATATCTGCTCCATCTTCATCTTCGCAATCATCATCACTACTGTCGGGGTCGGAGTCGGTGTCGTCGATGATGATGTAGTCTTCCGAACGAATGTCATTGGGGTGGTCGTCATCTCCTCAAGGCGCGGGGTCTCCCAGGAATACTCCTAGCTTCCTCGTCAGGTCGTCATTCTTCTCCACTAGTATTGCGATTTCCTCCTCGTATCCGTTGCGTGTACACTTGAGTTCCTCTTCAAGCTCCGTGTTCCTGGTCATCACCTTCTTAAAATCTATGATGCTTGCGCACATCTGGTTCTCCTGGCGAAGAATGTGCTGGCTTAACTCATGGATGAAAGGTGCAATGGACTTGTGCCTCCTGGTGCTGATCATCTCACATTGCTCATCTCGGCGCCCACATATCTGGTAGATAGTGTCCTTAAGATCCTTGTGATAAACTTCGCCGATGCATCCCATGGCGATATGAGTTGCCATGCTCTTTCTTAGACTCCAGGTTTGTGCATCAAAGAAAAACTCTATGGGCTTAGTAATTGGCGTGAATATCCTTCCTGGAACTTGAAATCGAATCATCCAACGCTCCTCTTCTGGTAAAGTGGTGGTGTAGGTCCCGGTGAAGCTTGGTATTCTGATGTTCAGGTACCTAGTGACTTCCTTCAAGTGTCGTCCGAAAGGTGTGTCTTCATTCGGTTGTGCAAACTTGTTCCTTGAGTCCGCCATCCTATAGAGTAGAAAATGGAGAGGAGTCAGAAATGAGTAGAGAAGAGTGACCTATGGCTTATCTTAGGGGTCATCTCCTAAAATCAGCATGTGCTCTGATACCATCTTTTAGCGATCCGACCTCAGACGGTCAAATCGATGTGCATAAGGGTCATCCCTGGATCGGTAATGCTGACACACACACACACACATTACTTGAAGGATTTATAACAGAGTAGCACTCACACACTTATTACATCGATAGTCTCAAGAGAGAACTTAATAAAATAAATATGGCTTAAGGCCATCTAAATAAGATAACAGCGGAAGGCTTGGAAGATAAAGTGAGTCCATCAACTCCAAAGGCATATCTGAGTGCGCGACAACGACCTAGCGCCCTTACTCTTCCTCTGAAAAGTCTGCAACATGATATGTTGCAGCCCGAAACAGGTCAGCACACGGAATATGCTGGCAATATAACACAGTAGAGCAATGAACAGAATAAATGGTATCACTACATGCATAAGTGGCTCGTGGAGGCTCTATGGTTATAATGTTTTGCAAAAAGCTAATTTTTTCCTACAACAAAGGAATATATTTTGTTTAACTATCATGGTAGTTCTTAATCATTGAGGAGGTTCCTCCAACTCAATCCCAATTAAGCAGTATTAATAACCAAAGAATTCATTAAAGTGATGAGATCAACATGATAATCCAAGAACCAGAGACTCAAGATGTCCATAACCGGGGACACGGCTAACCATGATTTTTTTTGTACACTCTGCAGAGGTTTGCACACTTTTCCCGACAAGACTCGATCTCCTCCGTTGGATTTCTCGCACTACATGGTGTTTGAGAAACGGATGACCGAGAGACAGTCTTTTAGAAGCATTAACTCTTTACTCTGGGTGGACAGTTACACCTACTTTCCCCTACATCTGCTAGCCCACCACTGAAAGAGGTCATGCAACTTACTCAACAATGCTAGAGCCCATAATAACTTGTGTATGCACACGGAAGTTTCTAGCATGAATAATCTTATGATCCCTTTGAGCATGGGTGGCGAACCATAGGATGATCACACGAATACTCTGGGATATCCTAGGACAACACTGGATTCTCCAGGTGCTCGCAATCAATCCACCCAGATGTATATTTAAGTGGCCACCTTAAGTTAACCATTAATAATCTCACATCTGTAATGGATACACTCAAACCCAATCCACATCTACGAGCATAGTATAGCAGTATAAGCATAATGTAGAAGTAACTCCGGAGGGTTTGATAATAAAAGGGCAATAGGTTCTACCTCATCATCTACTTCCCAATACCCACAAGTTAATCACATCCTAATCATGCAGTGTTTGAGGGTTGTAACTAATGCTTACAAAACTGGGTATGAAAAGAGTATGATTAATGTGTTACTTGCCTTGCTGAAGATCTGCAAAACCTAGAGACTCGTAGTAGCACGCTTCGCACTCCGGGAATTCTATCGCAAACAAATTGTCGGAGTAATAGGCCATGGGTAGGCTAACCCGAGCCCCTGAACCTTTCAAGACATCGGGGCAGGCTGCGCCCCTCAAGACCCAGGACGGACAGCCACCTTCTGGGAGTCGGCGGCAGGGCAGCCGACTACCCACTCATGGTCGAGTCCCAGCGACGACATCAGGACAAGCCGACTCTAATCTGGCGACTTCCAGAGAAGCCGGCCATGGGGAGTCGGCCCGCAACACCAACCGACCCCGTGCCCACATAAGGAGGGACGGGACGGGGAGTGGCCACAGTAAGGTCCACTCCCGCCCCTTTCCAAGGGTAGGATGGCCACCGTGCGCCGTACCTTCGGAGATCTCCATCCAGCGCAGCACTGTTACCATGCCAGCCCTGACGTCATCCCAAGTGGGCGGAGTCCTGTACCCACGACGCCCGGCCGGTACGACCCAGGTACGGCGGGTCCGACCAGTCAGCGGGAATACGGAAGACGACGAGAGCACCACAAGTCGGACCCGTTGGGAGTCGGCCAGTCCCTCCCACGGGCCCCATGCGCCATTAACCAGACACGACGGGGAATGGCAACAGTGATCGCCCGCTAGGCGGCGGGGCTGTTGCCACGATCCCATGACCAAGCCCGCGTCATTAGAAGCACGGCTACAGTAATCCGCAGCCGGCAAGACCCGCCCGTGGCGGAAACGGCCTGTTGGCCCCGCACTGGGCCAGTCGGCGGGGCCCACTAGTCGGCGGGCCCCGGCGGTCGGCGCAGAAGACGGCGGCCAGAGAGACAGACGGCTGGGTCCCGCGCCCAGCCAGATTACCATTGTACCCTTGGGGGGTAGGCCTATATAAACCCCCCAGGGCACCCATACAAAGGGTTGGAATCCATAAGCAATAGACCAGACCGTAGAGGAAGGGGAGAGCTAGCCTTGCCTTCTCCCACCTCCAGAAATAGCTCAAGGAGCCACCTTGTACACACTTTGCCATAGTGATCATGCGGAGACCCCGCAGAGCAGCAGTAGGGGTGTTATCTCCAGGGAGAGCCCTGAAGCTGGGTAAGAGTCACCGGCATGCATGCCTTCGCCTTATCTCGTTTCCAGGCACCGGCGACGTTCTACTCGCTCCCACCATGATAAGCCATCCTTTGGCATATGTCGCACCCAACCCCCGACACAAACAATAGCATACATAAGCACTCAAGCATAGATGCAAGGGTAAAACTTAAATAAGCAGATCAAATCTGAAAGTTCAACTGAAGAGCTTCGATTTGCAAAAAGAATCAACCAGATCAGAGTTACGAAACTGTAACTACGGCCAAAAGAACTTCGAAAACAAATCTGCTTGAAACCAAATTTTAAATTGTCCAAACCATGTTCAAGTTGATTAAACAGAAAGAGGGCTCGAGACGAAGATTTTGGCGTTAGTTTCACTAGATTAGGATGAACGGTTTAAAAAGTTGCGAGGGTTTGAAGATCATGGTCTAATCTGCGATAAAAGTAATCATGGATAGGTCCATGGCCGAAAATAAACAGAAAAGGAAAAATTTATCGGACGAACGTCCGCTAACAGAGAACAACGGGCGAATTCGTTCGTTAAAACGAACGAATGAATGAATGCTAAATAACTAAACCGAAGAAAACCGAACCGATCTAAAAAACCGATCTAGGGGTTTAAGAAAACCAGGCGGTTTTTACCTAAAACAAAAAAACCGGCGGCGAGATCCGGCGGCTTCCGCCGAGGCGGGAGAGGCGGCGGGGCTGCACGGGGCGGCGAGGTGAGGCGCAGTGTGGGCGGCGGAGTGCGGCGCGTGGGGCGCGACGGGCGGCGGCGGATCGGCGGCGACGGGGTAGGCCTATATAAACCCCCCAGGGCACTCATGCAAAGGGTTGGAATCCATAAGCACTAGACCAGACCGTAGAGGAAGGGGACAGCTAGCCTTGCCTTCTCCTACCTCCAGAAATACCTCAAGGAGCCACCTTGTACACACACTACAAGAAATATGTCAACTTATGACCTTCTGTCAGTGACCCTCGAATAATTGGTCATAAATTTATGACCATTTCAGACCAATTGGTCAAAAGCTGTTCGGGGGGATCCAAACCCTAAACCATTGCGACCATTTTTGTCAGAAAGGTCGTAATTTCCTCACACGAAAAGGTCATAAAGCAAACAGGGCTAGTCTGCTGCCTTATTTCTAGTTGTTAACGACCAATATAGATGGTCATAGCCTTGTAAATTGTGGTGGGTTGCTATGACGAGGCGCCACCTCATCAGTTTTGCTTATGTGGCATGTCCGTGTGGCAGTTTTTGCCCTAGGTTGTGAAGCAACCTATATTTCTGTCATTCCCAAAATTCCCAAAAAAATCTCATAAATTCTTTGGGTCATATCTTCGTCAAATATGTAAAAACCTTCCTTGCCTAGTACAAAAATAATTCAAAAATATTCATTTTCCTATTCTGTTCAGAGTAACAGTTTGTGAAGTAAGTACCACTTTGGCATGTCCAAATAGTATCCATTTTCTACAGTGCTTTCCTATGCCCAAATAACCATCCTCCACCAAATGCCAGCTCAATCCATTCATTATTTTGAGCTGAGCTTCAACATTTGTATTTATGTCCAGTGTGGTGGTTTGCAAAGCAAGTACCACCTAGGCTCCTCCTTTTGAGCTGAAAATTTGTGAAGACGGTCTTCTTAGTAACTGATAATCCTCAGCCAAAACTCACGCCCATTAGCCATGTACATTTCCCGTACCGCTAATCAAACACTTGGCTGCTTATTCATGTCTGAGCATCGATCGGTCTCCTCGTGAAAATCTTATGTTGTGATTTTCTTCCTTGCACCTACCTGAGGAGTGCCCAACCCACTAGACATGCCTAGGCCGCCCAGAACACATGGCAACGCCACAGTCACGCGGCGGGCATGCGAGCTTACGCGCTCTAGAGTTGGGGCCCTCGGCCACCGTCCAAACCTCGATGTCTCTCCATCAAACCATGTATTTCTGATTAAATAGATACTTATTTACCTAGAAATGATTTTTGAAAAAAATAAAGAGCAAACTATGACGCAGCTACAGTTCAAATTTGACCCGCTTCCAGCTGAATCGAAGAGAATTTGTCTTTTTCACCAGAGGTGGATCAAAAAATTTGACACCCAACCATTTTTTCAATTGTGCATTAAATATGGCCTAGTATTTTAGAAAATTGATTTGGTCCAATTTTGCAACAAATATATGGTAGGTCCTTCACAAAAAAAACTCATTTCAGGCACTCGGAAAATGGAAAATGGTTTTTTCGTCCAAAGAAAATGAAAACTTCCTTAGGCAAAATTGTTTGCCATTCCAATATGCACCCTTGTGCACAATATGAGATCATTTGAACAAACTATGCCATGAATGTGGCCATAAGATTGATCGTTTGACTTGAAAGCCATGAATCTTCACACTTGATAGCTCATCTCTGAGAACACTTTTTTAAAATAATTGCCGTATTGCAAGTTTGTTATTTTTCCTAGGAACTTGGCCACATATAATGACACAATGCGAATGTTTTCCAATTTTTTGATTTTTTTTGAATTTCTTATGCCCGTTTCAAAATGCGGTCAAACGGCGGGCTTGACCGCTCCTAGCTAGTGGTTGAATCTTCGAATTTTTTTGGTGTTTCTATGATTAAATAGATACTTATGTACCTAGAAATGATTTTTGGAAAAAATAAAGAGCAAACTAGGAGGCAGCTACCGTTCAAATTTGACCTGTTTCCAACTGAATCGACGGCAATTTGTCTTTTTCACCAGAGGTAGATCAAAACTTTTTTCACCCAACAATTTTGTTAATTGTGCATTAAATATGGCCTAGTATTTTAGAAAAATGATTTGGTCCAATTTTGCAACAATTATTTTGGAGGTCCTTCACAAATAAACCTCCTTTTGGGCACTCGAAGAATGGAATATGGTTTTTTCGTCCAAATAAAATGAAAACTTCCTTAGGCAACATTGTTTGCCATTCCAATATGCACCCTTGTGCACAATAGGAGATCATTTAAGCAAACTATGCCATGAATGTGGCCATAAGATTGATCATTTGGCTTGAAAGCCATTGATGTCCACACGTGATAGCTCGTTTGTGAGAACACTTTTTTAAAATAATTGTCGTACTACAAGTTTGTTATTTTTCCTGGGAACTTGGCCACATATAATGACACAATGCAAAGGTTTCCCAATTTTCTGATTTTTTTTAATTTTTTTATGCCCGTTTCAAAATGCGGTCAAAACGGCGGGAATGACCGTTCCTAGCTAGTGGTTGAATCTTGGAATTTTTTTGGCGTTTCTCTGATAAAATAGATACTTATGTACCTAGAAATGATTTTTGGAAAAAATGAAGAGCAAACTAGGAGGCAGCTACAGTTCAAATTTGACCCGTTTCCAGCTGAATCGACGGCAATTTGTCTTTTTCACCAGAGGTAGATCAAAACTTTTTTCACCCAAAAATTTTGTCAATTGTGCATTAAATATGGCCTAGTATTTTAGAAAAATGATTTGGTCCAATTTTGCAACAATTATTTTGGAGGTCCTTCACAAATAAACCTCCTTTTGGGCACTCGAGAAATGGAAAATGGTTTTTTCGTCCAAAGAAAATGAAAACTTCCTTAGGCAAAATTGTTTGCCATTCCAATATGCACCCTTGTGCACAATATGAGATCATTTGAGCAAACTATGCCATTAATGTGGCCATAAGATTGATCATTTGGCTTGAAAGCCATTGATGTCCACACGTCATAGCTCGTTTGTGAGAACACTTTTTTAAAATAATTGCCGTATTACTAGTTTGTTATTTTTCCTGGGAACTTGGCCACATATAATGACACAATGCAAAGGTTTCCCAATTTTCTGATTTTTTTTTAATTTTTATGCCCGTTTCAAAATGCGGTCAAAACGGCGGGAATGACCGTTCCTAGCTAGTGGTTGAATCTTGGAACTTTTTTGGCGTTTCTCTGATAAAATAGATACTTATGTACCTAGAAATGATTTTTGGAAAAAATGAAGAGCAACCTAGGAGGCAGCTACAGTTCAAATTTGACCCGTTTCCAGCTGAATCGACGGCAATTTGTCTTTTTCACCAGAGGTAGATCAAAACTTTTTTCACCCAACAATTTTGTCAATTGTGCATTAAATATGGCCTAGTATTTTAGAAAAATGATTTGGTCCAATTTTGCAACAATTATTTTGGAGGTCCTTCACAAATAAACCTCCTTTTGGGCACTCGAAGAATGGAATATGGTTTTTTCGTCCAAATAAAATGAAAACTTCCTTAGGCAACATTGTTTGCCATTCCAATATGCACCCTTGTGCACAATAGGAGATCATTTAAGCAAACTATGCCATGAATGTGGCCATAAGATTGATCATTTGGCTTGAAAGCCATTGATGTCCACACGTGATAGCTCGTTTGTGAGAACACTTTTTTAAAATAATTGTCGTACTACAAGTTTGTTATTTTTCCTGGGAACTTGGCCACATATAATGACACAATGCAAAGGTTTCCCAATTTTCTGATTTTTTTTAATTTTTTTATGCCCGTTTCAAAATGCGGTCAAAACGGCGGGAATGACCGTTCCTAGCTAGTGGTTGAATCTTGGAATTTTTTTGGCGTTTCTCTGATAAAATAGATACTTATGTACCTAGAAATGATTTTTGGAAAAAATGAAGAGCAAACTAGGAGGCAGCTACAGTTCAAATTTGACCCGTTTCCAGCTGAATCGACGGCAATTTGTCTTTTTCACCAGAGGTAGATCAAAACTTTTTTCACCCAAAAATTTTGTCAATTGTGCATTAAATATGGCCTAGTATTTTAGAAAAATGATTTGGTCCAATTTTGCAACAATTATTTTGGAGGTCCTTCACAAATAAACCTCCTTTTGGGCACTCGAGAAATGGAAAATGGTTTTTTCGTCCAAAGAAAATGAAAACTTCCTTAGGCAAAATTGTTTGCCATTCCAATATGCACCCTTGTGCACAATATGAGATCATTTGAGCAAACTATGCCATTAATGTGGCCATAAGATTGATCATTTGGCTTGAAAGCCATTGATGTCCACACGTCATAGCTCGTTTGTGAGAACACTTTTTTAAAATAATTGCCGTATTACTAGTTTGTTATTTTTCCTGGGAACTTGGCCACATATAATGACACAATGCAAAGGTTTCCCAATTTTCTGATTTTTTTTTAATTTTTATGCCCGTTTCAAAATGCGGTCAAAACGGCGGGAATGACCGTTCCTAGCTAGTGGTTGAATCTTGGAACTTTTTTGGCGTTTCTCTGATAAAATAGATACTTATGTACCTAGAAATGATTTTTGGAAAAAATGAAGAGCAACCTAGGAGGCAGCTACAGTTCAAATTTGACCCGTTTCCAGCTGAATCGACGGCAATTTGTCTTTTTCACCAGAGGTAGATCAAAACTTTTTTCACCCAACAATTTTGTCAATTGTGCATTAAATATGGCCTAGTATTTTAGAAAAATGATTTGGTCCAATTTTGCAACAATTATTTTGGAGGTCCTTCACAAATAAACCTCCTTTTGGGCACTCGAAGAATGGAATATGGTTTTTTCGTCCAAATAAAATGAAAACTTCCTTAGGCAACATTGTTTGCCATTCCAATATGCACCCTTGTGCACAATAGGAGATCATTTAAGCAAACTATGCCATGAATGTGGCCATAAGATTGATCATTTGGCTTGAAAGCCATTGATGTCCACACGTGATAGCTCGTTTGTGAGAACACTTTTTTAAAATAATTGTCGTACTACAAGTTTGTTATTTTTCCTGGGAACTTGGCCACATATAATGACACAATGCAAAGGTTTCCCAATTTTCTGATTTTTTTTAATTTTTTTATGCCCGTTTCAAAATGCGGTCAAAACGGCGGGAATGACCGTTCCTAGCTAGTGGTTGAATCTTGGAATTTTTTTGGCGTTTCTCTGATAAAATAGATACTTATGTACCTAGAAATGATTTTTGGAAAAAATGAAGAGCAAACTAGGAGGCAGCTACAGTTCAAATTTGACCCGTTTCCAGCTGAATCGACGGCAATTTGTCTTTTTCACCAGAGGTAGATCAAAACTTTTTTCACCCAAAAATTTTGTCAATTGTGCATTAAATATGGCCTAGTATTTTAGAAAAATGATTTGGTCCAATTTTGCAACAATTATTTTGGAGGTCCTTCACAAATAAACCTCCTTTTGGGCACTCGAGAAATGGAAAATGGTTTTTTCGTCCAAATAAAATGAAAACTTCCTTAGGCAACATTGTTTGCCATTCCAATATGCACCCTTGTGCACAATATGAGATCATTTGAGCAAACTATGCCATTAATGTGGCCATAAGATTGATCATTTGGCTTGAAAGCCATTGATGTCCACACGTCATAGCTCGTTTGTGAGAACACTTTTTTAAAATAATTGCCGTATTACTAGTTTGTTATTTTTCCTGGGAACTTGGCCACATATAATGACACAATGCAAAGGTTTCCCAATTTTCTGATTTTTTTTTAATTTTTATGCCCGTTTCAAAATGCGGTCAAAACGGCGGGAATGACCGTTCCTAGCTAGTGGTTGAATCTTGGAACTTTTTTGGCGTTTCTCTGATAAAATAGATACTTATGTACCTAGAAATGATTTTTGGAAAAAATTAAGAGCAACCTAGGAGGCAGCTACAGTTCAAATTTGACCCGCTTCCAACTGAATCGACGGCAATTTGTCTTTTTCACCAGAGGTAGATCAAAACTTTTTTCACCCAACAATTTTGTCAATTGTGCATTAAATATGGCCTAGTATTTTAGAAAAATGATTTGGTCCAATTTTGCAACAATTATTTTGGAGGTCCTTCACAAATAAACCTCCTTTTGGGCACTCGAGAAATGGAAAATGGTTTTTTCGTCCAAATAAAATGAAAACTTCCTTAGGCAACATTGTTTGCCATTCCAATATGCACCCTTGTGCACAATATGAGATCATTTGAGCAAACTATCCCATGAATGTGGCCATAAGATTGATCATTTGGCTTGAAAGCCATTGATGTCCACACGTGATAGCTCGTTTGTGAGAACACTTTTTTAAAATAATTGTCGTACTACAAGTTTGTTATTTTTCCTGGGAACTTGGCCACATATAATGACACAATGCAAAGGTTTCCCAATTTTCTGATTTTTTTTAATTTTTTTATGCCCGTTTCAAAATGCGGTCAAAACGGCGGGAATGACCATTCCTAGCTAGTGGTTGAATCTTGGAATTTTTTTGGCGTTTCTCTGATAAAATAGATACTTATGTACCTAGAAATGATTTTTGGAAAAAATGAAGAGCAAACTAGGAGGCAGCTACAGTTCAAATTTGACCCGTTTCCAGCTGAATCGACGACAATTTGTCTTTTTCACCAGAGGTAGATCAAAACTTTTTTCACCCAAAAATTTTGTCAATTGTGCATTAAATATGGCCTAGTATTTTAGAAAAATGATTTGGTCCAATTTTGCAACAATTATTTTGGAGGTCCTTCACAAATAAACCTCCTTTTGGGCACTCGAGAAATGGAAAATGGTTTTTTCGTCCAAATAAAATGAAAACTTCCTTAGGCAACATTGTTTGCCATTCCAATATGCACCCTTGTGCACAATATGAGATCATTTGAGCAAACTATGCCATTAATGTGGCCATAAGATTGATCATTTGGCTTGAAAGCCATTGATGTCCACACGTCATAGCTCGTTTGTGAGAACACTTTTTTAAAATAATTGCCGTATTACTAGTTTGTTATTTTTCCTGGGTACTTGGCCACATATAATGACACAATGCAAAGGTTTCCCAATTTTCTGATTTTTTTTTAATTTTTATGCCCGTTTCAAAATGCGGTCAAAACGGCGGGAATGACCGTTCCTAGCTAGTGGTTGAATCTTGGAACTTTTTTGGCGTTTCTCTGATAAAATAGATACTTATGTACCTAGAAATGATTTTTGGAAAAAATGAAGAGCAACCTAGGAGGCAGCTACAGTTCAAATTTGACCCGCTTCCAACTGAATCGACGGCAATTTGTCTTTTTCACCAGAGGTAGATCAAAACTTTTTTCACCCAACAATTTTGTCAATTGTGCATTAAATATGGCCTAGTATTTTAGAAAAATGATTTGGTCCAATTTTGCAACAATTATTTTGGAGGTCCTTCACAAATAAACCTCCTTTTGGGCACTCGAGAAATGGAAAATGGTTTTTTCGTCCAAATAAAATGAAAACTTCCTTAGGCAACATTGTTTGCCATTCCAATATGCACCCTTGTGCACAATATGAGATCATTTGAGCAAACTATCCCATGAATGTGGCCATAAGATTGATCATTTGGCTTGAAAGCCATTGATGTCCACACGTGATAGCTCGTTTGTGAGAACACTTTTTTAAAATAATTGCCGTATTACAAGTTTGTTATTTTTCCTGGGAACTTGGCCACATATAATGACACAATGCAAAGGTTTCCCAATTTTCTGATTTTTTTTTGAATTTTTTATGCCCGTTTCAAAATGCGGTCAAAACGGCGGGAATGACCGTTCCTAGCTAGTGGTTGAATCTTGGAATTTTTTTGGTCTTTCTCTGATGAAATAGATACTTATGTACCTAGAAATGATTTTTGGAAAAAATAAAGAGCAAACTAGGAGGCAGCTACAGTTCAAATTTGATCCGTTTCCAGCTGAATCGACGGCAATTTGTCTTTTTCACCAGAGGTAGATCAAAACTTTTTTCACCCAACCATTTTGAAAATTGTTCATTATATATGGCCTAGTATTTTATAAAAATGATTTGGTCCAATTTTGCAACTATTATTTGGTAGTTCCTTCACATAAAACCCTCCTTTTGGGCACTCGGAAAATGAAAAATGAATTTTCCGTGCAAAGAAAATGAAAACTTCCTTAGGCAACATTGTTTTTCCATTCTACTATGGACCCTTGTGCACAATATGAGAACATTGGTTTTTGAATTTCTTTCAAAATGTTGTCAAAACGGCGGATATGACTACGTGTCTTCGGTCACCGCAAAGGTGACGACGACGAACTCCTCGCTCGCGACCACCACCTCGATGCCCTGCTCTTCTACGTGCCGAGGTCCTTGCTGGCGGCCTTGCCGGATAGAAATCCAGAGCTTCTTCATTCAGTATTGCCGCCTCCGCCCCTGAAGTTGAGACATTGAATGATCCAAAAGCCTAAGCTACTAGGACCCTAAAACCTAAAGCTAAAATGATCCACACGCGCGGGATCCGATGACCCTCCTCACTGCCGACGACCAAGAAGTCACCGGCGGAGGGGAACCGCCGAAAGACGGCGCAAAAAGAGTCAGTTCTCTTAGCCAAAGAGATGTGCACTTTATTTTCAGCCGGGTACGACCTACTTAAATGGTCATGGACGTCGCGCACATGTACTCTGTTTTGTTTGGTTCAGAGGCCTGTCACGCGGGTCATGGATCGAGCACCGTCCGATCCACCCGGATCCAACGGCAGCGCTCCCTCCTCTCGTTTCTCACGCCACCTAGCCCAACAACCCACAGGCCACAGCCTGCACTCCTCCCCCGCGAACCCTAGCACTCCCCGATCCCTCCCACCTCCACTCCCCTCGCCGCCACCCACCCCTCCCCTCGCTCTCCTCCCTACCTCCCTCCCCTCCGACAAGATCCAGCACGCTCCAAGATCCCCATGCTCTGCTCCTCCTTCCCTCCCCTCCGGCAAGATCCAGCGCGCGGCCTCCCTCTCCTCGGTCCAGATCGAGGCACCCCGCCGCCCCGCCTTCTTCTCCCTCCGCCTCCCACCCGATGGAGGCCGCGGTGGGGGAAGCGAGGGGTCTCGGCTTCCCCTCCCATGCAGGCAGATTCGGATGGGGGCGGCCGTCGCCGGGCACGATGAGTTTGGCTTCTCCAACCAGGGCGTGCTAGAGGTCAACGTCACCAGCATCACCTTCGACCCCCGGACGTCGACCTCTCCCAGTTTGGCTTCTTCCGCTCCACCCTCGACGCATGGGTACACGTTCTCCGCCAGCACTCAACGCCAACCTCCCACCCGCCGCCAAGCTCGCGCCCAAGGTCCGATCCGCCCTCCCTTCCCCTTTCTCTCCTCGGCCCCGATCCTCTCCTTCCTTCCTTGGTTGTTTGATCTCCTTTTTGTGTTGGATTTGAACCAGCGGGCGGCCTCCATGGATGACCAGGACATGCGCGACCCCACCCCGAGCCCAACGAGCTCGACGAGGACATCGTCGAGTCTGACCTCGACCTAGATGAGGACGGCATCGTCCACCCCGACCACGACGACGCTCCTCAGAAGGTCGTTCCCCTGCTCCCTCTCCGCCCCTGTTCACCCCCATCTCTGTATCCTATATGTCGGCAAGTTCCTCTGGGTCAATTGTTTCAGTTGCTAGCAAGACTTCCCAAGTTTGTACCCCGTATATGATCCAAATATTTGGTTGCCGTTTGTCCAGATCCGCGATGAGCTACTGTGATTTGTTGTTTGATGGTCATCAGTAGAGTGAGCATCTGCCAGCCATGATAATCTAGTTGTGTATTACTAGTTCAAGTTGTTTAGTATATATCATCTCATGTTTTGCTACTGAACATCTTCAACTTAAAATGCTGAATTGCCTTGTACACATGATTGTTTGTAATCTAAGGGAAAGCCCTTAATAGTCAGCTGACTATAAATATATCAACATCTCGGTGCGTCCTCCTCCTCGGTGGTGCTGACGCATTATTTCTTTTTAGGATTAAGAGGGTTTGGCTGTTTGTGAGACTGTGACGCGGGGGATTGACGTTGTTTTTGGTGCTTTGTTGATGCAGATTGTGTACTACCTTCACTCACGCTACAAGGAGGGGGCGTCCAGCACCTGCGAGAAGAATGGTTGGCGTATGGAAACTTCTCTCACCACCATGCTAGTGATTATGCTTTACAGTAGTTGACATGCTCTATTTCTGTCTGTTTTGCTTGCTCTCAAAGATGGTGTGTATTGTACACACCCCTCTGTGATGTATGCACTTCACATGCATTTTCCCCATCACCCACAAACCGTAACATGCTAGTTGTATGTGATGTAGCAATTCTAGCACTTGATTTCAAATCATTCTCTGCTCTGTGTGTGCACGTGTGTTAATGGTGGATTGGCTGGTCAGATGATGCTACAACAACATATTCCTGAGATTCTCTTTGAGGAATAAAAATCGAGGTTTTTAAGACTGATGGCCAGCCTGTCTAGTGTTTGTTTTCTTCTATACACTTGCTCCTTCCAGTAGGCATTGCAAGTGATATGTTCAAGTGTAGTCCTCTGGTCACATTCTTTAACCAGTACCATATGATTGTAGCATACTACTAGTTTTAGTTGTTTAACATCTTAATTTACCTAGAATGATGAAGTAGTTGCACTTGGTAAATGGGATGAGCAAATGCTGATTCATATTATTATTCTGATACATTTGCTATTTCAAAATCGAGCTTTTTAAACCTGATACTCAGCCCATCACAAATCAATCATCTGCTACTCTTGTTGTGCTGTAGTTTCTTATGATGATTTGAAAGTAAACAGAGTGTAACTATGTTATCCTGTTTTGGTAAAATAGGTACCAACACCTGGGATCGGTTTGAGATGCGAGTGCACAAGAGGGCGTTCGACCTTGTCAACTAGAAGGTACCTGCCTCCCTCTCTGCTTGATCCCGTTTTTTTCCTAGTTGCTGTGTATGGATCGTATCGGGTCCTGCTCGTCGGTGATCTGATGATGGTGTGCTAAACATTTAGACCGCTAAGGCTTTCTGGTTGTTGATGATCTAAAATCAAGCTTTTTAAAACTGATGCCTAGCATGTCATCAATGTACCGCTTTGTTCTTGTGCCTAGAGATGTAGTTCTGTTAGTGTGGTACTGTATAATGTAGAGGAGTTACATATGCATCATTTGTCAGCTGAGCATATGATGTTAGCTTCACATTTTGATCTATTGAACTATCCCAGATTATGTCAATTTGTTACCAACCAGTTAGAGTTAAAGCAACTCATTTGCTTTATGCTCACTATTTTTACTGTCATGTACTGCTCTTACTGTATGTAGAGCCTGTTACTGAACCGAAGATGCTATTTGCATCACATTTTTGTTTGTTGAACCATCCCATATTATTTGAATTTAATATGAACCTAAGAGTTAAATAAATTGTATGGGCGGCATTAACATAGGTGCTCTATACCTGCTCTGCTCCTATTCAGAGGCATCTTGTATTCTTTTTTGTATAATCTCCTATCGTAAGCGAAAAAGCTTCAGGCATTGAGCCATTGTATTGTGATCTTTAAATACATTTTCTGTTCTATCCCTTGTATAGCTAATTTGCCTTTTGCTGTGAGATGGCAACTAATATATCCACCTTTTGCTATGAGATGACAACTGATTTATCCACCTTTTGCTGTGAGCAACTAATTTGCTTTTTACTAGCTGCTTTATTTGCTTGCTTGGTTGATCACTAGCATGAGCTTGGTTGCCCTGAACTTCAGTGACTTTTGGATTTGAAAAAAGTTTCAGAAGATATATCTAATGTAGATGGTGATTGATAGAGCAATTCTTGCTCATAAGTTCCTGTATGAGTACTGCGCCTAACATAAAGCTTGTGACTGGTAGTAAAACATCTATTTTTATTTTGAGATAGAGTTCGATCCTCAACTATTTCTCGCGATATCTTCTTTGCTTGCTTCTCAGTCTCTCTCCCTCCCTGCAGGTGCCACCAGACGCAAGGGTGGAGCCTATGCCTCCTTGCTGAAGCTTCTCGCTCTACACCAGTTTATGGTGTTGCGGATGTGGTTAAGATGGCGTTATACACTAGCTTCTTATGTTGCATGTGAATGGGGGTGAGCAGATAGAACTAGAGTGTTCTTATAGGAAGGCAAGTTGTTGCATCTGGAGCACATGAGATGTGCTAATACGAGTTGGAACAATGTGATGTAGTAGTAAGTTAAGGCAAATTGTGTAGATGATGTATTCATGTGTAATTAAATGTTGTATTCTCTGTGTACATGCTGCTTTAAATGACATGAAGATTATGAAAATTGTGTACATGCTACTTCATATGGAAAATAGTACTGGGCCTGAATTGGCCATGGCCCAAACAAAGTTGGACTGGAACTATTTATTTAATGGAAAAATAATAAGAAATTGAATATAAAAAGGCCACGACCTAGAATATAAAAGGCTGAATTGTGAATATAAAAAGGCTGCGATGTTGGGCTTGGCCCATGAAGCTAACAAAAATTGACAGAAAAAATACACTAAATTGGATGAATTAATGGGCTTGGCCCATATAAACACCCAATTGGACCGGGCCGATTCTAATTTTTGACCTTTTCAATTTGTCGCAATTTTGCCACGTCAGATTGCCACGTCGGATCCGACGTGGCCTGGGCAGACAGCCAGTGACCAAAACAAAAGGTCATGGGTTCCACGACCTTTTGTTTTGGTCGTAAACGTCTACGACCTTATCCCGAAGAAGGTCGCTATAGTCAGTTTACGACCGCCAGCTTTTGACCTTCTGTTTTTGGTCACAAAAAGGTCGTAAATGAAAAACTATGACCTTTCAGTGACCAATAGTGGAGGTCACAAGTTGACATATTTCTTGTAGTGACACTTTGCCATAGTGATCATGCTGAGACCCCGCAGAGCAGCAGTAGGGGTATTATCTCCATGGAGAGCCCTGAAGCTGGGTAAGCTTTGCCGGCGTGCATGCCTTCGCCTTATCCCGTTTCCAGGCACCGGCGACGTTCTACTCGCTCCCACCATGATAAGCCATCCTTTGGCATATGTCGCACCCAACCCCCAACATTTGGCGCCCACCATGGGGCGAGGTGCACCGTTGTCCGGAGATCTGCTCTGGACGAGAACCCTTTTCCTCCCTGGCGAGCGTAGCCAGCCCGGCATGCCAGACAGAGCCTGCGCCGACGTGCTGCATGGCGCCGAAAACGCCTGCGCGGCCAGCCGCCTCGTCGAACTTGTCGGTGAGGTTCGCCTCCCCGACGGGCCTGCCTCCGACGCTGGCACGGGCAGTCCAGAGAGCCTCCTCGCAGGCCTCCTCGATCAACTCCACGTCGCCAGCGAGCCTGCTGCGGACTTGGAGTCCGTAGGCTCCACCGACCCGATACTGGTCGACTCTGACACCGCGTCGCTTGACGCGTTCCCCACTAACGTGGTGGTCTACGACGAGCCGCTCCCTCGCGCGGAGAGCAGCGGAAGCATCGTCACAGAGGTGCTTGTCATCGGTCATGCCGAGCACTCCTGCGGAGGAGCTCATGACCCGCTTGATTTGATGCTACAAGACCTAACCGCGCCCATTCCCGAAGACGCCGACGCGGAGACGCTGGAGGCGCGCCGCCTCCATCTCGTCGAAGGCGCGAAGAAGCTGGCTAGCATGAGAAGCCTGTCAGGGGCCTATCAGCGTGAGATGGATCGCGCTGTGGGAGGCTCGTCGGCTCCACCTGGGCCTAGCCGCCTTGGCACGGTCCAGCAGCGCGACGTTGCCATCGCCAAATTGTTCGGGGCAACTCGCCCCGTATATGCCACGCCTGCGGAGAACATCCGGGCCGCCCAGGCGGCGGCTGACGAGCTGGACAATTTCAAGGCCGAAGAACGTCGCGTAATGACGGAGCGCGTCCAGCGACTCCTCGACGCGGCTGCCAAGCAGAACGAGGCCGGCTGCCGCACAGATGCGCCGCAGCGGCAGAATGACGACCCGCCTCCCCGCCGAGACCAAGGCGCGAAGTCTCGGACGCCGTCTGGTGAGAGCCGCGGAAGAAAAGATAAGGAGCCGGCTGCCAGCCGCAGTCGGACACACATCACCATCGAACGCGATCAAGACGGCCACCCAAGAGTAGTGGAACGGCAGGACGACTGCCCGCCTCCTCCCCCTCGCAAGGAAAGGCGAGTCTCCCCGCCGCTAGTTGAACATCCGACTCTCGGCGACTGCCTTGGCCGCCGAGAGGGAGTCGGAGAAAACGACACCCGCCACCGGATCGACTGACTTCACCGATCCCTGGCGCTGGAAGAAGAAGACGAGCAGGGCCCGACGTGTTTTGGTCCCCACATCCGAGACGAGCCCTTTCCCAGAGGGTTCATGCCCCCAAGAGATACGCCCAAATACACCGGCTCCGTGAAGCCGGAGGATTGGCTAGTTGAATACTCCACGGCCGTCAGCATAGCGAACGGCAGCAAGCGAGTTGCCGTGAAGTACATTCCACTCATGCTCTAGGTCACGGCTCGGACGTGGCTGAACAGCTTGAAGCCCTGCAGCATCAACAGCTGGGTCGACTTCACCGACGCCTTCGTTCTCAACTTCACAAGCACGTACAAGCGACCTCCCAAGACTCGCCAGCTTTCCCTGTGCATGCAAGGCCCCAACCAGTCGACCCGCGACTACCTCACGCGTTGGGCCAAGCTTCGGAACTCCTGCGAGGGCATGCACGAGGTGCATGCAATCGAGTACTTCACCGCCGGGTGCAGAGAAGGCACCCTCCTCAAGCACAAGCTCCTCTGCGGCGAGCCAGAAAACCTCGACGAGCTGCTGATCATAGCAGACAAGTATGCCTCAGCCGACTCCTCCATGAAGGCGGAGATTCAAGTTAGTGTGACTGGCAAAGTAGCCTCTCAGGCTCCTAGAACTCCGGTGGGAGACACCAGTCGGCGACAGCAGCAGAGCGACCACAAGCGCAAGGCCCCATAGCCGACTTCCAGCAGCCGATAGGTGGCGACGGTCGAAGACCAGCCGCCGGAAGGGCAGCCTCCGCCAAAGCGACAGAAGGGCGGCAAGCCCAACTGGTTGCCGGCTTTCTCATACGAGCAGACTCTGGATGGTCCTTGCAAGTTCCACAGCAGCGCGAAGCCGTCCAACCACACCACCCGGAAGTGCCACTAGCTCACCAGAATCGCCAAGGGAGACGGCCTCTTGCCTCCCCCGCCGGCCGGGCAGCAGCCTCCTCCTCCGCCTCAGTAGCCGGCTGTCAGGCCAGTCAGCGCGGTACAAGACGAGTACCCAGAAGAGCACGCAGCCTATGTAGTGTTCACCAGTGTGGCTGATGATCGATGCAGCAGGCGGCTGCAGCAGCAAGAAGTGAATGCAGTAGCATCAGAGACACCGGAGTTCATGCACTGGTCCGAAAAGCCTATCAGCTGAAGCAGGGCTAATCACCCAGAGGTGATGCCGAGTCCGGGTTCCTATGCCTTGGTCTTGGAGGCCACCTTTGCCACAGATAAACGAGCGGCTCATTTCTCATGAGTTCTGATAGACGGAGGCAGCAGCATCAACATCCTGTACAAGGACACCATGGAGAAGTTAGGAATCAAGCAAAGACAGCTTCAGAACAGCGAGACTGTATTCCATGGCATAGTACCTGGCCTTTCCTGCTCACCCAGCGGCAAGATCCTGATAGATGTCCTCTTCGGAGACAAAGATCACTTCCGCCGAGAGGCAGTGTGGTTTGAAGTGGTGGACCTCGAGAACCCATACCATGCGTTGCTTGGCCGATCTTCTTTGTCCAAGTTCATGGTGGTCCCCCACTACGCCTACCTCAAGATGAAGATGTCGAGTTCCAAGGGGATTCTGACCATAGCCGGCGACTACAAAAAGTCGTCCGCCTGTGCGGCTGAAAGCAGTCGGCTAGCCGAGTCCCTGGTAATCGCAGCTGAGAAGCGACTCCTTGATCAGGTTGTGGCGATAGCCGACAAGCGGCCGGAGATTTCGCCCAATCCCAAGGAGTCGGAGGCTGAGGGTTCGTTCAAGCCGGCCAAAGAGACAAAGAAGATACCCTTGGACCCGGAGCACCCGGAGAGGTACGCTGTCATAGGTGCGAACCTTGACAGCAAATAGGAAGGCGAGCTCATCGATTTCCTCCGTGAGAATCGGGACATCTTTGAATGGTCCCCTAAAGACATGCCAGGTGTACCGACGGAATTCGCCGAGCACAAGTTACATGTCTGATTTGATGTCAAGCCAGTCAGGCAGGCCTTGCGCCGCCTGTCAGAGGAAAAGAGAAGAGTTGTTGGAGAAGAGATAGCCCGACTCCTAGCGGCCGGCTTCATTATGGAAGTATTCTTTCCAGAATGGCTAGCCAACCCGGTCCTGGTGCTGAATAAGAACAAGCAGTGGCGAATGTGTATTGACTACACAAGCCTCAACAAAGCCTGTCCCAAGGACCCGTTCGCTTTGCCAAGAATTGATCAGGTGATAGAGTCCACAGCCGGATGCGAGTTGTTGAGCTTCTTAGATGCATATTCAGGATATCACTAGATCAAGCTGAACCCGGCTGACCGACTGAAGACCGCCTTCATCACCCCATTTGGAGCCTTCTGTTACCTGACCATGACGTTTGGCTTGAGGAATGCCGGCGCTACCTTTGAGCGTTGCATGCAGAAGTGCCTCCTCAAGCAACTCAGTAGAAACGCCCACGTTTACGTGGACGATGTGGTGGTGAAGATGGAAAAGCATGGAACACTGCTAGAAGACCTCAAGGAGACCTTTGAGAATCTGCGCCGATTTCAGATCAAGCTCAACCCAGAGAAGTGCGTCTTCGGAGTACCAGCCGGCCAGCTCCTTGGCTTCTTGGTCTCTGAGCGCGGCATAGAGTGCAACCCCGTGAAGATAAAGGCCATTGAGAGGATGGAAGTACCCAGCCTACTGTTGGACGTGCAAAAGTTCACTGGCTGCTTGGCATCCATTAGCCGATTCATCAGTCGGCTGGGCGCGAAAGCCCTCCCCTTATACCAGCTCGTGAAGAAGACCACTTTTTTCGAGTGGAACCACAAGGCGGACAAAGCTTTTTCCCAGTTGAAGAAGATGTTGACTACCCCACCTGTTCTGGCGGCCCCGAATCCTAAGGAGCCCATGCTCCTATACATCGCCGCTACCAGCCGGGTAGTCAGCACAGTCATTGTGGTGGAACGCAAGGAGGAAGGCAAAGCCCTACCTGTCCAGAGACCGGTATATTACCTGAGAGAAGTGATGTCGACCTCCAAGCAGAACTACCCCCACTACCACAAGATGTGCTACGGCGTGCACTTTGCCGCCAAGAAGTTGAAGCCTTACTTTCAAGAGCACCCCAATCACTATGGTCTGCACAGCCCCACTAGCAGAGATCATTGGAAGTCGAGATGCTTCTGGCCGAGTGGCCAAATGGGCCATAGAGCTAGCTCCCTATACCATCTACTACCAGCCTCGCACCGCCATCAAGTCGTAAGCCCTGGCCGACTTCCTTGTAGACTGGGCCGAGACCCAGTACCTGCCACCAGCACCCGACTCCACCCATTGGCGGATGCATTTCGACGACTCCAAGATGCGCACCGGCCTGGGAGCCGGCGTCGTCCTAACCTTGGCTCCGGCTCCAAGATGCTCCTATACAACGTTGCCGAATACGAGGCGCTCGTTCACGGGCTCCGGCTCGCCAAAGAACTCGGCATTCGCCGGATCCGGTGTTATGGCGACTCCGACTTGGTGGTCCAGCAGTCGTCCGACGACTGGGACGCCAAATATGCAAACATGGCGAGCTACCGCTTCCTCATGCAGCAACATAGTGGATATTTTGAGGGGTGCGAATTCCACCATGTGCCGAGAAATGACAACAACCAAGCAGACACCCTGGCACGAATCGGCGAATCGGCTCCACCCGTCAAGCAATACCATCCGGCGTCGCCTTTCAGCGCCTCCTCAAGCCGTCTGTCAAGCCCTCACCAGAATCAGACTCCATCTTTGTGCGTGCTCCTCCCGAAGAAGTCAGATCCGACTCCGGAGCTCAAGCAGACGGCACGATAATTTTGGCAGACGGCCCCAAAATAGCCGCAGTCGAACCCGACTCGGGGACTCCAGTCCCCAGCCCGGTGACTACGGCGGCCAGCCCGAAGACATAAGAACTCGGCCCGGGGGCGGCACCAGTCGGCCCGGGGACTTCATCAATCCAGCAAGCGGTTGCTGCCTCCAGCCCGCCACCTCCCAGCCCAGCTGCCCTCGTCCAAGTCGCAGTCCTGGCAGTCGAAGAAATACCAGCACCCTCATGGGCCCAGCCCATCCTCAAATTCCTGGTGAGCAAAGAGCTGCTGACAGATGAGATCCTAGTTCGGCAAGTACAAAAATGCAAGGGGTGCCAGAAGTTCCGCTCGAAGCCGCATCAGCCGGCTTCCGCACTCAAGACCATCCCCATCGCCTGGCCCTTTGCAGTTTGGGGCCTGGACATGGTGGGACCGTTCAAGACGGCGCGAGGTGGCCTAACTCACTTACTTGTCGTGGTGGACAAGTTCACCAAGTGGATAGAAGCAAAGCCCATCAAGAAATTGAATGGTCCGACTGCTGTGACTTTCATCTCCGACATCACAATTCGGTACGGCATACCACACAGCATCATCACCGACAACGGCACAAACTTGGCCAAAGGTGCCTTGGCCCGTTTCTGCGCGACACGGGGCATCTGACTGGACTTAGCGTCCGTTGCCCATCCGCAGTCAAACAGCCAGGTGGAGCGAGCAAACGGCCTCATCCTGTCTGGCATCAAGCCTCGGCTGGTCGAGCCTTTGGAGCGTTCGGCCGGCTGTTGGCTTGACGAGTTGCCAGCCGCCCTCTGGATTCTGCGCATGACTCCAAACGAGTCGACCGGCTTCACGCCCTTCTTCCTCGTCTACGGTGCTGAAGCCGTCATCCCAACGGACATAGAATTCGACTCCCTGCGAGTCACCATGTACACCAAGGAGGAAGCAGAAGAAGCACGTCAAGACAGTGTTGATCTGCTGGAAGAGGGCCGGCTTTTGGCACTCAGCCGGTCCAGCATCTACTAGCAGAGCCTGCACCGTTACTACAACAAGAAGGTCAGGCCGAGATCTTTCCAAGAGTGCGACCTTGTGCTCCGACTGATCCAGCGAACAGCCGGCCCACACAAGCTGTCGGCGCCTTGGGAAGGCCCTTTCATCATCAGCAAAGTGCTGGGCAACGACTCCTACTACCTGATCGACGCTAGAAGCCCCGAGCATGCAAGAGGGACGACTCCGACAAAGAGACGGAGCGGCCATGGAATGCAAATCTCCTCCGAAGATTTTATAGTTGATGCAGTATGTAATACGCTACCTTTTGCATTTAAGTACCAAGACTTCGGGGCCCCCGAGACGAGCTCGGGGACTGCCCTCTTTTATGTATATGATAAGAAGTATGCCTACGAGTATGATACTCTTTGTTATGCCGCTTCACACCGGGTTCGACTAGTCGGCCCGGGGACTTGCCGCCTTGCACTATGAAATGCTTCCTGCAGCCGAACAAGTAGTGTGTGGCGCCTAAGCCGTCTCCTGTCAGAAGCCGCAGCTCGCAGAGCGACTGTCCGGTGGGCAGGAGTAAGGTAGAATGGGCGTTCGCATGAAAAATGGCTAAGGTGTCTAAGCATAAACATAGCGTAAGCTGGCTTCCAGCCTTTTTTCGCAAACCGACTATTGAGCAGTCAGCTCGCCGCCTTCTATTCAATATGCTAAAAAATCTCTAAAACGGATAAGTACTTGCCTTCCCAAAAGTAGCCAAGTATTTAATCCAGCGGTAGTCCGTAGAGCGGCTGTCCAACTAGCAAGACGGCAACTAAGGGAAAGCGGCAAAGGAAAAAGCCAAAGGAGCAATGAGCAAGAAAAGATAGAATTCGGATAAATATTTACATAACATAGGCCCGTGACCGAGTCTTCAAGCAAAAGTTCAAAATACACCCCGCGGGTGGAATTGTGCGAATTAACAAGTTCTTCAAAGACTACTAAAGCAGATAAAATAAATACAAGGCAGCAGCCTAGGAAGCGGCAGACGGGTTTAGAGGGTCGGAGGAGACGGCGGTTTCAGGCGTTGGGGCGGCCAGCTGGGCAGTCTCGGCTTGATCACCTCCGGCGGCAGCCGGCTCGGTCAGGCGTGACTCGTTGCTAGAGGTGCGGTCGAGCTGAGGCTGGTCGTCCGCTCCGTCCTCTGGTATCTCCATCTCACCTCCGTCCTCCACCTCGCCTTCCTCCTCAACGCTGGAGCCAATCACCTCCGCCGAGTCCTCGCCGTAGTATGGGTTCATCCCAAACCACTCTGGCGGTGCCTCCTCGCCGTCTTCAGCCCGCTCGGGGACAAAGATGCTGGTGTCCGTATACTCGCCGATCGCCGCCGCGCGCTTGACGAGGGCGTCTTCCACAGCCACCAGCTCCGCCTGGGCCTCTGACCGGAGTGTGGCTAGCCGGTCCAGGTCCAGCCCCGGGTACCACGCCTTGACGAATTCCAAGGCTCGGCGCGCTCCAGCCCGAGCCGAGGAACCCTTCCAGGCCTCAAGACGGCCAGCCGCGACCTCCAGCCAGTCGGCAGTCCGGCTGGCCGCAGGGCTGCGATCGCCTGGGCACCGACACGTTGAAGCCGGTGCAGCATCCGATGGGTCGGCCGCAGACGAGCCTCGATGCTCAGAAGCTGCTCATCAAGGGTCCGGGGGGCATTGGCGGCGATCTCGGCGCCAGTTGCCCTCCGCCCCTTGCGATCAGCCTCGATCGCATGATTGGCAGCCTGCGAGTGGCCGGGTAAGAAGTCTGCCAGGATGAAAAGAATGAAGAAGTAAGTCAAAAAAAATCAGGAGTCGGCTCGACCTATAGTCGGCAGCTCGAAGAAAGAAAGTGAAGAAACTCACCATCGACGATGTCCTCAATCTCATGGAAGCCAGAGGCCAGCAATGCCTCCTTGTCAGTCCAGGAGGAGCGCTCGCTTGCGAACTCGACCAGGAGGGCGGTCTCCCTCTCTTCCGCCTCCTTCTGCGCCTTCTTAAGCAACTTCTTCTGCTCTGCCAACTGTGTGGCCAGCAGGTCACGCTCTGCGGCGAGCTTGTGCACTCCTCCCCATTGGCGCGCAACGCGGTATTGGCCTCACCCAGCTGCTGCTGAAGAGTGGCGTTGGCCCCTGCAGAGAAAATAAGAAGGAAGGCGTTAAGTCGCCAACAAAGAAGGTCGCCGGAGAGATCCGGCCCGACTGCTCAGCAGTCGGCCCGAACCTCGGGGACTACAGCCCGCGGGTGCGCCACCGCGCCCCCGCAGAGAAGAAAGAGGACTCACTCTGGCTCTCCGCCAAGTCGGCGGTCCGCTTTCCCAGCTCCTCGACGTTGCGGTTCAAGGTGGTGACACGGAGGTTGTGATAGTCCTGTGACAAGCATTTTTAGACAAAAGATAGTACTCAGAACTCACCTATTGGAAGTTCCGAGCCGCTTGCTCAGCAGCCGGCCCGAAACTCAGGGACTACACCCAGTGGGTGCGCTGGCGCGCCCCCACAGAGAGGAATAAGAAAACAAAGACGAAGAAAAAAACATACCCGGATGGCTTCCCGCGACGCCAGGTGCGCCTTGGTGCAGGTCTGGATAGCGTCGCCCTCAGCTCGTAGCTTCGCCTGGACGTCCAGAAGCGCCTGGTTCAGCGGGCCTCTGCCGCCTCCTCGCACCCACCCAATGGGCGCGGCGCTCGTCGCCTCGGCGTCTGGGATTATCGAGCTGGCGGCGCCGGTCTCCAAGGGGCGTGGCGCCAAAGTCACCTTTTCAAGACGGCGGCGCACTGGCGAGTCGACTTGAAGGAGTAGCTTCGCCACGGCCTCGTCTTTAGTCGGCAGCACCAGCGGGTCCGCCGGCTGTTTGCCATGTGCACTCCCAGATAGCGGCGGGGGTGGCGGTGGCGGCACGACCGCGCCCGGCATGGAGGCATCGCCGCCTTCCCTCTCCATGATCAGGAACCCGCCGCCGGCTTCCCCCGACTGCGCCGTGAACTCCGGAGGCGGTGGCACAGAGTTCAGTGGGATGACAAGCACCGTCGATTGGCGGTGCGCGACTTCTTCAGCCTGCCGCCTTGCCGCGACGGCGGCCTCGGCCTCATCCAGCTTTCTCTGGGCGGAGGCCTCCGCCTTCTCGGCCTCCGCCTTCTCTTCCTCGTCGCGCTTCTCCTGCGCGTTCTGCTCCGTCGCCTCCCGGAGGTCGGCGGTCGGGTCAATTCGCCGGGCGGTGGCGGACGTCTCCGCCGACCCCATGACGGAGGCGGCGGCAACCCTCTCGAGAGTGAGGGGAGCCCTGGAGCAAGGGAAACATGTAAAAGACTCAGACAAGATCAACAAAGAGAAAATAAAGACGAAGGGCGGAGGCACTCACGCGGAGACCAGTGGAGGCTTCTTCACTTCCCTACGGAAGCGGTTGGCTTTCGCGGTCGCCTCCTCCCGCTTGGTCGCTGCGGCCGCTCCCTTGAATTTCTTTGGCCGGCCGCCGAGCGTACTCGGCCCAGCCCGGTGCCTCTTCGCGCCACCTTGAGCGTCCAAGACGGCGGAGGAGCTCGCGCCTGGCTAGCCAACCTTTGACTGGTGGCGCGGAGCGACTTCTTCCTCGGCGTCGTCATCAGGCCAGCCAGCGAAGGTGGCCATGGGCCTGGAGCCGCCTGCCTCTCCTCCTCCTCCCTCGGCGTCGGCCTCCATGGCCGCCGCCCACAAATCGGGGTCGTCAACGTCGATCTCCGCGCGGTCGGGGACAAAATGGCGCGGCGACCCCGTGGTGCCGGCCGATGGCGGGATGAGGGGGTTCTGACTCAGAAAACTAAAGGTCAGACTGGACAAGTCGAACTTGGCAACAAAGAGACAGAAGAAGAAGAAGAAGTGAGACGACTTACCACAGGCGGGGGGTTGGCGCGTGAGTACGGCTCCTTGCCGAACCGCCAATCCGCCGAGAGACCGCAGTTCGCGATGTAATTCACCGTGTTCGCTACCTCTGCGTGAGGCATGTCTTTTGAGCACATCTGACTTGGGTCCCGATGACCGCTCATCTGGCAGATCAGGTGAGGTCGGCCTTGGAGCGGGAGTACTCGGCGTGCCATGAAGGCGGCCAGCAAGTCGGCCCCGGTCAAGCCCTCCGACTGCGTCAGCACTCGGAGTCGCGCGAGGGTGGTGGCACCAGCAGGGGATAGCGTTCTGGCTCGGTGCGACCAGCTGGGGAGCCTTCCAGCCGGCGTGCCGGCTTCGTAAGCCGGCAGGTTGACCCAGTCGCCTTCTAGGGCGACATTCTTCACATAAAAGTAGGACCGCTACCACATCTTCACCGACTTGATCAGCGCGATGGGGGGAAACGGATTGTCGGCCCCTGATCTCCGCATCGCGATGAACGCACCGCACTGAGCCTACACGCCGGCGACGTGTGTGCCAAGCTTGGACTGAAAGAATTCCCCCCAGAGCTCGATGGTGGGGAGAACGCCGAGAAAACCCTCGCATAGGGTGGCAAAGGCAGCCAGCAGCACCACCGTGTTTGGAGTAAGGTGGTGCGGCTGGAGCCCGTGGAACTCCAAAAAGGAGCGGAAGAAGACGCTCGCCGGGAGCCCCAGGCCGCGCATGCAGTGCGAGCGGAAGATGACCCACTCTCCTTCCTCCGGCGCCGGCGATATCTCCCCCTCCGGCGCGAGGCGGGCCCGCACTAAGCCCCTCCCGGGCAGGCGCCGTGTCTTGCGGAGGAACTCGATGTCGTCGACGTCGACCTCGATCGGAACCGTCCCACACTCCGGAGCGCATCGCGGGAGGCGCGGCGGCGGAGGAGGAGCTCATCGCTGCGGACGCAGGTGTGGTGTGGAGCAACGGCGGCGAGAAGAAGAAGAAGCAAGAAGGAGCGAAAGGAAGAAGGAAGGATGGGCGCGCGTGCTTCGCCGCCCCCTTTTTCCCTGCCTACTTAGGCTCGTGGGCTGAGAAGTCGAGGAGGCAGTCGCGGGATTTACTGCGCTCGGGACCCCACGATTTACCCCACGAAATTACTGCATGCAGTTATTGTGAGGAACCCCAACCGTCCGCGCGGCCACGAAGGAACCGTTCGCATGCCGAGGTGCGGTAATGGCGGGCCCCGCGTGTGGGCCTGTCCCGTCGCGCGCGTGGGTGGGCAGACTGGCCCCGCCGCATGGCGCCATGCGACGGGCTCACAACAGGCGGCGACCCGGAGGCTTATCAAGCACGCTGCCTGGCTCCCGCTGCGATGTTCAAACCTTACAAGGGCAAGACGGCCTGAATAGGTTCGGCTCCAGATAGTCGGCTTGAAGGAAGACGGCGAGCCAGGCCCAGATTCAACCACCGGAAGGAAGAAACTGTTGAGGCTCCTCGACATGTCTCCCTCAGCTCCCCCCAGCTTCAGGGACTACTGTCGGAGTAATAGGCCACGGGTAGGCTAACCCGAGCCCCTGAACCTTTCAAGACATCGGGGCAGGCTGCGCCCCTCAAGACCCCAGGACGGAGAGCCGCCTTCTAGGAGTCGGCGGCAGGGCAGCCGACTACCACTCGCGGCAGAGTCCCAGCGACGACTTCAGGACAAGCCGACTCCAATCTGGCGACTTCCAGAGAAGCCGGCCATGGGGAGTCGGCCCGCAACACCAACCGACCTCGTGCCCTCATAAGGAGGGACGGGACGGGGAGTGGTCACAGTAAGGTCCACTCCCGCCCCTTTCCGAGGGCAGGCATGGCCACAGTGCGCCGTACCTTCGGAGATCTCCGTCCGGCGCAGCATTGTTGCCATGCCAGCCCTCACGTCAGCCCAAGTGGGCGGAGTCCTGTACCCACGACGCCCGGCCGATACGACCCAGGGACGGCGGGTCCCACCAGTCAGCGGGAATACAGAAGACGACGAGAGCACCACAATTCGGACCCGTTGGGAGTCGCCCCCCGAGAGTCGGCCAGTCCCTCCCACGGGCCCCACGCGCCATTAACCAGACACGACGGGGAATGGCAACAGTGATCGCCCGCCAGGCGGCGGGGCTATTGCCACGATCCCATTACCAAGCCCGCGTCATTAGAAGCACGGCTATAGTATCCGCAACCAGCAAGACCCGCCTGTGGTGGACACGGCCTGTTGGCCCCGCACTGGGCCAGTCGGCGGGGCCCACTAGTCGGCGGGCCCCGGCGGTCGGCGGAGAAGACGGCGGCCAAAGAGACAGATGGCTGGGTCCCGCGCCCAGCCAGATTACCATTGTACCCCTGGGGGTAGGCCTATATAAACCCTCCAGGGCACCCATGCAAAGGGTTGGAATCCATAAGCACTAGACCAGACCGTAGAGGAAGGGGAGAGCTAGCCTTGCCTTCTCCTACCTCCAGAAATAGCTCAAGGAGCCACCTTGTACACACTTTGCCATAGTGATCATGCGGAGACCCCGCAGAGCAGCAGTAGGGGTGTTATATCCACGGAGAGCCCTGAAACTGGGTAAGATTCGCCGGCGTGCATGCCTTCGCCTTATCCTGTTTCCAGGCACCGGCGACGTTCTACTCGCTCCCACCATGATAAGCCATCCTTTGGCATATGTTGCACCCAACCCCCGACACAAACAATAGCATGCATAAGAACTCAAGCATAGATGCAAGGGTAAAACTCAAATAAGAAGATCAAATCTGAAAGTTCAACTGAAGAGCTTCGATTTGCAAAAAGAATCAACCAGATCGGAGCTACAAAACTGTAACTACGGCCAAAAGAACTTCGAAAACAAATCTGCTTGAAACCAAATTTTAAATTATCCAAACCATGTTCAAGTTTATTAAACAGAAAGAGGGGTCGAGACGAAGATTTTGGCGTTAGTTTCACTAGATTTGGACGAACGGTTAAAAAGTTGCGAGGGTTTGAAGATCATGGGCTAATCTGCGATAAAAATAATCGCGGATAGGTCCATGGCCGAAAATAAATGGAAAAAGCAAAATTTAACGGATGAACGTCCGCTAACAGAGACAAACGGGCGAATTCGTTCGTTAAAACGAACGAACTAAACGAATGCTAAATAACTAAACCAAAGAAAACCGAACCGATCTAAAAAAACCGATCTGCGGGTTTAAGAAAACCAAGCGGATTTTACCTAAAACAAAAAAAACCGGCGGCGAGATCCGGCGGCTTCCGCCGAGGCGGGAGAGGCGGCGGGGCTGCACGGGGCGGCGAGGTGAGGCGCGGTGTGGGCGGCGGAGTGCGGCGCGGGGGGCGCGACGGGCGGCTGCGGGCGAGGTGGCAATGTGGGGGCGGGGCCGGCGAATTTTAAAGGAGTCGAGGGGGAGGGGTGGCTTGGGTAGGGGCAAGGCGGCGGCAGTTTCTGAGGTGGCATCGGCGGCATGCGGGAGTCGGTCTCCGGCTCGGGGTCGGGGGCGACGCGGTGCTGGGCCGGCTGGGCCGCTGGCCCAGTTCTGTCCAGGGAGTTTTTTTTTAAATGCCAAAAACAATTTTCACCATCTAAATATAATATTTAGAACAAAGTGAACATTTTCTTGGCCTAAAAATGCAATTTTGAAAAAATGCATCTTTTTCTAATTCAAATAAAATAGCAATAAAAATCAAAATAAGATTATTTATTTGATTTTAACATTTTTCCTCCAATATTTCTTTTATTTTGGAGAAGTCATATTATATCCTCTCATTTATTTTTATATTGAAATATTTCGGAGAAAATAATTAAAACCAAAATGATTCTATTTTCAATATTTGAGGAAAATTCAAATATGAAAATAAAAGAAATCCCCAACTCTCTCCGTGGGTCCTTGAGTTTCTTAGAATTTCTAGGATCAAAACCAAAATGCAAATAAAATATGATATGCATAGGATGACCTAATTATAACATTCCAAATTGAAAATTTGGGATGATACAATACCCGCCGCGAGCCTCAACACTCATCGGACCGCGTACATCAGTATGCATTATTTCCAATAAGTCAGTTGCTCGCTCCATTGTTCCGGAGAACGGAGTCTCGGTCATCTTGCCCATGAGGCATGGTTCGCAAGCATCAGGTGATTCCAAAAGTCCATCCGCATGGAGTTTCTTCATGCGCTTTACACCAATATGACCTACACGGCAGTGCCACAAGTATATTGCACTATCATTATCAAATTTGCATCTTTTGGCATCAATATTATGTGCATCACTATGATCGAGATTCAATAAACCATTTGTATTTAAGTGTATGACCATAGAATGTCTTATTCATGTAAACAGAACAACAATTCTTTTTTGACTTCAATGAATAACCATATTGCAATAAACATGATCCAATCATATTCATACTCAACGAAAACACCAAATAACATTTATTTTAGGTTTGACACTGACCCCGAAGGTAAAGGGAGTGTGTGATGGTGATCTTATCAACCTTGGAATCACTTCCGACGCACATCATCACCTCGCCCTTAACTAGTCTCTATTTATTTTACAACTCCCGTTTCGAGTTACTACTCTTATCAACTTAACTAGTATCAAATACTAAGGGGTTGCTATAAACACTAGTAAAGTACACATCAATAACATGTATATCAAATATACCTTTGTACTCTTTGCCATCCTTCTTATCCGCCAAGTATCTAGGGGCAGTTCCGCTTCCAATGACCATTTCCTTTGCAGTAAAAGCACTCAATTTCAGGCTTGGGTCTAGTTTTGGGTTTCTTCATGGGAGTGGCAACTTGCTTGCGATTCTTGTTGAAGCTTCCTTTCTTTCTCTTGCCCTTTTACTTGAAACTAGTGGTCTTGTCTACCATCAACTATTGTTGCTTTTTCTTGATTTCTACCTTCGCCGATTTCAGCATCGCGAAGACCTTGGGAATCATTTCTGTTATCCCTTGCATACTATAGTCCATCAAGAAGTTCTAGTAACTTGGTGATAGTGACTAGAGAACTCTATCAATCACTATCTTATCAGGAAGATTAACTCCCACTTGATTCAAGTGATTGTAGTACTCAGACATTCTGAGCACATGCTCACTGGTTGAGCTATTCTCCTCCATCTTGTAGGCAAAGTACTCGTTAGAGGTCTCATACCTCTCGACATGGGCATGAGACTGACATACCAATTTCATCTCTTGGAACATCTCACATGCTCTGTGGTGTTCAAAACTTTTTTGAAGTCCCGGTTCTAAGCCATAAAGCATGGTGCACTAAACTATCAAGTAGTCATCATACCGAGCATTATCAAACGTTCATAACGTCTGCATCTGCTCCTGCAATAGGTTTGTCACCTAGAGATGCATCAAGGACATAATTCTTCTGTGCAGCAATGAGTATAATCCTCAGATCACGGACCAAGTCTGCATCATTGCTACTATCATCTTTCAACTTATTTTTCTCTAGGAACATATCAAAAAATAAACAGGGAGATACATCGCGAGCTATTGATCTACAACATAGTTATGCAAATACTATCAGGACTAAGTTCATGATAAATTGAAGTTCAATCAATCATATTACTTAAGAACTCCCACTTAGATAGACATCCCTCGAGTCATCTAATGATCATGTGATCCATATCAACTAAACCATGTCCGATCATCACGTGAGATGGAGTAGTTTTCAATGGTGAATATTACTATGTTGATCATATCTACTATATGATTCACATTCAACCTTTCGGTCTCCAGTGTTCCGAGGCCATATCTGCATATGCTAGGCTCGTCAAGTTTAACCCGAGTATTCTGCGTGTGCAAAACTAGCTTGCACCCGTTGTATGTGAACGTAGAGCTTATCACACCCGATCATCACGTGGTGTCTCAGCACGAAGAACTGTCGCAACGGTGCATACTCTGGGAAAACACTTATACCTTGAAATTTTAGTAAGGGATCATCTTATAAAGCTACCACCGAACTAAGAAAAATAAGATGCATAAAAGATAAACATCACATGCAATCAAAATATGTGACATGATATGGCCATCATCATCTTGTGCCTTTGATCTCCATCTCCAAAGTACCGTCATGACCTCCATCGTCACCGGCATGACACCATGATCTCCATCATCTTGATCTCTATCAACGTGTCATCACATGGTTGTCTCGCCAACTATTGCCTTTTGCAACTATTGCTATCGCACAGCGATAAAGTAAAGCAATTACATGGTGCTTGCCTCTTATGCAATAAAGAGATAACCGTAAGGCTCCTGCCAGCTGCCGATAACTTTACAAAACATGATCATCTCATATAAAAATTTATATCTCATCACGTCTTGACCATATCACATCACAACATGCCCTGCAAAAACAAGTTAGACTTGCTCTACTTTGTTGTTGCAAGTTTTACGTAGTTGCTACGGGCTTAGCAAGAACCGTTCTGACCTACGCATCAAAAACCACAACGATTTTTCGTCAAGTGTGTTGTTTTAACCTTCAACAACGACCGGGCATAGCCACACTTGATTCAACTAATGTTGGAGAAACAGACACCCACTAGCCACCTATGTGGGAAGCACGGCGATAGAACTAGTCTCATGAACGTGGTCATGTAATCTCGGTTTGGGCCGCTTCATCCAGCAATACCGCCGAATCAAAGTATGACATGCTGGTAAGTAGTATGAATATTATCGCCCACAACTCTTTGTGTTCTACTCGTGCATATAACATCTATGCATAGACCTGGCTCTGATACCACTGTTGGGGAACATAGTAATTTCAAAAAAATCCTACGATCACGCAAGATCTATATAGGTGATGCATAGCAACGAGCGGGAGAGTGTGTCCACGTACCCTCGTAGACCGAAATCAGAAGCGTTTTATCA
The DNA here is from genome assembly GCA_032464435.1 of Aegilops umbellulata. NCBI lineage: Eukaryota > Viridiplantae > Streptophyta > Magnoliopsida > Poales > Poaceae > Aegilops > Aegilops umbellulata. Next base: position 594,410,244 of record CP136058.1, on the reverse strand, counting down.
ACGCGGTTGATGTAATCGTATGTCTTCACGATCCGAGCACCGAAAGTACGGCACCTCTGTGTTCAGGACACGTTCAGCTCGATGACGTCCCTCATACTCTCGATCCAGTTGGGGCTGAGGGAGAGTTTTGTCAGCATGACGGCGTGGCGACGGTGATGATGAACTTACCGGCACAGGGCTTCGCTTAATCACTACGACGATATGACCGAGGTGTGTAACTGTGGAGGGGGGCACCGCACACGGCTAAGACAAATCTTGAGTGCCTTTGGGGTGCCCCTGGCCACGTATATAAAGGAGGGGACAGAAGAGGTGGCCGGCCCAAGGGGGGCGCGTCTGGTGTGGGGAATCCTACTAGGACTCCCCAGTCCAAGTAGAATTCCCCTCCTCTTTCCTATTCGGAGTAGGAGAGAAGGAAAGAGAGGGAGAGGGAGAAGGAAAGGGGGGTCGCGCCCCCACCCTTGTCCAATTCGGGTTGGGCAGGGGGAAGGTGCGCGCCACCTCTTGGCCCTTCTCCCTTCTCTCCACTAAAGCCCAATAAGGCCCATTAGTTCTCCCGACGAATTCCCGTAACTCTCCGGTACTCCAAAAAACCCGAATCACCCGGAACCTTTTCGATATCTGTATATAGCCTTCCAATATATTGATCTTTACGTCTCGACCATTTCGAGACTCCTCATCATGTCCGCGATCTCATCTGCGACTCCGAACAACCTTCAGTACGTCAAACCACATAACTCATACTACAAATCGTCATCGAACGTTAAGCGTGCGGACCCTACGGGTTTGAGAACTATGTAGACATGACCGAGACACATCTTCGGTCAATAACCAATAGCAAAACCTGGATGTTCATATTGGCTCCTACATATTCTACGAAGATCTTTATCGGGCAAACTGCATAACAACATACGTTGTTTCCTTTGTCATCATCGGTATGTTACTTGCCCGAGCTTCGATCGTCGGTATCATTATACCTAGTTCAATCTCGTTACCAGCAAGTCTATTTACTTGTTCAGTAATGCATCATCCCGCAACTAAATCATTAGTCACATCGCTTGCAAGGCTAATAGTAATGTGCATTACCGAGAGGGCCCAGAGATACCTCTCCGATACACGGAGTGATAAATCATAATCTCGATCTATGACAACCCAACAAACACCTTCGGAGACACCTGTAGAGCATCTGTATAATCACCCAGTTACGTTGTGATGTTTGATAGCACACATGGTGTTCCTTCGGTATTCGGGAGTTGCATAATCTCATAGTCTGAGGAACATGTATAAGTTATGAAGAAAGCAGTAGCAATGAAACAGAAACGATCATAATGCTAAGCTAACGAATGGGTCTTGTCCATCACATCATTCTCTAATGATGTGATCCCGTTCATCAAGTGACAACACATGTCTATGGCTAGGAAACTTAACCATCTTTGATTAACGAGCTAGTCAAATAGAGGCATACTAGGGACACTCTGTTTTGTCTATGTATTCACACATGTATCAAGTTTTTGGTTAATTAAATTCTAGCATGAATAATAAACATTTATCATTAAATAAGGAAATAAATAATAACTTTATTATTGCCTCTAGGGCATATTTCCTTCACTCCAACTATTTGACCTCTCTTGAAACAACACCGGATCCTACACTCTCGCCACAGCCCTCCACTCCACTCTTGACCTGGCTACGATCATTGGCTTAGCTCAGTATGGGAGACTTTAATCTCATCCGTTACTCCCATGAAAAAAATAGAAATTTTAACCACTACCTTGCACCTACATGCAATGGCCTAATTCACACCCTATGCATGGTACCTAACCCGAGGTGGTAGGATATATATATATAGGGTGGGTCTATTATGATTACACCCCTTAAGACCTTATTCTGCTAACACCCAATCTTATAAAAATGCCAAAATTTACTAACGGATGGCGCTCCCACCCCCACCCCGGCGATCTCCACCCCCTTCCGGCGATCTCCACTACTAGCCACTAAATCCTAGTTCCCTTCCAGTAGATCTCTTCGGCGCTTCAAGATCTACACGTTCATACCCATCTCCAATGGGTTCCATGGAGGGTTCCACCCTTGGTTTGGACTTCTCCAAGGGTTTGGCTTTTGCGGAGAAGGTTTTCCAATATACGGGCTTTTCGGTGCACCCCATGGAGGACTCATACATCTTCACCATGGTGGTTTCGTTTGGACGCCACAATTTTCGTTTGAACGAAGATTCTGTGGCTGCGGCGCTGGAATCAGCTATTGGTGGTTCCAGCATTGATTTCATGGTTTTTCTGATAAAAGATAAGGTATTTGGATTTCAAGTCTCTTGCAAGGTTGTTGCCATGATTATTCTTCGCCTTCGGTCTTTTTCTTGCGATCAATTCAAATGTTACTTTCATCTGTGGAGTAACGGTGGTCCAAATTGGAGTCGTGAGTTTAAGATCTGGAATTTGGAGTGTGATGCCGAGTGTCCTCGTGAGTCCCTCAAAGAGACGTGCTGCCCTTGGGGTTTTGGCCCTGCATTCTAAGCCATCTAAGTCTTCTTTCAAATCCGCTCGTTCTACTGGCAAAAAGCTTTCATTTGCAGTTTTTCAGAACTATGGTGCCTTCCAGGGTTATCGTTGAAGATGCGGGTTATTCAATTCCCTCTCATGAGCGGGTTATTATTCGTCCAACGTTACCGGCGACTCTCCGGTGGACGTCGGCGAGGCCATCTATCTCGTTTGGTACGGTTCATGATCTTCTACCCGCTGCTGATCGCACGCCACCAATCTCGGGCGGGAATTCTGTTCCTTTGAATGTGGACGAGCCGTGCCATAATGGGCCAGCCTCTGTATCTAATGTGGGCCTTGATCAGCCCTCATCTTCCTCTGAGTTGGGCCGGGCTCGGTCGGTTTCCCCTGGAGAGCAGCTGGATATCCCCTCGTCTCAACAGGCCAGGGAAGATTTTGATAATTTAATTTCTGATATGGTTGATGAAATATCTACGTGTCAGAAGTGCCTTGGAAAGGGTCATTTTGCCTCTGCATGTACATCTAAGCTTTGGTGTATCTCTTGCCTCCGGTCTGGTCATGTCAAAAAAGATTGCAACAAGTTTGCTAGAATCTTGGGGCTCATATGGCAAGCCAAACCCGTTAACGCTCCATCTTCCGAGGCGCGCTGCGGGAATATCTCTCTGACAACGCTTTTACCAAACTTGGACCTCCCTTGTACTCCCGCATTTACGTCGTCGCCCAGTTCCATCAGCCCTGGCCCCAAGACACCATCAGCCTCACCGCCTGCAACCCCTCCTCCACCTCTGCACTCGCCGTCCTTGGAGGCGGAGCTCCCGGCTACGATGGCCAACTTCCACCTGGATCCCCTGCTGTACGTGCTTGCTGGTCATCATATCGTCGATGGTGGGGAAGACTGTCTGCCGCGTACCTTTGTGACACCACATATCCCAATTGTGCGCCGTCATGAGGAGTTCATGCTTGCGGAGGTAATGCCTATTCCTCAGCCAGATGAGATTGGTGTTGCTACAGAGGAAGTAGTCCAGTGGTTGCAAGGGCATGGTGTTCTTGTTCGATCGGCTCAGCCTTGGATCCGCTCTGTTGGGTTATTTCAGCTTCGAGATGCCGCTGTCAGATTTTCTCTGCTGTAACTTCCGCCTCAGCCGCTGGGTAATGACCGATTTGTGCGTTTCATGAAGCACGATGAGGGTGAAACTTTTCGTGGAGTTCAGGGTTTTCGTCAGGGACTTCTTATGTTTCTTGGGATTCCGTTGGACCTTCGTAACACTGAATGCATTAGAGCAGCCGTGAATACTTTTGGCAAGTTTCATCACTGGGTCAGTGAGGACCCATATATGGTTCGCTCTCTAGTCTTTGCTTCATTCCCTGAGGATATCCTGGTGCCACGCGATGTGGTTTTCATGGATTATGCGGCCTATGGTGGTGCTCGGGTTTCTTGGACTGCACCTCTGTACATTTTGGGAGCAAACTTTGCAGAGCAGATGCCCCAGGACGAAGATTGGATGCCGCTCAATGGAAATCCGCATCCTGTTCCGAGTGTTCCGTTCTCCGAGCTGCCCCCGTTCAATTTACCTGCCTACCCTGCCTTGGGGTGGAATGTTGTCCCCCCTCCGCCGCCAGAGCCTGTGATTAATGAGGTGGCTGAGGACAATTGGGGTAATTGGAATGTTAATGTGGAGCCTGAAACTGTCCAGGACCAAGAATCAATGGTGGTGGATGTCTCCGCCCAGCCAAGCTCTGCTGCTGACCAAGATCCACCTGTCATAGTGGTGGAGGATGATCTGTCTGAAGCTTCGGTGTTGATCAATGAAAATGAAGCTAACAATTGGGCAATTGTTGTTTATCAGCCTCCTGCTGTCAGAGAAGAAGTCGCTCTGCCTGCGATTCCTTTTGGGCCTACTTTGCCCCCGGAGATGATCTGGAGAAGATCTTTTGAGAGCCTTCTGCAAGCTCCTGTTGTTTTCTCTATTCCAAAGCCAGTGCTTCTGCAACCTCTGTCGCAGGTTGTTCTGTCCAAGAGAAGCTGGGACCTGGCTTTCAGTGATTCAGAGCTGCCACGACTTACCTGGAGAGATGAGGAGCCAGCTAGGCCTGTGGCCAGGGCACTTTTTGCTGATCCTATCGATGTGCAACCTGTGCAGGTTCCTCCTCCTGCTGCGGTTAAACCTTGCAGACCACGGAAGACTTTGGCGCCAACCCCAATTGTTGACACTGCAGTTCGTCGCTGCACCAGAAGCTCGGCTCAGGAGCTCACACTGCAGCCCAAGAGGAAGAAGCCCAAGGCCAAGCCTTTCACGGCCCAAATGCATGAAGAGCCTTCCTTTGTTGTTCCTCCTGCAACCCCTGTCAGTCGGCTTCAGGAAGTTGGGCGTGAGCTCGAAATTGATGCTACGCTGCTTTCTCTGGATGCACTTATGGTGGATCCACCCACTGTTGCTTCGCCTAAACGTGATAATTAGTGTGTCCATGGATTGGTGGGTTTCGCAAGCCCTTAATTCTGCTTTATCTTTATTTTTAGACAGTTGTGTTCTTCAGAAACTTTATGTCGGGTTCGATTGGACTATGCTCTTTTGGACATGTGGTATTGTGTGCCATGTGGTTTCTGGCCTCTATCTTATGTTATAATGAGTAATAACTGTAGAAACTGGAATGTTCTCTGTTGGAATGTTAGAGGCTTAAATTCTGAAGCTAGGCAGAGAGCTGTTAGACAGAAAATTGAGGAAAGTCAATGCTCTATAGCCCGTCTGCAGGAAACAAAATGCACTTCTTTTGACTCTAGGTCAATCAAATCTTTCTGCCCTAAAAGATTTGACTCTTTTGTATGCTCCCCTTCAGTTGGAGCTTCTGGAGGAATAATTGTTGTCTGGAATTCTGCTGTTTTTAGTGGCACTGTAGTTGAAGTGCAGCAGTTTGCTGTGGTTGTTCAATTTACTTCCAGGCAGAATAATGAGTCTTGGACTCTAGTTGCTGTTTATGGCCCTTGTCAGGGCGAAGCCAGGGGCAGTTTTGTTAGTTGGTTGTACAATCTAGTTATTCCTATCAATGGGCACTGGTTGTTGCTTGGAGATTTTAATTTTCTTCGGTCAGTGGATAACAGAAATTTACCTGGTGGGGACATTAATGACATGTTCATTTTCAATGAAATTATTGGCCATCTGGGCCTCCTTGAACTTCCAATCAAAGGCAGATCATACACTTGGTCCAATATGCAGGATATCCCACTTCTTGAGCAGCTGGATTGGTTCTTTACTTCTGTGGATTGGATTTCTGATTACCCCATGACTGAAGTTCTACCCTTGGCTAGGACTGCTTCGGATCATGTGCCCTGTTTAGTCTCCATCAAGACATCCATTCCGAAATCAAATCTCTTTAGGTTTGAAAATTATTGGTTTGAACTTGAGGGTTTCATGGACTGTGTTGAATCATCATGGAAGCAGCCCTCTCGGAAAACGCACATAACTGCTAAAATTGCAGACAAATTTAAATGTTTGAGAATGTGCCTTAAGAGGTGGCAAGTGAATGTTTCTAAATTGAGACTATTGATTAGCAAATGCAATCATGTTATCTTCCTTTTGGATGAATTAGAGGAGTGGAGGCCTCTTTTTATTGAGGAGAGCAACTTCAGGAGAATTGTCAAAACACATTTGGAAAAGCTGCTGCACTTACAGTTCCTGTACTGGAAGAAGAGGTGCTCTATCAGGTATTTTAAGGTGGGGGGAGAAAACACCAAATTCTTCCATGCTATGGCCACTGAGAGGCATAGGAGGAACTCTATTGCTAGTCTCAGGCTACCTGATGGATTTGTAGTCTCTGATCACTCCCAAATGGCTGGAATTATCTGGAGTTGTTTTAAGAATAGAATGGGCACCTCTAGAGGGATTGTGATGGGTTTTGATTTGCCTTCACTCATCTCTCCTGTGTCTGGTCTTGAGGTGCTCACTAGGCCTTTTGAAAAGGATGAAATGGACAATGTGGTCAAGCATATGCCTGTGGATAAAGTCCCAGGTCCTGATGGTTTCAATGGCCTGTTTTTTAAGGAATGCTGGCACCTAATCTCTGGGGATTTTTATGAGCTAGCTCAGGCTTTTTATGATGGAACTGCTATCTTGGAAAATATCAACAGTTCTTTTATTACTCTGGTGCCCAAAAAACTTTCTCTTGAGGAAGTGGGGGACTATAGGCCTATCTCCCTCACTAGTATGGGGCTCAAATTTCTGTCCAAAATGGCTGCAAACAGATTCCAAAAAATGATTATGCAATGCATCCATAAGAACCAATATGGTTTCATTAAGACCAGAACAATTCAGGATTGTCTAGGTTGGACTTTTGAGTACTTGCACCAATGCCACCAGTCTAAGAGACCTATAGTGATCCTTAAATTGGATTTTGAAAAGGCTTTTGACTCTATTGAGCATGAAGCTATCTTTCAAATTCTCAAATGCAAGGGTTTTAATGAGAAGTGGATCTTTTGGATGAAGCAACTCCTTGCCACTGGCACTTCTTCTGTTTTGCTCAATGGAGTCCCAGGGAGGAAGTTTGTTTGTAAGAAAGGAGTTAGACAGGGTGACCCTGTATCTCCCCTTCCTTTTGTTATAGCTGCTGACTTGCTACAAATAGTGATTAATGATATGTTCAGAAAAGGAGTATTGCATTTACCTATACCTTGCCATGATTCAGACTACCCTGTGATCCAGTATGCTGATGATACTTTGATCATCCTCCTTGCAGACAGGGTCCAACTTCTAGCTCTGAAGGATGTGTTAAAAGTGTTCTCTCAGTCTACTGGTCTGGATGTCAACTATCATAAATCTTTCATCATCCCCATCAATGTTGACTCTACTCTAATGGAAGATCTGGCCTCTGCTTTTGGTTGCAAAATTAGTAAAATGCCATTTACTTATCTGGGATTACCTGTGGTGACCACAAGACCCAAAATGCTTGACTTCATGCCACTGGTTGATTGTATGGAGAGAAGAATGACTGCCAGTTCTTCTTTCCTTAACCAAGGTGAAAGGCTGCAGTTACTTAACTCTGCTCTTTCCTCATTGCCAATCTTTTTTATAGGAAGTCTTGCACTCCCTGCTGGTATTCTAAAGCAGTTGGAAAGAATTCAAAGGCAATGCTTGTGGAGAAAACATAGGGAAGAGCCAGCTCCATCTCTTGCTGCTTGGCATCTCATATGTAGGCCAAAGAACAGAGGTGGTCTTGGCATTCTAAATCTGGGGGTTCAAAATGTGGCTCTTCTTCTCAAGCATGCCAGTAACTTCCTGAACAAGCAAGATATTCCTTGGGTTTCCCTAGTTTGGGATTCTTATTATTTTGAAAGCATGCCCCAAGGAACTAAGGATTGTGGCTCCTTTTGGTGGAGGGATATTTGCAAAGTCATGCAGCATTTGAGAGATTGTTCCTGGGTGGAGATCAATGAGGGGGACATTGCTCTATTTTGGTCTGATAATTGGAACCTTGGCTCTGAAACTTCTAGCCTGCAGACAAGATTCCCAAGGCTCTTCTCTTTTGCCAAGGACCCCTGGATCTCTGTTAAGGAAAGCTTTAACACCCAGGATATGCACCAGCTTTTCAACCTACCATTATCTGCTCAGGCTTTTGGTGAGTTAAACCTGGTAAACGATCTGATGGATTCACACAGCAGGGACCCTAGCTCGAAGGATCTTTGGTTCTGGCAGGGCTCTTCAAAGTTTTTCAAGCCAAAGATGTTCTACTCTCACACCTTTCATTCTGAGACATTTAATCATTTGCTATGTTGGATTTTGAAATCCTCCTGTACTCAAAAGATCAAGGTCTTTGCTTGGATGCTTATTATAGGCAGGTTGAACACCAAGGATATGGTTGAGAGAAGGCACTGGCATATGGAAGATGGAATCCACTGTAGGTTGTGCCCTCTACAGGAAAAAGAAACCAGGGATCACTTATTCTTCAACTGTAATTTCAGTGTAAGGGTCTGGGACTATCTGCAGATTGATTGGTCTGCTGGCACCTCCATGGTTGATCTGGTCACACAGGCAAGGAGAAGCTTTGATAGGCCTTTCTTCTCTGAAGTGGTGTTTATTGCTTGCTGGAATATTTGGATCATCAGGAATGCCAAAGTATTCAGGAATGAGAGGGCTAGTTTTAATAAATGGAGGTTTGCTTTTAGGCATGATATTAGCCTCATGCAGCACAGAATTAGAGCTGCTTACAAGGATGACCTGCTCAAATGGATATCTTTCCTCCCCCCCTAAGCTAGGCTAGTAAGGCTCTCTTCCCTCTTTGTACTCTGGTTATTCCTTGTAATCGATTTGTTGTATCTGTTTCTTATATCAATAAAGTTTTGATCTGCAGTGGGGGGTTTGCCCTACAGTTCCCAGTCAAAAAAACCACCCAGTCTTATTCTGCTAACAATTTCGAGCTGCAAAGCAACAGCAAAGCGAACCCACGGCCCACCCTATCCCACGAACTAGACCAAACCGAACCACACCACCCCACCTTATCTTCTCGTCACCACCCACTTCCCTCTCTCTCCCCGTGCTCCTCCCTCTGCTCCACATGATTCCCCTTCTGAGCCCGCCGCCGCACCACCACCTCCTGCTCACCCGCACCCCGTCGTCGGACCACCACCTTCCCTGCTTCTCCTGCGTCGCCGCCGCACCACCACCTCCCCTGCTTCTCCCGCGTCTCCATCGCACCACCACCTCCCCTGCTTCCCCCGCGCCACTGCTGCACCACCACCTGCCCCGCACCACCTCCTTCGTCGATTCCCCCGCGCCACCGCACCACCACCTCTGCACGTCCCCAGAACCATCGCCAGCCGCACAGATCAAGGCCGCCGCAGATGTCCCTCCACCAGCTCCTTCACGCTGTCCTAAATCCAGCCCGCGTGCCGCCCTAAAGTCGGCCCGCGCACGACCGCGAATGGGTGCACCCAACCAGTTACCCGTGCCGATGCCATGGCCACCGTCGCCTCCCCGCAGCGCCACCGTGGTGCTCCTCCTCCTGGCTCCACCCCGGCCGTGCCATGGCCCTGCCTCCTGGTGCCTCGCCGGCATCCCAAACACGTCGCCGCCCAAGAGCCACCTCCAGATCCTGGTGTCACCGCTATCATACCCCATGGCACACCCACCACCCCTCCTCAGCGCTAAAAGCCTGGATCCACCTCAACTCGGCCGGATTTGGGCTCTCTGGCTTCTGTGTGAGGGGCAGGAGGAGGAGTGGTTCGACTAGTCCCTTTCCTCCACCTGCGGCCTCAGTGGCTCGGTAGCCGACCTCCTGATGGTCGCTTCGGCTGGATCCGGCGCGGCCCTGCCTTGCCTCACCGCCCTGCATCACTCCTGCTCCCTCCCCCTCGATGAACTACATCATCGTCGGTGTCGCTGGTGTGAAGTTCTCTTCTTGCAGCGCACCTCGCCGTGGTGTGCAGTTCCTTGCCAATCTTGCCCTCCTTACAGTTCCTCAACAATCCCCCATCCTTTTTTGTGTGTGCAGTTCGCTGGCTCCCCCTGTTCGATTTTTCGGGCGCCGGCAGAAGCCAGGAGGGCATGGGTAGTCAACAGCGAAGGCTCAATCAAAAAGACCGGATTGTAATATTGATTTTTGTTTTATATTAATATTTACAATTTGTCCTTGTACAAAGAAGTTCATTTCAATTTTCTTTTCACCATACACACCTGTGAGAAAAAAAGTAATGTAGTTCGTTAAGTGGGCCTTAGAGGTTCACCCCATGAAAAAAATGTGGCTCAGTCTATCCTAGTACAGAGAATTTTTTTGAGAGGTTCGCTCCTCTGTCCTATGTAGTTCTTTTTGTTTTGAACAAAATAAACAAGAGAAAAAAATGCAGCTCCAAAAAAAACATTGCAAGAAGTTCACTTCCTTTTATTTATGCCTTGTGGTTCACTTTCTCCGACCGAAAAATGCAGTTCTCTAACATCAATCATGTAGTCCTCATGCAATTTTAAAAAGTTAGAAAAAGGAAAAAATCATGCGGTCCACTTAGACTCGTGTTGCGCTTCACTTTTCCCCTGATGTGGTTCACTTGCCTCGTCTTTGAGGTCCGCTCTTGTTCATACTTTTTTTTAAAGGTGACAAAACTCACAAAGACTCATCTGAGAAAATGTATGTCCGACAACAGAAATCATGAAGTTCACATGCCCGTCGGATGAAGTGCAGTTTTTAGCTTGAAGCAGTGCGTTCTTCAGTACAATACAGTACACAAGATGATTTTGGTCTCGCGAAAAGCGAAAAAAATTGGGGGGAAAAGGCAATGCCGTTCACTTTGATATATGTCGAAGTTCATTTGCCCTCGTCTATGCGGTCCACTCTCGTTCGTAAAAAAAGTTGAAAAAAGACAGCAAAAACTCGTGTGAGAAAATTTAGGTGCGACAAAAGAAATCATGAAGTTCACTTTCCCATCTCATGCAGTGCGTTTTTCAGTTTGAAGCGGTGCGTTCTATCCGATGCAATACACACGACGATTTTGGTCTCGCGAAAAACAGAGTGTCCGCTTTTCGGTAAAATCAAAATTACTCTTAGACTGTAAGGAATCACAGAGTGTGTTTTACATGAAAATTTGCGCCTCATCGGTATATTTTCAACGGCGTATAATTTGAATCATTCCGACCAACGGTTTGTAAATATTTCACGAAAAATGGCCGCTGCCTCTCGTCGTCAGCCGTGCGATTTTCAAAATTAACTAAAAACCATTAAGAATCTTAAAAACATTTCAACATAGGAAAGGTGTGCGTCGTCCGTAGCTTTCCAACGTCGTATCATACGCCTCATTTCGACAAACGGTTCAAAAACTGGAGCGAAAACAGTAACGAAAATTGCAAAAAAAAAACATAATTCCGTGATTTACTAAATTAAAACTTCTCTTAAACCGTTATGAATTAGAGAAAATAATATATATGAAAAAGATGTGCCTCGACGATATCTTTCAAACGGTGTATCATTTGCTTCATTCCGACGAGCGGGTTAGGAAAAGAGTCGAAAAAACGCTTGTTGCCACTCGTCGTGCACCGCGCCGTTTTCAAAACTGCTCTGAACTCGCGAGGAATCTTGGAATGGGTTCAACATGGCGAAGTTGCGCCTAGTCCATGGCTTCTCAACGGTATATTACACGCCTCTTTTCGATAAACGGTTAAAAAACTAGAGCGAAAAAGGTACCGAAAAACACCGCGTGCAGTTTTTTCCGACACGAAGTTCACTAGTCTTTGTATTGCAGTACCTCTGCTACTGAAAGTGCAGTGCCCTCGCGTTGAGCATGGAGTGCGGAAGTGTTATCAGAATAGTTATTATGCTAATATTAGCAGAATAGACCGGTTGTATGTGTGTGTGTGTGTGTGTGTGTGTGTGTGTGTATTTCCGATCACGATAAATTAGATGCATTAGATAAAGTTTCTGATGAAATTCCAATTTCAATCAATTCCAGTCCCAAGCTCCAATATCATCACATAGCCTATACCATGTCAATGCTTTTCCTCCCAAAGATAATGGAAAAATCTTCTTCTTAACTTCTTCTCTAGGTAAACCTGCAAACTTAAATAATCCACAGATTTCATCCACATAGATTAGGTGCATATCAGGATGTAATGTTCCGTCTCCTGCGTAAGGATTAGCTAGCAGCTTCTCTGTCATACCCGAAGGAATCACATAACCAATATTTTCAGTGGGTGCAGTAGGTCAAAGAGCAACTCTTTGTGCTTCTAGTCAAGGTGAGGATACCCCGAACAAACCCCTCAAAGGATTATTTTCCATAGTAACAAGTAACATTAAATTTCAGCACGTAATATAAAAATTTCCTTACCAAAGGCGCTTCACTTCCCGGCAACGGCGCTAAAAAAGAGTCTTGATGAACCACAAGTATATGGGATCAATCACAGCCCTTTCAATAAGTAATAATGTTGAACCCAACGAGGAGCAAAAGGAAATGACAGACGGTTTTCAGCAAGGTATTTTCTGCAAGCACTGAAATTGTCGATAACAGATGGTTTGATAGCAAGATAATTTGTAACGAGAAAATAATAGTAACGATAAGAAAAGTGCAGCAAGGTAGCCCAATCCTTTTTGTAGCAAAGGACAGGCCAGAACGGTCTCTTATAATAAGCAAAGCATTCTTGAGGACACAAGGGAATTTCATCTAGTCACTTTCATCATGTGTGTTAGATTCGCGTTCGCTACTTTGATAATATGATATGTGGGTGGAGCGATGCTGGGAGTTGTTCTTACTTGAAAAAATCCACCACTTATGATTAACCCCTCTCGCAAGCATCTGCAACTACGAAAGAAGAATTAATATAAAATCTAACCATAGCATTAAACTTATGGATCCAAATCAGCCCCTTACGGAATAGCGCACAAACTAGGATTTAAGCTTCTGCCACTCTAGCAACCCATTTATCGGTTCTACATCCAGCATATCTCATAGTAGGGGTCCTAAGATACGCGTCTTGCAGCGATGGTAACACGGACACATGATTTTACCCAGGTTGGGGCTCTCTTTTAGAGATAATACCCTACGTCCTGCTTTTGATTGTATTAATATTGGTGTAGTACAGAGTACATGTGTGTACCACGAGATTGTTCTAATGAATATTATATGTTCTCTATTGACTAGCCTGGCCTCAGTTTATATAACACACTAGAGGCCTAGGGTTTAGGAGAGTCCTCGTCTTGTGCGCCAAGTCTTGTGGGATCTCCCTAGTATGCTGCATGGGCTGCCCGAAGTGGACCATGAGTGAACCGCCATTGGCCCGACCCAGCTGGTCGGGAGACGACGTGGTGAGTACCCCCTAGTCCAGGACGCCATCACGGTAGCCCCCTGAACCGGTCTTCAAGTTGGGGACGCTCCTCGATTCTTCCGAACTGTTCTTCATCAGGTCGTCGGTCTTGAAAACTGGTTCAACAAATCTTCTCATCTTTGATCTTGATGATCGCCGAAGTGAATCCGAAGAGCTTACACGTCGGGTATCCGAGGAGCCCCTTAAGTCTTCGGCCTTTGTCAATGCCTGGTTATTTTTTTGCCACGCCTCGGGTTTGAAGTTGTTCCCGTGCGGCGGTGCCCTCTTACGTCCGAAGTCCAACGCTGGACTGCATCCAAGCTCCAAAGCCGGGTTGTATCCGAGATCCAAAGCCGTTGGACTGTATCCAAAGTGTTTAGCCGAGCTTAATGCCCGAAATGCCCTCTATAGAGCCAACCACTTGCATCCGAGCTTTATGCCGGACTGCTTCCGAGGTGATATATAGCCAGTAGCATCCGAGATGCACATTAGAGGAGATAGTGATCGGCGGTCGGGCCCTCTAGAGAGGGTTTTGAGAAGTCACTGTAATATATTAGCTTGATGTCGGATAAGTCCCAGATGGTACCTATTGTTGTCTCCAAATGCGTTTGCCCATAGTTTGGTCAAGCCAAACACTGAGCACTTTGAATTTTCTGTATTGAATAGGCAATGCAGCAGCCCCCGAGACACTGGTTGGGTGGCAACACCAGATCAGGGGATCGATGTGCCCCTTTAATATTAGTAAATGATAAGCCAGAAGCGCAGTAGCCCCCTAGCCTTAATGTGGGCACAGGTGGCCGAATTAAGGATCGATATCCAGAGTAAAATCACAAATTATTGGTAATGATTCTATGTATCCAAGTACTCTACATCATTAATGCTCGGATCCGCATTGTACGAAACTTTGATGAGCGACCATCCGCTTCAACCTCCTCGGCCAGTAGCCGGGGAGTGTTTGTCCTACTTTATAAAGCCTTTATAAGGGCAAAGATTTACGACAAATAAGGCAATCCGGCCATATGGTTTTATAAGCAAAGGTACATGGAGAGATATGTTATATTACTTTATAACGTAAGAAATGTCTTCCGAAGAAAATAGCCCCGCTATCGATTCCTTTCTTTGGGTTGTCATGCTGATCATGATCATGAAACCTCACCTCCAATCAATGTGGGAGGAAAATATCGAGGATTTAGTGTGGGGAAAGTTCCCGAACTCTATGGTCTTACTGAACCGAATTTTTCACTTCCGTCATTGCCGACCAATTATATTCTTAAGATAACTAGCTTTCGTCTTCACCCAGTCTGAGGTACTAATCCGGATGACCCGATAGTAACAATCACAGAGGTGCTCCCTTTACCCCCTAGCCGAACAATCGGGAACCACTACTAGAAAAACGACTATAGCTAATATGGACATTAATGGCGCACCATGTATATAGCAGTGGCACACCAGATATAGGTACGCCATTATTGGCCATATTACTAATGGCGCACTTGGTGTGTGGAGCACCATTACTAGTTTTGTCCTGGCCCCACACCCCTCCCCAGACTTAGCAGCGGCGCACCAGAGGATAGTGCGCCATTACTAGTCGCACTACACCCACCATGCGTCATTACTAGTTTTGAAAAAAAATAAAAAAAAATTGTTAATAGTGGCGCACTAGGGGATAGTGCGCCATTACTAGTTTTTTTATTTTATTTTTCAAAACTAGTAATGGCGCACCACACACCAGGTGCGCCATTAGTAACCCTGGTGCCAAATGCACCCCACCCCCTCGTGGACCGCCTTTCCAGTTTAAAAAAAATAAAAGAAAATGATGGAAATGTCAAAAACAATAAAAGAAAAAAAGTTTCCCATGTGATATGTGGTCTAGTTGTTGGGAAAATTTACAAATATGAATTTCGACTTTATTTGCAAAATCTCTCTAGAATTTAGTAAAATGGGCATAACTTTTGCATACGAACTCGGATTAAAAAGTTTTTTATAGGAAAAATCATCTACTCAAAAAGTTACATCTAAAGTAAACCGGGGGAACTCTACTCTATTGAAGATTTTCAGAATCCCCAAAAACCTAACAGATTAAAAGATACGGGGCTTTTAAGATCTAGAGGGGGGAAATGGAAAACAAATTCAAACTTAGTAGTGGCGCACCATTTAATAGGTGCGCCACTAGTAAAGGAAAAAAATTGGTTACAATTTTTTTTTGGAATTTTTTTCGAAATATCATTAGTAATATGACCGGGAAGTTTGAAATATTTTTTCAAAATTTCGTCACACTCATGAACATGAACAAAGTCCTAGACATCAACAAGGTTTAATAGGATTGATATGATACATATATCAACAAGTGCCTGTTAAGTGAGCTTGTGCTGGGGTTGGATAGAACTGTGAAGTTAAACGTGCTCGAGCTGGAGTAGTGTGAGGATGGGTGACCTTCCGGGAAGTTTGACCACGGAGTACGATTTGCCTTGAGATTAAGCATGTTACTAGTGGCGCATCTATACTGCGCCATTAATTGAAAAACAAATTGAAAAAAATTGAAAAAAAAATTCTGAGAAAAAATTTGAAAAAAAATTGTTAGTAATGGTGCACTTCTATGTGGTGCGCCAATAGTATTTGTTACTAGTGGCGCACCTATAGTGCGCCACTAATGGAAAATATTTGAAAAAAATTCTGAAAAAAAAATGAAAAAAAATTGTTAGTAATGGCGCATCAAAGGTGCGCCATTAGTATTTGTTACTAGTGGCGTGGTAATAGTGGCGCACCTATAGTGCGCCATTAATGGCAAAAATAGGTGCGCCACTAACAGGCCTTTTTCTAGTAGTGAACGTAGGGTTCAACACAGGAGCCAGGCAACCCAGCTTGGCCAAAATCTTAAGTCAAATTTGATTCATATTTATGGCTTTATAACGATAATTACGAAAGGCAACGCTTCTATAATGAATACAAACGCTGATGATATATATTTATTTTGACTCGGTGCGACCGTTTATCATTTGAAAGTGGTCCATCGTCGACTTCTACCCCTTTGTAGATGCTACGCAGGGTGTTTCCGTAGTAACAAGTCAACCCTTAGCCAACGTCTCGGTGCCCGGAGGCGGTTGTGTTAGCGGAAACAAGGCTATCAGATATGCGGGCTTTATAACATTCACTTAGTCATAGGAGCTTTAAACTGGGCAAGCTAGCTACGAGCCCCTGGTTTCTGTTCGGCACCAACAGAAGTCTAGCCATTAACACTTCGGCCAATGTTATGAAAGGCCCATCATTTAACACAGGCTAATCGGTATCGATCTATAGTTTGGCACTGTCATCGGATCGCTGACCAGTTTACGCCCATTGTGACAGTCAGTTTTCGGCTTTCTCCACTTAGGTGCTTAACCATTCGAACTGGAAGCACAATCGTAGTGGTTCTCCCTTGCACACTTAGCCGAACAAAGCGAAACATAGGAGGCAAGAACAAGAGCCGGGCAACCCAACTATTGACCGAAGACACAATTCAAAACCGATGCACATAAAGCAGTATCCGAGAAAGTTTTGCCGAAGAGTCCATGGAATACCGTGGCTTTTGGTGGGTTCGGCTCTAGCCGCAGCCCCCCGTTAATATTGCCAATGCTTTAAAGGCGTCTGGCATTGTATTGCTCGAGAACTAGTCCTGATGTGGCATGTATTTTGTCAACACCGAGGTGTAGTTCAGCGGGAGAGATGCCGAGCTATGGGTCGGAAAATATCTCCCGAGTTGAATTAGAATGCAGGGCACCTCGGTGATGAGGATGTCCCACTTCCTGAAAGAAAAACATACGAATAGCTAAAAAAGTGGCATAAGCTCGAAAAGCCAAAAAACTTATGTAAAAGCTTGACGTCCGAACTAAATCAGGTCATTTGGTGCCAATCTGAAAATTGGTCCTAAAACTTTTGTGCTTCTATCGTGCATTAATATGACACATCCGATCTCAAGACTGCAAGTAGGTCAGCATCAGCTTCCATCTCCTTATCCAGAAGGCGGAGTGCTTCTCCGAGGCCAGTTTAGCGAACTAAACTCGAGCGGCTTTAGAGAGAAGCCAGGCTATCTGGCTATTGACCACACACTCGAGTCAAAAAAGGAGTGGTAGAAAAAGACTTTGCAACGATAGAGAGGAAAACACATTTACTATAAAATAGCTTATATACATTTTAAGAGCCCCCAGTTAACGTGGGTAAAGGGAGTTTCTTTTAACAAACAATGTATGTTAGTACGGTTGAACCGAACACAAATTAAAAGTTTAAAACTTTGAGCATGAAAGCGACTTAGCTGGTTAATGTGTTCGGCATTGATGACGTGGTCCGAACCTGGTGCGGGACAAGGTTCCAGCCTCAGGCTGGTCCCGAGGTGGCCTAGCGGGGAGCTCGGCACTCCGAAGTGGCGATACAGCATGCACATTGTGGCGAGGTGGAACCCCCAGTCCGACCGAGGCGACAGAGCAGGCCGGCAGTATGACGCCGAAGGCCACGGCGTGGGTTAATAAAGTGATGACGAAGCTTCCGGTCCAGCCGAGGTGACGTGGTACGTCGAGGTGACAACGCGGCCAAACCCGACTCATTTACCTGTGCACAGGAAATAGTGCAAGCCGGAAATTATAGTAATAATAATAAATAAACAAAATTTGTAGCATAATAAATAATTTATGCCAAGTGAGTAATAAAACAAATATGGCCCATGTGGCGACCACTTGATGAGGTAGAGCTCTCTCAGCGATGCCGAAGTCCCCGAGGCAACCGAACGTGTTGGTATGGCAATTCGACCAACGAGGTGATCACGCGAGCCGATTTATGCCGATTGGGACGATGACGCCAGCTTGCCAAAGTGACTGCGTGACGTAGTCGGTGTCGTTAACCTGCACACATAAAACAGTGCAAGCCGAAAGTAATAACAAAAAAAATAGTGCGAATTCCCCAGTTAATTAATTTAAGTGAAGTAAATAATTAAAGAAAGATGGCCTGGGCGCCGACGTGCGGTGACCACGCTATGCAGTGCGAATTCGCCTGACAGGTCGAGCTGTGGATGCGGTGCCGGCCGGACTAGAGATGAAACCGGCTAGATCAGAACCGTCGAGACCACCGGTCACGGGGCGGCTCACCGAAATATAAATCGGTTGTTGAAAATCTGGATAGAGAAATTATGCGGACCGGCAGAAATTTTTCTATGTAAAAACTAATGTATATATAGGTAAATAGAAAAATAGAACCTGATGTTCCTGTTTTGGGTAGCACGGCATATAACTCCGTGAGGTGAAAAATGTGCAGACGAACAGACTAGTAGCATAGGGACCAAATGCACGTGGGTGCCACCTTGGTCTTTGATCAAGCAAACTGTCCGGGGTGAGCCACCGCAATGAGGGCAGCAGGGATCCATGCCGCGTAACTTTGCCGGCCATTGGAGTTCGCAGCCGTAGATGCGTTCCACCTGAACTTGCGTGCATGTACGTCGGCTCCCGCCGATCTCTCTATAATTAGATCGGATTGTCCTTGTCACCGTCTAACGCTACACACAAACTCTTTCATCCAAATTCCTCTCGATTCCATCTAGCACGTATCTGTGCACATAAAAGAGTGCAAACCAGTAATAATAATCGAAAAAAGAATTGTGCATAATCAATTTATGCGAAGCGAATAATTTGAAAAATATAGCCTGAAGGCAGAGGTCGGTTTGATGGCATGACGGCACGGCTGCGGACGTTGCCACATGTCAGAGTTCGGCGAATGACAGTGACCAGGCGGTTGCGCTGTCGTCGTGACGAAGTTCAAGTACATAACGCATAGTATTTGCCAACCTGTGGAGAGGAATATGGGCTCCAAATTGCGAACAATTATTACTTTGATAGAATAAACAATCAGTCGTAAAGATGTTTTAGGAGACTAGTAGTAATACGTGCATGGAAAGCAAACTATACTACCATTAGTTAGAGGCGTACACTGCCTTTTTAGCTAAACAACGAAGAAAAAGGAACGGTCAAATCTCCCTGTGACTTGCAGCTTGATCGGCCTGTGTCCGATCAGGAGTCCTACGCTGGAGCGTCCCTTGATGGATTGGGTTGGATTTGCACGGACAAAATTACTGTTCTGACCCTTAGTGCAAAGAAAATCCCGATTTAACCTCGTATCAAAAAAAAAATCGTTTCTGACCTTTTTTGGTGACGCCAAGGTCCCTGGCGTCTCGGTTACCAAGCAGACGCCAGGGTCCCTAGCGTCTGGCCCCTGGCCCGCACTGCCCGCCTGCCCGTTGACCTACTGACGTGGCAAAGGGGCCAGACGCCAGGAACCCTGGCGTCTGGCCCTAGTAACTGGATAACCCCACCGGGAGAGTGTGTGGGTCCCACCCCACACACTTTCTCCAATCCAGCCCGAGCTTGAAGAAGATTTGCTGCCCCCCCCCCCCACTCTCTCTCACCCCTCAAGCTCCCCCCTCAAATCCTTCCCAAAAGGTGCTTCCCTTAGGTGGATCTTTCCATCACTTTGTTGCTTGTGGTAATCTCCCTCAAATCATCCAATTATTTTTTGTCAAATCTTCTTATTTTGGTTGCATTTTATACATGTTGGTAGAACCCTAGTTCATGTTTTCTCCCTTATGTTAGTGTGAATGGCTTGGTTAACTTTGATAATATAGTGCTATGCATGGTGTGTAGTAGTAATATATGCTTGTTGAGTAGAAAGATTGGGGGTTAGGGTTAGTTAGTGATTAGGGTTAACTTTGCTTAGTGTGTGTTAATTAGTGATACTTTTGTGGACATCACCAATAATTTAGTGTTGATATGATTTGGATATAATTAGATGTATTTGGATAAACACACCAATTCTCATTGAAGTCTTAAATGCATTCATGTTATTTTTAGATGGAGAGACTTGTTAATGTTCATTACATGGACAAGGAGGCATTCTTGAGTAACAATGCCGACACGGGTGAGGAACCATTGGTTTTTGATACAGGCCCTAGCTATGAGGATGTTGCTGCAAAAGTGAGACAAGTCTTAGAGTGGATGGACACCAATGTTGATGTTAAATTAATAGGAAGGTATGATGTTGGAGTTGGAGCCAAATCTCGCTTGAAAAGTATGCCTATCACCTCGGATTTGCATTGGGATGTATACAAGGAAAAAGTATCCCAATCGGAAGACAAGTCACTTGAATTGTTTGCCACCAAGGTTGAATCTCCTCGGTTTACCATTGATTTGAACCGGCATGTCTCTTCCCGAATGGATGACATGTGCGAGAGGACAATGGTGCCACTTGTTGAGCATAGGGTTGTGGTTGATGCCCCCAATGTTTATCCCCCACCACGTCCCCGTGTACCATCTATCAAAGCAAATGAGGTTGAGTTGTATGCCCCCAATGCTTCTAGCCAACCACCAACTAGCCAAGCAAATGAAGTTGAGGTGATTGCTAGTGACGAAGTAATTCAAGAGGATGAAGATGCTTATGATGACGACGAAGAGCAAGAGGAAGGGTTTCATGGTAATGATGTTGGTGACTTGGATGTGTACATAGCGCAAAAGGACATGGATCGTGACTTGCCTTTTAGGCGTCAATATGCGTATGACTCGGATGACGAGGGTCCAGTTGAATAGTTGGACGAGGATGGATTCACAAAGCAGGAGAACCAAATCCACTTTGAGCTGACGGGCTTACAAAAAAGAACTGACTTGTTTAAAGATCTCAGCCTTGCCCATAAAGCTATTGTTGACGGTGGAATGAGAATGACGGCGATTGAGCCAACACCATGCCCGGATCCAGGAGAACCAAGGGTGGAGAATGAGGACGAGAATGCTTATTTGAAGAAAGGATTGAAGTTTCTGAGCTTGCCTATGCTGAAGTTTTGGTTGGCTGACTATGCCATTCGAAACCATAGGCCAATTTATGTTGAGCACTCTGACATGAAGTTGCGTTACACCGTGGTGTGCGAGCAAAAGGAATGCACATGGAAGGTTCGTGCAAGAAAGCTTAAAGAAACCGACGAATGGGTGTTAAAAAGTTGTGATACCACTCATAGATGCAAACCGTCATCGAAACGACTTAGAGAGACACATCGTCAACTCACATCTGAGTATCTTGGATACAAATGGATGAAGGACATAGCCTTTGATCCCACTGTGAAAGTGAGGTTTCTCATGCGGACGGTGAAAAAAAAATTTGGTTATGAAGTGAAGTATGGGAAGGCATGGAAGGCAAAGGCAAATGCTATTAGGATGTTGTACGGTGGATATGAAGAAGCATACAACCAGCTCCCAAGGTTGTTGGCCGCGATTGCACATAGGAACCCGGGCATGTTTCATGTGGTCGAGGATCACGAGGGAGTGTTCCACCGTGCCTTCTGGAGTTATGGACAATGTGTGGAGGCGTTTCAGCATTGTCGTCCGGTCTTGTCTATAGATGGCACGTTCTTGACCGGTAGATATAAGGGCACACTAATGGTAGCAATGGCGCACTCATCAAACGACAACGTGTTGTCGTGTGCATTTGCTTTGGTGCCTTCCGAGCACCAAGACAACTGGGAGTGGTTCATGGGTCATGTTAGGCACAACGTGATTGGGGCTAGGGAGGTATGCATCATATCGGACCGGCATCATGGCATACTCAAGGCAATGGACATTGTTATTCCAGGATTTCCAAAGCTTCACCACAGATGGTGCGTGAGGCATTTCGTGGCCAACTTTTACCGGGCATGTAAGAGCAAGGAGCTCAGCAAAGACCTTACCCATGTATGTGTGGCCTTCACCACCCAAGGTTTCGATGCTCGGTACAACAAACTCTTTGAAGCGGTGAACGAAGGGGGAAAAGAGTTCTTAACTAGGAATTTAAGTGAGAAGCACAAGTGGGCACGCGCTCATGACGATGGTGGTTGGCGATATGGCGACATGACGAGCAATCTTGTAGAATGTTTCAACAATGTGTTGAAGGGTGCTCGTGCATTGCCGGTGACTACAATAGTGGAGTACACCTTCTTCAAGCTTAATGAGTACTTTCAGAGGCATTCTGAAGAGACAACAAAATGGATAGGTGAAAAAAAAGATTATCCAGAAAAGGTTGATGAATGGTTGCAGTTACAAGCAAGCAAGTCTTCACGGCAACAAGTTATCATATTCGATAGACTTGAAATGATCTATCAAATTGATGAGCCAGGTGGCACAACACGAGACGGTAGAAAATATGGTGGTGCTGCATTTGAGGTGAAACTGAAGACTCGGTGGTGCCAGTGCGAGAGGCCTAGTAAGTATCATTGGCCATGCTCGCATTTGATAACGGCGGCGAAGGCGAGAAACATACATGTTAATGATGGAAAAACCGTGAGGATGCAAGAGTTCCATGTGGAAGCTACTAGGTTGACATGGGCGCCAAGATTTCACCCTTTCTTAGACCAATCACAGTGGCCTGAGTACCATGGCCCTCATATTAGGCCAGACCCTCTTCTGAAGGTGGAGACGAAGGGTAGAAGGAGAACTAAGAGGTTCAGGGGTGATATGGATGACCTGGCTGGATACACTGGCATGAAACAATTTGGTAGCGGTCATTTCATGGAGGCTCCTGACATCATCAACTGTGGGGTGTGCGGTGAAGGGGGACACAATGAGCGGACATGCAAGAAAAAGAAAACCGAAAAAAGAAAAACAAGTCGTGGAGGCGGCACCGATGGTGAACGAGGTGGAAGAGGTGACGGTGGTGGTGGTCGAGGAAGCACAAGTGTCAGAGGTGGTAGTGGTGGTCGTAGAGGGACCACAAGTGCTAGAGGTGCTAGTGTTGGTAGAGGGAGTACAAGTGCTAGACGTGGTGGTCGAGCTACCACAAGTGCTAGAGGTGGTGGTCGAGCTAGCACAAGTGCTAGAGGTGGTGGTCGAGCTAGCACAAGTGCTAGAGGTGGTGGTCGAGCAGGCACAACTGGTAGAGGTGGTGGTGGTCGGAGAGGAAGCACAAGTGCTAGAGGTGGTGGTGGTCGTAGAGGAATGGTTGATAATGGATCGGCCTTCGGTTATTTGGTTAATCCAGATGGTTGATCTAATAATAATCGTATATTATTTGTTCATACAATTCCTAGCATTTATTCATTTACTGTATTTACATATTTACTCTCTTTAGGTCTTGTGCTAACAATTGTTCTTTTTTTAGGCATGGCTTCATCCGGTTCCAGGACGAGGCCGGCGTGCGCGGACCAAGAGGACATGCTGAAGACGTGGATGGAGGCCAGTTTGGACAAGGAGAAGGAGAAGGATGTGCCCACACCACCATGTTGGTGTGGTGATGTTTGCAAGCTGAAGGTGTCCACTGACCGCAACAAGTCATGGACAGAAGGTAGAAGGTTTTTCGTGTGTCCCAACTATGCACATGATCGTCGAAGGCCAACTAACGCATATGACATACCACCGGTATGTTAGGTGTACATACAAAAAACATCAAAAAGTTGTCACAGATATGTCTAACAAAATAATGGTTTATATGTAGTCCCCTCCTCCACTTTGCAAGTACTTCACTTGGATAGATCACGAGGTACCAAAAGATGTCCAAGAGGACCACGTCGAGATTGGTTACGGAGGCAGCGCCTATTCGAGGAGTCCTATGCACGGGGATTGGAGCGGGAGCGTCGTGAGAAGGAGGCTCGTGAGCGCAAGAAGCGTGAGCAAGAGAGGGCACGCAAAGAGAAGGAGGCTCGTCAAGAAGAGAGGGCAAGAAAACTTGCAAGGGCTCGCGATGCACGAGAGGAGGACGAGGCATGTGACAAGAAGGGAAAGTGGCCCCGTACTACTCAGTAGACAAATGGAAAGGCACCGGCGTTGATGATGAACTGTCGAGACTTTGTTTAATGTATGGACTTGTTATTTGGGACCTTGTGTGGTCATGGACTACTTATGACATTCAAGACATCGTGTGTGAACTTGCTATTCGAGACCTTGTGTGGTCATGAACTACTTATGTGCAACCTATTTGAAATTATGTGCAAACTATGCTTTGTTCATATTTTTGTTTGATTTTCAATGTTTAAAAATTTGTGCAACAAGTTTAAAAGAGAGCACTAGTTGGAAATGTGCACACCCAGACGCCAGGGACCCTGGCATCTGGTTCCCTAACCAGAGAGCACTTTGAAAATGCTCTCTGGATAGAGAACCAGACGCCAGGGTCCCTGGCATCTGGGTCCCTAACCAGAGAGCATTTTCAAAGTGCTCTCTGGATAGAGACCCAGACGACAGGGACCCTAGCGTCTGGTTCCCTAACCAGAGAGCACTTTGAAAATGCTCTCTCGATAGAGAACCAGAGCCAGGGTCCCTGGCGTCTGGGTCCCTAACCAGAGAGCATTTTCAAAGTGCTCTCTGGATAGAGACCCACACGCCAGGGATCCTGGCGTCTGGTTCCCTAACTAGAGAGCACTTTGAAAATGCTCTCCCTGGCGTCTGGGTCCCTAACCAGGGAGCATTTAGAAAGTGCTCTCTGGATAGAAACCCAGACGCCAGGGACCCTGGCGTCTGGTTCCCTAACCAGAGAGCATTACGAAATGCTCTCTGGATAGAGAACCAGACGCCAGGGTCCCTGGCGTCTAGGTCCCTAACCAGGGAGCATTTAGAAAGTGCTCTCTGGTTAGAGACCCAGACGCCAGGGACCCTGGCGTCTGGTTCCCTATCCTATCCAGAGTGCAAATATCGTGTGGATAAGATTCTTTGGGCCCACCTCTAGCCCTCTCATCCATTCATCTCCACCTATATCCATGTCATTTCTTTCGTTCATCTCCACTCACTCTCACCTCTAGCCCTCTCATTCACTCACTCTCACCTCTAGCCCTCTCGTTCACTCACTCACATCCAATACCATAACCCCCCTCAAATCTCTCACGGATCGTTCTGGTTTCACCGTTGGATCTTTAGGGTTTCGAAACTAGAAGGTAAATCAACTCCACCCCCACATATTTGTTGTTTTGCTCGTGGTTTAATGTATCATAGGTTAGGTACTAAGAGATTTGTGTGTTGTAGATGGCTAATGGTACTCAGTGGGTGCTTAGCCCTATTGTTCATGTCCAAGGCTTGTCTCCATGTGTTGTGCAAGTTAGTGAAGTGGACCTCACTTTTAATTGGTTGAAGACTAAATTCATGTTGAAGCAAGGGTTGACGAAAGAGGATTTTGTGTACTACGTCAGCAGGAGGCAGGCAGATGGCCCCGGGGAAAGAAAATTGGTTGACATAACTGATGATGACAAGATTCAAGAAATGCTGCAAGAATGGAAATGGAAATGGGTTGTTGACTTGCATTGCTACAGGAAACTGAGTTATATGTGATGTTCATGTCGTTTCAACTATCGTGGACCATCATGGTCATGAACTACTTATGTCATTCGAGACTATTTGTGTAATTTGAGATTATGTGATGAACTTCTCATTCGAGACTAGTTGTGTAATTTGAGATTATGTGATAACTGTGCTTGTCATTTGCTATTATGTGAACACTAATGTTTGTCATTCCATACTATAGGTGTTTGCTAGAACAACATATCTATGTCATTCCATACTATAGGTGTTTGCTAGAACAACATATCTACTTCATTCGATACTACGCTATGACAAAATATGAACAAAATGAAAAACTACTACACAAGGGCCAGACGCCAAGGACCCTGGCGTCTGGGTGCCCTGTTTGTGCTGTCCAGGACTCTGCTTTTGCTGTTTCTGCTGTCCAGTCGACCACCAGACGCCAGCGACTGTGGCGTCTGGTCCCCTGACTTGAAACCAGACGCCAGGGACCCTGGCGTCTGGGAAACCAGACCATGTAGATTATTTTAAACTAGCTGTTTGACACAAGATAGCACATATATATTCATATGATAGTTTCATACAACACAGAAGATAGCACATTTCACAGAAGATAGCACCACGACAAATTCTTGCATACAAACGACAAGTTCATGGATGTTTCATCACGAAAAATTCAAGCATACATAAGACACCAAGTGCATACATATGGTACCAAGTGCATACATAAGACACCAAATTCAAGACAACCAAGTTCAAGACAACCAAGTTTTTACCACGACACCAAATTCATGCGCTTCCAAACAAAAGCTCACTTCTTCCTTCCTATCTTCAGAATGGTTGCAAGTGTAGGCTCCACCTCTTCGCTAGCCTCCTCCTCCTCTTCGTTGTATGCCTCCTCCTCCGCCTCAATGTTGGCCTTATATCTTTGCATTCCTGTTGGGATAAGCTTAAGAGGATACTCCGGACTATGGAATTGTGTGTTCTATGTCTTCTTTCTACCTTTCTTGCCTTGTGTCTTAGCAATGGCTTTGCCTTTCCTATCACGAGCATTGCCTTGTG
Source organism: Aegilops umbellulata (assembly GCA_032464435.1). Classification (NCBI taxonomy): domain Eukaryota; kingdom Viridiplantae; phylum Streptophyta; class Magnoliopsida; order Poales; family Poaceae; genus Aegilops; species Aegilops umbellulata. The sequence goes on along the minus strand of CP136058.1, from coordinate 594,383,649 downwards.
TCGGTTGTGATGGTTGTGGAGCATCAACATCATACTCATGATCCTCGTGCTGTGTTGCATCATACTCTTGATGCATTGGCTCCTCTTGATGCATTGGCTCCTCTTGATGTGTTGCCTCCTCCTCCATGTCATCATCGTTCTGGAGTAAACGCCGTCTATGAGCTCTGGCAGCGCGGGTACCAGGTGCGTACACCTCACTGGACTTAGCACCATGGCAAGAAAGCATTGCTGCCATCTTATGAAACCGCTTCTTGAACTTCTGCAACAACACAAAATATGATACGATATGAGATGCAAATAAATAATCCGCGAAAAGAAACTTTTCTAACATATTTGTCACACCTCCATCGTGCTCCTAAGAGTTCTCTCAGATAATCCACCACCAAGTGGATGACTCAGTGCAACATTGGCATCGTTGACGCACAGAAGCAACTCTCGGCCCTGCAATTCATGAACACACCAAACTTATGTATTTGAAAGAAGACAACATGATGCAAGTATGTTAGAATAGGTCAAACAATCTACCATTTCGTCATGCATCGGTGCGTAGTCAACATGAGCCCCTCTGGTGTCTCTCACAGCCGTGTTGAAGGTATTATAACCTTCTGCAGTCTCCGGGTCTTCAGACACCAACTCCGACCACTCGTCGTGAGTCCAACCTGGCTTCAGCTTTAACCGGTAACGATCCACATACCACACTTGATACTTCTGATATGCTAACTGATTGTGAGGTCTATTCTCTGATTGCACTAGCGTGTCTCTTTGATTCCAAATTTCTATCCATGCACGGTGTTTGTTTTCCCAATCCGATGTATCCTGATTGTTCCTTCGATCGAACCTAGAAATGATGCACGGGACAAAGCATTAGCAACCATTGACTTATTCAATGCTCTACTACATACTGAAGGCATGCTTGCTTACCGATGCAGAGATTGCATTTCCTCCTTGCTCTCCTCAATTGGAATACCTTGTCTTTTTCCAAATTGTCTTGCCACACGGTCTACAAAGTGCCACTCGACTGCGGAGAAGCATATCATTGGGCACCTCGCCCGCCAAAGATGGCTATCACGCGTGCACATCTCATTAAGATCAAAGTCACGATCTTCCACATAAGGCAACCAATATACCTGCAAAACAAAGAGATACATTGTTAGCTACATAAGTTTTTTTTGACTAAATTTTATCTCATCGAACTTCTCAAAACCTGCTCAGCAGTCAAGGTGTCCAGCTCGTTCATATAGCACTTGTATCGCACATGCAAGCTTCCTGTGTAGACTGTCACTTGTTCCCAATAGTAAGCAAGCGTAGGGCGCCGATATGGATCATCATCATGCAACCCGTCATGATTACCCCGTGGGTTTTCCAAGAGGGGGTTCTTGAAATCGGGCCGTCCAACCGGGATCCGCTCCCACATCCACACGGATAGGCTCCAAACAAACCCAGACAATGAGGATGTATCTCCCTTTCTCCGACACGCCAAGTCAAGCTGCAATCAAACAAACATGTTAGATATGGAGGCGCATGACAAATGCAAGATAAATGGTTGCAAATATCTCTTACCTGACGATACAAATATGCTAGTGCGGCCGAACCCCAGCTATACTGGGTATCCCAGTTATTGAGAACATCCAGAGGGCTGAGTTCCCGGTTGCATCTGAGAAGACTACCTTCGTTAGTACATACCAAAGATAGGCCCGCGCGTACTGCTGCACAACCACGTCATTGGCATCCTGAGGGCACGGATTGGTGTTTCCTCTGACCATTTTTAGCCAAGAATGCCTCACTTTCGCGGTATCGGCCTTGCCTTCCTGACGGCCCTCGGGCTGAACACCAATTAAATCGGTAGTGCGTTCTCGCCAGTTACCCACGCTGACACGACCGGTAACAGCTTGTCCGTTGATAGGAAGGCCGCTTATCATAGCCATGTCCTGTAGGGTCATCGTCATCTCCCCACATGGAAGGTGGAACGAGTGAGTCTCCGGCCTCCAACGATCCACAAGTGCGGTCAGCGCCGCGTGGTTCACCGACGGAGCGCGTCGCTTAAACTACAACACGAATGGGAGAAGACCCAATCTCCGAATGTAAGGCTCATACCGCGGGTCGTAATCAAAGTCATCAGCGGAATGACCCCTCATGCGCATAGCAACTACTTGCTGCAAATAAAGTGATGTTTTAATAATCAATACAAGAACACAAATGAGAAACAACAAAAAATTACCCACTCTTGCTTCTTACCTGTCCATTCTCAATGGCACGAGCACGATGCTCCTTATCCCACTCATCAATTAATCCGTCATACCAAGGTCCATCACCATCCGCCATCCTACAAAACAAATCACAAACATCTATGAATACATGAACAATATCAAACAATTTCCTTCTCCAAGTTTATGCCATATGAAAACACCATTCTTCTAAAAAATAACCACATCATTTCTTTCTTCTACATATGCACACATATCATCTAAGGAACCAAATTTCACCATCAAATAAATTTCTATTGAACAAATCATGTCACACACAATAATCAAATTTCATCATCTCTTTTGCAAAAAAAAAAAATTGCCATCTATATAACATATATTTGCTTGCCAAAGTTGTCTTCTCAGATTCAAACAAAGATTATGCCATCTATATATTCAACATATATCTAAATTACTAGCATATGCATACATCATATATAATTCAAAAAAATTCACAAACTATGTCTATTGGTGGACAACTACAAACATCTAGCAACTACACTACCTACCAAATCATCTGTCAACTACAAACTATTTCCTAAAACAAAGAAACCATCTACTAATCTAACATCACCTAATGTGAAATAATGCATCCAACAAAAGAGGGGGAAAGCAAAACAAATTGGAGGGAATGGGGGAGAATACCTCAAAGAAGCTTGGGGGCCTCAGATCCACAAATTTTCGTGGAGGATTAGGTAGATCAAGGGGGGATTGGTGTGAGGGAGAAGAGGGGCGAAGGAGATAACCTCCTCTATTCGTGCGCCGCAGGGGGGAAAAGAGATGGGTGGGTGGGCTCGGCCCGCGGGGGTTATCCAGTTACCAGGGCCAGATGCCAGGGTTCCTGGCGTCTGGCCCCTTTGCCACGTCAGCAGGTCAACGGGCAGGCGGGCAGTGCGGGCCAGGGGCCAGACGCCAGGGACCCTGGCGTCTGCTTCGTAACCTAGACGCCAGGGACCTTGGCGTCACCAAAAAAGATCAGAAATGAAAAAAAATTGATACGAGGTCAAATCGGGATTTTCTTTGCACTAAGGGTCAGAACAGTAATTTTGTCCGATTTGCACAAACTGCTCCCCGTGTGTCAGCCTCCTCGGGACCTTCATGGCGCACGTGAGTCTAGTAACTATAGCAAAGCTCCAGTCCTGCGTATTGCCAGGCGCAGGGTACGGCCTGTCGCAGCTAATTTTTTTATCCCCATCCGCCTGTGACCTAAGTAGCATCGGAGCGAGCGGCAATAATTTGGAAAAAAGAAGATAATTCACGTAGAACAAATCTAACTCAAAAGATATCACCTGATCGTTGAATTCGATCCTCGTCGAACCGTGACGAACACCTAGCAGGTTCTCAATGAAAGCACCAATGTCGATTCTATATCCGGCATATCTCGTAGTAGGGGTTCTAAGCTAAGCGTCTTGAAGCGATGGTAATACGGACACAGGATTTTACCCAGGTTCGGGCTCTCTCGAAGATATAATACCCTACATCCTGCTTTTGATTGTATTGATATTGGTGTAGTGCAGTACATGTGTCTACCACGAGATTGTTCTACTGAATATTAGATGTTCTCTATTGACTAGTCTAGCCTCGGTTTATATAACACACCAGAGGCCTAGGGTTTAGGAGAGTCCTCATCTTGTGCGCCAAGTCTTGTGGGATCTCCCTTGTATGCGACATGGGCTGCCCAAAGTGGCCCATGAGTGAACCACCATGGGGGTCCTCGGCCCGACCCAGTTGGTCGGGAGACGACGTGGTGAGTATCCCCTAGTCCAGGACACCGCCACCATCATCTAATAACTACTCCACAGTTCATTCCCTTAGGCCCAAAGATGGTGAAGTGTCATGTAGTCGATGTTCACATAACACCACTAAGGAAATCACAACATACATACCATAGAAATATCAAACGAATACCAAATTCACATGATTACTTATGACAAGACTTCTCTCATGTCCTCAAGAACAAAAGAAACTACTCACAAAACATATTCATGCTCAAGATCAGAGGGGTATTGAATTTCATAATAGATCTGGACATATAATGTTCCACCAAATAAACCATCTAGCATCAACTACGAGATGTAATCAACACTGCTAGTCACCCACAGGTACCAATCTGAGGTTTTGATACAAATATTGAACACAAGAGATGAACTAGGGTTTTAAGATGAGATGGTGCTGCTGAAGATATTGATGAAGATTGGTCCTCCCATGATGAGACGATTGTTGGTGATGACGATGGCTTCGATTTTCCCCTCCTGGAGGGAAGTATCCCTGGCAGAATTGCTCCGTCGGAGAGCAAAAGTGATCCTGCCCACGTTCCGCCTCGAGACGACGGTGTTCCATCCCGAAAGTCTTCCACTTATTTTTTTTCTAGGTCAAATTGCCTTATGTATCATAAGATGGGCACCGAAGGCTGGCCAGGACCCCACTACCTACCAGGGCGCGCCAGGGGGGTAGGCGTGCCCTGGTGCCTAGTGGGCACCTGGGTGGGGCCCTCTGGTATTTCTTTGCTCCAAAAATTAACAAATATTCTAAAATAATTCTCAGTAAAATTTCAGCTCATTTGGAGATGTGGAGAATAGGTATCTCTGGTGTAGCTTTTTCAGGTCCAGAATTCCAGCTGGCAGTATTATCCTCTTTGTGTAAACCTTGCATATTATGAGAGAAAATGCATTAGAATTACCCCCACAAAGTGTTATATTGGACAAAAATACTATAAATAACAGTTGGGAAATATGATGCAAAATGGACGTATCAAAGCCGAAGAAAGAGCCGGCGGCCGTGGTGAAGCAGGAGCACGAGGACATGGCCTCCAACCTTGAGAACAGACTCACCAGGTCGCGCGCAGACTACGTGGCACAGGAGATGGAGCGCCAACACCGTGCTCTGGAAGAAGTCGTCGAGCAGCTCCGCGGCCGCGACGAGGGCGGCGTCATCGTGCTCTTTGACAGCAACGAGGAGGTCATTGCGTCGAGCAAGCCGTTCCGCAGCGATGATCTAGGGAAGAGTAGCAGCTAGGCCGCCCAGAAGGACGGGCCGCCAAGCGACAGTGACGACGACGATGGTCGCAACGACTACACCGTCTTCTCCAACCTCTTCGGCATGAACTAGGCATATGATATGTCTCCAACGTATCTATAATTTTTTATTGTTCCATGCTATTATATTATCTGTTTTGGATATTCATGGGCTTTATTTTACACTTTTATATTATTTTTGGGACTAACCTATTAACCGGAGGCCCAGCCCAAATTGTTGTTTTCTTGCCTATTTCAGTGTTTCGGAGAAAAGGAATATCAAACGGAGTCCAAACGGAATGAAACCTTCGGGAGAGTAATTTTTTGAACTGAAGCAATCCAGGAGACTTGGAGTAGACGTCAGGGAAGCTTCGAGGTGGCCACGAGGCAAGGAGGCACGCCTACCCCCTGGGCGCACCCCCCACCCTCATGGGCCCCATGTGGCTCCCCTGACCGACTTCTTTCGCCTATATATGTCCATATACCCTAAAAACACCGGGGAATAGAATAGATCGGGAGTTCCACCACCGCAAGCCTCTATAGCCACCAAAAATCAATCGGGACCATGTTCCGGCACCCTGCCGGAGGTGGGGGAACCCTCACCGGTGGCCATCTTCATCATCCCGGCGCTCTCCATGACGAGGAGGGAGTAGTTCACCCTCGGGGCTGAGGGTATGTACTAGTAGCTATGTGTTTGATCTCTCTCTCTCTCTCGTGTTCTTGAGGTGGTACGATCTTGATGTATCGTGAGCTTTGCTATTATAGTTGGATCTTATGATGTTTATCCCCCTCTACTCTCTTGTAATGGATTGAGTTTTCCATTCGAAGTTATCTTATCGGATTGAGTCTTTAAGGATTTGAGAACACTTGATGTATGTCTTGCATGTGCTTACCTATCGTGACAATGGGATATCACGTGATTCACTTGATGTATGTTTTGGTGATCAACTTGCGTGTTCAGTGACCTTTAGAACTTATGCATAGGGTTGGCACACGTTTTCGTCTTGACTCTTCGGTAGAAACTTTGGGGAACTCTTTGAAGTACTTTGTATTGGTTTGAATAGATGAATCTAAGATTGTGTGATGCATATCGTATAATCATACCCACGGATACTTGAGGTGACATTGGAGTGTCTAGGTGACATTAGGGTTTTGGTTGATTCGTGTCTTAAGGTGTTATTCTAGTACGAACTCTATGATAGATCGAACGGAAAGAATAGCTTCATGTTATTTTACTACGAACTCTTGAATAGATCGATCAGAAAGAATAACTTTCAGGTGGTTTCATACCCTACCATAATCTCTTCGTTTGTTCTCCGCTATTAGTGACTTTGGAGTGACTCTTTGTTGCATGTTGAGGGATAGTTATATGATCCAATTATGTTATTATTGTTGAGAGAACTTGCACTAGTGAAAGTATGTACCCTAGGCCTTGTTTCCTATCATTGCAATACCGTTTCCACTCACTTTTATCATTATTTACCTTGCTGTTTTTATATTTTTAGATTACAAATACTCATATCTATCATCCATATTGCACTTGTATCATCATCTCTTCCCTGAACTAGTGCACCTATACAATTTGCCATTGTATTGGGTGTGTTGGGGACATAAGAGACTCTTTGTTATTTGGTTGCAGGGTTGTTTGAGAGAGACAATCTTCATCCTATGCGTCCCATGGATTGATAAACCTTAGGTCATCCACTTTAGGGAAATTTGCTACTGTCCTACAAACCTCTGCACTTGGAGGCCCAACAATGTCTACAAGAAGAAGGTTGCATAGTAGACATCAAGCAGTTTCTGGCGCCGTTGTCGGGGAGGTGAGTTCTTGAAGGTATATCTTTAGATCTTGTAATCAAATCTTTTAGTTTCTTATTTTATCACTAGTTTGTCTTATAAAAGAAAACTACAAAAAATGGAATTAAGGGTGCCTCATCTGCTTCATCTTTTTAATGTCTTTCGTGAAAATGATGGGAAGGAAAATTGTGCTCAAGTACTAGAAGAATAATTACATAGAATGCTTGGCATAAAATATGTGAATGATGAGCATGATTGCAGTGTTGTTAGTATGAATTCTTTGAATACCCATGATGCTAATGATATGCAAAGCCACAAGCTTGGGGATGCTATGTTTGATGAAGATGATATGTTTAGTCCCCCAAGGTTTGATGAGAATATTTATTATGATGAAAGCATGCCTCCTATTTAGGATGATTATATTGATGAAAGTGGGTTTGGAAGAGTGTCAACTTTAGGAAGTAATGATCCCACAATTTTGGAGGATGTTGAATATTATTATGATAATTATGAAAGTGGATTTGGAGAAGTCATGACTTTATTTAGTGATGAATCCACTATTTTAGAAGAGGTTACAATTGATTATGAGAATAAAGTTGCTATCTATGATGATTATTGTGATGACTTATATTCTATTAAGAATAATGATAACCATGAAACTTGTCATCATGATTTTAGTTTTCAATTGGATTATGCCTCACATGATAAATATTTTGTTGAGTTTGTTCTCACTATTCCGAATGAGAAGAAAATTTCTTATGTGGAGAGTAGTAAAATTTCTATGCAAGTAGATCATGAAAAGAATGCTTTATGTGATGGTTATATTGTTGAATTCATTCATGATGCTAATAAAAATTATTATGAGGGAGGAATATATGCTTGTAGGAATTGCAATAATATCAAGTTTCCTCTCTATGTGCTTAAAGTCTTGAAGCTATGCTTGTTTTGCCTTCCTATGTAGTTGATTATTGTTCCCATAAGTTGTGTGCTCACAAAATCCCTATGCATAGGAAGTGGGCTAGACTTAAATGTTCTAGTCATATTCTTCATGATGCTCTCCTTATGTTTCAATTCTTATCTTTTATGTGAGCATCACTGAAATCATTTAATTAGTGTTTGTTGGCAGGCAACCCAACCTTATTTTTGTTTCTTTCTTTTTGGTTATGTTTAGTAATAAATGATCTATCTATCCTCTGGTTAGATGTGGTTTTATATTTTAATTAGTGTTTGTGCCAAGTAGAACCTTTGGGAAGACTTGGGTGAAGTCTTTATGATCTTGCTGTAAAAAACAGAAACTTTAGCGCTCACGAGATTAGCTATAACATTTTACTGGAGAATGATATTTAGTTGATTATTTTTGCATATGATTAATAGACAAATTTCTCAGGTCCACCAATCTATTTTAGAATTTTTGGATTTCCAGAAGTATACGTTTGATACAGATTACTACAGCCTGTTCTGTTTTTGACAGATTCTGTTTTTCTATGTGTTGTTTGCTTATTTTGATGAATATATGAGTAGTATCGGAGGGTATGAACCACAGAGAAGTTGGAATACAGTAAATATTACAACAATATGAATTTATAATTAGTTCACATAAGTACCTAAGTGGTGATTTATTTTCTTATACTAACGGAGCTTACGAGTTTTCTGTTATGTTTTGTGTTGTGAAGTTTTCAAGTTTTGGGTAAAGATTTGATGGACTATGGAATAAGGAGTGGCAAGAGCCTAAGATTGGGGATGTCCAAGGAACCCCAAGGTAATATTCAAGGACAACCAAGAGCCTAAGCTTGGGCATCCCCTCTTTCGTCTTTGTTCATCGGTAACTTTACTTAGACCTATATTTTTATTCACCACATGATATGTGTTTTTCTTGGAGCGTCATTTTATTTTATTTTGCTTTGCTTGCTATTTGAATAAAATACTAAGATCTGAAATTCATAAATGTTAGAGAGTCTTCACATAGTTGCATATTTATTCGACTACTCGTTGATCTTCACTTATATCTTTTGGAGTAGTTTGTCGTTTGCTCTAGTGCTTCACTTGTATCTTTTAGAGCACGACGGTAGTTTTATTTTGAATAAATAGATGAAATCTCATGCTTCACTTATATTATTTTGAGACTCTTTAGAAAAGCATGGTAATTTTATTTGGTTATGAATTTAGTCCTAATATGATGGGCATCCAAGAGGGATATAATAAAAACTTCCATATAAAGTGCATTGAATACTATGTGAAGTTTGATTCCTTATGATTGTTTTGAGATATGAGGATGGTAATATTAGAGTCATGCTAATGAGAATTTTTGAATTTTAGAGATACTTGTGTCAAAATTTTGTGATTCCCGTAGCATGCACGTATGGTGAACCGTTATGTGATGAAGTCGAAGCATGATTTATTTATCAATTGTCTTCCTTATGAGTGGTGGTCGGGGACGAGCGATGGTCTTTTCCTACCAATCTATCCCCCTAGGAGCATGCGCATAGTACTTTGTTTCGATAACTAATAGATTTTTGCAATAAGTATGTGACTTCTTTATGACTAATGTTGAGTCCATGGATTATACGCACTTTCACCCTTCCACCATTGCTAGCCTCTCTAATACCGCACACCTTTCGCCAGTATCATACACCCACCATATACCTTCCTCAAAACAGCCACCATACCTACCTATTATGGCATTTCCATAGCCATTCCGAGATATATTGCCATGCAACTTACCACCGTTCGTTTATTATGACACGCTCCATCATTGTCATATTGCTTTGCATGATCATGTGGTTGACATCATATTTGTGGCAAAGCCACCGTTCATAATTCTTTCATACCCTGTCACTCATGAGTCATTGCACATCCCGGTACACCATCGGAGGCATTCATATAGATTCATATTTTGTTCTAAGTATCGAGTTGTAATCTTTGAGTTGTAAGTAAATAAAAGTGTGATGATCATCATTATTAGAGCATTGTCCCAGTGAGGAAAGGATGACGGAGACTATGATTCCCCTAAAAGTCGGGATGAGACTCCGGACGAAAAATAAATAAATAAAAGAGGCCAAAGAAGCCCAAATAAAAAAGAGGCCATAAAAAAAGAGAAGGCCCAAAACAAAAAAAATGAGAGAAAAAGAGAGAAGGGGAATGCTACTATCCTTTTTCCACACTTGTGCTTCAAAGTAGCACCATGATCTTCATGATAGAGAGTCTCCTATGTTGTCACTTTCATATACTAGTGGGAATCTTTCATTATAGAACTTGGCTTTTATATTCCAATGATGGGCTTCCTCAAAATGCCCTAGGTCTTCGTGAGCAAGTGAGTTGGATGCACACCCACTTAGTTTCTTTTGTTGAGCTTTCATACACTTATAGCTCTAGTGCATCCGTTGTATGGCAATCCCTACTCACTCACATTGATATCTATTGATGGGCATCTCCATAGCCCGTTGATATGCCTAGTTGATGTGAGACTATCTTCTCCTTTTTGTCTTCTCCACAACCACCATTCTATTCCACCTATAGTGTTATGTCCATGGCTCACGCTCATGTATTGCGTGAAGATTGAAAAAGTTTGAGAACATCAAAAGTATGAAACAATTGCTTGGCTTGTCATCGGGGTTGTGCATGATTTAAATATTTTGTGTGATGAAGATAGAGCATAGCCAGACTATATGATTTTGTAGGGATAGCTTGCTTTGGTCATGTTATTTTGAGAAGACATGATTGCTTTGTTGGTATGCTTGAAGTATTATTATTTTCATGTCAATATTAAACTTTTGTTTTGAATCTTATGGATCTAAATATTCTTGCCACAATAAAGAAGATATCGTTGATAAATATGTTAGGTAGCATTCCACATCAAAAATTCTATTTTTATCATTTACCTACTCGAGGACGAGCAGGAATTAAGCTTGCGGATGCTTAATACGTCTCCAACGTATCTATAATTTTTTTATTGTTCCATGCTGTGCTATTATATTATCTGTTTTGGATGTTTATGGGCTTTATTTTACACTTTTATATTATTTTTGGGACTAACCTATTAACCGAGGGCCCAACCCATATTGGTGTTTTCTTGCCTATTTTAGTGTTTCGAAGAAAAGGAATATCAAATGGAGTCCAAACGGAATGAAACCTTCGGGAGAGTTATTTTTTGGAACGGAAGCCATCCAGGAGACTTGGAGCAGACGTCAGGGAAGCTTCGAGGTGGCCACGAGGCAGGGAGGCGCGCCTGCCCCTTGGGCACGCCCCCACCCTTGTGGGCCCCTCGTGCCTCCCCTGATCGACTTCTTTCGCCTATATATGTCCATATACCCTAAAAACATGGGGGAACATAATAGATCGGGAGTTCCGCCGCCGCAAGCCCTTGTAGCCACCAAAAACCAATCGGGACCCTATTCCGGCACCCTGCCAGAGGGGGGGGGCCTCACCGGTGGCCATCTTCATCATCCCGGCGCTCTCCATGATGAGGAGGGAGTAGTTCACCCTCGGGGCTGAGGGTATTTACCAGTAGCTATGTGTTTGATCTCTCTCTCTCGTGTTCCTGTGGTGGTATGATCTTGATGTATGAAAGTGTGTTATATCGACTAGAGGGGGGTGAATAGCCGATTTTTATGAATTCTTCACTGAGGAATTTGCTAGTGAGGAAATTCCGTAGCGAAGAACTACTTGCAGCGGAATAAGTACTCAGAAGTAAACATAACAGAAGACAAGCATAGTCATCATGATGAAATGAAGACAAGCACAGAGTACAGAAAGCGTAATCACAGGATAACACAAGGCAAAGACAAACAGACTGAAGAAATTGACCTGAGGAAATTGAGAAAGTCTTCAGTCAAAGTCTTCAAACACAGATATGAACAAACACACAACACAGTAATGAGGAAATGATAGTGTTGAGGAAATAGAACCAGTTGGCTTGGTGAAGACAATGATTTGGTAGACCAGTTCCAACTGTTGTCTCAGTTGTACATCTGGTTGGAGCGGCTGAGTATTTAAACTCGAGGACACCTAGTCCCGGACACACAGTCCTCACCGTATTCTCCTTGAGCTAAGGACACACAGTCCTCGCCCAATCACTCGTGGTAAGTCTATAGGTGACTTCCGAACCTTCACAAACTTGGTCACTCGGTGATCCACAATTCCTCTTGGATGCTCTAGACCTTGACGCCTAACCATCTGGAAGAAGCACAGTCTTCAAAGGTAACAAGCGTTGGATCCACGCAGGATCAATCTCTTCAGTGATGCTCAATCACTTTGGGTTTGTGGGTGTTTGGGTTTGGGTTTTCCTCACTCAATGAGTTTCGCTCAAAGTCCTCAGAGGATGGGATGCTCTCAAATGACAAGTGTCAGTTTCTCACGGAGCAGCCAACCAGCTAGTGGTTGTAGGGGCGGCTATTTATAGCCTAGGGAGCAGCCCGACATGATAAGACATAAATGCCCTTTAATGATATGACCCTTAGGTGGATAAGATATTTTGGTACAGCTGGCGCGTAACACAGCAATGGTCGGAAATTTGAGGTTCATATTCCTCAGGGCTATCATGATCCTCACTGTGTAGGCAATCCGCACTAGCGAATTCGTAACTCCTCAGTCAGAACAAATTCCTCAAAGACCAGAAGAACTTCGTGTCTGTCACTAAAGAATATGACTGAACTGTATGAGATTTCCAATGGCTTCACTCGAAGGGATTGGTAGGTGTAGGATTTTGAGTTGAGCATCACATGGAAATTTTTCCTTGGTATTTCCTCGACCCCCTTTAAAAGTATGGTGTTTCCTATGACTCAAGAAAAAGAAAACGAAACTACGAAAACAAAAGTCTTCACGCTTCATGTTCATCAAATGAATACCAAGTCTTCAAGGTCACACCAATTTCTTCACTTTCAAAGTCTTCAGAAAGTCTTCAGAATACCAAAGTCTTCAGTCGAAGAACTTCATTTTTAGGGGTCGACTTTCTCTGTAAATATCATAATCCTCATAGACTTATAGACCTGTGTACACTCATAAACGCATCAGTCCCTTAACCTATAAGTCTTCAATACACCAAAATCACTAAGGGGCACTAGATGCACTTACAATCTCCCCCTTTTTGGTGATTGATGACAATATAGGTTAAGTTTTCAATGGGGATAAACATATGAAGTGTAAATGCTGATATTGAGGAATTTGATTGCAAGATATAGAAGAACTCCCCCTGAAGATGTGCATAGTGAGGAATTTGCTTTTGAAGCAATGCACACTTGAAGAGTTGAATCATGGAGTTTTCCCCCTATATATTGTAATTCATACGCGCATTTGACATATAATATGAAGAATTTGAAATGCATGATGAAATATGGTGATTGACGAAATTCAGCATGCGTGCAATAATATTAACGAGGAATAAGCATGCAGAATAACGTAGCAGAAGTATCAGACCACCATCGGGTTTAAGTTTACAACTCGATCCAATAAAAGTTTCAGAAGAACGAGAGTTGTAACTTAGCAAAAAAAGCCCATATAATAGACCCGCTTGAAGACTAACTCCAAATTTCTCCCCCTTTGTCATCGAATGACCAAAAGGATCGAAGCTGAGGACTAACGCCCCTGAAGATAATCAGTTTGATGAAGGAGCGCAAGCGTTGTTGGGTTTGGTTGTCGTAGTAGGGCCTGCCGCTGTGTCGTCCAAGTCTTCATTGTCATCAGTGTCACACGATGAAGAATATATAGGAGCTGGCCACCAAAGAAGGAACCTTGACCTTCTTGTATTTCTTCGGAGGAGGTGCAGACCAGTCAAATTCTTCCTTGAGACCCATTTTCTTTAGATCTTCAGCGTTGTAGACATGAGACAGAACAATCCAGGTGCGGTTGAAGGTTTCATGGAGGTAGTATTGGTTTTTATTCACTGCATTGTGTGTTGAGGTCATGTAGTGAAGAATTGAACCAAACTGACGCTTGACCCATTTGTGATTGCGATCAACTTTCTGATGAAGACTGAGGAGTAACTCATGATCAGTCATCACCCTGGGTGCTGTGGCTTGAGGATTTTGCTTGCCAGAGTTGTTGGCGGCAGATTCATGTGTGGCAGAGTCATCATTGGTTCAATACGATGCAGCCTTGCGAAATTGACCATCCACTGGACGGATGCCTTCATCTAGCACAGCTGATGCCTTGCTTTTGTCATCAGCTGAGGAAAATGTCCGTTTGAGGACTTCAATCGGAGGCAAGTAGCTGTAGTGGTTCAGAGTGTCAGCTTTGTAGTTGAGTAAAGACCTTGTCCTGATGAATCTCATAATCCATGGCGCATAAGGCTTCAGCTCAAATGGTGACATGGCAATATTTGCCAGAGTCCTCATGAAGAAATCATGGAAGTTGACGGGAACGCCATGAATGATGTTGAAAAGCAGATTCTTAATGATGCCAACGACTTCTTCATCATTTGAGTCGTGGCCTTTGATAGGACTCATTGTCTTCGATAGAATGAGATAGACAGTCCAAGGCACATACAGTAATTTCTTGACGAGGAATTTGGTTCGAGGGGCCTGCCTTGGCTTCAAAGGTTTCATCAAAACTTGCATGTAGTGATTTGTAAGCTCAGGTTCACTGTAGACACAACGTGCACCTTCAAGGGGAGGACTGCGTGGTAGGGCACGAAGCAATTCACAAGTTGGTGCCTTGTAATGAGTATTTTCCATCATCCAGTCCAACACCCATGAGTTCACATCTTCAGAATCTCCTGTGATGTGCAGCGTCGCATAGAATTGAAGAATGAATTCTTCATTCCAATCACATATGTTAGTACAGAAGTTTAGCAGCCCAGCATCGTGAAGAACACTGAGGACTGGCTGGAAGCACGGCAGAGACTCCATGTCCACGTGAGAAATATGTGCATGATCGAAGACTTTTTCCTTTGTTGAACAACACTGAGGAATAGAAATTGGCTTGACTAGCAGTCCAGAAATGCCTCTTCCTTATGCGAGCAGAATCATATGGATTGTAGTCAGTGAAGAATACATGCTCGCCAAATAAGTCTTCAGCCTTGAACTTTTTCTTGCGTGAGAAGGGATCCTTTTGTTTGGGAAGAGGTGTGTTAGTGAGTTGCATCACGACCTCAGGAATCGCAATCTCAGGTTCTTCAGGCTGAGAAATTTCTGGTTCCTCCTCAGTTGCAGTCTGCGTTGTCATGTGATCACCAACAGCAGTTTCTTCAGCACTAGTGGCTGGAATTTCTTCATGCACAGACGAGGTGGGATGAGTTTCTTCAGAGCCCATTTGAACTGTTGGTGCAGGGGACTGAGGTATTTGTTGTATAGGGGTGAAGAGTGGAGAGTTGGGGTGCTGACTTTCCCAAAATTCATCATTCATCACAGGCGTTCTACTGCCAATATCCACGTCTTCATCTTCCAATTCTTCAACACCAGCCTCTTCAGCTGTGAACTGAGGCATTGGTGAGGATACAACAGGTGTAGAAGGGATCGCATCTACTTCAATTTCTTCATCAATCTGCTCTGAGGAAGCAGCAGATTGAGTTTCTTCATCGGATCCTCTTGGGATCTCATAGTATTCACCAAAAGGAACAAGGTCCTTTGATGGCATGGTTGAAATTGGAACAACGTCAATGGGATTTTTAAACGAGCTGGTCATAGGCTTCATTTTCTTTAGAGCTGAAGAATCTGAAGCAGCTGATGCTTTCCTTTTCTTCACTGCAACACGCTCTGCAGCCTTGGTCTTCTTCACATCTGATGCAGATGGAAGAATTGGAGTTGGTGTAGGCGTAGGAGGAGATGAGGAATCTGGTTGATTTTCTTCAGGCGCAGCTGATGCAGTTGCCCTGACTTCTTCAGTTTCTTCAGGCGCACCACTAGTGGATGCCCTGGCAATTTCTTCAGCGGCTGGAATGGAGTCATCAACCCTGGAACTAGCGAATGCTGCAGCTTGAGGAACTTCTTATTGCGATGGGGATGCAACATTGGTGAACTGCTCAGTCAGTTTGACAAACCTGACTTTAGCTCCTTCTTGTACTGGGCCTTCTTGATCTGCCTGGCCTGCTCATATTTCCATTTCTCCTCTTGGATGAAATGAGTCAGCATGTGACTTTGGCCAGGAGTCAACTTGAAGTCAGGCATAGGAGTGTTTGGGTCCTTTTGCCAGAGATCAATGTAATTGACGATCACCCTTGGATCCAAAAGCAGTGGCACAGGTGTGCCTTTGGCTCTAGCGGCCCTTTGTTGTCTGTCTCTGATGATTTCTGCAAGTTCATCATCATCAGCTTTATCGTCAGATGGCACTTGGAAGGCGACATGTTTCTTCTTAGGACTTGGCCGAGGACCTCGTCCAGCAGTTGCCTTGGTCTTCAGCAGAGTGGGGCCTGATGAAGAATTTGGTGTAGCTGAGGAACTTGCTGAGACACCAGAGGCAATGGAGATGCCTGCAGTCCTTTGGCACAAGGCCAGATGCGCAGGTGCTGAGGACTTTGTCAGAACAGCTGAGGCTCTTGAAGGAGCTAAGGATTTCGGAGGAGCAGCAGCAACATGAGGAATTGGTCTTGAGGACTTTGAAGATTCTGGCCGTGAGGGCACAGTTGAGGAACTTGGCCGTGAGGGTATTGTTGGTGAAGCACTTGGCTTGCGCGCAGGCTTCTTTGCCATAGATCTCTTTGGCTTGATAGAGGCCTTAGTGGCAGCAGCAGCAGCAGAGTCTTCGTTGAATTTCCTCACTGCTTCTTTTGCTTGCTTGGCCAACTTGGCTTGGCGCTTGGCCCATTCTTCAGGAAAGTCCTCACCGTGTTTGATGCTAGTGGGATCTGCCTCTTGGCCAGGTGCCAATGGGGCTCTTGGGCATGGAGGATTGAGTGTTAATTTCTTCATATACTTTGGAGTTACATATCTGTATTCCCTCCATTTTCGTGCCCATCTCCTTTCAATCCTCTGTATGCGCACCTTGCGCTGATTTTTGTTTTCTTTGCCAAACTTAGCCTCATCAGGTGTGCAGTATTCTTTGTAACTGTCCTCAGGGATTTCAAAAGCAGTCATGACCTCAGGCCTATTTCCTCCTTTTTGCGGCTTCTTTCCGTCTGCCATATTCTTCAGTTGAGGAATTTGAGCAATCAAATTATCTGAAGAAGTATGCAATTTTTCTTCGAGGAATCCTGCAAATGAGTTAAGTTGATGAGAACCTAGTGATTCAGCAGCGGACATGAGTACCTATGAATAGAGTATAGTTGCGAGGAATTTGGAGAGGTCATACGCATTCTCAGAAGGGTTTTCAAAAAGAAACAAGTTTGAGGAATTTGACCAGATGAGTCTTGAAGAATTTCACTAAGCGTTTTGTCTTAGGTTCCATAGTTGTATAGACCGAAGATCCACACAACTGAGGAATCTTGAAGAAAAATGATGCTTAGAGAAACGAATCAAGAACAGATGACTTGTGAGGTGTTTTAGTGTGTAAGGATTTGAAGAAAAACACCTTTGAAGATTTTGTAGTAAACATTCGAATCAAAGAGGGCAGTAAAAGTAACTTTTAATTACTGTGGATGAAGAACACGACGAACAGTGAGATGTAGAAGTGAAGTTCGTCTGTGTAGATCTTGCACGCCCTAACTCGGCGGAGGAAGACGGCTACGGCGGCGGGGAGTGAAGATTTCCGCGGCCGGCGCGAGTACGATGGCGACGAGGTCGAGGCAGTGAAGCTCTTCCTCACCGGCGACGATGGAGTAGCGACGACGCTAGGGTTTCGGAAGCTCGAGCGGGAGAGAGAGAGAGTTCGAGCGGAGTAAAGGAAGTAAGGAAGGGGACGGGGGTATTTAGCCATGGTGAAAAACTGTTTGCCTGAAGATTTGGGACGAACGTGCCCCTGACCCTTCTCCTTCGCACGACATGTGTCACCCACGTACAGTGAAGTGGAGATCGTGTAAGATCATGGGTGAATAGAATAATGTATCGTGGGATGCGGAACGGTTTGGGCAGCAAAATCAAAATTTTTGGATAAGATTAGTTTTAACGTTCCGTTCGCAAATTCTTCAGCTGACAAGGACACAGTGAAGATTTTGAACGAGTTTCAAATAGAATGCACATGGATAATTTGTGAATAGATTGGGTTGAGTATAGCATAGAGGGGGAAGGGTCCGATCACATTCACTTAGCAGAAACACCAACTTGAAGAAATAGCCATAAGTGAATGTTGTAGAGGACAAACTCACACACACACACACACACACACACACACACAGATATATATATATATACATATATATATATAGCCAAATAAGAAGAAGAACGGAACAAGTGAAGATTTTGCAAAGTTGAAGAACTTGAACAACTGAGGAATTTCAAAAACTGAGGAAAAACTCAAAACTGAAGATTTTCAACTTTTTGTGGTTGCGTGGCCCACCGTATAAGAATGATGATTTCAGACACCGCGTACAATTGTCGTAAGGTTCTGAGAATCAAATTCTTCATTAATTTCTTCACACTTAGAGTGTTATTCTTCATTGTTTGAAGAAAAACGTTTCTTCATGTGTTGCACATCTAAGTCATCAATTTTGCATAAGTGTTAGGATGAGTGCCTTTTTCAAAGTACATTCGAAGACTCTAAGATATTTAGCTCACACCGCAACTTGCTAAATCTCTTCTCATCCAAGGGCTTTGTGAAGATATCGGCAAGCTGTTCTTCAGTCTTCACATGCTCAATAGAAATGTCGCCCTTCAACACATGATCAAGAAAAAAATGATGACGAATCTGAATGTGCTTTGTCTTCGAGTGCTGAACTGGGTTGTGAGCAATCTTGATAGCACTCTCATTGTCACAGAGGAGAGGCACATTCTTCACGTTGACGCCATAGTCCTTGAGAGTTTGCTTCATCCATAGTAGTTGAGCACAGCAAGAATCAGCAGCAATGTACTCAGCTTCAGCAGTAGACAGTGATACACAGTTCTGTTTCTTCGAGGACCAACAGACCAAAGATCGTCCGAGGAAATGACATGTACCAGATGTTGACTTGCGGTCCACACGATCACCAGCATAGTCAGAGTCAGAATATCCAATGAGATCAAAATCTGAGCCCTTGGGATACCATAATCCTAGTGTTGGTGTGTGAGCTAGATATCGAAGAATATGCTTCATAGCCTTATGGTGTGATTCCTTCGGTGCAGCTTGAAATTGGGCACACATGCAAACACTAAGCATTATATCTGGCCTAGATGCACATAAGTACAATAAAGAACCAATCATGGAGCGGTATACCTTATGATCGAAGTCAATACCATTTTCATTAGTGCACAGATGGCCATTTGTTGGCATAGGAATTTTGACGCCTTTGCAATCTTGCATGCCGAATTTCCTCAGTACATCCTTGAAGTATTTCTCCTGAGATATGAATATGTCGTTGCGCTGTTGACGAATTTGAAGACCTAAGAAGAATTTCAATTCTCCAATCATAGACATTTCATATTCCTCTCTCATCATATAACCAAATTCGTCACTATAACGTTGGTCAGTACAGCCAAAGATTATATCATCAACATATATTTGACACACAAACAGTTCACAATCATAAGATTTAGTAAAGAGAGTAGCATCGAGTGAACTAGGTGTGAAGCCATTCTTCATGAGGAATTCCTTCAAAGTATCATACCATGCCCGAGGGGCCTGCTTGAGGCCATAGAGGGCCTTATTGAGTCTGAAGACTTTGTCAGGATTGTTTGGATCTTCAAAACCTGGGGGTTGAGCAACATATACTTCTTCCTCAAGCTTTCCATTGAGGAATGCACTTTTCACATCCTGTCGGGGGTTGGGTGCGACATATGCCAAAGGATGGCTTATCATGGTGGGAGCGAGTAGAACGTCGTCGGTGCCTGGAAACGGGATAAGGCGAAGGCATGCACGCCGGCGAATCTTACCCAACTTCAGGGCTCTCCGTGGAGATAACACCCCTACTGCTGCTCTGTGGGGTCTCCGCATGATCACTATGGCAAAGTGTGTACAAGGTGGCTACTTGAGCTATTTCTTGGAGGTAGGAGAAGGCAAGGCTACCTCTCCCCTTCCTCTACGGTCTGGTCTAGTGCTTATGGATTCCAACCCTTTGCATGGGTACCCTGGGGGGTTTATATAGGCCTACCCCCCAGGGGTACAATGGTAATCTGGCTGGGCGCGGGACCCAGCCGTCTGTCTCTCTGGCCGCTATCTTCTCCGCCGATCGCCGGGGCCCGCCGACTTGTGGGCCCCGCCAACTGGCCCAGTGCGGGGCCAACAGGCCGTGTCCGCCGCGGGCGGGTCTTGCCGGCTGCGGATTACTATAGTCGTGCTTCTAATGACGCGGGCTTGATCATGGGATCGTGGCAACAGCCCCGCCGCCTGGTGGGCGATCATTGTGGCCATTCCCCGTCGTGTCTGGTTAATGGTGCATGGGGCCCGTGGGAGGGACTGGCCGACTCTCGGGTGCCGACTCCCAACGGGTCCGACTTGTGGTGCTCTCGTCGTCTTCTATATTCCCGCTGACTGGTGGGACCCATCGTCCCTGGGTCATACCGGCCGGGCGTCGTGGGTACAGGACTCCGCCCACTGGGCTGACGTTAGGGCTGGCATGGCAACAGTGCTGCGCCGAATGGAGATCTCTGAAGGTAGGGCACACTATGGCCATGCCTGCCCTTGGAAAGGGGCGGGAGTGGACCTTACTGTGGCCACTCCCCGTCCCGTCCCTCCTTATGAGGGCACGGGGTCGGTTGGTGTTGCGGGCCGACTCCCCATGGCCGGCTTCTCTGGAAGTCGCCAGATTTGAGTCGGCTTGTCCTGAAGTTGTCGCTGGGACTCGGCCGGGAGTGGGTAGTCGGCTGCCCTACCGCCGACTCCCAGAAGGCGGCTCTCCGTCCTGGGGTCTTAAGGGGCGCAGCCTGCCCCGATGTCTTGAAAGGTTCAGGGGCTCGGGTTAGCCTACCCGTGGCCTATTACTCCGACAGTAGTCCCCAAAGTTGGTGGGGCGCCGAGGGAGACATGTCGAGGAGCCTCAACAGTTTCTTCCTTCCGGTGGTTGAATCTTGTAAGTGCATCTAGTGCCCCTTAGTGATTTTGGTGTATTGAAGACTTATAGGTTAAGGATCTAACGTGTTTATGAGTGTACACAGGTCTATAAGTCTATGAGGAGTTTGATATTTACAGAACAAGTCGACCCCTAAAAAGGCAGTTTTTCAACTGAAGACTTTGATATTCTGAAGACTTTCTGAAGACTTTGAAAGTGAAGAAATAGGTGTGACCTTGAAGACTTGGTTATTATTTGAGGAACATGAAGCGTGAAGACTTTTGTTTTCGTAGTTTCATTTTCTCTTTCTTGAGTCATAGGAAACACCGTACTGTTAAAGGGGGTCGAGGAAATACTAAGGAGAAAATTTCCATGTGATGCTCAACTCAAATCCTACACCTACCAATCCCTTCGAGTGAAGCCATTGGAAATCTCATACAGTTCAGTCAATTTCTTCAGTGACAGAGACGCAATTCTTCTGGTCACTAAGGACTTTGCTCTGACTG
The DNA here is from genome assembly GCA_032464435.1 of Aegilops umbellulata. Classification (NCBI taxonomy): domain Eukaryota; kingdom Viridiplantae; phylum Streptophyta; class Magnoliopsida; order Poales; family Poaceae; genus Aegilops; species Aegilops umbellulata. Next base: position 594,362,105 of record CP136058.1, on the reverse strand, counting down.
AGGAGTTAGGAATTCGCCAGTGTGAATTACCTACACAGTGAGGAATATGATAGCCCTGAGGAATTTGTACCTCAAATTTCCGACCGTTGCTGTGCTGCGCGCCAGCTGTCCCAAAATATCTTATCCGTCCAACGGTCATATCATTGAAGGGCATTTATGTCTTATCATGCCGGGCTGCTCCCTAGGCTATAAATAGCCGCCCCCTACAACCACTAGCTGGTTGGATGCTTCGCGAGAACTGGACACTAGTCATTTGAGAGCAACCCATCCTCCGAGGACTTTGAGCGAAAATCATCAAGTGAGAAAAATCCAAAAACCCAAACCCAAACACCTGCAAACCCAAAGTGATTGAGCATCACTGAAGAGATTGATCATGCGTGGATCTGACGCTTGTTACCTTTGAAGATTGTGCTTCTTCCAGACTGTTAGGCGTCAAGGTCTAGAGCATCCAAGAGGAATTGTGGATCGCCGAGTGACCAAGTTTGTGAAGGTTCGGAAGTCACCTAAAGACTTACCACGAGTGATTGGACGAGGACTGTGTGTCCTTAGCTAGAGGAGAATATGTTGAGGACTGTGTGTCCGGGACTAGGTGTCCTCGAGTTTAAATACTCAGCCGCTCCAACCAGATGTACAACTGAGACAGCAGTTGGAACTGGTCTACCAAATCTTTGTCTTCACCAAGCCAACTGGTTCCATTTCCTCAACACTTTCATTTCCTCATTACTGTGTTGTGTGTTTGTTCATATCTGCGTTTGAAGACTTTGACTAAAGACTATCTCAATTTCCTCAGTTCAGTTTCTTCAGTCTGTTTGTCTTCATCCTGTGCTATCCTGTGTTTACGCTTTCTGTACTCTGTGTTTGTCTTCATTTCATCATGATGACTATGCATGTATTCTGTTATGTTTACCTCTGAGTACTTATTTCGCTGCTAGTAGTTCTTCGCTAAGGAATTTCCTCACCAGCAAATTCCTCAGTGAAGAATTTCATAAAAATTGCCTATTCACCCCCCCTCTAGTCGATATAATGCACTTTCAAATCTGGGCCTGGCTCGCCGTCTTCCTTCAAGCCGACTATCTAGAGCCGAACCTGTTCAGGCCGTCTTGCCCTTGAAAGGTTTGAACATCGCGGCGGGAGCCAGGCAGCGTGCTTGATAAGCCTCCGGGTCGCCGCCCGTTGTGAGCCTGTCGCGTGGCGCCACGCGGCGGGGCCAGTCTGCCCACCCACGCGCGCGATGGGACAAGCCCACAGGCGGGGCCCGCCACTACCGCACCTCGGCATGTGAACGGATCCATTGTGGCCGCGCGGACGGTTGGGGTTCCTCGCAATAAGTACACGCAGTAACTTCGTGGGGAAAATCATGGGGGGCGTGGGGTCCCGAGCTCAGTAAATCCCGCGACTGCCTCCTCGGCTTCTCAGCCCACGAGCCTATAAGTAGGCGGGGAAAAAGGGGGCGGCGAAGCACGCGCGCCCATCCTTCCTTCTTCCTTTCGCGCCTTCTTGCTTATTCTTCTCGCCGTCGTTGCTCCGAACAACACCTGCGTCCGCACCGATGAGCTCCTCCTTTGCCGCTGCACCTCCCGCGGTGCGCTCCGGAGTGTGGGACGGTTCCAAGGTCGATGTCGACGACATCGAGTTCCTCCGCAAGACGCGACGCCTGCCCGGCAGGCGCTTAGTGCGGTCTCGCCTCGCAACGGAGGGGGAGATATCACCGGCGCCGGAGGAAGGCGAGCGGGTCATCTTCCGCTCGCACTGCATGTGCGGCCTAGGGCTGCCGGCGAGCGGCTTCGCCGAGTGACCCAGTTTGTGAAGGTTCGAAAGTCACCTGAAGACTTACCACGAGTGATTGGGCGAGGAATGTGTGTCCTTAGCTCAAGGAGAATATGGTGAGGACTGTGTGTCCGGGACTAGGTGTCCTCGAGTTTAAATACTCAGCCGCTCCAACCATATGTACAACTGAGACAGTAGTTGGAACTGGTCTACCAAATCATTGTCTTCACCAAGCCAACTGGTTCTATTTCCTCAACACTCTCATTTCCTCATTATTGTGTTGTGTGTTTGTTCATATCTATGTTTGAAGACTTTGACTGAAGACTTTCTCAATTTCCTCAGTTCAGTTTCTTCAATCTGTTTGTCTTCATCCTGTGCTATCATGTGTTTACGCTTTCTGTACTCTGTGTTTGTCTTCATTTCATCATGATGACCATGCATGTTTACATCTGAGTACTTATTCCGCTGCTAGTAGTTCTTTGCTAAGGAATTTCCTCACCCGCAAATTCCTCAGTGAAGAATTTCATAAAAATCATCTATTCACCCCCCCTCTAGTCGATATAACGCACTTTCAATTGGTATCAGAGCAAGGTACTCCCTTGTTCTGTGTGATTTTGGTTTAACCGCCTGGAGTTTTAGTTATGTCGACCGCAGGTATGATCAACGTCTCTGCTGGGTGTCCTACCTTCGATGGGACGGACTACCCCTACTGGAAGAATAAGATGCGAATTCATCTTGAGGCAATTGATAACGATCTCTGGTACGTTGTGGAAAATGGTGTTCCCTCCGTCTCACCCTCACTGAACGCTACCGATGTGAAGAGATTCAAGCAACTCGATTCCCAAGCGAAGAATATCATATGTGGCCATCTGAGTAAAGGACAGTATGGTAGAGTGAGTGCTTTGGAAACTGCTAAGCTTATCTGGGATAGGCTGTCCAAGGTCAATGAAGGAGTTTCAACTCAGCGTGACTCGAGAGGCTAAACACTCATGAGTTCCAGCTTGCTAAAAAGAGAGATCTCTATGGTTCGAGCTATGGTAGATCACGTGCACTGAAGGCCAAGGTAGTATCTGAGTCCGAAGATGAAGACTCTGGTAGCAGCCTTGGTGACCCTGAAGAACTGAGTCATGATCTAGCACTGCTAGTGAAGAAATTCCAGAAGTTCTCAAGACGTGGTCGATTTGGAAAACCCTCAAGGAGCAATGATTCCTCATCCAGTGACTATAATAAGAGGCTTTGTCACAAGTGCAAGAAACTAGGACATTACATTCAAGATTGTCCTCAGTGGGAAAAGGAATCAAAGAAGAAGAAATACAAGGATTACAGTTTTGATGATGCGAAGAAAAAGAAGAAGTCCTCAAAATCTTCATCATCAAAATCCTTGAAGTCTTCGTCTCACAAGAAGAGCAGCTCCAAGAAGGCTCGGGCATTCATTGGCAAGGAAATGGACTCTGAGGCTGAATCTGAAGAAAATGAAGCAGAAGAGGAGTCTTATGATTCTAAGTCAGGTGTGGCGAGCCTAGCCCTCGCTACTGCATTCGTCAGCAAGCCCATCTTCACCTCTGAAGAGAGTGATCTCACCAACAAGGCTGATGAAGGCAGTGATGACTACGCTCCCACCTATTGCTTCATGGCAAAAGGTGCCAAGGTACTCAAATATACCTCTTCTGAATCTAGTGAGGATGAATCTGATGAAAATCTTAAGCCTAGCTACTCTAAACTTGCTAAGATTGTTGTGCAACAACAAAAGGCTTTTGAAAAGGTTCAAAACATGCTAGACAAAAGTGATCATATGTTGGGTGAAGAAATGGATCGCACTAAAGCCTTAACTGAAAATCTTCAGAGACTTCAGACCAGGTTTGATAACCTTCAAGGTCATCATAACACTCTCTTATCTGATCATGAGAAGCTTTCTTATGAATATCTTCAAAAGAAGCAAGATCTTGAAAAGCTAAGAGTGAGTTATGAAGATCTTCAGAAGGAGCGCGATTCATTACTTGCTCAACAAATCAGCGCTGCTCAGGAAGAATTTATCCCTCCCTGTTTGAAATGCATTGACCGAGAATCTGCTAATTCTTCACCTGAATGTTCAAATGCTTCTACTGTTACAAATTCTTCACCTGCCTCTGCTATCACTAATTCCTCATCTGAGTACATTGCTAGTATCACTGACGATGCAGGGCTGAAGGAATTGTACATGACAGGCATGTACAAAAGCCTCAAAGGGCATTAGACTCTTTGTGATGTGCTTAAAAAGAAGATCCTCAACAGGAACCCTAGGAAAGAGGGTATTGCCTTTGAGGGGAAACCCAATGCTGATGGTACATATTGGAAGCCTGAGCAGTACCCCAAAACCTCATGGGTTGCTGCAAAGGGACCTCCAGTTGATCCATCTAATTTATCTGGTTATACCTGTGAATCTTCTCATTCTTCTGATGAGTCATTTGACTCCAACTATAAACTGTTCAAAAATCAGAATGGTGAAGTATTCGCTAGATATGTTGGCACTAACTGCAGGAATGGTTCCCCTAAGAAGAAAATCTGGGTTCCCAAAAAGTGCCTTGAAAGTCTTCAGGTGAATGTCCTCATGAAACCACCAGTGAAGAATAGGAACCCCAGATCAAATTCTTCATATGGACCAAATTCTTCATATGGATCCAAGTCCTCATACAGACCAAATTCCTCAAGGGGATCAAATTCCTCACATGGATCAAAGTCCTCATATGAACATCATCGTGCTAACCACTCTGTTTCGCAGGGAAGAGCCAAGGGCTATGAATATGAGCATTATTCTTCAAATTATTATGTTCATAAGTCCTCGAAGAATTTCTCTGCTTATTCATATGCTTACCCTAATCCCTCTTATGTGAAACGTAATGGTTTGGCCGCTATGCCAACATTCTCATATGGAGCTCGCAGAGTGATGAACTCTTTGCCACCCCTTCAGATGTGGGTGGTGAAGAAAAAGAACTAATCTCTTATGCAGGGTCAGGTCTCCAGACGTACTGTAACGTCTGAAGAATTTGCTGGGGACCTGACAAAATGCCTGAAAGGACGCAGGCTAACCATGATGAAATGAACTTTCATTTCACATGTCCTCCCTCTGTTTTATCTGTCCTAATGCTTGATGAAATTGATCTGATGAATTGTGATATCATATTCTTCACTGCTTCATGACTGGTGACAGGAATGATCAACCCAAAGCCACTGAGTGGGTACTTGATAGTGGATGTACAAATCACATGACTGGTGACAGGAATCTGTTGATGGATGCTCCCTTATCGTCATCACATCTGAAGCATATCATCTTCGCGGACAAGAGCAAAAGTCAGGTATTGGGTCTAGGTAAGGTTGCCATCACAAAGGATCGACACATGGACAAAGTCATGCTTGTTGAGTCCTTAGGATACAACCTTATGTCTGTCTCAATGCTTTGTGATCTTGATATGGTTGTTGTCTTTGGCAAGTATCGTTGTGTTGTGATTATGGAAGCTGACAATTCCAAAGTCTTCGAAGGCTTTAGGAGAGGAGACTTGTATATTGTTGATTTCTCTGCAGATTCACAACGAGCCGTGTGCCTACTTGCAAAAGCTTCAGAAGGATGGCTATCGCATCGACAACTTGGTCATGCAGGCATGAGGAATTTGCACACACTTGCGAAGAAGAAGCATGTCATTGGCATTGAGAATGTCAAATTCCTCAAGGATCACTTATGCGATGCATGTGAAGCTGGAAAGATGACGAAGGCCAAGCATCCAGCAAAGACCATCATGACCACTACTCGACCATTCGAATTTCTTCACATGGATCTCTTCGGTCCTAATCACTACTCCTCTGTTTCAAATGAAGCATCTCAATATGGCTTTGTTATTGTTGATGATTACTCCCGTTACACATGGGTACACCTTGTCTCTTAGAAACATGAAGTGCAGGAAGTCTTCAAACGATTTTCCTCGAGGGATTCAACCAACTTTGGTGTGAAGATCAAACACATTCGAAGTGACAATGGCACTGAGTTCAAGAATTCGGGTCTCAATGAATATCTTGATGAACTTGGTATTACTCATGAGTTATCTGCTCCTTATACTCCTCAACAGAATGGCGTCGTGGAGCGCAAGACAGGACTCTTGCTGAGATGGCTCGCACTATGCTCGATGAGTACAAAACCCCTCGTCGTTTCTGGGTTGATGCAATTGATACTGCGTGCCACATTATCAACAGAGTATATCTTCACAAATTCTTCAAGAAGACTGCCTATGAACTCCTCACTGACAAGAAACCCAATGTGAGTTATTTCAAAGTCTTCGGTGCTAAATGCTTGATTAGAGATCCTCATCACAACTCTAAATTTGCACCGAAAGCACATGAAGGTTTTATGCTTGGTTACGGAAAGGACTCTCACACCTACAGAGTCTTCAACAATGTTCTTCACAAGATTGTTGAAACTGTAGATGTGCGGTTCGATCAAACTAATTGCTCGCAAAGAGAGCACCTACCTTCTGTGTTAGATGAACCAGCACCCGAGGATTCCATCAAACACAAGGCTACTGAAGATGTCATTCCTACTGAAGAATCTGCTGAAGAATTCATTCCAGAACGTGAAGAACGTCAAGCTGATGAACCTGAAGAAAATGATGAAGAAATTGATGCTGAGGAAAATGCTGATCAAATTCTTCAACGAAAACCAGCTCATCCTCGCGTTGCAAAAGAAGTGCAAGTGGAGAAGATCATCGATGACATTAGAGCACCAGGTCCTCTCACACGCTCAAAAGCTTCACACTTATCTAACTTTTGTGGGCACTTTGCCTTTGTCTCTATCACAGAGCCCGCTAAGGTAGATGAAGCATTTCTGGAGCCTGAGTGGATTCAGGCCATGCAAGAGGAATTACATCAGTTCAAGCTCAACAACATCTAGGAACTAGTCAATCGTCCCGATCCTCGCAAGCATAACATCATTGGCACAAAGTGGATCTACCGCAACAAGCAAGATGAAAATGGTGTTGTGGTGAGGAATAAGGCATGACTAGTAGCTCAAGGCTACACACAGGTTGAAGGAGTTGATTTGGTTGAAACTTTTGCACCTGTTGCGAGACTTGAGGCTATTCGCATATTGCTTGCTTATGCTAACCATCATGATATCATCTTATATCAAATGGATGTGAAAAGTGCATTCCTCAATGGTAAGCTTGAGGAAGAAGTATATGTTGCTCAACCCCTAGGTTTTGAAGATCCAAAACATCCTGACAAAGTCTTCAGACTTAAGAAGGCCCTCTATGGCCTCAAGCAGGCCCCACGAGCGTGGTATGATACATTGAAGGAATTCTTCATGAAGAAAGGCTTCACACCCGGTTCACTCGATCCCACTCTCTTTACTAAATCTTATGATGGTGAACTGTTTGTGTGCCAAATATATGTTGATGATATCATCTTTGGCTGTACTGACCAACGTTATAGTGATGAATTTGCCTATATGATGAGTGAAGAATATCAAATGTCTATGATGGGAGAGTTGAAATTCTTCTTAGGTCTTCAAATTCGTCAACGGCGCAATGGCATATTCATATCTCAGGAGAAATACCTCAAGGACGTCCTGAAGAAATTCGGCATGCAAGATTGCAAAGGCATGCAAGATTACAAATGGTCATCTATGCACTGATGAAAATGGTATTGACTTCGATCATAAGGTATACCTCTCCATGATTGGCTCTTTATTGTACTTATGTGCATCTAGGCCAGATATAATGCTTAGTGTTTGCATGTGTGCCCGATTTCAAGCTGCACCGAAGGAATCACACCATAAGGCTATGAAGCATATTCTTCGATATCTAGCTCACACACCAACACTAGGATTATGGTATCCCAAGGGCTCGGATTTTGATCTCATCGGATATTCTGACTCTGACTATGCTGGTGACCGTGTGGACCGCAAGTCAACATCTGGTACTTGTCATTTCCTCGGACGATCCTTGGTCTGTTGGTCCTCGAAGAAACAGAACTGCGTATCACTGCCTACTGCTGAAGCTGAGTACATTGCTGCTGGTTCTTGCTGTGCTCAACTTCTATGGATAAAGCAAACACTCAAGGACTATGGCATCAACGTGAAGAATGTGCCTCTCCTCTGTGACAATGAGAGTGCCATCAAGATTGCTCACAACCCAGTTCAGCACTCGAAGACCAAGCACATTCAGATCCCTCATCATTTTCTTCGTGATCATGTGTTGAAGGGCGACATTTCTATTGAGCATGTGAAGACTGAAGAACAGCTAGCCGATATCTTCACTAAGCCCTTGGATGAGAAGAGATTTAGCAAGTTGCGGTGTGAGCTAAATATCTTAGAGTCTTCGAATGTACTTTGAAAAAGGCACTCATCCTAACACTTATGCAAAATTGATGACTTAGATGTGCAACACATGAAGAAACTTTTTCTTCAATCAATGAAGAATAACACTCTAAGTGTGAAGAAATTAACAAAGAATTTGATTCTCAGAACCCTACGACAATTGTACGCGGTGTCTGAAATCATCATTCTTATACGGTGGGTCACGCCACCACAAAAGTTGAAAATCTTCAATTTGTGTTTTTCCTTAGTTGTTCAAATTCTTCAACTTGCAAAATCTTCACTTATGTCGTCGTTTTTCTTCATTGGCTATATATTTATATATGAGTTTATGTCCTCTACAGCATTCACTTATAGCTATTTCTTCAAGTTGGATCTTCTGCTAAGTGAATGTGATCGGACCCTTCCCCTCTATGCTATACTCAATCCAATCTGTTCACAAATTCTTCATGTGCGTTCTATTTGAAACTCATTCAAAATCTTCACTGTGTCCTTGTCAGCTGAAGAAATTGCAAACGGAACGTTAAAACTAATCTTATCCAAAGTTTCGGTTTTGCTGCTGAAACCGTTCCGCATCCCATGATGCATTATTTTACTCACCCACGATCTTACACGATCTCCACTACACAGTACGTGTGTGACACATGTCGTGAGAAGGAGAATGGCCAGGGGCACGTTCGTCCTAAATCTTCGGGCAAACAGTTTTTCACCGCCTCTATAAATACCCCTCTCCCCTTCCTCACTTGTTTTACTCCGCTCGATCTCTCTCTCTACCGCTCGAGCTTCTCAAACCCTAGCGTCGCCGCTACTCCATTGTCTCCGATGAGGAAGAGCTTCACTGCCTCGACCTCATCGCCGTCGTACTCGCGCCGACCGCGGAAATCTTCACCTCCGTCGCCGCCGTAGAGGTCTTCCTCCGCCGAGTTAGGGCGTGGAAGATCCACATCGACGAACTCCACTGTTTCACCTCACTGTTCGTCGTGTTCTTCGTTCAGGGTAATTAAAAGTTACTTTTACTGCCCTCTTTGATTCAAAACTTTTCTACAAAATCTTCAAAGGTGTTTTATTCTTCAAATCCTCACACACAAAACACCTCACATGTTATCTGTCCTTGATTCATTTCCCTAAGCATCATTTTCTTCAAGATTCCTCAATTGTGTGGATCTTCGATCTATACAACTCTGGAACCTAAGATATAACGCGCTTAGTGAAATTCTTCAAGACGCATCTGGTCAAATTCCTCAAACTTGTTCTTTTTGAAAAACCTTCTGAGAACGCATATGACCTCTCCAAATTCCTAGCAACTATACTCTGTTCACAGGTACACATGTCCGTTGGTGAATCATTAGGTTCTCATCAACTTAACTCGTTTGCAGCGTTCCTCAAAGAAAAGTTGCATACTTCTTCAGAGAATTCAATTGTTCAAATTCCTCAACCGAAGAAAATGGCTGACGGTAAAAGGCCACAGAAAGGAGGAAAGAAGCCAGAGGTCATGACTGCTTTTGAAATCCCTGAGGACATCTATGGTGGGTACTGCACACCTCCTGAGGAAGATAAAAATCAGCGCAAGGTGCGCATTCAGAAGATTGAACGGAGATGGGCACGTGAATGGAGGGAGTACAGATACGTCACTCCAAAGTACATGAAAAAATTTGCACTGAATCCTCCATGCCCAAGAGCCCCATTGGCACCTGGCCAAGTGGCTGATCCCACTAGCATCAAACACGGTGAGGACTTTCCTGAGGAATGGGCAAAGCATCAAGCCAAGTTGGCCAAGCAAGCCAGAGAAGTAGTGAGGAAATTCAATGAAGATTCTGCTGCTGCTGCTGCTGCCATTGAGGCCTCTATCCAGCCGAGGAAATCAATGCTTAAGAAGCCCGCTCGAAAGCCAAGTGCTTCACCAGCAATGCCCTCACGGCCAAGTTCCTCAGCTGCGCCCTCACGGCCAGAAACCTCAAAATCTTCAAGGCAAATTCCTCAAGCTGCCCCTGCTCCTCCGAAATCCTCAGCACTTCCAACAAAGTCCTCCGCTATTCCTACAAAGTCCTCAGCACCTGCGCATCCTGCCACGTGCCAAAGGACTGTAGGCATCTCTATTGCCTCTGGTGTCTCAGCAAGTTCCTCAGTTGCACCAAGTTCCTCAGCTGGACCCTGTCTGCTGAAGAAAAAGGCTACTGCTGGACGCGGTACTCGCCCAAGTCCTAAGAAGAAGCAGGTAGTATTCAGTGTACCGTCTGATGATGATGAAGCTGATGAAGAAGAACTTGCTGAAATCATCAGAGATAGGCAAGCTAAGGCCGCTAGTGCCAAAGGAAGCAATGTACCAATGCTTATTGATCCAAGGTTGATCCTGGATTTCATTGATCTATGGCATAAAGATCCCAATACGCATGTGCCGGAGATGAACCTCACCCCTGGTCAAAGTCACGTCTTGACTGCTTTCATTCAAGAAGAGAAATGGAAGTATGATAGGGCCAGGCAGATCAAGAAATCACGGTACAGGAAAGAGAAACTGCTGAGGAAAAATGTTTTCACAATGAAACCTGAAGAACTCATCAAGATGCAGGCTGACATCAAAACCCTCAGCGATGAATTTGATGCATACTATGCTGACTGGAAAGGAGCAAAAGTCAGGTTTGTGAAACTGACTGAGAAATTCAAAAATGTTACAGCCCCATCGCAACAAGAAATTCCTCAAGTTGAACCTTCAGCACAGCCCACTGAAGAACATGCCAGCACCGCGGATGAAGTTCAGGCTGCTGAAGGAAATGCTAGTTCCAGGGCTGATGACTCCATTCGAGCTACTGAAGAAATTGCCAGAGCATCCACTAGTGGTGCGCCTGAAGAAACTGAAGAAGTCAGGGCAACTGCATCAGTTGCGCCTGAGGAAATTCAACCAGATTCCTCAGCTCCACCTGCACCTACACCAACTCCTATTCTTCCATCTGCATCAGATGTGAAGAAGACCAAGGCTGCAGAGCGAGCTACAGTGAAGAAAAGGAAAGCATCAAGTGCTTCAGAATCTTCAGCTCCCAAGAAGATGAAGCCGATGACCAGCTCATTTACAAATCCCATTGATGCTGTTCCAATCTCAACCATGCCATCAAAGGACCTTGTTCCTTTTGGTGAAGACTATGAGATCCCAAGTGGATCGGATGAAGAAACTCAATCTGCTACTTCCTCAGAGCAGATTGATGAAGAAATTGAAGTGGATGGAATCCCTTCAACCCCAGTGGTCTCATCACCAATGCCTCAGTTTACTGCTGAAGAGGTTGGTGTTGAAGAATTAGAGGATGAAGATGTGGACATTGGAAGCACAACTCCAGTGATGAATGACGACTTTTGGGAAAGTCAGCATCCCAATTCTCCACTCTTCACTCCACTGCAGCAAATCCCTCGCTCTCCTGCACCAACAGTTCAATTGGGCTCTGAAGAAACTCATCCCACTACATCTGTGCATGAAGAAATTCCAGCCACTAGTGCTGAAGAAACTGCTGCTGCTGCTGAAAATGTGACTGCACCTGAGGAAGAACCTGAAATTCCTCAGCCTGAAGAACCTAAGATCGCGATTCCTGAGGTAGTGATGCAACTCACTAACACTCTTCTGCCCAAGCCAAAGGATCCGTTCTTAAGGAAACAAAAGTTCAAGGCTGAAGACTTCTTTGGCGAGCACGTGTTCTTCACATAGTATAATCCATATGACTCTGCTCGCATAAGGAAGAGGCGTTTTTGGACTACAAGTCAATCCAACTTCTATTCCTCAGTGCTATTCAACAAAGACAAAGTCTTCGACCTTGCACATATTCCTCACGTGGATATGGAGTCCATGCCGTGCTTCATGCCAGTTCTCAGTGTTCTTCACGATGATGGGCTACTCAACTTCTGTACTGACATCTGTGATTGGAATGAAGAACTCATTCTTCAGTTCTATGCAACACTGCACATCACCGGCAACTCTGAAGATGTGAACTCATGGGTTCTGGACTGGATGACTGAGAACACACATTACAAGGCACCAGCATCTGAATTGCTTCGTGCCCTTCCTCTAAGTCCTCCCCTTGAAGATGCACGTTGTGTTTACAACGAACCTGAGCTTTCAAATCACTATATGCAAGTGCTGATGAAGCCTTTGAAGCCAGGGCAGGCCCCTCGAACCAAATTCCTCGTAAAGGAATTGTTGTATGTGCCGCGGACTGTCTATCGCATTCTGACAAAGACAATGAGTCCCATCAAAGGCCACGACTCAACTGATGAAGAAGCCGTTGGCATCATGAAGAATATGCTTTTCAACATCTGTCATGGCGTTCCCGTCAACTTCCATGATTTCTTCATGAGGACTCTGGCCAACATTGCTATGTCACCATTTGAGCTGAAGCCTTATGCGCCATGGATTATGAGATTCATCAGGACAAGGTCTTCACTCAATTACAAAGCTGAAACTTTGAACCACTGCAGCTACTTGCCCCCTATTGAAGTCCTCAAAAGGACATTTTCCTCAGCTGAAGAAAAGGGCAAGGCTACTGCTGTGATACATGAAGGCATTCGTCCATTGGATGGTCAATTTCGCAAGGCTGCATCTTACTCCACCAATGATGACTCTGCCACACATGAATCTGCCGCCAACAGCTCTGGCAAGCAAAATCCTCAAGCCACAGCACCCAGGGTGATGACTGATCATGAGTTACTCCTCAGTCTTCATCAGAAAGTTGATCGCAATCACAAATGGGTCAAGCGTCAGTTTGGTTCAATTCTTCACTACATGACCTCAACACACAATGCAGTGAATAAAAACCAATACTACCTCCATGAAACCTTCAACCGCACCTGGGCTGTTCTGTCTCATGTCTACAACGCTGAAGATCTAAAGAAAATGGGTCTCAAGGAAGAATTTGACTGGTCTGCACCTCCTCCGAAGAAATACAAGAAGGTCAAGGTTCCTTCTTTGTTGGCCAGTTCATATTCTTCGTGGCGTGAGACTGATGAAAATGAAGACTTGGACGACACTGCGGCAGGCCCTACTTCAACAACCGACCCCAACAATGATGGCGCTCCTTCATCAACTTGATTATCTTCAGGCGCGTTAGTCCTTAGTTTCAATCCTTTTGGTCGTTCGATGACAAAGGGGGAGAAATCTGAGTTAGTCTTCAAGCGGGTCTATTATAAAGGGCGTTTTTTTGCTAAGTTACAACTCTCGTTCTTCCGAAACTTTTATTGGATCGAGTTGTAATCTTAAATCCGATGGTGCTCTGATACTTTTGTTGCACTATGCTCTGATACTTTTGATGCACAATTCGGCATGCTTATTCCTCGTTAATATTATTGCACGCATGCTGAATTACATCAGGCACCATATTTCATCATGCATTTCGAATTCTTCATATTATATATCAAATGCGTGTATGAATTACAAGATATAGGGGGAGATCTCCATGATTCAACTCTTCAAGTGTGCATTGCTTCAAAAGCAAATTCCTCACTATGCACATCTTCAGGGGGAGTTCTTCTATATCTTGCAATCAAATTCCTCAATATCTGTATTTACACTTCATATGTTTATCCCCGTTGAAAACTTAACCTATATTGTCATCAATCACTAAAAAGGGGGAGATTGTAAGTGCAACTAGTGCCCCTTAGTGATTTTGGTGTATTGAAGACTTATAGGTTAAGGATCTAACGTGTTTATGAGTGTACACAGGTCTATAAGTCTATGAGGAGTTTGATATTTACAGAGAAAGTCGACCCCCAAAAATGAAGTTCTTCAACTGACTTTGATATTCTGAAGACTTTGAAAGTGAAGAAAGAGGTGTGACCTTGAAGACTTGGTTATCATTTGAGGAACATGAAGCATGAATACTTTTGTTTTCGTAGTTTCATTTTCTCTTTCTTGAGTCATAGGAAACATCGTACTGTTAAAGGGGGTCGAGGAAATACTAAGGAGAAAACTTCCATGTGATGCTCAACTCAAATCCTACACCTACCAATCCCTTCGAGTGAAGCCATTGGAAATCTCATACAGTTCAGTCAATTTCTTCAGTGAAAGAGACGCAGTTCTTCTGGTCACTGAGGGCTTTGCTCTGACTGAGGAGTTAGGAATTTTCCAGTGCGAATTACCTACACCGTGAGGAACATGATAGCCCTGAGGAATTTGTACCTCAAATTTCTGACCTTTGCTGTGCTGCGCGCCAGCTGTCCCAAAATATCTTATCCATCCAACGGTCATATCATTGAAGGGCATTTATGTCTTATCATGTCGGGCTGCTCCGTAGGCTATAAATAGCCGCCCCCTACAACCACTAGCTGGTTGGCTGCTCCGCGAGAACTTGACACTTGTCATTTGAGAGCAACCCATCCTCCGAGGACTTTGAGCGAAAATCATCAAGTGAGGAAAATCCAAAAACCCAAACCCAAACACCTACAAACCCAAAGTGATTGAGCATCACTGAAGAGATTGATCCTGCGTGGATCCGACGCTTGTTACCTTTGAAGACTGTGCTTCTTCCAGACGCTTAGGCGTCAAGGTCTAGAGCATCCAAGAGGAATTGTGGATCGCCGAGTGACCAAGTTTGTGAAGGTTCAGAAGTCACCTAAAGACTTACCACGAGTGATTGGGCGAGGACTATGTGTCCTTAGCTCAAGGAGAATACGGTGAGGACTGTGTGTCCGGGACTAGGTGTCCTCGAGTTTAAATACTCAGCCGCTCCAACCAGATGTACAACTGAGACAGCAGTTGGAACTGGTCTACCAAATCATTGTCTTCACCAAGCCAACTGGTTCTATTTCCTCAACACTATCATTTCCTCATTACTGTGTTGTGTGTTTGTTCAGATCTGTGCTTGAAGACTTTGACTAAAGACTTTCTCAATTTCCTCAGTTCAGTTTCTTCAGTCTGTTTGTCTTCATCCTGTGTTATCCTGTGTTTACGCTTTCTGTACTCTGTGTTTGTCTTCATTTCATCATGATGACTATGCATGTATTCTGTTATGTTTACCTCTGAGTACTTATTCCGCTGCT
The DNA here is from genome assembly GCA_032464435.1 of Aegilops umbellulata. NCBI lineage: Eukaryota > Viridiplantae > Streptophyta > Magnoliopsida > Poales > Poaceae > Aegilops > Aegilops umbellulata. The sequence goes on along the minus strand of CP136058.1, from coordinate 594,346,990 downwards.
AGTAGTTCTTCGCTAAGGAATTTCCTCACCAGCAAATTTCATAAAAATCGCCTATTCACCCCCCTCTAGTCGATATAACGCACTTTCAAATCTGGGCCTGGCTCGCCGTCTTCCTTCAAGCCGACTATCTGGAGCCGAACCTGTTCAGGCCGTCTTGCCCTTGAAAGGTTTGAACATCGCGGCGGGAGCCAGGCAGCGTGCTTGATAAGCCTCCGGGTCGCCGCCCGTTGTGAGCCCGTCGTGCGGCGCCACGCGGCGGGGCCAGTCTGGCCACCCACGCGCGCGACGGGACAAGCCCACAGGCGGGGCCCGCCACTACCGCACCTCGGCATGCGAACGGATCCGTTGTGGCCGCGTGGACGGTTGGGGTTCCTCGTAATAACTGCACGCAGTAACTTCGTGGGGTAAATCGTGGGGGCCGTGGGGTCCCGAGCGCAGTAAATCCCGCGACTGCCTCCTCGGCTTCTCAGCCCACGAGCCTATAAGTAGGCGGGGAAAAAGGGGGCAGCGAAGCACGCGCGCCCATCCTTCCTTCTTCCTTTCGCGCCTTCTTGCTTATTCTTCTCGCCGTCGTTGCTCCGAACCACACCTGCGTCCGCAGCGATGAGCTCCTCCTTTGCCGCCGCGCCTCCTGCGGTGCGCTCCGGAGTGTGGGACGATTCCAAGGTCGATGTCGACGACATCGAGTTCCTCTGCAAGACGCGGCGCCTGCCCGGCAGGCGCTTAGTGCGGGCTCGCCTCGCAACGGAGGGGGAGATATTGCCGGTGCCGGAGGAAGGCGAGCGGGTCATCTTCCGCTCGCACTGCATGCGTGGCCTGGGGCTGCCGGCGAGCGGCTTCTTTCGCTCCTTCTTGGAGTTCCACGCGCTTCAGCCGCACCACCTTACTCCAAACACGGTGGTGCTGTTGGCTGCCTTTGCCACCCTATGCGAGGGTTTTCTCGGCGTTCTCCCCACCATCGAGCTCTGAGGGGAATTCTTTCAGTCCAAGCTTGGCACACATGTCGCCGGCGTGCCGGCTCAGTGCGGTGCGTTCATCGCGATGCGAAGATCAGGGGCCGACAATCCGTTTCCCCCAATCGCGCTGATCAAGTCGGTGAAGATGTGGCAGCGGTCCTACTTTTATGTGAAGAATGTCGCCCCAGAAGGCGACTGGGTCAACCTGCCGGCTTACGAAGCCGGCGCGCCGGCTAGAAGGCTCCCCAGCTGGTCGCACTGAGCCAGAACGCTATCTCCTGCTGGTGTCGCCGCCCTCGCGCGACTCCGAGTGCTGACGCAGTCGGAGGGCTTGACCAGGGCCGACTTGCTAGCCGCCTTCGTGGCGCGCCTAGTACTCGCGCTCCAAGACCGACCTCACCTGATCTGCCAGATGAGCGTTCATCGGGACCCAAGTCTGATGTGCTCCAAAGACATGCCTCACATAGAGGTAGCGAACACGGTGAACTACATCGCGAATTGCGGTCTCTCGGCGGATTGGCGGTTCAGCAAGGAGCCGTACTCATGTGCCAACCCCCCGCCTGTGGTAAGCCGTCTCACTTCTTCTTCTGTCTCTTTGTTGCCAAGTTTGACTTGTCCAGTCTGACCTTTAGTTTTCTGAATCAGAACCCCCTCATCCTGCCATCGACCGGCACCACGGGGCCGACCCGCCAATTTGTCCCCGACCGAGCAGAGAGCGACGTTGACGACCCTGATTTGGGGACGGCGGCCATGGACGCCGACGCCAAGGGAGGAGGAGGAGAGGCAGGCGGCCAAAGAAATTCAAGGGAGCGGCCGCCGCGACAAAGCGGGAGGAGGCGGCCGTGAAAGCCAACCGCTTCCGCAGGGAAGTGAAGAAGCCGCCACTGGTCTCCGCGTGAGTGCCTCCGCCCTTCGTCTTTATTTTCTCTTTGTTGATCTTGTCTGAGTCTTTTACATGTTTCCCTTGCTCCAGGGCTCCCCTCACTCTTGAGAGGGTTGTAGCCGCCTCCGTCATGGGGTCGGCGGAGACGTCCGCCACCGCCCGACGAATTGACCCCGCCGCCGACCTCCGGGAGGCGACGGAGCAGAACGTGCAGGAGAAGCGCGACGAGGAAGAGGCCGCCCGTCTGGAGAAGGCGGAGGCCTCCGCCCAGAGAAAGCTGGATGAGGCCAAGGCCGCTGTTGCGGCAAGGCGGCAGGCTGAAGAAGTCGCGCACCGCCAATCGACGGTGCTTGTCATCCCACTGAACTCTGCGCTGCCGCCCATGGAGTTCACGGCACAGTCAGGGGAAGCCGGCGGCGGGTTCCCGATCATGGAGAGGGAAGGCGGCGATGCCTCCATGCCGGGCGCGGTCGTGCCGCCACCGCCACCCCCGCCGCCATCTTGGAGCGCACATGGCAAATAGCCGGTGGACCCGCCGGTGCCGCTGACTAAAGACGAGACCGTGGCGAAGCTACTCCTTCAAGTCGGCTCGCCAGCGCGCCGCCGTCTTGAGAAGGCGAATTCGGCGCCACGCCCCTTGGAGACCGGCGCCGCCAGCTCGACAATCCCAGACGCCGAGGCGACGAGCGCCGCGCCCATTGGGTGGGTGCGAGGAGGCGGCACAGGCCCGCTGAACCAGGCGCTTATGGACGTCCACGCGAAGCTGCGAGCTAAGGGCGATGCTATCCAAAGCTGCACCAAGGCGCACCTGGCGTCGCGGGCAGCCATCCGGGTATGTTTTTTTTTTCGTCTTTGTTTTCTTATTCCTCTCTGTGGGGGCGTGCCAGCGCACCCACTGGGTGTAGTCCCTGAGTTTCGGGCCGGCTGCTGAGCAGGCGGCTCGGAACTTCCAATTGGCGAGTTCCGAGTACTATCTTTTGTCTGAAAATGCTTGTCACAGGACTATCACAACCTCCGTGTCACCGCCTTCAACTGCAACGTCGAAGAGCTGGGCAAGCGGACCGCCGACTTGGCGGAGAGACGGAGTGAGTCCTCTTTCTTCTCTACGGGGGCGCACTGGCGCACCCGCGGGCTGTAGTCCCTGAGATTCGGGCCGACTGTTGAGCAGTCGGGCCGGATCTCCCCGGCGACCATGTTTGTTTGCGACTTAATGCCTTCTTTCTTATTTTCTCTGCAGGGGCCAACGCCACTCTTCAGCAGTAGCTGGGTGAGGCCAATACTGCGTTGCGCGCCAAGGGGGAGGAGTGCAGCAAGCTCGCCGCAGAGCGTGACCTGCTGGCCACACAGTTGGCAGAGCAGAAGGAGTTGCTTAAGAAGGCGCAGAAGGAGGCGGAAGAGAAGGAGACCGCCCTCCTGGCCGAGTTCGCAAGCGAGCACTCCTCCTGGACTGACAAGGAGGCATTGCTGGCCTCCGGCTTCCATGAGCTTGAGGACATCGTCGATGGTGAGTTTCTTCACTTTCTTTCTTCGAGCTGCCGGCCATAGGTCGAGCCGACTCCTGATTTTTTTTTGACTTGCTTCTTCATTCTTTCCGTCTTGGTAGACTTCTTCCCCGGCCACTCACAGGCTGCCAATCAGGCTATCGAGGCTGATCACGAGGGGCGGAGGGCAACTGGCGCGGAGATCGCCGCCAACGCCCCCCGGACCCTTGATGAGCAGCTTCTGAGCACCGAGGCTCGTCTGCGGCCGGCCCATCGGATGCTGCACCGGCTTCAACGTGTCGGCGCCCAGGCGATCGCTGCCTTGTGGCCAGACATGCAGGCTCCACGCACCCCCAGCCAGACTGCCGACTGGCTGGAGGTCGCGGCTGGCCGTCTTGACGCCTGGATGGGTTCCTCGGCTCGGGCTGGAGCGCGCCGAGCCTTGGAATTCGTCAAGGCGTGGTACCCGAGGCAGGACCTGGACCGGCTAGCCACACTTCGGTCACAGGCCCAGGCGGAGCTGGTAGCTGTGGAAGACGCCCTCGTCAAGCACGCGGCAGCGATCGCCGAGTATACCGACACCAGCATCTTTGTCCCCGAGCGGGCTGAAGACGGCGAGGAGGCACCGCCAGAGTGGTTTGGGATGAACCTAGACTACGGCGAGGACTAGGCGGAGGTGATCGGCTCCAGCGTCGAGGAGGAAGGCGAGGCGGAGGACGGAGGTGAGACGGAGACACCCGAGGACGGAGCGGACGGCCAGCCTCTGCTCGACCGCACCTCTAGCAACGAGCCGCGCCCCACCGAGCCGGCTGCCGCTGGAGGTGATCAAGCCGAGACTGCCCAACCGGCCGCCCCAACGCCTGACACCGCCGTCTCCTCCGACCCTCCGAACCCGTCTGCCGCTTCCTATGCTGCTGCCTTGTCTTTATTTTATCTGCTTTAGTAGTCTTTTAAGAACTTAATTCGCACAATTCCACCCGCGGGGTGTATTTTGAACTTTTGCTTGAAGACTCGGCCATAGGCCTATGTTATGTAAATATTTATCCAAATTCTATCTTTTCTTGCTCATTGCTCCTTTGGCTTTTTCCTTTGCCGCCTTCCCTTAGTTGTCGTCTTGCCAGTTGGACAGCCGCTGTGTGGACTGCCGCTGGATCAAATGCTTGGCTACTTTTGGGAAGGCAAGTACTTAGCCGTTTTAGAGTTTTTTTAGCAAATTGAATCAAAGGCGGCGAGCCGACTGCTCAATAGTCGGTTTGCGAAAAAAGGCTGGAAGCCGGCTTACGCTATGTTTATGCTTTGACTCCTTAGCCATTTTTCATGCGAACGCCCATTCTACCTTACTCCTGCCCACCGGACAGTCGCTCTGCGAGCTGCGGCTTCTGACAGGAGACGGCTTAGGCGCCACACACTACTTGTCCGGCTGCAGGAAGCATTTCATAGTGCAAGGCGGCAAGTCCCCGGGCCGACTAGTCGAACCCGGTGTCAAGCGGCATAACAAAGAGTAACATACTCGTAGGCATACTTCTTATCATATAGATAAAAGAGGGCAGTCCCCGAGCTCGTCTCGGGGGGCCCAAAGTCTTAGTACTTCAATACAAAAGGTAGCGTGGTACATACTGCATCAACTGTAAAATCTTCGGAGGAGATTTGCATTCCATGGACGCTCTGTCTCTTTGCCGGAGTCGTCCCTCTTGCGTGCTCGGGGCTTCTGAGCGTCGATCAGGTAGTAGGAGTCGTTGCCCAGCACTTTGCTGATGATGAAAGGGCCTTCCCAAGGCGCCGACAGCTTGTGCTGGCCGGCTGTTCGCTGGATCAGTCGGAGCAAAAGGTCGCCCTCTTGGAAAGATCTCGGCCTGACCTTCTTGTTGTAGTAACGGCGCAGGCTCTGCTGGTAGATGCTGGACCGGCTGAGTGCCAATAGTCGGCCCTCTTCCAGCAGGTCGACGCCATTTTGACGTGCTTCTTCTGCTTCCTCCTTGGTGTACATGGTGACTCGCGGGGAGTCGAACTCTATGTCCGTTGAGATGACAGCTTCAGCACCGTAGACGAGGAAGAAGGGCGTGAAGCCGGTCGACTTGTTTGGAGTCGTGCGCAGACTCCAGAGGACGGCTGGCAACTCGTCAAGCCAACAGCCGGCCGAACGCTCCAGAGGCTCGACCAGCTGAGGCTTGATGCCAGACAGGATGAGGCCGTTTGCTCGCTCCACCTGGCCGTTTGACTGCGGATGGGCAACGGACACTAAGTCCAGTCGGGTGCCCTGTGTCGCGCAGAAACGAGCCAAGGCACCTTTGGCAAAGTTTGTGCCATTGTCAGTGATGATGCTGTGTGGTATGCCGTACCGAATTGTGATGTCAGAGATGAAAGTCACGGCAGTCGGACCATTCAACTTCTTGATGGGCTTTGCTTCTATCCACTTGGTGAACTTGTCCACCGCGACAAGTAAGTGAGTTAGGCCACCTCGCGCCGTCTTGAACGGTCCCACCATGTCCAGGCCCCAAACTGCAAAGGGCCAGGCGATGGGGATGGTCTTGAGTGCGGAAGCCGGCTGATGCGGCTTCGAGCGGAACTTCTGGCACCCCTTGCATTTTTGGACCAATTCCTTGACCTCTTCTAAAGCAGTCGGCCAGAAGAAACCGTGTCGAAAGGCTTTGGCAACGAGTGCTCTTGAAACCGCATGATGGCCGCACTCGCCTTGATGGATGTCTTTTAGAATTGCCTGGCCTTACTCTGGCTCTACGCATCGCTGGTAGACGCCAGTGATGCTGCGCCTGACCAGCTCTCTGTTGACTATGGTGTAGGCTGCTGCTTGGCGTTGTACTTGCCGAGCTAGGATCTCATCAGTCGGCAGCTCTTTGCTCACCAGGAATTTGAGGATGGGCTGGGCCCATGAGGGTGCTGCTATTTCTTCAACTGCCAGGACTGCGACCTGGACGAGGGCGACTGGGCTGGAAGGTGGCGGCCTGGAGTCAGCAACCGCTTGCTGGATTGATGAAGTCCCCGGGCCGACTGGTGCCGCCCCCGGGCCGAGTTCTGGAGTCTTCGGGCTGGCCGCCGCAGTCCCCGGGTCGGGTACGACTGCGGCTATTTTGGGGCCGTCTGCCAAAATTCTCGTGCCGTCTGCTTGAGCTCTGGAGTCGGATCCGACTTCTTCGGGAGGAGCCGGCACAAAGATGGAGTCTGATTCTGGTGAGGGCTTGACAGACGGCTTGAGGAGGCGCTGAAAGGCGACGCCGGATGGTATTGCTTGACGGGTGGAGCCGATTCATGCCAGGGTGTCTGCTTGGTTGTTGTCGTTTCTCGGCACATGGAGGAATTCGCGCCCCTCAAAATATCCACTGGGTTGCTGCACGAGGAAGCGGTAGCTCGCCATGTTTGCATCTTTGGCGTCCCAGTCACCGGACGACTGCTGGACCACCAAGTCGGAGTCGCCATAACACAGGATACGGCGAATGCCGAGTTCTTTGGCGAACCGGAGCCCATGAATGAGCGCCTCGTATTCGGCGACGTTGTTGGAGGCGGCAAAATGGATTTGCAGCGCATATTTGAGCTGGTCGCCTTTGGGAGGGGTTAGGACGACGCCGGCTCCCAGGCCGGTGCGCATCTTGGAGCCGTCGAAATGCATCCGCCAATGGGTGGAGTCGGGTGCTGGCGGCAGGTACTGGGTCTCAGCCCAGTCTACAAGGAAGTCGGCCAGGGCTTGCGGCCTGATGGCGGTGCGAGGCTGTTTGTAGATGGTATAGGGAGCTAGCTCTATGGCCCATTTGGCCACTCGGACAGAAGCATCTCGACTTCCGATGATCTCTGCAAGTGGGGCTGTGCAGACCACAGTGATTGGGTGCTCTTGAAAGTAAGGCTTCAACTTCTTGGCGGCAAAGTGCAATCTATAGCACATCTTCTGGTAGTGGGGGTAGTTCTGCTTGGAGGTCGACAGCACTTCGGTCAGGTAATATACCGGTCTCTGGACAGGTAGGGCTTTGCCTTCCTCCTTGCGTTCCTCCACAATGACTGTGCTGACTACCCGGCTGGTGGCGATGATGTATAGGAGCATGGGCTCCTTAGGAGTCGGGGCCGCCAAAACAGGTGGGGTAGTCAACATCTTCTTCAACTGGGAAAAAGCTTCGTCCGCCTTGTGGTTCCACTCGAAAAAAGTGGTCTTCTTCATGAGCTGGTATAAGGGGAGGGCTTTCTCGCCCAGCCGACTGATGAATCGGCTAATGGATGCCAAGCAGCCAGTGAACTTTTGCATGTTTAGCAGTCGGCTGGGTACTTCCATCCTCTCAATGGCCTTGATCTTCACGGGGTTGCACTCTATGCCGCGTTCAGAGACCAAGAAGCCAAGGAGCTGGCCGGCTGGTACTCCGAAGACGCACTTCTCTGGGTTGAGCTTGATCTGAAATCGGCGCAAATTCTCAAAGGTCTCCTTGAGGTCTTCTAGCGGTGTTCCATGCTTTTCCGTCTTCACCACCACATCGTCCACGTAAACATGGGCGTTTCTACCGAGTTGCTTGAGGAGGCACTTCTGCATGCAACGCTGAAAGGTGGCGTTGGCATTCCTCAAGCCAAACGTCATGGTCAGGTAACAGAAGGCTCCAAACGGGGTGATGAAGGCGGTCTTCAGTCGGTCAGTCGGGTTCAGCTTGATCTGGTGATATCCTGAATATGCAAGGCGTAGGAGCCCGGACTCGGCATCACCTCTGGGTGATCAGCCCTGCTCCAGCTGATAGGCTTTTCGGACCAGTGCATGAACTCCGGTGTCTCTGATGCTACTGCATTCACTTCTTGCTGCTGTTGCCACCTACTGCGTCGATCATCAACCACACTGGTGAACACTACATAGGCTCCGTGCTCTTCTGGGTACTCGTCTTGTACCGCGCCGACTGGCATGACAGCCGGCTGCTGAGGCGGAGGAGGAGGCTGCTGCCCGATCGGCGGGGGAGGCAAGAGGCCGTCTCCCTTGGCGATTCTGCTGAGCCAGTGGCACTTCCGGGTGGTGTGGTTGGACGGCTTCGCACCGCTGTGGAACTTGCAAGGACCATCCGGAGTCTGCTCGTATGAGAAAGCCGGCAACCAATTGGGCTTGCCGCCCTTCTGTCGCTTTGGCGGAGGCTGCCCTTCCAGCGGCTGGTCTTCAACCGTCGCCACCTATCGGCTGCTGGAAGCCGGCTATGGGGCCTTGTGCTTGTGGTCGCTCTGCTGCTGTCGCCGACTGGTGTCTCCAGCCGGAGTTCTAGGGGCCTGAGGGGCTACTTTGACAGTCGCACTAACTTGAATCTCCGCCTTCATGGAGGAGTCAGCTGTGGCATACTTGTCTGCTATGATCAGCAGCTCGTCGAGGGTTTCTGGCTCGTCACAGGGGAGCTTATGCTTGAGGAGGGTGCCTTCTCTGCACCCGGTGGTGAAGTACTCGATTGCCTGCACCTCGTGAACGCCCTCGCAGGAGTTCCGAAGCTCGGCTCAACGCGTGAGGTAGTCGCGGGTCGACTCACTACTAGGAAAAGGGCTATAGATAGGATTGATACTAATGGCGCACCAGGGAAGCAGTGCGCCACTAGTATATACTAATGGCGCACCTGCTGGTGATACGCCATTAGTGTGGAAGACACCAATGGCGCACCAGAAAGGTGGTGCGCCACTAGTGTTAAATATTTTTTTCCATTTTTCCATACACACTAATGGCGCATCAGGCAGGCATTGCGCCATTACTAGTTCTAACTAGTAATGGCGCACCACACAGACAGTGCGCCAATACTGTAAATTCCCCCCTCGATCTCGATCCCCCTCCATATCTCGATCGCTATCCCCCTTCATCTCGATCTCGATCCCACCCGCACCCTCTCCCGCTAGCTCCACCGCCGCCGACGACCCACCGCACCCTCCCCCGCTCCACCGCTGCTGACGAGCACCCCCCGCACCCTCTCCCGCTAGCTCCACCGCCACCGACAACCCACACCGCACCCTCCCCCGCTCCACCACCGTCGACGACCCACCGCACCCTCCCCCGCTCCACCGCCGCCGACGAGCACCAGCCCCCCGCACCCTCCCCCACTCCACCACCGCCGACGAGCACCCCCCGCACCCTCCCCCGCTCCACCGCCGCCGACGACCCAACCGCACCCTCCCCGGCTCCACCGCCGCCGCCGATGATATTTTCAAATAACAAATTTGATGATGTTTTTTAAAAAATTATTTACTGTTTTTATAAAAAATTATTACTATTTCATATTCATATTCATTTTCTAAAAAATAATAATAATAAAGTGTAGACTACAATTGTTGTTAGACAACACTTATTACTGTTTTATAAAAAAATATTACTGTTTCATATTCATATTCATATTCATTTTTTTTAAAAAAAATCTTACTTATGGCGCGCGGGTGGCTGGTGCGCCATTGCTATTCTTATTCCTCTACATTTGGCTTTGTCTCACATTGATTGTTAACGGTCATTGTTGCATTTGGACAGGTAATGGGAGCAGCAGCAGCGACAATGGCTACAGCCAAAGCAGCAGTGACCATGGCGGTAGCGAAAGCAGCAGCGACCATGGCTGTAGCGAAAGCAGCAGCGATTCTGGCAGCAGCATAGACAACAAGAAGGATGATCCGGACTGGAGTGCGGGAGAAGAGGAGCAGAGTGGGGATGAGGAGCTGCAGGATGACCTAGCGCTGGTGGTGGCTGACCAAGGGCAAGAGATGGAGGTGGCTGAGGATGACCTAACGATGGTCGTGCCTGAAGGTGGCCTCGCGATGGTGGTGGTGCCTGACAATGACCACGCATTGGTGGTGGCGCCGGCGATCCCACAGCTGGGCGACATGACCATGCCAATTCAGGTAGAAGACTACATCCCACTGCCTCCACCGCCTCCACCGCCTCGCCGCTCTTGCTGCATTAGGCTGAGGAAGGAGAAGGAGAAGAACAATGCATGAGAACTGAACGGTGTTGGATGAACAATGTGAAACTTTTGTAATATGTAACGATGGAACTATGTGTTGGCTATGTATGTATATATGATGGAACTTGTGTGTTGGCTATCTATTTATATATGATGGAACTTGTGTGTTGGCTATGATTGTTATATGGTTGCTTGTTGTATATCTCATAGGTGAAATAGTGACCTGAGATTAAGAAAAAAAATTAAAAAAATTGTTACTAATGGCGCATTACAGTGTGGTGCGCCATTAGTATAGCAAACACTAGTGGCGCACCGTGGGCAAAACTAATGGTGCACTGCATGGTGCGCCATTAGTATACCAGATACTAATGGCGCACCAATGGTGCGCCATTAGTAAGATATACTAGCGGCGTGCTACTAATGGCGCACTGGTAATGCGCCATTAGTAGGCAAAACCAGTGTGCCATTAGTAGGCCTTTTCCTAGTAGTGACTCGTTGGGGCCTTGCACGCACAGGGAAAGCTGGCGAGGCTTGGGAGGTCGCTTGTACGTGCTTGTGAAGTTGCGGACGAAGGTGTCGATGAAGTCGACCCAGCTGTTGATGCTGCGGGGCTTCAAGCTGTTCAGCCATGTCCGAGCCGTGCCCTGGAGCATGAGTGGAACGTACTTCATGGCAACTCGCTTGTTGCCGTTCGCTATGCTGACAGCCGTGGAGTAGTCAACTAGCCAATCCTCCGGCTTCATGGAGCCGGTGTATTTGGGCGTATCTCTTGGGAGCGTGAACCCTCTGGGAAAGGGCTCGTCTCGGATGCGAGGACCGAAACACGGCAGGCCCAGCTCGTCTTCTTCTTCCAGCGCCAGGGATCGGTGAAGTCGGTCGATCCGGTGGCGGGCGTTATTTTCTCCGACTCCCTCTCGGCGGCCAAGGCGGTCGCCGAGAGTCGGATGTTCAACTGGCGGCGGGGAGACTCGCCTTTCCTTGCGAGGGGGAGCAGGCGGACAGTCGTCCCGCCGTTCCACTGCTCTTGGGCGGCCGTCTTGATCGCGTTCGATGGTGATGTGTGTCCGACTGCGGCTGGCAGCCGGCTCCTTATCTTTTCTTCTGCGGCTCCCACCAGTCGGCGTCCGAGACGTCGCGCCTTGGTTTCGGCGGGGAGGCGGGATGTCATTCTGCCGCTGCAGCGCATTTGTGCGGCAGACGGCCTCGTTCTGCTCGGCAGCCGCGTCGAGGAGTCGCTGGACGCGCTCCGTCATTAGGCAGCGTTCTTCGCCCTTGAAATTGTCCAGCTCATCAGCCGCCGCCTGGGCGGCTCGGATGTTCTCCGCAGGCGTGGCATATACGGGGCGATTTGCCCCGAACAGGTTGGCGATGGCAACGTCGTGCTGCTGGACCGTGCCAAGGCGGCTAGGCCCAGGTGGAGCCGGCGAGCCGCCCACAGCGTGATCCATCTCACGCTGGTAGGCCTCTGACAGGCGTCTCATGCTAGCCAGCTTCTTCGCGCCTATGACGAGCTGGAGGCGGCACTCCTCCATTGTCTCGGCGTCGACATCTTCGGGAATGGGCGCGGTTAGGTCTTGTAGCGTCGCATCAAGCGGGTCGTGAGCTCCTCCGCCGGAGTGCTCGCCATGACCGATGACGAGCACCTCTATGACGGTGCTTCCGCCGCTCTCTGCGCGAGGGAGCGGCTCGTCGTAGACCACCATGTTGGTGGAAAACGCGTCGAGCGACGCGGTGTCGGAGTCGACCAGCATCGGGTCGGTGGAGCTTACGGACTCCAAGTCCGCAGCTGGCTCGCTGGCGACGTGGAGTTGATCGAGGAGGCCCGCGAGGAGGCTCTCGGGACCGCCCGTGCCCGCGTCGGAGGCAGGCTCGACGGAGAGACGAACCTCACCAACAAGTTCGGCGAGGCGGCTGGCCGCGCAGGCGATTTCGGCGCCATGCAGCACGTCGGCGCAGGCTCCATCTGGCGTAGCGGGCTGGCTACACTCGCCAGGGAGGAAAAGGGTTCCAGTCCAGAGCAGATCTCCGGACGACGGTGCACCTCGCCCCACGGTGGGCGCCAAATGTCGGGGGTTGGGTGCGACATATGCCAAAGGATGGCTTATCATGGTGAGAGTGAGTAGAACATCGCCGGTGCCTGGAAACGGGATAAGGCGAAGGCATGCACGCCGGCGAATCTTACCCAGCTTCAGGGCTCTCCGTGGAGATAACACCCTTACTGCTGCTCTGCGGGGTCTCCGCATGATGACTATGGCAAAGTGTGTACAAGGTGGCTCCTTGAGCTATTTCTTGGAGGTAGGAGAAGGCAAGGCTAGCTCTCCCCTTCCTCTACGGTCTGGTCTAGTGTTTATGGATTCCAACCCTTTGCATGGGTGCCCTGCGGGGTTTATATAGGCCTACCCCCAGGGGTACAATGGTAATCTGGCTGGGCGCGGGACCCAGCCGCCGTCTTCTCCGCCGATCGCCGGGGCCCGCCGACTGGTGGGCCCCGCCGATTGGCCCAGTGCGGGGCCAAAAGGCCATGTCCGCCGCGGACGGGTCTTGCTGGCTGCGGATTACTGTAGTCGTGCTTCTAATGACGCGGGCTTGGTCATGGGATCGTGGCAAAAGCCCCGCCGCCTGGCGGGCGATCACTGTTGCCATTCCCCGTCATGTCTGGTTAATGGCGCGTGGGGCCCGTGGGAGGGACTGGCCGACTATCGGGGGCTGACTCCCAACGGGTCCGACTTGTGGTGCTCTCGTCGTCTTCTGTATTCCCGCTGACTGGTGGGACCCGCCGCCCCTGGGTCGTATCGGCCGGACGTCGTGGGTACAGGACTCCGCCCACTGGGGCTGATGTCAGGGCTGGCATGGCAACAGTGTTGCACCGGACATAGATCTCCAAAGGTACGGCGCACTGTGGCCATGCCTGCCCTTGGAAAGGGGCGGGAGTGGACCTTACTGTGGCCACTCCCCGTCCCGTCCCTCCTTATGAGGGCACGGGGTCGGTTGGTGTTGCGGGCCGACTCCCATGGTCGGCTTCTCTGGAAGTCGCCAGATTGGAGTCGTCTTGTCCTGAAGTCGTCGCTGGGACTTGGCCGGGAGTGGGTAGTCGGCTGCCCTGCCGCCGACTCCCAGAAGGCGGCCCTCCGTCCTGGGGTCTTGAGGGGCGCAGCCTGCCCCGATATCTTGAAAGGTTCAGGGGCTCGGGTTAGCCTACCCGTGGCCTATTACTCCGACACATCCATTTGATATAAGATGATATCATGATGGTTAGCATAAGCAACTAATATGCGAATAGCCTCAAGTCTAGCAACAGGTGCAAAACTTTCATCGAAATCAATTCCTTCAACCTGTGTGTAGCCTTGAGCTACTAGTTGTGCCTTATTCCTCACCACAAGGCCATTTTCATCTTGCTTGTTGCGGTAGATCCATTTTGTGCCAATGATATTATACTTGCGAGGATCTGGACGTTTGACATGTTCCCAGACGTTGTTGAGCTTGAATTGATGTAATTTTTCTTGCATGGCCTGAATCCACTCAGGCTCCAGAAATGCTTCATCTACCTTAGCGGGCTGTGTGATAGAGAAAAAAAGCATAGTGCCCACAAAAGTTAGATAGATGTGAAGCTTTTGAGCGGGTGAGAGGACCCGGTGCTCTAATGTCATCGATGATCTTCTCCACTTGCACTTGTTTTGCAACGCGAGGATGAGCTGGTTGTCGTTGAGGCATTTGATCAGCCTTTTCTTCAGCATCAGTTTCCTCAACATTTTCCTCAGGTGCATCAGCTTGACGTTCTTCCCGTTCTGGAATGAATTCTTCGGCAGATTCTTCAGTAGGAATGACATCTTCAGTAGCCTTGAACTTGATATAATCTTCAGGAGCGGGTTCATCTATCATAGAAGGTAGGTGCTCTATTGGTTTTCTTATTAGTGAGGAGTTCATAGGCAGTCTTCTTGAAGAATTTGTGAAGATATACTTTGTTGATGATGTGGCACGCAGTATCAATTGCATCAACCCAGAAACGATGAGGCGTTTTGTACTCATTGATCATGCTGCGAGCCATCTCAGCAAGAGTCCTGTTCTTGCGCTCCACGACGCCATTCTGTTGAGGAGTATAAGGAGCAGATAACTCATGAGCAATACCAAGTTCATCAAGATAGTCATCGAGACCCGAATTCTTGAACTCAGTGCCATTGTCACTTCTGATGGGCTTGATCATCACACCAAAGTTGGTTGAATCCCTCGAGGAAAATCATTTGAAGACTTCCTGCACTTCATGTTTGTAAGTAACAAGGTGTACCCATGTGTAACGAGAGTAATCATCAACAATAACAAAGCCATATTGAGATGCTTCATTTGAAACGGCAGAATAATGATTAGGACCGAAGAGATCCATGTGAAGCAATTCAAATGGACGAGTAGTGGTCATGATAGTCTTCGCTGGATGCTTAGCCTTCATCATCTTTCCAGCTTCACAGGCACCGCATAAGTGATCCTTGAGGAATTTGACATTCTCAATGCCAATGACATGCTTCTTCTTTGCAAGCGTGTGCAAATTCCTCATGCCTGCATGACCAAGTCATCGATGCCATAGCCATCCTTTTGAAGCTTTTGCAAGTAAGCACACGGCTGGTTGAGGTCCTGTAGAGAAATCAACAATATACAAGTCTCCTCTCCTAAAGCCTTCGAAGACTTTGGAATTGTCAGCTTCCATAACCACAACACAACGATACTTGCCAAAGAACACAACCATATCAAGATCACAAAGCATTGAGACAGACATAAGGTTGTATCCTAAGGACTCAACAAGCATGACTTTGTCCATGTGTCGATCCTTTGTGATCGCAACCTTACCTAGACCCAATACCTGACTTTTGCCTTTGTCAGCAAAGATGATATGCTTCAGATGCGATGGTGATAAGGGAGCATCCACCAATAGATTCTTGTCACCAATCATGTGATTTGTACATCCACTATCGAGGACCCACTCAGTGGCTTTCGGTTGATCATTCTGCACATGAATTAGTGCAGCTTACAAACTTCATATACTTCATCAGTGAAGAATATGACATCACAATTCATCAGATCAATTTCATCAAGCAGTAAGACAGATATAGCAGTATGAGGACGTGAGAAATGAAAGTTCATTTCTTCATGATTAGTCTGCGTCCTTTCAGGCATTTTCAGGTCTCCAGCAAATTCTTCAGACGTTTGAGCACGTCCGGAGACCTGACCCTGCAGAAAAAATTAGTTCTTTTTCTTCACCACACACATCTGAAGGGGTGGCAAAGAGTTCATCACTCTGCGAGCTCCATACGAGAATGGTGGCATAGAGGCCACAACATTTCGTTTCACCTAAGAGGGGTTAGGGTAAGCATATAAATAAGCAGAGAAATTCTTCGAGGACTTATGAACATAATGATTAGAAGAATAATGCTCATATTCATAGCCCTTGGCTCTTCCCTGCGAAACAGAGTTGTTAGCACGATGATGTTCATATGAGGACTTTGATCCTTTTGAGGAATTTGATCCACGTGAGGAATTTGGTCCGTATGAGGACTTGGATCCATATGAAGAATTTGGTCCATATGAAGAATTTGATCTGGGGTTCCTATTCTTCACAGGTGGTTTCATGAGGACATTCACCTGAAGACTTTCAAGGCACCTTTTGGGAACCCAGATTTTCTTCATAGGGGAACCGTTCCTGCAGTTAGTGCCAACATATCTAGCAAATACTTCACCATTCTGATTTTTGAACAGTTTATAGTTGGAGTCAAATCACTCATCAGAAGAATGAGAAGATTCACATGTATAGCCAGATAAATTAGATGGATCAACTGGAGGTCCCTTTGCAGCAACCCATGAGGTTTTGGGGTACTGCTCAGGCTTCCAATATGTACCATCAGCATTGCGTTTCCTCTCAAAGGCAATACCCTCTTTCCTAGGGTTGCTGTTGAGGATCTGCTTTTTAAGCACATCACAAAGAGTTTGATGCCCTTTGAGGCTTTTGTGCATGCCTATCATGTACAATTCCTTCAGCCCTGCATCGTCAGTGATACTAGCAATGTCCTCAGATGAGGAATTAGTGATAGCAGAGGCAGGTGAAGAATTTGTAGCGTTAGAAGCATTTGAACATTCAGGTGAAGAATTAGCAGATTCACGTTCAATGCATTTCAAACAAGGAGGAACAAATTCTTCCTGAGCAACGCTGATTTGTTGAGCAAGTAATGAGTCGCGCTCCTTCTAAAGATCTTCATAACTCACTCTTAGATTTTCAAGATCTTGCTTTCTTTGAATAAATTCATAAGAAAGCTTCTCATGATCAGACAAGAGAGTGTTATGATGACCTTCAAGGTTGTCAAACCTGGTCTGAAGTCTCTGAAGATTTTCAGTCAAGATTTTAGTGTGATCCATTTCTTCACCCAACATATCATCACTTTTGTCTAGCATGTTTTGAACCTTTTCAAAAGCCCTTTGTTGTTTTACAGCAATCTTAGCAAGTTTAGAGTAGCTGGGCTTAAGATTTTCATCAGATTCATCTTCACTAGATTCAGAGGAGGTATATTTAAGTACCTTGGCACCCTTTGCCATGAAGCAATAGGTGGGAGCGTAGTCATCATTGCCTTCATCGGCCGTGTGGGAGAGGTCATTTTCTTCAGAGTTGAAGATAGACTTGCTGACGAATGCAGTAGCGAGGGCTAGGCTCGCCACACCAGACTCGGAGTCTTCAGATGCCTCCTCTTCTTCTTGTTCCTCAGATTCAGCTTCAGAGTCCATTTCCTTGCCAATGAATGCCCGAGCCTTCTTGGAGCTGCTCTTCTTATGAGATGAAGACTTTGAGGATTTTGATGATGAAGATTTTGAGGATTTCTTCTTTGTCTTCGCATCATCAGAACTGTAGTCCTTATATTTCTTCTTCTTCGATTCCTTTTCCCACTGAGGACAATCTTGAATGTAGTGTCCAGGTTTCTTGCACTTGTGACAAAGCCTCTTCTTGTAGTCACTGGATGAGGAATCATTGCTCCTTGAGGGTCTTCCAAAGCGACCACGTCTTGAGAACTTCTGGATTTCTTCACAAGCAGTGCTAGATCATGACTCAGTTCTTCAGGGTCACCAAGGCTGCTACCAGAGTCTTCATCTTCGGACTCAGATACTGCCTTGGCCTTCAGTGCACGTGATCTGCAATAGCTCGAACCATAGAGATCTCGCTTTTCAGCAGGCTGGAACTCATGAGTATTTAGCCTCTCGAGGATATCAGTGGGGTCAAATGACTTGTAATCAGCACGCTCTTGTATCATTAATGCCAGAGTATCAAATGAGGAACCAAGCGATCTCAGCAATTTCTTCACCACCTCATGGTCGGTGATGTCAGTGGCACCAAGTGCATGAAGCTCATTTGAGATGTCAGTGAGGCGGTCGAAGGTTTGCTGAACATTTTCATTGTCGAGTCTTTTGAAGCGGTTGAAGAGATTGCGAAGAACATCTACTCGAGAGTCACGCTGAGTTGAAACTCCTTCATTGACTTTGGACAGCCTATCCCAGATAAGCTTAGCAGTCTCCAAAGCACTCACTCTTCCATATTGTCCTTTGCTCAGATGGCCACATATGATATTCTTCGCTTGAAAGTCGAGTTGCTTGAATCTCTTCACGTCGGTAGCGTTCTGTGAGGGTGAGACAGAAGGAACACCATTTTCCACAACATACCAGAGATCGTTATCAATTGACTCAAGATGCATTCGCATCTTATTCTTCCAGTATGGGTAGTCCATCCCGTCGAAGGTAGGACACACAGCAGAGACCTTGATCATACCTGCGGTCGACATAACTAAAACTCCAGGCGGTTAAACCAAAATCACACAGAACAAGGGAGTACCTTGCTCTGATACCAATTGAAAGTGCGTTATATCGACTAGAGGGGGGTGAATAGGCGATTTTTATGAATTCTTCACTGAGGAATTTGCTAGTGAGGAGATTCCTTAGCGAAGAACTACTTGCAGTGGAATAAGTACTCAGAAGTAAACATAACAGAAGACAAGCATAGTCATCACGATGAAATGAAGACAAGCACAGAGTACAGAAAGCGTAATCACAGGATAACACAAGGCAAAGATAAACAGACTGAAGAAATTGAACTGAGGAAATTGAGAAAGTCTTCAGTCTAATACTTCAAACACAGATATGACAAGCGAACAACACAATACTGAGGAAATGAAAGAGTTGAGGAATAGAACCAGTTGGCTTGATGAAGACAATGATTTGGTAGACCAGTTCCAACTGATGTCTCAGTTGTACATCTGGTTGGAGCGGATAGGTATTTAACCTGAGGACACACAGTCCCGGACACACAGTCCTCACCTTATTCTCCTTGAGCTAAGGTCACACAGACCTCGCCCAATCACTCGTGGTAAGTCTTCAGGTGACTTCCGAACCTTCACAAACTCGGTCACTCGGCGATCCACAATTCCTCTTGGATGCTCTAGACCATGACGCCTAACCATCTGGAAGAAGCACAGTCTCCAAAGGTAACAAGCGTCGGATCCACGCAGGATCAATCTCTTCAGTGATGCTCAATCACTTTGGGTTTGTGGGTGTTTGGGTTTGGGTTTTCCTCACTCGATGATTTTCGCTCAAAGTCCTCAGAGGATGGGATGCTCTCAAATGACAAGTGTCAGTTTCTCACGGAGCAGCCAACCAGCTAGTGGTTGAGGGGCGGCTATTTATAGCCTAGGGAGCAGCCCGACATGATAAGACATAAATTCCCTTTAATGATATGACCGTTAGGTGGATAAGATATCTTGGGACAGCTGGCGCGTAGCACGGCAACGGTCGGAAATTTGAGGTTCATATTCCTCAGGGCTATCATGATCCTCACTGTGTAGGCAATCCGCACTGGCGAATTCCTAACTCCTCAGTCAGAACAAATACCTTAGAGACCAGAAGAACTTCGTCTCTGTCACTGAAGAATATGACTGAACTGTATGAGATTTCCAATGGCTTCACTCAAAGGGATTGGTAGGTGTAGGATTTTGAGTTGAGCATCACATGGAAATTTTTCCTTAGTATTTCCTTGACCCCCTTTAACAGTACGGTGTTTCCTATGACTCAAGAAAGAGAAAACGAAACTACAAAAACAAAAGTCTTTACGCTTCATGTTCATCAAATGAATACCAAGTCTTCAAGGTCACACCAATTTCTTCACTTTCAAATTCTTCAGAAAGTCTTCAGAATACCAAAGTCTTCAGTCGAAGAACTTCATATTTAGGGGTCGACTTTGTATGTAAATATCATACTCCTCGTAGACTTATAGACCTGTGTACACTCATAAACGCATTATTCCCTGAACCTATAAGTCTTCAATACACCAAAATCACTAAGGGGCACTAGATGCACTTACAATGTATCGCGAGCTTTGCTATTATTGTTGGATCTTATGATGTTTCTCCCCCTCTACTCTCTTGTAATGGATTGAGTTTTCCCTTCGAAGTTATCTTATCGGATTGAGTCTTTATGGATTTGAGAACACTTGATGTATGTCTTGCATGTGCTTATCTGTGGTGACAATGGGATATCACGTGATTCAACTTGATGTATGTTTTGGTGATCAACTTGCGGGTTCAGTGACCTTGTGAACTTATGCATAGGGGTTGGCACACTTTTTCGTCTTTACTATCCGGTAGAAACTTTGGGGCGTTGAAGTAGTTTGTGTTGGTTTGAATAGATGAATCTGAGATTGTGTGATGCATATCATATAATCATACCCACGGATACTTGAGGTGACATTGGAGTGTCTAGGTGACATCAGGGTTTTGGTTGATTTGTGTCTTAAGGTGTTATTCTAGTATGAACTCTATGATAGATCGAACGGAAAGAATAGCTTCATGTTATTTTACTACGGACTCTTTAATAGATCGATCAGAAAGAATAAGGTAGCGTTTGGTTCAATGACAAGGTTAGATTGGCTAAGGGTGCCCCTGTCCACCTGGTTATGGATAGCCATCTTTGCATGTTTGGTTGGAAGGATAGATAGTGGTCGGGATTGCCAATTTTATGTTTGCTTGAAAGGATGATAGGTGGATGAATTGTTGTGATTACCTCTCAGGTCAGAGTACCCCAAATATATTCCCCTTGAAGAAAGAAAGAATACCCAAATATATGCAGATTTTTCCCGTTTACCTTCTATGATACAAAATCGAAACAATTCGGTCATGACTATCCTTTCTACTTGCCGGGTATTAGCACGGAGGCGAGCTTCCACTGTCCAAACAATTCAACGAAATCACCAAACTCACTAATCAGATCTGGTGTGACCGTGCTGCCTATTCCTCTGTTTGTCTCTTGTCTCGCTGCTAATCATCAAGATCACTAATCAGATCTGGTCCAAAACCGCCGATGCGCCGCCGCTCTTTCCTGTCGTGATCCAAAGGTGAGATAAGAAAAAACGATCCGGGGAATGCGGGAGGTAAGCTGAAGCGGAGCGAGCGCGGGTGGCTGCCCTCATCCGCCAGTTTTTTGCGGCTCTCGATAGCCAAGTTTTGGAGCGAATATTCGTTATACCTGGTTTTCCCCAGCCATCTCATCCTCTCTTACAAACGTGTGGCATCCTCAAAAAATCAGGTTATCCCTATCCCATCCAAGGATAGCCTGAGAACCAAACGCCACCTAACTTTGAGGTGGTTTCGTACCCTACCATAATCTCTTCGTTTGTTCTTTGCTATTAGTGACTTTGGAGTGACTCTTTGTTGCATGTTGAGGGATAGTTATATGATCCAATTATGTCATTATTGTTGAGAGAACTTGCACTAGTGAAAGTATGAACCCTAGGCCTTGTTTCCTATCATTGCAATACCGTTTCCGCTCACTTTTATCATTAATTACCTTGCTGTTTTTATATTTTCAGGTTACAAATACTCATATCTATCATCCATATTGCACTTGTATCACCATCTCTTTGCCGAACTAGTGCACCTATACAATTTGCCATTGTATTGGGTGTGTTGGGGACACAAGAGACTCTTTGTTATTTGGTTGCAGGGTTGTTTGAGAGAGACCATCTGCATCCTACGCCTCCCACGGATTGATAAACCTTAGGTCATCCACTTGAGGGAAATTTGCTACTGTCCTACAAACCTCTGAAGTTGGAGGCCCAACAACGTCTACAAGAAGAAGGTTGCGTAGTAGACATCGGCATAGTTTTTATGTTTTTATGTATGTTCTTTTTAATTTTCCAAAATATCAATGAAGTTGCCTATATTTTGTCAAAATTGACTGAATTTCATTGAGTTTGGGCATTTTTAAATATATTGACATACTACCATTGAGTTCACGACTGGGAATCCCCCCCCCCCCCGAAAAAATGCCCTTGGGGGCCGAACGGCTGGATATGCTCTTAGGTGACCTGGCCTTTCCCCCGGTAGACAACACCTGATTTTGTTCTATTCCCATCATTGTTTGTTTTTATTTGAGGTTGACATAAACTCGCCTTGTGAGTTTTTTGTGATATCTGGCTTCACAGGTTGCCGATTACTAGCTATGTTTTTGCTCCTAATCCTACATGCATGTTTAGAAACCTACAATGTCCTTTTGTTTCCTTTCTTTTGTTCAACCCAGTAGTTCCAACCATTCACCATTTGGCTCGTACGCATGTGCACCCAGCCACATTAGGCTTTGTATTGCATCGCGCCAGCACCGGTGATGGTCCCCCTCGTCTCATGTGGTCTTAGGGCCATGGAGGTGTTGTGGATCCCGACCCTAGCTGGTGGGAGGGCTTTATTTTCTTATTGTTTTTTTATTTTTTTAGCGTTTGTGCGCTGCTCAGAGAAGCAAGGCGGTGGCGGCTCTCTGAAGATGGAATAAGGTTCTCCCCACCCAGCCCCCATCCCGGTGGTGTTTCTAGCATCAACACGGGCATGTGGAGGTTTATCTCCAGCGGATCTCGGGTGATTCAGTCGGCATTTCTCTTCAGTGGATCCACATAGATACAGTCATTGTTCACCCATGTTTGAGTTTCTATAAGTTCGATCCTTCTGATCTACACTTCTCTTTATCGGCGACAGTTGTTGTTCTAGTGCGCTGATCCTATGGGGTTGTAGCACGACGACTTCCGGATTGTCTACTACAACAAGGTTTATCCGGCTCCGATGAGGGAGGCGCGAAGCTAGCCCCACTGTCGGTGTCAAAACCGGCGGATCTCGGGTAGGGGGTCCCGAACTGTGCGTCAAGGCCGGATGGTAACAGGAGACAAGGGACACGATGTTTTTACCCAGGTTCGGGCCCTCTCGATGGAGGTAATACCCTACTCCTGCTTGATTAATATTGATTATATGGGTAGTGCAAGAGTAGATCTACCACGAGATCAAGGAGGCTAAACCATAGAAGCTAGCCTATGGTATGATTGTTGTGTATGGAGTTGATTGTCCTACGGACTACAACCCTCCGGTTTATATAGACACCGGATAGGGTTAGGGTTACACAGAGTCGGTTACAATGGTAGGAGATCCTGAATATCCGCATCGCCAAGCTTGCCTTCCACGCCAAGGAGAGTTCCATCTGGACACGGGACGAAGTCTTCAATCTTGTATCTTCATAGATCAGGAGTCCGGCGAAGGTATAGTCTGGCTACCCGAACACCCCTTGATCCAGGACTCCCTCAGTAGCTCCTGAACCAGGCTTCAATAACGACGAGTCCGGCGCGCAGATTGTCTTCGGCATTGCAAGGCGGGTTCCTCCTCCAAGTCCTTCATAGAAGATTGTAAATACCAAGAATAGTGTCTGGCTCTGCAAAATAAATTTCCACATATTGCCATAGAGAGAATAATATTAACACAGATCAAATCTGCTGACGTATTCCGCAGTGCGTCATCACACTACGGCCAAGTCCTTTTACTCGAATCGTTTTTACTTTTCCACCTCAGCACGTTTTGCGAGGCGGTTTCCTTGGCACGTCTTGTCAAAGCAAAGATCGTGTGCCCTTTTTACGGGATTCTCATCCATACGAACATGGGTAACCCAATCGTGCCCGTTAGCACGTTTCCTCGATTTAAGGCGAGTCCCAAACGGTTACGGGGAGGGCTCTTGGTATTTTCAACCTCTTATAAAGAGACCAAGGCCTTACTCCTTTTTGCAATCTCAAGCAAGTTCGCCCGTCGCCTCGAGTTCCAACACCCTAGGCTCCAGATTCCAGGCGCTTCGGACCTTCGACAATGTCCGGTTCTGACCTTCAAGGCCGATGGACGCCACGGAGGAGGACGTACTAAAGTTGAGGGAGGCTAAGTTCCTGACCGGCGAAATTTCGCATAGGTTGCCTGCTCAAGGGCAGGTCATTCCCAGTCCCCAGCCCGGTGAGAGTGTGGTGTTCATGTCTCACTTCCTTCGGGGGTTGGGCTTCCCAATGGATCCCTTTGTGAGGGGACTATTGTTTTATTACGGGCTGGAATTCCATGACTTAGCTCCGGAGTCCATCCTCCACATCTCCTTGTTTATTGTCGTGTGTGAAGCGTTCCTCCGTGTTACCCCTCACTTCGGATTATGGCTCAAAACCTTCAAAGTGGAGCCGAAGATGATCAAGGGACGGCACACAGAGTGCGGAGACGCTGTTATAAGCAAAAATGTTGATGCTCCGTGGCCCGAGGGCTCTTTTCAAGAGGAGCTAGGCTTGTGGCAACGAGAGTGGTTTTATATCACCGCTCCCCGGGGCTCCAAGTGGGTGGCGCCTCCTGCCTTTCGCTCGGGTCCCCCACTACGGCTAGCGTCATGGGTCAACAGAGGGATAGAATGGGGTTTGCCCAAAGACGTGCCTTTGTTGCAGGGCCGTATTAAGGATCTCTTGGAAGGAGACCTCAGCCTGGTCAAGGTGACGCAGGTCATGTTGATTCGCCGAATATTGCCCGGCAAACGTCGCTCCCTTCGCTTGTGGGAGTTTAATCCAGAGGGACCGCGAGCTCTCCAGAATTTCATGGGCGCAACTCCCGTGGAGATGTATAAACTGTTCTTCGGATCACAAGAAGTGTGTCCGGATTTAACCGAGGACGCAGGCCTAAGCTGCAATCGCCTGGATACTCAAGTAAGTAACCTTGTGCCCGGACCTTCTGTCTATATAACTGTCATAAACTTACTCCTAAAAGAGATGTCCTTTTAAACAGGAGTGGATAGCGAAGGCAAAGCTGATCAGGTGTCCGGCCCCCCTTCCCGAAACCAGGTCGGATCCTGTGTTTGTCAGGATTGAAAATAATGCCTTTGGAGGGAAGTAAGGGGGAGGACAAGGAAACTATGGCCTCCTCGAAGGAGGTTGTTCTGAAGGGAGGAGCCGATGATTCCTCTCCTAAGGGGAAGAAGAGGGCCGCCTCTGACGACCCGGAGACCATAGCCTCAAAGCGGGGGGAAAAATGCTCGTCAGAGGGTCCGGCGCCGGGGAGTTCCTCGGCCGAACTGCGCCCTCAAAGGGATCAGCCCTCCAGCGAGCCATAAGTAGAGGAAGATTTTCCTTTTGAGGGATGGGAGAAATCCTTGATTTTATATCTGAGAAGATTAACCGAAACTTTACCTTGTAGCTCGGACCTCAGCCCTTCCCAGCGGAGCTCATCTTCGGGGGACCTCCTTCAGGAGATGATGGAGAGCGGGACACCTCCCCCTGTCGTGCCGCCTGGCGAGGCGAGCGACCCTGAGGTGTCGTCGCGGAGGGTTTCTCCGAGTCCGGCAGGGGCGAAAGATGGCTATGCGCCCCCCCCCCCCCCCCCCGAAGGTCCTCCGCGTCCGGCCTTCGAAAGAGGCCGTAGGACGAGTGCGGCACCGTATGGTGCTCGGCCGGAGGAGTTAAAGATTCTGCTGGGGCGAGCTTCTATCTCGGAGGAACACCGTGCATTGATGGGCACGGTGATTGAAAGGATCTCATCCGCAGAGAGCGGATTGCATGAAGCCGTCAAAAGTTTACTGACGGGTTTTGAGGTACATTAGATACTGTACACTTTTGTCAGTATCGCATAAATAAGATGCGCCCTGTGTAGATAGTAGCCCCTGAGACTCTGCGCGTCGTCAAGAAGTGATGGCACGTGGAGGATCATAATCCCAGGTCTAAGATGTCGCCTTTGAATGCATGCGGCAGGGTGTCCGGAATCAAGCCGAGCTGATGATTTTGCCGTACTAAAACGGCAACCGGACGTGGCCGATGCCGACATCGCGCTTGTGAACAAGCGGCTTGATGAGTCTCAAGGTATGTAATTCCTCGGGCGGCATTAGGTAAGAAGAGGTTAATGCCAGTGTCTTACGATGTATGTGCTTGACGCAGATGGTGTGGCCGCCATGGAGAGTCTTAGGGCAGAACTTGCCCGAGCTAAAGAACAAGCCAGAAAAAGTGATGCGGCTGCCAAGGAAGCCTTTGAAGAGCTGAGAGCCGAACAGGCTGCTCACCGCCGAAGCAAGGAAGAGATGGCCGAGATGGCAGAAAAGTTAAAGAGCGCTGCAGACCATTGCAGGCTTCTTGAGAAAGAAAACCAGGCGAAACAGACGGACCTATAGAAGGCCGTTGCCGATGCCAAGGATGCGCGCTCTGCGATGAGAGCTGCGAAGGAGGAGCTGCGTCAGGCCGAACAGATTGTGGCTGGAAGCCCTTTATGCTGCGAAGGAAATTTTGCGATCCGAAGTTTGCTCTGTTGGACCGGATGTGGAGTGTGGAGGATACCTATCTGGATTTGGCAGCGAGTGCTGCTGATGCGACCGAACACTTTCGAGATAAAAAAGATCACGAAGTGGAAAAGCTTTTCTGGTCACAGTTTCACAATCCAGAGCGTCCCCTTGCAGTGGACAATCGTTTGGCTCAATGGGCCGAACTGAATAGGTTGTCCGGACTCGCCATGAAGTACGTCATGGGTCATCTGTGGCCGGGGAGATCGGAGCCGAAGAGTTATTTCAGCTTGGTGCAGCAATTCCTTGACGCGGTGCCGCACATTAATGCAATGAAGAGGTCAGCATGCATAGAGGGCGCAAGGATGGCTCTTGCCCGTGTCAAGACATACTGGGCAGAGATGGAGACCATCGTTGTTGCGTCCCGAGACTCGGACAAAAGCCGAGTGTCCTCCGAGCACTATTTTCAGGAAGCCCTTGAAGGCGCTCGTGTAATAGAGACGCAGTGCTCGAAAGATGCTATGTTATTATAGCATGTGTAATGATAAAGTAATATTTTGATAAACTAAAGTGGCCCTTTTATACTTGTGCCTTCAGGTATTGGGAACACCTCCTGTGCGGCCGTTTTAAGATATACAAAATCTGAAAGATGGCTGTCGTTGGCTTCAGCCCCCACGCACATAGTGCGGGAGTGCTCGCAGAAGACGCATTTTCACACTTAACCCAACGTCTTGGTCCTACAAAGGAGGTGATAGCGCAGCGGGCCAGGCAACCGGACTATAATGCTTTAACACTTTCACTTAGCCATAGGAGCTTGACAGTGGGACTATTTAAGTAGCCCCTTAGTGGCGACTGCGCTCGCCCGAGTTTGGGGCGCGTATGTGCCTGACTAGGAAGTGGCCCTTCGTTAAAGCGGAGGAATCCGATAGATTCCGATAGGTCATCGAGTGGCTGACCAGTCTCACGCTACATCATGACAGTCAGTTTTCGGCTTTCTCTACTGAGGTGCTCGCCCGGCCGAACCGGGGCACAATCGCAGTAGTTCTCCTGGTGCTACCTTAGCCGATAGAGCTGAACGTAAGGTAGCCGAACTCAGGAGCCGGGCAATCCAACATTTGACCCAAGACATGATTCGGAGCTGATGCATATAATGCCAAAACTCGCGACGCCGAACACTCCCTAAGGTGTCCGGTCTTTATGAGTGCGGGCGAAACAACACTCTTTGTTAGAAAAGCCCCTAGTGTCCAGGTACGTGCAAAAATTCTGACGTGGCCACATGCCAATACGCCAGCCTCCTCCTTGGTTATATCGGAAAAAACCAGTGGATGTGTACCAACAAGAGACAGTAAAAAAGGTTTACGCAGGGTCTTAATCTAAAAATAATTCTTTAGGACGGGTCCCTACTGCACGTCTGCGCCTGTGTCTCCGTTGTGCCGTATCCTGGACGGGCGTCGCACGACGTTCATGTGTAAAAGAGAGGAACCGAGCTGAAAACGGGTCTTGCCGAACAAAAATGGATAAAGTATAAAGTAAATTATATAAAATTGAGCTTTATTGTCTCTGCATGTAGCCCCTAGTTCGGGGGTATATGGCCACGCAGCCTGCTTTAATGATGATTTTGTACCGAACTCGTCTATCCGCGTTCGTGGTCTTTAATGACCTATTTCGAAGTTGTTTGGCCGGTGAGGCCATTTTACTGTGGGGCTGTCAAGGCGGCCGCACAGTCCTCCGCTTGGGGGAGGCGCGCTTTAGTGCTTCCCCTTTAAAGAGATGATGCCTCGTGGACCGGGCATCTTAAGCGTGAGGGATGCATAATGCGGTATCGCGTTAAAGCGGGCGAAAGCTTCGCGTCCCAGTAGTGCTTGATAGCGACTTGAGAACGGGACGATATGGAAGGTCAGCTTTTTGCAGCGGAAGTTATCGGCAGAGCCGAATATAACTTCGAGCCGGAGAAAACCCATACAATGGGTGTCCGGACCAGGTGTTACCCCTTGAAAGGAGGTTTTGCTGCGGCGGATTCTTGCTGGGTTTATCCCCATGTGATGGATTGTATCCTGATATATCAGGTTTAGTCCACTGCCGCCGTCCATAAGGATATTTGAAAACTGGAGTCCGCCAATGATTGAATCGAGTATCAAGGCAGTCCAGCCTGCATTCTTGATACTTCTACAATAATCTAGCTGATCGAAGATGATTGGTTTTGACAACCAGTGGCGAGACCCTTTGGGGATAGGTCATGTGATGCGTGCCTTTATGGGCGGTGCACGTTTTGTTATGTGAAGTAAGTTCACTATTTTTACTTCTTGTGGCAAGTTCTTTTGTTTCCTGGTGCTCTGATTTTGGGGTTCGTCCTCGTCTTCACTTGGTGTGTCGAGCCCCTTGTGTTCGGCATTGAGTCTGCCGGATTGTTTGAAAACCCAACAATCTCTGTGGGTATGGTTAGCAGGCTTCCCGGGAGTACTGTGTATCTGACATATCCTATCCAGGATATTATTTAAATTGGATGGATCATCCCTGTTATCCTGGAGGAGCGGTTTTGTCTGATTTTGTCGTGAGCCTTTGAATCCGGCATTAACTGTCGTGCTCTTCGGACTTTTTTCCTTAGTCCGGCGACGGTCCCTGTTGCGTCGCGATTTTCCGTTTCCATCCCGAATTTTGGATGTACTTGGGTCGTTGGGGCTGCATCTTGCCAGCCAGCTGTCCTCTCCTGCACAAAAGCGGGTCATGAGGCTTGTTAGTGCGGCCATTGTTCTTGGCTTTTCTTGGCCGAGGTGTCTGGCGAGCCATTCGTCTCACACATTATGCCTGAAGGCTGCTAAGGCTTCGGCGTCCGGACAGTCGACTATCTGATTCTTTTTAGTGAGGAATCTATTCCAGAACTGCCGGGCTGATTCTCTGGGCTGTTGAGTTATGTGACTGAGATCGTCTGCATCCGGAGGGCGGACATAGGTCCCTTGAAAATTTGCTCGGAAAGCATCCTCGAGCTCTTCCCAACTTCCAATTGTGTTTTCGGGAAGGCTTTTAAGCCAGTGCCGGGCTGGCCCTTCAAGCTTAAGGGGTAAATATTTGATGGCGTGAAGATCATCTCCTCTGGCCATATGTATGGGGAGGATATAATCCTCGATCCAGACTCCAGGGTCTGTTGTTCCATCATATGCCTCTATGTTTACGGGTTTGAATCCCTCTGGAAATTCATAGTCCAGAACCTCATCGGTGAAACATAGGGGGTGTGCGGCGCACCTGTATTTGGGTGTGCCGGATTCTGATGATGGCTTTATTGCATTGCTTACGAAAGCTTGCTTTCTTGGCCCATAAATGGACCTAACTAGGCCATGATGCGAATCCTTAAGTGGGTCGCATGCCGATTTAAGTGCGGCGCCGCTTGCCGCTTTTTGGGGCCGTCTATCCGACCGTGTGGCTTTCTTAGTTTTTGAATGTGAGGGCTCTAGGGCCTCTTCGTCGAATTCAAGCAGTAGCTTTCTTTTCGTATAGCTTTTAGTACGGCAACCGTCACCGTATGTATCTGCGGTGTTGATTACTTTACTCCGTCTAATCCGGAGTGCATCTTCCGCTCTTTTTAGCTTCCACTTCTGCTTTTTCAGGTTGCGTGCAGTTGCAACGAGCCTCTTGTGGAGACTTTTTTGCTCCATCGATTTATCCGGCGTAAGGTCGTCCGGAACACCGTTTTTGCCGGGGGAGGGATGTTTGGTTTCTCTATCCGTGTTGCCCTGTCGGACGGTTGCTCTGAGGCCTGCTCGTCGTCTACTGATTCGTCCTGCTCTATGGCTGGGTTTTTATCGAGGCGGGGCTTGGGTCGGCGTTTAGGCCGACTCTTTGATTGCTTTCCGGGGGGTCGATCTCCCGTCCCGTCCCCTTTTTCCTCGTTGTCACTTCCTTTAGGGGTATCCACCATGTACACATCGTGAGATGAGGTGGATGTCCAGTGCCCTATGGGCGTTGGTTCATCGGTATCTCCTGCATCGTCATCCATGTTGTCGATGTCTGCGGAGTCGAAGTTGAGCACGTCGTTTAAATTGTCGATGGTGGCTACAAAGTGGGTGGTGGGTGGGCTTTGAATTTCTTCATCGTCCGTATCCCATCCTCGCTGACCGTAGTCCGGCCAGGACTCTCCTGATAAGGAGAGAGACTTGAGAGAATTCAGGATGTCGCCAAAAGGCGAGTGCTGAAAGATGTCCGCGGCGGTGAACTCCATTATCGGCGCCCAATCGGACTCGATTGGCAGGGGCGCGGGGGGTTCGGAGTCCGGGGAGGAGTCCGGACCCTCGGAGTCACGGGTCATGCAGAGTGCGGGGCTGGCGTTCGGCTCGATCGCCTTTGAGATCGCAGCCCCCAAGGTGACGTCCAACTGCTCATCCTCGATCGGCGCAGTAGGCTCCGAGTTAAGGGTCGGAACCGGTGCGTGCGCGGCCTCCAGGACATTGTTCGGAGGCAGAGCTAGATCATGCCCCTCGAGATAGTGCGGCGCGCTTGGCTGTGGCTCGAACCCGTCGAAGATCAAGTCTCCGCGGATATCGGTCGTGTAGTTTAAGCTTCCAAACCTGACTTGATGGCCAGGGGCGTAGCTTTCGATCTGCTCCAGGTGGCCAAGCGAATTGGCCCGCAGAGCGAAGCCGCCGAAGACGAAGATCTGTCCGGGGAGAAAAGTCTCACCCTGGACCTCATCATTGTTGATGATCAAAGGAGCCATCGGGCCTAAAGGCGACGACACAGAGGAACTCTCAATGAAAGCACCAATGTCGGTGTCAAAACCGGCAGATCTCGGGTAGGGGGTCCCGAACTGTGCGTCAAGGCCGAATGGTAACAGGAGACAAGGGACACGATGTTTTTACCCAGGTTCGGGCCCTCTCGATGGAGATAATACCCTACTCCTGCTTGATTAATATTGATGATATGGGTAGTACAAGAGTAGATCTACCACGAGATCAAGGAGGCTAAACCCTAGAAGCTAGCCTATGGTATGATTGTTGTGTATGGAGTTGATTGTCCTACGGACTACAACCCTCCGGTTTATATAGACACCGGATAGGGTTAGGGTTACACAGAGTCGGTTACAATGGTAGGAGATCCTGAATATCCGCATCGCGAAGCTTGCCTTCCACGCCAAGGAGAATTCCATCCGGACACGGGACGAAGTCTTCAATCTTGTATCTTCATAGATCAGGAGTCCGGCGAAGGTATAGTCCGGCTACCCGAACACCCCCTAATCCAGGACTCCCTCACCCACTAAGAGCATCTCTAGCAGACCCCGTGTAATGCCCCGACCCGTAAAATGACCACCAAATACGGGTCCGCGCAAAAAAACAGCCCGATCAGACCCCGCAAATGCGTCGGACCCGTAAATATTTCTGCGGGGCGTGGCAAAGTTCCCACCCGGACCCGCGAAAACACAGGTTCCCCCCTCGCCCCGCCGGTGCCCTGTATATAGCGGGAGAGATTGCCGGGGGGGCATTTCATCCCACACTTTTCCCCACCCACTGCCGGATGGTTCCGGCCATACTAGTCGCTGCGATCATGCCGGCGGGCCGCCAGACGCCCGAGATTGTCCTCCACCACTTCCTCCTGCCTCGGCCGGCTGATGAGTTGCAGATCGACGGTTGTTTATCGCGGCCACCGGATTTGGCGTTTTTGGCCACCGGCGGCTATGCCAAGCCATGGATTGATCGAGGAGCACCCGGCACAGCCCTGGTAAAGCCCAAGTGGCGCATGCATGTACTAGTTCGTCCTCTAGCTTTCGTCGTCGGTTTGCCAGCAAGGACTCAGCCGGCCGTCGCTTGGGCTCGGCGCTCGCGCAGCGGCTCGCCGATGCCTCTCATATAGTGCGACGACTGCACACAGACAACTGCGGCTAACATCTAGCACGCTGCAACACCCTAGATGGGTATTCTTCAAATGCGAAAATGACGAGGTATGTTCTTGTTTTCATTCGGCTTTGTCAACCTATTCGGTCAATTTCGGTAGCTTATTGAGATGGTCATGTGTGAAGGAAGGTGGATGCTCATTTTGGTATTGGGAGGAAGAATACATCGATTTTTTGATAGGAAGAATCTTAATAGATGTTTGTGCACTCATTGGTAGAATTGAGGCTAATGATGTGGTTGCATGTGCAATTATAGAATAAACTAGAGGGGAAGCAACGTCTACTTTAAAATCAAAAAAGGAGAATGAAGAATGCAAGATCAAGAATCCGCAGATCAACAATGAAGGCATGGAGAAGATGTTGGTCGAACTAGTTGGAGCAGTTATGGAAGTTGGATATCTTCTAAAATGGCTAATTGTGGTTCTTGTTTTCTTTTTTCTTGCTATTCTAGCAAAGATTTGATGAATTATTATGTATCCAATGCCCTTGAAAAAAATAAAGAAGCAAAGAAATGTGTTTTCATGCCCGAAATTGAAATGCAAATTACTGATTTACCGGCCGGCCCGCAAAGCCATTTTTCCCTGAACTGTAAACGCATTTTGCAGTTCGGCATTATACGGGATCTACTAGAGATGCTCTAACATACTTATTTCAACATGCAAGCATGAGAAAAGCCAACCTCAACACGCAACTATACGTAAGAAAAAAAAAGGCACTTCAGAAGTAAAAATGCATGAGAATGTTCTTTTATTATAATACTAATATTTTTATTGACATAATTTTTTTACTGTATATGATATTCATGCTTAATAAATATTTTACAACTATACAATAATCAAACACAATAAATCTCACCAAAATATACTAGTATTACAAAATATTCCTGCAACAACATTGTGGGCATCATCTGATTATCCAGACGGCAGTAAGCTAACTGAAAAACCAATCAACAATCGGTCCTAAGAGACACTCCGAACGCCGACCCAAACGGACGGCGCTTTTGTCCGTTTGGGTCGGTCGCCCACTCGGTGTTCGTCCTGTTTATCATTTGGGTCGGCAGTGCGCCAAACACGCCGACCCATATTTGCCGTCGTGGCCGGCTGGCCGCTCTTTTTCAACAAATATGCACACATTTTGCGTTATTTCACAAGCAAACATATAGTTTCACAACCAAATAAAGCATAGTTTCACAACCAAATAAATTAAGCATAGTTTAAAAGCCGAATAAAAATTAAATTGTCTCACATAGTTATGCAAGCCGAATAAAAAAGATACATGTATTGGTTGCCAACATGAGCCGGAAGAATGCGATTCAACGCCGGAAGGTGCTCTAAGATCGAGCTACGGAACAACGACCACTGGCTATTAAAGTGGTGATGGACCAACACGGCAGCCAAGATCTCCTCCTCATCATCGGACGAGGAATCATCTGAATGGCAAAGGAAAATATGAAAAAAGAACTCGTCGGCGGAGGCCATTTTATACCTGGCAAACTGTCGAACAGCTTGCGGGCGTCGACGAAGGAGCAGGCTGGCGTGGAGACGCGCGTCTCCCTTGGACCAGGTGGCTGCCCTGGAGGCATCCGACGAGCGTGCCGGTGTCAGGCCGAAGGAACTGGCCGGGGCGGCGAGGCGGATTCCTGCTTGCGTCGGGGTGGGAAGCTTCGGTGGCCCGACGGCGGGGTGGTGGTGGCGGCGATGTGGGAGGTGGCAGCGTTGGGGGAGGTGTGTCGGCACCGGATGCTGGCAGAGGCACGGGAAAATGGGTGGCGGCGGCGACGCAGCGGAGGTGGGCGAGGGTTTGTTGTCGATCTTGGGGTGGAAGAGGATGACCAATGTACCACCGACTAGCGGGCTAGGGGGAGGAGAAGGCGGACACTGCGCGCGTCCGTTTCGTGTCCACACGCAAATGAGGCTCAAAATTGAACCGAAATGGGTCAGCACACGAACGAAAAGCGGGCGTGCATCCGTTTGGGCCAGCGCGGTTCCACGCCGGGTCACCGCGTTGGAGTTGCTCTAAGCTATAGTACTTCATTTAAACAAACAGCGAGCGCGACAGGGAGAGCATCGAGTGCTCTTGTCGTCGGCACCGGCATCTGAGTCACTACACTCCACTCCGCTGCGCCACTTGTGCCTTTTTGGCGCATATAAACGTACTAGTACTACTGTAGTACACCCGTGGAATCACATGGGTGCAGAAAGAGATACGGAGAACGAGTGGCCAGCTTGTCACTCATGTGGCAACCTCTCACTCGTACTTGCTGAAACATGAACTACTTTTTCCCAAATTAACCAACAGAGAGTTTGCTTGTTTGGTGCATCGGCCGTACCACGCACGACGCATACCATAGTTCACTGGCAAAATTATAGTCCACCGACCCGCTGGTTCATTACGATAAAATTAGTATGGGTGGAAACGACCAATAAAGCAGTATTCATCTACTGCTTATTATTACAGTACAGAAAGACAACCTAAAGACAGATCTCTTCCAACAATCCGAATTCTTTTTCAGTTTGCAATCCTTGCGCAGCTGCAGGCATACACATGCATATTCAGCGTCCGGACTCCACAAGTCTTCCTTGAATTAACTAGCTATTCATACAAAATAGCCGAGGACTCCCTCAGATTACTATACAGCATCTTTAGCTTCCAGATGGAAACTCCTCAAGTCTTGCTTTAATTAGGTCACTGCAACAGCATCGTCATTCGTAAGAAATCTGAGTCTAATTTTTCAAATGGAAATCTTCTCCCCACGAGGACACGAACGATACACAAACTTACGGTGCGATGATTGAGAAAAGGTATTTTCTCAAAAGGAAATCACCTGCGCAATATGAGAGCAGCCTGGCTAGAGGCGCAGCTCCAGGTCCAGAGTCTCGCCGGCGCCACATGCGAACGAGGACCTTGACCAGCCCGCCATGCCGTCGCGGACAGCGAACGGGTCCTGGAGCAGCGTCTGCTCAGCGAAGTGTGGAGCGCCACCGCCTCGCCCCCACCTCTCTGGCTTGCAGGCATCGGAGGCTGGCGCCGCCTCCACGCCACCGCCGTGCGAGGCGACGGAAGTGCACATGGACCGGCCGGCGCTTGAATCGCAGGTCATCCTGGTGGAAGCCCCCGCGACGGCGGCATCCCCGAATGGGCACTCCTTGTTGTAGGGGTCGCCGAGGATTCCGGCGAGGCGGTCCTTGCTGTGGGCGTTCTGGTGGCCGCCGAGCGCCTGCGACTTGAGGAACGTCTTGTCGCAGAAGAGGCACTGGAACAGCCGCACCGTCCTGCCGTCCACGCGCGCCGTCGGTGCAACCTCCTCGTCCCGGTCTTGGCTGCTGTCCTCTGAGGACAACGCCAGCGACAGATCCGGCACCGCCGCCGCCGCTGCCGCTTGCACATGGAACCACGACGACGTGGCCTTCTCCATCGAGGTAACAGTTTAGCTCAGGTAGCTGCTGTTGCAGCGTCAGGAGCACAACAACACAACACAAGGATATTGGCGAGAGAACTGATGATAGCTGGAAATGGTAACGGCGGCGCCTCTACAATTGGAAAGAGGAGTGTGAAACAAGCTATGGACTCGACCTACTACTACCTTATAATGAGATGGCTTTCAACAGGTATAAATATAGGAATAAACACTCAAAACAACTCAGAAATAAATAATTATATTTTGCTGCCAACTAATTTCAACTAATGGGAAAGAAGAGTGTTGAAACAAGCTATGGACTCGTTCGACCTTAGAATGAGATGGGTTTCAACAGGTATAAATACAGGAATAAGGAATTCTATTTTGCTGCCAATTAATTACAATTTGCATTCACTCCGCTTGGCCCGTGATCAAAAAGAACATTTGCGAGGCATTCGACAAGCTCTATGCTCTCAACGGCCTTGGCTTCGGAAAGCTCAATGAGGCGCTGATCACCTTGCTGCCCAAGAAGCCAGACGCGTCCTCGCTCGCCGATTACAGGCCGATCAGCCTCATCCA
The DNA here is from genome assembly GCA_032464435.1 of Aegilops umbellulata. Taxonomy (NCBI): domain Eukaryota; kingdom Viridiplantae; phylum Streptophyta; class Magnoliopsida; order Poales; family Poaceae; genus Aegilops; species Aegilops umbellulata. The sequence continues at coordinate 594,311,329 of CP136058.1, read as the reverse complement.
CCTCCTGGCGAAGCTTTTCGCCAAAGTGCTCTCCCTTCGCCTAGCTCCTAAGCTACCTGAGCTTGTCTCTGTTAATCAGAGCGCATTCATCGCCGGAAGATGCATCCACGACAACTTTCTCCTGGTCCAACAAACTGCCAAGTACCTCCACAACCGCAAGCTCCCGCGCGTCCTGCTCAGGCTCGACATTGCCCGCGCTTTCGATTCGGTTTCCTGGCCATTTCTCCTCCAAGTCTTGCGCCACCGTGGATTCGGCCCACGCTGGCGGGAATGGATTTCCATCTTGCTCTCCACCGCGAGCACCCACGTCCTCATCAACGGATCGCCTAGGCCACCAATCAGGCATGCCAAGGGGTTGTGCAGGGCAACCCGGTGTCACCGATGTTATTCACCATCGTGATCCACGTGCTCAACTCCGTCATTCTGCGCGCGGTCCAAACTGGAATTCTACACCGGCTTACTCCCCACCACATGGCCTCGAGTATATCTCTCTACGCCGACGGCGTGGTGGTCTTCTGTCACCCAGACCGGCACGACCTCGCTGCGCTTCGGGAGCTGCTGTCCGTGTTTGGTGGTGCCTCTGGCCTTCGCACCAACTTTGACAAGTGTTCTGCAACTCCCATCCAATGCTCCCCTGCTGACGAGGCGACTATAGGGCTTGAGCTAGATTGCCCGGTCAAGCACTTCCCTATCACCTACCTAGGACTGTTGCTGTCGGTCAGAAGAATTCACTCCTCGCACCTCATGCCGTTGGTGGACCGGATGCGCAAGAAGTTGTCCACCTGGAGGGCATCCCTGTTGTCTCGTGGTGAGCGGCTCGCCCTGGTTCGACATGTGCTCTGCGCCATTCCTAGGCATCTGCTCGCGGCTATCGCTCTCAACGCCCATGTGCTCAAACTGGTCAACAGCCTCGTCGGTGAATTCTTGTGGCACGGCAGGAAAGATTCCGCTTCTGGACACTGCGCGGTTAACTGGCGCCGCGTCTGCATGCCGCTGCAGCTCGGTGGGCTCGGCATCCGCGACCTGCGCCGCACTGGAATCTCCCTCCGCACTCGCTGGCTTTGGCTTCAGGCCACGGACCAGACGCGCCCCTGGAGTCATCTTCCTCCCCCTGCCGACCCCGAGACGCAGGCCATCTTCCGTGCTTCCACCCGGTGGGAACTTGGCGATGGGCACACTTGCAAGTTCTGGACCGACCATTGGGTTCATGGCCAGTGCATCGCCGAGATCGCGCCGGCCATCTTTGCTCTGGTGCCCAAGCGACGCCGCCAACGTCGCCTCGTGGCTGACGGACTCCAGGACCGGGCCTGGGTTCAGGACATCGTTGGCGCCTTGGGCCCCCTGGCGACGGTTCAGTACATTGAGCTATGGAGGCATCTACTTCCGTTATCAACCTCCGGGCATCCCGGCATTCTTCGGTGGCGATGGACAGCAAATGGCACATACTCTGCAAAAACCTGCTACGAGGCTCTCTTCCTCGGCTCCACCTCATCCCCGCATGCCAAACTCACCTGGAAGACTTGGGCCCCTCTTAGCGTCAAGTTCTTCATATGGCTGGCCTTACAAGACCGGTGTTGGACAAACGAGAGACTCGCGCGCCACGGACTGCCGCACAGCCACGCCTGCGCATTTTGTGATCAGGCCACTGAATCCATACAACACCTCTTGATCGGTTGCCCCTTCTCTCGCATGGTGTGGCACGATGTATTCTCCAAGCTACGACTCACCAGCACCATTCCTCTCGGCCACGAGCCCTTCTTCGACTGGTGGCAGGCATCCACGTCCTCTGCCCCAGCTTCTCTTCGTAAGGGCACGGCCTCCCTTGTGATTATTGTCGCCTGGACCCTCTGGAAGCATAGAAATGCCTGCACCTTTGACAGCATCCGCCCATCTGTGACCGAGGCCTCTCGTGCCGCTCTGGGCGAGGCTGCAATGTAGGCCACGGCTGGCGCAAAAGGACTGCGCTCCTTTGTTTTTGAACCGCCTTGATTGAACCTTGTAACCGTAACTTTGCGTAGGTCTGGCCACGAGTGTGTAGCTTGACCAAGCGCATGTAAACTCCTCTCCCTATCAACGAAATGATACACTCTATGCGTATTCGAGAAAAATTTGCCGCCCGATCTCGCGCTGTGGTTCATTGTGTTTTTCAGGTGACTCAATTTTTTCTGCCCTCCTTCGAATTTCTGGACATTTGACAGCATCATACGATAGCTATGGCATTTAGTCTTCACCATATTTTTGAATTTTGTTATGTGGTTTATCTCATTTCCCTTGTAGTTATATAACGTTTTGTCTCTTGCTTTTTTTTTGCAAAAATGATCAGATCTATTATAAAGATTCACTGGAAGTATAAAACACCTCAAACGAAAATTACATCGAGGTTCATGCACCATCGAACGACCATTGTCACCGCCAGAACAAGCATGATGGATTAAGTAGGGCATTTTTGGGTAATGCTATGAGGTATTTTTGACTTAATCGACCATAACAAAAATTACATCAAGGTCCATGCGCCACCGAACGACCATTGGCATCGCCAAAACAAGCATGATGGATTAAGTAGGGCATTTTTGGGTAATGCTATGAGGTATTTTCGACTTAATCGACCATGCTTGTTCATGAGGTATTTTGGCGTGAAGTTTGCTTCAACCGTGTCTCCGCCACTGCACAGAATGCCACAGCGGTGCCGATTATTGGTCGTCATTGTTCAGTAAATGATTCCTGACACCTTTTGTATCGGTATGGAAACAGTTTAAACACACTGCAGCCACGCATGATACCATCGACTCATTTTTCGATAGAGGGCGTTTTTATTATCTCAAAATGTAGCATCAAAGTGATACAAAGCATTAAGAATATCACCCGGGCTCTGCATAACCAGGATACACACAGTCAAACCTCCATAGTCTGATAAACAGAAAGATAAAAGACCAAGAATTCGGCAACAATAGAATCCATAGACCAACACTATGCCTATGTCAAAAGAGATGATGAACCGAGCCAGAGATTATGCTGCCATCTATGTTGGGTAAAAAAAATCGTAGCCACCTGCTCCAACAGTGTACACACCGCCTTGAACAGTGGTTGGTGCTCCGCTCATTGTAGCGTACACCACGTACAAAGCGAGTGCGTACAACGGAAAATAACCTGCAAAGAACAAACAGTTTTGTCATTAAAAACAACATCATTTCTATATAGCCAAAGCGACCATAGTAAGGCATACGCTCTCGTCCTTATTAGCGTTTTGTACCTATTTGAAATATCGTCCAGCCAATGACCAAAAATATTGGCAACACTTGTGGACGGATACAAATTTCACGTTATTTGGATGGCTGATCACGTAGAACGCGCAAACTTACAGTGAAAAAAGAGGTGTTTAATTGTCTCATCATGAGTACAAAAACAACACTTCTTACTTCCCGACCAGTTGCGTCGTGCGAGGTTGTCTTTTGTTAGCACAACTCCCCTACGGAGATACCACATGAATATTTTGACTTTAAGTGGTACCTTCGCTTTTCAGATTTTTTTTTGTTATTACTCATCGGTACCTCAGGATGCGTGAGTGCACGATACATAGAGTCTACTGTGAAAGACCCTGATGTAGTAAGGTTCCAGCGAAACACATCACGACCTTGTGTCAGGATAATCGAATCCAGACGGGACAATAGATTATTCCATGACATAAGTCGGGTGCCAATCAAATCCCGCCTGAACGAAATATTTGACGGAGATGAGCTGAGCACTTGCGCGATAGTATTATTCTTATCGCGTGCAATGTTGTATAAGGCTGGGTATTGTTCTCGGAGGCTAGCATTGCCTAGCCAGATGTCTTCCAAAGAACGAATCTCCGACCCGTCCTTTATCGCGAAAGACCCAAAACGAAAAAGATATTTTTTTGCTGCCATTAGGCCGGCCCAAAAGTGTGAGTCTCCATGTTTCCAATATACCTAAGACACTGCCTTTGGCCTATATACTTATTGCGCAGCATGGTTTGCCAAACACCATCCTCAGTAAGAAGTTTGAAAAAACATTTACTAAGTAGGGCCTCATTCTTGATCTGCAGGTCATGAATACCGAGGCCGCCCTGGTCTTTCGGCCTACAAACCACACTCCATTTGTCCAAGCTATATTTTTTTCTTTTCACCATCTCCTTGCCAAAAGAACCTGGACCTAAATAGTTCAGTCTTTGCAAGACCCCTTTTGATAGCTGGAAGAATAAAAGCATATAGAGAACATCGACTCATAAGTACTTTAAATATAAATTCTTTTAAAAGATTTCAATACTAACTACATATTGAGCAAAATAAGTGAGTCTACACTTTCAAATATGTTTATATACATTTGTATATGGTTTTTATTGAATCTCTAAAAAGAATTATATATAGGAGCGAAGGAGGTATATATCAGATCAGCCTTCGTTATAACTGTGTGTCGCTTTCTCCTGCCATGATGCTATAGCTGCAGCCAAAACGACAAAGCATGGGACGACGATGAGTTAGCTAATTTCCACATGTCACCAATACGTGACGTATTAGACATTAACATGGTCTTTTTTTCAAAACAAATTCCCAATCTATTCATTCTTTATCATGACGGTACAATGAAAATCATAAATTAAAAAATTATATCCAGATCCGTAAATCACCTAGCAACGGCTACAAGCACTGAAGCGAACCGAAGACGCGCCGCCATCATCGTCCCTCCCTCATCCGAGCCGGGCAAAATTTATTATAGTAGACAGTCGGGAAATCATCGTGCTAAGGCCGCATAGGACCAGTGCACCAGAACAACAACCGTCGCCGAGGAAAAGTAGCGTAGATAAGAAGGATACAACCTAAAGACCCACGAACGTAGACGGACGACAACCAGATCCACCAAAGACAGATCCACCGGAGATATACCTGCACACAACCCACCGACGATGCTAGACGCATCACCGGGACGGGTATTGGACGGGGAGAAACTTATTCCATCTTCAGGGAGCCGACACCGTCCCGCCTTTCTGAGCAGGACACAAACCCTAACAAAACTCAAAGAAACGTCTAAAAACGGAGCCCTCCCGCCGACAAGGGCCGGAATCCACCGCACCCCCACGGCCCTAAGGACACATGAAGTGAGGTGGACCGCTAACGGCGTCGGAGGGAGGCAGAGGAACTCTAACTTTTCTTGGGACTAGAGGTGGCGGATGTGGGTATTAACATGGTCTTTCAGATGTCATTTTCTATATATTATATACATATGTTTTTTTGCAGGTTATATACATGTGTAAGATAACCAACAGAATTATGAGCTCTTATAATTTCTTTTCAAGACAAATCTACACACATATGATTATCAGTTTTCCCATCAGAATAATTGAGATGATATCCATAAATAATGTTTTAAAAGTCTAACCGATGGCAGCCCACAACATCGTGTGATATACTCCCTCATTTTCAGTTTAAAAGGCACACACATATCCTCAAGTCGACAATCTAGCAAACCTAATATGAATTACAAATAAAAAACGTAGCATTAGAAATTTCAATTGGTGTATACTCCCTCCGTTCCTAAATATAAGTCTTTGGAGAGATTTCACTATGGACCACATACGGAGAAAAATGAGTAAATCTACACATAAAATGCATCTATATACATCCATATGTGGTCCACAGTGAAATATCTACAAAAACTTATATTTAGGAACCGAGGGAGTATTTTCTAATGGTGTAACTTTTCCATTGGTCAAATTGGCGATCACGGAATACGCCGAGACCTTTTAAACTTGAAAGGAGGGAGTATTGTATACTCCAGCACAAAAATAATCCAATTTGTTTAGACCTGATTAAATTTTGATGGATGTATTAACCGTTGGTCGCTAACTATGAACTTCCTTCAACCGTGTAGTTCTTTTGAGCAGATTATGGAGAATCTCGGCTAGGAAAGTTCTAAGCGAAAAGAACTCGATTTGCCTTCCAAAATCTTTGAGAGAATTCTACAGAATCCTAGTAAAATCCAAAATCCGCCAAAACTTGGATTTTCAGACAATCTCAGGATTCTGAGAAGTCACTCAAAAGAAAACATTTTTTTTCGAGAGTACGTAAATTGTGTACTCCCTCCTTCCATCTATATAGGGCCTAATGCGTTTTTGAAGACCACCATTGACTATTGACAAGATTAATAGTACATGACATGCACAATGTGAAAATTATATCATTGAAAGCTCCTTTCACACACGAATTTAACGGTGGTGTGCTTTGTGTAAGTTGCATGTCATATATTATTGTTCTAATATTTGGTCAAAATTAGTCTCGAAAAACGTATTAGGCCCTATATAGATGTAAGGAGGGAGTACCTTAGCTTTATAGAAGGTAGAGGTTTGAATACAAGAAAATGACAGTTCGTTGCGCACAACCTGTCACAACACTCCACACCGGCTAGTCCGAAGACAGCCCCCACAAGAAAAGCCTATCCTAAACTGAGCAGCAAGGCCGCGTCTCAACTAATGCCGCCGCATCCAAAAAGAACATCTTCATCTTGACTTTCCTCGTTGATGCGCCATCCTAAAAAAGGTGGATGGCGGAATTTGGTCCATCCAGAGAAAGGCGTCGTCTTGGACACGCTAGTAATGATGTGCATAGCGCCCCAACAAAACAATCTTGGATAGCAGCGAGCGCCGGAGGAAAGCAACATAGGACCTACATGCCGTGTCTCCAAACACGATACTCCCAGGAGAGGGACGGTGTCGAGGACGCCGCTATCGTGCCGGTCCAACTCCAAACCTAGGCTTTCACACGGAGACATCAACCAAACCAGAATGAAGCGAGTACGGTGTCGACACACCTCGGCGACACCTCCAAGGAGGGAAACGACACCCACGAGCGCCGTCGTCGCCGGCCCCGGCCGAAGACGGACAAAGACTTTCGTCTGTGACGTCGCACACCGTCCTCCTCGCCCACCGGAATGGGGCAGCCGTCCACGTTGTTCACACCGTCGCCGCCGCAGCAAATCAATGCGGGTCGTCGGTGTTCCAAAAGAAAACATTTCAGATATGAGAATACCGATACACATATTGGATGGATAATTTACAACCGAACTGTCAAATTTGCATGATCGAACAGCCTAGCAGCCGCTCGATCCCTCACGGGCGCTAGCCGCTACTCCGCCGGGCGGGAGGCTCCGCCAGCCCGCCACTGGCCACCCTCTGGCCGCCCAGCCTCCACGCGGTTCTCGTCTTGGGGCGGCCCGTCTCCTCACGACGGCCCGCCTCGCCGCCGCCGGATGGAAGCTCCGCCAGCCCCGCTCCTCACGACGCCGCCGGACGGGAGCTCCATCAGCCCCGCTCCTCGCGACGCCGCTAGACGGGAGCTCCGCCAGCCCGCCACCCTCTGGCCGCCTCAGGCCACCCTGCGTAGACGCCAGTCGGACGGGAGCTCCTCTTCTCTGCCTCGTCTCTCTATGTATTCTTCCATGTTTCTCTGTCAATATGTAGGTGAATAGACATGGATTGATGAATGAATGGAACTGCTAATGGCACTAGTAGAAAACGGGCCTATTGTCCCGGTTCATAAGGGCTTTTGGTCTCGGTTCCTGAACCGGGACTAAAGGGTCGTTACTAATGCCCTGACCCTTTAGTCCTGGTTCAAACCAGAACCGGGACAGATGGGCCTCCACGTGGCCTGCGCGCTGAGCCCAGGCAGGAGGGCCTTTGGCCCCGGTTGGTGGCATCAACCAGCACCATAGGCATCCATGCGTCAGCATTTCTGTGGCTGGGTTTTTTTTTAAAGGGGCTTGTTTAGGGGTTTTGGGGGTTAATTTAGTTTGTTATTAGCTAGCTAATAGAGAGAAGTGTCCTCTCTTATATCTCCGTGCTTGGTTTATACCAACGCTATGCTATACCTAAACATGGCTTAGATTGAAGTGAAGGCAACATGTGGTGCATGTCGAAAGTAATACTAATTAATCCTAACTTGATCAAGTTTGGATTAGTACTACTTTCGACATGCACCACATGCATGTTGCCTTCACTTCAATCCAATCCATGTTCATTTCACCCACTGATATATAATAACTCTTCATGCTCACATCATGCATCATCATAATAATAAGTCCTACTAATCATCATGATACAATTTCTACTCATTATTAATAACAAGTCATACGATCATCATCCTCATAGTCATCGAACCAACCCTACTTAATTGTTCTTAGCACATGATCATCAGTATTAGGTAGGACCTAAATACCCTTTTTAAGGTAAAATAGCATAAAACAGTATAGACCTTGACTCTCCATTATAGAGAATGGAGATCATCCTGTCTCCAATTCTTGCGCCGCGCTTCCTTTTGCGTCCAAGAACCTCTTTACGATTGTCCATACATTTTTTCCATTCTCTGATTTGCATGTCTCCACTTTTTTTAGAAATCCGGTATGGACAGTTGAGATTCGTAGGATGACCTGGATATATGTTCAAAACATCAAGGCGACCATGCTCATACATCAGATGAGGCACACAATCCTCTAGGATTATCTGTTGAAAAACATAGTAATAACTCCATAGTTAGCAATGAAGTACTAGTTTTATAGAAGTATGCAAAAGATGCACGTATGTCGTAATAGTAAAAAATCTTACCGGGGTATCTCCATAGTAGTTACCGTAGTTCAACACGTGCACTAGTGGCACGTATTGACCATAATGTTGAGGAGTTAGATTGTAGATATTGTAATTCTCAAGATCATTCCAAAATCCAACCAGATGATTTTTCTCCTTGTAAGTTAACTCCGAGCCATCGGTGTAGTAAGTTCTATACCATCTTCTGCACATTCTTTGATACTTCAAAATAAGCTGTCAATGAAAATAAGTTGTCAACTATTTTGAAATGAACAATATAAATTAGTTAATAATTAACTATGTTTGAGAAACTCACATAGCGGTAGAACTGGAGGTGTATCAACAAGGACCCAAATGTCCATATTGTCTTGCTCGATTTCAGGATCACCAAGATCCATGGTGACAAGCATACCCTCATCAAAACCATACAATTTGCAAAATGCTTCCCAATTTTTGCAACCAAAATGGGTTACGCTCTCAGCATTATACAGCTTTACTTCAAAATCCACATCATGATGGGTCCTTAGGTGAATTTTCTTCGTTTCAAAATTTTCATGGTCTTCAAAATCCATCCTCTCCAAGACATAGTGTCTTGCATGGCATGGGATAAACTATACTCGAATTGTAAAAGATGAAAAATTACACGTTGAAATAGTTGAAGTCATGCTTAATTATGAAAAAAAACACTTGTCGTCGTTGCGTACCGTTTCAACTTCGAAGGTCTCCTCGAGCTTAATGCTGAAGCGCCGATCATCGTCCAGGTGAGGCCTGTCGCACAGACCTCGATCGTCGTGGCACCAGTCGCACTCCCCCGGAAGACTTCCATCGTCCGATGATGACATTTCCTACGTTCATAATTCAAAGATTAAACATGTACAATTATATATATATATATATATATATATATATATATATGTGTGTGTGTGTGTGTGTGTGTGTGTGTGTGTGTGTACTACAAAAACTAAATTAGATCATTATTATTCAACTAATCATATGCATATGCCTTGCATAGTGCTCTCCAATTTGAGCATTCAATAAGAAAAATCAAATCGCAAACTAAAGTAGTATTCAAATTAGGATGCATTCAATTATAAGAAAAACTACATCATCTCCATGTGTCCGTACATCGTCGAATATTATCACTAATACACGTCGAATACTATCATACATATCGCCAGTACAGCTAGAACCGTAGCGCCCGACGGGTATCGGCGCGGGCGGTGGACACCCAAAGGGAAGGAACCATCACAGGATCATAACTCCAGTGAGATCCCTGAAGAACCTGCCAGGTATTCTCGAACCTGCCCTCCAACGCAACCATGTAGCGACGGACGTGTTGGTCCTCCTCGCTGACACGGTGACGTACCACCTCCGCGGTGTCCGGAAGCCTCGGCACCGTCACTGGCCCACGCGACCGCCACCAAACAAGGATCGGGTCAACGACGGGCTGGCTCCTCACCAAGCTACGCCCCCCGGAAGGTAGCGCCTCCCAGTACCACCCCGGCGGAGCCTAGTCCCGGACATGGCCCATCTGGTCAAGCATGTTTCGTCCTCCGCCGACTCGACGACGAGGATGCGGGATAGGCATCCTCCACGTCGATGCGGGAATAATTGCTTTAACTAAAAAATAAACTAGTTCTATTAATTTTCTTGCAAAAAGTAAACTAATTCTATAGTAAAATAAACCAGTTTTATTAAATCAACTATTTCAACTACTAAGCACTTACTATAAATAGAATAAAGTAGTACTTACTAAAAATAAACAAGTTTAACTAGTTCTATTATTTTTCTAACTAATTCCATTAAACACTTTTTAAGTAGTACTTACTAAAAGTTATCGGGGAGGGGGGTATATCGACAACGACATACCCGATAAAAAAATAAGAAAAGGAAGAAGAAGAAAAAAAAGGAGAAGAAGAAAGAAATAGAGGAGGAGATCGAAGAAAAAAAAGAAAAAAAGAGTCTCTTTTTTTCTTTTTTTTTTCTTCGATCTCCTCCTCTATTCCTTCTTCTTCTCCTTTTTTTTCTTTTTTTTCATTTTCTTATTTATTTCTCCTCTTCTTCCTCTCCACTTCTTCTTATTCTTCTTCTTCTTCTCCTTCTTCCTCTTCTTATTTTCCTTTTTTCTCTCCTTCTTTTTCTTCTAAATATGAACATATACATAAATGACTTTGATCATACACAATTTTCAGATTCCTACACAATATGAACATATACATAAATTGACAAAGAAAATTCTATGAACAAAAAAATTATAAAAATTCTATGAACAAAATTACAACAGAAAAAAATCATAAAAAATCTATGAACAAAATTACAACAGAAAAAAATCATAAAAATTCTATGAAAAATTGACATATTCTTTGCATATGAACATACAAACATTTGCATATTCAACAATAATATCACCAAAAAAATCTAAACTACACTTCTAAATTACAACAACTAAATTAACTACACATCCAAATTAATACAACTAAATTACAACATCTAAACTACACACATAATAGGGGGTGCGGCGGCGCGGCGGCGGCGGCGGCGGCCATTACAGCGAGGAGGAGGAGGGGATCGGGGCGGCGCTCACAGGCTGCGCGGCGACGGCGACGAGGAGGCAGGGTCGGCGGCGTCGGGGCAGAGGCGGCGCGGGGCAGCGACGGCGTCGGGGCGGGGCGGCGCGGGACGGCGATGGGGCGGCGCGTCGGAGGCAGGGCGACGACGGCGACGGCGAGGCAGACGGGCAGCCTGGCGGCGTCGCGGTGGGAGAATGAGGAACAGAACAAAAAAATCACAAGTGTTGTATATATAGACCGAGTATTGGTCCCGGTTCGTGGCTCAAACCGGGACCAATGCACCCTTTAGTCCCGGTTGGTGCCACCAACCGGGACCAAAGCTGCCGGTGCCACCAACCGGGACCAAAGGCCACTTTTCGGCAGCCCAAAGGGCGGGAAGCGGCAGCTTTGGTCCCGGTTGGTGGCACCAACCGGGACTAAAGGGGGGGCATTGGTCCCGGTTGGTACAACGAATCGGTACCGATGCCCCCTTTGGTCCTAGTCCCGGTTGATGCCACCAACCAGGACCAAAGGCCTTGTACTGCTCCGCCCGCGTCGAAAGTTTAGTCCCACCTCGCTAGTTGAGAGGGGTGCGCAGTGGTTTATAAGCCCCACTGCCGCACCCCTCTCGAGCTCCTCTCCATTGCAGGCTTACGGGCCTAATTGTCACTGCTATGCATGTGGGCCTTCTGGGCCTCCTGCGGGCCTGAATCCTGTCCCATAGATGGGTTTCTAGTCGTATTCAGGTCGTGGGGGCCCAGTAGGTGGCAATTTTTTTGTTTTTTTGTTGCTTTATTTATTTTATTTTGTTTCTACTTACAAGAAAATACTTATTTTATTTTGATTTTTTGATTTGTTTTCTGCATTATTTATTTTCTTTCGTTTTTTGCTTTATTTTTTAATTCTTTATGCTTTTAGTTTTAGAAAAATTATAAACTTTTTGTTATTGCCATTAGTTTTCAAATTTGAAAACACTTTTTTTTGTTTTCTTTGTTGCTTTATTTATTTTATTTTGTTTCAACTTACAACAAAATACTTATTGTTAATATAAGTTTTTTTTTCAGATTTTTTGTTTTGTTTTCTGCATTATTTATTTTCTTTTGTTTTTTGCTTTATTTTTTAATTCTTTATGCTTTTAGTTTTAGAAAAATTATAAACTTTTTGTTAATGCCATTAGTTTTTAAATTTGAAAACACTTTTTTTGTTTTTTTGTTTTCTTTGTTGCTTTATTTATTTAATTTTGTTTCTACTTACAACAAAATACTTATTGTTAATATAAGTATTTTTTCCAGATTTTTTGTTTTGTTTTCTGCATTATTTATTTTCTTTTGTTTTTTGCTTTATTTTTTAATTCTTTATGCTTTTAGTTTTAGAAAAATTATAAACTTTTTGTTAATGCCATTAGTTTTTAAATTTGAAAACACTTTTTTTGTTTTTTGTTTTCTTTGTTGCTTTATTTATTTTATTTTGTTTCTACTTACAGAATATTAGGATTTTTAGTATTATATTTACTATCTACAATCTTTCTCCACAGAGATACCAAAAATTATAAACTTTCTGTTAGTGCCATTAGTTTTCAAATTAGAATAGTTAAAATTTGAATTCTTTGAAATTTGTGTGAATCACAAGTTTGTGATTAACTTTACTAAAAATATGAACATAGATGCGCCTATAGAGAAAATTCAACCTAAATTCATAATCAATTTCTATGAATTTCAGAGAAATTCATTATGAATTTAGGTCAAATTTTCTGTATAGGGGCATCTATTTTCATTTTGAGAGGAGCTCAACAAGGCAGAGAGGGACGGGCTTATAAACCGGTGTGGGCGCCCTTCGGTTGGCGAGGTGGGACTAAACTGTGAATCGCAACGAGGACCAACCATTTAGTCCCGGTTGGTGGCATGAACCGGGACCAATAGGTCCCCTATTGGTCCCGGTTCATGCCAACCTATTGGTAACCGGGACCAATAGGGGACCTATTGGTCCCGGTTCATGCTACCAACCGGTACCAATGGTGGTGGGCCAGGAGCGAGGCCCATTGGTCCCGGTTCGTCCCACCAACCGGGACCAAAAGGTCCAGACGAACCGGGACCAATGGCCCACGTGGCCCGGGCGGCCCCCTGGGCTCACTAACCGGGTCCAATGCACCCATTGGTCTCGGTTCTGGACTGAACCGGGACTAATGGGCTTACCCGGCCTGAACCAAAGCCCCCTTTTCTACTACGGATTAATGTATGTTTGAATTTGTAGTTGGTGCTTGATAATTTCGTACAATTTGATTACTAATTTGGTTCTCCTAGTTGGTGCTTGGTAATTTTGGTATGTGTTGATGAATTGATGATGTATGTATGTGCTGATTATTTTTAGGGAGATGCTGATGGCTAGATGTTTTTAACGGAGAAAGTCAGTGCAGCTAAAGCTAAAGTGTTGACAATTCATCAAATAGTTTCTGTCTAAGGGCAGTACAGATATTTCGACACACAACTCTATCCATAATCTCAAACAACAATCTCTAAATAAAGGGAAACGTTTGGGGCCGGGGCACCGGCCGAAGCTTCGGCCGGTCCAGTCCACGCGCGCACGCCGCGACCCAGTCGCGAGCAACCACGTGGCGCTGCGGATCTCGCGAATCTCGCCTCATTCCTGTCTCACAGCTCCGCGGATCTCGACCTCATCCTCATCTCCTGCAGCGCCGGCGCCCACGTCTCGCCGTCGGCCATGGAAGGTCGAATCCCCCGCGCCATGGATGTAGATCTCACCCCGCCATGCTTTTACACCCCGTTTCGCCATTGGATGCAGCCTGTTGACCAATCCCCATCCCCGGCGGTTGCAACTCCCACACGTCTCGTGCTTCTGCCTCGCCGCCGACGAGCCGGACGGCGATGCTCGACACCGGAGGCTTCTGCAGAATCGTCGCACCCCCTTATGTTGCAACCGTTAAAAAAAAAGCTTCATCCCCTAGATGAAAAGCTTCAACCGGATGTAGAGAAAGCTACAAGCGGTCAGCGCCATCGCCGGAAAGCTACAACCGTTGACATGAAATGCTACATCCTTCGACTAAAAAAGCTTCAACCGAAACGACACAAAAAGCCCTGACCAAGTGCTGCTAAAAAGAAAATAGCTAGAACTTTTGGTAGAAAAGCTTCAACGGTTGTTGGAAAAAGCTCCAACCATTGAGACAGAAAGCTACAACTAGACACTATGAAAATAAGAAAGCTTCAACCAGCGACGGCTGGAGGTGGAAGAAGATGATAAAATGCTGCAGTTTTGCTACATGCTTCAACCGGCATAGATTTTTGCTACAACTGGCATAGCATTTTGCTACAACTAGCGTCACGTCTTGCTACAACACACAGTCGGCGTCGCGGTTTTGCTACAACTAGCATCGTTTTTTGCTACAACCGGCATAATGTTTTGCTACATCCATCACGGCCGAGCTGCGACCCAGCACGGGTTTCCGTGAATTCCGGCGTCGAGATCCAGCACGGGAGGCAGGGGCGGATGTTGCAACCGGTCGCCGGCGAGCTGCTACGGGCTCGCGGCGAGCTGCAACCTCGACCGGCCGTAACGGAACTCGAGCCCAAATCCATGGCGGCAAGGAGGTCATGTCGTATGTAAGACATGATTTGAAGCAATCCCAAGACGGCTTGATAGGTGGGGGAGCCCCTCGTCGACATGATTCGGCCGCGGGGAACGAATAACAGGCGGATCTAGCCGCCGCCGCCGCGGATTGGGGACGGGCAGTCGCGGGGGGATCCAGCTCCTCTGTTTTCCTTACTGTGGCTGTTCGTACACGGTCACAACAAAACTGTTCTTTTTTGCTGCAACGGTTGCTTCAGTGCGTGTATGCGCGCAGATCTAACGGTCCATGCAAAACGCATCTGACGGCTGGGCCTGGACCGGCCGAACCGTTTGGGCCGGCGCACCGGCGCCTAGCGTCGCCCCTAAATAAAACTGGACGGCAGATTCTGTGGGAAGCAAATTCTATGAGAAATTTTCAGAATCTTGATTCTATAGAATCCTGACTGGGCCCTATTCATCCTCAGGTCGGCAAGGACGCATGGAGCCAAGGAGCTTTTTTGTTTTTAGTTGAAGAGTCATTGCTCTCGGTAATCAATTGGCGATGTAGTAGTGGGTGTGGTTCTTAATACTCCGGAAGTTGTGCAGGTCTGTTTCAGCGCTACTGTATACGGCCGCGCCCCATTACTGCCGCCCGCTGCTGATCTGTCTCGGGTGCATGGCACGGATCGACGGCGAGAGGAAAGCTGAACGCCGGTGGCTACTGTGTAATAATTTTTTTTTGCAGGTTTGTTTCAGCGCTACTGTGTACGGCCACGCCCCATTACTGCCGACCGTTGCTGCTGTCTGATTTATTTATTTATTTATTTTATTTTGCAATCTTGCTGTGGTCTGATCAGTCAGTTGGTGTCCGGCGCCATGGATGCATGGCTGGCTTGCCAGTGCCATCTTCCTTTACCTTGACCTGGATGATGCTATAGCTGCAAGCCTGCAACCGATATGAACGATTGCTAGCTAGTACTTCCTCCATGACATAATTGAGTGCATGTATTTTTTTAAAAAAAGACCAACATTGTCGACTTTGATGAAATATATTGAGCAAAATACTAACATGACAATATGAAATTAATATGGTACTATAAAAATATATCTCCCAATGTATCTAAAGGTATTTATTAGATATTTTCATTATAGTTATTTTTCTTTAAAATTTTGTTCAAAGTTTGTGAAGTACTCCCTCTGTAACTTAATATAAAAAGGTGCCACAATGTCTTATAAAAAGTTACAGGGAGGGTATGCTTTTTCCAAAAATCTATAACCACGAAATTATGAACGGAAAAGGTGCCGCATAGGTTCTCCGTTTCAATATGGTTAAGTGAGTCACCCGCAAAAAAATGATTAAATGAGGTCGATGTGTCTAATCATAATATGCCCCGGTTGGATCTGCGGAAAGCCAAATCAAAATCTGCGGGAGAGATCACGTCGTACTGTATGCAAGTTGTGAGACATGCAAAATTAAACCTTGGACATATGCAATGCCTCCCACCCAGACCCAGGCCCCCCTCCCACTTCGGCCTATTGCTTACGCTTGGCCCAATCAGCGTTCACTCTACCAGCAGCAGCTGATCCGGTGAGAGGCAGCACACAGCAAGCAGCCACGCTTGGCCCATGGTACGTGTAGCTTCGACATGCAGCCAACGTGAACCGGCTCCGGAACAGGCCAAGGAGCATTCCACTTCTGGCATGCGTTTACAAGTCAACATTCCAGCAGACTTCATATGCTCTATTATTCTTATTATTACTACGTTATAGGACCGGCTATAATTGGTAGGGACATAGTACAGGAACCGCTGGGATGCATGTGCCTGTCTCGTAGCTAACCTTGGGCGACAGGTCCAGGCACCGCATCTGCCACCGTACGACGTCGCACCACAGCTTGCTGCTCTATATATGGATCGTTGCAATCTCATCGCTTATCTTGTTGCCAATGTTGTCGCTATGCCAACTGTCTATATGTTTTTGTCCTAGCTTATAATTGGCGTTACCAGGGTAGCCACATTTCCTCTTCCTCTACAGAAATCAGCAGAGTGGTTTTACTATTTGAAAAACAAATGCTTGTATTGATGTTTTTTAATTATTCATAAAGCCCTTATAAGGTAATTCATCAGTAAATCTGAAGCCACCATCTTGACAACACATGTCGCTACTCCTATCTCCGTGATGAAGGGTGCCGAAAGTCCGAGCCTAATACCAAATAGACATCGCACCAACACCTAGCATCTAATGTCGGATGCCCCATCCAAGTCACATACCTGGACTGGGTTACACACCGGTCCGGCGCACTTTCAACGGGGACCACATGCGCACGCAGCAAGGGTCGTCACCTCCTTCATCCATTGATCCATCCTCAGATCAGATACTGACGCATTGACCTTGCCAGGCCTCTCTGCCATCGACGCCACCACGATGCCGGACAGCACCGTCCTCCAGCACGAGTCCATCGCCACCCATCCGATGCCAAGTCTCCACTGCGCCATGATACCGAGATCCGCCGCCATCGATGTGTATGATGAAGCACCGCTCCACCATCTACCACGCACAACCACCAAGCCATCCACCTGTCCGTCCAGCCGAGTAATGTCTCCAAAGATGACGCCCCCACGGGGGTGACGACGAGAACGTCGCCATCATCCGATCCAGGAGGCCCCTCAATGCCTCCAACGAGAACCACGACTTCCATGGGCGCCGCCGACGATGGTGGCATCCTCACCCACTTCGGGAGCTAGGCCACCATCTCCTCCTCCACTTGATCCGCCGCCGGGAAGCCACCGTGAGGCAACACCCACCGACCTGATTTGGACCAACGAAGCCAAAGGTAGAGGAGGTCACATCGCTGCATGACCGGCACCATGGACGCACACACGTCGTCCCTAGGCGCCCGCTCAAGATTCACCGTCACAGTCAGGCCTCCGAGCCGCGACGAAGGGACGCCCCACCGCCGCCATCATCCCCCCGCACGGGCTTTGCCCAGCTAGGATCCGGCGGCGGCGGGAGGGAAGGGGTCGGACGGGAGGCGGGGGCGGGGGGGGGGGGTCGGGAGGGAAGGAGGCGGGGCGTACGGGAGGCGGAGGGGATCGAGAGGGAGCCTCCGGATCTTCAGGGGGGCGAACGGTAGGCCTCCTAAAACCAAGAATCATAACAGCCAGGTGACACATGTGGTAAGCAATCCAACCAATTCAAAAAAAATCATAGAAACAAACTCGGGAAGTTTTTTTTTTTGAGAAATAACAACTCGTTCTCCAAACACATACTTGGGCGGCTATGTGCATGTCACTGCAATCCTCCACATCACCAATGAATCGATCATTGTCACCTTGTAATCATTGCAATCAAAGACCATAAACGGAGAGCAATTTGGATAAGAAATAGAATAAAAAAAGTGTCGATTACGGTGGGGTTGCTATTTGTTAATGATCTTGTGGTGTGTACTCCCTCTGTAAACTAATATAAGAGCATTTAGATCACTACTTTAGTATTCTAAATGCTTTTCTATTAGTTTACGGAGGAAGTATATGCTAATAATGGTGCAACAGTCCCGCAAAAAAAATGATGGTGCAACAGATACCTACTAGGCGAGGCCGCGGTTTGGCTGAAATGTAATTCCAATCTAATTTCCCTGCATAGATACGGCACGGTTACGTGGAACTACTTAATTTTCAAGTGATTTTTAGCCCTTTGATTCGTATCATGATTCACTTGTTTCTTCCTATCCAGCAGCGAGTCAACATCAATCTGGAGCAAAGAACATGCAACCTCGCCGACGCTATGGTTGCAAAGTGGAACTGGAAACGACATAAGAAATTAAAAACTAAAGCCATCAGAGGCAGAACAAATTCGAGTGATCTCATGAATAGGTTAGCAAAAAATAAAAACTCTTCTTCGTTTGAGAAACAATTATACGTATACCTCCTCTAGATGCACCTCGCCGAGCTCGTTATTATTGTCAACTTAGCTCGCCATGGACGGAGCTCCTTGCCTCTCCCGCTCTGTTTTTTCTTCCACCACCTGCATCAATCATGACTAGCAACTCCCTCCGCCTGTCTTCGTGCTCCGACACTCGTCGATCTTGCCTTTTATCATCATCTTTTTCAGGTTTGCATGTCCTACCATCACCTGAACGAGCTCCCCGGCCATGGTCTCACCGAGCAATCTCTTCATTTTCCTCTTTTCATACCATGAGAACGAGCCCAAGGTTGACCTATCTCGTGTTAGCCCTGGTATATTTGTTTGTTCTATGTATTTCCTTATGTGGTGCGGAAACCAAGAGCATGACTTCTAAGTGTGATGTACACTTTCGAGAGATCTTTTTGGTACAATATATGTATTATGCCGTTAATGAAACTCGGTGCCAATTTATGGCACAAATTTTTGGTGCCCATGACGATGGATTTGTACATCTCATCACTCATTAATTCTCGTGTGTATTGACAGTTTCTTTTGATATATATGGTTGTGCCTTTTATGAGAAGAATAGTATTTTATACATAGGAGCTGGCCTCATGTATAATGCTCATAGGAGTTGGTTTTATGAGAAAAATTGCAAGGGAAATAGGAGTTTTATTCCATAACTATAGGTTTACAATCAAGAGGCAAGAGTTTCTCCATACACGCTGAACCTCTAAGGAGTCAAACAATAGTACATTATTCCCTACAGCTTTTGGGGAACAAACTCCCTTCATTCGTGAAAAGATTGTCACTGGAAAGTGTAGCTCGAGCCTCTGAAGAGTTTAACTAGACGATGACAGGTAATTTCGACTGTTGGATAGCCAAGTAGCCAAGGCCACGCCCTGCATGATTGCATGAACCTTTGCTTCCAAGGCCTTGTTACAGTTGAAGATTCCTCGGTATGCTGCAAACACCCCTGTACCATCAGCTCTTTTCAATATCATGCCAGTTGTAGCAGGGCCATCGTTGGCTGAAAATGATCCATCAACCAAGTGTGCCACTCCACCACATATATTAATTGATAATAATATTCTTACAATCGTTAATCACAACATACACCACGCACAGTGGCGGAGGCAGGGGGACCAGCAGGGGCCCTGCCCCCCCCCCCCCCTAACATCCCTGATTTGCTATTAGTTTCAGGATGAACAGTGCAAAAATTAGGAAAAAATACATGCATCAGTGTAGTTTGGCCCCTGCAATCAAAAATTTGGGTCATTTGGCCCCCCTAATCTTAATTTCCTGGCTCCGCCACTGACCATGCAAGGTGGAACACTACTTACAAGAACATCATCAAACTGATCAAAACTAAATTTCATGATCTCACTTGCCACCACGTTGGCTTGCCGATTAATCATAGTATATTTTTGTAATTCCTGGCTCTTCTCCGTTTAGATCAACGAGAAGAGACCTAACAAGAATTTTATTTGCAAGGAAGGAACACAAAAGAGCAACATGTTTCCAGAACAATAGCTTTTGTACAGAGTGACACCGATGTAGAGTACAGCCTAACACGCAAGAAGCTCCACTTCTTCCACACTGGAACACCAAGCAATATAGTTCAACAGAAATCATGACTTCGCAAACAGAATTGCTCACCACTACACGTACACTAGCAAAGCCACTGCTCGCCATAAAATTGGCATCCACATTCATTTTAAAACAATCAGGTGGGGGCAGACAACGAGTCAGAATGCCCGTGTTGGAAGGTTAGATAGACCGAATCACTACCAACACTCCCCTTCCTTTATTATTGAAAACCACAACATTCGCGTCATGACAACCCAACTTAGCTATCAATAAAATAAGTGCATGCGAGGACAATTTCCTTTCCTTCACCCAGAATCACCGCCGCCGCCCAAGACGATGTGATAAATAGGACCTGCGCGTGCAAAGCCCTACTCAACGAATCCAACAAAATTAGTAACTATGGATTATAGAAATACCCCTTGCCCAAGGAAATCTCAAACATCTCTCATAGACATATGCAGCGCACAAGCCTTCTTACAAGACACAAGGGCATGGCACGCACCGTCCTCTTTCACACCACAGATAGAGCACGCACCTAATATAATTTTGTGGTGAGCAACTCAAGAAACACTGTCCGTTTCAAAAAAAAAACTCAAAAAACTCTAATTCTCCGAGGCATTTGCATTCCAAATGATATTCCAGAGCCTTTTATGTCCATCGCGCTGCCACTAAATTGCTCTTGATCCTCATTCCACACTTTGAGATTCACCGCAAGTTATAGGCACTTTTTTTTATGCGTTTATCGTCACTTTTATTCAGAAAATATACCATTCCTCTCGTAGTGCTACGGCACAACGGGTTTCTTCGCGAGAACCCATGTTGTTGTCCAAGCAGCATTTCGGTCCTAGTCCTAGCTAAACAAACAGCTAGCCGAGGGCGACACGGAGCGCATCCAGGGCTCTTATCGTCGGCCCTGGCATCTGAGTCATTCCACTACACCACTTGCACGGGGTTGTGGCATATTATTGTACTGTAGCAGTCCTCGAATCACATAGTACGTACATGGGTGGACTAAGGGATAAGGAGGACGATCGACTGGCTGGCTTGCGGCAACCTCATCGCTCGTATCACTCGTACTGCCTTATTATTACCAAATCAAGAAGCAGAGAGTATGCTTGTTTAGTTGTTGGACATGTCCGTTGGTCGTACTAGTCCTACGTATGTAGGTACTATTCCCTTCGTCCTTCCTAAATTAAAAATAAGCCCGTTGATTTAATATAAAGTTATTATAAAATTAGATTAAATCAGCGCCACTTACTTTGGAACCAAAGAAGTATGCGCAAAATGACGTGACAAAAAAAAACCACGGCGACAAGTTACATGACTGTTAAGCTAGGTACGTACTTAACAAATGGATGAATCCATATAAGGGCATCTTCAAGGAAGACCTGTAAAACACCGGCATATGTCCGGCCGAACACATTTGTTCAATTTTGCAATCCAATAAAAACATGTATCGGTCAACGAAGTTGTCCGGACATCTAAATTCTGATATTTTGGAGACAAACGTGGGGAGTTTTGCCGGAGTCCGGACATGCAATTCATCAATGATACTCCCTCCTTCCATTTATATAGGGCCTAATGCATTTTTTAAGACCGTCTTGACTATTGATCGAATTAATAGTACATTAAATGTATAATGTGAAAATTATATCATTGGAAACTCCTTTCACATACGAATTTAACGGTATGCTTTGTGTAACTTGCACGTCATATATTATTGCTTTAACATTTGATCAAAGTTAGTCTCAAAAAACGCATTAGGCCTATGTAGATGAAAGAAGGGAGTAGCGCTCTTCTTTCTTTCCTCCCAACACACAAATATTCCACCACATGGATGGTCCCTACCTACTTTTTTCTCTCCCAGCCCTATACTTTGCAATTAGTGTTTGATTGCTCTCTTCCGTATCATGTCCGGAGACCACGTCCGGACATATGCCCGAGAAATTTACGGTGTTGGAGATGTCCTAGGAGCACATATTTTGGAGACTCTGATAAAGATACTAAGCATAAATACAGTGCATGTCTGGAGATTGTTTTTAGCCAACGACGCCCGAAACAGTAAAAGACAGAGTTGGGTCGTCACAGCAAAATACACAGAAAGGAAAATGACGAATAAGCAGGAAACATGTACATATTCCAATCCAGAAAGCTGAAGATTGTATCCTCCCAATCCCATGTATTTTCAATTGCAATTATTCCAGCAGTTCATCCATGTTTGTCGCGCGTATGCTTCCCCCCTCACCACCATCTTCAGCATCTGGACGCACTTTGTACGTCAAGATTGCTACACAAGTTGAAGATCACTGGCACTGCAGTAGCATCGTCGGGAAATCTCAGTCTAAACCGCAGTGAATTTCTAATCGCCACGAAGCACAGGCTTTACGCTGGGACGATGGGAGGAAAGTGGTATCGTCCCAAGATGACATTACCTGTGCGATATGAGTGGCAGCGCAGCAGCCAGCGAGGCGACGCTAGCTAAAGGCGCAGCTCGAGGTCCAACGCCTCGCCGGCGCCGCTTGCGGCGGAGGCCCTTGGCCAGCCCGCCACACCGTCCCGTCCAGCATACGGGTCCAGGGGCAGCGCGTGCTCCTCGAAGCGCGGAGCGCCGGCGCCCACCCGCCTCCTCTCTGGCCTGCAGGCAACGGCGGTTGGCGCCGCCGCCACGCCAGCGCCGCCGTGCGAGACGACGGAGGTGCCAAAATAGCGCGACGACACGGTGGACGCCGCCGCGACGGGGGCGCCTCCGAACAGGCTGTCGTCGCTGTAGGGGTCGGAGAGGAGGCCGTCGAGGCGGCCCTTGCGGTGCGCGTTCTGGTGGCCGCCGAGCGCCTGCGACTTGAGGAACGTCTTGTCGCAGAAGAGGCACTGGAACAGCCGCACCGGCTTGCCGTCCACGCGCGCCATCGGAACCAGGTCCTCGTCCCGCTCCCGGTCTTGGCTGCTGCCCGCCGGCGCCAACGCCAGCGACAGCTCCGGCACCGCCGCCGCCTGCACGTGGGGCCACAGATCCTTCTTCATCGAGGTATATGTGTTTCAATTTAGCTCAGGCAGGGAGTACTACTGTGGTCTCACGTGCTACACAGCACAAGAATATTGGCTACCGAGCGGATGATAGCTAGGAGTGGTAACGGCGGCGCTTCTCTAATGGGAAAAGGAGTAAGCTATGGACTGAGCTGACCTGAGAATGAGATCCGATTTTATAAATAGTGCTCTGGATCCCCATTCCACCCCCAAACGACGTTACCGAATCCTTCCAAGCGAGGTGCCACTCTACTACAGTCAATGCTAGGCCATGGTTCACAAGAGGCGAGCATCTCACTGTGGGTGGGGCACGTGCTCAAAACAAAATTCCAAGAACCGATGCATATTTTCCGGGACATGAAGTTTTTATCCCGGGCACATATGCTCCCTCATGAATAGTAAAATTCAAAATAAATAGACTTCTGAAATTTTTTATATTGATGAATTCTTCACCGCATACAAAATTTCCTGATGAAATGACATTCATGAAAGTCCGGGAAAAAATGATGCTCCGAGAAGACTATTGTTGAAAGCATTTGGAGTATCAATCTTTTTTCCAGGCCTCCATGAATTTCATTTCATCACAAAACTTTGCATGTAGTTGAAACATTCATCAGTATTTATCACAAGAAAATTCAAAACTTTTTTCAAATTTTACTATTTTTTTAATTTTACCGTTCAGGAGGAAGCATGTGTGCTCGGGATCAAAATAGCACTTAGGTACTTACTGGTATTAGGATTCAGTTCCTTGGGTTTTTGTTTTTTGCAGTTTTTTGAATTTTTTTATCAATGCACTGTCCTTTTACACATTCAGTCCTAAACCAAAAGAAATTGACCCGCGTGATGTGCACACTTGCACGTCTCGCATGGAAAAGTGTAGTCTAGAGGAAGAAGAGACATCGAAAGCCCAAAGGGTGGTTACCTAGTTATGGAGGACGTTGATGTACTGCCAATTCCGGAGTTCACTCATCTTCCACGACGGCGAGTTCCTTCTTCCTCGAGCATTGGCATGCGTGATCCTGCTCAATGAGAGGCATGTTGTGGTCGACATGCATGGTCTCTGAAGGTGAGAAGTTGTGGTGGATGGTGGCTTGGTCCACTTTCCGTGTCATTTGGTCTGTGTCGAGGAGGAAAAAATCGAGCTCGGTGCACAAGAGTGGAACATGGCCGGAGGTCGTGCGGCCGCAGATCTCCATGAGAGGCCACAGGAAGGTGCGCGACTCCTTTACCCTGTGGCCTCGAAGCTTTCTCTCATTTATTCCGCCTCTATCATTGAGCCTCACTTCACCAATCCCCTCCTGGGCTCTTCTCAGTTGGCGACTGTGAGGGTTTGTGAAAAGATCGGTTGTCTTCACTATGGGTTTTAGATTTTGGATTTGAAGATCACAGGGGGGTGGGGGAGTTCCCAGTCAAACGTTACTCCAAAACTAGGTAATTATGAAGGTGACTTTCGTGTACGTCGGAAAAGTGTGTTGTGGTGATAGATATGTCAAGACTGGGACTTGCCCGACGATGGAGAGATACACTCTGAGCCCACTCGATGTTACGGTGTCCACCATTGCCTGGCCAAGTATTGTAACTAAGTTGTTGGTCATGGGATACCGGAATACGGAAACGATAAAAGAGTACAAACAAGTAATGATGATAATTAGGTATAGTGATCAAGGTGTTGATCATGGGGATACCGTAAAAGTCTCGCCTCAGGTTTTGTAACATGGTTTTAATTATATATTTAGAATATGACTGTTTGCGAAAGATCCCTCCAAATGAGATGAAATGTCCTATGTGTCGGTGTCAAAACCGGCGGATCTCGGATAGGGGTCCCGAACTGTGCGTCTAAGGCGGATGTTAACAGGAGGCGGGTGACACGATGTTTACTAATAACCCACACGTACAGGGGATCGCAACAGTTTTCGATAAGTAAGAGGGTCGAACCCAACAAGGAGCTAAAGGTAGAACAAATATTCTCTCAAGTTCTATCGACCACCGATACAACTCTACGCATGCTTAACGTTTACTTTACCTAGAACAAGTATGAAACTAGAAGTACTTTGTAGGTGTTTTTGGATAGGTTTGCAAGAACGTAAAGAGCATGAAAAATAAAAAGTAGGGGCTGTTGTAAGTAAAGAAGCAACTAAAGTAAATATAGCGAGTGTGGAAAAGTGGTGGCAGGAGTTGCGAAATTGTCCCTTAAGCAATTGACTACTTTACTAGACCGATAGCAAGTTTTATGTGGGAGAGGCCACTGCTAGCATGTCATCCCTTATTTGGAATTCTATGCACTTATGATTTGAACTATTAGCAAGCATCCGCAAATACTAACGTTCATTAAGGTAAAACCCAACCATAGCATTAAGATATATTGGTCCCCTTTCAATCCCGTATGCATCAATTTCTATGCTAGGTTGAAGCTTCTGTCACTCTTGCCCTCCAATACATAATCCTATCAACATACAACTATCCCTATGGTGTGATCCACGTGCGCGCTCATATGATGGGCACCAAAGGACAACAACATAACCACAAGCAAATTAAATCAATCATAGCAATTCATCAACCACCGATAGGACAACGAAAAACTATTTCAGACATCATAGGATGGCAACACATCATTGGATAATAATATGAAGCATAAAGCACCATGTTCAAGTAGAGGGTACCGCGGGTTGCGGGAGAGTGGACCGCTGTAGATAGAGGGGGGAAGGTGATGGAGATGTTGGTGAAGATGGCGGAGGTGTTGGTGTAGATCGCGGTGATGATGATGGCCCCTGATGGCACTCTGGCGCCACCAGAAGCAAGGGGGAGAGAGAGCCCCTCCTTCTTCTTCTTCCTTGACCTTCTCCCTAGATAGGAGAAGGGTTTCCCCTCTGGTCCATGGTCTCCATGGCGTGGGAGGGGCGAGAGCCCCTCCGAGATTGTTGTTCCCTCTTCCCTCAGCAAGTCACAGTGGATTCTCTCTCACATAGCTTCACGTCTCTCCTCTCCCTTCTTTTTTTAGAACGAAGAAACTAGATGCGTCCGGCTTTAAATTAATAAAGCCCCAACGGCAGAATAACACACCAACCAATCTTAAAACATCCAGAAGCCACACCAGCCCACGCTACAAAGTTCGGACGAAGCTTAACAAGCCACTAGCGAATTACAAGGCATAGCCCGTACAGAGCGCGCAGGCTCGTCAAGCACTCAAAAGAGACCACGGAGGCGACCGTAGTCAAGGCTCCCTAGCCGACACATACACTTGCAACATTCATCGTGCGATCTTGATCATTTCAGCATCCTTGCGCCTCCCCAACGGACTCCACTGCTGCAAAAGGAGATTGCATTTGAATATGATATTAGTCGGATGGGTTGGGAAACAACCCTCGATCGTGAATTTATTCCTAGTTAGCCACACAGACCAAATAAGTGCCCCTACACAACTCCACAACACCCGTTTCGCTGGACCCTGCAACGCGTCTAAGATGAGAATAAGCTCCGCGGCCGAACGCGGGTCCCATTGGACTCCAGCCGCGGACCGAACTGCGCTCCACGCAAACCGCGCAAGGGGGCACCGGAAGAACACGTGGTTCGCATCCTCTGGGTCCCCGCACAACGCACACGGACCGTTGGCCGGTCCATTGCGTTTGGCCATGTTCAGGGAGGTGGGCAACTTATCACGGAACATTTGCCAAAGAAAGAGTTTGATCTTCAGAGGCAGCCGCGCTTTCCATAACCCTGCAATCACAGGTTGCGACGGCCCTCGGCACATCTTGCGGTATAAAGAGTTGACCGAGAACTTCCTCGAGCTGGTGAGCGCCTAGCTCATCGAGTCCGGTCGGTCCGAAAGGACCACCTAGTCGATCAACTGCAGCAGCGCCGCGCGGCTAGCTTGCGCTTGCCCATGGAGTTCTCGTTTAAACTGAATCTCCGGTGGTGTTGACCGTAGCGCATCGGTCACCGACATATCTGGATCCACAGCAATGTCGTACATGTCTCGCAATTCCTCCCATAAGGGACGGGTTCCTATCCAAAGATCTGTCCAGAAGCGGGCTGACCGACCGTCTCCAATCGAGAATTTAGCCCCCAAGGCAAACACCGTCTTGGTCGCTTGGAGGTCATTCCAGAAAGGTGAGCCCCTAGCCCTACCCTCAAAGAAATTCCCATTAGGGAAGTACTTGGCCCTAAGGAGATCAACCCATAGACCTGTTGCCCCCTGGACAATTTTCCAGATCCACTTACACATCATAGTGATGTTAAGTAGTCTCGAGTTGGTGATCCCAAGGCCCCCAAGTCTTTGGGTCGACACACCCAGGCCATTTAACCATATGGTATTTACGGTTCGGGATAGTTCCTTCCCAAAAGAACTTAGCGCGGGGCGTGTCAAACTTTGCATGCACCCCCTCTGCAAGCAAAAACAGGCCCATAGCAAACATGGGCAAGGAGGACAGACTAGAGTTCGTGAGAACTAGTCTGGCCGCTTTTGAAAGGAATTTACCCCTCCAAGGGCAAACCCTCCCCCTCACCTTAGCACACAGAGGTTCCCAATCCTCTATCGTGGGCCTTTTGGTGTCAACTGGCAGGCCGAGGTATGTGAGCGGGAATTTGCCCACCTTACAATTGAGCAAATCGGCAATGCGCCTACCTTCCTCCGGCTCAACCCGCATCGTGAGCACCTTGCATTTGTGGAAATTTATTTTGAGCCCCGACATGAGCTCAAACCAAAGAAGAATCGCCTTGACCGTCGCAATGTTGTGAAGGTCTGGGCGAAACAATAGCAGCGTGTCATCCGCATATTGTAAATGCGTCACTCCCCCTGAAATAAGGTGGCCTACCAACCCTTTTGGATGTGACCAGCCGCGGCCGCTTTCCGGAGCATAGAGGACAGCGCGTCCACAACAAAATTGAACAGGAGAGGGGACATCGGGTCCCCCTGCCTGAGCCCGCGTTTGTCTCGGAAGAAATACCCTATTTCTCTGTTCACCGAAACTGCAGTTTGGCCTTCCGGCACCAATTGCATAATTTGGTGTACCCAAACAGCGAAAAAGCCCCTGCTAGTAAGCACCTGCCGCAAGAAATCCCAATTCACACGGTCGTACGCTTTTTCGAAGTCTAGTTTTAACAAGACAGCCGGTTCCTTCGTGCGTTTAAGTTCATGCACTATCTCTTGAAGGGCGAGCGGGCCCTCCAGAATGTTGCGACCGCGAATGAATGCGGATTGGTTTTGATTAATCGAGCGGTGAGCGATCGGTCCTAGTTGTGTGGCGCACGCTTTAGCACATATTTTAAAAGGCACGTTAATGAGCGCAATCGGCCGGAATTGTCTAATGTTATCTGCCACTTGGACCTTCGGGATGAGCTCTCCCTTCTTTCCAAGCCCACAATGAGACGTGCTCTTTCGGTTTATCCAAGCTTTCTACATCTCTATCTATCTTTGCGGCACTCCCGCTCCTCGCTGAGTCAAGGTCGCCCTGAGCAAAGAGGTGCCGCAAAAGAATGGACGATGACCGACAAATCTTCACCATTTAATTTGCTGGCCTGGACAAGGGAAGACGGAGTATGGAGATCTGCTTGGGATGATTTAGCAAAGGACGAAATAGTTTGTAGCAATAAGCGTCATCCTTGTTATGGTCGTACCTGATTAGCCTTCGTTTCGCGCTCGACGCCGCGGAGACAAGGTGCCACTTAAAAGTTTCCGGCGACATGGCAGGGTTGCGCCATGCGGCCGTGGTGACCGCTGTCGATCACGCGCCATAAGATCCTCCGACCCCGGATCCGCCCGCTAGTTGGGAAACGGATTCCCGCCGGCTTGCTGAAGACCGCGGGAGGGCGCACTCCTCCCAGGAGCGTTGGAGAGCAGCGCGGATGACCATCTGCTCCTTGAGGCTCCAAAGGATGAGCTCCCAGTCATCGGATCCGGGCATGTCATAGTCGGATCTAGGTGCCGCTATGGAGGAGAATGCGGGAGCTGGCCGAAGAGGAGCTTGTGCAGGAGAAGGGGGGAGGGGGGTGGAGTAGAAGGCGGCTAGGGTTTCGGCCAGAGTGTCGGTGCCAATATGGTCCATTTTATATGGGTCGGGTGGGCCAACGTGGGCCAGATCCTACGTGACTGGCAATGCTCGGCATGTACGGGCGTCCCATATCCGTCTGAGATTTGAGCTTAGATATAGTGAATACTGGTTTGTCTCGGCGTTTGGATGACGTTTTGTGCCTGGACACTGAATGGGCAGCCTGTCCTGGCGTTTGGAGGCGGGTATGGGGTCCCGTTGCAGATGCTCCAACCCACAAGTAACATGCCAGGCAAAATTGCTTCGTTTGCCAAGTCACGTACCAGCAGGGTACATATGTGATTTTTTATGCGAGGGCCGGCTATATTGGAGGGGAGGGGCTTGAGTACAGCCGTACAGGTCAGCCGGCAATGTGCTAGTGCGCACCACACACCTTCTGATTGGTCGATTAAGCATCTCCGTGGATCATGTCCTCTCTTTTTTCGCGGGGCCCGTATCTAGTGGTCTGTGTCAACTGTATATAGTGTTTGTTGTCCGGTAGCAGTCCGTCAATGAATACTTGGCGTTACCGTCTGACGGCAGAACATGACAAGCAGCAACATCCATCTCCCGGACACACACATAGTACTAGTATTTCCCATTGTTATATGCGTGTCGTCGCTGTCCTCCATATCACCCATTAATCTCTCCTTTGTCATCTTGTGTGATCATTGCAATTAGAACTCTAACGAGGGAGGATGGAGGACAAGAAAGTTTCCAAAGCACCGTTCAAAACTGCCGCCGCTTGGACAGATGAAAAGCTTCTTTGGTAATCGGAGATCTCACTGTAATACTAGAACTGATCCAGCGACATGATGGAGCGCTTCATCGTACTGCTCATTGTATGGAAGGTCTGGACGCGAAGGTATTCCGCGGACAGGACATTCACTCCGTCACTTCACTACGATCTATGGTCGAAGACCTTGACCTATGGTCTCACATAATTAAAAAGACTCGCAAAAAGGAGTCCGCTTTTCGCTTTCCTTTCCTCGCGCTTGTGTGTGCCTAGGTAATTGTCAAACCATTCGTGATCGGTCTTGTACTTGAACTTGACCACACTTTGGGGAGCTCCCCCTGCCTGTTTTTTTTTTTTTTTGAAACAAGGGAAAGATTTGCTATTTTCATTGATTAAGAAGAAGATTTAAATATAAGCCTCAGGGCGGCAAAAGGATACCCAAAAAAGGCCATTTGTATATCCCTTTGGACATTCAACTTCCATGAGTTACAAACACGATAAAGACAATGACACAGCCGTCGCAAAGCACCAAGCGACATGCCGGAGAGAACGACCTTATCCAAGCCATCAAACCATGAAACTACAATGGCAACGACTTCCTCGGCGATGTCAAGGCCGTCCAAACACGATGCTACAATGGCGCCATGGCCCAAAAGTTAGTGAAGGGTTAGGAACACTAAAGTACATAAAGGATTAGCAATGGAAAATCTAAAACATTAGAGATTTTTGCCCATAAAAGCAATCATAATAAGGACTTGCAATTTGCAGAAGTTATCAAGTAGTACTTTGTGACGCCCGGATATTTAAGCTACAGTGAACCTCTGCTAATGATGCCACGTCACCTCGATTACTGTTGCTAATCTCGCGTTAGTTCGAAACCGGTTCGAATTCAAATTCAGAATCAAGCAAACAATAAAAGTTTTCAAATATTAAGACTAAAATGTTCGGGTTGTGTAATGCGTAGGTAATTATGGAGAAGAAACCACACTTCTGTAAAGTATTCAATTGCACTAAAATAAATAAAACAGCAGCTAAACCTATTATAAATGCCCTTTTGAAATTTATAAAAATGTAAACTAAGTATTTTAAATACCAAAATATATTATGGAGGTGGGCTAATTTGCAGCCTCCATTTAGGTACCGTTCTTATAATTTTACAAAACTAATAGCTATTAAAACTATAATAGAAAATACAAAAGAAAAAAAAACAGACAAACAAACAGAAAACAAAAAAAAGAGGAAAACCCCCACTGGGCTCCGGCCCAACTGGGCAGGCCCAAACCGGCCCAGCCGGCCACCCACTCCCCCCTTATCCACTCTCCATCCCCCACCCGAACCGCCACTGACACTTCCCCCCTCTCCCCAAAAATAGTTCCCTTCTCCCCCGACTGGATCGGGATCGAGGGAGGAGGCCCTCGTTGCCGCCGAACGCCGTCGTCCGCCGCCGTCAGGAGCACGCGCCGCCTCGCCGGACTCCCCCACAGGTCTGCCCCTCTCCGCCACGTCGTCCCCGGCATCCACCCCGAGCCCCGTTGCCCTAGTCCCTACTCCACGATGTGAGCACGCGCGCGCCCCTCCTCTCCTTCCCCTGTCCCCGTGTCGCGCCCGACCTCCCTGCGCCGCTCCCTCCTCGCCCCACGCGTGGCCTCATGCGCGCCCGTCCGTTGCCTCTCCGGCGCTACTGCGCCTGCACATGGCCGCTCCCAGGCGCCCGTCTCCCGCGAGCCACGCTCGCCCACGACCTGCTGCTGCTACTGCATAGCTCCTCCGCGTCGCACCTGTCCTGCAGCCGCGCCGCGCCCGCGCGAGCCCCGCGCTCGGCGGCCAGAGCGCGTCCACCGCTGTGGCCGCGCTCGCTCCGCCGCTAGGGCCGCGCCCCCTGCTCTTGGTTGCTGCTGCTCAAGCTGCCGCTGCCGCGGCCTGGTCGAATGCCCG
This sequence comes from Aegilops umbellulata, assembly GCA_032464435.1. Taxonomy (NCBI): domain Eukaryota; kingdom Viridiplantae; phylum Streptophyta; class Magnoliopsida; order Poales; family Poaceae; genus Aegilops; species Aegilops umbellulata. Next base: position 594,279,418 of record CP136058.1, on the reverse strand, counting down.
CGCCCCACGTGTGGCCTCGCCCCCTGCTCCCCTCGCCCCACTCCGGCACCGCCCCCTGATGCCGCCACGGCCACCCCTCCACCACCTTCCCTTGCCCAGCGCCTCCCCGTTCCGGCCATGGCTTTGTCGTGGCCACCCCCCTGCTCCGGCGCCTTATAGGGTCTGCCCGCTCCTGGGCATGCGCCCGCTCGCGCCGTGCCCTATGCTCGTTCGCGCCCGAACCCGTTACGGCCCCTATGGCCCTATGACAGTGGGCCCCCATGCCCCAGAACGATTTATAAAAAAAGGGAATTTAAAAAAAATATAAGATAAATAAATAATAAATAAAAAATAATTAATTAATTAACTTAATTAATTTTGATTAAATTAGCTAATTATGATTAATTAATCTAATGACTAATTAACCTAATTAACTACTGTTAATTAGCTAGCAGGGTATGTTAGTGGGGCCCACCCCCCTAATTAATACTAATTAGGGTAATTAAATTGATTAATTAAAATGTGTCACTGACAAGTGGGACCCACTGGTCCCGTTGACTGCTGATGTCAGCATGACATCATGCTGATGTCATAAATCCATTTTCGAATTAATTTAAATAATTAATTAAATTCCAGAAATTAATAAAATCTTTAGAAAATCATATCTTTTAATCGGATTAAATTATTTTTAACATGAAAGTTGCTTAGAACAACGAGACGAACCGGGATACGCAGCCCGTTCGTCCGCCACGCATCCCTAACCTATCAAACTCGCAACTTTTCCCCTCCGGCTCCTCTGCCCGAAAACGCGAAACGCCGGGGATACTTTCCCAGATGTTTTCCATCTTCGCCGGTATTACCTCATACCGCGTTAGGGCACCCCTAGCACCGATACTTGTCATGTCATGCATCGCTATGCATCTGTTTGCTTAAATATTTATTGTTTACTCCCCCCCCCCCCTCTTCTCTCGCTAGACACCGAGACCGACGCCGCTGCTACCGAGTACGACTACGGAGTTGACGACCCCTCTCTCTTGCCAGAGCAACCAGGCAGGCCCCCCCTGATCACCAGATATCGCCTATTCTTCTCTATACTGCTTGCATTAGAGTAGTGTAGCATGTTACTGCTTTCCGTTTATCCTATCCTGATGCATAGCCTGTCCTTGCTACTACTGTTGTTACATTTACCTGCAATCCTACATGCTTAGTATAGGATGCTAGTTTTCGATCAGTGGCCCTACATTCTTGTCCGTCTGCTGTGCTATACTATCAGGCCGTGATCACTCGGGAGGTGATCACGGGTATATGCTATACTTTACACATGATACATGTGGTGACTAAAGTCGGGTCGGCTCGAGGAGTACCCACGAATGATTCACGGATTGGGGGCTGAAAGGACCTTTGTCCCGACGGCCCTCTGGGTGGATCTTTGTGGCGGAGCGACAGGGCAGGTTGAGACTACCTGGGTGAGAGGTGGGCCTGGCCCTGGTCGACGTTCGCAGATACTTAACACGCTTAACGAGATCTTGGTATTTGATCTGAGTCTGGCTACTGGCCTATACGCACTAACTATACGCGGGAAAGATATGGGCACTCGGCGTCGTGGTATCAGCCGAAGCACTTCATGACGTCAGCGACTGAGCGGCGCGCGCCGGATTGGAACGTAAGCCTACTCTTGTCTTAAGGGGGCTAGTTCTGCTTCCCGCCGCCCATGCAACATGCAGGTGTGCTAAGGGCGATGGGCCCAGACCCTGTGCCTTAGGTTTAGACCGGCGTGCTGACCTCTCTGTTGTGCCTAGGTAGGGCAGCGACGTGTTGATCTTCCGAGGCCGGGCATGACCCAGGAAAGTGTGTCCGGCCAAATGGGATCAAGCGTGTTGGGTTATGTGGTGCACCCCTGCAGGGAAGTTAATCTATTCGAATAGCCGTGATCTTTGGTAACAGGACGACTTGGAGTTGTACCTTGACCTTATGACAACTAGAACCGAATACTTAATAAAACACACCCTTCCAAGTGCCAGATACAACCCGGTGATTGCTCTCCAACAGGGCATCGAGGAGGGGATTGCCGGGTAGGATTATGCTATGCGATGCTACTTGGAGGACTTCAGTCTACTCTCTTCTATATGCTACAAGACGGAGGCTGCCAGAAGCATAGTCTTCGACAGGATTAGCTATCCCCCTCTTATACTGGCATTCTGCAGTTCAGTCCACCGATATGGACCCTTTACACATATACCCATGCATATGTAGTGTAGCTCCTTGCTTGCGAGTACTTTGGATGAGTACTCACGGTTGCTGTTCTCTCCCTTTTCCCCCTTTCCCTTCTACCTAGTTGTCGCAACCAAATGTTGGAGCCCAGGATCCAGACGCCACCATCGACGACGACTTCTACTACACTGGAGGTGCCTACTACTACGTGCAGCCCGCTGATGACGACCAGGAGTAGTTAGGAGGATCCCAGGCAGGAGGCCTACGCCTCTTTCGATCTGTATCCCAGTTCGTGCTAGCCTTCTTAAGGCAATCTTGTTTAACTTATGTCTGTACTCAGATATTGTTGCTTCCGCTGACTCGTCTATGATCGAGCACTTGTATTCGAGCCCTCGAGGCCCGTGGCTTGTTTTATGATGCTTGTATGACTTATTTATGTTTTAGAGTTGTGTTGTGATATCTTCCCGTGAGTCCCTGATCTTGATCGTACACGTTTGCGTGCATGATTAGTGTATGATTGAATCGGGGGCGTCACATACTTCCTTCGGATTCCGATCCAAATTATGTTCATATTCACTTGTTAAAGAAATGGCTATCAAGAACAAATTAACCCTTTATCATGTTTTCTTTTTAAATACCCCCTGTGTCGGTGTCAAAACCGGCGGATCTCGGGTAGGGGGTCCCGAACTGTGCGTCAAGGTCGGATGGTAACAGGAGACAAGGGACACTTTATTTTACCCAGGTTCGGGCCCTCTCGATGGAGGTAAAACCCTACTCCTGCTAGATTAATATTGATGATATGGGTAGTACAAGAGTGGATCTACCACGAGGTCAAGGAGGCTAAACCCTAGAAGCTAGCCTATGATATGATTGTGTATGATGATGGTTGTCCTACGGACTACAACCCTCCGGTTTATATAGACACCGGATAGGGTTAGGGTTACACAGAGTCGGTTACAATGGTAGGAGATCTTGAATATCCGCACACCTAGATTGCCTTCCACGCCAAGAAAAGATCTTTCCGGACACGAGACAAAGTCTTCAACTTTGTATCTTCATAGTCCTGGAGTCCGGCTGAAGGTATAGTTTGGCTATCCGAACACCCCCTAATCCAGGACTCCCTCAGTAGCCCCTGAACCAGGCTTCAATGACGACGAGTCCGACGCGCAGATTGTCTTCCGCATTGCAAGGCGGGTTCCTCCTCCAAGTTCTTCAAGAAGATTATAAACACCACAGAATAGTGTCCGGCTCTGCAAAATAAGTTTCCACACATTGCCATACAGAGAATAATATTAACACAAATCAAATCTGCTGGCGTATCCCGCAGTGCGTCATAACACTGCGGCCAAGCCTTCTACATAAATTGTTTTCATTGTTCCACCTCAACTCGTTTAGCGAGGCGGTTTCCTTGGCACGTCTTGTCGAAGCAGAGATCATGTGCCCCCCTTTAGCGGGATTCTCATTAATACGGACGTGGGTAACCCAACCACGCCATTTACCGCGGCGTTTGGGAGGCAAGTGAGTTTTATTAGGTAGGTGAGGACGCCTAACCGTACCTGCTTATATAAAGGGATAAGGATTCACCTTTTCAACCTACGCCTTCTTCCTCCTTTGCCAATCCATCTCTCGCGCACTCAAGCTCCAGCACCCAAGTCCGCTCTTCCTTCCTCAACCTTCTCCAACAATGTCCGGAGCGGGAGGCAAGTGGATGGTCTCCTCCGTTACGGAGGCTCAAGTAAAAAGGCTAAGGAAAGCCGGATACTTGTCCAAGGACATCCCGCATCGGCTTCCTGACAAGGGGCAGCTTCTTCCTACCCCAAGGCCCCATGAGAGGGTAGTTTTTCTTCCCCACTTCCTCCGCAGACTGGGCTTTCCACTTCACCCATTTGTCCGGGGGCTCATGTTCTATTACGGCCTGGATTTCCACGATCTGGCCCCGAACTTCGTTCTCAACATCTCGGCGTTTATCATCGTGTGTGAGGCCTTTCTCCGCGTCCGCCCCCACTTCGGCCTGTGGCTCAAGACCTTCAACGTCAAGCCCAAGGTGGTGTCCGGCACCCAGGCGGAGTGCGGAGGCGCTATGGTTGGTAAGATAGCTAACGTTCTCTGGTTCGATGGCTCCCTCGTGGAGTCCCTAAAGGGTGGCAGGCTGGGTGGCTTTACATCACCGAGCCCCGCGATCCGAAATGGGTCGCGGCCCCCGAGTTCAGATCCGGACCCCCCACGTGGCTCATGTCCTGGAAAGAGACAGGCCTGTCGTGGGGCAACGAGGAGGAAGTGACTGGGTTGCAAACATGCATCCAGTCCCTGGTGGACAAGCCAATCCGGCTTGCCAATATAGTCCAGGTCATGCTCGTTCGCCTGATCCTCCCGTGCAAAGAACGGGATTTTACTTTGTAGGAATTCGACCCGGCGCAGCACCAAACCCTCAGTAGGCTATTCGACACGACGTATGAAGACGTCTGGAAGGTGCTGACCAAAGGCGCCGAGTCCCCCACATCCGCCTCCGAGGATCGCGGATACAGCTCGCAGCGCAACGCTAGCGAGGTAAGCTATCTATACCTTTGACAGGTTCGTTAAGCTCATCTACATAGATTAACTCTATGCGGGATCTAAACTCCCTTTACCTTTGACAGGCTTGGCAGGAGGTATCCGGACCAATTAACTGTCCGGCTCCTCTGCCCGAAGACCCGCCCCAGCTCTTTTGGTGAAGCTGATGGCTCCGGCACCTTACGTGGTGCCGGAGAGGAAGGCCAAGAAGAACAAAACCACCGGGACTCGAAAAAGTTCCCGCAACATGGTGGTGTCGGACTCATCATCTGACGAGTCCGCAACGCCCTCCTCTCGTGAAAACGAGGAGGAGGAACAAGGAAGCTCTCCCCCTCCAGCAAGGGGAGCAAAGAAGAAGAAGGCCGCCCCAACGGGGGAGGCCGAGGGATCGAGGAAAAGGAAAACCCCTTCGCCGGACTACTCCCACGACGCCGAAGAGGGCAGAGAGGAGTGGCTGGACCGAACCAAGCGTCCGGCAACATCGTAAGTGTTTACATACCAGAGTGACTCATGATATTCTTTTAATGTGCGGCTTTCCCTAATATCGAACGTAATTTATGCAGCCCGCCCCGGGCCGGACTCGACGATTCGTCGAGCGGCTCCCTGGATTCGTCGGACGTGAATTCTGTTTCGCCCGCGGTCTCCCCCTGTGGGGCGGACGACGCCGAAGTGGCGCCCCGCCAAGCTTCGGGGCAGGAGGAGATGGTCCTGGAGGAGCCACAAGGCAATCCTCCGGACCCCAGGAGTAAAGGGGATGAAACCCCCCAGGGCTCCAAGTCCGGCTTTGTGCCGGACACCGCGCCGGACTCGACAATACCGGTCCGCGGTGGGCGAACTCCTTCCAAGAGGAGTAAGCCATCTGAGCCGGCCTCCGTCCAACCGGAGGCGCCGGACAATCTGCTGGAGGTGCTTAAAGGCGCCGCCATCGATGAGGAGCACCGTACTGTTATGAGTACGGTGATCCAAAGGGTTCAGTCCGCCAAGAGCGGACTGAATGAAGCTTGCGCTAGCCTTCTAACAGGCTTCGAGGTAAGTAAAAATATGTCAAATTATTTACCGCATAGACAGTAGCCCCTGATGCTCTGTTCGGTGTTCGGAAAGAAAAGCCGGATAGAGGATCTAGTAATTTTCGCAGGAGTCTAACAAAAAGGTCAAATATGCGTATGCAGGCTTCGCTGCTGTCCACCGCCGCACTGACTGCGCAGGTGGATGTCCTTAAAAAGGACCTCGGGCGAACCGAGCAAGCGCTCGGCCTTGCCAAACGGCAGCTCGAGGAGAAGGAAGGTAAGAAATACCTAAAAAAGAAAAAGGTGCCTATAGAGAGGCTTGATTGCAGAAAGAAATAACAGGATTGTACTGCTTATTGTAGGGGCCGCAACCGAGGTAGCAACCCTGAAGCAGGCGCTGGCAGGGGCCGAAAAGAAAACGGCCGAGGAGCGCGCCGAGCGAGAAAGTCTTGGGGTTCAGGTCGGCGAGGTGCAGCAAGAGCTGCAAGCTCTCATGACAAAACATGAGGGTTTGGAGCTTGAGTCAAAAGCGCAAGCATCCGAGCTCGCGTCGGCCATCGAGACCGCCAAGAGTGCCAAGGCCGAAGCCCAAAAGGCCCTCCAAGAGTTGGAGGAGGTGAAAAAGATAGCAACGGGTAAGGCATTCTCAATGCAAAGTAGGAATATAAAAGTAAACTACCTATTACTTACCCGAATCCGGAGTTCTCCAGGGGCGTTCGCCGATCTTCCCCGCAGCGTATCCGACGCCGCCGCGTTCTACCGAGCTGAAGAGGACAGCTCGACTGAGAGTGTGTTCTGGTCTCAGTATTCTGAGGCCGGACACCCTATGCCCTTAAGCGATCAGCTGAAACAGCTGGTCGAGCTCCACAAGGCGGCCGAACAGGCCATGAAGGGCTTACTAGTTCGGCTGTGGCCTGGAGAGGCCCTGCCTGGGAGCTATTTCGGGTTGGTGCGGCGGCTGGTGGAGGCCTGTCCACGGCTTGAGGTCATCAAGCGCTCTGTCTGCATTGAAGGTGCCCGGAGGGCCCTTGCCCGTGTAAGGGTACACTGGGTAAGCTGGACAGAGAAAAGCTGGTGAAGGACGGGCCGCCGCAGGGGAAGGAGCATCGCAAGCCCGAGAACTACTACAAGGAAGTTCTTGCCGGAGCCCGCCTTGTCGTGGATGAATGTACTAAAGATGTAATATTTGAATGAACTCGCTCGTTTGTATCCTGTGCGCTGAAAACTTGTTCATATGCGCAAAGCAATGCTTATTGAATTTAAAATATTATTTTCTGTGCGGCCGTTTATCAAAAATTGAGAGATGGCCAGTCGTCGGCTTCTGCCCCCATGCCACTAGTGCTGGGGTGTTTAGGATAAACCTGAGGGCTCTTGTTCCCATAGTTGGGTCTTTCGAGGGAGGCGCTCAGCACAACGAACCAGGCAACTGGACTATAATGCTTGAACACTCTCACTTAGCCATAAAACGTTATAATTTTAAATTTTGGCGAAGCCCCTAGTTCGGAAGGCCGAATTCGGGGCGCTATCCACGCCTTTGGCCGGACATAGCCAACTCCTCGCTCGAAGCGGCATAAGCCTTTAAGGACTCGAAAAACCTCTCGAACAGCGACCGGTCTCACGCCTTATCATGACAGTCTGTTTTAGCTTTCTCCACTGAGGTGCTCAACCCACCTGATCTGGGGCACAATCGCAGTGGTTCTCCTAGTGCTACCTTAGCCGATAGAGCGGAACGTAAGGTACCAAAACATAGGAGCCGGGCAAACCCAACATGTGACCAAAATCATGACTCGGAGCCGATGCATATAGTGCTATAAGTTCGGGGTGCCACACTTTGTGAAAGTGTGTGGACTTCTCGCACCAGATAAAAGGGTAATGAAGCCCCTGGCGTGGTTTGCCGTACCATGGTGTACGGGTGCGATCATGTTATGTAATAAACACATATATTCAAAGGGGACAATGCAAAAAATAGACAAAAAGCTATGCATTGTTTTATAAAGAGGCTATTTATCAAGGGCGAACGATACAAGTAGTGCGATAAGCAAAAAAGATATTAGACTATTTAACATGTCCTGACCAGGCACAGGCCGCGAAATTTAGAAACAGATATATCGCTCGAAATAGAGACCACCTGAGAATTCCGGAATGCGGCGTAGCTTTGTCTGCTTTCCTGGATCTTGCATCGTTTGTGCGGCAACACTACCGAATAGGTATCCAGAGTATGGAGTCCTGAAAGTAAAAAAGAAAAAAAATCTGGCTGCCCCTAGTACGTTTGACGCCGTGTTGTAGGCATGCCGTTAATGTGCCCCTTCCCCTGTGCCCATGGAATTTTAAGGGCGTAATTGTGTACTCGAGGTACTTGCTCCGCTATGTTGCGATGGCTGGGGTCGGGGTCGTATTGCTACGCTTGCTCTGATCGTGCCAGATGGTCTTGTTGCAGGTTACTCCAGGCGCGCTTTGCATTGTCCGGTTTTTTAACGGCCGATCTTTAGAGTTGCCTTGAAAGGATGCTTTGTACTTCCGCTGCGAGGGCCGCCGTGTGCTCTTCCGTATGGATGGAGCGTTCTGTGTTTCCGCTGACCGTAATTACTCCTCGAGGGCCTGACATCTTGAGCTTGAGATATGCGTAGTGCGGCACCGCATTGAATTTAGCGAATGCGGTTCGTCCGAGCAGGGCCTGATAGCCACTGCGGAACGGCACTATATTGAAGATTAACTCTTCGCTTCGGAAGTTATCCGGAGATCCGAAGACCACATCAAGTGTTATCGAGCCTGTACAATTGGCCTCTACACCTGGTGTCGTGGGTTTGTCATGGCAGATGTCCTAGCCAAAGGACTTAGTCGTGGAGCCATCGCAACGGGTTAACTCGAAGGGGTTAAAGCGGACACAGGGACACAGAGGGTTTATACTAGTTCGGCCCCTTCGATGAAGGTAAAGGCCTACGTCTAGTTTGTGGTGGAATTGATGAAGTCTCGATGGCTAGGGAGCAGATAAGCTTCGCCTAGGCCTCGAGTTGTGGTTGTCTGTCCTTGAACCGATATCGGGTCGTCCCCTTATATACACGGGTGACGCCCCTCGGTTCATAGAGTCCCAATCTCCGGTTTATACTCGTACCCGGGTTGGTCTCTTCCTTATCCCTAACTTACAATACAAGTTGTACACAGGCCGGTTTACGGCTACAGATGTTAAACCGACTACAGCCTCGGGCCTTTACATAGCCTCCTGGGCTTTACCATTCTTGAACTACAGACGAAGTTAACCCGGCCTGTATAGGCCGGTTTACGCTCAGTAGTAATATCCCCAACATTAGGCCCCAGGTTGATTTGAATGAGTTCATGTCAACCCTTAGCATAAATCTTCATATTCAGCACCTTCCCTTCGTCGCTAAACCGCTACGTCGTCATCTTCGTCGGCGGCCGTAAACCGGCATGACATCATCATGAAGCTAGCTTTTATGATGCCTTCTTTGTTTAACCAATTCGGAATAACCGAGGCGACAGCTCTGCTTCCGAAATCTGCGGCTCCTGGATTCGCGCGCCTGACACATGTGTTTTGCCTTATAAATAGGGGCGAAGGGTCATTTCTTTTTCCCCTTCACCCCTCTCCTATTCGTCTTCTCCGCGCCATCAGCTTCGTAGCTCCACCGCTGTCGCTGACCTCCGCATCGTCTCGGGCCGCTGCATCAACCTGATTGGATCAGAGAAACTGCGGCGTGCTTCCGCATCCCTCCGAGCTCCGGTGAGATCCCCACCTTCTCAACTCAGATCTGCCTCTAGGGTTTACTATGTTCTTCACTTCTTCACGTTCTTCGCGTTCTTCGCGTTCTTCGCACTTAAACTGAGATGCACCTTCATATGACCCCACGACCTTTGCTCCGTTCAGTAGTAGTTTTTGGCATCTGTTTTCATTGCAATATACCTGGACCGTAGATCTGATCCATAGCTTGACCTTGCTGTTCTTGCACAATTTTCTTTAAATCATGAGTATTTTACCCCTTTTACGAGATCGCCCCAGATCTAATATCATACTGAGATAATGTGAAACCTGTTTCCGTACACTTGCTCTTTTGCAACTTCACTGTTTCACGGTCTTAGGTCCAGCGGTTTAACTTTGTTGTAGAATATCATCAAATCGGTACATACCATTAGTCCCCTTGTTGAACCGCCAGTAATCCCTTGATAGACCGCATCGCTTTACCAACATCGGTTTGTAATTGATTTCCTCCGGTTTAACATTGATAGTATCAACATGAAAAACCTGTGCACCACACAGTCCTGAACCGGAATCATTTTCATTTTGTAGACTTCCTCATGGCTAAGCAAGTGTATGAGTGCGACTGGGCTCCTTCCCGGGTCACGGAAACTCAACTGAATAATCTGGTTCTGACCGGTGCTTTGAGCAGCAGAAAAACCATTCATTGGAGGGTGCCGGGCAAAGAGTGCCCCCCTACACCCCAAGACGGCGAAGTCGTTGTTTTTGCAGATCACTTAGCCCGCGGTTTCAACCCGCCCGGTTCAAAATTTTATCGCGACGTTTTGGCTAATTTCCAGCTCCATCCACAAGATATTGGCCCCAACTCTGTCACTAACATATGCCACTTTCAAGTGCTCTGTGAGGTGTTTTTTCAAGAGGAACCTACAGTTCAGTTGTTCCGAGATTGCTTTCACCTAAACCGCCGCACAGAATTTACTGATGGCTCCAACATGGAACTGGGTGGCGTGTCAATCCAGAAAAGGAAAGAGGTCACTTACCCTCATGTGAAACTGCATAGTCACCCCCAAGAGTGGAATAACTCCTGGTTTTATTGTAAAGACACCTCTCCAGAGAATGAGAATATCCTGCCCGGCTTTCGTCCAGAACGGCTCAGCAACACTCACCCCCTTCCTCAGAGGCTGACTGCTAAAGAGAGGAGTAAATACGCTCCCCAACTGTCCAAGCTCAGAGCCTTCATGGCCAACGGTTTAACAGGAGTCGACCTCGCTCGTTGCTGGATATCTTGGAGTATACTGCCACTCAGTCAACGCTCCGGTTTGATGTGTGAATACACAGGCAGTGTTGATGATCCGTTACGTCATGTAAACATCCAGCTTACGGATGACGAGGTCACCGAAGCCGTAAAGAAGATCCTAAATGAACCGGAACGCGTCTGTGCACGAACTGGCCTTCTTCCCTTCTGCGCCATCAACAAACCACCAGCGGTAAAAATTTCTTCTTATTAAGTCTGATGTTTTTTTGTGCGCGTATGACTGATTCTAATGTCTGTTGACGCAGGGTGATGACCCGTTCTGGAGCAAAAAACTCCCTCAAGGAAAGGCAGATAAACCGGAGCAAACGACCCGGCCTAAGACGAGAGTCGTCAAAAAGTCTGCTCACAAGAGGAAAACCACGGCCTCTTCCGATCCTGCCGATGATGAGGTGGGTAATCCGGGTTTTGAAGCTGATCTTGACTCCCTCGGTTTGTTGTTCGTACAGCTTATTGACGATGCAATTTGTCAGGATGATGCCGAAGCGAGCCATGCTGATGATGCAGAGGTAATTACCATTTCTTCTGATTCAAGCCTTCTGCCTTTCCACAAAATCCGTCAGGCGAACCGTAAAGTTAAATTTTCCCATCCTCTTGCTTACTTGGATCCCAACTTTCTTATGAAGACCCGTCAACACGAGGTGCGCCGTACAACCCGACACAGCGGTCAGGTAGTTACCTCCGCCGGTTTACCGAACAGTCCGGTTCGGAGACGTCGTTCAGAGGTCTCTAACTTGCTTGTCAAATTTTGTCCTAAAGCGGGCTGTTTTCGTCAACCGCTTAATCCGTCTGACTCCGATTATTAGGTCACCTCGCATTCATCCTTTGGCGAGTCAACTGGTACTCAGCTGCCTCTGCTCAAAACCGTGCTTGGGTAAGCTTACTTTTCTCATCGAGCTGTCCATTGTTGTAATCTTCGCCATATGTTGTCTTCAACTTTGCTGCTTCTTTCAGAGCTAAACCAAGGCCGAGCAAAAAAGCTCGCCAAGACAAAACAGGAGAAGAAAACGCTCCTCCTAAACCGGACACTACCCCGAACGTTGAAACGACCACCCCTGAGGATGTAATTGATGACCCATTAGTCCGAGATGAAGTCATTGTTCCTGAAGAAGGCTCTGTTAACCCCTCCGGCCCAACGGATCAACCAGCCAGCCCGATTCGTGCTGAGAAAACCATTAGTTCCTCAAAGCCTGTCGAGAGATCGACCGTGCCAGTCCAGACCGACGACCACAACGATGATGAAGTCATGATTACCGGTGTAGGTTGTACTGAAGCGGGAAATCCCATCGCTTTGGCCAAGCACACTGCTAAAGAAGAAATTTCTGCTTTAAGTAAAGGTAAATGGGATGTTGATCTGGCCACGTACTCCACTCTTGGCGCTCAAGACATTCATTCTGGCTATTTAAACCGGCTATATACTAGCCGCGACTATGAAGCCAATCTTGTGAAGATGATGAAAGACAAATTCGAGGTAACTTCCATGCCCTCACTCCTGCTTCTTACCACCGTAGCCCCCCAAGGGTCGGTTTAACTTTATCATAATTGAACCGACACTTGCAATCATCATACCGTAGCATCCGAAATATCATTAAAGCAAATAGCCATTAGCCCCCAAGTGCCAAGTTGAATATTTGTATTGAGCTTGGGACTTTGATAATGACCTGAGAACTTGAGATCAAATAAGCATTAGCCCCCAAGTACAAAGTACCTAACTTGTTATGTGCTTGGTACTTTCTTTGCTTAAACTGTATAACTTGTCGGACTGCAGGCTGAACTGAAGGTCAAAGAGAGCCAAATCGCTGATCTTCAAGAGAATGTGAAGTCCCAGCAAGCAGAATCTTCCAAAGCCAAGGAGGAACTATCCAGCGCTTTGGGCAGCATGGAACAATTGAAGGAAGGTTTTAACAAGGAGCGGGCGGACTGGGCTACAGAAAAGGCCGCTTTAACCAAGAAGATTGAAACCGCAGAAGCTGCCCTTAAAACGGTAACGGATGAATTGACCAGTGTGAAGCGACAGGTGCATGCAATGGCTGCAGCCATCTTTGGTAAGCCTCCTATAACATGTGTAATGACCTTGATTCTTCTACAAAACAGCTCGGTTTACGACCTGCTGACCGTATTACAGGCACTCGCATCCATCACTTGGGATCAGACGTGCGTATGAAGCTGAAAGCGGTCTATACCTTGGTCGAGCAGCTGTATACGGGCGCTCAGCGGATTATTACCACTGCTTCACACAACAATCCGGCACCCACATTGATCCAGGACACACTGAAGAGGTTGTCGATGCTCCCTGCTCGGATTGAAGAGCTAAAAAGATCTGCTGCTCGAACCGGAGCCATTAATGCCTTAATCCGGGCCAAAGCATGGGTGCCTGATTTTGATCCCGTTGAAGCGGCTCAAGGCTATCCTAGCTTAAAGGAGGATGGCTCCGAATTCGATGAAGAAGAATTGAGAAAGATAAACCGGGCAGTGCGCCCTCTGGCCTGCCAATTGGTAGAAGAAGCAAACTTGTCTCATTATCAAGCCCAGTATGACGATCAGAACAAGCGGGTAGCTGTGCCAATCCCTGAAGCGGAAAACTTAATTCCTCCAATCCGTAAGCACACTTATGCCCCTGATATTGAACCGTCGTCGCTGATACATGAGGAAGCCGTTTTTCAAGCATTAATAGGGATCGATTGGACCACTGTTGACTTCCAGCCGCTGGGTAGGGAGGAGGACGCTGAAGTGGAGCAGGATGATCCAGAACCATCAAACCGGAACGGCACGCAGGCGTGAACCGAGGGCAGTTTTAGCTGGTTTCCTTTTGATACTTTGTCAAGAAACAATCACCTTATTCGGGCACCGTGTTGCCTTGTAATAGGATAGACCGTACCTTATGCTTCATGAGATGCCTTCACGCATCAGCACTGATATCCTCCTTTGGAAAATCATTATTGCCAACTTATATCTCCTGCGATCACAAATTTTTAAACTACCAGGGCAGTTGTACCGTCCTCCAGTTTGCGAATTATTATAGTTACACAAGGAAACATGCAAGTATGATCAAACTTTTGTGATACGAAATACCTGTCATATAATGGGCATGAAATAGGTGTTCGTAGCCAATATTGAAGCGGGAGTTGATAACTCTTAAACCGTCATGGGAGAATCGAACCCTTGTGTATATAACACCGGTTTACAATGTAAACCGTCTTTTAATAACAGCAGCCTTTCGCTGCTCGAAAGAGGATATTTAGCAGAAAAAACTCAAACCGAGCCAACAAGCTCAGATTTTTGCAAAAGAGGGCTGTGTTCCTGCCAACTTGGCTATGTTGGATCGGTGCCAAATGTTGTCGGTTTAAGAGAAAAGCAATAAACTATCAACTCTTTGCAAAAAAGGAAAGAGATCAAAATACGGCGACAAAAACCTTTCGCAAAAGAAGAGCTCTATTGAGCTTGGTCAGACGGAGTCACCATGGTCAGACGCAACCAAGCCCCCCTAAGGTGTAGCGATGGTGTCGGTCAGCCAGGACCCCAAAATGACGCGTGGCATTACGCCGGCCAAGTGGCATTGCTATGGTTCGGGTTCGACCAAGCCCCCAAATGACTCTAAGGCCCGTAGGCCGACCAAGAGGCGTGACCGGTTCAGACGTGACCGTGTCCCCAAATGATTCTAGTGGCTTTCGCCGGCCAAGAGGTATTGCATCGGTTCGGACACGACCGAGCCCCCAAATGACTCTGGTGGCTTTCGCCGGCCAAGAGGTATTGCATCGGTTCAAACATGACCGAGCCCCCAAATGACTCTGGTGGCTTTCGCCGGCCAAGAGGTATTGCATCGGTTCAAACATGACCGAGCCCCCAAATGACTCATAAGGATAGCCATGTTCTCTTTGGTTCAAACACGACCTATGTTTGAATAGGAAACCTCAAGTGATCTCGTTAAGACTTGCAAGGGGTAAACCGGCTGTTGCTTAAAGACAACCCCGTGTAACCACACATGATATAAAGGAACAGATACCCCGCTTTAGCTGAGGATCCGGTTTATTATAATATATACATATTCATGATATATACATAAGCAGAGCCCATGGCTCAGGTATAGTAAGGCCGAAGATGAGCTATATTCCACGGTCTGTCGGTCTCTTGTCCGGATTTGCGCGAATCTTTGTGCTCTCGAACATCTACCAGGTAGTATGAACCATTGTGTAGATTCTTGCTGACCACGAAAGGCCCTTCCCAAGGCGGAGACAATTTATGCATCTCGGTTTGATCTTGAATAAGTCGAAGCACCAAATCTCCCTCTTGAAAGGTTCTGGTCCTGATCCGACGACTGTGATAGCGACGAAGATCCTGTTGGTAGATCGCTGAACGGGCAGCTGCTATGTCTCGTTCTTCATCTAGCCGGTCCAAAGCGTCCTGTCTGGAACTTTCGTTGTCTGCTTCAACGTACGCCGCCACACGAGGTGAATCGTGTCGTATGTCACTAGGAAGAACTGCCTCTGCCCCATAAACCATGAAGAACGGCGTATATCCAGTTGACCTGTTAGGCGTGGTGTTGATGCTCCATAACACAGAGGGTAACTCTTCGACCCAACAACCCGGCGTCCGCTGCAAAGGAACCATAAGCCTGGGCTTAATTCCTCTCAAGATCTCCTGATTAGCTCTTTCTGCTTGACCATTGGACTGTGGGTGTGCCACTGAAGACACATCAAGGCGGATGTGCTCTCGTTCGCAAAACTCCTTCATGGCACCTTTAGATAAATTGGTACCATTGTCTGTGATGATGCTGTGTGGAAAACCAAACCGGAAAATCACCTTTTTGATGAACCAAACCGCGGTGGCCGCATCACACTTGCTAACGGGCTCTGCTTCTATCCACTTTGTAAATTTGTCCACCGCCACCAGAAGGTGGGTCTTCTTGTCCTTGGACCGTTTGAAAGGCCCAACCATGTCCAGCCCCCAGGTTGCAAACGGCCAAGTAATTGGAATCATCCTCAATTCTTGAGCCGGGACGTGAGTGCGTCTTGAGAATTTTTGACAACCATGACACCGCCTGACCAGATCCTCCACATCCGCATGAGCAGTCAGCCAATAGAAACCGTGACGAAAAGCTTTTGCCACTAAAGACTTTGAACCGGCGTGGTGACCACAATCTCCTTCGTGGATCTCACGCAAAATTTCACGGCCTTCCTCAGGAGATACACACCGTTGAAAAGCTCCTGTCACACTGCGATGATGTAGTTCGCCGTTTTCCACTACCATGGACTTGGACCGCCGTACTATCTGCCTGGATAGAACCTCATCCTCTGGCAACTCCCCTCGGTTCATGTACGCCAGGTAAGGGAGCGTCCAATCCGGGATGACATGTAATGCCGCGACCAATTGAGCCTCTGGGTCAGGAACCGCCAAATCTGCTTCGCCAGGCAGTTGAACCGACGGGTTGTAAAGCACATCAAGGAACACATTAGGTGGTACCGGTTTACGCTGTGATCCCAGTCGACTTAAAGCATCCGCCGCCTCGTTCTTTCGTCGGTCCACATGGTCCACCTGATAACCTTTGAAGTGACCTGCGACCACATCAACCTCACGACGATAAGCAGCCATGAGTGGATCTTTTGAATCCCATGTACCAGACACCTGCTGGGCCACCAAATCAGAGTCGCCAAAACACTTAACCCGGCTTAAATTCATCTCCTTAGCCATCCGGAGACCATGGAGCAAGGCCTCATATTCTGCTGCATTGTTAGTACAAGGGAACATTAAACGGAGAACATAACAAAACTTATCACCTCGTGGGGAAGTTAGTATGACTCCAGCCCCCGATCCTTCCAATTGGCGTGATCCGTCAAAATGAATGGTCCAGTAAGTGTGATCCGGCTTCTCTTCAGGGACTTGCAACTCCGTCCAATCATTGATAAAATCCACCAATGCCTGAGACTTTATCGCAGTGCGAGGCGCATACCTTAAACCGTGCGGTCCAAGCTCGATAGCCCACTTGGCAATCCGACCAGTCGCTTCCCGGTTCTCGATGATATCACCCAAAGGGGCAGAGCTGACCACCGTGATAGGGTGGCCTTGGAAATACTGCTTCAGCTTCCGGCTTGCCATAAAAACTCCATATACTAGCTTTTGCCAATGCGGATATCGTTGTTTGGATTCAATCAGCACCTCGCTGATGTAATAAACCGGACGCTGAACCGGGTATTCTTTGCCTGCCTCCTTCCGCTCTACCACAATAGCCACACTGACCGCGCGAGCGTTAGCAGCTACATACAACAGCAATGGTTCCTTATCAGTGGGAGCAGCGAGTACGGGCGGATTGACCAGCTGTCGCTTTAAATCCTCGAACGCCTGATCAGCGGCAGAATTCCAGACAAACTGATATGTCTTCTTCAACATTTGATACAGAGGAATTTCTTTCTCTCCGAGGCGGCTGATAAACCGGCTTAAAGCCGCAATTCTGCCTGCCAGACGTTGGACGTCATTGATGCATTTCGGTTTAGCTAGAGAGGTGATAGCTGTAATTTTATCTGGATTAGCCTCAATTCCCCTGTTGGACACCAAGAAACCCAACAGCTTGCCAGCCGGTACACCAAAGACACACTTGGCTGGATTGAGCATCATCTTGTATATCCTTAAGTTATCAAAGGTCTCCTTCAAATCATCGACCAACGTTTCCTTCTTCCTTGACTTGACCACAATGTCGTCCACATAAGCGTGCACATTACGGCCAATCTGCTTGTGAAGACAATTTTGCACACACCGTTGATAAGTTGCCTGGGCACTTTTGAGCCCAAAAGGCATAGATACATAGCAGAAGGCTCCAAAGGGAGTAATGAACGCCGTCTTCTCCTGGTCCTTAACCGCCATCTTAATCTGATGATAACCAGAGTATGCATCCAGAAAGCTTAAACGCTCACAACCCGCCGTAGCATCAATGATTTGATCAATACGGGGGAGGGCAAAAGGATCTGCAGGGCAGGCCTTATTAAGATCTGTATAGTCCACACACATACGCCAAGTGCCGTTTTTCTTAAGGACCAGCACCGGATTAGCAAGCCATTCAGGGTGAAAAACTTCAACGATGAAGCCGGCCGCTAAGAGCCTGGCCACCTCTTCTCCAATAGCCTTTCTTCTCTCCTCGTTGAACCGACGGAGGAACTGTTTCACTGGTTTGTATTTAGGATCCACATTAAGGGTGTGCTCAGCGAGTCGCCTCGGTACACCTGGCATGTTAGAGGGCTTCCATGCAAAGATGTCCCGATTCTCACGCAGGAACTCGATGAGCGCGCTTTCCTATTTTGGATCCAGATTGGTACTGATGCTGAATTGCTTGGATGAATCCCCCGCTACGAAATCAACAAGCTTGGTCTCCGCGGCTGACGTGAATTTTAAAACCGGATCATGCTCTGTGGTAGGCTTCTTTAAAAGAGTCATATCCGTCGGATCAACATTATCCTTGTAGTATTTGAGCTCCTCCGTCGCACAAACCGATTCCGCATAGGCGGCATCCCCCTCTTCACACTCCAAAGCGATCCTGCGGCTCCCATGAACCGTGATGGTTCCCTTGTGGCCTGGCATCTTGAGTTGTAGATATACGTAACAGGGCCGTGCCATGAATTTGGCATAAGCCGGCCGACCAAAAAGGGCATGGTACGGGCTTTGGATCTTCACCACCTCAAAAGTCAGTGTTTCTGATCGGGAATCGTGATCATCTCCGAAAGCCACCTCCAATGCTATCTTGCCCACGGGATACGCAGACTTGCCTGGTACCACGCCATGAAAAACCGTGTTTGAAGGCCGTAGATCTTTGTCCTTGAGCCCCATACGTCGAAAGGTCTCATAGTACAGGATGTTAATACCGCTGCCCCCATCCATGAGCACCTTGGTGAACTTATAACCTCCTACCTGAGGCGCCACCACTAAAGCCAGCTGACCCGGATTATCCACCCGAGGAGGGTGATCCTCTCTACTCCAGGTGATCGGCTGCTCTGACCATCATAGATATCGGGGCACGGCCGGTTCAACAGAGTTAACTGCCCTCTTCCGGACCTTCTGGTCTCGCTTGTCCAAGCTAGTGGTGAATACATGGTACTGGCCACTGTTTAACTGCTTCGGATTGCTCTGGTATCCCGACTGCTGCTGATTATAGCCCCCTTGATCATTCTGGTTATGTTGATTACCATGTCCGCCCGGATTACCAGCCCCGCTCGGATTACCATTAAACCCTGAACCGGAGTTTCCTCCACCGTGGTTTGGCCCGGATCCTGAACCGCCACCAGGATTGTGATCATACCGGAAAGCGCTGGAATTCTTGAACTCTCGCATGATGTAACAATCCTTCCATAGGTGGTTTGCTGGTTCCTCCGTCGTTCCATGCTTTGGGCAGGGCTGATTCAACAAACTATTTAAGCGCTCTGGATTGGGGCTGGGTCCACCACCGCGGCCCTTGCCCCTACGCGGCCGGCCCCTATTCTGCACATTGGTGTTAGCCACAAAATCCATGGAACCATCCGCTTTACGCTTGCCTCCAACGCCGTTCCCTGGGTGATGCTGCTGACCTCTGAAGTTGCCGTTCTTTTTTCCCTTCCCTGCCTTTTCATCATCAGACTCGGGATCCTTGGTACTATCAGAATCAGCGTACTTTACCAAAGCAGCCATGAGAGTCCCTATGTCAATGCAATGGCGCTTCATTCGTCCTAATTTCAATCTCAAGGGCCCAAACCGGCAATTGCTTTCCAAAGTCACAACTGCAGTGTCAGCATTGATGCGGTCTGATGAATGCAAGATTTGCGAAACGCGGCGCACCCAATGAGTGGTTGATTCCCCTTCCGCCTGGACGCAAGCGGCTAAGTCCACTATCGACATGGGCTGCCTGCACGTATCTTTGAAATTACTGATAAACCGAGCTCGCAATTGAGCCCATGAACCGATGGTATTGGGCGGCAGGCTTTTTAACCAAGTGCGGGCCGTTCCTTCAAGCATCATAGAGAAATATTTTGCACATGCAGCTTCATCCACGTCAAGCATCTCCATGGCCATCTCGTAACTCTCCACCCACGCCTCCGGGGGTTGATCCGCTGTATAATTCGGTACCTTGCGCGGCCCCTTGAAGTCCTTAGGCAGGCGCACATTGCGCAAAGCAGGTATAAGGCAAGGCACCCCCAAAGCGCTAGAAGCAAGCCCTGGTTCGACCGACGTGGTGGGACGAACCGGCGTAGTCTGATGTGCTGCCAATGCGGCTTCTCTGCGTGCACGGGCCCGGTCTACCAACTCCTGGGCATCAGGAGCCGGATTGTCACCGCGGGGCCCTCCATGCCGTGCATTGCTGGACTCAGCTTGTTCTTCCAGGTGCCTGTTATAACTCCTGATTGGACGTGGAGTAGAATGAATCCGCTCGCGGCTGTATGAATACGCCTCCTGTTGGACCAGCGCCGTTCTGAGGAGCTCCTTGACCCGGCGCGTCTCTATGGCCTGTAACGAATCTCCCTCGACCGGAATAGCCTCTAGACGTGCTGCCGCAGCAACAAGATTATCCAGCGGGTTGGAGTAATGATCCGGGGGTGCGGTCACAATCCGCGGCTCCGGGTTATGACGGGGTAGATCTACTATGCGGGGCTGAACCGGCGCGCTTGTCCCAGGCGCCTCTGCTCGGTTTACCACGGGTTGATTACTGGTCCCTGCTCCAGGAGTTTTGAAAAGATCCCTTCCTTCAAACACTGGTGGCAGGCGGGACCGATATTTCCTCCTCATGACCTCCTGTGAAGCGTTCTGATCCAGCATGAACTTATAGGCTTGCGCATCCAAAGCGGCCCGTTCTGCAGTCATCCTGACCTCCTCGGTCGCCAGATCCGCCTTGGCCTGGCTAATCTGTTCTCTCACCTTTGCAATCTCTGCGTTATGAGCATCCCCATCCGCCGGATTAGCCTCCGTCAAGAGCGCCGCCAGTGCGTCGAACAGATCGGATAATACTTGGACCGGTGGGCGCACAGAACCTCCTGCTCCGGCAGTCGTTGAACCGGAAACCATTGCTGCGGCCGTCGATGAATGAGGCACTGCTTGGGTGCCAGCCATGAATATGCCGACCCGACTAGGCAGATCGGAGGGCTCCGGAATACTGCTGTCATCGGAACAGCCCCCAATCCGACCATCGTGCACTTGATACAGGGACTCAGTTTCCCCGGTTGACGACTCATCCTCGGAATAAACAACGGTTTCGCCACCAGATTCTGATCCGTCCTCATAGTTTCGCCCGTGGATGACTCCCACCAAGGCACGCTTTATGGCTGGCTTGACCCAGGCAGGTCGCGCACGCTGAGCTGTCTCGATGAGGTCGGTGCAGGTGTCCAGCTGAGGGCCCGGTTCACCAATCTTGCCGATGAAAACGTGTATACCGCCAAAGGGGACCCGGTACCCGTACTCAATCGAGCCGGCCTCGGGGCCCCAGCCTGCGTCGTCGATGTAGATCTTGCCGCGGCAACTCTTGGTCATCCGGCCCACGGCATATCCCTTGAGTCCTTCAAAGCGGCCCTCCATGAACTTGAAACCATCGTGCGATAGCCCCACGGTGGGCGCCAATTGTCGTGGGTTTGTCACGGCAGATGTCCTAGACAAAGGACTTAGTCGTGGAGCCATCGCAACGGGTTAACTCGAAGGGGTTAAAGCGGACACAGGGACACAGAGGGTTTATACTAGTTCGGCCCCTTCGATGAAGGTAAAGGCCTACGTCTAGTTTGTGGTGGAATTGATGAAGTCTCGATGGCTAGGGAGCAGATAAGCTTCGCCTAGGCCTCGAGTTGTGGTTGTCTGTCCTTGAACCGATATCGGGTCGTCCCCTTATATACACGGGTGACGCCCCTCGGTTCATAGAGTCCCAATCTCCGGTTTATACTCGTACCCGGGTTGGTCTCTTCCTTATCCCTAACTTACAATACAAGTTGTACACAGGCCGGTTTACGGCTACAGATGTTAAACCGACTACAGCCTCGGGCCTTTACATAGCCTCCTGGGCTTTACCATTCTTGAACTACAGACGAAGTTAACCCGGCCCGTATAGGCCGGTTTACGCTCAGTAGTAATATCCCCAACACCTGGTATGACGCCTTTAAAGGTCGTCCTTGTGGGCTTGATCCTTGATGGATCTATGCCCATTTTCCGCACTGTATCTTGATAAAGAAGGTTCAGGCTACTGCCGCCATCCATGAGGACTCTTGTGAGATGAAATCCGTCCACGATTGGGTCGAGGACCAGTGCGGCAAAACCGCCATGACGGATGTTAGTGGGGTGGTCCCTTCGATCGAAAGTGATCGGGCAGGAGGACCATGGGTTGAACTTTGGGGCGACTGGCTCCATCGCGTATACGTCCCGTAGCGCACGCTTCCTCTCCCGCTTGGGAATGTGGGTCGCGTATATCATGTTCACCGTCCGCACTTGTGGGGGAAACCCTTTCTGTCCATTGTTGTTCGGCTCTTAACTTGCCTGCCTGCTTGAACACCCAACAATCCCTGTTGGTGTGATTGGCTGGCCTTTCGGGGGTGCCGTGAATCTGGCACGAGCGATCGAGTATCCGGTCCAAACTGGACGGGCCCTGGGTATTCTTCTTAAATGGCTTTTTTCGCTGACCGGATTTATAGCCTCTGAATCCGGCATTGACTGCCGTATCCTCATTGCTGTCGCTGCTAACGCGGCGTTTTTGATTATTTCGACGTGACCTGCCACTTTTGTCCTTGGTATCCGAATTACCGGGCTTCTTCGATAAGTTGTTGCTGCGAGCCAGCCAGCTATCTTCGCCCGCGCAAAAGTGGGTCATGAGTGTCGTGAGGGCTGCCATGGTTTTCGGCTTCTCCTGTCCCAGGTGCCGGGCAAGCCACTCGTCACGGATGTTATGTTTGAAGGCTGCTAGGGCCTCTGCGTCTGGACAATCGACTATCTGATTTTTCTTCGTTAGGAACCGTGTCCAGAATTGCCTGGCCGATTCTTCTGGCTGCTGAATTATGTGGCTTAGGTCGTCGGCATCCGGTGGCCGCACATAGGTCCCCTGAAAGTTGTCGAGGAATGCGGCTTCCAAGTCCTCCCAAGAACCAATTGAGTCCGCTGGTAGGCTGTTAAGCCAGTGCCGGGCTGGTCCTTTAAACTTGAGGGGTAGGTATTTGATGGCGTGCAGATCATCGCCACGTGCCATGTGGATGTGAAGGAGATAATCCTCAATCCATACTGCCGGATCTGTCGTACCATCGTACGACTCGATATTGACGGGTTTAAAACCCTCTGGGATTTTATGATCCATTACTTCGTCTGTGAAGCATAGTGGGTGTGCGGCGCCCCTGTACTGGGCTATGTCGCGACGCAGTTCGGAAGAGTTGTGCCTGCTGTGTTCGGCCCGGCTGGATTTATTGTGTCCGGAGTGACGATCATCACGTGTCGTCGGGCGTCCGCGCGATCCATAGATCGACCTTGTTTGCTTTGCTTTATCCTCCAGTACGTCTCGCAGGTCTGGCTCGTTTTCCCGTGCCTTATTCGAGCGGCACCGGGGCATGGCTTGCTGAGGGGCTCGACAGGCCTCTCTGTCGCGGCCACGGGGTGGCCGGTCTGCCATGTCATATGCTTCCCCCTCTGATTGGGGTAGCGGCCTGCGCTTAGGATAATTTTTGGAGGGGCGCACGAGTTCATACTCTTCGGCCGCAAGGACTTCCGTCCATCTATCAGCTAGCAGATCTTGATCAGCTCTAAGTTGTTGCTGCTTTTTCTTTAGGCTGTTGGCCGTGGCTAGAAGCCTGCGTTGAAAATGCTCTTGTTCGGCGGGGTCTGATGGTACGACGAATTCGTCGTCATCGAGGCTTGCCTCGTCTTCGGAGGGAGGCATGTAGTTATCATCTCAACCTCTTGCTCTGCCGCTCTCTCCTAAGGGTTGGCTTTTCCAACTTCCTGTGCCGAATCTTGCTGGTTCTGGTGTTCTTCGGCGCTGTCCGGGGTAGCATTATCTCCCGTGCCGCAATCACCGTTTCTGCTGTGGCGGGATTTAGAGCGGCGCCGTTGGCGCCGTCGTTTTTGCAGTTTTTTTGAGTTGTTGTCTTCCGCTGTTCCATCGCCATCCGCATCCTTTGGAGCATCCACCATGTATATGTCATATGACGAGGTGGCGGTCCAGCGCCCTACAGGTGCTGGTTCTTGTTCATCTCCTCCTTCGTCGTCCATACCGTCGAAGTCTTCGGAGCCGAAGTCAAGCATGTCGGTTAAATCGTCGACAGTGGCTATTAAGTGGGTGGTGGGTGGGCTTTGAATTTCGTCGTCGCCCGAATCCCAACCTCGCAGACCGTAGTCCGGCTTGGGCTCTCCTGATAAAGAGAGAGACTTGAGGGAATTCAGGATATCACCGAAAGGTGAGCACTGAAAGATGTCCGCGGCGGTGAACTCCATTACAGGCGCCCAATCAGATTCGATCGGCGGGGGCGCGGAAGGCTCGGAGTTCGGAGAAGAGTCCGGCTCCTTGGAGTCCTGGGCCGTGCGGAGTACGGGGCTGGCGTTCGGCTCGATCGCTTTCGAGATCGCAGCCCCCGAGGTGACGTCCAACCGTTCATCCTCAGAGAACGCAGCGGGCTCCGAGTCAAAGATCGGGGCCGGAGCGTGTGCGGCCTCCAGGGTGCTATTCGGAGGCAGAGCTATATCATGCCCCTCGGAATAGCGCGGCGCGCTTGGCTGTGGCTCGAACCCGTCGAAGATCTAATCTCCGCAGATATCAGCCATGTAGTTTAAGCTTCCAAACCTGACTTGATGGCCAGGGGCGTAGCTTTCGATCTGCTCCAGATGACCAAGCGAATTGGCCCGCAGAGCGAAGCCGCCGAAGACGAAGATTTGTTCGGGGAGGAAAGTCTCACCCTGGACCTCATCGTTGTTGATGATCAAAGGAGCCATCGGGCCTAAAAGCGACGACACAGAGGAACTCTCAATGAAAGCACCAATGTCGGTGTCAAAACCGGCGGATCTCGGGTAGGGGGTCCCGAACTGTGCATCAAGGTCGGATGGTAACAGGAGACAAGGGACACTTTGTTTTACCCAGGTTCGGGCCCTCTCGATGGAGGTAAAACCCTACTCCTGCTAGATTAATATTGATGATATGGGTAGTACAAGAATGGATCTACCACGAGATCAAGGAGGCTAAACCCTAGAAGCTAGCCTATGGTATGATTGTGTATGATGATGGTTGTCCTACGGACTACAACCCTCCGGTTTATATAGACACCGGATAGGGTTAGGGTTACACAGAGTCGGTTACAATGGTAGGAGATCTTGAATATCCGCACACCTAGCTTGCCTTCCACGCCAAGAAAAGATCTTTCCGGACACGGGACGAAGTCTTCAACTTTGTATCTTCATAGTCCTGGAGTCCGGCTGAAGATATAGTTCGGCTATCCGAACACCCCCTAATCCAGGACTCCCTCACCCTCCCTGGGGAAAGAAGAATACTAAAAAAGATATGGGGTGCACTAGATTTTTTTCATTGTTTCCTTCATCTATCCATATTCATGCAGAATTGGACTTCCTCAACGACAATGACGACAGTGGCATCTCCTCGCACGGCCAAAAACATAAGAAAAATGTCACAAGATCACCGTCCCGACCTTTCAACTGTGTGACTCCAACTTGCAGCATTGTAATAAGTTTGGTAATAAGACAAATGACAAACCTCCAACACAAGAAAAATAAGTTTGGTAATAAGACAAATGTCAAAAAAATTGTAAAGTTCACATAAATCACAAGAAAATGTTTGCAGATTTAAAACATAGTTTATACTCCCTCTGATCCAAAATGAGTGTTGCAATTTTTAACTAAGGTCAGTTCAACCTTAGTTCAAAACTGCCGCACTTATTATGGATCGGTGGGATTTTTTCTTTGTAAAACTATTTGTAGGCTCTGTTGGAAAAGGTAGTGCCTAGGAGGCGCTTAGGCACGCCTAGGCGCTAGGCAATGGCCAAATGCCTCGCCTAGGGCATAAATGGAGGTCTAGGCAGGGCAAGCAAGGAATTTCCTACCCAAGCAAGAAATCATGCCACATACTACACTAATATGCCAAACGGGTTATATTTCAATGGCAGTAGACGATAATTAACTTATTTATATGCCCTAAACTAATATCAACACTCATATAATAATCACAAATACACTACGAGTAAAAACTATATTACCGCCTAGGGCGCTTAGGCACCGCCTAGGCACTAGGCGAAGGCCAACCGCCTCGCTTACGCCTACTGCCTTTTCCAACCTTGTTTGTAGGTGAAATAAATATTCACATCACACAAAAATAGTGTTCACATATATCCAAAGAGTATTATTATGTATGAAAAATCATGTACTTTTCAAAATATTCTTTTATGTGAAGAATTATATATACATCTTCAGAACGTATTCTGGTTTTGTAAAAGAAATAGTCATGTGCTCTTGAAATATACAGAACTGTTAGTATGCATTAAAAAATATACCGGGTAAAAAACTTATGCATGTACTTACAAAAATTAAAACAATGTATAGTTAAGATTTAATGATAAGGAACACAATGATATTAAAAAATCAAGAGTAAGGAACCAACAAAAAATTGCAATCAATGATATAAAAAACCAAGAGGTAAAATAAATTATATTTTTTATTAAAGAAAAACAAAGTAAGCTGAAAACATTAAAATGTCAAAACTGGATGACGTCGTGAATTAGAACGCTTATTGGATCGGCCCATGTAGGTGAAAGGTGAGTGACTGTTGTTCCTCGTATTCTACGTCTTGTGCAGGAAATTGTCCCTATAACACTTACCGTTTTCACTACACGGGCCAGCCAACTTAATCATTTTTGCCTTTTGTATTTCTATATAATTATATAGTTAATGCTCGCAATAGTGTTTTTTCCTCCTATTCTACGCCTTGTGTAGCAAATTGTCCCTACAAGACTAAGTGCTTCCACTACATGGGCTATCAAGTGTAGTCATTTCTATTTTGTTATTTTCATTTGTTTTATTTTTTAATTCGCACTAGTTAAAGGATACCC
Organism: Aegilops umbellulata; assembly: GCA_032464435.1. Classification (NCBI taxonomy): domain Eukaryota; kingdom Viridiplantae; phylum Streptophyta; class Magnoliopsida; order Poales; family Poaceae; genus Aegilops; species Aegilops umbellulata. The sequence continues at coordinate 594,252,634 of CP136058.1, read as the reverse complement.
TAACAGAGATTACTTTCAAACTCCTCCGACGATGATAAGTGGTGCCACTTGTTGCTATCATGGATTTTGGCAGGTTTTACCTACGGTTTGGAGGGGGTAGGAGGATTGGTGTTTTTCTTGTGAATCGGGTTCTAAAAAAAATCATATACGGAGCGCCTGACTTACAAGCAATTTGCACCGTCATTTTCCTTGTGTTGAGATTTTTGAAACTAGATCACATTTTCATATAGGTTCGGACAAACTTAGCCGGGCATAACTTGTAATTCATACAATAACAAACTTGAGCTCCGACGGGTAACATACATGTCCTCCCCATCAAAATTCTATTGCATCAACATCACATATGTACCGCATTGCACAATACAGGCTCATGCATCACACTTGCTATGTGGAGCAACCATGTGGACGTGCCACCCAGCACAAATGCATTGCACAGTACAATACCCCGTAATAGAGTACTAATGCAAAATAAATATATCCAACAAATCCTCCACCAAGAAAGCAACATGTGTCGTTGTATTGTGTGTCATTGGCGCACCCTTTTATCTAGTTGGTCTCATTTTATTTTCATACTGTTTCAACTAATTTTCTTATTTGTTGTTTCATTTTTCTTCAAAAATCATTTCATTTTTTCTTTTCTTTTTTGGGTGGTGTCTGGGGGTATGTTAATGTTTTAAAATTTTATGCACATAAATTAGTAAGGCGAGGACGTTTTAATGAAAAAACATATATTAGTTTAAACATGAACTTTTTTCCTACTCCCTCCGTTCCTAATTATAAGGTGTATTAGTTTTTGAAAAAGTTAAACATTGTCTATGTTTGACCAATTTTATAGCAAATATATAAAGATCTACCATACTAAATAAACAAAATACAAAAATATGTTTCATCATGAATTTAGTCATAACAATTTGGTATTCTAGACATTGATATTTTTGTCTGTAAACTTGATCAAAGTTAGAGAAGTTTGACTTTAAAAAATATATCCTATATTTAGAAAAGGGGAGAGTATTAAATATGTGATTATTTCATAACATGAGAAGATTTTTTTTTTCAAATATCAGGACATATTTTTGCACTACCTATACATGTAAAATGTTTTCTAAAAGACGAATGTTTCATTTTACATAAACATCTTTCTGGACAACAAATATTTCTTCTAAAAAATGTGAAGAAATAACTAGAAGCTATTAGGCACACACTTATAGGAAGAACAAACATTGTTGCCATATGCCGCTTATACGGACAATATTTGAGGATCATCGACACAGGTCCAACATGGGATAGTACAGTGGGAAAGCGCAGGGGTGGCATTTATTTTTCATATTTTTGGTAGCAGATACTTTCGTGCAACTTTTGGTCATTTCCCCGGTTTACTTATTCTATGCATTTTCCCTAGTTTTCTCATTTTCTAATTTTATTAATAAATATTCTAGAAAATATATTGTTTTTCTACAGATGCATGAATATTTGTATAAAAAAGGATGAACAATTTGTAAATTCATGAACAATTTAAAATTTTCATAAACACTTTTACCAATTCCAAGCATTTGTTTAATTGTGTATATGTTTATAAATGTGTGATATTTTTTAAAATTCTTAAATAAGTTTTGGAATTTGGAAATCGGTTTTAAAATCAATGTGAACATTTTTAATAAACATACCAAACAACTATAAATTCATGAATATTTTTCGGACTACACAACAATTGTTTTTAAATATGTATTTTTTAAAAATATCCTTGAATAATTTGAAAATTTTGTAAAACATTTGGAAAAAATAAATAAGAATTATTAGTAACAATTTTCGGCCGAGCAGTGGACAAGTGGCTTTGTACGCTTGTCGGCCCAATTTTGTAGGTACCCGACGACGCTGTGTTAGAGCTAGTATTTGCTTCTCCTAATGGTTGGTCAAATAATAAAAAATGTTGTATTTTCTTTTACATCATTATGGACTGGACTGGTTTTTCTCGTAGCTATTCTGAATTCACTCATTTCTTAAATTAATTTTGGTTAATATTTATTAACACCATAAAAAGGAAAAAATAAAGGCCCTATCTTCTGAAAATTTAGAATGGTGAGACATATTAAAACGCAGTTTGCGTTACAAATTGCTAGCTCTTCACTTTCAGTTTTACCTTGGGTACCCCTTTAAATTGAATTTCTATTTTTAGAAGTAGGGTTTACCCAAAATTTAATGACACCGAGGTTCAATCCATTCCATCTGTTCTTTCTTTCTCCTTCTGATACAAACAAAAGATTGAAAAAGCTAAATTTTTTTCATATCATGAATAAATCTATATGTCCCATAGCAATAACTAGAATTAGAAAAATAGAATGACAAAGCAACTAGTAATTAACTGAGGGTGCCCCCCAAGGGTCATTTGGTGAGCCGGGAGCGCGTCACTTGGCGCGCTCTTACCCGCCACCATGTGTCGCATGCTAGGTGCTCCCGCGGGATTTTTCCTTTTTTTTAATGTATGCTTTTTCGGGCTTTAGATGGGCTTTTCGTGGGTTTTTGGTTTTTCGGTTTTCTCCAGGTATTCCCGAGGATTTAGAGAAACGGTTCAAAAAATTAAATTCTGCCGAAAAAATACATTTTTTAGCTTCCGCGAGAGGTAAGGATTTGCTTCTCGCGGAGGTACAAATTTGCTTCCACAAGAGGCACAGTTGTGCCTCTTGGAAAGGGAAAAAACACAGGGTTTTTTCTTTCACGAGAGGTACAGGTTTGCTTCCGTGAGAGCCAGAGTTGTGCATCTCGACAAAGAAAAAAACAATTTTTTGCTTCGACGAGAAGCATAGATTTGCTTCTCGGGGAGGCACAGGTAAGCTAGCCTCTTGGAAAGGAAAACCACGTTTTTTTCTTCCGCGAGAGCATAGCTCGAAAAGGAAAAAAAATGTGTTTTTCTTCTGCGAGAGGCATAGCTCGAAATGATTCGCGATTTGGACACACTGTTTTGTAGATAAAATGTTTTGAATAAACAAATCTATGGAAAAGAACTCCTAGGTTGCGACAAGTGTCACACATGCAGTGCGTCACTTATAGCGACATGGGAAGGTGGGAGTCACAATTCCAATTGCACCCCTCAATTATAGATTTCGAGGTGAAATCTATATGATACTCCGTGTATTAAAATGCTCGCAACATTATCTAACTTATAGTGAAACATACCGTACACTCACCTATCAAATTTCCATTTCGCATTTTAAATGGGCCTGCCCTGTTCCTCTCCTTCCTATGCCCACTCACTCGCCTCGCTGAGTGGGTTCCATGCTGATGGTTCAGTCCGGGTTTTTCCCCTCATTTTTCTGTTTTTCTTTTCTTTCCCTTTTCATCTTCTTTTCTGTTTTTTCTTTCAGTATCATTTTGTCTTCCTGGTTTTTAAAATTTTCTAATTTGTTTATTTTTATGGGTTTTATCATTCTTCCTCTGTTTTTATTGGGTTTTTAATAATTTTCTAAGATTGCTTTGTTTCTTTCTCAATTTGCACTGGTTTGTTTTCTTCTTTTTTTTTGTGATTCCTCGGTTTTCTTTTTTCTTTCTTCGTCATACTTTGACATTGTTTCTTTCTTAGTTTTCTCCGGCTTTTGTATTTCATTCTTTCCTTTGTTTCTTTTTCAGCTTTTACCAAAATTTCTTTGTTTCCTTTCATCGTTTCCACAAGTTTTTCCTTTCCCTATTAGTATAGTACAGAAATACTTTCCTATACATGTTTAAAAAATTGTTTGAATACACGAAACATTTTCTGTACATGTTGAACTTTTTTTGAAATATATGATTACTATTATGTTTCCAAACATATATATTTTATGTCAGTATTTTTTCATACTCATTCTATATTATTTTAAAGATTATAAACATTTGTATACACACATTTAATTTTTTAAATACATCTTTAAAATTTTAATAAATTTTATATCTACTTATTTGTATACATAAGGAATATTCTTTATACACATATTTAAAAATTTTCAAATACATGATTATCATCTTTCTAATAATTATTTTTTTTCATCTACATTTTTCATACTCATTATTAATTTTTTGTATACAACATTAGAAATTATGGACGTTTAACTTTTTATAAATAAATGATTACCATTTTCTCATACACATCCTACTTTTTTTATTCATTTGCTGTATACAAGACAACATTTTTCTGTGCACATTTAACATTTAAAAGATTCCTGGTTTAGTGTTTTAAATGCTTGTTTATTATTTTCTAAATACATGAACAACTTTTTTCATACACATTGTATATTTTTTTTGTATACATGAGATCCTTTATTCTATCACATTTAACATCTTTTGAATGCTTGATTATCATTTTTATATGTTTTCTGTAGTAATATATATGTTTAAAATATTGGAGGTATAAGCAAAAGTAAATAAAAAAGCAAAAAAAGGTCAATTAGACAGAACACAAACGAGGCTATTACCTCCCGCGCGCTGGGCCGGCCCCATCTCGTGCTCACCCAGGGGAGGCTGTCCTGCGTCTCGCTACAAGCAAGGTATATGCGCTCTTGTTAAAATACCTGGCAATCGCATAATGTTGCATCCAACTGTGCTGGCATATATAGCGAACGTATTTTGACGAGCTGTTTGTCTACGTTTACTGATTTAAAGTTGTTTTAAATTTCCAAGAAAACAAATAATATTTAATTAATTTACAATTTTGCAACTTTTTAAATGTTTTTAGAAATTCAAACATTTCTCGAAATTGATTATCATTTTTTGAAATTTCGGAAAAAAGGGAATAGTTGTTAGAAATCTAAACATTTTTGGATTTGGGGAAAAAATTGTAAGAAAGGAAACAAAAGTAAACCAGATAACAATAGGTGCAGAGAACAAAAGGAAAAGAAAAAAAAAGGTAAGTCCACTTAAAACAGCCAAGATCCCGCTGCCGCTGTTAATCTTCTTCCTTTCGTGTCACCTCCCAGCCTAGCCTTAATCGTCGGCCTCAACCACCCCCAATTGGCAGCACTCCCGTGACCGCTAAGCCCCCCTCCCCCTCAGTGGCGTAGCCAGGATTTTATGTCAGGGTGGTCCAATTGGCACAAAATAAATTTTATACCACAAATTTAACAAACCAACATATGCACGCATAATATATCCAAAGCACATACAATAAGGTCTTTCAAAGCATATTAAAATTCATGTTCAAGTCTTACCTTTGCGTAAAATATAACACACCTTATTTGTCGGTATACCGCCTTCTCAAGACCATGAAAGTCTCAATTATATTATCTTCATTCACTTTGGAGAAAGCATCTCGTTCGATGTATGTGACTAGGCAATCATCCAAAAGACTATCACCCATCTTGTTTCTTAACTTGTTTTTGACCACACTCATTGCAGAAAATGCTCTTTCAACACTTGTTGTTGCCACCGGTAGAAGCAATACCAATTTTAGAAGCAAGTAAACCAAATTATGAACTATATGCCTCCTTGTTTGAACAAGCTTAACTGAGAGATCAGCAAGATTTTCTAGGCCTTTAAAGTTGTCATCTTTTCTCATGTCATCAATATAGTTATCAAGTTGCATTTCAAGGTGCATCAAGTCAGAGCTCGAAAAATCATTGGGGTAGAACTCAGCAAGTCTACGTACCTTTTGTGCATCAAAAGCAGCAAATGAGTTGGCAGGATTCAAGGCCGACATACAAGAAAGCAACTCCATATTGACCTCATCAAACCGATTGTCGAGCTCTTGACTAATTTTATCAATAATCCCAATATAAATTTTCCTTCTAAAGTGATCTGCATTTGTTTGAGGTTGCACAAACCGTGTTGATCTTCCATAAGGGACATAATTATTCTCCATTACAGGAACTTCAATGCCATGTTTGTTGCAAAAAGAAGTGACCTTTTCAAGGAATGCATCCCACCCATTAGACCTTAGTTCTTGCATCCTACTTTTTGCCAATCTCACAAGTGACATTGCGGTAAGAATATCTTGGTCTCTTCTTTGCAAACACTCGGACAAATCATTTGTATATCCAAGAATGAGAAACATCAAGTGTGCATTGAAAACAAAGTCAAATGACTCAAACACTCCAACAATACTATGTATTTTTGGCCATTCAACCCTTTGTGAAGTACCTTTACCAAGAGAGATGAGCACATCACGGATTTCAGCATACATATCAATAATGTTGCGAATAGTTCTATAGTGAGAGCCCCACCGAGTTTCACCCGGCCTAGGCAAGCCCATCTCTTGATTTAATCCAGTCCCAGTTTCCAGTTCACCACATTCAATTGCTTTCATGATATAATGAAGTCTAGCATTTCGAAGCATGTCATGACGCTTACAAGAAACTCCAACAATATTCAGCAATAGAGATACTCGATCAAAAAACCACACACAATCAGCATTTCCCTTGGCAACAGCAACAAGAACTAGTTGGAGTTGATGAGCAAAGCAATGGACATAACAAGCAGAAGGTGACTCTCTCATGATCAATGTTTTTAGACCTTTAATCTCCCCTTTCATATTGCTATCCCCATCATAACCTTGCCCACGAATTTGAGTCATGGTTAAATGGTTATCCACAAGTAAATCTTCAATTGCTTCCTTAAGTGACAGTGAAGTAGTATCACCGACATGAACAACTCCAAGAAAGTGCTCACATGGCCTTCCTAGTTTATCAACAAAACGCAAGCATAGAGCCAATTGTTCTTTATGTGATACATCGCTAGATTCATCCGCTAAAATAGCATAGTGATCATCACCAAGTTGTTCAATAATTTTCTTTCTAGTTTCTATTGCACAACATTGGATAATTTGTTGTTGTATACCAGGGGAAGTCAATTTGCAATTACGTGGAGCATTCGTCAAAACATACTTATTCACCTCTTCACTATTTGTTGCAAGCCATTTCAAAAGCTCAATGAAGTTACCTCTGTTGCTAGACTCTTCATTTTCTCTATGTCCACGGAAGGCCAATCCTTGATGCAAAAGAAACTTCAAACACCTAAGTGAATAAGTCAACCGGATCTTGTAAAGATGTAGATCCTCATTGTTCCCCTTCACCATAATATTATCAATTTGGAAAGCACGGGGGCTAACAAATAAGTTGTATCTCTCTTGAGCTGCCTGGTGCACACTTGCTACACCACATTCATGCTTTACAAGAGCATCCTCTCTATTCCAAGTTCTCCAACCATCTTCAGTAAATGCATTGGTTCTATTGCCACTAGTTTTTTTTATCTTTGAACAAGTAGCATACAAAGCAGAATCCAGCTTTCTTGCTAATACTATATTCAAGCCAGTGATGTTTATGAAACCATAGGGGATTGAATTGCCGATCTCTGCCTCCAATATTTCTGCTTTCAAATTGATGTGCATATGGTTGAAACGGTCGCTTGAGGATATATGCTCGTCGAACTGCATCTTGATCATTGACAGGATAAGATGCAATGGGCAGTCTATCCCCCAGATCATGTGGAAGGCGACTAATATCATAAGCAGACGGTGGTGGCGACGGCGATGGCGGCGGCGATGGCGATAGTGGTGGTGAATCCACAATCTCAAAGGTTTGTTGTTCCCCTGCGGGCGCTGCCGGTGCCGGAGAAGGAGGTGAAAAAGGAGCAGCCACCTTCTTCTTGGATCCATATCTCAAAAAAAAGCAATGTGATGTCTCCTGTCCTCTTCATTTTTGCAAGAGTTCTACAAAAAATTAATACATTAACTCAGTTGGGACAAAGCCCTCATGATTCAATCGGTTCAATTGACAAATTATCAATTGCAAAAAACTTTAAAGCTTGCACTCAACAAATCGTTCAAATCTTCAGAGGAAAAAGAAATTGTGCTTTGAATTAGAGAAGAACAAACATCTTACACTAATACTCTGGATTGAAATAGAAAAGAAATCAACTAGCGCATTGCACGGGGCTGTACCTATGCGTGTGTGCGCGGTTCAGTACTGGCGCGGTTCCTTCGTTGACCGCCGGGACGCGCGTCCTTCTGTTCGCACACGAACACGTCACCGTGTACCCTCGATGCCGAGGGTGATGCACCGCAGCTCGCGTCGAAGGAGATCTGACCGGCAGCGCGATACGCAGGACAGCCGGCAGATGCTTTTGTAGACCCGAAGCCCCGCTTGCCCGGGAGGGACCCCGTTAGGGCTCACGGCGGCTATGGGCTGCTCCAGGTCGATTCGCTCGCCCCTAGAGCCTTGTGGATCCGCAGCCCTCCGGCATGAAGAACTAGCGAAGAACGAGAAGAAAGATACAAGGGAGAGATAAAAAATAGATGAACGAAAAAGTAGTAGATGTGTTTATTCGATTGGTGTTGTTTCAATCGGCCGTCACCCCCAACATATATAAGAGGAGGCTGGACTTTCCGTATAAGCAAAGGATTTATCTAGGCTTTCCTTACCAGAAAATTACATCAATTCACGTCCAAAACCCTAGTTAAATTCGGACTGGTTTTATCCGAACTTCCCAAAACTGTTCGGTTTAAACTGGCTGTACCTTGCGGGTCCTTTTTGCGGTGGTAAACAATCTCGGATGAAAACAAGCCCAAAAGCAATCTTGACTGTTTCGACGAGACGAACAACTTTCATGTTGAAGGTTTTTTGATCAGAGATCATCTTCAGGGTCAAATCGGTCTCGCAACACAGGCTATCTCCTCGCGCTACCCGTCAGACATGTGCCTGGTGGGGCGCGCCACATCTTGCCTCGTGACAGGGCTGTACTCCGATTGCTCTAAATTTTGCATACGAACTCGGATTTGAACGAATTTTATATCAAAATCGATCGTTTCGACGAGACGAAGACAAACCGTGTAGATCATTTTTTCATTTGAGGTCGTCTTGGGTGCGTAATCGGCTAAACTGTACTTTGAATATAAGATCTTGGTACCTCGAGCATAGTTTCGGCCTTCGAGATGAAATCGGAAGGCGATGACCCAAATTTCAAAGATGTTCATAGCAATAATACGGAACTCTTTCATGTAGATCACTTCTCCATTGAAGTCCATCTAGATAATCATTTGAGCCCATCTTCAGCTTCTGGTCGGATTGACTATCACAACCTCCACCCCGGCAGGCCCTCCATCCGGGTAAGCTTTCCGCATCGACAAGGTTTCACCCCGGCAAGGTTTTTACACTGGCAAGGGTTCTCCCTAGCTTGGCAAGGGTTCTACCCCGGCAAGATCTCCTCCTCGGCAAGGTTTCTACCCCGGCAAGAGTTCCTCTTCGGCAAGGTTTCGCCCATGGCAAGATTTCACACCGGCAAGCTTCCACACATGAACGAGCTTTCTGCGCCAGCAAGCTTTCCATGCCGGCAAGCCTTCACACACCGGCAAGGTTTTACCCCGGCAAAGTTTTCTCCCCGGCATGTTGTTTTATGATCGTGCCACTTTTGAGCGTCAACACATGCCCCCCTATTTTCTGGCAGAGCTTGCATGCCAGAAAATATTTCTTTTAAGCACGATGTCAACACTCCATCGACTATGCATGCCGAGGACGATAAATTTTTATCGGCCATATGCTCAGGGTTGTTGTTGCTTGGGTAGAGCCTCTTCATATAACAGATGTCACGAATGCCTTCAAGTAAGTTTCTCATGTCAATCCTGACTGGTCCTTTATCCAAATAATCCATGGGGATAGGAGGACCGTTCGGCGACACCAGCTGTCGAATAATTATGTCCATGCTCCTCAAAGGAACCATCAACTATTCTGTGACTCAACTCATTATTGATCAAAATGCTCCGTCAAGCCTCCGCCGAACAACGTCTGTCTCAGAACTTGGATCCTGCAGATAAGAGATATTTTCTCGAGCCGGCCATATGACTCGCACTAGATCCGTCAGTGGCCGAGTCAACTCTAGAGTCGGCTGTAACTCCTCTTGGACCGACTTTAATAGTAAGTCGGTTGTGAACTTGCCCTACACAAGTCGACCACACAAAGCATCGGTTGTAATAACCAGATGTGTATTGTACTAACGCGTTTGGCGAGTCAACAAGTTCAACATTTGTGCGATCCATCGATGCATATAAAGATGACATCTGTTGGACAGTTGGCAATGAATCACTGTGAACCTCTAGTCACGTAACCCTGTAGTGACTAGAAGTCCTGTAGCACGAATAGCAAAACATATTCGGCCTGATCTTCGGTCTCCTTAGTCAACATTGCCTCGCTCCCCAAGTCAACAGACCTTTGTTCATTTCGGTGACTCACTTTCTCCGGATCCTGCAATCAACCAACAACAGGAGTCGACAACTTTTGCTGCACTAGACCCTCGTATAGTGGCCGAATAATTAGTCGGCCTTCCAGTGTTGGCAAAACTAAGAATTGGCTTTGGGAATATGACATACACCACAACGAACACGATTAGCCGGATGCCAGCTTTGTCAACACAATGTACTCTTAGGGCGATACGCAAATATCGGCCAAACGTCTTATCTCATAGGACCTGGATAACCCGTCCACCAAAGTGTGAATAACCGAAATAATTTAGATGTTTCAGCTGGGGATAAGCTCCGGGACGCTGGCTTTGATGGAATGGTCGAAGAACATGGACGATGCACCATTTGGAGTCTCGTATAGTGACATGAAAATCGTTGTTTTCGCCTACCGGCTTTACGCTTGTCCTCCCTTACTCCTGCTGGCTTCACAACAGGAGCTGGCACATCATTCTTGCCTTGACGGCTTCCCTTGGGGACCCATGCCATATTCCTGTTCTCCAACTCTTTGGCCCTGAGCCGCTTCAGCTTTCTTTCTTGCCAATGTGATAAGCCGAGTGAGCTTCCTGGCTATGATTTTGTTTTGTGCACTAGCAACTCTTTGCTGACCATTGGCACCTCTGGCTTGGCCTGTCCAGACTCGATGATTGGGTCCTTGAAAGTTACCCGCTTCACTTCCTTTCCCTTAGTAGCCAACGTAGACCCGGCTGGCTTTTTGTCGTCCGGAGTTGGATCTGAAAAAGCACACTTGCGGCCATCCTTTTTTACTCGGTACACTTGGTTGACCACGTCCATCTTCTTTGCTGACTCCCAGATCGATTCTTTTTGGTTCAGTCGGTCTTTCACATGTGGTTGTTGAACAAATGATGATCCTCTCGGAGCTGCATAATTTTGGTGATGTGGTTTAGCATATGATGGACGGTGTGCCCTTGATTTATACTCGTTCCATGATTGATCTGAATAATAGACAACATGGGGAGGTATCCATGACATCGGCATTGGTGGCCCAAAAGGAGGATATGGAGTCTGTTTGCTCAACTTCTTCCTTCGCCAATCCCGGTCCTCAAATTTATGCCTTAGGCGTGACTTTGATGCTTTTGTTTCACTCGGCCGATAAGCACTCTTTGCCTCACTTATCTTCTGATATTTTTCTAATAACTGCGCGAAAGTGACTTTCGGCTTTTTACCTTGGTGCTTACCATTGCCTTTGCTTTCTTTAACTGTGCGTGCATCGGTCTTTAAATTTTCTTGTTGCCCCCTAGTGCTAGATATCGCCATTGTAGCTTTGATGGAATTCCCATCTTCAAGATTGTTGTTGATGCACTTTTTAACCATATCCTTGCTCGAATACTTGACCCCATCATCATTGGTGTGTATCTGTTGACCTTTAGGTGAATCGGCTTGAGATAGCCGAGTCAACATTTGATCGCCATCAAAACCAATCTGATCCGACTGGTCATATGATCGTGTCTCAACAAACTTCAATCGTCTCGATTGTGCGGCTTGATGAATCACGTTGTTGTCTTTGATATTCTCTTCAAACAAACATTGCATTTGTTCTTGTCCTGATGGCTCGACATCGTGATCAATTATAATAGGATTAGTCGACGATGCACCAACGATGTGATCACCTATGCCCGGACTGAAGGTACACTGCTCGTCCATTAACTGATACTGTGATACTAGCTCTGAAACAAAACAACCGAACAGTCCTGGCTTAGCGTCATCCAACTCGGCTATGCATTGATTTTCATCCTTTTTTCCTGATGCTTTTGAATCGGCTTCGAAGGACTTTGGACCTGGCTTTATGTTACTGCAACCAAAACAATTACAGAATATACGTCTCATCCGAGACCAAATGTTAGCCAAGCATGAAACGAACAAAGTTGTCCATATGAATACAAAGTTCAGTTGGCATGACATGAACAACTTTGGTTTTGATAAGTTGTCACTATTAGCCTCTATGAATGATACCATGTGTTGACTATCATGATTAGTGACAAGATCATTCCTAACAAATAGATTACTCATTTCAATTGGTCTTTCAAAATTAATTAGAATCTTACTAACAGGTGTATCAACAATATGATTTTGACCGAATCGAAAATTGAGTAAACTATCTGCTATGTGTACCTTTATGAAGACGTTGGAAGAAAAAGATGGTTGCACCACTGGAACAATACATTGCTCCACTTCTGAATAATTCTCCAACGCCTCTTCCTCTTTTTCTGGATCTCGTGCCTCATCACTCAGATTACCTGAGTATATTTCACTCGAATTGCCCGAGTATATTTCAGTCGGATTGCCCGAGTGGATGTCACTCAGACGCTCTTTGTCAGTTGAACTTTGCTCGGCCATATTTTCTTGTTCTTGATGCTCATCGTTATCTTTAGCACGAAACTCATAGGGTAGCATGTAAGCTCCCTTACATCCAGAAAAATGGAGCACAACCAATTTGTTGCGTTTGTCGTTCCTTTGCTCAGCGAAGCTTGCATCTTCTATTTTGGTACACGCGGCAATAGTTGGCTTGATGTACTCGGCTTTAGCCGGTGATGCACTCGTCTGGAACGATGCAACGCACTCGGCCTTAAACATCTCGGTGCTCAATCCGGTTTCAAGCGAATCCACCGTATTAGCCGAATGAATCCATTTTTGTTGGTTTGCTTGCAAAGCTTCTTTTTTATCTTGCCTCAAAAGTGCAGAAGGCCAACATGGTTGCTACATGGAGGAAAGCACTTGACGTATTCTTGCAAATATCCCTCTCCACGCTTCGTCTTGAGTGCTTCATAGGCCTGTCGATATTCTGCTGGTAATTCCTCAAGGGTAGGTGTAGTAAATTCGTTGACTCTATTCCCTGTGAGCTTTGGCTTGATCTTGTCCACTTGGGCCAGATATTTTTCTTTAAACTTAACCCTGCTTGGATCGGCTTGCCCCCCAATACTTTTAGGATCTTTCGGCAATGAATTGATGTTGCCGAAATTTTGCGCTTGTATAGGGGGTGTATAACATGCTGCAATGATAGGTGATGGCATGTGCATCGTTGTTGAATATTTTCTCTCGACAATTTGATCAATCGGCAACACTTCGTCTTCTTTCAAAACCCTAGCTCTTATTGCCTCATAATCAGGAACCAATCCCTGGTTGTGTTGCTCAAGGCAAATAGCACTAATCTTCTTATTTTGGGCTAAATTTTTTAATGCAGCCAGAGCCACCTCATCTCCTGCAATATTAGGCACATATGCTCCTATAGAATCTCCATTCACTCGGCCATGACCGTGGAGGTGAGCCGAGTCATGAATATTTTTAGTTTCATAGGCCACTGAACAATTAATCTGACGAGGTGTAGTATATGATGTTTGAGGATAACCGGCCAAATAGCTAACAGAAGCATGGCCGATTCCTCCATTCATCGGCATGTTTGGGGATGAACCCGCATAGTGCGAGTCGGCTGCCGATTGATAAAACTTTGAGATGCCCTCATGTACATGAGGTGTCCTATATTGATCACTCGAACAAATCGTGTTGTTCACCGGCATATTGAAAGATGTTGCCGATGCACGAAAGTTCAGATTCATAAGTTGCATGTCACGATTCTGTAAATTCCAAGTTTCTCCAATGGAATAACTAGTCGGCCTTTGCTCATTAGGGCTGGCCGACATCACATGTCCGTTGAAAGATCTAGCAACATCGACATAATGGCTATTTGCATCTACGCAAGGAGATTTATGATACATGTTACCGTTGTAGATTGCAGCCGCTTGATGACGCTCTCCTCGTAGCAAGAACAGGCAGGAGGCTATTCAAAGCTTCGTCCCCAGCGGAGTCGCCAAAAAGTGTGTTCGCACACGAACACGTCACCGTGTACCCTCGATGCCGAGGGTGATGCACCGCAGCTCGCGTCGAAGGAGATCTGACCGGCAGCGCGATACGCAGGACAGCCGGCAGATGCTTTTGTAGACCCGAAGCCCCGCTTGCCCGGGAGGGACCCCGTCAGGGCTCACGGCGGCTATGGGCTGCTCCAGGTCGATTCGCTCGCCCCTAGAGCCTCGTGGATCCGCAGCCCTCCGGCATGAAGAACTAGCGAAGAACGAGAAGAAAGATAAAAGGGAGAGATAAAAAATAGATGAACGAAAAAGTAGTAGATGTGTTTATTCGATTGGTGTTGTTTCAATCGGCCGTCACCCCCAACATATATAAGAGGCGGCTGGACTTCCCGTACAAGCAAAGGATTTATCTAGGCTTTCCTTACCAGAAAATTACATCAATTCACGTCCAAAACCCTAGTCAAATTCGGACTGGTTTTATCCGAACTTCCCAAAACTGTTCGGTTTAAACTGGCTGTACCTTGCGGGTCCTTTTTGCGGTGGTAAACGATCTCGGATGAAAACAAGCCCAAAAGCAATCTTGACAATTTCGACGAGACGAACAACTTTCATGTTGAAGGTTTTTTGATCAGAGATCATCTTCAGGGTCAAATCGGTCTCGCAACACAGGCTATCTCCTCGCGCTACCCGTCAGACATGTGTCTGGTGGGGCGCGCCACATCTTGCCTCGTGAGAGGGCTGTACTCCGATTGCTCTAATTTTTGCATACGAACTTGGATTTGAACGAATTTTATATCAAAATCGATCGTTTCGACGAGACGAAGACAAACCGTGTAGATCATTTTTTCATTTGAGGTCGTCTTGGGTGCGTAATCGGCTAAACTGTACTTTGAATATAAGATCTTGGTACCTCGAGCATAGTTTCGGCCTTCGAGATGAAATCGGACGGCGATGACCCAAATTTCAAAGATGTTCATAGCAATAATACGGAACTCTTTCATGTAGATCACTTCTCCATTGGAGTCCATCTAGATAATCATTTGAGCCCATCTTCAGCTTCTGGTCGGATTGACTATCACAACCTCCACCCCGGCAGGCCCTCCATCCGGGTAAGCTTTCCGCATCGACAAGGTTTCACCCCGGCAAGGTTTTTACACTGGCAAGGGTTCTCCCTAGCTTGGCAAGGGTTCTACCCCGGCATGATCTCCTCCTCGGCAAGGTTTCTACCCCGGCAAGAGTTCCTCTTAGGCAAGGTTTCGCCCATGGCAAGATTTCACACCGGCAAGCTTCCACACATGAACGAGCTTTCTGCGCCAGCAAGCTTTCCATGCCGGCAAGCCTTCACACACCGGCAAGGTTTTACCCCGGCAAAGTTTTCTCCCCGGCATGTTGTTTTATGATCGTGCCACTTTTGAGCGTCAACACCTTCGCCGGCCGCCTGGCCGTCGTCCAGTCGTCGCCTGCGGGTGCCCTGCCGGAGTGCCGGCCTTGCGCAGTTGCGCTGGGCGATGGCGCTAGCCGCTAGGGTTTCAGACTTCCGAGGACTAGAGGAAGAAGAGACGATAGGGAGTCAGGAATTAGGAACGATCAGCGTACATACAGATAACAGGCGTACCTGAGATGAAAGAAACGAGCCATGTATATGGGATGAGACCTGAGTTGGGCCTGGATATGTTTTCTTTTCCAGGGTGGTCCATGGACCACCCTGGCCACCCTACAGCTACGCCCCCCTCCCCCTCCACCGCCTCTTCTCTGCACCTGTCAAGTTTCGGACTCGCTCTTGCGGGCTATCGCCAACTCCCGCTCGTCCACGGCTCGTCCTAGCCGTGGCCGGCGCTCCACACGCCATACCTTCGGCGGTGCGCTTCACAAAATCCACTTAAACCCCAAAATTTCCTGTCAACCAACGAAATAGCCCACACTTCAGAAGTAATGGCCTCACCATTGAGCGCGATCCACATCCTGTTATCTCGTGGTGGTTACCACAGAAAAGGACTTGCCACGCGAAACCTCGATCGTCAACTATGTATCTTAATTGATTTGCGTGTAGCGTCCGTGAACAATCTACTACTAGGTCGCGAACCAGCGGAAGATAGACGCCGTCGCAGCTGTCCTAGTCGTATTTAACTGCTCTGTACTGTCACTCGCTGACGAGGTAATTAAACCGTGTGAAACACTAGTACTACTCCAGATCGGATCTTTTTTTTTTTTGCGAGTTAGTACTAGATCGGATCAGCCGTAATTAATTACTAGTAGATGGAACTCCTCTCCCTGCACGGCTGCACCGCACTGTCACTGTAGTCTGTAGTGAATCACGAACCACACGTGAGAGACATGTGTTTTTTTTCTTCAGATAGGTGGATTCAAGGCAGACCGACAAGGATCGGACCGTGTGATACTACTAGTTAGCTTGGAGAACGCACGTAGTAGGCCACACAACACATCGCCAGCGTGTACCGATCGTGCTGGGATTCCTGTGTCCTGTATAAATATGTACGTCCAGGCGCGCCTCCATCGGTCCCTCGCCCGTCCTAGCTAGTGCTTCCAAATGTTACACCGTACTTGACGCCGTCGTATCACCTACCGCATGCGTCCGACTGCTCAGCCCAACTGGTGGCGCTACGTACCTTACATGCGGCCCCAAGTTAGCATGGGCACGACGTATGCCTCCGTTGTTTCTATCAAAGATATGTATCCCTCCGTCTGTATTTACTCCATATATTGAAGATATGCTTTGTTTCGGGTCAAATTTTGTACAACCGGACACCTCAAATCCTTCCTTTATATCCGGACATACGACCCGATCACTATCTGATCACAAAAATGTCATCTATAAGCATCTGCAACTAGATACAGCAAATCCGATGCCTCAAACGACCGCGGACACGTCAATACAGCAAATTCGACGAATCAAACGCCCGTGGACGCATCCGGGCGCGGACAATGACTGGTTACGTCTCAAATAATAATCGATTCCACAACCGGATATCTCAAACTAGAAACCTCAAATCCATACTATTACATGCAACATAAACCCAATATTAAGCGGAGCTCGTCAGGCTCCGCCGTGCCCATGTCCGTGGCTGGCTGCGCCCCACAAAGTGTTGGTCCGGTCGCCGGTGAGATAGAGTAGGACATGGCGCATGAACGGGCTCACCAGACTCCAGGCGCAAACGTCCCCCATGCCCTACTCTTCCTCGTCGAAACCCGGAACCCTGACGGTGCCGGTGGACGTGAAATCGATGATGGATCCGTATTGGGAGTTGTCGGCGACATCCACCATGATGCGGTTGCGGCGCCTGGAATGGTGCACCATACGGGGCGTCAGAGAATGCGACTCCGTCTCACCAACGTCCACCGCTGCTAGGGCTGCCGCCGTCTCCCGTGACCGTTGCCTCGCAAGGCGGGCACGCCGCGCCATGTTTGCGTCAGACGACGCCCATATGTTCACCTCCTGCTCGGCGCGCCAACGAAGGGGTTGCGCATCCGTCACTGTGTTCGGACGCAAGATGGACCACATCGTCTCCGGTAAGGTAACGGCAACACACCTCGCAGCGGATGCATGCATCATTTGGGCAGACACAATGGATTCCTGGCGGAAGGACTCCGAGTGCTACCGTCGGGTGGCGTCCTCCCGTGAGCGACGGAGGGCAAGCCAGACGGTTGAGGAGGCCGCATGTTGCATGGGGTTGGATGAATTTGAGGGTTCAGACATAAGGAGGCCCAGCAGCAGGATACTTACAGGCAAGTTTGACCAACTTAGGTGTGTGTTTGGTTCAAGCCACATCTTAGGCAAGCCACACTATGGTCCCACATCACATACACACAAAAAGTGTGGCAAGATTCCCTTAGGCTTGCCAACTTGTGGCTCTCATTTTGAAGAACTAACTTTAGGCAAGTTTGGCAATATTGTATGACAAAGTGTGGCACTCCTAGGCCTAGAACCAAACAGCCCCTACATACATATAGACCAACACGGACCAGGCCGAGTGTCTCAGTCTCCAGCAAGCAAGCAAGCTAGCTACATCAGGCTGTTTTGTCCGGGGTCGCCGATCGGTACCACCTTTGGAGCCACACGCGCAATTGCTTGAGACATCACATCGGCGAAGGTGGCGGTAGCGGGGCTCAAACAGCTCCGCACTGTAGAGTCGCTCTCGCTCGCACGCGATGGACGTCCAGGGCCGCCACTCCACCGCGCTTCCTCTGTCAGCTGTGCGTGCGTGTGCAGTTGCTGCATGCGTGCCGCCAAAAGTTCCACCGTGGTGATGATGTCGCTGCATCACCCGCTGCTACTGCTACCTACAAGATACCAAGCGCTCAACTGATGGAGACAAGTGATGCCCTAGAGTAGGGAAAAGCACTGCTGCCCAAAGTGGTGAAAAACTGAAAGAAAAATACCCATTTCAGCCGACGGTCAAATGGGACTGGAGGATGGGATCCAACACAAATTGACTAGAGGACACCTTACACGTCGTTACTGCAGGATTTTAGTTTTGATTTCTAAACATTATATAGAGCAGAAGATAAACTCAGTCAAAATTTATGCTACGTGCCAAATCTCTGCAGAAACAAAAAAACAAAAGTATCAATGTAAAAGGTTGAACATCTCAAAATCTATTTATGTTGAGATTTTAAGTTGTATTAGTACGCAATAATGTATGTTGCATGGTAGAGAAAACTCACACGTTTAGATCAAACCCATAACATTGGATTTTTTTTTTTGAATTTTTTTGCTTTTACTGTTCATCCAAGCTCACATTTGTTTGGAATCAGAACAGTCGTGTCCCGATGGGAAGTGCTACTAGTGTGCGTTAAGTAGAATAGACGTGAAGCATTCATGTACGAACGAATATTCGGGAGCATAGAGATTGGTCAGAACTCAGGAGTCTATAGTAGTATTCGTTCGTCGGCAACAAAGGGAGCAGATAGCAGGGTAGTACTCCCGCTGATTGGAGTGCAGTTGTGCAAACATGACCGCAAAATTATTGACATGGTTGGTTGGAGGGGGAAGATTATCGGATGGAAGGACACGAATGCCAAACATTGTTGGGAAAGTTGAATTATTCATACGTACACAGTTCCTTCTTTCTAGCTCCTGCCCCTATCTAGTACCCCATGCGTGCTGATCTATATTACTACCATATATGGATCGGTTGATACCCTGTCCTGTGCGTGGCACGCTATTCAACAAACGCATGTGGAACATGGATATCTATCTGAATATCTGACTCCGGCCGTTTCCCGAATTAATGCTGCTTCCAATCCAA
Source organism: Aegilops umbellulata (assembly GCA_032464435.1). Taxonomy (NCBI): domain Eukaryota; kingdom Viridiplantae; phylum Streptophyta; class Magnoliopsida; order Poales; family Poaceae; genus Aegilops; species Aegilops umbellulata. Next base: position 594,233,357 of record CP136058.1, on the reverse strand, counting down.
GTCTGCCTCTCCCGGTCTAGCTGCGGGCTACTGCTAGATGCAAAATGATGTAGCATACAAAAGTGTGATATGCATAAGAGCATCTCCAACAGGCGCCCAAAAACTGGGCCGCGCGTTAAAATTCGGGTATTTTGGGCGTCGAACAGCTCCAGCAGAAGCTGTAAAACAGTGCGCGCGCTGAAAATCGCTATCAAAGCTGTAAATTTGAGGCGCTGGATTATGCACACTTCACAATTTACACTGCGTGTTTTTTTAGGCGCGCGTTTTTGAACATCTGCTAAAGCAACGTTGGGTCCGGCACACTAAAAGTGCTATAGTGACGCGCTAAAATTATTTTAGGGTGCGGAATTTTTGTGCACACGTTGGAGATGCTTCTAACGAATAAGAAAGTGAGCATGCATATGATAACTTCCAGAAATGTATATAGGCAGCGTGTGCGAAAATATAGTGTGCAGCTGGGACAACCATCCAAGCTGTATGGATCATGCATCCAAGCTGGTGCCCATGCCTCCATTTTCTATTTAGGGAACACACACATACAGCTTACACACATGTCACAACGCACACCTACACACGTCTATTATTCTTATATTTTTATATATTCTTGTAGTATGGAACACCATTACACTATTAGTAAGCACACATGCCACTCTTGCATACATGTAATACGTACATGTACGCTACGTGTAGCTACGTTACATATATACGGCCCGTATACTTTGTGGCCGAGACATGTAGGTAGTAGGCACGTAGGTACGTACTAGCTAGCCATGCACGCCCGCGACGTTCCTCCTCTTGACCGTGACGGCGAGCCCGTTCTTCATGTGGAGAATGATGGACAGCTTCGGCTCGACGACGTGGCCAGGCACGGTCTTGACTGCGAAGTTCCAGAGCACGGCCGCCGCGGCGGTCTTCATCTGCACGAACGCCATCTCCTTGCCGAGGCAGGTCCTGGGCCCGGCGTTGAAGGAGATGAACTTGTAGGACGGCTCGTACCTCAGCTTCCCGTCGGCGGTGACCCACCTCTCCGGCCTGAACTCCATGCAGTCCTTGCCCCACACGCCCTCCATCCTCGCCATGCAGTAGGAGAAGATGAGTATCTTGTCGCCGGCCTTCATCTCGTGCCCGCTGGGGAGCACGTCGTCGGCCACCGCCGCCTTGTGCTCGAAGGGCACGGACGGGTACAGCCTCAGGCACTCGCACAGCGCCGCGTGCAGGTACACCATGCCGCTCAGCTCGCTCACGTCGAACACCACCATGCCGTCCAGCTTCTTCCGGGAAGCGATCGGCGCCAGTTCGTCCAGGATCTTCTGCTCGACGCGTGGGTTCTTGGAGAGCAGGTAGAAGAACCAGGACAGCGCCGCGCCGGTGGTGTCCCGTCCGGCGAGGAGGAGGTTCACCGTGGTGTCACGCAAGAAGTCGTCGCTGTACTCGCTCGCGTCACCGTTGCAGATGAAGGACGACAGCATGTCGGACGAGTCGGTGACGCCCTCGTCGCCGAGCTTGTGGTCGGCCCTTCGTTTCGCGATGGTGTCCGCGGCGAACCGGTCGATGGTCCTACGAGCCGCGGCCATCTTCCTCTCGGTGCCGACCTCATACCGGTACATGAGCTTCCAGCACGCGGGCGAGATGATGTGGCGGAGGAAGAGCGTCTCGAGCACGTCGTCCATGGCGCGTGCGAAGGGCACCACGGGGAGGCCAATCTGCAGGCACCCGGGGTCGACGCCGAAGACGAGGTTGCAGGTCATGTCGAACGTCAGGCGCAGGAACACGTCGTGCAGGTCGCAGGGTGTGGACCCGGCCTCGGCGGCGTGGGCGAGGAAAGGCAGGAGGCTCCTCTCCACCTTGTCGCGGCTGTAGCGCGCCGAGAAGGCGCGGAAGCGAGGGCCCGCCATGATGAGCTGTGACTTGGCACGCTGGCGGCGCCAGGAGTCGCCGTCGGCGTTGAAGATGCCGTCGCCGAAGACGTCGAAGATCTCGGCGAACTCGTCGCCCTTGGGGTAGTTGGCGAAGTTGGAGGTGAAGATGTGGCGCACGTTGGCGGGGTCGCAGGTGACGAAGAACCGGACGCCGGTGATCCCCGCGCGCGCTTCGAAGTTGTAGCGCGTGCCGGCCAGGATGCCGGTGGCCCAGTCATGGAAGTGGGACAGGTTGGCGACCATGCCGAAAAGATGGCCCAGGATTGGCCATTCGGTCGGCTCCGCCTTGCTTATTTTCTTGGACTGGAGGTGGCGGTAGTAGAAGACGAAGAAGCAAAGGAGGGAGAGGAGCTCCACGGACCAGAGGAGGGAATCCATGGCTGGCTTGGAAGAAGATGGGAAGCCACCGGTGCAACATATGGGCTTATATGGACGCACTCTTGCATGCATGTAAGATGATGAGTAAATGTGTTTCATAGGTTGGTGAGGTGTCTCCCATCAGCTTACAGTATGGTGATTGGGGTCATCAGTAGGATCTCTCTTTTTAAATTATGCTTTTCTGGTTTTCGATATAAAACGGAATCATTGCTCCTACATATCATATCCAACATCTGTGAGTGAGAATTGTGTGGATCTCATATATGTTCTCTTTGAAAGAGAAAATGTGTGGTCTGTGTTTTTGTGGAAGGTATGCCATTATCCACGCAACTGAAATTCTTTTGAGCTTTCGTTGATATTTTCGCCATCGATTGGGCAGGAACTGGTGCAGAGACTACAATGACGGAGACAAGGTGGGACATGAACTGACGTAGAGACTACTATGGATGCGAAACTGGAAGAGTTAGAGCATCTACAGGCGGACTCCTCAAATTGACCAGTCGAACATATGGGCAATTGACTGGTGGAGAGAGAAGTAAATGGTTGACCCAGCCAGATCCCTCAAAGTCTCCTTAAATGTCCGGGCTGTCCGGTAGCCCTCATATTCATCTCATATATAAGATGGGTATGAGGAGTGCCCTGGCGTGTCCGATTAGTGGTCCTGCATCCGTCACATAGGATTGGGTCCATCATCAAGCATTTTTTATCATTATTTCTTTTCACTTTCCCTTTTCTTCTCCATCAATCACATGCATGTGACCGGACATATAACGAAAAAAGTGAGGGACATGGCTGCGTGAAAGAAAAATAGGGAGTCAAAACGGACACGCCCCGACGATGACCAGGCGTGCCCGCGGACGTTAGAGGGGCCAAATTTGTTCAGTCCGGCAGTAGATGCCCTTAGGCTTCAAACTGAGATGGTAGGGGAGAGGGGGCAGTGACGATCTAAGTGTTATTTGTGGGGTCAGCTGAACCTTAACTTTTTTAGCACCCCTAGTTTACTCATATTTGTAAAATATATGATGTCCTAGAGATGTTAAGTGCATTTGAACCAACAACATTTTAGCTTTCGCTCAAGTAAACAACTTTTTAGCTTGTACTCCCTCTGTCCGAAAAAACTTGTCCCTCAAATGGATGTATCTAGCACCAAATTAGTGCTAGATACATCCATTTGAGAAATAAGCTTGGGACAAACTTTTCCGGACAGAGGGAGTAGTAACTTCTAGCGAGAAGGAAAGGAGAGAGAGTGCTCATAGCAGTGACCTCATGACGCATGAGGGATGGTGAGCCGAAGATGACAGTAACATGAAGAAAACAAACACTAGCAAATTAGTTATTTTCTATGTCAGGAATCAGTATCAATTAAGAAATAAAAGGTCCAAACTGATACATGAAAAGCAATTGTGGAAAAAAATTGTCGATGCTTGACGTTGAATTTCATTATATCAGAAGTGTTTTACAAATGCAGACGATTAGCGATGAGTCATCTTTTAACTAGTCTCGTGCAACTTACTAGAGTCAATATAGGCAACATTTGCTTTGACACGAGTCAAAGCGGAGAAGAACCTGCGTACCTAATCAATTTAGCTACATGTAAGTCACCTGAAATTTTATTTTGGGTCAGACGATTTTTTGCGCCGTTCATCGTGCTTTGTGATTCATGTTGCTATTTTTCCTGATTTGTCCTCTGAGGTGTTTGGGTTGTGTTAAATCGGCTAACCACATATTAGGGTTAGTTGATTCCATAGTGGGCCCGAAGAACATTACCATGTGCGACCCAACCTTCCCCTTTCTCCCTTTAATTTTTTTCTCTTTTTATCCTTTTTTCTTTATTTTTTATTTTTTTAATGTTAGTTGGTTTGTTTTTTTCGTTTATGGATATTTTTGGAATGCTAGGTGAGTGCAAATATGTGCCCACAAAATACTCCTTTCATTCCATAATTCTTTTCATGGATTTGAACTAAAACCTCGACAAATATTATGAAACAAAGGGAGTACCATACAAGTATGTGCCAAATTGCACTACTATATGATTAATATTTCAATATTAAAAAAGTGCAAATTGTGTGCACATTTTTTCCTTCTTAAAAGGTACTACCAATGAAACTAATTCATTCTTTCTTACAAAATCTATTATTTGAATTTTTATTTTATTTTATGTATGCTCTTGTTTAAAGGATACAAATGCCACTAATTCATTCCTTCATAGGGAACTTATTTAAAAAAAAATCCACTATCATATGTGTTTATTCTCGCATATATTATAAAATGTGCAATTTCTGTGTAATTGTCTGCAATTTTTTTATTATTTATTTTAGATTATTTTTTATTTTCTTAAAGGGTAATACCAATTTCACTAATTAATTCTTTCTTAGGAAACTTCATTATTCTCATTTTTTTAGTTGTGCACAAATTTTGTAATTTTTTAATTAGTTCCTTTCTAAAAGGATAATACCAATGCAATAAATTCATTCTTCATTAGAAAACTTCATTATTTTGTTTGTTTAATTTTCTTTCTTGTCTAAGGGAAATACCAATGTCACAAATTCACTCCTTCTTAGGTAACTCATTTTTTCTAAAATTCCACTATTATATTCTTATTTTTATATATTATAATAAAGAAAAAATTGTGTACATTGTTTGCAGATTTTATCATTATTTATTTTTTTCTTTATTCTTAGAGCGTAATACCGTACCAATGGCACTAATCATTTTTTCCTAAGAAAACATCATTATTTAGTTTTTGTTTCATTTTCTTTCTTGTTTAATGGTAATATCAATGCCACTAATCCATCCCTTCTTAGGATTTTTTTAAAATTCCACTATTATATTCTTATTCTCTCATATTGTAAAAGGCACATTTTTAGTGTAAATTGTGTTCAAATTTTGGCCTCCTTTTCATTTTTGTTGTTCCTAAACGTAATACAAATGCCACTAATTCATTCTTCATTAGAAAACATCATTATTTTGTTTTTTCTTTTATTTTCTTTCTTATTTAAGGGTAATACCAATGCCACTAATTCATTCCCACTTATGAAACTTACTTTTTATGAAATTGCAATATTATATTCTTTTTTGTGTATTATAAAGAAAATTCTATGTAAATTGTGAGCAAATTTTGTCATTATTTGTTTGATTTATTTTTCATTTTCATTCTTCTTAAAGGGTAATACTAATAACACTAATTATTCTTCCTTAGCAAACTTCATTTTTTTTGCTTCATTTTCTTTCTTCTTTAAGGATAATGCCAATGCCAAAAATTCTTTTCTTATTAGGAAACTTATTTTCCCCGAAATGCCACTATTATATGCCATTCTCTCTTATTATGGAAAAGCGCAATTTCTATGTAAACTGCGTGAAATTTTTGTCGTTTTTTCATTTTGTTTCTTCTTAAGGGGTAATACAAATGCAACCAATTCATTCTTTGTTAGAAAAGTTCATTATTATAATTTTATTTATATTTTAATGATAAAAATGCCACAAACTCATTCCTTCTTGGGAAACTTACATTTTTTGAAACTCCGCTATTATATTCTTACTTTTGCATATTATTTAAAAAGCATTATTTCTGTGAAAGTTGTGTGCTAATTTTGTCAATTTTAATTTTATTTCTATTTCCATTTTCTTAAAGGGTAATACCTGTGCCACTAAGTCATTCTTTCTTAGAAACCTTCATTTTTTTTATTTTTAGAAGTGGAGATGTCATGGATCAAATACCAATGTCACTATTCATTCTTACAAAACCTTGATTTTGCAGAAAACAAATCCAGTATTATATGATAACTATTGCATATTACAAAAAGTGCAATTTTTGTGTGAATTTTTTATTTAAAACTAATACTAATGTCACTAATCCATTCCTTCTTAGATTTTTTTTTGCAAAAGTTTCACTATTATATCTTTATTTATTCATGTATGTATGTTCCACTAATCGTAACTTTGAACTATTCAATGAACCTGAAGATTATCAGTGTTACTTTTAATTCCTAAAGTAATAGTCAATGCAAATTTACTATGTCGATTCGGTACAAGCTGTTAGTTTGTACATGAGCTAGTTGAATGTCTAGATGAGGTTCTGTGTTTACATGAGGTTAACCTTCTGTGTTGAGAATAAAAATTCACAATGATATTTGAATGTGTATAGCTAGCGTGGTCGGGATACAAAGCTAGCTCGTGTACAGCGCATCCCTATTGAGCTAGGTTGTCGATTGGAATTTGTATTGTGCTTAGCACTAAGGAAAGCAACTAAACTGAAGATGCATATGTCCGCATATGGAGCTGGTAATCCTGATATTAGAGTAGCAAACATTGCCAAAGGTGGCGGAGCAACGACCGATGGTGAACTCCGCACAAAACAAGCGACTGGCCCAAATATAGTTTTTAGTCCACTAACATCTAGTTGGTCCCATACCTAACTACCTCGGCTCCGATAAAAATTTTGTGGAGACAAAAAAGCCTCACCATTGATTTTAATTAAAGAAACCATCAATAGTTTTACAACAAAGGAAATAAAAATAAATTAAATGAAAAGAACCTACAACCAACTCCAATAACAACTCTAGTAGAGTTGCCAAATTTGTGATCCCCATACGCCATATGGAACACGCTCCATATTGATATGTAAGCTGATGTGCTTGTGCATAAACACAGAATCCATATAATACCAGCCTTCAATTTTTTCTGCCCAATAGAACCCCCTTGACATTGGCTAGAAGATATCTTACTGCCCCACCTCAACCATGAAAGTTTTTCCATACTAGATTTGGACATTGATTTCAACTATTATATTTGAAATCCAACTATTTCTTAGGAAACTTCATTATTTTGATTTTGATATTTTAAAATGCGCATAATTTTGTCATTACTTGTTATTTTATTTAGTTCATTTTTAACGGATAATACCAATGCCACTAATTCATTCTTAGTTAGAATACTTAATTATTTTATTCTTTGCTTTTGCTTCCGTTTCCTTTTCATTCTTCTTTAAGGGTAATGCTAATGTCACTAATTCATTCCTTCTAAGAAAACTTACTTTTTCTGAAATTCCACTATTATATTCTATTTTTTACATATTATAAAAATCATATTTTTTGTATAAATTGTGTGCAAAATTTTGTCGAATTTATTTCATTATCTTTATTCTTATGAGGTAATACCAATGCCACTAATTCATTTTTTCTTTAGAAAGCTTCATTTTTTAATTTTAACTATTGTTTCATTTTCTTTCTTGTTTAATGGTAATATAAATGCCACTCATCCATTCCTTATTAAGAAACTTATTTTATTTGAAATCCCACTATTATAAAAGCCACAATTTCTGTGCAAATTTTGTCATCCTTTTTCATTTCCTTTCTTCTTACAAGTAATAACGACTCCACTAATTCATTCTTTCTTAGAAAACATCATTATTTTGTTTTTATTCCATTTTCATTCTTCTTAAAATGACAAATGCCACTAATTATGCTTCCTTAGGAAACTTCATTATTTTTCTTCCTTTTTCATTTATTTCTTCTTTATGCCACTAATTCATTCCTTCTTGGGAAACATATTTTTTTTCCAAAAGTGCACTATTATATCCTCATTCTCACATATTATGGAAAAGTACAATTTCTATGCGAATTGTGTGGAAATTTTGTCCTTTTTCATATATTTTTTCTTCTTAAAAGATAGTACCAATGTCACTAATTCATTCTTTGTTTGAGAACTTCATTATTTTGTTTTTGTTTTTGGTTTCTTTATATTATTTTAATTTTAATGATAATACCACTGCCACTAATTCATTCCTTCTTTGGAAACTTATTTGTTTCAAAACTCCACTATTATATTCTTATTCTTGCGAATTATAAAAAGGCACAATTCCTGTATAAATTGTGTGCGGATTTTTTTCATTATTTATTTTATTTTTATTTTTATTTTCTTAAAGGGTCATACATATGCCACTAATTCATTCTTTCTAAGAAACCTTCATTGTTTTGATTTTTAGAAGTGGATGTGTCATGGATCAGTTACCAATGCCAGTAATTTATTCATTCTTAGTAAACTTCTATTTTGCAAAAAAAAGAATCCAATATTGTATGTTTATTCTGGCATATTACAAAAAGTGTAATTCTATGTAAATTGTGTGAATATTTTCATTTACCCGCAAAGGAACATGCTTCGGCGGGAAACATGGTTTGATTTACCATGGGAAGCAGCCAAGTGCAGCAGCGACCATTAATTGGCGATCTTTCCAGTGGAAAAGCGGATGCAGCAATGCTAGGGGCGGAAGAGGCGAATGGAAGGACAACCACGTCATTGACCGGGTTGCGTGCAGGAAGAAGAGGTCAGGCTGAAACTTTTCTCCCACGCGAGTGGTTGGCGGATGGCGCACACTCCAAACCCGCACCCATGGCCTCCAAATATGGAGGCTCGCGGGTTGGATATGGAGTGCCCTCCATAAATTGTGGCGACTCGGGTCGTATGACATCTTCTGCTAGAGTGTGTTTTGGGTCAAAATCATCATATCAGCGGTTATTATGCCGACTCTACTAGAGTTACTCTAAGTATTAAGCTAACAAAGAGAGCACAATCTCTCAGACTCAGTTTTCTAAGCATGATGATTACATCTAACATAACATGAGGTTAGATATTACAAGGCAGCAAACCAAAGTGCAGACCCATCAAAAGAATCACCTCAACTTCTGGGGAGATGAAAATTGATCAAACATACATCATTAGGAGAGGTCGACAATAATAGGCACCAAGATTCAATTCTCATCACATAATCCCATCCATGGCCCTTTATGTACACATCTTGAATCACCTCCTTGACCAGCTTCATCCCTTAGTGCGTTTGCATCCAGGACTTTTCTACAAGATATATGACATAGTTTGAAAATACCAGTCGGAGGAACATCAAAAAAATTGGTTAGAACGAGCATAATTTTGACCTTCCAAATAATCCAACATACACTTACTCCTCCACATGCACTGTTTTTTGTGGGATCTTCGGGAAGGATCATGGTCATCCTCCCACCATGACTTCAACCTTGTGAATGGTTTGGAGATATTGAAAACACACTGGGTTACCTGCCAAACTAATTTAGCAAGAGCTCACCCAAACATTAGTGTGTAATGTTTTCTTTCTGCAAGCATAAGTGACACCGATCATTGCCAGCTCTCCCTATCTTGATCAAATTATCCTTGATCAAAATGCTATTTCTAAGCACGAGCCAAAGGAAAAAATATCTTTAGAGGGATTAGAAACTTCCAGATGATTCTTGTGTAAGAATTCCATGTAAAACTAGCATCTCGTGTACGAATTCCATGATGTATGATGAAGGTATCAGACCACACACGTGGCAACAACCGACTTGCCCTTTATTGAAGTCCAAGAATCCAGATTGTTGGTTACCCATATTCAAGCTTCTTGTTTCATTTCGATTATGAGCATTTGCTACTTTCTCTGGGAATGGGATATGTAGTATGCAGGAGCGGGGATACGCATCCCCCTTTTTCTTTTGGCTTTTGAATTTTAATATTTCATATATTTTGAAGCAAAATCCAGATTAAGTTTCGCTTGCATATTTGTGGTTTTGGTGATGAGGGCATTCAAATGAGATCCATTTTGAGTATGTTTTCACGAGTTTTTGAAACTTCGTTAAATTACAACTTCTGAAACTTGGTGCGAGCAATCGACAAAATCTTATGTTTCAAAACCTGCACTAGGCAAAATGTTTCAATTTCTGAAACTTGGTACGAACGACCAACAAAATCATAAGTTTTTGAACCTGCGACCAAAAAATCGTAAGTGTCGAAAACTAAAACTTAAAACTTGGTGTGCCTTTGTGCGGGATCCAACGACTTTGCGGATCGCGAGGCAATCGGGCGACAATATGGCCAGGCATGTATTTGCCCCTACGAATTTCTGACTTCCTTCTATACTGCAAATACATCGGTTTACTCCTTTTAGAAAATAGTTCATCAGTTTACTAGGATCGTCACGTCTAGTTTTTTTTAAGAAATACTACGTCCTGTCCTTTTTACTCTGCACATAAGATTTGTTTGAAGTCAAACTCGTAAAGTTTGGCCATATTTAAATGAAAAAGTATCAACATCAATAATACTAAAGTTATATAATATGAAAATTAAATTCATGTTGCATCTAACGTATTGATTTCGTATTGTGAATGTTGATATTTTATTTTAGAAAGTTAGATCTTATATGCGGAGTAAAAAGGAGAGGAGGGAGGACACATAACTTTATTCATACTCGCATCTGTTACAAATACACCGCTTAGGATTCAGAATTACAAAGTAACTCCTATAATTATTATTTTATTGAAAATCCTACACTATTTCTAGGGAAATTGCCAAGCTTTATTGATCAAAGTTCATAAAGAGAGGGATATACATGGGATCATGAGCTTGGGCTAGCCAAACATGACGCCTCCGATATAGAGAATGTGAAAACGTGACTAAACTGTGGCCCTCTATGTTAGAAGCACGCCCTTCAAACCATAAACTGCAATTGAACTCTGATGACCTTGCCTTAATCCCGCTTATGATTAACCCAGATCGACTAGCATTACCCTTTGTAATACTCCGTTTGTAACTTAATATAAGACGTTTTCCGCAGAAAAAACTTAATATAAGACATTTTTTGACACTGTCATAGTGTCAAAAAACATCTTATATTAAGTCACAGAGGGAGTATCATCCACTAGCTACTTTGAGTCTGATTCGCATATCATTTAGATAAACCTCTTAAGAAATTGGAGGGCCTAGTATACGATGTTTTCCCTTTTGCTAGGCCCAGCACTAAAAAACCTACTTCTTTTTACTAATGATTTGGACTTGAGTAGGTTGAAAAAGACATGCTCCTTGGCAAGAACGACGCTCAAATGAGTATTTTACATAGCAGAAGATACTCGGCCATCACCACAATGTTTCATGGCAAGCTATAGCTTCGAGGGTGGCCGGATGCAACACGCCATGAACCACCGGTGCCGAAGAACCAAAATATTTTTCGAAGTCATCACGACATACTGTTCTCACAGATCCATCAATTCCACCTAGCCACACATGCATGATGCATCCACATGAACTTTTGCGTACCCGGCAAGGTGCGTTTTCCATCTCACACCCACTTCCCTGTTTCTTGGTTGTACGGACTGTTTCTCTCAAAAAATTTGCCCAACGTCCCCAAGTTCTAAGATGAACCGGTTAATAAAAAGATGTGTTGATAGTGTGCTCTGGAAGATGCCCTCTTGGATAGCTTTTCTTCTCGTCGATCATGTCGCCAAAGTGTCACTGGTAGCTTGATAAGGATTCCTACGACTAAGAGTTACACTGAAATATTTGAAAGACATCTCTTTTTCAAAAAAAAAAGGAGTAGGTAACCCAATTATCTCCGTGGTGGGCCTATCGGACGGCCTGTTATCGGCCAGCTACGCGAGGAAGAAAGAATGGACGGGAACAGAGCACGCGAACGGGAAGGAGCAACAATGAAAAAACAAAGAGGCATTCAAGCCCAATCTTCCATTCCAGCAGGACCTATGTCGGGCGGACAATAAACTACTAGTCCACTGTCCGCTCATCAAAAGAAGAAGACACAACTAGTCCACAGTGCGGCGATCCTCCTACAAGATTTAATCAGGAGAAGATATGTTGGAACTCGTGGCCTAATTCCGGTGCACGCAAACGCTAGCGAGCGAGCGCACGCGCGTACCACGCACACTGCTGATGCACAGTGCACGCCCGCGCTGCTGACATGCCGGCACGTCCACTCCACCAATGGCGGCCCTCCCGCGCCCCACCTAGTAGCTAATAATGAGAAGCATCGCTCCGCCGCGAGCTTGGCCACACGCGCTCGCCGACGCCGTGCTGGCTTGTTTGTGATTGCGTGGGGGTTGGACGTGGGCCGACAGCGACGCCGGACCGCACGTACCACGCGCGCGCACGGCGACCGGCCGATGGAAACCAGAGGCGACAAGCCGCGGTGGCCTGTGGCTGGCTGGAGCGAAAGACCCACGCCGCCTAATAAGTCCTGCCCTCCGCTAGCGCCCAACCGGGCGCCTTGGCCCGACGCGCGCGCTCCGTCGCCGGTGCCGGCGCGCGCGCGCGTGCATGAATGCCACGGCGATTCACCCCGCAGCCTCGCTGGACACGAGCCGCGGGCCATCCAGCGACGACTCGTTTTCCTTGTTTTTCACCGGGCGTCGGCGGTGGCACCGCAGGGATCACGCGCGCGCCTGCGCCTGGCGACATGCGGGGGCCGGGGGAGGGCTGCGGGTTGTACGCCGAGGCGGCACATGTCTTTCCACTACAGTCCTTTTTTGAGAGGCAGTGAAAGTAGTTCGGAACGTGCTTCTCGTCTTTCCGGCCGGTCCCGGCCATGTGTGTAGCTGCTAATCAACGTACTGATCGAAAACGAGGGCCGCTAGCTGCACGGGGAGTCCATGTTTGCCTCCAAAACGAGCGGTGATGTGGCTTTGTAAAACGATAGCACGCCTGCGGTGTAGGACGATAGTCCCCGTCCCTAGTACTACTACTACTACTGTACTGTATGAGAGAATTTGTACCAGCCGCTTGCTTTCATTATTTAGATGTAGACTCCGTTTGAAACAATTCAAGAAAGTATAAAATTTCTCAAAAATTTCTCCTAAATGGTGCTCCGGGTCCTCCGATTTGGCACGGTCGTGGTCTTCGCAAGGAGATGCTTATGCGGTTTATCTTGTCATGGATGCAGTTAACCTGCCGATGACCAAAGCTGATGACTTTTTTTTTTGCGGGGAACCAAAGCTGATGACTTGGATTGCCTTCCCTCCTCACACTATGTCACAAAGGCTATCGATTTATGCCGATGATGTTATTGTCTTCCTTGGAACTTCACCAGCTAATGTACATGTGGTCATCCTTTGGGTGGAGCTTTTTACAGGTGCCTTGGAGCAACTCTAGCAGACCCCGCAAAACGCCAGCCCGCAAAACGCGTTTGCAGTTCACGCAAAACCGCTTTTGCGGGCCGGTGCGGGCTGGCACAGATGCAGGCCCCCCAAACGGACCCGTAAAAACGTATATTCGCGGAATATGCTTTTTTACGGGTCGGCTATGCGGGTTTTGCTCGGGCAGCAGCGCAACGACCCGCAAACAGAAAAAATGCAAATCTGAAATTTGTCATAGGGTTTCACAGACAAGTTCAAATTCAAATGACATAAACAGTTTGCGCGCAAATAAAAGCGAAGTTCATTACACAAAAGAGGGCATGCAAAGGTATGTGCCCATATCCGGCATCATCTTGGGGGTCGATCTTCACTCCGCGGCGTGGAGTCCATCTTGAAGTTCATCGGCGCCACCGTAGCCACCTCCGTCGCTTCTTCCAACTCCCGCACCGAAATCATCCACATTGCCACCATACGGAGCACAGAAAACATCACCGGAACTGGCTGACGGACCGGCCGGGGCGACCATTCTCCTCTTCAAGATCTCTCTCCTTGCCATATTGTCGGTGTCAAAACCGGCGGATCTCGGGTAGGGGGTCCCGAACTGTGCGTCAAGGCCGGATGATAACAGGAGACAAGGGACACGATGTTTTTACCCAGATTCGGGCCCTCTCGATGGAGGTAATACCCTACTCATGCTTGATTAATATTGATGATATGGGTAGTACAAGAGTAGATCTACCACGAGATCAAGGAGGCTAAACCCTAAAAGCTAGCCTATGGTATGATTGTGTATGAAGATGACTGTCCTACGGACTACAACCCTCCGGTTTATATAGACACCGGATAGGGTTAGGGTTACACAGAGTCGGTTACAATGGTAGGAGATCTTGAATATCCGCATCGCCAAGCTTGCCTTCCACGCCAAGGAAAGTCCCATCCGGACACGGGATGAAGTCTTCAATCTTGTATCTTCATAGTCCAGGAGTCCGGCTACCCGAACACCCCCTAATCCAGGACTCCCTCAGTAGCCCCCGAACCAGGCTTCAATGACGACGAGTCCGGCGCGCAGATTGTTTTCGGCATTTCAAGGCGGGTTCCTCCTCCGAATCCTGTGTACCTGTAGGAATAATATCCGATTTTTGTAATGCAGCGCTCCTCGGCTTCCATGCCCAATAATGGCAAGTGGGCGGAGCCGAAGTATGGCGCATCGCCGGGACTGGATACTTATCCGGAACCCCAAAGAAGGCGTCCGAGGACTGGCCTTCGGAATGGTTTACATAGATGACGTCCCGCTTCCGGACCCTATCCGGATCGGTCTTCCCGAGTTCAGCAGTGCTCCATTGAAGAAACGCTTGAGCTGGCGTCCGCGGAGCTCTCAGAGAGAAAGCGACAGAGACGTCCTTTACCTGATGGGCCGGATAAGACTGTTGGCTCATTCTGGACTAACCATGATTGGAGTCATGGCCGCATGCATTATGCGGGGGGTGCAGCCGCTTCAATATAGAGGCCACCCCATGTGGGATTTCAACGGGGAGGATGACGCCACCCGTTACGGTCGTAAGGGGCCAGCCTCAGCTGCCGCTCTAATAAAGATTTTATCCTCTTTGTACAAGGGAGAAAAGGAGGAATTCCTCCGCGTCAATCCGCGGGCCGGATTCACTATGTACGAACCTCCAAGTTGGGTAAGTGAACAATTGCGCCTGCCCGTTTGTTTTATACTCCCACAGTTAGATATGTAGTCTAACGACTTCGATGCAGGAACTGCGACAGGAAGTAAAGAATATAAACAGCCGCCCTCCACAGCCCGAGGACCCAGAACGGTCCCTCGATCCAGACTCCGAAGAGGATCCGGACATATCGGTGGAGCTTATCGACGGGGTGTTCCATCAATTAAGCAAGGACAATACCTTGGTAGCCACTACGGCTGATTACCCCGGGTTAATCCCGGCCTCCCAGGTGACAGAAACCGGAGTTTTTATTCCCCTGAGAGAGATTTCATTCTCATGTATTCCGGCGTTTCTAACGACAACCGTGTTTTGCAGGGGAGATTCTATGGCGGCAGGCCAACGAGGGGCCGCAGTGCCCCATGGGGCCAAAAGGAATGTAGTCCGGACTGAGATGCCGGCGCAAAGGTATAGCGCACCCTCTGTTCCCTGGTGTTATTTTGTCAGGGCATATTAACATTCGTGCTATCTTCAGGGCGAAGAGACCTCGCCGGACTATATCCGGAGAGGTTGCCAATCGCGCCTCCACCAGCGAGGCTCCAACGTCTGGCCAGGAGGCGGAGGCGAGCACTAGGCGCGAACCAGATGCTCCTCCGACAGAGGATGCGGACAGGCTGTCTGCCACAAATTCTGAAGTGGAGAGTGCCATGAACCACAGGCGTCGCCGGACAGTTCTACGCGACGCTTGTTTCTCCCAAGAGGCTTTCAATGCCTTTAATTCGGGAGATGCGTACCTTCGTGCCGCTCAAAGTGTTTTAGCCAGATCCACGGAGCAGTATGTAAAAGACATACGGGTAAGAAAATTTTGGTCGAATATATATATACCAGTAGCCCCCGAGACTTGAAACGTTAAAGTAACTAATTTAAGGATCATTTAATATGCAGGTTCTTACAGAGAAGAACACCGCACTGTCCCAGGAGCTAGAAAAGTGCAAGGCCCAACTAGAGGCCGCACTGGCCGCAACAGGGGAGCCCAAAGGGCCCCCCTCAGGTAAGGTACACTTCGAAAGATTAGTGTTGCGCGGTTTGGGTGCAAATATGACAAGTCATATTGCAGATGGCGCCGGATTCGATCCGGAAAAGCAACAACTCTTACGCCGGCTAAAGGCCGGTGAGAGTACGTTGACAAAGGTGAGGCGAGAGAAGAATGACCTTCAGGATGCCAACACCAAGCTGGACGTCGAACTTAAAGACGTTCGTGGCCAGCTGTCGGACTCCACGAAGTAGAATCAGCGGCTTCGACGCGACATATTTAGTAAGTGCTTGAACGAACTTTGAAAAAAGAGTTCGGCGAGGAAGTCGACTAACAAAGTAATGTCTGTAGGTATGCTCATAGGTCGTCCTGCAGAGGAGATGCCCGGTTCTACGAGTGACCTTCTTCCCGAACTCCTGCAACTGCACGAGCGAATTCGGCAGGTAATGCGAGGCGTTGCCCAAGCCTTATGGCTAGGGAGGCCTGGGCCGTGGTGAAGACCCGTTTTACGAGGTCTGACCCAAACCACATGGCCAAGGTCGGACCAGTGGGGCCTGACGGGAAGGAGATCCCTGTAAGCTTAGTATACGGCCAAGTAGAGTTGGCCGCGAAGTATTCCCAGCAGGACTGTAAATTAGACAGCCTGTTAGAAGGTATAGAAGAGGAATACGGTCAGTCAGAATGACTATGTAAGTTTGAAATGACATGTGTAATGCCTTCTAGCCGGATTGTAGATCGTTTCTCTTTGCCGACCTTTTCGCTTCAACCTCAGGACCTGACGGTCCAGAGTGTGTCCGAATACCGCAACGGTTATATAAGAACCGGGGTATGCGTGGAGACCAGGCGTATGGGTCATTAGTGCTTTATCAGACAAGTGCCCAACTAGTTATGTTATATTACATGGTTAGTAAGAAAATCTTCCAGAGAGAATAGTTCCGTTAAGGGTTCCTTTCGCTGGGGAGGCATGCCCTAAAGTGCATGTCCGGACTGCGTAAAAAGACGCAGAGAAAGCATCTGGGCGCATAAAATTAGTAAAGAGATCATCTTTTATTTCACCGACCGAATATTCCCTTAAGAACACTAGCTTTCGGCTTCACCCAGTCTGAGGTACACATCCGGCTGACCCGGCAGTAACAATCGCAGAGGTGCTCCCTTTACCGCCTAGCCGAACAATCGGGAACGTAGGGGTAAGCACAGGAGCCAGGCAACCCAGCTTGGCCAAAACTTAAGTCCTATCGATGCATATAATGGTGAAGAAAAAAGGTACATGCGGAAGGTTAACACATGTGATGGGCATGAAGGCTGTATAAATAAGCTTCTGTTAAAGAAGCCCCTAGGTTTAACGAGCGCGAGTGACGCATCACTTGATGAGCCTTTAAGGGCTAAAAATAAAAAGAGGAGAAGAGGAGAAATAGAAGACAGAAAAATGTAAAAAATGGACAGAGGAAGGAGACAAACACAGAATCCGGTGCTAGGCATAGAATCTTCGAAGACGGGTGGCGTTCCATGGGTTCGGCTCGAGTCGGTTATCCGACGCATCTCGCAGGCGGTACGCTCCACCAGTCAGGACTTGGTCGATTATGAATGGACCTTCCCACTTGGGCTTGAGTTTGTCCTTTTTCTTATCCGGCAGGCGTAAAACTAGTTCGCCAATATTGTAATTTTTGGCTCGTACTTCTCTGCTTTGATATCTTCGAGCCTGCTATTGATAGAATGCGCAATGGGCTTTTGCCACGTCGCGCTCCTCCTCCAAGGCGTCCAAGTTGTCCTGCCGATCGAGCTCGGCTTCTCTTTCTTCGTACATACGCACTCAAGGTGAGTCATGAATTATGTCGCAGGGCAGAACTGCCTCTGCGCCGTACACCATAAAGAATGGTGTGTATCCAGTGGTACGATTTGGCGGGGTCCGCAGCCCCCAGAGTACGGAGTCGAGCTCCTCTACCCAGTGCGTGTTAGATTCCTTCAGGGACCGCACTAGTCTGGATTTAATGCCGCTCATGATAAGACCATTTGCACGTTCGACCTGGCCGTTGGTTTGTGGGTGATAGACGGAGGCCTAATCGAGCTTAATGCCCATGTTTTTGCACCAGAGTTTTACCTCGTCGGCTGTAAAGTTTGTACCGTTATCGGTTATGATGCTATGGGGGACGCCGTAACGGTGTACTACCCCGGATATGAAGTCTATCACCGGTCCGAATTCAGCCGTTTTAACAGGCTTGGCTTCTATCCATTTGGTGAACTTATCCACCATGACCAGTAAGTATTTTTTTCTTATGGGTCCCCCCTTTGAGGGGTCCGACCATGTCAAGCCCCCAGACCGCAAAGGGCCAGGTGATGGGGATAGTTTGGAGTGCGGTGGGTGGCATATGGCTTTGGTTGGCAAAAAGTTGGCAACCAACGCATCGTTGGACTAAGTCCTGAGCGTCTGCCCGGGCCGTCGGCCAATAAAAGCCTGTATGGAAAGCCTTGCTAACAAGGGACCGAGCAGCAGCGTGATGACCATCGAGTCCGGCATGAATTTCAGCCAGAAGGTTCTGCCCTTCCTCGTCGGAGATGCACCTTTGAAGGACTTCGGTAGTGCCTTTCTTATAAAGCTCTCCCTTGTGGACTTTATAGGCTTTAGATCGTCGTACTATACAGCGAGCCTCGTTTTGGTCCTCTGGGAGTTCCTGCCTAGCAAGCTGGCTAGGAATGGTTCTGTCCACGGGGCGATAACCGCCATTATTACGTGGGCTGAGGGTGTGATTTCGTTGGCAGAGCCTCCAATTATGTCAGATTGTTCGGCGTCGAGTGGTGCGGCTTGGTCCGGACTGTTATATGCGGGTTCCCCCTCCCATGCTACGGATGGCTTGAACAATCTTTCCAAAAAGATGTTGGGGGGACTGCATCGCGTTTTGCTCCAATGCGTGCCAGGACATCCGCTGCTTTATTATTTTCTCGGGATATATGGTGAAACTCTAGCCCTTCGAACCGGGCTGACATTTTTAGGACGACATTGCGGTAAGCTGCCATTTTTGGATCCTTGGCGTCGAAGTCGCCATTTATTTGGGATATCGTGAGGTTCGAATCCCCGCGTACCTCTAGGCGTTGAATGCCCATGGATACTGCCATCCGGAGACCATGTAGAAGGGCCTCGTATTCGGCTGCATTGTTGGAGTCCGTGTACATAATTTGGAGTACATATTGGACTCTGTCTCCTGTGGGGGACGTCAAAACGACGCCAGCCCCCAGTCCGGCCAACATTTTGGAGCCGTCGAAATGCATGATCTAGTTTGAGTATGTGACGTACTCTTTAGGGAGTTCGGCCTCCGTCCATTCTGCGACGAAGTCGGCCAAAACTTGCGATTTGATACCTCGCCGTGGCTTATAAGTTATATCGAACAGGAGGAGCTCAATGTCCCATTTTGCGATCCGGCCCGTTGCATCTCGGTTGTTGATAATGTCATTGAGTGGTACTTCCGAGGCTACTGTAATCGAACACTCTTGAAAGTAGTGTCGTAGCTTCCGGGATGCCATGAATACCGCGTATGCAATCTTTTGATAATGCGGGTACCGTGATTTGCATGGAGTGAGGACAGTGGACACGTAGTATACCGTCCTTTGAAGGGGGAATTTGTGTCCGTCTGTTTCCCGCTCGACGACGAGCACTGCGCTGAAAACTTGATGGGTTGCCGCGATGTACAATAGCATTGGCTCGCCGGTGTTTGGCGCGGCCAGGACTGGGTTTGTTGCCAATATGGCTTTTATTTCATCGAGTCCGGCCGTGGCGGTATCCGTCCACTCAAAGTGTTCGGTTCGCCGAAGGAGGCGATAAAGGGGCAGTGCCTTTTCTCCCAAGCGGGAGATGAAGCGGCTTAGAGCCGCCACGCATCCGGTTAATTTCTGTATTTGTTTGAGGTCCTTTGGGACATCCGATTGTGACAAAGCTCGGATCTTTGCTGGATTTGCTTCAATTCCTCTACCGGATACAATGAAGCCCAAGAGCTTTCCGGCTGGAACGCCGAAAACGCATTTCTCCGGGTTGAGCTTGATGTCGTATTTTCGAAGGTTATCGAATGTAAGCCTCAAGTCGTCTACTAGAGATTCCACGTGTTTTGATTTGACGACCACATCAATCCACATACGCCTCCACTGTTTTGCCGATCTGGTTTGCCAGACATGTCTGTATCATGCGCTGATATGTTGCGCCGGCGTTTTTCAGCCCGAAGGGCATTGTGTTGAAGCAGAATGGGTCGTATGGTGTGATGAATGCTGTTGCGGCTTGGTCTGATTCTGCCATCTTGATTTGATGGTAACCGGAGTATGCGTCGAGGAAACACAACGAATCGTGTCCTGCGGTGGCGTCGATAATTTGATCGATACGGGGGAGGGGGAAGGGATCCTTTGGGCTGGCCTTGTTAAGGTCTTTAGAATCGACACACAGGCGCCAGGATTTGTCCTTCTTTGGTACCATCACCAGGTTTGCCAGCCAGTCCGGATGTTTTATGTCTCTAATGAATCCGGCCTCCAATAACTTGGCTAGCTCCTCTCCCATAGCATGTCTCTTCGGTTCGGAAAAACGCCGAAGGGTTTGTTTAACAGGTTTGAATCCTTTCAGGATATTTAAGCTGTGTTCGGCCAGCCTGCGTGGGATTCCTGGCATGTCTGAAGGGTGCCAGGCGAAAATGTCCCAGTTCTCTTGTAGGAACTCTCGCAGTGTGGCATCTACATCAGGGTTCAGTCGTGCCCCGATGGAAGCTGTTTTATTGGGTTCCGTTGGATGGACCTGGAATTTTACTATTTCGTGTGCTGGCTTGAAGGATGTGGACTTTGATCTCTTATCGAGTATCACATCATCCCTATTAACCGTGGAGCGCAGCGCAGTCAGTTCTTAGGCGCTAAGGCTTCGGATAGTGCCTCAAGGGCCAATGCGGCCGTCTTGTTTTTGGCGCGGAGTGCTGTGTCCGGATCACTAGCGAGATTGATGATTCCGTTCGGCCCGGGCATCTTGAGCTTCATGTACCCGTAATGGGGTATTGCTTGGAAGATTGTAAATGCCTCCCGCCCTAGTATTGCGTGGTATCCGCTATTGAACGGGGCCACCTGGAACGTGACCTCTTCGGACCTGTAATTATCCGGGTGCCGAACATCACATCTAGTGTGATTTTTCCTGTGCAGCGCGCTTCCCGACTGGGGATTATTCCTCTAAAGGTTGTGCTGCTTCGCTCGATGCGGTTCCAGTCTATATCCATTTTTTGGAGGGTTTCCTCGTAAATGAGGTTCAATCCGCTGCCTCCATCCATGAGTACCTTGGTGAGGCGAAAGACGTCCACTATGGGACCGAGGACCAATGCGGCTGGTGCTCAGGCTGTTTGGAATTTGGGTTCATCACTCGCGTTGAAGGTGATAGCCGTGTCGCTCTATGGGTTTATTGTTGATACTTGATAGACTTCGGCGAGGCTGCGGAGTGTTCTTTTTCGCATATTATTTGATGCGGAAGTCTCGAAGACTGTGAGAACGGTACTGGTGTCCTCGGGCTGGCTTTCTGTGGCCTCCGAAATTAGGAGGTCCTTGCCAATTTTGGCCACCTGCCGGAGTATCCAACATGCTCTAAGGCTGTGAGTTGGTGTGGCGTCCTCTGTACTGTGAATTCTACAGGGTCCATCAAGCCACCTTTCCAGTACGGTTCCATGCCCTGTAGAGGGTTTTCGCTTTTTGATATTTAATCCGGGTGTCTTACTATGGTGCATCATCTTAGTTCGGACGGGATTGCTATTGAAGGCCGGATTATCCCAAAATTTTATTTCGGTTTTCCAGACGCTTTCCATCGCACAGTACTTTTGTACTATGGACGCCAAGTCAGCGAAGCGTGTAATATCACGACGACTTATGGCGTTAAGTATTCCCTCATCCGTGCAATTACTGCAAAAGATTGAAATTGCGTCTCCCTCGCGGCAATCCTTTATCCTGTTCATAACCAGGAGGAATCTGGCCCAGTAATGATGTACTGTTTCCTCGGGCTTTTGCCTGATTTGGGAAAGATCGCTTATGTTCGGGCGGGTGGGGGGCGTTGAATCTGAAACCTCGCCCAATCTAAGATTCGGAGGCCGAAGAGCTTCCGAAATCTGAAGTTCGGAGTCTTGGATGTTGTCCAATGAATCTAGCCCATTGCCTGATTCTAAGCTCAGGTCTTGAGTTATATCCTCCCCTCCGCGGGTATCCGGCTTGGAGGGGTCGGGAATTCGAACGTAGCTAGTCCTTAAAATAGATGAAGGGTCGCCGCACTGCGCCTCTACCACGGCAACGTGGTGGGTGACTTGGGGAGAGTTAATTTCTCTTAGATCGGGTTTAAGCCCAACCTGGTCGTAATCTGTAGCGACCCCCAGGGCGGCCATGCGATCCAAGAGCTCGTTTACGGAAGAGAGCTCCATCAGATCCAGCTGCTTGACAAGCTCCGAGCTGATGTGAAGGTTGCTTTCGATGACCCGAGAGGTCACCGTCGGGGCAACGGCCGAACAGGCGGTCATGAGAAAACCACCTAGCCGGAGGGTTTGGCCGACAGCCAAGGCTCCCTTAGTAACGGCGCCGTCTTTAAAGACGGGAAGAGGCATTCTTCCTAATAGTGACGGCATAGAGGAACTCTCAATGAAAGCACCAATGTCGGTGTCAAAACCGACGGATCTCGGGTAGGGGGTCCCGAACTGTGCGTCAAGGCCGGATGGTAACAGGAGACAAGGGACACGATGTTTTTACCCAGGTTCGGGCCCTCTCGATGGAGGTAATACCCTACTCCTGCTTGATTAATATTGATGATATGGGTAGTACAAGAGTAGATCTACCACGAGATCAAGGAGGCTAAACCCTAGAAGCTAGCCTATGGTATGATTGTGTGTGAAGATGATTGTCCTACGGACTACAACCCTCCGGTTTATATGGACACCG
This sequence comes from Aegilops umbellulata, assembly GCA_032464435.1. Lineage (NCBI taxonomy): Eukaryota > Viridiplantae > Streptophyta > Magnoliopsida > Poales > Poaceae > Aegilops > Aegilops umbellulata. The sequence continues at coordinate 594,210,520 of CP136058.1, read as the reverse complement.
GATAGGGTTAGGGTTACACAGAGTCGGTTACAATGGTAGGAGATCTTGAATATACGCATCGCCAAGCTTGCCTTCCACGCCAAGGAAAGTCCCATCCGGACACGGGACGAAGTCTTCAATCTTGTATCTTCATAGTCCAGGAGTCCGGCGAAGGTATAGTCCGGCTACCCGAACAACCCCTAATCCAGGACTCCCTCACATATCATGCCATGTTTTGGTTACGTCGTCCATGTCATTGCGGTTCATTGACATGATCTTGTTCTCTTCGGCGAGCAACAATGACATCGATTTGTTTTCAGAGGCGCGTACTTTTCTCTCCTCAATGGCAGCTCTGCACCACCCCTCTTCCTCGAGCATTTGCCATTTTTCTTGCTTCTCTTTGCCTTCTTCTCGACCAACTCTTTCTTGATCTCCAACGACTTCAACAACATCAACTCGTTTGATTGCACCATGGCATCAATCTTCTCCCTCAAGCTCGATGCTTCTTGCTCTCCCTTTATCTTCTCTCTAGTCTTCTGTCGCCATCGGGCTTGTTCAAATTTCTTGGGCCATCATCATCCTCATCTTCATCCATGTTTGTAAGTGAGCCTCTCTTTGGTGGGGATTCTTTGTCGATCAACTTCCACTTGTCGCACTTTTGGAGCAACTCCCAACAATGCTCTAATTTGAAGAATCTGCCTTCCAAAGCTTCCATGTCCTTGTATCTATGTTGAGCAATCTTGTCCTACACAATGTGAACAAAGTGATGCAATCATTTCTCATGATATGTTATGATGATGCACAACTTGAACAAAGGCAAAGCAAACTCACATAGTCAGACTCCACGGTGCCACTTGGAGGTGCATTGTGTACTTGCTCCAAGCAAGCTGCCCAACGGCTACACATAGGCTTGATGTTCTCCCCACGACCTTGAAGCGACCGAAATGTGCGTGGAGTCCTATTGGGGTAGTTTTTCATAATGCGGAAGTATTGATCTTCAATCCTTTGCCAATATCTCTTGGAGGTTTGATTAGTACCCGTGCATGCATCAAGAGACACCGCACTCCATGCTTTGATCAAAGCTTGATCTTCCAAGATCGTGTAGTTCTTCGATCTTTGGCTTTTCCTACTTTTTGCTTGTGAATGCTCAAACGCTTCTGCTTCGATCTCCTCCAACTCGTCCGCACAACCATGATCGTCCACGCCGCCCTCCGTTTCATTCTAGTCGAATGGTTTGAAAGGGGCTTGATCAATGTCAACCGCATTCGTGTCCAACAAGTTCACGAATTCGGTTGTTGCATTGTTCGCACCACCACTATAGCGAATGATAACAAGTCACAAGCTATCGAGAACAATGGCGAAAAATGAAAGAGAATAGCCAAAGACCGAAGAGATATACCTTCCGGCCATTTCGTCGAACACCTCGCTCGCGGTGGGAGCGGCACCGCTGAACGGCATCGCTAGAGCACCTCCTTGCGAGGGGGGGAGGGGGTGGCGTGAGAGGTTGAAGAAGATATGGCTTCCTCGAAGCCGGAACCTTCCTCCGCTATGCGCCCGCGGCCTTGCCGGCCTTCTCCGCCGCCGACCGGGATCGCACTGCGGCATTGGTGCCTGGAGTGCGGGCCATCGCGGCAGGGGCAGCCGGATTCCTGCCCTGCACAACCATGTTGCCCTTCCACTTGCGGGCAGGTGCGGCGTGTGCTTGGGCGACGGCGGCGGGGCCAACATGGCCGACGACGAGATCCGTCCGAGGGGAAGGGGCGTGCGCGACCTCGACGGTGATGGGAGACAGCATGGGGTCGTCCATGGCAGCGAGGGACGACCGGCGAGGAACAACCAGAGCTTGCAGAGGGGGCAATGGTAGCGGAGGGTGCGGGGAGCGGGAAAGGGCGCGCGGAAATGTCCCTCCCGCCAAATCTCGCGCCAGATGGGGGTTGAGCTCAGGTCGGCCTCCCAGCCCGTGAAGATAGAGATTGGGGGAGAAGATTTGCTGCGCCCCGCAAAATTGCGGGCCGGTGCCGGATGCGGGGTCTGGTCGTGCAGATATTTTGGCCCTGACCCACAATTTGGCGGTTATTTCCAGGCCGCTGCGTTTTGTGGGGTTTGCTAGAGTTGCTCTTGGAACTGAGCTAGAATCTTCTCAAAAGCTCCATCGGTCCCATCAAATGTGATGATTTCTTCGCTACCATATGCTGCAAGCTCATAGGCTACAAATTTAGGACAATAAAACTAAACTAAACCCCAGTCTTCTCGGGTTGTTGGCCCTGTGTGCCGTCGGATTCCGTGTTTCAATCGTCTCCATCTACTAGATCATCTCTTAGATGCCATGTTACTCGCTTCGTTAGTTGATTGTCCAGGGGACGCTACTCCAAGATAAATATCAAAATTTGATTCAGATGTAGACTATGTCTGAAACAATCCAAGGAAGTACAGAAATTCAAGAATTTCTCCTAAATGGTTCTTCGGGTCCTCCGATTTGGCATGATCGTGGTCTTCTCCGAGGAGATGCTCTTTCGCCAATGCTTTTTATCTTGCCATGGATGCAATCAACCTCCTGACATTGAGTCACAAGGGCTTTCAATTTACACGAGATGCTATTGTTTCCCTTTGCGCTTCACCGGTTGATGTACATGTGGTATTCTCTTTGTTGCCGATTTTTTTCGAGAGTACGCCAATGGTGTACCATTTTTTATAGAAGGGAGCAAAATATTTACAAGAAGGTGAACAAGGATGCGAACATCCCGTTAGCCACTCCAACACCAACACACGCACTAAACTAATCTCTCATAAAATGGTGTAAACGTCCAACTCCCGCGGTGTGCCATTCTCTCAACTCGTCCATGATCTGATAAGTAAGTTGTTGAGTACTCTGTTGTTGTTCCGTGCGTCCAAACACCTTAGCATTCCTTTGTTTCCATAGCGACCAAGCAACAAGTATGATGAATGAATCGAAGCCACGCCTATGCTTAGTCGGAATGACCTTGCGTACTTCGTGCCACCAAGATGTAAAAGTGTGTGTTTGATCTGGTTGCGGGGTGCTGATCCCCAACTTCATGAGGCAGGTGTACCACACCTCCTTTGCGTATCCGCAATACACCAGGATGTGATCAACCGTATCCTCATCCTATAAACAGGTATAGCATGCAGCAGTCTTGTCCTGCAGACCATGCCGAGCCCTCCTATCCGAAGTCCACAATCTGTACTGAACTGCCAGCCAAGCAAAAATTTTGCATTTGAGAATAGCCGCACTCCACCAAATGCACTCAAATGTTTCAGATCTTGTCAGCCCCAAGCAGAGTCTGCTATACACCGATTTAGCCGTATACTTTCCAGAAATATCCCACGGCCAGAGAACTCATCAGGCGCCTGCAAATCTCTCTCGATTTCTGAAATCGTCAACTGCAAGTGCATAAGCTGGATGAGGGCCATAAAAGGTATTTCTCCACTAATATCCATTTCCCATCTGTTGGCAATCAAGGCTTGACATACCGTCCGTTGATTCTGCATTCGCTTCTGCACCATCCAGAGAATAGCAGGAGCGATGTCAGCCACTCACATACCATTTAGCCATCTATCATTCTAGAAAAGCATGCTTTCACCATTACCAATAGTAATATTCACCAAGCTATTAAACACAGAACGCGCATCCTCATCGATGAGGAATGGGATTCCTTGCCACGGTCGAGTTTGGTCAGTTCGCCTGAGCCACTCCCACCTCACTCTGAGTGCCAAGGCTTGCATCTTGATGTTTTTCACTCCCAAACCTCCATAACAAGTTGGCCGACATATCGTGTTCCAAGCCACAAGGCACTATCCACCGTTAACTCGATCCTTGCCAGCCCAGAAGAACGACCTCATCCATGCATTGATATCCTCAAAGACCCAATCCAGAGCATTTAACAGCATCAGTTGATGAATTGGCCTTGCCGACATAACTAATTTGACAAGTACGAGTCTGCCAGGTCTTTGTATCACGCCTCATTGCCACGCAGGCAAGATTTTTCAGAGTTGATCCAGCATCGGTAGCCAGTCAGCTCAAGTGAGCTGTTTTATAGCCAGCGGAATCCCCAGATGTTTACAAGGAAACTCACCAATAGCGCATGCCAGGTTCGTTTCAACTCTGTCCCTGTCCTCCTCTGTTCCCCTGATCATGATTGCCTTAGACTTGGTGTGTTGGGGAACGTAGTAATTTCAAAAAAATTCCTACGCACACGCAAGATCATGGTGATGCATAGCAACGAGAGGGGAGAGTGTTGTCTACGTACCCTCGTAGACCAAAAGCGGAAGCATTAGCACAACGCGGTTGATGTAGTCGTACGTCTTCACGATCTGACAGATCAAGTACCGAACGTACGACACCTCCGAGTTCAGCACACGTTCAGCCCGGTGACGTCCCTCGAACTCCGATCCAGCCGAGTGTTGAGGGAGAGTTTCATCAGCACGACGACATAGTGACGATGATGATGTTCTACCGACACAGGGCTTCGCCTAAGCACCGCTACAGTATTATCGAGGTGGACTATGGTGGAGGGGGGCACCGCACACGGCTAAAAGATCAAATCAATTGTTGTGTCTCTAGGGTGCCTGTCGGTGTCAAAACCGGCGGATCTCGGGTAGGGGGTCCCGATCTGTGCGTCAAGGTCGGATGGTAACAGGAGACGAGGGACACTTTATTTTACCCAGGTTCGGGCCCTCTCGATGGAGGTAAAACCCTACTCCTGCTAGATTAATATTGATGATATGGGTAGTACAAGAGTAGATCTACCACGAGATCAAGGAGGCTAAACCCTAGAAGCTAGCCTATGGGTATGATGATGGTTATGATGTGTTCGTCCTACGGACTACAACCCTCCGGTTTATATAGGCACCGGATAGGGTTAGGGTTACACAGAGTCGGTTACATTGGTAGGAGATCTTGAATATCCGCACGCCTAGCTTGCCTTCCACGCCAAGGAAAGAACCTTCCGGACACGGGACGAAGTATTCAATCTTGTATCTTCATAGTCCTGGAGTCCAGCTGAAGATATAGTTCGGCTATCCGAACACCCCCTAATCCAGGACTCCCTCAGTAGCCCCCGAACCAGGCTTCAATGACGTCGAGTCCAGCGCGCAAATTTGTCTTCGGCATTGAAAGGCGGGTTCCCCCTCCGAATCTTGTGTACCTGTATGAATAATGTCCGTAGCGCTCCTCGGTCTCGGTGCCCAATAATTGCCGTCTTCCACGTGTTGAACGAACGCGAAAAGCCCGGGGGTGTTTTTATATTCACACCCTTGGTCATATAAACGAGCCGCCTATTTAACGGGATGGGGATCTATACCCAAACCACATCTTCTTCTCCCCGCGAGTTATCATCAGAGCGACCCCAGCAAAGGTCCATTCCAACTTGGCCAGCCGTCGTAGCTCCTCCCCTCGCCCCTCCAGCCCCAAATCCGGAGACTGGGAGAGTTGCACCATCCCACACAGCGAGCTAGTGTCACTGTAGGCCAAGGGATTCCTTCCCCAAGCATATATGGTCCCAGTCCGAGCCGGACTCGCCACCTACAACGGCGGCAAGCAAGCGGAGAGCACCCCCAATCCTTCTAAAGGAGAGCGGGTGTGCCTCATCCCTTATTTATTAAGGGGTATGGGATTTCCAATTCATCCATTCCTCCGTGGGCTTCTGGAGTTCTACGGCCTCCAGCTGCACAACCTCACGCCTGGCTCCGTGCTACATATTGCAGGCTTCGTTGCCCTTTGCGAGCTATTTTTAGGCGTCGAGGCTCATTTTGCGCTGTGGAAGAGGTTGTTCTGCTTGGTGCCCCGTTCTCAGGAGGGGTCTATATACCAAGTGGGCGGAGCCGAAATATGGCGCATCGCCGGGACCGGATATCTATCCGGAACCCCAAAGAAGGCGTCCGAGGACTGGCCTTCAGAATGGTTGTACATAGACGAAGTCCCGCTGCCGGACCCTGTCCGGGTCGGCCTCCCTGAGTTCAGCATGGCTCCCTTAAAGAAACGCTTAAGTTGGCGTCCGCGGAGCTCTCAGAGAGAAAGCAACAGAGACGTTCTTTACCTGATGGGCCGGATAAGACTGTTGGCTCATTCCGGACTAACCATGATTGGAGTCATGGCCGCATGTATTATGCGGGGGGTGCAACCGCTTCAATATAGGAGCCACCCCATGTGGGATTTCAACGGGGAGGATGACGCCACCCGTTACGGCCGCAAGGGGCCAGACACAACTGCCGCTCTAGTAAAGATTCTAACATCTTTGTACAAGGGAGGAAAGGAGGACTTCCTCCGTGTCAACCCGCGGGCCGGATTCACTATGTATGAACCTCCAAGTTGGGTAAGTGAACAATTGCACTTGCCCGCTTATTTAATGCTCCCATGACTAGATACGTAATCTGGTGATTTCAATGCAGGAGCTTCGACAGGAGGTAAAGGATATCAACAGCTGCCCTCCACAGCCTGAGGACCCAGAACGGTCCCTCGATCCGGACTCCGAAGAGGATCTGGACATATCGGTGGAGCTCATCGACGGGGTGTTCCACCAGTTAAGCAAGGATAATACCTTGGTGGCCATTACGGCTGACTATCCCGGGTTAATCCCGGCCTCCCAGGTAACAGAAACCGGAGTGTTTATTCCCGCAAGAGAGATTCCGTCCTTACATATTCCGGTGTTTCTGACGACAACCGTATTTTACAGGGGAGATTTCCGAGGAGGGAGGCCGAGCCTGCGGCGACTAGCCAACGAGGAGCCGCCGGGCCCCGTGGGGTAAAAAGGGATGAAGTCCGGACTGAGAGTTTGGCACAAAGGTATAACACGCCCTCTGTCTTCCTGGCGTTATTCTGTCAGGGCATGTTAACATCCGTACTGTTTCCAGGACGAAGAGGCCTCGCCGGACTATATCCGGAGGGGCCGCCAACCGCGCCTCTACCAGCCAGGCTCCAACGTCTGGTCCGGAGGCGGGGACGAACACCAGGCTTGCGCCGGACGCTCCTCCAATAGAGGATGCGGACCGGCTATCTGCCACAAATTCAGAAGTGGAGAGCGCCATGAACCATAGGCGTCGCCGGACAGTTCTACGCGACGCTTGTTTCTCCCGAGAGGCCTTAGACGCCTTCAATTCGGGAGATGCGTACCTTCGTGCTGCTCAAGATGGTTTAGCCAGAGCCACGGAGCAGTATGTGAAAGACATACGGGTAAGAAAATTTAAATATATATATACCAGTAGCCCTCGAGACTTGAAACGGTTAAACTAACTGATTTAAGGATCATATAATATGTAGGTTCTTACTGAGAAGAACGCCGTGCTGTCCCAGGAGCTGGAAAAGTGCAAGGCCCAACTAGAGGCCGCACTAGCCGCAACAGGGGAGCCCGAAGGGACCCCCTTAGGTACAATATATGTTGAGAGATTGGTATTGTGCGGCTTATGTGCTAATCTGACAATTAATGTTGCAGATGGTGCCGGACTAGATCCGGAGAGGCAACAACTCTTACGCCAGTTAAAGGCTGGCGAGAGTACGTTGACAAGGGTGAGGCAAGAGAAGAATGATCTTCAGGATGCCAACACCAAGATGGATGTTGAACTGAAAGACGTTCGCGGCCAGCTATCTGACTCCATGAAGGAGAATCAGCCTCTTCGACGCGGCATATTTAGTAAGTGCTTGAGCGAACTCTTGAAAAAAAAGGAGTTTGGCGAGGAAGACGAATAACAGAATTATGTCTGTAGGTACGCTCACAGGTCGTCCTGCAGAGGAGATGCCCGGTTCTACGGGTGACCTTCTCCCCGAACTCCTGCAACTGCACGAACGAATTCGGCGGGCAATGCAAGGGGCTGCCCGGGCCTTATGGCCTGCCCACTCCACGCCCGAGGGCCTTGGAGAGCTTGCAGAGAAGCCGACGGGAGCTCGGCGGTGCATCCGGTTGAGGAAGATATCAGCCTACCGACAAGGCGTGAGAGAGGCCTAGGCCATGGTGAAGACCCGCTTTACGAAGTCTGACCCCAATCACATGGCCGAGATCGGACCAGTGGGGCCTGATGGGAAGGAGATCCCTGTGAGCTTGGTGTACGGCCAGGTAGAGCTGGCCGCAAAGTATTCCCAGCAGGACTGTAAATTAGACAGCCTGTTAGATGGTATAGAGGAGGAATACGATCAGTCAAGATGACTATGTAATTTATAATTGACATGTGTAATGCCTTCTAGCCGGATTGTAGATCGTTTGTCATTGCCGACCTTTTCGCTTCGACCTCGGGACCTGACGGTCCGGAGTGTGTCCGAATACCATAACGGCTATATAAAAGCCGGGGTATGCATGGAGACCAGGCGTAGGGGTCATTAGTGCTTTATCAGACAAGTGCCCAACTAGTTATGTTATATTACATGGTTAGTAAGAAACATCTTCCAGAGAGAATAGTTCCGTTAAGGGTTCCTTTCGCTGGGGTGGCGTGCACTAAAGTGCACGTCCGAACTGCAAATGCAGAAGATCATCTGGGGGCATGTATAAAATAAAAAGGTTCATCTTTAGTTCATCGACCGAATATTCCCTTAAGAACGCTAGCTTTCGGCTTCACCCAGTCTGAGGTACACATCCGGCTTATCCGGCAGTAACAATCGCAGAGGTGCTCCCTTTACCGCCTAGCCGAACAATCGGGAACGTAGGGGTAAGCACAGGAGCCAGGCAACCCAGCTTGGCCAAAACTTAAGTCATATCGATGCATATAATGGCGAAGAAAAGGTGCATGCGGAAGTCTGACGCATGCGTTGGGTGTGAAACCCATATAGACAAGCTTCTGTTAAAGAAGCCCCCAGGTTTAAGGAGCGCGGATAGCGCATCACATAATGAGCCTTTTAAGGGCTAGAAAAGAAATGAGTTGGAGACAAAGTAAAAAAAGGTATAAATTTAAATAATGGACAGAGGAAGGAGACAAACACAGAGTCCGGTGCTAGGCATAGAATCTTCGGAGACGTGTGGCGTTCCATGGGTTCGGCTCGAGTTGGTTATCCGACGCATCTCGCAGGCGGTACGCTCCACCAGTTAGGACTTGGTCGATTATGAATGGACCTTCCCATTTGGGCTTGAGTTTGTTCTTTTGCTTATCCGGCAGGCGCAGAACTAGTTCACCAACATTGTAATTTTTGGCCCGTACTTCTCTGCTTTGATATCTTCGAGCTTGTTGTTGATAGAATGCGGAACGGGCCTTAGCCACGTCACGCTCTTCCTCTAAGGCCTCCAGGTTGTCCTGCCGATCAAGCTCGGCTTCTCTTTCTTCGTACATGCGCACTCGAGGTGAGTCATGAATTATGTCGCAGGGCAGAATCGCCTCAGCGCTGTACACCATAAAGAATGGCGTGAATCCGGTGGTACTATTTGGCGTGGTTCGCAGCCCCCAGAGTACGGAGTCGAGCTCCTCTACCCAGTGCATATCAGATTCCTTAAGGGACCGCACTAGTCTGGGTTTGATGCCGCTCATGATGAGACCATTTGCACGTTCGACCTGACCGTTAGTTTGTGGGTGATAGACAGAAGCGTAGTCGAGCTTAATGCCCATGTTTTTGCACCACAACTTTACTTCATCAGAGGTGAAGTTTGTGTCGTTATCGGTGATAATGCTGTGGGGGACACCATAACGGTGTACGACCCCGGATACGAAGTCTATCACGGGTCCGGATTCAGCCGTCTTGACGGGCTTGGCTTCTATCCATTTGGTGAATTTATCCACCATGACCAATAAGTATTTTTTCTTGTGGGTTCCGCCTTTAAGGGGTCCCACCATATCGAGCCCCCAGACCGCGAAAGGCCAAGTGATGGGGATAGTTCGGAGGGCGTTGGGTGGCATATGGCTTTGGTTGGCAAAGAGCTGGCAACCGACGCACCGTTTGACTAGGTCCTGAGCGTCTGCTCTAGCCGTCGGCCAATAGAAGCCAGTACGGAAAGCCTTGCTTACAAGGGACCGAGCCGCGGCGTGATGGCCACCGAGTCCGGCATGAATTTCAGCCAATAGACTCCGCCCTTCCTCTTCGGAGATACACCTTTGAAGGACTCCTGTAGTGCTTTTCTTATATAGCTCTCCCTCGTGGACTTTATAGGCTTTAGATCGCCGCACTATGCAGCGTGCCTCGTTTTGGTCCTCGGGGAGTTCCTGCCTAGTAAGGTAGGCTAGGAATGGTTCCGTCCACGGGGCGATGACCGCCATTATTGCGTGGGCTGAGGGTGTAATTTCGGTGGCGGGGCCGCCGATTATGTCTGATTGTTCGACATTGGGTTGTGCGGTTATGCCCGGGCTATTATCCGAGGGTTCCCCCTCCCATGTTACGGATGGTTTGAATAATCTTTCTAAGAAGATGTTGGGGGGGACTGCATCTCGTTTTGCTCCAATGCGTGCCAGGACGTCCGCTGCCTGATTATTTTCTCGGGCTATGTGATGGAACTCCAGTCCCTCGAACCGAGCTGACATTTTTAGTACGACATTGCGATAAGCTGCCATTTTTGGGTCTTTGGCGTCGAAGTCGCCATTTATTTGGGATATCGCGAGGTTTGAGTCCCCGCGTACTTCCAGGCGTTGAATGCCCATGGATACCGCCATCCGGAGGCCATGTAGAAGGGCCTCGTATTCGGCTGCATTGTTGGAGTCCGTGTACATAATTTGGAGTACATATTGGACTGTATCTCCTGTAGGGAACGTCAAAACGACGCCAGCCCCCAGTCCGGCCAGCATTTTGGAGCCGTCGAAATGCATGATCCAGTTTGAGTACGTGCCGTACTCTTTAGGGAGTTCGGCCTCTGTCCATTCGGCGACGAAGTCGGCTAGGACTTGCGATTTAATTGCTCGCCGTGGCTTGTAGGTTATATTGAACGGGAGGAGCTCTATGGCCCATTTTGCTATCCGGCCTGTTGCATCGCGGTTGTTGATAATATCGTTGAGTGGTACTTCCGAGGCTACTGTAATAGAACACTCTTGAAAGTAGTGTCGTAGCTTCCGGGATGCCATGAATACCGCGTATGCGATTTTTTGATAATGCGGGTACCGTGATTTGCATGGTGTGAGGACAGTGGACACGTAGTAAACCGGTCTTTGAAGGGGTAATTTATGTCCGTCCGTTATCCGTTCGACGACGAGTACTGCGCTAACAACTTGATGGGTTGCGGCAATGTACAATAGCATGGGTTCGCCGGTATTCGGCGCGGCCAGGACGGGGTTTGTTGCCAAGATGGCCTTTATTTCCTCGAGTCCGGCCATGGCAGCGTCCGTCCACTCGAAGTGTTCGGTGCGCCTAAGGAGGCGGTAAAGGGGTAGTGCCGTTTCTCCCAAGCGGGAGATGAAGCGGCTTAAGGCCGCCATGCATCCGGTGAGTTTCTTAATTTGCTTGAGATCTTTTGGGACATCCAATTGTGACAGAGCTCGGATTTTAGCTGGATTTGCTTCAATTCCTCTGCCGGATACAATGAAGCCCAGGAGCTTTCTGGCTGGGACGCCGAAAACATATTTTTCCGGATTGAGCTTGATGTCGTATTTTCGCAGGTTGTCGAATGTAAGTCTCAAGTCGTCTACTAGAGGTTCGACGTGTCTTGATTTAACGACCACATCATCTACGTACGCCTCCACTGTTTTGTCGATCTGGTTTGCCAAACATGTTTGAATCATGCGCTGATATGTCGCGCCGGCGTTTTTGAGCCCAAAGGGCATTGTGTTGAAGCAGAATGGGCCGTATGGTGTGATGAATGCTGTTGCAGCTTGGTCGGATTCTGCCATCTTTATTTGATGGTAACCGGAGTATGCGTCGAGGAAACACAGGGAATCATGTCCTGCGGTGGCATCGATGATTTGATCAATTCGAGGGAGGGGAAAGGGATCCTTTGGGCAGGCCTTATTAAGGTCTTTGAAGTCGACACACAGGCGCCAAGATTTGTCCTTCTTTGGTACCATTACCAGGTTTGCTAGCCAGTCCGGGTGTTTGATATCTCTAATGAATCCGGCCTCCAATAATTTGGCTAGCTCCTCTCCCATGGCCTGTCTCTTTGGTTCGGAGAAACGCCGAAGGGTTTGTTTGACAGGTTTGAATCCTTTCTGGATATTTAAGCTTTGCTCGGCCAGCCTGCGTGGGATTCCTGGCATATCTGAGGGGTGCCAAGCGAAAATATCCCAGTTCTCTCGTAGGAACTCGCGCAGTGCGGCGTTTACATCAGGGCTCAATTGTGCCCCGATGGAGCCTGTTTTATTCGGGTCCGTTGGGTGGACCTGGAATTTGACTATTTCGTCCGCTGGTTTGAAGGATGTGGATTTGGATCTCTTATCGAGTATCACATCATCCCTGCTAACCGTGGATCGCAGCGCCATCAGCTCTTCGGCCGCTAAGGCTTCAGATAGTGCCTTGAGGGCCAATGCGGCTGTCTTGTTTTCGGCGCGGAGTGCTATGTCCGGATCACTAGCGAGAGTGATAATTCCGTTTGGCCCAGGCATCTTAAGCTTCATGTACCCGTAATGGGGTATGGCTTGGAAAACTGTGAATGCCTCTCGTCCTAATATAGCGTGATATCCGCTTCTGAACGGGGCCACCTGGAACGTGATTTGTTCGGACCTGTAATTATCCGGTGTGCCGAATACCACATCTAGTGTGATCTTTCCGGTGCAGCGTGCTTCCTGACTGGGGATTATTCCTCTAAAGGTTGTGCTGCTTCGCTCAATGCGGTTCCAGTCTATTTCCATCTTTTGGAGGGTTTCCTCGTAGATGAGGTTCAATCCGCTGCCTCCGTCCATAAGTACCTTTGCGAGGCGACAACCGTCCACTATGGGACTGAGAACTAATGCGGCTGGCGCTCTGGCTGTTCGGAATTTAGGTTCGTCGCTCGCAATGAAGGTGATGGCAGTATTGCTCCATGGATTTATGATCGCTACTTGGTAGACTTCGGCGAGGCTACGAAGTGTTCTTTTTCGCATGTTATTTGATGCGAAAGTCTCGGAGATTGTGAGAACGGTACTAAAATTCTCGGGCTGGTTTCCTTTGACCTCTGGATTTAGGAGGTCCTCGCCAATTTTGGCCACCTGCCGGAGTATCCAACATGCCCTGAGGCTGTGAGTTGGGGTGGCATCCTCTGTACTATGAATCTTGCAAGGTCCATCGAGCCACCTTTCTAGCACGGTTCCATGCCCCCTAGAGGGTTTCGATTTTTTATTTAATCCGGGCGCTTTGCTGTAGTGCGCCCTTTTGATTCGGACGGGATTGCTATTCAAGGCCGGATTATCCCAAAATTTAATTTCGGTTTTCCGAGCACTTTCCATCGCACAGTATTTTTGTACTATGGCCGCCAAGTCAGCAAAGCGCGTAATATTACGACGACTTATGGCATTGAGTATCCCCTTGTCCGTGCAGTTATTGCAGAAGATTGAAATCGCGTCTCCCTCGTGGCAGTCCTTTATCCTGTTCATAAGCAGGAGGAATCTGACCCAGTAATGATGTACTGTTTCTTCGGGCATCTGCTTGATTTGGGAGAGATCGCTTAAGATCGGACGGGCGGAATTCATTAGATCTGATACTTTGCCCGGTTTGCTGTTCGGAGGCCGAACGACCTCCGGATTCCGAGATCCGGAGTCCTGTATGTTTTCCGGTTTGCCTGGTTCCAAGCCCAGGTCTTGGGTTGTATCCTCCCCTCCGTGGATATCCGGCATGGAGGGTTCCGGAATTCGGACGTAACTGGTCCTTAAGATTGATGAAGGGTCACCGCATTGTGTTTCCACCACAGCAACATGATGGGTGGCTTGGGGAGAGTTGATTTCCCTTAGATCGGGTTTAGGCCCAACCTGGTCGTAGTTTGTAGCGACCCCCAAGGCGGCGATGCGATCCAGGAGCTCGTTTATGGAGGAGAGCTCCACCGGATCTAGCTGCTCGGCCAATTCCGAGCTGACGCGGAGATTGTTTTCGATGACCCGAGAGGTCACCGTCGGCGTAATGGCCGAACGGGCGGTCATGAGAAAACCACCCAGCCGGAGGGGTTGGCCGATAGACAAAGCTCCCTCAGTGACGGCGCCGTCTTTAAAGACGGGAAAAGGCATCCTTCCTGATCGCGACGACACAGAGGAACTCTCAATGAAAGCACCAATGTCGGAGTCAAAACCGGCGGATCTCGGGTAGGGGGTCCCGATCTGTGCGTCAAGGTCGGATGGTAACAGGAGACGAGGGACACTTTATTTTACCCAGGTTCGGGCCCTCTCGATGGAGGTAAAACCCTACTCCTGCTAGATTAATATTGATGATATGGGTAGTACAAGAGTAGATCTACCACGAGATCAAGGAGGCTAAACCCTAGAAGCTAGCCTATGGGTATGATGATGGTTATGATGTGTTCGTCCTACGGACTACAACCCTCCGGTTTATATAGGCACCGGATAGGGTTAGGGTTACACAGAGTCGGTTACATTGGTAGGAGATCTTGAATATCCGCACGCCTAGCTTGCCTTCCACGCCAAGGAAAGAACCTTCCGGACACGGGACGAAGTATTCAATCTTGTATCTTCATAGTCCTGGAGTCCGGCTGAAGATATAGTTCGGCTATCCGAACACCCCCTAATCCAGGACTCCCTCAGTGCCCCTGCCCCCGTATATAAAGGAGCAAGGGGGGAGGCGCGCCAGGAGGAGTCCTACTCCCACCGGGAGTAGGACTCCCTCCCCTTTCCTTGTTGGATTAGGATAGGAGAGGGAAGGAGAGAGAGGGGGAAGGAAAGGGCGCCCCCCCTTGTCCAATTCGGACATTGGGGGAGGGGCGTGCGGCTGCCCGTTGGCCGCCTCTCCTCTTCCACCAATTGGGCCCATGAGGCCCAATAACCTCCGGGGGGTTCCGGTAACCCCCGGTACTCCACTATATATCCGATAACCCCCAGAACCATTCCGGTGTTCGAATATAGTCGTCCAATATATCAATCTTCATGTCTCAACCATTTCGAGACTCCTCGTCATGTCCATGATCACATCTGGGACTCCGAACTACCTTCGGTACATCAAAACATATAAACTCATAATATAATTGTCATCGTAACTTTAAGCGTGCGGATCCTATGGGTTCGAGAACTATATAGACATGACCGAGACACGTCTCCGGCCAATAACCAATATTAGAACCTGGATGCTCATATTGGCTCCCACCTATTCTACGAAGATCTTTATCGGTCAAACCGCATAACAACATACGTTGTTTCCTTTGTCATCGGTATGTTACTTGCCCGAGATTCGATCGTCGGTATCTCAATAGCTAGTTCAATCTCGTTTCTGGTGATACGTCCATTTTGCATCATGCTTTTATATCGATATTTATTGCATTATGGGTTGTTATTACACGTTATGTCACAATACTTATGCATATTCTCTCTTATTTTACAAGGTTTACATAAGGAGGGAGAATGCCGGCAGCTGGAATTCTGGGATGGAAAAGGAGCAAATATTAGAGACCTATTCTGCACAACTCCAAAAGTCCTGAAACTCCACGGAAGTTATTTTCAGAATATATAAAAAATATTGAGCGGAAGAAATACGTCAGGGGGGCCACCACGTGTCCACGAGGGTGGGGGCGCGCCCTACCCCCCAGGGTGCGCCCCCTACCTCGTGGGCCCCCTGTTGGCTCTCCGGTGGCCATCTTCTGCTATATGAAGTCTTTCGTCAAGGAAAAAATCAGAAGCAACCTTTCAGGACGAGACTCCACCGCCACGAGGCGGAACCAATCTAGGGCTCTGGCAGAGTTGTCCTGTCGGGGACACTTCCCTCCGGGAGGGGGAAATCATCGCCATCGTCATCACCAACGCTCCTCTCATCGGGAGAGGGCAATCTCCATCAACATCTTCACCAGCACCATCTCCTCTCAAAACCCTAGTTCATCTCTAGTATCCAATTCTTGTCTCCAAGTCCGGGATTGGTACATGTAGGTTGCTAGTAGTGTTGATTACTCCTGGTAGTTGATGCTAGTTGGTTTATTTGGTGAAAGATCATATGTTCAGATCCTTTATGCATATTAATACCCCTCTGATTATGAACATGAACATGCTTTGTGAGTAGTTACGTTTGTTCCTGAGGACATGGGAGAAGTCTTGCTATTAGTAGTCATGTGAATTTGCTATCCGTTCGATATTTTGATGAGATGTATGTTGTCTATCCTCTAGTGGTGTTATGTGAACGTCGACTACATAACACTTCACCATTATTTGGGCCTAGAGGAGGGCATTGGGAAGTAATAAGTAGACGATGGGTTGCTAGACTGACAGAAGCTTAAACCCTAGTTTATGTGTTGCTTCGTAAGGGGCTGATTTGGATCCACATGTTTCATGCTATGGTTATGTTTACCTTAATACTTTTGTTGTAGTTGCGGATGCTTGCAACATAGGTTAATCATAAGTGGGATGCTTGTTCAAGTAATAACAGCAGCCAGCACCGGTCCACCCACATATCAAATTATCAAAGTACAGAACGCGAATCATATGAACGTGATGAAAACTAGCTTGACGATATTCCCATGTGTCCTCGGGAGCACTTTTCTCTATATAAGTATTTGTCCAGGCTTGTCCTTTGCTACAAAAAGGATTGGGCCACCTTGCTGCACTTTATTCACTTTTGTTACTTGTTGCTCGTTACCAATTATCTTATCACAAATCTATCTGTTACCACTTATTTCAGTACTTGCAGAGAATACCTTGCTGAAACGCTTATCATTTCCTTCTGCTCCTCGTTGGGTTCGACACTCTTACTTATCGAAAGGACTACGATAGATCCCTTATACTTGTGGGTCATCAAGACTATTTTCTGGCGCCGTTGCCGGGGAGTGAAGCACCTTTGGTAGGTGGAATGTGGCAAGGAAAAATTTATATAGTGTGCTGAAATTTACTGTCACTTGTTACTATGGAAAGTAATCCTCTGAGGGGCTTGTTCGGGGTATCTTCACCCTGACTAGTAGAGCAAAGAGTTGCTCCTCAACCTACTGAACCTACTGAAAATGAAAATATTCCCTTTGAAGTTCCTTTGGGTATGTTAGAAAAACTGCTAGCTAATCCTTTTGCAGGAGATGGAACAAAGCATCGTGATGATCATCTAATCTATGTGGATGATGTTTGTGGATTATTTAAGCTTGCAGGTATACGCGATGATGTTGTTAAGAAGAAGGTCTTACCTTTATATTTGGAGGGATATGCATCAACATGGTATAGGATATGTGATGATACGGGATCATGGAACTATAAATGATTGAAATTGGAATTTCATCAGAAGTTTTATCCGATGCGTCTTGTTCATCGTGATCGCAATTATATATATAATTTTTGGCCTCACGAAGGAGAAAGCATCGCTCAAGCTTAGGGGAGGCTTAAATCAATGTTATATTCATGCCCCAATCATGAGCTCCCAAGAGAAATAATTCTTCAAAGTTTTTATGCTCGGCTTTCTGATAACAATCGCACCATGCTCGATACTTCTTGTGTTGTCTCTTTTACGATGAAGACTATTGAATTCAAATGGAATTTATTGGATAGAATTAAACGCAACTCTAAAGATTGGGATTTCGACGAAGGTAAGGAGTCAGCTATGACACCTAAGTTTGATTGTGTTAAATCTTTTATGGATACTGATGTTTTCCGTAAATTTAGCACTAAATATGGACTTGACTCTGAGATAGTACCTTCTTTCTGTGAATCTTTTGCTACTTATGTTGATCTCCCCAAATAGAAGTGGTTTAAATATCATCCTCCCATAGAAGTAAAAGTAGATGCACCTACTAAAGTTGAAGAAAAGACTGTCACGTATAATGATCCTATTGTTCCTACCTCTTATGTTGAGAAGCCACTTTTCCCTGTTAGAATAAAGGATCATGCTAAAGCTTCAACTGTGGTTCGTAAAAGCAATATTAGAACTTATACACCCCCTGAGCAAGTTAAAGTTGAACCTAATATTGCTATTGTTAAAGATCTCTTGGCTGATAATATTGATGGGCGTGTTATTTATTTCTGCGGTGAAACTGCTAGAATTGCCAAACCTTGTGCTAAAGATAAACATAGACCTGTGGTAGGCATGCATGTTATTTCTGTTAAAATAGGAGATCATTGTTATCATGGCTTATGTGATATGGGTGCTAGTGCTAGTGTTATACCTCATGACTTATACCAAGAAATTAAGCATGAGATTGCACCTGCTGAGTTAGAAGATATTGATGTTACAATTAAACTTGCCAATAGAGATACCATATCAGCAATGGGAATTGTTAGAGATGTTGAAGTCTTGTGTGGGAAAACTAAATATCCTGCTGATTTTCTTGTTCTTGGTTCCCCACAAGATAGCTTTTGTCCCATTATATTTGGTAGACCTTTCTTGAACACAGTTAATGCTAGGATAGACTGCGAAAAGAATGTTGTTACTATTGGCTTGGGTGATATGTCTCATGAGTTTAATTTCTCTAAATTTAGTAGACAACACCGTGAAGAAGAATTGCCTAGTAAGGATGAAATTATTGGTCTTGCTTCTATTGCCGTACCTCCTAGTGATCCTTTAGAACAATATTTGCTAGACCATGAAAATGATATGTTTATGAATGAAAGAAGGGAAATAGATGAAGTATTCTTTAAACAGGAACCTATCCTGAAACACAACTTGCCTGTTGAAATCCTAGGGGATCCTCCTCCACCCAAGGGTGATCCTGTGATTGAGCTTAAACCTTTGCCTGATACTCTTCAATATGCTTATCTTGATGAAAAGAAGATATATCCTGTTATTATTAGTGCTAAACTTTCAGAGCATGAAGAAGAGAGACTATTAAAACTCTAAAGAAGCACCATGCTGCTATTGGATATACTCTTGATGATCTTAAGGGCATTAGTCCCACTCTATGTCAACATAAAATAAATTTGGAAGAAGGTGCCAAACCAGTTCGTGATCATCAACAGCGGCTGAATCCTAAAATGAAGGAAGTGGTAAGAAAGGAAATACTAAAGCTCCTTGAGGCAGGTATAATTTATCCCATTGCCAATAGTCAGTGGGTAAGTCCGGTCCATTGTGTCCCTAAAAAGGGAGGTATTACGGTCGTTCCTAATGATAAAGATGAATTGATTCCGCAAAGAATTATTACAGGTTATAGGATGGTAATTGATTTCCGCAAATTAAATAAAGCTACTAAGAAAGATCATTACCCCTTACCTTTTATCGATCAAATGCTAGAAGATTATCCAAACATACACATTTTTTCTTTCTAGATGGTTATTCTGGTTTCTTTCAAATACCTATGTCAGCCAATGATCAATCAAAGACTACTTTTACTTGCCCTTTTGGTAATTTTGCTTATAGACGTATGCCTTTTGGTTTATGTAATGCACCTGCTACCTTTCAAAGATGCATGATGGCTATATTCTTTGACTTTTGTGAAAAGATTTGTGAGGTATTCATGGACGATTTCTCCGTCTATGGATCCTCTTTTGATGATTGCTTGAGCAACCTTGATCGAGTTTTGCAGAGATGTGAAGAAACTAATCTTGTCTTGAATTGGGAAAAGAGCCACTTTATGGTTAATGAAGGTATTGTCTTGGGGCATAAAGTTTCTGAAAGAGGTATTGAAGTTGATAAAGCCAAGGTTGATGCTATTGAAAAGATGCCATGTCCCAAGGACATCAAAGGTATTGGTCACGCTGGATTTTATAGGAGGTTCATTAAGGACTTCTCAAAAATTTCTCGGCCTCTGACTAATTTATTACAAAAAGATATACCATTTGTTTTTTATGATGATTGTGTAGAAGAATTTGAAATACTTAAGAAAGCATTGATCTCTGCACCTATTGTCCAGCCACCTGATTGGAATTTACCCTTTGAAATTATGTGTGATGCTAGTGATTATGCTGTAGGTGTTGTTCTAGGGCAAAGAGTTGATAAGAAATTAAATGTTATTCACTATTCTAGTAAAACTCTAGACAATGCTGAGAGAAATTATGCTACTACTGAAAAACAATTTTTAGCAGTTGTATTTGCTCGTGATAAGTTCAGACCTTATATTGTTGATTCTAAAGTAACTATTCACACGGACCATGCTGCTATTAAATATCTTATGGAAAAGAAAGATGCTAAACCTAGACTTATTAGATGGGTTCTCTTGCTACAAGAATTTGATTTGCATATTGTTGATAGAAAGGGAGCTGAGAACCCCGTTGCAAACAACTTGTCTAGGTTAGAAAATGTTCTTGATGACCCACTACCTATTGATGATAGCTTTCCGGATGAGCAATTGAATGTCATAAATACTTCTTGTGCTGCTCCATGGTATGCTGATTATGCTAATTATATTGTTTCTAAATTTATACCACCTAGTTTCACATACCAGCAAAATAAAAAGTTTTTCTATGATTTGAGGCATTACTTTTGGGATGACCCACATCTTTATAAAGAAGGAGTAGATGGTGTTATTAGATGTTGTGTACCTGAGCATGAACACAGGAACAGATCCCATGCAAGTGTCACTCTGAAGCTTATGGAGGACACCACGCTGGAGATAGAACTGCACATAAGGTATTGCAATCTGGTTTTTATTAGCCTACTCTCTTCAAGGATGCCCGTAAGTTTGTCTTATCTTGTGATGAATGTAAAAGAATCGGTAATATTAGTAGACGTCAAGAAATGCCTATGAACTATTCACTTGTAATTGAACCATTTGATGTTTGGGGCTTTGATTATATGGGACCTTTTCCTGCCTCTAATGGATATACACATATTTTAGTTACTGTTGATTACGTTACTAAGTGGGTAGAAGCTATTCCAACTAGTAGTGCTGATCATAACACTTCTATTAAGATGCTTAAAGAAGTTATTTTTCTGAGGTTTGGAGTCCCTAGATATTTAATGACTGGTGGTGGTTCACATTTTATTCATGGTGCTTTCCGTAAAATGCTTGCTAAGTATGATGTTAATCATAGAATTGCATCTCCTTATCACCCTCAGTCTAGTGGTCAAGTAGAATTGAGTAATAGAGAGCTCAAATTAATTTTGCAAAAGACTGTCAATAGGTCTAGAAAGAATTGGTCCAACAAACTTGATGATGCATTATGGGCCTATAGAACTGCATATAAAAATCCTAGGGGTATGTCTCCATATAAAATGGTTTATGGAAAGGCATGTCACTTACCTCTTGAACTAGAACATAAGGCATATTGGGCTATTAAAGAGCTCAATTATGATTTCAAACTTACCGGTGAGAAGAGGTTATTTGATATTAGCTCACTTGATGAATGGAGAACCCAAGCTTATGAAAATGCCAAGTTGTTTAAAGAAAAAGTAAAAAGATGGCATGATAAAAGGATACAAAAGCGTGAGTTTAATGTAGGTGATTATGTATTGCTATACAACTCTCGTTTAAGATTTTTTGCAGGAAAACTTCTCTCTAAATGGAAAGGTCCTTACATTATCGAGGAGATCTATCGTTCCGGTGCCATAGAAATTAACAACTTCGAAGGCACAAATCCAAAGGTGGTGAACGGTCAAAGAATTAAACATTATATCTCAGGTAATCCTATAAATGTTGAAACCAATGTTATTGAAACCGTAACCCCGGACGAATACATAAGAGACACTTTCCAGAACATTTCAGACCCCGAAAAGGAATAGGTATGTGCTACGGTAAGTAAACCGACTCCAAAACAGTTCTAAAGGCAATATTTCTCCGTTTTGGAATATTTAGAAAAATAGAAAAATAAGAAGCAGTCCGGGAAGGACACGAGGCCTCCACGAGGGTGGAGTGCGCGCCCTACCCCCCTGGGTGTGCCCCCCTACCTCATGGGCACCTCGTGTGCTCTCCAGACTCAGTTTTCTTGCACGATATGTATTTTGGTAGGTAAAAATTCATTATATATTCTCCCGAAGGTTTTGACTCCTGTATCACGCAATTGTCCTCTGTTCTTGTTTCGAGCTGTTTTTTTGACAGATCTAGATTATCATGACATCTTCAAGTGCCCCCAAGGACAAGTTCTTCGAGAAGGTCATCAACCCTTACCTCGCGGAGGTGCTGCGATGGTTGCTGCACATTTGCGATGCTGAGGGAACGAAGGGGACCGGCAGCGTGAAGACGAGGATCGAAGCAATGGCACAACAAGTTTCCAAGTGCCGGGGGATGGTGGAGCGTGGACTCAACTCCAACAACATTATGATTGCGGAGTTCACGAACAACCACAAGTTGGATGCCAAGAACATTGGGGAGACCATCTTCAAGCTTCACGAGAAGATCGAGCACCTTCAAGCCCAAATCTATGACCTGCAGAATCAAAACTATGAGTATGAGTATAGATTCAAAAGGATGAGTTTGGCTGCAGATTTGAGGATCCCGGAGACTTGATCATCCTTCTATGATGGTGAGCCTATGCCTTGGAAGATGGACGACAAGCCTGCATCACCAACAACTCCACCACCTTTGTGACGCCCCCGATTCAATCGTACACTAGTCATGCACGCAAATGTGTACGATCAAGATTAGGGACTCACGGGAAGATATCACAACACAACTCTACAAATAAAATAAGTCATACAAGCATCATAATACAAGCCAGGGGCCTCGAGGGCTCGAATACAAGTGCTCGATCATAGACGAGTCAGCGGAAGCAACAATATCTGAGTACAGACATAAGTTAAACAAGTTTGCCTTAAGAAGGCTAGCACAAACTGGGATACAGATCGAACGAGGCGCAGGCCTCCTGCCTGGGATCCTCCTAACTCCTCCTGGTCGTCGTCAGCGGGCTGCACGTAGTAGTAGGCACCTCCAGAGTAGTAGGAGTCGTCGTCGACGGTGGCGTCTGGATCCTGGGCTCCATCGTCTGGTTGCAGCAACAGGGTAGAAGGGAAAGGGGGAAAAGGGGGAGAAAAGCAACCGTGAGTACTCATCCAAAGTACTCGCAAGCAAGGAGCTACACTACATATGCATGGATATATGTGTAAAGGGCCATATCAGTGGACTGAACTGCAAAATGCCAGAATAAGAGGGGGATAGCTAGTCTTATCGAAGACTATGCTTCTGGTCGCCTCCGTCTTGCAGCATATAGAAGAGAGTAGACTGAAGTCCTCCAAGTAGCATCGCATAGCATAATCCTACCCGGCGATCCCCTCCTCGATGCCCTGTTACAGAGCGATCACCGGGTTGTATCTGGCACTTGGAAGGGTGTGTTTTATTAAGTATCCGGTTCTAGTTGTCATAAGGTCAAGGTACAACTCCGGGTCATCCTTTTACCGAGGGACACGGCTATTCGAATAGATAAACTTCCCTGCAGGGGTGCACCACATAACCCAACACGCTTGATCCCATTTGGCCGGACACACTTTCCTGGGTCATGCCCGGCCTCGGAAGATCAACATGTCGCAGCCCCACCTAGGCACAATAGAGCGGTCAGCACGCCGGTCTAAACCTAAGCGCGCAGGGGTCTGGGCCCATCGCCCTGAGCACACCTGCACGTTGCGAACGCGGCCGGAAGCAGACCTAGCAACCTCCAGTACAACGGAAGTCACGTTACGCGGCCCAATCTGGCGCGCGCCGCTCAGTCGCTGACGTCAAGAAGTGCTACGGCTGATACCACGACGCCGAGTGCCCATATCTTTCTCGCGTAGTTGGTTAGTGCGTATAGACCAAATGGCCAGACTCAGATCAAATACCCAGATCTCGTTAAGCGTGTTAAGTATCCGCGAACGCCAACAGGGCCAGGCTCACCTCTCACCCAGGTAGCCCCGAACTGCCCTGTCGCTTCGCCACAAAGATCCACACAGAGGGCCATCGGGACAAAGGTCCTTTCAGCCCCCAATCCGTGAATCACTCGCGGGTACTCCTCGAGCCAACCCGACTTCGGTCACCACATGAATCATGTTTAAAGTATAGTATATATCCATGATCACCTCCCGAGGTGATCACAACCCAGTAGTATAGCAAGGCAGACAGACAAGAGTGTAGGGCCACTAATGGAACACTAGCATCCTATACTAAGCAAGTAGGATTGCAGGTAAAGGTATCAACAGCAGTATCAAGAACAGGCTATGCATCATGATAGGAATAACGAAAGCAGTAACATGCTACACTACTCTAATGCAAGCAGTAAGAGCAGAGTAGGCGATATCTGGTGATCAAGGGGGGGGGCTTGCCTGGTTGCTCTGGCAAGAGAGAGGGATCGTCAACACCGTAGTCGAACGGGGCAGCAGCAGCGTCGGTCTCGGTGTCTATCGAGAGAAGAGGGGGGAGAAACAATAAATATTTAAACAAGCAGAGGCATAGTGATGCATGAAATGACAAGTAACGGCGTTAGAGGTGCCCTAACGCGGTATGGGATGATACCGGTGAAGGGGGGAAACATCCGGGAAAGTATCCCCGGGGTTCCGCGTTTTCGGGCAGAGCAGCCGGAGGGGGAAAGTTGCGAGTTTGATATGTTAGGGCTGTGCGGCGGATGAACGGGCTACGTATCCGGGTTCGTCACGTCGTTCTGAGCAACTTTCATGTTGAAAATATTTTAATCCGAGTTAAGGATTAAAAGATATGATTTTCTAAAGATTTTATTAATTTCTGGAATTTAATTAATTATTTAAATCTAACATTATCCAAAACAGTGTTTGCTGACGTCATCATGACGTCAGCAGTCAACAGTGGCGTTGACTGGTCAAACTGACGTGTGGGTCCAGTGGGACCCACCTGTCATTCTCTGATTAGGTTAATCAGGGTTAACTAACTAATTACTGTTTAATTAGACTAATTAGTTAATTAGGTTAACCTAATTATGATTAGTTAACTTAATTAATTCCTTAATTAATTAATTAATTGATTTTAATTCTTTTAAATTCCTTTTTTTTAAACGTTCTGGGCAGGGGCCCACTAGTCAGTGACCCGGGGGGCTCTAACGGGTGTCGGGTTAGCGCTAACGGGCGCAGGCGTGCGGGCGGTTGGGTGCGGGCGCACCCGAGCGGGCGCTCGCCCGCAGGGCGGGATGAGGACGTCGCGGCACCGATGGCGGGGCACGCCGGCGCGGCCAGCCGGGGCCACGGCGGGCGGAGGCGACGGAGGGGGGGTGGCGCCGGTGCGGCCAGTGGCGCGGTGGCGCGGCCGGAGACGAGACCGCGGCAGGGCACGGAGCCAAGGCGGGCGCGACAGCGTCCACGGCGCCGGACCGGGAAGGCGCGGGCGTCGGCGCCTGACGCGGCCAGCGAGGGGGGGGAGAAAGGGGGGCTTGCGCGTGGCTCGTGGCCGGCGGCCGGAGCATCGGCGCGCGACCAGGCACAGGAGGGGGAAAGGCAACGGCGACAAGGGGGGCACGGGCTTGTGCCCGCGCAGCGAGCGCGCAATGGCCGTGGCCGGGTTCGGGGAGGGGACGAGAGGGAGCGCGGGGGCACGTCGAGCAGGGAGGAGGCCGTGGCCTGAACGCGCGAGGGGCGCGCGGCGCGCGCCGTCGTGCGTGGCGACCGCTGTGCGGGGCCGCAGCTGGGTGCGGACGGCGCCGGCGACAGAGGGAAAGGGGGAGAGGAGCTCACGGGGAGGGCGCGTAGGGTCTCGGGAGCGTGCTCGGGGAAGGTTGGGGAAGCCGACAGGGACGAGCGGCGGAGCGGGAAGCAGACCGGCAGGGTGGAGGAGTCCGGCGGCGGCGACGGGCGGCGACCTCCTCCTCGATCTGATCCAATCGGGGGAGAGGGGGAGGAGATATTATCATGGGGGAGGTGGGGGTGTCCGTGGAGTGGGAGGGGTGCGGTGAGTGGATAAGGGGGGGAGTGGGTGGCCGGCTGGCCTGGGGGGTTGGCCCAGTGGGGCTGTGGCCTGCTGGGCCGGAGCCCAGTGGGGGGGGTTGCTTTCTCTTTTTTTATCTTTGTTTTCTGTTTTCTTTCCTGTTTTAATTTTAGCTCCACATAATTTTTAGATATTAAAATATGACAATAGCTCCTAAAATAACGTTTCAAAATAACCCTCCGCCACAAAAGGTTTTAACCCAAAATAAAAATAGTTTAGTATTTTATAAAATACCAAAGGTATTTAAATAATGTTTTTGGCTACCGTTTAAATTATTTTAGTGCATTTATACATTATATAAAGATGTGGATTCTTCATCATAATCACTTATGCATTAACTGGCACAATCCGAACATTTTGGTTTTAAATCTTTGAAAAGTTTTATTGTTTGTCTTTAACTTGAAGTTGAATTCCGAACCGTTTTTATTTTGAACTAACGTGAGATTATCAACACTAACCGAGGTGACGTGGCACCATTTCAAGAGAGTTACTGTAGCTTGATTATCCGGGCGTCACAACCTTCCTCACCAGCAAAGCAGATATAATCACATGGGTATGGGCACTCCCCGTGGCAACTGCCAAACTTGGGGGAGATGCCCCGGTATCGTATCACCATCACACTCCTATCTTTATCGTTTTTCTTAGTTCGATCCTATTAGTAGTATCTTGATCTAGTAGAATAAAGTTTATGGCATGATCTAGTTTTGAGTTTTGCTTTATGATCCCTCTATGTAATCGAGTCCGTGAGCTATATATAATAAAGATTAGTGTTGAGTCAAGGGCTTGATTATTTTGCCATGATCTTGAGTGAATAAAAGAAAAGAATAAAAATAAAAATAAATAAAGGGTTCATATTGATCTTATTGACAGTGATGACTTCACATAAAAAGAGTATGATGATTAAAAATTGTTGAGAGTTGACAAGCGTAGCATTGGTCATCGTTGCAATTAATAGGAAGTAATAAAGAAAGATAGCTCTCACATATAAATATATTATCATGGACATCTTTTATGATTGGGAGCACTCATTAAAATATGACATGCTAAAGAGTTGATGTTGGACAAGGAAGACAACGTAATGGTTTATGTTTTATTATATCTGAGATAAAGTATATTGTCATGGATCATCCAACATGTTGAGCTTGCCTTTCCCCCTCATGTTAGCCAAATTCTTAGCACCAAGTAGAGATAGTACTTGTGCTTCCAAAACCCTTAAACCAGTTTTGCCATGAGAGTCCACCATATCTACCTATGGATTGAGTAAGACCCTTCAAGTAAGTTGTCATCGGTGCAAGCAATAAAATTGCTCTTTAAACATGTATGATTGGTTGGTGTGGAGGAAATAAGCTTTATGCGATCTTGTGATGTGGAAGAAATAAAAGCGACGGACTGCATAATAAAGGTTCATATCACAAGGGGCAATATAAAGTGACGTTCTTTCGCATTAAGATTTTGTGCATCCAACCCCGAAAGCGCATGACAACCTCTGCTTCCCTCTGCGAAGGGCCTATCTGTTACTATTATCTTCTACCTTATGCAAGAGTCATGGTGATCTTCACCTTTCCTTTTTATATTTTATCCTTTGGCAAGCACACTGTGTTGGAAAGTGAAACTGCTAGTTATCGACTAGGGGGGGTGAATAGGCGATTTTTATGAAAGTCTTCAAAACATGCGAGTTTCGAAGACAAACAATAGAAATGGCCCTATTAATATGCAGTGGAAGATAAACTACACTACGCAAGCCATAGTCAAGTATGCAATAAAGTGAGAGTACAAAGACTAACAGCGGCTAGGTAGTAAGGATCAGGATGGAAGATGGTATGAAGCTAAAAAATAATAGTAGTCAAACAGTGAAGACAAATAGGTAAAGCAAACAGGCAATGACTTCACGAAGACAAACTCTAAGTAAAGAGAGGGAGAGGATAGAACCAGTCACTTGTTGAGGACACAGGATTTGTTGGACCTGTTCCAGTTGCTGTGACAACTGTACGTATGGTTGGGGAGGCTGAGATTCAACTCAGAAGACCGCGTCTTCACCTTATTCCCCTTGAGCTAAGGACACCCAGTCCTCTCCCAATTACTCTGGTAAGTCTTCAAGGTAGACTTCCAAACCTTCACAGACTTCGTTCACCGGCGATCCACAATGACTCTTAGATGCTCAGAACGTGACGCCTAACCGGCTGGAGGATTCACAGTCCTCAAGTGTAATAAGTCTTCAGGTCACGCAGACAAAAAGACTTCAGTGATGCCTAACACTCTTTGGCTCTGAGTGTTTGGGCTTTGTCCTCACAAGGATATCTCTCTCTCAAAAGCTTCGAGGTGGGTTGCTCTCAAAACGACAAAAGCCGTGCACTAACTCTGAGCAGCCACCAATTTATGGTGTAGGGGGTGGGCTATTTATAGCCACTAGACAACCCGACCTGATTTGTCCGAAATGACCCTGGGTCACTAAGGAACTGACACGTGTTCCAACGGTCAGATTTCAAACACACACGACAACTTTACTTGGGCTACAAGCAAAGCTGACTCATCCAGCTCTGGATAAGATTTACTCTCATAGTCTTCGCTCGAAGACTTAGAATTTGGTTGAGCATCACTTCAGTCACTCTGACTTTGTTCACTTGGACCCCACTTAACAGTACGGTGGTTCCTATGACTCAACAAAGAAGAAAAGGAAAGAACGAAACTTCTAAATCTTCATGCTCCATAGTCTTCACTCAATGTCTTCTCATGTCATAGTCTTCATCGTGAATATCTTCATATACCACCTCTGTCTTCAATGTCTTCATATATTTTTAGGGGTCATCTCCGGTAGGTAAACCGAATCAATGAGGGACTACTACCTGTGTTATCCTGCAATTCTCACAAACACATTAGTCCCTCAACCAGGTTTGTCGTCAATACTCCAAAACCAACTAGGGGTGGCACTAGATGCACTTACAATCTCCCCCTTTTTGGTGATTGATGACAAACTGGTTGAAGTTTTCAACGGGGATAAAAGTATGTGAAATGTAAGGATGAGGTATTGTCTTCATAAGTGGCAAAGGCTCCCCCTGAAGATGTGCATATAAGTAATTTTCTTTTGGAATGCAAATGCACATGGCAGGTTGTTCTTGTGGAGATCCTCTTCGACTTATGACGACAATTCATCATGCATGATTTGATATAGAGAAGATAATGACATGCATAATAAAAAATGGACGTGTGCAGAATGACCTAAGTGCGGAAGTTATCATTGCACATGCGGAATTTATCATCGCATCGCAGAATAGCAAATAAGTAGCAGACGACCATCGAGTTTAAGTGTTACAACTCAAAGAACCAAATGTATCAAAAAGCGAGAGTTGTAAACACTAAGCAAAATATAAAGAAACCGCCCATATGGACCCGCTTGAAGACTATGAACCTCATATTCTTCTCCCCCTTTTGTCAGTAAGGACCAAAAAGGTGTGAAGACATAGAGTGTTTACTCGTTCCCAGAAGGAGTGGGTGAAGCAGCAGGTCGTCGGTGTTGTTGGGAAGAGCAGACGAACTTGGTGCAGTGTCGGTTCGCGCTGAAGTCGGGGGTGGTGAAGTAGCATCATCTTCATCATCGATCACTCTGGCATTTACCATTGCAGCAGAGGAAGAGTAGTCAGAGTCTTCAAGGGATGGAGTTCGACGTAGGACAGCATTCCATGGAGGAGTGGAGTCAAACTTGAATCTTTCGGTGAAACCATCGTATTGAAGATATGCTTTAGCACTGAGCAGTGTCAAACTCTTCCATGATCGCCGACAGGTCTCATGAGTGACAAAAGCATTCTTGGTGGCAAGATTGCGAATGTGATTAACATCCACCAAGAGGCTTTTCATTTGGCGCTTCAGCCAGTCATGATGCTTATCATGTTTCTGATGCAGTGCCACAAGAAGTTCTCGGTCATTCAGAACACGAGAGCTCTTGCGAGGCCTTTGGGCAATGGTGCTCTCAGTAGCTTCAGTCTGTGCACGGTGAGGCAAGCGAGTATTTCCATCCAATGGATAGACACGAACGACTGCTTGAACCCCTTCAATGTTTTGCAAGAAACTTTGGTGTTCAGCATTCTGAAGACTAAGAGGCTCCTTGGCAGGCTCTGGATATATGGCTGCAACAGACAGATCAACCTCTAGCAAAAAGATGATATGGTTGTGAGCAGAGGGCTGATAGTTGAAGGCAGAGTGGATCTTGATCAGACGCATGATCCAGGGAGCATAGAACTTCAGACCAAAAAGATCAGATCCTGATGCAGCAAGTTGGCGGATAAAGAAGTCTTGTGCATTGAAGCTTTTGCCGTGAAGAATATGGAAGACCAAAGTCTTCATTGCACCTTCAAGCTTTGCATGTGGAGAATGTCCTTTGATGGGCTAGAGAGTTCGCCGTATAATGTGATAGATGGTACGTGGCAGATACTCAAGGTCTTCAACAAAGAACTCCTTAGGATATTCTGCATCTGGAGGCAAAGGCTTCATCATGTTGAGCATCTGGCTCATGTCGGGTTCAGGCTTGTGAAAAATGCTCTCCAAGGCAGCACTGTGAAGCTGACAACCGGGTTCATATAGGTCACCTGGAGTGGGCAGGCCAGTAAGCTCAATGACATCAAGAGCTTTGGCTTCATGATGGACATTTCCTGTCATCCACTCAAGGACCCATGTCTTCGGATCCCTGTTGTAGCCACGAATATGAAGAGTGGCATAGAATTGGAGTAGTAGTTCTTGATTCCAGTGTTCCTTGTCAGTGACGAACTGCAATAAGCCAGACTCTTTGAAGCAATCCAGCGCTTCTTCCAAACAGGGCAGACCATTGATGGCTTCTGTGTCAAGACGCATATGTGGGAATATGCGACCTTGATTGTATAGAATGCATGAGTAGTAGCTTCGCTGCTGATAGCTCTAGAACCGATCAGATGAGATTCTTGCCTTAGTGTAGGGGTTCTTGGCGCTGTCAAAGAAGGTGTTGTGCGCTTTGAAGCCATTGACATTGAAGGACCCTGGTGAAGTGGCTGTCCCTAGAAATCTGGGCAATCTTGGCATTGGCTTCTGAACCTGAGGCATGTGCTCGACATGGTATTCAAATTGAGGACCAACAGCAGGTGGAGGAACCATAAGAGGCCATTTGACAGTGATAAGTTGCCCATAATTGTATGCTTGCTCGATAGTATGACGCCTTGGAGGCGGAACAGGAGCAGTGGCATTGACTTCAAGCTGCAGATTGGCGGTAGGTACAACATCAACTTCAGGTGCAGTCACTTAGGGCACCATATTGGCTTTAGGCACATTGACTTCTGGCGCCACATTTGCTTCAGGCGCCTCATTGGCTTCAGGCGCCACATTAGCCTCAGCCATCACAACGTCATTGGCTTCAGTGGTGGAGTTGGTGGCCGCCTCAGTCTATGTCACCTCCATTTGGACAACTGGAGGGTCGGTCACGTTCTCTGTGAGAACAGCTTCTTGTTGGACAAGGGGTGTTGCAACATGTTCTTCATCCACTCTTGGTTCTTGTGTTTCATCGGCTGATGCAGCCGGAATATCTTCAGCCGTTTTGGCTTCAGATTCAGAGACTTGTGGCCTTGGTCCTTTGTGAAGCCTGCGTAATGCTGGCAACGCCTGTGGAGATGGAGTTGGCTGGGCCTCAAAGTCATCGTCATCTAGCACTGGTGAGGTGACTTGTGGTTGGGGAGTACTTGGGGTGTCTTGTTGTTATGGGTGATCAGCCCACGATGCATCCTGTGTAATTGGCGTCAGAGGACGACCAATGCTGATAAGTTCGCTGTTCGTGAGAACAGGTGATGATACCACGTTGTGCTCGATCTGAGGAAGGACTTCATCATCTCCAACATTGTCGTGGGGACCAATGTCTTCAGCTTTAGGAGCCTCTATGGAAGTAGGCTCATGAACTATCATCTGTCGTTCTTGATGTGCAGACTCTGGATGAGCAACCGAGATTGGCTCGACAACGAGGGGCTCTGTGGGAGCAGCCCGGTTCTTCTTGGACTTGCGCTTCTTGCTGGGTGGAGCTTCATCTGAGACGTTCTTGGTCTTGCACTTCCTGGCCTTGGCTTCAGCTGCCCTTGTTTTCTGAAGTTCTGAAGCCACTGCGGGGACCTTAGGCTTCACGCCTGTCATGCTGGCAGGAAAGACAATGCGAGGCTCTTCCCTCCTAGATGGTTCAGTTTGGTCCACAGATGGCTTCTTTTTATTGGCAGCCATCCTAGGGTCGATGCCCGGACGCCCAAGAGCCTTGCGCTTTTCAGCTTCATTATAAGCTTGCACGCACTTGGCAGCCGAAAGCTTCATGCACTCACGAGATCCTTGGGCTTCATCACGTTTCGTGCGAAGGGCTTCCTTGAGCTCATGCAACATAGCTTTGAAGTTTTTGAAATCTTGCACACTGAGCTTTGCCATGTGCTTCTTGAACTGAGCTTTCTCATAGTCAATCTTGTGCTTCAGTTCAACTATGCGCTGAGCTAGAGCTAGCTCAGAAGCAATGGCGCCATGGAAGGAGACGCTGAGGCCAATTGGAAGTTGTAGATTGTCAAAACTGAGTTCTGGATTTTAAAACCAGTCATCGATGAACTTGTTCAGTATCTTAACATCGAAGAGGGGAATATCATTGAAGATTTCTGCTTCTTCCTTGCTCTTTATCAGTTGCTCAAGAGCGTCATCTGCAAGATCTTCATCACTTGACAGATCAATGGGTTCGTCTCGCAGAATGGCAGCAGGGGTCAATGCCTGACCAATACTCTTGACGTTTTTCTTCTTCATCTCCGTCTTCTTGGAGATACGTGATAGATCTTCAGACTGCACACTGTCTTCAGGAGGTGCAGTAGCCAGAGGCTTCAAGTGCGAAGCTTTCGGTGACGGAGTTGGCTTTGATGCCTTAGCCTTCTTCTGCTTCTGGGGCTTTGGAGCAGGTGGAGCTTCATCTGTGTCAGCATCTTCAGGAGCGTCCCCAACTATAGCCCCTTGAACAACAATGTAGGTGAGAAGACCTTGAAGATCATAGAAGGGGCCAAGCTCGTTTTGATCAGCTTCACGAGTGCCATCCTCCCTTGGAGCAGATGGGCCGGGGTTGAAGTTCAGACCCAGTGACTTCTTGTTCTCCTTTGCTGAAGCCTTCGCAAATTGATAGTTGTGTTTGAAAAGGTTGTCATCGCGACACCACAAGAGAGAAGTGAGGTCGGCGTTGGCAGGTTGTGGTCCTCTGACCATGCACGGGTAGAACCCTTGTGCAATAGCGTCATCTTTGTTCTTGGGTTGAAGACCTCTGTAAGTTATATCTCCCCAAGGACACTTTATCGCATTCTTCTCAGTGTATTCCTTGGTTACGAAGTGGTACTTGAACCATTCTTCAGCCCAATATCTTCGAATCCATTGGATTCCGGTTTTCCTTTCATTGTACGTTTCCTCTAGATCAGTTTTGTACTGGAGTGCCAGATCTGGTGGCAAATCTTTTGAAGTGTCTCCACGGCGCTGTCTTCCACCCTTGCTTGCTGATTTTTCTGTAGCCATGAACTTCAAACTGAATGGCTTCAACACAGTCAAAGGCTTCCGTCTGCTGGTCAGACAAGAGCTAGCTTCGGGAGAATTGATGTGATGTTGTAAAAATTCTGCAAATGAATGCAGACTATGAGAACCAAGAGATTCCCCCACGGACATGTACCTGTGACAGCATTAGAGATGCGAGGGAAGGGGAAGAGGTCATATGCATTCTGAGAAGATTTTGAAGATAAATCGGTTTAGAAGACATTGACCTCATAGCGCGAAGACATTCACTTATATGTTGAGAGTTGGTTCCAGATTTGTATAAATCCAAGAATAAGTACAAGTGAGGAATCTAACTAGATGTGAAGCTTAAGTGAATATACTAGGCATTATATGAGATGCAGACTGGATAGATCTAACATTGTGTAGGCAGAAACCACTTTTGGTAAATAGGATGAATCTTTAGGATCAAAAGGATGGTAAAAAGAGGGTTTTATTTACCACACGAAGAACTGCTAGACGGAGAAGAAGTGGAGGCCGAGCAGTTCGATCTTCCGTGCCCTACGATGGCGGCGGAGAAGATGATGTCCGCGGCCGGCGTGAAGACGGCGTCAGAGAAGTTGCGGCAGCTAAGCACTTCGTCGCCGGCGTCGTCGAGGGCTAGCGGTGGCGCTAGGGTTTGACGAGGTGGAGATGTGAAGGAAGGATTTTTGACAGTGAGGGGACAAGTATTTATAAGGAAAGGGACGGCACAACGCAATTACGCATGTGCCCCTGGCGGTTCACTTTTGAGGGACATGTGGCGTACATGCAACACATTTGGGGTTGTCCCATGTTCCCACGCCCGCCAGGATTGTCGGATGGTCGTTCTGGCTTCTCCGGATTTCAGGCAATAAGAATAGAGCATTTAAACCAGATTTAATGTTTGTCTCTGTATCTTTAGCTGACAAGGACGCAGAGAAGACATTCGACAGTTTCAATAGAATGCATATGCTTTGGTCAGATAGAGTTTGAGATAGAAAGCATAGATAGATTAGGGTCCGATCACATTCACTTAGATCAGAAAATTCAACAGGGAAGACATAGCTATAAGTGAATGTTGTAGAGGACAGAACACTAATATGTATATATCAGAAAACAACACAGTGAGGATACTCATGAAGACGAGTTGAAATTGAAGACAAACCAAATGCAAAGACATAGCAAATGTAACGCCTTGAGAAAAACACTTCAAATTGAAGAATTTGGTGGTGGCGTTACCCACCATATAGGAAGTATTAGACCCAGACACGACGCACAATTATCATGGCGCTCCGAAGTCAAATTCCATGTTAATGTATTCACACTCAGAATGTAAGTCTTCATTGATTGAAGATATACTTTACTTCGTGTGTTGCACATCTAAGTCATCATCATTCATAAGTGTGAGGATGTGTGCCTGATCACAGGACATTTGAGGATTCCAAGATATTTAGCTCACACCGTAACTTGCAAAACCTTTTCTCATCCAAGGGCTTTGTGAAAATATCTGCCCGTTGCTCTTCAGTGTTGACGTGAATGATATCAATATCTTCCTTCATGACATGATCTCTGAGAGAGTGATGACGAATTTCAATGTGCTTTGTCTTCGAGTGCTGAACTGGGTTGTTGGCAATCTTGATGGCACTTTCATTGTCACAGTAGAGTGGTACTTGTTTCAGATGGATGCCATAGTCCTTGAGAGTTTGCTTCATCCATAGAAGCTGAGCGCAACAAGATCCAGCAGCAATGTATTCAGATTCAGCAGTGGAGAGTGATACACAGTTCTGCTTCTTTGAAGACCAACAGAAAAGTGATCGTCCCAGAAAATGACATGTGCCTGATGTAGACTTGCGATCCACCTTGTCACCAGCATAATCAGCATCCGAGAATCCAACCAAATCAAATTCTGAGCCCTTCGGATACCATAGTCCTAATTTTGGGGTGTAAGCCAAATATCGAAGAATTCGCTTCACAGCTAAGTGATGTGATTCCTTTGGTGCCGCTTGGAATCGAGCATACATGCAAACACTAAGCATAATATCTGGCCTAGATGCACATAGATAAAGTAAAGAACCAATCATGGAGCGGTATACCTTTTGATCAAATTCTTTACCATTGTCGTCAGGACCCAGATGGTGCTTGGCTGGCATTGGCGTCGTGTAACCTTTGCACTCTTGCATTCCAAACTTCTTCAGGCAATCTTTGAGGTATTTTTCTTGAGATATGAAGATGTCATTCCTTTGCTGACGAATTTGAAGACCAAGGAAGAACTTCAGCTCACCCATCATGGACATCTGATATTGCTCTTGCATCATGTGTCCAAACTCATCACTATATTTCTGATTGGTGCAGCCGAAGATAATATCATCCACATAGATTTGGCACACAAACAGTTCACCATCATATGTCTTCATGAAGAGCGTGGGATCTAGGGATCCAGGTTTGAAGCCTTTGCTCTTCAGGAAGTCTTTGAGCGTATCATACCAAGCGCGAGGAGCTTGTTTGAGGCCATACAGTGCTTTGTTTAGCGTGTACACCATATCAGGATGTTTTGGATCTTCAAAGCCAGGAGGTTGTGCAACGTATACTTATTTCTTCAATCTTCCCATTGAGAAATGCACTCTTCACATCCATTTGATACAGCAAGATGTTGTGGTGGTTAGCATAGGCTAGCAGTATGCGAATAGCTTCAAGCCTAGCCATAGGAGCAAATGTTTCATCGAAGTCAATCCCTTCAACTTGAGTATATCCTTGAGCGACAAGACGTGCTTTGTTTCTGACGACTTAACCATGCTCATCTTTCTTGTTTTGATATATCCATTTTGTGCCTATAATGTTGTGCTTGCGAGGGTCAGGTCGCTTGACCAGTTCCCAGACATTGTTCAGTTTGAACTGTTGAAGCTCTTCTTGCATAGCTTGATTCCATTCAGGTTCCATAAAGGCTTCAGCAACTTTCTTGGGTTCAGATATTGAGACAAAAGCAAAGTGCCCGCAGAAATTTGCTAGCTGTGTTGCTCTTGAACGAGTGAGTGGACCAGGTGCATTTATGCTATCAATTATCTTCTCAATGTGTACTTCGTTTGCAACACGAGGATGAACTGGACAAAGATTTTGCTCTTGCTGATCATTGTCAACATTGGAAGGATTGTCTTCAGGCTGAGCATTGTCTTCAGGTTGAGTAGGTGCAGAAATGATAAGTTCCTCTTCAGGATGTGCTTCAGACGGCATGATTTCACCAGTTCCCATTAGCTTGATTGATTCACTGGGTGGAACTTCATCTAGCACATTTGGCAAGTGCTCTCTTTGTGAGCCATTGGTTTCATCGAATCTTACATCCACAGTCTCAACAATTTTATAGAGAAAGAGGTTGAAGATTCTGTAAGAGTGCGAGTCTTTTCCGTAGTCGAGCATAAAACCTTCATGTGCTTTCGGAGCAAATTTTGATTTGTGATGTGGATCCTTGATCCAGCACCTGGCACCAAATACTCTGAAGTAACTGACATTTGGCTTCTTGCCAGTGAGGAGTTCATAGGATGTTTTCTTCAGAAGCTTGTGAATATAGACACGGTTGATGACGTGGCATGCAGTGTCAATAGCTTCAGGCCGGAACTTTCTTGGTGTCTTGTACTCATCGAGCATTGTTCGAGCCATCTCAATGAGAGTTCTGTTCTTGTGCTCCACGATGCCATTCTGCTGGGGTGTGTACGGAGCTGAGAACTCATGAGTGATTCCCATTGTATCCATATAAAGATCAAGTCCGGTGTTCTTGAACTTAGTGCCGTTATCACTTCTGATATGCTTGATCTTGATGCCATAATTGTTCATGGCACGGTTGGAGAAGCGCCTGAAGACATCTTGCAATTCAGTCTTGTAGAGAACAATGTGCACCCATGTATATCTTGAATAATCATCAACAATGACGAAACCATAGAGACAAGCTGTTGTTGTGAGTGTAGAGTAGTGAGTAGGGCCAAATAAGTCCATGTGTAGCAGCTTGAAGGGTTGAGATGTCGTCATGATTGTCTTCAAGGGATGCTTTGCCCTAGTCATCTTTCTAGCTTCCCAGCCACCGCACAAATGATCCTTCTTGAACTTGACGCCCTCTGTCGGTGTCAAAACCGGCGGATCTCGGGTAGGGGGTCCCGATCTGTGCGTCAAGGTCGGATGGTAACAGGAGACAAGGGACACTTTATTTTACCCAGGTTCGGGCCCTCTCGATGGAGGTAAAACCCTACTCCTGCTAGATTAATATTGATGATATGGGTAGTACAAGAGTAGATCTACCACGAGATCAAGGAGGCTAAACCCTAGAAGCTAGCCTATGGGTATGATGATGGTTATGATGTGTTCGTCCTACAGACTACAACCCTCCGGTTTATATAGGCACCGGATAGGGTTAGGGTTACACAGAGTCGGTTACATTGGTAGGAGATCTTGAATATCCGCACACCTAGCTTGCCTTCCACGCCAAGGAAAGAACCTTCCGGACACGGGACGAAGTCTTCAATCTTGTATCTTCATAGTCCTGGAGTCTAGCTGAAGATATAGTTCGGCTATCCGAACACCCCCTAATCCAGGACTCCCTCAGTAGCCCCTAAACCAGGCTTCAATGACGACGAGTCCGGCGCGCAAATTGTCTTCGGCATTGCAAGGAGGGTTCCTCCTCCAGATTCTTCAAGAAGATAATAAACACCAAAAAATAGTGTCTGGCTCTGCAAAACAAGTTTCCACGTATTGCCATATAGAGAATAATACAAACACAAATCAAATCTGCTGACGTATTCCACAGTGCGTCATAACACTGCGACCAAGCCTTCTGTATGGATTATTTTTTGTTGTTCCACCGCAGCACGTTCAACGGGGCGGTTTCCTTGGCACGTCTTGTCGAAGCAGAGATCGTGTGCCCCCTTTAACGGGATTCTCATAAATACGGACGTGGGTAACCCAACCGTGCCCGTTAAGCACGTCCTGCCTTCATTAAAGGCTAGTCCAAGACGGTTACAGGGAGGGCTCTTGATATTCTGCCTCTTATAAAGAGACCGAGACCTTGCTCCCCTCTTGTGTTCTCAAAACAAGCTCGCCCATAGCCTCGAGTTCCAACACCCCAGGCTTTTAGATTCTAGGCGCACCGGACCATCGACAATGTCCGGCTCCGGCCTTCAAGGCCAATGGATGCCCTCCTCCGTTACGGAGGAGGACGTATCAAGGTTGAGGGAGGCTAGGTTCCTGACCAGCGAGATCCCGCACAGGTTGCCTGCTCAAGGACAAGCGATCCCAAGCCCTCAGCCTGGTGAGAGCGTAGTATTCATCTCCCACTTCCTTCGGGGATTAGGCTTCCCAACGGATCCTTTCGTAAGGGGGCTGATGTTTTATTATGGGCTGGAATTCCACGACCTAGCTCCGGAGTCCATCCCCCATATCTCCTCCTTCATTGTTATGTGTGAAGCGTTTCTCCATATCACTCCTCACTTCGGATTATGGCTCAAGACCTTCAAGGTAGAACCGAAGATAATCGAGGGGCGTCACGTAGAGTGCGGAGGTGTTGTTATAAAAAGGAATACCGATGCTCCATGGCCCGAGGGCACTTTTCAAGAGGAGCTCGGCTTATGGCAACAGGAGTGGTTCTACATCACCTCTCCTCGGGGCACCACTTGGGTAGCGCCTCCTGCCTTTCGCTCGGGCCCCCCACCACATTTAACATCGTGGATCAACACAGGGTTAGATCGGGGCTTTCCCAAAGACGTTCCTCTGTTGCAGGGCCACATAAAGGATCTCCTAAAAGGAGACCTCAACCTGGTCAAGGTGACACAAGTTATGCTGATTCGCCGGACACTGCCCGGCCAATGTCGCCCCCTCCGCTTGTGGGAGTTCAACCCAGAGGGGCCGCGAATTCTCCGAAATCTCATGGGCATGACGCCTACGGAGATGTATAGACTGTTCTTCGGACCACAAGGAGTGAGTCCGGATTTGACCGAGGATGCTGGTTTAAGCTGCAACCGCTCGGATACAGAAGTAGGTGACCTTGCGCCCGGACCTTCTATCCGTACAATTGACTTATTTTTTAACAAATCTTCTCCTTTTTACGCAGGAGTGGATAGCGAAGGCGAAGCTGATCCGGTGTCCGGCTCCCCTTCCCGAGACCAGGCTAGATTTTGTGCTAGTCAGGATGTTGGAGGTGGCGCCTCGGGAGAAAAATGAAGGGGCGGACAAGGAAACCGTGGCCTCTTCGAAAGAGGCCATCCCAAAGGGGGGAATCGACAACTCCTCTCCAAAGGGGAAGAAAAGGGCTGCCTCTGACGACCCGGGAGCCGTAGCTCCAAAGCGGGGGAAGAATCCGCGTCAGAGGACCCGACGCCGGGGAGCCCCTCGGCCGAACTAAATCCTCAAAAGGAGCAGCCCTCCAACGAGCCGTAAGTAGAAAGAGAGTCATTCTTTTAAGAGAAATCCTTAATTTATATCTGAGAAGTTTTAACCGAAACCTTACCTTGTAGTTCGGACCTCGACCCTTCTCGGCAGAGCTCGTCATCGGGGGATCTTCTTCCGGAGATGATGGAGAGTGGAACGCCTCCTCCTTCATCGCCTAGCAAGGCGCGCGACGTCGAAGTGTCATCGCAGAGGATTTCTCCGAATCTGCCAGAGGCAGAAGGTGATCATGCGGCCCCCCAGGGTTCTCCGTGTCCGGCCTCCGAAGAAGGCCATGGGACGAGTCCGGCACCATCTGGTGTTCGGTCGGAGGAGCTGAAGGTTCTGCTGGGCCGAGCCTCTGTTTCAGAGGAGCATCGTGCGTTGATGCACACGGTGATTGAAAAGATTTCATCCGCGGAAAGCGGATTGAACGAGGCCGTCAAGAGTTTACTAGCGGGCCTTGAGGTACATTTTGAATAACGAACATTAGTGTTAATTGTGCATAATAACATGCGCCTTGTATAGATAGTAGCCCCTGAGACTCTGTGTGCCGCAAAGATTAGCGGCGCGCAGAGAATCTTAATCCCAAGTTCTTTAAGTGGCACCTTTGCATGTAGGTGGCAGGTTGTCCGGAGTCGAGCCGGACTCGAGAATTTGCCGAAATGAAACGGAAACTCGATGAGGCAGAAGCCGACATCGTGCTTGTTAACAAGCGGCTTGATGATGCTCAAGGTATTGAGTTTATTTGGCGATTGCTAGTAAGAGGAGCTTTATGTCAATATCTTACCTTGTGTATGCTTGATGCATATGGTGCGGCAGCCGTAGAAGGACTTAGGGCCGAGCTTGCCAAAGCAAAGGAACAAGCCAGAAAAAGCGGTGCGGCTGCCGGAAGAGCCCGTGAAGAGCTAAAAGCCGAACAGGCTTCCCATTGCCGAAGCAAGGAGGAGATGGCTGATATAGCCGTAAAGTTGAGAAGTGCTACTGACCGTTGCAAACTTCTTGAAGAGGAAGGTCGAGCCCGGCAGACGGATTTAGAGAGGGCCGTCGCCGACGCCAAGGACGCCCGCTCTGCTATGAGAGCGTCAAGGGAAGAGCTGCGTCAAGCCGGACTAATTGCAGATGGAAAGCCCTTCCTGCTGCGGAGAAAATTGTTTGATCCGAAGTTCGCCCGTTGGACCGAGCGTGGAGCGTGGAGGACACCTACCTGGATTTGTCGGCTAGCGCCGCTGATGCGACCGAGTACTTTCGAGATAAGAAAGATCATGAAGTGGAAAAGCTCTTCTGGTCGCAGTTCACTAATCCGGGGAGACCGCGTCCACTATCAGTG
This sequence comes from Aegilops umbellulata, assembly GCA_032464435.1. Lineage (NCBI taxonomy): Eukaryota > Viridiplantae > Streptophyta > Magnoliopsida > Poales > Poaceae > Aegilops > Aegilops umbellulata. The sequence goes on along the minus strand of CP136058.1, from coordinate 594,169,567 downwards.
GATGATCGCCTGGCCCAATAGGCCGAGCTGTATAGGTTGTACAGACTCGCCATGAAGTATGCCATGGACCGCCTGTGTCCGGGGAGATCGAAGCCGAGAAGCTATTTCAGTTTGGTGCAGCAATTTCTTGACGTGGTGCCTCGGATTGAAGCTCTAAAGAGGTCTGCTTGCACAGAGGGCGCGTGGCTGGCTCTTGCCCGTGTCAAGACATACTGGGCAGATATGGAGCCCACCGTTGTTGCGTCCCGTGATTCGGATAAAAGCCGAATTCCTTCCGAGCACTATTTTGAGGAAGTCCTCGCGAGCGCTCGTATAATAGAGACGCAGTGTTCGAAAGATGCTGTTTTATGACAGCATATGTAATCGTAGATCAATATTTTTATAAATTGTAATGGCGTAATTTAGACTTGTGCCTTCAAGTATTAATAACACCTCCTGTGCGGCCGTTTTGATATATAAATTCTGAAAGATTGCAGTCGTTGGCTTCAGCCCCCACGCACATAGTGCGGGGGTGCGCGCGGAGAACGCATTTTCACACTTAACCCAACGTCTTGGTCCTACAAAGGAGGTGATAGCGCCGCGGGCTAGGCAACCGGACTATAATGCTTTAACACTTTCACTTAGCCATAGGAGCTTGATAGCGGGACTCTTTAGGTAGCCCTTTAATGGCGACTGCGTTTACCCGAATTCGGGACGCATATGTGCCTGACCGGGAAGCGGCCCTTCGTCAAAACGGAGGAATTCGATAAATTCCTATAAGTCATCGAGTGGCGACCAGTCTCGCGCTACATCATGACAGTCGGTTTTCGGCTTTCTCTACTGAGGTGCTCACCCGGCCGAACCGGGGCACAATCGCAGTAGTTCTCCTAGTGCAACCTTAGCCGATAGAACGGAACGTAAGGTGGCCGAACTCAGGAGCCGGGCAACCCAACATGTGACCAAAATCATGACTCGGAGCTGATGCATATAGTGCCAAAACTCGCGACGCCGAACACTCCCTAAGGTGTTCGGTCTTTGTGGGTGCGTGTGAAACAACACCCTTGAAAAAGAAAAAAGCCCCTTGTGTCCAGGTACGAGCAAGAATTCTGGGGTGGCCACATGCCAAAACGCCAGTCTCCTCCATGGTTATAGTGAGGTAAACCAGGGGATGTATAGCAGCAAGAGACAGTAAAAAAGGTTTACGCAGGGTCTTAATCTAAGAAGAATCCTTTGGGGCAGGTCCCTACTGCACGTCTGCGCCTGTGTCTCCGTTGTGCCGTGTCCTGGACGGGCGCCGTACGACGTTCATCTGTAAAAGGGAAGAACTAAATTGAAAAATGGGTCGTGCGGATCAAAAGGAATAATAAATAAAATATGAAGTGAGAAATAGATACGGTCGAGTTTTATTGTCTTTGCGTACAGCCCCTGGTGAGGCGTACCAAGCCTATAACGAAAATGGGCTTGTGCCAAACTCATTGAGTCCGGGTCCGCGGCCTTTTGTGACTTACATCGAAAAAGTCTTTTGGCTGGCGAGGCCATTTTGTTGGGCGGCCGTTTAAGCGGCCGCACAATCCTTCGTTTGGAGGAGATGTAGTTTAGTATGCTCCCTTTAAAGAGATGATGCCTCGAGGACTGGGCATCTTTAGCGTGAGGGATGAATAATGCGGTATTGCGTTAAAACGAGCGAAAGCTCCGCATCCCATTAGTGCTTGATAGCGACTTGAAAATGGGACTATGTGGAAGATAAGCTTTTCGCGACGAAAGTTATTGGCAGAGCCAAATATGACCACAAGCCGGAGAAAACCCATACAGTGGGTGTCCGGACCTGGTGCTACTCCTTGAAAGGAGGTTTTACTGTGACGGATTCGTGCTGGGTTTATGCCCATGCGATGAATTGTATCCTGATATATCAGATTTAGTCCACTGCCATCGTCCATAAGGACGTTGGTAAACTGGAATCCGTCTGTTATTGGATTAAGTATCAGGGCAGTCCAGCCTGCGTGTTTGATATTGCGAGAATAATCTAGCTGATCAAAAATGATTGGCTTTAGTGACCAGTGGCCAGACTCCTGAGGGATAGGCTTGAATGTGCGGACCTTTGTGGGTGCCTCATGCCTTGTTATGTGAAGTGAGTTCACTGTTTTGACTTCTTGTAGGAAGTTCTTTTGCTTCCTGGTGTTCTGCTTTTGGGGTTCGTCCTCTTCCTCACTTGGTGTGTCGAGCCCCTTGTGTTCAGCGTTAAGCCTTCCGGATTGCTTGAAAACCCAACAGTCTCTGTGGGTATGATTAGCAGGCTTTCCAGGAGTACTGTGTATCTGACATATCCTGTCCATGATTCTCTTTAGACTGGACGGATCTTCCCTATTATCCTGAGGGGGTGATTTTGTCTGATTTTGCCGTGAGCCTTTGAATCCGGCATTGACTGTCGTGCTCTTCGTACTTTTTCTTTTGATTCGGCGAAGGTCCTTGTTTCGCCGTGGTTTCTCGTTTCCATCCCTGATTTCTGATGTACTTGGGTCGCTGGGGCTGCATCGTGCCAACCAGCTGTCCTCTCCTGCGCAAAAGCAGGTCATGAGGCTTGTGAGTGCGGCCATTGTTCTTGGCTTTTCCTGGCCGAGGTGTCTGGTGAGCCATTCGTCTTGGACATTGTGCCTGAAAGCCACTAGGGCTTCGGCGTCCGGACAATCCACTATTTGATTCTTTTTAGTGAGGAATCTGTTCCAGAACTGCCGAGTTGATTCTCCGGATTGCTGAGTTATGTGACTGAGGTCGTCTGCGTCCAGGGGACGGACGTAGGTCCCTTGAAAATTTGCTCGGAAAGCGTCCTCGAGCTCTTCCCAACTTCCAACTGTGTTTTCGGGAAGGCTTTTAAGCCAGTGCCGGGCTGGCCCTTTAAGCTTAAGGGGTAAATATTTTATGGCGTGGAGATCATCTCCTCTAGCCATATGTATGTGGAGGATATAATCCTCGATCCAGACTCCCGGGTCTGTTGTTCCATCGTACGCCTCTATGTTAACGGGTTTAAATCCCTCTGGGAATTCGTATTCTAGGACCTCATCGGTGAAGCATAGAGGGTGTGCGGCACCCCTATATTTGGGTGTGCCGGATTCTGATGGTGGATTTTTTGCATTGCTTGCGAGAGCTTGCTTTCTTGGCCCGTAAATGGACCTGGCTGGGCCATGATGCGAGTCTTTGATTCTGTCGCATGCCGCATTGAGTGCGGCGCCGTTTGCCGTATTGTAGTGGCCGAGAGGTCGTTTATTCGACCGTGTAGCTTTTTTGTTTTTCGAGTTTGGGGGCTCTAGGGCCTCCTGGTCGAATTCGGGCAGTAGCTTTCTCTTCGGATAGCTTTTGGTGCGGCGGCTGCCGCCGTATTTGTCTGCGGTCTTGATTACTTTGCTCCATCTTGTTTTGAGTGCATCTTCCGCCGTCTTTAGCTTTTGCTTCTGCTTCTTCAGGCTTCGTGCTGTGGCGACGAGCCTTTCTTGGAGATTCTTCTGCTCCATGATTTTATCCGGCGTGGTATCGTCCGGAGTTCTGTTATTACCGGGGGAGGAGTGTTCGTCCTCTCTGCCCGTGTTACCCTGTTCGGACGGCTGTTCTGGGATGCGTTCGTCATCTGCTGGCTCGTCCTGCTCTATGGCTGGGTCTTGATCGAGGCGGGGCTTCGCTCGGCGTTTACGTCGCCGCTTTGAGTGCTTTTCGGAGGGTTTACCCTTCTTTTCGCCCCCTTCTTCCTCATTGTGAGTTTTTTCAGGTGTATCCACCATGAATACGTCATTAAGTGGGGTGGAGGTCCAGTGCCCTATGGGCGCTGGTTCCCGTTCATCTCCGTCTTCGTCGTCCATACCGTCGAAGTCTTCGGAGCCGAAGTCGAGCATGTCGGTTAAATCGTCGACAGTGGCTATTAAGTGGGTGGTGGGTGGTTTTTGAATTTCTTCGTCGTCCGAATCCCAACCTCGCAGGCCATAGTTCGGCCTGGGCTCTCCTGAAAAAGAGAGAGACTTGAGAGATTTCAGAATATCACCGAAAGGCGAATACTGAAAGATGTCCGCGGCAGTGAACTCCATTACCGGCGCCCAATCTGATTCGATCGGCAGGGGTGCGGGAGGTTCGGAGTTCGGAGAAGAGTCCGGCTCCTTGGAGTCATGTGCCATGCGGAGTGCGGGGCTTGTGTTTGGCCAATGGCTTTTAAGATCGCAGCCCCCGAGGTGACGTCCAACCGTTCATCCTCAAAGAATGCAGCGGGCTCCGAATCGAGGATCGGGGCCGGAGCGTATGCGGCCTCCAGGACACTGTTCGGAGGCAGAGCTATATCATGCCCCTCGAGATAGTGCGGCGCGCTTGGCTGTGGCTCGAATCCGTTGAAGATCAAGTCTCCGCGGATATCTGCCGTGTAGTTTAGGCTTCCAAACCTGACTTGATGGCCAGGGGCGTAGCTCTCGATCTGCTCCAGATGACCAAGCGAGTTGGCCCACAGAGCGAAGCCGCCGAAGACGAAGATCTGTCCGGGGAGAAAAGTCTCACCCTGGACCTCATCGTTGTTGATGATCAAAGGAGCCATCGAGCCTAAAGGCGACGACACAGAGGAACTCTCAATGAAAGCACCAATGTCGGTGTCAAAACCGGCGGATCTCGGGTAGGGGGTCCCGATCTGTGCGTCAAGGTCGAATGGTAACAGGAGACAAGGGACACTTTATTTTACCCAGGTTCGGGCCCTCTCGATGGAGGTAAAACCCTACTCCTGCTAGATTAATATTGATGATATGGGTAGTACAAGAGTAGATCTACCACGAGATCAAGGAGGCTAAACCCTAGAAGCTAGCCTATGGGTATGATGATGGTTATGATGTGTTCGTCCTACGGACTACAACCCTCCGGTTTATATAGGCACCGGATAGGGTTAGGGTTACACAGAGTCGGTTACATTGGTAGGAGATCTTGAATATCCGCACAACTAGCTTGCCTTCCACGCCAAGGAAAGAACCTTCCGGACACGGGACGAAGTCTTCAATCTTGTATCTTCATAGTCCTGGAGTCCGGCTGAAGATATAGTTCGGCTATCCGAACACCCCCTAATCTAGGACTCCCTCACCCTCGATGCCTATAACATGCTTCTTCTTGGCGAGAGTGTGTAAGTTTCTCATGCCAGCATGCCCCAGCCTCCGATGCCAGAGCCAGCACTCTGAAGCTTTTGCAAGAAGACATACGGCAAGCTGTGGACCTGCTGAGAAATCTACCATGTATAGATCATCTTTCCGGTACCCTTCAAAGACTAGAGACTTGTCTGATTCCATTAGTACAAGGCATTGATATTTTCCGAATATCACAATCATGTTCAAGTCACAAAGCATTGAGACAGACATTAAGTTGAAACCAAGGGATTCAACAAGCATCACTTTATCCATGTGTTGATCCTTTGAGATTGCAACTCTACCTAGACCCAATACCTTGCTTTTACCAGTGTCAGCAAATGTGATGTGACTCTTGTCAGATGGGCGTAAAGTTGAGTCCATGAGAAGACTTCGATCACCAGTCATATGATTAGTGCATCCGCTGTCCATAATCCATTCTGAAGCATGAGGTGTCATACCCTACAGTACAGTTAGGGGGATAGGCTTCACCAAGAGTATTGTGAAGCATAAACATTTGACGGGCAAGAGGATTATTGAAGCTCAGATCAAGATTAGGACTGATAGGATGTATGGCAAACGATTCAGGAACAATATACATAGTAAGACCATTTGGGCATTTGATCTTGCTCCCTACAAGATGTTTTAGGTCCCCAGCAATAGCATCAGAAGTCTTTGATTTCCGGCTGGAGACCTTTCCCTGCAAAAGAAAGTTAATTCTTCTTAACCACCCACATCTTAAGGGGTGGCTTAGAAGCAATGAGTCTAAGTGCAGCATCTGATAACTTTGGCTTTGGAGCCCTAGCAAATAGCCTTGCAGGAGATGAATGATACTCATATGAATAAGCAGAAAAGTTCTTAGTTCTATGAACATAGCGGTTTGAAGACACACGCTCATATTCATAAGTCTTAGTATGATTTCCGTGCAAAACATTGGCGTAGGGTGACTCAGGTGAGTCCTCTGTCTGTGTGAAGCCCTTGGGCCATATGAAGCTTTAAGCCTGGGGTTTGTCTTCTTCCCAAGTGGTGTCATGATGACATTCACTCGAAGATTCTCAAGACAGCTTTTGGGTACCCAGATCTTCTTCATAGGTGGCCCATTCCTGCAGTTAGTACCAATATACCTGGCAAACACTTCACCATTCTGATTCTTAAATAGTTTATAGTTTGCATCAAAGGATTCATCAATGATAACAGGGTTAGCACAGGTAAAACCAGATAAGGTGGATGGGTCCACTGAAGGTCCGTTTGCAGCAACCCAAGTGGTTTTGGGGTACTGCTCAGGCTTCCAGTAGGAACCATCAACATTCATTCTCCTCTCGAACCCAACACCCTCTTTCCTAGGGTTTCGGTTCAGAATCTGCTTTTTGAGGACATTGCACAGTGTCTGATGCCCTTACAGACTTTTGAACATCCCGGTTTGAAGCAATGTCTTCAACCTAGCATTTTCATCGGCAATAGTAGTGGTATCCTCAGCAGAGGTTTTAGTTACCACATCAGTAGTTGAAGACAATGCAACAGTAGCAGCAGTAGAACATCCAGCAACAAAGGTAACGTTATCACGCTCAATGCATTTTAAACATGGTGGTTCAAATCCATCCTGAGCGGGACTGATCTGTTGAGAGCGAAGTGACTCATTATCTTTTTGAAGATCTTCATGAGACGCTCTCAATTTCTCAAGCTCTTCCTTCCTTTGAAGATAATCATAGGAGAGCTTTTATGAGTGGTTGAGAGCGTTTCATGACGACTTTCAAGTTCTTGGTACCTAGCATGAAGATTTTTTATGTCTTCAACTAAAGACTGTGAACGAGTCATTTCCGCGTCCAACAGGTCATCGCTTTTGTCTAACAGTTTTGAGTATGTTCCATAGCCTTTTGTTGTTTAGTTGCAATTTTAGCAAGTGTTTTGTAGCTGGGTTTGGATTCACAATCAGAGTCATCTTCACTAGATGTTTGGAAGTAAGCATCGTGTGATTTTACCTTGGCACCGCGTGCCATGAAGCAGTAGGTGGGAGCAGAGTCGTCCTGGTCATTAGCTTCAGCGTTGGTGACGGAGCCATTATCTTCAGTGTTGAATATTGACTTGGCAACATAGGCTGTGGCTAGAGCCAGACTTGCAACACCAGGGTCGGACTCCTCCTCAGACTCCACTTCTACCTCCTCTGAAGCAGACTCCTCTTCTGAATCCATTTCCTTGCCAACAAAAGCACGAGCCTTGCCAGCTGAGCTCTTCTTATGGGATGAAGACTTGGATGAGGACTTGGGAGAAGACTTTGAAGATTTCTTCTTCTTCTTGTCATCAGAATCATACTCCTTGCTCTTCTTCTTCTTCTCATTGTCCCACTGTGGACACTCAGAGATATAGTGTCCAGGTTTCTTGCACTTGTGACATGTTCTCTTCTTGTAGTCATGAGTGGAAACTTCATCATTTCTTGAGCTGGATCGTGAAGACTTTCTGAAGCCCTTCTTCTTAGTGAACTTCTGGAACTTCTTCACAAGCATAGCAAGTTCCTTTCCAATGTCTTCAGGATCATCAGAACTGCAGTCAGATTCTTCTTCAGATGAGGAAACAGCTTTTGCCTTCAAAGCGCGAGTTCGGCCATAGTTGGGACCATAGATATCTCTTTTCTCAGATAGCTGGAACTCATGTGTGTTGAGCCTCTCAAGTATATCAGACGGATCGAGTGTCTTGAAGTCAGGGCATTCTTGTATCATGAGAGCAAGGGTGTCAAAGGATCTATCAAGTGATCTCAGTAGTGTCTTGCCGATTTCATGCTTGGTAATCTCAGTGGCACCGAGAGCACAAAGCTCATTTGTGATGTCGGTGAGGCGATCAAACGTGAGCTGGACATTTTCATTGTCGTTTCTCTTGAAGCAGTTGAAGAGGTTGCGAAGAACACTGATCCTTTGATCTCTCTGGGTTGAGACGCCTTCGTTGACCTTGGACAGCCAGTCCCAGACTAGCTTCGACGTTTCCAGAGCACTCACACGGCCATACTGTCCTTTGGTCAGATGACCACAGATGATGTTCTTGGCAGTAGAATCTAGTTGAACGAACTTCTAGACATCAGCAGGGGTGACACCTTCACCAGTCTTGGGAACACCATTCTTGACGACATACCAGAGGTCGACATCAATAGCTTCAAGATGCATGCGCATCTTATTCTTCCAGTAGGGATATTCAGTTCCATTGAAGACGGGGCAAGCAGCGGAGACTTTGATTATCCCTGCAGTCGACATAGCTAAAACTCCAGGTGGTTAAACCGAATCACACGGAACAAGGGAGTACTTAGCTCTGATACCAATTGAAAGTGCTAGTTATCGACTAGGGGGGTGAATAGGCGATTTTTATGGAAGTCTTCAAAACATGTGAGTTTCAAAGACAAACAATAGAAATGACCCTATTAATATGCAGCGGAAGATAAACTACACTAAGCAAGCCATAGTCAAGTATGCAATAAAGTGAGAGTACGAAGACTAACAGCGACTAGGTAGTAAGGATCAGGATGGAAGATGGTATGAAGCTAAACAACAATAGTAGTCAAACAGTGAAGACAAATAGGTAAAGCAAACAGGCAATGACTTCACGAAGACAAACTCTAAGTAAAGAGAGGGAGAGGATAGAACCAGTCACTTGCTGAGCACACAGGATTTGTTGGACCGGTTCCAGTTGCTGTGATAACTATACGTCTGGTTGGGGAGGCTGAGATTCAACTCAGAAGACCGCGTCTTCACCTTATTCCCCTTGAGCTAAGGACACCCAGTCCTCGCCCAATTACTCTGGTAAGTCTTCAAGATAGACTTCCAAACCTTCACAGACTTCATTCACCGGCGATCCACAATGACTCTTGGATGCTCAGAACGCGACGCCTAACCGGCTGGAGGATTCAAAGTCTTCAAGTGTAATAAGTCTTCAGGTCACGCAGACAGAAAGACTTCAGTGATGCCTAACACTCTTTGGCTCTGGGTGTTTGGGCTTTGTCCTCGCAAGGATATCTCTCTCTCAAAAGCTTCGAGGTGGGTTGCTCTCAAAACGACAAAAGCCGTGCACTAACTCTGAGCAGCCACCAATTTATGGTGTAGGGGGCCTATTTATAGCCACTAGGCAACCCGACCTGATTTGTTTGAAATGACCCTGGGTCACTAAGGAACTAACACGTGTTCCAACGGTCAGATTTCAAACACACACGGCAACTTTACTTGGGCTACAAGCAAAGCTGATTCATCCAGCTCTGGATAAGATTTACTCTCATAGTCTTCGCTCGAAGACATAGGATTTGGTTGAGCATCACTTCAGTCACTCTGACTTTGTTCACTTGGACCCCACTTAACAGTACGGTGGTTCCTATGACTCAACAAATAAGAAAAGGAAACAACGAAACTTCTAAATCTTCGTGCTCCATAGTCTTCACTCAATGTCTTCTCATGTCATAGTCTTCATCGTGAATATCTTCATATACCACCTCTGTCTTCAATGTCTTCATACATTTTTACGGGTCATCTCCGGTAGGTAAACCGAATCAATGAGGGACTACTACCTGTGTTATCCTGCAATTCTCACAAAAACATTAGTCCCTCAACCAGGTTTGTCGTCAATACTCCAAAACCAACTAGGGGTGGCACTAGATGCACTTACAGAAAGATCCTGATAGATATATCTAACTGGATGTAGGGGAGCATGAGTTATTATTGTTGACATTACCCTTGAGGTAAGAGGTTGGGAGGCGAAACTATAAGCCCCTATCTTTCTCTATGTCCGATTAAAACTCCGTAACCACAAGTATCGCGTGAGTGTTAGCAATTATGAAAGACTAAATGATAGTTGAGTATGTGGACTTGCTAGAGAGCTCTGACATAAACTCTTTCTAATGTTATGATAAATTCTAATTGCTTCAATAACTGAGATTATAGTTTGTTAGTTCTCAATAAAGTTTCTGATTCATACTTTTGCATTGTGAATAGTTTATTACTTGAGCATAAGAAATCATATGATGATACTCATATATGTTGCTGTTATGAGAATAATCATGATGCCCTCATGTCCGTATTTTATTTTATCGACACCTCTACCTCTAAACGTGAGGACATATTTATCGTTATCGGCTTCCGCTTGAGGACAAGCGAGGTCTAAGCTTGGGGGAGTTGATACGTCCATTTTGCATCATGCGTTTATATCAATACTTATTGCATTATGGGCTGTTATTACACGTTATGTCACAATACTTATGCATATTCTCTCTTATTTTACAAGGTTTACATAAGGAGGGAGAATGTCGGTAGCTGGAATTCTGGGCTGGAAAAGGAGCAAATATTAGAGACCTATTTTGCACAACTCCAAAAGTCCTGAAACTCCACGGAAATTATTTTCAGAATATATAAAAAATACTGAGCGAAAGAAATACATCAGGGGGGCCACCACCTGTCCACGAGGGTGGGGGGGCGCCCTACCCCCCAGGGCACGCCCCCTACCTCGTGGGCCCCCTGTTGGCTCTCCGGTGGCTATCTTCTGCTATATGAAGTCTTTCGTCAAGGAAAAAATCAGAAGCAACCTTTCGGGACGAGACTCCGCCGCCACGAGGCGGAACCTTGGCGGAACCAATCTAGGGCTCCGGCAGAGCTGTTATGCCAGGGACACTTCCCTCCGGGAGGGGGAAATCATCGCCATCGTCATCACCAATGCTCCTCTCATCGGGAGAGGGCAATCTCCATCAACATCTTCACCAGCACCATCTCCTCTCAAAACCCTAGTTCATCTCTTGTATCCAATTCTTGTCTCCAAGTCCGGGATTGGTACTAGTTGGTTGCTAGTAGTGTTGATTACTCCTTGTAGTTGATGCTAGTTGGTTTATTTGGTGAAAGATCATATGTTCAGATCCTTTATGCATATTAATACCCCTCTGATCATGAACATGAACATGCTTTGTGAGTAGTTACGTTTGTTCCTAAGGACATGGGAGAAGTCTTGCTATTAGTAGTCATGTGAATTTGGTATCCGTTCGATATTTTGATGAGATGTATGTTGTCTATCCTCTAGTGGTGTTATGTGAACGTCGACTACATAACACTTCACCATTATTTGGGCCTAGAGGAGGGCATTGGGAAGTAATAAGTAGATGATGGGTTGCTAGAGTGACAGAAGCTTAAACCCTAGTTTATGCGTTGCTTCGTAAGGGGCTGATTTGGATCCATATGTTTCATGCTATGGTTAGGTTTACCTTAATACTTTTGTTGTAGTTGCGGATGCTTGCAATAGAGGTTAATCATAAGTGGGATGCTTATTCAAGTAAGAACGGCATCCAAGCACCGGTCCACCCATATATCAAATTATCAAAGTATCGAACGCGAATCATATGAACATGATGAAAACTAGCATGACGATATTCCCATGTGTCCTCGGGAGCGCTTTTCTCTATAAGAGTTTGTCCAGGCTTGTCCTTTGCTACAAAAAGGATTGGGCCACCTTGCTGCACTTTATTTACTTTTGTTACTTGTTGCTCTTTACCAATTATCTTATCACAAAACTATCTGTTACCACTTATTACAGTACTTGCAGAGAATACCTTACTGAAAACCGCTTATCATTTCCTTCTGCTCCTTGTTGGGTTCGACACTCTTACTTATCACAAGGTCTACGATAGATCCCCTATACTTGTGGGTCATCAGCCGGCAAGTATCTTTACTCGTTCTGTAATACATCATCCCGCAACTAACTCATTAGTTACAATGCTTGCAAGGCTTATAGTGATGTGCATTACCGAGTGGGCCCAGAGATACCTCTCCGACAATCGGAGTGACAAATCCTAATCTCGAAATACGCCAATCCAACAAGTACCTTCGGAGACACCTGTAGAGCACCTTTATAATCACCCAGTTACGTTGTGATGTTTGGTAGCACACAAAGTGTTCCTCCGATAAACGGGAGTTGCATAATCTCATAGTCATAGGAACATGTATAAGTCATGAAGAAAGCAATAGCAACATACTAAATGATCGAGTGCTAAGCTAACAGAATGGGTCAAGTCAATCACATCATTCTCCTAATGATGTGACCTCATTAATCAAATGACAACTCTTTGTCTATGGCTAGGAAATATAACCATCTTTGATCAACGAGCTAGTCAAGTAGAGGCATACTAGTGACACTCTGTTTGTCTATGTATTCACACATGTATCATGTTTCCAATTAATACAATTCTAGCATGAATAATAAACATTTATCATGATATAAGGAAATAAATAATAACTTTATTATTGCCTCTAGGGCATATTTCCTTCATGGTGTAGTTAACAACAAGCCTAGATGCAGTACCAGAGCATTGCAAAGCATGTTTGGCAAAGGTGATGTCTTGGTTCGTAGGCTTGATGAAAATAGCCACATCATCCGCGTAAACCGACAATCGCTGAGTAGCCGAAATCCCATTAAAAGAGCTGACAACCCCTTCCTCTGCTCCCTTCCTGAATATAGCCGAGAGGACCTCCATAGCAATTACAAACAGAAGCGGAGAAACATGATCTCCTTGACGCAAGCCGCAAGCATGAGCAAAACTTTCACCTGGGCATCCATTGACAACCACCTTGGTGCTCGCAGTTCGCAACAGGATTGCAATCCACCCAACCCATCTTTCACTAAAGCCTTTGTGTCTCAACACCTGAAATAGGAACGGCCATGCCAATGAATCAAAAGCTTTTGTTATGTCCAACTTTAGGAAAACTCCTGCTATCTTTCTGGCGTGGATCTTCCTGGCAATCTGTCTTATGAGCAGAAATTTATCATGTAAACATCGCCCTGAGATGAACGCCGATTGGTTAACCCCCACAATATCCGGCATCATCCTTCTTGCACGGCAAGCCAAGGCTTTGGCAAAGAGCTTTGCAGAGCTATGCGTGAGGCTGAGTGGCCGATAGTCACCAACTACCTCCGCATCCGGTCTCTTGGGAATCAGAGTGATTAGCGCCTTATTCAACTTGGAAAATCCACGTCCATCTCCCACGTATAACTTCATGATCCCTGCCATAATGTCATGTTTTATGATCGGCCAAGATTTCTGGTAGAATATCCAATGAAACCGTCTGGTCCAGGCGCGCGATCCGCAGGAAGTTCCTTGATAACCTTCCATATCTCTTCCTCCGTGAAAATGCCATCTAACTCCTGTAAGTCTACTGCTTCCACCCCCCAGGTAGTCCATGTCCAATGTATAGTCTCTTTCCTGGTGTTTGCCCAAGAGATTCTTGAAAGCCTCAGTAAAAACATGCTCCTTTTGTTCCTGATCCGTGATGATCTCCTCCCCTTTCTTAACATGCGCAATATAGTTTTTCATGCGCCTTCCATTAGCAACCGCCTTGAATAATCTTGTGTTAGCATCCCCAGCTCCAATCCACCTAATTCTCGATCTTTGCCTCGCTATAGTCCTTTCCAGCGATGCAAGACCAAGCACAGCCATTTTGAGAGCCCTCCGCAGCCAAAGTTCCTCCATCGACAACTGCCTCCACTCCTGTGCCTGATCCAATCTCAAGATAACCCAGTTCGCGACCTCAAGTTTTAGTTTTATGTTGCCAGTCTTCTTCTGCCCCTAAGCTTGTAAAGCAGCGGCCGTGTTTCTGAAGAGAGCATCAAGCCTTTTAAACGGGTCCACAATAGCTGGATCGCACACCCAAGCCTCTCTCACTGCTTCCTCAAAACCGTCGAGCTTGGCCCAGTAGAGTTTGAAGCAAAATCTTCTCTTAGGATTACTCAAAGCATTCGTGCTAAGGTGAAGGGGCGCATGATCAGAAATATTGGAGCTCAGCGCCTGTAAGAAACAGTCTGGATTAGCCATGTCCCAATCCACAGAAACCAGGATTCGATCGATCTTAGTAAGAGTAGGGCTATCTCTTTCATTAGACTAAGTGTAGTGTCTTCCATGCATGTAAACCTCCTTCAACTCCATATCATCCACAAATGACCGGAATGCTTGCTGCAGATTTTCATAGGTGCCTTGGGGGTGTAGTAATCTTCTCAAGAGATCCATCCCTCCCATCACATGTGATGATTTCTTCACTACCATATGCTGCAACCTCATAGACTGCAAACTCGAACATATGCCAATAGCTTATCTTGGTTTACCGTTAAATTGCAATAAGGCAAGTAAAGGAGATTTTCGTAGGCTCCTGGGCATTGTTAGGGCAATATTGACTTGTTGGCAGTCTGTTGTGCTAACCCAGAGCAATCCTTTGGTGCTTATTTAGTCGGTTCTCACCCCACCCCCCACCCCCCGGCAAGGCCTAAGTCTTAAAGGCAAACTGCAAGGTTCGTGGGGGCATTCCTTTGGAGTGGTTTTGAAGAAATGGTTGAAGGGCATTTTTCGATGAAGTGGGAGGGAAACTGTCTGCAGCCCTAGAGAGGTTGGTGGCCATGGTATTAGTAGCTTGGTCGGCATGAACATGGCCATGAAACTGTGACAGCCTTTGGTCACTCGTGTTGAAGCTGACAAACCATGGAGGCATTTGGGGTGTCTCTCGGTAGTGATGACTTGCACAAATTTAACGCCGCTGCTTAGGTGACATTAGGTAACAGTGATAGCATACTTTTTGGGGTATGATGTGTGGATGGATGGCACGCCAGATATTACTGAGGTTGTCTGGTAAACATTAGATCTAGGAGGACGGTCGCTTCTGCTCTCGATGGAGGTCGTTGGTCAACCTAATCATGGGTAGTGCGTTTGAATGGTTTAGGGGTGGGGTTAGGTGTTCTCAATCCTTATTTGAGTAGCTTGGCGTAATGCGCATGGTGCTACCTTGTATGTTTTGGTTGGTTTTGGTGTGTGTTGTATAAGACTCTATATCTTTTGTCTTCTCTTTCTTCTATGATCACATGCAGTTCTCATGCATGGTTCGAAAAAAGGTATAGAAATTATGTCTCACAGTAGCGATTATTTCATAGTCAATTTACAAATAGTCACATGGGATTGAGATCTTGCCATTACTTTGTACTTGCATGACTCTTAATGATTTAGCCTAACGGTTTTTAACATTGTACCTGCTGGGGCCCGGGGAGAAAATACTAGGAGAGAAAATTACGGCGTAGCATGTCATGTTTATTTGACTGTCGAGATCTATATGATAAATCACTAAATGGGGTAAAAACTGACAAACCTTTGCTAAATGGGTGTAGAAATTGATAAAACGCTCGCTAAATAGAGTAATTCATATGAAAGATTGCCAAAGGGGTAATTTGTGTAAAAATGTTAAAGTAAGGGGTACTGAAATTCACTCTTTATTGTTAGAAAAATTAGATTTATATCTCTGCGCTTTTAATGTTTGTAGGATTTGGGGATTTGTCAGTCATGTCGACTTAGTTCCCATCTAACCTAAAGAAAATTAACGTACTCAAAACTAACTTAGGTAGTGACCATGGCATCTTATGGTCGAACTGAACAAAGAACTGCAATTTGGATAGGTTCGGGGCATAAATGTTGTTTGAACATTGACCGTGTTGGTCTATTTTTGATAGACTCAACCTTCATACAATGGGTGTGGCTAGGTATTAGTAGACTGGAATCTAATCAAGTCTCAGTCAAATAACATAACATGTAAAAGAGAAAATTCATACAAAGTTGAGACTTTTATTTTAGGACTGAGTGAGTACTAGTTGACACTGATCGATTTGAGATCGATAACAAAGTGACTATGGCATCTTATTTTTTTCGAAAGTGGAAAGTTTAAAAGGGAATGCAACACGAGGACTTTCCAGGAGGTCACTCATCCTAATACTACTCTCGCCTAAGCATACTTAACTTCGGAGTTCTGATGGGATCCGGTGCTTTAGTGCTAGTATGATCACATCTTATGGTGGAACTGTCAGTTTTCTTCTTCTTCTTCTTCCACAATCCACAAATATTCATAACCAAGTTGGATAGGTTAAATCTTATGGTGGAACTGAACAAAGAAATGTAGTTTGGATAGGTTCAGGGCCTGAATATTGTTCAAACTTATGTGAACTTGACCGTGTTGGTCTGGTTTTGATAGACTCAATCTTAATACAACGGGCATGGCTAGATCTTAGTCGACCTAGATTTAACCAAGTCTAGGTCAAGTGACACAACATATAAAATGAAAAAAGAAAACACTGGAAAAAAAATTACGCAAATCTCAACGTAAGATCTTACGGATATAGCATCCACCAAGACTTCTTTAAGTCTTAGTAGACCGAAACTTAGCAAGACTGTAATACAATTTTATACAAAATTGAGACTCTTAGTTTAGGACGAAGTGAGTACCAGTTGACACGGATGGATTTGAGATCGACAACAGAGTGACTACGACTTGCTACTGGCCAAGTGGGCAACACGATAGATTCAACAGTTCGACACTAGATTTTTCCTTCTAGCTAGCTACGTGCGGCGTCACTTATCAGCGATCGATCGATCAAGCGCAGCTACAGATTCGCGAACTCCATGCATCTTTCTTTCACGATCATCAGCCACACGACTGCTCCGAATTCACCTTTTAATCAAAGCATCTGCCTCCTCTTGATCCTGGCCTTCAAGCCGTTCTTGATGTGGAGGATGATGGAGATCTTGGGCTCCACGACGTGCCCGGGCACCGCCTCCACCTCGAAGTTCCTCACCACGGCGGCCGCCACCGCCTTGAGTTGCACGAACGCCATGTCCTTGCCGAGGCACGTCCGCGGGCCGGAGTTGAAGGACACGAACTTGTACGACGGCACGTACCGCGGCTTGCCGTCCTCCCCGATCCACCGCTCCGGCCGGAACTCCCGGCAGTCCTTGCCCCACACCGCCTCCATCCTCCCCATCGCGTACAGCGAGATCATGATCTTCTCCCCCGGCCGCACCTCGTGCCCGCTCGGCAGCGCCTCCGCGGCCACCACGCCCTTGTGCTCCATCGGCACCGGCGGGTACAGCCGGAGCGACTCGCACAGCGCCGCGTGCAGGTACGTCAGCCGCCCCAGCTCGTCCGGGTCGTAGGTCACCATGCCGTCCGGGGTGGTGGTGGAGTTGACGGTGTCCAGCTCTGCGAGGATCTTGGACACCACGCGTGGGTTCCTCGTGAGGAGGTAGAAGAACCAGGAGAGCCCCGAGCCGGTCGTGTCGCGGCCGGCCAGCATGAGGTTCATGGTCGTGTCGCGGAGGAAGGCGTCGACGACCGTGCTGCCATCGTCGTCGTCGTCGTCGATGTAGGAGGACAGCAGGTCCGCCGAGTCCTCGATGCCGCCTCTGGCCTTCACCGCCTCCCGCCGCTTGGCGATCGTCTCGCCGATGAACCGGTCGATGTCGCGCCACGCGACGGCCATCTTCCGCTCGTACCCGACGCCGAGCCACCGCACCAGCTTCCACCATGACGGAGGGAGCACGTTGCGGACGAGGAGCACGTCCATGGCATCGTCCATGGCGCGCGCGAACGGCACCTCCGGGAACCCGATCGCCAGGCAGCCGGGGTCGACGCCGAACACCAGCGTGGTCGTCGTGTCGAACGTGAGCCTGAGGAACACGTCCTGCAGGTCGCACACGCCGGTGCCGCCGGCGGCGACGTGGGCGAGCAGCGGGAGCAGGTCGCGCTCGACCTTGCGGCGGCTGCACCGTGTCACGAAGGCCCGGAACCGGGGGCCGGACATGAGAAGCTGCGCCTTGGCGCGCTGGCGGCGCCAGGAGTCGCCGTCGGCGTTGAAGATGCCGCCGCCGAGGATGTCCATGATCTCGGCGAACTCGGGGCCCTTGGGGTAGTTGGCGAAGTTGGAGGTGAAGACGTGGCGCACGTTGGCCGGGTCGGAGGTGAGGAAGAGCTCCATGCCGGAGCGCGGCGGGCCGACGAAGCGGAAGTTGAGCGGGCTGGCGGTGAGCAGGGAGGTGACCCAGTCGTGGAGGCGCGGGAGGTTGGCGAGGAGCGCCGGGAGCATGCCCACTAGCGGCCACTCAAGCGGGATCACCGGGTTCTTCCGCTTGGACTTGGCGTGGAAGTAGTAGAAGACGAGGAAGCAGAGCAAGGAGAGCGAGAGCTCAAGGAAGGAGACGGGCGCCATTTTGCCAGCTCCCTTGCACCGTTGCACACTGCACGCACGTACGTGATGGAGCTCGAGCGCGCCAATGGAGGTGTGGAGTTGGAGAATGGAGACTGGCGAACGCTCGGATGGTCACTCATAGATGTACTGGTACTCGAGCAGAGCATCATCAATGCCGGCCGGGGTTGGCTTTCATTTCAGATGTTACTCGTGATTGGTGTTTCGTTTATATTATGAAAAGTCAAGCTTCTAAAGCAAATTCGGGTGGAGTACTGCCTAATATTTTCAGTACATTTCGATAAAAATGCCTCATTCCTGCTCCTATTATTTTTCTCAAGAAGAAAAACAAATTATTTTGAATATGATTGATCATCACAATTCACAAACGTGGCTCTGAAATCTGGAGACCAGTGCTGTAGGTGCAGTCTGTTCATGGTCATTTTCAATTTAGAGGGAAGGCCACAAACATGCACCTGGAAAGTCAACAACATTAGTTGTCAATTTCCAATATATGGGTATAACATTTTTAATTGAATTTCAACTAGTATAATGCATCATGCACCATACACACATGGTTGATACAACATAATGAATTCAAGGTGCGAAATATGGTACTCCCTCCGTTTGAAATTACTTGTCTCGAAAATGAATGTATCTGGAACTAAAATATATCTAGATACATCCATTTCTGCGACAAGTAATTCCGAACGGAGGGAGTAGAACAGAAAGGGAAGCAGGATAGAGGGAACAGATCATGGCAGAGGAAGCAAATCCATTTTTACTTTAGAGAGAATATCACACCAAGTTTCGATCAGAACGGTGAAAACCACATGGAAATAGTGTTTCAAAGTTTAAAAAAAACCCTAAAAGACACTAAAGGATGTTAAGAGTGTGATGTTCTACTCTCAAGTTTAAACACATTGCCATTTACGGTGTACGGGGAAAAAACAGCATTGAATAGTATTAAACAGTAAATGTCACTATTCATTACTGAATTAGTTTTTCCATAGCTCGTAAATGGTGATGTGTTTGGACTTAGCATTTCGCATGCCAATAAAACATCACCGTTTTAACTTCCTATATTCTTTGTGATTTTTTAAAGTTTAGGGCATGGTTTTCACGAATTTTTCTTTAAAACATGGTTTTCATGTGATATTCCGATTGCGTGTGCAGATCGATGCTGGTGTCACTTTCCCGGCAGTTGCATGCTGACATAAATGATTGCCTGCGTACGTGGCTTGATAGCAAAAGCCACATGCACATGCATGAAGTGAGCATGCTCGCGGGGTGCCACCGAATCACGGATGGGTACGTGTCAGGGTACGTTGAGTGAGGCAGAGAAATGGTGCATACATGCGTCGAGATGGTTCCGATGCATATCCTGGAGTGGACCACCCGTCGGTGTACTTTGCTCCCTTGCAGCTGGAGTACGTACACACAAATATACTCCTTTTGTAAACTAATGTAAAAGCGTTTAGATCATTATTTTAGTATTTTAAACACTTATATTAGTTTTTTTTAAGAAACACTTTATATTAGTTTACAGAGGAAGTATACAGTTCGATTAATGTTATTTGGATTTGCCATCTTGAACATCTATTCCCTTCGTTTCAAATTACTTGTCATAGGTATGGATGTATCTAGATGTATTTTAGTTTTAGATACATCTATTTCTGCGACGAGTAACTTAAAAGAGCTCTTTTATGGTACCCTGTAGTGAATATAGACCTTTCATCCGTGAAATCCAACGGCCATGCCCGATCTGTACCGTTTCAGTAAGGCCAGCAGCATGGCGAGCAGTATAGATAGCACTGCTCGTTCTTGCCCAGCGGTATACATATTCTGAGGGCACTTTGAGATTTATACGACCCACCACGCCCCCGACCCACCCAGCCCATTGTTCTGGTACACCGTCGACGCTGGTAGAGTTCCGGCGGCCACCGCCGAGCCTCCTTCTCAATTAGGTCTGACAACAATGAGGCGTTGCCCTGTGCCTCTTCCATGTTTGAGCATACCTCCAAACCGTGCTCGTTTCGTCCTGGTTCACAACGGTGGCGAAGAAACCACTTGGCGCTGTTGTCCGTCGACGCAGAGGTTTGCCGTGTACAGAAGCTCGTCGTCTCGGCCATGGTGCTTGGGCAAGATGGAGTCATGGCAGCCGTGTCTTGGTGCATGTATGTATGTGATGCGGCTGAACGCCGTGGCGAGACAAATGGGGACGAGATGCCAAGGTAGATGAGCGCGCGGCCCGGTTCTAGTACGCGGCAGCAAGGTCCGCTAGAGCATGGTGGCGGCCGAAGCGAGGTCAAGGAGTGGCAGAGACGTTGAAAAAAAGACCTTGTGGTGGTGCCAGCCTGTCTCATGGGTGCTGCTCCCAGTATGCGACAGCAAGATCGACTATGACGTGGCGGCAGTGGCAGCGATCTCAACTCTGCCATGGCGGCAATGGGAGCGAGCAAGGGATGTCGATTCCCAGCCATTACCACGAAATAGCCTGGCATCTTGGCCCCTTAACAACCCCCAACCCACACGAAATCAACGCTCGGATTTTGGTATACTGGTCGTCTCACCCCTAGCAGTATAGGGTACCGTAAAAAAGCTCAATTTAGAATGGAGGAAGTACGTGGCTTGCCATGCATCGTTCATCCTTGCTAATCGGGTAGTACTCGTACACTACTGTATGACCTCGGTCATGCATGCCTATCACAATTTATGGGTCACCGCGCATGCACCAGCCCGTCGACCCAACCTCGTTGACTTAGCCGGTCACGCATCTCGTGGATGCGCACTTTTTTTCAATTTTTGTCCGGTCGCTTTCTCAAAATTGATGGGTTTGCTGGGTGTCGATTTTCTTAGCAAAATTGCCTCGTTTTCTTTGTCTTTGTGTCCGGCAAAGATGATGCTGGTGGATGGCGCAACCGCCGAAGTCGAGCAAGAGAGGAGGAGGGCAACAACAAAGGAGACACACGGGAGCGATGAGACTAAAGTGTCTCTTGTACTCCTTTTTTTTTGTGGGCTATCAAAACATTTGTCAATGTTTCACACACAAGAAAAATAAGAATTTTTTCTTTTTCTTTTTATTTTACTGTTGATCAGAACAGCCGCGTCCACAAATATGTCTCTTTTTAAGGATAATATCATGTCTCTTTTAATGCTGCTTTTTGGTCGCTAATTAATGGCTAGCTAGGACCTCACTCGCATGGCCATCCTTTGATTGCCAGTTGAAGCAATCTCTCACAGTTTATTTTTTCAGATTAATCACATGGCCTGTCGGCCAACGTGGATCCATGAGGGACTGTAGGTACACAGTGGCCGTCTCGATGTCTAGCCAGTGGCGATCGATCGCGCTCGATCGTTGCCTGCATGCCCGACACGCCACCCTCCGACTGCCCGGCCGGCCTCAATCACGCTGTAGCATGGCTCGATCGGGCCTGATTGGTCGATCCTTCTCATAACAAATGTGACACGTACTGCCGATCCTCCATTAATTGGGCACAACAGTGGCCGTGATGTTTTGTGATGATCGGTCGATGATCCGTGATCCTTGTACCGGCAGTAGGGTGCAAACGTACAGATGGGCACGCATGGCATGGCAGAGAGCACGTTACGTAAGGTGCCGCCGATGGAGATATGGTGTGTGTGGATGTGGGTGGCAGCTCGATCGTTAGCTAATCGGGACATGGCTGGCGTCGCGCGCGCCCTGCGCCGCGTGGGTGCTACCTCACCTCATCTACCTAGCTAAGCTATAGCTAGCGTCTCTTGTCTTCAACAGGCCACAGCTCACGTTGGACCTTCCCCGTGCCATCCTGCACCACCACCCGCGTGCGTAATCGACACATCTACTACATCTCATCCCCATGCTTGCTTGACGGTACGTGCGCGTGTCACGGCTGGTGCGGGCCGGCCGCCCCGATGCCGTGGCTCTCAGGCAGCCACAGCTTAGCTAGCTAGCTTTTTTTTAGAAAAGGAGGATGACCACCGACCTCTGCATCTGGACGATGCATGCGGCCACTTTATTAATTATTCTCGTAAGACCTTACAAAGTCATACAACAACCAGACTAAAGCCATCATTTAAGCAACAACTATCGCTACACCTATCCAATTGATGAAGGGCCTCTGATAGTCTGGGCCTAATATCAAACAGACATCGCAGCCAAATCTAAACATCTAAGACCTGAGATCCCAACCAGGACGCTTGCCTGGTATGGGGCACCTACCAGTCCGGCGCACTCCTCAACCAAGACGCCTGCCGGGTATGAGGCCGCCGCAGCCACCTGCCACTAGTCCATCTTCAGAGCTGTACTGTTGCATCTACCGTGCCAGGTCTCTTTGCCACCGACGCCACCTCGACGCCAGACATCGTCGTCCTCCTGCGCGAGTCCATCCTCCCACATCGAACTCCGAATCTGCACTGCACCACGCGGTCAAGATCCGTCGACATCAATGTGTAGGATGAAGCACCGCTCCACCAAAGAAGCCGTCCGCTGATCCCGCGAGGCCGAGTGCACCTCCAAGAATGTCGCCCCAAAGGGGGTTACGACACATGAATGCCGCCAACATCCGATCAGCTGATCTAGGGTTTCCCCCAGAGGTATTGAGTGGAGTTGGGAGCTTCACCTCGATGATGCCTTCATGAAGGAAACGGTGATAAGGGCATCGTCATCACCGGCTCCGGCCATCAACTGAAGACCAGGTTTTCACCCGGATCCGTCCCAAGAAATCCACCCAACAACCTGTGCACCGTCTCGACCACCTTCAAAGCCCCAGATCCAACCGCCTAGATCCGGCAACCAACCGCAGCAACAGTGCCACCGTGGGATCCCTGGCGCACCGGCCACTGTCTGAGTGTGCCACCACTGGAGCCTAGGAGGAGGGCTCCCACCCCGCCTCGCCAAGCCGCGAGAGCCGCCGAGAAGGATCCCGCGCGCTCGTCACCGTCTCTGATCCGAACCAATCCAAAGTAGATCGCCGTCACAGATCCGCCTTGGACAGGGACTGCACCACGCCATGCCGCCGCGGGAATCCCTAGCTTCACCAGCCGCCACCCTCCAGGGCCGCCGCCCCGGGATCCAGACGGAACCTCGCCGCTGCCACCGGCCATGTTCCGCCACCACCGACCGGCCACGCCGGCCTCCGCCGCCATGCCACCGACGGATCTGGGCGAGGATAGCCATCCTCCCTGAGGACACACGCCGCAGCCTCTTTTCCGCGTACTCGCATGAGAAGCCACCTTGGACGCGTCCCCACCCCTCGCCGGATGCCGCACAGATGCCGCCCCGCCGCCGGCGAAGGCCGCCGCCACGAGGAGACCCACACGCAGCCGCCACATAGCTCGGCATCGATCCATCTGCAGCCGCGCCATGGGGCCGCCGCCGTCAAGATCGTCGTCGCCGCGCCGCTAGGATCCGCGCGGCCCAGCGCCTCCGCTCGGCCTGGCCGCTCCCGCAGGCCACGAACGCGAGGAGGGGAGAAGGACCCCGCCGCCGGCCACCGCGGGGGGCTTTGCCCCGGTGGCTCTGGCCGGCGGCGGCGGGGAAGGGGAGGAGGAGGAGGGCTAGCGGCAAGGGGTGGCGGCGCCGTCCGTGTCACCCGCGGGAGGAGCGACGCGGGGGTTAGGTTTAGTCCACCTGCCGGAAGTGTCACTTAGCTAGCTAAGCACCACGTGATGATGCTGATTCGTATACACATGTATTCTATTATGTTATTCAAAAATAATATTCTACTGTATCAGTCAGCTAGCTGAGGATTCTCTTTTAAATAATGCAGCTTCAATTGGTTGTGCAAAAAAAAACGATTATCGCCAAAGGGGATCTACGTGCTATGAAACCATGAGCAAGATGATATCACCGCGTTACGGGTATAGAGGAGTTCACACGATCTAGTAGCCTAGCATCTCGAATTGGATCTCAGATACAAGTTCTGTTCGTACACATATTCTAGATGACGCTGACTCATATACAGATTGAAAGGACTTCACTATCTTACGTCAGATTTGAAGGGTTAAAAATCTAACTCCCTCCGGACCCGGTTCGAACGCATGACAATAAATCGTTGTTACATGTCAATTTTTCTGTTGGCAATTTTCATTGTAGAATATGACACATTCCCCTGCACAAAGCATAGCAATTTTATCTGTTTTTCATCGCATATCAGGTTGTCAGCTTTTTAACATTTCCGTAATCAACACACCATGTGAAGCTAAGATGTATCACCGCCGCCCGAGCAAATGGTGGGGAACGCGGTCGTCGGGACGTACGTACATGCCGGCCAGAATATGTGGTTTAATTTTAATAGCACTGTAATACTACTCCCTTCATTCCCTTATAGTACAACGCCACAAACTCAAATTATAGGTCATTAAAATAAAATTTAATAACTACTTTGCAAGTCAATTTTTTTCGTTAACCAGGAATCATTAATACGTCCGCATGCATGTATGGAAGTAATGAGAAGAAAGTAGCACAATGTCATTATGACTACATGCATGCAAATATTAAAAAAGTTGATAATACGAGAAACATCATTAATTTTTTGCCTTGATTATTGTTAATGGCCTTGTATAGATGCAAAATATATTTTTTATAGTGGCCTTGTATAAAGAAATGGAGGAAGTAGCACATATAGCATGTACCTCCCTGTAAAGAAAAATAAGAGCATTTAATAGGAGGGAATACTATGTAGAGATTGTAGACTATGTATGTTGTGCATGCATGTGGGAACAAACTGAAGGAGAAGTTCAACTACAAGTTCTTCAATTGTGATTGAGTTACTGGATCCAAATTCAACACAAAAAGATCCTAAATGGTCACATGTTTTTGAATTTTGGTACTGTATATGTTTTCAGTATAGTTCACCTCAGTTAAAAGCATGTTATAAGCCTGCTTACACGACACCTTTGACTATCTAGAGGAGCAAGATAAAGAAAAATCGAAAGGATGAGTTTTCAAGCAAGAGCTCTTACTCCGAGAAAAAATAACAAATGCAGAGAAAAGAGAAAGAGATAAAGTGGAATGGATGACTAACCGACAATAGTACTCAATCTTCCAACCAACTCTATTATGTGAAAGATTAATAATGCTGACTCTTGATGACATAGCGATCACTTATAGCCGGCTACTAATTACAATATTATCAGTCGTGCTCTAAGGTTGCCCGTACTGAGAGTATCATAGCTAGTATCATGAAAGCCAACTAGAAAATTTTAAGGAGGTGGCACAGAGTTAAATGAAGGACAAAAAAAGATTGAGTATCATATCATGATGTTAAACACTTCCTATCTGTAGTATGAAGGAACGTCAGCGTCAGACCGCTCGAACGCCATCGATTCCTTCGAAAGCTGACGCTCGAGATTTTCAAACGGTTTGTAAAAAAAATCAAAAAATCCCCGAGCGGAAACCCCCGCGTAATCCCCTCCCCTTATCCCTCGCGAACCCATCATCCCTAATCGCTCGAACAGCCCGAGCTACGCCTCCACATCCTCGCCTCGCTCCAGCCTCGCGTCACCAGATCCACTCCTCCACCCATCTCCCATCGCGACTTCACCGGCCAACTACGCCCACCTCGCCAGGCGACCTCACCGGCCAGCTCGATCTGCCTCACATATCCACCTCACCGGACAACTTCCGCCCCCCGCTCCTTCGATCCTCGCCATCGAGCAGCAAGGCTGCCCCATAGACCTCTCCACCGATGCGACCCCCAGGCAATGCTGCGCCATCCGGGCATTAGCAGGTCAAGCACCCCATCCGCCACTATGTTTCGTTATGAAAATTCATTTGTTTCTGTTTTTCTCCGCACTTCAAATCAATCTGAAACATGTTGTGATTTTTTTATTTCAATGCATCCTATATACATAGCTCGTCATGGCATCAAGCTTACTACTGCCAATGTCACCAACAGATGCTTCTAAATTGTACCCTTTTTGATACGGTCATCTAAAAAAATGCTTCAATGCTAATGTCACCAACAGATGCATCCTCGTCATGGCATCAAGCTTACTACCGCCAATGTCATGTGTCGTGTTATTGAGTCTCATATTTCATGCTTCCTAGTTTTTTTTGCGGGCTTCGTGATTCCTACATTCTTGATGTCATCAGTCAAGAAATATATATTTTAGTCCTAATATATATTGCCTCCATACAACTAATTCCTCCACAAAGCGAATCTATCACTTTATTCCTTGTAACACATTTTTCTTAGAAATGCTAACAAATTACATTCCTTATGTTGTCAGGTGACACTCAACAATGACTAAAAAGGAGTCGTCCATGTTTTCAAAAATCCATGCTTCCAAGTAATACCACTTATATGCCCAGTGCACTATTTTCATGCTTCCTATCCATGGTGCTTCTACATTGTTATAGATATGCTTCTTCGGGTTATAGTGTATGCTTCAATTGGTGAATAGCAACCGATTGGAAAGTAGCAAATTATTACTTCTTGTTAGCATCAAATCATTGATTTTGTGGTAGCCATGCCTCATACTTTTTTGATCTCTCAGTTCTCACATATGTTTATATGCCGATTAGGAGGCGCCCGCAGATCAAGACTGGTTGTGTCTACTTCGGAGAAGAAGAGTCAAGTTCACACACCGATTGCTATGACCAAGATGTTTGGGTTGTCGGCGTATATAACCCAAGGACCTTATAGTGAAGAAGATGAAGGCGCTTGGGCAGGGGTGCTACAACTTCAACCCGTCGGCATCGTGGTTCACGCCTTTTATCACATGATGGCTATGTCACAATTTAATTAGTGGAATTTGACGGATGGGAATAATTTGACTTTGCCTATAGAAGCATACTCTCATTTGACAGTAGCATTTTTTTCTTTCATTGCGAACAAATTCCTAACTTGTACACTATGAAACATGTGTAACTTTTATTAGAAATATATTTATCTTTGATCGAAGCAAGATCATATTTCTTGCTATAATTCTCTAGTCGATGTAAACAAGATGTGTGATGCTTCTCAAACATGTGGGTATTATTTTCTTTTCGATGGGAGGATGTTCCAAGCAATTATCCTGATGATGGAAGCAAGACAGTGATGCTTCTGAAACAAAATATCATTCTACAAAGACGCAAAATTTGTAATACACCATAGAAGAAAACTTTATAATGAGTGGAAAAATATTTTTTGCTGTAAAAGAAGCAAAATATTAATTAACTTGTTGAGGAGAAAGAAGACAAGAAAAAACAAAGGTGGAAGCATGAATCAATTACATGGGATGCAAATTTGAATAACATGGGAAGCATTGCTTCGTAAGGAATCTTTTTATATGTGTACATACTCTACTTCGTTGGGAATCTTGTTGCCTAAATTTTCTAAATTGATTCCTAAAATCTGAAGCAATGCACGTAGTCAGGGATGCATACCCGTGATTTATGGAAGCAGTCCACGGCCGTGATTTATGGAAGCAGTCCCAGGGCCTCGTTTTAATGGTGGAAGCACTCAATTTGGAAACATATATCATCTCGTGTGGGGCCAAAGCAGCAAATCGGACGCCCACCTCTCTTTTGATCCAACGGTGTAGGACTAGTCTGATGGATGCACAATATCAGTAGTCTGATGCCTAGTGCTGCCTATCACGATACAACATCATAATAAATATTGTACTACTATATGTTTTGCATGACAATAAATAAGGACATCTAAGATAGTAATTTATGATACTATGCATTACAGAGATAATATTATACACTAATATATATATGCATGATGATACTACCCACTACGGGTAGCCTAAGTGAGGATTACCAATTTCGTGGAAAATAAGTATAACTTGTTCTTATATAAGTAGTATATATATATAGCAAGCCAACCCAGTGGTCTTCTTCTTCCTCTTCCGCAGCCGCCACCACCACCACCACTCGGTTGTCTGCCATCGCCAAAGCTAAGCTCCCTCCCCTCTAGCCAGATCTTTGTGGCAAGGTAACAACATTGTGATAAGGCTTTCCTCTAGTTAAGCTCCTTGGAGGGGATAGGGGCCACATTACACTCTGACACCAGTTAGGCCCAGGAGGTGGTCGCTGACTGGCTTCCATCAAGGTTATGTTAGATATTAATGTGCCTTACAAAATTTATATATTAATAGGTCATGGTCGATTAGCTTGATATGGATTTCCTAAATTATTAATTTATGTAATGAGGAAAACTATATGCTGATTTTCACTACTGAAATTAAAACCCCGAGTGTTGAGAGATACTCTCCTAGAATACAATAGAGTTACTAAGATTTACTCTAGTGTAATTTTATGTGCTCCTTTGTGTTTTCCCTGGTTACAACACATGGCGTGAGAGCTAGGAATACACTTAAGTTCACAGAATACCGTGCTTTGTAATCCTCTATTTTGCACGTATATTCCTATCACATTTCCTCCCCGCATGCAAGGAGCCAATGACTTTGACACATTTGTTATAATTATGAGCAATGGATCCACCAGTACGAAACAAAATTATATGTGATAGCTTTGCCCTATCAACATCCCGAACAAACGGTCTACATATAAAGAGAAGTGCTTCGGTACCGTCCTTGTGTTTAGGGAGGGTGTACCGAAGCAGAAGTGAATACGTAAAAGAAGATAAGATGTGGATCACGTCATAAGTTAATGGGACTAGTTCCTTGCACTGGAATTGGCCACAGCAGCTGCTAGCTAGCTCGAGAGCGACACGCACGCATGCACGAGAGTCGAGAGGTTCTTCATTATGCTTTGCTGCTGATGGATTAGATCAAGAGAGAAGTGCATATTACACCCCCCAACTGTAGCCCTAGTCTAATATACACCCCCCAACTCCAATACCGTCTAATATACACCCCCCAAGTCTCAAAACCAGCCATAATTCAACCCTCCCCTCCTTGTTGACCGGTTTTGACCTAGTTTGACCGGTTTTGACTGAGTGAACAGTAAAAATAAAATTTTCAAAACCATAAATACTTTTTTTGAAAAAATTCAAAAAAGTTCCAAGTTTTTTTCACCGCGTGAACAGTAAATAAAAAAAATCACCTTTTCAGCATGTTTGGACACCTGAGTAAATTCGAGATGTACGTTCACCATGCTGAAAATTTTGAATTTTTTTCGAATTTACGGACATCTCAAATTTACTCAGGTGTCCAAACATGCTGAAAAGGTGATTTTTTTATGAATTTACTGTTCAGCGGTGAAAAAACTTGGAACTTTTTTGAATTTTTCAAAAAAAAAATGTTTTTAAAATTTTTATTTGTACTGTTCGCTCAGTCAACAACCGGTCAAACTGGGTCAAAACCGGTTAACAAGGAGGGGAGGGTTGAATTCTAGCCGGTTTTAAGAGTTGGGGGTGTATTTTAGATGGTATTGGAGTTGAGGGGTGTATATTAGACTAGGGCTAGAGTTGGGGGTGTAATATGCACTTCTCTCTTAGATCAATGGCTATATACTATTGGAGCACAGCACTGCTACATTAGCTCCTAATTAACTCCCCTACAGTGAGATGAATCGAGAATGTCGTGGTACGATTCACTGCCACACGCTACTGTAGCGTGGTCTCTGTGATGCTAGCTTGACGAGCCCAGCACGCTAATGCGAATCTAATGAAGTGAAGTGATTCAGATATAACGACGACACCGGTCGCTCGTCAACCAACAGCGAGCAATTCATTGGATTTTAGACAAGTATTGAAGATTCCCTAAAAAAACAAGTATTGAAGTTAATAGTAGAAGAGATAACTCTCGCAGTCTCTGCACTGTAGTAGTACGTGTACTCTAGCTGAGAGATGGACAAATTAAAGCAACAGCCGACATATGCCCATCATGCTGAGGTTAACTAACTTGGAAGCACGTGCCGGCCGGCCGCTGCGGGTGCTCCGTCGACGTTGCGGTTGTTCGACGAGGCAGCGCATGCTTTTGCAAGCTGATCGATCGGTCGACAGACGGCAGGTGCGTGCGTGTGTACCGGCGGGCGGCGCTTACGACGAGCGACGAGCATGGGCAGTGGTAGAAACCTCGTCGATCGTCCCGGCCGTCGCCGTCCATCTCATTGAAAGCCACGGGTGCGGGCGGCGCTTTCTGTCTTTTTTTTTCTCTTTAAAATACTACGGGGTTTCAAAAGAAAATTATTTATGACACAAAATATGAATTTGGGAAAAATATATTTGAAAATCATAAAATATCTGTGAATTCAAAAATGTTCATGATTATAAAAACTGTTTGGGAGTTTTTAAAATATTTGCGGTTCAAAAATGATCATGATTTTGGAAAACTATTTGCATATTGCAAACATGTTTGTGAGTTCGAAATAAAAATGTTCCAGAAAACAACAAATGTTCATGACTTTGAAAAAATGATTGTGAATTATTCATAAATGTTAAAAGAATCATAAAATATTTACGAATTTTGAAAATAATTTCATCCATTAAAAAAATCGCTGGCTTAGAAAATATTCATGATTTTGATACATGTTCCTGCATTTCAAAAAATCTTCGTAAAAATATATTTTTGAATTCTAAAAATTATTCCCAAATTTAAAATAAAGTTCGTCGATTCAAACAAATGATCACAATTTTGGAAATATGTTTGCGAATTACTAAAATATATTTGCAAATTTAGAAAATGTTCACAATTTCACAAGACATTCGTCAATTTCTTTTAAAAAAGTGTGAATTTTTTTAAAAAAACCATCATTGCAAACAATGTTCGCAAATTCTAAAAATGTTCATGGCTTCCAAAAATGGTCACAAATTTTAAAGATGTTCGCAAAGTTTCAAAGAAAAAAACTAGAATAAAAAAGTAATAAGAAAGAAAAAATATTTTAGGGCCCCGCGCAAGTGCTCTCGGGAGCCGAATTGAATTTCCGGTTTACAATTTCCTGCATCTATGAACCAAAGATGTGATATAAGTTTACAACTGTGGTTTTCGATCACCGGTTTTGACATGTATTCCTACCAAATTTCCATGTCTTTTCTATCCCCGTGTTTTCAGAATCCTACTACCTGCCATGCAAGGAGGCAAGGACCTTGACATAGTTGTTATAATTATGTGCGATGGATCCACCAGTACGAAAACAAATTGTCTGTGAGAGGTTACATCCCGAACAAACGGTCTACATATAAATACGTAAAGAGGATAAGATGTCGATCACGTCCATACTCCATAGGTTAACGAGAGCGACACGCACGCATGCACTGTACGTACTCTAACTGAGATGGGCTATAACATAGCCATCATGTTGAGCTTAACCGGCTTGGAAGCACGTGCCGGCCGGCCGGTGCGGGTGCTCGGTCGCTGTTGTTCCGTTGCGTTTGTTGGACGATCATGTTGCAAGTGGATCCATCGGTCGACAGACTAGGACAGGAACGTGTACACCGGCGCGCGGGTGGCGGACGACGATCGATGAGCATGTGCAGTAGTGAGGTGGTAACCTCGATCGGGTCCTCCGGCCGTCGCCGTCGATCTTCTCGATGAAAGCCACGGGTGCGTGGTCGATCTGTCGATCGATCCTAGCTAGCAAGCAAGCGAACTAATCCGGTGACCAGACGAGGCCTCGAAATAAGTCGGGTCGTTATGGTGTAGAGCTAGGCTAATGGCGGGGCGTGGTGTTATCCGGGAATGCCAAGCACTGTGGACATGTAGCTGTTACGACGGATTCAATGGCGTCTGCTGTATAGGTCGAAATCATTAGTTGAGGAGTACTCGTTGCAAAGATCACTCTAACTTCTCAGGTTGCGACAAATGGCGCCCTGCAGGTTATGACAAGTGGCGCATATGCAGCGCGCCACTTGTCGCAACCGGTGAGTTTTCTCTTTTTTCATAGATCCGTTTATTCAAAACGTTTATCTCTCAAACCGTGCGTCCAAATCTCGAACCGCTTTCACCGTTGGATTCCTTGCGTTCAGATCTTCAAAACTAGATCAAATGTTGATAGGTTTTAACGAAATTTTTTTTCACGAAAAGATTCAGACCAAAAAACGGAACCGTGAGCACGGTTTCTTTTCCTTTCCAAAAGAAGCACGCCCGTGCCTCTCACGAAATCACACTTGTGCCTCTTGCGGAAGCAAAACCGTGACTCTCGCGAAAGTAAGAAAACAGAAAACACGTTGTTTTTTCATTTCCGAGAGGCACGGCTGTGACTCTCGCGAAAGCCTCGCGGAAGCAAAACCGTGACTCTCGCGAAATAAAAAACAAGAAAACATGTTTTTTCCATTTTCAAGAGGCACGGCCATGATTCTCGATAAAGCACAACCGTGCCTCTCGCGGAAGCAAAACCATGACTCTCGCGAAAGAAAAAAAAATAGAAAACGTGTTTTTTTTTCATTTCTGAGAGTCACAACCGTGACTCTCGCGAATACACACCCGCGCCTCTTGCAAAAAAAACGCGTTTTTTCGTTTTCGAGAGGCACGGCCGTGACTCCCGCGAAGCAAAACCGTGCCTCTCACGGAAGCAAAACAGTGACTCTCGCGAAAGGGGGAAAACGCGTTTTTTCGCGCAATTTTTTTTTCAATTTTTTTTTCCGAAAAGCTAAGGAAGACTGGTGGAAAACCAAAACGTTTAAAAAACACAGAAAAGCATTTAAAAAGCCGAAACTCGTGCCGAAAAATAAAAAAACAAAATCCGGAGAGAGCGCCCAGAGCGCGCACGTGGCGAATGCCTGAGAGCGCACCAAGTGGCACTGATCGTTGCGAGGGTCCCGAAGGAGCGCTCGTTAACTAGTTGCTCTCGCGTTAGGTACCCCAATGTACACGCTCGGCGGCCGGCCCAGTGGTGCTGGACCCCAACGCCTCCGGTTCTCTTTCGTATTTTCGGGCCCAATTAGGATTCCATCCCATCAATTTTGGGAAGGATCTACAACCTCCCCTGAAGCGTTTTTGGAGATTGGGGAAACAATTATAATTCAAGAACCTTTTTCTGTTCGGACAAACGTTTTTGGAATGCATGAAAATAATTTGAATATATGAACATTTTCTAAATCAGCAATCTTTTTCTTGATCGATGAACATTATCTGATTTATGTACAAAAAGTTAACAAATTCATGAACGGTTTGATATGCTTAGTGAACTTCTCATAAATTCATAATTTGATTTGAATATAAATACATTTTTAAAAAAATGAATTTTTTTAAATATGCGGATATGTTTTGTAAAATCACGAACATTTGTTTGAATGCACATACACTTTTTCAAAGTCGTGAAAATTATTTGAATATGAAAACATTTTCCGTAAAATCATGAACATTTTCTTGAATCCGCAAACATTTTATGATTTTCTGAACATTTTTTCGAAGTGCCCTTATTTTTAAATTTCGGAACGTTAGGAAATCTCAAATTATCTTAAATAGATGAAAAATAATAAAACGGAAAAGAAAAACGAAAACAAAATAAACGTAATTTAAAAAACAGAGTGCCCCGCACATGGTCGCGTGGGTCAAAAGGAGGAGCTTTTGCGCAGGGCTTGTATCGAATTGGGCCGGCCCATTCTGTGGCTTCACTGTGAGTTGCAATTAAATTAGCAAAAACAATGCTCAGTCAAGGAATCAAACTCACGACCAACTATAGAGTGTAAGCCTTCTTTACCAATTGAGATGGAGATCACTAGTGGTTAAAAGGGCGCCAGAACGTTCAAGAACTAAGCGCAGCAGCAGATAAAAAACAAATAAATTCAACCACTGAACATCTTTTTAATACACGATGAACAATTTTTAAATACAAATTGTACAGTTTTGTGACATATACAGAATTCTTTCCAAATAGGCATTGGACATTTGTGTGATATACGCTGAACATTTTTTTAAATAGGCATTGAACATTTGTGTGATATACGCTGAACATTAAAAAAAATATGATCAACATTTTCTTAATACGTTGTGAACGTTTTGTTAAATTTACGATGAACATTTTTGTCATACACGATGAACATTTTCCTAATGCTTAGTGAACTTCTCATAATGTGCGGGGAATCATGTTTTTAATAAATGATGAACATCTTTTTTCAATAGGAGGTGGACTATAACACACAGTAAAGAGAAGAAGATATAAACAAATAAAAGGAAATGAAAAAACTGAAAGGCAAAACGAACCAAAACAACAAAATCAGAACAAAACCACTGAAAACCGGGCAAACGTTGAAAGAAAACGAAAGCAAAAAACCACAGAAAAGAAAACGAAAAAAGAACGCGGGAAACACCGAAGGAAGCTGTAGCGAACCGAAAAAACGCGAACCTCGTACATGGGCCGGCCCAACCGGCTGTTCGCCTCAGCGAAAGCACGAACTTTTGAGGCTAACGAGTGTCAAATAGGGTCTGCCATGGTGGAAGTCTGGGTTTTTCTCGGCCGGCCATGGAGTGGTAGGCGTGCTCATAGAAAAGGCCGTAGGCGCGCCTTTTATCTTTAAAAAGTAGGGAAGGGCCAGTCTGCCCCGTTCGATGTTTGTATCACGGAGCCCATCCCCGACCAGGGAATAACGTATAAATCAATGGGTGGGCCTATATCTTGCTTAGAGCGACACATACATATAGCTGCCTTGCCTGGAGCAACTAATTGGCGAGCGGTCCTTCGGGAGCCTCCCAATGATCACTTGGGGTGGCCTGAGAGCGTGCCATTTGATGCATTCTTGGCCAGTGCCACGTGTCGCACTCTGGGTGCTTATTTAGGTTTTTTTGCTCTTTTTTTAGCTTTTTTAATTGTTTTTTTTCACTGTTTGGTTTTTCACCGGTCTCCCTTAGCTTTTGGACAAAAAACAAATTCGGGAAATATTTATTTGAACGAAAAGCACATTTTTTTTCCTTTCGCGAGAGGCACAGTTTTGCTTCCGCAAGAGGCACAGTTGTGTTTTTGCGAGAGGGACAGCCGTGCCTCTTGGAAACCCAAAAAATGTTTTTTTGTTTTTTTTCTTCCACGAGAGTCACGGTTGTGCTTTTGCGAGAGGCACAGCCGTGCCTCTAGGAAACGGGAAAAACGCGTTTTATGTTTTTTCTCTTCCGCGAGAGGCACAGCCGTGCCTCTCAGAAACGGAAAAAAAAATATTTTTTTCCTTTCGCGAGAGCCATGGCTGTGCTTTTGCGAGAGCCACGGCATGCCTCTCGGACACGAAAAAATGCATTTTCTGTTTTTTTCCTTTCGTGAGAGGCATGATTTTGCTTCCGCGAGAGGCACGGTCGTGCTTTCGCGGGAGGAACGCCCGTGCCTATGAGAAATAAAGAAAAAACATGTTTTTTTTTCTGTGAGAGGCATGGTTTTGCTTTCGCGAGAGACACGATTGTGCTTTCGTGAGCCTCTTTCGGAAAGGAAAAAAAACTTGCTCCCGGTTAGGTTTTTTGTCCGGTTTTTTTGAAATAGTTTATCAAAACCTATCAAAATGAGATCTAATTTTGAAGATCTCGACGCGAGGAATCCAACGGCGAAAACGGTTCGAGATTTGGACGCACAGTTTAAGAGATAAAAGGTTTTGAATAAACGAATGTACGAAAAAGGGGAAACTCCCAGATTACGATAAGTGGTGTGCATGCAGTGCTTCACTTGTCGTAACCTGAGAAAGTGTGAGTGATCTCTGAAACGAGTACCCTTAATTAGTGCCTTGCCTGACGCGAGCACGAGAATGTGGTGTCCCAGAGCGAGGGAGGCCACATGCATCAAAAGGGCTCGTCTCTTCACATTTTTTTCTTTTTTCTTTTTTTATAAGAGTAAGATATTCTAAACATATAGTATAGTCAAAAAAACACTTTACAGAAATATTTGAAAAAAGATAATCACGTATTTAAAAAAAATAAAATGTATATAGAAAAAAAATTCGATGTATGAACAATGCATACGGAAAAAAGTAGACATCAACAAAATTATCATTTTTTATATTTGTTTTTGAAAAAAATGTTAAACATGCACTTAAAATGGTTAAATGTGTTTTGGAAAAATATTTTCGATGTGTACGAAAAATGTATACCAAAAAATATATAATTTGTATTGAGTAGACATAAAGAAATATAAGTTTAAAAAATGTTAATCATGTATTTGCACAATGTTAAACATGTGTAAAAAAATGTTACGACATACACAAAAATGTACACTATGTATTAAAAAATAGATATTAAAAATATATGTTTAAAAAAATGAAACATGTATTTTCGAAAATGTTAAAATTATAAATAAAAATGTTCATGGTGTATAACAGAAAATTTATAACATGTAAAAGTATACATAAAGATATGTAAGTTGTCAAAAATGTTAAATGTCTACATAAAAAATGTTCATGGTGTATACATAAAATGTACAATAAAAATCTAATAAAACCAAAAAAAGAAACACAAAGAAACCAAGAAGGAAGAAAAGCACGAAAATAGTAAATATGAAGAAATAAAAGAAGAAAATAGACGAATGAAAAGAAAGAAGCGCTAAAAACCGAGAAAGTAACAATAAAAAATGATGAAAAACATGAAATTGAAGAAAACCGTGAAAAGAAAAAAAACGAAAGGAAAATAAAAAAAGGAGAAAATATTGAACTAGTACATCGAATGAGCTAGCAACCAGCGACCAACAGTGTGGCGCTACTGTGCCGGTGAAAGGGCAATTTGCGGACTAACCGTGTGCCTACGCTACTCAGGTATACTTTATATGGCACAAGACGATTGGGCATCCCTTTGGATGGAAAAGAACGAAGACAACATTTTCAACGCGTTTTTTTTTGTCGTAGGAAATCTAGACAATTAAAAGGCGGTCCGTATCGGAAGGTATGATGGAATCAAACACGTACACAAACTCATACTGCACCCACCATACAACTTTCCATTGCGAGGAGAGACCCTCTTATGTAACCTATGCAGAGAAACCTGTCCGAAGCGGTTGTATTGCAGGTGCCAGCGGTTTTAATGCTTCCTTGTGGAGTGGTCACGCTGTCACTGCCATAGCGGTTGTACGTTTTGAGTTTCGAGCTGTACTACTGGCCCTTGCACCGGCCCAACCACCACCCAAGGGGTGATTTCCCTTGGGTATGGCATGTAGTAGCCGGCGGTTGCTGCCCCAATAACGGCGAGTGAGGTGATTCGGCTCGGGTTTTAGGTGCGGTACCGGGCGGTGGTTGAACGGTTGTTAATTATCGGTACAATAGGGACACCCGCAGTTGTATCGCCCTGGTCCTGCAGTAGTGCATTCAATATAAATATGCTTTAAGTTAGTTTTCCTAGATTACTTCGTTATCGATTTTTTGAGTTCAGAACTCCTATTTCCTGGTATGTATGGAGGATATAAAATGGGAGGCGAAAATCACAATCTCACTGCCTTACCATGATTGATACAATCATACAAGAATAAACATGTTGGTTGTATTTATTTAATTTCTCCACACCAAGATTTCATTTTATTGTACATAGTTAGTATAATTATTAAGTGTACATTTAAGTTGAAATAGAGAGTGATTAAATAGACTCGAAGTCAGAATCTGAAGAAATAATTGGATTCCAAGCGTATAATTGCTTCTACCTCACTCGTCAAGGTTTTCGAAGAAGTAATCAAGTATTATCGGTCCATGGATATCCAGAAAGTTGACTATGCCCTCCCCTAACAATTACATGTACATTTATGTTTTTTCTTCTACCCCTTCTTTCCCCCCAAAAAACTTGTGTAGACCTATTTTTCAGTGGTAAAAAATATTACCTGCATTTTCATGGTCGAATGTAGACCCTGACATTGGAGTGAATTAATCATCGCAACAATTGTTTCTAAATAAAATACATGTCTTGTTACAAATTGAATATGATGAGCAGTGTTGTCAATAACAATGACTCCACATAAGAATTGGTGGTGGAAAAAAGAGTGGCGCATGTTGGAGGAGAGTGTGTGCTCTGTCCTTTGAGCATCAGGAGGACGTAGCTCTATAGAAATCAAAAAAGCGTCATGCTGAACACATTTCCCTACCGAGCCACGCATTTTCCTATTGCCTCATTACCCGTCGTTCGATCGATAAAGCTCATGGATTGTGTAACCGCGATGGCGGTGTTCCTGGACGCAGCCACGCCTATTGTGGGGAAGTCTGCTGCTGCACCGACGCTCGCACTATGCTGCAGTGCACAGTGCATCTGTCGTTGACGTGGCTGGAGCACCTCCTGAAGCCGAATAATGCGTTGTCGGTCTGTAGGGCACGCTCGGATGAGCTGATCTACTATGCTATCTTCCTCGTTCCCTTCTGTTTGTTGGCATCATCAACCAACGACGGTATTGAGGAAGCTAGCTCCCTGACCGGTGCCCAGGGTTTGCCAAGCATTGCAAAACATCATTGCCATTGCTAACCCATAGAATAATTGATGTTGATGCTTGATGGACACCCTCTGGTTGACCCCGGTGTCCCCGGGCACATGTTCCGCCTGAAACCCTCTAGTCAAGAGTACTGCAAATGAGTGGGGTGTCCACATATATCTAAAAACTTGACTTTGCCCTAACTCCCGAGGCCACAAATTTTCTTTTTATGAACATGGAATGGGAGGGGGCATGGGCCCTCCGCTAACCATTAACTGCACATTTATGTTTTTTCTTCTACTCCTTCTTTTCCCCAAAGAAACTTGTGCCCAACTGCATGAATTCATTATAGCTTGGAGTAGCTTGTAGCCTCCCATTTCATTTGATCATTTAGTGGTATGCAGAGATTTTTGGAATACAGGGGATCGGGGCATTGCTCGGTGCTTTTTGTGGGGAATTTTCTCTTAATTGGCTAGTATGCAAGTTTCAGTTTTCTTCAGTGTTACTTACCTTAGTCCACATGTGTCGTGATTGACCAACCTCCTTTTGTAGCATGTAGCTAGCTGATGGGTTAATTACAGGGGGGACCATGTCACCGTGCATTGTACTCCCTCCGTTTTTATTTAGTTCGCATATTAGCTTTGGTCAAAGTCAAGCTTTGCAAACTTTGACCAAGTTTATGAACAAAAATATTAAGATATACAATGATAAATCAACAACATTAGATTCATTATTGAATGTACTTTCACATAGTATAGATTTATTATGATAAATGTCTATATTATTTTCTATAAACTTGGTCAAACTTTACGAAGTTTGACTTCAGTCAACTCTAATATGCAGAGTAAATAAAAACGGAGGGAGTATCTTCATGTCATAGGTGGCCAGCATCATGAGAAATGTGGAACTATTGGTGAAGAAAGACGTCATCATGCATCACCGATCGACCATGACACTAACAAGGAGGTGGCCAAGTGCTTCGTGGACCTCTGCAAAGGGATTCAATTCAACCTTGACAATGCTGACTACAGCTGCCTGCAGGAAACATGCAGGAAAATGGAGAAGAGATATCGAACCTACCCATAGGGGTGGATGGAGTGGGTGAGGCGCATGTAGGGGTGGATGGAGTGAGTGAGGCAC
Organism: Aegilops umbellulata; assembly: GCA_032464435.1. Taxonomy (NCBI): domain Eukaryota; kingdom Viridiplantae; phylum Streptophyta; class Magnoliopsida; order Poales; family Poaceae; genus Aegilops; species Aegilops umbellulata. Next base: position 594,130,135 of record CP136058.1, on the reverse strand, counting down.
ACATACTTTAGCAACCCATGGCTCACTAGTGGGATACCATCGGGCTTATTTGTGTGCTCCTCCAATTGATCTACTCCATTTTGAGCTAGGAACATGCAAAGAACTAGAAGTCACATCTAGCACACATTTCGGGTGGCATCATAGGGATAACATGTTGACCAATTGGGATGAGTGTGTACTCGATGTATAATAGCCATGTATGATGTATCAATGTATTTTCAACGTCTAGTATATCATATCGGAACTACCCAGATTGTGCCTATTCAAAGCTATAGATTATGTGGGTTTGGTGTCGTAACTCATGAGGCCAGAGATTTTCCTTTTATAAACATGAATTAGAGAGGGCATGGGCCCTCCCATAACCATAAGTGTGCATTAATGTTTTTTCTTCTACCCTTTCTTTTCCCCAAAGAAACTTGTGCTCAGCTACATGAATTCATTACACCTTGGAGTAACTTGTAGGCCCCCATTTTGTTTGATCATTTCAATGGGGTATGCATGAAGTTGTAGAATACAGGGAATTGGGGCATTGCTCGGAGGTTTTCGTAGGGAATTTTCTCTGAATTGGTTAGGATGCAAGTTTCAATTTGCTTCAGTTTTACATACCTCATTTTAATTTCATGATTGACCAACCTCCTTTTGTAGTGTGTGGGCAACTAATGGCCCCCCTTCTGGCCCTGGCTCTCTTTCGGTGCAAAAATAATTGTTGTGTTTTTTCCTTTTTGTCTCCAAAATATTATTTTTTTGAAAGTCAAAAGACAAACAAAAAACAACAATTGACACTAGAAAGGATTAATAAAAAAATGATATTGCTACCTCTTGAGCACTGCGTTGGTTTTCCCTTGAAGGGGAAAGGGTGAAGCAGCAAAGTAGTGTAAGTATTTCCCTCAGTTTTTGAGAACCAAGGTATCAATCCAGTAGGAGGCTACGCGCGAGTCCCTCGCACCTACAAAAAAAATCCTTGCAACCAACGCGATAAGGGGTTGTCAATTCCTACACGGTCACTTACGAGAGTGAGATCTGATAGATATGATAAGATAATATTTTTGGTATTTTTATGATAAATATGCAAAGTAAAATAAAAGGCAATGAAAATGACTAAGTGTTGGAAGATTAATATGATGGGAAATAGACCCGGGGGCCATAGGTTTCACTAGTGGCTTCTCTCAAGAGCATAAGTATTTTACGGTGGGTGAACAAATTACTGTTGAGCAATTGACAGAATTGAGCATAGTTATGAGAATATCTAGGTATGATCATGTATATAGGCATCATGTCCAAGACAAGTAGATCGACTCCTGCCTGCATCTACTACTATTACTCTACACATCGACCGCTATCCAGCATGCATCTAGAGTATTAAGTTCATAAGAACAGAGTAACGCCTTAAGCAAGATGACATGATGTAGAGGGATAAATTCATGCAATATGATTAAAAAAACCCATCTTGTTATCCTCAATGACAAAAATACAATACGTGCCTTGCTGCCCCTACTGTCACTGGGAAAGGACACCGCAAGATTGAACCCAAAGCTAAGCACTTCTCCCATTGCAAGAAAGATCAATCTAGTAGGTCAAACCAAACTGATAATTCGAAGAGACTTGCAAAGATAACCAATCATACATAAAAGAATTCAGAAGATTCAAATATTGTTCATAAATAAACTTGATCATAAACCCACAATTCATCGATCTCAACAAACACACCGCCAATGAAGATTACATCGAATAGATCTCCACGAGAGAGGGGGAGAACATTGTATGGAGATCCAAAAAGAGAGAAGAAGCCATCTAGCTAATAACTATGGACCCGAAGGTCTGAGGTAAACTACTCACACATCATCGAAGGGGCTATGGTGTTGATGTAGAAGCCCTCCGTGATCGATGCCCCCTCCGGTGGAGCTCCGGAACAAGCCCCAAGATGGGATCTCGTGGGTACAGAAGGTTGCGGCGATGGAATTGGGTTTTTGGCTCCGTATCTGATCGTTCGGGGGTACGTAGGTATATATAGGAGGAAGGAGTACGTCGGTGGAGCAACAGGGGGCCCACGAGGGTGGAGGGCGTGCCTGGGGGGTAGGCGCGCCCCCTACCTCGTGGCTTCCTCCTTTATTTGTTGACGTAGGGTCCAAGTCTCCTGGATCATGTTCGTTCCGAAAATCTTGTTTCAGAAGGTTTCATTTCGTTTGGACTCCTTTTGATATTCTTTTTCTATGAAACTCTGAAATAGGCAAAAAATAGCAATTCTGGGCTAGGCCTCCGGTTAATAGGTTAGTCCCAAAAATAAATATAAAAGTGAATAATAAAGCCCAATAATGTCCAAAACAGAAGATAATATAGCATGGAGCAATCAAAAATTATAGATACGTTGGAGACGTATCTGATATCAAAGCTATGGTGAAGTGGTATAAATAAAATATATCATGAAATGATTTAAAAGAGTAGATACGTTTAGCACGTATGAGCATCTCGAGCTGAATCTCTACTTGCCCTCGAGTAGGTGGATGAGAAGTGACAACAACAAGGTCTAACCAATAAACACATCCATGCAAAAGAGCAAAGACCGGATCCAAGAAGATCCACCGAAGACAAATACTGACTAGACTCATGAGATTCGTCGGAGACACGCCTCCACACATCCTCAGACGATGCGGCACACAATCGGGACGGGGGTTATGCAAGAGAACCATATTACATCTTCAAAGAGCCACCGCTGTCTTGTCTTCCTGAGCAAAACATATACCTTAAAAACACTAAAAAAAACACCTCAAAATGAAGCAGGAGCCCTTCCACCATCATGGTATCAAGATTTACCACGCCTTCATGGCCCTAAGACCACAAGAGATAGGGCAGATCAATGAGAGCATCGATGTTGAAACGGATAAATTACCTGGCACATGGCTATCACAGAATTTAATGTACAAAGGCCGGCAGAGTCTCAAACGCACATCTCCTGTAAAAAAGAGAGTCTCAAATAAACATTTGGCCCTCTCGGCTTCGGTGAAGTGGACACAGAAAAACACACGACGGGTTCCAAATCAAAAAAGTTAAAACGAACTTGCCTAAATTTTCACATCGATCCGATAGGTAGTGCCATAAGAGCATCTACACCTGGACATTACAAATTTGACCCCACAAATGCCTGTGGACACGTCTGAACAGTGACGGGGCGTACACGTTTTGATTCCTCATATTTGTTGCCAAACAACCACGCTCCTCAAATCCGCATCTCATTTTTTCAGTCATTTCATTGAGCACATTGTGTGCGACCTCGCAGAGCACACACGAGGCCAGCGGTGGAATGCTAGCGGCTGCGGTGCTGGCTAGCACGCCAGCGAGTGGATGTGGCTGCACGCAGCTGCAACTGCAGCAGCCCACCCGCACGTGGCTGTGGTGAAGAGCATGCACGGCGGTGGTGGGGCACAGTTCAGGGTGGACACGGCCCGAGCCGGTCCAGCCCCGGTCCGAGCCGGCGTTTGGACCGGACGCCGGCGGTCCGGACCGGACCTGACCGACCAGTGTCTCGAGCCTGTTTGCAGGGACCGGACTGGCAATGGCGGGCCATGAGCCGGACCGAGAGGACCATCAGGACCGGCCAAGACATGGGCAGAGCGTGCTCTGGAGCTCCGGCGAGAGCTGTTCATCGGGGACGCAATGCTAGAGGAAGCGCAGCTCGTTGAAAAGATGTCTGGGAGCTTCAGAACAACCAGAGGGAGCTACATGACGAAAAAGAACACCGGAGGGAGCTCATCGGCGACAAATCTGGCACGACGGCCGGTGAACGGAGATAAAAGGGACGACGACCGATGCGGCGATGTAGGACCTCCCAGGTCGATTTCGTTGGCGGGGACGACGGAGCTGAGTGTGGCGCGTCTAATGGACATAGTTTCCGGAGCCATCGAGTCCAGTGACCGCGCGGACGACGGCCCCGTGGCGGCGGACGTAGACGACGGCGGTTTCTTGTGCCCCCGCCACGCCTGAGCTGCCACGCCCTCGCCACGCACCTGCCACGCCTCCACCACGCCCCTGGCAAGCCGTCGGCACGCCCACGCCACGCTCCAGCCACGCTCCAGCCATGCCGCCGACTGCCACCTTCGGTCCACTCAGTCGGCTCGATCAAAGACCGGACCAGACCGAGCTTTTCTCGTGCCTGTTTGCAAGGACCGGACCGGCCATTTAAACTAGCGGGCCAGGACAGAGCCGGCCCGAGACAAGCGGGCCACGAGCCGGACCGCCGGACCGAACCGTGTCGTCCACCCTGAGGCACAGTAGCCAGGCCCCAGCGGGCGCGAGCTTTGGCTTGGTCGTGGCGCCCCGGTCCCAGCGTGGCATGGCAGCCCCGACCGGCGCGCGCGAGCTCCGGCCCCAGCGTTTCAAGGCAGCCCTGGCACGCACAAGCATCATCCCGAGCCGGTACGAACTCAGTTCCGGCAAGGCGAGCTCGGTCCCTAGAGCACACGAGCTCTGTCCTCGTCGAGCATGAGCTCCGGCCAGGGCGAGCGCGAGCTCCATCCCCAGGCAGGGGTGCGCGAGCTCTGGCCCACGCGGCGGCTCGTTAGCACTCCCGCGGGTGCATGCGGCCGCGCGAGGTCGACATCCGCCTGGCTCGCCGTCGTCCACGCCGTCACCAAGAGCCTCCTCCGGCCACCCCGTCATCACGAGGCACCACCGGCGTCGTTGCGTGCTCTAAGGGAGAGAAATCAAAGAGGAAGAAGACTGGGTTGGCTGCAGGTGGGACCGAGCGGGGTGTTCGGGCTCATTCGGTCGGGTTTCGATTTTTTTGGTCAGGCACTGATGGGACGGACGTTTCGAACAGTTAGGTGGAAATAGGAGCGATGCTACACTTACGCGCAGGTTTTGACGGAAATAGAGGTTACGGACAAACGTGGTCTCGCTGGATCGGGGAAGGAGGGCCACACTATACCTGGCCATCTGGCGGGTCGGGCCTACCAAAGCCCGATGCAAAAAACCCAGGCCCGAGCCCGGCCTGGCCAGGTCGTCGGGCCTAAAAATTGGGCCCGAGCCCGGCCCATGACACTAAAAAGTCCGTCGGGCCTCAGGCCACTGGTCGAGCCTCTTCATTAATGCGTTAATATGATGGGTCTGGGCTCAGCCCGGCCGTTGGGCTTGATATGTAGGCCCGAGCCCGGCCCGTGGACAAGGTCGGGCCGGGTTAGGCTTTTTCGGGCCGGGTCGGGTCGGGCCGACTGGGCCGGGCTGCCCATGGTCAGGTCTGGGCCACACCCCTGAAATTCGGGGGTAGGGATGGATTATTTAAAGGCCACCACATCAATCCGTAGGGCAGCTTCCGTGAGACTCATTTGTAAGGCCAACTCCACCGCACGACCTCAAACGGACGTCCGTTTTGTCCGGTTTCTGTCCGTTTGGATAGGGCAATGGGTCGTGTCCTGGGATGCGGTGGCCGCGCGCCCAGCACGCGACCACATCCCTTTGCCCCATCCTGTCCGTCAGGGCAAAAAATGCCCATATTTTCATCAAAACTAGTTTTACAACCCAAATATTTGTCTGAAAATTAAAATAGTTTTACAACCCAATTGAAAATGTCTTTAATAACATAGTTTTACAAACCAAATCGAAATTGTCTTGACTGAACATAAAATGGACCAATACATCTATTGGTTGCCAATGTGATCCCACACGTGCTCAACCAAGTCATTTTGAAGATTCAAATGAGTGTGCCAATCACGCATCTCACGGTGGAATTAGACAAACTGTTCAAATGTAACCGGGTCTTGGTGCAGGGGCTCAATATTTTCACCTTGATAATCAAATCCTTGGTCGAAGATACTCTCATCACGCTCGTCCTAGACGATCATGTTGTGCATGATCACACAAGCAGTCATCACCTCCCAAATCTTCCTTTCATCCCATGATAGTGTAGGGTTTCGAACGATACCCCACCGGGATTGAAGCACACCAAAAGCACGTTCCATATCCTTTCTAACACTCTCTTGCATTTGGGCAAATCTCTTTCTCTTCTCACCTTGGGGTTTCGAGATTGTCTTCACAAAAGTTGACCACTGAGGATATATACCATCTGCTAGATAGTATCCCTTGTTGTACTGGTGGCCGTTGATCTCAAAGTTGACAGGTGGGGAGTGGCCTTCTGCAAGCCTCGCGAAGACTGGAGAACACTGCAGCACGTTGATATCATTGTGAGAACCTGCCATGCCGAAGAAAGAATGTCATATCCAAAGATCCTGCGATGCCACGCTTCTAATATGACAATGCACCCGTTGACATGCCCCTTGTACTGGCCCTGGCAAGCAAATGGACAGTTCTTCCACTCCCAGTGCATACAATCTATGCTGCCAAGCATGCCTGGAAAGCCTCTAACTGCGTTGGTCGCCAGCAATCTCTCTGTATCAGCGGCAGTTGGCTGCCTCAAGTACTCTGGGCCAAACACCTCGATAACAGCCTGGCAAAACTGGTACATTGACATCAAACATGTTGTCTCACTCATACGCACATACTCATCCACCAGATCGCCTAGAATTCCATATGCAAGCATGCGGATGGCCGCGATGCATTTATGGTAAGAGGAGAATCGAACCTTGCCAAGGGCATCCGTCTTGCACTCGAAGTATGGGTCATGAGCAACCACTCCCTCTCAGATACTATTGAACACATGCTTTGCCATTTGAAAACGGCGACGGAATTTATCCGGCTTGAAGAGCGGGGTGTTGGCAAAGTAATCGGCATAGAGCAGGGCGTGGCCTCTCTCCCTGTTGCGGTTCAGGTTGGGAGCACGGCCAGGGACTGACCCCCTGTGCCGAGGAAGCTGCCGTTGAATGTGGTCGTGAACGACCAGTGCAGCCACCACAAGATCTTCATCATCCGACGACGAATCGTCCGATGAACAAAGAAAGTGATGGAAGAAAAACTCGTCTCCACTATCCATACATTTCTGGGCAAAATGTCGAACACCTTGCGGTCGTGGTGGCGAAGAGGCCGCGATGATCACCTCGACGCAGCAGGGGTGGTTGCCGGCCGGCTACTGGCCGCTCTGGAGCTCTCGCCGGAACTCGGAAGCTGCCGAGGCCGCCGTTGTACGTCGCCGGCGGTCGTGTCCCCTCTGCGACCGGCAAATACGGTGATGGCCAAACCTCCGATCGACGGCCAAAACTACGACCAAAGCGCGGGCGTGGTGGCGGCCATGTCGAGACGTGGTTTGGTAGGGATGGCCGGGGGCTGCGCGGTGAGGAGGCGGCCGGAGAATAGCGCCGGCGCAGGCGGCGGGGCTGGGCGGGAGAGAGGGTGGAAGCGTTTGGAGCGGAGGGACTGCTAGTGTCCCCGACAGGCGGGCCACAGGGGGGACAAGGGTGTGCGTCCAGGCCGTCCGCGCGCGTCCGTTTCACCCCAAACCGAGCACAAGTTTGAGCCGGGGATGGGTCAAAAACGGACGGAATCCGGACATTTGTCCGTTTGAGGCCGCGTGCTGGGCCACGCTATTCGTCCGTTTTACTCCAAACGAACGCGCACGAACAAGATGGGTCGCGCGGTGGAGTTGGCCTAAGTGGAGCAATTTCGTAAAAATAGAGGGGCGGTGCTCTGAGATCCCCACCTACTCGGGTGTGCAACTCGGCAGCGTCCTAATCTTCATTAACGCACGGGCCCCATGCGCTGCCCAGCATCGAAGAAAAAGGCAGCTACTGGAAGCACTGAAGCAACGACACTGCTAACTGACAGGCACGCATGCAGAAAACCGTCCAATTTCGTCCAATCAGCGTATGTAATGTAGCACTAGTCTATGTTAAAGATGCTAGCGGCAAGATTAAAAGCTCTCTTTTCTGATGATGAAACTTAACCTAAGAAAACAACAACAGCTGACAGTGACGATGGAGATAAGGTACGTGTGGCAGCTCGTTGGTTGGGACATGGCCGATCCTGCTCCGGCCGCGCGGTCCGTGGGAAACCACGGAGAGATCGGACGCATGCAACATGCTGGGATAAGCGAGTATGGGGTGTTGATTTCATGGATCGGAAGGTTAGAATTCGGTTCCGATCCGTTGTTGTATGAATTTAAAGTTTAAAATAGATTTCACTTTTGTTCGCATACGTTGGGTTAAGATACGTACGTGCACGCACTGTCACGTCATGCACGTGATGATGCTGATTCGGATAGGTACCACTCCGGTACAAGTTTTTAATACTCCTTGCGTTTTAAAATATAGTGCGTCCTTAATTCCTGTACTTTATCTTGAATCACAAATCTAACCCGCGAGACTGACTGCAACGGGAGTAAAAATTATATTAGTGAATTTGTATTCAAAAGAAATTTTTAATTATATAATTTTTTTCTCCCGTCGCAGTCGGTCTCGTCGGTTAAATTTTTGATAAGGTTAAACCTCGGAAAGCATGGACGCACTACTTTAAAACGGAGGGAGTACCGTAGTGAATAGTCCCGTGTGTTCACACTCACACACACACGAGGCAAAGGTATGCTCTGGTGTGAGCACAGCGGCCGGGGATATATGAATATGATCCCCAAGCAAATATCCAATCCAATCAAATCACGTCAGCTGGTGCAGTGCAACTTTTGCCGCTTGCGGTGCCGTACGTCCTCTCCTGCTGATCGATAGAGTCCAGCTTAGCAATGGCGACAAGGCCGCCCCACCGGCCGCCGCTTGTGCAATCACTCTCCCTGCTGCTGCTCCTCCTCCGTCCCTTCTTCTCCGCCGCGGCGCCGTCTATCACCACCAAAGCCGTGCCGCGGCTGCCCGGTTTCACCGGACCCCTGCCCTTCTCCCTCGAAACAGGGTAGGCTCTGCTCTCTTCTTCTTCTTCTTCTTCTTCTTCTTCTTCTTCTTCTTCTTCTTCTTCTTCTTCTTCTTTGGTTAACATGGTTGGATGGTGCGACGGCGCAGGTACGTGGCGCTGGACGACGGCGTCCGCCTCTTCTACTACTTCATCCAGTCGGAGCGCGACCCGGCGAAGGACCCCGTCCTGCTCTGGCTCACCGGCGGGCCCGGCTGCTCCGCCCTCTCCGGCCTCGTCTACGAGATCGGCCCTTTCTACTTCGACTTCCATGGCTACACGGGAGGCCTGCCTACTCTCCTCTACAAGCCAGCGTCTTGGACCAAGGTTAACCCCCCTCCCCCTTTCGTTCTGTCACAGAAAAATTCCTTCAAATGTGATGCATCTATCAGGAGGGAGGGACCCTTTAACAGTATACTTTTTGTTACAATCACCTGAATTTTTTGTTGATATGACAAAATTAAAAGTCCCTCTTTGCAGAGGAGAAATTGTAATGTGTAGTTGTTGTGTACTACTAATAAATGTATGTGCTGTAATGTGCTGGTTTCATATATTGTAGGTTAGCAATGTCATCTTCGTGGACGCTCCGGCAGGGACAGGCTTCTCATATGCGACCGGAGACAAGAGAACAATACCCAGTGACACAATTTCTATTCAACAGCTGCACGTTTTCCTCGAAACGGTCTCCGCATGTTATAATTTATACGCATTTTCTACTAGAATGTGCAGGTTAATCATCTGTGCAGTTTTCCAATTGCTTCCTTGTTGCCTCTACAGTGGTTTGATGAGCACCCACAGTTCTTGTCGAATCCGCTCTATATTTCGGGTGATTCGTACAGCGGTATAATCATACCTTCTCTTGCTATGAAAATTGCTAAAGGTAACTCAATTTCCTTCACACTCTCCATCTCTATCAACAAGGATTATTCTGGTTACAGATTTATTCAAAGCACGTGCACTTCTTTTGCGGGTATAAAGTGCATCTTTTAACCACACGTCGCTTTCATTCTAGGGATAGAAGTTGGTGAAGAGCGGCTCATTAATCTCAAGGTATTCATAACAATTACTTTCATGACTTCTCATCCAACATATTATTCATGGTTCATATTTGTGCCATTGTAATGTTTCTTATTCTCTTTCTAAGATCTATAATATCATTTCTAGTGGTGAGGGCCAGGTTCACCATGTATCAAGATCAACAAATTTTAGTTTAATAACACAACATTGGAAAACCAAATATAATCTGTTTTAATTTGAATATTTCTATTCAAATATGTGTCTGGATCGGGTATATGAATTTCTCAAACTTCACTGGGTTCAAACACATGGTTACCATATTTGGGTGAAATTCACCCATTTATCTTTTCCTTTTCTTGGTCAATTTTCTATTCAGTTACAATTACAAATAACAGCCCGATGTCCATTGCAACAATGCTCTAAGTAGTCTACCGATGCATGTTTATTTTCTCTATTTTCATTTATGCCTTTTGTAATTATTGAAACTTTGCAATGACCTATTGCTTATATGCACCGTCAGATACAAAGATTGACCAGGTTTTTAAAATTCTACGGCTATTCTTTTTCTCGTGCTTCCCTTTGATAATATGTTTAGCATGCTTATAGATATGTCAAGTTGTGGTCCTCACATGATCTCTTTAAGGAGTTAGAATCGTACCAACATGGAAATTTATCTTAATTGGTCAGGGTGTCATTGCTGGCAATCCATACACTGATACAACGACGGACTTCAACGCTCGAATTCTGTTTCTTCATGGGATGGGAATTATACCAGATGAAATCTATGAGGTGACATAGTCACGACATATTTAAGTTTACCTTTTGAGAGTAATTTATGTGTATGCTATACGAAGATGACTAGTACAAATTACATTTGGTATCGGCTTGCTTCTTCCTTTTCGGAAATAAAATCAGCTTGCTACCTCTCTAGTCAAGTATAACCCTTCTCAGTCAGAAAAAATTATATTAACTTAAACACTGAATTCGGTCAAGTGCATCCCTATTAATTTGGAATATCATGGAACAATATATAGTTAACCGCAGTGCAGAAAATGTGATTAGCCTGCATTCACCTTGCAGGCTGCTCGTGAAGATTGTGGAGGAGAATATCGCTGGCCATCAAACTCCCATTGTGCCAATTCCCTCCAAGAAATCCAAGAGGTGAGTGACAGTACCAGCCCCGAATGTGTTGATTATCCCGGTAGAAATCGCACGACACACTTAGCTAGCGCTAGCAGCTTGCTAGTTGATGACTTGGTCGGTATTTTGGCTTCTGATACAGTGCATGAGGGGCTTAAACGATGTACACGTCTTGGAGAAAATCTGTCCAGAATATCCAAGCCTCACCCTTGACAAGCAGCCGATGTCGCGAGGTCATGGAAGGAGAAGGCTAACAGAGTCCGCAGTTTCGTCTGTGTGCAGGGTAAACGTCTCAAGTACCATTCTTAGTTTCTTCTCAGTTTTCATTTTTACTTCTCTGTATTTTTTAATAAAAGGGGTTTTCCCCAGCCCCATTTTATAACAAACGAGGCAAAAGGCACAATGGGAGTTATGGACAAGGAAGAGTTTCATTTTATAACAAACGAGGCAAAAGGCACAATGCTCTGTAATTTTTACTTCTCTGTATTCTTTTTTTTTACTTCTTGCTTGCTTTGTCGAAATCTGTTATGGGTTTCATTTGGTTATTCTTATTTTACGGTGTTAACTCCGTCGACATCTTAACTCTTGTGCTTCATTTGTTTGATGCAGAATGCCACATACTTCCTGTCGGAGTTATGGACAAATGACGAAGCTGTAAGGGAGAGTTTGGGTATTCACAAGGTAAGGTAGGGTGGGACTAAGCTTAGAGGTATATGTATTATTATTACTTGATAAAATGTTTGAGCTAGGAAACGGGAATTACTCCTACTGTTTTAATAACAAGGTAGGGGGTGAGAATTGGAAGAGAATTGTTTTAGTGATTATAAATTGACCTTTTATTATCAGCTTTTAACTAATCCCTAGGCTTCGCTTTGGGGCGAGGGAATTCTCCGCATGCCACCAAATAAGAAACCCATGCACCATCAATAACGAAGGGCTTATTTCGTAAATATGGCATATAATGTGCAGGAAACCGTTCCATCATGGCTACGATGCGATTTCAATCTACCTTACACATATGAAATCAGCAGCACGGTTGATGATCATTTAGCCTTGATTACGAAAGGATACCGGGCTATGATATACAGGTAATTAAGCATGCATGCTAATATACGTTTCACCTGAACAGTCATTTGATGATGGAAATACACACTTGGGTGAACAGACGCTCACTTAATTACCACTCGTAAGAAAATAACTGGATTCGTCGTTTCATGACGCTGCAGTGGAGATCATGACAGTAAAGTGTCTTATGTTGACACCCAAGCATGGATCAGACGACTTAACCTGCCCATCACAGACCGTTGGCGACCATGGCATCTGGACGACCAAATTGTGGGGTAAGGACACTGACCCACAACTTATATGCTCTGGCTGTGTGCACCTCTGGTGCAGAGGCCTAGTGTGTTTATCAGTGGAAAGTTCATATATTGATACCTTATACGTCGTTTTTCTTTCTCTTGTTTTGCATAGATACACAAGAACTTACTCCAACAATCTGACATACGCAACTTTAAAGGTACGTGTCTATATGAATATATACATGCGCCATTAACTGCTTTCAGGTTTAACTTGGCTTAATTAATTACCAAAGCTAGTTAGCATCCATAACAAGTACTCCCTCTGTAACTTGATATAAGAAGTATTTTGACGTTATGATAGTATAAAAGAAAGTCTTGTATTAAGTTTTTTTGCGGTATATTAAGTTACAAAGAAAGTAGAATGCAATCTAGTACTCCCTCCGTTTGGAATTAGCTGACGCTCAAGCGGATGTATCTAGATGTATTTCAATGCTAGAAACGTCCGTTTGAGCATCAACTAATTCCGTACGGAGTGAGTAGCAAATTAATTATGAGTTGGTTAATTTAAATATGTGTGCATGTAGGGTGCCGGTCACACAGCCCCGGAGTACATGCCCAGGGAATGTCTGGCTATGATTGATAGATGGCTTTCCGGTGAGCCTCTTTGAGCGATCAACTGATGTGATGATGTGGCTGTGCGGAGATTGCTAATGTGTATTGTAATAAGTAACAGACAAGAGAACAAGCATGTAAGATGAAAGATGTTGTCGTATAGTGTGTGTTGTACTAAGGCTTTCGAGCGGTAGCAGGGTGGTCGCATTCATTGAGCTTACTTGAGCTTGTGGGGGAACCGGTGGAAATGAATAAATAAGCTCCCGCAAGGAAAAAGCTCTCGGAAACTGTTCTTCTGTTGTCTTATTCATTTCAGATTATGAAATTTGGGTGGGCCTAATTTCATGTTGAGCTTATGCAAAGGTCTGTAATGGTGCCAATGTATGTATGATTTCTATGTACAAGTCAAACAAAAGGAAGGTTTCAGTGAGTTTTCTCCACATAGAAAATGATTTTTTTTTAGTTTGAATTACTTGCCACATGTGTCACAGTGGCCCACGTAAAAAAAGAGTTACAATTAAAACCTCGTCCATATTTTGTAGACTCCTTGTACTCCTAGTCAAGCTATCAAAGTCGCAGCAAATATTGTCACGTACTGCGCCCATATCGGTAGGACCGTAGGAGCCAAGTTGCGTGCACAAATTTGGTGGGTGCTGTGCTGGGTCGCTGTTGTTGCCTGTTGGTGTGCAAGTTGATGGATGGGGTCGATCGACATGAACGCCGCGTTAGAGCATATACTACACTCATATATCACAAATATGGCCTCTCAAATATCCACGGACGCGTCCGGACACGCCTTAAATTTCACTTATTGCATTTGGATTTTATTTTGAAACTATAATGATTTTTATAGCAAATTTAGAAACTATACACCCTAATGGAAAAAAAATCAAAAGTATCACCCCGTCAGCCTCCTGTTGGCCGAAGAGGGACTTTTCGGCCAACCGTTGGCCAAAAATGACTTTTTGGTCAACCGTTGGCCAAAAAGTACTTTTCGGCCAACAGTTGGCCAAAGAGTCCCTCTTCGGCCAACACCTGCTCTACTGTTTAAAAGAATTCATATCAAATAAGATTTTTAGTATTTTAATTTGATTCTTTTTGCATTAGATTAGAAATTTTATGAAGTTTCTGTAGATATCAAGTTTGACTAGATTTGAAAGTTTGAATTTAATTTTTTCATGAATTTGCTCAACTAGATTGCCTATAATTTGAGTTAGGAGTATTTTTTAAGATGATTTTTTTTGCTACTGGTTCTTTGTGAATTTGTTTATCAGTAGTAATTAATTGAAAAATTTTATAATTAAAATTAGGTTTTTATGAAAACAGTTCTGTTTTAGTGTTTGTTAGGTTTTATGCTATTTCTTTCAATTTTAATTGCTTTAAATTTTTTTTCTTTAGTTTTTTGACATATTCTTTTTGTTTCTGTTTAGTTATCAGTAGCTATTTTATTAGTAGTATTTTTTTGTATTTTATTTCTTTTATCCTACTAGAAAACTTGTTTTGAGCTTCATAGGAGTTTATATTTAGAAGTGCCTTGTAAATCTTGTACAACCATTGCCATTTTATACATGAAAAAAAATACTTTCCCGCAATCTTTTTCCCTCCATTTTCTTTGCCGCCATTTTATTTCCCGCCATTCTCTCCCGCCACACTAAGGAGTGCTGCATGGACGGAGGATGACGATGATGCCTTCATGTGGAGTGTGAAACACTGTGTGAGAGAAGTCATAAGTGTGAAACACTCTTCGATGATGATTATGACTTCTCTCAGACAGTGTTCCACACTCCACCAGCAGCACCGACGCAGGAGACACATACCGTGTCAGACGATGTTATCTACGATCGTGGACACCATGAGGCTCGTTTTATAAGTTGAGAAGTGAAGATGGCGAGAAAGAAGATGGCGGGAAAGAAGATGGCGGAGAGAATGGCGGGAAAGAAAATGGAGGGAGAGACTGGCGGGAAATAAAATGGCGGGAGAAAATGGAGGGAGAGAATGATGTAAAAACCTAATTTTAAATAATCCTAAAATTCACCAATTAATTACTACTGATAAACAAAGTCACAAAGAACCAGTAGCAAAAAGAATCATCTAAAAAGAATACTCCTAGCTCAAATTATAGGCAATCTAATGATCTGAGAAAATTCATGAAAATTCAAATTCAAACTTCCAAATCTAGTCAAACTTGATATCTACAGAAACTTCATAAAATTTCTAATCTAATGCAAAAAGAATCAAATTAAAATACTAAAAATCCTATTTGATATGAATTTTCTAAAAAGTAGAGCAGGTGTTGGCCGAAAAGTACTTTTTGGCCAACCGTTGGCCGAAAAGTCCCTCTTCGGCCAACAGGAGGCCGAAAAGTCCCTTTTTGGCCAACAAGAGGCCGACGGGGTGATACTTTTGATTTTTCTTCATTAGGGTGTATAGTTTCCGAATTTGCTATAAAAATCATCATAGTTTCAAAAAAAAATCTTGCATTCGGACATCTCATACTCGATTCTTATATGCATACAAAGACATGCAAAAGAAGTAAAACCTACGTACTACGTCGATCCTAGCTACTCCTCGTCGGAGATCACGGCGATCTCCGTGCCCGGCTCCGGCAGCTGCAGCTCCGACTGCTGCACTCTGGCCTCCTCCGCCTCTATCTCCGCGTCGAGTTCGGCAAAGAGCATGTCGGACTCCGCCTGCTCCCGCCGGAGGAACCCCCGGTTGGCCTTCGCATAGGTCTCATCCTGGATGGACTCCAGGATGGCCTGCTGCTCGGCCATCTCGTCGGACTAGGTGACGGCGAACTCCGCCTCCGCCTGCTCCATGTTGAAGGCTGGCATCTGCTGGTCCGGCTCCTCCGCCTCCTCTACCTCCATCAAAGTCATCTCCTTCTCCTCCTCTTCCCCCGGTTGCTCCTCCTCCTCCTCCGGCTCCGGCTCCGGCGAGTCCGAAGGCAGCCCGGCAACGATGCGGGCGGCGCGCGCGGCTTGTCTCGCCCGGATCTCTTGCTGAATCTCGTAGCAGCGTTCCAGCGTCAGTATGGCGTAGTAGGTGATCTTGCTCCGTATCATGGCGGGGTGCCGGAGCGTCCGACCGTGGGCAGAGCGCCGAAGCGGGAGAGGGAAAAGGTGGATGGGTTAGGGTTGCTCGGTTTAAATAGCCGGATTTGGTCTTGGACGGCAAGCCGGAGCGGCGCCACGCGGCGACAAATGCGGCGCCCGTCAGACCGCCGGATTTTCAGGCACTTCGTATCAACTTCATATTTGAGCTGGATATAGGGTGTCGGTCAGTCAGACGGTTGAGGCACGTTTAAGGCGGCCGTCTAGGTCAAAATAAAAATGATCGGACAGTCACAGGGCGGCCCGTCCGGGTGTATAAGACGGATTTAAAAAGTCTCTTAGATTACGACGAGCGGTATCTTCCGGTACGTCGGCGTCGACGTCCAGTACGTGTGTAGCGTACTACTGCAGCTGACCCATCTTAATTAACCCAACTACATATGCATCCACCGTGGTTATGACGACGTGACAGCACTGGACCGCTCACCAGTGACTCAGCTGTGACGCCTACCTCGCTGACTGCTAATTATAACCACAAGAAAGAAAGAACAAAAAACAGTTTGAATGTTCAACCTCGGAAAGCCACGGCCCATGAAAAACAGCACCACTACAAATCCATGTCGGGAGGGTAGCACAATCCTCA
Organism: Aegilops umbellulata; assembly: GCA_032464435.1. Lineage (NCBI taxonomy): Eukaryota > Viridiplantae > Streptophyta > Magnoliopsida > Poales > Poaceae > Aegilops > Aegilops umbellulata. The sequence continues at coordinate 594,113,594 of CP136058.1, read as the reverse complement.
GCGCCGCTTCTGCCTGCCTTGGACCGCCGAGTAACTCTGCCTGCCTGAATTTAAGTGATGGCGCGGGCGTCCATTTGCATAAGAGCAACTTTTTGGTATGATCCATTTCGTCCGTCCGCGTTCGTTTGGGTCGGCACGGACAAAAGTGACGGCCCAACGCACCGATCCAAACGGACGGACGTCCGTCTTTTGTTCGCGGGCGACCTATTCCTGGCCCAATCTTGAGCATGATTTGTGTTGGCGCGGGCACGGGACGGACGCGCGCGCCTACTTCTCTTCCCGGGCCTGCCGGTCGGTGGCAGTCATCATTATTTTCTCCCATTTTTTTCAAAAACACTCCCGCCCGCGCGCGCCCCGCCCCCCCAACCAGCCATGGAAGACGTCATCAACCTCGACCTCGACGCCGCCGCCGGCCTCGCCTTCCTCGCCTTGTCCGGCGCCGTCGCCCCTTTCAGGAAAGGCAAGCCTCGTGCCCCGCGCAAGACCGCCGCCGCGACCAAGCCGAAGAAGGCGCTGACGCCCGAACAGCGGGCAAGGGAGTCGGCCAAGAGGAAGAACCGGAGCACGCCGCGGACGCGAGGGATGACGCCGCCGCGCAGGCCGCCGCCGTCGCCGCCGCGCAGCAGGAGTTCACCAACGCCCGCGTCGCGGCGGCAACGAGGGCAGCGCTCTACATGCTAGGGGTCAACCCTAGCCAGCACAGCGTCCTCCAAGCCGTCGTCGTCGCGGCCAGCACCGGCTCGTCGGCGTTTCCTCGGATGGTGCTACCCGACTCACCCCGCACGTCGGCTTGCAACCCGGTCCCCGGCTTCCACTTCTACCCGCAAGGCTCCCGCCTCTCCGGGGAGTGCTCACCTGACGTGAACGTGGTCGCGCCTTCCACGCCCGCGCCCATCGACCTCAACGCCACCCCGGTGGTCGGTGGCTCGTCGTCCGGCGGCACGCGGAAACGTGCGCGACCGAGGAAATGTCGTTCGCCGTCGACGAGGACTACATGCAAAACCTCATCTTCGAGGGTGGTGCGCCGGGCGCTGGCTATGATCCCGACGAGACACAAAGCCAGGACGGTCGCGGGGCGTTCACGCCGGCCGGTGGCTATGATTCCGATCAGGCGGCCTTCATGCGTGATCAGGTCGGCATCGACCTGGACGGCTTCCCCCTCGACCACGAGTTCCCGGAGGACTATGGGCTAGACGAAAAGGACGAGTGCGACATCGAAGTGGAGCCTTTGTTCGAGGACGAGCTCGCCAACTAAGCCGTCGGTCCTAAGCCAAAGCGCAAGAGCAAGCGCACGAAGGTGTACACAGCTGCCGAGGACAAGCTTGTTTGCGAGTATTGGCGAGACATTGGACAAGACCAAAAGACGGGCACTGAGCAAAAGCATTCGACCTTTTGGACTCGTGTGCATCGAGAGTTTCATGAACGCAAGAAGTTTCCACCTTACCAATTTGTGAGCATGCGCGGGTTGGTCTCCATTTTCAAGCGGTGGAGGGTGATCCAACAAGAGTGCAACAAGTTTTGCGCCACCCTTGAGAGCGTCAAGGCCCACCCGTGAGCGGCATCGGCATGCAAGACATGGTATGATAGCAAGCAAGCCGCCCTCTTTTGTGTCATCAAGATCATCATTTTATGTCTTCATTTGATATCACTTGCCCATATGCTTGCATGAAAACATTTTGTAGGCATTTCAAGCTTTGGAGGCATTCAAGGTTCAACACAATGGCAAGTGCTTCAACCTCTCCCATTGCTATCGGGTCATCAAGTACGAAGAGAAGTTCAAGACACAATATGCCGCCCTCAAGGCACGTGGGGGGAAGAAAGCCGTGGAGGATGTTGGGGAGGGCGAGCCGGCACGGCCGAGGGGAAAGACCAACTCCAAGAAGGAGGACAAGCGAGATGCGGACACCAATGCCTTGATCGTAAGTGTGGACGACATGATGAATAAGAAGGACTCAAGGGAGGAGGAGCGCCGGCGTTTCAAGGCGGAGCAAATGGATGCCTTCATGGAGATCCAAAGGAGGAGGCTTGATCTTGACGCCGAGAAGAAAGTCAAGATGTTCGAGCTTGAGGCGGAGAAGCAAGCCAAGATGCTAGAGATCGAGGCCGCCAACGCCAAGACAAAGGCGAAAGAAGTGGCTCTTGCGAGCATGATGACCGGGTGGAGATCATGAAGGTGGATCTCAACACCGTGTCGCCAAGGAAGAGGTTGTGGTTCGAGAAGATGCAGGCCGACATGCTCAAGTTCGACGACGAGTGATCTATGGCGGCGACGGCCATATTTTTTGTATGCCGGCAGGTGTGCCGGCATGACCACGGGAGTCGCGATGGCGTGGTCGAACTCAAGTCCCGCCCTTTTTTGTGTACTGGCATGTGTGCCGGCCGGCTGGCGAATGTGCCAGCATGAACTGCGGTATTTTCTGAAGCCAGCATTGTATGTCGGGGCTGGCATGGTGCCGGCATGAGACATGGCCGCTGACATGATCGGTCGTGGGTTTTTTTTATTTAAAAATTAAATGCGAACATGAAATGGGTCAACGTGTTGGGCGCACTACCGACCCAAATACAAAACTGAACGGACGTCGAGTAGGTGACCAACCCAAACGGACAGAAAGCGGACAAATGCGCCGTCCGTTTGGGTCGGCCCGTTGGAGTTGCTCTAAATCCCGAGTAACTCTGCCTGCACTGCACAACAGAGGGGTACGCGACGACGAAACGATGATGCTGACCTGACTCGTACAGGTAGCGCATGCATGATCCGTTTTTCATGGTCTCGTCTCTCTCATGTGTTGATTCACACACGAGGGTAGGCCGTAGGCACGCTATTCAATTCGTCTCTCGTACGTGTGTAGTACGTACTAGTAGATGGTCAGTCCCAACACCGATCGAAACAAATCACTCCAGCTAGTGCAAAGCTTGCCACTTAGCTATGGCGACGACGCCACCCCACCGGCCGCCGCTTGTGCTCTTATCCCTGCTTCTCCTCCTCCTCCGTCGCGGGCCGTCTATCACCACCAAAGCCGTGCCGCGGCTGCCCGGTTTCACCGGACTCCTGCCCTTCTCCCTCGAAACAGGGTGCGTAGTATTACATGTGCTCTCTGCTCTCTGTCTTCTTCCTCCTCGGTTGGGCGGAACCGGATGATGCAACGTGGTGCAGGTACGTGGGGCTGGACGACGGCGTCCAGCTCTTCTACTGCTTCATCCGGTCGGAGAGCCACCCGGAGGAGGACCCCGTCCTGCTCTGGCTCACCGGCGGGCCCGGCTGCTCCGCCCTCTCCGGCCTCGCCTACGAGATCGGCCCTTTCAGCTTCGACTTCCACCGCTACACGGGAGACCTGGCCACTCTGCTCTACCAACCAGCGTCTTGGACCAAGGTTAAACCTGGGATGCCTTTTTTTCTGTTTTGTTATTACTTACAAAAACATCCTTCGAATTTTTGCTGCAATATAATATGTAGTGTACTTTTTGCTACGACCACCTGAATTTTATGTTGCGAGGCTAGTTGGTACCACAAAATTAAGAACCCCTCCTTGCAGAGCAGAAACTGTACAATGTGTAGTCGAGTAAAAAATATATACTCCCTCCATCTCACAATGTAAGACTTTTTTTTGCAAGCTATGTATTGTAATGTGTTGCTTTCATATGCTCCCGGAGATACTTGTAGGTTAGCAACGTCATCTTCGTGGATTCTCCGGCAGGAACGGGCTTCTCATATGCTCCCGGAGACAAGAGAACCATACAAAGTGCCACAATTGTTGTTCAACAGCTGCACATTTTCCTTGAAACAGTTGGTTACGCTCTCCACCTACTCTAATCTATACGCCTTTTCGACTAGAATGTAGTATAAGTTAATCATCTGTACAATTTTCCAATTGTTTCCTTGTCTTCACAGTGGTTTGACGAACATCCACAGTTCTTGCCAAATCCACTCTACATTACAGGTGATTCATATAGCGGCTTAATCATACCTTCTCTTGCTATGAAAATTGCTAAAGGTAATTGAACAGTTTCTTCACACTCTCCGTCTCTATCAACACGGATTATTCTCCTTAATAGTTTATTCAAAGCATGCGCATTTCTTTTGTGAGCATGAAGTGCATCTTTTAACCTACATGACGCTTTCATTCTAGGGATATAACTCGGTAATGAGCGACTCATTAATCTCAAGGTATTACTTTAATGACTTCTCTTGCAACATATTATTTTCAAGTTTCATATTTGTGTTATTGTGATGTTTACTATTCTCTTTCTAAGATCTTTAAGATCATCTCTAGGGGTGAATCGACTCAAACCAAAAAGTAGGAACTTGGAATGGTTAGTTATTTTGCTCCTATGTAAGAACAAGCTCCAACAACTAAACATGGATATCAGTTCTTTTAAAGGAGGACGAAGACCCCCTGCGTCTGCATCTGGGCGATGCATGCAGACACTTTTTCACAAAAGACCTTATAAAGAAATGCAGCAGTAAGTCTAAAGCCACCGTCCAGGCAACATCTGTCGCTACTCCTATTCAGTTGATGAGGGGGTGTTGATAGTCCGGGCCTAATACCACATACCTCGCAGCCAAGCCTAACATCTAAGACATGAGGCTCCAACCAAGCCACTTGCCGGGTATGGGGCACATACCGGTCCGGCGCGCTCTCAAAGGTCGCCGCTGCCAACTGCCACAACTCCATCTTCAGAGTTGTACCGACGCATCAACCTTGTCGGGTCTAGCTGTCGTCGACGCCACCACGGTGCCCAATGGCACCACCTCCCGGCGCGCGAACTGCTGAGCACGTCGCGGTCACCGCCGGTACACCTCAGCACCATGCCGTCAAGTACTATCAGCCGACACAATTTGAAGTCTCTGGAAGAGCTGTCGTGCGTAGCACATACCGAACAGGCATGACAAAGCGCTCTGGTGTGTCGCTTTTCTCCTCTGACATTTAGCATTGGTAGCTGCAATTTATGGAATCGGTTTGAAGGAGTTTTGAATTCGCTTTTGGTCAACACTAGAGATGGTCTAAGATCTAGTTCTAGAGTTTTATGTCTACATACAATCTTTGTTGCTCACATCTATGTCAAATAATTGAACAAATAATCTTACAGAGAATGAATGAATAAGGCAAGGCTAGGTTCCCTTTGTATCAAGGCCAAGAAAGTTTTGTTTAATGGCACATCATTAGAAAACTAAGTGTAGTTTACGTTTTAACTTGAATATTTATGTTCAAACATGTAAATCAGATCTATGAATTTATTGGACTTCAATGGGTTCAAAACACGGTACAATGGTTGGGTGAAATTCACCCCCATGCCTTTCATATTGTCATTGATGCCTTTTTTGGTGGTTGAACCTTTGCAATGACCTTTGGAGACAGGTTCTTCTCAACATGGGTGCATTGTACCCTTCATAAACAATATAAGTAAAAAATAGAAGAATAAATAAATTCTGAAAGTGTGGCTTCGAAGATGCACAAATGTGTTAGGTGCTTACAAAATTTGATGGCAAAATGATATTCGAGGAGCTCCAGATAAAAAAAATAGTTTGAGCACTTCTGAGTGCTGAGTTTTTTTTAGCTCATAGGCTGCCATTTCTCCATGAACCTTTGTAAGCACCTAAAATATTTGGGCATCTCTGAAGCCACAAATTTTCAATTTTTTATTTGATTTTTTTCTTCAATTTTTTATTGTTCGTCGTAGGTTAAGCTAGAACTTCTCCATGACCTTTGCTTATTTGTACTCTCAGATCATACAGAGGTTGACCAAGGTTATTATAATATGTTTAGCATGCTTATAGATATGTGAAGTTGCGATCCTTACATAATCTTTGTAAGGAAGTGAGAATTCTACCAACATGGACATTTATCTTAATTGATCAGGGTGTCATTGCTGGCAATCCAGTAACCGATAACACGACGAACTTCAACGCTCGAGTTCCATTTCTTCATGGGATGGGAATTCTACCAGATGAACTCTACGAGGTGATATAGTGACTAAATATTTAAGATATCTTTCGAGAGTAACTTACGTGTATGTTGTACGAAAATGACTAGTGCAAAATTACATTTGGTATCGGCTTGCTTCTACCTCTCAAGTCAAAGATAATGCCTCTCAGCCGGAACTAAAATTGGTATCAATTAACTTAAATGCTGAATTTGGTCAGGTGCATCACTATCGATTTGGAATATCATGGAACAAGAGATATAGTTAACATATAAATCAGTTAGTCCAGAGGTGCATAAAATATGATTAGTTTGTATTATTCAGCTTACAGGCTGCTCGTCAAAGCTGCGGGGGAGAATACCGTTGGGCATCGAACGCCCACTGTGCCAATTCCCTCCAAGCCATCCAAGAGGTGAGTGCCAGTACCAACCACGAATTTGTTGATTATCCCAGTAGCAACGCACGAAACACTTAGCTAGCAGTAGTAGCTTGATTTTTACAAAAATAAAAATTGTCGGGAGTAGTAGCTTGCAAGTTGATGACTTGATCAGTATTTTTGGTTGGGGATACAGTGCACGAGGGGTTTAAACAATGTACATGTCTTGGAGCCAGCGTGTGAAGAATATCCAAGCCTCACCATTGACAAGCAGCAGACACTGCAAGATCATGGGAGGAAAATGCTAACACAGTCCGCATTTTCCTCCGTGTGCAGGGTAATAATAATCATATTGGTTTATTCTCAGTTTTCATTTTCATTTCTTGTTCACCCTTCTATTTATTTATTTATTTTCCAAAAAAAAAGTAGTGCTTTGATTTTGCTATTCTGACTGTACGGTGTTAAGTGTATCAACATCTTACTTGTTGCGCTTCATTTGATTGATGCAGAATGCCACATACTTTCTATCTGAGTTATGGACAAATGACCAAGCTGTAAGGGGGAGTTTGGGTATTCACAAGGTAAGGCAGCATGTAGTATCTGTCCAAACCGAGAGTATGTACGTGTAGTATGTAGTATATAACGATGTTTAGGTAGTATATATACTACTTTATCATTCTACTATATCTAAGGTACTATCATATACTATATCTAAGATATTTCATAGCAAGTTACACAAAAAATTGCACATGAGCCCATAGTTTTTGTTATATTTGTGAAATCCGTATATATTTCTACGTAAAAAAGAATATGCTCAAAACCATAACAAAGGTCTTATTTTAGCACACATGGTCGTATACACTGTGCAGGGAACAATTCCATCATGGCAGCGATGTAATGTACATCTACCTTACACATATGAAATCACCAGTACGGTGGATGATCATGCAGCCCTGATTACAAGGGGATACCGGGCTATGATATACAGGTAAGTATGCATGCATGCAGTCTCTCTCTGGTCCCCTTAATTATGGAAATATATATACACTTGACTGAGCAGAGTCGCTTAATTACCCCTGCAAGAACTAATTAGATTCGTCTTTTCATAACGCTGCAGTGGAGACCATGACTGTAAAGTATCTTATATTGACACCCAAGCATGGATCAGACGACTTAAGCTACCCATCACAGATCGTTGGCGACCATGGCATGTGGACGACCAAATCGTGGGGTAAGGACACCCACCCACAACTTATTGTTCTGGCTGTAGTGTTGGGTGCAGAGGCGGGAAAGAGCTGTGTTTATTAGTGAAAGTGAACAATGGCGGTTTATTGTATGCGCAGTGAGTATTTCATACTATTCCCTCTGTTCACTTTTGTAAGTCTTTTAAGACAGCTGAAATTAAATTGTTTTAGGTGTTGTCTGAAATGTCTAAGAGGGAGTACATATTACTACCTCCGTTCCGAACTATAAGATGTTCTAACTTGTTTCTGAATCGAATGTATATAGATAGGTTTAGTGTGTTTGTTCATTCATTTAAGTTTGTATGTAGTCCATACTGAAATATCCAAACCATTTGGTGCCTTATACATCGCTTTTGTTTCTCATAATTTGAACAGATACACAAGAACTTTCTCCAACAATCTGACATACGCAACTGTAAAGGCACGTGTGTTTGCAGAAGTCAAACTACTATATGTCTGACCAAGTTTATAGAGCAAAATACCAATAACTACAATAGGAAATCGGTATAATTGGATTCAGCATGTCATATATTTTTCATACTCCCTCCATTTTTGTATACAAGGCCACTATCAAAATTACAAATTGCAGCTATACAAGGCCACTAACATCCATCGAGGTAATATTGATGAGGCTTGCCTCATACTAGCAACCGAGGACATTAATACGCCTTGCATGCATGTGGGAGTGAGAAGGTCGATTTTAATGCACCACATTAATCAACCAACAAGGAGTGAGAGCAATGGCGGAGCTATGTAGAGACCTGAGGGGGCCGTGCCCCCCCCCCCCCCAGCCCAGATGGAATTTTTTTACTAGGTATTAGTAATAATCTAAGTAATGGGCTAATGGCCCATCAAACCATCGTCCACGCACGCACACTTCAGGCTCGGTCGCTCGGAGCGTAACCTGCTGCGTCTTCCACTGCTCGCCTCTATCCCTTTCCCCAACCACGCTCGCCTCCATCCATCATCCACAAGTGAACCTGCCGCCATGCCGCCGCACTCGCTCGATGCACCGGCGCCGACGCCGACTCGAAGCTCGCCATGATCTGCGCGCGCCGCCGGCGAACATCCCGGCGCTGAGGTGGGAGGAACAAGGGCATCATCGTCGCCTACTCTTCGCCACTGGCCGCGGGGGTCTGCTGGTCGTCCACCTTGGCCGGCCTGTCGCCACCCGTCATCACCAGCCGCTCCTCCCAGGCTCCCTGTTTGTAAGTGTGGCGGCTGCGCCCACTGCTTGTTGGAAACTTGGAATTTGGATCCCCCGTCCGTTTGTAGTGTTGCATCTGTACGAGTAAGATAGTGGAATTTTTGTTTCTTCCTGTAGGAGTTTGATTAGCATGATTAAAAATTTCCCTAATGGCTAGAGTTCTTAGAGGACAGTCATCGTGCATTTGTTTATCTTGCTTTGTTTCTAGCAGAAATTTCTCATCAAAAGGGGGCTGTGATGTATGGTTTTCATAATTGGAAGAAGGTGAATGATGGAAGATGGGGATCTTGCCAATAACTTGGTTGTTCACATAGAGCGAAAATCATAGAGAAGTACCACTTTGAGGATATTTGAACGGAATTCAAGAGCATGAGGGATCGAAAAGCCGATCTGTAGTACCACTCCTTTTGTAGTTCTTCATTGGCTCAGAGAATATCTTTGGAGCTTAAGGGTAGAGCGGTATATTCATGTAGACCGTATATTTTGGTGTAGTTTGTTGTCTTATATGAAGTATATATTGCTAATCATATATGTATTTTATGATTTTGCGACCAATATGGATAATATAAATATAAATTTACATGGAGGCTACAAATTCTGGTTTGTTCCAGTTGGTAAATTTTTTTATGTGTCTTTGGCCCCCCCATAGATTCTTGTCAAGCTCCGCCACTGAGTGAGAGAGTTGTCTTGTTGTGCGTTGAAGAGAAAAATACATATTAATTAACACGTCAAGCGAGGAGAAAAGATTAGCTTGTAATATTGGCCCAAGTAAGCATTAATTTTTACCTTGCTACCTGTAATATGGGTTTGTGCCCTTCTATACAAAAATAGAGGGAGTATTAATTAACACGTCAAGCGAGGAGAAAAGATTAGCTTGTGGAGGGATTGGCTTGAGAATTCCGGTGGAAATAAATAAGCTCCTTTGCGGAAAAGCTCTCGAAACTCTTGTTTAGTTTTCTGCCCTGTTTTTTTAGATTATGAGATTTGGGTGGGCCTATTTTCATGATGAGCTCATGCAAAAGTCTGTAATGGTGCCGATGTGTAATTTCTTCTATGTCTAGTCAAACAAAAGGAAGGTTTCAGTGGGTTTTCGCCATCCATGTTTTGTAGACTCCTTGTAGTACTAGTCAAGCTATCAAATATTGTGATTTTCTTTTCTGGTGTGGGTGCTGGGTCGCTGTCGTTGGTGCGCAAACATATTAATGGATGTGGTCGATCGACAGGACCCTCCCTAGCTTAGATTACGACGAGTGACAGGCGGCGCATCTTCCTTCCCCTACGTCGCCTTCGACGAGACCTCCTTAGCGTGCAGTGTAGTACAGCAATTGACCGTGGTTAACTGCATATGCCTCCATCGTGGTTAATTACATATGTAGCCATCGTGGTTAAGACGAAGTGACAACACCGTCGCTCACCACTGACTCAGCTGTGAGCATTTTGAATGTTTAACCTCTGTCGGAGGGGAACACAATTACAACCTCAGAAAAAACACAGCCCGGTAAAGGAAAAACCCTACAAATCCATGTCGACAGGATTGTGGAATCCTCACGTCGCTTCTGCCTGCCTCGTGCAGTTCAAGTTCAACCATATGCCTAGTAATTCGACCTATACATAAAAAAAAACAAAACCTAGGGTATTGTCTACACGCACACCCTACGACCCACCCCAACTGCGGAAAGCCTTTGGCATCTTACATATTTCAGCACAAACATCATCGGATTACAAAAACATGTGGCTCGCCCCACAACATGTTTGATGAACTACTTGGACTGCCGGGCTGCTTCAGTTCAGGGACATGCATTCCTCTTTCAAGCATATCCCGGACAAGACGCGCGGGGCTTACCACCCAAGGCAAAATGGTTGTGGCGCCGTGAGCAAAATCAACAACATGTATCATCGTCTACTCATTGCTCCGCTGATTCTGATTTTGCCTCCTCCATCTGCTCATCTCCAGGGAGCCCGAATACGCGTAGGTTGTGGTCCATGGAACCTACGGCCACATACTTAGCATCTGCCCCGAACTTCACCGATGTCACTTTCCCTGGAAAGGACAGACGCAACCATGTTAATTTACCGTCGAAAAAGGGAACCCACGACATTGGACAAGAGCAGATAAATACTAGTATGTCAAACCTGTGCCGGATAAATCTGGTAACGTCTTGACAAGATTCCATTCCGTCTTGACATTGGCCACTTGGTAAACACTGCAACCATTATGCACAAGAGGTTATATTTAGCGCAAAGCCAAGAACGTATCGTGAGCTGAGCCATTTCATTTCTTACAGGATGATAATACCAAGCAGCTAAGTTGGGTCGGTCAGTAGCATACCTTATATCAGAACCAGCAACGGCGATATAACTTCCACTAAAGTCAAACTCCACTGCAAGAGAAAATGTCTTGTCATTCATGAAAATACAGATTCTGATTGTATGGAAGCCTTATTTCACATTAGTTTGAGCAGTTTTCTTCCAAATTTCAACTTGCAATTTATGTAGAAACCCAGTACTTTCGCATTTCGTTTAGAAAAAAATAGAGATCTCCTTACCAGAACTTGTTGGTGTGTCTGGATCGTATGGAGAGAGGGTCCTAAAATTCCTCAACTTTCGTAGATCCCAAAGCTTGACACCATCAAGGGCTGCGGTCTGTAAAGTGATGGTGAAAATATCAGTATGAAACAGCAAGTGATCCAGAGTTATTGTGCAAAGATCTCAACTTCCACAGAATTCGATCTTATAAGAAAAAGAAATAAAGAACATACCGCTAGGAAATATCCATTTTCTGAGAAGGACATAGCAGTCACTGTTCCAACATGCCCGACCTCCCCTTCAAACTTTGCAACCCTTGCCTGCAAATATAAATTTTCAATCACGAGATGAGAGACATTAGAAGATGATGGAATGGATGTCAACCTGAATTTAATCTGAATAGTATTTTTTGCCTTGTCTTACCTGTGATTTTACATCCCAAATTTTGATAACACCTTCTGATGTGCCTGTTCCAAGAATAAGACCGTCCGGGTGGAAAGCTGCTGATGTGTATCCATCTTGTCCAGAAGCCTCGCCAACCTGAATAACAGCACTTGTTAAAATGGTAAATCTCTAAATGTACATGCTTCTGGAAATTTAAGCAAAGTACCAGACCTGTGTGAGGCAAGACCCTGTTGAAATATCATAAAAGCACCATGTGCTATCTCTGGACGCAGTTGCAAAGTATTTCTGACTAGCATGGACCGTGACAGCTTCAACCTGGTACATTTTCAAAAAGAAAAATCAGAACGTAAGATAATACAACGAGCAGCATCAACAGCGAGATTATTCAAATAACAAAATACAGAAAATGCACAGGATCCACATGAAATGAACGCAAGAACATCCTCTGCTAGCTAGCATCGCTGCATGCACAAAAAGGAAACAGACCAATAATAGTGTAGCCGAACCATTTCGACAGTTTAAAAGAAAGGTTCAACATTGAGAACTAACAGAGAACTATTTGTTTTTCTAGATCTCAGAAATTGATGTATATATACTCGTATTATAGTTCTTGGGAAAAACAAAAACTGGAGATGGTCTCTAACATATTGCATCATTCAATTCAACCAACAAGTAAAACTGACAATATTGTTATGCAACAGCAAGTCATACAGCAGATTGACTGCCATGGATGTGAGCAGCCTATTTGTTAACATATAATGTTATGAATTGATACTGAGTTAATTATTTGTTTCCAATCATCATGTACTGGGCTACTGGCTATGTAGGCTAAGCATTCATATAATTTCATTATGAATAACCAAGAAGTCTTCTCAAATCCCTTAAAGTCCAGCTCTGGTCTCTTCCTTGACTGTTCTTTAGGCTAAGTATACATATAATTTCATTATGGACGACCAAGAAGTCTTCTCAAACCCCTAAAGGTTGATTGCAAACATCAAATAAGCAGGCATTCACCAGAGACAAATGTCAATGCAAACTAACCTCTGCACCATGATCTCTCATTGTGTGCCTGCAACCATAGCTTCCATCTTCATTACCTTGCCATACACGGACAGTCTGCAGAGTTTACAAACAAAAGAGTGAAGCCTATAATGATGAGTTGTGTGATGACTATGTTATTATCAGATTACTGGTCAATAAATTATCCTTTTATCATATTTATGTAAGGGAGCCCTAATCACCAGAATGAAACTTGGTGAATGCAAAAGTTTTTCTAGAACTGATACTGATATAGCTAATATCACATTAATGATTTACTTTACTACTATACAGTATCTGTAGGTGTACCTTATCTGCAGATCCCGTTATCAAAAGCTCATCCCGGGGAACAAATTTCAAACTCGTAATCTGTGCATAGAAATAAGCTATATTAACATATGTAAATGTAAAATGATGGGGAGAGAGTCAGCGAGTTTTAATTCAGCGATGGACCTTCTTTGAGTGATCAGTGAGAGTGCACAATACTTGACCCGATGGCCTATCGAAAAGAACTGCGTTTGTATCGATACCCCCAGTAGCAATAATATCCTGGTAATAAATATAGAAATCAATTAGGTAAGTAAACAACCACCATTGCGGTGTCGCTATTCAAATTGACACTTTTTAAAACTGAACTTGAAATGCATGTACCATAGTCAAACTACAATTGTAATATCAAAGTCTTATCAACAAGGAAAAATAATAATAATCTGACCTTTGAATGATGAATATCAATAGATAAAATCCCTGGTTTGTTCGTCTTGTGGAGTGGATGACTGGAGATTTGAGTATATCTTTCAAGTGCATCAATTGGTGCTAAACTTGGAGGTACCTGACCAAAACACAGAAATTAGTGTACCATTTCAACAAGACAAGACAAAAAACCAAGTGGGTAAAAACAACAATTATTTTTGGCATATATCTTTATATGATCTGATCTAGAAGGCATGTAGTACACAAGTTTGGAGAGGGACATATCAAGTTTCCTATGAACTAAAACAGGACAGGTTTGACAAAAAACAAATTTCAGGTCCTTCTTTAATTGATTGTTAGGGAGAAGAGAAGCACACCTGCCGTTTCTTGCGCTGTGCTGAGAGCACAGAATTGCATTCTGTTAATTCATCGATGATGACAGGATTAATACCAGGACGTATCTTCTTCCCATCAGGACCCACTTCATCTTCCAAAGCTGTGTATCCAGGAAAGAGGATTAGAGCAAAACAGACAAAAAAGGTTAGCTTTTGACATGTTAGAATGGTGAAAACCTCTTTTCCCATTTGTAACAGCAGCTACAGGCGCAGGTCCTGCAGCTGAAATAGGAATCTGCCTTTCAGCTTGAGCCAAAAGTGTCCTAGACTCATCTCTTTCCTTCTTTAGTCTGGCGATAACACGGCAAGCAGCATCATGCTGGAAATGGGCAAAACAAGCTAGTGAAAACCAATGGGTACATGATGATCATGCTCAACAAAGAAGACTAAAAAATAAAGCGTTTCTAGAAATAATTTATGGAACCTCCTATGCAAGTGATCCACAAAGATGTCCTAGCTATGGCTGTATAAAGCTATGAAATCCTCTAAGCACATTCACAAACATCCATAAGGCTGAAATGTCAGAAACTTAACTAGCTGGCAACTGCAAGGTTTTATCAAGATCCTGATATCAAATGGCACTTGCACTTTTAAAGGAAGAATACTTTATTGTTGAACACAATAAAAAAGTGTATAATTCAAGACACTATTTGGAAAGATTGGAAAACCTGGTATAACGCGTGACTGAGCTCTTGTCTTGCTGTATGTAGCTGCTGCTCCAAAGCAAAATTAGACAGCATGAGAGCATCCCACTCCTGCAACATCAGAGGAAAGAAATCTTAATCTGCACTTGCAGCTCGATAAGAATTCCCAACTATTTAACAACAGAAAGATCAAATGCTTCACCATAAAAAGAATATTACAGGAATATGCAGAGACTCAAATGCATTACCCATTACCAACAAGCTGGAAGTACAATAAAAGCAGAATACTTTTGTACAGTTTAGAATATCTCAAGATTATTGCGGTTTTTCATGGCACTAAATACCCACATAAAAAAGGAAGTGAATTCAGTAGTCTTACATACGGAAAACAAAATCATGAGTTGTCTTAAAATGTCAAAGAGCAAAAGGGAAATTCTGTGAGCTGAATGTGTTCATATTCAATTACTACTCATTTCTTCCTATTTGAATTTAAACATAAGCACATTGTGAATCATATCCAGTCTTTAGGCAAAAGAACTTAACTTGATTCTTAAAAGTTACAACAATGGACTCCAATACAAAGAATATGCTTAAGAATTACGATGACTACAAAATCAAATATATAAACTGTAAACGGAAGGAAGCAGGCACGTACATTCTGAAACATACCAAGGAGTCCAGGGACACTTGCAGCTTGCAGAGGTCTAGGCTTAGGAATCTGCAAAAAAAACGATAGTTCTTCGATTGACAGCTATTCACAACATATGAGACTAGTTTATTTTAACAAGGTATGAGTGTCAGCCTTAAAAAATAAGTAGGATGTCAATTTCTTCTGCCATTCTCTAAGCTAGAAGTTTCAGCGCCACAAGTAATGGTGCATGCATACATGTGGAGTCAGGTTTATCAATTGTGGTTTGGATATAATAGATTATCCCAAAGATCGTTACAAGACCCTATCTAAGAAACCAATATTTCAATCAACTGGTGGTTAATACATGATTACTGTTTAATTTCAGTACACGCTCATGGCTAAAACCTTTATGTAGGTAATCAACATTGTGTGGATATACTGGTGCCTGCTCAAATGCTAGTACCCAGACACTGAATGGCGACCTGGACCATTGAAAAGAATACAAAATCACTGCAAATCCAAAACCCTAATTTAATGCCCTTGTTCCATTCTGTAGGTCTGATTGAGAACCTATCAGATATATTTCTGAAGTAGCAAAATCGTACGACGAAATAGGCCGATTCCTTCCCGGGATTACTAATAACATATGTGGAGAACCTTCGACCCAAGAATCCTGAACATGATGGCTAACTAGTACTACTATGTCCTCCACAAGCAAGAGACTGTAACCCCCTACATACTAGGAAGATGTAATAACAATAAATTGCCACATGGTGTGATTGTAAGTCAAGGACTACCAAACACCCAATCCAAAGCAGGCGACTACAAAGTGTGGCACTAGCAGGCATCAGCGAGGCTCATGACCAAACCCTAGTGTCTGAACAAGTTCTTCTTCAGAACAACAAGATAAACACCGGAACCGCACTGAAGGAAAGAGAAACAGTGTGCAGGCCTCACCTTGTTGGTCTTCACCGTCACGAGGTCGTCCATGGCGAGCTCCTCCTTGGTGACCGGGCACTTCCCATGGTCCTGGGGAACCAAAACCAAACAGATTCAGCGCAAAGGTGCTAGGCCAACCAAAACCAAACCTAGAGCGGGGGAAACGGTGGTGACCTCGATGTAGCGCTGGATGAGCCTCCGCTCGAAGAGCAGCCCCGACTTGGTCGACAGGACCGGGTCCTCCGGCACCTCGCCGGAGACTTGAGAGGGGAGGGCGCAGCGGCAGGAGGAAGCGGCGGGTTAGTGCTCGGAAATTGGACAGAGAGCGGGGCCGTGGAGCTAGGTTTCGGTGGTAGGGATGGGGCAAGACACGAGGGCTTACTTGCGCAAATCATGGCGGCGGAGACGATGGTGGTATCGGCGGGCGGCTGCGCCTCCAGAGGGCGGGTTCTCCGGCGGCGGCAATGGTGGTGGCAACGACGAGGTGTGGGTTTGGGGGAGGGGGTGGATTTGCTCCAGCGACGCTGGAAACTTTTTTTTTGGACCGGAAACTGTGCGAGTCCTCTGCTAAAGTGGGCTGACCCGCAAATCTTGAACGGTCTAACAGCTCGGCCCATTCAGCCCGTACATGAGATTGTCGGCCTATCCAGTTTTTTCTCAAAAAGAAAAAACAATTATCCTTCCCTCAAAAAAAAAACTATCCAGTTGTGTTGGAGTACCCCTAAAAAAGTTGTGTTGGAGTTGGGTTTGCATTTTCCATATTTGGAAAACTTGTGTAGTTGCATGGTGTACATGAAAAAGAAATGGAATTTCTTTGCGTACGACATCTTAAACTAGCAATTTGATCCAGTCTCATTGTATTTGTTCAATTGTATGTCTGGCCAAATGGCGCATTGCTACTGTAAAGGCTGAGATCACTGGGAAATGGCATTATTTTTTTACTAAACGACCCCTCAAGAAACTTAATTTGTTCACTGACCCTCCAAAAAACAAACAACCCCTTGAGAAACTTAATTCGCTCACTGACCCTCCAAAAAACAAGCTTCCCCTTGAGAAACTTAATTCGCTCAATGACCAGACAACAAACTAATTTCTTGTTCACCTTTGACGCAATGATGATTAGCACCAGATGCACTTACATGGCCGCAATGCCACAATTTTCAGTACAGTAGCGTGTTCACCGTTGACAATGCAAGTCAGTTTGTGCTGCAATATATTTTTGACATAAAGCAACTTGCCCATGAAATATAGAAGATAACATACGGTAAACATGCCGCAGAAGGAAATATGGTATGGGGGCGTGCCATGTCGAGTACAGTTATATGCCTTCAAGGCTAAAAATCGTGATCAGTAGTTTATCTATTGTGCTTACCGAAATCTCACAGGCAATGCGGAATAGTGGATGCAAAGCAAATTGAGCCCATGGTTACTTCTCGTCATCACAACAAAAGCGGTTACATATATCTAGCAAAATCATGGCTATTTCCCCGGCTATCACAGTAGAACTGAAACAAAACTGAATTAAACCAGGGACCCGGTCTAGGGCAAGTAACAAGCACGCGACATAGCAGAGACGCGTACTTCTTTCCTGTTGGTTCTACAACAATATTTCTTTCTTGAGGCCAGATAATCACCTGGCACCCCTCCCTTTGGGGTTGCCTTTGCCTTTTCCTTTACCTTTACCAAACCCTTTGGCATTCCCTTTTCCGCCCCCTTTCCCTTTCCCGTCTGGTCTTCGGCTCTTCTGGGATCTACTGTCTTGGAATTTATCATCTCTTCCAGATCCATTGGGCCTCCTGTTTTTCTGGAACTTCCCGGGAGATTTACCGTCTCTTGCAGATTTCTCATTCCTGCGCAGATTCTGCATCGCCTTTTCCTGCCTGCCCTTCCGCATCTGTTGGGGATTTCTTATCTCTGATGGCACATCAGCATTTGGTATAGACGAACGCCCGCGACCGGCTGCAGGGTATCTTCTGTTTCCTCTTTGATAGCCAGCTGGAAAAGGTCATAGCATCAGGCAGTGTTACATATGACAGTAATGATATCCAAGTTACGGAATTAACAGTTTAAACAAGCCAAACTAACAACACAACTGTAGCGAGAATATGACAAGAAAGAGATTTCAAGTGGATGCAAACATATAAGACATAAGCAACCAGTAAGCATATGGAGTCGAGGCTTATCCCGTTGCAGTGAAATCTGGTCAGCATTTTGTCATCAGAGTTGCTTTAAGCCTTTAACTATACTCAGGTTTTCACTACACCTCAGATAACGCACGTCCAAACATTTCATGACACGTATGGCGCATGGTGGCAATAGGGGGTAGATGACTGCATCACCCATAGCTACTTGATTGATTCATTCTATTCGTGATACCCAATTCGCTACCTCACCCGAATCAGGTCCCTTAAGGGGGTATACATCTCTGATTCGTGAATCTAGATCGGTGTTCAGAGTGTGGTTTAGTGAATCTGGTAACTATGGTCTGACCTGCAGAGAGAGGGGATGAACATGGAAGAAGATGGGGAAAGGCGGAGAGATGAAAGGGAGAAGAAAAGGAACCAAACTAACATGCGGGGCTTGCAATGCAAATGAACACAATTCAGACGGCCCAAAATGTAATTTTTCAAGTTTGGCAAGCTAAGTGGAAAGCACACAACTTACAAAGCTCCAGCGTAATTTGCTTCCAGTACACAAATACAAAGAGAAACCAGATCAAGGATGAGAATCATCAATCTGTTAAATACTCCCTCCGTTCCTAAATATAGGGTGTATAGTTTTTGGCATGAAAATTAAAGAACGCACGTGGAGTGAAAATTTCACAAGTTTTGGACGAGATTACACCTGACTAATTGACATGAAAAAATAGAGGAGCTTGCCTAATGTAAGTAAATGTAATCAAATCTCTAAAACAATTATCCAAATGAGTGATGCAATGCAAGACACCTTATATTTCGGATTTTTTTCTCAAAAATCTATACACCTTATATCAAGAAACGGAGGGAGTATAAGATAAGCCTCCCTTGGGTGATATTTAACTGGCTGAATAAGTGAATGCACACACAACTGTATTTTTCAGAAAACAATTGTGGGCGAATAGGAAAGCTAAAACAAAATTCGACTGATTGGATGCTTATATAAAGCTTTATTGAAGATGATAGACCCAACAAGAACAAAAGTTAGCTAAAAACAGCTTTGCAGGAAATAAAATGACCAGATTGATGAACTATAATGGACTTCGTATAAAATTTACAGCAAAAAAAAAGACAATCACATGTGATACATGAGGACAAATAAAAGTTGGTTACCTGGTGTGGATGAGCCTCCTTCTGCACCATCTTTTCCACCAGAACTGATTGCTCTATGTGACTTCTGCTGCCATTTCTTATAGATATCTTTACTTGCCTTTAACTTTGCACTGCTTTCCGTTTTAATCTGATCACAATAACAGTAATCAGAAGTTTTAAGATTACCCCAACTGCTCGTCTAGAGTCTAGATTAGGTAAGATATGTCTACAGAAATAATCTAGGTAGGTAAACAATAGAGCACCATATTATAAAGTTTTCGTACACACCTCAAAAACACGGATACGTGTTTGTTATTGGCTGTTGCTGGCCAGCGGGTAATCTGCTGATCCTAGCAGCTACACACACTTTTGATTTTTGTTTAAATAGTACACGTATTGGCGCTTTCCTAAAATTATGTATTTACGTCCGTATCGGTGCAACTTAGGTACACGGTATATGCTAAGAAGATATGCAATATTGCACATCTGAAATAGACCTTCTATGTCCAACACATGACTAATATATCAAAATTCCTCAATATATTGTTTTGGAGTAAATGTTACACTTTGGGAAATGATATTCCTGTTATTATCAACTATAAGCTGAAAGAAATATGTATTATGTCCAATGAAAACTTTAACTACTCATAATCAACAAGTTATACCATTTAGATAGGAGCCATGTATAACAATCATATAGTTCTATTTTTCATAGTACAAGGATGTATTAAAATTTCAAATCATATTCTTCAGCATTGAAATAATACCCTCTTGTTGGAGATTTACATGTTTTACCATAATAATCCAATTCCAGATTGTTCACATTAGACCATTACAAAACCAATCCTGGCATCAGAACATATATTTTTGGAAGTGCAAATACCACTTCCAATAGTTTGTTCCAGAAAAATTGAACACAGACAAACAGCACCAAACTTCCAAGATATTAACAACTGGACAGGCACATATTTTAAACTGTCAAACTAGAACAGAAAAGGACTAGCTGCTCACATCTAAATTATGAAATTAAATTAGCGATCACAGTTTATACAAATCTAGCACAGTAGCACTGCCAACATGGTATAGGAAGAAACTGTATCCAGAAGATGTACCTTTCCTGTAGAAGTGACACGATCCCCATTATTCAACTTGACAAACTTGTTCTGCAATAATAAAGTAAGGATTAGCATGACCAAACGTGAATTTGCATATTGCAGATCGACATGTTGCTAGGAAAAGTTAGACCTTCATCCAGTGATATCGAGTTTTCTGGGCTTGCATTCCAGAAGTTTCATCATCAACTAAATCAAGGACTGCAGCATCCAATCTGCACACATCATTAAGCTTTATTCAAACTTTCAAGGTGGCATGGTGTTGAAACTGCAGACCTATTTCATGAATAATGAGAGCAAATTTGGATACACCAAATTAATTTGCAAAGGAAGCTTTATTCAAAGTGGCATGGTGTTGAAACTGCAGACCTATTTCATGAATAATGAGAGCAAATTTGGACACGCCAAATTATTTTTCAATGGAAGCATGGGCCAAAATTTCTTAGAACTGAACGGCAGACCCTACTCAGTGTCAGATTTTTAAATAACAGTTAGTTCTGTTGTACTTTCGGCTGAATCATGACCACACTATTAATGCTGGGCGGGCAAGAATAACACGGAAAACACAAGTGTTAATGGACATTCAACAAAAAGTAAGCACATTCAACATGATGATACAACTTGTAGTTAAAACCAGGGAAGATATGACCTGTGGTAAGCCGCGGGTTATCTGTCCTGCTGGCTAAACCAGTAAGTTCCATATGCACAGGATGATGTGATGTGATCTCAAGCTAATTTTATAAAATCTTGATGTTTATGATTATAGAAGACAAAAAGGTAAAGAAGAATAGGAAACAGAAATTGACTGGGAACTGAAAACCAGGTTTTCTCACCACTTCTCCCTACACTAGTACATCTCCCAGTATCAGATATGCTGATCATTTCTATGGCTATTGATAGTGGCTCACTTCCACATCAAACAAAGAGTCAATTGTATATCAGGAAACGTGCACAGCATACCTATCTTGAACAAATCCTTCATTTCCCTTTACTGACAGCCCAGCTTCTGAATGCTGAAGGGGGAAAGGAATAGTGAAATCAATATTATGCAGAAATGCTAGTGGAGTAAAAATTAAGAAGGATATTTCTCTTTAAGCTGCATACTTGGTTTTGAGGCACTGAACTTATGTAGTGATCCTCATCTCTAAAGCTCTGTGACTTCCGCTTCTTACCACAAACTTCTGAAATTGATAGATAATAAAAATATTATAATCACCATAACAAGAGGGGATGAACTTTTTCTAGGAATAGTGTTACAGAGCTCAAGATGCACTTTGACGTTGAAACAGCAATGACAGGTATTAATCTCACTACACTACACCTCACAGGAAGGAAAAGAAATGTAGACCTTTTTTCTCCCAATTAGAAATGTTTTCTGTATCTTCTTCCTGCATAAAATATAGTCATAAATCACTGCACAAAGCATAAGAACAAAGTACCATATTCAGTGTGGCACTCGCAGAAGAACGAATAAAGGTAGGCTTATTAACATTAGAGTGTTATGCTGTCCATTAATCTATAACTTTCGAAGGGATAAGTGGAAACTGTTCATAAAACACGCAGAATAGGCCATATACACAGAACTGGTGCTTAGTGGATACCAGAACAAGTACTGGTCACAAACGAAACTATCAACCTACAAAACAAATTATGGAGCAAACAAACGAATTCACTTCAAATGAAGTAAATATTGCAGACCAAACAACTAAAGAAAATCACAACCAAGACCACCATCTGCCAATTTCAGAACACGGAACATGAATGTGCTGCAGTTTTAAACAAATCAAAGACACGTAACAAGTGCTTATGAGGCCATTTTTGAGTCACAAAGACAACAGTCACGGAAAGGTATTGACCTTCGAGGCCAGTGCAATATATTATTGCTAATCACCTATGCAAGAAATGAATTCTCCACTTTAGTTTGTTCCAGGCATCTTTGCTGGATCTTTTTAGGGTTAATTTTCCATACAGATGATAAGGCACACCAAAGTAGGATAATGGTTAGGCTAATACTACACCTTAACGAGTAAACATTGTCATATGTAGCATTTCAAGGTACATTAAGTGTATCAAGTGATTAAGTTATGTCAGCACTACATATCTATGTGGTGGTTTGCAACTTGCTATGCTTAAATGAGAAGTTGAGAACAAACAAAGGTATGACTTCAGAGTAATAATTACCTTTGTTGCCAGATCACCAGACTGTTCATGCACCAAATTTATGATCCCCTCATGGACTTCTCTTTTTTTCTTCATCACATCTAGCCACTGATTGCTACCCTACAAGGAAGAAAAGATGGTCGCGTTAGTTTTAGAAAAGATACGGTGATATGCAAATATATGTACGGTTTGCCTGAACCACATCTGGAATGCCTAAAAATCATATGAAAAGTTGGTTCCAGCATTAGTCAAGTAATCAGATCAGAGTTATTAGTATACTGAGTTACTAACTGTATGTTGTTTGGTAATACGCCAATTTGGCCACTATTAGTGAGTAAAAGGTTCATGTCACTTCACAGTCCCAAATAACTCAGTTAGGAATCGACATATACAGATATGATCTCATTTCTTAAATTTTCTCCTCTTCTATGCCCCCCCCCACCCACCCAAATAAAAAAATTGTTCTGATTGCTGAGGCAGTCCCTGCCGCAGCTGACTTAGGCACACTATGTGTTGTTTTTTAAACACTCAACTCCTAGCAGAGGCGCTGGATGTCGAACGGTCGACTCTTCTGCAAATGCTGCTGTTGTAGAGGGCATCAAATTTCAGATGAAGATGTGTCTCTCTAAATGCGAGGTGTTGGCTTGTCGGCGTGCTGCGAATACTGTAGCGCATGAACTGGCTAAAATCAGAAGCCCGTGCGAGGCTGATAGTTCCCTGTGTAGGGAATATGATATTCCAGCCAAAGTGGCCGTTCATGTAATGGGTGATTTGCCCAACTGTTAAGTAATTAAAGCTATTGCTTTCCCTCAAAAATACCCTACATGTTTCTGCAATGTAGAACCAGTAAGAAACTCTGCCACAAAGGGCATGTGCCATTAGAAGCTCCATTTTCCATGCTCTTACAAGTTAGCTTAAGCAGTAATCAAGTATTCAGATCAGAGCTACTAGTATACTAGCTGCATGTTGCAGACGTAGGAGAATAACTTAATATGATGCTGAAATTTCTCAGACTAAGAAAATAAGATGCAGCAATGCATTACTTTAGAACTTCTTGATCTAGCAGCTTCACCTTCAGCCTCTAGAATAGTCTGCTTTGGCCTGACAAGCATTAAGAATGAAAAAGGACCATTAGATTGCACAAAGCGAGCAAATACAAGCAAAACAAAGAATTGCTAGACGAAGAACCTACCGAAATGATTTCAGCCGCTCCGAGAACGCAATTGCTGAAATTTCATCTGGTCTAAGAACATCTCTGAACATTGGATGAAGACCTTCACGAGGCAAATCTTTTGCCCTTCTGACAGATTCTTTTGAAGGCATAGCTCGGGTCTTCAGATACAAGCGGAAAGCATTAGCGCATGGCTTTTCCAATGCAATCAGATCTGTGCATCCACTGATGACTTCTTTTACTCCATCAGAGCAAAGGTCAAGTATTGTCTGAGGAAAACGGCCATATATCGTTTCCCCGTCAGCAAGAGATTGGTTGATTTTTAAATTCATTCCATCCATGTCTTTCAGCAGTTCATCCTCCGTTGGAGCAGGTCTAAGAGGTTTTGAAAGAAAGAGATGTAGGTCCAGTAAAAATGGCATGTCCTCTGAAGTGACAAATGTAAATGCTGTACCAGTTCTACCTTGCCGAGCAACTCGGCCAACTCTATGAATAAATAGCTTCGGTTTAGCAGGAAAGTCCCAGTTCACTACATTATCAAGCAATGGAATATCCAGACCCCTTGCAGCAACATCTGTCACTATAAGTAGCATGGTCTTCCTTGCCCTGAATCTTGAAATGTGAATAGTGCGGGCTTCTTGATCCATGGCACCATAGGAAAGGGAAGCTTCTAAGCCCTCTTCTCGGAAAAGAATATTCAAGAACTCTACATGATACTTCGTTGAAACAAATATCATTGTCTGCTCCTCAGAGCTGATACGCTCCCGGACCAAATACAGCAAAGCAGCTAGTTTCTCTTCCTGACGCAGTGTGAAAAAGGCAAGCTTCAGATCAGGGCTGATCTTTTTGTCCAAATCAAGTCTTATGACTTGAGGATCACGCAAGCCAGCTTTTGCGAATTCTGCGAGGGCTTTCGGCATAGTAGCACTGAAGAGCAATGTTTGCCTTGTATCACTCAACTTGTGTAGAATTTTGTGTAACTGCTCAGCGAACCCCAAGCTAAAGAGGGAATCCGCTTCATCAAATACAACATATTCTACTGATCGCAGTGACAAGTCATCAACCATTGACAAGATGTGCTCAAACCTACCAGGTGTTGCAATTATTATATCGGGATTATCAGCCAATACTTCAAACTGACTCTCCATACTACCTCCACCAACAATTAGGCCAGTTTTTAGATCTGCAGAAAAGACAAAATCACATAGTTCATCAACACTTGTAGCTTTTACTTTGTAGCTGCATAGGAG
Source organism: Aegilops umbellulata (assembly GCA_032464435.1). NCBI lineage: Eukaryota > Viridiplantae > Streptophyta > Magnoliopsida > Poales > Poaceae > Aegilops > Aegilops umbellulata. The sequence goes on along the minus strand of CP136058.1, from coordinate 594,088,594 downwards.
TATAATAGTGTGTTTTCCAAACTATTCTACACCCCTAGTAAATCTGTGTACAAAAGGTAGTAATTCTGAAATATTGTTCACTATCCAAGTAACTTATATTTCCCAAAAAATACTCTATGATATTTACTATATTTTGTGAACTTGTAATAGGTGTTGTAGAATACCGTATTCCAAACTATGAGGGTTCAATCACCACTAACAATTTACTAAAACACCATGTTTCATATCACTTCATATCTCAAATTGGCTATGAGAATCAAATTGGCTATGATACACGAATCATAGTTTAAGCCGTGAAAAGTATGGCATGGTTATGAGAGCGGTACGCACCTGAGAACTTGCCGAGCTGGTGGGTGAACTTGAGCGTCTGCGTGGCGAGGTCGCGGGTGGGGGAGAGGATGAGGGCGCGGATGCCGGCGCCGGGGTCGCGGTGGCGGAGGCGCTGGAGCATGGGCACGAGGAAGGCGGCGGTCTTGCCGGAGCCCGTGCGGGCCATGGCGGCGACGTCGAGGCCCGCGAGGATGAGCGGCATGGCCTTGCGCTGGATGGGCGTGGGCACGCGGTAGCCCTTGTGGCGCACCCCGCGGTAGACCTCCTCGCAGAGCCCCATGGACTCGAACCCGCCCGACTTGGGCTTCTTGTTGTGCGCCGCCTGCGCCGCCTTCTTCTTCCCCGCCGCCTTCGACTTCATCTGCGGCCGCCGCCACGGCTTGCGGTCCGCCGTGGAGGAGGCGGCGGCGTCGGCGGAGGGGCTGGGCTTGCCGCTGGGCGCCATGGGTGGGAGGCGTGGCGGGGGGCGGCGGAGGGGGGGACGGGGGATGGTTTGGGTTCAGGGCTTTAGGTCTCAGCCGCGGCGGCGAGATGGCGTGCGGGCTGCGGAGGAGAGGAGGTGCTGGTGACTTTGTGCTTTGTGGACCGGGCTGGACTTATCTGGACCGAAAGGACCAGCACGAATTGAAATTTTGATCATGGAAAAAAAAAGCCCATCACTAAATACTCTAAAGCCTTCTTTGGTTCATAGGGTAGGAAATATCATAGGAATAGAAAAGTCATAGGAAATGAGATGACATGCATCTTAAATCCTATGAGTAGGAATAGGAAAGAAGATGTCCTTTGAAATTTTGATCATGGAAAAAAAGCCCATCACTAAAAACTCTAAAGCCTTCTTTGGTTCATAGGGTAGGAAAAATCATAGGAATAGAAAAGTCATAGGAAATGAGATGACATGCATCTTAAATCCTATGAGTAGGAATAGGAAAGAAGATGTCCTTTGATGTGCATCATAGGATTTTTTCCATTGAGTCTAGGCTAATGTTTATTTTCCTATGAAATATGGAGGATAGAAAGAATTCCTCCATAGGAATATGATTCTATTCCTACAAACCAAAGGGTATTAAAGGAATTTTTCCTATAGAAATCATATCCTATAAAATTCCTACAAAATTCCTCCAAACCAAAGGAGACCTAAGCTCGAATGATGGGTTGTGGGAGCTCCGGTAAAAGAAAAATCGCAGTATACCACGTTTGTCAGGGTCAGGTCATGTTGTGGGCGCAGCATGTCAGCCAACGCAAGTGCCGGTCGTATTTTGGTCAAACTTTGTGCGCCATGTCGATTCGGTGCGACTCGGTGTCCCTTGTGTCGCCCACGCGTTCGTCCACACAGCGAGGCGATTTGGGGAAGCTGGTGCGGAAACGGCAGGCTCTTGAATCTTTTTTCTTTAGCATCAATACAGACGCAAGCGCTCATATAAACGTGCATACACTCACCCCTATGAATGCACACACGCACACCCTACCGCTATGAGCACCTTCGAGAGACTGAGCCGGCATATCATCTTGAGATTTACGAAGCCACCGTAGGCGCCTCGTCGTCGACAGGAACGTCTCCTCCCACTGAAAGCGCATCGCCGGAAATCCTGAAATAAATTCAGGAATAATGCGAGCACCAGGATTTGAACCCTGGTGGGTTGGGGATACCACTGTCCACCTAACCATCTCAACCACAGGTTGGTTCGCCAGGCTCTTGAATCTTGATGTTGCGGTTGGAGGAGGTGCGCCGCCACTCCGCCGGCTTTTTTGTGCTCGTCGTTTCTTGCTTCGTTTTGGCGGTCGGCCGGCCGGACGAGCTTTCCTCCTGCTCCCCCCCCCTTCTCTGCGTGGGGGGATATTGCCTCTTTGGGTTGTAGCCATTGTACCGCTGAAGTTGTTTGATTTTGGCCGGTTGTTGCTGCCACCATTGGGTCGGGCTTGGTATGGGGTTATGTTCGATCGATCATTGGACTGGAGTGCTCCGCCGGGGACGCCATTGGATTGAGACTGGGGTTGGGGTTGGGTGATAAAGTGGTTATTATTATATTTCCTTATTCATGACAAAGGTTTATTATTCATACTATAATTGCATTGATCGGAAACTTAAATACATGTATGAATACATAAACAGATATCGTGTCCCTAATAAGCCTCTACTAGACTAGCTCGTTGATCAAAGGTGGTTACTGTTTCCTAACCATAGACATGTGTTGTCATTTGATAACAGGATCACATCATTAGGAGAATGATGTAATGGACAAGACCCATCAGTTAGCTTAGCATATGATCGTTCAGTTTATTGCTACTGCTTTCTTGAATGTCAAATACATGTTCCTTCAATCATGAGATCATGCAATGATGCAACTCCCGGATGCCAGAGGAATACCTTGTGTGCTATCAAACGTCACAACGTAACTGGGTGATCATAAAGATGCTCTACAGATATGTCCGAAGGTGTTTGTTGAGTTGGCATGAATTTAGATTGAGATTTGTCACTCCAAGTATCGGAAAGGTATCTTTGGGCCCTCTCGGTAATACACATCATAATAAGCTTGCAAGCAAAAGGACTAAGGAGTAAGTTATGAGATGATGTATTACGGAACGAGTAAAGAGACTTGCCGGTAACGAGATTGAACTAGGTATGGAGATACCGATGATTAATTCTCGGGTAAGTAACATACCGACAGACAAAGGGAATTACGTATGTTGTCATTACGGTTCGACCGATAAAGATCTTCGTAGAATATGTAGGAACCAATATGGGCATCCAGGTTCCGCTATTGGTTATTGACCGGAGAGGTGTCTCGGTCATGTCTACATAGTTCTCGAACCCGTAGGGTCCGCACGCTTAACGTTCGTTGACGATATAGTGTTATATGAGTTATATGATTTGGTAACTGAATGTTGTTCGGAGTCCCGGATGAGATAATGGACATGACGAGGAGATCCAAAATGGTCTGGAGGTAAAGATTTATATGTACGATGATACTATTTGGTCAGGGAAGAGTTTCGGGGCGTACCGTGTAGTCATCGGGTCAACCGAAGGGGTTCCGGTAAGCCCCGGGGGGTTTATGGGTCATATGGGCCAAGAAAATGGAGCACACCAACCCACAAGGGGCTGGTGCACCCCTCTATGGCAGCCAGCCCTAGGGGAGAGAAGGAAAGAGGGGAGTATGCCTCCTCCTTCCGTCCCTCTCCTCTCTTTCCTTCCCCATAGGGGAATTATGGCAGGAGGGCGCAGAACAGGGCAGGAGCCCTAGGGCTGGCCGGCCACCTTTGTGGTGCGCCTGGTTGCCTCCCCTCCCCCCACTATTGGGGAACGCAGTAATTTCAAAAAAAATCCTACGCACACGCAAGATCCATCTGGGTGATGCATAGCAACGAGAGGGGAGAGTGTTGTCCACGTACCCTCGTGGACCGAAAGCGGAAACGTTATGACAACGCGGTTGATGTAGTCGTACGTCTTCACGATCCGACCGATCCTAGCACCGAAAGTACGGCACCTCCGCGATCTGCACACGTTCAGCTCGGTGACGTCCCACGAACTCTAGATCCAGCTGAGTGTAGAGGGAGAGCTTCGTCAACACGACGGTGTGATGATGGTGACACTACAAAAAAAGACACATCCGTGACATTTTGGGCGGAACAATTTTTTTTTCTGTTATACATATGACACTTCTATGACGATAATTGTGACAAAACCCGGTATCATCATAGATGTGGTGGGCTCCTACTTCTATGACAAAAAATCATGACAGCAAATGGGCTTTTCGTCCTGGGCGGGCCGGAGACGTAGCTGCATGACATTCTTTGGGCCGTCCATGACGGAAAAAACCGTGGTAGAAGCGAGGGGGAGGAAAATTTCGGGGAGTTCCCGGTTACGGTGGGAGGTTGGGGGCCGAGCGATGGCGTGTGTGCGAGGCGTTGGCTCTAACTGAACCCGAGCGAGGCGTTGGGCTCTAACTGAACCCGAGCGATTGCACTGCAGGCTACGCGTTACTGAACCCGATCGATCGATCGATGGCTGTTAACTGAACCCGATCGAGCGGTTCCTTTGCTACTAGTGCTAACTGAAGCCGATCGGTTGGATGAACAGTGAGCATTGCGGGGGAGGGGGGGTTGGATGAACAGTGAGCGGTGGCGTTACCTCTGGATGAACAGGCCCCCGTGGTGTGGTGGAGGGCTGGATGAATAGTAGACGATGGAGGAGTGGTTGAACAGGACCCCGTGGTGTGGAGGGCTGGATGAACAGTAGACGGTGGAGGGGTGCCCGTGGAGGGTGGTTGAACAGTAGCCGGTGGAGTAGCGCGCGGTGGAGGCTGGATGAACAGGAGCCCGTGGAGGCTAGAGGAGGTCGACGGTAGCCCGTGGAGGCTGGAGGAGGTCAACGGTGGAGATGAACAATATCCCATGGAGTCCCGTTTTGCGGTACGCCACACCCTTCCCGATGAACAGGACCCCCGTTTCGACCGTAGGAGGTCTGTTTCGTCCGTTTTGCGGTACGCCACACCCCTTCCGATTAACAGGAACCCCGTTTCGACTGTAGGAGGTCCGTTTCGTCCGTTTTGCGGTACGTCACACCCCTCCCGATCAACAGGACCCCCGTTTCGACCATAGGAGGTCCGTTTCCTCCGTTTTGCGGTACGCCAGACCCCTCCCGATCAACAGGACCCCGTTCCGAACGTAGGAGGTCTGTTTCCTCCGTTGTGTGGTACGCCAGGCCTCATTTCCATCGCCTGTTCCGTCCAAGCCCTCCCGATGAACACGACCACGCATTCCGTCCCGAGCCAGCCGGTTGGCTCCCACGCGTTTCGTTGCCTCCCGATGAACACGACGCATTCCGTTGCCTCCCCATGAACACGACGCATTCCGTTGCCTCCCCATGAAGACGACGACGATGCTGTTTCCCCGTTCCGACCCAGCCATGTACACGAGCCCTGGCCGTACGTATGCGCGAGTAGGCGTTCGAGACCCCGCCCGTATGTACACATACATGGCCGTATTTTCTTTCTTGCACCCTAGCCGCTGTACGTACGTGTACATGCTACGTGTGCGCCTCTACTACGACACGTACGCGCCTCTACTATGGCACGTGCGCGCCTCTACATCCACCAGTATATATGTACGTACATGTTCGCGACCAGAATGACAACGCTACGTACGCTTCGACCAGGTGGGTCCCGACTGTCAGGCACTTCCTTGCCTGTGAAGATGTAGCTGGTGGGTCCCAACAGTCAGGGGGGCGAATCGTTTTTCTTTGCCCGGACGCACTTCCTTGCGTGCGAAGATGTAGCTGGTGGGTCCCAGTAGTCAGAGGGAAACATTTTTTTTTTCGCGAAATACAGTGGCCCGTCCGGTGGGTCCCAGTTGTCAGGTGGAGGAATCATTATTTTCCGCGTAATAAGGAGGCACTTCCTTGCTGCAGCCGTGGACCCAGCTATCAGCCTCTCCACGTACAGTCCACGTCTGATGGAAGTCGTTCCTTGACCACGTTGACCACGCCGCGCCGAGAGCACCAGGGCGGTGGACGACGGCGAGGCCTAGGAAGGGGACGGCGGGGAGCCGGGGAAGACGCGGCAGTGGAAGCCCGCGCGGAGAGGAGTACGAGGGTTCACTGGTTCGGCTGCGGTGTGAGGCTGCCGTCGCCGCAGGGCCTGACCAGCGGTGGGAATAGTAGGGGCGGTGAGGCCTCCGCGGCAGCACAGCCGGCCACGGGAGGCAGGAGCATGCGGCACGACCAGCGCTGCTTTGGGCGACTGGAGCAAGAAGACCAGAGGTTGAAGAAGCACTACGGCCGTTGGATGGACATCATACGGTCACTGGAGCTAGAATCGTTCATATTGACTAAAGTTGACAAAGGCCCCCGCCCCAGTCAACTTAGTAGGCCCACAAGTTAGCCTCCCATCATGGTGGGTCCTAGCTAGCAGGGGGAGCATTCATTTTTTTGTGCGTAATAAGGAGGCACTTCCGGTGGGTCTGAGCTGACAGCGGGGGGAACGTTTTTTTCACGAAATACGATGGCCCGTCCGGTGGGTCCCAGCAGTCAGGGGGGAAACATTTTTTCACGAAATAAGGTGGCCCGTCCGGTGGGTTTCTGCTGTCAGGTGGAGGAATAATTATTTTGCGCGTAATAAGGAGGCACTTCCTTGTGGCCGCCTGGACCCAGCTGTCAGCTTCTCCATGTACAGTACTCTTCCGATGGAAGTCGGTCGTTGACCACGTTGACCATGCCGTGCCGAGAGCACCAGAGCGGTGGTCTGGACGACGGCGAGGCCTAGGAAGGGGACGACGCGGAGCCGGGGAAGACACAACAGTGGAAGCCCGCGCGGAGAGGAGTACGAGGGTTCACTGGTTCGGCTGCGGTGTGAGACTGCCGTCGCCGCAGAATAACAGGGGGTGTGGGTGAGTAGAGGGATGGCCTGGCCAGCGGTGGGAGTAGTACGGCGCGGTGAGGCCTCCGCGGCATCACAGCCGGCCACGGGAGGCAGGAGCACGCGACACGACTGGCGCTGCTTTGGGCGGCTGGAGCAAGAAGACCAGAGGTTGAAGAAGCACTACGGCCGTTGGATGGACATCATACGATCACTGCAGCTAGAATCGTTTATATTGACTAAGTTGACAAAGCCCTTGGTAGGCGTCAACTTAGTAGGCCCACAGCTCAGATTTGGCAAAGAACATATAGCCCATTTGCGATTTGTAAGAATGTACATCCCATTTTTTAGTTCTAACGGAATTTATTACAACCCATTTACAGTTTGTTAAAAGCACAACCCAACTTCTAGCTAGGACAATGATTAATAGTTTCAAACAACCGCTCAAAACAGAATTAAAAAAAATCCCACATTTTGATGGGATCCGAAATATTTTTATCCAAAATTTCTAGTCAGGTTAAATATAATTTCAAAATGAAGTTGTATTACGTTAAAATCCAACGAAATATTGCGCGCGCAACGAGTAATGAAATTAAAATTTTCAAATTCCAATAATAATATATTTTTCAAACTAATTACGTGTTTGGTGCATAGTAACTGTCCACTTATTATAATTACATCCCATTTATTATTTCTTAAAGTCCATTTTCTTGTTAAGCCTAATGCATACCTCCTAAGAAAGTTTGCAGCCCAGCGGGACGCAGAATAACAAGTTGACCTGGATATTGTGTACAACTGTCGGCCCAGTTGCATTGCTGATGTTGAAAAAAAGGCCTGTGTAGTACAGTACAACCTAACATGGTTACTCAGCCCACATTCAACGACGCCGGAAAGACTCAAACAAGGCTTCTGTACAACTTTTTGAAGTCAATGAGCTCAATTAATAACTTAAGAAAAAAGTTAGATTACAGTGGAACCTAATTAAAAGCTATCACGAACAAATAAATAATTCAACGGGTCCCACTTGTGCGTGTGCGTGTGTGTATGTGTGTGTGTGTGTGAGAGAGAGACCCATCGGTCGATGCTCGTAAATACATCTTTCAGCCATATGCATTGCTGATGCTCAGTAAAAACTTATAAAGTTGACACAATCATATAGAACATCATAGCACACTGAACTTGCATACAAAAATTTCACGCAGGCGGCACAATCAGGATGGAAGCAGTGGATCGCTATGGGAAGGGCTATGTTGAAACCAGCGAAGTCGTACATAACGGTTCATCGTCTTTATCAATGACAGGGAAATATCTTGAATGTTGTGCAAAGAAAACAGACAGACAACACAATAAGTTCTGCTAGCACATTAAGTTGACGTACAACCCTTTCTAAAAAAAGTTCAGGTACAAAATTAGAACAGGTCACAATCAAATGTACTGACATATCAGTGCTTCACACCCATAGCTCGGATTTAACTAGTATCTGACAAGATTCAGTTGTTACCTCAAATTAGAGCACATCCAGGCAGCCAGCCCTGCCTCTTCTCCCAAAGAAGCAGTGGCCTCCGTCGCGCGATGGAGTAGGCCCTGTGCCATCCATCATTCCGAGCAACACGGGGAAAGTCTGACATTGACTCCTGTAATGGACGTCGTCGACGGACCCTGGCACCAACGGCGGCGGCAGGACTTCGATTGATGGATTGACCACTTCTTCGACATGCACGAACACTCGATACAGGTACATCCCTAACGTGGTCCGTGGCGGCCTTGGTGGCGATGAATAGTACAACCCCGGTTCCTGCACTGGTATCTCAACACCAATCACCTTCAGTATGGTGGACGACTTCTTCATCCATGCCATAACCATCAGAGCCCAGCTGTCTGGGGGAACAAACATACTTATGAGCTCACCTCCAAGGTCGTTGATAAGCTCGTTCATGGAATCGCTGTTCCAAGCACGTCGAGGCATGCCGTGGAAGGTAAGCTTTGTTAAAAACTCAAGCTCAGAGGGCACCGAGCCCATCCTGGGTGCCACCGATCAAAGCTCACCAGCGCGGCATCGCAGGACAAACGCTGGGAAGATTCGAACACACGACTGCAGTCGAAAGTTGTCCGAAACCTGATGAAGAAATCAGCCGGTGGCGGACAGACTTCAACGAGCAAGTCACTTATTTGGATGTCGTGCGCAATGCCAAGAGCTTTTACAAGGTCGTCCGGCGAGACAGGAGGCCGGTTGCCGTTGATGGTTACCATCAGCACTTTGCCGGCAAACTGGTCGTCAAGCACCACCATGCCACTGTTGAGCGACAACACACAACGACCGAAGGCAGGACGGACCTCAGGATCTCCGGCTCGGAGATTCGCATTGACCGACGACATGATAGTGCGCTTGAGTACAGGGAGTACAGAAGGGGGATTTGGGGGAACTGGAGTAGGAATCGAGATTCCAGAGGTGGGGGAGGGGCGGGAGACTGGGGATGAAAAGGTAGCATGAATTTTGAGCACGCGCCAATATGCTCTCGGTGCGCAAGCGCACGAAAACACCGATGGTGCCCACATGCCGGCCTAAGAGTCCTTATTCTTTCTTTTTTGGAGAGCCCGGCCTTTTTTTAGGATCTTTTGAGAGCCCGGCCTGAGAGTCATAATTGACCTGTTTGGCATTGCGTTACTACTCGACCCATATTCAACGACACCTCACTGGCCCAAACAAGTGTACATCATCGAAAAGACACTGCGCTCAAATTATATAATTTGAAAAAGGAGATATACTTTGAACACTGGAGAATGGTGATGCCCTCATTTAGCCCACCAGTAGTTCGAGACAATAAATAGTTCGAAACAACGATATATACAACATTCAAACACTGACTAGTGAGTACTACTGTCATAAACAACAAGACATGATAGTTCATAAGAAGTCTTGCTACACCACCAAAACGCACCCATCTGCAGCGCGCAGACTCTCGTGATCCAGACGAGAATGACATTCTAAACAGAAGCAACTATTACATAGTAAGAGTGACATAGACGAGGATGACCAAATGACAAGGAATATGCATAACAAAAGAAAGAACTACCCATCCAGAACCACTAGCAAAGACAACAAAGTCATTTGAAGAGATGATCCAACACCATCATAATTTGCAGCCCCACTTCAGCGACCAGTGATCCGGAGACACCAGTACTCCACCCTTTCGATGCAACAGCCCAATTACCTATCAACCTGAAGGCTTGAACCACATCACTGCCTGTCGTAATTGAGACATCCAAGGATCAAAGTTAATCCGGATGCCTTTGTCATTCTCACCTTCTTTCGACTGCAGGCTGTATCGTTGACAATCAGGGGAGTTTGCTCCCGAACTCCTAGGGCTCGCCGTGTAGACATAGTTTTCCATAGCAAACAGAGCCTCTCTGCCATCAAGGTCCTTGCCAACGGTGATCTCCTGGTTAATCGGATAATTGAGTCCGAGAAACAGAGAGTGTGAACCAAGGCTGTTTACCCGCCTCCAACTAAAAAATTCCTAAAGGCCCCAAGAAGCTGGTATCCTGCTCATAGACGTAACAACCACTGTCCGGATACTCATGTATTACACGGTGCTTGTATACAGTGGGGTTTTTTCAATATAACTTTTCCGGCTCATCCGAATGATCATCAGTCTTTTGCCGTCATTTGATCGAGCGAGGAACCAGTTGTGCTTCCCTATTTTTGGCAAAGGTGGTGTGATTACAAAGGGCAGTAACTGTAGGGACACTGCATCATATCGAAAAGGACATGCATTGTTAATGTAAGATCAGCATTGTTCAGAGTATGAGTAGGATAATGCAAGAAACAACATTGATATGTCCCTATTGGAACTGTGAGGAAAATACAAGGAAATGTATACTGGGTTCGAAAAAATAGAAGTGCCATGCATGGTTATACTCATGTTATCTCGCAATCGATTCTTCACAGGAAACTACCATGTCATGCATGTTATGTGATCATGTTCTGTCCTCACAAACAAATTCTTCAAGGTAATTAACAGACTATGCATTGTTATATACTCGTGTTCTGTGGGCAAAATTTTTGTGAGGATATTATTCTAGCCATTGATTGCTGAAGGGCGAATATAGGTATGTACACATGGTAAGCATTGCAGGATTTCACTACTTCCAAATATAGAGTTCTCCATATGCACATTTACTTCCCTAATGTATGGTTAGATGAAACCAACAGTGTGGTGCATGTTTCTACATCATGAAAATGAGGAAACTAACATGGCCATTGATACACACTCATATTTAGTAGTAGTATATAGATTACTGTAAAATAAGGATAATATCCATATATTCCTAACCGTTTGATTATTCAGGGTACAAATTGGTTGTAATGACATGGTCACAATCGCATGAATTAACTCATTCCAAATATAGATGATTTACATCGTCTCTAATACATTGCCATAGTTCTACTCAAATTCTGCTCAAACAGGGATATGCCAATCATCACAGAAAGTTCAAACAGTGTCATGGCATCATCATTAACATGAGAAGGAAACAACTTACACGCGCCGTCCCAGCAATACGTGGTGCCATCTGCTTTGTCGATCGCATAGATGATGCCATTGTGTTCAATAGCATCACAGAAGTGTGTATCAGCTTTGACGATGATCCACTGCGAGTCGAGTTGTCTCCAGCTAAAGAAGGCACCAGCGTACAGATAGGCGAGTCCGCGGTCGAACAAGGCAATAAGCTTGAAGTCTGTGTAATTCGCATGTCGTGTGGGCACTTGGCAGATTACAATCTTCTGCAAAACAAGGTCCGTCCAACTGACGTAGTAATCTAGATGACTTACACTACAAAAAAAAGACACATCCGTGACATTTTGGGCCGAACAAATTTTTTTTCTGTCATACATATGACACTTCTATGACGATAATTGTGACTAAACCCGGTATCATCATAGATGTGGTGGGCTCCTACTTCTATGACAAAAAATTATGGCCGAAAATGGGCTTTTCGTCCTGGGCGGGCCGGAGACGCAGCTGCATGACATTCTTTGGGCCGTCCATGACGGAAAAAACCGTGGTAGAAGCGAGGGGGAGGAAAATTTTGGGGAGTTCCCGGTTACGGTGGGAGGTCGGGGGCCGAGCGATGCGCGTTTCTCTCATACACGTACGCGCGTGTGTGTGAGGCATTGGCTCTAACTGAACCCGAGCGAGGCGTTGGGCTCTAACTGAACCCGAGCGATTGCACTGCAGGCTACGCGTTACTGAACCCGAGCGATCGATCGATGGCTGTTAACTAAACCCGATCGAGCGATTCCTTGGCTACTGCTGCTAACTGAAGCCGATCGATGGGATGAACAGTGAGCATTGCAGGGGGGTTTGGATGAACAGTGAGCGGTGGCGTTGCCTCTGGATGAACAGGACCTCGTGGTGTGGTGGAGGGCTGGATGAACAGTAGACGGTGGAGGGGTGCCCATGGAGGGGTGGATGAACAGGACCCCGTAGTGTGGAGGGCTGGATGAACAGTAGACGGTGGAGGGGTGGTTGAACAGTAGCCGGTGGAGTAGCGCGCGGTGGAGGCTGGATGAACAAGAGCCCGTGGAGGCTGGAGGAGGTCGACGGTGGATGAACAGTAGCTCGTGGAGGCTGGAGGGGGTCGACGGTGGAGATGAACAATATCTCGTGGAGTCCCGTTTTGCGGTACGCCACACCCCTACCGATGAACAGGACACCCGTTTCGACCGTAGCGCTCCAACACAAGTCCGTTTCCTCCATTTTGCGGTACGCCACACCCCTCCCGATCAACAGGACCCCTGTTTCGACCGTAGGAGGTCCGTTTCCTCCATTTTGCGGCACGCCACATCCCTCCCGATCATCAGGACCCCCGTTTCGACCATAGGAGGTCCGTTTCCTCCGTTTTGCGGTACGCCACACCCCTCCCGATCAACAGGACCCCCATTTCGACCGTAGGAGGTCTGTTTCCTCCGTTGTGCGGTACGCCAGGCCTCGTTTTCATCGCCTCTTCCATCCAAGCCCTCCCGATGAACACGACCATGCATTCCGTTGCCTCCCCATGAACACGACGACGACGCTGTTTCTTCGTTCTGACCCAGCCATGTACATGAGCCCTCGCCGTACGTATGCGCGAGTAGGCGTTCGAGACCCCGCCTGTATGTACACATACGTGGCCATATTTTCTTTCTTGCACCCTGGCCGCCTCTACTACGACACGTGCGCGCCTCTACATCCACCAGTATATATGTATGTACACGTTCGCGACCAGAATGACAATGCTACGTACGCTTCGACCAGGTGGGTCCCGACTGTCAGGCACTTCCTTGCCTGCGAAGATATAGCTGGTGGGTCCCAGCAGTCAGGGGGGCGAAATACGGTGCCCCGTCCGGTGGGTCCCGCTATCAGGTGGAGGAATAATTATTTTGCATGTAATAAGGAGGCACTTCCTTGCTGCGGCCGTGGACCCAGATGTCAGCCTCTCCATGTACAGTCCACGTCCGATGGAAGTCGTTCCTTGACCACGTTGACCACGCCGCGCCGAGAGCACCAGGGCGGTGGACGATGGCGAGGCCTAGGAAGGGGACGACGGGGAGTCGGGGAAGACGCGGCAGAGGAAGCCCGCCCCCGCGCGCGCGGAGAGGAGTACGAGGGTTCACTGGTTTGAACTATGGTGTGAGGTTGCCGTCGCCGCAGGGCCTGGCCAGCGGTGGGAATAGTAGGGGGCAGTGAGGCCTTCGCGGCAGCACAGCCGGCCACGTGAGGCAGGAGCATGCGGCACGACCAGCGCTGCTTTGGGCGGCTGGAGCAAGAAGACCAGAGGTTGAAGAAGCACTACGGCCGTTGGATGGACATCGTACGGTCAATGGAGCTAGAATCGTTCATATTGACTAAGTTGACAATGCCCTTCGTCCCCGTCAATTTAGTAGGACCACAAGTCAGCCTCCCACCAAGGTGGGTCCCAGCTAGTCGGGGGAGTATTCATTTTTTTGTGCGTAATAAGGAGGCACTTCCGGTGGGTCCGAGCTGACAGCGGGGGGAACGTTTTTTCGCGAAATACGGTGGCCCGTCCGGTGGGTCCCAGCAGTCAGGGGGAAACATTTTTTTCGCAAAATACTGGTGGCCCGTCCGGTGGGTCTCTGCTGTCAGGTGGAGGAATAATTATTTTGCACGTAATAAGGAGGCACTTCCTTGCTACGGCCGTGGACCCAGCTGTCAGCCTCTCCATGTACAGTCCACGTCCGATGGAAGTCGTTCCTTGACCACATTGACCACGTCGCGCCGAGCGCACCAAGGCAGTGGACGACGGCGAGGCCTAGGAAGAGGACGAAGCGGAGCCGGGGAAGACGCGGCAGTGGATGCCCACGCGTAGAGGAGTATGAGGGCACTGGTTCGCTGCGGTGTGAGGCTGCCGTCGCCGTAGAGTAACAGGGGGTGTGCGTGAGTAGAGGGATGGCCTGGCCAGTGGTGGGAGTAGTAGGGGGCGGTGAGGCCTCCGCCGCATCGCAGCCGACCACGGGAGGCAGGAGCACGAGGCACGACCGGCGCTGTTTGGGCGGCTGGAGCAAGAAGACCAGAGGTTGAAGAAGCACTACGGCCGTTGGATGGACATCGTACGGTCACTGGAGCTAGAATTGTGCATTATTGACTAAGTTGACAAAGCCCTCCATCCCCGTCAACTTAGTAGGCCCACAAGTCAGCCTGCCACTATACTGGGTCCCAGCTAACAGGGGGAGTATTCATTTTTTATGTGCGTAATAAGGAGGCACTTCCTTGCGTGCGAAGATATAGCTGGTGGGTCCGAGCTATCAGCGGCGGTAACATTTTTTTCGCGAAATACAGAGGCCCTTTCAGTGGGTCCCTGATGTCGGGTGGAGGAATCATTATTTTGCGCGTAATAAGGAGGCATTTCCTTGCGTGCGGCCGTGGACCCAGCTGTCGGCCTCTCCACGTACAGTCCACTTCAGATGCATGTCGGTCGTTGACCAGGCCGCGCCGAGAGCACCAGGGCGGTGGACGATGGCAAGGCCTAGGAAGAGAACGACACAGAGGCAGGGAAGACTCGGCAGTTGTTTCCCACGCGGAGGGGAGTACGACTGTACGAGGGTTTACTGGTTCGTCCGCCATCGCCGGAGAATAACAGCAGGTGTGGGTGAGTAGAGAGATGGCTAGGCCAGCGATGGGAGTACGGTGGGGCGGTGAGGCCTGCGCGGCAGCAGAGCCGGCCGCGGGAAGGAGGGATCAGGCAGTCTCGCCGGCGCCTATTTGAGCGGCTGGAGCAGGAAGAGCAGAGATTGAAGAAGCACGGCAATCATTGCTTGTGCGTCAACCTTTTTTTAGGAAAGCCTCAAATATGTGGAAAACAGGATACAAGCCATCTGCCATTATTTCTAATAATTTTCAGCTCATTTGCTAATTCTTAAGGTTTTTTTGGAGCCCATATTCTTTTTGTTAGCATTACAGCCCAAATTGTGGCCACGGTTAAAAAATTATACGAAATTTTGCATATTTCGGTGCGGTCCGAACTGTTTTTAATCCCGAAATTTCGACTCACATTCAAACTGATTTTAAAAATAAATGTATATCAATATAAAATCCAACAAATTCTCCACGTATAAAAATTAATGTAATTTAAAATCTTGAAATGAAAAAAGAAATATTTGAAACTAATTGACGGTTTGATGTGTTTTAAAAATGTACAACCCATTTCTCATTACTGATGGGCCATTTTCTCGGCCAGCCGAATGAAAGCTTTCCTCGTCTTGAAAGATTTGCAGCCCAATAGGCCTGACAAAGCGACTTACTTGGCAAATCACAAAAAAACTAGGCTGTGGCCGTGGACCCAGCTGTCAGCCCCTCCATGTATAGTACTCTTCCGGTGGAAGTCGTTCCTTGACCACGTTGACCACGCCGTGCGGAGAGCACCACGGCGGTGGACGACGGCAAGGCCTAGGAAGGGGACGACGCAGAGCCAGGGAAGACGCGGTAGTGGAAGCCCGTGCGGAGAGGAGTACGAGGGTTCACTGGTTCGGCTGCGGTGTGAGGCAGCCATCGCCGCAGGGCCTGGCCAGCGGTGGGAATAGTAGGGGGCGGTGAGGCCTCCGCGGCAGCACAATCGGCCACGGGAGGCAGGAGCATGCGGCACGACCGACGCTGCTTTGGGCGGCTGGAGCAAGAAGACCAGAGGTTGAAGAAGCACTACGCCCGTTGGATGGACATCGTACGGTCACTAGAGCTAGAATCGTTCATATTGACTAAGTTGACAAAGCCCTCCGTCCCCGTCAACTTTGTTGGCCCACAAGTCATCCTCCCACTATGGTGGGTCCCAGCTAGCAGGGGGTATTCATTTTTTTGTGCGTAATAAGGAGGCACTTCCTTGTGTGTGAAGATATAGCTGGTGGGTCCGACATGTCAGCGGGGGGAACGTTTTTTTCGCGAAATACAGAGGCCCTTCCGGTGGGTCCCAGCTGTCAGGTCCTCGCAAAAAAAGGGAAAGAAAATCAAAGACCTGGAAAGGCATACAGAACAAGCTAGTGTACCAGTAAAGAGACGTTACCGAGTTTTAGAAAAAAGAAAGACGTGCACCTGTAGCTGGTTCGAATCCAAACCTAGACTATGACTATATATGGTGTTATGCTACTCTGCAAGTAATGAAACTGACATATCCAACGTTTGCTTCTCCTCTTCTCTACTTACTCTGCCTAGCATCAGAAGCTCTGGCCGCAGCAACCATGTCCGCTAGCTGCTCGTCCACCTGCTCTTCAGCAGTCAACAACCAGATATGCGCCAAGTCGCAACCCGTACCATCGCCTGTGGGTCTCATCACACCCTCGCCGGAGCCGATTGCTCATCGCAACCCGCTGCCGTTGGTGTGGTGCCACTGCTGCAAATCACGCAGAGTCATCCGTCGCGTCTCAACCACAATCCGCAACCCTGGCCGAGTCTTCTACAAATGCCCGAATCATGGGGTAATAATATGTTTAAGTGTTGTTCTGCTGCTTTCAGTTGCTGATTTTTTTAATAGTTTGGTTGATGATCTACCAATTTGATTCATGCAGAAAAGGGAAGATTCATGTGATTTGTATTTATGGGAAGTTGCTGATGTGGGGGAATGCAACTACGCTGATTATTTGGTTAGCCGAGGAATCCCAATACCAGCAGGTTGGGGTGTTGGACAAGTAACTGAAGGAACGACAGAAGAGGAAGATGCAGAGCAGAAGGTTAAAGATGCAGTTCCTCTGATCATGGCCAAGCAACAGCTGCTGAACGGCCTTGACAACAATGAGGAGATGAAAGAGCTTGTGAAGATAATGGGCAAAATCGATGTGCTCTGTAGGATGATTGTCTCTTTATTTGCAGTGTATGTAGCACTCGTGATGTATTCAGTGGCTACGACATGAGCACTTTGCTAAAACTAGTAATTAATGAAACCTGTGTAGCAGGCTGGGCGTAGTGTTTTGAACATCTAATGATTTCTATTAACGGAAATCAGGGGGTATCCCCTTTTGCTCATATAATAAATAAATAGCAGAGGCCCTGTCGGGTCAGCTTTGTTCCCATTGGAAGACATCGAGCAAATTGCAGTCTAACAACAAACTATGTCATCAAATTCAAGTTTCACAGCCAAATATGAGTACAACTAAACAACAATGTCATCATGTTTTAGTTCTCATACAATCACCAAACACAAATCAGCATACATAACAAGTGATGTTCTCACAGCAAAATACTAAACAACATGTTCATCAGGTTTCAGTTGTCATAGCAAACACAATTTCACATAGTAGATAAAAAAAGTCTTCTGACAGGCAAATACGTCAAAAGCAATGTAATCATCATCCGTAGTAGCAGCATCAACATCTTCACCATGTGTATTAGTCTGAATCGTAATTCCCCACGGTGTCATCTTCTTCTTCGTCCTCAACGTCCTCGAACGTTGGCTTCTTCTTGATCAACTCTTGTATGTCCACAGCACGACATGCAATCTTTTCGCCTGCGTCATTGACATGATGGTTCTCAAAGATATTAGGAACATCTGTGTTATCTTGTACATCAGGAGCAGTGTAAGCATCATCTTATTGTGCAACTTCATTAAACAAATTCCTCTGCTCAAACCTTTGAAATACTCTCCAGTCATCGCTACGTGCAAATGTGTCTTCCAAGAAAAATATCTGTGTTGCTTGATTTGCCAAAATAAAAAGCTTGTTGGTCTGGTACGCCGCCTTGACATTGATGGATTTGAAATAATCATCAGCTCTGGGTTTTGCGATCCTGGAAAACAGGTTATACCAACGACAGCACAACAGAACCACACACCGATGATCCTCGAAACTGGAGATATACTGCAACTGAAAAATGTCTGTTATGTTAGCATACATTTCAGTTGTCTCTTTGTCATACGTATCCGTGCTCATGATGGCACTGTTTTGTGTCTTCCTGCCTTTGTCTCGTGCAAGGGTGTTGTAGCGCACATCTCCAACAACGCAAGATTCATAATGTCTTACCTGAGTATCAGGACCCATTGCTAGTGAGTAAAGGGCATCATAAACTGCCTGCCCATCCTCCCGCATCTTCTTAACCTATGGTTAGAAAATAGACAAGCTGATCATCTTATGTACTCAATATATTAAAAAAACTGACAGTGCACTTCAAAAGCTTACATGGTTCTTGAACCATTTCGCAAATCCTGCCATAACCAGTTTGTCAATGTTTCTTGGATTTTGCGGCAGTAACTCCTCTTTGTAGATGCTGCACAACATAGTGATCGCGTCAAACATCTAAATATATAAGAATGTGATGCAAGTTTGGTAGATTACGATGTATAAGCTGCAGTACTGCACTTACTTGATATAAGGTAGTATCTCAGGACAGTTATTCAACACATACCAAACCATTTTGTCCAAATCTTTAGGTTTGTCCTCTTGTCGACTCTTCCCTGTAACTCGAACAGAATAATCGAAAACATTGAGCCCGGGATTGTCTTCACCCACCTCTTTGCTAAGCTGATCAGCTGTTTCAATGTATTTTGAGCAGAATGTCAACGCTTCTGTAGCAATGTAGGCCTCTGCAATGGAACCCTTGGGTCTAGCTCTGTTCCTAACATAGCCCTTGAAAGTGCCTAGCCGCCTTTCAATAGGGTACATCCAGCCATACTGTACTGGGCCTCTAAGTAGTGCCTCATCAGGTAGATGAACAGCCAAATGCACCATCACATCAAAGAAGGCTGGAGGATATATCTTCTCAAGGTCGCATAGGATAGTTGGTATCTTGTCTCTAAGATGCTCCAAAGCATCTATCCTGATATTCCTACTGCAGAGTTCCCCGAAGAATTGTCCCAACTCTGCAACTGCTCTGTATAAGTCAGGGTGGCCCAATCCTCTAAGGATAACAGGTAAAACCCTTTGAAGTAGGACGTGGCAGTCATGAGTTTTCAACCCTTGTACCTTGTTTCCATCTGCACTGACTCTCCTTTTAGGGTTGGAAGCAAATCCATGTGGGAATCTCACACGTGACAGGACCTCGCAGAATTCTTTTCTTTTTACCTTGTCCAAGACGTACACAGATGGTGCCATATCCCGTGGTTTACCTTCATCTTGCACCTGCAAATCCTGTTTGATACCCAGGTGTGTCAAATCAATCCTAGATTTTAAGGTATCTTTCGTCTTGCCTTCAATATTAAGAAGTGTGCCGATAATGCTGTCACATATATTTTTCTCGATGTGCATCACATCAAGATTATGCCACAGATCCAAATCTTTCCAATACTCCAAGTCCCACAAAGTGGACCTGCGGGTAAACAATAATCTCTCTTCTGCCCTGTCACGCTTCCTTTTCCCGCTACCATTATCAGGATGGTTTCCTGGTGTAATATGCCTGACCTTCTCTAATTCCACTTGCAACTCATCGGCGGTGAGCCTCTTTGGCGCATCACGGTTTTCATGCTTTGCATTGAACACATGTCTTCGGTATTTTCTAGGAAGCGACTTGTCCTTGGCAAGGAAACGGCGGTGTCCAATGTAACGGATCTTGATAAGTATTGCGTATAACAGCGGATTCCTGTCACAGCGAACACATGCATTGTAACCATGTGTCGTTCGCCCTGACATAGTGCCCAAAGCCGGATAATCATGGATGCACCAAATTATAACAACACGCAGAAAGAAATCAGCTGGTGGGCTGCTATATAGGTCTCGAGTGAGAACACCCTTCCATAGCTGTTGAAGTTCCTCCACAAGAGGCTCCATGAACAAATCAAAATCCTTTCCAGGACTTTTTGGACCTGGGATGAGCAAGGCCATCATGTAGTTTGATTCTTTGGTGCAGACATTTGGAGGCATGTTGTAAGGGATAACAAGCACTGGCCACATGCTATATGTGGCGCTCTGGTGGCCAAATGGGTTAAATCCATCTGAAGCTAAGCCAAGTCTAATGTTTCTCGGGTCAGCACCAAACTCTTTGTGTTTATCATTGAAGCTTTTCCACTCACTACCATGAGATGGATGGCTCATTACATTCTGATCTCTGTACTCCTGGTTCCTAGAATGCCACAGTACATCCTCTCTTGTTTCAGCATCATGAAACAACCTCTGCAATCTTGGTGTAATTGGAAAAATGTCTCAGAACATTATGAGGAATCCTCTTCACAGCATCGCTATCTTTCCATCTTGATGATTTACATTTCGGGCATTCACTTAAGTTAGCATAATCCTTCCGGAACAAAACACAATTATTCTTACAAACATGGATCATATCATATCCAATTCCAACTACATGAAGGAAATTCTTCATTTTACTGTAGGTGTGTGGCAGCTCAGACGCATCTGGTAAAGATTCGCGGAAAGCAGCCAACATCGCATCGAATGATTTGTTGGTCATCTGCTCAGATGTCTTCACCTGAAGAAAGGTGACCATAGCTGAGAATACTGACACCTTATTTCCTGGGGTGACAGCAACGTTGCATTGTTCCAACATGAGGGCCCACCGTTTTTCTTCTGCAAGTGAAAGTTCACGGAATGCACGAGCATTTCGTAGCATTGTTTCAATGTTGGTCAAACTCACTGGCTCCGCCACCACCACCTCCTCCTCCTCTTCCAACTGAGCATCAGGCAGATCAAGATGGTGATCTGCTGCTTCCACGTAGTCAATAACATTGACGTTCACAGCTTCACCATGATGAACCCACCTAGTATATGTGACCAACATCCCATACAAGTGTAGATGATTTTACACAGTTGACTGGGGTCTTGTAACTGAATTCATACAACTGCTACACGGGCAGAGCACATCTGATTTCGGACCACCGTACTTAGCTCTGATAAAGTTCATGAAGTTTTCAACCCCCTCGACATATGCAGCAGCGAATCTTCAAGCAGAAGTTATCCAAGTCCTGTCCATCTGTTAGACATACAAATTAGTTCTTCTACTAGATATTACAAAAAAAACATATATGCTTTTTTATGAAGTCCAGAAAAAAAAACCTAGGTCGATGTCCAAAGCTATGGCAAGATATTTGGACGAGCAGATCTAAGTAACGAAATATATGTAAAGCTAATTCAGCAAACAGATTTGAGTGCCAAATTATGGCAGGCTGTTTCAGCAGTCAATGGGGCCGAGCACACAGCCATCGAACTATCGAAGGCCATCGCAGCAACAAAGATCGAGTATAAAACGGTGTAGAGCTATTTCACCTAACAGATTGGCTACTAGACCATGGCAATCTACGTCACAATAAATATATGGCAGGATATTTTAGCAACTAATCGGCCTTGGCATGCCATCTCAGCTAAGCAGATTGAGTGCAGAACAAGGCAAGGAAGCTTCTTAAGCAGAGCATATTGACAGTAAACTACTTTGGCAAACAGTGAGATTAATAGCGTCTATCAGCTAACATTCAGCGCTACACCGACATGAACGGGGCCTTAGTCTAGAATGCGCGTACCGTGGGAGAAGCTGACCGCCATGCGTCTCCACACGAACATCGCCAGCGGTGGCGGCGCTGACTGCCGTGCGCCTCCACAAGAACGTAGCCAGAGGTAGCGGCACGGCTAGAGGACGGCAGTCTACGAGAGCGTACTGTGGGAGTGAGAGGATCGCCGAACCGCGGCGCCGACGTATCGGCGCAGCGGGGAGGGCGGCTTTGGCGGAGCGAATGGAGTGGAGGGGGACAGGGGGGAGGGGGGTTTGGGGAATATTATTGGCTAGTTGGCCGAAGAGCGGTTGAATCGGATTTGGGGGGAATTTTTGGGTGTGTGGGGGGGGGGGGAGGATTTTCGCGCGGTGGGCGGGGGGAGTTTGGCGCATGGTCGGTTTCTCCAAGTGAAGTCCCACGTGTCAGTGAAGAGGCAAGCCGAAGCGCGGTCCGTTTGCGTGAGCCGTGTGCAGGACCAAACGTGTGTGGGGTGCAATGCGACCGCGACAGGAGTGTTGTGAGTGTACCGCATTTTCCCCTTTTAAACTAGGTGCTTCGCCCCCACAAAAAAAATTATGTTGCTTCGCGCGATCCATTGATACTACTACTAGTAATCCGGTAATCCCGACTAAAACGGCGCGGCCGGGTCTTTTCCCGTGCGATATGTTGGGAGGTTGGCTTAGTTGGTTTTTTTAGGACGAGTAATGCTACACCTACGTAATCCCAGTTACGTAATTAACGTAATGTGAAACGTGTGAGCTGTTGATTGTAGATTGGGGGGAGGGAGGGGCCCACCACCATGAAAATCAGGGGAGGAGAGAGAGAGGCAATTTACGTTAACCCTTTCGTAGGTTCCCGTAGATGTAGAAAGATGTGTCCGATCCTGCAATATAGGCCGTCCGATCTATATCTAACGGATAGGAAGGAAACTATGACAATTTACCCGCACTCCTCTCCACATTTGCAGATAAGGCTTTCCCTCGTTCATCCTTTTCTCCCACAAGATCTTGATCTTCCATGCAATGCACGGGCATCTTGCTAGTACTCCTACAATATGTATATTGTTGTGAAAGTTCATATACACCGGCTGAGATTAATGCAAACACGGCAGATTTTCATTACATTTCAAACTTTTATAGGACAAAAAAAAAGAAACCCGACCCTAAACCTATTCTACGGCGGTGACCGACGTCCTCCATCTGTGATCTCCATGTACGGGAGCGGGGTTCAAGACCCGTGAAGTGAAGGTGCGGTCTTCGGCGAGGAAAAGTAGAACACGGGAGACGGACCGGCCAGTTGGCACACAATGCCCTGCCGCCTCCCATGCCCTACTCATCCTCAGAGGAGTCCCCGACCTCGGCGGTGCCGGACGTTGGACGGCGGCAAGTAGGACGCGTGGCTGATGGTGCTCCCGTCGTCGGTCGCCAGCGTGGCCGCCGCTTGTGCGGCGACTTCAGCGAGGGCGGCGACCTCGAGCTCCATCCCTGAAGACAAGCTCTCCCATAGAGCGTTTGCGCTTGCGGTCATGGCGGATGTGGTTCCAGGTAGGAGGACAATGCACTATGGTGTGGAGGTTAGCTGGGCATTGCCGCTTTAAGTAGCGCATTCCGGTGAGGCCAAGCGTCCGGGTGCGTCATTAAGTCGCCGGAGTTGTTCCTCGGGCACCGAGCCTCTTAATGACGACATATGAATGGACGGCATGAATGCGGGCAGCTGGCGCCGGCTGGGAATGCACCGCGCGATGTCGCGAGGGACGAGGGTTTTGGTGTGCCAGGGTAGTCAGCTGTGGTCGTGGCAACGTTGGAGATGCCCTTTGCTCACATGCGATCCCCGCATGCCATTGAAAAAGCAAGACGACCCGGCATGGTCTCAGGTCCAGAGGATGCAGTTGGCCGCGCTACACCACTCCACGGACGCGTCGCAGGCCCTGTGCATCCTCGACGAGCCGGGTGTTGGGGTGTGTTGGGATTGTGGCCAAAGTGCACCTTGCCAAAATTTTGGTCATGACCAAAAGATTGGTCTTTGTTTGGATGGTTGCCATTTTTTTGGCATGCCAATGAACTCTAGCCAACTCTAGTTCATTTTTCTTGCCAATGTCGGCCAAATCATGGGCAACCAATACCTCAACCAAAATTTTGGTCATGACCCAAAGATTGGTCTTTGTTTGGATGGTTGCCATTTCTTTGGCATGCCAATGAACTCTAGCCAACTCAAGTTCATTTTTCTTGCCAATGTCGGCCAAATCATGGGCAACCAATACCTCAACCAAAATTTTGGCTACCCAATGCTTTGATGGGGCAACCTTGGGCACAAACCAAACATACCGTTGGTCGTGCCACAGCACTAACGCCATCCTCGACAAACTGAATCCGACCGTGTCTAGCGACGATATGAGCGTGTCGCTCACCGCGGTCGCCGTGTCCAGAGGCGGTGCTGGAGCTGCGCCCCATTGTTGGCCCCAACGACCCACATGAACGGTTGTCAGTGGCGAGGAGGTCGTGGGCCAGCTCCTCCATTGGACTACTCTGCGCTACGTCGTCCCGACGGGTGTGCCCCACATGTCTGTTTCCCTGTTTTCCCGGCCATACTCGAGCGTCAATGCTCCGCGTTGCGCATTAGGCCTTTCACTATGTAGGCCAAGCGAGACAACTTATTGTTTATTTGAGCCGTTCAAGTATAATCATGTGGCATTTGCTTATTTCTCATTCCTCTCCAACCCTCTTCTCTATCGATCATGTCGCCCTCCAGTCGAGTCCATCCTCCTGCATGCCTCATTTGAACATTCCGCCGAGTATCATTCGCATGTACCCACCCTAGTCCTCTTTCAATAGATCTCCGGACCCCGAGATGAAATCGAGAGGGAACGAGTGGGGGCACGTGATACCTAAGGCGGATTCAAAATTTTGAACCGGTGATCATATCATCCGCAAATCATATATAAAGGGTATTCAATGTTTGTTTCGTTTTTGAACGTACAATATACTCCCTCCTATCCTTTCTACTCCCTCCTTCCATCTATATTGGGCCTAATGCATTTTTCAAGACCGCCTTTGACTATTGACAAGATTAATAGTACATGACATGTATAATGCGAAAATTATATCATTGGAAGCTCCTTTCACATACAAATTTGATGGTATGCTTTATTTAAGTTGCATGTCATATATTATTGCTCTACCTTTTGGTCGTTAGCCTCGAAAACGCATTAGGCCCTATACAGATGGAAGGAGGGAGTAGTTTACATATAAGTTTTATGTGTAGTCAAAGTATATCTACTTTGATAAAAAAAGGTATCAACATTCAACAACGCCCAATCAATATTGTTAGATTCGTACGTACTCCTAGATTTATACTCGAGATGGTTTCCAATTTGACTATTGACAAGATTAATAGTACATGAGATGTATAATGTGAAAATTATATCATTGGAAACTCCTTTCACATACAAATTTGACCGTATGCTTTGTGTAAGTTGCATGTCATATATTATTACTCTAACATTTGGTCAAAGTTAGCCTCGAAAAACGCATTAGACCCTGTATGCTTTGTGTAAGTTGCATGTCATATATTATTACTCTAACATTTGTGTAAGTTGCATGTCATATATTATTACTCTAACATTTGGTCAAAGTAGTATAGTGGAAGTGGATCCTCTAACGTAGGTATCCCTGCCTTACCCTCCCTTTCGGTCACTTACTGGCGGACCCCATGCTTGCTAGGCCCCGCATGTCAGTTACTCAATGGGTTCGGCCACGTCAGGGGATCCTCATAAAATGGAGGGAGTGGTGGTATAATAAATGACGCGGGTGGGGGAGGGGGAGGGACGTCAGTTTGCTCTCAACTACGGTCCCACAAGCGAGCGAAAACGCAAGACGAAGCGCGTTCCATTCGGTGGGCGACGTGGAGGGTCCAGCGTGCCGGGCTGCAACGCGAACGCAACAAGAGTGATGTACAGTCAAAACCGATTGACCGGTCGTCACCAGAACCACTATTCACACCAGAACCTTCGCTACTCGGCCTACGCCAGCCACTGCCCTAAAACCACACCAAATCTCCAGCCCATTCCCCACCTTTCGATCCCCTAGCCCGCATCAAGCGTCCCCTAGTTCGCCGGAAAGCCATGGTGTGCCGCAAGATCACTTACTACAAGATGCTGACGCCGGAGTGCCGCGCAGAAGTCGCGGTGGCGGTCGGCGCCACAGACCTCCGTTCCCAAGCTCGCTTTGCGGCGGGCTAATTCCCGAGTTCTCTGGAGCCAAGCTACGAGGAGGAGGAAGCCAATCCAATGTTCATGGCGGAGGTCGTGGCGCAGAAGGCCCCCGATGGGTATGAGACGATGGACGTCGACTTCGTGCCAGCGTCCGAGTCCCGCATGGTGCAGGCGGACCAGCGGTTCAACATGGCGATACTAAAGGAGGACCGGGAGGCAGAGGCTCAACTCGATGCGGAGCGCGCGCATGCCGCTGCCATCGAGGCTCTCCTGCAGGCGGAACCGGATGTCGTGGATGTGAACCGGGCGGCGGAGGCTCAACTTGAGGCGGAGCGCACGGATGTCGCTGCCATCAAGGCCCTCCTGCAGGCGGAACCAGACGTCCTGGACTTGAACCGGGCAGCAGAGGCTCGACTCGACGCAGAGCGCACGGATGCCGCTCTCATCGATGCCCTCCTGCAAGCAGAACCGGACGTCCTGGACTTGAACCGGGCGGCGGAGGCTCGACTCGACGCAGAGCGCGCGGATGCCGCTGCCATCGAGGCCCTCCTGCAGGCGGAACCGGACGTCCTCGACTTGAACCGGGCTGTGCTCTCGTCCGTGCAGAGCGCCCGCATGCTCCGCTTGAACGAGTAGCTGGAGGCCGAGGACAACCACGGTGCGGAGACACACGTCGGTAGCGACGGTTGGTTCGCGCCGGCAGCCAAAGACGACGAGGCCGTCTCTTTCCGCGAGCAGTGATAGTTTTTCTTTATGTTGTTGTTTTCATGGATCTTTTGCTGTGTAAAAACATATATTTGTTATGCAAGTCGCCTGACTTGGGTCAGTCTACCATTTCAGGCGGTTGGATGAATATCCTACGTCTACTAACCCTTCTTTCCTTCTTCCTCACCTCTTCTTCTTCCCCAACAGACCACCGCACGGGCCGTACGATACTCCCCAACATGCGGTTGGATAAACATACTCTATGAACGAAAATTATGTGTCAGCGATAGGATGGCTGGGTTTGGTGTGTTCACATGCGACAACACGTGTCAGTGAGGGTGCGTTCCCTTGGTTGGGTTTGCAGCGTGCAGGAGCGACTGTGTGAGCGTGCGGTGCGACCGCGGCGTGCATGAGAGACCGTGTGAGGGTGCGGTGCGACCGCGATAGCCGTGCGCAAGTGTACCTCCTTCTCATTTTGAAAACTTTAGGCAAGCTTGGCAAAAATGTGTGGCGAAGTTTGGCAATGCAAGGCCTAGACCCAAACAGGATAAGTACGTACGTACTAGGAGTACTAGTGTTAAAAAAGAAAGGTTGGGTTTTCCTTCGCGGGATTTAATCGATACAAATCCTCGTTTCATGTGTCAATTAATGCGTATTTTCTTCTCCAAAGACCAAAGAGCTAACCATCTCACTCATCGCTTGATTAATGCAGCGCCATGAAAACCAACCTTCTCACTTCCGCATGCATGCAGGGGATATTAATGTCCTTGGTTGCTAACCACATCAATTTTGCCTTGATTAGTGTTAGTGGCCCTTTCCAAATTGTAATTTTGATATACTGGCCTTGTGTACAAAAAAATGGAGGTAGTAACTATATTTGACTTCCTTCCCCATTGCGGTGATGTCGACGATATTTTTTTGTGGTGGTTTGGCGAAGTGCGTTTGACGGAGAACACCATTTGCATCCAGGAAGTCCTTTACTAGTACAACTAGGAGTAACTAATGCGGTGAGATGGCTTCTTGAAGAAGACGATGGAGAAGCGGAGTCAGCGAAGAGTGAAATGATGGTTGCTTCGTCCGTGCTTTTGTGATTTGACGCCTCACTGCTTTGTGATTTGTGATAGAAGGGACAGGCGAGTAGACTCTATGCTCTATACTGTAGTACTACATGCGTCCAAGCATGGGAGAAAGAGGAGAGACGTTGCATTTTTCTATTCCTTCAATCAATCAATCACGGAGCTTCGGTTCCATCTTTTTCGCTTTGGCAACACTGTCCACAATGGTTCCCACGATACCAAAAGCTATTTTCACATTTGGCTACACATTGTGGATGCCCTTAACCGTACCACTTGGTTTTGCTCCTGTGTGCTATCCATACAAATCTCAATTATATTGATCTAAAACATTATAGAATCGAGATTAGTAAAAAGGAGGTGATTTTGCCGCGCGGATGGCGGTGGAGGTTTCTTATTTGAGCAATGCTACATCCACATAATGGTTTACGTAAAGTTACGAACTGATGTGATGTGGGACTATTTGATTGGTTTAAAGGAGAGGATTAGGCCCACCCCATCTGAAAATCAGGGGGGCATATATAGATTAGATGGAAAGTATACGTAGCAGCTACGTAGCCCTTTGTAAGTCTAGGATTAGACTTCTTATTTTCGGAGGATGTTGTCCTGGCGGTTTGCTAACATGCGGTCCCACGTGTCAGTGCTTTACCAAGCCGATCCGCGTCCCACATGAGGCAGAACAATGGCAGAAACAACACGTGGTTAAGTTGAAGAAGATGAGGGAGAAGCGGATTCAGCAACGAGTGAAATGATGGTTGCTTCGTCCCTCCAACTTAACTGTGGGATAGGTGCAGCTTTGTGATTTGACGCCTCATTGCTCATTACTACGCCGGCGCCATGACTGGGGTGCTTCACCCTGGCTGCTCTGCACTGTATTCCGGTATGGCACGTGGACCCAGTAGCTTGATGTCCCACATCTCGGCGAAAGGGACTAGAAGATTTATGAAAGCGAGCGCTCCACTCTTACGATGGAGGAGTAGACGACATGATGGCCCAGTGAACTGTCACTTGTACTGTATAGTACTAGTATAGTTTTGCTGTTTCGCACGATCCATCGATACAAACCCGATTAAACAGGAAAGAGCGGGATTTTTCCCGCGCGGTAGATGATACTGGCCATACATTTCAAAGGCAATTTTAATGTATGCAAACTGAATAATTACAAGTAACAATATGATATCTAGTAAAACTAAAAACACATATGATTTATTGTGTTAGAGTGTAGTAGTAGTGCTGTATTGCATAGTTGTTAGATGTAACATGCGAGAGCGTGTAGAGATGTAGTTTTCGAGGGCCTACAGAGAGAAAAGCGTAATGCGGTCACCGAACTTCAGAATAAGCTGATTACGGTCACTATATACGTTTTGCGGTGATTATACGGTCACTTGCTCACAGCTCAGCATCGTATTGCACTCTGTTGACCGGCCAAATAGTCTGCATGGCGCCATGTTGACTAGTTAAATTGACCACGTTCGTTGTGGGTCCCACCTATCAGTTCGCATAGGCAAAAGGTCAGATAAACACAAATTTACGCATGCACGACAAGGCTCCAACCCGTGCGCGGGAATCACCTGGTTGTGTATGTGTCTGTCAGGGCCTGATGTGCGCGCATGCACGTGTAGGTTGAGCACTTGAGCGTGAGAGTGTGTGTTGGTCATGTGGTGTACTGGTGTGTGCATGCATGCGTGCGTGTGTGCGTGTGAGTGTTGCGTGCATGCGTGTGAGTGTTGCGTGCGTGCGTGGCTGCGTGTGTACGTGTGAGTGTTGCGTGCGTGCGTGGGTGCATGTGTTTGTGTGAGTGTTGCGTGGATGCAGTTCATGTGCATGCGTGCGTGTGTGTATAATCACCACACCAACTCCTGTGTGTTAAAACAGACGGCTCAGCATACCAATACAAGGCCACCTTGTCCGCTGTGCCCGCGGTCATGACTTCGAACCACCGTCCAAATATTTTTTTGTCGTTTGTTTTCATTCTTACTAGCAAGATGCCCGTGCGTTGCACGTAACATCAAGATGCATTTGTATGACTTGTTTATCTTGTGAGAGAAAAGGATGAACGAGGGAAGGCCTTATTTGCAAATGTGGAGAGGTGTGTGGGTACCTTTTTGCAAAATTTCCATAGTCTCTTTCCTATTCATCAGATATAAATCGGACGGCCTATATTGCAGGATGGCAGGCACACCATCATCACCAACTCTATTTTTTATAAGAGTGTATTTTATGTATTTTATAAGAGTGTAGATCTAGAGTAGATACAAGTCGACAGGTGGGCACGATGGTAGTGAGATAATGTGATGCAACACTAGAGGTGCCACGTGGAGCGTTTAACTGGTCAACTAGTCATGTCATGAGCAAATACATAGTTGTACGGTGAGCCCGTGACTGCATAATAACCACTAAACATAAATGGTGACCGTAATGAGTGGATTCTGAAGTCCAATGTACGTATCGTGCTTTCGCTTCAAATACAATGATCGTCATTGCATATATCGCAAGAGAAAGATGAAACATGCCTGAATTTTCTGGGGGGCTTACTTTTAGAGGACCTGGAGATAGTTTTGTATGCATACGTGAAAGGGCGTATAGGGGGAGGGTATGCGATGGAGAGAGAGATGCTCTTTGTTAAATATACAAATTCACAGTGCGGAATAAATATCATTGTGGGCACCATGCAATGCAAATTAGTGTTCGTACTCCTCCATATAACTTTGTAACGTTGTATATATGTAGAAACTCTAAAATATTTTTTTGGCCACACTTTATTCAAAAGGAATGTTGTATGCGAAATAAACGTGAAGAGAGGGCTTTTTAGATCAATGGGGTACGTGATGTAACATGTGTGAATGTGTAGTTGATGCATTTGGCGGGGCCTAGAGAGGTATGTGTGTGTGTATTACGTATTCGAGAGAGGCATGGATAGAGGGGCCGACGGGGGGGGGGGGGGGGCGTGGGAGAGATAGCACGAGAAATGAGAGTGGTCTAGAGAGAGAGATGAATATGACGTCATGACAAGAGATTCCATTCCGTTGAGTGTGTATATGCAAGGGGGAGGGAATAGAGGCACCAGGAGAAATTTTCTATGTGTGTGGTGTTTGTGTTGGTATGTGTGGGCGTGAGAACATAATGAGACGCGAGGGCAGAGGGTGTGTCACCGCGTGAGGTCCGGTGGGTCGAGGTGAGGCCCTTCGTTCTGTTCCGTCCTGCGCCACATTGGTTGGCCCGTGACGCATTTAGGAAGACCCATGGATGACTAGTCGTACAAGACAAAGATAGCGGAATTGTGAAGGACTCTGTGTCCACTGACAAAGCCGGCTAGGATTTGTAACCCTAGGTTCTCGGACTAAGGTAACCCCTTTATCTCTGATATTACTATTCATCCAACCTAACTTTAAGGGGCATCCTATAGAATGCTCTGCTAGAATCATAGTCGTCGATTAGGAAGAGAGGTGTGAGACAATGCGTGAGAGACAGGCGTAAATATAATGTGCGATAGGCAGGTCCATGTATATAGAAAGGGTCGATGAGGATTGTGCGTGTGTATGTTTGCGAGAGGAAGAGTGCTTGTGATAAAGGTTAGTGAAAATAGTTGTAAATGGTTATGAGAGAGAGGGATGGTTATATCTAGAGCATGTGTGCGAGAAAGACACCTCGGGAGAGAGTGTGTGAGCATGTGTGAGAGACCACCGATGGAGAGTGAAACTACACGTAAAAGACTGCTCTACACATTGATTAAAGATATAAATTGTATCCAAATATTAGGATGAGATCATGATATTTGCAATTCTCATAAGGAGCGGTCATTGATCCATCAGACATCTAGATTCTATTGAATTTGAGCATGTCTATGTTATTATTCGACACAATTGATCCACATAGTTAGTATTTTGAACTCCAGACAATGCATCGCTTTAGCAATCGAATATAAACGTGAGTATAGTTCATGTTGTGTGTGTGTGTAAAGCACATTATACATATGAAAGTTACACAATGGACATTATAAATAGCTACTACCTATGAACTAGCATACATTTGAATTCAACTTAAGGTGGTTTAAAATATCGAATTCAACATGAAGTCCATTCAATTATTTGAAATTGATATCATGGCTGTCGGTGTCAAAACCGGCGGATCTCGGGTAGGGGGTCCCGAACTGTGCGTCAAGGCCGGATGGTAACAGGAGACAAGGGACACGATGTTTTTACCCAGGTTCGGGCCCCCTCGATGGAGGTAATACCCTACTCCTGCTTGATTAATATTGATGATATGGGTAGTACAAGATTAGATCTACCACGAGATCAAGGAGGCTAAACCCTAGAAGCTAGCCTATGGTTTGATTGTGTATGAAGATGATTGTCCTACGGACTACAACCCTCCGGTTTATATAGACACCGGATAGGGTTAGGGTTACACAGAGTCGGTTACATTGGTAGGAGATCTTGAATATCCGCATCGCCAAGCTTGCCTTCCACACCAAGGAAAGTTCCATCCGGACACGGGACGAAGT
Organism: Aegilops umbellulata; assembly: GCA_032464435.1. Taxonomy (NCBI): domain Eukaryota; kingdom Viridiplantae; phylum Streptophyta; class Magnoliopsida; order Poales; family Poaceae; genus Aegilops; species Aegilops umbellulata. Next base: position 594,056,518 of record CP136058.1, on the reverse strand, counting down.
CTTCAATCTTGTATCTTCATAGTCTAGGAGTCCGGATGAAGGTATAGTCCGGCTACCCGAACACCCCCTAATCCAGGACTCCCTCAGTAGGCCCTGAATCAGGCTTCAATGACGACGAGTCCGGCGCGCAGATTGTCTTCGGCATTGCAAGGCGGGTTCCTCCTCCAAGTCCTTCATAGAAGATTGTAAACACCAAAAATAGTGTCGGGCTCTGCAAAATAAGTTTCCACATATTGCCATAGAGAGAATAACATTAACACAAATCAAATCTGCCGACGTATTCCGCAGTGCGTCATCACACTGCAGCCAAGTTCTTTACGAATCGTTTTTACTTTTCCATCTCAGCACGTTTTGCGAGGCAGTTTCCTTGGCACGTCCTGTCGAAGCAGAGATCGTGTGCCCTTTTTACGGGATTCTCATCAATACGGATGTGGGTAACCCAACCGCGCCATTTACCACGACGCTTGGGAGGCAAGCGAGTTTTATTAGGCAGGTGGGGACGCACAACCGCATCCGCCCATATAAGGGGATAAGAATCCGCCTTTTTACCTACGCCTTCTTCCTCCTTTGCCAATCCCTCTCTTGCGCACTCGAGCTCCAGCGCCCAAGCCCGCTCTTTTCACCTCAACCTTCTCCAACAATGTCCGGAGCAGGAGGCAAGTGGATGGTCTCCTCCGTCACGGAGGCCCAAGTAAAAAAGCTAAGGAAGGCCGGATACCTGTCCAAGGACGTCCCGCACTGGCTTCCCGAGAAGGGGCAGCTTCTCCCCACCCCAAGGCCCCATGAGAGGGTAGTTTTCCTTCCCCACTTTCTCCGCGGACTGGGTTTCCCACTCCACCCATTTGTTCGGAGACTCATGTTATACTACGGCCTAGATTTCCATGATCTGGCCCCAAACTTCATCCTCAACATCTCGACGTTTATCGTCGTGTGTGAGGCCTTCCTCCGCGTCCGCCCCCATTTCGGCCTTTGGCTCAAGACCTTCAACGTCAAGCCCAAGGTGGTGCGCGGTAGCCAAGCGGAGTGCGGAGGCGCCATGGCGGGCAAGATGGCCAACGTCCTATGGTTCGAGGGCTCCTTTGTGGAGACCCTAAAGGGGTGGCAAGCAGGGTGGTTTTACATCACCGAGCCACGTGATCCGAAATGGGTCACAGCCCCCGAGTTCCGATCCGGACTCCCCACGCCTACTGGTGTCCTGGAAAGAGACGGGCCTGTCGTGGGGCAATGAAGAAGAGGTGACCGGATTGCAAACTTGCATCCAGTCCCTGGTGAGCAAGCCAATCCGGCTTGTTAATATAATCCAGGTTATGCTCGTTCGCCGGATCCTCCCGTGCCAACAACGGGGCTTCAATTTGTGGGAGTTCGACCCGGCGCAACACCCAACCCTTAACAGGCTCTTCGACACGACATACGAAGATGCTTGGAAGGTGCTTTTCAAGGGCGCCGAGGCCCCCGCATCCGCCTTCGAGGACCGCGGATACAGCTTGCAGCGTCACGCTAGCGAGGTAAGCTATCTTCGCCTTTTATAGGATACTAAGCTCTTTTTTCCTTTCAAAGTTTTGACTCTGTGCGGGATCTAAACTCCCTTACCTTTGACAGGCTTGGCAGGCGATATCCAGACCAATTAACTGTCCGGCTCCCTTGCCCGAGGACCCAGCCCCTGCGCTCCTAGTGAAGCTACTGATTCCGGCACCTTATGTGGTGCCGGAGAAGAAGGTCAAGAAGAAGAAGACCACGGGGACTCGAAAGAGTGCCCGTAACATGGTGGTGTCGGACTCGTCGTCTGACGAGTCCGAGGCGCCCTCCTCCCGTGAAAACGAGAAGGAGGAAGAAGAAGGTTCTCCCCCCCCCAGCGGAGGGAGAAGAGGAGAAGAAGGCCGCCCCACCAGGGAAGGCCGAGGGGTCTAGGAAAAGGAAGACCCCTCCGCCGGACTACTCCCACGACGCCGAAGAGAGCGAAGAGGAGTGGCCGAATAGGGCCAAGCGTCCGGCGACATCGTAAGTTCGGATACCAGAGTGACTCATGATGTTCCTCTGTTGCACAACTTTCCTTAATGTCGAATGGAATTATGCAGCCCGCCCCAGGCCGAATACAACGAATCGTCGGGCGGCTCCCTGGACTCATCGGACGTGAACTCCGTTCCGCCCACTGTCTCCCCCCGCACTGCGGATGACGCTGAAGTGGCGTCGCGACAAGCTCCGGGGCAGGAGGAGGTGGTCCTGGAGGAGCCGCAAGGCAACCTCCCGGACTCCAGGAGTGAAGGGGACAAGACGCCCCAGGGCTCCAAGTCCGGCTTTGAGCCGGACACCGTGCCGGAATCTTCAATAGTTCCGAGCCACGGTAGGCGAACTCCTTCCAAAAGGAGCAAGCCTTCTAAGCAAGCGACTTCCGTCCAACCGGAGTCGCTGGACCATCTGCTGGAGGTGCTTGACGGTGCCTCCATCGACAAGGGGCACCGTACTATCATGAGTACGGTGATCCAGAGGGTTTAGTCCGCCAATAGCGGACTGACTGAAGCTTGCGCTAGCCTTCTGACAGGCTTCGAGGCAAGTAAAAATATGTCAAAATATTACCACATAGACAGTAGCCCCTGATGCTCTGTTTGGCGTTCGGAAAGAAAAGCCGAATAGAGGATCTATTAATTTTCGCAGGAGTCTAAAAATAAAGAGTCAATATGCGTATGCAGGCTTCGCCGTTGTCCACTGCCGCACTGACTGCGCAGGTGGATGTCCTAAAAAAGGACCTCGGGCGGACCGAGCAAGAGCTCGGCCTTGCCAAACGGCAGCTCGAGGAAAAGGAAGGTAAGAAATACCCTACAGAAAAAGGTGCCTATAGAGAGGCATGATTGCAAAAAATAACAGGATCATACTGCTTATTCGAGGGGCCACAACTGAGCTGGCGGCCCACGAGCAGGCGCTATCTAAGGCCGAAAAGAAAACGGCCAAGGAGCAAACCGAGCGAGAAAGACTTGGGGTTCAGGTCGGCGAGGTGCAGCAAGAGCTGCGGGCTCTCATGAAAAAACATGAGAGCTTGGAGCTTGAGTCAAAGGCGCAAGCATCCGAGCTCGCGTCGGCCCTTGAGACCGCCAAGGGTGCCAAGGCCGAAGCCCAAATGGCCCTCCAAGAGTTGGAGGAGATGAAAAAGATAGCAGCGGGTAAGGCATTCTTAATGCAAAGTAGAAATATAAAAGTAAACTACTTGTCACTTACACGAATCCGGAGTTCTCCAGGGGCGTTCGCACATCTTCCCCGCAGCGTATCCGCCGCCACCGGATTCTACCGAGCTGAAGAGGGCAGCTGGACGGAGAGTGTGTTCTGGTCTTAGTATTCTGAGGCCGGACACCCTGTACCCCTGAGCGACCAGCTGAAACAGCTGGTCGAGCTCCACAAGGCGGCCGAATAGGCCATGAAGGGCTTCATAGTTCGGCTGTGGCCCGGAGAGGCCCTGCCTGGGAGCTATTTTGGGCTAGTGCGGCAGCTGGTGGAGGCCTGTCCCAGGCTCAGGTCATCAAGCGCTCCGTCTGCATCGAAGGTTCCTGTCGGGCCCTTGCCCGTGCGAAGGTGCACTGGGGTAAGCTGGACGGCGAGAAGCTTGTGAAGGACGGGCCGCCGGCGGGGAAGGAGCATCGCAAGCCCGAGAACTACTACAAGGATGTTCTTGCAGGTGCCCGCCTTGTGGCGGATGAATGCACCAAAGATGTAATTTTTGAGTGAACTCGCTCGTGTTTATCCTGTGCGCTGAAAACTTGTTCATATGCGCTACGCAATGCTTATTGAATTTAAAATATTATTTTCTGTGCGGCCGTTTATAAAAAAATTGAGAGATGGCCAGTCGTCGGCTTCTGCCCCCGTGCCACTAGTGCTGGGGTGTTCGGGATAAACCTGAGCGCTCTTTTTCCCATGGTTGGGTCCTTCGAGGGAGGCGCTCAGCACAACGAACCAGGCAATCGGACTATAATGCTTGAACACTCTCACTTAGCCATAGAACTTTATAATTTTAAATTTCGGCGAAGCCCCTAGTTCGGAAGACCGAGTTCGGGGCGCTATCCACGCCTTTGGCCGGACAAAGCAAGCTCCTCGCTCGAAGCGACATAAGTCTTTAGGGATTCGAAAAACCTCTCGAACAGCGACCGGTCTCTCGCCTCATCATGACAGCCAGTTTTAGCTTTCTCCACTGAGGTGCTTAACCCAGCTGAACCGGGGCACAATCGCAGTGGTTCTCCTAGTGCTACCTTAGCCGAGATAGCGGAACGTAAGGCACCAAAACATAGGAGCCGGGAAAACCCAACTATTGACCCAAATCATGATTCAGAGCCGATGCATATAGTGCTATAAGTTCGGGGTGCCGCACTTGTGAAAGTGGACGGACTTCTCACACCATAATAAGGGGTACGGAAGCCCCTGGCGTATTTGCTGTACCATGATGTACGGGTGCAGTCATGTCATTTAATAAACATATGAAAAGAGGATAATGCAAAAAATAGACAAAAAAGCTATGCATTGTTTATAGAGAGGTTGTTTATCAGAGCCGAACGATACAGGTAGTGCAATAAGCAAGAAATGTATTGGACTATTTAACATGTCCTGACCAGGGGCAGGCCGTGGAATTGTATTCAAAATAGGTATACTACTCGTAACAGAGACCACCTGTGAGTTTCATAATGCGGCATGGCTTTGTTTGCTTCCCTGGATCTTGCATCGTTTGTGCGGCAGTCGAATTGCCGAACAGGTCGTCCGAAGTGTGGAGTCCTGAAAGTAAGAAAAAAAGGAATCCGACAGCCCCTAATACGTTTTAAGCCGTATTTTGGGTGTGCCATTATTGTGCCCCTTCCCCTGTGCCCATGGTATTTCAAGGGCGTAGTTATGTACGCGAGGCACTGGTTTCGCTATATCGCGAGGGCCGGGGTTGGGGCCGCATTGCTTCGCCTGCTCAGAATGTGCTAGGTAGTCTTGTTGTAGGTTACTCCGGGCGCGCTTGGCGGTGTCTGACTTTTTAATGGCCGGACTGGGGAATTGCCTAAGAAGGCTGCTTTGTACTTCCGCTGCGAGAGCCGCCGTGTGCTCCTCCGTACGGAGGGAGCATTCAGTGTTTCCGTTGACCGTGATCACTCCTCGAGGGCCTGGCATCTTGAGCTTGAGATATGCGTAGTGCGGCATCGCATTGAACTTTGCAAATGCGGTTCGTCCGAGCAGGGCGTGATAGCCACTGCGGAACGTGACTATATCAAAGATTAACTCTTCGCTTCGGAAATTATCCGGAGATCCGAAGACCACGTCCAGTGTTACCGAGCCTGTACAATTGGCCTCTACACCTGGTATAACGCCTTTAAAGGTCGTCTTTGTGGGCTTAATCCTTGAGGCTTCGATGCCCATTTTCCGCACTGTATCCTGGTAAAGCAGGTTCAGGCTACTGCCGCCGTCCATGAGGACTCTTCTGAGATGAAATCCGTCGATGATTGGGTTGAGAACCAATGCGGCAAAGCCGCCATGATGGATGCTAGTGGGGTGGTCCCGTCGATCAGAAGTGATCGGGCAGGAGGACCATGGGTTGAACTTTGGGGCGACTGGCTCCATCTCGTATACGTCCCGTAGCGCATGCTTCCGCTCCCTCTTGGGAATGTGGGTTGTGTATATCATGTTCACCGTCCGCACTTGTGGGGGAAACCCCTTCTGTCCATTGTTGTTCGGCGGCCCGGGCTCCTCCTCGTCATCGCTATGCAGCCCCTTGTCTTTGTTTTCGGCTCTTAACTTGCCTGCCTGCTTGAACACCCAACAATCCCTGTTGGTGTGATTGGCTGGCCTTTCGGGGGTGCCATGGATCTGGCACAAGCGGTCAAGTATGCGGTCCAAACTGGACGGGCCCTGAGTATTCTTTTTGAATGGCTTTTTCCGCTGACCAGATTTATAGCCTCTGAATCCGGCATTAACTGCCATATCTTCATTGCTGTCGCTGCTAACGCGATGCTTTTGCTTATTTCGACGTCTCCTGCCACTTTTGTCCTTGGTATCCGAATTACCAGGGTTCTTTGATAAGTTGTTGCTGCGAGCTAGCCAGCTATCTTCTCCCGCGCAAAAGCGGGTCATGAGTGTCGTGAGGGCTGCCATAGATTTCGGCTTTTCCTGTCCCAGGTGCCGGGCAAGCCACTCGTCGCGGATGTTATGCTTGAAAGCTGCTAGGGCCTCTGCGTCCGGACAGTCGACTATCTGGTTTTTCTTTGTTAGGAACCGTGTCCAGAATTGCCTGGCCGATTCTTCTGGCTGCTGAATAATGTGGCTTAAGTTGTCGGCATCCGGTGGTCGCACGTAGGTGCCCTGGAAGTTGTCAAGGAATGCGGCTTCCAGGTCCTCCCAAGAACCGATTGAGTCTGCTGGCAAGCTGTTAAGCCAATGCCGGGCCGGTCCTTTAAGTTTGAGCGGGAGGTATTTGATGGCGTGTAAATCATCGCCACGTGCCATGTGGATGTGAAGGAGATAATCCTCGATCCATACCGCCGGGTTTGTGGTGCCATCGTATGATTCGATGTTCACGGGTTTGAAACCCTCTGGGATTTTATGATCCATTACTTCGTCTGTGAAGCATAGTGGGTGTGCGGCGCCCCTGTACTGGGCTATGTCACGACGCAGCTCGGAAGAGCTATGTCTGTTGTGTTCGGCCCGACTGGATTTGTTGTATCCGGAGTGAGGATCACCGTCACGTGTCGTCGGGCGCCTGCGCGATCCGTAGATCAACCTTGTTTGTCTTGCCTTGTCCTCCAGTACGTCTCGCTGGTCTGGCGCATTTTCCCGTGCCTTAGTTGAGCGGCGTCGGGGCATGGCTTGGGTGGAGGGCCGAGAGGCTTCTCTGTCGCGGCCGCGAGGTGGCCGGTCTGCCATGTCGTGCGCTGGTGATGTAGGCGCTTCCTCCTCTGATCGGGGTAGCGGCCTGCGCTTTGGGTAACTCTTGGAGGGGCGCTCGAGTTCATACTCTTCGGCCGCAAGGACTTCAGTCCATCTATCAACTAGCAAATCCTGGTCAGCTCTAAGCTATTGCTGCTTTTTCTTGAGGCTGTTTGCCGTGGCTAGAAGCCTTCGTTTGAAACGCTCTTGTTCGATGGGGTCTGATGGTACGACGAATTCGTCGTCGTCGAGGCTTGCCTCGTATTCGGAGGGAGGCATATAGTTATCATCCTCAACCTCTCGTTCTGCCGCTCTCTCATGAGGGCTGGCTTCTCCATCTTCCTGCGCCAAATCTTGCTGGGTTGGGTGTTCTTCGGCGCTATCTGAGGTAGTATTATCTCCCGTGCCGGAATCACCTTTTTGCTTTGGCGGGATTTAGAGCGGCGCCGCTGACGCCGGCGCTTCGGCTGTTTCTTGGAGGTGTCATCCCCCGCTGTTCCATCGCCATCTCCATCTTTTGGAGTATCCACCATATATATGTCATATGACGAGGTGGCCTTCCAGCGCCCTACAGGTGCTGGTTCCTGTTCGTCTCCTACCTCGTCGTCTATACCGTCGAAGTCTTCGGAGCCGAAGTCAAGCATGTCGGTTAAATCGTCGACAGTGGCTACAAACACTAGTAGAAAAAGGGTCAAACGTGAAGCACATTAGTGTCGGTTTGTATTTGAGCCGGCACTAATGTATACATTAGTGCCGGTTCCAACGGCTAGCCGGTCCGCTCTCATTAGTACCGGTTCGTGGAGAACCTTTAGCACCGGTTCGTGCCACGAACCGGTACTAATGAGTGTGGTGGCAGGATGTTGTCAGACTGGGGCCCCTCCAGCCCCTTTAGTACCGGCTCGTGGCACGAACCGGTACTAAAGGTCGCCCTACATAAACCCTTCGTCCACCTAAGCTCGCTCTGTTCTTCCCCTTTCCCCTCTCCTGTCTGTTCTTCCCCTCTCCTCTCGAGCTCATCACACATTTTGCCCAAAATTTGTCAAGATTTGAAGGCCCCCATCCATTCAAATGATCACAAAGGTTAGCAACTTTGTCCTTTCATCTCTCATTGCTAGATTAGCTCTTGCAATGCTTTATATAGTGATTAATTTGTGAGTTTAGTAATTTGGGAGGAAATGTATATATGTGCTAGTATTTGATTTATATGCAATTTGAGGTCAAAAATAACACTTAGTTTGCATATGTAGGTGTGGTTTACTTAGTGCCTTCTAAATCTTCGTCGTAACCACCGTCGATCGCCCGCACCGTCCCGTCGCCGGCACCACCTTGTGGTGAGCCTCTTTGTTCATGAAATTTTATATAAAAATTGATGTTTGTGTGATTTGGATATATAGCTAGTTACTCGTATAATTATCTTACCCGTACGTTCTTTGTTATACATATAGTGCCATGGTTTTGATATCCGTCCCCGTCGGCCCTCGCCCTTGTTATGATTCGGATGTGGTATATATATATATATTCTCTTTTAAAACTAGTTGCATTTCGTGTTTATGACAAATTATGCCCATCAAGTTGACATAGGAATTTTTTCTAGGAGGTATGTGAACCGGAAATTCCAACCGACCCAATTGTCGAGAGGTTAAATTTAGTTGAAAGAGAAAACGAGAATTTGAAAGAAAAATTGAAAAGAATTGAGGGGGAGAAGATGGAATTGGAGTTGCATGTTGCCGATGTCGTCGATGATCACAAGATCAAGATGGAGAAAATGCGCTTGAAGATTAGAAAGATTAGAAAATATGCCATCGATAGTGAGGCTTGGTATCATTATGCTGTTGGATCCATTGTTACCTTAGTTGCGATCTTGATCGCATTTGTTGTTGCATTTAAATGCTTTAGCTAGAGAGTTATTTGTTTGTTGCATTTAAGTGTTGTATGAACTTTATGTATGAACTTGTATTAATTTGGTCTATTTGGTGTTGTGTAATGAAGATGAGCCGGCAATGGATGTACGATGACCGATGCTCTCCCGAGTTCATTAATGGCGTGCAAACCTTTCTGCTTGCGGCTGAGGCAAACAAGCGGGCGGATGGTTTTATGCCTTGTCCATGTGCTGTCTGTAAGAATGGTCAAAATTACTCTAAGTCAAGAACCATTCATTTCCACCTGTTTAAGTCCGGTTTCATGCCCCACTATAATGTTTGGACCAAGCACGGAGAAAGAGGGGTTATGATGGAAGACAATGAAGAAGAAGAGGACGACGACAGCTATCCTGGCCATGGGTTCCCTGAATACGATGATACAACAATGGGGGAAGAAGCTGAGCCGGTAATGCGGGAAGAAGCTGAGCCGTCAATGAGGGAAGAAGCTGAAGAAGAGGCATCAGATGAGCCCGTTGATGATCTAGGTCGGGCCATTGCCGATGCAAAGAGAAACTGCGCAAGTGATTTGGAGAAGAAGAAGTTGCAGCGCATGTTAGAGGATCACAAAAAATTGTTGTACCCGAATTGCGTAGGTGACAAGAAAAAGCTAGGCACCACACTGGAATTGCTGCAATGGAAGGCAGAGAATGGTGTATCTGACAAGGGATTTGGAAAGTTGCTGGTAATGATAAAGGATATGCTTCCAAAGGACAACGAATTGCCCGAGAGTACGTACGAAGCAAAGAAGGTTGTCTGGCCTCTAGGGTTAGAGGTGCAGAAGATACATGCATGCCCTAATGATTGCATCCTCTGCCGCGGTGAGTACGAGGATTTGAACGCTTGCCCGGTATGTGGTGCATTGCGCTATAAGATCAGCCGCGATGACCCTGGTGATGTCGAGGGCAAGCGCCCCAGGAAGAAGATTCCTGCCAAGGTGATGTGGTATGCTCCTATAATACCACGGTAGCATGCCAAGGCGATGCGATGGCACAAAGAAGACCGTAAGGAAGACGGAAAGTTGAGAGTACCCGCTGACGGGTCGCAGTGGAGAAAAATCGTAAGAAAGTACGGGAAGGAGTTTGCAGATGACCCAAGGAGCGTATGGTTTGGTCTAAGCGCAGATGGCATTAATCCTTTTGGGGAGCAGAGCAGCAACCATAGCACCTGGCCTGTGACTCTATGTTTGTATAACCTTCCTCCTTGGTTGTGCATGAAGCAGAAGTTCATTATGATGCCAGTGCTCATCCAAGGCCCTAAGCAACCCGGCAACGACATTGATGTGTACCTAAGGCCATTAATTGAAGAACTCTTACAACTATGGAATGGAACAGGTGTACGTGCGTGGGATGAGCACATGGGGGAAGAATTTGACGTTGCTGTTCGTGACCATCAATGATTGGCCTGCTCTTAGTAACCTTTCAGGACAGACAAACAAGGGATACCGCGCATGCACGCACTATTTGGATGATACCGACAGCATATATTTGGCTAATAAGAATGTGTACCTGGGACATCGTCGATTTATTCCGAGCAGGCATCCCGTAAGAAAGAAAGGCAAGCATTTCAAAGGTGAGGCGGATCACCGGACGAAGCCTCGCCACCGTACTGGTGCTGATGTACATGATATGGTCAAGGATTTGAAGGTGGTCTTTGGAAAGGGTCCTGGTGGACAACCTGTTCCGAATGATGCTGACGGACGCGCACCCATGTGGAAGAAGAAATCTATATTTTGGGACCTGCCCTATTGGAAAGACCTCGAGGTCCGCTCCGCAATCGACGTGATGCACGTGACGAAGAATCTTTGTGTGACCCTGCTTGGCTTCTTGGGTGTGTATGGGAAGACAAAAGATACACCTGAGGCACGGGAGGACCAGCAACGTATGCACGGAAAAGACGGCATACATCAGGGTCATGCAAGCTATGCTCTTACCAAAGAAGAGAAGGAAATCTTCTTTGAATGCCTGCTCAGTATTAAGGTACCGTCTGGCTTCTCGTCGAATATAAAGGGAATAATAAACATGGCAGAGAAAAAGTTCCAGAACCTAAAGTCTCATGACTGCCACGTGATTATGACGCAACTGCTTTCGGTTGCATTGAGGGGGCTTCTACTGGAAAACGTTCGATTAGCCATTGTGAAGCTATGTGCATTTCTCAATGCAATCTCTCAGAAGGTAATCAATCCAGAAATCATACCAAGGTTACAGAATGATTTGGTGCAATGTCTTGTCAGTTTCGAGTTGGTGTTCCCACCATCCTTCTTCAACATCATGACGCACGTCCTAGTTCACCTATGCGAAGAGATTAACGTTTTGGGTCCTGTATTTCTACACAATATGTTCCCCTTTGAGAGGTTCATGAGAGTCTTAAAGAAATATGTTCATAACCGTGCTAGGCCAGAAGGAAGCATCTCCAAGGGCCGTCAAAATGAGGAGGTCATTGAGTTTTGTATTGACTTTATTCCTGACCTTAAGCCAATTGGTGTTCCTGAATCACGGCATAAGGGCAGACTGGATGGAAAAGGCACGCTAGGAGGGGAACAAATAATATGTATGGACGGACATTCTCTCACTAAAGCACACTACACAGTTCTACAGAATTCCGCCTTGGTGGCTCCGTATATGGATGAACACAAGAATTTGCTGCGCTCCAAACACCCGAAGCGGTCTGATGACTGGATTACACATGAACAAACCAGGAGTTTCGCCAGCTGGTTGCAAGCACGTTCCATGCATGATACCTCTATTGAAGATGACCTGTACTTGCTATCCCAGTTACCATCTTTGAATATAATGACTTTCAAAGGCTACCAGATAAATGGTAATACATTTTACACGATCGCCCAAGATAAGAAGAGCGCACCAACCAAAAAGTGGTGTCCGCTTTGATGCAGAAACCAAGACGGGAAAGGAAACATATTATGGTTATATACAGGACATATGGGAACTTGACTATCGACGTGGTTTGAAGGTCCCTTTGTTTCGGTGCAAATGGGTCAATATGACACGAGGCGGGGTAACGGAAGACCCGCAGTACGGAATGACAACAGTGGATCTCAACAATCTTGCGTATGCAGACGAACCATTCGTCCTAGCCAATGATGTGGCACAGGTTTTCTATGTGAAGGACATGTCTACCAAGCCAAGAAAAAGAAAAGATAAGGAAGCGAATGCATCGTACGATGAGCCAAAGTGGCACATAGTTCTTTCTGGGAAGAGAAACATCATGGGAGTGGATGACAAGACAGACAAGTCAGAAGATTATGAAAAGTTTGATGAAATTGCTCCATTCACAGTGAATATTGACCCGAGCATCCCGTTAAATGATGAAGATTTTCCATGGCTACGACGCAAAGGGACACACGCGAAGAAAAAGTTTCACACCCAAAGATCTGGGATGTGATCGGCTTAACTATATATCATCACTTTCTTTTGTGTTTCACACCCAGGAGGGATCTCTGTAATAGTTAGGGTAGCTAGTTATGTGTTTTGGCATTTGAAACGCGAAGAAACTTTCAACCTTTTATGTGCAAGCAAATTCTTTCATGCATTTACTGATTTTTTCAGCAAAATGACCCTGAGATTGAAAAGCATTTCAAATGAACTCAGAAAAGGTTGAAAGTTGGCATGGTATCATAATTTCACCCACATAGCATGTGCAAAAAAGTAGAGAGGGTTACCGCAAAAACTGGATGCACTTCGTGTTCAAAATGGACAATCTGTTTCGAGGTATCAGGGTTTCGGATGAAAACTCATCCGTTACAAAGGCATTTCATTTTTTAAATAACCTAAGCATTACCAAATTGAATATAATGATAAAACACACTAATATTAAACATAAGAAAAAAGAATCACTGAAAAATCTATTTTCAAAGTTAAGTTATTCACAAAAATAAATAAAGCAAAAAGAAAAAGAAAAAAAAGCCCACCTACTGGGCCACAGCGGCCTGCATACGACTAGAAACCCAAATTCAAGTTGGGTTAGGATGCAGGCCCGCTAGCCCAGTAGGCCCAATAGGGCATTGCAGAACAGGTAGGCCCAGAAGGCCTGCTTAAGAGAGGAGCTCGAGACAACAGCGACGGCGGGGCTTATAAGCAGGTGCGAGTGCCCCTCGGCTAGCGAGGTGGGACTAAACTTTTGTGCCCCTCGCCTGGCAGCGGACCCCCCTTTAGTACCGGTTCATGGCACCAACCGGTACTAAAGGGGGGGCCTTTAGGACCGGTTGGAGCCACCAACCGGTACTAAAGGGGGTGGCTTCCTGCCGCTTGGGCTAGCCAAAACAGACCTTTAGTACCGGTTGGTGGCTCCAACCGGTACTAAAGGTCCATCCTATATATACAACACTTGGAAAAATTTCAGTTTCCCTCTGTTTCTTCCCTCTGTTTCCTCCCTCCGTCATGCCTGCCCCGATCGTCGTCGACGCCGCCGCCCCCGCCCCTCGTCGCCGACCCCGGCCGTGCGCGCCCCTCGTCGCCGCCCCGGCCGTCCCCGTCCCCGTCCTCCTTGCCGTCCCCGTCGCCGCGCCCCGGCCGCCTCGTCGTACGTCGCCGCCCCGCCCCGTAGTCGCCGCCCCGCCCCGTCGCCCCGTCGTCGCCGCCCCGTCCCTTCGCCCCGTCGTCGCCGCCTCGTCCCTTCGCCCCATCGTCGCCTCGCCGGTGAGCTCGCCCCGGCCGCCATGTCCAGTTCCACACACACACACACACACACACACACACACACACACACACTACACACACACACACACACACTACACACACACACAAGTGATTTAAATATTTAGTTATAGAAATATTTATAAAAATTTAGCAATTTTTCTGTTTTGTAGTTATATAAATATTAGAATTGTTATAGAAATGTTAGTTATATAATCAGGAAATTTTAGAATTAGTTTTAGTTATAGAAATAGTTATAAAAAAGTTAGAATTGTTAGAAATTTTTCTGTTTTTTAGTTATAGAAATAGTTATAAAAAAGTTAGAATTGTTAGAAATTTTTCTGTTTTTTAGTTATAGAAATAGTTATAAAAAAGTTAGAAATTTTTCTTTTTTTTAGTTATAGAAATATTAGAAATGTTATAGAAATATTAGTTATATATAGCATTGTTAGAAATGTTATATAAATGTTAGAAATTTTAGTTATCAAAATCCAATTATTAAAAAAATGTTACTTTTTGCGGGCATATAGCTACTATTTGTTGTCGACGATGCCCGGCCTGCATCCTCGCCGTCGACACGTCCGCGACGACGTCCAGCTGACCCATGTCCGGGACTGGGCTCCGCCGGGCTGGCACTGGGAGGTGCTGCCTGGAGGGGCGCGCCGCTTGATGAGGAACCCGGCCCCGGGTCCCGTCGTCGACCCTGATCTCGTTTGGTGGCGTTCGCATGGGCCAGTTTCGGTGCGGAGGGAGCCGGCCCCGCCGGAGGTGGTACGTCATCGTGTCAGGGAGGAGGACGAGCACGTCCAGCGCTACATGGTTGCGTTAGAGGGCGGCAGGTTCTCCAATACCTGGCAGTTTCTTCAGGGATCTCACTTCAGCTATGATCCTGTGAGGGTTCCTTCTCTTTGGGTGTCCACCGCCCGCGCCGCAGGAACCGCGAGTGTCCTAGATTCTTTTGTAGTATTCGATCTTTATTAGCTACCTAGCCAGTGATGTATTCGAGATTATATATTCGAGACGATGTATTCGAGATTATATATTATTCGAGATGATGTATTCGAGATTATATCTGTTATTCGAGACGATGTATTCAAGATTATATCTATTATTCGAGATTATACTAAATTGTTTATATTTCTTTTGGCATAGTTAAATAAAAGCTATGGCGGACAATACCGACAGAGAGAGAGAACAGACCATGTTCGATATGATACGCGGGCAAGATGATGATCGGAATGAAGAAGATTTTGACGGCTCCGAATTTCTAAACAACACGGGAGAGGGTGATATGATATTCGATCGCGATGACCGAATTGATGAAGTCATGAACTACGATTACGACGATGACGAAGAACATGTTGATCCTGAAACAACAAACACCGGCGAGGTATATATATTTATATAAGCAGGAATCTGGTGATCATCACATGTTTTAATAAATGAGTTGAAGATATATTAACGAATCGATCTTTCTTCTTTCAGCCATCCGGATCAAGCAAATCTTCAGGCAAAAGGACGAAACGAGGCCCGAACAAAAAGTTAAAGGAGGGCGTAAAGTACAATATCGAGGCATTCAGACCTAATGGCGAACCATTAGCGCCTAAGAAGATTGCGGACAAGTTCGTTCGTCAGTGCGGAGTTCTTGTGAAGGACCAACTCCCGATCTCCCTTCAAGAATGGAGAAAGCCAGCAAAGCCACGTCCAGATGTTACTTTTGTCGACGAGAATCAAAAACAACTGCTTTGGGATACTCTCATGGAACATTTCACCCTACCAGATCATTTCACAGAAGCAGATGTCCAGAAAGTCAAGGACGCTGCTTTGAGGAAGATGGCGGTTGCATTCAAGAACTACAAGAGAACGACGTGGGAGAAGTACGTCAAGGATGGAAGGAAGACTCCAGTATTCGAGGGGATACTAGAGAATCAAAGTGCTCATTGGGACGATTTCGTGAAATTCAAGGATTCAGAATTAGCTAAGGAACGGTCGAGAATAAATAAGAAGAATGCCGAAAAAAGGATAAGTTCCATAAGCTGGGGCCAGGTGGCTACGCGGTGGCAATGCCTAAGTGGGATAAGTCTGAGAAAGAGAAGGAGGATGCAGGTGTCACTCCGGTTACTAAGAGCTGGCCCCCCAGGTGCAGGAGTTGGTTCTATGCGCATGGGGGGGAGTTGGACCCGAAGACAGGCAAAGTTTCGACGAAGGCATGTCTGAACGGAGCCGACGATGACATACTTGTTGCAATAGAAGAGGCTCGAACGGGGGTGTTCCAGCCGAACAGAGAGAACGACGAGCTTACACGTGCCCTGGAAATTCCTGAACACCCGGGAAGAACACGAGGCAAGGGCGCTATTCCGTGGTATGAGGGGTTTTTGGAATGGAACGCCGACTACAGAACCCGTGCGAGAAGGAAGATTGCGAAGGAGAAGAAGAGGAAGATGGAGGAGGAGCAGAGGAAGCGGGACTATGAACGCCTTCAAGGCCTTGAAGCAAGTCAAGCGGAATTGGCAGTTAAATTCCAGCGGCAGCAGGAGCAGATCGACTCACTTAGCCAGCAAAGGGGGTCTCAGCAACAGCAGCAGCTAGCGGATGATCCAGCATTGGATAGCACCGCCCCATCCATGCCGAGAAGCAGCGTGGGTTCCGCCCCGGGCGACACATTGCTGGATAGATACCCCGTGGATGACATCACGGAGAACACTAACTGCGAGCTACACTTCAAGATGAAGAACATATCCATGAAGGTGGCGGACACCGTTGCTTTTCCAAATTCCCCCGAGGCAACCTTCCATTGCAACCCGATTCCAGCGGGCTATGCTCGTGTCTTGGTTGATGAGGTGGTGGACCCATATTCGGAGCTTCAGCTTGACATTCCTGGAGGTGACGACGAGCACACATTGGGAGAGGCCATACATCATGTCATCCTGTGGAGAAAGGATTGCATCATCTTTCGAAGGTCACCGACACCGCGTCACCCGACTCCTCGTCGAAGTCCGCCACCGATTCAGTAGACTCCCGCTCCTTCAAGTCTACCAACGCGTGAGGCCACTCCTCCTCCTCCAAGTCCGGCAAAGTGTCAGGCCACTCCTCCTCCAAGTCCGACACAGCGTCAGACGTCCACTCCTCCTCCAAGTCCGGCAAAGTGTCAGGCCACTCCTCCTCCAAGTCCGGCACAACTTCAGGCCACTCCTCCTCGTCCAACTCAGCCCCGTCAGCCGTCTCCGCCGCCTCAGCAATCGCAGAAGAGACACCCCGCACATATGGTGCATAGTGGTACCAGTCGAGGTCATAGTACAGGAAGTACAGGCGGAGGCAAGCGATATAAATATGGTCCAAACCTCGATACTCCTCTTCCTGAGAGGGCTTACGGCAGGACCAAGGAGCAAACCAATGCCATAGTGCGGGCAGAAGTCGACGCCCATTTTGGACTGAAACCGCCACCGCCGCCAAGGGAGAAAGTGCCTGTGGAAGTTATTGACCACTTCATTCGTATGGCTGAACCACCAGCTCCTAAGCCTGTTGACTCAGACTATGAGCGCCACATCAGGAAGTTAAATCGACAACGTCTACAGAAGGAGGCGAGCTCGAGCTCGAGCAAACAACAAGCAGCTGCCAAAAAATGCGGGAGAACCGTTGCCCAGCTGGGAGAACAGTGGGCGCAACCGATCCCCCCGCTTGTTGTGCCGCCAACAACATGTGACAGTACGCGCGGCCAATATTATTGTGGGCAAACAGTTTACGTTCCCCAGGTGGGCGATGTGGTAATAACACAGCAGCATATAACGCAGGCTGAAGAACTCAAGATCACTGTTGGACAACTCCTCAAGATCGAGGACATGCCTGTACTTACAGAGGAGGAAATAAAACGGAAATATGTCCGGGGCCAACCTTTGGTCAAGCCAGAAGATGTCAAGAAGCTCCCAACGAGAATGTATGAATTGCATCAATGGTACATGGACATTACCAAGAGATCCAATCGACAGTCCCTCATGGTGCAAATCAACAAGGATCATTTCTACCATGAGAAACCTGGGACCGTTGAGTATTCTGAACTGTTTCAGTTATACAATCAAGACGCACTCGACAAATCTATCGTCAGTTGCTATTGTCTGTAAGTGATTTCTTTCTGTAATTTAAGTCTGAAGCTAGCTGTATTGATCCTTTTGATCAATCATTACCTGTAATTATCCTCACTATATTCTTTTCTGTGGTACTATGCAGGATGAAGATGTATGAAATGAAAAAAGGTGGACGCTATGGCATTGGGTTCATTGACCCAAACACCATTAATGAATTCACATGGAATATAAGCGACTATTATAAAAAGCAGGTAGAGGACAGCATGTTCGAGTTCTTGAAGGACCTCAAATACAATGAAGATATACTACTTCCTTACAACTTCAAGTGAGTCACACTTTCTTGTACTACAAATTCTCTGTTTTTGCCTACTAGCTAGCTAGCTACATGTTTTTGCTTACATATATATGCCCGCTTAATTAAGACATGCAAACGTGTGTGCATGCAGATTTCACTGGATCTTGTGTATCATTAAAGTTGACGAAGGAACAGTTGAAATACTGGACTCACTACTCTCAGAAAATAAAGACTATAACATCTGGTTTGGGATAGTCAACAGGTAATTTCAATCATTATTAACTATATATCTCGGCCTATTTAGTTCGTCATTTCATGATATGAACTATTTAATAACCACTTTATTCATTTTTTTTGTTGGCGGGCAGGGCTTGGGCAAGGTTCATCAGCGTCACGGAAGGCGAATGGAAAGGACAACTGAGATGGCTTCGACCCAGGGTAAGTAATTAAGTAGTGTGGTAGCTAGCTGCCATCTTTTTAATATTATCATGCTTGATTAATTATTATCTGATCAAATTAAATTCCATTCTCGTAAAGGCCATAAAGCAGATGCAGGGGACTGATCTGTGTGCATACTGCGTTTGCGAGAACATTCGCATGATGACGTCCGAAAGGAGCAGATCTCAAAGACAGGAATGGGTACGCTTGTCAGAACACTATTCACAATTTGTGCACCACATTATCGATATCTAGTCACAAAACTAATACACATGCATATTGATCTCCTTCTTAACAGTTCACAAAGGTGCGGGACAAGCTCCTAGATACGGAGCGCGTAGAAGCACTTCAAGAGGAAATAGCGGGATTTTTGCTCGACCAGGTCATAAATCCGAAGGGAGAATACTATTACCCGCTACTGCCCCCATCGACCAATTAAGTCATGAACCACTTCCAATTTGTCATCGTGCTCCGAAGGCACCAATTAGGCTAATGCAAACCGGCTCCGAAGGCAACATGCATATGTACGAGAAATTGTATATAGCTATATACATGCATGTGTGTATGTGTGAATTAATATGGTGTGGTTTGTGTGAGACATTGATGATATATATATATATATATATATATATATATATATATATATATATATATATATATATATATATATGATTGGTTCTACTAGCTACCATATATATGCATAACGTGTACAATGTGTAGTATCGTAAAATACCAGCAAACGAAAAAGAATTAAAATGGAAAACACAAAATTAAATGAAAAAGAAATCATAAAACCAAAAACCCCCCAAACATTTTAGTACCGATTGGTGTTACCAACCGGTACTAAAGGGCTCCCGGCCCCCGGAGCTGGCTCGTGCCACGTGGTTGCCCTTTAGCACCGGTTCGTGCTGGACCGGTGCTAAAGGGGGGGGGGCTTTAGTGCCCAAACTTTAGTGCCGGTTATGGAACCGGCACTAAAGGGCCTTACGAACCGGTGCTATTGCCCGGTTCTGCACTAGTGAAAGTGGGTGGTGGGTGGGTTTTGAATTTCTTCATCGTCCGAATCCCATCCTTGCTGACCGTAATCCGGCCAGGGCTATCCTGATAAAGAGAGAGACTTGAGAGAATTCAGGATGTCGCCAAAAGGTGAGTGCTGAAAGATGTCCACGGCGGTGAACTCCATTATGGGTGCCCAATCAGATTCGATTGGTAGGGGCACGGGAGGTTCGGAGTCCGGAGAAGAGTCCGGACCCTCGGAGTCACGGGTCACGCGGAGTGCAGGGCTGGCGTTCGGCTCGATCGCCTTTGAGATCGCAGCCCCCGAGGCGACGTCCAACCGCTCATCCTCGATTGACGCAATAGGCTCCGAATTAAGGGTCGGAACCGGTGCGTGTGCGGCCTCCAGGACACTGTTCGGAGGTAGAGCTAGATCATGCCCCTCGAGATAGTGCGGCGCGCTTGGCTGTGGCTCGAACCCGTCGAAGATCAAGTCTCCATGGATATCAGCCGTGTAGTTTAAGCTTCCAAACCTGACTTGATGGCCAGGGACGTAGCTTTCGATCTGCTCCAGGTGACCAAGCGAGTTGGCCCGCAGAGCGAAGCCGCCGAAGACGAAGATCTTCTCGGGGAGAAAAGTCTCACCCTGGACCTCATCGTTGTTGATGATCGAAGGAGCCATCGGGCCTAAAGGCGACGACACAGAGGAACTCTCAATGAAAGCACCAATGTCGGTGTCAAAACCGGCGGATCTCGGGTAGGGGGTCCCGAACTGTGCGTCAAGGCCGGATGGTAACAGGAGACAAGGGACACGATGTTTTTACCCAGGTTCGGGCCCTCTCGATGGAGGTAATACCCTACTCCTGCTTGATTAATATTGATGATATGGGTAGTACAAGAGTAGATCTACCACGAGATCAAGGAGGCTAAACCCTAGAAGCTAGCCTATGGTTTGATTGTGTATGAAGATGATTATCCTACGGACTACAACCCTCCGGTTTATATAGACACCGGATAGGGTTAGGGTTACACAGAGTCGGTTACATTGGTAGGAGATCTTGAATATCCGCATCGCCAAGCTTGCCCTCCATGCCAAGGAAAGTTCCATCCGGACACGGGACGAAGTCTTCAATCTTGTATCTTCATAGTCCAGGAGTCCGGCTGAAGGTATAGTCCGGCTACCCGAACACCCCCTAATCTAGGACTCCCTCAATGGCATTTATAAACCATACCTAAATTATGGGGGCACCAATCTTTGCTCTGATTTTGTACATAATATCATATGTAGTCGTGTACAAAATAGATTCAAATTTAGCTCCTCCATTCCAAAATAATCATAGTTATAGGATTTTCAAGTGTCAAAATTTCAAAAAGAAGCGGATAATTTAATGAGGTTTTCAAACATACAAGGTCAAATATAACGTTGTATATTTAGGTCAATCCTCATAGTTCAAGAGTACTCTAAACGTGAATGCTTGTGTTTCAAAATTTCGAACGAAGCGCCAAAAGAGCCTCTACTCGCCCGAAAACGCGTGAGACCAATGTTTGGTAGTACAAGGAAATTACTTTTCTAATAACTCCGACCCGTGAAACCTACCGGCCCGACGCCCAAAGGTCTAAACCGGGGTAGGTTTGTAGCTTCATCTAGACGCCACGCAACCGCATCCGAAAAACATTCATACACAATGGCGCCTAAGCACACATGCGCGCGTCCGAAATCGCTCCCGCCCACTATTTGGGACACCTGGGATTACCATCCTACCCCCGACCCGCAGTAGGTCCAGAATTTAAGAGGGGGGCAAAGTTTGTACTTTCCCCAAATTTCAAACAAGCGCGTCCCATCTTCTGTTCAAAAAAGCCAAAAACAAGCGCATCCCAGACCGAAACATGGTTCCCCCCACCCGTCCGATTCCCCATTCGTACTCCGTGGGCGCCAAAACTACCTCTCCACTAGCCGCGAAACCCCGGCGTCCTCCGTCCGCCACCCCATCCCACCCATCAACCGCTGCCCTCCTCCATCACGCCGGAGCCGATACCCCGACGTCGTCGTCCACCGCAACCTCAACCGCAACGCCCTCCACGGCTAGTAGTTGAAGCCGAGGCCGAGCCGTCCGTACCCGAGCCAGTTCAACCACGCCGTCCTGTGCCTCACAACTGCCGCTCCAACTTCGCCACCCTCCACCGCACCGGAGTTGTTCCTGCTACGCCGTCCTTCGCCGCCTCGGATCTGCTTCCCCTCCATCGACATACGACCACGGCAACACAGTCAACAATTTGGCCATGGGTTCGTCCAAGCATGCACCCTCCAGAACATCGGTTTCCCCGGTAAAAACAAGAAGATCGGCGCGACATGTGAAGGTGACCACACCGGCAACCGAAAAAGGTACTCCTCTTCCCTTATTCATGCAAATCTTACGTCTCTGCTTGCACGGTATTCATCCCACAGAAGACACTAGTTGACCGCTTCTTCTTGATACTAGATGTTCCTAGTAACTCGTGATGCACAAGGTTTCTCCTCATATACTATTTCACCTTAGCTAGAGGTCCGTCGCCCCCCTGAATTTCAATTTCTGGCCAGTTGATTCCCAATTAACGGAAGCATTCCCCGGCGTAACAGGCGCTAGTATGCCTATTACGCTGGGGAAGCAGCGCCTTGGTGTTTATCTTAGGGGCGTGTGCGGCCTAGAGCTACCGGGGCCCGATCTGGAGGTCGGCCGAGATTAAAGGGATGGCCTGCGGGCGCTGCCAAGCACGGCGGTGGTGTGAGGTCGATGGGAGGGCAGGGCGGCGGAGGTAGGGGTCTGGGCCGGTGGTCGCTGGCGGTTCGAGAAAGATCGTCAACAGTGACTGGCGGGAGGTAGACGAAGGCCATCTGCCCGTTCCTTATAGATCGGATGGTTCATTAAAAAAATCAGCTGACCTATTTATTTTCAGTCGACTGTTATCTTAGATATGACCACATGTGGTGGTGTGCTGGAGGAGTACCTGCATTTCCTGTTCTCATATATTACAAAATCATACGGAGTAGAATCTAATTTTGTTTGCCATGCAATGTTGTAGAGCTATCATATGTCTCCTGTCATTTATTTTTCAGCCACCTGCTATCTGCTACTTTTACAGTGCACTAGTTCTGCACACACTTCACCCTTACTCTCACTATTGTGTTTTTATGCAAGGGTATTTCAGACTCTGCTGCCATGAGAGAAGCCAAAAAGAAAAGAGATAAGTCGCTCCAGCTTGTTGTGCGGCTAGGAAAGACACGTTTAAACGCTTTAATGGGCGCGGAGTCAGCAGATGGAGACGGGGAACGTAGCTCTGGAGTTGATGACCTCGCTCGCAATGAACCACCATCCCAGGTGCTTGCTTTAACTTCGCGGTGTCATATATGGTTGCATGTTCCATATGGTGTCTAGCTTGTATTCGAAAGGGCGAAGTCGATAAGATAAGGAAAGATTTTTTTTACATGAAGCACCATCCCGTGAGCACCAGAAGACAAATAGCTAGTCAGGGCACTGGCCGAGCCAGTGACAAGCCCAACAAAGATAGGCATCACCTGGAAGCCAACTAAAAAGCTGCGATGGTGGCGAAGCAGCCCGCCTCCCACCAAGCTCTCAGGTCCTAGATGATCATGCTCAGCACTCCAGCCGGATGTCTAGCTTGTATTGCTTCCAATTTGGTTAAATTGCATCTGCTTAGCTTACACATTATACCTTTGAATATGACATGCCTTTCTGTTTTTGGTACATACTAGTACATTTGTGTATTAACCATGTTCTTACATCAAACTAATGTTCTTGTGTATCCCTCATCAATCACTTATGACGAGGCAGGCAGGCAAGGGGACTACTCCTCATTTAAAGAATGCAGCGTCAGCCTCCCGACATGATTCTCAAGAAACAGAAATGCTACATGAAGATAGTGAACGTAGCTCTTTAGTTGATTACAACATTTCCCCTACACTAGCATCGCAGGTGCTTGCTCTAACTTGGCAGCGTGATATGTGGTTGCATGTTGCATATGGTGTCTAGATTGTAATTCTTCCAATCTGGTTAAACTGCATGTGCTAGTCTGCTTAGCTTATACATTATACCTATTAATGTGACATGCCTTCCTGTATTTAGTACATTGTACATCTGTCTATTAAGCATGTCCTTACATAAAACTATTGTTTTTCTTGTATCCCGCATCAATCAACATGACGAGACACCTTTAGTATATGCAGTGCGATATTAGTTGCATCTTTCATATGATTTATAGCATGTGCTGCTTCTAATTTTTTGAAATTCCATTTATGATGGGACGCTTTTAACTTGGCAGAGTCATATTGGTTGCATCTTTCATGTAGTGTCTAGCTTGCATTGCTTCTTATTTGCTGGAATGGTTTCTGCTTAGTTTACACAAACAGTTGTGAACATGCCATGCCGTCCTGTTTTTTGTACATATTCCATCCTGGTATCATGTGTTTGCCTTACATCAAAGTAGTGATTGTTAGTATCATGCATGAATGAGTTCTGAAGAGACAATTTTGTTGCTTTTTCTTGTCGGTTTTACTTGACAATTCAAAATCAATAAAGCGGAAGGAAGTTAGCAAGGCAGTGGATAAAGGTGCTCCTTCCGAATGGAGGGCCTCTACAGTTTCTACTCCTCCACACCCCCAAGATGATTTCCAAGACAACACATGCATAGACACTCAACAAAACTGTGTTTATGATGAGCACGTCTCCCCTAGTGCAGCATCACCGGTGCTCCCTCTAACTTGACACTGTTATATGTGGTTGCATGTTATGTGTGATGTCTAGCTTGTATTGCTTCTAATTTTGTTGAATTCCATCTGCTTACTTTACACATTATACTTGAGTAAGACACGTGTTCTGTTTCTAGAACATACAATATCTGTCTATCACACCATGTTCTTACATCATATTACTACTGTTGTGTAACCTGCAACAATCACTTATCATAAGACACGTTTGACTTTGGAGTGTGATATAGGTTACATCTCACATTCTTTTCTAGCTTGTACTACTAATTTGTTGAAATGGCACTTATGACGAGATAGTTTTAACTTGGTAGAGTGATATTCGTTGCATCTTTCATATGGTGTCTAGCTTTCATTGCTTCTAATTTGTTGAAATGCCTTCTCCTTAGTTTACACATCATAAGCTGTGAATATGCAATGGCACTAATGACGAGAGACCTCTAACATGGTAGTGTTATGTTGTTTGCATCTTGCATATGATTTATTTCTTGTACTGCTTCACATTTGTTTAAACACCATTTATGATGAGACACTGTTAACTTGGCAGAGCGATATTTGTAGCATCTTTCATATGGTGTCTACCTTCCATTGCATTGCTTCTAATTTGGTGAAATGTCTTCTTCTTAGTTTACACATCATAGTTCTGGTTATCTCCGTCCTGTTTTTCATACATATTACATCCTCCTATCATGTGGTTGTCTAACATCAAAGTTCAGTTCGTCTGCATCACACATCAATTTGTTCTGAAGAACTAAATTGTTATTCGTTTTTCTTGTCGGCTTGACTTAACATGGCACAGAGAAAGAGGAAGAAACACAGAATGGCAGGGAATGAGAAGCGGATGAATCCTGCAGATTCTGCTGGTACTGATGGTGCAATAGAAGGTCAAAGTCCAGCAGAAAATTCTACAAACACGGCATCCCATGCTACACGAGTTGCAAAAAAAGACAAATAGAAACAAGTAGCTGCCACCAAACAAGCAAAGACAACCCTAGTTCTTGCAACACCTACCACAGTACTACCAGCTGCACGACGTACTCGTGCGTCAACTGAGCTAGCAGCACGTTCCCAAGCTCCCTTGCCACCTGACACTACTTCCCAAGCACTCTTGACACAAGACGAGTTGGCAATATCAGATGAACCTTGTGAGCTTCAACAGCAAGAAGGTAGTTGCTGGAGTCAAGTTACAGTTGCGTGCTTCTTTATATGTAGTCTCACAGTTTGATGTACGCTAACACTTCCTATGTTTGTTGTTGGACTAGCACCTAGGCGCAAGAGGAAACAAACATCAGGGATAATGCTCGATAGGTTAACTAAATCTAGAGGAGGAAGAATGGAGATCCGTTTTGAGGCAGGTTTAAAAAGGCCACGTGATGCTACAAAGTCAGCCAAGTTAGTATCAGAGGCAGCGGTTGCTGTTAGGTGTCATGTACGTATCCTCCCAACATGGATTCAGTACAGGAATGACAAAGACGAAACCCAGTTCAACACCTTCCTCGACCATTTATCTGTAAGTATGGTTATGTATGGAAACTAGTAATATCGTCTTGCTCTGTCTAATACTTTCTAGGTTGCTGATAATGAGACTCCCATAATTTTCAACAGATGAGGTTCAAGTTGGATAGCCAAGATGATGCAACCAGACAAGCTTGCACCCATGTTTTCAAGTCTGGTCTGCGATAGTATCGGTATAACTTGAGGAAAACTCACTTTGAAGGCAAGGCTAACAGTGAACTTGCCCAAACATCTCCAGTGGAAAATATATCTGATGAAGACTGGAGAGGCCTCGTTAAACACTGGTCCGATCCGAAGTATCAGGTACATTATATATATGTCATCAGATCACATGTTGAAGTCCTATTTACGCATGTGCCATACAAATCTATCTTCTTGTAGGTGAATTGTTCAAAGAACAAGGCCAACTGTACAAAAGTGAAATTCCAACAGACGATAGGATCTCGTAGCTATATTGCACTCTGCGAGGCTCTTGTAATTAGTTGTTGTTTCACTCTTTTCGCTGTACCATATTGTCAGATCTATATTGACTTGTTCCAAAAGCAGAGGAAAGCCCGCAAGGACCAAAAAGTACCTGAACCAAATGCTGTGGAAATCTTCAAGGACTGTCACACCAGCAAGAAGAAGGGCATGACTACACCAGTCAAAGCCGCTGTTGTAAGTCCTTAATCCTCATGCCTTTTAACTACTACTTACTCTGACTTGTGCCTTGAACTGCATGGTTTGCAGCCAATGTCTATTACTCTTTTCAATTTTATACACAATTATCTTAGCGTATCATTGCACCTTACAAGGTTTAAAAGAGAGGAGTGATGTTCCTTTCATCTTGACCCGTAATCTAGTTCCGTGCTAGACTTGCCCACACAACGTTACAATTGCCTGTTTGTCTGTTCTCAGTTGTTTTGTGATATGAATGACGTCATACTATGCTTACCATATTATAAACTTCATCTCTTCATCCTTAGCCCTCAATACAATGTGAAGAAATAGACAATACATTAGCGATGGTACATGGTCATATGTTTGGAACCTGGTTTTATTATGTACTTTGCAATAAAATACAACTAATGTTTTACATGGGTTCACCAGAATAAGTTCTGTATATAGACCAAACCTATTTTGTTTGGTTTTGCTGCCTCCTTAATATCTTCTGTTCTGGTACTACTAATGTAAAACCTCAACTTTTCAGCGAGCTATGGAAAAAATGGTGGAACCGCCACCTTCTGAAGGTGGCGAGGCAAGTATAGCCGCAATGTTAGCTCTTGCTGCAGTGGGTCAGTACCTGTCCACTAACAGTGCCAGAGCACGTTCCTGCATAATACTGGGTTGGTTGTTAAGGCAATATCGTCCAAACTGCCACATGATCAAGATATGCAAGCTCAAAGCAATGTTGTATCTGCGCTCCAGACACAAGTCCATTCCCTAACAGAGACCCTTTGTGAAACAAGGAGAAACATTGCTCAATGTCATCAAGATATGCATGGTTTTGAAACCAGACTATCAGACATTTGCTATGTTGTTCAGGAACCTAGGGGAAATGAAGGCGAGGGTTATGGTGCTCCATCGGACAATACATCATGAAAACGTAACAGTCAGGTCAAATGAACTGAGCTTCTGAACTTCTGGTGGTGCATTTATCTGCTAGACTGTTAAGTTTTATGCCAACCTTCCTTTTGTTATATAGTTGTAATTTGTTTTGGTGCGATACAAAATGTATTCTTAAAGTGCAGCCACCGCCTGAAGAAAACAGCAAGCCATTTTTGTATAGTGTAGGGTGTTCCCTATATTTGCACTGGTGGCGATCTTTGATGCCGAGTGGATGTAATCTGTGCAATCGCCTTAATAGCCTGGCGTTAGTTTCGGCCTTCTTTATTTCCTAGTCTTCTTTTTCCCTGGTTTGCTAGTGGCCGCAACTACCATGGGCCATATACGGGCCGTAGGATCCATGGGTCACCTACGGGCCGTCGATAAATGGGCCTGTAATCGGTGGGCCTCGGGCCGTCGGATAAATGTGTCTACATGGGCCATAATCGGGCGTAATTGGTATCAGCCCAGCATGGTAATAGACCGTTAACATGCCGTAGGACAGTAAAGGCTTAATTCTGTCACAGGCATAACGGGTCGTTAATGGGCCAGAATATAGGACGGGCTAAAAACAGGGCAACGGGTTAACAGGCCAGAAACGGGCCGACTCTTGCCATGGGCCGATTTTGGCCCATTAGGGTAACATGCCAGTAACGGGCTGACTCTTGCCATGGGCCGAATTTGGCCCATTAGTGGAACATGCCAGTAACGGGCTGGAAGTAATCGAGGGCCGAAAAGGAGCCCAAGAACGTATGGGCTGTCAATAGGCCGAAAGCTAGCACGGGCTAGAAACGGCCCATGTAAATCACGAGTCGTTAACGGGTATAAAAAATTACTGTTCATTATGGGCTAGACTCACCGTGGGCCTATAATGGGCCGAAAGATACGAAGGCCTCATATGGGCTGAAAGACGTCGTGGGCCATACATGGGCCGAAAGTGAAATGGGCTGGTATTATATTCGACAGCCCACATGACGTTGTTGGGCCGATTTCCTTTAGGGCCTAACGGGCCGTGAGTTAATGGGCCGTAAAATGGGCTATTTGCGAAGAGACCGTTAACAGGCTTTTCATGGGCCAGCCCGTTAACTTTTGACCAAGTCAAACGGGTCGGCTTTGTAAGCTAAATGGGCCACTGTTGGGCCGTGCCACGCGTCGACATATCATAGGCGCCTATCTGACCCACTGACGAGCTGACACGTGTTTCGTCCGGCCAATAAGAATTTTACACGTGGAAATTTCCCATTGGTCGGGGCTGTTAACGGGTTATCGGATCCAAAACCCGACCCGAT
Source organism: Aegilops umbellulata (assembly GCA_032464435.1). Classification (NCBI taxonomy): domain Eukaryota; kingdom Viridiplantae; phylum Streptophyta; class Magnoliopsida; order Poales; family Poaceae; genus Aegilops; species Aegilops umbellulata. The sequence goes on along the minus strand of CP136058.1, from coordinate 594,028,116 downwards.
AGCTTAACGGCGTTCCGTTACGGTGGATGCCACGTGTCGGTCACCCTTGACGAAAGCACTTCTGTGACGCGCGATTTATCGTCATGGAATTGGACACTTCCGTGATGATAATTTTGGTAATGTCATGGAACACTTCTACGACAGCACAAGTATGGCTATCTTGATTCTGTCATAAATTTGTCATGGATGTACATGCATGACAAAAAAGCGACCTACTGTGACAAACACGTATCATCACGGAAGTGTATTTTTTTTGTAGTGTTAGACCGCGATGGTAATACTCTATATAATCCAACGGAGGAAGGATTATCTCATGGGAGGTCTGGAAGTTCATGAGCACCAACTTTTTACCGTCTTATCTGAAGGCAGCCATCCAGTGGGAGTTCATGCCGACCCAGTACATACCTGCCAAGAAGTTTCGGGCGATGGTGATCGGATCGATGTCGAGGGAAATGATGTACGGCGACCCACTACATACATGCAAAGAAGTTTCGGCTAATGAAGATCAGATTGAAGTCGAGGGGCATCATGCACGACTCCGTATCATGGTGAGCCAATCTCCCAAGACCAGATAGCAGCAAGCAGGGTGTCTTGAAAATCTTAGGCCTCGCTTCGGCGATGGCCGTGTGCATGTCCCTCGAGCATGCAGCCAGCCGCAGGGCGCTCAACATATCCATACACGAACAACAGAGGTCAAGGATGTCATTGGGGAGATTGCTCCAATCGCGGCTCATATGGATGCTGCACGGTTCGCGTTCGGCCATGGTGAAGTTTGGAAGGGGGCTTGATTTACGGGGGAGAAGGATGTCAGTGCTAGAGTGGCTAGAGAGGGAATAGTGGTACTAGGGGAGGCGAGTGAGGCGACGGTACACGGGGGCACAGTGAGATGGAGACGGAGAAGGAGATGGAGATGGAGTGGTGCTATGGGAGCGGAGAGGGAGACGAGGCGAGGCGCCAATGTGTTGTACAGTGGCGGTGACAGACTACACAGTGCACAGGGTGAGGCTGACTTTGGTAACTTGAACACGCCGCCTGGACTAGTGTCAGGCGCAGGGTGTTGTCACTTCACTGTGAGGATTGGATGAATAGTATTTTGACCATCAAGTGTACCACAGTTCTACTACTACTACTACTACTACTACTACTACTACTACTACTACTACTACTACTAGTAGTAGTAGTAGTAGGAACATGAGTACTCTAGTATTGTATAGCGGAAATAGGTCTCCCGTACTAGCATGCCTATTCACTTCATCGTTCAAGTATCATCCATATTGCGAGCAGAACCAAATTCTCGTGCATGCCCAATCAACGCCCTGCCGCGATGCATGCAATGGTCGTTCTGGTGCATCAAGGACGGCATGCAGATCATTCCACACTTGAGAAGAGGAAAAATAGAAAGGTAGAATGCGGCAGCAGAGGAAGAGAACGCTGGCTAACGAGGCTGGGAGGGGATCGAGCAAGAAGTTAATGCTCCACGCCTAAAGGTTTTGGGAAAACCTGATTTTCATAAGGTGACTGCTACCTCTTGAGCATTGCGTTGGATTTCCCGAAGAGGAGAGGATGATGCAGCAAATAGCGTAAGTATTTCCCTCAGTTTTTGAGAACCAAGGTATCAATCAGTAGAAGGCTACGCTCAAGTCCCTCGTACCTACACAAACCAATAGCTCAACGCAACCAACGCGATTAGGGGTTGTCAATCCCTTCAGGGTCACTTACGGGAGTGAGATCTGATAGAGATAATATTTTTGGTATAGAGATGCAAAGTGAAAAGTAAAAAAGCAAAGTAAAAAGCAAGCAAGATTAAAGTGTTGGAGATTGATATGATGAGGATAGACCCGGGGGCCATAGGTTTCACTAGTGGCTTCTCTCAAGAGCATAAGTATTCTACGGCGGGTGAACAAATTACTGTTGAGCAATTGACATAATTGAGCATAGTTATGAGAATATTTAGGTATGATCATGTATACAGGCATCACGTCCGAGACAATTAGACCGACTCCTGCCTGCATCTACTACTATTACTCCACTCATCGACCGCTATCCAACATGCATCTAGAGTATTAAGTTAAAAACAGAGTAACGCCTTAAGCAAGATGACATGATGTAGAGGGATAGTTTCATGCAATATGATAAAAACCCCATCTTGTTATCCTCGATGGCAACAATACAATACGTGCCTTGCTGCCCCTTCTGTCACTGGGAAAGGACACCGCAAGATTGAACCCAAAGCTAAGCACTTCTCCCATGGCAAGAAAAACCAATCTAGTAGGCCAAACCAAACTGATAATTCGAAGAGACTTGCAAAGATAACCAATCATACATAAAAGAATTCAGAGAAGATTCAAATATTATTCATAGATATACTTGATCATAAACCCACAATTCATCGGTCTCAACAAACACACCGCAAAAAGAAGATTACATCGAATAGATCTCCACAAGAGAGGGGGAGAACTTTGTATTGACATCCAAAAAGAGAGAAGAAGCCATCTAGCTACTAACTATGGACCCGAAGGTCTGAGGTGAACTACTCACACTTCATCGGAGGGGCTAGGATGATGTAGAAGCCCTCCGTGATGATGGCCCTCTCCGGCAGAGCTCCGGAACAGGCCCCAAGATGGGATCTCATGGGTACAGAAGGTTGCGGCGGTGGAATTAGGTTTTTGGCTCAGTATCTAATCATTTGGGGGTACGTAGGTATATATAGGAGGAAGAGGTACGTCGGTGGAGCTCCGAGGGACCCACGAGGCAGGGGGCGCGCCCTAGGGGGGTGGGCGCGCCCCCTATCCTCGTGCCCACCTCGGAGCTTTCTTGACGGAGGGTCCAAGTCTCCTGGGTCTTATCTGATGAGAAAATCACGTTCCCGAAGGTTTCATTACGTTTGGACTCCGTTTGATATTCTGTTTCTCCGAAACTCTGAAATAGGCAATGTCGGGGGTTGGATGCGACATATGCCAAAGGATGGCTTATCATGGTGGGGGTGAGTAGAACGTCGCCGGTGCCTGGAAGCGGGATGAGGCGTAGGCATGCACGCCAGCGGATCTTACCCAGCTTTGGGGCTCTCCTAGGAGATAATACCCCTACTGCTGCTCTGCGGGGTCTCCTCATGGTCACTATGGAGATATGTGTACAAAGCCGCTCCTCGAGCTGTGTTCTAGAGGTAGGAGAGGGCAAGGCTAGCTCTCCCCTCCTCTATGCTGTTGGTCTGGTGGAAAAAGGATCGAACCCTTTGCATGGGTGCGCCGGGGGGTTTATATAGGCCTACCCCCCGGGGGTACAATGGTAATCTGACTGGGTGCGGGTCCCAGCCGTCTGTATCTTAGGCCGCCGTCCTTTCCGTCGACTCCTAGGGGCCACCTCTGGTGGGCCCCGCCGACTGACCTGGCCACTGTAGCCGCGCCTCTGATGACGTTGGCTGGGTCGTGGGGGCGTGGCAACAGTGCCGCCGCCTGGCGGGCGATCACTGTCGCCACTCCCCGTCTCATCTGGTTAATGGCGCGTGGGACCCGTGGGAGGAGCTGGCCGACTCTCGGAGGCCGACTCCCACGGGAGCCGTCTTCGGGCGCTCTCGCCGTCTTCTATCTCTCCCGCTGACTGGCGGGGCCCGCCGTCTCCAGGCCGTACAGGCGGGCCAACGTGGGAACAGGGTTCCACTGCTGGGGCGGACGTCAGGGCCGGTATGGCCACAGTGCCGCGCCGTACCGAAGATCTCCTCTGGTACGTCGCACTGTAGCCATACCCGCCCTCGGTAATCAGGGTAGGGGAGGGCTGTACTCCGGCCATCTCCAGTCCTGTCCTTCTTCCAGAAGGCGGAAGGTGATGAAGTCGCGGGCCTCCCTGGAGTCGCCGATCGGGAGTCTCAGCCGCCTCGGGGACTCGGCCGAGAGTAGGTGTCGGTGATGCTGCGGTCGACTCCCAGAGTCGGCCGATCGTTTTGGGATTCTCGGAGGGGTGTAGCCTGCCCCGACGTCTTGAAAGGTTCTGGGCCTCATGTTCGCCTACCCGTGGCCCATTACTCCGACAGTAGTCCCCGAAGATGGTGAGGCGCCGAGGGATGCGCCAAGGGGCCTCAACAGTTTCTTCCTTCGAGGAGTTGGTGCTGTAGCTCGCCCGCCGTCTCCCTTCGTGCCGATTATCAGGAGGCGATTCCGCTTCGGCCGTCTTCGTCGAGCCGTCTCTCAGAGGTCGGACTTGCCTTCAATTCGCCTTGCTCATCTTTAGGTAGTTTTGAAGATCGGGGCGCCACGTGGCCGGGCAAGCCTGCCAGCCCGCACGCGCGACGGGACAGGCCCGCGGGCGGGGCCCGCCACTGCCGCGCCTCGGCCCTCGGGCGGATCCACTGCGGCCGTGCGGACGGTTGGGCTTTGGCGCAGTAAATGCGCGTGGTAACTCCGCGTGGTAGATCGTGGGGGTCGTGGGGGCGTGGGCGCAGTTAATCCCACGACGCCCCCTCGGCTCCTCAGCCCATAGGCTTATAAGTAGGCAGAGGGAGCGGGGAGGCGAAGCACGCGCGCCTGCTCCCCTCTGCTTCCTCCGTTCCTCCTTCCTTCTTCTTCTCACTGCCGCTGCGCCGGACAACGCCCCGCTCCCGGCGATGAGTTCTTCTTCCGCCGCCGCGCCCGCCGCCGTCCGCTCCGGCGTGTGGGACGGCTCCGAAGTTGACGACGACATCATCGAGTTCCTTCGCAAAACGCGCCGCATCCCCAGCGCGAACCTCGTCCAGGCCCGCGCCCCGCCGCCGGGGGAGGTGTCGCCGGCGCCGGCGGATGGCGAGCGTGTCGTGTTCCGCTCCCACCTGTCGCGCGGCCTGGGGATGCCGGCGAGCGGATTCTTCCGCTCGTTCCTGGAGTTTCACGGCCTCCAACCGCACCACCTTACTCCAAACACAGTGGTGCTGTTGGCGGCCTTCACCTCGCTCTGCGAGGGATTCCTCGGTGTTCTCCCCACCATCGAGCTGTGGGGGGAATTCTTCCATTCTAAGCTCGGCACGCACGTCGCCGGCGTGCCAGCCCAATGCGGCGCCTTCATCGCGCTGCGGAGGTCGACTGCCGACAACCCATTTCCCGCCATCCAGCTGATCAAGTCGGTGAAGATGTGGCAGCGTTCTTACTTCTATGTAAAGAACGTTGCCACAGACGGCGACTGGGTCAACCTTCCGGCCTTCAAAGCCGGCGCGCCGGCTGGGAGTCAGCCCAGCTGGTCTTACCGCGCCAAGACGCTGACTCCGGCTGGAGCCGCGGCCGTGCAGCGACTTCGGGTGTTGACGAAGTCAGCCGGCCTGACTGGGGCCGACTTGCTGGTCGCCTTCGTGGCGCGCCGAGTCCTGCCGCTCCAAAGCCGGCCTCATCTGATCTGTCAGATGAGCGGCAACCGGGACCCCAGTCGGACATGCACCAAAGATCTTCCTCACGCGGAGGTCACAGACACGGTGAACTTCATCGCGAACTGCGGCCTCTCGGGGGACTAGCAGTTTGGCATGGAGCCATACTCGCGCGCCAACCCCCCGCCAGTGGTAGTTGCTCTTTCCTTCTCTCTCTTTTTCAGCCGAATCCGGCATCTGCTCTTTATTTCTCTTAACCTTTGAACTAGAACTCTCTTCTTCAGCCCTCATCTGGCGCCACGGGGCCGCCTCGCCAGTTCGCCTCTGATCGAGCAGAGAGCAATGTCGACGACCCCGACTTGGGGGCGGCGGCATTGGAGGCCGACGCCGAAGGAGGCGGCGAGGGAGAAGAAAGCGGCCCGAGGCCCTCGGCCACTTTCGCCGACTGGCCCGTCGATGAAGAAGGGGAAGTCGCCCCGCACCACCAGCCGAGGCAAGACGGCGCGAGGAAGCGCCGGGCCGGGCCGAGTTCCCTCGGAGGCCGGGAGAAGAAGTTCAAGGGGGCAGCCGCAGCGACCAAACGGGAAGAGGCGGCCGCGAAGGCCCAGCGCTTCCGTAAGGAAGTGAAGAAGCCGCCGCTGTCTTCTGCGTGAGTGCCCCTACTCCTCTATCTTGTTTTTGTCTTCTGGTGGGTTTAGTCTGAGTTTTTTCATGTGCTTCCCGCTTCAGAGCTCCTCTCACCCTAGGGAGGGTCGCCCCCGCCTCCATCAGGGGGTCGGTGGAGTCGTCCACCACAACTCGGCGCATCGACCCAGCCGCCGACCTCCGGGAGGCGACGGAGCAGAACGCGCGGGAGAAGCGCGACGAGGACGAAGCCGCCCGTTGGAAGAAGGCGGAGGCCAAGAAGACGGCCACCCCCGCCCAGCAGGGTCTTGAGGGAGCCGGAGCCGCCGCCGCGGCCCAAGAGCGGGCCGAAGAAGCCGCGCGTCGTCAATCGGCGCTGCTCGTCGTTCCGTTGAACTCGGCGCCGCCGGTTTATATGGGGCGGCCTGGAGAAGCCGGCGGGGAGTACGCCATTGTGGAGAGGGAGGGCGGCGAGATCCCCAGGCGAGACTCGGTGGTGCCACCACCACCGCCCCCGCCGTCATCGGGGGGCGCAAAGGGTAAACAGTCGGCGGAGCCGCCAGTACCGCCGACTACAGACGAAGCCACGGCGAACTTGCTTCTTCAAGTCGCCCTGCCAACTCGTCGCCGGCTGGAGAAGGCGACTTTGGCGCCACGCCCCCTGGAGACCGGAGCGGCCAGCTCGGCGACGCCAGAGGTCGAGGTGACGAGTTCCGCGCCCGTCGGGTGGGCGCGAGGAGGCGGCACGGGCCCGCTGAACCAGGCGCTCCTGGACGTCCAGGCGAAGCTGCGAGCTGAAAGCGACGCCATCCAGCACTGCTCGAGGGCGCACCTAGCGACACGAGCGGCCGTCCGGGTATGTTCCTTCTGACTTATTTTTTCTTGTTCTTCTCTGTGGGGGCGCGCCAGCGCACCCACTGGGTGTAGTCCCCGAGTTCCAGGTCGGCTGCTGAGCAGGCGGGTTGGAACTCCAAACGCTTATTCTTTTTTGAAATGCTCACTGTAGGACTACCACAACCTCCGAGCCGCCGTCTTCAACCGAAATGTTGAAGAGCTGGGCAAGCGGACTGCCGACTTGTCGGAGAGCCGGAGTAAGTTTGCTTCTTCGCGGGGGCGCGCTGGCGCACCCGCGGGCTGTAGTCCCCGAGATTTGGGCTGACTGCTGCGCAGTCGGGCCGGATCTTCTTGGCGACTTTTCTGATGACTTGTGTCCTTTTTCTTTTTTCTTCAGAGGCCAACGCCGTCCTTCAGGAGCAGCTGGCGCTGCTAACACTGCCTTGCGCGCCAAGGAGGTGGAGTTTGGCAAGCTCGTCACGGAGCGCGACCTGCTGGCCGCGTAGCTGGCGGAGCAGAAGGAGCTGCTCAAGAAGGCGCAAGCGGAGGCGAAGGACAAGGAGGCTGAGCTCCAGGCCGAGTTCGAGGTCGAACGCTCCTCCTGGACCGACAAGGAGGCGATGCTGACCTCCGGCTTCCACGAGATTGAAGATATCGTCGATGGTAAGTTTTCTTTGCTTGCTTTCCTTGAGCGGCCGACTGTGGGTCGGGCCGACTCTTGCTTTTTCTGACTTGCTTCTTTTTCCGTTTTTGGCAGACTTCTTCCCAGGCCATGCGCAAGCCGCCGTTCAAGCCATCGAGGCTGACCGTGAGGCGCGGAGGGCGGCCGGCGAGAGGATTGCTGTCAACGCCCCCCGGACTCTTGACGAACAGCTTCTGAGCATCGAGGCTCGTCTTCGGCCAGCTCACCGGATGCTGCGCCGGCTTCAACGAGTCGGCGCCCAGGCGATTGCTGCCTTGTGGCCGGAGATGCCGGTTCTGCGCACTCCCAGTCGGACTGCCGACTGGCTGGAGGTCGCAGCAGGCCGTCTGGAGGCTTGGAAGGGCTCCTCGGCACGTGCCGGGGCACGTTGTGCCTTGGAGTTCGTCAAGGCGTGGTATCCAGACCTGAGTCTGGACCAGCTGGCCACGCTCCGAGCTGAGGCCCAGCCGGAACTGGCAGCCATGGAGGATGACTTCGTCAAGCACGCCGTGGCGATTGCCGAGTACGTCGACACCAGCGTCTTCGTTCCTGAGCGTGCTGACAACAGCGAGGAGGCGCCGCCGGAGTGGTTTGGGATGAACCCGAACTACGGCGAAGACTCGGCGGAGGTGATTGGCTCCAGCGTCGAGGAAGAAGACGAGATGGAAGCCGGCGACGAGACGGAGGCGCCGGAAGCCAGAGCGGGCGACCAGCCTCAGCTCGACCGAGCCTCCAACAACGAGCCGCGCCCAACTGCGCCGACTGCTGCTGGAGGTGATCAAGCCGAGTCTGCCCCGCCGGCTGCTCCAACGTCCGACACCGCCATCTCCGCCGAGCCCCCGAACCCGTCTGCCGCTTCATAAGCCGCTGTCTTGCTTTACTTATCTGCTTAATAGTTTCTCGAGGACTTTGTTAATTCGCACATTTCCACCCACTGGGTGTATTTTGAACATCTGTTCATGGATTCGGCCAATGGCCTTTGTGGTGTAAATATTTGTCTATGTTCTATCGTTTCTTGCTTGTTGCTCTTTAGGCTTTTTTCCTTTTGCCGCCTTCCCTTGGGTGCCGTCTTTGCCAGTCGGACAGCCGCTCCGCGGACTGCCGCTGGACCAAATACCTGGCCGCCTTGGGAAGGCAAGTACTTAGCTGTTCGAGAGTTTTTGTAGCAAGTCGGATAGAAAGACGACAAGCCGACTACTAGGAGTCGGTTTTGCGAGGATCAGCTGAAAAGCCGGCTCGGGCTATGTTTTTACGCTTTGGATCCTTAGCCTTTTTTCGTGCGGGCGCCTATTCTACCTTACTCCGGCCCACCAGTCAGTCGCTCTGCGAGCTGTGGCTTTGGCGGGAGTCGGCTTAGGCGCCGTGCACTACTTGTCTGACCGCAGGAAGCGTTTTCATAGCGCGAGACGGCAAGTCCCCGGGCCGACTGGTCGAGCCCGGGGTCAAGCGGCATAAAGAGTGTCGTACTCGGAAGCATAATTCTTATCATACAGATAACAAAAGGGGCAGTCCCCGAGTCCGTCTCGGGGGCCCCAGGGTCTTGGTACTTAAAATACAAAAGGGGGGCGTGATACATACTGCATCAGCTGTAAAATCTTTGAAGAAGATTCGCGTTCCATGGTCGCTCCGTTTCTTTGCCGGAGTCATCCCTCTTGCATGCTCGGGGCTTCTGAGCGTCGATCAGGTAGTAGGAGTCGTTGCCCAGCACCTTGCTGATGATGAAGGGGCCTTCCCACGGAGCCGACAACTTGTGCTAGCCGGCTGTTCGCTGGATCAGCCGGAGCACAAGGTCGCCCTCTTGGAAGGATCTCGGCCTGACCTTCCTGTTGTAGTAGCGCCATAGGCTCTGCTGGTAGATGCTGGACCGGCTGAGTGCCAACAGCCGGCCCTCTTCCAGCAGATCGACGCCGTCTTGTCGTGCTTCTTCTGCTTCCTCCGCGGTGTACATCGTGACTCGTGGGGAGTCGAACTCTATATCCGTTGGGATGGCGGCTTCAACACCGTAGACGAGGAAGAAGGGAGTGAAGCCGGTTGACTTGTTTGGAGTCGTACGCAGACTCCAGAGGACGGTCGGCAACTCGTCAAGCCAACAGCCGGCCGAACGCTCCAGTGGTTCGACCAACCGAGGCTTGATGCCGGACAGGATGAGGCCATTCGCTCGCTCCACCTGGCCGTTTGACTGCGGGTGGGCAACGGACGCTAGGTCCAGTCGGATGCCCTGCGTCGCGCAGAAACGGGCCAAGGCGCCTTTGGCAAAGTTGGTGCCGTTGTCGGTGATGATGCTGTGCGGTATGCCATACCGAATTGTGATGTCTGAGATGAAAGTCACGGCAGTCGGACCATTCAATTTTTTGATGGGCTTCACTTCTATCCACTTGGTGAACTTGTCCACCGCGACAAGTAGATGAGTTAGGCCACCTCGTGCCGTCTTGAAGGGTCCCACCATATCTAGGCCCCAAACTGCAAAGGGCCAGGCGATGGGGATAGTCTTGAGTGCTGAAGCCGGCTGATGCGGCTTGGATCGGAACTTCTGGCACCCCTTGCATTTCTGGACCAACTCTTTGGCCTCTTCGAGGGCAGTCAGCCAGAAGAAACCGTGTCGGAAGGCTTTGGCGACGAGCGCTCTTGAGGCCGCATGGTGGCCGCACTCGCCTTGATGGATGTCTCTGAGAATTGCTTGGCCTTGCTCTGGCTCGACGTAGCGCTGGTAGACGCCTGTGACGCTGCGTCTGACCAGCTCTCTGTTGATTATGGTGTATGCTACCGCTCGGCGTTGTATTTGCCGAGCCAAGGTTTCATCGGTTGACAGCTCCTTGTTCACCAGGAATTGGAGGATGGGCTGGGCCCATGAGGGTGCTGCTATCTCTTCTACTGTCAAAACTGCGACTTGGACGCGAGCGGCTGGGCTTGGAGTCGGCGGGCTGGAGACCGCAGCCGCTTGCTGGATTACCGAAGTCCCCGGGCCGATTGGAGCAGTCCTCGGGCCGAGTTCTGGAAGCTTCTCTCTGGCTGTCGCAGTCCCCGGGCCGGCTTCCGAAGTTCCCGGGCCGGCTGCAACTGTGGCACTCTTGAGATCATCTGCAACGGGTCTCGTGCTGTTTGCTTGGGCTCTCGGGCCGGATCCGGCTTCTTCAGGGGGAGTCGGCACAAAAATTGAATCTGACTCTGGTGAGGGCTTGATGGACGGCTTGAGGAGGCGCTGCAGGGCGACGCCTGAAGGTATTGCTTGGCTGGTGGAGCCGATTCGTGCCAAAGTATCTGCTTGGTTATTGTCGTTCCTCGGCACGTGGAGGAACTCGCACCTCTCGAAATACCCACTGAGTTGCTGCACAAGAAAACAGTAGCTTGCCATGTTTGCATCCTTGGCGTCCCAGTCGCCTGACGACTGCTGTACCACCAGGTCGGAGTCGCCGTAACACAGGATCCGGCGGATGCCAAGCTCTTTGTCAAGCCGGAGCCCGTGAACGAGCGCCTCGTACTCGGCGACGTTGTTGGAGGCGGCGAAGTGGATCTGCAGTGCGTACTTGAGCCTGTCGCCCTTGGGAGAAGTGAGGACGACGCCGGCTCCCAAGCCGGTGCGCATCTTGGAGCCATCGAAATGCATCCGCCAATGGGTGAAGTCGGGCGCTGGTGGCAGGTACTGGGTCTCGGCCCAGTCGACGAGGAAGTCGGCCAGTGCTTGCGACTTGATGGCGGTGCGGGGTTGATAGTAGATAGTGTAGGGCGCCAACTCTATGGCCCATTTGGCCACTCGGCCAGACGCATCTCGGCTTCCGATGATCTCGGCCAATGGGGCTATGCAAACCACTGTGATTGGATGTTCTTGGAAGTAAGGCTTCAGCTTCTTGGCGGCGAAGTGCACGCGTAACACATCTTCTGGTAGTGGGGGTAGTTCTGCTTGGAGGTCGACAATACTTCACTCAGGTAGTATACCAGTCTCTGGACCCGCAGTGCCTTGCCTTCCTCCTTGCGCTCAACTACGATAACCGTGCTGACTACTCGGCTGGTGGCGGCGACGTACATGAGCATGGGATCTTTGGGAGTCGGAGCCGCCAACACAGGGGGAGTAACCAACATCCTCTTCAGTTGTAGAAAGGCCTCGTCCGCCTTGTGGTTCCACTCGAAAAAATTGGCCTTCTTCATGAGTTGGTACAACGGGAGAGCCCTCTCGCCCAACCGACTGATGAAACGGCTGATGGATGCCAGGCAGCCAGTGAACTTCTGCACATCCAACAGTCGGCTTGGTACCTCCATCCTCTCGATGGCCTTGATCTTCATAGGGTTGCACTCTATGCCGCGTTCGGAGACCAGGAAGCCAAGTAGCTGGCCGGCTGGTACTCCGAAAACACACTTCTCGGGGTTAAGCTTGATCCGGAATCGGCGCAGGTTCTCAAAGGTCTCTTTGAGGTCTTCCAGTAAGGTTCCGCACTTCTCCGTCTTCACCACCACATCATCCACGTAGACGTGGGCATTTCTGCCGAGTTGCTTGAGGAGGCACTTCTGCATGCAACGCTGAAAGGTGGCGCCGGCATTCCTCAAGCCGAACGTCATGGTCAAGTAGCAAAAGGCTCCAAACGGCGTGATGAAAGCGGTCTCCAGTCTGTCTGCCGGGTTCAGCTTGATCTGGTGATATCCTGAATAGGCATCTAAGAAGCTCAACAGCTCGCATCCGGCTGTGGAGTCTATCACCTGATCAATTCTCGGCAAAGCAAACGGGTCCTTGGGGCAGGCTTTGTTCAGGCTTGTGTAGTCGATACACATTCGCCACTGCTTGTTCTTCTTTAGCACTAAAACTGGGTTCGCTAACCACTCTGGGAAAAATACTTCCATGATGAAGCCGGCTGCGAGGAGCCGGGCTATCTCTTCACCAACAACTCTTCTTTTCTCTTCTGACAGGCGGCGCAAGGGCTGCCTGACGGGCTTCGCATCAGACCGGACATGTAACTTGTGCTCGGCGAATTCCGTCGGTACACCCGGCATGTCTTTGGGGGACCATGCAAAGATGTCCCGATTCTCACGGAGGAAATCGACGAGCTCGCCTTCCTATTTGCTGTCAAGGTTTGTACCTATGACTGCGTACCTCTCCGGGCGCTCTGGGTCCAAGGGTATCTTCTTTGTTTCCTTTGCCGGCTTAAATGAGCCCTCAGCTTCCGACTCCTTGGGGTTGGGTGACATCTCAAGCTGCTTGCCGGCCATCGCCACAACCCGGTCAAGAAGCCGCTTCTCTGCTGCAATAACCAGGGACTCGGCCAGCCGACTACTCTCGGCCGCACAGGCGGACGACTTCCAGTAGTCGCCGACTACAGTCAGGATTCCCTTGGAACTCGGCATCTTCATCTTGAGGTAGGCGTAGTGGGGGACTGCCATGAAATTGGCCAAGGCAGGTCGGCCTAGTAGTGCATGGTACGGGCTTCTGAGGTCCATCACTTCAAACCAGACTGGCTCTCGGTGGAAGTGATCTTTATCTCCGAAAAGAACATCTATCAAAATCTTGCCGATTGGGGAGCAGGAAAGGCCAGGGACGATCCCATGGAATACAGTCCGGCTGTTCTAGAGTTGTCTCTGCTTGATTCCCAGCTTCTCCATTGTATCCTTATACAGGATGTTGATACTGCTGCCTCCATCTATCAGAACTCGCGAAAAGCGAGCTGCCCGCCTATCAGTGGCAAAGGTGGCCTCCAGGACCAGGGCATAGGACCCTGGATTTGGCATCACCTCTGGGTGATCTACTCTGCTCCAACTGATAGGTTTCTCGGACTAGTGCATGAACTCTGGAGTGTGTGATGCTACTGCGTTGACTTCTTGCTGCCGCAGCCGCCTGCTGCGTCTGTCGTCTGCCACACTGGTGAACACTACGTAGGCTCCATGCTCTTCCGGGTACTCATCTTGTACTGCGCCGACTGGCCTGGCAGCCGGCTGCGGGGGCGGAGGCGGAGGCGGCTGTCCAGCAGGTGGAGGAGGCATCAAGCCGTCTCCCTTCGCAATCCTAGTCAGCCAGTGGCACTTTCTGGTGGTGTGGTTCGATGGCTTCGCGCCACTGTGAAACTTGCAGGGGCCATCCAGAGTCTGCTCGTAGGAGAAGGCCGACAGCCAATTGGGCTTGCCGCCCTTCTGCCGCTTGGGTGGAGGCTGCCCTTCTGGTTGTTGATCGTCGATCGTTGCAACCTGCCGGCTATGGGAAGCCGGCTGCGGGGCCTTGCGCTTGGGATCGTTCTGCTGCTGCCGCCGGCCGGCGTCTCCAGTCGGGGTTCTGGGAGCCTGAGGGGCGACTTTGCCTGTCGCGCTGACTTGGATCTCCGTCTTCATAGAAGAGTCGGCCGTGGTATACTTGTCTGCTATGATCAACAGCTCGTCCAGGGTCTCCGGCTCGTCGCAGAGGAGCTTATGCTTGAGGAGGGTGCCTTCTCTGCACCCGGTGGTGAAGTACTTGATGGCCTGCACCTCGTGCACGCCCTCGCAGGAGTTTCGGAGCTCGGCCCAACGCGTGAGGTAGTCGCGAGTTGATTCGTCGGGGCCTTGCACGCACAAGGAGAGCTGGCAAGGCTTGGGAGGTCGCTTGTACGTGCTCGTGAAGTTGCGGACGAAAGCCTCGGTGAAGTCGACCCAACTGTTGATGCTGCGGGGTTTCAGGCTGTTCAGCCATGTCCGGGCTGTGCCCTGGAGCATGAGCGGAACGTACTTCACGGCAACACGCTTGTTGCCGTTCGCTATGCTGACGGCTGTGGAGTAGTCAACCAGCCAGTCCTCTGGCTTCACGGAGCCGGTGTACTTGGGGGTATCTCTGGGGAGAGTGAACCCTTTGGGGAAGGGCTCATCTCAGATGCGAGGACCAAGACACGGCGGCCCCAGCTCATCTTCTTCTTCCAGCATCAGGGATCGATGGAGTCAGTCGATCCGGAGGCGGGCATCGTTCTCTCCGACTCCCTCTCGGCGGCCTAGGCGACCTCCGAGAGTCGGATGTTCAACGGGCGGTGGAGAGACTCGTCTTTCCTTGCGGGGTGGCGGAGGCACATAGTCGTCCCGCCGCTCTACTGCTCTCGGGCGGCCGTCTTGGTCGCGCTCGATGGTGATATGAGTCCGACTGCGGCTTGCAGCCGGCTCCTTGTCTTTTCTTCCGCGGACGCCGCCAGCCGGCGCCTGAGATGTTGCGCCTTGATCTCGGCGGGGTGGCAGGTCATCTTTCTGCTGCCGCGGTCCTTCGGAGCAGCAACCGGCCGCGTTCTGCGCGTCGGCCGCGTCGAGGAGTTGCTGGACTCGCTCCGTCATCAGTCGGTGCTCTTCACCTTCAAGGTTATACAGCTCGTCTGCCGCCTCTTGGGCAGCTCGAATGTTCTCGGCGGGCGTGGCGTATATGGGGCGGTTGGCCCCGAACATGCCGGCGATGTCCGCGCCACGCTGCCGGACCGTGCCTAGGCGGCTTGGCCCCACCGGGGCCGGCGAACCGCCCACATCGCGATCCATCTCGCGCTGGTAGGCCTCTGACAAGCGTCTCAGGCTGGCGAACCTCTTCGCGCCTTTGACGAGCTGGAGGCGGCGTGCCTCCAGCGCTTCGGCGTCGGCGTCCTCTGGAATGGGCGCATCCAGGTCTTGCAGTGCCGTGTCAAGCGGGTCGCGAGCTCTCCCGTCGGAGTGCTCACCATGGTCGATGACGAGCACCTCAGTGACGGTGCTTCCGCTGCCCTCCGCATGAGGGAGCGGCTCGTCGTAGACCACCACGTTGGTGGGGAAGGCGTCGAGCGACGCGGTGTTGGAGTCGACCAGCATCGGGTCGGTGGAGCCTACGGACTCCAGGTCGGTGGCAGGCTCGCCGGCAACGTGGAGGTCGTCGAGGAGACCCGCGAAAGGTTCGCGGGGCCGCCGGTGCCTGCGTCGGACGCAGGCTTGTTGGAGAGGCTAACCTCGTCGATAAGATCGGCGAGGCAGCTGGCCGCGCAAACGGTCTCAACGTTGCGCAGCGCGTCGGTGTGAACTTCTTCTGGCGTGCCGGGCTGGCTACGCTCGCCAGGAAGGAAAAGGGTTCCCGTCCAGAACAGATCTCCGGACGACGGTGCACCTCGCCCCACGGTGGGCGCCAAATGTCGGGGGTTGGATGCGACATATGCCAAAGGATGGCTTATCATGGTGGGGGCGAGTAGAACGTCGCCGGTGCCTGGAAGAGAGATGAGGCGTAGGCATGCACGCCGGCGGATCTTACCCAGCTTCGGGGCTCTCCTAGGAGATAATACCCCTACTGCTGCTCTGCGGGGTCTCCGCATGGTCACTATGGAGATATGTGTACAAAGCCGCTCCTCGAGCTGTGTTCTAGAGGTAGGAGAGGGCAAGGCTAGCTCTCCCCTCCTCTATGCTGTTGGCCTGGTGGAAAAAGGATCGAACCCTTTGCATGGGTGCGCCGGGGGGTTTATATAGGCCTACCCCCCGGGGTACAATGGTAATCTGACTGGGTGCGGGTCCCAGCCGTCTGTCTCCAAGGCTGCACCAGCAGGAGGGCATTATGGATGGATGAACTATTTCCTCTCTTGTTGGACTATTTCGATGGTGTGCATGTCTTTGGAACAGATTAGTAGCATGGGTCCGCTTGACTATAAGGAACTATTTATCTGCATATATAGCTTTCTCTGCTACTCCTTCCAGTGATCGGTATGCAGTGCATATGTCCGTAGACATGACAGCTTGTCCATGGAAGTTCAACTACGACGACCATCACGTTTCATCTCGCGATTCCCACGACGCCTCTCCAACCCACGACACCACGCCCCCCGACGTGCGCCTCACCCCTCTCGGCCGCACCGCCCCTCTGCCTTTGTGTGCATGACATGTGGGCCACCTAAAATGCGGCGAGCATCAAGTTTCTACCACAGCCACCCGCGATTCCCACGACGCCGCTCGAACCCATGAAACCACATGTCCCCCGACCTGCGGCTCACCCCTCTTGGCCCCACTGCCCCTCTGCCTACGGGAGCATTACATGTGGACCAGTCACCTATCGGGTCCACATGTTATTGACACAAAGGTAGGTGTAGTAAGGCGCTGAAGGTTAGTCCCGACGGCCCTGAGAGGAAAATGTAACTCCTGCGCCAGGGCTTGTGGTGCTCCCGCAGCACGAACTCGTGCCAAACTTGAGATTTATTTCTTTACTATACATGCACGCAACGATTTAATGGACATTGTAATCTCAACATGTGATGGGGAGCTCTAAATTTGAATTTGAAACTTATAAAACTAAAAGATTCAAAACAAATAAACTGGGAGAGAGGGAGTATATCGTAGGATGTGTCCCATACAAAATAAGTCCCCTGGTTTTTCACCGCGAAGATGCGGTTAGAAAGGAGCACAATGTCTTCCTACTCGTACGGCAACAAATCGGCCGCAGACAGCATGGTCCGCCTTTGACCGCCATGTGCAAGGTTCGTGCTATATTATTCAATCTCACCGTGGTTCCATCGTACCAATTCATGCGGTGGCCTGTTGCATGGCTGATCCCAATGTTGGAAAAAGGTTCTACGGGAACGGAGTCACCGTTGTAAATGTTGTGCAAATTGATGTTGGTACCCTCCCGTACATATGCTAGCCAATCTCCACTCGCACCGAGCCTAACTTGTGAAATAGTGGGCAGGGGGAGAATTAGGAAATGGACATGGAAGTAGTCTTTAGAATGCATTTACTACGTGATCAAACTCATCTTACCTGCTCATCGGAGGAAATCCGAGTGCCCCTCAACGTCGGCATCTCAAGGGGCGTCAACTTGCAACTACGGCCACGCCGCCCTGGAGAGACCCCCAAGGAAACATCCTCGTGCGTTCCACGGAACATCAAGATGCATTTGTATGAGTAGTTTATCTTGTGAGAGAAAAGGATGAACGAGGGAAGGCCTCTAGAGATAGAGATGGACACTACTACTACCAATGTGCTGGCCCGTTCGTTGCAATGGATCCAAAGTAGTAGAATAATACATGTTCACGTGGTTGAAATATAAACACTCTAGTTTTGATATACATGTGTCAGCAGACATGACAACTTGTCCATGGAAGTTGAACCACAGCGACCATCACATTTCTTGCTTCTACCACTGCCACACCCACACGCGATTCCCACGACGCCGCTCCAACCCAAGGCATGAAGTCCCCCGACATGGACATGGATCCTCTGACGTGGCTATCACTACCTTGCCCTGCCTTTCCTTCGTTGATAGGTGGGACCCACGCTTATGGGTCCCACATGTCAGTGACAGAATGGTAGGATTGTTCGCGTTAGGGGATCCTCATCCCCCCGACGTGCCCCTCATCCCTCTCGGCCCCACCGCTCCTCTGCCTTTGTGTGCATGACATGCGGGCCAGCTGAACTGCAGAGACCATCAACTTTCTACCACAGACACACCCAATTGGACGCGGTTTGCCTGCTCCGCTGCTGTGCTCCGATCCGTACTCCCGCACCATCGAATTTTCATCCAGCGGATGTGACATATTTCGTCCCGGGCATCAATCCTCAGCTCGAGTACTTATGTACTACAGGTAGTACCTGCCGGTGTGGCCATCTACGCCTCGTAACGCCCCGACGCCCAGCTATGGCACCCTCGCCACGGCCACGCCACCACCGGCCGGTTCATCTCGAACGAGTGAGTCGCGAACCATGCCACCACCATGAGAATGACATGTGGGCCAGCCGCATGTAAGGTCCGCATGTCATTGACTCATAGGCCGGACACTAAGCCACTGAAGTTCGGTCCCGTGGGCCCCGAGAGGGAAATGTAACTCCTGCAGCAGGCCTTGTGGTGCTCCCGCAGTATGAGCTCGTGCCAAAACTGGAATTTGTTTCTTACTACTACCAACTAGTACTAATAAGGTACACGTGCATTGCACGCATGAGATTCTGGTGGTTTGTGCATTATGCTTCTACATGTGGAGCTTTCTGGATTCTAACATGTGGGAAAATCTGGTGGAATGTAAGGTTAGGCAAGTTTGATTAACTTAGGTGAGTGTTTGGTTCAAGCCACACCTTAGGCAAGCCACACTAAGGCCCCACATGACATACACACAAAAAATGTGGCAAGATTCCCTTAGGCTTTCCAACTTGTGGATCTCATTTTGAAGAACTAATAACTTTGCCCAAGCTTAGTTGTGGCAAAGTTAGTCATGAATTAAGTTCAACCATGGAGTCTTCTAGATTATACATGTGGCAGAATCTGGTGGATGATATCCAACAACCAGTAGTGCTCGGATTTGCCATCTTTGTACCGTCGGATTGGCTTCATCCAACGACCAACTTTCAAAGTTTTTCACACACTATATAGGGGGTATAGATATAGATGTGCCGGTCCGTTGCAATGGATCCAAAGTATATCTATTTAGTGGAGTGCACTCTAAACACATTATCTATTTATTTTTCTCTAACCTTTTGTAGCCATGCAACCAAGCCACATAAGCTTCATGGGTGCCCCCACATCATATTATTCATACTACGTTGATTGAAAAAAAGATAAATCACCCAAAACAAGATCTTCCCGTTTTTTGTTCCTACGATGTTGTGCCGTGCATGTACCTACTAGTTGTATAGTGGTAGTACTAGTAATATAGTATTAGGAGTACAAAATTGGTACTAGTAGGAGTAGTACCAGTACGAAATGCTCCTACTCTATCAACGAGCCCCGTCTGACACCAAATTTCTTGGCTTCCGTGCTACATCTAGATCTTCCCCTCGTTTCTGTTTTCGAACCCGGCGGCGGGCGGGGTGTCGGTTTGCTAAATGGCGGTCCCACATGAAAGTGAAAATGCTAGGCAACACGCCTTCCCTAAGCTATGTGTCGTGCCGGGCGGGCCGTGTTGTACTCCCGATTCCCGGGCGTGTGGGGGTGCGACGCGAACGCGGCAGGCCTTTTCCTTTTACCAGCAATGTGCCCATGCGTTGCGACGGATCCAAAGTAGTAGAATAGTAGTATTTGTTCACAAACTTGAAAGAAATCACTATTGTTTTGATATACTCCTAATATATTACTCCCTCCGTACCTAAATATTTGTCTTTTTTGAGATTTCAAATGGACTATCACATACGGATTATATGGACATATTCTAGTGTTTCTAGCAAGATGCCCGCGCATTGCACGAAGTTGATGGAAAAGGTAAGCACAACTTATAAATTGACGGATGGAGTACTAGTTACAGTGATGCATATAATTAAGCAAAGGGATCGCACATGTCGGTATTAACTGGAACGAGAATGCAACAACACAATAAGAATTAAGGCCACGATGATGCGATCGCAGTGGTGGTTACAGAAGGCAAGAAGAAAGATGGATCCACGAACGTACGACCTCCTCCTCCTCAACTTAGTGTGCCGGGCCACCGACCGGCGGCTAAGGAGCGGCGTCTTTTGTGGCGAGGTCGAGGTGCTTCTCAGCAAAGGCATCCAAGGCTTCTAGCCGGTTGAGGAAGGCCAATGTCATAGCGTCCTCACTGGCCTTCTAGATACCTATGTACACAATTTGTTCGTACACGTGGATGTGTAGGTCGACGAATTTTTGCAGGGCGAGGCGCCTCGCGGGGAGCGCGACCTCCAGGTGGACATTCTTCGTGGCGTCGGCGGGCAGTCGCAGGGCCACCAGTGCTTGAAAGAGGTTCCGACCATGGAGGCCGATTAGGGTGGCAGGCAATGAGGAGCCCAGGCGCACGGGCTGGAGGAGTACGGCGATGTCATCCGCGAGCTTCTTGATGACGGTGAACTTGTTGCTGGTGGCAACGATCATCTGGTCCAACTGAGAGTCGTAGTTGGCTTCGATGGCGGCCATCGACCAGCCGGTCTCCAACACCGTCTGGAGACGATCCTCGGCACCATGCCAAAGGCCGACATTGTGGACCATCTGGCGCAGCCGCTGGCCGCTCACGCGCATCGCCGCCATGGGTCTGGAGTGAGCTCTATTGCGCTTAGTGTAGGTGCTTAGGCAAATTCTTAGGTGCGTACGATGTGGTAGATGCATTGGAATGGAGGGGCGCCTTTATATGAGGGCAATGAGGGCAAACTGCGTTGCATTCACATCGTGCAGCCTCTTTTCCCGGACCTCCTCCCATTACTTCCCTCATGCATTAATTGAAGGAGGATGCATTGGCCGTTCAACATATCGGGAACCACTACTACCTCCTGTTGAGGAACGTAGTAATTTCAAAAAATTTCCTACGCACACGCAAGATCATGGTGATGCATAGCAACGAGAGGGGAGAGTGTTATCCATGTACCCTCGTAGACCGAAAGCGGAAGCGTTATAACAACGCGGTTGATGTAGTCGTACGTCTTCACGGCCCGATCGATCAAGCACCGAAACTACGACACCTCCGAGTTCTAGCACACGTTCAGCTCGATGACGATCCTCGGACTCCGGTCCAGCAAAGTGTCGGGGATGAGTTCCTTCAGCACGACGGTGTGGTGACAATCTTGATGTTCTACCGTCGCAGGGCTTCGCCTAAGCACCGCTACGATATGACCGAGGTGGAATATGGTGGAAGGGGGAACCGCACACGGCTAAGGAATGATCACGAAGATCAACTTGTGTGTCATGGGGTGCCCCCTTGCCCCCGTATATAAAGGAGGGAGGGGGGAGGTGCGGCCGGCCCCTAGGGGTGCGCCTGGAGGAGTCCTACTCCCACCGGGAGTAGGACTCCCCCCTCTTGCCTTGTTGGAGAAGGAAAGGGGAAGGGGGAAAGAGGAAAGGGGGGCGCCGCTCCCTTCCTTGTCCTATTCGGACTAGGGGGAGGGGCGCGCGGCCTTCCCTGGCAGGCCCTCCTCTTCTCTCTTAGGGCCCATGTAGGCCCATTAACCCCCGGGGAGTTCCGGTAACCCCCCGGTACTCCGGTAAAATCCAAATTTCACCCAGAACGATTCCGATATCCAAATATAGTCTTCCAATATATCAATCTTGATGTCTCGACCATTTCGAGACTCCTCGTCATGTCCATGATCACATCCGGGACTCCGAACAACCTTCGGTACATCAAAACATATAAACTCATAATGAAACTGTAATCATAACGTTAAGCGTGCGGACCCTACGGGTTCGAGAACAATGTAGACATGACCGAAACACGTCTCCGATCAATAACCAATAGCGGAACCTAGATGCTCATATTGGCTCCTACATATTCTACGAAGATCTTTATCGGTCAGACCGCATAACAACATACGTTGTTCCCTTTGTCATCGGTATGTTACTTGCCCGAGATTTGATTGTCGGTATCTCAATACCTAGTTCAATCTCGTTACCGGCAAGTCTCTTTACTCGTTCCGTAATACATCATCTCACAACTAACTCATTAGTTGCAATGCTTGCAAGGCTTATGTGATGTGCATTACCGAGAGGGCCCAGAGATACCTCTCTGACAATCGGAGTGACAAATCCTAATCTCGAAATACGCCAACCCAACATGTACCTTCAGAGACACCTGTAGAGCTCCTTTATAATCACCCAGTTACTTGTGACGTTTGGTAGCACACAAAGTGTTCCTCCGGCAAATGGGAGTTGCATAATCTCATACTCATAGGAACATGTATAAGTCATGAAGAAAGAAATAGCAACATAATAAACGATCGGGTGCTAAGCTAATGAAATGGGTCATGTCAATCACATCATTCTCCTAATGATGTGATCCCGTTAATCAAATGACAACACATGTCTATGGTTAGGAAACATAACGATCTTTGATCAACGAGCTAGTCAAGTAGAGGCATACTAGTGACACTCTGTTTGTCTATGTATCCACACAAGTATTATGTTTCCTGTTAATACAATTCTAGCATGAATAATAAACATTTATCATGATATAAGAAAATAAATAATAAATTTATTATTGCCTCTAGGGCATATTTCCTTCAGTCTCCCACTTGCACTAGAGTCAATAATCTAGATTATACAGTAATGATTCTAACACCCATGGAGCCTTGGTGCTGATCATATTTTGCACGTGGAAGAGGCTCAGTCAACGGGTCTGCAACATTCAGATCCGTATGTATCTTGCAAATCTCTATGTCTCCCACCTGGACTAGATCCCGGATGGAATTGAAGCGTCTCTTGATGTGCTTTGTTCTCTTGTGAAATCTGGATTCCTTTGCCAAGGCAATTGCACCAGTATTGTCACAAAAGACTTTCATTGGACCCGATGCACTAGGTATGACACCAAGATCGGATATGAACTCCTTCATCCAAACTCCTTCGTTTGCTCCTTCCGAAGTAGCTATGTACTCTGCTTCACATGTAGATCCCGCCACGACGCTTTGTTTAGAACTGCACCAACTGACAGCTCCACCGTTTAATGTAAACACGTATCCGGTTTGCGATTTAGAATCGTCCGGATTAGTATCAAAGCTTGCATCAACGTAAATATTTACGATGAGCTCTTTGTCACCTCCATATATGAGAAACATATCCTTAGTCCTTTTTAGGTTCTTCAGGATGTTCTTGACCGTTGTCCAGTGATCCACACCTGGATTACTTTGGTACCTCCCTGCCAGACTTATAGCAAGGCACACATCAGGTCTGGTACACAACATTGCATACATGATAGAGCCTATGACTGAAGCATAGGGAACATCTTTCATTTTCTCTCTATCTTCTGCAGTGGTCGGGTATTGAGTCTTACTCAACTTCACACCTTGTAACACAGGCAAGAATCCTTTCTTTGCCTGATCCATTTTGAACTTCTTCAAAACTTTGTCAAGGTATGTGCTTTGTGAAAGTCCAATTAAGCGTCTTGATCTATCTCTATAGATCTTAATGCCCAATATGTAAGCAGCTTCACCGAGGTATTTCATTGAAAAACTCTTATTCAAGTATCCCTTTATGCTATCCAGAAATTCTATATCATTTTCGATCAATAAAATGTGATCCACATATAGTATCAGAAATGCTACAGAGCTCCCACTCACTTTCTTGTAAATACAGGCTTCTCCAAAAGTCTGTATAAAACCAAATGCTTTGATCACACTATCTGTTGGGGATGTTGCTATCTGGGGTAAACCGGCCTGCAGGGCCCGGGTTACCACCGTCAACAAGACTCGAGATGTTAAAGCCCAAGGAGTAGTAGAAAGGCCCAAGATCTATAAACGGTTTAAAGGTTTATGGTGTAAACCGGCCTGGGGCCAACTTGTACTGTAAGATCGGAATAGAGAGACCGACCCGGGCACGTTTATAAGCCGGAGGTCGAGACTTTGCAGACCGACGGGCGTCACCCGTGTATATAAGGGGACGACCCGACGGCGGTTTGAGGAGGGAGAAGAAGAACTCGAGGTTTAGGCGAGTCATATCGCTCCCTAAGCCCTCGAAACCCATCAATCCCATCACAACTAGACGTAGGCTTTTACCTTCATCGAAGGGGCCGAACTAGTATAAAAACCGTGTCCTTGTGTCCACTTTAACCCCTTCAAGCTAACCCGTTGCGATGGCTCTACGACTAAGTCCTCTTACTAGGACATCTGACGTGACAATTCCACGACAGTTGGCGCCCACCGTGGGGCTATCGCGAGATGGTTTCAGGTTCTTGGAGGGCCGCTTTGAAGGACTCGAGGGTTACGCTGTGGGACGGATGACCAAGAGCCGCCGCGGAAAACTCTACATCGACAGCACAGGCTGGGGCCCCGACGCCGGTTCGATCGAGTACGGGTACCGGGTCCCCTTTGGCGGCATCCATGTTTTCATCGGCAAGATCGGAGAACCGGGCCCCGAGTTAGGCGACTGCGCCGACCTCATTGAGACAGCTCAGTGCACGAGATCGACCCTGGCTAAACCGACCAGGAAGCACGCCTTCGTGGGAGTCATCCACGGGGGAAGCTACGAGGAAGGATCCGAATCTGGTGACGAAACCGCCATCTACTCTGGCGATGAAACGTCAACCGGGGAGACTGAATCTCTTTACCAGCTACAAGATGATCGGGTTGGGGGCGGCTCCGATGGCAACAGTATTCCGGACCCCTCTGATCTGCCCTATCGGGTTGGGATCTTCATGGCTGGGACACAGGCGACGCCACGATCATCAACTGCAGCAGCAGCGATCTCCGGATCGGCAGCAGCAACGGCTGCGCGGGCAGGAGGCCCTGCCGGTTCACCAGCCCAAGTTTTGTCAGACCTGTTCGACGCACTAGCAGCGCTCATGGCGGAGGCTAACCCGGTGGATCAGGAGGTTCACAACACTGAGATTGCCAAAGTGAGAGAGCAGATCACTCGGGCTAAAGCGGAGCTGGCAGCAGAAGAGATCAGGATGACGGCGGAGCGCGCCGCTTTAGAAGCACAGGCTTACAGGCTCATGATGGACCAGAAGGCATCTCAGGAGGTCCTGAAGAGAAAATCCCGGTCTCGGTTGCCCGCCGCCCTCGACGCTCGAAATCTCTTCAACACCCCGGGGGTAAACCGTGCGGAAGCGACGGCCGGCGCCCCGGTTCAGCACCGGATTATAAACTTGCCTCGTCATAACACTGATACGCCACCGGCCATGCCAACGCCGTCAGGTCATTATTCCAACCCGATGGATAACCTCGGCGCGGCGGCGGCTCGGTTGGAAGCCATTCCGATCGAAGGAGATTCACCGCAGGATGAAGAGACACGCCGGGTCAAGGAGCTCCTTAGGACCGCGTTGGCCCAGCAAGAAGCGTATTCGCAAAGCCGTGATCGGATTCACTCCACCCCTCGCCCCAGCAGGAGCTATAGTAGGCGCGTGGAGGAGCCGGCCGTCTCTTCTAACGACAGGCGTGAAGCGCTCCGCGGCAACAATCCGGCGGGCGTCGACAATGCTCACGAGAATGTGGATCGCACCCGTGCACGGGAGGCCGGATTAGCAGCGCAGCATCAGGCTCGTCAGCTTACACCTATCTTCCCGGCGGCTACGGTTGAACCGGGGTTGGTTTCCAGCTCTTTGGGAGTACCGTGCCTTGTTCCCGCTTTACGCAATGTACGCCTGCCCAAAGACTTCAAAGGCCCCCGCAAGGTACCAAACTACACGGCAGATCAGCCTCCGGAGACATGGGTGGAGAGTTATGAAATGGCTATGGAGATGCTGGATGTGGACGAGACGGCATGTGCCAAGTATTTCACTATGATGTTAGAAGGAACGGCCCGGACTTGGCTAAAAAGCTTACCGCCTAATTCAATTAGTTCATGGGCCCAATTACGCGCCCGGTTTATCAAGAACTTCAAGGACACGTGCAAGCAGCCAATGTCAATAGTTGACCTAGCAGCCTGCGTTCAGCAAGAAGGGGAATCAACTACCCATTGGGTACGGCGGGTATCAGAAGTTTTGCACTCGTCAGATCGCATCAACGCAGACACCGCCGTGGTGCTGTTGGAGAGCAACTGTCGGTTTGGCCCTTTGAAGCTAAAGCTGGGCCGGATGAAGCGTGATTGTACAGATATAGGAACGCTCATGACCGCTTTAGTGAAGTATGCGGATTCTGACAGTACCAAGGATCCTGACTCTGGTGATGACAAAGCAGGGAAGGGAAAGAAGAATGGCAACACCAAAGGCCAGCAGCATCGGCCGACAGGTAATGGAGGCGGAGGAAAGCGTAAACCGGACGGGAGCATGGACTTGGTGGACAGCACAAGTGCACATGTTAAAGGCCAGCGGCGTAAGGGGAAACAGCCGAGTTTTCGCGAGCATCCCGGTCCTAATCCGGAGCGTTTGAACTTTTTCTTAAAACAGCCCTGTCCGAAGCACGGAACAAAGGAGGAACCAGCAGCCCATCTTTGGAAGGATTGTTATATCATGAAGGAGTTCAAAAGCTCAAACACTTTCCAATATGATCACAGCTCCGGTGGCGGTTCCGGTTCCGGATCAGGGTACGGTGGCGGGAATTCCGGTCCAGGGTTCCAGGGTAACCCGGGCGGACAGGTCAGCCAAAACAATCAGAATAATCAAGGGAATCAAAGCGGTTATCAGAGCAACCCGAAGCAGTTGAGTGGTGGACAGTATCATGTCTTTACTACGAGCTTGGATAAACGAGATAGGAAGCTTCAGAGGCGGGCAGTCAGTACTGTCGAACCGGCCACGCCTCACTATCTGCGTTGGTCGGAGCAGCCTATCATATGGAGCCGAGAAGATCATCCTCCCAGGGTGTATAATCCGGGTCAGTTAGCACTGGTGGTAGCGCCACAGGTGGGAGGTTATAAGCTCACCAAGGTGCTCATGGACGGAGGGAGCAGCATTAACATCTTGTATTATGAGACCTTCCGTCGTATGGGACTGGTAGATAAGGATCTCAGACCGACCAACACGGTGTTCCATGGGGTGGTGCCTGGCAAGTCTGCATATCCGGTTGGTAAGATAACCCTTGAAGTGGTATTTGGCGATAGCCACGATTCCAGATCAGAGACGCTGACGTTCGAGGTGGTTAAAATCCAAAGTCCGTACCACGCTTTGTTCGGGCGGCCAGCTTATGCAAAATTTATGGCACGGCCCTGCTACGTATATCTGCAACTTAAGATGCTAGGGTACAAGGGTACTATAACGGTTCACGGGAGCCGCCGAATCGCTTTGGAATGCGAGGAAGGAGATGCGACTTATGCGGAATCGGTTTGTGCTACGGAGGAGCTAAGGCAGTACAAAGACAGTGTTGATCCGGAGGATATGACTTCATTAAAAAAGCCAACTACGGACCACGATCTGGCCTTGAAGTTCAAGTCAGCGGCCGAAACTAAGCTTGTTGACTTTGTACCTGGCAATTCATCCAAGCAGTTCAGCATCAGTGCAAACTTGGATCCAAAATAGGAAAGCGCGCTCATCGAGTTCATCCGTGAGAATCGGGACATCTTTGCATGGAAGCCATCTGACATGCCTGGTGTACCGAGGCAACTCGCTGAGCACACCCTTAATGTGGATCCTAAGTACAAGCCGGTAAAGCAGTTCTTACGGCGGTTTAACGAAGAAAGACGTAAAGCGATTGGTGAGGAAGTGGCCAGGCTCCTAGCAGCTGGGTTTATCATTGAGGTTTTTCATCCCGAATGGCTCGCTAATCCGGTGCTAGTTCTTAAGAAAAACGGTACCTGGCGCATGTGTGTGGACTACACAGACTTGAATAAAGCTTGCCCAACAGATCCTTTTGCTCTCCCCCGGATTGATCAGATCATTGATGCTACGGCAGGTTGCGAGCGTTTAAGTTTTTTGGATGCCTATTCGGGCTATCATCAGATCAAGATGGCAGTTAAGGACCAGGAGAAGACAGCGTTCATTACTCCCTTTGGAGCCTTCTGCTATGTGTCTATGCCCTTTGGGCTTAAGAGTGCGCAGGCTACTTATCAACGATGTGTGCAAAATTGCCTCCACGAGCAGATTGGTCGTAATGTGCATGCTTATGTGGATGATATTGTGGTCAAGTCACGAAAGAAGGAGACCCTGGTTGACGATTTGAAGGAGACTTTCGATAACTTGAGAGTGTACCAAATGATGCTCAACCCGGCTAAATGTGTTTTTGGTGTACCTGCAGGCAAGCTGTTGGGATTTTTAGTGTCCCATAGAGGAATTGAGGCCAATCCAGAAAAGATCACAGCCATCACCTCCCTGGCCAAACCGAAATGCATCAATGATGTTCAGCGCATGGCCGGGCGGATTGCAGCGTTAAGCCGGTTTACCAGTCGCCTTGGTGAGAAGGCGATCCCTTTGTATCAAATGCTCAAGAAGACGGATCAGTTTGTCTGGAGTCCGGAGGCTGATAAAGCGTTTGAGGACTTGAAGCGACAACTAGTCAATCCGCCAGTGTTGGCAGCCCCTGTGGATAAAGAGCCACTTCTGTTATATGTTGCAGCGAATGCCAGAGCAGTCAGTGTGGCGATGGTGGTAGAACGAAAAGAGGCTGGAAAGGAACATCCGGTTCAGCGACCGGTTTACTATATCAGGGAAGTACTTATCGAGTCCAAACAAAGGTATCCGCATTGGCAGAAGCTGGTATATGGAGTTTTTATGGCAAGCCGGAAGCTGAGGCAATATTTCCAAGGGCACCCAATCACGGTGGTCAGTTCTGCTCCTTTGGGTGACATTATACAGAACCGGGAGGCGACTGGTCGGATTGCCAAGTGGGCTATCGAGCTCGGGCCGCACGATTTAAGGTACGTACCCCGAACAGCCATAAAGTCACAGGCACTTGTCGATTTCATAAACGATTGGACGGAGTTACAAGCGCCTGAGGAGAAGCCAGATAACACCTATTGGACCGTTCATTTTGACGGATCAAGACAATTGGAAGGCTCGGGGGCTGGAGTCGTTTTAACTTCCCCACGAGGAGATAAGTTTTGTTATGTCCTCCGTTTAATGTTCCCCTGTACAAATAATGCGGCGGAGTATGAAGCTTTGCTTCATGGTCTTCGGGTGGCTAAAGAGATGAATCTGAGCAGAGTTAGGTGCTTTGGTGATTCAGATCTGGTGGCTCAACAAGTATCTGGCACCTGGGACTCTAAGGATCCGCTTATGGCTGCATACCGACGTGAGGTAGATATGGTGGCTGGGCATTTCAAAGGCTATCAAGTGGATCATGTGGACCGCAGAAAAAATGAGGCAGCAGACGCTTTAAGTCGCTTGGGCTCTCAGCGTAAACCGGTCCCACCCAATGTTTTCTTGGATGTATTATACCACCCATCGGTACAGCTGCCCGGTGAGCTGGAGTTGGCTGTTCCTGATCCGGAGGCTCAGTTAGTGGCGGCTCTTCACGCCACCCCGGATTGGACGCTCCCTTACCTGGCATATATGAACCGGGGTGAGTTGCCAGAAGATGAAAGCTTGGCTCGACAGATAGTACGACGGTCCAAGTCTATGACCATTTTCCAAGGAGAGTTACATCATCGCAGCGTATCAGGAGCGCTGCAACGGTGCATATCCCCTAAGGAGGGGTGCGAGATATTACGAGAAATACATGAAGGGGATTGCGGCCACCACGCCGGTTCAAAATCATTGGTGGCTAAAGCGTTCCGCCACGGTTTCTACTGGTTAACTGCTCATGCGGATGCGGAAGACCTAGTCAGGTTATGTGATGGGTGCCAGAAATTTTCTAGACGAGCACACATACCGGCTCAAGAATTGAGGATGATTCCAATCACTTGGCCGTTTGCGACTTGGGGGCTTGATATGGTTGGGCCTTTTAAGCGTTCCAAAGATAAGAAGACCCACCTACTGGTGGCGGTTGACAAATTTACAAAGTGGGTGGAGGCAGAACCTGTCAGTAAATGTGATGCTGCCACGGCGGTTCGATTTATAAAGAAGGTGATCTTCCGGTTTGGCTTTGCACACAGCATCATCACAGATAATGGTACCAATTTATCCAAGGGAGCCATGAAAGAGTTCTGTGCACGGGAGCATATACGGCTTGATGTTTCTTCGGTAGCGCACCCACAATCTAATGGTCAGGCAGAACGAGCGAATCAAGAGATCTTGCGAGGTATCAAACCCCGGCTTCTGGTCCCTTTGCAAAGGACGCCGGGTTGTTGGGTGGAGGAACTACCGTCTGTGTTATGGAGCGTCAACACCACGCCGAACAGATCCACGGGGTTTACGCCGTTTTTTATGGTCTATGGAGCAGAGGCGGTTCTCCCAAGTGATATACGACATGACTCGCCTCGAGTGGCAGCATATGTTGAAGCGGACAATGAGCAGGCACGGCAGGACGCTCTTGACTTGTTGGATGAGGAGCGTGACTTGGCAGCTGCCCGTTCAGCGATTTACCAGCAAGATCTCCGCCGTTACCACAGCCGTCGGGTTAGGACCAGAACCTTTCAGGAGGGGGATTTGGTGCTTCGGCTCATCCAGGATCAATCTGATCAGCATAAATTATCCCCGCCTTGGGAGGGACCTTTTGTGGTCAGCAAGAATCTGAATAATGGGTCATATTACTTGATTGATATTAGAGAGCGCAAGGATTCACGCACGTCAGAGGAGGAGACCAGCAGGCCGTGGAACATAGCTCATCTTCGACCTTATTATACATGAGCCCTGGGCTCTGTTTATGTACATATCATGACCATGTATATATTATGATTGAATACAATAAACCAGAGCCTCAAGTAAAGTGGGGTCTCTACTGTTCTTCACATCATGTGTACTTACCCCTGGAGGTCGCTTCACAGAAGTTCAAATTCCGTTTTAAAAGCTGGTTCAAGGGAAGATGTCTCCTACAGGGTTGTGAAACTCTTAATATCCGGTTCAATATCCCGGTTCAAGCATGAGGCTTCCTGTTCAAACATAGGTCGTATTCGAACCAAAGAGAACACAGCTATTCAAACATGAGGCTTCCTGTTCAAACATAGGTCGTATTCGAACCAAAGAGAACATAGCTATTCAAACATGGGGTTTTCTGTTCAAACATAGGTCGTATTCGAACCAAAGAGAACACAGCTGTTCAAACATAGGTCGTATTCGAACCAAAGAGAACATAGCTATCCCTATAAAGTCAGTTGGGGACCTAGTCGGCCTGAACCGTAGCTACACCTCCGGGGGGCTTGGTCAGGCCTTGACGACGGTAATGCTTTCTGGCTGGCATATTTGCCACAGAATCAGTTGGGGACCTAATCGACTTGAACCGTAGATTACGCCTTATGGGAACTCGGTCATGTCTTGATGATGGTAATGCCTTCTGGTCGGCTTTTTAGCCATTGAGTCACTTGGGGGCTTGGTTGACGAACCAATGCAATGCCATTTGGCCGGCATATTTGCCACGATTCAGTAAGGAACCTAGTCGACTTAAACCGTAGCTACACCTCTTGGGGGCTCGGTTTGTCTTGACGATGGTCACGCCTTCTGAACGGTTCATAGTAACCACTATTCGCATGCGTTTTACTATCGCGTTGCCTTTTCATATTTGGTTTTGTTTTCTGCCTTTATTGTGGTGTTTTTTTTTGGTTCTTCGGAACGTCAAGTATCCTTAAACCGATTCAGCTGGCATAGCCTGGTCCGTTTTAAACCCGGAGGCAAATTGGCCGGTTTGGCAGAGGCGCAGCACGGTTCAGGTGGTCGAAAAATCATATTGTGCGCTCAGTAAAGACGGGAAACATAAGTTGGAAATGTCGCTGGAAAGAGCATCAGTACCCGTGCGCGAAGGCACGTTCAAAGGCAGAAGTATTAAACTATCTTATTACAAGGCAACGTAGTGCCTGAATATATTGTTCGTTGACGGATTAAGACGTCACCAAGTAAACCGGAGCGTTGATTACGCCTGTTCGACGCCTCGGTTTGAAGGCTGGGGGTCACCTCGCGCCGCTTCAGCTCCATCTTGGTTACCCATTGGCTGGAAATCAGCAGTGGTCCAGTCGATTCCCATTAGTGCTTGGAAGACGGCTTCTTCGTGAATCAGCGAAGACGGTTCAATGTCTGGGGCGTAAGTATGCTTACGGATTGGAGGAACAAGGTTTCCCGCTTCAGGGACCGGGGCAGATACTCGTTTGTTCTGGTTGTCATATTGGGCTTGGTAACGTGACAGATCTGCCTCCTCAGCCAATTGACAAGCTAGGGGGCGCACCGCCCGGTTTATCGCCCTCAAATCATCTTCACCAAAGTCTGAACCGTCTTCCTTCAAGCTGGGGTATCCTTGGGCCGCTTCGACAGGATCGAAATCTGGTACCCACGCTTTGGCCCGGATCAAGGCAGTGATAGCTCCAGTTCGAGCAGCTGATCTTTTCAACTCTTCAATCCGGGCCGGAAGCATGGACAGTCTCTTTAATGTGTCTTGAATCAGAGCCGGCGCAGGGTTGTTGTGCGATGCAGTGGTGATAGCTCTTTGGGCTCCGGTGTATAACTGTTCAATCAGAGTATAAGCAGCTTTGAGTTTCATCCGCACATCAGAACCCAAGTGTCCAATACGTGAGCCTGCAGTGTTTCAAGGTGGATTACAAACCGGACATAGGGTGTAGCAAACAAGGTACAAATTGGAAGAAGGGCATTGAAAGGTTTACCAAAGACGGCAGATGCCATGGAGTGTATTTGTCGCTTCACGGTGGATAACTCATCAACTACCGGTTTAAGAGCAGCTTCGGCATTTTCAGCCCTCTTCGTCAAAAGAGCTCTTTCAGTAGCCCAATCGGCTTGCTCCTTTTTGCGGCTTGCTTTCAGCTGCTCCATAACAGTTAAGGCTTTGGTCAATTCCTCCTTTGCTTTTTCAGTTTCAATCTGCTGGGCTTTTAAAGCTTCCTGAAGGTCCGAGACTTGGTTCTCTTTGGTCTTCAAATCCCCCTGCAGCAGGTCATCAACAGTGTTCAGAAAATATTGCACGGTTTGGAAGTATCAACCACACAAGCAAGTTATGTGCTCGATACTTGGGGGCTAATGCATACTTGATTTTAACGCAAGTTTTCCATTACAAAGAGTCCCAAGATTAATACAAGTATTTAAACTTGGCACTTGGGGGCTAATGGTTATCTGATGATGTTTTCTGATTATGACAGATGTTGAAACCTGGGGTTTTCTAAACCAGACCTTAGTTGTCAAAAGCAGCCTGGTTCGGTTTACTACCTCAGTTTGGAAATATTGATAAGCTAAGTTGCAATAGAATGAAGCACAAGGGAGTTACCTCAAGTTTCTCCTTCATCATCTTGATCATGGCAGCCTCATAATCCCGACTGGTGTACAGCCGGTTCAGATACCCAGAATAAAGATCCGGGGCGCTTAAAGAGGCGAACGTAGACAAGTCAAGGTCCCATTTGCCCTTTGTGGCCGAGATTTCGTCTTTGGCAGTATGCTTGGTCAAAGTAGCAGTGTTCCCCGGTTCAGAGCGGCCAATACCGGTAATAACGACATCATCATCCTTGGAGTCGCTGCTCTGCAGTGGCCCTGTCGGTTTATCAGCAGTTGCAGAAGGGGGGATGGATCCTTCAACCCGAACAGGACTGGCAGGCGGATCAGTACGGTTAGCAGGTTCGATAGTCCTTTCTTCAGCGCAGATGTCATCTTGCGGAGATGGATAGTTCTGAGTATCTTCACAACCCAGAGCGTCAGCACCAGGAGTTTTCTCCGGTTCAGGAGCGGCAGTTCCTTCAGCCGGATTATCCAGACGAGCCTTCTTGCTCGGTCTAGGCTTAGCCCTGAAAAAAGCACAAAGATTGAAAAAACGGTATAAAATGGATTAAGAGACCCATACAGAGATATGTTGTGATCGGTCCAACTTACCCAATAACTGTCTTCAACGGGGGCAGTTGAGTGGCTGAAGATTCACCGGAAGAGGAATGGGAAGTGACCTGATAATCGGAGTCAGATGGATTTAGAGGCTGACGGGTTAAACCTGCTTTAGGAGGAAAGCTAGCGCGTAAATCGGAGACCTCTGAGCGGCGTTTCCGAACCGGGCTGTTCGGTAAACCGGTGGAGGTGACTACCTGGCCGCTATGTCGGGTGGTGCGTCGAGCTTCATGTTGCTGGGTCTTCACAAGAAATTCGGGATCCAAGTAAGCAAGAGGGTGAGAAAATTTAATTCTCCGGTTTGCTTGGCGAGGCTTTTTCAAAGGCAAAAGAACGGCATCAGAAGAAAGAATAGTTACCTCTGGGCCTTCGGCATGGCTCACTTCAGCGTCGTCCTGACAAATATCATCGTCAATAAGACGTATAAAAAGCAAACCAACTGAATCGAGGTCTACCCCGAGGTCCGGATTACCCACATCATCCTCCTCTAAATCCGGAGTATTGGAAGCGGTGTTCCTCTTCCTCTGAGCAGGCTTCTTCACCCTCGTCTTGGGTCGGGTTACCTTTTCGGTCGGCTCTTGCAACTTCTTGCTCCAAAATGGATCATCTCCCTGTTTCAGGAAGGACTGGAGTTAACAACATATATATAAGGAGATCAAGGATTCTATAAACAGAGGAGTTACTTACAGCAGGTGGTTTATTTGTGGCACAAAATGGAAGCAGGCCGGCTTGAGCGCAGACATGTTCCGGTTCGTTCAGCATCTTCTTCACAGCTTCAGCGACTTCGTCCTCCGTCAGCTGAATGTTGCAGTGCCTTAAAGGATCATCAACCCGACCCGTGTATTGGCACATTAAACCGGAGCGAATGCTAAGGGGCAGGATGCTCCACGAAATCCAGCAACGAGCAAGATCTACCCCCGTTAAACCGTTGGCCATGAAGGCTCTGAGCTTGGACAGCTGAGGGGCATACTTACTCCTCTCTTTGGCAGTTAGCCGTGGGGGGAAGGGGTGAGTATTGCTAAGTCTCTCTGGGCGGAAACCGGGCAGTGGATTTTCTTCAGCAGGGGAAGTATCCTTGCAATAGAACCAAGTGCAATTCCATTCTTGTGGATGACTATGCAACTTGGCGTGAGGATAAGTCACCTCTTTCCTCTTCTGAATCGCCATACCGCCCAGTTCCATATTAGGACCATCGGTGAATTCAGTACGTCGGTTCAGATGGAAAAAGTCCCGGAACAGCTCTACGGTGGGTTCCTCTTGAAAGTACGCCTCGCAAAGTACTTGAAAGTGGCAGATGTTCGTGACTGAATTTGGACCAACATCTTGTGGGCGCAACTTAAAATTAGCCAAAACGTCCCGATAAAATTTTGAACCGGGTGGGTTAAACCCTCGGGCCAGGTGATCTGCAAACACCACCACTTCTCCCTCCTGCGGGGTAGGAGGACATTCGTCTCCTGGAACCCTCCAATGGATGGTATTTTTGCTACTCAAAGCACCAGTCAGAACTAAGTTGTTTAGTTGGGTCTCAGTTATGCAAGAGGGAACCCAGTTGCATTCATACACCTGTTTTGCCATGAGGAAATCTACAAGACAAAGGTATTCCGGTTTGAGAGCAAGTATGATTGTAAACCGAAGATGCTCTTATATAGAGTCAGGTTATCTACAATAATATCAACCGGCGGTTCATCAAGGGGACTAATGGATGTGTAGATCGGTTTATTCGCTTTGCTAAGAGTTAAACCGACCAGATCTAAGCAGTTGTGAGTATGAAAGCAGAAACAGATCCCGTACGGATTCGTTCAAAGCAATGGATCTACAGCTAGGGTGAAAAAGAAATAAAAACAGGTAATATGAAGTCGGGCTCACAGCAGAACAACATAAGTTCGACAAGCAGGAACAAGAGTGAGATCTAAGGAAATGAATGCAGATTTATGGCGACTGCTAAGAGAAACTACAAATCCAGGTACAGGTATCGTCATCTGTTCGTAAAGGCTGCTATGGGGATGAGCAAGAAACAGTAGCAGGACGATGAACCCTAGAACAGATCTAAAGCAACAAGAACAGGGGCCTTACCGGGGTCCAAACAGATGCGGAAGGTCGCCGCGGTGCTCTGAACCGATCAGGTTGATGCAGCGGCCGGAGTTGATGCAGCAGTTGACGGCGGCGGCGGAGCTCTGAGGTCTGGGTCGCGAGGAAGACGAAGAAGGGGAGGAAAGGAAGATGGCCTTCAAGTCCTATTTATAAGGCGCGGCGCGTGTGTCAGGCGCGCGAATCCAGGGGCCGGAGATTTCGGAAGCCCAGCCGTCGCCTTGATTCTTGCGGGTTAGCGAAAGGAGACGGTAGCCTGCGTTGACGTCACATCGGTTTACCACAGCAGAGGAGACGGAGAAACGACGGTTTAACAAGTCACTGGAAGACATTTGAAGACAGAAATTCTTATTAAGGATTGACATGAACCTGTTCAAATCAATCTGGGGCCTAATGTTGGGGATGTTGCTATCTGGGGTAAACCGGCCTGCAGGGCCCGGGTTACCACCGTCAACAAGACTCGAGATGTTAAAGCCCAAGGAGTAGTAGAAAGGCCCAAGATCTATAAACGGTTTAAAGGTTTATGGTGTAAACCGGCCTGGGGCCAACTTGTACTGTAAGATAGGAATAGAGAGACCGACCCGGGCACGTTTATAAGCCGGAGGTCGAGACTTTGCAGACCGACGGGCGTCACCCGTGTATATAAGGGGACGACCCGACGGCGGTTTGAGGAGGGAGAAGAAGAACTCGAGGTTTAGGCGAGTCATATCGCTCCCTAAGCCCTCGAAACCCATCAATCCCATCACAACTAGACGTAGGCTTTTACCTTCATCGAAGGGGCCGAACTAGTATAAAAACCGTGTCCTTGTGTCCACTTTAACCCCTTCAAGCTAACCCGTTGCGATGGCTCTACGACTAAGTCCTCTTACTAGGACATCTGACGTGACAATTCCACGACACTATCAAAGCGTTTATTCCAACTCCGAGAGGCTTGCACCAGTCCATAAATGGATCGCTAGAGCTTGCACACTTTGTTAGCTCCCTTTGGATCGATAAAACCTCCCGGTTGCATCATATACAACTCTTCTTCCAGAAATCCATTCAGGAATGCAATTTTGACATCCATCTGCCAAATTTCATAATCATAAAATGCGGCAATTGCTAACATGATTCGGACAGACTTAAGTATCGCTACGGGTGAGAAGGTCTCATCGTAGTCAATCCCTTGAACTTGTCGAAAACCTTTCGCAACAAGTCGAGCTTTGTAGACAGTAACATTACCGTCAGCGTCAGTCTTCTTCTTGAAGATCCATTTATTCTCAATTGCTTGCCGATCATCGGGCAAGTCAACCAAAGTCCACACTTTGTTCTCATACATGGATCCCATCTCAGATTTCATGGCTTCTAGCCATTTTGCGGAATCTGGGCTCACCATCGCTTCTTCATAGTTTGTAGGTTCACCATGATCTAGTAGCATGACTTCCAGAACAGGATTACCGTACCACTCTGGTGCGGATCTTACTCTGGTAGATCTACGAGATTCGGTAGTAACTTGATCTGAAGTTTCATGATCATCATCATTAGCTTCCTCACTAATTGGTGTAGGTCTCACAGAAACCGGTTTCTGTGATGTACTACTTTCCAATAAGGGAGCAGGTACAATTACCTCATCAAGTTCCACTTTCCTCCCACTCACTTCTTTCGAGAGAAACTCCTTCTCTAGAAAGGATCCATTCTTAGCAACGAATTTTTTGCCTTCGGATCTGTAATAAAAGGTGTACCCAACAGTCTCCTTTGGGTATCCTATGAAGACACATTTCTCCAATTTGGGTTCGAGCTTATCAGGTTGAAGTTTTTTCACATAAGCATCGCAGCCCCAAACTTTCAGAAACGACAACTTTGGTTTCTTGCCAAACCACAGTTCATAAGGCGTCGTCTCAACGGATTTCGATGGTGCCATATTTAACGTGAATGCGGCCGTCTCTAAAGCATAACCCCAAAACGATAGCGGTAAATCTGTAAGAGACATCATAGATCGCACCATATCTAGTAAAGTATGATTACGACGTTCAGACACACCATTACGCTGTGGTGTTCCGGGTGGCGCGAGTTGCGAAACTATTCCGCATTGTTTCAAATGTAGACCAAACTCGTAACTCAAATATTCTCCTCCACGATCAGATCGTAGAAACTTTATTTTCTTGTTACGATGATTTTCAACTTCACTCTGAAATTCTTTGAACTTTTCAAATGTTTCAGACTTATGCTTCATTAAGTAGATATACCCATATCTGCTTAAATCATCTGTGAAGGTGAGAAAATAACGATATCCGCCACGAGCCTCAACATTTATCAGACCACATACATCTGTATGTATGATTTCCAACAAATCTGTTGCTCTCTCCATAGTACCGGAGAATGACATTTTAGTCATCTTGCCCATGAGGCACGGTTCGCAAGTACCAAGAGATTCATAATCAAGTGGTTCCAAAAGTCCATCAGTATGGAGTTTCTTCATGCGCTTTACACCGATATGACCTAAACAGCAGTGCCACAAATAAGTTGCACTATCATTATCAACTCTGCATCTTTTGGCTTCAACATTATGAATATGTGTATCACTACTATCGAGATTCATCAAAAATAGACCACTCTTCAAGGGTGCATGACCGTAAAAGATATTACTCATATAAATAGAACAACCATTATTCTATGATTTAAATGAATAACCGTCTCTCATCAAACAAGATCCAGATATAATGTTCATGCTCAACACTGGCACCAAATAACAATTATTTAGGTCTAATACTAATCCCGAAGGTAGATGTAGAGGTAGCGTGCCGACCGAGATCACATCGACTTTGGAACCATTTCCCACGCGCATCATCACCTTGTCCTTTGCCAGTGTTCGCTTAATCCGTAGTCCCTGTTTCGAGTTGCAAATATTAGCAACAGAACCAGTATCAAATATCCAGGTGCTACTGCGAGCTCTAGTAAGGTACACATCAATAACATGTATATCACATATACCTTTGTTCACCTTGCCATCCTTCTTATCCGCCAAATACTTGGGGCAGTTCCGCTTCCAGTGACCAGTCTGCTTGCAGTAGAAGCACTCAGTTTCAGGCTTAGGTCAAGATTTGGGTTTCTTCTCTTGAGCAGCAACTTGCTTGCTGTTCTTCTTGAAGTTCCCCTTCTTCTTCCCTTTGCCCTTTTTCTTGAAACTAGTGGTGTTGTTGACCATCAACACTTGATGCTCCTTCTTGATATCTACCTCCGCAGCCTTTAGCATTGCGAAGAGCTTAGGAATTGTCTTGCCCATCCCTTGCATATTATAGTTCATCACGAAGCTCTTGTAGCTTGGTGGCAGTGATTGGAGAATTCTGTCAATGACGCAATCATCCGGAAGATTAACTCCCAGTTGAATTAAGTGATTATTATACCCAGACATTTTGAGTATATGCTCACTGACAGAACTGTTCTCGTCCATCTTGCAACTATAGAACTTATTGGAGACTTCATATCTCTCAATCCGGGCATTTGCTTGAAATATTAACTTCAACTCCTGGAACATCTCATATGCTCCATGATGTTCAAAACGTCATTGAAGACCCGGTTCTAAGCCGTAAAGCATGGCACATTGAACTATCGAGTAGTCACCAGCTTTGCTCTGCCAGACGTTCTTAACATCGTCAGTTGCATCAGCAGCAGGCCTGGCACCCAGCGGTGCTTCCAGGATGTAATTCTTCTGTGCAGCAATGAGGATAATCCTCAAGTTACGGCCCAGTCCGTGTAATTGCTACCATCATCTTTCAACTTTGCTTTCTCAAGGAACGCATTAAAATTCAACGGTACAACAACACAGGCCATCTATCTACAATCAAACATAAACAAGCAAGATACTATCAGGTACTAAGTTCATGATAAATTTAAGTTCAATTAATTATATTACTTAAGAACTCCCACTTAGAAAGACATCTCTCTAATCTTTCAAGTGATCACGTGATCCAAATCAACTAAACCATAACCGATCATCACGTGAAATGGAGTAGTTTTCAATCGTGAACATCACTATGTTGATCATATCTACTATATGATTCACGCTCGACCTTTCGGTCTCAGTGTTCCGAGGCCATATCTGCATATGCTAGGCTCGTCAAGTTTAACCTGAGTATTCTGTGTGTGCAAAACTGGCTTGCACCCGTTGTAGATGGACGTAGAGCTTATCACACCCGATCATCACGTGGTGTCTGGGCACGACGAACTTTGGCAACGGTGCATACTCAGGGAGAACACTTTTATCTTGAAATTTAGTGAGAGATCATCTTATAATGCAACCGTCAAACAAAGCAAGATAAGATGCATAAAAGATAAACATCACATGCAATCAATATAAGTGATATGATATGGCCATCATCTTGTGCTTGTGATCTCCATCTCCGAAGCAACGTCATGATCACCATCGTCACCGGCGCGACAACTTGATCTCCATCGTAGCATCGTTGTCGTCTCGCCAATCTTATGCTTCTACGACTACCGCTACCGCTTAGTGATAAAGTAAAGCATTACAGGGCGATTGCATTGCATACAATAAAGCGACAACCATATGGCTCCTGCCAGTTGCCGATAACTCGGTTACAAAACATGATCATCTCATACAATAAAACTTAGCATCATGTCTTGACCATATCACATCACAACATGCCCTGCAAAAACAAGTTAGACGTCCTCTACTTTGTTGTTGCAAATTTTACGTGGCTGCTACTGGGCTTAGCAAGAACCGTTCTTACCTATGCATCAAAACCACAATGATAGTTTGTCAAGTTGGTGTTGTTTTAACCTTCGCAAGGACCGGGCGTAGCCACACTCGGTGCAACTAAAGTTGGAGAAACTAACACCCGCCAGCCACCTATGTGCAAAGCACGTCGGTAGAACTAGTTTTGCGTAAGCGTACACGTAATGTTGGTCCGGGCCGCTTCATCCAACAATACCGCCAAACCAAAGTATGACATGCTGGTAAGCAGTATGACTTATATCACCCACAACTCACTTGTGTTCTACTCGTGCATATAACATCAACGCATAAAACCTGGCTCGGATGCCACTGTTGGGGAACATAGTAATTTCAAAAAATTTCCTACGCACACGCAAGATCATGGTGATGCATAGCAACGAGAGGGGAGAGTGTTGTCCACGTACCCTCGTAGACCGAAAGCGGAAGTGTTATAACAACGCGGTTGATGTAGTCATACGTCTTCACGGCCCGACCGATCAAGCACCGAAACTAAGGCACCTCCGAGTTCTAGCACACGTTCAGCTCGATGACGATCCCCGGACTCAGATCCAGCAAAGTGTCAGGGATGAGTTCCGTCAGCACGACGGCGTGATGACGATCTTGATGTTCTACCGTCGCAGGGCTTCGCCTAAGCACCGCTAAGATATGACCGAGGTGGAATATGGTGGAAGGGGGCACCGCACACGGCTAAGGAACGATCATGAAGATCAACTTGTGTGTCATGGGGTGCTCCCTTGCCCCCATATATAAAGGAGGGAGGGGGGAGGTGCGGCCGGCCCCTAGGGGTGCGCCTGGAGGAGTCCTACTCCCACCGGGAGTAGGACTCCCCCTCTTGCCTTGTTCGAGAAGGAAAGGGGAAGGGGGAAAGAGGAAAGGTGTAGGATCTAGAAGTAGGTGTGTCTAGAGGGGGGGTGATTAGACACTTAGTACTAAAGTTGCAGTTTTTAAGCCTTTTTGGTTTGAGTGAAGTTTTAGGCACAATTTCAGCACATACAATACATATCAAGCAAGCATGCAAAGAGTATATAGGCAGCGGAAAGTAAAGCATGCAACTTGCGAGAATGTAAGGAGAAGGGTTTGGAGAATTCAAACGCAATTGGAGACACGGATGTTTTTCCCGTGGTTCAGATAGGTGGTGCTATCCTACATCCACGTTAGTGGAGACTTCAACCCACGAAGGGTAACGGTTGCGCGAGTCCACGGAGGGCTCCACCCACGAAGGGTCCACGAAGAAGCAACCTTGTCTATCCCACCATGGCCATCGCCCACGAAGGACTTGCCTCACTAGCGGTAGATCTTCACGAAGTAGGCGATCTCCTTGCCC
This sequence comes from Aegilops umbellulata, assembly GCA_032464435.1. Classification (NCBI taxonomy): domain Eukaryota; kingdom Viridiplantae; phylum Streptophyta; class Magnoliopsida; order Poales; family Poaceae; genus Aegilops; species Aegilops umbellulata. The sequence continues at coordinate 593,986,395 of CP136058.1, read as the reverse complement.
TTACAAACACCTTGGTTCAACTCCACAATCTTGTCGGAGGCTCCCAAGTGACACCTAGCCAATCTAGGAGACACCACTCTCCAAGAAGTAACAAATGGTGTGTTGATGATGAACTCCTTGCTCTTGTGCTTCAAATGATAGTCTCCCCAACACTCAACTCTCTCTCACAGGATTTGGATTTGGTGGAAAGAAGATTTGAGTGGAAAGCAACTTGGGGAAGGCTAGAGATCAAGATTCATATGGTAGGAATGGAATATCTTGGTCTCAACACATGAGTAGGTGGTTCTCTCTCAGAACATATGAGTTGGAAGTGTAGATGTGTTCTGATGGCTCTCTCCACGAATGAAGAGGAGGTGGAGGGGTATTTATAGCCTCCACTTAAAATCCAACCGTTACACACAATTTACCAATCTCGGTGGGACCGAATCAACAAACTCGGTCGGACCGAAAAGGTAAACCTAGTGACCGTTAGAGTTTTTCGGTGGGACTAACATGCATCTCGGTAGGACCGATATGGTTAGGGTTTGGGCATAACGTAATCTCGGTGCGGCCGATTACACAAACTCGATGAGACCGATTTGGTAATCAGCTAACCAAAGAGTTGGTCAGGCAAACTCGGTGGGACCGATTACTAAACTCGGTTGGACCGATTTTGGTAATGAGTTATCCAGAGAGTTTGCATTGTAATCTCGGTAGTACCGATTGCCTAAACTAGGTGAGACCGATTTTGACAATGGACATACACAGTGATATTGCAATCCCATCTCGGTGAGACCGAGATCCCTATCGGTAGAACCGATTTGCTAGGGTTTTGGCGGTGGCTTATGACATATGAAAACTCGGTGGCGCCGGATAGAAAGAATCGGTAGGACCGAGTTTGGCTTAGGGTTTAGGTCATATGTGGAAGTGGGAAAGTAGCTGAGGGTTTTGGAGCATATCATTAAGCACATGGAGCAAAAGGCTCATTAAGCAACACCTCATCCCTTCTTGATAGTATTGGCTTTTCCTATAGACTCAATGTGATCTTGGATCACTAAAAGTGTAAAATGAAGAGTCTTGAGCTTGAAGCTTTAGCCAATCCTTTGTCCTTAGCATCTTGAAGGAGTTCCCACAACCTTTAGTCCATGCCACTCCATTGTTGAACTTATCTGAAATATACTAGATAAAAGTGTTAGTCCAACAAGAGATATGTTGACATTAATTACCAAAACCACCTGAGGAGCACTTGTGCTTTCAAAAGGGGGGCGCCCCCTTACTTGACCTATTAGGACTAGGGGGGGGAGGGGGCGCGCGGCCTTCCCTGGCCGGCCCTCCTCTTCTCCCTTAGGGCCCTTGTAGGCCCATTAACCCCCGGGAGGGTTCCGGTAACCCCCGGTACTCCGGTAAAATCCCAATTTCACCCAGAACGATTCCGATATCCAAATATAGGCTTCCAATATATCAATCTTTATGTCTCGACCATTTCGAGACTCCTCGTCATGTCCGTGATCACATCCGGGACTCCGAACAACCTTCGGTACATCAAAACATATAAACTCATAATGAAACTGTCATCATACCGTTAAGCGTGCGGACCCTATGGGTTCGAGAACAATGTAGACATGACTGAGACACGTCTCCAGTCAATAACCAATAGCGGAACCTGGATGCTCATATTGGCTCCTACATATTCTATGAAGATCTTTATCGGTCAGATTGCATAACGACATACGTTGTTCCCTTTGTCATCGGTATGTTACTTGCCCGAGATTCGATCGTCGGTATCTCAATACCTAGTTCAATCTTGTTACCGTCAAGTCTCTTTACTCGTTCTGTAATACATCATCTCACTACTAACTCATTAGTTGCAATGCTTGCAAGGCTTATGTGATGTGCATTACCGAGAGGGCCCAGAGATACCTCTCCGACAATCGGAGTGACAAATCCTAATCTCGAAATACGCCAACCCAACATGTACCTTCGGAGACACCTGTAGAGCTCCTTTATAATCACCCAGTTACTTGTGACGTTTGGTAGCACACAAAGTGTTCCTCCGGCAAATGGAAGTTGCATAATCTCATAGTCATAGGAACATGTATAAGTCATGAAGAAAGCAATAGCAACATACTAAACGATCGGGTGCTAAGCTAATGAAATGGGTCATGTCAATCACATCATTCTCCTAATGATGTGATCCCGTTAATCAAATGACAACACATGTCTATGGTTAGGAAACATAACCATCTTTGATCAACGAGCTAGTCAAGTAGAGGCATAGTAGTGACACTTTTTTTGTCTATGTATCCACACAAGCATTATGTTTTCGGTTAATACAATTCTAGCATGAATAATAAACATTTATCATGATATAAGGAAATAAATAATAACTTTATTATTGCCTCTAGGGCATATTTCCTTCACCTCCCTCTTCTGCATTAAAGCCGTATCGGGAACTGTGCCACCCGCTGTCAAATCGAATACTCCCTCCGTCCAGTGTCTGCGGTGGCCCCGCCTCCCGTGTCTGTGGGCGCACCTCCCGTGCCTGCGGCAGCACCATGCAGGCAGAGACAGAAGCCGGGTGCGTGGAGAGCGACGAGTCAGTGGCCAGCTTCTCCGTGTCAGCCGCCATCATCGAGGAGAAGTAGAACATGGGAGTCCGCCGCCACTTGGGACCCATGAAGGCCACCACCGAGGCGACGACCACGGATTCGGGTGGTTTCTTTGCTTCTTGGTCTCTTCCGAGGACCTTCGTCGACCCCGCAAGTGTCTGACGGACATGAGGAAGACAAAGGGATCCGCGGGCGGCCATTTAGAACTAAAATAAGTCTAGATACATCCATTTCTAGGACAAGTATTTCCAGACGGAGGGAGTATTAATTATACAAGAGAGCCGGATTGGCACCTCTTAGTTCATGTAAATGTAATGAAATCCATCATGTTTATATGAAGATCCGGCTTTTTTATACGAAATCCTTCATGCTTATATTAAATCAGTCCGTGTTTGCACGAATTTCATCTGGTTGGTTAGAGTTGTAAAAATGTATGCCGCTGGCGTTTGATGTCGTCCTCCGCTTAAGGAAGCGGGAGGAAATTTTTCGGCTACCGTTGGAGATGCTCTTTATGCTGGAAATAATAGAGAGAGATGCAATCCATTTGAGTTAATTGCCTGTATGATTGTCCCTCTATAAAAAGTTAATTGCATGTACATTGTACACGTGACTTGCAGGGTGGCTACAGCTTCGTACAGAAAGTTAAAAAGAAACAAGTCCATCCTTAATCTTGTATTCTAAGTACTCTGTGGGTTCCACTGACAGTACAGTAGCGAAAGAAGTATATATTAAATAAGTAGAGTAATACATAATATAAAAATATAAAGTTAAAAGACAGAATTCGAACTCATGTCATCGTGTTGCGAGCATCCGGCGCTAACCAGCCCAACACATTTTTGTTGTAGACCATGCTGGAGATATATCTCCATGTCTACTCTTATATATACTCCATTCGTTCCTAAATATTTGTCTTTTTCAGATTTAAAATGGACTACCACATACGGATGTGTGTAGACATATTTTAGAGTGTAGATTCACTCATTTTGCTCCGTATGTCTTTTCAGGAAGGGTTCAGATTTGTCCTTGATTTATTTATGAGGTATCCAGATGGCACTGCACCGCCAAGAAAAGAGGGTAACATCAAAATTATGGACTACTTTTTTGATTATGTTGGTAAGGTCCGGTCATAGTCACTTGTTGAAATCTCTAAAAAGACAAATACTCCCTCCGTCCGGAAATACTTGTCATCAAAATGGATAAAAGGAAATGTATCTAGACGTATTTTAGTTTTAGATACATCTCTTTTTATCCATTTTGATGACAAGTATTTTTGGACGAAGGGAGTAGAAAACAGAGTTGGTGATGATGGTGTGCGTGCCATCCTGCAATATAGGCCGTCGGATTTATATCTAACGGATAGGAAAGAAACTATGGCAATTTTGCAAAAATATACCCACACGTCTCTCCACATTCGCAAATAAGGCCTTCCCTCGTTCAACCTTTTCTCTCACAAGATAAACTACTCATACAAATGCATCTTGATGTTCCGTGCAACGTACGGGCAGCTAGCTAATTTCTTTTAAAATAGTTGCTGCGATAATTGGGTTGAACTGATATATTTTATGCCTGCCCCGAATGATTTCAGATTCACTAGTAGTAACAAAGAAAAGGTTGCCTTGTTAATTAACAGAAAACAGGGTGAAAACTATCACATGAGGCCGGTAAAAACAAGGCACACTGGGTTCAGTGTCATCGTTAATACAGCTGTGCGTGCGCGAGAAGTCTACATATCGAGGGGGCTACCGAGCGAGGCACCGAGACACAATGTTTGAGAGAGAAACCAATTGACAGATTATGATCAGATCGAGTTGTCACCCGTCTGCTGTCATTGTTGGGGGGGGGGGGGGAGGCAGAGAAAGACGTATCGAGAGTGTGCGCGGTAGGCACAGAGGCACAACTAGCGAGTGTGTGTGTGTGTGTTTGAAAGAGTAGTAGATAGATTATTATCAAGATCGATGTGCCACCCTACTCCTTCGGTGCCGGGTAGTGTGTGTGTGCGTATGTTTGAGAGAGAAGCCAGTCGATAGATTAGTATCAAGATCGAGGTGTCACCCTACTCCTTCGGTGTTGGGAAGTGTGGGTGTGTGTGGGGGGGGGCAGTGACACTCACATATCTCTACTGTTATAAAAAACAGAGTTGGTGATGATGGTGTTCCTGCCATCCTGCAATATAGGCCATCCGATTTATATCCGACGGACAGGAAGGAAACTATGGCAATTTTGCAAAAAGATACCCACACCCCTCTCCGCATTTGCAAATAAGGCATTCCCTCGTTCATCCTTTTCTCCCACAAGATAAACTTCTCATACAAATGCATCTTGATGTTCCGTGCAATGCATGGGCATCTTGCTAGTAGGGAGAAGCAGTTTGTGTGACACATATCTAGCTATATTAAGAAATAGGTAGATAGCATATGTGTGAGAGACATTATTATACTTTGAGACATTAGTGGTTGTGGGTGGGCGGAATTAAAGGGGTAGGCATGTTAGACATAGAGAGCGTGTGTGTTTCTGTGTGAGAGACTTGTAGGACGGGGTAAAAACACGAATTTAACCCTGACGGAGGGAGAGAAATACACGAAGTGCACGTGTGTGATTCCGATGCCCACAGGGAAATGAGATATGTATGCGTGTGAGAGAGATCGCACAATTCATTCACGTATCACTATCTAGCGATCGTGGATGCGCATCGCTTGAACATAAGTCAATATCTACTTCGTATCGTGGCCAAAGGTACAATATCAATTCAATGCTATAAAGATTGGACACTCACATATCACATTTTTTCTATTTAAATAAACCTTTTCAGTTGTGCATGCCAAAGTTACAGTGATGTTTCTTCAAACAACCAATGTAGCTATCATGTACATGCACCATTGTTACTCTTGCATTCAAATTTATTAGTCTTGGATGATTTAAGTTTCTATTTTGAAGTAATATATGTAATATTCATATATGAATTCAATGGGTATGCAATTTATGAAATGGAGGCTATGTAATCATATGAGGTAACACTTTTAAGTAGCTGACTACAATATCCATTTCTTTTTGTGCGCCTCTACACTAACACCTCAATGCATTATGTTTAAAGTAAATAACCAATGGCACTAAATTATCTATTTACACGAGAAATACATAGGCTGAGTGTTTGATCCCCTTTTTTGTGAACGCGCCACTACACCCGTACGATTGGCCGTGCCCGTGTGAACGTCCAAGTTATCGGCGCATCATCCCAAGTTATTGTCTTTTTTTTTCTGGGGTGGACTTCACACCAGTTATTAACTGCTGACGCGTGCCCCGTGTACACAGTCTAGCATGACCTTCCCGCTAGCACGGTCCAAAATTAGTTGAAACTGGATACGAACGATCCCGCGGGCGGCAAAATCTCCCGCCTCCTTCTAAAATTTCCGCCACCTTAGTCTTTAGCATGCGAAATCCCCCTTTTGTCCTTGGTGCACGGAGACCAACAGTTACAATACCGCCCTCATCTACATGATAGGTCAGGGCTGTTTTGGAAACTTCCGGTTCCCCCACTACACGGCACCCCCATTTCCTCTCCCCCTCCCACAAAAACGACTAACTCCACAGCACCAGAGCATCTTACATCACGCCGTCCGTACTTCATCACCCTTTCTCCCCTCCCCTCTCAAAACCCAAGACTGCTCATCCACCGGCGTACCATAGCCCATTCACTGCAAGCGGTGTCCACCTTGCCGGATCTGCTTCTACGGCCGCATCTACCCCTCCCACCTCCCCTAGAAACAACTATACTGCTCATCCACCACTGTACCACAGCCCATTCAGTGCCGGCCTTGTCCACGGCGCCGGATCTACTTCGCCGGTACTCTCGTCAACCGCCGCGCATCTGCACCGGCTCATTCGTACTCCCCACCGGAGACGCTTCGTCCACACCCCCCGGAGCCGCCCCACCGACGCCCCCGTCGACAGCCTCTGATCCTCTTTGTCGACACCTTCCTCAACCCTACCGGAGCCGCTTCACCGACACCTTCCTCAACCCTACCGGAGCCGCTTCACCGACACCATCGTCAACCCTACCGGAGTAGCTTCGCCTATACCATTCTCAACCCTACCGGCGCCGCTTTGCCAACTCACAAGTCCACGGCCTCAGGTTCGCTTCCTCGCACCCTCATCCAACCTACTGGAGCAGCTTCTGACGCCCCGTCCACGGCCGTAGATCCGCATCGTCAACACCACCCTTAACCCAACCACCGGAGCAGCTTCTGACAACCCGTCCACGGCCGCAAATCCGCATCGTCGACACCATCCTTAACCCAACCACCGGAGCAGCTTCTGACGCCCCGTCCACGGCCATAGATCCGCGTCGTCGACACCATCCTTAACCCAACCACCGGAGCAGCTTCACCTACACCCTCGTCCACGGCCACAGATCCGCTTCGCCCACACCGTAGTCCACCCTACTGGAGCCGCTCCACAAACACCCTACTCGATGATTCTAGATCTCCTTATCGGACCCCGACAGCCAGCGCAACGTCATCACCCTCGACGTTTCTAACCTGATTCCTACCGTCTGGAGAGATGCCAAGCACCCGCCACCGCCTAGGTACTTGTCACCTTTAAACCCGCCCAGCATCACCTGCCCGATGTACTTCAAATATACTAACCGGTCGCTGTTACCTGTTATGCAGCTGGCAAAAACTACAAGGACAATGTTTCTTCTGGATCTAACAGCTTGGCTAACCAAGATCCTGGACTGAGGCATTGCTATGATCTTGTAAGCGCGTCTCTCTCTCTTGTATTGTTCTGTGCCTGCCAGCGTGCTTTGCTAGGATTTTCGACCAGTAATCCCTTTGTGCAGACAGTGATTTCTACTACTGGCTGCTAAATTAGATATGTAGATGTCATACATGATACTACCTCGTACCTCCGTTCCTAAATATAAGTCTTTCTAGAGATTCCACTATAGGCTACATACGGAGCAAAATGAGTGAATCTACACTCGAAAATGCATCTATATACATCTGTATGTGGTCCATACTGGAATCTCTACAAAGACATATATTTAGGAACAGGGGTAGTACATTACACAAAATCGTAGGTGGCATGTAGGAATTCCAGTGCACTACATTAGGCTCCCTTAGAGTGTCTGCTAGTCAAGCATACAGAGTCATGGCTAGTTTATGGTACGCACACAATCGTTAATTGGTGGTTTAAATATGCGCAAGGGATATGCAATGTAGTATCATGTAGAGATGTCTGAAATTAGCCGTGTCAACTTGCAGATAGGGTTACACAATGAAAAAGTACAAGATATATGTGGCAATTTCATGGAACATCGCGAAAAAGGAGAGGCAGCGGTGAGCCTATACAGTGTGCTATGGTACGTCACTCCTCCATTGCAATCATCGTGACATGTTATTTGTATGCCAGTTCTATTAGCCATGTTTCTTAGGGACAGTTATTACGAGTTATCCTAAGAAAATAAGCACCTGTGAATATAAGCTCCATGTAATAAGCCAACCAGTTCTTTTCATTGTGTTTTCAACTTATCTTTGGTATGATCAGTGGAAAGTCTAGATTGCATTATATTTTTTTCATTTTGCTGCCCATATGGAAATTAATTTGACTTGCAAACATCACAAATTGAACCCAGTCCAGTAATTAATATGATAGGAAAATAGACCATCACTATTTGCTCAAAATGCAAATACAAAGATACCATCTACTTGGCACAATCTACTTTGGTCAATGTTTTCCATAGAGATCCCATTGCCTAATTTAAACGAAGAACGCATGATCCACATTGAAATGAAGAACAATTATTTATTGAAATTCGATGGTCCAAGTGGCTGGTTATTATCGTATAGCAGCACCACCTGAAAGCATCATATAGCAGCAGCAACTCATAACAACTCATCATACAGCAGTAGCAGTCTGCAATTCATCATATACCAGTAGCAGCTCATAGCAATTCATCATATAGCTGCAGCAGGAGTAGCTCATAGTAATTCATCATATAGCAGTAGGATCAGCTCATAGCAATTCATTATATAGCAGCAGCAGGAGCAGCTTGTAGCAACTCATCATATAGCAGCAGCAGCTCATAGCAATTCATCATATAGCAGCAGCAGCTCATAGCAACTCATCATACAGCAGCAACATCTCATAGCAATTCATCATATAGCAGCAGCAGGAGCAGCTCATAGCAATGCATCATATAGCAGCAACAGAAGCAGCTCATAGCAATTCATTGTATAGTGGATCAGAATGAAAATTTGGCAAAAAATCAGAGGAGATCCTCACCTTGTTGGATGAGCTCATCCTTCAATAGCACCTCAAGCCCATGGCCTAGGAGGAGGGGAGGGGGAATAAGGTGCCTTCTACAGCAGTGCGGCATCAGCCGTAGTTGTGCAGCGCCCGCCGGAGTAGTGCGTTGGATGAACCACAGTGGAGCAGCTGCTGGAGACCATGAGAATGAGGGGCGGTGCCAGAGGGAGGAGCAGCCAGGGAGATTTGCCCCTACCCACCGGCCATGTAGCCTAGCTGGACATAGCATCGTCAAGGACCAGGCCAGATGGGACCAGTGGCAACGGCTCGCTGGAGGAACCCTAGTGCTGCAGGCAGGGGATCGAGGTAGAGGGAAAGGGGAGAGGAGATGCAAGCGGGCAGGGCAATGAATGCTTGCGTGTTTGTTTTTACTTGAGGGTCAGGTGTGACACGGGCGTCAGCAGTTGCATTTTGAGTGTAATATAGGAAGACAACAGAGTCATTTCACTATTCCCCTTCCCTTCAATTTTTAGTGAGGTTCTACCCGAAACACCCCCCTCCAAAGCGAAATTAGTTAAGCCCAAGCCCATAACTCAAAAATGACTTGTTTACATCTTTTATGGCTTATTTTGACAATATGCCCTGAAAAGGCGGAATCGAACTGGCCCTTAACCTGCAATTCAATTGTGCGTGCAATGATGAATCACTCCTGCCTGCTATCTGTACATTTAGGCATCATCATACATGGCATAACCTAATACATGTGAATTCCATTGTGGAATCTGGAATATGCAATGTTTATGTTAGTTCATACGTTGCACATGATGTTTAAATGCCCCTTAAATCTGGTCAGTCAAGTGATGGTCTTTAAGCCTCCTTCTTTGCTTCTTTTCTTGATATGTAAGATTTGCTCACACATCTGTTCAATTGCTTGTTTGCATTAGCCAGCCATACTAGGACTATTTGCTTTGATTACTTGCTTTTCTTGACCTAACACTCTAACAGAGCTTGTCAATGATTTAAACACTAAGGGCTGCTGTAGTGGGGCCTTGTCTAACTCATAGGTGACATAAAGGTTTGGCTGTACACTACAGTAGGCTCTCCAAGAGTACCTGGAGATCCAGTTCGAAGGTATGCCTAGTTTTTACATAGTGTAGACATAGTAAATGCTCATTTCATTGTGTGCAAGTGTAAGAGATGCGGCATGTTTCATTATGTGGTGTTGTTTTGTTATAATCTCATCCTTTTGTGTTCACAGACTGGAAAGTATGCATATTTATCTTCCAAGGAGACGAGTAACTAGTTTGTGTCACCTTGCAGAGGGGGTGCAATGAAGATAAGATTGAGGATTTCCAAGTACAAGATCTTAGGAAGGAGCCTTGCAAGAGAAGTTGGAGCTGCACTGAGCCTCTTCAACCTGCTAAGGTAAGTCACTGTATGCAACTCAATAGTTCAATTCCTTGTTTGTTTCAGGCATAGTTAATTTTCTCTTTTCACTTGCTTTATTTGTCCTCAGTTAATGAGATGCCCAAATAATCATGCCTGATGTTCGGTACTTGTATCACTATTAGTTGACATAATTAAAGGCCTTACCATTTAATTACTCTGCCGAAGTGTGCTTTAAGCTTTGAAGTATATTAACCAACTATTATTGCATGAGGCTCACAATCTAGTTTATACTAGCAGACTAAGGCATAGCCTAGTGGTGGGAAGGGGCTGATGCCTTCCCACCCACCCAGGTTCAAGGCATGGTACTTGCAATTTGGGGTTGTTGCACCAATTATACTGTAGGGGGTTCCCTTACAGTCTTTCTATCAAAAAAAAATCTAGTTTATACTACGCTAATGATTGCATAGTTTTGCCTGCTATAGTATGTTTGTATGAAACCCTATGCTGTTCATTATGCTCCCTAAGACTTTAATTGAGGCACAGAATGGCTGCTTGCTTACTTATACGCAATGTGCTATCTAAATTTGTAACTTGTCTGTGTTTTCGATTGGGCCCCATCATCATGCTCCTCTGATGAGCTAAGAGGGATTTCTGTATGCAGGCTGCACAGACTATCTTTTTTATAATTTTTAAAATATCACCTGCTTATGCTTCATGACGTGTAACATTTTTTTTGAAAGTGACGTGTAACATCATTGTTAGTCCTGTTTTGCCATGTCGTACAAAATAGTGTCTTGTTCACTTCACTGTTCTAACTATATTTTTTCCCTAGTCATGTGTACTTACAGAAACATTTCAAGATGAAGTGACATCAACACAAAGATTTGCGAGCAGTGCGGCATGGCCGTTACCAACTGATTATGGATTGGAATTGGAATGTGCTGATGTTCTCGAGCATCAACTAGAGATGGCAAGACAACGTGTACATGATTGTCAACGTATAATCAACAAGTTGAGACTGGACATGCAGGTATTAGATGCAGGAGTCAAAAAAATGAAACAAGACACTGAGGTAACCATGAAGGAATTGGAGATTTTGCAGACTGAAATTTGTGCTATTTGAATCCGGTCAATCCTATTTTCTGAAGAGATTATAGTTCAAATGGAGTTAAGTTGATGCGCGTCCATGATGTATGAGCTGTATTTGCCCAATGTATGTAATTTGCTGTTTGTGTATGCTTTATTATCACCTGTGCGGAACCATAATGCCCAGTAGGTATAATCAGCTGTAATTTCTTTATTGTATAGTGTAGGATTATTCTACCTTTCTATGCCTTGATCTCTTTGTTGTATAGTGTATGCTTTTTAGAGGTGATAGTATTGAGTAGGATAATTCTTTGAATATGCTATATCGTTCAAACGGGGGCCAACTCGCCCGACCATGGCCCTTCACGGGCCGTAGGATCCATGGGCCTTCTACGTCTCGTAGGATCCATGGGCCTTCTATGTCTCGTAGGATCCATGGGCCTTCTACGTCTCGTAGGATCCATGGGCCTTCTACGTCTCGTAGGATCCATGGGCCTTCTACGTCTCGTAGGATCCATGGGCCGCGGACTCATTTATGGGTCTTGTACGGGCCTTTAATGGGCCGTAGACGGGCCTTTAATGGAAATCGTACGTTTTATGGGCTGACCATAACGGGCCGTTAATAGGCCGTATTTGGTGATGCTATGAAAATGGCCCAACAGACTAATGGCCCACAAATGGGCCGACTGTAACGACGGGCTGAATTTGGTCCACAAGCAGAAAATGACAGTAACGGGTAGTAAGTAACCGAATGCTGCAAATGAGCCCAAGAATAAATGGGCCCTCAGAAGGCCGAAAGTTAACTTGGGCTGGAAACGGCCCAACGGAATAACGGGCCGTTAATGGGTATAAAGTGATACACTATTCATTACGGGCCAGTTTCACCACAGGCCGTTAATGGGTGTAAAGTAATACACTGTTCATTACGGGCCAGTTTCAGCATGGGGCGCTAATGGGCCAGGAGTTACAAAGGGCCTCATATGGGCCGAGAGACGTCATGGACTATACATGGCCAGAAGTGAAAACGGGCTGGAATCATATTGGATGGCCCAGATGACGCTACTGGGCCTAATTCGGATAGGGCATAACGGGCCTTGGGTTAGCGGGCTGTAAATGGGCTATATGCGAACAAGCCGTTAACAGGCTTTCCATGGGCTGGCCCACCAGCTTTTGATCAAGTCAAACGGGCCGGCCTTTTCACAGGAATGGGCCACTATTGGGTCGTGCCATGTGTCGACGTATCATAGGCGCCTTCTGTCCAGTGAGTGGATGAGATCTGTCCCAACGATGAGCCGACACGTGTTTCCTCTAGCCAATGATGATTTTACACGTGGAAAATCCCCATTGGTCGGGGCTGTTAACGGGTTATCGGATCCAAAACCCGACCCGATAGCTTAACGGCGTTCCGTTATGGTGGATGCCACGTGTCGGTCACCCTTGACGAAAGCACTTATGTGACGTGTGATTTATCGTCATGGAAGTGGACACTTCCGTGATGATAATTTTGGTAATGTCATGGAACACTTCTACGACAGCAGAGGTATGACTATCTTGATTCCGTCATAAATTTGTCATGGATGTACATGCATGACAAAAAACGCGACCTACTTTGACAAACATGTATCATCACGGAAGTGTATTTTTTTGTAGTGTGATGATGAAGTTACCGATGCAGGGCTTCGCCTAAGCACTAAAACGATATGACCAAGGTGGAAATCTGTGGAGGGGGCACCGCTCACGGCTAAACAATCAACTTGTGTGTCTATGGGGTGCCCCCCTCCCCCGTATATAAAGGAGGGGATGAGGAGGCCGGCCGGCCCTAAAGGGCGCGCAAAGGGGGGAGGAATCCTCCTCCTAGTAGGAGTAGGATTCCTCCTTTCCTAGTCCTACTAGGAGAGGGAAGGAAGGAGAGGGGGAGGGGGGAAAGAGGGGTCGCGCCCCCTCCCCTAGTCCAATTAGGACTCCCTGGGGGGGCGCCACCTCCTGGCTGCTGCCCTCTCTCTCCCATAAAGCCCACTAAGGGCCCAATAACTTCCCGGGGGGTTCCGATAACCCTCCGGCACTCCGGTTTTATCCGAGACCTCCCGGAACACTTCCGGAGTCCGAACATAGCCTTCCAATATATCAATCTTTATGTCTCGACCATTTCGAGACTCCTCGTCATGTCCGTGATCACATCCGGAACTCTGAACCACCTTCGGTACATCAAAGCACATAAACTCATAATACCGATCGTCACCGAACGTTAAGCGTGCGGACCCTACGGGTTCAAGAACTATGTAGACGTGACCGAGACTCATCTCCGGTCAATAACCTGGATGCTCATATTGGCTCCTACATATTCTACGAAGATCTTTATCGGTCAAACCGCATAACACATGTTGGGAACATAGTAATTTTTTAAAAAAATCCTTCGCACACACAGGATCATGGTGATGCATAGCAACGAGAGGGGAGAGTGTGTCCACGTACCCTCGTAGACCGAAAGCGGAAGCGTTATGACAATGCGGTTGATGTAGTCATACGTCTTCACGATCCGACTGATCCAAGTACCGAACGTACGACACCTCCGAGTTCAGCACACGTTCAGCTCAATGACGTCCCGCGAACTCCGATCCAGTAGAGCTTCACGGGAGAGTTCCGTCAGCACGACGGCGTGGTGACGGGGATGATGATGCTACCGACGTAGGGCTTCGCCTAAGCACAGCTACGATATGACCAAGGTGGAATATGGTGGAGGGGGGCACCGCACATGGCTAAGAGATCAAGAGATCAATTGTTGTGTCTATGGGGTGCCCCTTGGCCACGTATATAAAGGAGTGGAGGAGGGGGAGAGAGCTGGCCCCTATGGCGTGCCCTGGAGGAGTCCTAATCCCATCGGGAGTAGGATTCCTCCCCTTCCAAGTAGTAGGAGTAGGAGACAAGGAAGGGAAAGAGGGAAGAGAAGGAAGGAGGGGGCGCCGCCCCTCCCCCTAGTCCAATTCGGACTAGTCATTGGGGGGGGGCTGCCCCTCTCTCTCCCCTAAATCCCAGTAAGGCTCATATACTTCTTCCCCCGTATTCCCGTAACTCCCCGGTACTCCGAAAAATACCCGAACCACTCGGAACCTTTCTGATGTACGAATATAGTCGTCCAATATATTGATCTTTATGCCTCGACCATTTCGAGACTCCTCGTCATGTCCCCGATCTAATAAGGGACTCCGAACTACCTTCGGTACATCAAATCACATAAACTTATAATACAAATCGTCACCGAATGTTAGGCGTGTGGACCCTACGGGTTCAAGAACTATGTAGACATGACCGAGACACGTTTCCGGTCAATAACCAATAGCGGAACCTGAATGCTCATATTGGCTCCCACATATTCTACGAAGATCTTTATCGGTCAAACCGCATAACAACATACGTTGTTACCTTTGTCATCGGTATGTTACTTGCCCGAGATTTGATCGCCGGTATCTCAATACCTAGTTTAGTCTCGTTACCGGCAAGTCTCTTTACTCGTTCCGTAATGCATCATCTCGCAACTAACTCATTAGTCACATTGCTTGCAAGGCTTAAAGTGATGTGCATTACTGAGAGGGCCCAGAGATACCTCTCCGACAATCGGAGTGACAAATCCTAATCTCGAAGTACGCCAACTCAACAAGTACCTTCGGAGACACCTGTAGAGCACCTTTATAATCACCCAGTTACGTTGTGACGTTTGGTAGCACACAAAGTGTTCCTCTGGTAAACAGGAGTTGCATAATCTCATAGTCATAGGAACATGTATAAGTCATGAAGAAAGGAATAACAACATACTGAACGATCAAGTGCTAAGCTAACGGAATAGGTCGAGTCAATCACATCATTCTCCTAATGATGTGATCCCATTAATCAAATGACAACTCATGTCTATGGTTAGGAAACTTAACCATTTTTTATTAACGAGCTAGCCAAGTAGAGGCATACTAGTGACACTATGTTTGTCTATGTATTCACACATGTATTATGTTTCTGGCTAATACAATTTTAGCATGAATAATAAACATTTATCATGAAATAAGGAAATAAATAATAACTTTATTATTGCCTCTAGGGCATATTTCCTTCAGTCTCCCACTTGCACTAGAGTCAATAATCTAGTTTACATCGCCATGTGATTTAACATCAATAGTTCACATCTTTATGTGGTTAACACCCATAGTTCACATCGATATGTGACCAACACCCAAAGGGTTTACTAGAGTCAGTAATCTAGTTCACATCGCTATGTGATTAACACCCAAAGAGTACTAAGGTGTTATCATGTTTTGCTTGTGAGATAATTTTAGTCAACGGGTCTGTCACATTCAGATCCGTAGGTATTTTGCAAATTTCTATGTCTACAATGCTCTGCACTGAGCTACTCTAGCTAATAGCTCCCACTTTCAATATGTATCCAGATTGAGACTTAGAGTCATCTGGATCAGTGTCAAAACATTCATCGACGTAACCCTTTATGACGAACCTTTTGTCACTTCCATAATCGCGAAACATATCCTTATTCCTAAGGATAATTTCGACCGCTGTCCAGTGATCTACTCCTAGGTCACTATTGTACTCCCTTGCCAAACTCAGTGGTAGGGTATACAATAGATCTGGTACACAAGATGGCATAGAATCTATGGCTGAGGCATAGGGAATGACTTTCATTCTCTTTCTATCTTCTGCTGTGGTCGGGCTTTGAGTCTTACTCAATTTCACACCTTGTAACACAAGCAAGAACTCTTTCTTTGACTGTTCCATTCTGAACTATTTCAAAATCTTGTCAAGGTATGTACTCATTGAGAAAACTTATCAAGTGTCCTAATCTATCTCTATATATCTTGATGCTCAATATGTAAGCAGCTTCACCGAGGTCTTTCTTTGAAAAACTCCTTTCAAATACTCCTTTATGCTTTCCAGAAAATTCTACATTATTTCCGATCAACAATATGTCATTCACATATATTTATCAGAAATGTTGTAGTGCTCCCACTCACTTTCTTGTAAATACAGGCTTCACCGCAAGTCTGTATAAAACTATATGCTTTGATCAACTCATCAAAGCGTATGTTCCAACTCCGAGATGCTTGCACCAGTCCATAGATGGACCGCTGGAGCTTGCACATTTTGTTAGCACCTTTAGGATTGACAAAACCTTCTGGTTGCATCATATACAACTCTTCTTTAAGAAATCCATTAAGGAATGTAGTTTGACATCCATTTGCCAGATTTCACAAAATGTGGCAATTTGCTAACATGATTCGGACAGACTTAAGCATCGCTACGAGTGAGAAAATCTCATCGTAGTCAACACCTTGAACTTTGTCAAAAACCTTTTTTCGACAAGTCTAGCTTTTTAAATAGTAACACTACTATCAGCATCTGTCTTCCTCTTGAAGATCCATTTATTTTCTATGGCTTGCCGATCATCAGGCAAGTCAACCAAAGTCCACACTTTGTTCTCATACATGGATCCCATCTCAGATTTCATGGCCTCAAGCCATTTTTGCGGAATCTGGGCTCATCATCGCTTCCTCATAGTTCGTAGGTTCGTCATGGTCAAGTAACATGACCTCCAGAACAGGATTACCGTACCACTCTGGTGCGGATCTCACTTTGGTTTACCTACGAGGTTCGGTAGTAACTTGATCTGAAGTTACATGATCATCATCATTAGCTTCCTCACTAGTTGGGGTAGTAGTCACAGGAACAGATTTCTGTGATGAACTACTTTCCAATAAGGGAGCAGGTACAGTTACCTCATCAAGTTCTACTTTCCTCCCACTCACTTCTTTCGAGAGAAACTCCTTCTCTAGAAAGGATCCATTGTCAGCAACGAATATCTTGCCTTCAGATCTGTGATAAAAGGTGTACCCAACTATCTCCTTTGGGTATCCTATGAAGACACATTTCTCCGATTTGGGTTTGAGCTTATCAGGATGAAACTTTTTCTTATAAGCATCGCAACCCCAAACTTTAAGAAACGACAACTTTGGTTTCTTGCCAAACCACAGTTCATACGGTGTCGTCTCAACGGATTTAGATGGTGCCCTTTTTAACGTGAATGCAGTTGTCTCTAATGCATAACCCCAAAACTATAATGGTAAATCAGTAAGAAACATCATAGATTGCACTATATCCAATAAAGTACGGTTCGGACACACCATTATGCTGTGGTGTGATACGTCTCCAACGTATCTATAATTTTTGATTGGTCCATGCTATATTATCTACTGTTTTGGACAATATTGGGCTTTATTATCCACTTTTATATTATTTTTGGGACTAACCTATTAACCGGAGGCCCAGCCCAGAATTGCTGTTTTTTTGCCTATTTCAGTGTTTCAAAGAAAAGGAATATCAAACGGAGTCCAATTGACCCGAAACTCCACGGAACCTATTTTTGGACCAGAAAAAGCCCACAGAGTACCGGAGTTGCACCAGGGGAGTCCCGGGCTACCCACGAGGGTGGGGGGCACGCCCCCTGCCTCGTGGACAGCCCGGAGGTCCAGCTACGTACTTCTTCCGCCTATATATATCCACATACCCTGAAAACTTCGAGGAACAGAATAGATCGGGAGTTCCACCGCCGCAAGCCTCTGTAGCCACCAAAAGTTAATCGAGACCCTATTCCGGCACCCTGCTGGAGGGGGGAACCCTCACCGGTGGCCATCTTCATCATCCCGGCGCTCTCCATGACGAGGAGGGAGTAGTTCACCCTCGGGGCTGAGGGTATGTGAGGGAGTCCTGGATTAGGGGGTGTTCGGATAGCCGGACTATACCTTCGGCCGGACTCCTGGACTATGAAGATACAAGATTGAAGACTTCGTCCCGTGTTCGGAAGGGACTTTCCTTGGCGTGGAAGGCAAGCTTGGCGATATGGATATGTAGATCTCCTACCATTGTAACTGACTCTGTGTAACCCTAGCCCTCTCCGGTGTCTATATAAACCGGAGGGTTTTAGTCCGTAGGACGAACAACAGAACAACAATCATACCATAGGCTAGCTTCTAGGGTTTAGCCTCTCTGATCTCGTGGTAGATCTACTCTTGTAACACCCATATCATCAATATTAATCAAGCAGGAGTAGGGTTTTACCTCCATCGAGAGGGCCCGAACCTGGGTAAAAACATCGTGTCCCTTGTCTCCTGTTACCATCCGCCTAGATGCACAGTTCGGGACCCCCTACCCGAGATCCGCCGGTTTTGACACCGACATTGGTGCTTTCAATGAGAGTTCCTCTGTGTCATCACTTCTAGGACCGATGGCTTCTCCGATCATCAGCAGCGATGCGATCCAGGGTGAGACTTTTCTCCCCGGGCAGATCTTCGTATTCGGCGGCTTTGCACTGCGGGCCAATTCGCTTGGCCATGTAGAGCAGATTGAAAGCTACGCCCTGGCCATCAGGTCAGATTTGGAAGTCTGAACTACACGGCTGACATCCGCGGGGATTTGATCTTCGACGGATTCAAGCCACAGCCGAGCGTGCCGCACTGTCACGGAGGGCACGATTTAGCACTGCCGCCGAACAGTGCTTTGGAGGCCGCGCCCGCATCGGCCCCGACCCTTAGTTCGGAGCTGATCGCACCGATCGAGGACGGGTGGTCGGACGCCGCCTCGGAGGCCGACATCTCTGCGGCGATCGAGCCGGACACCAGCTTTGTCCTTTGCGAAGCCTGTGACTCCAAGGTGCCGGACTCCCCTCCGGACTACGAGCATCCCGTGCCCCTGCCGATCGAATCCGATTGGGCACCGATTATGGAGTTCACCGCCGCGGACATCTTTCAGCACTCGCCCTTCGGCGATATTCTGAATTCACTAAAGTCTCTCTCTTTATCAGGAGAGCCCTGGCCGGACTACGTTCAGCAAGGTTGGGATGCGGATGATGAAGAAATTCAAAACCCACCCACCACTCACTTCGTAGCCACTGTCGATAATTTAAACGACGTGCTCGAATTCGACTCCGAAGACATCGACGGTATGGACGACGATGTAGGAGACGAACATGAACTAACGCCTATAAGGCACTGAACCGCCACCTCATCACATGATGTATACATGATGGACACACCCAAAGGAAGCGACGACGAGGAACACAGGGATGCAACGAGGGATCGTTCACTCGAAAAGCAATCAAAGCGGCAACGTAAGCGCCGCTCCAAGCCCTGCCTCAATAGAAACAGCAGCCATACAACGCCAGCCATAGAGCAGGATGAGCCGGCGGACGACGAACATGCCTTGGAGCAACCGTCCGAACAGGGC
The DNA here is from genome assembly GCA_032464435.1 of Aegilops umbellulata. NCBI lineage: Eukaryota > Viridiplantae > Streptophyta > Magnoliopsida > Poales > Poaceae > Aegilops > Aegilops umbellulata. The sequence continues at coordinate 593,966,809 of CP136058.1, read as the reverse complement.
AACTTTGACAAACAAACCGTCCTCGACGGAAACAACAGTCCAGACGACCTCACGCCAAATACGCTCATGGAACAGAAGAACCTCCACAACAGGCTCGTCGCCACTGCGCGTAGCCTGAAAAAACAGAAGCAGAAGCTCAAAACTGTGGAAGATGCGCTCAGAATCAGATGGAGCAAAGTACTCAACACCGCAGACAAACATGGAGGTAGTTGCCGCACAAAAAGCTATCCGAAGCGAAAGCTACTAACTGAATTTGACGAGGAAGCCTTAGAGCCCCCGCAATCAAAAAATAAGAAAGCCACCCGGTCGGATAGACGATCCCATGGCCAACATGGAGCGACAAGCGGCGCGGCACACAAGCCGACACACGATCCACTCAAGGAATCGCGTCAAAAGGACGGCCCAGCCAGATCTATCTATGGGCCAAGAAAGCAAGCTCTAGCAAGCAATGCGGCACAACAAATATCCGAACATCATGGCACACCCAAATACAGGGGTGCCGCACACCCCCTATGTTTCACCGATGAGGTGTTGGACCATGAATTTCCAGCGGGATTCAAGCCCGTAAACATAGAGGCGTACGACGGAACAATAGACCCAGGAGTCTGGATTGAGGATTATATCCTCCATATACACATGGCCCAAGGAGATGACCTCCACGCCATAAAATACTTACCCCTCAAACTCAAAGGACCAGCACGGCATTGGCTTAAAAGCCTTCCCGAAAACACCATTGGAAGTTGGGAGGAACTCGAGGATGCTTTTCGGGCAAATTTTCAAGGGACCTGCATCCGACCTCCGGATGCGGATGATTTGAGCCATATAACTCAACAGCCTGGAGAGTCAGCCCGAAAACTCTGGAACAGATTTCTTACTAAAAAGAATCAGATAGTAGACTGTCCGAATGCCGAAGCCTTAGCGGCTTTCAAACTTAGCGTTCGAGACGAATGGCTCGCCAGACAACTCGGCCAAGAAAAGCCAAGAACAATGGCCGCATTAAAAAGCCTCATGACCCGATTTTGTGCCGGAGAAGACAACTGGTTGGCAAGATGCAGCACCAGTGACCCAAGTACATCCGAAGTTAGGGATGGAAATGGGAAACCACGACGCAACAAGGACCAGCGCCGGACCAAGGGAAGCAGTCCGAAGAGCGCGGCAGTCAATGCCGGATTCAAAAGCTCTCGGCAGAATCAGAGAAAGCTGCCCCTTAAGGATAACAGGGATGAGTTATCTAACCTGAACAAAATCTTGGACAAGATATGTCAAATTCACAGTACTCCTGGGAAGCCTGCGAACCATACCCACAGAGATTGTTGGGTTTTCAAGCAATCCGGCAAACTCAACGCCGAACACAAGGGGCTCGACACACCAAGTGAGGACGATGACGGACCCCACGAGCAGAGCACCAGGAAACAAAAGGATTTCCCACAAGAAGTCAAAACAGTAAACTTACTTCACGTGGTGAACAGAGTGGAGCCAACAAAGATTCGTGCCATACGACCTATCCCAAAGGAGTCTCGCCATGGTTGTTAAAACCGATCACCTTTGACCACCAGGATTACTCTAGAGGTATACGGAACGCAGGTTGGACTGCCCTGGTATTAGATCCGCTAATCGACGGACTCCACTTTACAAATGTCCTGATGGATGGCGGCAGTGCTTTAAACCTGCTATATCAGGACACAATCCGCAAAATGGAAATAGACCCAACAAGAATTCGCCATAACAATACTTCCTTTCAAGGAGTAACGACAGGCCCGGATGCCCATTGCATGGGTTCTCTTCGGCTAGAAGTTATGTTCGGCTCCCCCGGCAACTTCCGCCGCGAAAAGCTAACCTTCCATATCGCCCCATTTTCAAGTAGCTATCAAGCACTATTGGGACGAGAAGCTTTCGCCCGCTTTAACGCAATACCGCATTATGCGTCTCTTACGCTCAAAATGCCCGGTCCACGAGGCATCATCTCAATAAGGGGCAATATTAAGTGTCCCTCGAGCACGAAAGAATATGCGGCTGCCTTGACAGCCATGACTTAAAACAGCTTCACCAACGAAAGCATCTGCCAGGACGTCAAGACCACGGGCTCGGCTAGGCAAGTCCGGAGCAAACATATAACGGATAAAGGTTTAGTAGCCATACACCCCTATACAAGGGGCTCCGCGTATGTAAAATACACGACAATAAGGCTCCATTTCACCTGTCCTACAATTATACATTGTTTATCCAGTATAACATACATTCCGCACTACTATTCTTTTTCTTTTTTTCCAGCTAAATTCCTCTCTCTTGCAGATGAACACCATGCTACGCCCGTCCAGGACACAGCACAACGGAGACACAGGCGCAGACATGCAGCAGGGACCCGTCTCAAGGATTCTTTTTAGATTAAGACCCTGCGTAACCCTTTTTTACTGTCTCTTGTTGATACACATCCCCCGGATTCTCTGTACAGCCGAGGAGGAGGCTGGCGTTTTGGCATGTGGCCACGTTAGAGTTTTGCACGTACCTGGACATCAGGGGCTTATAACCAAGGGCGCTGTTCCGCCCTATTTCATAAAAGGCCGAATACCTCAGGGAGTGTTCGGCGTCGCGAGTTTGGCCTTATATGCATCAGCTCCGAATCATGTCTTTGGTCAAATGTTGGGTTTGCCCGGCTCCTGTGTTTTGCTGCCTTACGTTCCGCTCTATCGGCTAAGGCGGCACCAGGAGAACTACTGCGATTGTGCCCCGGTTCGGCCAGGCGAGCACCTCAGTAGAGAAAGCCGAAAACTGACTGTCATGATATAGCGCGAGACTGGTCAACCACTCGACGACTTACCGGAATCTTTAGGATTCCTCTGCATTAACGAAGGGCCATTTCCCGGCTAGGCACATACGCGCCCCGAGTTCGGGCGAGCGCAGGCGCTACCAGGGGCTATATAAGTAGCCTCACTGTCAAGCTCCTATGGCTAAGTGAAAGTGATAAAGCATCATACTCCGGTTGCCTAGTTCGCTGTGCTATCACCTCCTTTATAGGACCAAGACGTTGGATCAAGTGTGAAAATGCGCCTTCTGCGAACACCCCCGCATTATTTGCGTGGGGGCTGAAGCCGACGACTGCCATCTTTCAGATTATATATACATATATCTTAAACGGCCGCACAGGAGGTATTATAATAACTTGCAGGCACAAGTATAAAAAAAGCTTCTACAAATTTATTAAAACATCATTTTACAACAATATATGCTATTCGAAGATAGTATCCTTCGAGCACTCCGTCTCTATTAAACGAGCGCCTTGCAGAACTTCTTGAAAATAGTGCTCGGCAGGTACTCGGCTTTCGTCCGAGTCTTGGGATGCAACAGCGGTGGTCTCCATCTCCGTCCAGTATGTCTTGACACGGGCAAGAGCCATCCGCGCACCCTCTATGCACGCTGACCTTTTCATTGCATTTATATGCGACAGCGCACCAAGGAACTGCTGCACCAAGTTGAAATAACTCTTTGGCTCTGGCCTCTCCGGCCACAGATGACTCATGACATATTTCATGGCGAGTCCGGACATCCTATTTAGCTCGGCCCATTCGGCCAAACGATCGTCTAACGATAGTGGACGCTCTGGATTGTGGAACTGCGACTAGAACAGCTTTTCCACTTCGCGATCTTCTTGATCCCGGAAGTGTTCGGCCGCATCTGCGGCACTCGCTGCCAAATCTAGATAGGTGTCTGCCGTACTCCACATCCGGTCTAACGGAGCATGTTTCGGATCACAGAACTTCCTCCGCAGCATAAAGGGCTTTCCAGCCGCGATTTCTCCGACCTGACGTAGCTCCTCCTTCATAGCTCTCATCGCAGAGTGAGCATCCTTGGCATCGGCAACGGCCTTCTCTAGGTCGGTCTGTTCCGCCCGGTCTTCTTTTTCAAGAATCATGCAACGGTCAGCAGCGCTTTTCAGCTTCACGGCCATCTTGGCCATTTCCCTCTTGCTTCGGCAGTGAGCAGCCTGTTCGGCTTTCAGCTCTTCAATTGCCTTTCCGGCAGCCGCATCACTTTTCCTGGCTTGCTCCTTGGCTCGGGCAAGTTCCACCCAAAGACCCTCCACGGCGGCAGCACCATCTGCATCAAGCGCACGCGTCGTAAGATACTAGCACCACGCTCCTCTTACTAAATGGCGCCGGAGAAATAACATACCTTGTGCCTCGTCAAGCCGCTTGTTGACAAGCGTGATGTCGGCATCTGCCACGTCAAGTTGCCGCTTTAGCTCGGCAAATTCATCAGTCCGGATGGCCACCGGACACTTTGCCACCTGCATAGGAAAGGCGGCATATTATACCTGGGATTATGATCCTCCGCGCGTCGTCGTTTTTGACAACGCACAGAGTCTCAGGGGCTACTATCTATACAGGACACATCTTATATACGCGAAACTGTCAAAAGGTACATCATTTTGCGTACCTCAAAACCTGTCAGCAAACTCCTGACAGCCTCGTGCAACCCGTTTTCCGCGGATGCAATCCTCTCAATCACTGTCGTGGTTTTGTCACGGCAGATGTCCTAGTGAAAGGACTTAGTCGTGGAGCCATAGCTACGGGTTAGCTTGAAGGGGTTAAAGTGGACACAGGGACGCAGAGAGTTTTTATACTAGTTCGGCCCCTTCGATGAAGGTAAAAGCCTACGTCTAGTTGTGATGGAATTGATGGGGTTTCGATGACTAGGGAGCAAACAAGCTTCGCCTAAGTCTCAAGTTGTTGTTGTCTGTCCTTGAACCGCCGCCGAGTCGTCCCCTTATATACACGGGTGACGCCCGTCGGTTCACAAAGTCCCAATCTCCGGTTCATACTCGTACCCGGGTTGGTCTCTTCTTATTCCTAACTTACAATACAGTTTACATATAAGGCCGGTTTACGGCTACAAATCTTAAACCGACTACAGGCCTTGGGCCCTTATCTTAACCCGGCCCAGGTAGGCCGGTTTACGCCCAGTAGTAATATCCCCAACATTAGGCCCCAGATTGATTTGAACAGGTTCATGTCAATCCTTAGCAAAAAATCTTCATCTTCTATATATTCTTGTAATTGATGAACCGCCGTGATGTCATCCTCTCCAATTGTTGTAAACCGGGGTGACGTCATCTGTCATAAAGAAAAACATCTATGATATCTCCTTGTTTTAATAGACTCGCAACAACCGAGGCGACAACTCTGCTTCCGAAATTTGTGGTTCCTGGATTTACGCGCCTGACACATGTCTTTTGCCTTATAAATAGGACCGAAGGGTCATTTCTTTTTTCCCCTTCGTGCCCTTCCTCTTCTTCTTCTTCCTCGCGTCGTCAGTCTCAGAGCTCCGCCGCCGTCGTCGTCTTCTGCACTGACCTCGGCCGCTGCATCAACCTGAGCGCACCAGAAAACTGCGGCGATCTTCCGCGTCCTCCTCAACTCTGGTAAGTCTTCTGCTCTTCTTAACCTAGATCCGTTCTAGGGTTTCGTGTTCTTGTTGCGTTCAACGCCTGTTCATCCTTATATGCTAACTCCTGGATACATCTGCGGACCCCTTCTCTATGTAGTAATAACCTTTAGCATCCGCCTTTAGTTTCATGCCCAAAACTATAGATCTTAGATATACTTCTGCCCGTTGATTCAATACTGTTCTGCTTTGAGCTTTTGAATATTTTTCTTCTTTTCTGTTCTTGCTTCAGATCCAGCGCTGTAGAGCAATCTTGTGAAATCTGTTTCTGCATACTTAGCTATCCGCAACCTCAACTGCTTTCAATGTTTAGATCAGGCGGTTTAACTTAGTATAGAAAAATTCATAAACCGGTATATACCATTAGTCCCCTTGTTGAACCGCCAGAACTCGTTAGTCATATGATGCCGCTTCATAAACTCTGGTTTAGATACAGTTACCTCCGGTTTAACATTGTCCATATCGGTGTGTACTTTTATCCAACACAATCTTGAACCGGAATCACTTATTTTGTAGACTCCACCATGGCCAAACAAGTATATGAGTGCAATTGGGCCCCTTCGCGTCATAGAAACTCAACTGAACAACTTAGTTTTGACTGGCGCTTTAAGCAGCAGAAACACAATCCATTGGAGGGTCCCTGGCAAAGAATGTCCTCCCACACCTCAAGAGGGAGAGGTTGTTGTTTTCACAGACCACTTAGCCCGATGTCGTGGTATTTCTCACGGGGGGTGCTAGACGACATATGCCACAAGGTGGCTTCATGTGAGGGCAAGACTACTGCCGGAATATCCAGGGACGGGTATGCGAGTAGCACGCGCTAGTTTACCCAGCTTCGGAGCTCTCCGGAGAGATAATACTCCTACTGCTGCATGTCTGAGTGTATCTGATATATCTAGTACAGAGTGCTCCTGGAGCTGTATCTAAACTCAGTGCCATAGGCATCTGGCTGTGTATATGCCTATATGAGGCATGCTAGTGGCCGGCCGGCCATGCTCATGGCCGTGAGCATGTGTGCTCATCTAGATGGATGGATGGATAGCTAGCTAGCTTGCTAGCTAGTTGCTTGTGTGTGTACGTGAGAGTCCATGCTGGATGGATGGATGTGTGCTCATATATATAGGCATGGCTAGCTTTGAGAGTAAGCTATGTGGTGGCATGGGCAAGGGATGGTGGGGTGTCATGCTTGTCCCCTGGGTCACTTCATAAGTAGTGCCAGGGGACAAGTGACACTGTACATGATGGCTGGGGTGACACATGAACAGTGCCGGGTACGGTCGTCACGTCAGGGTCGCGTCAGGCTGCAGTTGACTTCGAGCAGCCGGCCTGAGGGAGGAGTCGGCAGCCAGCAGTTGGCCTAGAGCGGCCGGGAAGTCGGCAACCTGTAGTTGGCAGCCGGCAGTCGGCAGCCTGCAGTCGGCAGCTTGCAGTCGGCCTGGTGGTGTAGTCGGCAGCCTGCAGTCGGCAGCCTGTAGTCGGTAGCCTGCAGTCGGCCTGGTGGTGCAGTCGGCAGCCTGAAGTCGGCAGCCTGCAGTCGGCCTGGTGGTGCAGTCGGCTGCCTGAAGTCAGCAGCCGGCAGTCGGCCGGGTAGTTGGACTGAGGGGCTTTGCTAGCCCCGATGTCTTGATTTATTGTCTCGCCGTCTTCGGGGTATCCATGTCCAATTATTCCGACAGTAGCCCCCAAGCCTCCGGGCAACTTGGCAAAGTTGGGCGGAGGTTTTTTGGTGAGTGTTCATGAAAATTGATTTTGAAAAAGACGAAGTTAGTCCACGCAGATATATCAAATGTTTGCTTTTTAGCATTGCAAGTTTTATGCGGAGGGTGCCGACTCGGTTTGGTCCGAGCCCCCTTAATCTTTTTCGTGTTCCCTCCGCTTTTTGGCTTGTGCTCTTGCTTGCCGGACAGCCGCTCCGCGGTCTGTGGCTGAGAGTGGGCCGTGAAGCGGAGTGTACCGTACTCAGAGTCTGGGAGCAGATTCAACCGAGTAGATACTTGTAAAGGAAACGACCGGATCGCCCGATCTGTTTTTCTTCCCGGACGTTTTTCGCGTGGGTGGCCTCCAGCGTTCACTCTTGCTAGTCGGACAGTCGCTCTGCGGTCTGTGACTAAGAGTGGGCCTTTGGTGCCGCGCACGGTACTAAGCCGTCCGCAGGACTAACGTCTCAGGCCAAGTGGCCAGCTCCGGGGCCAACTCTGGCTGGCGCCGGGGCGAACAGTGATGCTACTGTAATAAAATGCGGAGACAGCCCCCAAGCATCGCTCGGGGTTATCCGTGCTTGCGTGGTGAAAAAATTTGCGGGTGAGGAGCTCACATTGATTTCGTGTAGCCGAGGCGGAGTTCGCCGAAGACAGCCGGCGTGGCTCAACGCTTGCTGAGCGCGCCGGCGCACCCGCTAGGTATAGTCTTCGACCCTCCGGGTGCTCGAAGGAGGGTCCCGGCCGGTCAGGCTCGACCGGCCAGGCGGCAAGGCGTCTTGCAGCGTCCTTTTTATTCTTTTCTCTTCTGCCGGCTGCCGACAGCCGGACAAAACTCTTCTTTGTCTGCAATCTTCGCGGGGGCGCGCCAGCGCACCCGCTGGGTGTAGCCCCCGAGATTCGGGCCGGATCTCCCGGCAACTACTTTGTCTTCTTTGGCAACTACTTTGTCTTCTTTCTCGCGGGGGCGCGTCAGCGCACCCGCTGGGTGTTGCCCCCGAGATTCGGGCCGACTGCTGAGCAGTCGGGCCGGATCTCCCGGCAACTACTTTATCTTCTTCTTTTTCTTTTATAGCAGACGAACGTATAAGCTGCTCTTTTTTTTCAGCAAGCCGGCGACAGGCAGTCGACCGTTGACTTGGATAGTCGGCCCCTTTCTCTCTTCTCTCTTTTTGTCCGACTCCATGCGGGAGCCGGACCCCTCTTTCTTTTTTCTTTTTTTTCTCAGCAACCGGCTGCGGGCACTCGGCCTTTGACATTTTAGCCGAACCTCGGGCAGCTGGCCCCAATTTTTTCTCTAACGTAGCCGGCGCACTGCGTTGACCCAGCCGACCCTTTCTTTTCTTTTTTTTTCACGCTTTCAGCCAGCCGGCCTCTTCTTTCTTTTCTTTCACTGCCTGAGCAGTCGGGAGGAACGGGACGGCAACAGTCAGCGTCCGGGTCCCGGCAGAAGCCGGCAGGCCGAGAAGCAGGCGGAAGCCGGCCGCCGGACAGAGCGGCAAGCCGGCAGGCGCGGGGGCCGGACCCAGCGCGGGAGGCCAGCAGCCGGCAGGCGCGGAGGCCGGACCCGCGCGGGAGGCCAGCAGCCGGCAAGCACGGAGGCCGGAACCGGCGCGGGAGGCCAGAGGCCGGCTGGGCGCACGAGCTGCTGGGCGCGACGCGGGCGCGGGTGGGAGCCGGCGGAGGAGGGCGGCAGCCGGGTGGCAGGCGGAGCCGGCCAGCGCGGGAGCGGGTCGGGGGAGGCGCGGTCGGGTGGCAGGCGGAGCCGGCCATTGCGGGAGCCGACCATGGGGCGGGGCGGAGGGGCCGCGGCGACCCGGCACGCAGGGAAGTCGGCCACGGAGGCACGGAGCAGGCTGGCGGTCCCGCGGGGAGGGAGGCGGCGTGACGGCTGCGGGGCGGAGCCAGACTCGACGCAGACGGCGCCGAGCGGCGCGACCGCTGCTGAAGGGGAGGGCGAGACTGCGCGCGAGGCGCACCACGCAGCCGGCCATAGGTGCGGCAGGAGAGCCGGTGGCGGAGCTGCGGAGCACGCGAGCATGAGGCGGAGAGCCCGGGCGCGGCCCGTCGGCGGCGCTCGCGCGGAGTAGAAGGAAGCCAGGGCCGGGGTAGCGCTTGGGGGCGGCTGGCGGACTGCGCGCCGGTAGCGAGTGGAAACAGTGGTCGCCCAGCCGAGCGGAGCCGCAGAGGAGGCCGGAGATGGACGCAGGTCTGCGCAGGCGGAGAGGAGCGAATGCGAGCTCAGTGTATAGGCATAGTCTGGCCGTAGATATCTGGCCATTATCCAACTATAATCTGATGCGTGTCTGGCTTGCATCTGGGGAGTGTCTGACTATCGTATGGCATTATTTGACCATAGTCAAGGAAGTGTACGAGTAGTGTATTGCTAATGTATGGGTAGTATCTGGGTAGTGGTATGGCTAATGGTTTGACCATTGTTTTGACTTGGTCTAGCTAGCTTGTATGGACGAAATGTGGAGGAGCGAAAGCGCATTCCGGCCAGAGCAAGGCGCAGCGCGGAGAGGAGCAGACGCAAGCCGCGCGTGGATGGTCATGGCCGACCGAAACGAGGCCCCACGCGTGGCGCGCGCGGACAGCCGGCCGGCGTTGCGATGGTGGTGACGAAGGTGCAACCGACGGCGAGGACGCGCCACCCCTCGCGGGCGCTCCGGGGGCGTGTTGGTGTCGAGCCCCCGAGCGTTACCGGAGAGACGGCGCGACGCCGCGGTGACGATGAAGATGGCGAGGCCGATGGCGAGGACGCGCCGCCCCTCGCGGCCACTCCGGGGGCATGTCGATGTCGAGCCCCCGACCGCTATCGGAGAGGCGGCGCGACGCCGTGATGATGAAGACGAAGATGGTCCCGCCCGGACTGCGAAACCAGCAGCAGCGCGGTAGCATAGTACCGCCCCACTGTGGGCGCCAAATGTCGTGGTATTTCTCACGGGGGGTGCTAGACGACATATGCCACAAGGTGGCTTCGTGTGAGGGCAAGACTGCTGCCGGAATATCCAGGGACGGGTATGCGAGTAGCACGCGCTAGTTTACCCAGCTTCGGAGCTCTCCGGAGAGATAATACTCCTACTGCTGCATGTCTGAGTGTATCTGATATATCTAGTACTGAGTGCTCCTGGAGCTGTATCTAAACTCAGTGCCATAGGCATCTGGCTGTGTATATGCCTATATGAGGCATGCTAGTGGCCGGCCGACCATGCTCATGGCCGTGAGCATGTGTGCTCATGTAGATGGATGGATAGCTAGCTAGCTTGCTAGCTAGTTGCTTGTGTGTGTACGTGAGAGTCCATCCTGGATGGATGGATGTGTGCCCATGTATATAGGCATGGCTAGCTTAGAGAGTAAGCTATGTGGTGGCATGGGCAAGGGATGGTGGGGTGTCATGCTTGTCCCCTGGGTCACTTCATAAATAGTGCCAGGGGACAAGTGACACTGTACATGATGACTGGGGTGACACATGAACAGTGCCGGGTACGGTCGTCACGTCGGGGTCGCGTCAGGCTGCAGTTGACTTAGGGCAGCCGGCCTGGTGGAGGAGTCGGCAGCCAGCAGTCGGCCTGGAGCGGCCGGGAAGTCGGCAGCCTGTAGTTGGCAGCCGGCAGTCGGCAGCTTGCAGTCGGCCTGGTGGTGTAGTCGGCAGCCTGCAGTCGGCAGCCTGCAGTCGGCCTGGTGGTGCAGTCGGCAGCCTGCAGTCGGCAGCCTGTAGTCGGCCTGGTGGTGCAGTCGGCAACCTGAAGTCAGCAGCCGGCAGTCGACCGGGTAGTTGGACTGAGGGGCTTTGCTAGCCCCGATGTCTTGATTATTGTCTCGCCGTCTTCGGGGTATCCGTGTCCAATTACTCCGACACCCGAGGTTTTAATCCGCCCGGTTCAAAATTCTACCGGGATGTCTTGGCCAATTTCCAACTCCGTCCACAGGATACTGGCCCCAATTCTGTCACTAACATATGCCATTTCCAAGTACTCTGTGAGGTGTTCTTTCAAGAAGAACCCACAGTCGAATTATTCAGAGATTGTTTTCATCTAAACCGCCACACATAATTCACTGATGGTTCCAATATGGAATTGGGCGGTATGGCAATTCAGAAGAGGAAAGAGGTCACTTATCCTCACGCTAAACTGCACAGCCATCCCCAAGAATGGAATCAATCATGGTTTTATTGCAAAGACACCTGCCCTGCTGATGAAAATCCCTTGCCTTTCGTCAAGAGCGGCTTAGCAATACACACCCCTTTCCACAAAGGTTAACTGCCAAGGAAAGGAGTAAATACGCTCCTCAATTATCCAAGCTCAGAGCCTTTATGGCCAATGGTTTAACATGAGTTGATCTCGCTCGCTGCTGGATATCATGTAGCATACTGCCCCTTAGTCAATGCTCCGGTTTGATGTGCGAATACACGGGCAGTGTTGACGATCCACTGCGACACATGAACATCCAGCTCACTGACGAAGAAGTCATAGAAGCTGTGAAGGAAATTTTGAATGAACCGGAATACATCTGTGCCCGAACCGGTCTGCTTCCTTTTTGCGCCACCAACAAACCGCCAGCTTTAAGTTTTTAATTTCACCTGTCATTGACCCTGATATTGTTATATCTGCTTATTATTTGACACCAATATCTGTTGAAATAGGGCAATGATCCGTTTTGGAGCAAGAAGCTTCCGCAGGAGAAAGCAGACAAACCGCAAAGACCAACCCGGCCAAAAACCAAAGTCATTAAGAGGCCTGCTCATAAGAGGAAAACCACTGCCTCCTCTGATCCGCCCGCTGATGACGATGTGGGTAATCTGGACCTTGAGGTAGAACTTGATTCACTCAGTTTACTTTTCACACGCCTTATTGATGATAATATTTGTCAGGATGATGCCGAAGCGAGTAATGCCGATGTTGCAGAGGTAATTATTCTCTCTTCTGACTCAAAACTTTTGCCTTCACTAAAAAATCATCAGGCAAACCGGAAAGTTAAATTTTCTCATCCTCTTGCTTACTTGGATCCCAAATTTCTTATGAAGACCCAACAGCACGAAGCTCGCCGCACAACACGGCACAGCGGCCAGGTAGTTACCTCCACCGGTTTACCGAACAGTCCGGTTCGGAAACGCCCTTAAGAGGTCTCTAATTTGCTTGTCAGTGCTTGTCCTAAAGCGGGCTGTTATCGTCAACCTCTTAATCCGTCTGACTCCGATTATCAGGTCACTTCCCACTCATCCTCTGGCGAGTCATCAGCTACTCAGCTGCCATCGCTCAAGACGGTGCTTGGGTAAGCTATATTTATCATAATATTTCTGATACATCATATTAGAACAAGTGTTGTTTTTTATTGTAATTACTCTTTGTAGGGCCAAGCCTAGGCCAAGCAAGAAGGCCCGCCTGGATAAAGCGGCCGAGGAAGATGCCATTCCTGAACCGGACAAAACTTCGGATCCTGAAGCGGTCGTTCGTGAAGATATACCCAACGACCCCCCACTGCAAGGTGATGATGTTATTGCCGAAGAAAGGCCTGCTGACCAGCCTGGAAGCCCCATCCGGGTTGAGAAGTCCACCAGTCCAATCCGGCCTGTTAGCAAACCAACTGCCCCGGGTCAAACCGGTGATGCCAAGGATGATGATGTTATAATCACTGGCATTGGCCGTACTGAACCTAGCAATCCGTTCGCTTTATCCAGGCATACTGCCAAAGAAGAATTCGCTACTATGAGCAAGGGCAAGTGGAATGTTGATCTGGCCACTTATGCAGCTTTGAATACTCAAGATCTCCATTCCGGCTACTTGAACCGGCTGTATACCAACCGTGACTATGAAGCCGGCCTGGTGAATATGATGAAGGAAAAATTTGAGGTAACTTCCGTGTGCTGTTTCCTGCTTGGATACTTCGATTTTGTTAACTCTCCTAGCCCCCAAGGGCCGGTTTTGCAATCCTCTTTCAAACCGGGACTTGCTAATATAAATCTGAATGCCTTGAAATTCACTAATATAGCCCCCAAGGGCCGGTTCAACTTAATGTAGTTAAACCGGGCACTTAAATAGTTTGATATGGCAGCATCAAAACTTCACTTGAGCAAATATGCATTAGCCCCCAATTGCCAAGTTGAATACTTGTATTGAGCTTGGGACTTTGCAATTAATTGACAGATGAAGATCAAATGTGCATTAGCCCCCAAGTACCAAGTGCATAACTTGTTATGTGGTTGGTACTTCAATTCTTGTACCGTTTCAAAATTATATAACTGTCTGTATGCAGGCTGAGCTGAAAACCAAGGAAATCCAACTCGCCGATCTTCAAGAAAATTTGAAATCCCAACAAGCTGAAACCTCCAAGGCAAAAGAGGAGCTGACCAGCGCTTTAAGCGTCATGGAACAGCTGAAGGAGGGCTTCAACAAAGAGCGGGCGGATTGGGCCACTGAGAAGACCGCTTTGACCAAGAAAATTGAAACTGCTGAAGCTGCCCTTAAACCGGTGGTAGATGAGCTAACCAGCGTAAAGCGGCAAGTGCATGCCATGACTGCTGCCATCTTTGGTAAGCTTCCTGTGACTTCTATAATAATTTGACCTTCCTATGATAGGTCCGGTTTGTGAACTCTTTGTGATGTTGTAGGTACACGCATTGGTCACTTGGGGTCAGATGTTCGGATGAAATTGAAGGCCGCCTATACATTAATTGAACAGCTGTATACTGGAGCGCAGCGAATCATATCTACTGCATCACACAACAATCCGGCGCCCTCTTTAATCCAAGATACTCTTAAGAGGTTGTCAATGCTTCCTGCCCGTATTGTAGAGCTGAAGAAATCTGCTGCTCGAACCGGTGCCATCAACGCCTTAATCTGGGCAAAAGCTTGGGTACCAGATTTCGATCCTGTTGAGGCAGCTCAAGGTTATCCCAGTTTGAAGGAAGATGGTTCGGAATTCAATGAGGATGATCTGAGAGCAATAAACCAGGCGGTGCGCCCTTTAGCTTGCCAATTGGCGGAGGAGGCAGACTTGTCGCACTATCAAGCTCAGTATAACAATCAAAATAAATGAGTGTCTGCACCGATTCCTGAAGCGGAAAATCTGATCCCTCCAATCCGTAAGCATACTTACGCTCCTGATATTGAACCGTCGTCCCTGATCCATGAGGAAGCTGTCTTTCAAGCCCTAATGGGAATCGACTGGACCACTGTTGATTTCTAGCCACTGGGTAGGGAAGAAGAAGCTGAAGCGGCGCAGGAAGACCCACAACCATCAGATCAGGGCGGTGACCAAGCATGAACCGGAGGCCGGTTTAAACGACTGCTTTGCTATATTCTGCCAAGAAAACAATGATCTTATGTAACGCCCTCGATGCGGCTATATCTCCCACGTGTCGAAGCACGACTTAGAGGCATAACCGCATCGAAAACAATGTCGCAAGTGAGGTAATCTTCACACAAACCATGTAATACATAATGGAAAGAGATACATAGTTGGCTTACAATCGCCACTTCACACAAATACATGAATCAAACATTACATCATACAGTTACAATCAGGGCCCGACTACGGAGCCAAAATAAAAGAAGAAACCCCAAAAGCGACAAAGGTCCACGATCGACCCCAACTGGGCTCCACTACTGATCGACTAGAACGAAACAACATAAAGGATAAGATCTTCATCGAACTCCTCCTTGAGCTCGGGTGCGTCACCTGCACGGTCTCATCGGCACCTACAAACTGGTTTTGGAAGTATCTGGTGAGTCACGGGGACTCAATAATCTCACACCCGCGAGATCAAGACTATTTAAGCTTATAGGTAGGGTAAAAGGTATGAGGTGGAGCTGCAGCAAGCGACTAGCATATCTGATGTCTAACATACGCAAATGAGAGCGAGAAGAGAAGGCAAAGCATGGTCGAACAACTATGATCAATAAGTGATCCTGTACTACATACGTCAAGCATAACTCCAACAACCGTGTTCACTTCCCGGACCCCGCCGAGAAGAGACCATCACGGTTACACACGCGGTTGGTGTATTTTAATTAGGATCAACTTCGGTTTTCTACAACCGGACATTAACAAATTCCCATCTGCCCATAACCGCGGGCACGGCTTTCGAAAGTTCAAACCCTGCAGGGGTGTCCCAACTTAGCCCATGATAAGCTCTCGCGATCAACGAAGGATATTCCTTCTCCCCGGGAAGACCCGATCAGTCTCGGAATCCCGGCTACAAGACATTTTGACAGTAATAAAACAAGTCCAGCAAGACCGCCCGATGCGCCGACATCCTGATAGGAGCTGCACATATCTCGTTCCCAGGGCAACACCGTATAAGCGAAGCGTACAGGTACCAACATAACCCAAGTTGCCAAGGGACGGTCCTGCACGGTGCTCTAGTTTGGACCAACACTTAGACAAGCATTGGCCCGGGGGGGCTGAATAAAGATGACCCTTGGGTTAATTACTCCCAAGGGAAAAGTAGGTGGTGGTGAGGCAAATGGTAAAACCAATGTTGGGCCTCGCTGGAAAAGTCTTATTCAAAGCGAACTGTCAAGGGGGTCCCATAAATCACCCGACCGTGTTAGGGACGCAAAATCCGGGAACATAACACCGATATGACGGAAACTAGGGCAGCAAGAGTGGAACAAAACACCAGGCATAAGGCCGAGCCTTCCACCCTTTACCAAGTATATAGATGCATTAATTAAATAAGATATATTGTGATATCCCAACAGGTAAACATGTTCCAACAAGGAACAACATCTCCATGTTCCAACAAGGAACAAACTTCATCTTCACCTGCAACTAACAACGCTATAAGAGGGGCTGAGCAAAGCGGTAACATAGCCAAACAACGGTTTGCTAGGACAAGGTGGGTTAGAGGCTTGGTTTACAATATGGGAGGCATGATAAACAAGTGGTAGGTATCGCAGCATAGGCATAGCAAAAGAGCGAGCAATCTAGCAAGCAAAGATAGAAGTGATTTCGAGGGTATGGTCATCTTGCCTGAGATTCCGCTAGGAAGAAGAACGAGTCCATGAAGAAGACAAACGGACGGAGTCGAACGAATCCTCACAACTCCGGAACGAAACCGAAGCTAACGAGAGAAGTAACCCGGAAAGAAACAAGCAACATAGTAAACAAACACCACATACACATGGCATGATGCACAACCAAGTATGATGCATGTCCGGTTTAAAATGCATGGCATGGCAAAGTGCATCAAACAACGCTACAAATTAAGTGGAGCTCAATATGCAACGAGTTGCATATTGACGAAACACCACATAAATTGTTTAGTTCTCTCCCGTTTATGTACCCAACAATATTAAATGCTGTTAAACATGGCAAGAGGTGAAACTTAAGTAAGCTAACTATTTAGGCAAGTTTAAATGAGGCCGGAACAACAAACAACAATTCCGGAAAAACCTCATGAGCATATATTAGATTTGGTACTGTTCTGCCCTAAACATAATTTTAGAGTTGTTAAACAGCAAAATAAAGTGCATCATGTTAAACTATGCATTTTCTACCCCATTTACATATAAAGTTTATTAAATTCCGAGTTACGGTTATTTAGTTATGAAATAAATCATTTTAGCATGAAATTTAAGCAAATTTAAACAAACAACATTTTAAACATTTTAATTGTTGTTATCATGATGCGGATGACATATGCAAGTTTTAAGCAATTTTTATGAAAATGTTGATAAGAGCATGTGATGAAGCATTTGTCATCGTGGCGGAAAGAAAGTGTGCCACGACAACGAATCCGAAAATGGTGCCACGGCAACATATCGGTTCCGGAACTCAGGGAGTTACCGGTGCAAAAGGAAACATGGCGAGAGCGTGACAAGCAAGATGGTGGGGTGTTCCCGACAACCGGGTTCCCACGGGACGACGGCATGGCAAACGAGTCGGAACGTGCAAGAGACAATTCGATCACGGTTCAAAACTCGAGCATCGCATACAACACACATGCATTCATGCACGGGTCATCGTCTCTGTGTTATACCTTTGAAGCATGCATTCGGGACGGTTCAAGTTCGTCGAAGGGAGTAGTGGAAGTAGTTGTTCCGCGACGGTAGTAGTGGAAGTAGTCGTCCTCGCGGGCGTAGTGGAAGTAGTTGTACACGACGACGGTAGAGGTACTCGCGACGGTAGTCGTTCACGTTCACGTTACATGGGTCTTCGGCGACGGTCGTCGTACATGGTTCGGAGTGGTACTTGCATCTTCGGACTTGACGAATCCGAGGGCTTCGGGGTCGACGGTAGTGGTACACAGTGTCGAAGAGGTACTTGACGAATCCAGTGTCTCCGAGGCCGACGGTAGTGGTACTTGGCGAAATGTACGTCGGCGGTAGTGGAACTTGGCGCATCCAACGTTTCCCAGCATAGAGGTACACGGCTCGAGGATGTTCCGGACATCGGAAGAGGTACTTGACGCATCACCAGGTGTAGTCGTACATGAGGGTCTTGATGAATCTGAAGGGGTGCTTGGCGTTCCAAAATTGCTCCTTTCGGGAAGGGGCCGACGGGGTCGGGCTGCATCTTGGCGATCGAATGACAGCAGGGGATGGAGCTCGATGGAGGCGGAGCAGCGGTTGGTGGCGTGTGCGGGCGGCATGTGGAAGTGCAGGAAGGCGGGGCCGCGGACATTCATGGCCTCAGCGAGGGGGTCGGGCGCGAGGCTCCTGTGGCGGCCATGGCTGCACGAGCTCGCGGACGGAGCTGCAGGCGCGAGCAGCCGAAGGAGGGCGTCGGCGCGGTAGGGGAAACAGGGCGCTGGAGCTTGAGGAACGACGCGGCGGGACCAAGGAGGTCGGCGGCGAGGTTGACCGAGAGCAGGGGCGGGCGAGGACGACCTCCTGGCGATGCGGGACTTGAAGGGGAGCGGCGGCGGGCTGCAGGGAAGGCCGGGAACGGCGGAGAAGCGTGATCCGGCGGCGGGGACGGCGGATCCGTGGCGAGGACCACCGGTTCCGGGCGGGGCGAGGCGAAACGGGGCCGGCGGGGTGGCGCACGAGGAGAAGGTTGGGCGCGGGGGCGGCGCTAGCATGGGGAGCAGCTGGGGAATCGGGCGCGGGGACTGGAGGAGGAGTCGAGGGAGAGAGGGTCGAGCGAGGAGGAGAAAAACGACGCTCGGGAGGGAGATGGAGATCGGGCAGGGGAGGCTAGGGTTCGGTGGGCGCGGCTGGGCCTAGAGGCCGGCGGCTGGGCCTAGGTGGGCCTGCGCGGGAGGTTGGGAGCTGCTGGGCTCCTTCTCTCACTCTCTCTAATAAAGAAAAGAGAGAAAAAACTGAGATAAAGAAAGAAAAGAAAGAGGGGTTAGAGGAAGAAGTTGAGCGTACGGTTAATTTTCCCGGACTCGTAAAAATGAGCTTGATCCAAGAAAATAGAAGTTAGCGCAATTGCAAGATTTAAATTCAAATTCATTTGAATTTAATTAAAATGGTTTGAATAGGAAGTGAGGGTTGGAAAGGTCCAAAAATGTTGAGAATTTAGGTGGTGCTTGGAAAAATGATGAAAGGATAAAAGGCAAAGTTAGAGACCAAGAATTGTGATAACAAAGGCCTTAGGATATTTTGTAAGTGTGTTTGCGGTAAATCCAAATAATTGGAAAATTTACTATAGCTCTCTAAATATCGAGAGGATATGTTTTAAAGAGAATCACCATGTGAATTCCCTCGATTTAAATGGATCAAAGATCCATGCAATTTATTTAGTTGAGAAGCAAAAGATTTATGACATGATGCAATGCACATGATGCAAAGATATGAAATGCATGACACGCAAGCAAAAGACGAGGCAACAACAGCAACTAAGCGGAGGACACCTGGCACATCGGTCTCGGGGCGTTACAACACTCCACCACTACGAGAGGATCTCGTCCCGAGATCTAGAATGGCACCGGAGGGAAAAAACTGAAGAGAAAGAGAAGAGGTAAAACTAAGTTGCTTCTTGGACAAACGACTGAAACCAATGAACCTTGAGAGGTTAAACAATTTAAAGAAGAATAAAATGGAGATGAATTAGATTGCGAACACTCCGTTAGATAAGAGGAACAAGGAACACCATGTGAACCTTGGAGGTTGCAAAGCTATGAATGACGAGCACAATGGACAAGAAGGAACTGATAGCACTCTGGTTGAAAAGAGATGCAAGACTTGATAAGTTATAAATAACTTGAAAAAAAACACCACACTCCGGTTAAATGGATTAGCACGGAAAGGAACATGATCTTGGCAAAATGAGATGATGAGTCGAAGAGAGTAACATCATAATGCCTCCGGAACGAAAGAATGGAAGTTAGATGGTTGGGAGAAAAGAACGGAGAAGATAATGACAACTTCAACCACAATTGAATTTGGAAAGAATCCTTCCAAGAAGGTTAAAACGGAGTTGTTGGAAAACCCACAACAAAAGGATAAACTTGTAGTTGGCTTATGGAAAACATCTCAAAATTATGAGGTGACAACCGACCACTAACGGAAACAATTACTCTGATTGAGAACACCAAAGAGATGAAAAACTTCTTTCACCACGAGGATAGGAGAAAACTTGGGTCACTGATAAACACTACAAATAGCAACAATGCTTAGGGAAGGCTTTAGGTGAAATCTAAACCAATATAACTCCAAGGAAGCAATTGATGGATTTAATATACCTCATTCTTGACAACACGTGAATCATGAGACATGAACTCAAAATTATCAAAAATGACATAATACCACCTCGAATGATACGGTTGAAGAGTTGCACTTTAAAATGCAAGATAAAGAATGCTTGAACTCCTCAAAACAAAACATGTGTTGAACACCATGTTTATTTTAGAGTAGCTTGGCGGATCTTAACTCCGAGAGAAAACTTGGTGAACAATTGAGGAATGAAAAGAATCCTTGACAAAGCACCATGTAGAACCTTCATTAAGAACTCCGGTAAACAAAAGGATGATAGGAAGAAAGAGAAGTTGAAAACACCGGGTGAAACCTTGCAGTGATAAGATGAAGCTTCGCGATGATAAAACCGAGAAAAAAACTTGGAACTCTAGAAAGAAAAGATGAACAACGAAAACAAGAATTTTGATAATCTCCGGAATAAGGAATTAAATTACTCGATGAAACAAGAATAAGAATTACATTATGCTCATCCTTCACCAATTAAATTGATGACAAGCAATGGATTTGGCATACTACTTATTTCTCGTTGAAAAAGGATTGAAGAGAGATATATAGCGCAAACTTGGAGAAGTTATTGATGGAACCACTGGTAGGATTGAAACAACGATTAAATTGATATGATAACAAAGAAAGAGAAACTCTTGAACGAACCACCGGTAAGATTTGGAGAACGAGAGCTGAAAGCTTGAAAGAATAATTCTTGTGAAATGATGGCCTTCGGAGAATCAAACTGAAAAGACTCCTGGAATGCTCCGGGTGGGTGAAAAGAATTCTCACAATCGAAACAATTATGAGAGGATGGCATCAAGCTAGAACCACAAATCTTGAAGAGAATGGAGCAAGATTTAAGAGAAACTCTTCTTCAGTCTTCAACTATTGAGAATGATGATGAGAAACACCATCGTGAATTGTTGAGGCACTCCGGAATGAAAATTAGAAAGGTTGAACCAACGATGAAAGAATAGAAGGATCTTGGAGGAAGACATTTGACTGATGGAATACATTCTTACAACAAACTTTGAAAAGAATTTGAGAATAACTTCGAGATAATTAGAAGAGTCAGGTAAGATCCTGGAAAAAGACCTGTGGGTTAGGGCCCACTCAAAAGAAAACACCGTTGATCAATTGCTTGAAAAGAGAGATTGCACCGGTTGAATTAAATGACTTGAATGAGATAGCATCCTCAAAAGAACTTGAGTGAATTGAGAATGGAAACTTGAATCTTCTGAGATATCTTCATCACTCCGGAACAAATCAATAGCGAGAGGTGAATGATTAAGAGGTGAACCGGTACGAGAAAACATTAGAAACGAGGAAAAGATATGATCGATAAGGCTTGAATTGAAACCATCGAAGAAGAAAGAAAATGACGAATGATGAACTTGAAGCTTCGTTAGAATCTTCATGAGAATCACCGGATAAGAAACATTGACGGAAAAGAGTGGAGAGACTTCACAAGAATAAAATGGATACTTGATTAAGAAATCCGCGTCCTTGAAGAAATAAGGGTGGGAGGGCGGGAAAACAAAGACAACTTGGAACGGATGAAGCAAACGTCGTTGGAAAGAACTGATAACTGATCTGGCAGAAATTGAACGAATAAGATGAACTTGAAGGGAAGCACACCGGTTGAAAAAGGATTGACATGACAACCTCAATGATCAAGAAGGATTAGTATTCACATAGAAATATGAGAACACCGTTTATACAAGGTATGGATCAGCACTTGACATCGAAGCAACTCGAATACCACAAAACAAATAAAAAACAAAGGATCTGGCTTGCAGAATAAGCCGGAAACAAACATATGATAGATCCCATATCGTATCATGTGTCTGTTGGAAAGAATTCCTACGTGATTCTTGAATTCCCACTTATAAACTCCCGAAACTTTATGGTTATGCAATCAGGTGTTGGGGATACAGGGGACACAAAATATATCACCCAAACTAACAATACCTAGATCCAGCTGTATCCATCCTTCAACACATAACCAAGAAACCTTCGGAAATCGTCTACCTCAACCTTCGAAAAGCATCCGTTATACGAGTTATGGCAATACTCCCGCACTCGCCTCAGTACTGGGCTATCAGGGTTATCTCACCAACAACTGTACAAAAGAGATTTTCGATGTCGGCGTACTAAACTCAGGTATTCCAGAACTGCGACGATAAAATTATGACGACAACACCTCGGAGCTCAACTCCCCGGGACACCTCCACTAAAACCCCTGCTGACGGGAGGCAACCAAGACAATGTTGTCATCATAAAACCATCGGAACGATTCTAAGATACCCGCGTCATCCTAAAAAATTTTTAGTGAAATTTGAGAAGAGAAGAGTCAAAACTCTACGTCAGGATGCCTTACCAGAGCGATGAGGAGACTGAGAAGTAAAAAGAATTCCTAAACTCTCCGATATATAATTCCTAAATGACTCAAAACATTTTTCTAGACACAACTCGGCCGCTAAAAACGATCAATCAGTGGGGGCTCCTAAGGTCGGGGAAGGCTCTGATACCAACTTGTAACGCCCTCGATGCGGCTATATCTCCCACGTGTCGAAGCACGACTTAGAGGCATAACCGCATCGAAAACAATGTCGCAAGTGAGGTAATCTTCACACAACCCATGTAATACATAATGGAAAGAGATACATAGTTGGCTTACAATCGCCACTTCACACAAATACATGAATCAAACATTACATCATACAGTTACAATCAGGGCCCGACTACGGAGCCAAAATAAAAGAAGAAACCCCAAAAGCGACAAAGGTCCACGATCGACCCCAACTGGGCTCCACTACTGATCGACTAGAACGAAACAACATAAAGGATAAGATCTTCATCGAACTCCTCCTTCAGCTCGGGTGCGTCACCTGCACGGTCTCATTGGCACCTACAAACTGGTTTTGGAAGTATCTGGTGAGTCACGGGGACTCAGCAATCTCACACCCGCGAGATCAAGACTATTTAAGCTTATAGGTAGGGTAAAAGGTATGAGGTGGAGCTGCAGCAAGCGACTAGCATATCTGATGTCTAACATATGCAAATGAGAGCGAGAAGAGAAGGCAAAGCACGGTCGAACAACTATGATCAATAAGTGATCCTGTACTACTTACGTCAAGCATAACTCCAACAACCGTGTTCACTTCCCGGACCCCGCCGAGAAGAGACCATCACGGTTACACACGCGGTTGGTGTATTTTAATTAGGATCAACTTCGGGTTTTCTACAACTGGACATTAACAAATTCCCATCTGCCCATAACCGCGGGCACGGCTTTCGAAAGTTCAAACCCTGCAGGGGTGTCCCAACTTAGCCCATGATAAGCTCTCGTGATCAACGAAGGATATTCCTTCTCCCCGGGAAGACCCGATCAGTCTCGGAATCCCGGCTACAAGACATTTCGACAGTAATAAAACAAGTCCAGCAAGACCGCCCGATGCGCCGACATCCTGATAGGAGCTGCACATATCTCGTTCTCAGGGCAACACCGGATAAGCGAAGCGTACAGGTACCAACATAACCCAAGTTGCCAAGGGACGGTCCTGCACGGTGCTCTAGTTTGGACCAACACTTAGACAAGCATTGGCCCGGGGGGGCTGAATAAAGATGACCCTTGGGTTAATTACTCCCAAGGGAAAAGTAGGTGGTGGTGAGGCAAATGGTAAAACCAATGTTGGGCCTCGCTGGAAAAGTCTTATTCAAAGCGAACTGTCAAGGGGGTCCCATAAATCACCCGACCGCATTAGGGACGCAAAATCCGGGAACATAACACCGATATGACGGAAACTAGGGCGGCAAGAGTGGAACAAAACACCAGGCATAAGGCCGAGCCTTCCACCCTTTACCAAGTATATAGATGCATTAATTAAATAAGATATATTGTGATATCCCAATAGGTAAACATGTTCCAACAAGGAACAACATCTCCATGTTCCAACAAGGAACAAACTTCATCTTCACCTGCAACTAACAACGCTATAAGAGGGGCTGAGCAAAGCGGTAACATAGCCAAACAACGGTTTGCTAGGACAAGGTGGGTTAGAGGCTTGGTTTAACAATATGGGAGGCATGATAAACAAGTGGTAGGTATCGCAGCATAGGCATAGCAAAAGAGCGAGCAATCTAGCAAGCAAAGATAGAAGTGATTTCGAGGGTATGGTCATCTTGCCTGAGATTCCGCTAGGAAGAAGAACGAGTCCATGAAGAAGACAAACGGACGGAGTCGAACGAATCCTCACAACTCCGGAACGAAACCGAAGCTAACGAGAGAAGTAACCCGGAAAGAAACAAGCAACATAGTAAACAAACACCACATACACATGGCATGATGCACAACCAAGTATGATGCATGTCCGGTTTAAAATGCATGGCATGCCAAAGTGCATCAAACAACGCTACAAATTAAGTGGAGCTCAATATGCAACGAGTTGCATATTGATGAAACACCACATAAATTGTTTAGTTCTCTCCCGTTTATGTACCCAACAATATTAAATGTTGTTAAACATGGCAAGAGGTGAAACTTAAGTAAGCTAACTATTTAGGCAAGTTTAAATGAGGCCGGAACAACAAAAAACAATTCCGAAAAACCTCATGAGCATATATTAGATTTGGTACTGTTCTGCCCTAAACATAATTTTAGAGTTGTTAAACAGCAAAATAAAGTGCATCATGTTAAACTATGCATTTTCTACACCATTTACATATAAAGTTTATTAAATTCCGAGTTACGGTTATTTAGTTATGAAATAAATCATTTTAGCATGACATTTAAGCAAATTTAAACAAACAACATTTTAAACATTTTAATTGTTGTTATCATGATGCGGATGACATATGCAAGTTTTAAGCAATTTTTATGAAAATGTTGATAAGAGCATGTGATGAAGCATTTGTCATCGTGGCGGAAAGAAAGTGTGCCACGGCAACGAATCCGAAAATGGTGCCACGGCAACATATCGGTTCCGGAACTCAGGGAGTTACCGGTGCAAAAGCAAACATGGCGAGAGCGTGACAAGCAAGATGGTGGGGTGTTCCCGGCAACCGGGTTCCCACAGGACGACGGCATGGCAAACGAGTCGGAACGTGCAAGAGACAATTCGATCACGGTTCAAAACTCGAGCATCGCATACAACACACATGCATTCATCCACGGGTCATCGTCTCGGTGTTATACCTTTGAAGCATGCATTCGGGACGGTTCAAGTTCGTCGAAGGGAGTAGTGGAAGTAGTTGTTCTGCGACGGTAGTAGTGGAAGTAGTCGTTCTCGCGGGCGTAGTGGAAGTAGTTGTACACGACGACGGTAGAGGTACTCGCGACGGTAGTCGTTCACGTTCACGTTACACGGGTCTTCGGCGACGGTCGTCGTACATGGTTCGGAGTGGTACTTGCATCTTCGGACTTGACGAATCCGAGGGCTTCGGGGTCGACGATAGTGGTACACAGTGTCGAAGAGGTACTTGACGAATCCAGTGTCTCCGAGGCCGACGGTAGTGGTACTTGGCGAAATGTACGTCGGCGGTAGTGGAACTTGGCGCATCCAACGTTTCCCAGCATAGAGGTACACGACTCGAGGATGTTCCAGACATCGGAAGAGGTACTTGACGCATCACCAGGTGTAGTCGTACATGAGGGTCTTGATGAATCTGAAGGGGTGCTTGGCGTTCCAAAATTGCTCCTTTCAGGAAGGGGCCGACGGGGTCGGGCTGCATCTTGGCGATCGAATGACAGCAGGGGATGGAGCTCGATGGAGGCGGAGCAGCGGTTGGTGGCGTGTGCGGGCGGCATGTGGAAGTGCAGGAAGGCGGGGCCGCGGACATTCATGGCCTCAGCGAGGGGGTCGGGCGCGAGGCTCCTGTGGCGGCCATGGCTGCACGAGCTCGCGGACGGAGCTGCAGGCGCGAGCAGCCGAAGGAGGGCGTTAGCGCGGTAGGAGAAACAGGGCGCAGGAGCTTGAGGAACGACGCGGCGGGACCAAGGAGGTCGGCGGTGAAGTTGACCGGGAGCAGGGGCGGGCGAGGACGACCTCCTGGCGATGCGGGACTTGAAGGGGAGCGGCGGCGGGCTGCAGGGAAGGCCAGGAACGGCGGAGAAGCGTGATCCGGCGGCGGGGACCACCGGTTCCGGGCGGGGCGAGGCGAAACGGGGCCGGCGGGGTGGCGCACGAGGAGAAGGTTGGGTGCGGGGGTGGCGCTAGCATGGGGAGGAGCTGGGGAATCGGGTGCGGGGACTGGAGGAGGAGTCGAGGGAGAGAGGGTCGAGCGAGAAGGAGAAAAATGGCGCTCGGGAGGGAGATGGAGATCGGGCAGGGGAGGCTAGGGTTCGGTGGGCGCGGCTGGGCCTAGGTGGGCCTGCGCGGGAGGTTGGGAGCTGCTGGGCTCCTTCTCTCACTCTCTCTAATAAAGAAAAGAGAGAAAAAAAACAGAGATAAAGAAAGAAAAGAAAGAGGGGTTAGAGGAAGAAGTTGAGCGTACGGTTAATTTTCCCGGACGCGTAAAAATGAGCTTGATCCAAGAAATAGAAGTTAGCGCGATTGCAAGATTTAAATTCAAATTCATTTGAATTTAATTCAAATGGTTTGAATAGGAAGTGAGGGTTGGAAAGGTCCAAAAATGTTGAGAATTTAGGTGGTGCTTGGAAAAATGATGAAAGGATAAAAGGCAAAGTTAGAGACCAAGAATTGTGATAACAAAGGCCTTAGGATATTTTGTAAGTGTGTTTGCGGTAAATCCAAATAATTGGAAAATTTACTATAGCTCTCTAAATATCGAGAGGATATGTTTTAAAGAGAATCACCATGTGAATTCCCTCGATTTAAATGGATCAAAGATCCATGCAATTTATTTAGTTGAGAAGCAAAAGATTTATGACATGATGCAATGCACATGATGCAAAGATATGAAATGCATGACACGCAAGCAAAAGACGAGGCAACAACAGCAACTAAGCGGAGGACACCTGGCAGATCGGTCTCGGGGCGTTACATCTTATTTGGGCACCATGTTGCCTTGTAATAGGATAGCCAATACTCCTGCTTCTGAGATGCCTTCGTGCATAGGCACTGATACTCTTGTTTGATTGGGCGAAACCTTCAATCTATATTTCCTGCAATCATAAAATCTTAAACTGCCGCGGCGGTTGTACCGCCAGCCGGTTTTATAACTTCTATATATATGCAATGAAATTGAGGTACATGACCAAATTTTGTGATACAAAATACCTGCCATCGATGGGCATGAAGTTGGCTTTAGCCAATCTTGACACGGAGGTTTATGAACCTAAACCGTCAATGGAGAAAACAGCTCCTGTGTAAAAGATGCCGGTTTATCATGTAAACCGTGCCGAGTGATAAAAACCACCCTTGTTACTCCATAATGGGATGTTAACAGAAAAAGTTAAACCGGGCAGATAAACTCCGGATTAAAAATGAACCGTGTTCCGTCAATTGACAGTTTGAACCGGTTTAAAACGCTGCCGGTTTAAAAAACGCAAAACAATAGTAAGAAAAATGTTGAAAGAAAAGGCAATGATAAAAACCTTTGCAAAAAGAGGCTTTACTAAGCCGATCAGATGGTGTTACCATGGTCAGACACAACCAAGCTCCCGATAGGTGTAGCTATGGTTCAAGTCAGCCAGGTCCCCAAATGAAACCGTGGCATTATGCCGATCAAAAGGCGTGGCAATGGTTCGGGTTCGACCAAGCCCCCAAGTGATTCTATGGCCTTAGGCCGATCAAGAGGCGTGACCGGTTCAGACTTGACCATGTCCCCAAGTGATCTGGTGGCTTGCGCCTATCAAAAGGTGTTGCATTGGTTTGGACACGACCAAGCCCCCAAGTGATTTTTATAAAACTCTCAAGGGGTAAACCGGAGGCCGCTTTAAGATAGAACAACTCCATGTAACCACGCATGATGTCAAAGAACAGATACCCCGCTTTAGCTGAGGCTCTGGTTTATTATATTAATCATAATATATACACTTGTCATAATATGTACATAAGTAGAGCCGATGGCTCAGGTATAGTAAGGCCGAAGATGAGCTATGTTCCACGGCCTGTTGGTCTCCTGCTCTGATGTACGTGAGTCTTTATGCTCTCGAATATCGATTAGATAGTATGACCCGTTGTGCAGATTCTTGCTGACCACGAAAGGTCCCTCCCAAGGTGGGGATAACTTATGCATATCAGTCTGATCTTGAATGAGCCGAAGCACCAAATCTCCTTCTTGAAAAGTTCTGGTTTTAACTCGGCGACTGTGATAACGACGAAGATCATGTTGGTAAATCGCCGAGCGGGCAGCTGCTATGTCACGCTTCTCATCCAATAGGTCCAAAGCGTCTTGTCGCGCCGTCTCGTTATTCGCTTCAACATAAGCCGCTACACAAGGTGAGTCATGACGGATATCACTGGGAAGAACCGCCTCTGCTCCGTAGACCATGAAGAATGGCGTGTATCCTGTGGATCTGTTGGGTGTAGTATTGATACTCCATAACACAGATGGTAGCTCTTCTACCCAACAACCCGGTGTCCTCTACAAAGGAACCATAAGCCGTGGTTTTATGCCTCTTAAGATATCTTGATTAGCTCTTTTTGCTTGACCGTTGGACTGTGGGTGGGCTACTGATGAAACATCAAGCCGGATGTGCTCGCGTTCACAGAACTCCTTCATAGCCCCCTTGGACAAATTGGTACCATTATCTGTGATGATACTATGTGGAAAACCAAACCGGAAATTCACCTTTTTGATGAACTGAACCGCCGTGGCTGCATCACACTTGCTAACAAGTTCTGCCTCCACCCACTTTGTAAACTTGTCAACCGCCACCAAGAGGTGGGTCTTCTTATCCTTGGACCTTTTGAAAGGCCCAACCATATCCAGCCCCCAAGTTGCAAACGGCCAAGTAATCGGAATCATCCTCAATTCTTGAGCTGGTACATGAGCGCGTCTTGAAAACTTTTGGCAACCGTCACATCGTCTGACCAGATCCTCCGCATCAGCATGAGCAGTTAACCAATAAAAACTATGGCAGAACGCTTTAGCGACCAAAGATTTTGAACCGGCGTGATGACCACAATCTCCTTCGTGGATCTCACGCAAAATTTCACAACCTTCTTCATGAGACACACAACGTTGAAACGCCCCTGACACATTGCAATGATGCAATTCACCATTAACAATAGTCATAGACTTGGATCGCCGGATTATCTGCCGGGCTAATGTTTCGTCCTCTGGTAGCTCGCCCCGGTTCAAGTACGCAAGATAAGGAAGCGTCCAATCCGGAATGACGTGTAGAGCTGCCACCAGTTGGGCCTCCGGATCAGGAATCGCCAAATCCGCTTCGCCAGGGAGCTTGACCGACGGGTTGTGTAGCACATCAAGAAAAACATTAGGCGGGACTGGTTTACGTTGAGAGCCCAACCGGCTTAAAGCGTCCGCCGCTTCATTCTTCCGACGGTCCATGTGGTCCACCTGATAGCCCTTGAAGTGACCTGCAACAATATCCACCTCATGACGATATGCAGCCATGAGTGGGTCCTTGGAATCCCAAGTGCCGGACACCTGTTGAGCCACTAGGTTCGAGTCGCCGAAGCACTTAACCCGGCTTAGATTCATCTCTTTAGCCATCCGGAGACCATGGAGCAAGGCTTCATACTCAGCTGCATTGTTAGTGCAAGGGAACATTAAGCGGAGAACATAGTAGAACTTGTCACCTCATGGGGAAGTTAATACGACTCCAGCCCCCGAGCCCTCCAATTGCCTTGATCCGTCAAAATGGATGGTCCAATATGTGTGATCCGGCTTCTCTTCAGGCGCTTGCAGCTCCGTCCAATCATTGATGAAATCAACAAGTGCTTGAGACTTCACCGTCGTTCGGGGCACATACTTTAACCCATGCGGCCCAAGCTCTATAGCCCACTTGGCAATCCGGCCAGTCGCTTCCTGATTCTGGATGATATCGCCTAAGGGAGCAGAACTGACCACTGTGATGGGGTGCCCCTGGAAATACTGCTTCAGCTTCCGGCTTGCCATGAAAACTCCATATACCAGCTTCTGCTAATGCGGATACCTTTGCTTGGATTCAATAAGTACCTCACTGATATAGTAAACCGGACGCTGAACCGGATGGTCTTTACCTGCCTCCTTCCGCTCTACCACAATGGCCACACTGACTGCGTGAGCGTTAGCAACAACATATAGTAGTAGCGGCTCCTTGTCAATGGGAGCAGCAAACACATGCGGGTTGGCCAATTGCCGCTTTAAATCCTCAAATGCCTGATCAGCAGCAGAACTCCAGATGAATTGATCCGCCTTACAAAGGAATTGCCTTCTCACCAAGGCGGCTGACAAACCGGCTCAACGCGGCAATCCGACCAGCCAAACGCTGAACGTCATTGATACACTTCGGTTTAGCCAGGGAGGTGATGGTTGTGATCTTCTCCGGATTAGCCTCAATTCCCCTGTTGGACACCAGAAAACCCAATAACTTGCCTGCTGGTACACTAAAAATACATTTGGCCGGATTGAGCATCATCTTGTATGTCCTCAGGTTACCAAAGGTTTCCTTCAAATCATCAACCAAAGTTTCCTTCTTCCTTGACTTAACCACAATATCATCCACGTAAGCATGCACATTACGGCCAATCTGCTTGTGAAGGCAGTTTTGCACACACCGTTGATAAGTCGCCTGGGCACTCTTGAGCCCAAAGGGCATAGACACATAGCAGAAGGCTCCAAAGGGAGTGATGAACGCCATCTTCTCCTGGTCCTTAACTGCCATTTTGATCTGATGATAACCAGAATATGCATCCAGAAAACTCAAACGCTCGCAACCTGCCGTAGCATCAATGATTTGATCAATGCGGGGGAGGGCAAAAGGATCTGCTGGACAAGCCTTATTAAGGTTTGTGTAATCCACACACATACGCCAGGTGCCGTTTTTCTTAAGGACCAGCACCGGATTAGCAAGCCACTCAGGGTGAAAAACTTCAACAATAAAACCAGCTGCCAAAAGCCTAGCTACCTCTTCTCCAATAGCTTTGCGTCTTTCTTCGTTAAACCGGCGGAGGAACTGTTTCACCGGTTTGTATTTAGGATCCACATTAAGAGTGTGCTCAGCGAGTTGCCTCGGTACACCTGGCATGTCAGAAGGCTTCCATGCAAAGATGTCCCGATTCTCACGGATGAACTCGATGAGCGCGCCTTCCTATTTCGGATCCAAATTGGCACTGATGCTGAACTGCTTGGACGAATCGCCAGGCACGAAGTCAACAAGCTTAGTCTCAGCTACCGATTTGAACTTCAAGGCCGGATCATGCTCCATAGTTGGCTTCTTCAACGGAGTCATATCTACCGGATCAACATTGTCTTTATAAAATTTCAACTCCTCGGTAGCACAAACCGACTCTGCGTAGGCCGCATCTCCTTCCTCGCACTCCAAAGCGACTCGACGGCTTCCATGAGCCGTAATTGTCCCCTTGTGACCCGACATCTTGAGCTGTAAGTACACATAACAAGGCCGTGCCATGAACTTGGCGTAAGCCGATCGCCCAAACAGGGCGTGATACGGACTTTGGATGTTTACCACTTCAAACGTTAACGTCTCCGTACTGGAATCATGATCATCTCCAAAGACCACTTCCAGAGCTATCTTACCAACAGGATATGCTGATTTGCCAGGTACCACACCATGGAACACCGTATTGGATGGTTTGAGATTTTTATCTGTCAATCCCATACGTCGGAAGGTCTCATAGTACAAGATATTAATGCTGCTCCCTCCATCCATGAGTACCTTGGTGAACATATAACCTCCCACCTGAGGTGCCACCACCAATGCTAGCTGACCCGGGTTATCAACCCGGGGTGGGTGATCCTCTCTGCTCCATATGATTGGCTGCTCAGACCAGCGTAAGTAACGGGGCACAGCCGGTTCAACAGAGTTGACTGCCCGCTTCTGAACCTTCCGGTCTCGCTTGTCCAAGCTAGTGGTGAAGACACGGTATTGCCCACTATTCAACTGCTTTGGGTTGCTCTGGTATCCTGACTGTTGTTGCTGGTAGTTGTAACCACCCTGGCTACTCTGATTATTCTGATTACTATGTCCGCCCGGATTACCATTGAATCCTGAACCGGAATTTCCTCCACCGTAACCCGGCCCGGATCCTGAGCCACCGCCGGAGCTGTGATTATACTGGACAGCATTAGAATTTTTGAACTCCTGCATAATGTAACAATCCTTCCAAAGGTGGTTTGCTGGCACCTCCTTCGTCCCATGCTTCGGGCAGGGCTGGTTCAACAGATAGTTTAGGCGGTCCGGGTTAGGGTTAGGCGCTCCAATGCGATTCTGCGGTTTACCCTTATGCCGCTGGCCCTTTTCCTGCGCGTTGGTATTAGCCACGAAGTCCATGTTGCCATCTGCTTTGTGTTTGCCTCTGCCACCGTTACCTGTCGGGTGATGTTGCTGACCTTTGGAGTTGCTGCTCTTCTTTCCCTTCCCTGTCTTCTCATCATCAGACTCGGGATCCTTGGTACTATCAGAATCAGCATACTTTACCAAAGTGCCCATGAGAGTCCCTATATCAGTGCAGTGGCGCTTCATCCGCCCTAATGTCAGCTTTAGGGGTCCAACCGACAATTGCCTTCCAGGGTTATAACTGCGGTGTCAGCGTTGATGCGGTCTGATGAATGCAGAACTTGCGAGACCCGGCACACCCAATGCATCGTTGATTCTCCTTCCTCCTGGACACAGGAAGCTAGATCTACTATCGAATCGGCTGCTTACACGTGTCTTTGAAATTACTGATAAACCGGGCTCGCAGCTGGGCCCATGAAGTGATAGAATTGGCCGGTAAGCTCTTTAACCATGTACGAGCCGTTCCTTCAAGCATCATGGTGAAATACTTTGCACACACCGCCTCATCTACATCAAGCATCTCCATGGCCATCTCATAGCTCTCCACCCATGTCTCTGGAGGTTGATCCGCCGTATAATTCGGTACCTTGCGTGGGCCTTTGAAATCCTTGGGCAGGCGCACATTGCGCAAAGCGGGAACAAGGCAAGGTACCCCCAAAGCACTAGAGGTACTTCCGGGCTCGACCATGGTGGTCGGACGAACCGGCGTAAGCTGACGATCCTGATACTGTGCCGCTAACTCGGCCTCCCTGCGCGCTCGGGCCCGGTCCACCACTTCCTAAGCGTTCTTGATACCACCTGCCGGGTTGTTACCACGGGGCGCTCCTCGCCGTGCATTACTTGACACGGCCGGTTCATCCATATGCCTACTATAGCTCCGGCTCGGGCGAGGGGTTGAGTGGATCCGATCGCGGCTGTATGAATATGCTTCCTGTTGGACCAAAGTTGTCCCAAGGAGCTCCTTGACCCGGCGCGTCTCTACTGCCTGCGGCGAATCACCTTCAATTGGAATGGCCTCCAGCCGTGCAGCAGCCGCAACAAGGTTATCCAATGGGTCGGAGTAGTGACCCGGAGGTGTTGGCACAACCTGAGGCACACCAGTATTATGACGGGGCAGATCTATTAAACGGGGCTGGACCGGCGCGCCCGTCCCAGGTGCTTCCGCCCGGTTTACCACTGGCGGATTACTGGCTCCTGCTCCAGGGGTGTTGGAGAGGTCTCTGGCTTCAAAGACCGTAGGCAGACGAGATCGGTACTTCCTCCTCATGACTTCCTGCGACGCATTCTGGTCCAACATGAGCCTGTAAGCCTGTGCATCTAAAGCGGCCCGTTCTGCAGTCATCCTGGCATCTTCAGTTGCTAGGTCCACCTTAGCCTGAGTGCTTTGCTCCCTCACCTTTGCAATCTCCGTGTTGTGAGCGTCCTGGTCCGCCGGGTTAGCCTCTGCCATGAGCGCAGCCAACGCATCGAACAGATCCAATAAAACTTGAGCCAGCGGGCGCCCAGAGCCTCCTGCCCCGGCAGCCGTCCCCGTTACTGAACCGGAGATCATTGCCGCAGCGGTCGAAGAGTGAAGCGCGGCCTGTGTACCGGCCATGAATATTCCAACCCGGTTGGGAAGATCAGAGGGGTCCGGAATACTGTCGCCATCAAAGCAGCCCCCAATCCAGCCATCTTGCAGTTGATACAGAGATTCGGTTTCTCCAGTTGACGACTCATCGCCAGAGTAAACGACGGTCTTGCCACCAGATTCTGATCCATCCTCATAACTTCCTCCATGGATGATTCCCACGAAAGCACCCTTCACGGCCGGTTTAACCTGGGCAGATCGCGCACGCTGAGCCGTCTCGACGAGGTCGGTGCAGATGTCCGGCTCAGGGCCCGGTTCACCGATCTTGCCGATGAAGACGTGTATGCCACCAAAGGGGACCCGGTACCCGTACTCAATTGAGCCAGCCTAGGGGCCCCAGCCTGCATCGTCGATGTAGAGCTTGCCGCGATGACTCTTAGTCATCTGGCCCACAACGTAGCCCTCGAGTCCTTCAAAGCGGCCCTCCAAGAACTTGAAACCATCGTGCGATAGCCCCACGATGGGCGCCAACTGTCGTGGTTTTGTCACGGCAGATGTCCTAGTGAAAGGACTTAGTCATGGAGCCATCGCTACGGGTTAGCTTGAAGGGGTTAAAGCGGACACAGGGACGCAGAGAGTTTTTATACTAGTTCGGCCCCTTCGATGAAGGTAAAAGCCTACGTCTAGTTGTGATGGAATTGATGGGGTTTCGATGACTAGGGAGCAAACAAGCTTCGCCTAAGTCTCAAGTTGTTGTTGTCTGTCCTTGAACCGCCGCCGAGTCGTCCCCTTATATACACGGGTGACGCCCGTCGGTTCACAAAGTCCCAATCTCCGGTTCATACTCGTACCCGGGTTGGTCTCTTCTTATTCCTAACTTACAATACAGTTTACATATAAGGCCGGTTTACGGCTAAAGATCTTAAACCGACTACATGCCTTGGGCCCTTATCTGCCTCTTTGGGCTTTAACACCTTTGGACTACTGATGAAGTTAACCCGGCCCAGGTAGGCCGGTTTACGCCCAGTAGTAATATCCCCAACAATCACCGTACCCATCAACGCACGGTGTTCTTCCGAGATAGACGCTCGCCCGAGCAGACCCTTCAACTCCTCCGCCCGTGCACCAGACTGTGCTGGACTCTCCCGATGACCTTTTTCGAAGGCCGCACACGGAGGGCTTTGGGGGGCCATACGACTACCTTCCGGCCCTGCCGAATTCGGAGAAACCCTCCGTGACGACACCTCAGGGTCACCCGCCTCACAAGGCGGTACGGTAGGGGGAGGCGTGCAGCTCTCCATCACCTCCGGAAGAAGATCCCCTGAAGATGAGCCCTGCTGAGAAGGGCTGAGATCCGAACTACAAGGTAAAATTTCGGTTATTTTCCTCAAAAACAAAATGGGGATGTCTCTCATTTTGAACTCCCCTCTTTACTTACGGCTCGGTGGAGGGCTGATCCCCTTGGGGGCACAGTGCGGCCGAGGTATCCTCCGGCGCAGGACCCTCTGATGAAGATTTCTTCCCCCGCTTTGAGACCCTGGTTTCCAGGTCTTCAGAGGCCGTCCTCTTCTTCCCCTGGGTAGAGGAATTCTCGATTCCTCCTTTTCTGACAGCCTCCTTCGGGGAGGCGGTAGCTTCCTTGTTCCCCCCGTCGCCTTCTTCCAAAGGCACGATCTCCAGCATTCTGGTTAACAAGGGATCCGACACGGTCTCCGGGAGGGGGGCCGGACACCTGATTAGCTTCGCTTTCGCTATCCACTCCTGCTTAAGGGACAGTTCTTTTAAGGACAATCTTATGATAAAAATATGGAAAGAGTGTCCGGGTACGGGGCTACTTACTTTAGTATCCGGGCGATTGCAGCTCAGACCTACGTCCTCGGTCGAGTCCGGACGCATTGCTTGTGATCCGAAGAACAATTGGTACATCTCCATGGGCGTCGCGCCCATAAAATGTTGGAGAGCTCGCGGTCCCTCCGGATTGAATTCCCATAGGCGAAGGGGGCGACGTTTGCAGGGTAGGGTCCGGCGAATCAGCATGACCTGCGCTACTACGACCAGACTGATGTCTCTTTTTAGGAGATCTCGGATACAGCCCTACAGCAAAGGCACATCCTTGGATGGCCCCCAGTCCAGTCCTTTATTGACCCATGACGCTAACTATGATGGGGGACCCGAGCGAAAGGCGGGTGGCGCCACCCACTTGGTGCCCCTGGGAGCGGTGATGTAAAACCACTCTTGTTGCCATAAGCTGGACTCCTCTTGAAAAGAGCCCTCGGGCCATGGAGCACCAACACTTTTGCTTATAAAAGCACCTTCGCCCTCCGTGTACCGCCCCTCGATCATCTTCGGCTCTACTTTAAAAGTCTTGAGCCACAATCCAAAGTGAGGAGAAGTGCGGAGGAAGGCTTCGCACACGACGATGAACAATGAGATATGGTGGATGGACTACGGAGCCAAATCGTGAAATTCCAGCCCATAATAAAACATGAGCCCCCTTACGAAGGGGTCCATAGGGAAGCCCAGCCCCCGAAGGAAGTGAGATATAAACACCACGCTCTCACCGGGCTTGGGAGTAGGAATGACCTGCCCTTGAGCAGGCAGCCTATGCGAGATTTCACCGGTCAAGAACCTGGCCTCTCTCAGCTTCAACACGTCCTCCCCCGTGACGGAGGAGGGCATCCATCGGCCTTGAAGGTCGGATCTGGGCATTGTCAGAGGTCCGAAGCGCCTGAAATCTTGAGCCTTGGGTGTTGGAACTTGGGGTGAAGGGCGAACTCATTTGAGATTGAAAGAAAGGAGTAAGGCCTTGGTCTCTTTATAAGAGGTCGAATACCAAGGGCCCTCCCCGTGACCGTTCGAGACTCGCCTTTGATCGAGAAAACATACCAACGGGCACGACTGGGTTACCCACGTCCGTATTGATGAGAATCCCGCAAATTAAGGGGACACGATCTTTGCTTCGACAAAGACGTGCCAAGGAAACCGCCTCGCTAAACACGCTGAGGCGGATAATAAAACGATTCGAATAAAGGCTTGGCCGTGGTGTGATGTCACGCTACGGGATACGTCAGCAGATTAGATTGGTGTAAATATTATTCTCTCTATGGCAATATGTGGAAACTTATTTTGCAGAGCCGGACACTATCCTTGTGTTAGAAATCGTCTATGAAGTACTTGGAGGAGGAACCCGCCTTGCAATGCCGAAGAAAATCTGCGCGTCGGACTCGTCGTCATTGAAGCCTGGTTCAGGGGCTACTGAGGGAGTCCTGGATTAGGGGGTGTTCGGATAGCCGGACTATACCTTCGGCCGGACTACTGGACTATGAAGATATAAGATTGAAGACTTCGTCCTGTGTCCGGAAGGGACTTTCCTTGGCGTGGAAGGCAGGCTTGGCGATACGGATATGTAGATCTCCTACCATTGTAACTGACTCTGTGTAACCCTAGCCCTCTCCGGTGTCTATATAAACCGGAGGGGTTTAGTCCGTAGGACGAACAACAGAACAACAATCATACCATAAGCTAGCTTCTAGGGTTTAGCCTCTCTGATCTCGTGGTAGATCTACTCTTGTACTACCCATATCATCAATATTAATCAAGCAGGAGTAGGGTTTTACCTCCATCGAGAGGGCCCGAACCTGGGAAAAAACATCGTGTTCCTTGTCTCCTGTTACCATCCGCCTAGACGCACAGTTCGGGACCCCCTACCCAAGATCCGCCGGTTTTGACACTGACAGTATGTACCAGTAGCTATGTGTTTGATCTCTCTCTCTCTCTCTCTCTCTCTCTCTCTCTCTCTCTCTCTCTCTCTCTCTCTCTTTCTCTCTCTCTTTCTCTCTCTCTCGTGTTCTTTATTTGGCACGATCTTGATGTATCGCGAGCTTTGCTATTATAGTTGGATATTATGTTTCTTCTCCCCCTCTACTCTCTTGTAATGGATTGTGTTTTCCCTTTGAAGTAATCTTATCGGATTGAGTCTTTAATGACTTGAGAACACTTGATGTATGTCTTGCCGTGCGTATCTGTGGTGACAATGGGATATCACGTGATTCACTTGATGTATGTTTTGGTGATCAACTTGCGGGTTCCTCCCATGAACCTATGCATAGGGGTTGGCACACGTTTTCGTCGTGATTCTCCGGTAGAAACTTTTGGGCACTCTTTGAAGTACTTTGTGTTGGTTTGAATAGATGAATCTGAGATTGTGTGATGCATATCGTATAATCATACCCACGGATACTTGAGGTGACATTAGAGTATCTAGGTGACATTAGGGTTTTGGTTGATTTGTGTCTTAAGGTGTTATTCTAGTACGAACTCTAGGGCTGTTTGTGACACTTATAGGAATAGCCCAACGGATTGATTGGAAAGAATAACTTTGAGGTGGTTTCGTACCCTACCATAATCTCTTCGTTTGTTCTCCGCTATTAGTGACTTTGGAGTGACTCTTTGTTGCATGTTGAGGGATAGTTATATGATCCAATTATGTTATTATTGTTGAGAGAACTTGCACTAGTGAAAGTATGAACCCTAGGCCTTGTTTATTATCATTGCAATACCGTTTACGCTCACTTTTACCGCTCGCTACCTTGCTGTTTTTATATTTTCAGATTACAAAAACCTATATCTACCATCCATATTGCACTTGTATCACCATCTCTTCGCCAAACTAGTGCACCTATACAATTTACCATTGTATTGGGTGTGTTGGGGACACAAGAGACTCTTTGTTATTTGGTTGCAGGGTTGCTTGAGAGAGACCATCTTCATCCTACGCCTCCCAAGGATTGATAAACCTTAGGTCATCCACTTGAGGGAAATTTGCTACTTTCCTACAAACCTCTGCACTTGGAGGCCCAACAACGTCTACAATAAGAAGGTTGCGTAGTAGACATTATGGTGTTCCAGGTAGCACGAATTTCTGAAACTATTCCACATTGTTTTAATTGAAGACCAAACTTGTAACTCAAATATTTGTCTCCGCGATCAGACTGTAGAAACTTTATTTTCTTGTCACGACGATTTTCCACTTCACTCTGAAATTCTTTGAACTTTTCAAATGTTTCAGACTTATGTTTCATCAAGTAGATATACCCATATCTGCTCAAATCATTTGTGAAGGTCAGAAAATAACGATACCCGCCGCGATGCTCAACACTCATCAGACCGCATACATCACTATGTATTATTTCCAATAAGTCAGTTGCTCGCTCCATTGTTCCAAAGAACGGAGTCTTAGTCATCTTGCCCATGAGGCATGGTTCGCAAGCATCAAGTGATTCCAAAAACCCATCAGCATGGAGTTTCTTCATGCGCTTTACACCAATATGACCTAAACGGCAGTGCCATAAATAAGTTGCACTATCATTATTAACTTTGCATTTTTTAGCTTCAATATTATGAATATGTGTATCACTACAATCGAGATCCAACAAACCATTTTCATTGGGTGTATGACCATAGAAGGTTTTATTCATGTAAACAGAATAACAATTATTATCTAATTTAAATGAATAACCATATTGCAATAAACATGATCAAATCATATTCACGCTCAACGCAAACACCAAATAACATTTATTTAGGTTTAACACTAATCCCGAAAGTATAGGGAGTGTGCGATGATGATCATATCGATATTGGAACTGCTTCCAACACACATCATCGCTTCACTCTTAACTAGTTTCTATTCATTCTGCAACTCCCATTTCGAGTTACTACTCTTAACAACTTAACTAGTATCAAACACCGCAGGGTTTCTATAAACACTAGTAAAGTACACATCAATAACATGTATATCAAATATACCATTGTTCATTTTGCCATCTTTCTTATCCGCCAAATACTTGGGGTAGTTCCGCTTCCAGTGACTAGTCCCTTTGCACTAGAAGCACTTAGTCTCAGGGTTAGGTCCAGACTTGGGCTTCTTCACTTGAGCGGCAACTTGATTGCCGTTTTTCTTGAAGTTCCCCTTCTTCCTTTTGCCCTTTTATTGAAACTAGTGGTCTTGTTAACCATCAACACTTGATGTTTTTCTTGATTTCTACCTTCCTTTATTTCAGCATCACGAAGAGCTTGGGAATCGTTTCTGTTATCCCTTGCATATTACATTTCATCACGAAGTTCTAGCAACTTGGTGATAGTGACTAGAGAACTTTGTCAATCACTATCTTATCTGGAAGATTAACTCCCACTTGATTCAAGTGATTGTAGTACTCTGACAATCTGAGCACATGCTTACTGGTTGAGCTATTCTCCTCCATCTTGTAGGCAAAGTAATGTCAGAGGTCTCATACCTATCGACACGGGCATGAGTATGAAATACCAATTTCAACTCTTGGAACATCTTATATGCTCCGTGGCATTCAAAACATTTTTGAAGTCCCGGTTCTAAGCCGTAAAGCATGGTGCACTAAACTATCAAGTAGTTATCATACCGAGCTTTTGTCAAAACGTTCAAAACGTCTGCATCTGCTCCTGCAATAGTTCTGTCACCTAGCAGTGCATCAAGGACATAATACTTCTGTGCAGCAATGAGGATAATCCTTAATTAGATCACGGAGCTAGTCCACATCTTTGCTACTAACATCTTTCAACTTATTTTTCTCTAGGAACATATCAAAAATAAAACAGGGGGGCTAAACGTGTGCTATTGATCTACAACATAGACATGCTAATACTACCAGGACTAAGTTCATGATAAATTAAAGTTCAATTAATCATATTACTTAAGAACTCCCACTTAGATAGACATCCCTCTAATCATCTAAGTGAACACGTGATCCAAATCAACTAAACCATGTCCGATCATCACGTGAGATGGAGTAGTTTTCAATGTTGAACATCACTATGTTGATCATATCTACTATATGATTCACGCTCGACCTTTCGTTCTCAGTGTTCCGAGGCCATATCTGCATATGCTAGGCTCGTCAAGTTTAAGCTGAGTATTCCGCGTGTGCAAAACTGTCTTGCACCCATTGTAGATGAACGTAGAGCTTATCACACCCGATCATCACATGGTGTCTCGGCACGACGAACTTTGGCAACGGCGCATACTCAGGGAGAACACTTTTATCTTGAAATTTAGTGAGAGATCATCTTATAATGCTACCGTCAATCAAAGCAGAATAAGATGCATAAAGGATAAACATCACATGCAATCAATATATATGAGATGATATGACCATCATCATCTTGTGCTTGTGATCTCCATCTCCGAAGCACCGCCATGATCACCATCGTCGCCAGCGAGACACCTTGATCTCCATCGTAGCATCGTAGTCGTCTCGCCAACTATTGCTTCTACGACTATCTCTACCGCTTAGTGATAAAGTAAAGCATTACAGGGCGATTGCATTGCATACAATAAAGCGACAACCATATGGCTCCTGCCAGTTGCCGATAACTCGGTTACAAAACATGGTCATCTCATACAATAAAATATAGCATCATGTCTTGACCATATCACATCAGAACATGCCCTGCAAAAACAAGCTAGACGTCCTCTACTTTGTTGTTGCAAATTTTACGTGGCTGCTACGGGCTGAGCAAGAACCGTTCTTACCTACGCATCAAAACCACACCGATAGTTCATCAAGTTAGTGTTGTTTTAACCTTCTCAAGGACCGGGTGTAGCCACACTCGGTTCAACTAAAGTTCGAGAAACTGACACCCGCCAGCCACCTGTGTGCAAAACACGTCGGTAGAACCAGTCTCGCGTAAGCATACACGTAATGTCGGTCCAGGCCGCTTCATCCAACAATACCGCCGAACTAAAGTATGACATGCTGGTAAGCAGTATGACTTGTATCGCCCACAACTCACTTGTGTTCTACTCGTGCATATAACATCTACGCATAAAACCAGGCTCTGATACCACTGTTGGGGAATGTAGTAATTTCAAAAAAATGCTACGCACACACAGGATCATGGTGATGCATATCAACGAGAGGGAAGAGTGTGTCCACGTACCCTCCTAGATCGAAAGCGGAAGCGCTATGACAACGCGGTTGATGTAGTCGTACGTCTTCACGATCCGACCGATCCTAGTACCGAACGTACGGCACCTCCGAGTTCAGCACATGTTCAGCTCGATGACGTCCCGTGAACTCGGATCCAGCAGAGCTTCACGGGATAGTTCCATTAGCACGACGGCGCGGTGATGGTGATGATGATGCTACCGACGCAGGGCTTCGCCTAAGCACCGCTACAATATGACCGAGGTGGAATATGGTGGAGGGGGGCACCGCACATGGCTAAGAGATCAATAGATCAATTGTTGTCTCTATGGGGTGCCCCCTGGCCACGTACATAAAGGAGTGGAGGAGGGGGGAGGGCCGGCCCCTATGGCGCGACCTGGAGGAGTCCTACTCCCATCGGGAGTTGGATTCCTCCCCTTCTAAGTAGTAGGAGTAGGAGACAAGGAAGGGAAAGAGGGAAGAGAAGGAAGGAGGGGGCGCCGCCCCTCCCCCTAGTCCAATTCAGACTAGTCATTTGGGGGGGGGGGGCACGGCCTGCCTCTCTCTCTCTCCCCTAAAGCCCAATAAGGCCCATATACTTGATACGTCTCCAACGTATCTATAATTTTTGATTGCTCCATGCTATATTATCTACTGTTTTAGGCAATATTGGGCTTTATTATCCACTTTTATATTATTTTTGGGACTAACCTATTAACCGGAGGCCCAGCTCAGATTTGCTATTTTATGCCTATTTCAGTGTTTCGAGAAAAAGGAATATCAGACGGAGTCAAAACGGAACGAAATCAACTAGAGAAGTTATTTTTGGAACGAAAGCAACCCAGGGAACTTGGAGTGCACGTCAGGGGAGATATGGGCTGCCTACGAGGGTGGGGGGCGCGCCCACCCCTCTAGGGCGCGCCCCCTGCCTCATGGGGCCCCCGTGGCTCCTCCGATGTACTTCCGGCTCCCATATATATCCACGTACCCTAAAACTTCCAGAACATAGATTAGATCTGGAGTTCCGCCACCGCAAGCCCTTGTAGCCACCAAAAACCTCTCGGGACCCTATTCCGGCACCCTGCCAGAGGGGGGATCCCTCACCGGTGACCATCTTCATCATCTCGGCGCTCTCCATGACGAGGAGGGAGTAGTTCACCCTCGGGGCTGAGGGTATGTACCAGTAGCTATGTGTCTGATCTCTCTCTCTCTCTCTCTCTCTCTCTCTCTCTCTCTCTCGTGTTCTTGATTTGGCATGATCTTGATGTATCGCGAGCTTTGCTATTATAGTTGGATCTTATGTTTCTTCTCCCCCTCTTCTCTCTTGTAATGGATTGAGTTTTCCCTTTGAAGTTATCTTATCGGATTGAGTCTTTAAAGATTTGAGAACACTTGATGTATGTCTTGCCATGCGTATCTATGGTGACAATGGGATATCACGTGCCACTTGATGTATGTTTTGGTGACCAACTTGCGGGTTCCTCCCATGAACCTATGCATAGGGGTTGGCACACGTTTTCGTCGTGACTCTCCGGTAGAAACTTTGGGCACTCTTTGAGGTTCTATGTGTTGGTTGAATAGATGAATCTGAGATTGTGTGATGCATATCGTATAATCATGCCCACGGATACTTGAGGTGACATTGGAGTATCTAGGTGACATTAGGGTTTTGGTTGATTTGTATCTTAAGGTGTTATTCTAGTACGAACTCTAGGGCTGTTTGTGACACTTATAGGAATAGCCCAACGGATTGATTGGAAAGAATAACTTTGAGGTGGTTTCGTACCCTACCATAATCTCTTCGTTTGTTCTCTGCTATTAGTGACTTTG
Source organism: Aegilops umbellulata (assembly GCA_032464435.1). Taxonomy (NCBI): domain Eukaryota; kingdom Viridiplantae; phylum Streptophyta; class Magnoliopsida; order Poales; family Poaceae; genus Aegilops; species Aegilops umbellulata. Next base: position 593,923,238 of record CP136058.1, on the reverse strand, counting down.
GAGTGACTCTTTGTTGCATGTTGAGGGAAAGTTATATGATCCAACTATGTTATTATTGTTGAGAGGACTTGCACTAGTGAAAGTATGAACCCTAGGCCTTGTTTCCTATCATTGAATACCTTTTACGCTCACTTTTACCGCTTGCTACCTTGCTCTTTTTATATTTTCAGTTCACAAAAACCTATATCTACCATCCATATTGCACTTGTATCGCCATCTCTTTGCCAAACTAGTGCACCTATACAATTTACCATTGTATTGGGTGTGTTGGGGACACACGAGACTCTTTGTTATTTGGTTGCAGGGTTGCTTGAGAGAGACCATCTTCATCCTATGCCTCCCACGGATTGATAAACCTTAGGTCATCCACTTGAGGGAAATTTGCTACTGTCCTACAAACCTGTGCACTTGCAGGCCCAACAACGTCTACAAGAAGAAAGTTGTGTAGTAGACATCAAGCTCTTTTCTGGCGCAGTTGCCGTGGAGGCTAGGTAAGTGAAGGTATATCTTTATATCTTGCAATCGAATCTTTTTGTTTCTTGTTTTAGCTCTAGTTAGTTTATAAAAGAAAATTACATAAAAATGTAATTGAGTTTACCTCATACGCTTCATCTTTTTAATATCTTTGTGAGTATGATGGAAAGGAAAATTGTGCCAAAGTGTTAGAAGAATAATGCACTAAATTGTTTGGCACTAAATCTTTGAATGATGAGCATGATTGCAATGTTGTTAGTATGAACTCCTTGAATATCCATAGTACTAATGATGATTGCAGTAGTTATTATGAAAATTCCTCCTATAAACATGTCAATTTTTGTGGAGTGCATTGGGTTTGCAAGTACACACCAAATAGGGAAGATAGATATTGCAAGAGGCATAAGTATTTAGAAACTAAATTGTTGCAAGAAAGTCTTGATGTGAGTGCTAAAAATTTAAAATATCTTTACTATACTTGTGAACTTTGCAATGAGCATGGTCATTTAAATATCAAATGCAAATTGTTTCATGACCGAATCGTGTCAAAAAATTGTGATGACTTGATTTCCTTTGCACATTATAATGAACTTAGTTTGCTTTTGGGTTATGAAGAAATGAAACATCAAACTAAGCATATTCCAGAATATAACCTTGAGAAATTCCTCGATATTGATCTAGAGAATATTTATATGTATTGTGCGGTGAATTGCATTGAAAATCCTTATATTGCCAATTACATAAAGAAAAGAAAACAAATAGAGGATGAAGAGAATACTAATGAAAGGGAAGAGACTTCCCAATATCCTCCTATTATTTCTTATGATGAATCAGGTAACGAGGAGGAGCCTTCTATTCAACCAATCTCATTAATAAGGAGCTCCAAAAATAGGATTGAACCCACACATGATGTGGTGAAGAAGAAGAAAAGAAAAAGTAAGAGAGGTAAAAAGGTATCTGTCCCAAATAAAGTTGCTCCTATTATTGTTGTGCCTCATGAAAATGATACACTTGATGATGATCTCGTTATGCCTATTTCTTGTTGTGATGATTATGATTGGGAAGATAATGATACTTCTTATGATCATGAAAATCTTTTTGGTACTTGCTTGGAAAAATATAATAATTGCTATACTATTGGTGCTATCCATGCTATTAATGATGAGAGTGATTATGCTTATGATACGAAAAGGCCCAAGCTTGGGGAAGCTATGTTTGATGAGGATGCCATATTTGAGAATATATTTGCTGCAATTAATGTTTGTCCCAAGCTTGGGGATGCTATGCTTAATAATGATAATATTTTTAGCCTCTCAAGTTTTGATATGCAAAGTTGTTATGATGATAGCATGCCTTCTACCTATGATGATTATATTGATGAAAGTGGGTTTGGAAGAGTGTCAACTTTAGGAATTAGTGATCCCACAATATTGGAGGATGTTTAATCTTATAATATTTATGAAAGTGGATTTGTAGAGGTCATGACTTTATTTAGTGATGTATCCACTATTTTGGAAGAGGTTTCAATCGATTATGATGAGAACAAAGTTACTACTTATGATGATTATTGTGATAAAACTTATTCTATAAAGAGTAGTGATGATTATATTTATAAAACTTGTCATGATTATGAGTACCCTTTCTCTGAACATTACTCTTTTAATGTGGAAACAATTTATAGTATTCAAGTCTCTTATGATACTCCCATTATTCCGAATGAGAAGAATTTTGCTTATGTGGAGAGTAGTAAAATTTCTATGCTAGTAGATCATGAAAAGAATGATTTAGGTGCTGGTTATATTGTTGAATTCATTCATGATGCTACTGAAAATTATTATGAGGGAGTAATATATGCTTGTAGGAATTGCAATAATATCAAGTTTCCTCTCTATGTGCTTAAAGTTTTGAAGTTATGCTTGTTTTACCTTCCTATGCAAGTTGATTATTGTTCCCATAAGTTGTTTGCTCACAAAATCCCTATGCATAGGAAGTGGGTTAGACTTAAATGTGCTACTCATATTCTTCATGATGCTCTCTTTATATTTCAATTCTTACCTTTTATGTGAGCATCATTGAAATCATCATGCCTAGCTAGGGGCGTTAAACGATAGCGCTTGTTGGGAGGCAACCCAATTTTATTTTAGTTTCTTGATTTTTGGTTATGTTTAGGAATAAATAATCCATCTAGGTTCTGTTTAGATGTGGTTTTGTGTTTTAATTAGTGTTTTTTCCAAGTAGAACCTTTGGGAAGACTTGGGTGAATTCTTTATGATCATGCTGTAAAAAACAGAAACTTTAGCGCTCACGAGATTAGCTAGAACTTTTTACTGGAGAGTGCTATTTAGTTGATTCTTTTTGAATATGATTAATAGACAAATTCCTAATGTCCACCAATTTATTTTAGAATTTTTGGAGTTCCAGAAGTTTGCGTTAGTTACAGATTAGTACAGACAGTGTTTTTGACAGATTCTGTTTTCTATGTGTTGTTTGCTTATTTTGATGACTCTATGGCTAGTAAAAGAGTTTATAAACCATAGATAAGTTGGAATACAGTAGGTTTAACACCAATATAAATAAATAATGAGTTCATTACAGTACTTGAAGTGGTCTTTTGTTTTCTTTCGCTAACGGAGCTCACGAGTTTTCTGTTAAGTTTTGTGTTGTGAAGTTTTCAGGTTTTGGGTAAAGATTTGATGGTCTATGGAATAAGGAGTGGCAAGAGCATAAGCTTGGGGATGCCCAAGGCACCCCAAGGTAATATTCAAGGATAACCAAGCGTCTAAGCTTGGGGATGCCCCGGAAGGCATCCTGTCGGTGTCAAAACTGGCGGATCTCGGGTAGGGGGTCCCGAACTGTGCGTCAAGGTCGGATGGTAACAGGAGACAAGGGACAATTTATTTTACCCAGGTCCAGGCCCTCTCGATGGAGGTAAAACCCTACTCCTGCTAGATTAATATTGATGATATGGGTAGTACAAGAGTAGATCTACCACGATATCAAGGAGGATAAACCCTAGAAGCTAGCCTATGGTATGATTGTGTATGATGATGGTTGTCCTACGGACTACAAACCTCCGGTTTATATAGACACCGGATAGGGTTAGGGTTACACAGATTCGGTTACAATGGTAGGAGATCTTGAATATCCGCATGCCTAGCTTGCCTTCCACGCCAAGAAAAGATCCTTCCGGACACGGGACGAAGTCTTAAATCTTGTATCTTCATAGTCCTGGAGTCCGGCTGAAGGTATAGTCTGGCTATCCGAACACCCCCTAATCCAGGACTCCCTCAGTAGCCCCTGAACCAGGCTTCAATGACGACGAGTCTGGCGCGCAGATTATCTTCGGCATTGCAAGGCGGGTTCCTCCTCCAAGTTCTTCAAGAAGATTACAGACACCAAAAATAGTGTCCGGCTCTTCAAAATAAGTTTCCACATATTGCCATATAGAGAATAATATTAACACAAATCAAATCTGCGGACATATTCCGTAGTGTGTCATAACACTGCGGCCAAGCTCTTTATATAAATTGTTTTCATTGTTCCACCTCAGCGTGTTTAGCGAGGCGATTTCCTTGGCACGTCTTGTCAAAGTAGAGATCGTGTGCCCCTTTTAACGGGATTCCCATCAATACGGACATGGGTAACCCAACCGCGCCATTTACCACGGCGGTTGGGAGGCAAGTGAGTTTTATTAGGTAGGTGGGGACGCATAACCGCATCCGCCCATATAAGGGGATAAGGATCCACCTTTTCACCTACGCCTTCTTCCTCCTTTGCCAATCCATATCTCACTCACTCAAGCTCCAGCGCCCAAGCCCGCTCTCCCCACCTCAACCTTCTCCAGCAATGTCCGGAGCGGGAGGCAAGTGGACGGTCTCCTCCATTACGAAGGCTCAAGTAAAGAAGCTAAGGAAAGCCGGATACCTGTCCAAGGACGTCCCGCACCGGCTTCCCGAGGAGGGGCAGCTTCTCCCCACCCCAAGGCCCCATGAGAGGGTTGTTTTCCTTCCCCACTTCCTTCGCGGACTGGGTTTTCCACTTCACCCATTTGTCCGGGGACTCATGTTCTATTATGGCCTAGATTTCCACGATCTGGCCCCGAACTTCATCCTCAACATCTCGGCGTCTATCGTCGTGTGTGAGGCCTTTCTCCGCTTCCGCCCCCATTTCGGCCTTTGGCTCAAGACCTTCAACGTCAAGCCCAAGGTGGTGCGCGGCAGCCAAGCGGAGTGCGGAGGTGCTATGGCTAGCAAGATAGCCAATGTCCTCTGGTTCGAGGGCTCCTTTGTGGAGACCCTAAAGGGGTGGCAAGCTGGGTGGTTTTACATCACCGAGCCTCGCGATCCGAAATGGGTCGCAGCCCCCGAATTCAGATCCAGACCCCCCACGTGGCTTGTGTCTTGGAAAGTGACGGGCCTGTCGTGGGGTAACGAGGAAGAGGTGACCGGACTGAAGACCTGCATCAAGTCCCTGGTAGACAAGCCAATCCGGCTGGTTAATATAGTCCAGGTCATGCTCGTTCGTCTGATCCTCCCGTGCCAACAACGGGATTTCAATTTATGGGAGTTCGACCCGGCGCAGTACCGAACCCTCAACAGGCTCTTCGACACGTCGTATGAAGACGTCTGGAAGGTGCTAATCAAAGGCGCCGGAGCCCCCGCATCCGCTTCCGAGGACCGCGGATACAGCTCGCAGCGTCATGCTGGCGAGGTAAGCTATCTATGCCTTTGACAGGATTATTAAGCTCTTTTTTCATAGATTAACTCTATGCGGGATCAAAACTGCCTTACCTTTGACAGGCTTGGCAGGCGATACCCGGACCAATTAACTATCCGGCTCCCCTGCCCGAAGACCCGGCCCCAGCTCTCCTAGTGAAGCTGTTGGCTCCGGCACCTTATGTGGTGCCGGAGAAGAAGGCCAAGAAGAAGAAAACCACCGGGACTCGAAAGAGTTCCCGCAACATGGTGGTGTTGGACTCGTCATCTGACGAGTCCGCGACGCTCTCCTCTCGTGAAAACGAGGAGGAGGAACAAGAAAGCTCTCCCCCCCAGCGGGGGGAGAAAAGAAGAAGAAGGCCACCCCAACGGGGGAGGCCGAGGGGTCGAGGAAAAGGAAGTGTAACATCCCAATTTTCAATTTGGATGTTTATAAATAGATCATTTATATGCATCCATGATTTATGCATTTTTTCTTCCATTTGTTTTATTTGATTTTTGATCCAAGGAACTTTGAGCAACTCAAGGACCAAAAGAGAGAGTTGGAAGTTTCCCTAAAAACCAATTTTGAATTTTTTTCGAAGTTGGGAGATTGGATCCAATTTGGTTTCACCAAAATTCATTTCCATTATATCAAAAATAAAATAAAGAGAGAAGATAAAATGACTTCTTCAAAATCAGAAAAGAAAATATTGGAAATTGAATTTGGAACCAAAATATATTTGTTGGGTTTTATTCGCACTTTATTTTATTAGTTTAGCAAAAAGTTTATTTTTGAAAACTTGCATTTTAGGGCAGATAAAAGTTCACTAGGTCATATATAAGACCATATAATTATGTGAATTTTTCTGGCATTTCTAGACTTATATTTATTTGTATTTTCGGTGTTTCTTTGCTTCTGTAAAAAAAACTGACAGAACGTTCATCCATGGCGCAGCCCAACAGGCCCAGGCCCAGGCGCTATCTCCTTCTTCCTCCTCTCTGTACGTGAACACTGACAGAACGTTCATCCATGGCGCCTCTACCTCTTCCACCCCTCCCTTCCTCTCCCTCGCCCCGAAAACCCTCTGAATGGAATCCCCTCAACTCCCTCTACCGTTTCCACCCCCTAGTGCGCCTCCTAGACAGCCATAATGGCCACCACGAACGCTTCATACTGCAGCCATTAAACACATTAATTCCGGCAATGCCCCGCTCTCCTCTGGCTTCCCCTGACCCTCTATAAAAGCCCAGAGCGTTGCCCCAGTTCCCCTCGTCCGAAGCCCCCTGTTTGCAAAAGCTATCTCCCTCCCTAACCTCGCCAATTGCTCGCCGGAGTTTGTGGATTCCGGCGGCTTCTCCACAACGCCAGGAGGCGATACTGACCCCGCGGCATTGCTCCTCGGTTCCGCCTTACGTTGCTCTTCACCGTCCCGCACGCGCCCTTCGCCGAAGCACACCGGATCTGCCTTCTTCCTCGTCGCCGGTGACAAGTCCGGTGAACACCCAGGCCAAATTTCTCTCTTTTTCCAGTATTTTTTTTCAATCTCAGATTCTATACCAATTCTTGTTTCTTGTATATCTTCTACTCTATAGATACGATTTAGTTGATTCTTTTTCCTACTAGTTCATAGAAACCCCATCTATCCAGAGAACCAAACGAAAAATATTTTTGAAAATTTTAAATTTTGAATTCAAACAGATCTGAATTCAAACTTCGTTAGGCCGTATCTCGAGTTTCGGAACTCCGTTTTAGGTGATTCTTTTTGCAAATCGAAGCTTGCGACATGTACTTTCTGTTAAAACCAAAACCATTTATTTTTTTTGCTGTAAAAATTACGTTCTTTATAGAAACTTTATTTGGTTGTTTTGGAGTTTTTCGAAGTCTTTCATTTGTTTTCTTTTTGGATCTTTGCTTGTATGCTTATGTATGTTATTGCTTGCTTACGCTAGATCATCCGGAGTGCGAAGCTTGCTACTACGAATCTTTACAGTTCAACGAACGTCAGCAAGGCAAGTTCACTCTTTGATCATAATTTTCAATACCCAGTTTTTACTATGCATTAGTTTCACCCTCAAAGATTGCATGAGTAGGATTGGGAACATGTGGTTATGCTATGTAGTTCATGTGGTAGGAATCTATGACCTTTGATCACCCCGGGAATATTCGTTATATCATATATTGCTTAGCCATGCTCATAGACAGGGATTGGTATGTGTGATTCATGCAAGTTGCGAGAGATAATAATTTTGGGATAACCTAAGGTGGCAACTTTAATACACATCTGGGTGGATTGTTTGGGGCACCTGGAGAAACCATTGCTTGCCCAAGGGGAATCCCGGAGTACCCGTGTGATTACCCTAGGTCCGCCACCCAGGCTCAAACGGATCATAAGATATTTCATGCCTAGAAACTTTCGTGTGCAGCCACAAGCCATTATGGGCTCTGGCATAGTTGAGTAAGTTGTGTGACCTCTTTCCGTGGTAGACTAGCTGATGTAGGGGATAGTAGGTGTACCGGTCTACCCAGGGTAAACGCTTCTGAAAGGCTATGTCTCGATCTTCCGATCATGGAGGTAGTCGAGTCTTGTGGGGAAAAGTGCGCAAACCTCTGCAGGGTGTACAAACTAATCATGATTAGCCGTGTCCCCGGTTACGGACATCTTGAGTATCTAGAACTAAATTATTGGTTGATCTCATCATTCTTTTTAATGAAATTATTGGGTTACTAATAACTTGGGAATTTTTGGGATTGAGTTGGAGGAACCTTCTCAGTAATGGCATTTTAACTTAGTAGTAATAAAAAAATATTCCTTTGTTGTAGGGTAAAATTGGCTTTATGCAAAAATTAAACTTAGAGCCTCCACCAGCTAAATTTGCATATAGAGATAGTCTTTTCATTTATTATTATTCTATGGTGTGAAATTGCCAGCATATTCCATGTGCTGACCTACACGGCTGCAACGTCTCATGTTGCAGACTTTTCCGACGAAGATTAAAGGTGCGATAGGTCGTTGTTCTACACTCAGTTTGCCGTGGAGTTGGATGGACTCATTTACCTTTGAAGCTTCCGCGGTTATTTTTATTTAGATGGCCTTTGGCCATATTATTGTAATAAATACTCTTTTGAGAACCTCGATGTAATAAAGTGTGATTGAACTCTGTTATAATTCCTCGAGTACTGTGTGTGTCAGCATACCGATCCAGGGATGACACTTAAGCACAGAGACTTCGATCCATTTTGGGTCGGGTCGCTACAAGATGGTATCAGAGCACACGCTGACTGTAGGACGCGACCACTAGGAAATGGAAAGCCATAGGAGGAAAACTCTATTTTATGACTTCCTTAAATATCCGTTGGTCTATACTCTTCTCTATTCATTTCTATCTCTTCTCTACTTTAATAAAATAGTTGTTGAAACTCCAACACCAAGTTGCTCAGCCCGATGAGACCATGACCTATGAAGACACGAAGAAGAAGAAGAAGCTAGAGTTGACTTTGATTTGAGAAGATTTAGTTCAGACCACCACTACCAAGTTGAGTCCAATGAATGATTGCGGTAGTATGAAGAGATCATATCTCTTGTGGATATGACCTTACCTGTAGGTTTTGCTTGTGTAGTGTGATCTGTGTGAATTGCTTGATTTGAAATTTTCTTGCTATCATAAGCATATGGGTAGTGATTTATCTCATTAGGACCTTATTCTATTCTAATTTCTCATCCACTCTAAACCTAACAGATGCCTCCAAGACGTGACCCGGAATTCCCACCGGAATTTACCCAGTTGATCCTGAACCAGAATGCCCTCATGCAGCTACTCATCCAGAATCAGAACCAGAACAACAACAACCCACAGCCACCACCCCCGGTCGACAACCTTACCCGTTTCCTGAGGTTGAACCCACCAGTGTTCCATAGCAGCACGGAGCCGATCGTTGCAGATGACTGGCTTCGCAAGATCAGAAGAGAGCTGACCACCGCAGGATGCACTGACGCTGAGAAGCTGCGCTTTGCCGCACATCAACTGGATGGACCAGCAGCCTCGTGGTGGGAGAATTACACCACCACATTCCCCATAGCCAATGTGACTTGGGATCAGTTCCAGCAGGCGTTTCGTACCGCACATGTTTCAGCCGGAGCTATGAGTCTGAAGAAGCGTGAGTTCCGCAACTTACGCCAAGGAAATCGTTCTGTTGGTGATTATGTGGAGGAATTCAGCAAGTTATCCAGGTATGCTCCTGGAGACGTGGCTGATGATGCCGCTAAGCAGGAGAAATTTCTGGAGGGACTAAACGATGATCTGGGACTTCAGTTGACTGTGGCTACCTTTAACAATTATCAAGAGTTGGTCGAAAAGGCTCTCATTCTGGAAGGCAAGCAGCAGCAGGTGGAGAATCGCAAGAGGAAGTATGGACAGGGAAAGTACAACTCTGGAGTTCAGCAAGAGCCCCGCTATACCCCGTACTCGGGAAATAATGGACCAGGATCTGGCAAGTATAATGGACACACTCACCATAACCATGGAGGACATTCACAACATGGAGGGAATGGACACAACCATAATGGCCATAGGAATGGCAATGGGAACGGAGGAAACAACAATCAGCATCAGTCCAACCCCGCTACACCGGCAAAGAAGGATCTGAGCCACATTACCTGCTCAAAGTGCGGGAAGACCGGACACTACGCCACCGAGTGTCCTGAGGCGAAGAACGGGAATGGAAATGGAAGCTATGGAAAGAAGCCCAATCCTTTCACCAGAGGTCAGGTGAGGGAGTCCTGGATTAGGGGGTTTTCGGGTAGCCGAACTATATCTTCAGCCGGACTCCAGGACTATGAAGATACAAGATTGAAGACTTTGTCCCGTGTCCGGAAGGTTCTTTCCTTGGCGTGGAAGGCAAGCTAGGCGTGCGGATATTCAAGATCTCCTACCAATGTAACCGACTCTGTGTAACCCTAACCCTATCCGGTGCCTATATAAACCGGAGGGTTGTAGTCCGTAGGACGAACACATCATAACCATCATCATACCCGTAGGCTAGCTTCTAGGGTTTAGCCTCCTTGATCTCGTGGTAGATCTACTCTTGTACTACCCATATCATCAATATTAATCTAGTAGGAGTAGGGTTTTACCTCCATCGAGAGGGCCCGGACCTGGGTAAAATAAAGTGTCCCCTGTCTCCTGTTACCATCCGACCTTGACGCACAGATCGGGACCCCCTACCCGAGATCCGCCAGTTTTGACACCGACATTGGTGCTTTCCTTGAGAGTTCCTCTGTGTCGTCGCCTTTAGGCCCGATGGCTCCTTTGATCATCAACAACGTTGAGGTCCAGGGTGAGACTTTTCTCCCCGGACAGATATTTGTCTTCGGCGGCTTCGCTCTGCGGGCCAACTCGCTTGGCCATCTGGAGCAGATCGAAAGCCATGCCCCTGGCCATCAAGCCAGGTGGAGAAGCTTAAACTACATGGCAGGTATCCGCGGAGACTTGATCTTCGACGGATTCGAGCCACAACCAAGCGCGCCGCACTATCTCGAGGGGCATGATATAGCTCTGCCTCCGAACAGTGTCCTGGAGGCCGCATACGCTCCGGCCCCGATCCTCGATCCGGAGCCCGCTGCGTTCTTTGAGGATGAACGGTTGGACGTCACCTCGGGGGTTGCGATCTTAAAAGCTATTGAGCCAAACGCAAGCCCCGCACTCCGCATGGCACATGACTCCAAGGAGCCGGACTCTTCTCCGAACTCCGAACCTCCCGCGCCCCTGCCAACCGAATCAGATTGGGCGCCGGTAATGGAGTTCACCGCCGCGGACATCTTTCGGTATTCGCCTTTTGGTGATATTCTGAAATCTCTCAAGTCTCTCTCTTTTTCAGGAGAGCCCAGGCCGAACTGTGGCCTGCGAGGTTGGGATTCGGACGACGAAGAAATTCAAATCCCACCCACCACCCACTTAATAGCCACTGTCGACGATTTAACCGACATGCTCGACTTCGGCTCCGAAGACTTCGACGGTATGGACGACGAAGACGGAGACGACGGGAACCAGCGCCCATAGGGCACTGGACCTCCACCCCACTTAATGACGTATTCATGGTGGATACACCTGAAATAACTCACAATGAGGAAGAAGGGGGCGAAAAGAAGGGTAAACCCTCCGAAAAGCACTCAACACAGCGACGTAAACGCCGAGCGAAGCCCCGCCTCGATCAAGACCCAGCCATAGAGCAGGACGAGCCGGCAAATGACGAGCGCATCCCAGAACAGCCGTCCGAACAGGGTAACACGGGCAGAGAGGACGAACAGTCCTCCCCCGGCCATAACAGAACTCCGGACGATACCACGCCGGATAAAATCATGGAGCAGAAGAGTCTCCAAGAAAGGCTCGTCGTCACAGCACGAAGCCTGAAGAAGCAGAAGCAAAAGCTAAAGACGGCGGAAGATGCACTAAAAACAAGATGGAGTAAAGTAATCAAGACCGCAGACAAATATGGCGGCAGCCGCCGCACCAAAAGCTATCCGAAGAGAAAGTTACTGCCCGAATTCGACCAGGAGGCCCTAGAGCCCCCAAACTCGAAAAACAAAAAGGCTACACGGTCGAATAAACGACCTCTCGGCCACTACAATACGGCAAACGGCGCCGCACTCAATGCGGCATGCGACACAATCAAAGACTCGCATCATGGCCCAGCCAGGTCCATTTACGGGCCCAGAAAGCAAGCTCTCGCAAGCAATGCAAAAAATCCACCATTAGAATCCGGCACACCCAAATATAGGGGTGCCGCACACCCTCTATGTTTCATCGATGAGGTCCTGGAATATGAATTCCCAGAGGGATTTAAACCCGTTAACATAGAGGCGTACGATGGAACAACAGACCCGGGAGTCTGGATCGAGGATTATATCCTCCACATACATATGGATAGAGGAGATGATCTCCACGCCATAAAATATTTACCCCTTAAGCTTAAAGGGCCAGCCCGGCACTGGCTTAAAAGCCTTCCCGAAAACACAATTGGAAGTTGGGAAGAGCTCGAGGACGCTTTTCGAGCAAATTTTCAAGGGACCTACATCCGTCCCCCGGACGCAGACGACCTCAGTCACATAACTCAGCAATCCGGAGAATCAGCTCGGCAGTTCTGGAATAGATTCCTCACTAAAAAGAATCAAATAGTGGATTGTCCGGACGCCGAATCCCTAGCGGCTTTTAGGCACAATGTCCGAGACGAATGGCTCGCCAGACACCTCGGCCAGGAAAAGCCAAGAACAATGTCCGCACTCACAAGCCTCATGACCCGCTTTTGCGCAGGAGAGGACAGCTGGTTGGCACGATGCAGCCCCAGCGACCCAAGTACATCAGAAATCAGGGATGGAAACGGGAAACCACGGCGAAACAAGGACCTTCGCCGAACCAAAAGAAAAAGTCCGAAGAGCACGACAGTCAATGCCGGATTCAAAGGCTCACGGCAAAATCAGACAAAGTCACCCCGTCAGGATAATAGGGAAGATCCGTCCAGTCTAAAGAGAATCATGGACAGGATATGTCAGATACACAGTACTCCTGGAAAGCCTGCTAATCATACCCACAGAGACTGTTGGGTTTTCAAACAATCCGTAAGGCTTAACGCCGAACACAAGGGGCTCGACACACCAAGTGAGGAAGAGGACGAACCCCAAAAGCATAACACCAGGAAGCAAAAGAACTTCCCGCAAGAAGTCAAAACAGTGAACTCACTTCACATAACAAGGCATGAGGCACCCATAAAGGTCCGCACATTCAGGCCTATCCCTCAGGAGTCTGGACACTAGTCACTAAAGCCAATCATTTTTGATCAGCTAGATTATTCTCGCAATATCAAACACGCAGGCCGGACTGCCCTGATACTTAATCCAATAATAGACGGATTCCAGTTTACCAACATCCTTATGGACGGTGGCAGTGGACTAAATCTGATATATCAAGATACAATTCACCGCATGGGCATAAACCAAGCACGAATCCGTCATCGCAAAACCTCCTTTCAAGGAGTAGCACCAGGCCCGGACACCCACTGTATGGGTTTTCTCCGGCTTGTGGTCATATTTGGCTCTGCTAATAACTTTCGTCGCGAAAAGCTTATCTTCCACATAGTCCCGTTTTCAAGTCGCTATCAATCACTAACGGGACGCGGAGCTTTCGCTCGCTTTAAATCAATACAGCATTATGCATCCCTCACGCTAAAGATGCCCGGTCCTCGAGGCATCATCTCTTTAAAGGGAACATACTAAACTACATCTCCTCCAAACGGAGGATTGTGCGGCCACTTAAACGGCCGCCCAACAAAATGGCCTCGCCAGCCAAAAGACTTTTTTGATGTAAGTCACAAAAGGCCGCGGACCCGGACTCAATGAGTTCGGCACAAGCCCATTTTCGTTATAGGCTTGGTACGCCTCACCAGGGGCTGTACGCAGAGACAATAAAACTCGACTGTATCCATTTCTCACTTCACATTTTATTTATTATTCTTTTTGATCCGCACGACCCATTTTTCAATTTAGTTCTTCCCTTTTATAGATGAACGTCGTACGGCGCCCGTCCAGGACACGGCACAGCGGAGAAAACAGGCGCAGACGTGCGGTAGGGACCCGCCCCAAAGGATTCTTCTTAGATTAAGACCCTGCGTAAACCTTTTTTACTATCTCTTGCTGCTATACATCCCCTGGTTTACCTAACTATAACCATGGAGGAGACTGGCGTTTTGGCATGTGGCCACGACGGAATTCTTGCTCGTACCTGGACACAAGGGGCTTTTTTCTTTTTCAAGGGTGTTGTTTCACACGCACCCACAAAGACCGAACACCTTAGGGAGTGTTCGGCGTCGCGAGTTTTGGCACTATATGCATCAGCTCCGAGTCATGATTTTGGTCACATGTTGGGTTGCCCGGCTCCTGAGTTCGGCCACCTTACGTTCCGTTCTGTCGGCTAAGGTTGCACCAGGGGAACTACTGCGATTGTGCCCCAGTTCGGCCGGGTGAGCACCTCAGTAGAGAAAGCCGAAAACCGACTGTCATGATGTAGCGCGAGACTGGTCGCCACTCGGTGACTTATAGGAATTTATCGAATTCCTCCGTTTTGACGAAGGGCCGCTTCCCGGTCAGGCACATACGCGTCCCGAATTCGGGTAAACGCAGTCGCCATTAAAGGGCTACCTAAAGAGTCCCACTGTCAAGCTCCTATGGCTAAGTGAAAGTGTTAAAGCATTATAGTCATGTTGCCTAGCCCGCGGCGCTATCACCTCCTTTGTAGGACCAAGACATTGGGTTAAGTGTGAAAATGCGTTCTCCGCGCGCACCCCCGCACTATGTGCGTGGGGGTTGAAGCCAACGACTGCAATCTTTCAGAATTTATATATCAAAACGGCCGCACAGGAGGTGTTATTAATACTTGAAGGCACAAGTCTAAATTACGCCATTACAATTTATAAAAATATTGATCTAGATTTACATATGCTGTCATAAAACAACATCTTTCGGACACTGCGTCTCTATTATACAAGCGCCCGCGAGGACTTCCTCAAAATAGTGCTCGGAAGGAATTCGGCTTTTATCCGAATCACGGGACGCAACAACGGTGGGCTCCATATCTGCCCAGTATGTCTTGACACGGGCAAGAGCCAGCCGCGCGCCCTCTGTGCAAGCGGACCTCTTTAGAGCTTCAATCCGAGGCACCACGTCAAGAAATTGCTGCACCAAACTGAAATAGCTTCTTGGCTTTGATCTCCCCAGACACAGGCGGTCCATGGCATACTTCATGGCGAGTCCGGACAACCTATTCAGCTCGGCCCATTGGGCCAGGCGATCATCCACTGATAGTGGACGCTCTGGATTAGTGAACTGCGACCAGAAGAGCTTTTCCACTTCATGATCTTTCTTATCTTGAAAGTACCTGGTCGCATTAGCGGCACTAGCCGACAAATCCAGATAGGTTTCCTCCACGCTCCACGCTCCACGCTCGGTCCAACGGGGCGAACTTCGGATCACAGAATTTTCTCCGCAGCAGGAAGGGCTTTCCATCCGCAATTAGTCCGGCTTGACGCAGCTCTTCCCTTGACGCTCTCATACCAGAGCGGGCGTCCTTGGCGTCGGCGACGGCCTTCTCTAAATCCATCTGCCGGGCTCGACCTTCCTCTTCAAGGAGTTTGCAACGGTCAGTAGCACTTTTCAACTTCACGGCTATATCAGCCATCTCCTCCTTGCTTCGGCAATGGGAAGCCTGTTCGGCTTTTAGCTCTTCACGGGCTCTTCCGGCAGCCGCATCGCTTTTTCCGGCTTGTTCCTTTGCTTTGGCGAGCTCGGCCCTAAGTCCTTCTACGGCCGCCGCACCATCTGCATCAAGCATACACAAGGTAAGATATTGACATAAAGCTCCTCTTACTAACAATCGCCAAATAAACTCAATACCTTGAGCATCATCAAGCCGCTTGTTAACAAGCACGATGTCGGCTTCTGCCTCATCAAGTTGCCGTTTCATTTCGGCAAAATCTCGAGTCCGGCTCGACTCCGGACAACCTGCCACCTACATACAAAGGTGCCACTTAAAGGACCTGGGATTAAGATCCTCTGCGCGCCGCTAATTTTTGCGGCACACAGAGTCTCAGGGGCTACTATCTATACAGGGCGCACGTTATTATGCCCAATTAACACTAATGTTCGTTATTCAAAACATACCTCAAGGCCCGCCAGTAAACTCTTGACGGCCTCGTTCAGTCCGCTTTCCACGGATGAAATCTTTTCAATCACTGTGTGCATCAACACACGATGTTCCTCTCAAACAGAGGCTCGGCACAGCAGAACCTTCAGCTCCTCCGACCGAACACCAGATGGTGCCGGACTCGTCCCATGGCCTTCTTCGGAGGCCGGACACGGAGAACCCCGGGGGGCCGCATGATCACCTTCTGCCTCTAGCAGATTCGGAGAAATCCTCTGCGACGACACTTCGGCGTCGCCCGCCTTGCTAGGCGATGAAGGAGGAGGCGTTCCGCTCTCCATCATCTCCGAAAGAAGATCCCCCGATGACGAGCTCTGTCGAGAAGGGTCGAGGTCCGAACTACAAGGTAAGGTTTCGGTTAAAACTTCTCAGATATAAATTAAGGATTTATCTTAAAAGAATGACTCTCTTTCTACGTACGGCTCGTTGGAGGACTGCTCCTTTTGAGGATTTAGTTCGGCCGAGGGGCTCCCCGGCGTCGGGTCCTCTGACGCGGATTCTTTCCCCCGCTTTGGAGCTACGGCTCCCGGGTCGTCAGAGGCGGCCCTTTTCTTCCCCTTTGGAGAGGAGTTGTCGATTCCCCCCTTGGGCATGACCCCTTTCGAAGAGGCCACGGTTTCCTTGTCCGCCCCTTCATTTTTCTCCAGAGGCGCCACCTCTAACATCCTGACTAGCACAGGATCTAGCCTGGTCTCGGGAAGGGGAGCCGGACACCGGATCAGCTTCGCCTTCGCTTTCCACTCCTGCGTAAAAAGGAGAGGTACTGTTGAAAAATAAGTCAATTGTACGGGTAAAAGGTCCGGGCGCAAGGTCACCTACTTCTGTGTCCGGGCGGTTGCGGCTTAAACCAGCATCCTCGGTCAAATCCGGACTCACTCCTTGTGGTCCGAAGAACAGTCTATACATCTCTGTAGGCGTCATGCCCATGAAATTTCGGAGAACTCGCGGCCCCTCTGGGTTGAACTCCCACAAGCGGAGGGGGCGACGTTGGCCGGGCAATGTCCGGCGAATCAGCATAACTTGTGTCACCTTGACCAGGTTGAGGTCTCCTTTTAGGAGATCCTTTATGCGGCCCTGTAACAGAGGAACGTCTTTGGGCAAGCCCCGATCTAACCCTGTGTTGATCCACGATGTTAAACGTGGTGGGGGGCCCGAGCGAAAGGCGGGAGGCGCTACCCAAGTGGTGCCCCGAGGAGAGGTGATGTAGAACCACTCCTGTTGCCATAAGCCGAGCTCCTCTTGAAAAGTGCCCTCGGGCCATGGAGCATCGGTATTCCTTTTTATAACAGCACCTCCGCACTCTACGTGCCGCCCCTCGATTATCTTCGGTTCTACCTTGAAGGTCTTGAGCCATAATCCGAAGTGAGGAGTGATATGGAGAAACGCTTCACACATAACAATGAAGGAGGAGATATGGAGGATGGACTCCGGAGCTAGGTCCTGGAATTCCAGCCCATAATAAAACATCAGCCCCCTAACGAAAGGATCCGTTGGGAAGCCTAATCCCCGAAGGAAGTGGGAGATGAATACTACGCTCTCACCGGGCTGAGGGCTTGGGATCGCTTGTCCTTGAGCAGGCAACCTGTGCGGGATCTCGCTGGTCAGGAACCTAGCCTCCCTCAACCTTGATACGTCCTCCTCCGTAACGGAGGAAGGCATCCATTGGCCTTGAAGGCCGGAGCCGGACATTATCGATGGTCCGGTGCGCCTAGAATCTAAAAACCTGGGGTGTTGGAACTCGAGGCTATGGGCGAGCTTGTTTTGAGAACACAAGAGGGGAGCAAGGTCTCGATCTCTTTATAAGAGGCAGAATATCAAGAGCCCTCCCCGTAACCGTCTTGGACTAGCCTTTAATCAAGGCAGGACGTGCTTAACGGGCACGGTTGGGTTACCCACGTCCGTATTAATGAGAATCCCGTTAAAAGGGGCACACGATCTCTGCTTCGACAAGACGTGCCAAGGAAATCGCCTCGTTGAACGTGCTGCGGTGGAACAACAAAAAATAATCCATACAAAAGGCTTGGTCGCAGTGTTATGACGCGCTGCAGAATACATCAACAGATTTGATTTGTGTTTATATTATTCTCTATATGGCAATACGTGGAAACTTGTTTTGCAGAGCCGGACACTATTTTTTGGTGTTTATTATCTTCTTGAAGAATTTGGAGGAGGAACCCGCCTTGCAATGCCGAAGACAATTTGCACGCCGGACTCGTCGTCATTGAAGCCTGGTTCAGGGGCTACTGAGGGAGTCCTGGATTAGGGGGTGTTCGGGTAGCCGAACTATATCTTCAGCCGGACTCCAGGACTATGAAGATACAAGATTGAAGATTTCGTCCTGTGTCCGGAAGGTTCTTTCCTTGGCGTGGAAGGAAAGCTAGGCGTGCGGATATTCAAGATCTCCTACCAATGTAACCGACTCTGTGTAACCCTAACCCTATCCGGTGCCTATATAAACCGGAGGGTTGTAGTCCGTAGGACGAACACATCATAACCATCATCATACCCGTAGGCTAGCTTCTAGGGTTTAGCCTCCTTGATCTCGTGGTAGATCTACTCTTGTACTACCCATATCATCAATATTAATCTAGCAGTAGTAGGGTTTTACCTCCATCGAGAGGGCCCGAACCTGGGTAAAATAAAGTGTCCCCTGTCTCCTGTTACCATCCGACCTTGACGCACAGATCGGGACCCCCTACCCGAGATCCGCCGGTTTTGACACCGACATCAGGTGAACCATGTCAATGTGGAGGAAGTTTATGACCAGCCTGACGCCGTTGTTGGTAAGTTCTTGATTAATTCATTTACAGCCCTTGTTCTTTTTGACACCGGTGCATCACATTCATTCATATCAAGGGGGTTTGTGGATAAGTTTAAGTTGCCGACCGTAGCCCTTAAGTCACCTATGTTAGTGAGTTCCCCAGGAGCAGAGTATATGGCTAGTCAGGGATGTTTTCAGTTGCCATTGACCATAGGGAGACAAGTTTTCCCTACAGACCTCATCATCCTAGAATCACAAGGATTGGACGTAATTCTAGGCATGGACTGGTTATCCAAGAATGAAGGGAATATTGATTGTGCCCGTAAGTCGATTCTTTTCACCACCCCAGAGGGGAAACAGATCAAGTATGTGTCGAGGCATACGCCAAGGAGGACTCAAGTGAATTCTCTTTCGGGAGTTGTTCAGGAGGAAGTACCAGTTGTGAAGGATTATCCCGATGTTTTCCCAGAGGAATTGCCCGGCATGCCACCGGATCGGGACATAGAGTTTTTGATCAAATTGTTACGTGGCACCGGACCAATATCCAAGAGACCGTACCGGATGCCCGCAAATGATCTAGAGGAAATTAAGAAGCAGATTAAGGAATTATTGGAGAAAGGTTATATTCGACCGAGTTCATCACCTTGGGGAGCCCAGTGCTTCTAGTTGAGAAGAAGGATGGAACCTTGAGAATGGTTGTAGATTATCCTGCACTAAATGAAGTGACGATCAAGAACAAGTACCCTCTGCCAATGATCAATGATTTGTTTGACCAGCTACAAGGAGCAAAAGTCTTCTCCAAGATCGATCTTCGATCAGGATATCACCAGCTGAAGATTCGAGAACAGGATATACCCAAGACAGCCTTTACCACGAGATATGGGCTTTATGAGTATACGGTCATGTCTTTTGGTTTGACTAATGCCCCTGCCTATTTCATGAGCATGATGAATAAGGCATTCATGGAGTTCTTGGACAAGTTTGTTGTGGTATTCATTGATGACATATTGATTTACTCGAAGAATGAAGAAGAACACAAGGAACATTTGCGCTTGGTTCTTGAGAAGCTCAGGGAACATCAATTACACGCAAAATTCAGCAAATGTGAATTCTGGTTGAAGGAAGTCGGATTTCTTGGACATGTTATATCAGGAGAAGGAATAGCAGTAGACCCCTCCAAGGTTGAAGTCGTCACCGAATGGAAGGCACCCACCTCAGTCGGAGAGATTCGCAGTTTTCTTGGACTTGCAGGATATTACCGGAGGTTTATTGAGAATTTCTCCAAGATTGCGAAGCCCATGACAGAGTTATTGAAGAAAGACACTAAGTTTGTTTGGACCGACGAATGTGAGGCCAGTTTCCAGGAGCTGAAGAAACGTTTGGTCACAGCCCCAGTGCTAATTCTTCTTCCGAATATACGTAAGGATTTCCAAGTATATTGCGACGCTTCTCGTCAGGGACTTGGAGGTGTTCTTATGCAAGAAGGAAGAGTTGTTTCATATGCCTCACGTCAGCTTCGACCTCATGAGCGGAGTTATGCCACACATGATTTGGAATTAGCAGCCGTAGTGCATGCACTCCAGACATGGAGACATTTTCTTATTGGAAATCGTTGTGATGTTTAAACGGATCACAAGAGTTTGAAATACATCTTCACGCAGAAGGATTTGAACCTCAGGCAGAGAAGATGGTTGGAGCTCATAAAGGATTATGACATGAAATTGCACTATCACCCAGGAAAGGCCAATGTTGTGGCAGATGCATTGAGCCGCAAGAGCTACGTCAATACCCTCACAGCAGGAGGATTACCTCAGGAGTTAATTGATGATCTCAGAGATCTTCGATTGGAGATAGTACCACGAGGTTTTGTTGCTGCAATGGAAATTCAATCCACTTTGTTGGGAAAGATCCGAGAAGCCCAGAAGTTAGACAAAGGTATTGCGGAGATAAAGGGAAGGATGAACCAAGGAAAGGCAGAAGGATTTCGTGAGGATGAACATGGAACCTTATGGTTTGAGCAGCGTATTTACGTGCCAAATAACCCAGAGATCAGGAAATTGATTCTTCAGGAGGCTCATGATTCGCCTTATTCAATACACCCAGGCAACACCAAGATGTATTTGGACTTGAAGGAAAGTTTCTGGTGGACGGGTATGAAAAAGGATATTGCTGAGTATGTCGCAGTATGTGACGTATGTCAGAGGGTTAAGGCAGAGCACCAGAAACCAGGAGGATTACTTCAGCCTTTGCCGATACCAGATTGGAAGTGGGACAAGCTTGGCATGGACTTCATTACAGGATTACCCAGGACCCGATCAGGCTATGATTCTATTTGGGTAGTGGTTGATCGCTTGACTAAGGTAGCTCACTTCATCCCCGTGAAAACCACATATACAAGTGCTAAGTTAGCCAAGATATACATGACCAGGATCGTATGTCTGCATGGAGTTCCGAGGACCATCGTATCAGATAGAGGAACACAATTTACCTCAAAGTTTTGGCATCAATTACATGAAACTTTGGGTACCAGACTGGAGTTCAGTACAACTTTTCATCCGCAGAAAGATGGGCAGACCGAGAGAGTCAATCAGATTCTGGAGGACATGTTGAGAGCTTGTGCGCTAGATTATGGATCTAGTTGGGATGATAATTTGCCTTACCCGGAGTTCTCATATAACAACAACTATCAAGCTAGTTTGAAAATGTCCCCTTTCCAAGCTTTGTACGGAAGGAGGTACAGGACACCATTGATGTGGGATGAAGTTGGAGACCGTAAATTATTCGGACCAGATTTACTTAGAGATTCAGAGGAGAAAGTCAAGCTGATCCGCGATAGA
This sequence comes from Aegilops umbellulata, assembly GCA_032464435.1. Classification (NCBI taxonomy): domain Eukaryota; kingdom Viridiplantae; phylum Streptophyta; class Magnoliopsida; order Poales; family Poaceae; genus Aegilops; species Aegilops umbellulata. The sequence continues at coordinate 593,901,723 of CP136058.1, read as the reverse complement.
CTCAAGGTAGCCCAATCCAGACAAAAGAGTTATGCCGATACTAAACGCAAGGAGGTAACCTATGAAGTCGGAGATAGAACATATCTGCGTGTGTCGCCACTCCGAGGAGTAAAACGATTTGGAGTCAAAGGAAAGTTAGCACCATGATTTGTGGGGCCGTACAGAGTTTTAGAACGCATGGGTGAAGTTGCCTACAAGTTGGAATTACCAGAAGCCTTGTCAGGAGTTCATGAGGTGTTTCATGTTTCCCAGTTGAAGAAGTGCCATGCGGAGATGGACGATATTCCTTTGAGAGATACAATGCCACTGGAGGCCATACAGTTGGATAATGATCTAACCTATGAGGAGAAGCCCGTCAAGATTCTCGAAACTGCAAGCAGGGTTACCCGCAGCAAGGTCATCAAGTTCTGCAAGGTTCAATGGAGTCATCATACCGAAGAAGAAGCCACCTGGGAACGAGAAGAAGATCTCCGACAGGACCACCCACACATTTTTGCTAGCCAACCCGAATCTCGAGGACGAGATTCATCTTAAGGGGGGTAGGTTTGTAACATCCCAATTTTCAATTTGGATGTTTATAAATAGATCATTCATATGCATCCATGATTTATGCATTTTTTCCTCATTTGTTTTATTTGATTTTTGATCCAAGGAACTTTGAGCAACTCAAGGACCAAAAGAGAGAGTTGGAAGTTTCCCTAAAAACCAATTTTGATTTTTTTCGAAGTTGGGAGATTGGATCCAATTTTGTTTCACCAAAATTCATTTCCATTATATCAAAAATAAAATAAAGAGAGAAGATAAAATGACTTCTTCAAAATCAGAAAAGAAAATATTGGAAATTGAATTGGGAACCAAAATATATTTGTTGGGTTTTATTCACACTTTATTTTATTAGTTTAGCAAAAAAAATATGTTTAAAAACTTGCATTTTAGGGCAGATAAAAGTTCACTAGGTCATATATAAGACCATATAATTATGTGAATTTTTCTGGCATTTCTAGACTTATATTTATTTGTATTTTCGGTGTTTCTTTGCTTCTGTAAAAAAACTTTTAAAAAAATTGCGCAGCCCAACAGGCCCAGGCCCAGGCGCTATCTCCTTCTTCCTCCTCTCTGTACGTGAACACTGACAGAACGTTCATCCATGGCGCCTCTACCTCTTCCACCCCTCCCTTCCTCTCCCTCGCCCCGAAAACCCTTTGAATGGAATCCCCTCAACTCCCTCTACCGTTTCCACCCCCTAGTGCGCCTCCTAGACAGCCATAATGGCCACCACGAACGCTTCATACTGCAGCCATTAAACACATTAATTCCGGCAACGCCCCGCTCTCCTCTGGCTTCCCCTGACCCTCTATAAAAGCCCAGAGCGTTGCCCCAGTTCCCCTCGTCCGAAGCCCCCTGTTTGCAAAAGCTATCTCCCTCCCTAACCTCGCCAATTGCTCGCCGGAGTTCGTGGATTCCGGCGGCTTCTCCACAATGCCAGGAGGCGATACTGACCCCGCGGCATTGCTCCTCGGTTCCGCCTTACGTTGCTCTTCACCGTCCCGCACGCTCCCTTCGCCGAAGCACACCGGATCTGCCTTCTTCCTCGTCGCCGGCGACAAGTCCGATGAACACCCAGGCCAAATTTCTCTCTTTTTCCAGTATTTTTTTTCAATCTCAGATTCTATACCAATTCTTCTTTCTTGTATATCTTCTAGTCTATAGATCCGATTTAGTTGATTCTTTTTCCTACTAGTTCATAGAAATCCCATCTATCCAGAGAACCAAACGAAAAATATTTTTGAAAATTTTAAATTTTGAATTCAAACAGATCTGAATTCAAACTTCGTTAGGCCGTATCTCGAGTTTCGGAACTCCGTTTTAGGTGATTCTTTTTGCAAATCGAAGCTTGTGACATGTACTTTCTGTTAAAACCAAAACCATTTATTTTTGTTGCTGTAAAAATTACGTTCTTTATAGAAACTTTATTTGGTTGTTTTGGAGTTTTTCGAAGTCTTTCATTTGTTTTCTTTTTGGATCTTTGCTTGTATGCTTATGTATGTTATTGCTTGCTTACGCTAGATCATCCGGAGTGCGAAGCTTGATACTACAATCTTTATAGTTCAACGAACGTCAGCAAGGCAAGTTCACTCTTTGATCATAATTTTCAATACCCAGTTTTTACTATGCATTAGTTTCACCCTCAAAGATTGCATGAGTAGGATTGGGAACATGTGGTTATGCTATGTAGTTCATGTGGTAGGAATCTATGACCTTTGATCACCCCGGGAATATTCATTATATCATATATTGCTTAGCCATGCTCGTAGACGGGGATTGGTATGTGTGATTCATGCAAGTTGCGAGAGATAATAATTTTGGGATAACCTAAGGTGGCAACTTTAATACACATCTGGGTGGATTGTTTGGGGCACCTGGAGGAACCAGTGCTTGCCCAAGGGGAATCCCGGAGTACCCGTGTGATTACCCTAGGTCCGCCACCCAGGCTCAAAGGGATCATAAGATATTTCATGCCTAGAAACTTTCGTGTGCAGCCACAAGCCATTATGGGCTCTGGCATAGTTGAGTAAGTTTTGTGACCTCTTTCCGTGGTAGACTAGCTGATGTAGGGGATAGTAGGTGTACCGGTCTACCCAGGGTAAACGCTTCTGAAAGGCTATGTCTCGATCTTCCGATCATGGAGGTGGTTGAGTCTTGTGAGGAAAAGTGCACAAACCTTTGCAGAGTGTACAAACTAATCATGATTAGCCGTGTCCCCGGTTACGGACATCTTGAGTATCTAGAAGTGAATTATTGGTTGATCTCATAATTCTTTTTAATGAAATTATTGGGTTACTAATAACTAGGGAATTTTTGGGATTGAGTTGGAGGAACCTTCTCAGTAATGGCATTTTAACTTAGTAGTAATAAAAAAATTATTCCTTTGTTGTAGGGTAAAATTGGCTTTATGCAAAAATTAAACTTAGAGCCTCCACCAGCTAAATTTGCATATACAGATAGTCTTTTCATTTATTATTATTCTATGGTGTGAAATTGCCAGCATATTCCATGTGCTGACCTACACGGCTGCAACGTCTCATGTTGCAGACTTTTCCGACGAAGATTAAAGGTGCGATAGGTCGTTGTTCTGCACTCAGTTTGCCGTGGAGTTGGATGGACTCATTTACCTTTGAAGCTTCCGCAGTTATTTTCATTTAGATGGCCTTTGGCCATATTATTGTAACAAATACTCTTTTGAGAACCTCGATGTAATAAAGTGTGATTGAACTCTGTTATAATTCCTCGAGTACTGTGTGTGTCAGCATACCGATCCAGGGATGACACTTAAGCACAGAGACTTCGATCCATTTTGGGTCGGGTCGCTACAGGAAGACCCCTCCGCCGGACTACTCCCACGACGCCGAAGAGGGCGGAGAGGAGTGGCCGGACAGAACCAAGCGTCCGGCGAAATCGTAAGTACTTATATACCAGAGTGACTCATGATATTCTTTTAATGCGCGGCTTTCCCTAATATCGCTCGTAATTTATGCAGCCCGCCCCGGGCCGAACTCGACGATTCGTCGAGCGGTTCCCTGGATTCGTCGGACGTGAACTCTGTTCCGCCCGCTGTCTCCCCCTGCAGGGTGGACGACGCCGAAGTGGCGTCCCGCCAAGCTCCAGGGCAGGAGGAGATAGTCCTGGAGGAGACGCAAGGCAATCCTCCGGACCCCAGGAGTAAAGGGGATGAAACCCCCCAGGGCTCCAAGTCCGGCTTTGTGTTGGACACCGCGCCGGAATCGACAGTCCCGGTCCGCGGTGGGCGAACTCCTTCTGAGAGGAGTAAGCCGTCTAAGCCGGCGACCTCCGTCCAACCAGAGGCGCCGGACAATCTGCTAGAGGCGCTTAAGGGCGCCGCCATCGACGAGGAGCACCGTACTGTTATGAGTACGGTGATCCAAAGGGTTCAGTCCGCCAAGAGCGGACTGACTGAAGCTTGCGCTAGCCTTCTAACATGCTTCGAGGTAAGTAAAAATATGTCAAATTATTACCGCATAGACAGTAGCCCCTGATGCTCTGTTCGGTGTTCGGAAAGAAAAGCCGAATAGAGGATCTAGTAATTTTCGCAGGAGTCTAACAACAAAAAGTCAAATATGCGTATGCAGGCTTCGCTGCTGTCCACCGCCACACTGACTGCGCAGGTGGATGTCCTTAAAAAGGACCTCGGGCGGACCGAGCAAGATCTCGGCCTTGCTAAACGGCAGCTCGAGGAGAAAGAAGGTAAGAAATACCCTAAAAAAGAAAAAAGGTGCCTATAGAGAGGCTTGATTGTAGAAAGAAATAACAGGATTGTACTGCTTATTGTAGGGGCCACAACCAAGGTGGCAACCCTGAAGCAGGCACTGGTTGAGGCCGGAAAGAAAACGGCCGAGGAGCGCGCCAAGCAAGAAAGGCTTGGGGTTCAGGTCGGCGAGGTGCAGCAAGAGCTGCAAGCTCTCATGAAAAAACATGAGAGTTTGGAGCTTGAGTCAAAAGCACAAGCATCCGAGCTCGCGCCGGCCCTTGAGACCGCCAAGAGTGCCAAGGCCGAAGCCCAAAAGGCCCTCCAAGTATTGGAGGAGGTGAAAAAGATTACAACGGGTAAGGCATTCTTAATGCAAATTAGGAATATAAAAGTGAACTACCTATTACTTCCCCGAATCCGGAGTTCTCCAGGGGCGTTCGCCGATCTTCCCCGCATCGTATCCGGCACCGCCGCGTTCTACCGAGCTGAAGAGGGCAGCTCGACAGAGAGTGTGTTCTAGTCTCAGTATTCTGAGGCCGGACACCCTGTGCCTTTGAGCGATCAGCTGAAACAGCTGGTCGATCTCCACAAGGCGGCCGAACAGGCCATGAAGGGCTTACTAGTTCGGCTGTGGCCTGGAGAGGCCCTGCCTGGGAGCTATTTCGGGCTAGTGCGGCGGCTGGTGGAGGCCTGTCCACGGCTTGAGGTCATCAAGCGCTCCGCCTGCATTGAAGGCGCCCGGAGGGCCCTTGCCCGTGTAAGGGTACACTGGGGTAAGCTGGACGGAGAGAAGCTGGTGAAGGACGGGCCGCCGCCGGGGAAGGAGCATCGCAAGGCCGAGAACTACTACAAGGAAGTTCTTGCCGGAGCCCGCCTTGTCGCGGATGAATGTACTAAAGATGTAGTATTTGAATGAACTCGCTCGTTTGTATCCTGTGCGCTGAAAACTTGTTCATATGCGCTAAGCAATGCTTATTGAATTTAAAATATTATTTTCTGTGTGGCCGTTTATCAAAAATTGAGAGATGGCCAGTCGTCGGCTTCTGCCCCCATGCCACTAGTGCTGGGGTGTTCGGGATAAACCTGAGGGCTCTTTTTCCCATAGTTGGGTCCTTCGAGGAAGGCGCTTAGCACAATGAACCAGGCAATCGGACTATAATGCTTGAACACTCTCACTTAGCCATAGAACGTTATAATTTTAAATTTCGGCGAAGCCCCTAGTTCGGAAGGCCGAATTCGGGCCGCTATCCACGCCTTTGGCCGGACATAGCCAGCTCCTTGCTCGAAGCGGCATAAGTCTTTAAAGACTCGAAAAACCTCTCGAACAGTGACCGGTCTCACGCCTTATCATGACATTCTGTTTTAGCTTTCTCCACTGAGGTGCTTAACCCAGCTGAACCGAGGCACAATCGCAGTGGTTCTCCTAGTGCTACCTTAGCCGATATAGCGGAACGTAAGGCACCAAAACATAGGAGCCGGGCAAACCCAACATGTGACCAAAATCATGATTCGGAGCCGATGCATATAGTGCTATAAGTTCGGGGTGCCGCACTTGTGGAAGTGTACGGACTTCTCACACCAGATAGAAGGGTAATGAAGCCCCTGGCGTGTTTTGCCGTACCATGGTGTACGGTTGCGATCATGTTTATTTAATGAACATGTATATGAAAAGAGGACAACGCAAAAAAAATAGGCGAAAAGCTATGCATTGTTTATAGAGAGGCTATTTATCAAAGCCGAACGATACAAGTAGTGCGATAAGCAAAAAGATATTAGACTATTTAACATGTCCTGACCAGGGGCAGGCCGCGGAATTTAGAAACAGATATATCGCTCGAAATAGAGACCACCTGAGAGTTCCATAGTGCGGCGTAGCTTTGTCTGCTTCCCTGGGTCCTGCATCGTCTGTGCGGCAGCAAAGCCGAAAAGGTCATCCAGAGTGTGGAGTCCTGAAAGTAAATAAAAAAAATCCGGCAGCCCCTAGTACGTTTGACGCCGTATTGTAAGCATGCCGTTAATGTGCCCCTCCCCCTGTGCCCATGGAATTTCAAGGGCGTAATTGTGTACTCGAGGTACTAGCTCCGCTATGTTGCGATGGCCGGGGTTGGGGCCATATTGCTACGCTTGCTCCGAACGTGCCAGGCGGTCTTGTTGCAGGTTACTCCGGGCGCGCTTTGTATTGTCCGGCTTTTTAACGGCCGGACTAGAGAGTTGCCTTGAAAGGCTGCTTTGTACTTCTGCTGTGAGGGCCGCCGTGTGCTCCTCCGTACGGAGGGAGCGTTTAGTGTTTCCGTTAACCGTAATTACTCCTCGAGGGCCTGGCATCTTGAGCTTGAGATATGCGTAGTGCGGCACCGCATTGAATTTAGCGAATGCGGTTCGTTCGAGCAGGGCGTGATAGCCACTTCGGAACGGGACTATATCGAAGATTAACTCTTCGCTTCGGAAGTTATCCGGAGATCCGAAGACCACATCAAGTGTTACAGAGCCTGTGCAATTGGCCTCTACACCTGGTATGACGCCTTTAAAGGTCGTCCTTGTGGGATTGATCCTTGATGGATCTATGCCCATTTTCCGCACTGTATCCTGGTAAAGCAGGTTCAGGCTACTGCCGCCATCCATGAGGACTCTTGTGAGATGAAATCCGTCAATGATTGGGTCAAGAACCAATGCGGCAAAACCGCCGTGACGGATGCTAGTGGGGTGGTCCCTTCGATCAAAAGTGATCGGGCAGGAGGACCATGGGTTGAACTTTGGGGCGACTGGCTCCATCGCGTATACGTCCCGTAGCACACGCTTCCGCTCCCTCTTGGGAATGTGGGTCGCGTATATCATGTTCACCGTCCGAACTTGTGGGGGAAACCCCTTCTGTCCATTGTTGTTTGGCGGCCTGGGCTCCTCCTCCTCGTCGCTATGCAGCCCCTTGTTTTTGTGTTCGGCTCTTGACTTGCCTGCCTGCTTGAACACCCAACAATCCCTGTTGGTGTGATTGGCTGGCCTTTCGGGGGTGCCATGAATCTGGCACGAGCGGTCGAGTATCCGGTCCAAACTGGACGGGCCCTGGGTATTCTTTTTAAATGGCTTTTTCCGCTGACCGGATTTATAGCCTCTGAATCTGGCGTTTACTGCCGTATCCTCATTGCTGTCGCTGCTAACGCGGCGCTTTTGCTTGTTTCGACGTGTCCTGCCACTTTTGTCCTTGGTATCCGAATTACCCAGGTTCTTTGATAAGTTGTTGCTGCGAGCTAGCCAGCTATCTTCGCCCGCGCAAAAGCGGGTCATGAGTGTCGTGAGGGTTGCCATGGATTTCGGCTTTTCCTGTGCTAGGTGCCGGGCAAGCCATTCGTCGCGGATGTTATGTTTGAAGGCTGCTAGGGCCTCTGCGTCCGGACAATCGACAATCTGATTTTTCTTTGTTAGGAACCGTGTCCAGAATTGCCTGGCTGATTCTTCTGGCTGCTGAATTATGGGGCTTAGGTCGTCGGCGTCCGGTGGCCGCACATAGGTCCCCTGGAAGTTGTCGAGGAATGCGGCTTCCAGGTCCTCCCAAGAACCGATTGAGTCCGCTGGCAGGCTGTTAAGCCAGTGTCGGGCTGGTCCTTTGAGCTTGAGGGGGAGATATTTGATGGCATGTAGATCGTTGCCACGTGCCATGTGGATGTGAAGGAGATAATCCTTAATCCATACTGCCGGATCTGTCGTACCATCGTACGACTCGATGTTGACAGGTTTGAAACCCTCTGGGATTTTATGATCCATTACTTCATCTGTGAAGCATAGTGGGTGTGCGGCGCCCCTGTACTGGGCTATGTCACGACGCAGCCCGAAAGAGCTATGCCTGTTGTGTTCGGCCCGGCCGGATTTATTGTTTCCGGAGTGAAGATCATCGTCACGTGTCGTCGGGCGTCTGCGCGATCCATAGATCGATCTTGTTTGCCTTGCTTTATCCTTCAGTACGTCTCGCAGGTCTGGCTCATTTTCCCGTGCCTTAGTTGAGCGGCACCGGGGCATGGCTTGTTTAGAGGTTCGACAGGCCTCTCTGTCGCGGCCGCGAGGTGGCCGTTCTGCCATGTCATGCATTGGTAATGTAGGTGCTTCCCCCTCTGATTGGGGTAGCGGCCTGCGCTTAGGATAATTTTTGGAGGGGCGCTTGAGTTCATACTCTTCGGCCGCAAGGACTTCAGTCCATCTGTCAGCTAGCAAATCTTGATCAGCTCTAAGCTATTGCTGCTTTTTCTTTAGGCTATTCGCCATGGCTAGAAGCCTGCGTTTGAAACGCTCGTGTTCGGCGGGGTCTGATGGTACGACGAATTCGTCGTCGTCGAGGCTTGCCTCGTCTTCGGAGGGAGGCATGTAGTTATCATCCTCAACCTCTCGCTCTGCTGCTCTATCATGAGGGCTGGCTTCTCCATCTTCCTGCGCCGAATCTTGTTGGATTTGGTGTTCTTCGGCGCTATCCGGGGTAGTATTGTCTCCCGTGCCGGAATCACCGTTTCTGCTATGGCGGGATTTAGAGCGGCGCCGTTGACGCCGGCGCTTTGGCTGTTTTTTCGAGGTGTCAACCTCCGCTGTTCCATCGCCATCTCCATCCTTTGGAGTGTCCACCATATATATGTCATATGACGAGGTGGCTGTCCAGCGCCCTACGGGTGCTGGTTCCTGTTCGTCTCCTCCTTCGTCGTCCATACCGTCGAAGTCTTCGGAGCCGAAGTCAAGTATGTCGGTTAAATCATCGACAGTGGCTATAAAGTGGGTGGTGGGTGGGCTTTGAATTTCTTCGTCGTCCGAATCCCAACCTCGCAGACCATAGTCCGGCCTGGGCTCTCCTGACAAAGAGAGAGACTTGAGAGAATTCAGGATATCACCGAAAGGTGAGTGCTGAAAGATGTCCGCGGCGGTGAACTCCATTATAGGCGCCCAATCGGATTCGATCGGCAGGGGCACGGGAGGCCCGGAGTTCGGAGAAGAATCCGACTCCTTGGAGTCATGGGCCGTGTGGAGTGCGGGGCTGGCGTTCGGCTCGATCGCCTTCAAGAACGCAGCCCCCGAGGTGACGTCCAACCGTTCATCCTCAAAGAACGCAGCGGGCTCCGAGTCGAGGATCGGGGCCGGTGCGTGTGCGGCCTCCAGGGCACTATTCGGAGGCAAAGCTATATGATGCCCGTCGAGGTAGTGCGGCGCGCTTGGCTGTGGCTCGAACCCGTCGAAGATCAAGTCTCCGCAGATATCTGCCGTGTAGTTTAAGCTTCCAAACCTGACTTGATGGCCAGGGGCATAGCTTTCGATCTGCTCTAGATGACCAAGCGAATTGGCCCGCAGAGCAAAGCCGCCGAAGACGAAGATTTGTCCGGGGAGGAAAGTCTCACCCTGGACCTCATCGTTGTTGATGATCAAAGGAGCCATCGGGCCTAAAGGCGACGACATAGAGGAACTCTCAATGAAAGCACCAATGTCGGTGTCAAAATCGGCAGATCTCGGGTAGGGGGTCCCGAACTGTGCGTCAAGGTCGGATGGTAACAGGAGACAAGGGACACTTTATTTTACCCAGGTTCGGGCCCTCACGATGGAGGTAAAACCCTACTCCTGCTAGATTAATATTGATGATATGGGTAGTACAAGAGTAGATCTACCACGAGATCAAGGAGGCTAAACCCTAGAAGCTAGCCTATGGTATGATTGTGTATGATGATGGTTGTCCTACGGACTACAACCCTCCGGTTTATATAGACACCGGATAGGGTTAGGGTTACACAGAGTCGGTTACAATGGTAGGAGATCTTGAATATCCGCACGCCTAGCTTGCCTTCCACGCCAAGGAAAGATCCTTCCGGACACGGGACGAAGTCTTCAATCTTGTATCTTCATAGTCCTGGAGTCCGGCTGAAGGTATAGTCCGGCTATCCGAACACCCCCTAATCCAGGACTCCCTCAGTAGCCCCTGAACCAGGCTTCAATGACGACGAGTCCGGCGCGCAGATTGTCTTTGGCATTGCAAGGCGGGTTCCTCCTCCAAGTTCTTCAAGAAGATTACAGACACGAAAAATAGTGTCCGGCTCTTCAAAATAAGTTTCCACATATTGCCATATAGAGAATAATATTAACACAAATCAAATCTGCTGACGTATTCTGCAGTGTGTCATAACACTGCGGCCAAGCTCTTTATATAAATTGTTTTCATTGTTCCACCTCAGCGTGTTTAGCGAGGTGATTTCCTTGGCACGTCTTGTCAAAGCAAAGATCGTGTGCCCCTTTTAACGGAATTCTCATCAATACGGACATGGGTAACCCAACCGCGCCATTTACCACGGCGCTTGGGAGGCAACTGAGTTTTATTAGTTAGGTGGGGACGCATAACCGCATCCACCCATATAAGGGGATAAGGATCCACCTTTTCACCTACGCCTTCTTCCTCCTTTGCCAATCCATCTCTCGCGCACTCAAGCTCCAGCGCCCAAGCCCGCTCTTCCCACCTCAACCTTCTCCAGCAATGTCCGGAGCAGGAGGCAAGTGGATGGTCTCCTCCGTCACGGAGGCTCAAGTAAAGAAGCTAAGGAAAGTCGGATACCTGTCCAAGGACGTCCCGCACCGGCTTCCCGAGGAGGGGCAGCTTCTCCCCACCACAAGGCCCCATGAGAGGGTTGTTTTCCTTCCCCACTTCCTTCGCGGACTGGGTTTTCCACTTCACCCATTTGTCCGGGGACTCATGTTCTACTATGGCCTAGATTTCCACGATCTGGCCCCGAACTTCATCCTCAACATCTCGGCGTTTATCGTCGTGTGTGAGGCCTTCCTCCGCGTCCGCCCCCATTTTGGCCTTTGGCTCAAGACCTTCAACGTCAAGCCCAAGGTGGTGCGCGGCAGCCAAGCGGAGTGTGGAGGTGCTATGGCTGGCAAGATAGCCAATGTCCTCTGGTTCGAGGGCTCCTTTGTGGAGACCCTAAAGGGGTGGCAAGCCGGGTGGTTTTACATCACCGAGCCCCGCGATCCGGAATGGGTCGCAGCCCCCGAATTCAGATCCGGACCCCCCACGCGGCTTGTGTCTTGGAAAGAGATGGGCCTGTCGTGGGGTAACGAGGAAAAGGTGACTGGACTGAAGACCTACATCAAGTCCCTGGTAGACAAGCCAATCTGGCTGGTCAATATAGTCCAGGTCATGCTCGTTCGTCTGATCCTCCTGTGCCAACAACGGGATTTCAATTTATGGGAGTTCGACCTGGCGCAGCACCGAACCCTCAACAGGCTCTTTGACACGTCGTATGAAGATGTCTGGAAGGTGCTAATCAAAGGCGTCGGAGCCCTCGCATCCGCTTCCGAGGACCGCGGATACAGCTCGCAGCGTCATGCTAGCAAGGTAAGCTATCTATGCCTTTGACAGGATTATTAAGCTCTTTTTTCATAGATTAACTCTATGCGGGATCTAAACTCCCTTACCTTTGACAGGCTTGGCAGGCGATATCCGGACCAATTAACTGTCCGGCTCCCCTGCCCGAAGACCCGGCCCCAGCTCTCCTAGTGAAGCTGTTGGCTCCGGCACCTTATGTGGTGTCGGAGAAGAAGGCCAAGAAGAAGAAAACCACCGGGACTCGAAAGAGTTCCCGCAACATGGTGGTGTTGGACTCGTCATCTGACGAGTCCGCGATGCTCTCCTCTCGTGAAAACGAGGAGGAGGAACAAGAAAGCTCTCCCCCCCCAGCGGGGGGAGAAAAGAAGAAGAAGGCCACCCCAACGGAGGAGGCCGAGGGGTCGAGGAAAAGGAAGACCCCTCCGCCGGACTACTCCCACGACGCCGAAGAGGGCGGAGAGGAGTGGCCGGACAGAACCAAGCGTCCGGCGAAATCGTAAGTACTTATATACCAGAGTGACTCATGATATTCTTTTAAATCGCGTCTTTCTCTAATATCGCTCATAATTTATGCAGCCTGCCCCGGGCCGAACTCGACGATTCATTGAGCGGTTCCCTGGATTCGTCGGACGTGAACTCTGCTCCGCCCGCTGTCTCCCCCTGCAGGGCGGACGACGCCAAAGTGGCGTCCCGCCAAGCTCCAGGGCAGGAGGAGATAGTCCTGGAGGAGCCGCAAGGCAATCCTCCGGACTCCAGGAGTAAAGGGGATGAAACCCCCCAGGCTGTGCTAACACCTCCGGGTCACTACTCCAACCCGATGGACAACCTTGTTGCGGCTGCTGCACAGCTGAGGGCCATTCCAATTGAAGGTGATTCGCCGCAGGCAGTAGAGACGCGTCGGGTCAAGGAGCTCCTTCGGACAGCTTTGGTCCAATAGGAAGCATATTTGTACAGCCGCGATCGGATCCAGTCAACCCCTCGCCCGAGCCGGAGCTATAGCAAGCATATGGATGAACCGGCCGTGTCAAGTAATGCACGGCGAGGAGCGCCCCGTGGTAACAACCCAACCGGTGGTATCGAGAACGCTCAGGAAGTGGTGGACCGGGCCCGAGCGCGCAGGGAGGCCGAGTTAGGGGCATAGTATCAAGATCGTCAGCTTACGCCGGTTCGTCCGACCACCATGGTCGAGCCTGTAAGTACCTCTAGTTCTTTGGGGGTGCCTTGCCTTGTTCCCGCTTTACGCAATGTACGCCTGCCCAAGGATTTCAAAGGCCCACGCATGGTACCAAATTATACGGCGGATCAACCTCCAGAGACATGGGTGGAAAGCTATGAGATGGCCATGGAGATGCTTGATGTGGATGATGTGGCGTGTGCAAAGTACTTCACCATGATGCTTGAAGGAACGGCCCGTACGTGGTTAAAGAGCTTACCGGCCAATTCCATCAGTTCATGGGCCCAGTTACGAGCCCGGTTTATCAGTAATTTCAAAGACACGTGTAAGCAGCCGATGTCAATAGTGGATCTAGCTGCCTGTGTCTAGGAGGACGGAGAATCAACGACACATTGGGTGCGCCGGGTCTTGCAAGTTCTGCATTCATCAGACTGCATCAACGCTGACACCGTAGTTATAACCCTGGAAGGCATTTGCCGGTTTGGGCCTCTAAAGCTGAAATTAGGGCGGATGAAGCACCGCTGCACTGACATAGGGACTCTCATGGGCGCTTTGGTAAAGTATGTTGATTCTGATAGTACCAAGGATCCCGAGTCTGATGATGATAATACAGGGAAGGGAAAGAAGAACGGCAACTCCAAAGGTCAGCAAATCACTCGACAGGTAATGGTGGCGGAGGCAAGCGCAAAGCGGATGGCAACATGGACTTCGTGGCTAATACCAACGCGCAGGACAAGGGCCAGCGGCGTAAGGGTAAACCGCAGAATCGCAGTGGAGCGCCTAACCCTAACCCGAACCGCCTAAACTATCTGTTGAACCAGCCCTGCCCGAAGCATGGGATGAAGGAGGTGCCAGCAAACCACCTTTGGAAGGATTGTTACATTATGCAGGAGTTCAAAAATTCTAATGCTTTCCGGTATGATCACGGCTCTGGCGGTGGCTCAGGATCCGGGCTGGGTTACGGTGGAGGAAATTCCGGTTCAGGATTTAATGGTAATCCTGGCGGACATAGTAATCAGAATAATCCGAATAGCCAGGGTGGTTACAACCAGCAGTAGCAACAGTCAGGTTACCAGAGCAACCCAAAGCAGTTGAATAGTGGGCAGTACCATGTCTTCACCACTAGCTTAGACAAGCGAGACCGGAAGGTTCAGAAGCGGGCAGTCAACTCTGTTGAACCGGCTGTGCCCCGTTACTTACGCTGGTCTAAGCAGCCAATCATATGGAGCAGAGAGGATCACCCACCCCGGGTTGATAACCCGGGTCAGCTAGCATTGGTGGTGGCACCTCAGGTTGGAGGTTATAAGTCACCAAGGTACTCATGGATGGAGGGAGCAGCATTAACATCTTGTACTATGAGACCTTCCGTCGTATGGGACTGACAGATAAAAATCTCAAACCGTCCAATACGGTGTTTCATGGTGTGGTACCTGGCAAATCAGCATATCCCGTTGGTAAGATAGCTCTGGAAGTGGCCTTTGGAGATGATCATGATTCCAGGACCGAGACGCTGACGTTTGAAGTGGTAAAAATTCAAAGTCCGTATCACGCCCTGTTTGGGCGACCGGCCTATGCCAAGTTCATGGCACGGCCTTGTTATGTGTACTTGCAGCTCAAGATGCCGGGTCACAAGGGGACAATAATGGTTCATGGAAGCCGTCGAGTCGCTTTGGAGTGCGAGGAAGGAGATGCGGCCTATGCAGAGTCGGTTTGTGCCACCGAGGAGCTGAAATTTTATAAAGACAATGTTGATCCGGCAGATATGACTCCGTTGAAGAAGCCAACTACGGAGCATGATCCGGCCTTGAAATTCAAATCGGCAGCTGAGACTAAGCTTGTTGACTTCGTGCCTGGCGATTCATCCAAGCAGTTCAGCATCAGTTCCAATTTGGATCCGAAATAGGAAAGCGCGCTCATCGAGTTTTCATCCGTGAGAATCGGGACATTTTTGGATGGAAGCCTTTTGACATGCCAGGTGTACCGAGGCAACTCGCTGAGCACACTCTTAATGTGGATCCTAAATACAAACCGGTGAAACAGTTCCTCCGCCGGTTTAACGAAGAAAGACGCAAAGCTATTGGAGAAGAGGTAGCCAGGCTTTTGGCAGCTGGTTTTATTGTTGAAGTTTTTCACCCTGAGTGGCTTGATAATCCGGTGTTGGTCCTTAAGAAAAACGGCACTTGGCATATGTGTGTGGATTACACAGACCTTAATAAGGCTTGTCCAGCAGATCCTTTTGCCATCCACCGTATTGATCAAATCATTGATGCTACGGCGGGTTGCGAGCGTTTGAGTTTTTTGGATGCATATTTTAGTTATCATCAGATCAAAATGGCAGTTAAGGACCAGGAGAAGACGGCGTTCATCACTCCCTTTGGAGCCTTCTGCTACGTGTCTATGCCCTTTGGGCTCAAGAGTGCCCAGGCAACTTATCAACAGTGTGTACAAAATTTCCTTCACAAGCAGATTGGCCGTAATGTACATGCTTATGTGGATGATATTGTGGTTAAGTCAAGGAAGAAGGAGACTCTGGTTGACGATTTGAAGGAAACCTTTGGTAGCTTGAGGACGTACAAGATGATGCTCAATCCGGCCAAATGTGTTTTTGGTGTACCGGCAGGCAAGTTATTGGGTTTTCTGGTGTCCAACAGGGGAATTGAGGCTAATCCGGAGAAGATCACAACCATCACCTCCCTGGCTAAACCGAAGTGTATCAATGACGTTCAACGTTTGGCTGGTCGGTTTGCCGCGTTGAGCCGGTTTATCAGCCGCCTTGGTGAGAAGGCAATTCCTTTGTATCAGAGGTTGAAGAAGACGGATCAGTTCGTCTGGAGTTCTGCTGCCGATCAGGCATTTGAGGACTTAAAGTGGCAATTGGCCAACCCGCCTGTGCTTGCCGCTCCTGTTGACAAGGAGCCGCTACTACTATATGTTGCTGCTAACGCTCACGCAGTCAGTGTGGCTATTGTGGTAGAGCGGAAGGAGGCAGGTAAGGAGCATCTGGTTCAGCGTCCGGTTTACTATATCAGTGAGGTACTTATTGAATCCAAGCAAAGGTATCCGCATTGGCAGAAGCTGGTATATGGAGTTTTCATGGCAAGCCGGAAGCTGAAGCAGTATTTCCAAGGGCACCCCATCACAGTGGTCAGTTCTGCTCCCTTAGGCGATATCATCCAGAACCGGGAAGCGACTGGCCGGATTGCCAAGTGGGCTATAGATCTTGGGCCGCACGGGTTGAAGTACGTGCCCCGAACGGCGGTGAAGTCTCAAGCACTTGTTGATTTCATCAATGATTGGACGGAGCTGCAAGCACCTGAAGAGAAGCCGGATCACACATATTGGACCAGCCATTTTGACGGATCCAGGAAATTGGAGGGCTCGGGGGCTGGAGTCGTATTAACTTCCCCATGAGGTGACAAGTTCTGTTATGTCCTCAGCTTAATGTTCCCTTGTACTAACAATGCAGCTGAGTATGAAGCCTTGCTCCATGGTCTCGCGAGGGTCCCCAGACTTGCCTGCCTGCGGCGTGGCTCGAATGGGGGCCCAGCGCGGCCCATCTTCATCAACACAAGGCTCAAGACCCTCGCGAGGGGCCAAGCCTCGTGAGGCGGACGACACAGCGCTTCCTCAAGCACGGCCTCCTCAGGCTGGCTCACGAGGAGGCGGAGAGATCAAGGCGGGGTGCCTCGCGAGGTTCCCATGACGAAAGCCGTGACGATCAAGGGTGCCAAGCGGGCGCCAGGCCACGTAGTGTCCTCCCCTTTCCTCTTTGGTGCAAAGGGGGCAAGCACAGGCGAGAGGATCAAGCAAAGGCACCCATTTCGGTGCAACAAGACCAAGACCAGTCCAACGGTGGGAAGTAGGTCACCATGGAGCCCAGAACGGCGTCACCACAGGTCCTTTGGCAGGCGAAGACCGACTTTAGTCAGGATAAGTGTACTAGATGTTCCCCTTCAAATTGGCCAATTGTTGGTGCCCTTCCCGCTCAAATATTTGGGAAGAGGCCCAGGGCCTTTGCCTATAAATAGGACTAGCCACCCCCAGGGTAGAGGCATCTGGACATCGAGAGATCGAGGAGTATTCAGAGCAAGCAGAGAACAAGTAGAGATAGAGAAGGGTGGTTGAACTCCCCCAGCAGTTCATCCCCTAGCCAAGAACAGACCCTCGCGTGGCTGTTCTTCCTTGTACTGTTCTTCTTCATCAGCCCAAGAGGCAATCCACCAAACACACACTGGAGCAGGGTATTACACCACATCTGTGGCCCGAACCAGTATAAACCCTATGTCTCTTGTGTCGTTCTTTCAGCAGTTAGTTCTTTGCGAGACGGTGAGGTAGAGGGCAGAATCTCCGCGCGCACCCCAGAGTTCGAACCTTAAGGGTCTGCCGGAACCCGTGATCCGACATTTGGCGCGCCAGGTAGGGGTGCGCCGGAATCTGTCTTCCACCGCTCCGTTCTCCTTCGACCGTCGCATCCATGTCTGACGCCCGTCGGGCCTGCGCCGAGCGTCGGGCCGCCATCGCTTCCTGCGTCGTCCAGACAGCCCCCGTCAGTGGGCGTCCTCGTCGTTCTCCGTCGCCCGCCGTCAACGCCGCCACCGGCTCGGCGGGGAATGAGCAGCAGGCATCCTCTCAGCACCCGTCCGTGTGGCGAGACGGCCGCACCGCTACTCCGTCGCTCACCCCGGCCGGCTCTTCGTCCCGCGCGCTTCGCGCACCTTTGGAGGCTCGAGCTGCGCTCATCGAGGCGAACGAGCTCCAGTGCTACCGCCCCGTCGACGACGTCTACGAGGAGTGGCTCGACCGCGTCGCCGAGCTCGTCCGCGCCGCAGGGGGCTCTCTCGCGCCGTCCGCACCGCTGCGCCGCACTCCGCCCCGCGTGGGCAACGAAGCTCCGGGGGCGTTCCAGCCGCCTCCTCTCCAAGAAGACGCCATGGCCCCAAGGCGCGCGGCTCCTGGGCGGAACCCGCTCCGCCAAGCACCATCCCAGCAGGAACGGAGCTGCCAAGAAGTCCCACGACCGAAAGAAGCCGCCCGGGCGCTCCCAGCTCCGGCACGTCAAGACCCCATGCTGCTCCCAGCAGCAGCGCAAGGGGACCCGCAAGGCCAAGCTCTCCCTCAACCAAAACCCCCCGCGGCCACCGCGGGCTGCCGCGCCTACACCACCGAGCTGCGCAGCGTCGCATGGCCCGGCAAGTTCAAGCCGGACCTGCCCCCTCGCTATGATGGCACGACTGATCCCACAGAGTTCCTGCAGCTCTATGAGTTGGGGATCGAGGCTGCCAGCGGGGACGAAAAGGTCATGGGAAACTGGTTCCCCATGGCGCTGAAGGAAGGTGCTCGCACTTGGCTCCTGAACCTGGCCCCGGGCACGATCTCCTCCTGGGACCAGATGCGTACTCACTTCATCGCCAACTTCCAAGGTACCCGCGACCGGCCTCCCGCCGTGAGCGACATGCGCCGCATCAAGCAGCAACCTGGGAGACCCTGCAAAAGTACATCCAACGCTTCAACAGTGCGCGCCTCAAGATCCCCAGGGTGTCCAAGGAAGCCATCATTTCAGCCTTCTCCGACGGCGTGCGCGACGTCAAGATGAAGGAGGAGTTGGCGATGCATGAAGACCTCTGCACCTCCCTGGAGTTGTTCAACTTGGCGACCAAGTGCGCCAGGGCTAAGGAGGGACGCCTCTCCCTCCTAGAGCTGCCTGCCGCAGACCCAGAAGAAAAGAAGCCCAAGGCCAAGGACGTGAAGCGCAAGGGGGCTGCCGTGCTCGCGGCGGAGCCGGACACCAAGCGGGGCAAGGATCTGCCCGAATCCTCCAGGGGCAGCCGGTACTGTGTGTACCATGACCTGCACACCCACAACACCAACGAATGCCAAGAACTCCGCGCCGTGCGAGAAGGAAGAGTCGGCCGACGCCTTGACCGCGCTGACAGGGGCTATGGCTGAGGAGGAGGAAGGAACCCGGGACGCTGGGAAGATCGTGGGCCATGCCAAGGGTGGCGCGACCAACCTCGCAAGGACCGCTGGCGAGACCCGCCTCGCGAGGGGGACTGGAGGGATCAGCCTCGTGAGGATCGCCCTCACGGCAACCCAGGCCTGCCGCCGTTGCCGCCTCAGCCAAGAAGGAATGAAGACCGTCACCAAGACGAGGGGGCTGGGGGCTTCCAAGAGCCGCGTGCAATCGCCTGCATCCTGGGCGGAGCTCAAGCCCCAGCCTCTCAGCGTATCTTCAAGCAGTTTGCCCGCGAAGTGAATGCAGTCCTACCCAAGCTCGAAGCAACGCGTCCCCTCAGGTTGTCGGCATGCGCCATCACGTTCAGTTCAGCAGACCAGCTCAAGTGCGCGGCCACAACCGGAGTCCTCCCAATGCTTTGCTCCCCAGTCATCAGCAACGTTCTGGTCACCAAGACCCTCATCGACGGTGGGGCAGGACTCAACGTCTTGTCTGTGGAAACATTCAACAACCTCCAAGTGCCCTATGACCAGCTTCAGCCAACCAAGCCTTTCTCCGGAGTCACCTATGGTTCCACCGTCCCGATCGGGCAGGTTCGCCTCCCTGTCACCTTCGGGGCCCGTCGCAACTATCGCACCGAGCTCATCGACTTCGACGTCGCCCACATCCTCCTGCTGTACAACGCCATCCTCGGGTACCCAACACTGGCCAAGTTCATGGCTGTGACTCACCACGGCTACAACGTTCTCAAGATGCCAGGAAGTGGCAGCGTCATCACGGTGCCCTATGAAGAGAAAGATGCAGTGTGTTCCCTGGAGCGAGCCTTTCAGGCCGCGTCGCTAGAAGACCCAGACCGCGGAAGCAGGAGGCTTCCTGAGACCACCCCCAAGAAGAAGAAGACGTCGTCAAGCTCAGTCACTCAGGAGGCAGGCCCTTCAGGGCCCGTGTCTGCCCAGGGGGTCCCTCCTTACGCCGCATAGGAAAGCGCGCCTGGCACCCTCCTCAGGCAGGGCTCGGGGGCTCTCACCTGGAGGGCCACCGACCTTGCCAGGGTCACGAGGGAGGCGCTTGGGCACCATGTGGAGTCGTGCTTTGAAGCACGGTTCCCTCGAGAAGGAGCCAGGCAAGGAAGGTCAGACCAGCAGGAGTTCGCTAACGAGGCCATTCAAGAACTACAGGAGTCAAGGATCATGAGAGGTTGCCTTCGTCCGCCAGCTGTGGCTCCACATCCAGGCGAGGATGGTGGGCTGCGCGTCTGCGTCGACGTGCCAGGGCTCAATCGGATCGCCACGACGGAGCGCCTCTGGCCCTCACAAGTGGGGCGCTGCGGGGGACCACCCCACAGCTATGTTCGCATGCCTTACGGCCTGCCGAGCATGGCTGCGGCGTACCAGCGCCTCATGAGGGGCATCTTGGAGGCTCAAGAAGACAGGCGTTCGGCGTCCCTGGCAGAGATGAAGACAGCTCACGAGGAGCCGCCAGTGCCTCCGGAGCCTCCCGAGGCCCCAGGGCCAGGGGGCTCGTGAGGATCGACTTCCGCAGCCTACCGAGTCTGCTGCACCAACACTACTTCGTCGACGACATCTTCAGGTGACATCTTTCGAGTTTCATTCCCAGCTGGGAGCGCCCTCCCAGGGTTGCGTCACTCCCAGGCCGCGTGGGTCCGTCCCTGTGGCATGTATCCCTTTTTATCTCCTCAGTCGTTAGCTTGCTTTGCTGGGGGCGCCCCTCGGGCTGCATCATCCCCAGGCCACTCGGGCTAGGCCCAGCGGCGTGTATCCCCTCTGCGTTTATTTCCAATTATGCATTCACCTATCATGCTTGATTACTTGATGCCGTCCACGGCACCTTTTCTTCTCCATGTCGACCACTTGCACGTTAAAGGGGAGGTGCCTGAGCATCGCGACTCAGGGCTCTTACTGGCTCTCCAGCCCTCACCCTCTGGCCTTGTCCATGGCATCGCGACCTGCCATACCAGCGACGGCTGAGACAAGCTCGAGGGCCGGGACCCGAGGACGTAGAGTGCCGGCATCTAACCAGATTTTGCAGGAACACATCACAAGATACGGCCCAGTGCCAGGCGCAACCCGCCTAGAGGTGGGGCCTCGTGAGTCCCGCGCTGGCTCACGAGAGCCCAGATACACCTCGCCTACTCCAACCAGCGAGCTCTTGGGCGACTAACAATCAACTAATGGCTGACATAGCAGCCCCATCCTCCTTCTGTGGTGAATCTGCAGGGTCCTCAGAGGAAACTGCGCTAGCCAAGGCCCTCACGACGTTCCCTTCACCCTCGGCCGCGCAAACTGCTTGCACGTTAAAGGGGGGGTGCCTAAGCATCGCGACTCAGGGCTCCTACTGGCTCTCCAGCCCTCACCCTCTGGCCTTGTCCACGGCAGCGCGACCTGGCATATCAGCGACGGCTGAGACCAGCTCGAGGGTCGGGACCCGAGGACGTAGAGCAGAAAGGGGAGCAAAGGCAAGGGAGAAGGGGCACGCGAGGACCTCGTCTAGTGACCCCGCTCAAGCTGCCCCCCGGACCCAACGACGCGCTAGGGACGATCCCCGATCCGCGAAGATAAGTCATCATCCAGAACATTGGCTACCATAGCACTACCCCCGCACCTAAAGCGGCTCCGTACTAGCGAAGTTGCTTCCCATTCTCTCCAAACGACGGCTGCTTGGGCGCCAAAGGGGACCTCCTGAGCATCGCGACTCAGGGGCTCTTACCGGACCCCGGGTCGCTCACCTCCTGGCCTTGACCACGGCATCGCGACCTGGCATACCAGCGACGGCTGACGCCGCCTTGGGACTGGGACCTATCGACGCAGAGCACCAAGCCCTCGCGAGGTGCAAAAGGGAGAACCAAACTATGACGGAATTCGCGATTCGCATAGATCTATAGCAAGGGTTACATATTAACGACAAGGACCACAGTCACCTTACAAGCCCCTATGGGGCGCAATGTGATTCCTCGCATGGAACGGATCCTAAAAGGTGCTAACTACACGCGCCCTAGCAAAAGACGGCATCATCAACAGTGGGCCGTCAAGCATCGGCGCCAACCCCATCCAGATCAGGGTCGGCAGTGGCCGAGCGAGCCTGCCCTGTTCCGGGAGCGGCGTTGGCTCGTAGGCTCGTAGCTGTCGTCGCTCGTCCCCGGAGTCGCGAAGACTTCGCTGGGGTCGCTGGATCCTCCGGTGCTCTCGTCGCTTGTGGAGCTGTCCGGGGAGCGGCCGGCGGGCCCGGCCCCCACCGTGGCAGGGACCTGGCTGCCTCCCCTGGGGCAGCACTCCAGCCGGCGCCCGATTGCATCAAAGATCTTGAAGAACATTACCGAAGCGTCGTCATACTCCAGGTGGATCGTGAGGGCGCCCCTCGTTCTGCAACCCCGAGCGATTTCGCCCCAGCCGTGAGTCATGAAGACCTCGCACGGGGCAGTGATCGCGACCTCAGCCTCGGTCGCAGGAGTGCTGCAGTCGGCGTGCTGCAGCCATAGCTCCAGGAGTCTCCCCTGCGGGAAGACAGAGGCGAAGAAGGGAGGAAGGCGAATCCACGTTCGAGGAGGCATGGCGGCGTGGAGCACGAGCTCGCGGGAGGAGCCTTCGGCATGGACCCCAGGAGGGATAACCAACACCTTCGTGACCCGTCGGCGCTGGCCGCGGGGACCGGCACCGTCCCCCTCAAGGTCCGCGGCATGCAAAGGAAGCGGGAACCCTGGCGGAGGCCGCTCATACCAATGCCTCGGCGCCACCTGACGGCCCTCCTCATCTCCGCCGCAGGGAGCGAGTCGCTTCTTCGGCGGGAGAGGTTCTGGCCCCTCTCGAGGAGCCTTTCCCTTCTCCGCCGCAGAAAACCGGCGAATTGGAGCCACCACAGCAAGACGGAGCAAGAACTGAGGCAGAGGAGGAAGCAAGAAGAGATGGACTAGAAGGGCACGCCCGGTGCCGTACATATAGCCGGCGAAGGCCAACCGTCGACCTCCATGACCGCAGGTAATCATGACACGATTTGCATGCAGGGACTTGTCACATTCGCGCGGTCGCCAAGGCGTCGTGTGGAAGTGGGACACCCACGTCCAATCAACTGCCACGCGGCGCCCAAGGCTGCAGGCAGTTAGGGCCCGCGGCGCTTCGCCCTTGCCCTTTCGCCCCTCTGCACGGCCAACTCCATGCGCGCCTTGGGCCCGGGGGCTACTATCGACGTTTTGGGAACGGGGGTCCCCAGACTTGCCTGCCTGCGGCGTGGCTCGAATGGGGGCCCAGCGCGGCCCATCTTCATCAACACAAGGCTCAAGACCCTCGCGAGGGGCCAAGCCTCGCGAGGCGGACGACACGGCGCTTCCTCAAGCACGGCCTCCTCAGGCTGGCTCACGAGGAGGCGGAGAGATCAAGGCGGGGTGCCTCGCGAGGTGCCCATGACGCAAGCCGTGACGATCGAGGGTGCTACGCAGGCCTCAGGCCGCGCAGTGTCCTCCCCTTTCCTCTTTGGTGCAAAGGGGGCAAGCGCAGGCAAGAGGATCAAGCAAAGGCACCCATTTCGGTGCAACAAGACCAAGACCAGTCCAACGGTGGGAAGGAGGTCACCATGGAGCCCAGAACGGCGTCACCACAGGGCCTTTGGCAGGCGAAGACCGACTTTAGTCAGGATAAGTGTACTAGATGTTCCCCTTCAAATTGGCCAATTGTTGGCGCCCTTCCCGCTCAAATATTTGGGAAGAGGCCCAGGGCCTTTGCCTATATATAGGACTAGCCAGCCCCAGGGTAGAGGCATCTGGACATCGAGAGATCGAGGAGTATTCAGAGCAAGCAGAGAACAAGTAGAGATAGAGAAGGGCGGTTGAACTCCCCCAGCAGTTCATCCCCTAGCCAAGAACAGACCCTCGCGAGGCTGTTCTTCCTTGTACTGTTCTTCTTCATCAGCCCAAGAGGCAATCCACCCACCACACACTGGAGTAGGGTATTACACCACATCGGTGGCCCGAACCAGTATAAACCCTGTGTCTCTTGTGTCGTTCTTTCAGCAGTTAGTTCTTTGCGAGACGATGAGGTAAAGGGCAGAATCTCCGCGCGCACCCTAGAGTTCAAACCTTAAGGGTCTGCCGGAACCCGTGATCCGACACAGGCCACTTCAAGGGGTATCAGGTGGACCACGTGGACCGTCGGAAGAATGAAGCGGCGGACACTTTAAGCCGGTTGGGCTCTCAACGTAAACCGGTCCCGCCTAATGTTTTTCGTGATGTGCTACACAACCCGTCGGTCAAGCTCCCTGGTGAAGTGGATTTGGCTATTCCTGATCCGGAGGCTCAATTGGTGGCAGCTCTACACGTTATTCCGGATTGGACGCTTCCTTATCTTGCGTACATGAACCGGGGCAAGCTACCAGATGACGAAACTTTGGCCCGGCAGATAATCCGGCGATCCAAGTCTATGACTATTGTTAATGGTGAATTGCATCATTGCAGTGTGTCAGGGGCGTTTCAACGCTGCGTGTCTCCTGAGGAAGGCTGTGAAATTTTGCACGAGATCCACGAAGGAGATTGTGGTCATCACGTCGGTTCAAAGTCTTTGGTGGCTAAAGCGTTCCGCCATGGTTTTTATTGGTTAACTGCTCATGCTGATGCGGAGGATCTGGTCAGACGATGTGACGGTTGCCAAAAGTTTTCAAGACACGCTCATGTGCCGGCTCAAGAATTGAGGATGATTCCGATCACTTGGCCGTTTTCAACTTGGGGGCTGGAAATGGTTGGGCCTTTCAAAAGGTCCAAGGATAAGAAGACCCACCTCCTGGTGGCGGTTGACAAGTTTACAAAGTGGGTGGAGGCAGAACCTGTTAGCAAGTGTGATGCGTCCACAGCGGTTCAATTCATCAAAAAGGTGATCTTCCGGTTTGGCTTTCCACATAGTATCATCACAGATAATGGTACCAATTTGTCCAAGGGGGCCATGAAGGAGTTCTGCGAACGTGAGCACATCCGGCTTGACGTTTCATCAGTAGCCCACCCACAGTCTAATGGTCAAGCAGAAAGAGCTAATCAAGAGATCTTGAGAGGCATCAAACCGCGGCTTATGGTTCCTTTGCAGAGGACACCGGGTTGTTGGGTAGAAGAGCTACCATCTGTGTTATGGAGTATCAATACTACGCCCAACATATCCATAGGATACACACCGTTCTTCATGGTCTACGGAGCAGAGCCGGTTCTTCCCAGTGATATCCGTCATGACTCACCTCGTGTAGCGGCTTATGTTGAAGCGGACAACGAGACGGCATGACAAGATGCTTTGGACCTGTTGGATGAGAAGCGTGACATAGCAGCTGCCTGCTTGGTGATTTATCAACAAGATCTTCGTCGTTATCACAGTCGCCGAGTCAGAACCAGAACCTTTCAAGAAGGAGATTTGGTGCTTCGGCTCATTCAAGATGAGACTGATATGCATAAGTTATCCCCACCTTGGGAGGGACCTTTCGTGGTCAGCAAGAATCTGCACACAACGGGTCATACTATCTGATCGATATTCGAGAGCATAAAGACTCACGTACATCAGAGGACGAGACCAACAGGCCGTGGAACATAGCTCATCTTCAGCCTTACTATACCTGAGCCATCTACATATTATGACAAGTGTATATATTATGATTAATATAATAAACCGGATGTCGGATCGGGGGTTCCGGCAGACCCTTAAGGTTCGAACTCTGGGGTGCGCACGGAGATTCTGCCCACCACCTCTCCGTCTCACCAGGATCTAAACTACCGGAAGAACAGCACAAAGAACACAGAGTTTATACTAGTTCGGGCCACCGCTGTGGTGTAATACCCTACTCTAGTTTTGTGGGTGGATGGATTGCCTCTTGGGCTGATGATGATGATGATCAGTACAAAGGAGAACAGCCTCGTGAGGGCCTGTTCCTGGCTAGGACGATGAACTGCTAGGCAAGTTCAGCCGCCCTTCTCTCTCTCTCTTCTTGCTCGGATCCTGGATACCCGATGCCTCTACCCTGGGGGTGGCTAGTCCTATTTATAGGCAAAGGCCTTGGGCCTCTTCCCAAATATTGAGCGGGAAGGGCGCCAACAATTGGCCAATTTGAAGGGGAACATACAGTACACTTATCCTGACCAAAGTTGGTCCTCGCCTGCCAAAGGCCCTGTGGTGACGCCGCTCTGGGCTCCACGATGAGCTCATTCCCACCGTTGGACTGGTCTTGGTCTCATTGCACCAAAATGGATGCCTTTGCTTGATCCTCTCGCCTGCGCTTGCCCCCTTTGCACCAAAGAGGAAAGGGGAGGACACTGTGCGGTCTGGCGCCCACCTGGCACCCTTGGTCGTCATGGCTGGCATCATGAGCACCTCGCAAGGTACCCTGCCTTGATCTCTCCGCCTCCTCATGAGCCAACCTGAGGAGGCCGCGCCCGAGGAAGCGTTGTGTCGTCCTCCCCGCGAGGCTTGGCCCCTCGCGAGGGTCTTGAATCTTGCGTTGATGAAGGTGGGCTGTACTGGGCCTTCATTCGAGCCACGCCGCGGGCCGCAGGCAGGCAAGTCTGGGGACCCCCGTTCCCAGAACGCCGACAGTAGCCCCCGGGCCCAAGGCGCGCCCGGACTTGGCCGTGCCGAGAGGCGAAAGGGCAAGGGCGAAGCGCCGCGGGCCCTAACATCCTGCGGCCTTGGGTGCCGCGTGGCGGTTGGTTGGGCGCGGGCGTCTCCGCTTCCCCACGACGCCTCGACGATCGCGCGGATTGGACAAGTCCCTGCATGCAAATCGTGTCATGATTACTTGTGATCGTGGAGGCCGACGGTTGGCCTCCGCTGGCTATAAGTACGGCACCGCGTGTGCCCTTCCAGTCCATCTCTTCTTGCTTTTTCCTTCGCCTTGATTCTTGCTCCCTCTTGATGCGATTGCCCCGATTCACCGGTTCTCTGCGGCAGAGAAGGGAAAAGCTCTCCAAGAAGTGCCAGACCCGCTCCCGCCGAAGAAGCGACTTGCCCCTTGCAGCCGAGACGAAGGAGATCACCAGGTGGTATCAAGGCCTTGGTATGAGCGGCCTCCGCCGGGGTTTCCGCTTCCCTTGTTTGCCCATGCCGAGGGCCTCGAAGGGGGCGACGTCGATCCCAGCGGCTGGCGCCGTCGCCGCCGGGTCACGAAGGTGTCGGTCGTTCCGCCTGGAGTCCATGCTGAGGGCTCCTCCCGCGAGCTCG
This sequence comes from Aegilops umbellulata, assembly GCA_032464435.1. Taxonomy (NCBI): domain Eukaryota; kingdom Viridiplantae; phylum Streptophyta; class Magnoliopsida; order Poales; family Poaceae; genus Aegilops; species Aegilops umbellulata. The sequence goes on along the minus strand of CP136058.1, from coordinate 593,874,795 downwards.
TGCTCCACGCCGCCATGCCTCCGCGAACTTGGATTCGCTTTCCTTCCTTCTTCGCCTCCATCTTCCCACAGGGAAGACTCCTGGAGTTGTGGCTGCAGCACGCCGACTGCAGCACCCCCGTGACCGAGGCAGAGGTCGCGATGCTCGCCTCGGGTGAGGTCTTCATGACTCATGGCTGGGGCAAGATCGCTCGGGGTTGCAGAGCAAGGGGCGCCCTCACGATCCACCTGGAGTACGATGGCGCTTCAGTGATGTTCTTCAAGGTCTTCGATGTGAGCGGGCGCCGGCTTGAGTGCTGCCCCAGGAGAGGTGGCCAGGACCTCGCGATGGCGACGGATGGGCCCATCAACCGCCCCCTGGACAGCTCCACAAGCGACGGGAGTGCCGGAGGATCCAGCGACCCTAGCGAGGTCTCCGCGACTTCGGAGACGAGCGACGACAGCTACGAGCCCGCGACCCAGTGCCGCTCTCAGAGCAGGGCGGGCTCGCTCGGCCGCCGCCGACTCTGATCTGGATGGGGTTGGCGCCGGTGCCTGACGGCCCACTATTGATGATGGCGTCGTCTGCTGGGGCGCGTGTAGATAGCATCCCTTAGGATCCGTTTACTGCAAGGAATCATACTGCGCCCCGTGGGGGCTTGTAAGGTGTCTGTGATCCTTTCTGTTAATATGTGACTTTTGCTATGGAACTGTGCGGGTCGCTAATTCTGTCGTAGCTTAGTCTTCCCTTTCGAACCTCGCGAGGGCTTGGCGCTCTGCGTCAACAGGTCCCAGTCCCAAGGCGGCGTCAGCCGTCGCTGGTACGCCAGGTCGCGATGCCGTGGTCAAGGCCAGGAGGTGAGCGACCCGGGGTCCGGTAAGAGCCCCTGAGTCGCTATGCTCAGGAGGTCCCCTTTGGTGCCCAAGCAGCCGTCGCTTGATGAGAAAGGGAAACGACATCGCTGGTATGGAATTGCATTGGGTGCGGGGGTAGCGCCATGGTAGCCAGTGCTTTGGATTGTGACTTATCTGGAGGATCAGGGGTCGTCCCCAGCGCATCGTCGGGTCCGTGGTGTAGTTAGAACGGAGTTGCTCAGCGTGGTCCTCGCGCGTCCCTTCTCCCTCGCCTCTGCTCCCCTTTCTGCTCTACGTCCTCGGGTCCCGGCCCTCGAGCTTGTCTCAGTCGTCGCTGGTATGCCAGGTCGCGATGTCGTGGACAAGGCCAGAGGGTGAGGGCTGGAGATCCGGTAAGAGCCCTGAATCGCAATGCTCAGGCACCCTCCCTTTAACGCGCAAGCGGTTTGCGCGGGCGAGGGTGAAGAGGACTCCGTGAGGGCCTCGGCTAGCGCAATTCCCTCCAAGGATCCTGCAGACTCATCACAGAAAGAAGAAGTGGCTGCCATGATAGTTATTAGTCGACCGTTAGTTGCTTAAAAGCTCGCTGGTTGGGGTAGGTGAGGTGCATCTGGGCGCCCGTGCGCCAGCACGGGACTCACGAGGCCCTACCTCTAGGCGGGTCTCGCCTGGCACTGGGCCGTATTTTGAGATGTGTTCCTGCAAAATTTGGTTAGATGCCGGCACTCTACGTCCTCGGGTCCCGGCCCTCGAGCTTGTCTCAGCCGTCGCTGGTATGCCAGGTCGCGATGCCGTAGACAAGGCCAGAGGGTGAGGGCTGGAGAGCCGGTAAGAGCCCTGAGTCGCGATGCTCAGGCACCCCCCTTTAACGTGCAAGTGGTCTACATGGAGAAGAAAAGTTGTAGTGGACAGGCATCAAGTGATCAAGCATGATAGGCGAATGCACACTTGGAAATAAATGTGAGGGAGATACACGTCGCTGGGCCTAGCCCAAGCAGCTTGGGGATGATGCAGCCCGAGGGGTGCCCCCAACAAAGCAAGCTAACGATCGAAAACTAAAAAGGGATAAACGCCGCAGGGACGGACCCACGCGGCCTGGGAGTAATGCAGCGCTAAGAGGGTGCTCCCAGCTGGGAATGGAGCTTGAAAGATGTCACCTGAAGATGTCGACGGCAAAATGGCATTGGTGCGGCAGACTCGGTGAGCTGCGGAAGCAGATCCTCATGAGCCCCCAGGCCCTGGGGCCTCGGGAGGCTCCGGAGGCGCTCGCGGCTCCTCGCGAATCATCTCCATCTCCGCCAGGAATGCGGAACGCCTGTCCTCATGATTCTCCATGATGCCCCTTACGAGGCGTGGGTACGCAGCAGCCATGCTCGGCAAGCCGTAGGGCATGCGAACATAGCTTTGGGGTGGACCTCCGCAACGCCCCACTTGTGAGGGCCAGAGGCGCTCTGTCGTGGCGACTTGATTGAGCCCTGGTACGTCGATGCAGACACGCATCCCACCATCCTCGCCTGAATGGGGAGCCACAGCCGGTAAGCGGCGGCAACCTCTCATGATTCTCGACTCCTGTAGTTCTTGAATGGCCTGGTTAACGAACTCCTACTGGTCTGACTCTGCCTGCTTCGCTCCTTCTTGAGGGAAACATGCGTCGAAGCACGCCTCCACGTGGTGCCCAAGCGCCTCCCTCGTGACCCTGGCTAGGTCGGTGGCCCTCAAGGTGAGAGCCCCCGAGCCCTGCCTGAGGAGGGCGCCAGGCGCGCTTTCCTATGCGATGGAAGGAGGGTCCCCCTGGACAGGCACAGGCCCTAAGGGGCCTGCCTCCTGAGGGGCAGAGCCTGACGACGTCTTCTTCTTCTTGGGTGTGGTCTCGGGAAGCCTCCTGCTCCCGCGATCTGGGCCTTCTAGCGACGCGGCCTGAAAGGCTCGCTCCAGGGAACACACTGCATCCCTCTCTTCACATGGCACCGTGATGACGCCGCCACTCCCTGGCATCTTGAGGACATTGTAGCCGTGGTGAGTTACGGCCATGAACTTGGCCAGCGCTGGGTACTCGAGGATGGCGTTGTACGGCAGGCGGATGTGAGCGACGTCAAAGTTGATGAGCTCGGTGCGGTAGTTGTTGCGGGCCCCGAAGGTGACAGGGAGGCGGACCTGCCCGATCGGGATTGTGGAACCGTCGGTGACTCCGGAGAAAGGCTTGGTTGGCTGAAGCTGGTCATAGGGCACTAGGAGGTTGTCGAATGTTTCCACGGACAGGACATTGAGCCCTGCTCCACCATCGATGAGGGTCCTGGTGACCAGTACGTTGCTGATGACTGGGGAGCAAAGCGTCGGGAGGACCCCGGCTGTGGCCGCGCACTTGAGCTGGTCTGCTGAGCTGAATGTGATGGCGCACGCCGACCACTTCACGGCAAACTGCTTGAAGATGCATTGGGAGGCTGGGGCTTGAGCTCCGCCTAGGATGCAGGCGATTGCGCGTGGCTCTTGGAAGCCCACAGCCCCCTCGTCTTGATGGCGGTCTTCGTTCCTCCTTGGCTGAGGCGGCAGTGGAGGGAGGCCTGCGTTGCCATGAGGGCGGTCCTCACGAGGCTGATCCCTCCAGTCCCCCTCGCGAGGCAGGTCCCGCCAGCGGTCCTCGCGAGGTTGGTCACGCCACCCCTAGCGCGGGCCGCGATCTTCCCAGCGTCCTGGGTTTCTTCCTCCTCCTCGGTCGTAGCCCCGGTCGGCCGTTGACATTCGTTGGTGTTGTGGGTGTGGAGGTCGTGGTACACACATTACCGGCTGCCCCTGGAGGATTCGGGCAGATCTTTGCCCCGCTTGGTGTCCGGTTCTGCCGCGAGTACGGCAGCCCCCTTGCGCTTCACGTCCTTGGCCTTGGGCTTCTTCTCTTCTATATCTGCGGCGGGCAGCTCGAGGAGGGAGAGACGTCCCTCCTCAGCCCTGGCGCACTTGGTCGCCAAGTTGAACAGCTCCAGGGAGGTGCAGAGGTCTTCGTGCATCGCCAGCTCCTCCTTCATCTTGACGTCGCGCACGCCATCGGAGAAGGCTGAGATGATGGCTTCCTCGGACTCCTTGGGGATCTTGAGGAGCGCACTATTGAAGCGCTGGATGTACTTTTGCAGGGTCTCCCTAGGTTGCTGCTTGATGCGGCGCATGTCGCTCACGGCGGGCGGCAGGTCGCGAGTACCTTGGAAGTTGGCGATGAAGCGGGTGCGCATGTGCTCCCAGGAGGTGATCGTGCCTGGAGCCAGATTCAGGAGCCAGGTGCGAGCTCCTTCCTTCAGCGCCATGGGGAACCAGTTCGCCATGACCTTTTCATCCCCGCTAGCAGCTTCGATGCCCTCGTAGAGCTGGAGGAACTCGGCGGGATCGGTCGTGCTGTCATAGCGAGGAGGCAGGTCCGGCTTGAACTTGCCGGGCCACGCGACGCTACGCAGCTCGGTGGTGTAGGCGCGGCAGCCTGCGGTGGCCACGGGAGGCTTTGGTTGAGGGAGAGCTTGGCCTTGTGGGCCCCCTTGCGCAGCAGCTGGGAGCAGCGCGGGGTCTTGACGTGCCGGAGCTGGAGCAGGGTCGCGGCGAGCCAGAGCAGGGAGTGCTCGGGCAGCCTCTTGTGGTCGAGGGACTTCTTGGCAGCTCCGTTCTTGCTGGGCTGGCGCCTGACGGAGCGGGTTCCGCCCAGGGGCCATGCGCCTTGGAGCCATGGCGTCTTCTTGGAGTGGAGGTGGCTGGTACGCCCCCGGAGCTTCATTGCCCGCGCGGGGCGGGGTGCGGCGCAGCGGAGCGGACGGTGCAGGAGAGCCCCCTGCGGCGCGGACGAGCTCGGCGACGCGGTCGAGCCACTCTTCATAGACGTCGTCGACGGGATGGTAGCGCAGGAGCTCGTTTGCCGCGATGAGTGCAGCTCGAGCCTCCAAGGGCGCGCGGAGCGCATGGGACGAAGAGCCAGCTGTTGTGAGCGACGGAGTAGCGGTGCGGCCGTCTCGCCGCACGGACGGGTCCTGAGACGACGCTTGTTGCTCGTTCCCCGCCGGGCCGGTGGCGGCGTTGACGGCGGGCGATGGGGTACGACGAGCACGCCCGCCGACGGGAGCTGTCTGGGCGACGCGGGAAGCGACAGCGGCCCGGCGCTCGGCGCGGGCCTGACGAGCGTCAGACATGGATGCGACGGTCGGAGGAGAACGGAGCGAGGGAAGACAGATTCCGGCGCACCCCTACCTGGCGCGCCAAATGTCGGATCGTGGGTTCCGGCAGACCCTTAAGGTTCGAACTCTGGGGTGCGCGCGGAGATTCTGCCCACCACCTCTCCGTCTCACCAGGATCTAAACTACCGGAAGAACAGCACAAAGAACACAGAGTTTATACTAGTTCGGGCCACCATTGTGGTGTAATACCCTACTCTAGTTTTGTGGGTGGATGGATTGCCTCTTGGGCTGATGATGATGATGATCAGTACAAAGGAGAACAGCCTCGCGAGGGCCTGTTCTTGGCTAGGACGATGAACTGCTAGGGAAGTTAAGCCGCCCTTCTCTCTCTCTCTCTTCTTGCTCGGATCCTGTATACCCGATGCCTCTACCCTGGGGGTGGCTAGTCCTATTTATAGGCAAAGGCCTTGGGCCTCTTCCCAAATATTGAGCGGGAAGGGCACCAACAATTGGCCAATTTGAAGGGGAACATACAGTACACTTATCCTGACCAAAGTTGGTCCTCGCCTGCCAAAGGCCCTGTGGTGACGCCGCTCTGGGCTCCACGATGAGCTCATTCCCACCATTGGACTTGTCTTGGTCTCGTTGCACTGAAATGGATGCCTTTACTTGATCCTCTCGCCTGCGCTTGCCCCCTTTGCACCAAAGAGGAAAGGGGAGGACACTGTGCGGTCTGGCGCCCGCCTGGCACCCTCGGTCGTCATGGCTTGCGTCATGGGCACCTCGCGAGGTACCCTGCCTTGATCTCTTCGCCTCCTCATGAGCCAACCTGAGGAGGCCGCGCCCAAGGAAGCGTTGTGTCGTCCTCCCCGCGAGGCTTGGCCCCTCGCGAGGGTCTTGAATCTTGCGTTGATGAAGCTGGGTCGTACTGGGCCTTCATTCGAGCCACGCCGCGGGCCGCAGGCAGGCAAGTCTGGGGACCCCCGTTCCCAGAACGCCGACACCGGAGCCTCAGCTAAAGCGGGGTATCTGTTCTTTTACATCATGTGTGGTTACATGGAGTTGTTCTATCTTAAAGCGGCCTCCGGTTTACCCTTGAAAGTTTTATAAACATCTCTTGGGGGCTTGGTCGTGTCCGAACCAATGCAACACCTTTTGATAGGCGCAAGCCACCAGATCACTTGGGGACATGGTCAAGTCTTAACCAGTCACGCCTCTTGATCGGCCTAAGGCCATAGAATCACTTGGGGGCTTGGTCGAACCCGAACCATTGCCACGCCTTTTGATCGGCATAATGCCACGGTTTCATTTGGGGACCTGGCTCACTTGAACCATAGCTACACCTATCGGCAGCTTGGTCGTGTCCGACCATGGTAACACCATCTGATCGGCTCAGTAAAGCCTCTTTTTGCAAAGGTTTTTATCATTGCCTTTTCTTTCAACATTTTTCTTACTGTAGCTTTGCGTTTTTTAAACCGGCAACGTTTTAAGCCGGTTCAAATTGTCAATTGACGGAACACGGTCCATTTTTAATCCGGAGATTATTTGCCCGGTTTGACTTTTTCTGTTAACATCCCATTATGGAGTAACAGGGTGTTTTTCATCACCCGGCACGGTTTACATGGTAAACCGGCATTTTTTACACAGGAGCTGTTTTCTCCATTGACGGTTTAGGTTTATAAACCTACGTTTCAAGATTGGCTAAAGCCAACTTCATGCCCATCGATGGAAGGTATTTTGTATCACAAAATTTGGTCATATACCTCAATTTCATTGCATATATATAAAGGTTATAAAACCGGCTGGCGGTACAGCCGCCGCGGCAGTTTAAGATTTTATGATTGCAGGAAATATAGATTGAAGGTTTCGCCCATTCAAACAAAAGTATCAGTGCCTATGCACGAAGGCATCTCAGAAGAAGGAGTATTGGCTATCCTATTACAAGGCAACATGGTGCCCAAATAAGATCATTGTTTTCTTGGCAGAATATAGCAAAGCAGCCATTTAAACCGGCCTCCGGTTCACGCTTGGTCACCGCCCTGATCTGATGGTTGTGGATCTTCCTGCGCCGCTTCAGCTTCTTCTTCCCTACCCAGTTGCTGGAAATCAACAGTGGTCCAGTCGATTCCCATTAGGGCTTGAAAGTCAGCTTCATCATGGATCAGGGATGACAGTTCAATATCAGGAGCGTAAGTATGCTTACGGATTGGAGGGATCAGATTCTCCACTTCAGGAATTGATGCAGCCACTCGTTTATTCTGGTTGTTATATTGAGCTTGATAATGCGACAAGTCTACCTCCTCCGCCAATTGGCAAGCCAGAGGGCGCACTGCCCGGTTTATCGCTCTCAGGTCATCCTCATTGAACTCCGAACCATCTTCCTTCAAACTGGGATAACCTTGAGCTACCTCAACAGGATCGAAATCCGGTACCCAAGCTTTTACCCGGATTAAGGCGTTGATGGCACCAGTTCGAGCAGCAGATTTCTTCAACTCTACAATACGGGCGGGAAGCATTGACAACCTCTTAAGGGTATCTTGAATTAAAGAAGGCGTCGGATTGTTATGTGATGCAGAAGAGATGATCCGCCGCGCTTCGGTATACAGCTGTTCGATTAATGTATAGGCGGCCTTCAATTTCATCCGAACATCAGACCCCAAGTGACCAATGCGTGTACCTGCAACAGTACAAAGAGTTCACAAACCAGACCTATCATAGGAAGGCCAAATTATTACAAAAGTTAAAGGGAGTTTACCAAAGATGGCGGCAGTCATGGAATGCACTTGCCGCTTTATGCTGGCTAGCTCATCTACCACCGGTTGAAGGGCAGCTTCAGCAGTCTCAATTTTCTTGGTCAAAGCGGTCTTCTCAGTGGCCCAATCCGCCCGCTCTTTGTTGAAGCCCTCCTTTAGTTGTTCCATGACGCTTAAAGCGCTGGTCAACTCCTCTTTCTCCTTTGAGGTTTCAGCTTGTTGGGATTTCAAATTTTCTTGAAGATCAGCGAGTTGGTTTTCTTTGGTTTTCAGCTCAGCCTGCATTCAGACAGTCATATGATTTAACAAACGGTACAAGAATTGAAGTACCAACCACATAACAAGTTATGCAGTTGGCCCTTGGGGGCTAATGCATATTTGATCTTCATCTGTCAATTAATTGCAAAGTCCCAAGCTCAATACAAGTATTCAACTTGGCACTTGGGGGCTAATGCGTATTTGCTCAAGTAAAGTTCTGATGCTGCCATATTAAACTACTTAAGTGCCCGGTTTAACTACATTAAAGTTGAACCGGCCCTTGGGGGCTATATCAGTGAATTTCGAGGCATTCAGATTTATATTAGTAACTCCCGGTTTTAAAGAGGATTGCAAAACCGGCCCTTGGGGGCTAGGAGAGTTAACAAAATTGAAATATCCAAGTAGGAAACAGCACATGGAAGTTACCTCAAATTTTTCCTTCATCATATTCACCAGGCCGGCTTCATAGTCACGGCTGGTGTATAGCTGGCTCAAGTAGCCGGAATGAAGATCTTGGGTATTCAAAGCAGCGTAAGTCGCCAGATCAACATTCCACTTGACCTTGCTCATAGTGGCGAATTCTTCTTTGGCAACATGCCGGATAAGGCGACCGGATTACTAGGTTCAGTACGGCCAATGCCAGTAATCACAACATCATCATCCTTGGCATCACCGGTTTGACCAGGGGCAGTAGGTTTGCTAATAGGCCGGATTGGACTGGTGGATTTCTCAACCCGGATGGGGCTTCCGGGCTCGTCAGCAGGCTTTTCTTCAGCAATAACATCATCACCTTGCAGTGGGGGGTCGTTGAGTATATCTTCACGAACGACCGCTTCAAGATCCGGTGTTTTACCCGGTTCAGGAACGGCATCTTCCTCGACCGCTTTATCCAGGCGGGCCTTCTTGCTTGGCCTAGGCTTGGCCCTACAAGGAGTAATCAAAATCAAATACATCATATGTTCCAATATGATGTATCAGAAATATTATGATAAGTATAGCTTACCCAAGCACCGTCTTGAGTGGTGGCAGCTGAGTAGCTGATGACTCGCCAGAGGATGAGTGGGAAGTAACCTGATAATCGAAGTCAGACGGATTAAGAGGTTGACGATAACATCCCGCTTTAAGACAAGCACTAACAAGCAAATTAGAGACCTCTGAACGGCGTTTCCGAACCGGACTGTTCGGTAAACCGGCGGAGGTAACTACCTGGCCGCTATGCCGGGTTGTGCGGCGAGCTTCGTGTTGTTGGGTCTTCACAAGAAATTTGGGATCCAAGTGAGCAAGAGGATGAGAAAATTTAACTTTCCGGTTTGCCTGACGGATTTTTGGTGAAGGCAAAAGTTCCAAATCAGAAGAGAGAATAATTACCTCTGCAGCATCGGCATTACTAGCTTCGGCATCATCCTGACAAATATTATCATCAATAAGGCGTGTGAAAAGTAAGCCAAGTGAATCAAGTTCTACCTCAAGGTCCGGATTACCCACATCATCATCAGCGGGCAGATCAGAGGATGCAGTGGTTTTCCTCTTATGAGCAGGCCTCTTAATGACTTTGGTTTTTGGCCGGGTTGGTCTGTCCAGTTTGTCTGCTTTCTCCTGCGGAAGCTTCTTGCTCCAAAACGGATCATTGCCCTGTTTCAACAGATATTGGTGTCAAATAATAGGCAGATATAACAATGTCAGGGTCAATGAAAGGTGAAATTAAAAATTTACAGCTGGCGGTTTGTTGGTGGCGCAGAAAGGAAGCAGACCGGTTCGGGCACAGATGTGTTCTGGTTCGTTCAAAATTTTCTTCACAGCTTCTGTGACTTCTTCGTCGATGAGTTGGATGTTCATGTGTCGCAGTGGGTCATCAACACTGCCCGTATATTTGCACATCAAACCGGAGCGTTGACTAAGGGGCGGTATGCTCCATGATATCCAACAACGAGCGAGATCAACTCGTGTTAAACCGTTGGCCATAAAGGCTCTGAGCTTGGACAATTTAGGAGCGTATTTACTCCTCTCCTTGGCAGTCAAACTTTGTGGAAAGGGGTGCGTATTGCTAAGCCGCTCCGGACGAAAGCCAGGCAAGGGATTTTCATTAGCAGGGGAGGGGTCTTTGCAATAGAACCATGATTGATTCCATTCTTGGGGATGGCTGTGCAGTTTTGCGTGAGGGTAAGTAACCTCTTTCCTTTTCTGAATCGCCATACCACCCAATTCCATATTGGAACCATCAGTAAATTCTGTGCGGCGGTTTAGATGAAAACAATCTCTGAATAACTCAACTGTGGGTTCCTCTTGAAAGAACACCTCATAGAGTACTTGGAAATGGCATATGTTGGTGACAGAATTGGGGCCAGTATCTTGCGGACGGAGTTGGAAATTGGCCAAGACATCCCGGTAGAATTTTGAACCGGGCGGATTAAAACCTCGGGCTAAATGGTCTGCGAAAACGACAACCTCTCCTTCTTGAGGTGTGGGAGGACATTCTTTGCCAGGGACCCTCCAATGGATGGTGTTTTTGCTGCTTAAAGCGCCAGTCAGGACTAAGTTGTTCAGTTGAGTTTCTCTGACGCGAGAAGGAGCCCAGTTGCACTCATATACTTGTTTGGCCATGGTGGAGTCTACAAAATAAGTGATTCCGGTTCAAGATTGTGTTGGGTAAAAGTATACAACGGTATGAACAATGTTAAACCGGAGGTAACTATATCTAAACCGGAGTTCTATGAAGCGGCATCATATGACTAACGAGTTATGGCGGTTCAACAAGGGGACTAATGGTATACACCGGTTTATGAATTTTTTCTATACTAAGTTAAACCGCCTGATCTAAGCATTGAAAGCAATTGAGGTTGCGGATGGCTAAGTATGCAGAAACAGGTTTCACAAGGTCTTATTACAGCAATGGATCTGAAACAAGTTCAGAAAAGAAGACAAAATATTCAAAGACTTAAAGCAGAGTGGAAGTGAATCAATGGGCAGATATATAGATGAGATCTACGGACTCGAGCATGAAACTAAAGGCGGATGCTAAAAGCGGCAGCTAATCAGAGCAAGGTTTCACAGATTTATCCAGGAGTCTGGGTACGAGCATGAACAAGCAATGAACATGGGAAGAACACGAAACCCTAAGAACAGATCTATGCTAAGAGGAACAGAAGGCTTACCAGAATCGAGGAAGATGCAGAAAGCTACCGCAGTGCTCTAGTACGTTCAGGTTGATGCAGCGGCCCAAGATGGTGCGGAGGTCAGCGGCGGCGGCGGAGCTCCGAGGCTGGCGACGTGAGGAAGAATAAGAGAAAGGGGACGAAGGGGAGAAAAGAAACGACCCTTCGGTCTTATTTATAAGGCAAGAGGCACGTGTCAGGCGCATGAATTAAGGAACCACAAATCTCGGAGAGGGAGTTGTCGCCTCAGTTATTGCAGATTCATTAAACAAAGAAGATATCATGAATGTTATCTTTATGATGACGTCATCCCGGTTTACAACAACCAGAGAAAGTGACATCAGGGCGGTTCAACAACTACAAGAAGATGTTGAAGACGAAGATTTTTTGCTAATGATTGACATGAACCCGTTCAAATCAATCTGGGGCCTAATGTTGGGGATATTACTACTGGGCGTAAACCGGCCTACCTGGGCCGGGTTAACTTCATCAGTAGTTCAAAGGTGTTAAAGCCCAAAGAAGCAGATAAGGGCCCAAGGCCGGTAGTCGGTTTAAGACCTGTAGCCGTAAATCGGCTTTATATGTAAACTTGTATTGTAAGTTAGGAATAAGGAGAGACCAACCCGGATACGAGTATGAACCGGTGATTGAGACTCTGTGAACCGACGGGCGTCACCCGTGTATATAAGGGGACGACCCGGCGGTGGTTCAAGGACAGACAACAACAAACTCGAGACTTAGGCGAAGCTTATTTGCGCCCTAGTCATCGAAACCCCATCAATTCCATCACAACTAGACGTAGGCTTTTACCTTCATTGAAGGGGCCGAACTAGTATAAAAAATCCCTGCGTCCCTGTGTCCGCTTTAACCCTTTCAAGCTAACCTGTGGCGATGGCTCCACGACTAAGTCCTTTCACTAGGACATCTGCCGTGACAAAACCACGACACATCCCCTCTTTCGTTTTCGTTCATCGGTAACTTTACTTGGAGCTATATTTTTATTCACCACATGATATGTGTTTTGCTTGGAGCGTCATTTTATTTTCTTTAGCCTTGCTTGCTGTTTGAATAAAGTATCAAGATCTGAAATTCTTAAATGTGGGAGAGTCTTCACATAGTTGCATAATTATTCGACTACTCATTGATCTTCACTTATATCTTTCGGAGTAGTTTGTTGTTTGCTCTAGGGCTATTTTGAAGAAATAGATGAACTCGAATGCTTCACTTATATTATTTTGAGAGTCTTAAATAGCATGGTAATGTGCTTAATTCTAATATGCTAGGCATACAAGACTAATAAAAGAAAAATTCTTATGAGTGTGTTGAATAGTAAGAAAAGATTGAAGCATGATAATTGTTTTGAGATATGGAGGTGATAATATTAGAGTCATGCTAGTTGAGTAGTTGTGAATTTAAAAAAATACTTGCGTTGAAGTTTGTGATTCCCATAGCATGCACGTATGGTGAACCGTTATGTGATGAAGACGGAGCATGAGTTGTTTATTGATTGTCTTCCTTATGAGTGGCGGTCGGGGACGAGCGATGGTCTTTTCCTACCAATCTATCCCCCTAGGAGCATGCGTGTAATACTTTGCTTTGATAACTTCTAGATTTTTGCAATAAGTATATGAGTTCTTTATGACTAATGTTGAGTCCATGGATTATACGCACTTTTTCCCATCCTTCCACCATTGCTAGCCTCTCTAATACCACGCACTTTTCGCCGGTATCATACACCCACCATATATCTTCCTCAAAACAGCCACCATACCTACCTATCATGACATTTCCATAGCCATTCCGAGATATATTGCCATGCAACTTACCACCGTTCCGTTTATTATGACACGCTCCATCATTGTCATATTGCTAGCATGATCATGTAGTTGACATTGCATTTGTGGCAAAGCCACCATTCATAATTCTTTCATACATGTCACTCTTGATTCATTGCATATCCCGGTACACTACCGGAGGCATTCATATAGAGTCTTATTTTGTTCTAAGTATCGAGTTGTAATTCTTGAGTTGTAAGTAAATAAAAGTGTGATGATCATCATTATTAGAGCATTGTCCCAGTGAGGAAAGGATGATGGAGACTATGATTCCCCCACAAGTCGGGATGAGACTCCGGACAAAAAAGAAAAAAAAGAAAAAAATGAGGCCATAAAAAAGAGAAAAGGCCCAAACAAAAAAATAAAAAAATGATGAGAGAAAAAGAGAGAAGGGGCAATGCTACTATCCTTTTACCACACTTGTGCTTCAAAGTAGCACCATGATCTTCATGATAGAGAATCTCCTATGATGTCACTTTCATATACTAGTGGGAATTTTTCATTATAGAACTTGGCTCGTATATTCCAATGATGGACTTCCTCAAAATGCCCTAGGTCTTCGTGAGCAAGCGAGTTGGATGCACACCCACTTAGTTTCTTGTTGAGCTTTCATATACTTATAGCTCTAGTGCATCCGTTGCATGCCAATCCCTACTCACTCACATTGATATCTATTAATGGGCATCTCCATAGCCCATTGATACGCCTAGTTGATGTGAGACTATCTTCCCCTCTTTTTGTATTCTCCACAACCACCATTATATTCCACATATAGTGCTATATCCATGGCTCATGCTCATGTATTGCGTGAAGATCGATTTTTTTTTTAAAATGTTAAAGTATGAAACAATTGCTTGGCTTGTCATCGGGGTTGTGCATGATTTAAATACTTTGTGTGGTGAAGATGGAGCATAGCCAGACTATATGATTTTGTAGGCTTAACTTTCTTTGGCCATGTTATTTGGAGAAGACATAATTGCTTTATTAGTATGCTTGAAGTATTATTATTTTTATGTCAATATGAACTTTTGTCTTGAATCTTTCGGATCTGAATATTCATATCACAATTGAGAAGAATTACAATGAAATTATGCCAACTAGCATTCCACATCAAAAATTATCTTTTTTTTCATTTACCTACTCGAGGACAAGCAGGAATTAAGCTTGGGGGATGCTTGATACGTCTCCAACGTATCTATAATTTTTGATTGCTCCATGCTATATTATCTACTATTTTAGGCAATATTGGGCTTTATTATCCACTTTTATATTATTTTTGGGACTAACCTATTAATCGGAGGCCCAGTCTAGATTTGCTGTTTTATGCCTATTTCAGTGTTTCGAGAAAAAGGAATATCAGACGGAGTCAAAACGGAACGAAATCAACTGGAGAAGTTATTTTTGGAAGGAAAGCAACCCAGGGAACTTGGAGTGCACGTCAGGGGAGATACGGGCTGCCCACGATGGTGGGGGGCGCGCCCACCCCCTAGGGCGTGCCCCCTGCCTCGTGGGGCCCCCGTGGCTCCTCCGACGTACTTCTGGCACCCATATATATCCACGTACCCTAATACTTCCAGAACAGAGATTAGATCTGGAGTTCCGCCACCGCAAGCCCCTGTAGCCACCAAAAACCTCTCGGGACCCTATTCCGGCACCCTGCCGGAGGGGGGATCCCTCACCGGTGACCATCTTCATCATCCCGGCGCTCTCCATGACGAGGAGGGAGTAGTTCACCCTCGGGGCTGAGGGTATGTACCAGTAGCTATGTGTTTGATCTCTCTCTCTCTCGTGTTCTTGATTTGGCACGATCTTGATGTATCGCGAGCTTTGCTATTATAGTTGGATCTTATGTTTCTTCTCCCCCTCTTCTCTCTTGTAATGGATTGAGTTTTGCCTTTGAAGTTATCTTATCGGATTGAGTCTTTAAAGATTTGAGAACACTTGATGTATGTCTTGTCGTGCGTATCTGTGGTGACAATGGGATATCACGTGCCACTTGATGTATGTTTTGGTGACCAACTTGCGGGTTCCTCCCATGAACCTATGCATAGGGGTTGGCACACGTTTTCGTCGTGATTCTCCGGTAGAAACTTTGGGCACTCTTTGAGGTTCTATGTGTTGGTTGAATAGATGAATCTGAGATTGTGTGATGCATATTGTATAATCATGCCCACGGATACTTGAGGTGACATTGGAGTATCTAGGTGACATTAGGGTTTTGGTTGATTTGTATCTTAAGGTGTTATTCTAGTACGAACTCTAGGGCTGTTTGTGACACTTATAGGAATAGCCCAACGGATTGATTGGAAAAAATAACTTTGAGGTGGTTTCGTACCCTACCATAATCTCTTCGTTTGTTCTCTGCTATTAGTGACTTTGGAGTGACTCTTTGTTGCATGTTGAGGGAAAGTTATATGATCCAACTATGTTATTATTGTTGAGAGGACTTGCACTAGTGAAAGTATGAACCCTAGGCCTTGTTTCCTATCATTGCAATACCGTTTACGCTCACTTTTACCGCTTGCTACCTTTCTGTTTTTATATTTTCAGTTCACAAAAACCTATATCTACCATCCATATTGCACTTGTATCACCATCTCTTCACCGAACTAGTGCACCTATACAATTTACCATTGTATTGGGTGTGTTGGGGACACAAGAGACTCTTTGTTATTTGGTTGCAGGGTTGCTTGAGAGAGACCATCTTCATCCTACGCCTCCCACGGATTGATAAACCTTAGGTCATCCACTTGAGAGAAATTTGCTACTAACCTACAAACCTGTGCACTTGCAGGACCAACAACGTCTACAAGAAGAAGGTTGTGTAGTAGACATCAATACTTCTTCTCACGTATTCCCGTAACTCCCTGGTACTCCGAAAAATACCCGAACCACTCGGAACCTTTCCGATGTCCGAATATAGTTGTCCAATATATCGATATTTACGTCTCAACCATTTCGAGACTCCTCATCATGTCCCCGATCTCATCCGGGACTCCGAACTACCTTCGGTACATCAAATCACATAAACTCATAATACAAATCGTCACCGAACGTTAAGCGTGCGGACCCTACGGGTTCGAGAACTATGTAGACATGACCGAGACACGTTTCCGGTCAATAACCAATAGCGGAACTTGGATGCTCATATTGGCTCCCACATATTCTACGAAGATCTTTATCAGTCAAACCGCATAACAACATACGTTGTTCTCTTTGTCATCGGTATGTTACTTGCCCGAGATTCGATCGTCGGTATCTCAATACCTAGTTCAGTCTCGTTACCGGCAAGTCTCTTTACTCGTTCCGTAAGCATCATCTCGCAACTAACTCATTAGTCACATTGCTTGCAAGGCTTAAAGTGATGTGCATTACCGAGAGGGCCCAGAGATACCTCTGCGACAATCGGAGTGACAAATCCTAATCTCGAGATACGCCAACTCAACAAGTACCTTCGGACACACCTGTAGAGCACCTTTATAATCACCCAGTTACGTTGTGACGTTTGGTAGCACACAAAGTGTTCCTCTGGAAAACAAGAGTTGCATAATCTCATAGTCATAGGAATATGTATAAGTCATGAAGAAAGCAATAGCAACATACTAAACGATCAAGTGCTAAGCTAACGGAATGGGTCAAGTCAATCACATCATTGTCCTAATGATGTGATCCCGTTAATCAAATGACAACTCATGTCTATGGTTAGGAAACTTAACCATTTTTGATTAACAAGCTAGTCAAGTAGAGGCATACTAGTGACACTATGTTTGTCTATGTATTCACACATGTATTATGTTTCCGGTTAATACAATTCTAGCATGAATAATAAACATTTATCATGAAATAAGGAAATAAATAATAACTTTATTATTGCCTCTAGGGCATATTTCCTTCACAACATATGTTGCTCCCTTTGTCATCGGTATGTTACTTGCCCGAGATTCGATCGTCGATATCTCAATACCTAGTTCAATCTCGTTACCGACAAGTCTCTGTACTCGTTCCGTAATGCATCATCCCACAACTAACTCATTAGTCACATTGCTTGCAAGGCTTATAGTGATGTGCATTACCGAGAGGGCCCAGAGATACCTCTCCGATACTCGGAGTGACAAATCCTAATCTCGATCTATGCCAACTCAACAAACACCATCGGAGACACCTGTAGAGCATCTTTATAATCACCCAGTTATGTTGTGACGTTTGATAGCACACTAAGTGTTCCTCCGGTATTCGGGAGTTGCATAATATCATAGTCATAGGAACATGTATAAGTCATGAAGAAAGCAATCGCAACAAACTAAACGATCATCGTGCTAAGCTAACAGATGGGTCAAGTCAATCACATCATTCTCTAATGATGTGATACCGTTAATCAAATGACAACTCATGTCTATGGCTAGGAAACTTAACCATCTTTGATTTAACGAGCTAGTCAAGTAGAGGCATACTAGTGACACTCTGTTTGTCTATGTATTCACACATGTACTAAGTTTCCGGTTAATACAATTCTAGCATGAATAATAAGCATTTATCATGATATAAGGAAATATAATAACAACTTTATTATTTCCTCTAGGGCATATTTCCTTCAGTCTCCCACTTGCACCAGAGTCAATAATCTAGATTACACAGTAATGATTCTAACACCCATGGAGTCTTGGTGTTGATCATGTTTTGCTCGTGAGAGAGGGTTAGTTAATGGGTCTGCAACATTCAGATCAGTATGTATCTTGCAAATCTCTATGTCTCCCTCCTTGACTTAATCGTGGATGGAATTGAAGCATCTCTCGATGTGCTTGGTTCTCTTGTGAAATCTGGATTCCTTTGCCAAGGCAATTGCACCAGTATTGTCACAAAATATTTTCATTGGACCCGATGCACTAGGTATGACACCTAGATCGGATATGAACTCCTTCATCCAGACTCCTTCCTTTGCTGCTTCCGAAGCACCTATGTACTCCGCTTTACACGTAGATCCTGCCACGACGCTTTGCTTAGGACTGCACCAACTTACAACTCCACCGTTCAATATAAATACGTACCTGGTTTGTGACTTAGAGTCATCCGGATCAGTGTCAAAGCTTGCATCGACATAACCATTTACGACGAGCTCTTTGTCACCTCCATAAACGAGAAACATATCATTAGTCCTTTTCAGGTATTTCAGGATGTTCTTGACAGCCGTCCAGTGATCCACTCCTGGATTACTTTGTTACCTCCCTGCTAAACTAATAGCAAGGCACACATCAGGTCTAGTACACATCATTGCATACATGATAGAACATATGGCTGAAGCATAGGGAATGACTTTCATTTTCTCTCTATCTTCTGCAGTGGTCGGGCATTGAGTCTGACTCAACTTCCTTGTGGCTTATAAGTAGACAAAAGTAAAAGCTTGGCAATGTAAGAAGAACTTTTCTTGCGAAGATCATCATTGATTGCTTTTAAGAAATCATGCTCTTGCTCATGGTTGAGCTTTTCAAAGCGTAGCTTCTCATGAGTCTTTAAAAGTTCTCGATGATCCTCCAAGGTAGTTTCATAAGCTAACTAAAGAGTGTTTAGTTCTTTAGTTAGACGCTCAATCTCCTTCTTATCATCATCATTCGTTTTATCTTGATTAGCATGATTAATAGCAAGTTCATAATAGTTTTCATAACTAGAGTTATCAACAAGTAAATCATCATCTCCTAGAAAATCATCTTCATCACTATTGAAATCAACATACTCGGGGTGTGATACCTTTGGGCCTTTAGCCATGAAGCATCTTCCAATTCCTTCATTTGGTGAGTCAAATATGTCGTAGGAGTTGGTTGACACAAGTGCTAGACCGGCAACACCTTCATCTTGAGTATATTCGAAGTCGGAGTGATAACTTCTTTCGGAGTGATGGTCGGAGTCGGAGCCGGAACCCATTCACCAACATGAGCTTGATGTCTTCGCTTTGTGTAGCTCCTTCATGATTTGTCCTTCCTTTCCGAATCCTTGCTTCTTCGAGAGGTTCTACGGTCATGACGATCATATCTACTCCTTCTCTCTCTTGGTGGTGATTCTTCTCTTCTACTTCTTCTTTTAGGAGAATCTTCTCTTCTTTTGTAGGGAGTCGTACACTCATTTGAGTAGTGTCCGGGTCTTCCACAATTGTAGCAATTTCGTTCACGACTTGAAGATCTTTTGTCATTGTAGGACCTTGACTTTGAACTTCTCTCCTTGCTTCTACTCTTGTAGAACTTGTTGAAGTTCTTAACCATTAGGCTCAATTCTTCATTGAAGGCTTGTTTCTCACTTGATGATGTGGGAGCATCATATGAGGCTTTGTAAGCACATATTGATTTGTTGTGGAGCTCTTCCTTATCCTTAAGTGACATCTCATGAGCAACAATTCTTCCAATGACTTCCATTGGCTTGAGATCTTTGTAATTGGGCATCATTTGGATCAATGTGCACATGGTATCATATTTTCCATCCAAGGCTCTTAGGATCTTCTTGATGATGAATCTATCGGTCATCTCTTCACTTCCTAAGCCGGCAATCACATTTGTGATGAGAGCAAGCCTAGAGTACATTTCAACGACAGCTTCACCATCCTTCATTTTGAGCTTGTCAAGTTGACTTTGTAGCACATCCAATTTGGATTCCTTGACGGAGTCGGTACCTTCGTGCATATCAATCAAAGTATCCCAAATTTCCTTTGCATTCTCAAGACGGCTGATTTTGTTGAATTCCTCGGGGCACAATCTGTTGAAGAGAACATCACAAGCTTGAGAATTGTATTGCAGCATCTTCAACTCTTCCTCGGTAGCTTCACGGTTCGGTTCTCTCCCATCAAAGAATTCACCTAGCAAGCCCATACACACAATAGCCCAAACGGCGGGGTTATGTCCAAGAATATGCATTTTCATCTTATGCTTCCAACTAGCAAAATTAGTACCATCAAAGTAGGGACCTCTACGGTGGTAATTTCCCTCGCTAGATGCCATACTCTCCTAGGTTGTGAAACCAATGCTATTATCACCAAAATCCATGGAAATCACGGCAAATGGAGACCAAAGCTCTGATACCACTTGTAGGATCGAAAGTATGTCTAGAGGGGGGTGATAAGACTACTTGACCAAATAAAAATCTAGCTTTTTCCCAATTTTAAGTCTTGGCAGATTTTAGCAACTTAGCACTAGTCAAGTAAACAATGCAAATGCAAGTCTAAGAGTATAGGAGCATAATGTAAAAAAAATCACATGAAGGTAAAGGGAGGAGTATGGAGGGAGCAAACGCAATGTAGACACAGAGATTTTTGGTGTGGTTCCGATAGGTGGTGCTATCGTACATCCACGTTGATGGAGACTTCAACCCACGGAGGGTAATGGTTGCGCGAGTCCACGGAGGGCTCCACCCACGAAGGGTCCACGAAGAAGCAACCTTGTCTATCCCACCATGGCCATCGCCCATGAGGGACTTGCCTCACTAGGGTAGATCTTCACGAAGTAGGCGATCTCCTTGCCCGTACAAACTCCTTGGTTCAACTCCACAATCTTGACGGAGGCTCCCAAGTGACACCTAACCAATCTAGGAGACACCACTCTCCAAAAGGTAATAGATGGTGTGTTGATGATGAACTACTTGCTCTTGTGCTTCAAATGATAGTCTACCCAACACTCAACTCTCTCACACAGATTTGGATTTGGTGGAAAGATGATTTGAGTGGAAAGCAACTTGTTGAAGGCTAGAGATCAAGATTCCTATGGTTGGAATGTAATATCTTGACCTCAACACATGAGTAGGTGGTTCTCTCTCACAAAATGTATGATGGAAGTGTAGGCATGTTCTGATGGCTCTCTCCATGAATGAAGAGTGGGTGGAGGGGTATATATAGCCTCCACACAAAATCTAACCATTACACACAAATCACCAAACTCGGTGGGACCGAATAATGAAACTCGGTCAGACCGATTTAGTTCAAAATGTGAACGTTAGGCTTTTCGGTGGGAACGATTTCATTAGGGTTAGGGCATAACGTAATCTCGCTGAGACCAATTACACAAACTCGGTGGGACCGATTTTGGTAATAAGCTAACCAGAGAGTTGGTCAGGCAAACTCGATGGGACCGATTCGCTCATCTCGGTGAGACCGAAACGTTACGAAAGGGAAATAGAGAGTTTGCGCTGCGAACTCGGTGGGACCGATCGTTCATCTCGGTTGGACCAAAACATTACAAAGGGAAACAGAGAGTTTGCAATCCCATCTCGGTGAGACCGGGATCCCTATCGGTAAGACCGAAGTGACTAGGGTTCTGTGGCACTGGCTATGTCAACTGAACTCGGTGGCGCCGGATAGAAAGTTTCGGTGGGGCCGAGTTTGACTTTTGGTTTGGGACATATGTGGATACGAGAAAGTGGTCGAGGGCTTTTGGAGCATATCACTAAGCACTTTGAGCAAGTAAGCCATTAAGCAACACCTCATCCCCTTTTAATAGTATTGGCTTTTCCTATGGACTCAATGTGATCTTGGATCACTAAAAGCAAAATGTAGAGTCTTGAGCTTTAGAGCTTGAGCCAATCTTTTATCCTTAGCATTTTGAGGGGTCCACATTTCTAATCCATGCCATGCCAATCATTGAGCTTTCCTGAAATATTTATCTTGAAATAGCATTAGCTCAATAGCTATATGTTGTTAATAATTACCAAAACCACCTAGGGACAATTGCACTTTCATACTTTGAAGCACAAGTGTCAAAAAAGGATAGTAACATTGTCCCTTCTCTCTTTTCTCTCATTTTTTTCTTTTCTCCTTTTTTTATTTTTTATGTGGGCTTCTTTGGCCTCTTTTATTTTGCAAAGTCCGGAGACTCATCCCAACTTGTGAGGGAATCATAGCTTCCATCATCCTTTCCTCACATGGGACAGTGCTCTAATCTGACAGACCAACTTGTATATGTGTCAGTGTCTGGATGGATATATATTTTTCGTGCAAATTTGGTTGTAAATTGAGCAGTCACCAACATGGTTTACTATTCTCCGCAAAAACTCACACTTCTATTCACTTACAACGCAAGAATTACAACTCGAAACATTTTAGAACAAAGATATGATGATCATCTGGAGGTTCTGGAATATATGTGGATTTATAGGATGAAGAAGTAGGCCAGGAGATCCCCGACGGGGCCACAAGGCAGGGGGGCGCCCCCCTCTAGGGCGCCCCCTCTACCCTTGCCACCGCCTCGTGGCTCTTCTGGCTTGGACTCCAAGTCCTCTGGGTGTCTTCAGGTCCAAGAAAAATCATCGTGAAGTTTCATTCCGTTTGGACCCCGTTTGATATTCCTTTTATGTGAAACTCAAAAAACAAGGAAAAAACAGAAACTGCCACTGGGCTCTAGGTTAATAAGTTAGTCCCAAAAATAATATAAAATAGCATATGCATATAAAACATCCAAAACAGATAATATAATAGCATGAAACAATAAAAAAATTATAGATACATTGGAGACGTATCATGCATGCCCGCTTGTACAACCGTGTGCGCAGTTTCCACTCGATCCTGCTAATCATTAGAGTTGATGCAGGAAAAGTTGAAATACTGGACTCACTAGGTAAAGACCCTAAAGAATACTACAACCAATATTTGATGCTCGACAGGTAATTTCAATCATTATCGCACTATGTCGGCCTTTTTAGTTCATTTCATCATATCAAGTAATTAATTAATAACTCCTTTATTTAATATTTTCTTTGTCGGGCAGCGTTTGAAAAAAGTTCACCAAAAAGATGGTCGGTGCATGGGCACCAAACCTGAAATGGGTGTGACTAAAGGTAATTAAGTAGTACTAGCTACGTCTGCGCATCTCTTTAATTCTAGTTTGAATACCATCATGTATCTGATTGAATTCTATTCTCGTAAAGTGTATGAGGCAGGAAAAGGGGAATAATTTATGTGCATACTACGTTTGCGAGAACATTCACATTATGTCGTCCGAAAGAAGCACATATGCAAGACAACTTTGGATACGTTTGCCAGAACACTATTAACAATTTTTATATCATGATCTAATATATATACACACAACTAATATATTCATATTGACCTCCTTCTTTAAAGATTATGGAGATGCAGGGTAAGCTCCTACCAAAGGACCGCATACGAGCTATTCAAGAGGAAATGGCGAGATTTTTGCTTGACCAAGTCATAACTCCCGATGGAGAATACCATTTCACCTAATGTGTACATGTAATGATCTGCAAATTGTATATGCATGGTCGTGCGAGAAATTCTATGACATATGATTGGTCGTACGAGAAATTCTATTATATATGCATGACGTGTACAATATGTAGTAGCGTAAAATATATTTGAAATAAAAAAGAATTAAATGGAAAACGCAAAATGAAAAGAAAGAATAAATCATAAACCTAAACCCCTAAACCTTTAGTCCTGGTTGGTGTTTGTTACCAACCGGGACTAAAGGTCCCCAGCCCCCGGCGCGCGCTGCCGGCCACATGGAAGGGATTTAGTCCCGGGTCGTGGCCAACCAGGACTGACGGTGTCCTGGACTAGGGGGTACTCACCATGTTATCTCCCAATCTATTAGATTGGACCGAGGACCCCCGTGGTCGTATACTCATAGGCCAGTTCGGACAGCTGCCACATACAAGGAAGATTCCACAAGACTTGGCGATCAAGACAAGGACTTCTCCCCACCGGCGTATTCGGCTAGGACTCTTGTTAACCTAGGCCTCTGGTACATTATATAAACCAGGGCCAGGCTAGTCGATAGAGGAGAGATACAACAATCATACCATAGGCTAGCTTCTAGGGTTTAGCCTCCTTGATCTCGTGGTAGATCTACTCTTGTACTACCCATATCATCAATATTAATCAAGCAGGACGTAGGGTTTTACCTCCATCGAGAGGGCCCAAACCTGGGTAAAACTTCGTGTCCCTTGTCTCCTGTTACCATCCGCCTAGACGCACAGTTCGGGACACCCCACCCGAGATCCGTCGGTTTTGACACCGACAGGGACTAAAGGGCGGGGGCCTTTAGTCCCGATTTATTAATCCCGGTTGGTGACCCGGGACTAAAGGCATTTCCCAACCGGGACTAATGCCCATCCTCTACTAGAGCAAAAAACTTGATTTAATTTAGATGTAAAGTTTTATTGTGAGTTTTTTTATTTTCTGAGCTTATGAGACTTTTAACCTATTTGTGTGTCTCTAGCATAACTCTCACAATACAACGCCGAACGCATTTAAAGCATCTGCAATATCAACGGGGGGCTGCGACTAGAGCCGACCCCACCAAAAGCTATGGACTCCTCGGTAAAATTTTCTCGGATATTGCTTTATATGCACCGGGTTTGAATTGTGCCTTTTGTCAATAGTTGGGTTGCCCGGCTCCTGTGCTTACTCCTTAGGTTCCTGATTGTTCGGCTAAGGGTAAGGGAAGAACCACTGCGATTGTACTTCCGATTCAACTGGTCAAATACCTCAGTGGAGAAAGCCAAAAACTAACTGTCACAATGAGCGTAAACAGGTCAGTAATCCGATGACTGTATCAAACTATAGATCGATAGAGGTTACCTAGTGTTAAACGATCGGTCTTTCATTCTGTCTTGAATCATCAATGCAGTAGCCCTCGAGTCATTGGTCGGGTGGCAACACCAGATCAGGGATTGATGTGCCCCTTGACTCTTTAATAGATCGGCTGGAGTAAATTGACTTTAATCACAATTTATGTGTAATGATTCTATGTATCCAAGTACTTTACGTCATTAGCGCTCGGATCAACATTGTACAAACTTTGTTAGCCGACCATCGGTTTCAACCTCCTCGGCTTGTAGCCGGGGAGTGTTTGTCCTACTTTATAAAACATTTATGAGGGTAAAGATTTACAACAAATAAGGCAATCTGGCCATATGGTTTCGTAAACAAAGGTACACTGAGAGATTTGTTATATTACTATTTAGTGTAAGAAACATCTTCTGGAAAAATAGTTCCTTTGTAAGTTCCTTTTCCCAGGCTTTCATGTTGACCGTGATCGTGAAACTCACCTCCGATCAATGTGGGAGGAAAATATTGAGGATTTAGTGTGGGGAAAGTTCCCAAACTCTACGGTCTTTAATGAACCAAAACTTTCAGTTTCGTCGTTGTCGACCAATTATATTCTTAAGACAGTTAGCTTTCGACTTCACCTGTCTAAGGTACGAACCCGGATGACCCAGTATGCTCCCTTTACCCCCTAGCTGAACAATTGGGAACGTAGGGGTAAGCACAGGAGCCAGGCAACCCAGCTTGGCCAAAATCTTAAGTCAAATTGATGCATATTTATGGCTTTATAATGATGATTACGGAAGGCAGCGCTCATATATTGAATACAAACGCTCATGATATGTTGGGCTCTCTAGGAGTCCTGATGTAACTATGTCGAAGTGCCTCAAGGAGCCCTCTGCACATGTTGTGATAGTCAGCTTTTAAGCTGTATTTGCAACTTTATGATATATGTTATTTTCACCCCGTTGCGACTGTTTATAATATGGAAGTGGCCCATCGTTGGCTTCCACCCCTTTGTAGATGCTTTGTAGGGTGTTTCCGTACTAACAAGAAAACCCTTAGCCGATGTCTCGGTGCCCGGAGGTGGTTGTGTTAGCGGAAACGAGACAATCATATATGCAGGCTTTATAACTTTCACTTAGGCATAGGAGCTTAAAGTTGGGAGGCCAGTTACTAGCCCCCGGTTAGTGTTCGGCGTTAGCCGAGGTCAAGCCATTAACACTTCGGCCAATTTTATAAATTTAAAGTGCAAAATAGTTCCAAGGAAAATACGATCCTCAGGTTGGTCGGTTGCACCCAACCTGAGTCCCTAGGGGAAGTTTCCAGCATTAAATTCGGCTGAACTCCTTCAAGTATTTCAAGAATGACATAATTTATGACACCTCGGATGCAGATTGGCGTTGGAGCCCGGCTGCAAAAAGAAACCTTAGATGCACTCCGGCATTGGAGCTCGGACGCAGGAGAACACCGTCGCACGGGAAAAACCTCGAACCAGAGGTGCGGCATAAAAAATAACAAGGCATTGATAATGCCAGAAACTTAAATGGGCTCCTCAGATACCCGACGTGTGAACTCTTCAGATTCACCTAAGCAATCCTCAAGATCGAAGATGGAAAGATTTGTTGAACCAGCTTTAGAGCCGATGGCTGAAGATGAAGAGCAGTTTGGAAGAACCGAGGAGCATCCCCAATTTGAAGAGCAGATCAGGGGGCTACTGACGGTGTCCTGGACAAGAGGGTACTCATCACGTCATCTCCCGACCAAGTGGATCAGGCCAAGGACCCCCATGGCGGTTCACTAACGGGCCAATTCGGGCAGCCCATGACATGTAGGATGAAGATTCCACAAGACTTGGTGATCAATACAAGGACTCCTCTCCACCGACGTAGTCAAATAGGAATCCTGTTATCCTAGGCCTCCGATGCATTATATAAGCCGAGGCTAGGCTAGTCGATACATAGAGCATCAAATCTCATATTCACAACATACGATCTCGAGGTAGATCAACTATGTACTTGATACTCCATCAATATAATCAAAGCAGGACATAGGGTTTTACCTCTTCGAGAGGGCCTGAACCCGTGTTTCTTGTCTCCTGTTACCCATCGATCCAAGACCCACATCTCGCGACCCCCCTGCCTGAGATCCGTCGGTTTTGACACCAACACTAGGATAAGTGTTAACGGGCATGCTTGGCTATGGTAAAAAATGCTAGACCTAAGGGCATAATCATAAGGAATCTAACTTATGAATGAGATCCTCAATTAACTGCCCACTAATCCCCTCTGAATTTCTCAATGGGCCTCGGTGATAACCACATCATTCTGTAATCATCAATTTGTGAGTGTAGCATTGCTCTGTCTATACTATACAATTGACTGCTTTCAACATTTTGAATGGCCATTATCTGTTTGCCTATCTTTGAGGGTATTAAAGCTTTTGATACTACATAACATGCTCTTGCAATGATCATAGCAGCTACAGGCACACTAACAGCTCTACTCCCTCTATCCTCAAATAAGTGGACGTTTAGCATTCAAAATGTGTCCACAAAAGAGTGTAGTTCTATCTTCCCAATGCACTTTAAAGTAGAAAAATTTCTTCTCTCTCGTCACACATGAATCGAGACCAATAATATTCAACACATGGTCTCCTCACTTTCTACACACACTTAGCTTATTGGAGGTGGGTAATTAAAGAGGAGATGGATGGTGGCTTGCACCTTCCCAATGCATATTCTACTACACTTCATAATTTGTCTTAAAATTCTATATGTCCACTTATTTGAGAATGGAGGTAGTAGTTGGCTATAGTTGCTACCAGTTGTCACCACTGGACATGGACAGTAAGTGTTATAGTAATCTCATAACGGGATGTTCCGCCCCTTCATGAATAATTCCACGTCGTCGGCATCCTTGTGGATTGCAGAAGGGGCGTGTTTCGCACGTTCACATCAAGCGGCAACATCCGGTACTCGATGTCGAGGTCCCTCAAGACTCTGATCATCTCTTGGAGCACGAGTTCCCTCCTCACAAACCTCATACCCATGTCCTGGAAGTTGAGTGTGTGTCGCAGCCATATGGATACTTTCAGCTTGTTGGTGTCATCTACATCTCGAAGGACAACCATCGCACCAGGGTACCAATGATCCTTCTTACTGTTAATGTAACTGGATCGTCATAAGAACATAAAACTAATATTAGTTCGATGTGGTAAGATCAGCAGCAAATGGCACTACAAACTACTAATGTGTTATGTTTACGCTAATTTGTGAACATATATGAACTGGGATGACATAAGCACTGGAACGCACCGTAGTATTCTTTCCTTCATGAGAGTTAGTTTTTCCATCGGCGTGGCGACATGAATAGAGAAGTCAACCCCTTCTCCCATATCAGGACTCCTATAGAAGTTAAAAATCGGTTTGGTGGCCAGTTCACTGTTTGGATAATAGATCTTCAGGTTATCATAACGAAGAAAGACTGTTGTCATGATATTCATTTCTTCTACAACAACCTAAAATTCAAGTGCTTAAACGTTAGTCGACGAATGCGAGGTAGTTTCCAATTAAATAAATAAGTAGTGCCGATCGAGAATATATTGATTACCTGAACCTCTTCAATTTCACAGCGGTCACCGACATCGAAAGGATGCATAACGAATAAGAAGATAATTGCCTCAAAAATCGTCTTCAAGGTATTCCCGAATACAAATACTGCCACAAGAAGCTGTGAGCTAAGGAAGACAAAGAATTGTGTCGTCGCTACGCCGAGAATAAGAAGCCAGAGAGCGGACACTATGAGTCCAACAACAACATTGGCCATCTGGTTGAGCTTGTTAACTGCTGTTTTTGTATCATTAAGTGTTAGGGCAAGAGCTTTGCGCTCTCTAAATGCATTGACCTACAGAACGAAGTTCCATGTGATAATGTTAGAGAAGGCATCTTGAAGGTCGATGCAACTTAGATAGTAGGGTATATAATAAGATCATCACCACCCAGTTCTTGAGAGACTTCTTGCCGACCCTACAGTGCTCCTGTGCTCCTTCGAAAAGATGCATAGCCTTGATGGCTTCCTCCTGCTTCATGAAGCGCATCAAGTCTGCCAAGTATATGTGCCTGCATTATTTTTTATACATTCAAGATCAAGAGCTAGAATCAGTAAGCTTTCACTATTCTTAGAACTACAACATTTGAAAATACAAGGGCTGAGGGCATTTTGGTTAAGTATTCCTATAAAGTCCACTTTTGTAATTGATGGTGAATACCGCGGTGCGCTATAAGTCTAACAATTAGCATGCTACTTGTGAAATTAAAGAAGAAATAATTATACTACTTCCTCCTATCCATATTAATTATCGCCGATTTAGAGGGTGCTTGGATACGTTTTAGTTTCATGACTAAAAGTAGTGGGACTAAAACTTGCTAGCCTCACCCATGCTTGTATCCAAATACCAAATAGACTAAAATCAAGTTAATGAGCATTTATTATCCTCCAAACCCTCCAATACAGAACTCGCATGTGTTAAAGGAGAGGAGTTAAATGAGAGGAGAGAGGATTAATCCACATTTTAGTAGGGGCACCCCTGACTAAAAAAAATTAGTCTCAAGACTAGTTTTAACCCCTCTTTAGTGAGGGGTGCTTGAAACGTTAGCCTCTTTAAGAGACTATTTTTAGTCCATTGGATCAAAGCTCCCTCGTAGTCTAGTACAACTATAAGTGTACCTCTTGACCTCAAAAATTACTACGCTACAGGCAACAGGTCATCTGATCTAGAGTCTAGACAATAGGAATGAATATAAAATTATGTAACTTGCACAGAGCTTGTAAAAGACAAGGATGCCAACAAAGTAGAAATGCTTACTTGGATCCTGGCTTGGCTACGTTATGAAAGATCTTCTTTGCGGCCAGCTGCGCTTCATATTCACTGCGAATCTGTGTCCCTGACTCAGCCCCGTCCCCTGCCGTTGCCTGCTGGATCTGCTCGTCCATTGTGGCGAGTGTCTCGAAACGAACAATCTTCACCAGCCTCTTCATGTTCCATGCCGAGACATTTCTCTGGTTGAGCCTATGAAGCTTGTCAATGGTGATCCCTTCATCAGCCTCACGCCGCTTCTTCTCGTTCGATAGCGGATTGATTCCAGCTTCCCTGGAAATCAAACCCGAGACCCGGGTGCCCCTTTGCTCTGCTGGGTTCTCGGTTGGCAAGGCGGGATGGAGCTCTTTCGGGATGTCTGCGCCGGCACGCTGGAGCTCACGCACCTCAGCGATCACGTAGTCTTCGTCGACCAGCTGCGGCCCGGAGAGCGTGTCGATGACGTACTGGTTGAAGAGCGCCTCCTGGATCCGGTCGAAGTAGGTGGAGACATGGAAGGAGGAGGCGAGCACCTTGAGGAGAAGCGTCTTGACGAGGCGGACGAGCGTGGCGACGAGGAGGCAGAGCAGCACCTTGGTCACGTAGGGCAGCACCGCCGTGTTGGTGCCTTCGTCTAATATGAAGTGCCAGGAGGCGAGCACCATGCCGAGCCAGAGCGCGTTCTGCGTGGCGCCGCGCACGCCGTACACGAAGTAGAGCACGCGCTTCCGCAGCACGAAGTTGCGCTCCACGCAGAAGACCGCGATCCGGATGGCCCAGCCGGAGACGAGGCGGCCGCAGATGAGCACCAACACGAGGAGCTCCCACTTCCAGAGGTGCAGCTCCCAGAGCATCTTCCGTGACAGAGACCTTATTGCGAGGCTGCACGCCAGTGCCCCGATGATGAGCACCAGGCTGACCCACTGCAGTATGGTGAGAGCGTCCAGCTTCCCGCGGTTGAAGTCGTCGGGGATGTCGTCGTCGATGAACGGGTCCTCCTCCTCCTCCTCGATGGGACCCGACTTGCGCCGCTGGCCCGATTTGCCAGTCCGCCCAGAAAACTGGCCGGACTTAGGAGGACGCATGGCGGCCGACTTCTTGCGCTCCTCGTCTCCGGCCGCAGGTGACTGCGGCGGCGGGTCCATGAGCCGGGAGCGCGTCTTGGCTCGCAGTAATGGTCTCGGTCCTGCTGGAGTGGAAGTGGAGGTGTTGCGTATTCCGTCATCGCCGGCGGGGCTACGGACGCCGCCGGTATCGGAATCGGAGCCGGATGAAGAGGACGAGGACCTCTGGCGGTCCTTGAAGGAGACACGCGGCGCCTCCTGTTCTCGGGAGTTGGATGAGAACGGGTGTGAGCGTGACGACCTCCCGATGTCGTCCATCTCCATGTCGAGGTCGAGCAACAGCTCGGCCCCGGCCGCCTTCTGCTTCCCGATGAGGCACGTGGGCGGGTCCTCGCCGACCTCGACCGCCTTCTTCTTGGGCGCGAGCGAAGGGGACGATGCCTGCGGCTGCGGTGATGCCGGCCGATTCTTGAAGCTGAAGTCGTCGACGCGGCGCGCGGGGCCGCCCTCGTTCTTCCTGGAGTCGAAGCTCGCGTCGGCCCACCCCTGGGCCGGCGAGCTGGCGGCGGTCGACAACGTCCTGCCGGCCGTCGGCTTCCCCGCCGCTCCGACGACGTCCGCGCCGGGATCCTTGCCGTCCCCATCGATGTTCAGAACCACCTCCGGCCGCTCACCGAGGTCGGACAACATGAGCTGCTCTTCCGACCGCGTCCGCGACAGCGGCTTGGCTGGCCCCAGAATGCTCTTCCGTTGCACCTGGTCCATCGCCGGCGACCAACGGAAGCACGCACACGCGCGAGTTTTCGCGCCAAATTTCTGGGGTGATTCAAGTGTGGAGGAGTTGCGTTGCAAGGTTTAGGGCCCCGGTGGTGTGGTTTTAACGAGGCGATGGAGAACGACGTGGAGCAGCCCAAAGCTGACAGCACCGCACGCATGCTGAGCACCTGGCTGTACGTGGCATTCTGTGGTTGGGATATGGACACGATCGCAGGGCAAAGCTAAGATTCGGTTTTGTTATTTGGCAATTGCATTTAGACTAAACTTAGGCTTTATGCAATTTGTGTGCAAATCGGGTCCTAGATAAGAGTCCATTTGTTGAGCCTCCACCGCAAACGAGCAATCAGATTTAATCACCACATTGTTGCACCCCAAATTTGCCAACAAGTATATTCCATATCGAATTGCCATGAGCTCCCTTGAATTAACATCTCGGATATGCGGAAGAAACCAAGTCGCTACTGCTAAAAAATCACCTCGTTCATCACGCTCCAGAGCACCACAAGCTCCAGATGAAGTACTCACATGAAATGATTCATCTACATTAACCTTGACCAGTCCATGAGACGTTTTTGCCAGATGAAATTATATTGATCTGTTTATTAGTTAGTATTGTACTTGTTCTTGTTTCCCGATCATGGATCTGTTTTTTTTTCTATGTTGGTAACGTTATTACACGAATTCTACCTATTATAGCACAACATTTTTTATTTGATTTATTTTTTCAGTCTTGTCTTTCACTACCATATTGTACCTACAATAGTGATTAAGTATAAAATGCTAGCCACAGTGGTCTCATCAGTTGGAGCGTGCCATTAGAGCATCTCCAACAGCAGACCAAAAAGTTGGATACCTAAAAACAGTTTTAGGTAGCCAAAATTTGTCTGCTTTTACAACAGACTTAAACTAGATATCCATATTTTCAGACCCACATGCGACATGATGATCCGATGACGGGGAGGCCGGGAGGCAGATACGACGGCGGGGGCGATGGAAAATGGCGGCGGAGAATTTCGAGGACGGCAGTGGGAGCTCGGTGATGACAATGTGGTGCTTGGGTACGACGGCGAGAGCTCGGCAACAATGGCGCGATGCTTGGGGACAGTGGTGGGGGCGGATCCGACAGTGTGGGGCGTGATGGGACGATCAAAATTGGGTGGGATCGGGTGGTGGTGAGGGTTTGGGGTGACGGCGCTATGCTCGAGGACGGCATTGGGGCAGCTCCGGCCGGGCGGTGGGGGCGGATTCGAGAGTGTGCAGCACAGTGGGACGACCAGAATTGGGGAGATCGGGTGGCGGCTACGCAAGCTCGATAATGGTCATGGGGTCGCGGCGGAGGCCCCCAACAGCAGGTTGGCAGCGACCAGCAGTCGGAACAAGCTAATACAGAGGCGGTGCGATGATTGTGAAAGTTCATCGAGCGGCGGTTAGACTTGGCGTCACCGTTTCACCCGCGCAGGGGGGAGGGGGGTTGGTCTCTGACTAGTGGAGACCCAACCCTGTAGAAAATTTTAAGCTATAGTCTAAAAGAATGATTACCGCCTATGGTAGTTAGAGCCGTTTTTGCCCAAGACCCCCCAAAAATTATGTTTTCACCAATTGACATTGTTTTTTTGGTCAGAGCACCTTTTCCATCGATCTTTTCAACAAAGGGTGGATTTTATTTACTCAAAATAAAGCATTAAGAAGATACATAACACAATAAATACACGCCCGATCACTACATAGTTAGGACACACACGACAAACATCAACTCACACACATACGAGAAAACACACCGGCAACTAGGTCGTGTTGGCCAGGTCGTGTATGGCCAGGTCGTGTTGCCGTTGAGGATAAGCTGCATGCGTGGTGTACATCGGGCATCATGCATGAAGTTAGTTGGGTTAGAGCATCACCAATCGTGCCCCTAACATGTCCTTTTAAGGACTATTTTTTGGCGCCGTCGTCCAAAAACCAGGTCAGTCGCGTCCCGGGAGCCCTTTTTCATCGGTTAGGCTCGAAACTGGCGCCGGCGGACCCAGACTGAACCCGGCGTGCTCGAGGGTGCCCGGGAGCGCCGGGGCAATCGTTTTTGGCGTGAACGAACAGCGGGCCCGCCGAGTCAGCGATCCCTGCCTCGTCGTCCTCACAACGCCCCGGTTTCCCGCAGGGAATCAATGCCAAGGCTGCCGCCGGTCAGCCTTTCATTGATTCCTCACGGGCGACGCGGTGCGGCGACGCGCCCCCTCCCGCCACGCGTACACATGACGCCGCCCCCTGGCCGCTACATAAAGAAGCACCTCCCTCGCCGGTGGACGCACCCACCCGCAGCCCCCCTCTCTCCTCGTGCACAACCGCCGTCGACGAACTCTTTTCTCTCTCGCCTCTTCCCGTTCACAGCCGTCGCAGACGATGGGCGAGAGGTTTCCCGGCGAAGGGGAGGCGGCCAAAGGCTTCGGCCGCTGCTCGCTGCACGGGTGGGAAGCCGACCTCCTGCATGAAGCCAACATCTCGGTGCCTCCCAACATGCGCGCGCCGGGGCGGTGGAGGCTCAGCGCCGGGGCGTCCCCGTCCCCCCACTACCCGACGTCACGCGCCCCGACTACTTCAACGGCGAGGTCGAGCGCGCGGGGGCACCGCTGACAGAGGAGCAGCGGGCCCTTCTAGAGTACGCCGCCGGCAACCACGAGGCGTGGGCGGCGTACTTCGAACGCCGGCTGGTGGTGCGGGGGACCAAGAACAGCGATGGCCGCCGCCTGTGGTGGGGCGCCCCCGGCCGCACGCTCCACGCCGTCCTCGAGCACCTTGAGGGCGGCAACAAGCCGCCGTTGACGTACCCTGCCGCCCCGGTCCCCCGCCGGAGCGGCGGCCAATGGATGCCGAGGAGGACTGGCTCCTCTTCCTCCTCCTCCCACTCCTCCGGGTTGCTGGCGCTCTTCAGCGTCAAGGCCGAGCCGGCGAAAACGCCGCTCGGCCGGCGCACCAGCAGCGCCGACATCGTCATCAACGAGGACGGGCACGCCTCCTCCTCGGCTCCTCCCCGCCTCGTCAAGCCGAAGACGGAGCCAGGGCTCGCCGGTGTGAAGACGGAGCCGGGGCTCGACGACGCGGCGGGCATGAAGTGGGCGCAGGAGGACTGGGCGCGGCTGGAGTTGGAGTGCCAGCGCCGCGCCCTAGAGGAGATCGCCGCTCGGCACCGTGGCCGCGACGAGGGAGGCGTCGTTGTTCTTGACGACATCGACGACGACGCGCCGCCACTGGTCCGCCATGGCGACCCCGGGCAGGGGTCCAGGAGGGACGGCTGCATGAAGGAGGAGAAGGACGACGACGATGGCGGCGACTTCGCCACGTTCAACGCGTTCTTCGGCATGCAGTCGAGGCCCTTATTTTTTAATTAAATTTTAAGTTTGCTATGTAAAAAACTGTTTAAGTCGCCGAAGTTTATGTCTTGTTTTACCGAATCTTTGTCTCATTCGCAGAATTTTAGCCGATTTTCTTTTTAAAAAAGTTTTAAAAAGGCGTCTGGGGGCGACCCTGGGGGCGGCGGCTGGGAACCTGATCGCCCACAATCCGATTTTAGCGCCGGTTCACCCGCATGCGGTGATTTTTCGAGCCCCCTGAGGGGCCAACGGCTGGAGATGCTCTCAGTGATTAGAGTGCGTCGTGTGTGTAGCCGAGGAAAGTCGATTGCGCGCCAAGCGGGGCGCAGTTTCGTAAGTGTGTGCGCCCATGTATAAACTCCCCCGTGTGCTGCTGGTTGTATTACGGTGTGTTGTCGGACAGTTAGAGCTCAAGAAGAAAAAGAATAGGCCGTACATGCGACCGAGGCGCCGTTCGTGTGGCATATAGTGTTTGTCGCTTGAAAAATCCAGTGTGTTGTGATCCTTTTTTCATCTTCGTTCGAGCGAGTGAAAGAGAGAGAGAGGTTCGTCCGATGTTCGTGACGCCGGAGGGTACGCGGTGTTCATCGCCGGACCGGGTTTGTCCCAACGGGGGATGCAAAATGAAAAATAATGATGGGATGAGGGAGAGCCCCGCCGACGCTGTCCGCCAACGCAGGGCTGGTCCTGGCAGGGCAGGGGGCCTAGTGCGAAATAACAGAGAGGGCCCTCTGCGTATCCGACACAATTATATGATCATTTATTTTTCTTAGATTTATTTATGAGTACTCAAAATCAAATGCATTGCAAAAGTAAGTGCTCAACTTCTTAGATTTCAATTTCTAATCTGTCCGTACGTGTCATTGTTTCTTAGTACTAAATATTTAGAAGTACATCACAAAACAAAGGCTAATCTTTTCTTCTTCCTTTTTGCTGGGAAAAGAAAAAAAGCACAAATTAATTTTAGACGATGCTCATTTCAAGAAACAATATGGCATGCCTCATTGGTCGCTACCTCACTGGATAGTGCAACAGAACGGCATGTCTCCTCGCGGTCGAGTCAAGGGCCTCGTTTGACGGTTTCTAGCACTTCGTGGCTGTTGTTTACTTGCATTCTGGGCTCGATCGATCCCATTGCTAGGTTGGGCCTCTTACCGTAGGCTTGCAGGGTTACTCTCCCCGGTGGCAATGATGGTTTAGGAGTTAGAAATCTGTTGGCTCATAATCAGGCCATGTTTTGCAAGTTTGTAGCTAAAGTTCTTTAGACCTTTGGTATTCCTTGCTTTCAGTGGTTTGCCTCGCAGTACTGCAAGGATTTTCT
The DNA here is from genome assembly GCA_032464435.1 of Aegilops umbellulata. NCBI lineage: Eukaryota > Viridiplantae > Streptophyta > Magnoliopsida > Poales > Poaceae > Aegilops > Aegilops umbellulata. The sequence continues at coordinate 593,838,902 of CP136058.1, read as the reverse complement.
GCCCCACGGTGCTAGCACGAGAGACATGGTCTTGTGGAAGGGTTTCAAAGACTACACCCCCTGGTTATTCTTTCTTCTCGTTGCTCGATTGGTGCTGGTGCTCTCGTCTTTTTTTGGCATGATCAGTGGCTGAATGTTGGAAGGCTAATGCATGTGTTCCTAGTTTTATACTTATTCCCTAAAAATCAGTACTTCTCCGTTCAATCTCAGTTCTCCCAAGGCCTTTGGGATGTGCAGCTGCACCCAAACCTCTCCTAGACAGTAGTTCATGAGCTTCTGGTCCTGAATCAGCTCATTGCAGACGTGGCCTCCGTCAGTTCACATAAGTATGCGCGCACTCCCACTACTAAGAAAAAGGCTATACACAGAATCTTACCAGCAGTGCGCTTTAAAATCAGGCGCTGCTGCTAAGTAGCAGCAACGCGGGTTTTTAAACCTCGCTACTACTAAGCTGATAGTAGTAGCGCTGGTTTCTAACCCTCGCTACTACTAAGCGGTCTCTACCGTGCCCTCGGGACATGCCATAGTAGTAGCGCGGGTTTTTAACCCTCGCCACTACTAAGTTTATAGCAGCAGCGTTGGTTTTTAACCCTCGCTACTACTAAGTGATCTCTACCGTGCCCCTGGACCATGCCATAGTAGTAGTGATGGTTATAAACCTCGCTACTACTAAGTTGATAGTAGTAGCGCGGGTTTTTAAAACTCGCTACTACTAATCGTTTGCCATAGCAGTAGCGCAGGGTGTGGTCCCATTTTCAAACTCTACACCCCCCTATCGCCTTTTCAGTTTTAAAAAAAATAAAAGAAAATGATGAAAATGTCAAAAAAATAAAAGAAAATAAGTTTCCCATGTGATATGTGGTCTAGTTGTTGGGAAAATTTGCAAATATGAATTTTGACTTCATTTGCAAAATCTCTCAAGAATTTGTAAAAATGAGCATAACTTTTGCATACTAACTCGGATGAAAAAGTTTTTTATACGAAAAATCATCTACTCGAAAAGTTACATCCGAATTTAACCGGGGGGGGGGGCGTTAAACATTTTTAAAATCCTCAAAAACCTAACAGAAAAAAAAGTTACGGGGCTTTTAAGATCTGGAGGCAAAAATATTCATCAAATTTCAGTTTTTTCTTTAATTTTTGTTAAATCTGGTCAAACTGTGGTCAAACTAATTATTCAAGAATATTAGTGTTACTAAATAATTATTTCAGTTTTTTTGAATTTTGGTCAAATCTGGTCAAAATCTGGTCAAACTAGTTATTCAAGAAATATTACTGTTAATAAATAATTATTTTTATTTAGAACAATAGTTTTAAACTCAAGCAGTGAAATGTGTGACTTCATGCTCAAGCTAAACTTCCGAGGGTTAATAGGATTGACATCTTAATATTGTCAGGAAAACAACAAATGCAGACTTGGAATCAAGGGGGAATAGAACCCGGAAGTTAAGCGTGCTCAGGCTGGAGTAGTGAGAGGATGGGTGACCGTCTGGGAAGTTAGATGATTTGGAATGATGAGGGGTGATTAGACATTAAATTGAGCAGCGATGAGGGTGATTAGAGATTAGAGGTTAAAATAGTTCAAAATTTTAAAATTCGGGCAAAAAATTCGAAAAAAAATTCCGCGGGTTAGTAGTAGCGCGGGTTTGTACCCACGCTACTACTAACAGACGTAGTAGTAGCGCGGGTGGCACCCGCGCTGCTGCTATACGTTAGCTGTAGCGCCTTATTAGTAGCGCCGGTCCCCGCGCTGCTAATAGGCCCAAAACCCGCGCTGCTGCTAGGCTTTTCCCTAGTAGTGTCCCTCTGTTTACAACAATAAGATTAGCACAAGCTATTTCTACCAACTGCTCACTTTCCGTGGTGTGAAGTGTGCTTTTGACCTTTGGATATGGGATGCTTTAATACCTCAGAAGTGCAGGGTTTTCCTTTGGTTGGTCTTCTGGGGGCGTCTCAATACAAAAGATAATATGGCCAGCAAAAACTGGTCAGTGGTTGCCCCAAATGCTGATCTATTGATCATTTGGTACTCCGTTGCCGTCCATCCAATGCTCTTTGGAACAAGCTGCTTCTGACTCCTTTGGCATGCATATCTACTGACATCATGTATTTCGTGGAGCATGATGATCATCAGCTTGTTTTCAAGCGCAGATGGAATGTTGCTTTTGCTGCTTGCCCTATCACGCTTTGGTATGCACGAAACGATAGAGTTTTCAATTCTAAATGTTGGATGGAGTCTTACATCAGGTTTTATGCCGCGGATATGATCCTTCTATGGAGCAACAAGGCTAGAAAGCAGCAGGATAAGGATGAGCTGCAGACTTGGATTCACCTGATTGATGGCTAATTTTGATGTTTTGTAAGGGTCTGTTGTAATCTCCGTTCTCCCTTTCTTGTATTCCTCTACTTTCCTCCTTAGGCTGCTTGTGGCCTTGCACCTGGGTGCATCTTGCAAGTTTCATGTAATTGGCCTATGGTCTCCAGTCTTTCGCCTGTTTTGAAATATATAAGGTAGACGTACTACCTTCTTATTTTTAAAAAATAAAAAAAATCTATATCTATCTATATCTATACTATTTAAAAAGAACGTAAGGTTCACATTTCATCTTTCGTTCCACCACCCCTTCGTCCAACCTCCCATGTATATGATAATCAATGAGCTTAATTTACTTACCTTCTGAACCAATTCCACTTTAATTTACTTACCAAACTTTTAATCAAAATATAAGGTAATTCACGATCAGAATTTGATGAACATTTATTTACACATTCGCTTTATTATTGACAGGTAAATCACAAGCTAACGTACTAGAATATTTATACCCCGTTACAACGCACGTACATTGTTCTAGTAAAAAAAATTGTCAATCTATACGTACGTTACTACCTGGTGTGGGGCCCCTCGCCCTTGGGGGCCCTGTGCGGCTTCACTGGCTGCACATGCAGCAACGAGGGATTGGATGACTGGTGGGGGAGGTTTGGGTGTGGCGGCGTGGACGCCTCCGAGGTCGGTCGCTGCCACCGGGGATGCCTTTAGGTCGTGCTGCGTGTGGCCAGTTTTGTCAATGAAAGGAATTTGTAATTTTTCAAAAGTAAATTCGTAGACCGATTAAAAAGTGACGCATACATCTAAAAAATTCCAGACAACTCTGCGTAGATAGTTCCGTTAAGATTTGGGTGCGCGGCGTCACGCCGTAGATTAGCGGCGCGAAAGCGAGAGCATCTCTGGTTGCCGACCAAATATAAGAGAAGATCGTCCACTATACGATATCCTGTTCAAATATATTCCTACGGTGGTACGTAAGGCGTGACGCGTCACCGTATGGTACCACACCGTACACGCCTAGTGAGATTATTGAGAGTGGCTGCCTCGCTGCAATCGGTCTCCATCACGGTGGTGCTAATCGCGGGCCCATGTGGTCGGAAGGTAAAAAGATCGGCGCCATCGTCGATCGGTAGAAAGCATTGGGTGGGGTGCATGCATGGACACGCTGGCTTTAGCATCTGACCTGTGCTTTCGGCTCCGTCACTGGCCGGCCGTCGTATTTCCCGCATACAGAATAAGAAAAAAGGACTAGCATTACGCACGTTTCTCGGTTACAGTCATAATCTCGACCGAGATTCGGATGGATGACCATGGAGATGGAATATAACAACAGTTAATGGACACTACGTACAGAAGCAGGAGGTCGGCTTAGATCGGTCTCAGAGGTCGATCGGAGAGAACCAAAACGTGGATTCTTCACATATGTGGGTGCCGTTGCACAGCGACGTGCCATGGGTCACCAATAATCGGAAGCGCCCTCACTTATGCAAAAGATCCAGAAATTCGTAGAGGCACGCAGATGCGGGGGGCACGCACCTGCGCAAACTCCTGCCGTCGTTGATCTGCGTCGTGATCCGTGCACTTTCTTGAACAGAAAATTCCTGAAAAACCGATGGAAATTCTTTAACTGTCTGAATACGGGACAGTACATACATATACGTATACGGACTCTGTTATACGTCTGTCTACCTGTTACATGTCATACATCCTCCGTTATGTTACATACTCTGTTCCACGTCTTCCTTCCACTGTTCATCATCTTCTTCCTTCGTCTCCGTCATGTTCTTCTGTTATGTCCTCTATTTTTTTTGGCTTTCTTATGTCATCTCTGCTCATGTGTTACTGCAGTCATGTCCGCTTGGTGATTCATGCATTGTTCTTTGCGTCAAAAAATGTCATTAATAAGAGGCATCATATTCAGTGATCTACATGATTTTTATTATTATTATACCACTCTTGTATACCTATATTTTTTAGACCAACCATATAGCTCGTGCAAAGTACCACCACATATTTAGTTCTCAAAAAGATATAAGTAAAGCATGAGAGCGCAAATGATTTTATAAAATATTAGTATCACCGTGCTCTAAAGATATAAATGAAGCATATGAGCAATTGTCTTAACTCAACAGATATATGCGAAGCATAATGAGCATTCTATAATTGCAATGAATGTGTGTCTCTCATAATTGGTGTGATCAGGAAACAATGATTATGCAAAAAAGCAAACAAAATAAAAATATAATACACGAGCTCCAAGGTAAACACATATCATGTGATGAATAAAAATATAGCTCTCAGTAATATTACCAATAGATTGGAGACGAAAGAGGGGATGCCTTCCGGGGCACCCCCAAGCTAAGATGCTTGGATCTTCATTGAATATTACCTTGGAGTGCCTTGAGGCATCCCTAAGCTTAGGGTCTTTATGCTCCTTATTCTTTCATCTATCGTCATGTCACCAAAACTTGAAAACTTCAACCACACAAAACTGAACAAAACCTCGTGAGATCCATTAGTATAATAGATAAATCATTAACTTAGGTACTGTTATAAATAGATTTGTAATTGTTCTTGCACAATATCTAATGTATTATATCATCTCCATGACTCTTACACCCCCCTCCCCCCCCCCCCCAATACAATCCATCAAAACATCAAAACAAGCACATATGCAATAAAAATAGAATCTTTCTAAAATAGAATAGTTCGTAATGATCTGAACTAAAATCATACTTCTGCAACTCTATTTCTTTTGAAAAATTAGGACAATGTAGGCAATTTGTACCCCAATATTATGTAAAATTTCAGAAAATTATCACGTTCTGGTAAAAAATGGAAATGAAAATACTGAGCACAAAACTTTCTGTTTTTGCAAAGAATTAATTCAACGATCATCCAAATCATCCCAAAGGTTTTACTCATGTGGACATGGCGCACTTCAAAATGCTAGATGTTATAGACGGTTGCAACACTGCGAAGAGCACATTTTAAATTGATATTTACTGTGAGAGATCACCCTAATAACTGACTACTGCGCAATCAACTAATGCAAACAATAAAGGGAACTCAGGCAATTCATAATAGCACGATATGGTATAGCCCTAGGCGCCGGGGAAGTCTTCATGATCATCTTCAATCTTCAGTTGAAGCGTTGTCGTGACGACCAATATTTCGTCGCCGTGGCAGACATTTCAAAAATGCTGTCGTGGCGGCAATTACAGAAAATGTTGTTGTGGCGACCGATTCAGTAAACGTTGTCGTGGCACCAAATTCAAAAATTCCGCCATGGCATGAAATTATAGCTCTCGTCCCGCACCGAGCACACCTTTCTCCATGTCGGGGTCCTCCATGTAGACATGCCACCATCACCTGTAACTTGTAGGCTATCTCTACGAATTCTTCATTAACGTGGCAATCTTGTGGCTCCAGCCATCATGTCGTGATGCGCAGGCCACTTAACATTACAACAAATAACCATCTCATACATAACCTCATTATCATGCATGAAGAAGGATATACCACAATCATATGCAAACCTGTAAAACCAAGTTAGACATCCTCTAATCGGGTCGGCAAATTTTAATTACGTGGTTGCTAGGGTTTCCGGATAACACTAACTACCTACGTGCACAATCAAGGCGATAATTCTTGTTGCTGGATTAACTTTCGGGATGTGTGAAAGAAGAGACTTAATTAAAAATCTCGTCACTTCTACTTCTTGAGCTTGCGTTGATTTCTACCTTGAAGAGGAAAGAGTGATGCAGTAAAGTAGAGATAAATATTTCCCTTAGTTAAGAACCAAGGTATTAATCCAGTAGGAGAAACACACAAGTCTCCAATAGATGCAGCTGCGCAAACTAACAAATACTTGCACACAACGCGAAAAAGGGGTTGTCAATCCCTTCACGGTCACTTGCAAGGATGGGATCTGATAGAGATTGATATAAAAGATAAATAAAAGTGCAAAATAAGGTAAAGATAAATAAATTGCAGCAAGGTATTTTTGGGTTTTTGGTTTTATAGATCTAAAAATATGATGGAAAATAGACCCGGGGGCCATAGGTTTCATTAGAGGCTTCTCTCTTGAAAGAACACATATGGTGGGTTGACAAATTATTGTTGAGCAATTGATAGAAAAGCGCATAGTTATGACGATATCCAAGGCAGTGATCATGAACATAGGCATCACGTCCGTGACAAGTAGACCCACTCCTGCCTGCATCTACTACTATTACTCCACACATTGACCGTTATCCAGCATGCATCTAGTGTATTAAGTTAACAAGAATGGAGTAACGCCTTAAGCCTGATGACATGATGTAGAGGGATAGATCCAATCAATATGGTAAAAAAACATCTTTTTATCCTTAGTGGAAACAATACAAATATGTGTCTCGCTACCCCTTTTGTCACTAGGTGAGGACACCGCAAGATTGAACCCACTACAAAGCACCTCTCCCATTGCAAGAAAAATCAATCTAGTTGGCCAAACCAAATCAAAAGATTAGAGAGAAATACAAAACTATCTTAATCATGCATAAAAGAGTTCAGAGAAGACTCAAATAATATTCATAGATAATCTGATGATAAATCCAAAATTCATCGGATCTCAATAAACGCACCACAAAAGAAGATTACATCGAATAGATCTCCAAGAACATCGAGGAGAACATTGTATTGAAGATCAAAGAGAGAGAAGAAGCCATCTAGCTACTAGCTACGGACTCGTAGGTCTGTGGTAAACTACTCACACATCATTGGAAGGGCAGCAAGGTTGGTGTCGAGGCCCTCTGTGATCAAATCCCCCTCCGGCGAAGTGACGGAAAAGGCCCCAAGATGGGACCTCACGAGAACAGAAGCTTGCAGTGGAGAAAAAGTATTTTTGGTGTGCCCTCTGATATACAGGGAATATTTGGGTATTTATGGAGCTGAGATTAGGGTTAGAGGTGTCACGGTGTGCCCACAAGCCTGGGGGCGCGACCCCCCATAGGCCGCGCCCCGTGGCTTGTGGCCCAACCGTAGCTCTTCTGGACTCCTCCTGAAGCTTCCTGGGTGTCTTCTTGTCCAAGAAAAATCATCAAAAAGTTTCATTCCATTTGGACTCCGTTTGGTATTGATTTTCTGTAAAAGACAAAAACAAGGAAAAAAACAACAACTAGCATTGGGCACTAGGTTAATAGTTAGTCCCAAAAAATGATATAAAATAGCACCATAATGCATATAAAACATTTAAGATGGATAATATAATAGCATGGAACAATAAAACATTATAGATACGTCGGAGACATATCAGTTACCCACACTAAACTTCGTCTAATACACGTGACCGCCTAGAAGATCGTTCATCTTCATCGCCCTCTTGCGTACGCGACGGTTCACTACTCTTGACTATGATGAAGCCCAAGGAACCGTTAGCAAATCATGGATAACTAGAGCCAATTGATTGTTAGAACCTTGTAAAAGCTACATCATGACATCAATGAACTGAACCAAAGCAACAATCAAGGGAAGCATAGCAAGAACAGCAAACCCTTTGATCGATATGTTATCTAGATCAAAACCCGCATCTACTCATAGAACCGTTCATGATGCCAGTATTGGGAAACATAGTAAAAAACAAAAAAAATCCGCCCTACTATCACCCAGGAACAATATGAAGATGCATATAGAGTTTGGACCAGCGATGATTACCGACTCTGGAGGGCATCGGAAGTAGATGAGTCGGTGTAGATCGTACTTGGAGTCCCTCGAACCATTGATAATGAATCCGTGAACCGCATTCGAACGATCCCTCGAACAGAAGACCGAAAGCACGACTTCTCTACTTGGTTGCAAGCATACGGTCTTCACGATCCAGCAGCACTTCGCAGCCTAGAGCTACTCGTCATCGGAGAATTAGAGGGAGGAGATTAGAACCACATTGCGCTTCTAGTTATGAGGATTAGAGGATCTAGGTTAAGCTCTAATTGTTTAACTAGGATCAACTAGAACAAGAACTATTTATCAATAGAAGCAAGAGTAGAGCTGGATGACATCATGCATGTGATCAATGCCATGACACTGGACTGCATGGGTTCTGATGAATGGATCTTGTGTTGGGGAGATGAACACTACAAACCAAAAAGTTCTACTGATTCCTTTTTTGAAATGTAACTGCTCCACGCTATATAACCTCAATATGGAAATCAAAGTGCATCATGAGACACAAAGTCTTTGCATGGCTCATGTTAATGGACAGGGTCAACACGAGAGATTTGCTACTAAGAAGACATTTCAACATTGGGAAGGATCATTCTTGCCTTTTATGCAACTCCACTGATCTAGAAACCAACAAACACCTATTCTATGATTGCCTTTTTTCCAAAAGATGCCGTGAGATCATTGGAATCAATTGGACCACGACTGAGGAACTCCAGGTGATGTTTAATATGGCTATAGCAACATGGTAGAAACCTATCTTCAAAAAAATAACTGTTCTATCAACTTGGAACATCTGGAAACAAAGAAACAAGGTGTTATTTGATGGTGAGGTGGCCTCACACTTGGACTGGCTGAGGATGCTAAAGAAAGACCTGGAGATTTTAACTTCCAAAACTCAAGGAGAGACTCATACTTTCATCGAAGGGCTCCTGCAAACCTTGGTCATTCACCAGGATATTTCTGTGTAAATGTACATGCATGTTTTTTTCTTTTGCCTTTAAGGCTATGTAAATAATGTAAAATGTAAAATATCATCATCAATAAAGCAACAGTAGGAGCCTCTCCTGCTATTTTAATGTTCAAAAAAACTAGAACTAGAGAAGCTAGAGGAGGCTCCAAAACTTGTGGACTCAAAGGGCCAAAGTACTCAAGTATATATAGGTCGGAGGGAGGATGAGAGGGGACGCCACAAGAAAGGAAATTATCTCCCTTTGGCTGAATCCCCCTCCAATTCAGCTTCCCCTTCCTTCTACAAGGAGGAAGGGGGCGCCTCCACCTATTTGGGCCCAAGTGGCCCAAGTAGCTCTCCACCTCTTGGCATTTTAAGGCTCGTTGATATTAAATTAAATATCAAAGCCTCCTAACAATTGTTAGAGCCTTTTATTAATAACTTAACATCTTCGTGAACCTTTTTCACCTATATACTTGATACGTCTCCAACGTATCTAAGTATTCATGCCATGTTTACAACAATTTTATATGGTTTTGGTATGATTTGGATGGAACTAACCCGGACTGACGCTGTTTTCAGCAGAACTACCGTAGTGTTATTTTTTGTGCAGAAATAAAAGTTCTCCAAATGCAACGAAACTTTTTGACGATTTTTTTGGAACAAAACAGTCACTAGAAGCTTTGTGGGAGGGCCAGAAGAGCCACGAGGAGGGCACAACCCACCAGGGTGCGCTAGAGGGGCCTGGCTTGCCCCGGTGGGTTGTGCTCACCTCGAGGCCCATATTCGCGTGAAATTGACGCCAAAAAATCCTATAAATAGAGAAACCATCAGAAATAACCCTAGATCAGAAGTTCCGCCACCGCAAGCCTCTGTAGCCACGAAAAACCAATCTAGGTCCCATTCCGGCACCCTGTCGTAGTGGGAAATCAGCACCGGTGACAATCTTCATCATCCCGGCGGCCACCATGATGAGGAGGGAGTAGTTCACCCTCGGGTTGAGGGTTTGCACCAGTAACTATGTGTTTAATTTCTCTCTCTCTCTCTCTCTCTCTCTCTCTCTCTCGTGTTCTTGAGTAGGCACAATCTTGATGTATCGCGAGCTTTGTTAATATAGTTGGATCATATGGTGTTTTCTCCTCTTTATCTTGTTGTGATGAATTGAGTTTTCCCTTTGAGATTTCATTTTATAGGATTGAATACTTTTATGGATTTGAGAGCACTTGATCTATGTCTTGGCACTCAACTCGCGGATTCCCGAGGTGACATTGGGGTAATCTATGCATAGGGGTTGATGCACGTTTTCGTCCTTGTTTCTCCGATAGAAATCTTGGGGCTCTTTGAAGTTCTTTGTGTTGGATTGAGTATTATGAATATGAAATTGTTTGATGCATATCGTATAATCAACTCACGGATACTCGTGGTGACATTGGAGTATCTACATGACATTAGAGTTGGTTGATGTGTACTATATGGTGTTATTTTAGTACGAACTCTTAGATAGATCGATCGGAAATGAAAACTTGGTGTTTTTAGTACGAACTCTTGGATAGATCGATCGAAAAGGATAACTTTGAGGTGGTTTCGTACCCTACAAACAATTTCTTCTTATGTTCTCCGCTAGATAAGAACTTTGGAGTGATTCTTCATCGCAGGTTGAGGGATGGTTATATGATCCAATTATATTAGTATTGTTCAGAGATTGCACTAGCGAAAGTACGAACCCTATGCCTTATTTTCAAGCATTGCAATACCGTTTGTGCTCGGTTTTATCAATTGCTACCTTGCTGTTTTTATTGTTCCTATTACAAAAATCAATATCTACTACCATTACTACACTTGTATCACCATCTCTTCGCCGAACTAGTGCACCTATACAATTTACCATTGTATTTGGTGCGTTGGGGACACAAGAGACTTTTTATTATTTAGTTGCAGGGTTGTTTGAGAGAGACCATATTCATCCTACGTCTCCCACGGATTGATAAATCTTAGGCCATCCACTTGAGGGAAAATTGCTACTGTCCTACAAAACTCTGTGCATGGAGGCCCAACATGAGTCTACAAGAATAAAGTTGCGTAGTAGACATCAATACTCCCTCTATAAAATAATATAGGAGCATTTAGATCACTACTTTAGTATTCTAAACACTCTTATATTAGTTTACGGAGGGAGTATTATTTATTCGTAATACTCGGTATTGCCCGACAAACCGCAAAATCCTTCCAGTGACCCCTATATGCTGTCGGTTCCTCTCAGAACTATTCCAAATATTAATGAAACACTTCCACAAATAAATCCTTGAAACTCTCGTCCTACTAACACTCAGCAGATCATGATTACCTTAAGCTTGTGTCCCCATAGATTCGGTAAAACATAGACATGAACAAACCCCCTTTGTTCAGTGACCTACAGCGGAACCGGGGATGTCCATATCGATCCCTGTGATTACACGAATGAAATTCGAGTGAACCTTTGGTTATCATCTGATGCTCCCTTTGCTTTGCGATACTTTACAAACCCAAGGTGCGTCGGTATCCTCCTGAGTCATCCACATGCTCACTATACCATCATCCTCGATGTTGATTTTGTTCTTCTTTCTCGTTGAAGTGTTCCAGCATTCCCATGACATAGTCACCTGTGTCTGGCCAGACAATGATGGATGTCGTCACACCAAGAGGGACCTAAGGATATATCTTCATTGTCGGAGGAGAAAATCTCACTCTCGAGCTATCTAGTCCCTTGTCAAACTTCCCGATGAACTTGTAAGTTGCCGTTATGATCACCTAGTTACAGATGACGTTTGAGCAACCCTAGAGTCCACCATACAGTAGGAAGTGACTACGATACTCTCATGATCTAAGGAACTAAAAACACATTCTAACACTCTATGTTAGAACAATTTATTTCAGACTATATTATCTCATTGCAAAACAAACAAGTTTGGGTCGATTCAATATGATCATTCTTCTATTGTTATACTCTCAATGTTGTTTTAGGACTATCGTTACACTTGACGATATCCTAAGATTCGGAAAACATGATCACCAACAAGACTTGAGCCAGTCTTAGAGGCAAGACTAGGAACCTATTCTTTACAGTTTATCATTCCACACGTGCATATGAGTTGTCCACTGAATAGCATATTCCAGGATCATAGCAGTTATGGCATGAAATATAAACTCTTAATTCTTAACAAGAAATATAATAATACAATATTATTGCCTCTAGGGCATATTTCCAACACTTCAACCGGGTAGGTTCTGGTTTACCTGCAAACTTAGCTAAGATCAATGTTTGGCTCTTTGCAATTTTAGCCACCTGTGCGTCCATATTCTTGGATCTTCCGTCCAACATCTGCACATCATATTTTAGTCCAACGATCTTACAAGTCAATTGACCAAGTAAGTTATCATGATTCTTCAAAATATTTCTGAAGTTTTCATTCTGCTCAGTTTGACTAGATATAATTTTTTTTAGAGTATCCTCAAGAGTATTTCTGCTGCCGCTACTAGTTCCATTAAAATTATTGGATTCTCCACCATTATTAGGATGAGAAAGTCTATGAGCATACCCATTATTTTTCCAGTTGGGATTATAGCTATTGTGAGCAATAAAATTCACAACACTGACTTCTTCATTAGTGATGGCATTTACGTTTACCTCTTCTTTACCTTTCATTACGGATATGATTTCATCAAGCTTGACTATCAACTCCGCATTATTTTCTTTGATTGCATTCACCCTCTTGGTAGTGGTTTTTCAACATACCATTGGGCATAGTTCTCTTCCATATCCTCAAGTAGTTTCTTGACATCGTCTATGGTCCTTCCAATGATTGTTCCTCGTGCAGCTGTATCAAGCATAGTTTTTGACATATGATTTAAACAATTATAAAACATATGCAGGATTAACCACTCCTCCATTCCATGGTTAGGAAGCGCTAGTGTCTCACATTCTTCCTGCTTGAAACTTGTAATCTGTGAACGAAGTTGCATAATTTTTTCAGGTGCACAAAACTTAGATAAAAAATTTCCTGCAACAATCATCCCAAGAAGTTATATTGCCTCTAGGTAAAGCTAGAAGCTATTATTTTGCTTTTCCTATCAAAGACAAATGAAACAGACGCAACTTCAAAGCATCTGGGTCATAATCTATAATGCATGTCATGTTGCACAATTCAGTGAAATTATGCAAGTGCATACCGCCATCTTCAGAAGTAGAGCCTCCAAATTGGTCATGTTGAACCATGGAAACTAAGTTAAGTTTGATCTCATATTTAGCAACTGCAACCTCAGGTTGTGCTATGGGTTCACGCATAAAGTTATTGCTGGGAGTGGCAAAAGTTCCAAGATTATGAGCCAAGGTAATCTTTTTGGGGTTTTCAACTAACAAGACTTGTAACAAAAATTTAACTAGAACAAAAAGCACAAACTAAAACTAAAACTTAACTTTAACAAAAACTCTAAACAGAAAGATTAGGAACACTCAACTCTTCCCCCGCAACGGCGCCAGAAAAATGGCTTGATACTTCCTTTCAGTGATCCAATAATGGAATAGAAAGTACCCCACACCCATTTCCCCAAGAAGTGACCTTGGGTTATCGAACCTGCAAGAGGAATCTCTAGCAAGCTTTTGTCAAAGAAACAATTCCAACTTTTGACCGGATCAAATCAAGCTAATTGGAATAAAACATTTATAATAAAACAAGGTATATGGGTATGAGGTATTAATGCTTACAACGATGCATTTGTGTTGGGACCAGATATGATCTTAATATATGCGCTAGAAGTCACCCATCAAGATGTGCTTGTTACGAACCAAAGTGGGGGATGTGTTCTAATAACATCTTGACCGGCGCGAGTCCTGCATCAAGAATTGGTTGTCCAATCAAACGCCCTATCCATTGCACGGGGTTGCCTCAATAATTAAGATTATAATAATCATACCAGAGCTTTGGATGTTTAATGACTACACCTCTTGAATCCCCAAGGACAGAATCTGTGTTACCGTACTAAACCCTTCTTATTGGTGTTGAGAATAATACTTCACGATCTTCCTGCCCTTAGCATCTCCATGGCTCGCTCTCCATGATTATGGGTACCTGCAGGGATGAAGAACGCATACGTGACAAGAGACATCTATGAAACAATTTTATTTCACACATACGGGACGTTAATTCAAAGCACTTCCATTGATGCCCACAAAAAATACATAGGGTTGCAAGGCTTTTGGCTCAACCCATATGATACGTCTCCGCCGTATCTATAATTTTGTTTGTTCCATGCCAATACTCTACAACTTTCATATATTTTTGGCAACTTTTTATACTATTTTTGGGGACTAACATATTGATCCAGTGCCCAGTGTCAGTTCCTGTTTGTTGCATGTTTTTGTTTCGCAGAATATCCATATCAAATGGAGTCCAAACAGGATAAAAATGGACGGAGATTATTTTTGGAATATTTGGAGAATATGGGAAGGAAAATCCACGCGAGACGGTGCCTGAGGGAGGCACGAGGCAGGGGGCGCGCCCTTGACCCTCGTGGGCTCCCCGTAAGGCGGTTGATGCCCTTCTTCGGCCGCCAGAAAGCTAATTTGTAGAAAAAAATCACAGCGAAGATTTCAGTCCAATCGGAGTTACGGATCTCCATATATATACGAAACGGTGAAAGGGCAGCAGAACAGAACGCAGAAACAGAGAGAAACAGAGAGACAAATCCTATCTCGGAGGGTCTCTCGCCCCTCCCACGCCATGGAGGCCAAGGACCAGAGGGGAAACCCTTCTCCCATCTAGGGAGGAGGTCAAGGAAGAAGAAGAAGAAGGGGCCCCCTCTACCCTTCTCTTCCGGTGGCGCCGGAACGCTGCCGTGGCCACCATCATCATCATCGCAATCTTCACCAACAACTTCACCGCCATCATCACCAACTCTTCCCCCCTCTTTGCAGCGGTGTAACCTCTCTCTTACCCGCTGTAATCTCTACTTAAACATGGTGCTCAACGCTATATATTATTTCCCAATGATGTATGGCTATCCTATGATGTTTGAGTAGATCCGTTTTGACCTTTGGGTTATTTGATGATCAAGATTGGTTTGAGTTGAATGTTTTATTATTGGTGCTCTCCTATGGTGCTCTCCGTGTCACGCAAGCGTGAGGGAACCCTGCTGTAGGTTTTGCAATATGTTCATGATTTGCTTATGGTGGGCGGCGTGAGTGACAGAAGCACAAACCCGAGTAAGTAGGTTGTTTGCGTATGGGATAAAGAGGACTTGATACTTTAATGCTATGGTTGGGTTTTAACTTAATGATCTTTAGTAGTTGCGGATGCTTGCTAGAGTTCCAATCATAAGTGCATATGATCCAAGTAGAGAAAGTATGTTAGCTTATGCCTCTCCCTCAAATAAAATTGCAATACTGATTACCGGTCTAGTTATCGATTGCATAGGGACAAATAACTTTCTCGTGACAACAAGCTCTTTACTAAAACTAATTTAGTTATGTCTTTATCTAAACAGGCCCTACTTCTTATTTACGCGCTCTTATCTTCTTGCAAACATATCCAACAACACCTACAAAGTACTTCTAGTTTCATACTTGTTTTAGGTAAAGCGAACGTCAAGCGTGCGTAGAGTTGTATCGGTGGTCGATAGAACTTGAGGGAATATGTGTTCTACCTTTAGCTTCTTGTTGGGTTCGACACTCTTACCTATCGAAAGAGGCTAAAATTGATCCCCTATACTTGTGGGTTATCAAGACCTTTTTCTGGCGCCGTTGCCGGGGAGTCATAGCGTGGGGTGAATATTCTCGTGTGTGCTTGTTTGCTTTATCACTAAGTAATTTTTATTTGTTGTTCTTAGTTGATCTTTATCTTTAGTTATGGATATGGAAGACGAAATACCAAAAAAATTAGGTGTACTTGCTACTCATGGAGATGGGGAACCTCCTCAAACCCTCGATGATCATTATGTGAAAAATATTACGTACCACTTTGATAATCCTGAGAAAACCTCATTCAATTATGTAATGGGAGACACGTTGGACCAACGTGAATACTTTAGGGATTATCGCTTGACTCAAAAAGGGAAACTATTATGGGGTCAAATTTATATGTTGAAGTGGTATGCTCGGCAAGTATGCTTGAGATATGATTACACTTGTTGCTCTAGGATGAAGGCTCCACACCTTCCCGTTTCATGCAAATTTAATGATAATGAAACCTTGGCTTCTTATGCTAATGGCATATATGATTACTATGACGTTGAACAAATTGAAGAATTTGTTGCTTTTAAGGGTGCTTATGAAATTGAATCTTTGTTTGAAAAGTATTAAGCTTTTGATGATGATGTTTATATGCCTGAAAATTTTGCTATATTGAAATATTGCTATAAGAATTATGAATATAATTCCGATATTGATGTGTTTATTGAGAAAGTCTCCGCTGTCCAAGAAGAGACCAATATTTTGCAGGAATCTATGGAAGAAGAAATTGATGAAACTGTGAGCTCATTGGATGAAAAAGATGATGAGGAGAGCGAAGAACAAAAGGAGGAAGAGCGGATTAGCTACCCGTGCCCACCTTCTAATGAGAGTAACTCTTCAACTCATACATTGTTTAATTTCCATTCGTGCTTACCGAAGGATGATTGATATGATGATTGTTATGATCCCGTTGATTTTCTTGAAATATTCCTTTTTGATGATGCTTGCTATGCTTGTGGGCCAAGATGCCAATATGAATTATGCTTATGGAGATGAACTTGCTATAGTTCCTTATGTTAAACAAGAAATTGTTGCTACTGCACCCACACATGATAGTCCTATTATCTTTTTGAATTCTCCCGATTATACTATATCGGAGAAGCTTGCCCTTATTAAGGATTATATTGATGGGTTGCCTTTTACCATTGCACATGATGATTTTGATAGATATAATATGCATGTGCTTGCTGCTCCTACTTGAATTATTATGAGAGAGAAACTATATCTCCACCTCTCTATGTTTCCAACACGATTGTTTTGCAAGAAACTGTTTATACTATGCATTGGCCTTTACTATGTGTGCATGAATTGTTCTTTTATGACATGCCAATGCATAGGAAGAGAGTTACGCTTCCTCTTTGCTTCATATATGTTGCTTTGTGCTCACTACTAAATGCCAAATCATTGCTAATTAAAATTGGCTTTGATATACCTTGGGATCCGGGTGGATTCACTACTTGAGCACTATATGCCTAGCTTAATGGCTTTAAAGAAAGCGCTGCCAGGGAGACAACCCGGAAGTTTTAGAGAGTTATTTATTTATGTTGAGTGCTTTTATATATTTAAAAACAAAATAAAATAAAGAGGGGAACCCAAAACTTTTCAAAAAGAAAAGTGAAAGTGAGATAGACGAGCATTGTGAAAGTGGGGGACGTCCTTGAACTTTGTTCATGCCCATGGAAACTTTGTGAATCTTAATTACAGAAACTTTTCAACAAAAATAATTATCCCCTTGTAAAATTCCATTATATTATAAAAATAATGTGCCAAGGTTTGCCTTTAGGATGTTTACAATGCTTGTTGGTTTGTGCGGTGCAGGACAAAAACTTTGGCTGTAGGTTGCGATTTTACATTTTTTACTGGAATGTCAAACAGTTCTGATTCTTTTTGCATTGTCTTTCTATACAAATTGTTTATTTTTCCTAATTTTGGCAGAAATTTTAAAGTATCAGAAGTATGGTGAATGTTCAGATTTTTACAAACTGTTCTGTTTTAGACAGATTCTGTTTTTGATGCATAGTTTGCTTGTTTTGATGAAACTATCGATTTATATCAGTGGACGAGTTTGTACACGAGGTGCGTCCAGTTTTCTCCATGACCCTCTCTACTCTTTTGCACATGCTATGCGGGTGAAATGATGATACCATGCCAAGTTCCAACATTTTCAGAGTTCATTTTGTAGTGATTTTCAATTTCACCGTCATTTACCTCTCTAAACAAATTGGTAAATGACTGAAAAACAACAAATGATGTCAGAACGTGTTGGAAATTGATGATGTCGCTTTGAATGATGCATACTGAATGCAAAAATAGGCTGGAGTTCAAAAAAGTTTAAAAAACATTGATTATCATAAAAAATACATTGATTATCAATGATCCTTTTGTATACAATCTGAATTGTCAATATGAGTCCTCAGCGGTTTAGAAACCGGTGAAGACTCATATTGCGACCACAAATTCTACACATAAAGTTCAATGAAGACCAAGTGCTTGTGATAGTTTGAGAAGTAACATATTTAAGGTGGTAAAAATCTTGCTAGGGGAGCAAGGTGGGACTAAAAACAGTCTGCCAGAACATCTTTACTACCGGTTCGTGCCACGAACCAGTACTAAAGGTGCTGGCCGGACCCCATCCTATTTGGTACCGGTTCGTGGCATGAACTGGTACTAAAGGTTATCCCTGAACCGGTACTAAAGATCTCCTCCCGCCTAGCCATTTGAACCGGCACTAATGGACACATTAGTGCCGGCTCAAATGCAAACCGGCACTAATGTGTCTCACATTTGACCCTTTTTCTACTAGTGACATTTGCTGTTATAAATCCTTTTTGCCATTATATGCACCTCTATGACTTAAGTTTTTGCCAAGCTGGGTTGCATTGCTCCTGTGTTTATGCCCTACGTTCCCGATTGTTCGGCTAGGGTGTAAAGGGAGCACCTCTGCGATTGTTACAACCAGGGCATACAGACATGTACCTCAGATGGGCGAAGCCAAAAGCTAGCGTTCTTAAGAGAATAAGTGGTCGGCAATCAAGCGACAGATTGTTACATTATTGTAACCCCCCTAACACTGCGAGACACCTTTCTCCCGTCTTGCGGACCAACACCGCGGCACGCATAATTATAGCATGCCAACCTAAGGAAAGGGATCCTTAACAGACCTATTTTCCTTGGATGATGTTTCTTACATATGTAATACAACATACATCCTGAACCAATTTTTTTGTCTGTTCGAGCACAATGACTGGGTTGTTTGGTTTCTGGACATAGTGAATACTTCTTCCATTTCGAAACAGTATCCGGAAACACTCCACCATTTCTTTTTTTTGGTTCGGAGGATAAAAGCCAAACGCCTGCGATGACAATTTTTTTACATGTTCGGATAAAGGTACATGTTGCTTAAAACAAACACCTATTCCTTATCTACTCCGTCTATAAGACTGTCAAGTCCTCCTGCGAGTACTTCGCAGCGGCCATTACTTGGTCGTAAACCAAATTCACTGGAATTTCTTTCCCGTCTGGTCCCCGTGGTCCCACTCGGGCCATGTGATTTCGATCTAGTTTGGTGAAGCGTGTTTTCACTATGACCCAAGCTTCACTTGTGCCTTCACGACAGGCGGATGTCTTCCATAGCTCGAACCAGCGCTGAGCACCTTTGAACAAGTTTGCCAAGCCCTCCATACTTTCTGGAGGGGTATCAGAGGGCCATTATGCCTTCACCATACTCTTCATGGCTTTCCGGGCACGAGCATGTACCACAAACAGTTCATTCAGCACGTCACCTTGAAATCCGGATACTTCCTCTTCCACACGGCCAGTTAACAGACCTGCAGTAACAAAGTCATGACATTCTGAACTATGGGCTACACATGAGCATGTAGGGTGGTTCTAAATAAGGGAGGAAGATATACTGAACATGCCGCTTTTCAGCCTCTCATATTCCTTCTGAGCGGCCGATAACTGAGCCCTTAAGCTCCCTATCTTTTCGGATTGTTTGTCTTTTCCCCCCTCGTGTTCATTCTTCCCGGATGCACTTGTTGTGGCCCTTTTTGTTTCCGCCAATTCGGCGGTAACAACATTAAACTGTGTCCGACTCGCTTCTAGCCCCTGGGATAGCGTGGTATTTCTCTCTTTGAGAACCTGTGGGTCATATCGATCCTTAAATTGGTTTACCTCACCGCTTCAAGTCTCGGGAGCTACTGGCACATGACTATTAAAAATTGCGTAAACTTTTACCTGTATATCCTTCGAGAACAGCTGAATGACTTTGGAAGTCTGTCTCGAGCGGCTCGGATATATGCATCCTCCGAGCGTAGTGTGGTAAACTCTTGCACGGAAAAATCTAGACTCATGCCTAGGCATGTATTAAGGAAACATACCTCTTGGAAGACTGTGAGGTCTCTGTAGCACTCCTAGTCCCCTTTCGTTTTGAACGACGGCCTTGCGTAGGGGCCGCCCTTGAGGAGGTACGATCCCTAGAGCGCCGATCCTATTAAAATCCGGATAAGTACAAACAGATAAAAATGCAAAAAATAAGGTTTCCTTTTAAAGAACCCTACGAATACTCATGATGCAGAAGGGATAGAGGCGGGGGTAGTCGACGGTGATAGCCACTTCCGAGCAATCAAGGCTCGCTTGATAAAATACCCCATCGTCAAAGTCTATATATATGTCCGGATCCTCGCAAAAGCCAGGGTCTTTATCACGGTTATGATCCTCTGGCTGGGGAGACGTCCTCGATCATCTTCCTCCATGACTGTTTGTGGCAACAAAGGGCAAGTTTGATTAGTGTATGTAATGGCAATAAAATAAACACAGATGATCAAAATCTTACCCATTCTATAGGGTTGTACATGGAATAACCCTCCCGACAGTTTAACCGGAGAAAATCTTCTTTGTCACCCTTATACAGATCGGCCAAGATCGTGGCTTGGCTGGGGTATCCGGACCTTTTCGTCTCTAACGAGACGCATCATGTTATCCGTTGTAACACCATAAGGGAGTTACTTTGGATTGGAGAGGCTGGACACACCTCTTTATTGCGATAGCCATGACCTCAACTATCGAGAGTTCGGTATGGGCTAGCAACCTGACCTTGCTGACCAACCTCTTTATCTCCGCACTGTCCGCTTCCTTGGGACTTCGGGGACGCCAGTTGAGGCGCTTCTTTAAAGGAGCACTGGAAAATTCAGGGAGGCCGCGCCGAACTGGGTCCAGCAGTGGGACGTCGTCCATATAGAGCCATTCCGAAGACCACTGCGAGTATACCTCTTTGGGAGTTCCTATGAGGTATCCGGATCCGGCTATACGCCATACTTAGGCACCGCCCACTTCAAATATGGAACCTCCTCGATGGCGGGGAACGAGGCAAAAGAACTTTCTCCATAGTTCAAAATGGGCCTCGATGCCTAAGAATAGCTCGCAGAGGGCAACGAAACCTGATATGTGCAGAATCGAACCTAGGGTGAGGTTGTGCAGTTGGATGCCGTAAAATTCCAATAACCCCCTGAGAAAGACATGGATTGGAAATCCTAGGCTCTGCAACAGGAATGGGACGAAGCACACCCTCTCCTCCTTATTGGGGTTGGGGAAGTTCTGGGCCATCATGTCATTGCAGATCGAGGCCAAACCTGCTCGAACGGAGACTAGATCCGCGAGGGGAAGATAGCCCTGCGTCTGGAGTCAGCTTAACTGAAGATGAGGCACGAAGCAACTCTGCCAATCACCCTCTTGAGGGCCATGAGGGCGCGAAGAGGAGCCTGGGGCACTGGCCATGATGGAAGGCTTTGTTCGTGGCTAATCTTGACGGTTTTCCTTTTGCGCGGTGTGAGATGGCATTTGGGGATCTATACCTCCTTATATAGATGCCATCCGAGCGTGGTAAGGGGCTTATTTGCAAAAAAACATGGACCATTCATATTCATCCGGCGCGCGGAAATTGAGGCGACAACAAGGAGGAACCATCAAGGACAAAAACATTGAGGTCACAGCCAAACTGTCATTGGTCCGGAGTATAATGAAGAACCCGCCTTGCAAAGCTGAAGACATAAGCCAGATACTAGGTTGTCATTGAAGGCAAGTTCGGGGGCTACTGAGGGAGTTCTGGATTAAGGGGTCCTCGGGTGTCCGGCCCGTGTGTTGTGGGCCGGACTGATGGGCCGTGAAGATATAAGGTGGAAGGCCTTCCCCGTGTCCGGATGGGACTCTCCTTTGCATGGATGGCAAGATTGGCGTCCGCGTGTATAGTTTCCTTCTTCTAAACCGACTTTGTACAACCCTAGGCCCCTCTGGTGTCTATATAAACCGTAGGGTTTAGTCCGTAGTGATCATCAGAACTCATACAGACTAGACATCTAGGGTTTAGCCACTATGATCTCGAGGTAGATCAACTCTTGTAACCCCTATATTCATCAAACTCAATCAAGCAGGAAGTAGGGTTTTACCTCCATTAAGAGGGCCCAAACCTGGGTAAACATCGTGTCCCTTTGTCTCCTGTTACCTTCGATCCTCAGACGCACAGTTCGGGACCCCCTACCCGAGATCGGCCGATTTTGACACCGACATCGACCACCCACCTTAACCGGGAACTCCCCGAAATTTTCCTCGTCCTTACTTCTACCATGATTTTTTACGTCATGGACGGCCCAAAGAATGTCATGCAGGTGCGTCTCCGGCCCGCCTAGGACAAAAAGCCCAATTTATGTCATAGAAGTAGGAGCCCACCACATCTATGATGATACATGTTTTTATCAAAATTATCATCATAGAAGTGTCATAACCATGATAGAAAAAGTTTTAGTTCGGGCCACAATGTCACAGATGTGTCTTTTTTTGTAGTGTCTATACTAAAAAATACTTGACCTATGGGCATCATCTTACGGGTGAGATCCTCAACTAACCACTCAGTAATCTCCTCTAAATTTCTTAGTGGGCCTCGATGATAACCACGTCATTTTGTAACCATCAATCCATAATTGCAGCATTGCTCTATCCTGCTATATAGTTGACTGGTTTCAACATTTTGAATTGCATTATCTATATGCCTATCTCTGAGATTATTAAAGCTTTCGATACCACACAACATACTCTTACAGTGATCGCCGCTGCCGCATGCACAGTGACAGCTCTATTAGGTAATGGCTATAGTTGCTACCAGTTCTCACCACTGCATATGGATGGTAACTGTTGTATCCGCGGTCTCATAATGGGATGCCCTGCCACTTCATGAATAATCCCATGTTGTCGGCATCCTTGTGGACTGCAGAGAGGGCGCGTTTCGCACATTCACGTCAAGTGGCAACATCCGGTACTCGATGTCAAGGTCCTTCAAGACCCTGATCATCTCTTTGAGCACGAGTTCCCTCCTCACGAACCTCATCCCCATGTCGTGGAAGTTGAGTGTGTGCCGGAGCCATATGGACACTTTTAGCTTGTTGGTGTCATATCTACATCCCGGAGGACAACCATCGCACCGGGGTACCAATGTTCTTTCTTACTGTCAATGTAACTAGATGGACGAAAAGAAAACTACGATTAGTCCAATCCGATGTGGCAAAATATCAGTAGCAAATGACACTATGTTTATGCTAATGGCGGCAAAGAAACATCTCTTTCGCTTTGGGTTTTTCGCGATAAGGGACGGGTCGGAGGTTCGTTTCTGGGAAGACATCTGGCTAGGCAATGCCAGTCTTCGAGAACAATATCCAGCCTTGTACAACATTGCTCGCGAAAAGAATAATACTATTGCGCAAGTGCTCAGTTCATCCCCACCCAATATTTCGTTTAGGCGGGATTTGATTGGCCCCCGACTTATGTCATGGCACAATCTTTTATCCCGTCTGGATTCGATTAATATTAGACAAGGCCGGGATGTGTTTCACTGGAACCTTACTACATCAGGGTCATTCACAGTAGACTCTATGTACCGTGCACTCATGCATTCTGAGGTACCAGTGAGTAATAATAAGAAAATCTGGAAGTCGAAGATTCCACTAAAAGTTAAAATCTTCATGTGGTATCTTCGTAAGCGAGTTGTTCTAACCAAAGACAACCTCGCACGACGCAACTGGCCTGGGAATAAGAAGTGTTGTTTTTGTACTCATGAAGAGACAATCAAACACCTCTTTTTCCAATGCAAGTTTACACGTACTACATGGTCAATCATCCAAATAGCGTCAAATTTGTATCCGCCTACAAGTGTCGCCAATATTTTTGGTCACTGGTTGGACGGTATTCCAAGTAGATTCAAAACGTTAATACGGGTGGGAGCATACGCCTTACTATGGTCGCTTTGGCTATGTAGAAATGATTTGGTTTTCAATGATAAAAATGCTTCTCCTTTGCAGGTTATTTTCCGTTGTACGCACTCGCTTCGTACGTGGTCTACGCTACAACGAGTGGAGTACCAACCGCTGTTCAAGGCGGTGTGTACGCGGTTGGAGCAGGTGGCTATGGTGGTTTTTACCCAACATGGGTGGCAGCATAATCTCCGGATCGGTCCACCATCCATTGCGACATAGGCATAGTGTCGGTCTATAGGACTCTACTGTCGCCGATTTGTCGTTTTTTTCCATTCATTTTGTCAGACTTTCCGTGTTGGGCTGTGTGCATCCTAGTTATGCAGAGGCCGAATGTTACTCATAATGTTTTGTATCCGCTTGATGCTACATTTCGAAATAATAAAAGCGCCCTTTATCGAAAAATGTGGAACTGAGATGACAGAAGAACTTGTACGCACCGTAGTATTCTTTCCTTCATGAGCGCCAGTTTTTCCAGTGGGGTGGCAACATGGACAGAGAAGTCAACTCCTTCTCCCATATCAGGACTCCTATAGAAATTAAAAATCGGTTTGGTGGCCAACTCACTATTTAGGTAATAGATCTTCAAGTTATCGTAACGAAGAAAGACTGTTGTCATGATATTTATTTCCTCCACAACGACCTGAAATTCAAGTGCTTACAACGTCAATCGACAAATGCAAGGTAATATCCGATTATATAAATAAGCAACACTAATCGATAATATATTCCATTACCTGAACCTCTTCAATTTCACAGCGGTCACCGACGTCGAAAGGATGCATCACGAATAAGAAGATAATTGCCTCAAAAATCGTCTTCAAGGTATTCCCAAATACAAATACTGCCAGAAGAAGCTGTGAACTGAGGAAGACAAAGAATTGTGTCGTCGCTACGCCGAGAATTAGAAGCCAGAGAGCGGACACTATGAGGCCAACGACAACATTGACCATCTGGTTGAGCTTGTTAACTGCTGTTTTTGTATCGTTAAGTGTTAAGGCAAGAGCTTTGCGATATCTAAATGCATTCACCTACAGAACGAACCATATGATATAACGTTAGAAATGACATCTTGATGGTTGATGCAACTTAGATAGAAGGGTCAACAATAAAATCATTACCACCCAGTTCTTCATAGACTTCTTGCCGACCCTACGGTGCTCTTGTGCTCCTTCGAAAAGATGCATAGCTTTGATGGCTTCCTCCTGCTTCATGAAGCGCATCAGGTCTGCCAAGTATATGTGCCTGCATTATTATTTATACGTTTACGATCAAGCATCAGAATTAGTAAATTGCCACAATCCTTAGAACTACAACATTTGAAATCCGATCAAAGTATGTGGAGACATAGAAGGAGGAGGCGAGCACCTTGAGGAGAAGCGTCTTGACGAGGCGGACGAGCGTGGCGGCGAGGAGGCAGAGCAGCACCTTGGTCACGTAGGGCAGCACCGCCGTGTTGGTGCCTTCGTCGAATATGAAGTGCCAGGAGGCGAGCACCATGCCGAGCCAGAGCGCGTTCTGCGTGGCGCCGCGCACGCCGTACACGAAGTAGAGCACGCGCTTCCGCAGCACGAAGTTGCGCTCCACGCACAACACGGCGATCCGGATGGCCCAGCCGGAGACGAGGCGGCCGCAGATGAGCACCAACACGAGGAGCTCCCACTTCCAGAGGTGCAGCTCCCAGAGCATCTTCCGTGACAGAGACCTTATTGCGAGGCTGCACGCCAGTGCCCCGATGATGAGCACCAGGCTGACCCACTGCAGTATGGTGAGAGCGTCCAGCTTCCCGCGGTTGAAGTCGTCAGGGATGTCGTCGTCGATGAACGGGTCCTCCTCCTCCTCCTCCATGGGACCCGACTTGCGCCGCTGGCCCGATTTGCCGGTCCGCCCAGAAAACTGGCCGGACTTAGGAGGACGCAAGGCAGCCGACTTCTTGCGCTCCTCGTCTGCGGCCGCGGGTGACTGGCGGCGGGTCCGTGAGCCGGGAGCGCGTCTTGGCTCGCAGTAATGGTCTCGGTCCTGCTGGAATGGAAGCGGAGCTGTTGCGTATTCCGTCATCGCCGGCGGGGCTACGGACGCCGCCGGTATCGGAATCGGAGCCGGATGAAGAGGACGAGGACCTCTGGCGGTCCTTGAAGGAGACACGCGGCGCCTCCCGTTCTCGGAAGTTGGATGAGAACGGGTGTGAGTGTGACGACCTCCCGATGTCTTCCATCTCCATGTCGAGGTCGAGCGACAGCTCGGCCCCGGCCGCCTTCTGCTTCCGGAGGAAGTTCCCGATGTGGCACGTGGGCGGATCCTCGCCGACCTCCACCGCCTTCTTCTTCGGCGAGAGCGAAAGGGACAATGCCTGCGGCTGCGGTGATGCCGGCCCATTCTTGAAGCTGAAGTCGTCGACGCGGCGCGCGGGGGGCAAATAGCTCCCATGCGACGTCGTTGGTGTGAATTGTCTCTCATGCGACGTCGTTGGCTGTAATAGATCTCATGCGACATCTGCGTTGCAAAAATAGCTCCCATGCGACACTGCTGCCTAATCCAAAGACACATGTTTAAAACTCGAATCAGGTGAGCGGGACCCACAGCGTGGGACCCATTAACTTATCCAACTCAGCATTGGTCAGGTGAGCAGGACCCACAGCGTGGGACCCACTAACTTATCCAGGTCAGCATTGGTACAAGAGGACACCGAGCCGTGGCCCGAGCCGTGCAGCACCCGAGCCCATCCTCCCCCCCTCCCCCCCTCCCCCCCCTCCCCGACCGTTGTTGTTCTTCTTCTCCGGCGACGACGCGCAGCAACGCCGTTCCGGGCCGCGGCCTAGCAATGTCGAGCTCCGCTTCAGCCTCCCGCCGCTCATGGCCGCGCTATGGCGCAGTGCCCATGGCAAGGTGCCCTGCATGCCCACGTATCGCACCCCTGAAACGGCTAGTCACAACGACCGACAAGAATGGCAACCTTGGGCGGGAATTCGTGAAATGCGAGAGCAAACCAGAGCAGGGAAAGGTGAGATTTTACTTCTCAATATGCCAATTTTGGTTTTTGTCTCCCAATTTCATATTTGCCCAATTTTTCCTCATCTTTCATCGGATTTGGGGATTTAGGGTTCATCTTTCCAATTTCAGAAATTGAAGCAATGCACCCATTTTGAGTGGCTAGATGAGTACATAGAGCGGATTCAACTGGAGGGTGCATCAGGGGAGCTCGATTTACCGTTGGAGGCGGAGAAGTTGGGCAAGTTTGGATCGGGCGCGTCTGGATCTGGGGCCCCTGGATCTGCCCATTCCATTGGGGCTACTGTGGGGGATGCAGTAGTGACGGCAGAGCTGAACAAGCTGAACAAGCAGATGAAGAAACTCATCGAATTGCAGAAGCAGGGCAATTTGATGGGGCTGATGGCCGGACTTTTTTATGTTTGTGTAATTGCTCTCGCATTTGTTTATGTGATGATTATTAGTCGTAAGTGAATAGATTGGGCATCATTTGTAATCGTAATGATATGTATATTTGAATAAAAAGTGTTGCGCTCCACTCTGTTTCGGCCCCGTATTTTTAGTTCTTCAGTTCGTCATCAGTTTCAGTTTTAGTGGTAGAGGGAGAAAAGGAAAAAAAAGTTCATCCACAGCCTGTTGTCCAAAAAGGTCAGACCCATATAGAAGTTAGGCAGGGCCGAATAAAACATATCTAGGCCCATTGATAAAAGAAGTGTAGCTAGTGCAAAAAAAAGTGCACACGGTCATTGACATCGATATATCTTTTCGGCTTTAGGTTATTTCACAAATTTTAAGTTTCCTGCAGTCACCTTTTTTGAGATAACTCGTCTGATAATTATTTGAGCTATTTTTATGCATAAGCTATCGTGTCCGATGGTAGGGTCCGTGTTGTTTCGGCTAAAACAAAAGGTTGGTTCTAGTTAGCAGTCCAACTTGCAGTCTTTGTGAACCAAAAAAGTTGCAACTGTTTGGTTCTAGTTTATTTCAACCAAGCACCATTTTTTAATATTTTTTCTGACTTGTGCTATGGTGTTTTCAAAGTTTTTACTCGTGTGTTTCAATCGAAAAAGGTTGTGCCCCTCTCAAAAAAAGAAGACAACTAGTGTGCCCCTAGTAGCATCTCCTTACAACATAGAGGGGCATCCCCTTACAACATATAGTGCATAAAACATAAAAGGAAGATAATTAACTAGACATGTGCTAACAACAACTTATATGATTGGATCATGTTTTAGTGCATTTTTGTCGGGACCCCGATCCTAAGTCACACCAATCTAGCATGTAACACATCATATCACTTTGCGGCCTCACGCACGGTATTCCCACGGGTGCCACCTTACCTGGCCCGGGACCGTTTGCGCCTTTTGGCTCACGTATATGATAGTGTCGCTAGCATCCAGTATGACAAAGAATCCGGGCCGACATGGCTAGTCGCGAATCCAAAGCGGCACTAACCCATGAGGACAGGCATACATGAATCACATCGAGCATGTCGGTCATCAACGTGTGAATCCGGACTGTAGCACTGGGCTAATAGGACTCCGGTAACCCGGGCTGTAGCAGGCTAGGCAGGACTCTGGATGTCACCGCGTGACATTTCCCCGAAGGGACAAACATAGGAACGGAGTGAAATACATGCCGGCCAGTCAAGTGTTCCGAGCAGTAGTGCTGGGCTAGCAGGACTCCGGTGGACCGGGCTGTAGCGGACTACTATCGCTCAGAAAGCACTAGACTACATTTCCCCATATGATAGGCTACCAAGGATAAACAACTAGATTGTCGGATCCCACACATAGCAATACATGTTACACGTACGCATAACATGCAAGTATGTGTTGTACAACATGGCATCACAACATAACGCAAACTCATATAGATAAAGGCTCAGAAGAGCCACATAGCATTAAATACAAGCAAGGGTCACATGACCCATCATTCAGAGCATACAAACAACAAGCGGAAGCATTACATGTCTGAGTACAGACAACTACAAAGAAAAAGGCTGAGAAGCCTGACTATCTACAAGACCCTCCCAAGGGTACAAAATCGTAGCTGAGGTAACAAGCTACTCGTCGAAGTCCAAGTGGAATTACCTGTAAGACCGAAGTCTTCGCTGCAAAACATAAATAAAGCAAACATGAGTACAAAGGTACTCGGCAAGACTAACATCAGATCCTATCATACATGCATTAGTATCAAGGAGGTAATGTGGGGTTTAGTTGCACCAATCCAGCTTTGACTCAGTGGCTATCCTGTTCTATGACTACAAGAAACTTCGTTGAGGTGAGAAAGCGCACACGAGTCCACTAATCACCACATCAATACGCCACTATGGATTCATTCCCGTCTTCCTACGAGAAGGCCATCGATAGCACTCACACTTGTCTTGAGAATTTTAGAGTATCCACTTTAAGTTGTCTATGTACCACGTAAGCATCCAAGAAGTCCATAACTGAGGACACGGCTATTCGAATAGATCATGATAACCCTGCAGGGGTGTACTTCTTCACACACGCTCTCACCACTTATCACCATGTACACGTCATGTAACTCGGCAACCTTCAAGCGGAAGCCTGGCGAGGGTGTCGGCCACGACCTGACTAACCACACAAGACTCTAGTCCAGGTTTATCGCCTATTCGGGTTCCATCCGCAAGGAGATCCGGCCGGGGTGTCGCTCACGGCCCCAAACGATGTGTACAGGGTTTCCGAGCCCACCAACCGGGTGCCACTCGGTACACCGGGCCATGTGTGCCTAGTGTGTCCCAAGCCCACCCTCCCGGGTGCCACTCGGTAGAAAAATAGCACTACCTACAAACACCAGAAACTAGTTGCGACTCCTGGACAGAGACCGAGGTGATTAATAAGTCGAGAGGGGCACTTAAGCATTCCAATGCGTGGTAGTAGCTAGTCATTAGACGACATACACGGAACTCAGTGCTTAGGGACGGTTCCAATGAGACAACCCACCATGTACTCCTACATGGCCTCTCACCGCTACCTTTACCAAATCGTGTTCACATGCTTAACTCTCAGCATCAGAACATATCATAACACTCCAATCCGTTCCCAATGAATCAGACCTGACACAACTCTAAGCAATAGCAGGCATGGCATGGTAGAAACACAACATGGCTCAATCAACTCCTACACATGCTAGTGGGTTTCAACTATTTACCGTGGCAATGACAGGTCATGCAGAGGAATGGGTTCAACTATCGCAGCATAAAGTAGCAGTTGAATCGTTGTTGTCCTAATGCAATAAAAGAGAGCAGGAGCGAGAGAGTGTGATTGTATCGGAATGAACAAGGGGGTTTGCTTGCCTGGTATATCAACAAGGAAGGCACTGCTCCACGGACAAGTACTCTGGAACGGTCTCCGGAGTAGGACCTATCGAGAAGGAACGATGCCAACAATCAATACACAAGCATATGCAACAATATGATGCATGAACATGGCATGAGGATGTGATGTTGTTTGAGCTAATGCAACTAGTATTCAAATTGAATGAAGTCCATTTGAACCAAGGGTTCAAATGCAACTCCAAATTAAGCTCTTATATATGCCATTTAAATGTTTTCACCTATACAGCATGTATAAGTTGCTTTTTCATGCATGAAACTGGTACAGATGGATAGATTGCATTTTTTTGATAATTTTTCATATACAAATCATTTCAATCTGAGCTACGGTTGAATTGATATGAATTTTTGAAGTTTAGAATATTTTCTGGAATTTCCTGTTTTAAAATAATTCCAGAAAAGGATAACTGCGTCAGCATTGCGTCATGCTTGCATCAGCAAGTCAACAGCGCTGACTGGGGTCAAACCTGACGTGTGGGGGCCACACGTCAGTGTCATAGTTAGTTAACAGGGGGGTTAATTAATCCTAACTACTAATTAGGCGGCGCCGGGGCCCACTGTCAATGTCATGGTTAGTTAGATGGTGATTAGCCTTAAGCTAATCACCTGACCCACGAGGCCCGAGACGGCGGAAAGCCGCGGAAATCACCCACAGGGCTCCGTTCGAGGCGTGATTAGGCTCTTCGAAGAGCTGGCGATGCGGCGCCTCGAGCAGTGCCCTCGGCCGGAGCTAGGGTGGCCGAGAACGACGTCGGCGACCACGTTGGCGGCCGCCGGAGTTCGGCTGTGTTCGGGGGCGCGGCTGCAGCGTGCAAACGCGCGAACTAAGGCGCTAGCGGGGCACTACGAGGTGCGGCGAGAGTGCTAGGTGCACTGGCGTGGCCAAAGGGTCGCTGGAGCAACGCCGGCGACAAGCTCGAGCGGAGGCGAGCTTCGGCCATGGCGAAACTGAGGCCTAGACGGCGCAAACGCGAGGAGGAGGAGAGGGGTTCGGAGCAGAGGCTCACGGGGAGGTCGATGGGCTGGTCAGCTTGCTCGGGGGAGGCCGGAGCTGAGCAGGGCGGCGAAGCGGATCTCCGGCATCGGGAGGTTGAAGACGATGATGGTGGCGGAGAAGCAGGGCCTCCGGTGTCGTGTAGCTCGGCAGAGAGGACGAGGAAGATGTGGCGGTGCTTCTGGGTGCAGCGGCAGGCCGAGGGGTGGCCGGTGGCCACTGCGGCGAGCAGCGGCGCTCTCCGGTGCGCTCGGTGAAGAGAGGGAGAGGGAGCCAGAGGAGGGAAGAGGCACGAGAGAGAGGGAGTGAGGCCAGGGGAATCGGGGCGGCACCGAGAAGAGGCATCGCGGCGTCGCGCTGGCAGGGGAGGCAGGCAGGCGAGCTGGTGGCGTGGCGCTCTGCCCGTGCGCGCGGGTCGGCCACACGCCTCGCCGACTGGCGCCAGGAGGACGACGGCGGTGGTGGGCTGGGCCGGCCTGCTGGGCCAGGCCAAGCCGCACAGTGCCAGGCCGCAGGTAAGTCCAGGTAGGTTTCTCCCTTTTCTGTTTTCTTTTCTATTTCTGACATTTGTTTCTGATTTAGCAAAAATACTAAATCAATTTATTTACTTATGCCAATTTTTGCAGGAGCTAGTGGTATTATTCCGGAGCTCCTCAACAACTAAGATAATTTTTGGACATATATTATATATATAAAAAATATATATCCAAAGCAAATAATTACTGGATTAATTCAAATGACCAAAAATAAATACTTCTGAGCTCCCAAAAATATTGATTGGAACTTTACCACTGGCCAATATTTTTATAGAAAATCAGGAGCATTTTCTTGGGCCAAATTGAAGCAATTTTTATCTGGGTCATTCCCAGAAATGATTTCTGAGGGTTTCACAAATCCCCATTTCAAATTTAAATAAAATTTAAACATGATGCACACATGTCTAGCTAGCCTTGAGCATACCAGAACTAGGGATGTGACAACTCGCCCCCACTTGAAAGAATCTCGTCCCGAGATTCAGGGGTCGATGGAAGAAGGTGGGGTACTCCATTCGAAGACGATCTTCTCGCTCCCAGGTAGCTTCTCTCTCAGAATGATGAGACCACTGAACTTTGAGAAACTTGATGTTCTGACATCGAGTAACACACTCTGCTTGATCAAGAATGCGAACACGGTACTCTCGATATGTGAGGTTATCTTGGAGATCAAGTGTTTCGTGGTCCACTCCGCGGATGGGATCCGAGAAGCAACGCCTGAGTTGAGAGACGTGGAAGACATCATGAACTCGAGAAAGATGTGGGGGTAGCTCCAACTGGTAGGCAACCTCTCCTCGTTTAGCGAGAATGTGAAAAGGACCAATGTAACGAGGAGCCAACTTGCCCTTGATACCGAAACGATGGGTACCCTTCAGAGGAGTAACCCGAAGGTAAGCCTTGTCGCCAACTTCATAAGCCACTTCCTTATGACGACGGTCATACTGGCTCTTTTGACGAGATTGGGCTGTTTTTAAATTCTCACGAATGATGCGAACTTGCTCTTCTGCCTCCTGGATCATATCCGGTCCAAAGAATTGTCTTTCACCGGTTTCTGACCAGTTCAAAGGTGTTCGACATCTTCGTCCATACAGAACCTCAAAAGGAGCTTTCTTGAGACTGGATTGGTAGTTATTGTTATAAGAAAACTCGGCGAAAGGAAGGCACTTCTCATGATCCATACCGAATGAGATAACGCAAGCTCTAAGCATGTCTTTGAGGATTTGGTTGACCCTTTCCACCTGACCACTTGATTGAGGGTGGAAAGCGGTACTGAAGGAAAGATGGGTGCCCATGGAAGTTTGGAAACTCTCCCAGAAATGAGAAGTGAAAAAACTACCACGGTCTGAATTGATCTCTAGTGGAACACCATGAAGTGAAACTATTCGAGAAATATATAAGTCAGCGAGCTGACTAGCGGTGATATTCTCTCGAACAGGTAGGAAGTGAGCCACTTTGGAAAGACGATCAATGACTACGAAGATAGCATTATTCCCTTTCTTGGTCCTGGGAAAGCCGGTGATGAAGTCCATACCAACTTTATCCCATTTCCACTCAGGAATAGCTAAAGGCTGAAGGGTGCCAGCAGGTCTTTGATGTTCTGCCTTAACGCGACGACAAACGTCACAGTTAGCAATGAACTGAGCGATTTCTCTCTTCATCCTAGTCCACCAGAACCTCTGGCGTAGGTCCTGATACATCTTAGTACTACCGGGATGAATCGTGAGAGGAGATTCATGAGCCTCCTTAAGGATCAGTTGTCACAGATGTTGATTCTTGGGAACTACCAAGCGATTCTCAAAGAAAACAACACCTCGATCATCTATAGAGAAACTCCCACCAACTCCCTTCTTAATGTTTCTCTTAATGCGGATAACACCCCTATCAAACTTCTGGTCAGAGATGATCTGATCCTCAAGGGTAGGTTTCGCCACCAAGGTAGAAAGGAATCCTTGAGGAGCAATGTGAAGATTAAGCTTACAGAATTCCTCATGAAGAAGTGGTTGGCCCTGCTGCAACATAAGATTGTTGCAATAGGACTTACGACTTAGTGCATCAGCCATGACATTGCCCTTGCCTGGGGTGTAGGTAATCCCTAAGTCGTAATCTGAGATCAACTCCAACCAATGTCTTTGCCTAAGGTTCAAATCTGGTTGGGTGAAGATATACTTGAGACTCTGGTGATCGGTGTAAATCTCGCAACGCTTACCAAGAAGGTAATGTCGCCATGTCTTAAGTGCATAGACTACGGCTGCAAGCTCTAGATCATGTGTAGGATAATTATCCTCATGTGGATGCAACTGTCGAGATGCATAGGCAATCACATGACGATCCTGCATAAGAATGCAACCCAGTCCCTGTCGTGAGGCGTCACAATAGATAACAAAGTCCTTAGTGAAATCCGGTGGCACAAGTATGGGAGCAGAAGTCAGGCGTCTTTTCAGTTCCTGAAAACTGTACTCACACTGTGGGGACCACTCAAACTTTTTATCTTTCTTGAGAAGTTTCGTGAGAGGTTTGGCCACTTTAGAGAAGTTTTCAACAAAGCGGCGGCAATAACTGGCTAGACCAAGGAAACTCCTAACTTGCTTAACTGTTTCAGGTGGAGTCCAATCAAGAACGGCCTAAACTCTCTCGGGATTGACAGCAATGCCCTTACC
Organism: Aegilops umbellulata; assembly: GCA_032464435.1. Lineage (NCBI taxonomy): Eukaryota > Viridiplantae > Streptophyta > Magnoliopsida > Poales > Poaceae > Aegilops > Aegilops umbellulata. The sequence continues at coordinate 593,804,331 of CP136058.1, read as the reverse complement.
AGAGATCACCTGGCCGAGATAGGTCACTTCTGGCAACCAAAATTCACACTTGGAGAACTTGGCATAAAGGCGGTGCTCTCTGAGTTTTTCTAGCACAAGTCTAAGATGTTCGGCATGCTCTTCCTCGTTCTTCGAGTAAATAAGAATATCATCGAGGTAAACCACGACGAACTTATCTAAGTACTCCATGAAGATCGAGTTAATCAAGCGGGAGAATGTAGCTGGAGCATTGGTTAGACCAAAGGACATGACGGTGTACTCGTACTGGCCATAACGAGTGACAAAACCCATTTTAGGAATGTCCCCGTTTCTAATCTTAATTTGGTGGTAGCCTAACCTCAAATCCATCTTAGAAAAGACTGAGGATCCAGCGAGCTGATCATACAGGTCGTTGATCCTGGGGAGCGGATACTTGTTCTTTATCGTGACCAAATTAACGGGACGATAATCTACAACCATCCGGTCCGTACCATCCTTCTTCTTGACGAAGAGGACGGGGCAAGCCCAAGGAGAAGAACTAGTACGGATGAAACCCTTTTGCAAGGACTCATCGAGTTGTTTCTTAAGCTCTGCTAGTTCTAAGGGTGCCATCTTGTAAGGTCTCCTAGAAATTGGGGCGGTTCCTAGGAGAAGATCTATGACAAATTCTACATCTCTATCAGGTGGAACACCTGGCAGTTCTTCTGGAAAGACATCCGAAAAGTCACGGACTACCGGGATATCCTCAAGGTATGGAAGAGGGCTGGCATTAAGAGAATAAAGCTAACGCTTTGCAATTCTGGTGGAGACAGTGACTATCTTGCCAGAGGGGTGTGTGAGCTGAACAGACCTGGTGTAACAATCAATCTTGGCATAATGAGCTTTCATCCAGTCCATACCCAAGATGATGTTAATATCTGTAGACTTGAGGGCTATAAGTGATGCAAGGAATACAAGTCTGTCAACAAGGATTTCATTGCCATGGCTTATTCTGGTAGTTTGCCATCTAGACCCTGGAGTTTGGATTTCAAGTGGAGTTGGCATATCACAAAATGACATGTCGTGCAAACGAGCATAGCCTTCAGAGATGAAGGAGTGAGATGCTCCGGTATCGAAAAGAACCGAAGCTGGATGACAGTTGACAAGGAGTGTACCAAGAACGACATCTGGATCATCATGAGCGTCTTTAGCTGAGATGTGATGCACACGTCCACGTTCAGTGGGAGCTGTCTTGACACTAATCGTCTTGCATGATGGCTTACCGCGGCCAACAGACTTCTCAGGCGGGGGTGGAGCATAGTTGGTTTGAGAGCAGTCACGTGTATAGTGTCCTGGCTCTCCGCATGTGAAGCAAGCCCCTGAAGTAGGACGTGGACCCGCATTGACAAGCGGTCTGCCAATAGGTCTGGGTGGAGCATACTGCTGAACTGAGTGAGGCGCCACATAAGATGGCCTCGGTGTACAACCGGGTGGAAGAGCGGAGTTCGGAATCCAAATCCGGCGCTTCTGAGAACTAGAACCGGAGGAAGAAACCAAATCACGGGTATGCTTACGGGACTCCTTGTAGGTGAGCTGAGTTGTCTCTGCGTTAATGGCCTTGTTCACAAGAGCCTGGAATGTATTGCAATGGTGCAAGTGGAGATCACGACGCAACTTGGGGTTGAGACCCTTCCGGAACCTAGCCTGCTTCTTGGCGTCTGTGGACACTTCTTCTGTAGCATAGCGGGCAAGGTTCTCAAACTCTCTACTGTAAGCATCAATAGCCATCTTACCCTGGGTGAAACTACAGAACTCTTCTCTCTTGCGGTCGATGAGAGCCAGAGGAATGTGATGCTCGCGAAAAGCCTCGGTGAAGTCTCTCCAGATAGGTATCTGGCCAGCTGGAAGCATAGCCTCATAGTTCTGCCACCAAAGACTAGTAGGACCTTCCAGGTGATATGCAGCATAGGTGACCTTGTCACCTTCAGCTACGTTCGCAGAACGGAGCTTGTGAGTAATACTACGGAGCCAGTCATCTGCATCGAGTGGCTCAATGGAATGATGGAAGGTAGGTGGTTTTAGACGAATGAAGTCATAGATGGTCGCTGATTCTTTGTGTTGATGGGAGGTGTTCTCCTCAATACGTGCTAACAAGCGGTTAGACTCTCGCTTGTTCTTCTCCATCTCTAACATGAACTCTGCCAATGAAGACTGGTCGGGAGGATCCTCATCCCTACCATCTCCGTGGTTCCGGCTACGAGCAACAGAACTTCGGTTAACTGGCAGCATCCTGAAGAACGAAACCAAGAAAAACAAGGATGGATTCAGCATCAACTATAGGATGCAGAAGGTAGCACAAGAATTTAGTATCTCTCAAACTCCTAGGACAATTCCGGCAGCATAACGGCAGTAAAATGCTCAGAATGAGACATCCTGCTAAAATGGGGTAGTAACATAATCAACATCATCACTCAAGGTTCTGAAATATTACTAAACAGGCTACACGGAGGTACTCAAACTGGGATATGACTCTGATCAACCAATCCTAAGAGACTACAGAGTAGTAACACGTGATCCTGACAGATAGAAGAGGAAGCCTAGTTCCTTAACCCCGTAGGAAAGATAGGATGACTCAGATCAGAAGGGCATGAGATATAAGGAGTAAAAAGAGCCTTACGTTCCCTTCCACAATCAATTCCCTTACATAACTAAATAATTTCTAGACTCAACTTCGACCAGGTTGGCTTGGAAATCCTACAGGCAGTCAGGCTCTGATACCAAAGCTGTCGGGACCCCGATCCTAAGTCACACCAATCTAGCATGTAACACATCATATCACTTTGCGGCCTCACGCACGGTATTCCCACGGGTGCCACCTTACCTGGCCCGGGACCGTTTGCGCCTTTTGGCTCACGTATATGATAGTGTCGCTAGCATCTAGTATGACAAAGAACCCGGGCCGACATGGCTAGTCGCGAATCCAAAGCGGCACTAACCCATGAGGACAGGCATACATGAATCACATCGAGCATGTCGGTCATCAACGTGTGAATCCGGGCTGTAGCACTGGGCTAACAGGACTCCGGTAACCCGGGCTGTAGCAGGCTAGGCAGGACTCCAGATGTCACCGCGTGACATTTCCCCGAAGGGACAGACATAGGAACGAAGTGAAACACATGCCGGCCAGTCAAGTGTTCCGAGCAGTAGTGCTGGGCTAGCAGGACTCCGGTGAACCGGGCTGTAGCGGACTACTATCGCTCAGAAAGCACAAGACTACATTTCCCCATATGATAGGCTGCCAAGGATAAACAACTAGATTGTCGGATCCCACACATAGCAATACACGTTACACGTACGCATAACATGCAAGTATGTGCTGTACAACATGGCATCACAACATAACGCAAACTCATATAGATAAAGGCTCAGAAGAGCCACATAACATTAAATACAAGCAAGGGTCACATGACCCATCATTCAGAGTATACAAACAACAAGCGGAAGCATTACATGTCTGAGTACAGACAACTACAAAGAAAAAGGATGAGAAGCCTGACTATCTAAAAGACCCTCCCAAGGGTACAAAATCGTAGCTGAGGTAACAAGCTACTCGTTGAAGTATAAGCGGAATTACTTGTAAGACCGAAGTCTCCGCTGCAAAACATAAATAAAGCAAACATGAGTACAAAGGTACTCAGCAAGACTTACATCAGATCCTATCATACATGCATTAGTATCAAGGAGGTAATGTGGGGTTTAGTTGCAGCAAGCCAGCTTTGACTCAGTGGCTATCCTGTTCTATGACTACAAGAAACTTCGTTGAGGTGAGAAAGCGCACACGAGTCCACTAATCACCACATCAATACACCACTATGGATTCATTCCCGTCTTCCTACGAGAAGGCCATCCATAGCACTCACACTTGTCTTGAGCATTTTAGAGTATCCACTTTAAGTTGTCTATGTACCACGTAAGCATCCAAGAAGTCCATAACCGAGGACACAACTATTCGAATAGATCATGATAACCCTGCAGGGGTGTACTTCTTCACACACGCTCTCACCACTTATCACCATGTACACGTCATGTAACTCGGCAACCTTCAAGCGGAAGCCTGGCGAGGGTGTCGGCCACGACCTGACTAACCACACAAGACTCTAGTCCAGGTTTATCGCCTATCTAGGTTCTATCCGCAAGGAGATCCGGCCGGGGTGTCGCTCACGGCCCCAAACGATGTGTACAGGGTTCCCGAGCCCACCAACCGGGTGCCACTCGGTAGACCGGGCCACGTGTGCCTAGTCTGTCCCAAGCCCACCATGCTGGGTGCCACTCGGTAGAAAAATAGCACTACCTACAAACACCAGAAACTAGTTGCGACTCCTCGACAAAGACCGAGGTGATTAATAAGTCGAGAGGGGCACTTACGCATTCCAATGCGTGGTAGTAGCTAGTCATTGGACGACATACACGGAACTCAGTGCTTAGGGACGGTTCCAATGAGACAACCCACCATGTACTCCTACATGGCCTCTCACCACTACCTTTACCAAATCGTGTTCACACGCTTAACTCTCAGCATCAGAACATATCATAACACTCCAATCCATTCCCAATGAATCATACCTGACACAACTCTAAGCAATAGCAGGCATGGCATGGTAGAGACACAACATGGCTCAATCAACTCCTACACATGCTAGTGGGTTTCAACTATTTACTGTGGCAATGACAGGTAATGCAGAGGAATGGGTTCAACTACCGCAGCATAAAGTAGCAGTTGAATCGTTGTTGTCCTAATGCAATAAAAGAGAGCAGGAGCGAGAGAGTGGGATTGTATCGGAATGAACAAGGGGGTTTGCTTGCCTGGTAGATCAACAAGGAAGGCACTGCTCCACGGACAGGTACTCTGGAACGGTCTCCGGAGTAGGACCTATCGAGAAGGAACGGTGCCAACAATCAATACACAAGCATATGCAACAATATGATGCATGAGCATGGCATGAGGATGTGATGTTGTTTGAGCTAATGCAACTAGTATTCAAATTGAATGAAGTCCATTTGAACCAAGGGTTCAAATGCAACTCCAAATTAAGCTCTTATATATGCCATTTATATGTTTTCACCTATACAGCATGTATAAGTTGTATTGTCATGCATGAAACTGGTACAGATTGATAGATTGCATTTTTCTGATAATTTTTCATATATAAATTATTTCAATCTGAGCTACGGTTGAATTGATATGAATTTTTGAAGTTTAGAATATTTTCTGGAATTTCCTGTTTTAAAATAATTCCAGAAAAGGATAACTGCGTCAGCATTGCGTCATGCTTGCATCAGCAAGTCAACAGCGCTGACTGGGGTCAAACCTGATGTGTGGGGGCCACACGTCAGTGTCACAGTTAGTTAACAGGGGGTTAATTAATGCTAAGTACTAATTAGGGTGCGCCGGGGCCCACTATCAGTGTCAGGGTTAGTTAGATGGTGATTAGCCTTAAGCTAATCACCTGACCCACAGGGCCCACCTGACGGCCGGAGAGGTCAAAGGGTCAAACCCCACTGGCGTTAAGCCGCCGACGAGGCCCGAGACGGCGGAGCGCCGCGGAAATCGCCCACAGGGCTCCGTTCGAGGCGTGATTAGGCTCTTCGAAGAGCTGGCGATGCGGCGCGTCGAGCAGTGCCCTCGGCCGGAGCTGGGGTGGCTGAGAACGACGTCGGCGACCACGTTGGCGGCCGCCGGAGTTCAGCTGTGTTCGGGGACGCAGCTGCAGCGTGCAAACGCGCGAACTAATGCGCTAGCGGGGCACTACGAGGTTCGGCGAGAGTGCTAGGTGCACTGGTGTGGCCAAAGGGTCGCCGGAGCAACGCCGGTGACAAGCTCGAGCGGAGGCGAGCTTCGTCCATGGCGGAATTGAGGCCTAGACGGCGCAAACGCGAGGAGGAGGAGAGGGGTTCGGAGCAGAGGCTCACGGGAAGGTCGATGGGCTGGTCAGCTTGCTCGGGGGAGGCCGGATCTGAGCAGGGCGGCGAAGCGGATCTTCGGCGTCGGGAGGTTAAAGACGACGATGGTGGCGGAGAAGCAGGGCCTCCAGTGTCGTGTAGCTCGGTGGAGAGGACGAGGAAGATGCGGCGGTGCTTCTGGCTACAGCGGCAGGCCAAGGGGTGGCCGGTGGCCACTGCGGTGAGCAGCGGTGCTCTCTGGTGCGCTCGGTGAAGAGAGGGAGAGGGAGCCAGAGGAGGGAAGAGGCACGGGAGAGAGGGAGTGAGGCCAGGGGAATCGGGGCGGCACCGAGAAGAGGCATCGCGGCGTCGCGCTGGCAGGGGAGGCAGGCAGGAGAGCTGGTGGCGTGGCGCTCTGCCCGTGCGCGCGGGTCGGCCACACGCCTAGCCGACTGGCGCCAGGAGGACGGCGGCGGTGGTGGGCTGGGCCGGCCTGCTGGGCGAGGCCAAGCCGCACAGTGGCAGGCCGCAGGTAAGTCCAGGTAGGTTTCTCCCTTTTCTATTTTCTTTTCTATTTCTGATATTTGTTTCTGATTTAGCAAAAATACTAAATCAATTTATTTACTTATGCCAATTTTTGCAGGAGCTAGTGGTATTATTCCAGAGCTCCTCAACAACTAACATAATTTTTGGACATATATTATATATATAACAAATATATATCCAAAGCAAATAATTACTGGATTAATTCAAATGGCGAAAAATAAATACTTCTGAGCTCCCAAAAATATTGATTGGAACTTTACCACTGGCCAATATTTTTATAGAAAATAAGGAACATTTTCTTGGGCCAAATTGAAGCAATTTTTATCTGGGTCATTCCCAGAAATGATTTCTGAGGGTTTCACAAATCCCCATTTCAAATTTAAATAAAATTTAAACATGATGCACACATGTCTAGCTAGCCTTGAGCATAACCGAACTAGGGATGTGACAATTTTTTAGTACACATGGCCACATAAATAAAATGCAATGAAGAAACTTTAGGACCGAAAAAACATATAGATAGATAGAGGGGCATCGGGTGCCCTAGTAGCATAGATAGATAGATCATATAGAGGGGCATCCCCCCACTACATATAGGTTATAAAACATAAAAGTAAAATAATTAAAACTAGATATATAGAAGACACGGGCACACACGCCCGAACCAACACAAACACAAACTAGATAGATAGAAGACTCGCACTTGAACAGCCCCTTGAACAACTCCTTGGCCCCTCCTCCTTGCCACTCCTTGGCCCCTCCTCCTTGGGCCCCTCACTCGTCGTTCTCCGGCATCTGGTAGGGGAGGGTGTGCATGAAGTTGTTGTAGGTCGTGAGGGAAGATGTGGTGGAAGTTGGTGAAGATGTTGTAGGTCGTGAACGCGATAAACTCGCATCGACACCAGAACACCTCCCCGAGGAGGTGGTGAGCGTCGTAGGGGTTGGTGAAGGTGACGTAGAGGCCGATGACGATGTCGTTGGCGTTGCCATCGTACTGCTCGTGGAGGTGGAACATGGGCGGAGTGCCCGGAGGGAGGTGGCGGTAGCCGGCTTGGAGGAAGAAGCGAGCCAACTCTCTAGGGCCCCTCCACCTAGAGATGGCCCACACCCTCAGGCTATTCTCGACGACGACTCCAGCCGGGTACTGCCTCTCCGGCACGGTGCGAGGGCGACTGTATGTAGGGCCGTTGAACTGCATGGTGGCTCGAGTGGTGGATTTGGCTCGAAAAGAAGAAGGGGAGGAGGCTTGAGAGATGAGCGTGAGAGGATGAGGAAATTGTGCCCTTTTATAGCCGCGTTGCAGCCGTGGTCAATGTGTACACGGTGCCTTCTCGATCATTTTCTCTTCTCCGTTCGCACTGGCATAAGTAATTGCGGGCATTAATTCAAAAAACGGCGGGCAGAGCATCCAAAGAGGCAAAGGCGGCACAGGCGAGATGCATCGTTTCGTGCACTTGCATCGGCGGTGAAGCCGCGTGGGAAACAGGCCCGTTCATCCGCGCGTGACACTGAAAAAGGAGTTGTACCACCGACGCGTCCGTCTCGTTCAAACATGCATTTGTTAAAATAGCTTAGATGCGACGTACCTATACGTTGCGCCCCTGCCGTGCTTTACTGCGTTGATGCGTGCATGCAAGCCCGCATGCAAATGACTAGGCGTTCACGAGCAAAGAATAGCTAGGCTGCGACGTTGCATGGCATGCATGGGACAGGGATGGCCCACATGTCATTGACCCTCTCGCATGCAGCCCATCCCCCCTCTCGACGGCCGTGCGCACGCACACCAGGCTCTGCCAGGCCCGATCCGCTCGGCCCAACAGTCACTTAGATGCTCCCCCCACTCAACGTTATCTGTTCGTCGGAGAAAAAAAACGGTGGCCAATCAGATTGGAGCCCACGGATCGCCCCCGCGGAATCCTTCTAGAAGGCCTATCCGACGGCTGCTGTTTGGCGTTAGGGTTAGATCGACGGTGGACGTTTGGTGCTAGGGCAACGGGGTTTTGAGGTAGTCAACGGGGTTTTGAATGGTTTGACCGAACATTCAAATGTGTATAAATAATTCAAAAAAAATCTAAAAAATGAAAAACCTGCGCATATAGCCTTTTTATGTTACATAGTTATGATATAAAATGATAAACTTGATCTAATGATCTTTGCATGAGAAAACCTTCATAAATTGGACTATCTCGACTGAGGTTGCATAGAGTTCAAAGGAGTGAGAAGAGGGTTTGAGGTTTTGAAAATGCAAAAAAATCAAAAACATCACGTTAGCTTCATTTTAGAGTGACTAAGGAGGATCTGAAGTTATTTTTGCATTTAAAATTTTTAAACTTGTTTTATTGCTGACTTTGTATTAAAGGGTGTTTTTTCAAAAATAAATTAAATAATATGGATACTTATTCAAAAAAAGGTGAGACTTCGTATTGATCCTATATAGGTATACTATAAGCTAAGAAAATCTTTTTTGGTTGATTTTGAGAAGGTCGAAAAAAACTTGCTTAGAAATGGGGCCATTTTCCCTTACTTTGGAGCCTGTTTGGACAACATTTTCAGTGACTATGAGTTGGACTACACAAAAAGGTTGGATTTATGAACTAAATTGCATAGTAGTACATAAAACGATGCAACATCATAGAACAAACAAATGAACTCAAAAAATATTGGAGATAGGTTCAAATTGAATATCGGTTCGAATTTGAATTTTATTTCAAGTCAAATCAACATCATAGCACATAAGTTTTCACGTGAAAGAACATAAGTTTTCACATCAAATGACAACAAACTTAAGTTTTCACATCAAATTTGAATGATTTTGACTCTATTTCTTTTGCTTCTTTCTACCACTCGATTTCTTCTACTTTTTTCCACCGTTTGGTTCCACGGCGCATAGTTTGTTGATGGTGATGCTCTTACTTTTTGGCCCCTTGCAAACTTCACTAGGCCCCCTCAACTTTTGCACCTGACCATGTCCAACTTCTTCAGTTTGCACTTCTGCAGATTGAGTAGATGGCACACATTGTTCAACTACTTCAGTTTGCAACTCAACACTTGGCAGCACAACCACCAAACATGGCAACACAGTTGTCAAAGCAGATTCGCATGGCAGCACAACAGTTGCTTCATCTGCAACAGTTTCAGATTGCCCTAGTGTCGGTGTCAAAACCGGCGGATCTCGGGTAGGGGGTCCCGATCTGTGCGTCAAGGTCGGATGGTAATAGGAGACAAGCGATACTTTATTTTACCCAGGTTCGGGCCCTCTCGATGGAGGTAAAACCCAACTCCTGCTAGATTAATATTGATGATATGGGTAGTACAAGAGTAGATCTACCACGAGATCAAGGAGGCTAAACCCTAGAAGCTAGCCTATGGGTATGATGATGGTTATGATGTGTTCGTCCTACGGACTACAACCCTCCGGTTTATATAGGCACCGGATAGGGTTAGGGTTACACAGAGTCGGTTACATTGGTAGGAGATCTTGAATATCCGCACGCCTAGCTTGCCTTCCACGCCAAGGAAAGAACCTTCCGGACACGGGACGAAGTCTTCAATCTTGTATCTTCATAGTCCTGGAGTCCGGCTGAAGATATAGTTCGGCTATCCGAACACCCCCTAATCCAGGACTCCCTCAGTAGCCCCTGAACCAGGCTTCAATGACGATGAATCCGGCGTGCAAATTGTCTTCGGCATTGCAAGGCGGGTTCCTCCTCCAAATTCTTCAAGAAGATAATAAACACCAAAAAATAGTGTCCGGCTCTGCAAAACAAGTTTCCACGTATTGCCATATAGAGAATAATACAAACACAAATCAAATCTGCTGATGTATTCCGCAGTGCGTCATAACACTGCGACCAAGCCTTCTGTATGGATTATTTTTTGTTGTTCCACCGCAGCACGTTCAACGAGGCGGTTTCCTTGGCACGTCTTGTCGAAGCAGAGATCGTGTGCCCCTTTTAACGGGATTCTCATTAATACGGACGTGGGTAACCCAACCGTGCCCGTTAAGCACGTCCTGCCTTGATTAAAGGCTAGTCCAAGATGGTTACGGGGAGGGCTCTTGATATTCTGCCTCTTATAAAGAGACCGAGACCTTGCTCCCCTCTTGTGTTCTCAAAACAAGCTCGCCCATAGCCTCGAGTTCCAACACCCCAGGCTTTTAGATTCTAGGCGCACCGGACCATCGACAATGTCCGGCTCCGGGCTTCAAGGCCAATGGATGCCCTCCTCCGTTACGGAGGAGGACGTATCAAGGTTGAGGGAGGCTAGGTTCCTGACCAGCGAGATCCCGCACAGGTTACCTGCTCAAGGACAAGCGATCCCAAGCCCTCAGCCTGGTGAGAGCGTAGTATTCACCTCCCACTTCCTTCGGGGATTAGGCTTCCCAACGGATCCTTTCGTAAGGGGGCTGATGTTTTATTATGGGCTGGAATTCCATGACCTAGCTCCGGAGTCCATCCTCCATATCTCCTCCTTCATTGTTGTGTATGAAGCGTTTCTCCATATCACTCCTCACTTCGGATTATGGCTCAAGACCTTCAAGGTAGAACCGAAGATAATCGAGGGGCGTCACGTAGAGTGCGGAGGTGCTGTTATAAAAAGGAATACCGATGCTCCATGGCCCGAGGGCACTTTTCAAGAGGAGCTCGGCTTATGGCAACAGGACTGGTTCTACATCACCTCTCCTCGGGGCACCACTTGGGTAGCGCCTCCCGCCTTTCGCTCGGGCCCCCCACCACGTTTAACATCGTGGATCAACACAGGGTTAGATCGGGGCTTGCCCAAAGACATTCCTCTGTTGCAGGGCCGCATAAAGGATCTCCTAAAAGGAGACCTCAACCTGGTCAAGGTGACACTAGTTATGCTGATTCGCCGGACACTGCCCGGCCAACGTCGCCCCCTCCGCTTGTGGGAGTTCAACCCAGAGGGGCCGCGAGTTCTTCGAAATTTCATGGGCGTGACGCCTACGGAGATGTATAGACTGTTCTTCAGACCACAAGGAGTGAGTTCGGATTTGACCAAGGATGCTGGTTTAAGCCGCAACCGCTCGGATACAGAAGTAGGTGACCTTGCGCCCGGACCTTCTATCCGTACAATTGACTTATTTTTTAACAGTACTTCTCCTTTTTACGCAGGAGTGGATAGCGAAGGCGAAGCTGGTCCGGTGTCCGGCTCCCCTCCCCGAGACCACGCTAGATCCTGTGCTAGTCAGGATGTTGGAAGTGGCGCCTCTGGAGGAAAATGAAGGGGCGGACAAGGAAACCGTGGCCTCTTCGAAAGGGGCCATCCCAAAGGGGGGAATCGAAACTCCTCTCCAAAGGGGAAGAAAAGGGCCGCCTCTGACGACCCGGGAGCCGTAGCTCCAAAGCAGGGGAAAGAATCCACGTCAGAGGACCCGACGCCGGGGAGCCCCTCAGCCGAACTAAATCCTCAAAAGGAGAAGCCCTCCAACGAGCCGTAAGTAGAAAGAGAGTCATTCTTTTAAGAGAAATCCTTAATTTATATCTGAGAAATTTTAACCGAAACCTTACATTGTAGTTCGGACCTCGACCCTTCTCGGCAGAGCTCGTCATCGGGGGATCTTCTTCCGGAGATGGTGGAGAGCGGAACGCCTCCTCCTTCATCGCCTAGCAAGGCGGGCGACGCCGAAGTGTCGTCGCAGAGGATTTCTCCGCATCTGCCAGAGGCAGAAGGTGATCATGCGACCCCCCGGGGTTCTCCATGTCCGGCCTCCGAAGAAGGCCATGGGACAAGTCCAGCACCATCTGGTGTTCGGTCGGAGGAGCTGAAGGTTCTGCTGGGCCGAGCCTCTGTTTCAGAGGAGCATCGTGTGTTGATGCACACGGTGATTGAAAAGATTTCATCCGCGGAAAGCGGACTGAACGAGGCCGTCAAGAGTTTACTGGCGGGCCTTGAGGTACGTTTTGAATAACGAACATTAGTGTTAATTGCGCATAATAACATGCGCCTTGTATAGATAGTAGCCCCTGAGACTCTATGTGCCGCAAAGATTAGCGGCGCGCAGAGGATCTTAATCCCAGGTCCTTTAAGTGGCACCTTTGTATGTAGGTGGCAGGTTGTCCGGAGTCGAGCCAGACTCGAGATTTTGCCGAAATGAAACGGCAACTCGATGAGGCAGAAGCCGACATCGTGCTTGTTAACACGCGGCTTGATGATGCTCAAGGTATTGAGTTTATTTGGCGATTGTTAGTAAGAGGAGCTTTATGTCAATATCTTACCTTGTGTATGCTTGATGCGGATGGTGCGGTGGCCGTAGAAGGACTTAGGGCCGAGCTCGCCAAAGCAAAGGAACAAGCCAGAAAAAGCGATGCGGCTGCCGGAAGAGCCCGTGAAGAGCTAAAAGCCGAACAGGCTTCCCATTGCCGAAGCAAGGAGGAGATGGCTGATATAGTCGTGAAGTTGAAAAGTGCTACTGACCGTTGCAAACTTCTTGAAGAGGAAGGTCGAGCCCGGCAGACGGATTTAGAGAAGGCCGTCACCGACGCCAAGGACGCCCGCTCTGGTATGAGAGCGTCAAGGGAAGAGTTGCGTCAAGCCGGACTAATTGCGGATGGAAAGCCCTTCCTGCTGCGGAGAAAATTCTGTGATCCGAAGTTCGCCCCGTTGGACCGAGCGTGGAGCAAGGAGGACACCTATCTGGATTTGTCGGCTAGTGCCGCTGATGCGACCAGGTACTTTCAAGATAAGAAAGATCATGAAGTGGAAAAGCTCTTCTGGTCGCAGTTCACTAATCCAGAGCGTCCACTATCAGTGGATGATCGCCTGGCCCAATGGGCCGAGCTGAATAGGTTATCCGGACTCGCCATGAAGTATGCCATGGACCGCCTGTGTCCGGGGAGATCGAAGCCGAGAAGCTATTTCAGTTTGGTGCAGCAATTTCTTGACGTGGTGCCTCGGATTGAATCTCTAAAGAGGTTCGCTTGCACAGAGGGCGCGCGGCTGGCTCTTGCCCGTGTCAAGACATACTGGGCAGATATGGAGCCCACCGTTGTTGCGTCCCGTGATTCGGATAAAAGCCGAATTCCTTCCGAGCACTATTTTGAGGAAGTCCTCGCGGGCGCTCGTATAATCGAGACGCAGTGTTCGAAAGATGTTATTTTATGACAGCATATGTAATCGTAGATCAATATTTTATAAATTGTAATGGCGTAATTTAGACTTGTGCCTTCAAGTATTAATAACACCTCCTGTGCGGCCGTTTTAATATATAAATTCTGAAAGATTGCAGTCGTTGGCTTCAGCCCCCACGCACATAGTGCGGGAGTGCATGCGGAGAACGCATTTTCACACTTAACCCAACGTCTTGGTCCTACAAAGGAGGTGATAGCGCCGCGGGCTAGGCAACCGGACTATAATGCTTTAACACTTGCACTTAGCCATAGGAGCTTGACAGTGGGACTCTTTAGGTAGCCCTTTAATGGCGACTGCGTTTACCCGAATTCGGGACGCATATGTGCCTGACCGAGAAGCGGCCCTTTGTCAAAACGGAGGAATTCGATAAATTCCTATAAGTCATCGAGTGGCGACCAGTCTCGCGCTACATCATGATAGTCGGTTTTCGGCTTTCTCTACTGAGGTGCTCACCTGGCCGAACCGGGGCACAATCGCAGTAGTCCTCCTGGTGCAACCATAGCCGACAGAACGGAACGTAAGGTGGCCGAACTCAGGAGCCGGGCAACCCAACATGTCACCAAAATCATGACTCGGAGCTGATGCATATAGTGCCAAAACTCGCGACGCCGAACACTCCCTAAGGTGTTCGGTCTTTGTGGGTGCGTGTAAAACAACACCCTTGAAAAAGAAAAAAGCCCCTTGTGTCCAGGTACGAGCAAGAATTCTGGCGTGGCCACGTGCCAAAACGCCAGTCTCCTCCATGGTTATAGTGAGGTAAACCAGGGGATGTATAGCAGCAAGAGACAGTAAAAAAGGTTTGCGCAGGGTCTTAATCTAAGAAGAATCCTTTGGGGCGGGTCCCTACTGCACGTCTGCGCCTGTGTCTCCGCTGTGCCGTGTCCTGGACGGGCGCCGTACGACGTTCATCTGTAAAAGGGAAGAACTAAATTGAAAAATGGGTCGTGCGGATCAAAAAGAATAATAAATAAAATGTGAAGTGAGAAATAGATACGGTCGAGTTTTATTGTCTCTGCGTACAGCCCCTGGTGAGGCGTACCAAGCCTATAACAAAAATGGGCTTGTGCCGAACTCATTGAGTCCGGGTCCGCGGCCTTTTGTGACTTACATCGAAAAAGTCTTTTGGCTGGCAAGGCCATTTTGTTGGGCGGCCGTTTAAGCGGCCGCACAATCCTCCGTTTGGAGGAGATGTAGTTTAGTATGCTCCCTTTAAAGAGATGATGCCTCGAGGACCGGGCATCTTTAGCATGAGGGATGCATAATGCGGTATTGCGTTAAAGCGAGCGAAAGCTCCGCGTCCCATTGGTGCTTGATAGCGACTTGAAAACGGGACTATGTGGAAGATAAGCTTTTCGCGACGAAAGTTATTGGCAGAGCCAAATATGACCACAAGCCGGAGAAAACCGATACAGTGGGTGTCCGGGCCTGGTGCTACTCCTTGAAAGGAGGTTTTACTGTGACGGATTCGTGCTGGGTTTATGCCCATGCAGTGAATTGTATCCTGATATATCAGATTTAGTCCACTGCCACCGTCCATAAGGACATTGGTAAACTGGAATCCGTCTATTATTGGATTAAGTGAGAATAATCTAGCTGATAAAAAATGATTGGCTTTAGTGACCAGTGGCCAGACTCCTGAGGGATAGGCTTGAATGTGCGGACCTTTATGGGTGCCTCATGCCTTGTTATGTGAAGTGAGTTCACTGTTTTGACTTCTTGCGGGAAGTTCTTTTGCTTCCTGGTGTTCTGCTTTTGGTGTTCGTCCTCTTCCTCACATGGTGTGTCGAGCCCCTTGTGTTCGGCGTTAAGCCTTCCGAATTGTTTGAAAACCCAGCAGGCTTTCCAGGAGTACTGTGTATCTGACATATCCTGTCCATGATTCTCTTTAGACTGGACGGATCTTCCCTATTATCCCGAGGGGGTGATTTTGTCTGATTTTGCCGTGAGCCTTTGAATCCGGCATTGACTGTCGTGCTCTTCGGACTTTTTCTTTTGATTCGGCGAAGGTCCTTGTTTCGCCGTGGTTTCCCGTTTCCATCCCTGATTTCTGATGTACTTGGGTCGCTGGGGCTGCATCGTGCCAACCAGCTGTCCTCTCCTGCGCAAAAGCGGGTCATGAGGCTTGTGAGTGCGGCCATTGTTCTTGGCTTTTCCTGGCCGAGGTGTCTGGCGAGCCATTCGTCTCGGACATTGTGCCTGAAAGCCGCTAGGGCTTCGGCGTCCGGACAATCCACTATTTGATTCTTTTTAGTGAGGAATCTGTTCCAGAACTGCCGAGCTGATTCTCCGGATTGCTGAGTTATGTGACTGAGGTCGTCTGCGTCCGGGGGACGGACGTAGGTCCCTTGAAAATTTGCTCGGAAAGTGTCCTCGAGCTCTTCCCAACTTCCAATTGTGTTTTCGGGAAGGCTTTTAAGCCAGTGCCGGGCTGGCCCTTTAAGCTTAAGGGGTAAATATTTTATGGCGTGGAGATCATCTCCTCTAGCCATATGTATGTGGAGGATATAATCCTCGATCCAGACTCCCGGGTCTGTTGTTCCATCGTACGCCTCTATGTTAACGGGTTTAAATCCCTCTGGGAATTCATATTCCAGGACCTCATCGGTGAAACATAGAGGGTGTGCGGCACCCCTATATTTGGGTGTGCCGGATTCTGATGGTGGATTTTTTGCATTGCTTGCGAGAGCTTGCTTTCTTGGCCCGTAAATGGACCTGGCTGGGCCATGATGCGAGTCTTTGATTGTGTCGCATGCCGCATTGAGTGCGGCGCCGTTTGTCGTATTGTAGTGGCCGAGAGGTCATCTATTCGACCGTGTAGCCTTTTTGTTTTTCGAGTTTGGGGGATCTAGGGCCTCCTGGTCGAATTTGGGCAGTAGCTTTCTCTTCGGATAGCTTTTGGTGCGGCGGCTGCCGCCGTATTTGTCTGCGGTCTTGATTACTTTGCTCCATCTTGTTTTGAGTGCATCTTCCGCCGTCTTTAGCTTTTGCTTCTGCTTCTTCAGGCTTCGTGCTGTGGCGACGAGCCTTTCTTGGAGATTCTTCTGCTCCATGATTTTATCCGGCGTGGTATCGTCCGGAGTTCTGTTATGACCGGGGGAGGACTGTTAGTCCTCTCTACCCGTGTTACCCTGTTCGGACGACTGTTCTGGGATGCGTTCGTCATCTGCCGGCTCGTCCTGCTCTATGGCTGGGTCTTGATCGAGGCGGGGCTTCGCTCGGCGTTTACGTCGCCGCTTTGAGTGCTTTTCGGAGGGTTTACCCTTCTTTTCGCCCCCTTCTTCCTCATTGTGAGTTTTTTCAAGTGTATCCACCATGAATACGTCATTAAGTGGGGTGGAGGTCCAGTGCCCTATGGGCGCTGGTTCCCGTTCATCTCCGTCTTCGTCGTCCATACCGTCGAAGTCTTTGGAGCCGAAGTCGAGCATGTCGGTTAAATCGTCGACAGTGGCTATTAAGTGGGTGGTGGGTGGGCTTTGAATTTCTTCGTCGTCCGAATCCCAACCTCGCAGGCCACAGTTCGGCCTGGGCTCTCCTGAAAAAGAGAGAGACTTGAGAGATTTCAGAATATCACCGAAAGGCAAATACTGAAAGATGTCCGCGGCGGTGAACTCCATTACCGGCGCCCAATCTGATTCGATTGGCAGGGGCGCGGGAGGTTCGGAGTTCGGAGAAGAGTCCGGCTCCTTGGAGTCATGTGCCATGCGGAGTGCGGGGCTTGAGTTTGGCTCAATGGCTTTTAAGATCGCAGCCCCCGAGGTGACGTCCAACCGTTCATCCTCAAAGAACGCAGCGGGCTCCGGATCGAGGATCGGGGCCGGAGCGTATGCGGCCTCCAGGACACTGTTCGGAGGCAGAGCTATATCATGCCCCTCGAGATAGTGCGGCGCGCTTGGCTGTGCCTCGAATCCATCGAAGATTAAGTCTCCGCGGATATCTGCCGTGTAGTTTAGGCTTCCAAACCTGACTTGATGGCCAGGGGCGTAGCTCTCGATCTGCTCCAGATGACCAAGCGAGTTGGCCCGTAGAGCGAAGCCGCCGAAGACGAAGATCTGTCCGGGGAGAAAAGTCTCACCCTGGACCTCATCGTTGTTGATGATAAAAGGAGCCATCGGGCCTAAAGGCGACGACACAGAGGAACTCTCAATGAAAGCACCAATGTCGGTGTCAAAACCGGCGGATCTCGGGTAGGGGGTCCCGATCTGTGCGTCAAGGTCGGATGGTAACAGGAGACAAGGGACACTTTATTTTACCCAGGTTCGGGCCCTCTCGATGGAGGTAAAACCCTACTCCTGCTAGATTAATATTGATGATATGGGTAGTACAAGAGTAGATCTACCACGAGATCAAGGAGGCTAAACCCTAGAAGCTAGCCTATGGGTATGATGATGGTTATGATGTGTTCGTCCTACGGACTACAACCCTCCGGTTTATATAGGCACCGGATAGGGTTAGGGTTACACAGAGTCGGTTACATTGGTAGGAGATCTTGAATATCCGCACGCCTAGCTTGCCTTCCACGCCAAGGAAAGAACCTTCCGGACACGGGACGAAGTCTTCAATCTTGTATCTTCATAGTCCTGGAGTCCGACTGAAGATATAGTTCGGCTATCCGAACACCCCCTAATCCAGGACTCCCTCACCTAGCGTCTGTAAATCAGATTCAGTATGCATCACATCGTCCAAAATAGAAACACTTAGCTCATGTTTAGCAGTAACAGTTTTAGTTAGCTCCATATTTTTGTCACCAAACATTATCTGCTTAGTACTCTTCCGTCTATAGCCATTGAGTCTTGCTTTTTTCACTGGCCAGCATTGTTCAACAACAAGAGGTGGGGCTTTTTCTGCACGCTTCCTCCTAAAAAATAAAGCATTTGACTTGGTTAGATACTAGAACAAGTATCAAAATAAAAAACTTGCAAAAACTGTAACATAAACATACTTTGGCCTCTGAGGAGTGTAGATGCACTTGGATGAACCAATTCTGTGCCGAAGTACCTCACACAACTTGCACCTATTTTTGTTACCTTTTTGAGCCCTTTTGGGCTTATCATTCTTTTCCTTTTCCTTTTTCCCCTTCTTACTACAACCACCTTTCTCAAACCAAGCTTTGAATCTGCTCTGTTTAGGCCTCCCAGCCTTTCTTCTAGTGACAGGGGGACACAAGGTAAATTCTATTTCCACCTCAGGCCACTGAAATTGGTCAGTCAGTGCAGGAATTGGACTTGCATATGCAGCTTTGAATTTTTGTACTGAATAATACTCATGCAAATATGGGTGCATACTTAACCTGGGTTTAGATGCCAAAAAAATATGGAATGCTCACATGGTTTTCCAGTGTGTTGCCACTCTTGGCAAGTGCACTCATGCAACTCAGTATTTACCACATGCCTCTTGCCACTCTTTGTATCTCTAACTTCAGCACCCCACAAGGAAGATTTCTCAACAGATAGATGTGAAAGATTTCTACTCCTGTTGAACACCTGTTGTACCACTGCTGGAAGCTTGTTCCCTTCCAAAATATTAGTAATTTTTCCTCTCAACTCCCACAAACGCATGATCATGATCCTTATTTGGTCCACCATGTCATGCACAGGCAAGTCTTTCAAATCCTTCACTTTGTTGTTAAAACTTTCTGCCAAGTTGTTATTGATATGATCACATTTTATGGCAGTATTAAAACCTGATCTATACCACAACAGAGAATGGTGGGTGTTCAACCATGAAGCAAATTCATTATCACTACATGATGCCAATATCTTACCAAGGTGATAGGAATGTGTCTGTGTGGTGTAGGATCTTGCTGCTGGCCACATGCGCCCAAATTCATCTCCTCTGAATTTTTTTATCAGATTCATCCACATATGTCCAAAGCACTCCCTCTGCTCAGCATGGGGGAAAACATTTTTTACTGCATTCTCCAACCCTTTACATGCATCTGTGTGGATGGCCAAAGGAGAAACTGGCCCTATGCATCTTTTCAGTTGCATCATGAACCATATCCATGATGCATCTGTCTCTCATTGAAACATTCCTATTGCAATTGGGAACATCCAGTTGTGTCCATCTAGAGCATTGCATGCAGCCAACTGACCATTCCACTTTCCAGTCAAAAAAGATGAGTCTATGCTCCAATATGGACGACAACCTGCTTTGAATCCATCTATGCAAGGCTTCAAACACATAAAAAACTTGCTGAATAAAACCTTGCCATCCTCTGTTACCTCTGTATCTATCTCCACCGCACTCCCAGGTGACCTCTTCTCCACCTCTGCTTTAAAACTATACAACATCCTAAATGTATTTGCCCAGTCACCATACAATGATTTCATGGCCCTTTGTTTTGCTTTCCACACTGTGGTATATTGCAGCTGGATGGGGTACAGCTTCTCCAAGTCAACTTTAAGCCTCTTTGCAGCAGTGTTTGGAGTCTTGGCTAAAATAGGAGTAATCTTCTCTGTAACCCAAAGCTGTGATGTACTCTTTGAAACTCTCTGTGAAGTGGTCATACATGTATGCTGGTTTGTTATTTGATTTACCCTTACTATACTTCCATCAGGTTGTAGTCTAGCAGACAAGTACCATTTGCAGGGATTGCCACCACCATCATAACCTTTGCACCGAGCATAAAATTTCTTTCGATCAGTCCACATAGTCTTGGCATCAAACTCTTTTTTCACTGGATAGGTCCTGAAAGACATCCTAAACTCCTTCATGCTTGGCCACAACTTTCCCACCTCAATAACTGGTTTCTCTTTGTCATACAAACAAGCCAGCTCATTACCATCTGCATCATCCACATCATCTGCAGCCTCTCTCATCAGCTGTTCTTCATCCTCATTTGCATTTCTAGGGCCTGTGTTACCTTCAGCAGGCAAAGAACTGTCATCCTTCTCCTTATCTTTGTCATCAACTTGAATGCCAAATATTTCGGCCATATCAATGTCAGATATTGGTGTAATGACCAAATCTGTTTTTTCATTCAACTCTACTACATTCCAGTCAACAACAATCTTCCTAGCACCATGGGTTCCCTCCTCTCCATCTGCATCAATCTCTGTATCTTCAGCTACTACAGTCGGTTCAGTCAACAATGCCAACATCTTCTTTTGTGAAACCCACTCATCATCTTCCATCTGTGCAACCCTCTTTGATTGCACATAACCAATTCTGGAATGAGTTTGCATATCAATTAGCTCTGCATAAAATGTTACTTGTTTGCTTGCCCACCCTTCTTGCTGATCAATTTCAGCAACCATGGATT
Source organism: Aegilops umbellulata (assembly GCA_032464435.1). Lineage (NCBI taxonomy): Eukaryota > Viridiplantae > Streptophyta > Magnoliopsida > Poales > Poaceae > Aegilops > Aegilops umbellulata. The sequence goes on along the minus strand of CP136058.1, from coordinate 593,783,477 downwards.
CTACATCTTCAATTCTCACATATTCACCATTATAGTTATCAAAACATTGCAGAGATACCTTTTGTTCTGGACCCCAAACAATACTCTCCCCAATTCTCTCCACCAAATTGCCCACGGCCTTCTCCTTCATGCTCTCCAATTCCTGGGGATCAACATCTGCAAATTCGACATCCAACCTCACGGTGGTATCTCTATCAATGTCTTGGAAAATGCCATCACTGAGCTTGGCTTTACAGGGAAAAAATTCCATTATAATTGCGAATGTGGTGGCAGAACCTGAACCTCCCCTGTTTTGTCAATGGCAGGCAGCGGCGGCAGTCACTACCAAATCAAGTTCGATTCTAAATCGTCAAGAAAAGAGGGTAGCATTACCGATTTGAAGCACTGTCTCCTCGCTCCATCTCATCCAGCCCTCGCTCCATCTCCTATCCAATCGAGATTCTAAAACGCCAAGAAACAGGGGCAGCATGAGGCCACAGATTTATCCAAAATTCAGTGGAATGGGAGTAGTGTTTGGAAAATACTCACTCGCAATAGCCGCTGCAGAGATAGGCGCTCCACCACCGGGCCGCGGAGAAGAAACAACCCCCGGATCCAATGGAGCCCGATTCTAAATCGCCAAGAAACAGAGGGCAGCATGAGGCCACAGATCCCCCAAAATTCTGAGGAGTGGGACTAGGGTTTCGGGCTCACCTCACAATAGCTCTGGCGCTGCCGAGAAAAGCGCTCCACCACCGCGGAGAAGAAACCGCTGCCGGAGAAGATGCTTACGGCGGCGCCGCTCGCCTAGTCCAGCATGGGCAAGTCGAGCACGGTCACACAGTCCCAGGTCGAGTCGTGGATGGTTGACTCTTGTCTACGTGGTCATAGGTGGACCCCACCAGTCAGAGCACATAACCCCCAATGTGCTAACCAAACCTCAGCCTAACTAACAGCCAACTAGCCGCGTAAATGGTGTGTCGCATGGGAGCTATTTTTTCCAACGCAGATGTCGCATGAGAGCTATTACAGCCAACGACATCGCATGAGAAACAGTTCACACCAACGACGTCGCATGGGAGCTATTTGCCCGCGCGCGGGCCCCTCCTCGTTCTTCCTGAAGTCGAAGCTCGCGTCGGCCCACCCCTGGGCCGGCGCGGTCGACAACGATCGCTTCCCCGCCGCTCCGACGACGTCCACGCCGGGATCGTTGCCGTTCCCATCGATGTTCAGAACCACCTCCGGCCGCTCACCGAGGTCGGACAACATGAGCTGCTCTTCCGACCGCGTCCGCGGCAGCGGCTTGGCTGGCCTCAGAATGCTCTTCCGTTGCACCTGGTCCATCGCCGCCGACCAACGGAAGCACACACACACGCGAGTTTTCGCGCCAAATTTAAGAGTGGAGGAGTTGCGTTGCAAGGTTTAGGGCCCGGGGGTGTGGTATTTAACGAGGCGATGGAGAACGACGTGGAGCAGCACAAAGCTGACAGCACCGCACGGTCCGCACGCATGCGAAGCACCTGGCTGTACGTGGCATTCTGTGGTTGGGATATGGACACGATCGAAGGGTAAAACTAAGATTCGGTTTTGCTATTTGGCAATTGCATGTAGACTAAACTTAGGTTTTATGCAATTCGTATGCAAATCGTACCTGCGATATGCTTGTTTGTGTATTGTATGTAAAACAGTGTAATTTATGTGCAAGTTGTGTGCATTTTTTTCATCATTCGTTTTAGTTGTTTTTTACGTTTTTCTTCCTTTTCTTTTAACACTACATGTACACACACCCTATCCTCATGAGCACCTTTGCTAGGCTGAGCTAACACATCATCTTTAAATTGACGAAGTCACCACACGCGCCTTCGTAGTCGACGAGAAAATCTTCTTTTCCTTGAACAAACATCGCTGACAAGGCTGAAGTAAATACATGAAAATATGAGCATCGGTGTGAAGTTTAGCATCATGTATCTGTTTATTAGTTTTTTTTTTCACAGCAAATAGACTTTATTTCTCATATGATGGTCATGTCGTTTACAAGTAAGAGATACAAAGTCAGTACATCATCCCAAGAACCCGGAGATCTAGCACTAAAAGAATGTTTAGGTAGCTCCTCTGCTACCTCATTAGCTTCCCGTAAACAGTGTTTCAATCAGTGGCGGAGCCAGAAATTGAATATAGAGAGGGCCAAAACATGTCATATAATGTTAGAGGGGGCCAAATTATCTAAACCTAGCTAATTTTGTCTGACAAATGAAGGATTAGAAGTACATATAGGTGTATTTGGGAGAGCATAGGGGGGCCTTGGCCCCTGCCAGCACCCCCTGCCTCCGCCACTGGTTTCAATGATATTTTGGCAAACTACATTGCCAACTCCTTGCATTCAGATACCAATGCAATGTCGGGCCCAAGATAAGAGTCTATTTGTTGAATTGACTCCAGCGCAGACAAGCAATCAGATTCAATCTCCACACCGTTGCACCCCAAATTTGCCAACAACTATATTCCATTTCTAATTGCCATAAGCTCCGCTTAATCAACATCTTGGATATGCGGAAGAAACCAAGTCGCTGCTGCTAGAAACTCATGTCGTTCATCACGCACGACAGCACCACAAGCTCCAGATAAAGTATCCACATGAAATGATGCATCTAATTAATCTTGACCAGTCCATGAGACGGTTTTTGCCACATGAAATGATATTAATCTGTTTATTAGTTAGTATTGTATTTGTTCTTGTTTCTCGATCATGGATCTGTTCTTTTCCTTATGTTGGCAACATTATTACATGGATTCTTCTTATTATAGCACAATTTTTTATTTGATTTCTTTTTTCACTCTTGTCTTTTACTACCATCTTGTACCTACAATAGTCATTAAGTGAAAAATGCTAGCCACAGTGGTCTCATCGGTTGGAGCGTGCCATTAGAGCATCTCCAACAGCAGACCAAAACGTTGGATACCTAAAAACAGTTTTAGGTACCCAAGATTTGTCTGCTTTTACAAGAGACTTCAAATAGATATCCATATTTTTAGACCCGCATGCGACATGATGATCCGACAGCGAGGAGGCCGGGAGGCAGATACGATGGCGGGGACGATGGAAAACGGTGGCGGGGAATTTCGAGGATGGTAGTGGGAGCTTGGGGACGGCTATGTGGTGGTCGGGTACGACAGCGAGAGCTCGGCAACAATGGCGCGATGCTTGGGGACACCGTCGGGGGGCGGATCAGACGGTGTGGAGCGTGATGGGACGATTGCAATTGGGTGTAATCGGGTGGCGGCGAGATCTTTTTGACAAAGGGTGGATTTTACTTACTCAAAATAAAGCTCAAGAAGATACGTAACACAATGAGCACACACCCAACCTCTGCATAGTTAGGATGCACACAACAAACATCAACTCTCTCTCTCTCTCTCTCTCTCTCTCACACACACACACACCATGAGAAAACACACCGGCAACTAGTAAAATAATATAAGACCAAAGCTATCATAGGCGAGGAAAAAGAAAAGAAAAATCAAAGCGGCCAGATCTGCAATCGGCGGACTACAATAATGATCATATCCGCACCAATCATCTCATGACACCACATGGACGATGAGGTTCTTCAACAACAAGGCCTTCAAGAAGGGAGTGACACTCAAGCGTCACCATCACTGGATCGAACCACAAGGCCAGAATCTGGATTTTCATCCTAAATAATTAGTCCGAGCATATCCCAGATGACATAAGAAAAATATCGCCATTGTTAGGTATAACCACTCAGTTATGTCATAGGCTTTCACCCCGGAGCTCGAGACTGGGTGCTCGAGTAGCACAACCATCGAAGTCACTGATGTATTGTCACAACCACTTTCTATGATCCCAGCAGGTACATGCGATGCAACCATCACCATTGCACAATCATCACTCCGCATCAACTCATCATCCATAATTTGTATCTGACCGCCAAACTCAACCACCGGACCAGGAGAGATGACCCTCCCAAAGACCTAACCCTCCCAAAGACCTATCGATGACCACCGTTGTAATAGAGCCGTAGGAAGTTGCTGCAGTACAGTTTGCAATCACCATCATCCGACCGATCAAACCTGAATCACCACCACCAAGCGGTGGTCCATAGCGCCACCGGCCGGCACCACATGTGTGTAAGGCCAGCACCTCGCCGCCGTGGCCCACATCCAGCAGAGAGTGTGATGCATGCTGGCCCCCTGACGCCACATCCAATCGGATCTGACCGGAGAACGGCCTGCACACGAAGTTGTCGCTGCCTCAATCAGGACGCGCCCCTAGCCATGGTTACGAGCGCCCCACACAGACAATTTCACTCTGATGTGAAGAACTGGGTGCGCTCCCAGTTGTTGTAGACCGGGACGTAAGTCCCATGACGAGGGGGCGGCAGAGGGACAAGAGGATGGGGGGAGATGCAAAATGAAAAAAAAACGATGGGACGAGGGAGAGCCCCGCCGACACCGTCCGCCCACGCAGGGCCTGTCCTGGCAAGGAAGGGGACCTAGTGCAAAATAACAGAGAGGGTCCTTTGCGTATCCGTCACAATTATATGACCACTTTATTTTTCTTAGATTTATTTATGAGTACTCAAAATCAAATGCATCGCAAAAGTAAGTGCTGAACTTCTTAGATTTCGATTTCTAATTTGTACGTACGTGTCATTGTTTCTTACTAAATGTTTAGAAGTACATCACAAAGCACATGCTAATCCTTTCTTCTTCTTCTTCTTCTTTTTTATGGGAGAAGACAAAAAGCACAAATTAATTTGAGTCAATGCTCATTTCCAGAAACAATATGGCATGTCCCCTCATTGGTCGCTACCTCACTGGATACTGCAACACAACGACATGTCCCCTCGCGGTCGAATCAAGGACCTCGTTTGAGAGAAAAGCTAATCTCCCATGCACGGGAGGTAACGTGCATGCATGCGCCATTGGTTTGCTTGGAGATCCGATGCCATGCATTTATACCGCTGGCCGTTAGTTAGTTCTTTCTCTCATCACATGCAAGTACACTGTTCCCCCTGTGCTCCACCATCCCATGCTTTTTCATTTTATTTCCAAGTTCAAATCTAATTTGTCTTTTAAACCAAAAGTACAATTTATGATCCATTTTCATATTTGTGTTTTTGACGACGAGACCTTTGAAATGAGACCACTTTTGAATATATTTCAATAAATTTTAAAATTTAAATTCTGAAACATAGTGAAACACTATAAAAGTACACATAACTATGCCATGTTTTGTTAAACACTAGATAAGGTCAAAGTTTTGTTGCAATAAAATATATTAATATTTACAAACTTTTAGATTACTAAGAATCATGCCATGTTTTGTTAAACACTAGATAAGGTCAAAGTTTTGTTGCAATAAAATATATTAATATTTACAAACTTTTAGATTACTAAGAATCAGTTTGATACACATTGACACACAATGTACCATTATGAAATGCAACGGAACATGGGGAGCCATAGTGAAACAATAAGATAATTTTTTTGTGAAATACATTATTAAATTTTTCACATGGAATTAATAAATATGTATGGAACAAGTTCCAAGCATGGTGATTTAGTTGTCAAAAATTAATTTATGAAAATATATTCAATATTGTTCTTGTTTTGAAGACTTTGTAAAAAAACACAATTGTGCAAACACAATGTAAAATAAACTTTTATTTCAACATGCAATAGGCATCTATTTATTTGAAGGAAACCTAGTCAGTACAGATTAACATGTGAGTGTATGTTAGATGAGAGAAAATACTATAAGAGTGGTCCCACACAGCAATAAAAAATGTGATGGATGCATGCACGGGAGGTCCCGTGCATGATAGAAAATCCACTCTCCCTTGTTTGACGGTCTCTAGCACTTCGCGGCTGTTGTGTACTTGCATTCTGGGCTCGATCGATCCCATTGCTAGGTTGGGCCTCTTGCTGTAGGCTGCTTTTCACACATGCGGGGTGTTTGTAGGCTTGCAGGGTTACTCTCCCCCGTGGCAATGGTGGTTCGAGAGTTAGAAATCTGTTCGCTTATAATCAGGCTATGCTCTGCAAGTTTGTGGCTGAAGTTCTTTAGAACTTTGGTATTCCTTGCTTCCAGTGGTTTCCCTTGCAGTACTGCAAGGGTTTTTTGCTCTACGGTGCTAGCAGAAGAGACACAACTTTCTGGAAGGGTTTCAAAGAGTGCATCCCCCTGGTTATTCTTTCTTCTTGTTGCTCGATTGGCGCGGGTGTTCTCGTCTCTTTTTGGCATGATCAGTGGCTGGATGTTGGAAGGTTAATGCATGTGCTCCCAGTTTTATACTCATTTCCTAAAAATCAGTACTGCTCCGTTCAATCTCAGTTCTCCCAAGGCGTTGGGATGTGCAGCTGCACCCAAACCTCTCCCAGACGACAGTTCATGAGCTTTTGTTCCTGAATCAGCTCATTGCAGACATGGCCTCCATCAGCTCACGTAAGGATGCACGCACTCCCTTTGTTTACAACAATAAGGCCAGCAGAAGCTATTTCTACCGGCTACTCACTTTCCGTGGTGTGAAGTGTGCTTTTGACCTTTGGATATGGGTGCTTTAATACCTTTGAAGCACATGGTTTTCCTTTGGTTGGTCTTCTAGGGGCGTCTCAATACGAAAGATAATATGGTCAGGAAAAGCTGGTCAGTGGTTTCCCCGAATGTTGATTGTGATATTTGCCCGAGCACTGAATCTATTGATCATTTGGTACTCTTTTGCCGTCGAGCCAATGCTATTTGGAACAAGCTGCTTCTGACTCCTTTGGAGTGCATATCTACTGACATCATGTATTTCATAGAGCATGTTGTTCATCATCTTGTTCTCAAGCGCAAATGAAATATTGCTTTTGCTGCTTGTGCTATCACGCTTTGGCATGCACGGAATGATATAGTTTTCAATTCTAAATGTTGGACGAAGTCTTACATCAAGTTTTATGCCACAGACATGATCCGGCTATGGAGCAACAGGGATAGAAAGCATCAGGATAAGGATGACCTGCAGACTTGGATTCACCTGATTGATGGCTAATTTTGATGTTCTGTAAGGGCCTGTTGTAATCTTTGTTCTCCCTTCCTTATGTTCCTCCTCTTTCCTCCTTAGGCTGTTTGTGGCCTTGCATCTTAGTGCATCTTACAAGCTCCATGTAACTGTCCTATGGTCTTCAAGCTTTCACCTGTTTTGAAATATATAATTTAGACGTTGTACTACCTTCTTATTTTCAAAAAGAAAACTTAGCTAATCTGTACGTAAGTTACTACCTGGTGTGGGGCCCCTCGCCCTCGGGGGCCTGTGCGGCTGCACTGGCTGCACATGCCCAGGGCTGGCCCTGCGCCCACAGGTGGCTTCCTCCGGCAGCAGCGAGGGATTGGATGACTGGTGGGGGAAGTTTGGGTGTGGCGGCGACGCCGCCGGGGTCGCTAGCGGACACCCATGATGCCTTTAGGTCGTGCTGCGTGTGGCCAGTTTTGTCAATGAAAGGGATTTGTATTTTTCCAAAAGTAAATTCGAAGACCGATTAAAAAGTGACTCATACCTCCCAAAAATTCCAGACAACCGATGCGTAGATAGTTCCGTTAGGATTTGGGTGCGGGGCATCTGAACTATCACGTCAGAGATTAGCGGCGCGAAAGTGAGAGCGCCTCTGGCTGCCGACCAAATAGAAGAGAAGATCGTCCACTGTACGATATCCTGTTCCAAATCCCAATAAAGAACCCCCTTTTTATTACTGAAAAAAGAAGTATATATTCCTACGTTGGTACGTAAGTCGTGACGAGTCACTGTATGGTACCACACCGTACACGCCTAATGAGACTATGAGTGGCTGCCTCGCTGCAATCGGTCTCGATCACGGTGGTGCTAATCACGGTCCCTGTGGTCGGAAGGAAAAAAGATCGGCGCCATCGTCGATCGGTACGTAGAAAGCATTGGGCGGGGTGCATGCATGCACACGTTGGCTTTAGCATCTATTTTTTTTAGCATCAGTACAGACACAAGCGTTCATATACACGCGCATACACTCAACCCTATGAACGCACACACGCACACCCTACCCCTATGAGCACCTCCGAGAGACTGAGCCGGCATATCATCTTGAGATTTACGAAGTCACCGTAGGCGCCTCGTCGTCGACGGAAACGTCTCCTCCCACTAAAAGCGCATCGCCGAAAATCCTGAAATAAATCCAGGAATAATGCGAGCACCAGGATTTGAACCCTGATGGGTTAGGGATACCACTGTCCACCTAACCAACTCAAACACAGGTTGATTCGCACGTTGGCTTTAGCATCTGATATGTGCTTTCGGCTCCGTCACTGGCCGGCCGTCGTATTTCCCCGACCCCGACCCCGACCCCAAGCGCATACAGAATAAGAAAAAAGGACTAGCGTTACGCACGTTTCTCGGTTACAGTCATAATCTCGACGGTGATTCGGATGGATGATCGTGGAGATGGAATATAACAAACAGTTAATGGACACTACGTACAGAAGCAGGAGGTCGGCTATCGGTCTCAGAGGTCGATTGCTGAGAACCAAAACGTGGATTCTTCTTCACATATGTGGGTGCCGTTGCACAACGACGTGCCATTGGTCACCAATAATCGGAAGCGCCCTCTTCCACTTATGCAAAAGATCCGGAAATTCGAAGAGGCAAGCAGATGCGGGGGCACGCACCTGCGCAAACTCCTGCCGTCGTTGATCTGCGCCGTGATCCTTGCACTTGCTTGGACAGAAAATTCTTGGAAAACCGATGGGAATTCTTTAACTCTACGGGGCAGTACATACATATAGGTCTGTCTACCTGTTACATGTCGTACAACACCCCCCGTTATGTTACATACTCTGTTCCACTTATTCCTTCCACTGTTCATCTTCTTCTTCCGTCGTCTCCGTCATGTTCTTCTGTTATGTCCTCTTCTTTTATTTTATTTTTTTGCTTTCTTATGTCATCTCCGCTGACGTGTTACTGCTGTCATGTCCGCTCGGTGATTCATGCATCGTTCTTGGCGTCAGAAAATGTTGTTAATAAAACGCATCATATTCAGTGATTTACATTAAATTTTTTATTATACCACACTTGTATACTAGCATTTTTCGACCAACCATATAGCTTGTGCAAATTACCACCACATATCTATATCTATACTTACTATATATATATTTTATATATATATATATGTATGTATGTATATATATATATATATATATATATATATATATATATATATATATATATATATATATAGGACTCCTCTTTTGTACTCCCCGGAGTACATACTCCCACCTCTTAACGTGTGTTTTTGGGTTGATCCAATCCTGTAGCTAGCTAACTTCTCGCATGCAACCAAACTGGCTACATGACCGTGCATACATGCAGCCATGCATGCAACTACTTCGCTAGATTCATGGGACCGGGTGGGCAGTAGTATTTAATTACTAATCACAAATCGGGATAAGATTTACTGGTAGTATAGTGCTTCACGTCTTCGTTACTGAACGAAATGGAGTAGTATATCCGCGCAGGTGTTCATCACAAAAAAGTTTAATAAGTAGTTTTTTGAAGGAGTATATACTGGAGAACTAAATGAAGAAGACAGTATATATTGCCATGGGGTATACACAGTTTTTTAAAGGCGCATATACTGTTTCTGATGTGTGTACACTGCATTTTTTTTAAGGTGTACATACCGAATTTTTCTGCATGAGTACATACTTTCTTTGTTTAAGTACATACTGACATTTTTTAATGAGTATGCACTGCATTTTAAGGAGTACATTCTGAGTTCTTTTGAAGGAGTATATACAAATACCTTCGTAGGTGGTACATACTGTTTTTAGGTGCACCATCCAAGTTAGCATATACTGTTTCCTCTTGGCACTATACCTGTTTTTTAGTACTATACGTATGCATTAATTCGTTTTGAAATTAGCATATACTGTTTCCTCTCGGTAGTACATACTGTTTCCATGTGGTATATACTCCAAATCATCCAGGTTAGCATATACTGTTTCTTCAGTAGTATATACTGTTTTTTCAGTACTACATATGCATTAGTCGGCTTTGAAATTAACATAAACTCATCCAAATTATTGTGTACAACATAGCACATCAGCACATGTACTCCTTCTGAAATGAGGCAACCATAAAGTGTATGTGTCATAGTTGATTAGTGCTATAAAAATCTTCGTATGGCTCCCCCTGCTTTTCACAACCACTTGGATTTTGTATGGCCCTCTCTAATCCAGGGCTACTAGAACTAATCTTCCTGACATATAAAAAGGGGTAGAAACATGTAAGAAATAATTAGATGGAAGTAATAAAATAAAGAGAAAATGATAAATCGGCGCTAGAACAGAAAATATAGGAAACAACAATACTGCAATTGTCATTATGTGATCCGCAAAATTACTAGTTGGATCTTTTTGCAACATACCTGCGCCTCCAACAACAGTTTTTGGAATCTCTAAATCAATTGTACCAGATGAATCTAGATGTGCACATAATACATCTGCTTATTGCACGCATTGGAATACTAGTACGGCATTCCTACTAGTAGCCATTTCTGGAGTAGAAATGTAGTGAAGTGATCCATATTAGTACGTACCATGGCCTTGGCTAGCTGTTCTGGATGATTGTATAGTGGGCTTGGAGGTGATTAAACGATGGCCACCGTCAACAAGAATTGGGTGCGTCTGCTCGTACGCTGACGGAAGGAAACAGCTCGCTGCCACCAACATATGTCGTCACCGCCAGCTGCCGGTCCATGTAGCGCTTGCACGGGGAGTCGCCGCGGCCGATGGCGCCCATCGACGAGCCGCGTTGGAGATGAGATCCTATTATTCCAATCTCCTGCTTCACGTCTCGCCGTGCGTCGGAGTCTCGTTTATGGCCGTATAGCTGTATAGGAACGACTTTCCCAAAGAATAGGATCAGGTCAACTAATTACGGCGTGCTGGAGAGAAATAATTAGCATCGGATCTATTTATTTCCCATATTGAAAAAGTTAAGCGGGTCTGGTGTCGCTAGCGGGAGGGAGTATGTACTCCTAGGAGTACTAACCAATTTTCATATATATATATATATATATATATATATATATATATATATATATATATATATATATATATATATAACAAGGTGATATTCTTAGTTTCATCCCGTAATTAGTTTTTTTTTCTACCGTTAGTTTTGGTCACGTACAAGGTGGCGAGGCGGTACTAACGTCATGTACGAGGTGGCGAGGAGGTGGTTCGTAACTTCGTATCGCTGTTTTAAGATCGATTGCTCCATGGGGCTGTGTCTTGCTCCATCGGTACGTACTGGGCCAGGAGCCAAGCAAGCAAGTGGGCCTTCTAATAATTTTTGTCTTGTGGGCTACGAGTATATGGGTGGTCTTTCAGAATACATAAAAAAATACTACTGCTTGCATGGTTGTTCGATCTCACGGCCAGTTAACTATGCCAAACGTTTCGAAAAAAAAACTAACTATACCAAGCAAAAGAACAACGTAGCCAAAGCTAGCTGATGATTATGCTTGTCTAAAAATAAGCTGATGACTATGCGAGAAAGAAGTTTGTTTGCCAATAAAATAGTCCCACCTCACTTTTTAACACAAAATCTGATCAATTTATATACTCGCGTGAGGTGCTTGTACAAACAACCAGCCGCTTGGAGAAGCAATAAACAAACGGTAATCCGCAAGAGTTAACTTGGATTGGGGGCTGCATGAGATAAATAGAGGAGGGCACAAAAAGCCTAGGGTTTCCGCTGCCTCCTGCCGTGTAGCCGCCATGCCGCCTCGTCTCCTATGGTTCACGGTCTTTGCCGGCAGGAGGGCTTTGTTTTTAGTATTTTTTCGTTTTGGTAGGGTTCATGTCCTACCTAGAAAGATGAGGCGGTGGCGGCTCCCTGAAGATCCCCGCCATGATGATGCTTCTAGCATCATCGGAGGAAGTGTGTAGGTTTTTCTTCGATGGATATCGTGGGATTCGGTCGGTGTTAGTCTTTCGTGGATCAACTTGGATCCGCTCTTTCTTTGTCTATGTCGGTGTGTCTACAAGTTGAATTCTTCCAATCTACGCTTTTCTTTATCGGCGGCAGTTGTTGTTTCAGTGGTTGTAGTCGACGCTAGATGGTCTACGGACCTGGATATATATTTAAATGGGATTGTGGGTTGTGTCTGAGAAACAAGATTTCATGGGATTGTAACAGAGAGTAATATTTAAAGATGCCCTCGTGCCACTTTGGTGAACTTTTCGATGGAAACATATTAATTTACTTTACCGTTGCAACGCACGGGCATTTGTGCTAGTTGAACTCTCAGAAATATACCCCCTGTCGGTGTCAAAACCGGCAGATGTTGAGTAGGGGGTCCCGAACTGTGCGTCTAAGGCGGATGGTAACAGGATGCGGGGGACACGATGTTTACCCAGGTTCGGGCCGTCTCGATGGAGGTAATACCCTACTTCCTGCTTGATTGATCTTGATGATATGAGTATGACAAGAGTTGATCTCCCACGAGATCGTAGAGTCTAAACCCTAGAAGCTAGCCTATGGTATGATTGTTGTTGTTCTACGGACTAAACCCTTCGGTTTATATAGACACCGGAGGGGGCTAGGGTTACACAGAGTCGGTTACAAGGGAGGAGATCTACATATCCGTATTGCCAAGCTTGCCTTCCACGCCAAGGAGAGTCCCATCCGGACATGGGACGAAGTCTTCAATCTTCTATCTTCATAGTCCAACAGTCCGGCTAAAGGATATAGTCCGGCTGCCCGAGGACCCCCTAATCCAGGACTCCCTCAGTAGCCCCTGAACCAGGCTTCAATGACGATGAGTTCGGCGCGCAGGTTGTCTTCGGCATTGCAAGGCGGGTTCCTCCTCCGAATACTCCATAGAAGATTTTGAACACAAGGATAGTGTCCCGCTCTGCAAAACAAATTCCGCATACCACCGTAGAGAGAATAATATTTCCACAAATCTAATCTGCTGACAACTTTTCATAGCATGGCATTACACCACGACCCGGTCATTATTCGAACCGTTTTTCTCAACCAGCCACTGCACATATTGCGAGGCGGTTCTCTTGGCACGTTTTGTCGAAGCAGAGATCGTGTCCCCCTTATCACGGGATTCTCATCAATACGGGTGTGGGTAACCCAACCGCGCCATCAATTACGACGCTTGGGGAATAAGCAAGTTTACCAGGTAGGTGGGGAGGCGCATAGTTTCTTTCGCCCTTATAAAGGGACAAGGACTAATCTTTTTCACCCACGCCTTCTTCCTCCTTGCTCATCCATTCTTGCGCACTCGAGCTCCAGCACCTAAGTTCGCGTTTTTCTCCTCAAACCACTCCAAGCATGTCCGGAGCAGGAGGCAAGTGGATGGTCTCCTCCGTTATGGTGGAGGACATCACAAAGCTACGGGGAGCCGGATATCTGGCCGCGGATATCGCACACCGGCTGCCAGATGCGGGGCAGATCGTCCCCACTCCAGAACCCCATGAGAGGGTGGTATTTCTTACCCACTTCGTCCGTGGACTGGGATTTCCTCTCCACCCGTTTGTCCGAGGGCTCATGTTCTACTACGGGATGGACTTTCACGGTCTGGCCCCCAATTTCATCCTCAACATCTCGGCGTTCATCGTCGTGTGCGAGGCCTTCCTCCGCATCGAGCCCTACTTCGGCCAGTGGCTGAAGACCTTCAACGTTAAACCGAAGGTGGTGGTCGGCCAGCAAGCGGAGTGCGGAGGCGCCATGGTGGGCAAAATGCCCAACGTCACCTGGCTCGAGGGCTCCTATGTGGAGACCGTAAAGGGGTGGCAATCGGGGTGGTTCTACATTACCGAGTCGCGCGACACCAACTGGGTGGCGGCCCCCGAATTTTGATCCGGAATCCCCATGCAGCTCACCTCCTGGAAAGAGAAGGGCCTATCCTGGGGTTCCTCGGTAGAGCTGACCGGACTCCAGACATGCGTAAAAAACATGATGAGCAAGAAAATCAAGCTCTTAAACGTGGTCCAAGTCATGCTCTTCCGCCGGATCCTCCCGTGTCAAAGAAGGTCATTCAATTTGTGGGAGTTTGACCCGTCCGAGCACCAGACACTGTGAGAGCTCTTCGACACGACGCACAAGGACGTCTGGAAGGTGTTGTTCAAGGGTGCCGAGGTACCTCCTCCCCTTACCGAAGACCGCAAACTCAGCACAAAGCGCCCCGCCAATCTGGTAAGTCTTTTATATCTCATAAGATGTTCTTTTCCCCAGTATAACCACGTGCGGGATCCAAGACTCCACGCCATTTAACAGGACTGGGTAGCGACATCGGAGCGGATCGATTGTCCGGCTCCCCTGTGCGAAGATCCAGCAGATGCTCTCCTAACGGAGATGCTGGTTCCGGCGCCTTATGAGGTGCCAGAGAAGAAGGCCAAGAAGAAGGCCACGGGGACCCGGAAGGGTCTCCGGCGCAAGGTTATATCGGACTCATCGTTCAAAAACACCGAGGCGCACTCCTCCCACGAAAACGAGGAGGAGGAAGAGGAAAGTTCTCCCCCCCCCAGCCGGGGGGGGGGGGGGGGGGCAGGAAAAGGAAGGCCGCCCCATCAGGGGTGGCCGAAGGGTCCAAGAAGGGAAGGACCCTCCTCCCGGACTGCTCCACGACAGCCGCTTTCAGCGATGAGGAGTGGTTACCCAGGGACAAGCCCCAGGCGAAGTCGTGAGTATCCAGATACCATAGTAATTCTTGGTATGTCTTATTATACTGTTTCTCATCACGTCACGCATAATCATGCAGCCCGTCCCGAGCCCATATTGACGTATCTTCGTCGGATGATTCTTTGGGCCCATCGGATATGAACAACGATTCACTCCCGACCGCTTCCTCCCCCCGCCCTACGGACAACGCCGAGGTGTTGTCTCAAAGGGGACTGAACCAAGGGGAGACAGTTTCGGAGGCGCCCCAAGGCGATATTCCAGGCGCTGGGCGCACGAGGGGCAAGACTCCCCTAGGCCCTACCGCCGGGGGCAGCAAGTCTAGCCTCAAGCCGAATACGGCGCCGGAACCTCCAATGGTTCCGGATTCTATCAGGCAACCCCTCGGTAAGGGGGGCAAGCCGCCTGTGCCGATGGCCTCTGTCCATCCAGAGGCATCGGACAACTTGCTGGAATTGCTTCGCGGCGCTTCCATTGATGAAGAGCACCGCAATATTATGAGTGCGGTAGTCAAGAAGGTTCAGTCCGCCAAGAGCGGACTGACTGAAGCCTGTGTCAGCCTCCTAACAGGCTTTGAGGTGAGTCACTAGATTAGAAGAGACCGCATAGACAGTAGCCCCTGATGCTCTGATTGGCGTTCATGAAGAAAAGCCAAATAGAGGATCAAATAATAACCGCAGGAGTCTTGATCAGAATATGTCTATGTGCATATGCAGGCTTCACTGCTTGCCGCTACCGCACGTACTGCGGAGGTCTCCGTACTGAAGCGGGACCTTGAGCGGTCGAAGGAAGAGCTCGGCCTTACCAAGAGGCAGCTCGAAGAGAACAAAGGTAAGTGATACCCCGTCTGTATTTTGATAAAGAGAAATATGGTTCTAAAATGATAGGATTGTCATGAATTTTGCTAGGGGCCACGACTGAAGTGGCGGCCCTGCAGAAGGCGCTATCCGAGGCCGAAGACAAAACGGCCAAGGAGAGCCTCGAGCAAGAGAAACAAGAGGCCCGAGTAGGCGAGGTGCAGCAAGAGCTCCAGACGCTCGTCAAGAAACACGAGTCCTTGGAGCGTGACTCGAAGACGCAAGGGTCCGAGCTTGCGAAGGCCCTCGAAAACGCGCAACATGCCAAGGCCGAAGCCCAAAAGGCCCTCCCAAAAATTGAGGCAGTTAAGAAGATAGCGGCGGGTAAGGCATTCATTATGCAAAGCAAGCATGTGAAGGAAACTTTCTTTTTTACTTACCCGAGTTCGGAGCTCTCCAGGAGCGTTCGCAGATCTACCCCGCAGTGCTAGTCCGCTGCCTTATTTCTAGTTGTTAACGACCAATATAGATGGCCATAGCCTTGTGAATTGTGGTGGGTTGCTATGACTAGGCGCCACCTCATCAGTTTTGCCTATGTGTCATGTCCATGTGGCAGTTTTTGCCCTAGGTTGTGAAGCAACCTATATTTCTGTCATTCCCAAAATTCCCAAAAAAATCTCATAAATTATTTGGGTCATATCTTCGTCAAATATGTAAAAACCTTCCCGCCTAGTTCAAAAATAATTCAAAAATATTCATTTTCCTATTCTGTTCAGAGTAACAGTTTGTGAAGGAAGTACCACTTTGGCATGTTCAAATAGTATCCATTTTCTATAGTGCTTTCCTATGCCCAAATAACTATCCTCCACCAAATGCCAGCTCAATCCATTCATTATTTTGAGCCGAGCTTCAACATTCGTATTTATGTCCAGTGTGGTGGTTTGCAAAGCAAGTACCACCTAGGCTCCTCCTTTTGAGCTGAAAATTTGTGAAGACGGTCTTATTAGTAACTGATCATCCTCAGCCAAAACTCACACCCATTAGCCATGTACATTTCCCGTACCGCTAATCAAACACTTGGCTGTTAATTCATGTTTGAGCATCGATCGGTCTCCTCGTGAGAATCTTATGTTGTAATTTTGTTCCTAGCACCTACCCGGGGAGTGCTCAACCCACTAGACATGCCTAGGATGCCCAGAACACATGGCAACTCCACGGTCACGCGGTGACCACGCGACGGGCATGCGAGTTTACGCGCTCTAGAGTTGGGGCCCTCGACCACCGCCCAAACCTCGACGTATCACCACCAAACAATGTATTTATGATTAAATAGGTACTTATGTAACTAGAAATGATTTTTGGAAAAAATAAATAGCAAACTATGAGGCAGCTGCAGTTCAAATTTGATCTGCTTCCTACTGAATCGGCGGGAATTTGTCTTTTTCACTAGAGGTGGATCAAAACTTTTGACACCCAACAATTTTGTCAATTGTGCATTAAATATGGCCTAGTATTTTAGAAAATTGATTTGGTCCAATTTTGCAACAAATATATGGTAGGTCCTTCACAAAAAAAAACTCATTTCGGGCACTCGGAAAATCGAAAATGTATTTTCCGTGCAAAGAAAATGAAAACTCCCTTAGGCAACATTGTTTGGAATTCCAAGATGCACCCTTGTGCACAATATGAGATCATTTGAACAAACTATGCCAAGAATGTGGCCATAAGATTGATCACTTGGCTTGAAAGCCATGAATCTTCACGCATGATAGCTCATTTCTGAGAACACTTTTTTAAAATAATTGTTGTATTGCAAGTTTGTTATTTTTCCTGGTAACTTGGCCACATATAATGACACAATGCGAAGGTTTCCCAATTATTTGATTTTTTTGAATTTTTTATGCCCGTTTCAAAATGCGGTCAAAACGGCGGGAATGACCGTTCCTAGCTAGTGGTTGAAACTTGGAATTTTTTTGGTGTTTCTATGATTAAATAGATACTTATGTAACTAGAAATGATTTTTGTAAAAAATAAATAGCAAACTACAAGGCAGCTGCAGTTCAAATTTGACCCGCTTCTAGCTGAATCGGCGGGAATTTGTCTTTTTCACCAGAGGTGGATCAAAAGTTAGTGGCCGTGCTACAACCCTAAAAACGTCGTCGCGCACTGCTCCTGGGCGGCCAACAGCTACTTCCAGGAGAAGAGGGCCATGGGTGCCACCTGTGACTTCGGCGGCACCGCCCTCATCGTCTCCACCGACCCAAGTAAGGGATTAATTAATTGGCTCCTCGCATATATTTGCCCACCGTGTAGATTTTGGCCCTGCATTCCACTTCGAGAATTCACTGTCTGACTATCATTGAGCAACTGCATGCATGGACTGTGCAATGCTCTTTAATGTAGAAGCTCTGTCACTCTGGTCTATATTATTGTACTAGTCAGTGTTAGGGCAAGAAAAGGAAATTGCCAGGCAACTACTCCCTCCATACTTGCGAAAACTTCTTGTATTTTGGTACAGAGGCAGTAGTTACTAGTGTGTTTATCAAAGCTTTACTAGTGTTTATGAGTAAAACTATCGTGTCTATTTCTCTAAACATTCTGCAAATAATTTTAAAAACCTACAATTTATGCAGTTTCGTTGTGGTTGATTGACATCCGTGTGAAGATAAAATTTAGGACCAACTGTTAGGTTTTTCTGAAGCAGAAACAGTTGGTAAAAAAATCATAGAAACCCCCAATAAGTCGATTTATAGTTGACAGAAGAAGTATAATTTGGTGTTGGTGTGTGTGAACTTCTGACATTTTGATCTCTGAATGCTAATTGGACATATTGCTAGTCTGACATTTTGATATCTGAATGCGAGTTTGACATTTTGATATCTGAATCCCTTTCTCCTCCCCTCATCTTTTCTTCTTCTGCTCTCTGTCTGACCCCCTTCTTGTCTCTCTTTCGAACCAGGACGTCACCATGGGAGAAGAAGGCGTGATGTGTTGTGCTGCTGCTTGGGAGGGACGCCATGGGCCTCCCTCCACTGCTTCTTCTCTTCCCCTAAATCCATCAAGGTGATGGATTGGTACAGCGACCTACTCCCCTGCTTCCTATGTTAATTTGGTGTGCAATGTGGATGTGATGTATTTTAGGCATGATTAAATACGTATTTTGGTTCAACTCTGACTGAAACAACTTGTTGGTTCAGTTTCTTGTATGAAGAACAAATATGACAAACACATTTTCTTTTCCTTTTTGTTCAAGATTCATTTCTAATTATAAACCAAACTGAAATTGCAAATAGTCTAGAATGAATGAAGCAGAGAGTCCTTCCGTCTTTGGCAGCTGGCACAATTCCTTCTCAAGGTGCTGGTGTTTGTGGAGGTGATTGACCTCTTTTTTTTCATCTGTGTATCAAGGTGCAGCTGTTGAGCATTGATAGGTGTTGTTCGGTGTACCTCGACATGATTTCCAGGACATGAAATGTGAGCTATCTAAGCTTCTCCGTTGTTCCTGGACATGATTTATCCTTCGATTTGATCAACATTATCTTGTTATGTCTCTTGTCCGTCTTGTGCAGCGGCAACAGGATTTGCAGAGTACAAGGGTGGGCTCATCGAGGTGTGTGGTGGTAGGCTCGCTTGGCCCCAGCGTCTTTTGTTGAACGTACATGCCGCCTCTTCGGCGTAGGCTACATGAGAGCCATGGTGAGCTCTCTTCTCCCCGCCTCCGTTTGCTTGCTCTGAGCTTGTGCTTGTGAGAAACTACATGTCACCTCGCTTGAACTCCCTAGCTACACCACACCTTGTTGAATACACTAGTCATGCTCTTGCATACATGTTTTGTTGGACGAAAAAATGTACAATGATCTGCTCCTTGGGATATTAATTCTTATGATATATCTTGTAATTTACTTTATTGTAAAAGTTAAACCCACTACACGTGTTGAGCAGAAATTGTTTTAGTTTGTCATACATAATTGCCTATGCTTGTTGGTAGCTATTAAGTGTATAATTCATCATGGAAGCATAGGAATGTGATGGACATCATCAGATTACATTTATGTTCTGAACTTAAATATTTAAACTCAGTGTTTAGATTCTGTATCTGTAATCATAAGCTTCACTTGTAGTCTGGTTGTTCTTAGAAATATTATTTTTTGAGTTAAGTTCACCGAACAATACTTAAAATTTCAGGAATCAATGATGCTGACCTCCTTGCAGAGTTGTGCCAGGTACCAAATGGTGACCTACTCGCGTGGTTATGATAGGTACCATGACCTCCTCATACTCACCAGTAACAAGTCTGGTTTCACATTTGCTGGGCACTGTTCTTTTGGTGTATGATATGGCTGGGAGAAAACACACAGTTTCCTTCATTGTCTGATAATGTCATCAGGTCTACTTGATGCAAGTCTCTATTTTTTGTTTGTCTCTCTTTGACATATTGCTTTTTCTTTTTGAATGTGCAGGTTATTTGCATCTTGATTAGGATATGATGGTGATCATCTTTTGTTGCGGGGAACCTATTAGATAAAGTTTATGTGATTTGAACCTACAAGATACAGTTCTGTATAATGTTGTGTGAGATAAAAGCTATGTACTTGTGAACATAGGAGATAAGTTATTGATATGTGTTGGTATGTCTAATGTTATGCAAGATAAAGTTGTGTGAGAAAGTTTTCTATACTTGTGTTATACTGTGGGAAAGAAGTACTGTTACTATACTGATTTGAGAATATTGGCTATAAATAAAAGAGGGCTTGGCCCACTATTGGATTGTAAAAAGGCCGTGTCCAGAATTTATATTGCACTCAATACGTGGGCTCTAAAAAAGCCATGGCCCAAACTATGTTGGACTTGTTTCTAAAAAGAGCAATATAAATTTCAGATTCTAAAAAGGTCGAGGCCCCCCCAAAAAATGGATTGTAAAAGACTGCATCTCAGAAAAAAAAGTCCTAATTGTTGGGCCAGGCCTATGTAGCTAATCAAGGCACAGGGAAACAATAAATTAAATGGGCTGAATTAATGGGCTCGGCCCATGTAAAATGCCGAATCGGACCGGGCTGAATCTTGTGCCACATCAGCTTGCCACGCTGGATGCCTACGTGGCCTGTGGAGGTTGCTAGTGACCAAAACGCCACAGTAGGAATATTTTGGTCGTAAACGTCCACGACCTTCTCACAGAGAAGGTCGCTATAGTCAGTTTATGACCGCCAGCTTTTGACCTTCTGTTTTGGTCAAAAAAAGGTCGCAAATGAAAAACAATGACCTTTCAGTGACCAATAGTCAGTGTCACAAGTTGACATATTTGTTGTAGTGCAAGGGTCCTTCGAAGGAGGTGTTCAGCACAACGAACCATGCAATTGGACTATAAAGCTTTATCACTCTCACTTAGCCATAGAAGTCTACAATTTTAAATTTTGGTGAAGCCCCTAGTATTCGGAAGGCCGAATTTGGGGCGCTATATACACCTAAGTCGGGCAAGGCCGACTACTCGCCCGAAGTGGAAAAAGTCTTTAAGGACTTGAGACTCTCGAATAGCGACCAGCTCTCGCCGCATCATGACAGTCAGTTTTCGGCTTTCTCTACTCAGGTGCTCGTCCGGAAGAATTGGGACACAATCGCAGTAGTTCTCCTAGTGCTACCTTAGCCGATTTGCGGAACGTAAGGTACCAAAACATGGGAGCCGGGCAAACCCAACTATTGACCCAAGACATGATTCGTAGTTGATGCATATAATGCTATAAGTTCGGGGTGCCGCACTGTCGAGAGTGTTCAGACTTCTCACGCCGTATTATCGGGTATACTGAAGCCCCTGGCGCACTAGTCGTACCAGAATGTACGGGTGCAATCTGTCGTAAATAAGCAGACAAGAAAAAATAGTGTAAAGCAATAATAGGCTAATGCTATGCATTGTTATTAAATAGTGGGCCGAAGCGTATGGATACAAGTAGTGCAATAAGCAAAAAATAGGACTATTTGACATGTCCTATCCAAGGGCAAGCTGCGTACGGGTATGTAAAACAGGTATTTTGATCGTTATCAGAGACCACCTTGGGATTCCCTTGTACGTCAGACCATCTAGCTTCCTTAGTATTTCCTTACCACAATGAGTCCAACAATTAGACTACCGGAAAGGGCTTCCAGAGAATAAGGTCCTGAAAGAGAGAAAAATGATAAAGGTATACAGCCCCTGGGGCGGTTGAGCCGCATTGTGGGACGTGCCATAGTGGTGCCTCCGAGTGCGTAGTTATGTAAGCGTGGCACAGATTTCGCCACTCGACTGGGACTAGGATGGAGGCCGAATTGCTAGTCGAGCTCAAAACGTGCCTGCCGATCCGCCTGCGGGGTACTCCGGACTCGCTTGAAGGTGTCGGGGGTCTTTTTCGCCGAATTGTCGGCTTGCCTAATAAGGCTGCTTTGCGCTTCTGCTGCGAGGGCCACGGTGTGCTCCTCCGTGCGGAGCGAGCGCTCTGTGTTTCCATTAACTGTTATAACCCCGCGTGATCCTGGCATTTTGAGTTTGAGGTATGCACAATGTGGTACCACATTGAATTTGGCAAATGCGGTTCGTCCGAGCAGTGCGTGATAGCCGCTGCAAAAGGGGACAATATCAAAGATTAACTCCTCGCTTCGAAAGTTGTCCGGAGACCCGAAGACCACTTCCAGTGTGATTGAGCCCGTGCAACAGGCCTCTACACCTGGGATTACACCTTTAAAGGTGGTTTTGGTGGGTTTGATCCTCGAGGGGTCTATTCCCATTTTGCACACTGCATCCTGATAGAGCAGGTTCAGACTGCTGCCACCGTCCATAAGGACTCGAGTGAGGTGAAATCCGTCAATGATGGGGTCGAGGACCAATGCGGCAGATCCGCCATGACAGATACTAGTGGGGTGGTCCCTGCGATCGAAGGTGATCGGACAAGAGGACCATGGGTTGAACTTTGGGGCGACTGGCTCCACCGCATAGATGTCCCTTAGTGCACGCTTCCGTTCCCTCTTGGGAATATGGGTTGCGTATATCATGTTCACCGTTTTCACTTGTGGAGGGAACCTTTTTTGTCCTCCTGTGTTCGACGGCCGAGGCTCTTCCTCGTCGTCGCTATGCAGCCCCTTGTCCTTGTTTTCGGCATTCAACTTGCCGGCCTTCTTGAACACCCAGCATTCCCTGTTGGTGTGATTGGCTGGCTTATCGGGGGTGCCATGAATTTGACACGAGCGATCGAGTATGCGGTCCAAACTGGATGGGCCCGGATTACTTCTTTTGAATGACTTTTTCCGCTGACCGGATTTAGAGCACTGAATCCGGCATTGACTGCCGTGTCTTCGGCGTTGTCGCCGTTGCTGCGGTGCTTGTGTCTCTTACGACGTGGTCTGCCGTTAGTATCTTTGGCGTCTGAAGTGCCAGGATTCCTTGATGTGTTGTTGCTGCGAGCTAGCCAGCTGTCCTCGTCCGTACAAAAGCGGGTCATGAGTGTCGTGAGGGCTGCCATGGACTTCGGCTTCTCTTGGCCGAGGTGTCGGGCGAGCCATTCGTCCCGGATGGTATGTTTGAATGCCACTAAGGCCTCGGCATCCGGACAGTCGACAATTTGGTTCTTTTTTAGTTAGGAACCGGGTCCAGAATTTCCTGGCCAATTCCCCTGACTGTTAGGTTATGTGGCTCAAGCATCAGTATCTGGTGGTCGCACATAAGTGCCCTGGAAGTTGTCAAGGAATGCATCTTCCAAATTCTCCCAACTGCCGATGGAGATTGCTGGCAGGCTATTCAGCCAATGCTGAGCTAGTCCTTTGAATTTTAGTGGGAGGTACTTGATGGCATGTAGATCGTCACCGCGG
The DNA here is from genome assembly GCA_032464435.1 of Aegilops umbellulata. Lineage (NCBI taxonomy): Eukaryota > Viridiplantae > Streptophyta > Magnoliopsida > Poales > Poaceae > Aegilops > Aegilops umbellulata. The sequence continues at coordinate 593,760,139 of CP136058.1, read as the reverse complement.
GCCATGTGGATGTGGAGGAGGAAATCCTCGATCCATACCGCGGGGTCTGTTGTGCCATCGTATGACTCAATGTTCACGAGTTTGAATCCTTCTAGGAATTCATGATCCATTACTTCATCAGTGAAGCATAGGGGGTGTGCGGCGCCTCTGTGCCGGGCTATGTCACGACGCAGTTCATACGACTCTTGTTTGCTACATTCGGCCCGGCTGGATTTGCTTTTAGCATATCCGGCGTGACGATCATCGTCACGCGTTGGGGCGCGGCCCATGATTCGTAGATCGAGCTTGCATGTCCTGGTTTGTTTTCCAATACGTCTCATAGGTCCCGCGTGTTGCCCCGGGCCTTGGTGTTTTTGTTTGTCTGGTGACGGGGTGCGGGCTGGACTTCGGGCTGATATGCCCCTCTGTCTCGGCCACGAGGTGGCTGATCAGCCGCGTCATACGCTGGTAATGTAGGTTTTAATGCTTCCTCCTCGAGTTGGGGTAGCAACCTGCACTTTGGGTAACTCTTGGTTGGGCGTTTGAGTTCGTATTCCTCGGCCGCCAGGACTTCAGTCCATCTATCCACTAGCAGATCTTGATCAGCTCGAAGCTGTTGTTGTTTTTTCTTCAGGCTGTTTGCTATGGCTATAAGCCGGCACTTGAAGCGCTCCTGCTCGATGGGATCCTCAGGCACGATAAATTCTTCGTCGCCGAGGGTTACCTCGTCTTCTGAGAGAGGCATGTAATTGTCATCCTCTGATTCTCCTTCTGTTGCCTGTTCCAGAGGGCTAGCTTGTTCATCCTCCCGCTCGAGGTCTGGCTGGAGGGGATTGTCATCATCTTCGGCACTATCCGGAGTGTTATTGTCTCTTGTGCCGGTATCGTTGCTTTTGCTATGGCGGGACTTGGAGCGGCGCCGCTGACGTTGGTGCTTGGATTGATTCTTGGAGGGATTATCCTCCGCTGTCTTATCGGCATCGCCTTCTTTGGGGGTGTCCACCATGTATATGTTATATGATGAGGTGGCAGTCCAGCGCCTTGTGGGCGGTGGTTCTTGTTCGTCTCCTGCATCGTCGTCCATACCGTCGATGTCTTCGGAGCTGAAGTCGAGCATGTCGGTTAAATCGTCGACAGTAGCTACTAAGTGGGTGGTGGGTGGGGAGCGAATTTCTTCGTCGTCCGCATCCCATTCTAGCCGGACATAGTTCAGCCAAGGGTCTCCTGACAGGGAGAGAGACCTCAATGAGTTTAGCACGTCGCCAAAGGGTGAGTGTTGAAAGATATCCGCGGAGGTAAACTCCATGATCGGTGCCCAATCGGATTCGATAGGCACGGACGCAGGCGGCTCGGAGCCCGTGGCCGGGGACGAATCCAAGTGTCTGGCAACACGGGTCTCATAGGAAGTGATGTGAGCATTCGGCTCTATCGCCACTGGGTGCGCGGCCTTCGTGGCGGGGTCCATCCACCCGTCCTCAAACGACGCAATATATTCCGGATTGAGGGCCGGAGTAGTTGCAGGTGTGATCTCCCGAACACTATCCGACGGCAGAGCTAAGTCATGCTCGTCGTGACTGTGCGGCGCACCTGACATGGGTTCGAATCCGTCGAATTTCAAGTCTCCGCGGATGTCGGCGGTATAGTTCAAGTTTCCAAACCTGACCTGATGGCCAGGGGCGTAGCTCTAGATCTGCTCCAGATGGCCAAGCGAGTTGGCCCGCAGTACGAAGCCGCCAAATACGAAGATCTGTCCGGGGAGGAAAACCTCACCCTGGATCGCATCATTGCTGATGATTGAAGGAGACATCAAGCCTTACGGTGACGGCACAGTGGAACTCTCAATGAAAGCACCAATGTCGGTGTCAAAACCGGCGGATCTCGGGTAGGGGGTCCCGAACTGTGCGTCTAAGGCGGATGGCAACAGGAGGCGGGGGACACGATGTTTACCCAGGTTCGGGCCCTCTCGATGGAGGTAATACCCTACTTCCTGCTTGATTGATCTTGATGATATGAGTATTACAAGAGTTGATCTACCACGAGATTATAGAGGCTAAACCCTATAAGCTAGCCTATGGTATGATTGTTGTTGTCCTACGGACTAAACCCTCCGGTTTATATAGACACCGGAGGGGGCTAGGGTTACACAGAGTCGGTTACAAGGGAGGAGATCTACATATCCTTATTGCCAAGCTTGCCTTCCACTCCAAGGAGAGTCCCATCCGGACACAGGACGAAGTCTTCAATCTTGTATCTTCATAGTCCAACAGTCCGGCTAAAGGATATAGTCCGGCTACCCGAGGACCCCCTAATCCAGGACTCCCTCACCCCCTCTGTCCCAAAATTCTTGTTTTAGATTTGTCTAAATACGGATGTATCAAGTCATGTTTTAGTATTAGATACCTCCGTATCTAGACAAATTTAAGACAAGAATTTTAAGACGGGGGGAGTATGAGTAAAGCATCAGAGTGCAAATGGTTTTATAAAATATTAGTACCACCATGCTCTAAAGATATAAATGCGGCATATGAGCAATTGTGTTAACTCAACAGATATATGCGAAGCATAATGAGCATTCTATAATTGTGCTGAATGTCTGTCTCTCATAATTGGTGTGATCAGTAAGCAATGATTATGCAAAAAAGCAAACAAATAAGAATATAATACACGACGCTCCAAGCAAAACACATATCACATGATGAATAAAAATATAGCTGTGTGTATACCTGGCCATCTCTCGGGCCGGGCCGGGCTTTGATCTGGCCTACCAAAGCCCAATGCAAAAAACCCAGGCCTGAGCCTGCCCCGGCCTGGCTGTCAGGCCTAAAAATCAGACCCAAGCCCGGCCCATCACACTAAAAGCCCGCCGGTCCTCGGGCCGGGCCTCTATGTTAATGCGCGAATATGACGGGCCTGGGCCCAGCCCGGCCGTCGGGCTTGAAATCTAGGCCCAAGCTCGGCCCATGGACAAGGTTGGGCCGGGTCGGGCCTTTTCGGGCCGACCGGGCCGGGCTGCCCATGGCCAGGACTAGCTGTGAATAATATTACCAATAAATTGGAGACGAAAGAGGGGATGTCTTATGGGCACCACCAAGATGCTTGGATCTTCATTGAATATTCCCTAAGCTTAGGGTCTTGCTGCTCCTTATTCTTTCATCCATCGTCACCTCACCAAAACTTGAAAACTTCAATCACACAAAACTCAACAAAACCTCGTGAGATCCATTAGTATAATAGATAAATCATTAACTTAGGTACTCTTATAAATAGATTCATAATTGTTCTTGCACAATACCTTCTGTATTCTATCATCTCCATGACTTATACCCCCCATACAATCCATAGAAACATCAAAACAAACACATATGCAATAAAAATATAATCTGTCTAAAAAAGAACGGTTCGTAATGATCTAAACTAAAACCATACTTCTGCAACTCTAATTTAAAAAAAATTAGGACAATGTAAGCAATTTGTATTCCAATATTATGTAAAATTTCAGAAAATTATCACGTTCCGATAAAAAATGAAAATGAAAATACTGAGAGCAAAACTTTCTGTTTTTGCAAAGAATTAATTAAATGATCATCCAAAAGCTTTACTCATGTGGATATGGCACACTTCGAAATGCTAGATGTTATAGACGGTTGCGACACTCGGAAGAGCACATTTTAACTTGATATTTGATGTGAGAGATCGCCCTAATAACTTACAACTGTGCAATCAAAGAGTGCAATAACAAAGGGATAAACATCTCAGGCAATTCATAATAGCATGATATGGTATAGCACTGGCATCGGGAAAGTCTTCATGATGATCTTCAATCTTCAGTTGAAGCGTTGTCATGACAGCCAATATTTCGTTGTCGTGGCAGCCATTTCAAAAATGCTGTCATGGCAGGAATTTCAGAAAATGTTGTTGTGGCAACCATTTCAGAAAGCATTGTTGTGGCATTAAATTCAGAAATTCCGCCATGGCACGCAATTTATAGCTCCTCGTCCCGTGCCTAGCACACCTTTCTCCACGTCGGTGTCCTCCATGTACACATGCCACCATCACCTGTAACTTGTAGGCTATCTCTACGAATTTTTCATTAACATGGCAATCTTGTGGCTCCAACCATCATGCCGTGATGCTCAGGCCACTTAACATTACAACATATAACCATCTCATACGTAAATTCATTAACATGACGAAGGCTATACCACATCATATGCAAACCTGCGAAACCATGTTAGATGTCCTCTAATCGGTTTGGCAAATTTTAATTACGTGATTGCTAGGGCTTCCGGATAACACTAACTAGCTACATGCACAATCAAGGCGATAATTCTTGTTGCTAGATTAACTTTTGGGGTGTGTGAAAGAAGAGACTTAGTTAAGAATCTCATCCCCCACACTAAACTTCGTCTAATACACGTGACCCCCTAGAAGATCGTTCATCTTCATCGCCCTCTTGCGTACACGACAGTTGACTATCTTGACTATGATGAAGCCCAAGGAGCGGTTAGCAATTCGTCGACAACTAGAGCTGATCGATTGTCAGAACCTTGTAAAAGCGACATCATGACGTCAATGAACTGAACCGAAGCAACAATCAAGGGATCCATAGCAACAACATCAAACCCTCACATCCATATGTGATCAAGATCAAAACCTGCATCTACTCATAGAACTGCTCATGATGCCACTGCTGGAAAACATAGTCAAAAACAAAACTTTCCGTCCTACGATCACCCAGGAACAATATGGAGATGCATATAGAGTTTGGATCAACGATCATTACCGACTCCGAAGTGCAGCGGAAGTAGACGAGTTGGTGTAGATCGTACTTGGAATCCCTCGAACCGTTGATGATGATCCTGTGAACCGCATTCGAACAATCCTTCGAACAGAAGACCGAAAGCACGGCCTCTATACTTGGTTGTAAGCGTACAATCTTCACGATCCGGCAGCACTTCGCCATCTAGAGCTAACGCCAAGGTTGTCAGAATCACGATTCTGTTATACGATTCTATGACTTTACGATCCAAACTAACACCTATGATTCTACGATTTTAGTTCATATAATCTACGTTTCTACAATCCTGATAGTGAAGATTCTACGATTTGCAATCCTACCATCAGAGCTCCGATCCGATTCAAAATCACGATTCTGACAACCTTGGCTAACGCTACTGCAGGTTGTTGCTAAAGCGACACTGATACGTCTCCAACGTATCTATAATTTTTTATTGTTCCATGCTATTATATTATCTATTTTGGATGTTTAATGGGCTTTAATATGCTCTTTTATATTATTTTTGGGACTAACCTATTAACCAGAGGCCCAGTGCCAATTTCTGTTTTTTTGCCTATTTTAGAGTTCTGCAGAAAAGGAATACCAAACAGAGCCTAAACGGAATGAAACCTTCGCAATGATCTTTCTTGGACCGAAAGCAAACCAGAAGAGTTGGAGATGAAGTCGGAGACGCAACGAGGCGGCCACGAGGCAGGAGGGAGCGTCCAGGGGGGTAGGCGCGCCCCCACCCTTGTGGGCCCCTCGTAGCTCCACTGGCATACTTCTTTCGCCTATATATACTCTTATACCCTAGAAACATCAGGGGAGCCACGAAACCACTTTTCCACCGCCGCAACCTTCTGTACCCGTGAGATCCCATCTTGGGGCCTTTTCTGGCGATCTGCCGGAGGGGGAATAGATCAGGGAGGGCTTCTACATCAACACCGTAGCCTCTCCGATGAAGCGTGAGTAGTTTACCATAGACCTTCGGGTCCATAGTTATTAGATAGATGGCTTCTTCTCTCTCCTTCATTGTCAATACAAAATTCTCCTCGATATTCTTGGAGATCTATTCGATGTAATACACTTTTGTGGTGTGTTTGCCGAGATCCAATGAATTGTGGATTTATGAACTTCATTGTCTATGAACATTATTTGGTTCTTCTCTGAATTCTTGTATGCATGATTTCATATCTTTGCAAGTCTCTTCGAATTATCGGTTTAGTTTGGCCTACTAGATTGATCTTTCTTGTAATGGGAGAAGTGCTTAGCTTTGGGCTCAATCTTGCGGTGTCCTTTCTCAGTGATAGTAGGGGCAGCAAGGCGCGAATTGTATTGTTTCCATCGAGGATAAAAAGATGGGGTTTATATCATATTGCTTGAGTTTATCCCTCTACATCATGTCACCTTGCTTAATGCATTACTCCGTTCTTATGAACTTAATACTCTAGATGCATGCTGGATAGCGGTCGATGTGTGGAGTAATATTAGTAGATGCAGAATCGTTTCGGTCTACTTGACAGGGACATGATGCCTATATTCATGATCATTGCCTTACATATCTTCATAACTATGCGCTTTTCTATCAATTGCTTGGCAGTAATTTGTTCACCCACCGTAATACATGCTACCTTGAGAGAGCCACTAGTGCAACCTATGGCCCCCGGGTCTCTTTCTTATTATATTGCATCTCTCTTATTTACATCGCATCTCGTTTACTATTTTGCAATCTTTACTTTCCAATCTATACAAAAAAATACCAAAAATATTTACTTTACTATCTTTATTATATCTCACTTTTGCGAGTGACTGATACGTCTCCAACGCATCTATAATTTTTTATTGCTCCATGCTATATTATCTACTGTTTTAGGCAATATTGGGCTTTATTATCCACTTTTATATTATTTTTGGGACTAACCTATTAACCGGAGGCCCAACACAGATTTGTTGTTTTATGCCTATTTCAGTGTTTCGAGGAAAAGGAATATCAGACGGAGTCAAAACGGAACGAAATCAACTGGAGAAGTTATTTTTGGAAGGAAACCTACCTGATAAAGTTGGACTCTACGTCAGAAGATACGGGAGCTGCTCACGACGGTGGGGGGCACGCCCCCCTCCCAAGGGCGCGCCCCCTACCTCGTGGGGCCCCCTCAGCTCCACCGACGTACCCCTTGCACCCACATATACCTACGTATCCTAAAACTTCCAGAAGAGAGATTAGATCGGGAGTTCCGCCGCCGCAAGCCTCTGTAGCCACCAAAAACCTAATCGGGACCCTGTTCCGGCACCCTGCCGGAGGGGGGAACCCTCACCGGTGGCCATCTTCATCATCACGGCGCTCTCCATGATGAGGAGGGAGTAGTTCACCCTCGGGGCTGAGGGTATGTACCAGTAGCTATGTGTTTGATCTCTCACTCGTGTTCTTGATTTGGCACGATCTTGATGTATCGCGAGCTTTGCTATTATAGTTGGATCTTATGTTTCTTCTCCCCCTCTTCTCTCTTGTAATGGATTGAGTTTTCCCTTTGAAGTTATCTTATCGGATTGAGTCTTTAAAGATTTGAGAACACTTGATGTATGTCTTGCCGTGCGTATCTATGGTGACAATGGGATATCACGTGCCACTTGATGTATGTTTTGGTGACCAACTTGCGGGTTCCGCCCATGAACCTATGCATAGGGGTTGGCACACGCTTTCGTCGTGATTCTCCGATAGAAACTTTGGGCACTCTTTGAGGTTCTATGTGTTGGTTGAATAGATGAGTCTGAGATTGTGTGATGCATATCATATAATCATGCCCACGGATACTTGAGGTGACAATGGAGTATCTAGGTGACATTAGCGTTTTGGTTGATTTGTGCCTTAAGGTGTTATTCTAGTACGAACTCTAGGGCTGTTTGTGACACTTATAGGAATAGCCCAACGGATTGATTGGAAAGAATAACGTTGAGGTGGTTATGTACCCTACCATAATCTCTTCATTTGTTCTCCGCTATTAGTGACTTTGGAGTGACTCTTTGTTGCATGTTGAGGGATAGTTATATGATCCAACTATGTTATTATTGTTGAGAGGACTTTCACTAGTGAAAGTATGAACCCTTGGCCTTGTTTCCTATCATTGAAATACCATTTACACTCACTTTTACCGCTTGCTACATTGCTGTTTTTATATTTTCAGTTTACAAAAACCCATAAATACCATCCATATTGCACTTGTATCACCATCTCTTCGCCGAACTAGTGCACATATACAATTTAGCATTGTATTGGGTGTGCTGGGGACACAAGAGACTCTTTGTTATTTGGTTGCAGGGTTGCTTGAGAGAGACCATCTTCATCCTATGCCTCCCACGGATTGATAAACCTTAGGTCATCCACTTGAGGGAAATTTGCTACTGTCCTACAAACCTGTGCACTTGCAGGCCCAACAACGTCTACAAGGAGAAGGTTGTGCAGTAGACATCAAGCTCTTTTTTGGCGCCGTTGCCGGGGAGGCTAGGTAAGTGAAGGTATATCTTTAGATCTTGCAATCAAATCTTTTTGTTTCTTGTTTTAGCACTAGTTTAGTTTATAAAAGAAAACTACAAAAAAATGGAATTGAGTCTACCTCATGCGCTTCACCTTTTTAATATCTTTCGTGAGTATGATGGAAAGGATAATTGTGCTCAAGTGCTAAAGAAGAGATCTTTAAAATGTTTGGCACTAAATCTTTGAATGATGAGCATGATTGCAATGTTGTTAGTATGAATTCCTTAAATATCCATGATGCTAATGATATGCAAATCCACAAGCTTGGGGAAGCTATGTTTGATGAAGATGATACTTTTTGTCCCCCAAGCTTTGATGAGCAAATTTACTATGATGAAAGCGTGCCTCCTATCCATGATAATTATTGTGATGACACGTATGCTATAAAGAATAATGATAACCATGAAACTTGTCATCTTGATCTTAATTTTCAATCACATGATAGTTGTTTTGTTGAGTTTGCTCCCACTATTATTCATGAGAAGAAATTTGCTTATGTGGAGAGTAATAAAAATTATATGCTAGTAGATCATGAAAAGAATGCTTTAGGTGCTGGTTATATTGTTGAATTCATTCATGATGCTACTGAAAATTATTATGAGGGAGGAATATATGCTTGTAGGAATTGCAATAATATCAAGTTTCCTCTCTATGTGCTTAAAGTTTTAAAGTTATGCTTGCTTTACCTTCCTATGCAAGTTGATTCTTGTTCCCATAAGTTGTTTGCTCACAAAATCCCTATGCATATGAAGTGGGTTAGACTTAAATGTGCTTGTCATATTCTTCATGATGCTCTCTTTATGTTTCAATTCCTATCTTTTGTGTGAGCATCATTGAAATCATCATGCCTAGCTAGGGGCGTTAAACGATAGCGCTTGTTGGGAGGCATCCCAATTTTATTTTAGTTTCTTGATTTTTGGTTCTGTTTAGGAATAAATAACCCATCTAGATTCTGTTAAGATGTGGTTTTATGTTTTAATTAGTGTTTGTGCCAAGTAGAACCTTTGGGAATACTTGGGTGAAGTCTTTATGATCAAGCTGTAAAAAACAGAAACTTTAGCGCTCACGAGATTAGCTTGAACTTTTTACTGAAGAGTGATATTTAGTTAATTCGTTTTGCAGATGATTACTAGAAAAATTCCACAGATCCACCAATTTATTTTAGAATTTTTGGAGTTCCAGAAGTTTGTGTTAGTTGCAGATTACTACAGACTGTTCTGTTTTTGACAGATTCTATTTTCTATGTGTTGTTTGCTTATTTTGATGAATCTATGGCTAGTAAAATAGTTTATAAACCATAGAGCAGTTGGAATAAAGTAGGTTTAACACCAATATAAATAAAGAATGAGTTCATTACAGTACGTTGAAGTGGTGTTTTGTTTTCTTTCGCTAACGGAGCTCACGAGTTTTCTGTTAAGTTTTGTGTTGTGAAGTTTTCAAGTTTTGGGTAAAGATTCGATGGACTACGGAATAAGGAGTGGCAAGATCCTAAGCTTGGGGATGCCCAAGGCACCCCAAGGTAATATTCAAGGATAACCAAGCGTCTAAGCTTGGGGATGCCCCGGAAGGCATCCCCTCTTTCGTCTTCGTTCATCGGTAACTTTACTTGGAGCTATATTTTTATTCACCACATGATATGTGTTTTGCTTGGAGCGTCATTTTATTTTCTTTAGCCTTGCTTGCTTTTTGAATAAATTATCAAGATCTCAAATCCTTAAATGTTAGAGAGTCTTCACATAGTTGCATAATTATTCAACTACTCATTGATCTTCACTTATATCTTTCGGAGTAGTTTGTTGTTTGCTCTAGTGCTTCACTTATATCTTTTAGAGCACGTTGGTAGTTTTATTTTGAAGAAATAGATGAACTCTCATGCTTCACTTATATTATTTTGAGAGTCTTAAATAGCATGGTAATTTGCTTAAAATCCTAATATGCTAAGCATAAAAGATTTGTAAGAATTCTTATGAGTGTGTTGAATAGTAAGAGAAGTTTGATGATTGTGTTGAGATATGGAGGTAGTGATATCAAAGTTGTGCTAGTTGAGTAGTTGTGAATTTGAGAAATGCTTGCGTTGAAGTTTGCAAGTCCCGTAGCATGCACGTATGGTAAACGTTGTGTAACAAATTTGAAACATGAGGTGTTATTTTATTGTCCTCCTTATGAGTGGCGGTCGGGACGAGCGATGGTCTTTTCCTACCAATCTATCCCCCTAGGAGCATGCGCATAGTGCTTTGGTTTTTGATGGCTTGTAGATTTTTGCAATAAGTATATGAGTTCTTTATGACTAATGTTGAGTCCATGGATTATACGCACTCTCACCCTTCCATCATTGCTAGCCTCTACGGTACCGTGCATTGCCCTTTCTCACATTGAGAGTTGGTGCAAACTTCGCCGGTGCATCCAAACCCCGTGATATGATACGCTCTTTGAGACATAAACCTCCCTATATCTTCCTCAAAACAGCCACCATACCTACCTATTATGGCATTTCCATAGCCATTCCGAGATATATTGCCATGCAACTTTCCACCATTCTGTTCTTCATGACACATCCATCATTGTCATATTGCTTAGCATGATCATGTAGTTGACATAGTATTCATGGCAAAGCCACCGTTCATAATTCTTTCATACATGTCACTCTTGATTCATTGCATATCCTGGTACACCGCCGGAGGCATTCATATAGAGTCATACTTTGTTCTAGTATCGAGTTGTAATCATTGAGTTGTAAATAAATAGAAGTGTGATGATCATCATTCAATAGAGCATTGTCCCAAAAAAAGGGAAAGGCCAAAGAAAAAAAAGAAGGCCCAATAAATAAATAAATAAATAAAAATAAAAAGGGACAATGCTACTATCCTTTTTTTCCACACTTGTGCTTCAAAGTAGCACCATAATCTTCATGATAGAGAGTCTCTTGTTTTGTCACTTTCATATACTAGTGGGAACTTTTCATTATAGAACTTGGCTTGTATATTCCAAAGATGGGCCTCCTCAAATGCCCAAGGTCTTCGTGAGCAAGCAAGTTGGATGCACACCCACTTAGTTTCTTTTGTTGAGCTTTCATACATTTCTAGCTCCAGTGCATCCGTTGCATGGCAATCCCTACTCCTCGCATTAACATCAATCGATGGGCCTCTCCATAGCCCGTTGATTATCCTCGTTGATGTGAGACTTTCTCCTTTTTTCTCTTCTCCACATAACCCCCATCATCATATTCTATTCCACCCATAGTGCTATATCCATAGCTCGCGCTCATGTATTGCGTGAAGGTTCATGAGTTTGAGATTATTAAAGTATGAAACAATTGCTTGGCTTGTCATCGGGGTTGTGCATGATGAGAGCATTCTTGTGTGACGAAAATGGAGCATGATTAAACTATATGATTTTGTAGGGATGAACTTTCTTTGGCCATGTTATTTCGAGAAGTCATAATTGCTTTGTTAGTATGCTTGAAGTATTATTATTTTTATGTCAATATGAACTTTTGTCTTGAATCTTTTGGATCTGAATATTTATATCACAAGTAAGAAGAATTACATTCAAATTATGCCAACTAGCATTCCACATCAAAAAATATCTTTTTTATCATTTACCTACTCGAGGACGAGCAGGAATTAAGCTTCGGGATGCTTGATACGTCTCCAACGTATCTATAATTTTTGATTGCTCCATGCTATATTATCTACTGTTTAGGCAATATTGGGCTTTATTATCCACTTTTATATTATTTTTGGGACTAACCTATTAACCGGAGGCCCAGCCTAGATTTGGTGTTTTATGCCTATTTTAGTGTTTCGAGGAAAAGGAATATCAGACGGAGTCAAAACGGAACGAAATCAACTGGAGAAGTTATTTTTGGAAGGAAACCTACATGATAAACTTGGACTCTACGTCAGAAGATACGGGAGCTGCTCGCGAGGGTGGGGGGCGCGCCCTCCTCCCTAGGGCGCGCCCCCTGCCTCGTGAGGCCCCCGCAGCTCCACCGACGTACCCCTTGCACCCATATATACCTACGTATCCTAAAACTTCTAGAAGAGAGATTAGATCGGGAGTTCCGCCACCGCAAGCCTCTGTAGCCACCAAAAACCTAATCGGGGCCCTGTTCCGGCACCCTGCCGGAGGGGGGGAACCCTCACCGGTGTCCATCTTCATCATCCCGGTGCTCCCATGACGAGGAGGGAGTAGTTCGCCCTCGGGGCTGAGGGTATGTACCAGTAGCTATGTGTTTGATCTCTCTCTCTCTCTCGTGTTCTTGATTTGGCACGATCTTGATGTATCGCGAGCTTTGCTATTATAGTTGGATCTTATGTTTCTTCTCCCCCTCTTCTCTCTTGTAATGGATTGATTTTTCCCTTTGAAGTTATCTTATCGGATTGAGTCTTTAAAGATTTGAGAACACTTGATGTATGTCTTGCCGTGCGTATCTGTGGTGACAATGGGATATCACGTGCCACTTGATGTATGTTTTGGTGACCAACTTGCGGGTTCCGCCCATGAACCTATGCATAGGGGTTGGCACACGTTTTCGTCGTGATTCTCTGGTAGAAACTTTGGGCACTCTTTGAGGTTCTATGTGTTGGTTGAATAGATGAATCTAAGATTGTGTGATGCATATCGTATAATCATGCCCACGGATACTTGAGGTGACAATGGAGTATCTAGGTGACATTAGGGTTTTGGTTGATTTGTGTCTTATGGTGTTATTCTAGTACGAACTCTAGGGTTGTTTGTGACACTTATAGGAATAGCCCAACGGATTGATTGGAAAGAATAACTTTGAGGTGGTTTCGTACCCTACCATAATCTCTTCATTTGTTCTCCGCTATTAGTGACTTTGGAGTGACTCTTTGTTGCATGTTGAGGGATAGTTATATGATCCAACTATGTTATTATTGTCGAGAGGACTTGCACTAGTGAAAGTACGAACCCTAGGCCTTGTTTCCTATTATTGCAATACCGTTTACGCTCACTTTTACCGCTTGCTACCTTGCTGTTTTTATATTTTCAGTTTACAAAAACCCATAAATACCATCCATATTGCACTTGTATCACCATCTCTTCGCCGAACTAGTGCACCTATACAATTTACCATTGTATTGGGTGTGTTGGGTACACAAGAGACTCTTTGTTATTTGGTTGCAGGGTTGCTTGAGAGAGACCATCTTCATCCTACGCCTCCCACGGATTGATAAACCTTAGGTCATCCACTTGAGGGAAATTTGCTACTGTCCTACAAACCTGTGCACTTGCAGGCCCAACAACGTCTACAAGGAGAAGGTTGTGTAGTAGACATCAGTGACCATGAAGGGATTGACAACCCCTTTATCGCGTTGGTTGCATGGTTCTTGATTGTTTGTGCGGGTACTAGGTGACTTGTGCATTGTCTCCTATTGGATTGATACCTTGGTTCCCAAAAACTAAGGAAAATACTTACGCTAGTTTGCTGCATCACCCTTTCCTCTTCAAGGGAAAACCAACACATGCTCAAGAGGTAGCAGACACTACGATCAGAGACCCTTCGACGAAACTATGTGCGATGCATTAATCGCAAATGATGGTGTAAAAAACCCGTCAAAAAAGGTGCAAAATGTTTACGATGGAGGATGCATCAAACATGGTTCAGATTTTAGTTGCCTGGGCGATGCTGGGCATACAGGTCAGTTCAATCAACTGTTTGCAATGTGGCAGAACAAAAGAAACGGGAAGCCAGATGAAGGCATGTGCGATATATGGCTTACGGTTCACTCGGATGCATGAACTGCTTGTGATTAGGCAACACAAAAGAAACGGTCAACCAGATCAAGGTGTGTGCGATACACGGCATGCGGTTCACTCGGTTGAACTGTTTGCGTTGAGACAAGAGAACAGAAATGGTTCAATATATCAAGATGTATTTGATACGCGGCAAACAGTTCTATAATCAGTAATATGTGCGAAGACCGATAATAACACAGACGATTGCTTCTAATAAGACGTATGTGATATGCTCTCTCTACACAACATCTATTGGCCATTGGGCGACGGGCGGTCATCCGTGTATGCCATAAGGATGCGAAGTGGGCATTCTATATCAGCAAGGACTAGGTGTTCCACCAGTAGCTCATCTAAGAGAACTCTCAAGTTAACTGTGCTCAGGCTAGAGTAGGCATCAGATGGGTGGACGGATGGGACATTGTCTTGATGTTAATCCCACTGATGGGATGTATCTTAAATGTCCATTAAGGACATTTATGACACATCCCATCAGTGGAATTAACGGCAAGGTCCTTGTTTTGTTTTTTTGTTTTTTAACACATGTTAAAGAAGGTCTACCGCATTACTTTTTGACAATGTGCGATTTAGGGCATACACTTCAGAAGGATTAACTATTTGCGATTAGGCAAAAGAACCGAAACTCCACATACGCGGTCGAGAAAGCGTGCCCACGTTACGCCGTCCGGGAATAGTGCCACACTTAGAAATTATAGAACCGTCAATAATTTTTGAGCCTTCGTCCCGTCACATTCCAAATTGCAAACCTGTTCACACCGATCAAAACCTAAACGGTTTCCCACTAAGGAGCGTATTAGTACTCGGTTATAAATACTATGACTCCAACATGACTGCACATTCCTCCTCAACTCCCCATCCACAAAAACAAACACGTCATTCATCATCGTTCCCTTACGTGTGCCATGGCCAGCGTGAGTTCTGAGTCGAGAGATTGCCACCAGGGAGAGGCGAGCATGGAAGCGGAAGCACGAGAGATGTCCTGCCTTGCCGCGAAAGCATCCGACATGTCCCGCCGCGCGGCCATAGCAGCAGAAACGTCCTGCCGCGCCGTCGATGCAACAGACTGGTCTGGCCGTGCTGAGGAAGCGGAAGAGATGTCCCGCCGCGCCGTGAATGCAGCAGAGATGTCCTCCTGCGCCGCAGCGGCCTGGGAAAATGTCTCGTGGGCAGGCCAGGACTCTTACAAGCGCATGCATTCGATCGTCCATAGCCAGATAGATCAGATCTCCGTCTGGGCGAGGTTGCAGGACGACATGAAAGCCTCTTTTGAACAGGCTACCGGCGTCATCCGGCAACTAAATGAGAGCAATGCGAAGCTCCGGGCCAAGCGCGACCTGCTGAGGGAGAATATCGTTAGAAGTGCGGAGCAGCAAGAGGAGACCATTGCCTTGTTGAAGAGGACCGGCGTCATCGTTGAGAAACTTATGGACGAGAATGCCATGATGCGCATCGAGCGCAGTAGGCTGGTGGAGGAATCCATGGATGCTCTCTAGCAGCATCTTGAGGACAAGAAAGAGCTCATCGGCGCTCGCCGCGGAGACTAGTTCCCGCGGCATGCAGCAATGCATCAAGATAGTAGAGATCACCGAGCCAGATTGTTGTCTTCCTTCTTCTTTTGCCCTTGTGTATTTCTGGCGTTGCCGCATATGGCTTTTTAAAATTATGTTCCTAAATATGTAAGACAATTATTATCCACTCTCATCGTCCTTATATTTATCATGCTTGCTATAAGTCGCAGTCAATGCTATATAGGTCCGTCCGATCTTACATCAAGATCCGTGCAAAACTTTCTTTTCATATTTTCATTTTTGTCTCTTAAATCTCAGTCCAGTGAGACATATAGCCACGCCGTAGAATAGGGGCTCGGGTGCCATTAATGGAGACGTTGGGAGGGAGGTGCGTGGCGGGTAACAGTCAAAGGGCTCTCCTCTTGATGAGCACGCACAGGGGTCTGATCGCACGCCTCCTGTACTCAAATAGCTACTCCACACGGCACCTCCTAGCCAATAAAAAAAGGGGACGCGTGGCGGCACGTTATTGGTAAGTGGAATGCCCATGGTTTCAATAATACTTGTGTTTCCGATTTGTAGCGTGACAACACTTGTTCCAAAATGACTTTGTTGATTGTTAATGTGTGCGCCTTTGCAAATCAGACAGAAAAATTACAACAGCATGTTGGTGCCATGTCATGACACCATGCCAAGTTTCATGATTTTCAAGCGTGCTTTGGATTTACAGGAATTAACAAACCAAGTTTCTCAATCTTTCTGGCCGAGCCACGATGCCCAGATGTTTGAATTTCATTCCCATCTCTTGCATGGGACCTAGAAATTCACCCAAGGACACACATGTGATTTTTGAGCCAAATTTGGTGCAGTGGAGCATGTGCTTGTAGTTCAAATTTGAATTATGCACATTAAATGCCTAGAAACTCAACTAATGTATAAAAAGGCCAAACAAACCCCGAAAAATTCCAAAATTAAACACAACACTCCTGTTTTTCTATGTTGACACAAGAATTTTTTTGAAAGCAATAAGAGGCAACGGCTATCGTTCCGTCCATAAAGGTGGCACGTTCCCTACCGAAACCATCACGCTTATTGTGAAAAGGTCTGGTTTGTGAGAAGCTTATACCCGAACCTGCCCCAAATGGGACAAAAATTTACCACGGCATGTTGACGCCGCTCCATGGCATGCCAAGTTTCATGAATTTCAGACGAGTTCTGGATTTACTAGAATTTAAAAACCAGGTATCTCAATGTTTTGCCGGCAATCAACAGTGCCCTGGTGTGTGAATTTCATTCCCATCTCTTGCATGGGACCTACAAATTCACCCAAGGACACACATGTAATTTTTCAACCAACTTTGGTGCACTGGAGCATGTGCTTGTAGTTTAAATTTGAATTATGCACATTAAATGCCCAGAAACTCAATTAATCTATACCAATATAAAAAGACCCAAAGGGGCAGATCCAATTAATCTCGGCCATCAAATCATGTCAATCCAATGACCTAGACTGCTTCAATGTCGAGCGCTCAACACGTTTAGCGTGCAGTTAATTTCATGCCAAATATAATGTTAATCACATAATAACACGCAAATAATATTTTACTTAATATCCGTATACACTTAATATACTTCCACATTAAGGTGCATTGCACGTACACGTTGACTAGTGTATAAAAAAGGCAAAACGAACCCCAAAAAATTCCAAAATTAAACACAACACTCCTATTGTTCTATGTTGGCACTAGAAATTTTTTGAAAGCAATAAGAGGCAACGGATATCGTTTCGTCCCCAAAGGTGGCACGTTCCGTACTGAAACCATCAGCTTTGTTGTGAGAAGCTCTGGTTTGTGAGAAGGTTATACCCAAACTTTCCCCAAATGGGACAACATTTTTACCACGGCATGTCGGGTGCCATTCTATGATAGCATGCCAAGTTTCATGAATTTTAAATGAGTTTTGGATTTACTATAATTTAAAAGCCAGGTATCTCAACGTTTTGCCGGCAATCAATAGTCCCCTGGTGTTTGAAATTCATTCCCATTTCTTGCATGGGACCTAAGCATGCACTGAAGGACACATATTTGATTTTTCAACCAATTTATATGCACTGGAGCATGTTCATGTATTTCAAATTTGAATTGTGCACATAAAATGCCTAGAAAACCCAGTTAATGTATAAAAATGTCCAAACGAACCATGAAAAATTCAAAAACTTAACACAACACTCATGCTGTTCTATGTTGACACTAGAAATTTTTAGAAAGCGATAAGAGGCAACAGATATTGTTTTGTCCCCAAAGGTGGCACATTCCATACCGAAACCGTCTGGCTTGTTGTGAGAAGCTCTGGTTTGTGAGAAGCTTATACCCAAACCTGCCCCAAATGGGACAAATTTTTTACCATGGCATGTTGATGCCGCTCCATGATACCATGCCAAGTTTCATGAATTTCAGACGAGTTATGGACTTACTAGAATTCATAAATCAGGTATCTCAACGTTTTGCCAGCAACCAACAATGCCCTGGTGTTTGAAAATCATTCCCATTTCTTGCATGGGACCTAAGCATGCACCCAAGGACACAGATTTGATTTTTCAACCAATTTATATGCACCAGGCTCATATTGGCATTCTTCCCCCCCCCCCCCCCCCCGGCAAAATAAGGGTGGAACATCAGCCATGGAGAAACACCAAGCGAACATTTTTTCCCCTCGAGATGGATCGAACAACTGAATGTGCAATGTTCCCTCGAACATCCTTTCCGCGCGACCCCCAAACTATCCTAGACTATAGGAAGTGCATGGGAAAAACTGATTAGGCCTTTCATCTTTTTTTTGCCATAAAAAATACAATAATTTCCGATAGAGAGAAACGCAGATATGCATCAATTTACAATTGCCATGATATACTTTATAAAATTTTCATGCTATACTTTGTAAAACTGGCATCCTCTAATGATATATTCAATAAATTTTTCATGGTATCTAAATTTCTTTGCCATGCACTAATATTTATAAACAACCAGAGACTAGTTTGGTTGCACCTGTAACAGAAAAAAAAATGTTGATCATGGCAAAAACTAGAAAAGTAGGGGGTTTCACAAGGTATGCTAAGAAAAAAATGGGTTCTCTAGGAATCATGCCAAATGTATAAAAAGTAATGCAGTGTTTACATGGAAAGTTCTACGTTACAAAAAATATTGTACGCCAAAAAATTGCAATGGAAACAAATATGATATTTTACAAAAAAAAATAATTGACCGTGGTGTGATCAATAAATTTTTCATGGTCTCTATGATAATTTTCTAACCACAGATTTACGTTTCAGCTCCGCAAACTACGTCGTATGACCACCATCTTCGCGTGCAACCCAGCGTGACAAGACAGCTACACACGTACAACTGCACGACAAGCTAACTGATCACCTAAACTACATGTGAACTCAAACTAAACTTGCAGATACGAAATGCCAGGATAAGTTCTAAGGGCATGTACAATGGTTGATAAGACGGTCTTATCTTAAACGTTGCATGTAATTTAGAGATGACAAACAAAATTGTCTACAATGGGTCATCTCTTAGCCTTATCTTTAATAACTAGTTATTCCTAAAAACGTGGTGAGGCATATTATGCTAAGAGATCATCTTTGTCTTCTCTTAAATAAGAGAAGACAAGCCTTTTCTTATGAGTTCTCTCTCCTCCACCTCATTATTTATCCTACGTGGCACTTTTAAGATAGCACCATTGTACATGCCCTAACACGGCAGGCTTGTCTGTACTAAAGAAATGCTAGACCTATGGGCACTATCTGAATTTTCAATAAACCTACACGCACTGACCTTTATAGAGCTTTTACGGGATCTTTCCAACCAACTAACCTCCCCCCCCCCCCAACTGAATTTCAGTAGGGTGGGCCCTGCCTCATCCCCAACTTCTAGTTTCAAGTCCCCACGTTGTCCAGTCCGTTGATCCCATGAAAAATTCATCGGTGAACCTAGCATTGCTCCTAAATTTCTCAGTGGGCCTCGGTGATAACCATGTCATTCTGTAATCATCAGCACGTAAGTGTAACACTGCCTTGTCTATACTATATAGTGGTCTGCTTTCAACATTTTGAATGGCCACTATCTATATGCCCAACTTTGAGGGTACTAAAGCTTTTGATCATACAGAACACACTCTTACAATGGACACTAATGGCTCTATTTGCTTCTGGCTATAGTTGCTATCAGTTCTCACCACTGCATAGGGATGGTAATAGTTGTATCCACGGTCTCATAATGGGACGCCCCGTGCGTCCGCCACTTCATGAATAATTCCATGTTGTCGGCATCCTTGTGGATTGCAGAGGGGGCACATTTCGCACGTTCACGTCAAGCGGCAACATCCGGTACTCGATGTCAAGGTCCTTCAAGACTCTGATCATCTCTTGGAGAATGAGTTCCCTCCTCACAAACCTCATCCCCATGTCCTGGAAGTTGAGTGTGTGCCGGAGCCATATGGACACTTTGAGCTTGTTGGTATCATCTACATCTCGGAGGACAACCATCGCACCCGGGTACCAATGTTCCTTCTTACTATCAATGTAACTGGATCATAGGATGAAAAGAAAACTACGATCAGTCCAATTCGATGTGGCAAAAGATCAATAGCAAATGGCACTATGTTTACGTCAATTTGTGGACATATATGAAACTGAGATGACAGAAGAACTGGTACGCACCGTAGTATTCTTTCCTTCATGAGCGCCAGTTTTTCCAGTGGGGTGGCAACATGGACAGAGAAGTCAACTCCTTCTCCCATATCAGGACTCCTATAGAAATTAAAAATTGGTTTGGTGGCCAACACACTGTTTGGGTAATAGATCTTCAAGTTATCATAACGAAGAAATATTGTTGTCATGATATTCATTTCCTCCACAACTACCTGAAATTCAAGTGCTCAAAATTTCAATCGACAAACGCAAGCTAATATACAATTACATAAATAAGTAGCATCGATCAAGAATATATTTCATTACCTGGACCTCTTCAATTTCACAGCGGTCACCGACGTCAAAAGGATGCATCACGAATAAGAAGATAATTGCCTCAAAAATCGTCTTCAAGGTATTCCCGAATACAAACACTGCCACAAGAAGCTGTGAACTGAGGAAGACAAAGAAATGTGTAGTCGCTACGCCGAGAATTAGAAGCCAAAGAGCAAACACTATGAGGCCAACAACAACATTGGCCATCTGGTTGAGCTTGTTAACTGCAGTTTTTGTATCGTTAAGTGTTAGGGCAAGAGCTTTGCGCTCTCTAAATGCATTCACCTACAGAACGAACCATATGATATAACGTTAGAAATGACATCTTTACGGTCGATGCAACTAAGATAGCTAGAAGGGTCAATAATAAGATCAGTACCACCCAGTTCTTCATAGACTTCTTGCCGACCCTACAGTGCTCCTGTGCTCCATCAAAAAGATGCATAGCTTTGATGGCTTCCTCCTGCTTCATGAAGCGCATCATGTCTGCCAAGTATATGTGCCTGCATTATTATTTATACATTTATGATTAAGAATCAGAATTACTAAATTAATTGTCACAATCCTGGGAACTAATTAAGTAGTGATCTAAACGATCTTATATTACTTTACAACGGGAGTATTATTGTAAAGTTCTATAATTTGTCATTCTAATTTTGTAGTTGACAGTTCGCCACTGGACACGGAAGTGCACTATAAACTTGTCTACTCCCTCTCTCTCAGTTTATAGGGCGTGCGCGTACCCCTAGGTCGTCAATTTGACCAACCTAATACAAGTTATATATTACAAAAAATATATCAATATAAACTTCAGATGTTCTATTTTCAAATGGTATAATTTTTGTGTTATATAGTTTATATTAGGGTGATAACTTGGCAACCTAGGTATACGCGCAGGACTTGTAAACTGAGACGGAGGAAGTAACAATTATGTAGCATGCTTTTTATGAGATTAAAATAAAAAAAATATTTTGTGCAGTCTGTACTATATATAGGTCTACTTCTTGAGCTCAAAATTCCTAGAGCCTAGACAATAGGAATATAAAATGATGTAATAACTTGTAAATTACTAGTGTGCTTTAGCAAAACTGTATAAGATATAATCTCCTTTAAAGCAGATATGCTTACTTGGAACCAGGCTTGGCTACGTTGTGAAAGATCTTCTTGGCGGCGAGCTGCGCCTCATATTCAGTGTGAATCTGTGTCCCTGACTCCGCCCCATCCCCTGTAGTTGCCTGCTGGATCTGCTCGTCCATTGTGGCGAGCGTCTCAAAACGAACAATCTTCACCAGCCTCTTCATGTTCCATGCCGAGACGTTTCTCTGGTTGAGCCTATGGAGCTTGTCAATGGTGATCCCTTCATCAGCCTCACGCCGCTTCTTCTCCTTGGACAGCGGATTGATTCCCCTGGAAATCAAACCCGAGACCCGGGTGCCCCTTTGCCCTGAAATGTTCTTGGTTGGCAAGGCGGGGTGCAGCTCTTTCGGGATGTCCGCGCCGGCGCGCTGGAGCTCGCGCACCTCGGCGATCACGTAGTCCTCGTCGACCAGCTGTGGCCCGGAGAGCGTGTCGATGACGTACTGGTTGAAGAGCGCCTCCTGGATCCGGTCGAAGTAGGTGGAGACATGGAAGGAGGAGGCGAGCACCTTGAGGAGAAGCGTCTTGACGAGGCGGACGAGCGTGGCGACGAGGAGGCAGAGCAGCACCTTGGTCACGTACGGGAGCACCGCCGTGTTGATGCCTTCGTCGAACAAGAAGTGCCAGGAAGCGAGCACCATGCCGAGCCAGAGCGCGTTCTGCACGGCGCCGCGCACGCCGTACACGAAGTAGAGCACGCGCTTGCGCAGCACGAAGTTGCGCTCCACGCAGAAGACCGCGATCCGGATGGCCCAGCCGGAGACGAGGCGGCCGCAGATGAGCACCAACACGAGGAGCTCCCACTTCCAGAGGTGCAGCTCCCAGAGCCGCTTCCGTGACAGCGGCCTTATCGCGAGGCTGCACGCCAGTGCCCCGATGATGATCACCAGGCTCACCCACTGCAGTATGGTGAGAGCGTCCAGCTTCCCGCGGTTGAAGTCGTCGGGGATGTCATCGTCGATGAACGGGTCCTCCTCCTCCTCCTCGATGGGACCCGACTTGCGCCACTGGCCGGATTTGCCGGTCATACGCCCAGAAAACTGGCCGGACTTGGGAGGGCGCATGGCAGACGACTTCTTGCGCTCCTCGTCGACGGCCGCGGGTGACTGCGGCGGCGGGTCTGTGAGCCGGGAGCGCGTCTTGGCTCGCAGTAATGGTCTCGGTCCCGCTGGAGTGGAAGCAGAGGTGTTGCATATTCCGTTATCGCCGGCGGGCCTACGGCGGCCGCTGGTATCCGAATCGGAGCCGGATGAAGAGGACGAGGACCTCTGTCGGTCCTTGAAGGAGACACGCGGCGCCTCCTGCTCTCGGGAGTTGGGTGAGAACGGGTGTGGGTGTGACGACCTCCCGATGTCGTCCATCTCCATGTCGAGGTCGAGCAACAGCTCGGCCCCGGCCGCCTTCTGCTTCCGGAGGAAGTTCCCGATGAGGCGCGTGGGCGGGTCCACGCCAACCTCCTCCGCCTTCTTCTTCGGCGAGATCGAAGGGGACGATGCCTGGGGCTGCGGTGACGCCGGTCGATTCTTGAAGCTGAAGTCGTCGACGCGGCGCTCGGGGCCGCCCTCGTTCCTCCAGAAGTCGAAGCTCGCGTCGGCCCACCCCTGGGCCGGCGAGCTGGCGGCGGTCGACAACGTCCTGCCGGCCGTCGGCTTCGCCGCCGCTCCGAGGACGTCTGCGCCGGGACCGTTGCCGTTCCCATCGATGTTGAGAACAACCTCCCGCCGCTGACCGAGGTCCGACAGCATGGGCTGCTGCTCTTCCGACCGCGTCCGCGACAGAGTCTTGGCTGGCCTCAGGATGCTCTTCCGTTGCACCTGGTCCATCGCCGCCGGCCAACACACACACGAATTTTCGCGGCAAAATTGCTTGGGTTGCGTTGCAAGGGTTAAGGCCCCGGGGTGTGGTATTAACAAGGCGATGGAGAACAACGTGGAGCAGCACAAAAGCTGACAACACCGCACGCATGCTGCGCACCGGTACGTGGCAGGCTGTGGTTGGGATTTGGACACGATCGAAGGGTAAGCTAAGAAGATTCGGTTTTGCTATTTGTCAATCAATCATGTTAAATCTCGCTTGATTTAGGTTTGGTTATGTCTTAGTCGATGTTATTTGTGAGATCTTGAATTGAGATATGTGCAAATTTTTTCTTTTGATTTTTTTGTCTTATTACATGTCATTTCACTTAACTAGTTAAGACTTGGTTAAGTCTAAGTCCACATATCCTTTGGCGATTGCTTTTCTTTCTCATTTCAGTCACTTTCTTCTTCCCAAATGCTAATGAGCATTAGGAATTAAACATTTTCGCACGAACGCGTTCGTTATCGTTGGATGAGACGCATATAATGAAGCCAGGGAGGGAGATAAGTCAACAGCGGAGAATCGTTCTCTGGAACTACACATCGACGCGAACATAATCCTTTCTTTTTGGGCGCCGATAAGTGCCTGGCGTTCGGTTTGGGAGCTCCCTAGACCGAACGAAAGGTTCGGTGTGCAACTTCCCACAAACAAATGATGTCGCCGGTAGGAACACCCTGCAGCCCGAACACCTACGCCAGCCAGGACCATTCTGGGCCTCCTGGCCCAAAACAATTCCCTTTTTCCAAAAAAATAAAAAGAATGAGAAAATGCCCAAAACCTACTATGTGTACAAAAACAGAAAATTAACAAAAATGACCATATGCAATAAGTATTTTGCCATTTAGTGTATAAAAAATTGCCCTTCTTATACCAAAAACAATTTGTGAACGCCTAATACAATACCAAAAAATCATACATAATTTTTTTGTTACAATAACTAAAGAATTTTTTTCATGGTCTATGAATAGCAATTACCATGGTCTATGGAAAATTATAGCAAATTCATATCAAAAAATTGCCATGGCAACATTTACTGAAATGAAAGAATGGTAGCTAAGAAAGATTGTAAATTTGTCATGTCAATTGATAGTAATTTGCCATGGCAAAACGATGTCTAGCCAGAGTGATTTGCCATGGAATATGAAATAAAACAATGTCTAAATTCATGAGAAATGTAGAAAAAAATGAGTATGAATTATAGATCATTTGTCATGGCAATTTTTTGATATCTCTAATTAAAAAGATCTATACTATATGGCAAAATTATACAACATAGTGGATTGACATGGCAAGAATGATATGTAAAGAGTGAAAAGCAATTTTGCCATGGCAACTATTTACTAAACAAGGTTGTAAATTTGCTATGGCAACTGTTCACTAAACAAGGTAAAATTGCCAGGGCTATAAAAAAGATTTGCCATGACTATAAAACTAAAATTACCATGCTACAAAGTAAATTTGCCATGTTCTCAAAATTGTAAAAATGCTAGCAACATTCAAATTTTTGAGAATAACAAAAAATTTCATGGTATTGGCGAAATAACTATTTTTCTATGATTGTTACAATGTTCTCATAAATGTTGCCATGGCAAAAACAAAGATACAAGATAAAAAAGCCATGTTCTCAAATAAATATGCAATTACCATGGCAACATTTTCGGTTAGATAGGGCAGAAGTCATAATGAAATGGTACCATCAAGGCAACATAAGCTTCCAGTTGCCATGGCAAACACTTCTACAAAACTAACGAATTTACATGGAAACATAATCTTCTAGTTGCCATGGCTATGATTTAATTTTGCCATAGGTTGTATAGTTAATTTGTCATTGCTATATGGTCAAAATTTCAATGTACTTGAAAGTAAATTTGTCACGGGGTATGTAGTTAAAATGACATGGGTGTAACAATATAAGAATTTGTCATGCCCCATAAACTACATTTGCCAAGCTCCATGAACTAAAGTTGCCATGTTCCATTAGAAAGAAATATTTTTGCTGTTGTTGCAAAAGGGAGATAACTTCCCATGATGCATAAACTACAAATGCCATGCACCATGAACTTAAAATGCCATGGTCACATAGAAAGTAATTTTTTTTGCTATGTTGCAAGAGAAAATAATTTTTATGGTTTATGAATAGCAACTACCATGGTCTATGAGGAATTGTAGCAAATTCATATAAAAACATGGCAACTATTTACTGAAACAAACGAATGGTAGCTAAGGCACATTGTAAATTTGCCATGTCAATTGATGGTGATTTGCCATGGCAAGACGATGTCCAGCCATAGTGATTTGCCATGGAATATGAAATTGAACGATGTATAAATTCATGAGAAATGTAGGAAAAATGGGTATGAATTATGGATCATTTGTCATGGTATTTTTTAGAGATCTCTAATATATGTCAAAATTATACAACATAGTGGATTGACATGGCAAGAGTGATATGTAAAGAATGCAAAGCAATTTTCCATGGCAACTTTTTAGTAAACAAGGCTGTAAATTTTCCATGCTACATAAAAAAGATAAATTTACCATGGAAAAATAAAAAAAAAGGTAAATTTGCCAGGGCTATAAAAGATTTGACATGGCTATAAAACTACATTTAACATGCTACAAAGTAAAATTGCCATGTTCTCGAAATTGTAAAAGAGTTAGCAACATTCAGATTTTTGAGAATAAAAAATGCCATTGTATTGGAAAAATAGCAAATTTGCCATGATTGTTGCCATGTTCTCATAAATGTTGCCATGGCGAAAACAAAGCTACAAGATAAAAAAGGCATCTTCTTAAATAAATATGTAGTTGTGATGGCAACATTTTCGGTTAGATAGGGCAGAAGCCATAATGAAATGTTACTGTCAAGGCAACATAAAGCTTCTAGTTGCCATGGCAAACACCTCTACAAAACTAACAAATTTACATGGAAACATAATCTTCTGGTTGCCATGGCAAACACATATATAAAATTACCGAATTACATGGCAACGCATCATAAAATTACATGGCAACACAAACAATCTTTTAGTTCCACGACAACACATCTATAAGAAAATTGTTGTGCCATGGCACCTGTGCATACATCATGTGAACTTGATGGGAAAAAGGATAGTTATGTTTCTCTACCATGACAAATAAACATGGAATTTTTTTGCCATTGCAAACTTTACAAAATGGGTATAGTCATAGTTTCTAAACTTGCCATGTGATCAAATATATAAATTGCTATGCTATGTACACATAGTACGAGAACTTTAAAAAATGAACATGGCAAGAACATGAAAAGGAATTGATATCAATATAATACAAAATGATTTGCCATGTTACGAAGACACCGAAAGTATAAATTATCATTATCATGAAATCCTATGCAAATCATGGCAAAAAATGCCATAAGTGAAAGAAACTAAAGTAGAGCACAAATTTGCCATGGCAAAAATATCATTGGTTTATGTTGTGTTATTAAAAAATTTGCTACTGAAATTGCCATGCAATACATGAAACTAAAAAATTGTCATGACGTATGAACTAAAAGCTGCCATAGAAAATTACAGAATTTACCATGACCAGTGAAAAGTAAATTTGCCATGGTTAATTATTGAGAATCTAAAATTTTCCATGATCTGTGAACTAAATTTGCCAGGGTCAAATACTAAATTTACCATGATTGAATCTGAGGAAGCTCCAGAGATTACATGAAGGTTTAGGCCTTGTGAGAAATAAATTTGGCATGGTTAATTAATGAAATTTGCCATGATTCGTAAACTAAATTTGCCAGGGTTATTTGCTTAAAAGTAACAAGTGGTTAAACGTAGTTCCTATTCAATTATTAGTCGAATATTGCTTACCTCTCTTCATTCATAACCTATCAAAAAACTTGAACCATAGATGAATGGCGATGTATACTGAAGTATTGAACATAACAAAGCAGAAAATGGACTTGGTCGATCACTGGCTAGCTCCTTTGTTTACTGAACATGGCAATAACAAACCAAACATTCAGAGATGGACTTGATCAATCACTCTAGCTGCTCTGACAGTTAATTGAACATGGCAATACTGAACCAAACAAAGACCGACTTGATCGATCGATTAGATTTGGGGATTTACTTATGCATGAATTAGCAACAACTACAAACGTCCAAAATTGCTTGCCACTCTCTAGTACTCGTATAGTTGTATTGAATGGCAGAGCACAACAATTGAAAGCAGAAACATTGCAATTACTGAATGAAAAACAGAGGCAAACTGGATCAATCAACCACACAATTGCCGCTTCAACAATGATCCACAAAACAAGATGGATTGACTGCAGAGATGGATGCATGTTGTACCTCAAAGCATGCACCAGATGGAGGGCTCGGTGGCGATGACGATGTCGTTGATCCACTCGGAGCGGCGCTCCTCCGCATCGAGGAACTTCGTGTGCGCCTGCACGCCGGGCTTCTAGGCGACGACCGGCGCATCCTCCACATCCTGTGTGGGCACGACAAACTCCCCGGTGCCCTAACGCAGGTAGTAGGTGACGGTGAAGCGCGTGCCCTTGGTCACGAGCCACACAACCTCGCGTCGTTCATCCATGGCAAATTAATTTTGTTCTCTCATACATGGAAATTTAGATCTCATGGCAATTTCAGTTTTATAGTTATGGCAAATTACTTTTACTAGACCATAGGAAATTTTGCATCCATGGCAAATTTAATTCCCGAGCTATGGCAAATTGCATTGGTTGATCATGGCAAATTTAGTTTGCCATGCATGGCAATTTTCTTGCTTCTATCATGGCATTTTGTGTGTTTTCCTCTTAATTCTGATATTTTTTTAAACATTGTCTATTATTATCTACAACATGACATTTTTTTTACAATTTTGGTTTTCGTACAAGGGAGTGGTGATCGGGCTGTTTTTTTATTTTCTTTCCTACGTGTCAGTATTTTACGTGGGTGAGTGTGTGTGCAAGTGTGTACCCGCGTTTGTGTGCGTCCATGTATATGTGTTTTTTTTTCTGTGTGTGCATGAGTTTTGTGTGTTGTGCACGTCTATGCGCCCTACATATGCATCCATGCATGACGATACCATCATTGTAAGATGTATTTTACTTTCAACGTGTAGAAAGATAATTAATTTTAAATGTGAATCCTAGGTACAAAATAGACATATACAATTAGAATTTATGCAATTTGTGTGCAAATCGTATTGCTGTCTTAAAATTATTATTATTATCGGAAAAGGGGAGTACTCGGCCGTCACATGATGCACACATCCGTAATCTTAAAATTGTAATATTATATCCTTGCTTTTGCATATATGTAAAAGGTCTAATTCCTGTGCAAATTGTGCACATTTTTCTTGTCATGCTTGTTTAGTTTATTTATTTCATTTTTCTTATTTTTGATAATATCAATGCTCTCAATTCATTCTGCCTTATGTCTTTTTAAAAGTTTGTATTTGTTTTAATTTTTATCTTGTTCCTCGGGTAACGTGTGGAGAAGCACGGCGGCGGCCGGGGAGGAGGATGACAGTGGTGGCGCACATGGTGGTTGTGCGGGTAGGGGGCAGAATGAAGTGGATTTTGAATAGTATAGGGGGCGACAACTACGCGGGGAAGAGAAGGTCGGGTGGTTTTTTTTGGGGGGGGGGGCAAGGAGGAGAGGGTGTGCGCTACAATTAGCATTAAAAATATTCACGTTCAGTCGTCGCACCGACACCACTAATTGGTGTAAACTGAATGATGTTGGGGACCACATACGCCACTAGTACATCTGTGGTGGTCCGTAGGCGCCACTGGTACATTTGTGGTGGTCGGTCTGCTATAGCCCACCCACTACCGACGTTGATGTTCTTTGGCAATCCTGTAATATCTCGATAACATCAACATTTACAGAATTTTCGACGCCGCAGCTATTTTGTGAAAATTGCACCGCGTCGCGGAAATTAGCGGCGCCACTAACGCGAAATTCCTATAAGAGTTTTCCTACCAGCGAAAAGATAACTAATTTTCAACATGAACCCTAGGTATAACATAGTCCATATACAATTAGAATTTATGCAATTTGTGTGCAAATCGTATTGGTGTCTTAAAATTATTATTATTATTTGAAAAGAGGAGTACCCAGCATCTGCGTCACATGATGCACACAGCCATAATCTTAGAATTATACTACTATATTCTTGCTTTTGCTTAGATGTAAAAGGTCTAATTCCTGTGCAAAATGTGCGCATTTTTCTGGCATCGCTTTTTTAATTTATTTATTCCATTTTTCTTATCTTGACAATATCAATGCTCTCAATTCATTATTCCTTATATTTGTTTTTTAAGTTTGCACTTGTTTAAATTTTTCATCTTGTCGACGCTCTGTTTTGCTTCTTGTTTAAGGATAATATTATTACACAAATTTTACTTATGGCACGATGCTACCATATTTTATCTACAACAGTCAAACAAACTCCAAGAAGATTAAGTAAAAAAAATGCTATCGACAGCGGTCTCATGAGTTGGTACATGCCATTGGTACACCTCCCTCATGGATGCAGGCCTAATTAGTACTATGATAGCAAGAGTAAACAACAACAATTAGGCACCTGCAAAAATTAAAGAAGACAACCATTAGAAGCAAATCCGAAGGCTAGTTAAATGTGGGTAAAGTTTCTCTGTAGGTCGAGCTACGTGGAACCTCGTATCTTTAAACCTTTAACATTGCTTTGAGATCCGTACTCAACTAACTTGCACCAAGAAGATTTCTCTTTTTTGTTTCTCTCAAATGAAAGAACATATGGACTTCAAACTTTACAACTTCAATGTGTGAAAAAACTTTCAGATTTTTTGGACCAACATAAATGTACAATATGAGGATTTTTTTGATTAAAAAATAAATTTTAGCATTTTAAATGCATGAAAAAATCTGAATTTTTTCCCCACATAGTAATTAGTCCTGCAAAGTTTGAAGTTTATACGTTTTTTCATTTGAGAGAAACAAAAATGACAAATGTGCCTGCACAGATCACGGTGCAAAAATGGATGGCTAAAATAAGGAGTACCATGTAGCTCAGCCTACACAAAACCACTCAAAATTTTCAGGGAACCGATTCCGTTAGGATTTGGATGCGCGGCGCCTGAAGTGTCACGTCGGAGTTAATTAGCGGCGCGAAAGTGGGAGCGCATCAGCACTTTCGGGTGCCTACAGAAGAGAAGATAGTCTACTATATATTCCTACCATGCCGTGTCCTAATAAAGAAGACGCTTTACTGATACTGAAAGGAACTACTCCGTACATAATGATAGCAGTGCCCTCGCTGCAGTCGGTGTCGATCATGGTAGTGCTAGTCCCGGGTCCATGGAAAGAAAACGATCGGCACCATCGTGGCATCGTCGATCGGTCCAAAGCATTGGGTAGGGTGCATGCATATGCATGCACATGCTTGCTTTAGCATATGATCTCTTCTTCTTTCGGCTGTATATATCTCCCCGACCGGCCTCAAGCGCAGCACGCGGTCAGTGCATGCAGAATCAACAGAAAAGTAGTAGCACTAGGCCCGTTTCTCGGTTACAGTCATAATCTCGACCGTGATTTGGACGGATGATCGTGGAGATGGAATATAGCAACGGTCAATGGACACTACGTACAGAAGCAGCAGGTCGGCTTAGGGTCGGCCATCGGTCTCAGAGGTCGATCGGAGAGAACCAAAACGTGGATTCTTCACGCATGTATGGGTGCACAACGACGTGCCATGGGTCACCCGGAAGCGTCCTCTTCCACTTATGCAAAAGATCGTGATTTGATCTCGGCATGCAAGTGGGGAGAATATAGAGACAGAGACAACGTAATTATGTGTAAGCGGACATTCAAGCTGTTTTTCAAAGAAAGAAAACAAATGTTTGCTAAAACGATTTACAAGCTGGCAGTGAATATGGTTCTTTATATGCTCTCTTTCTTCCAACTCCCAAAAGGTGTCCTGCAAAGACTGGACTATTTTAGATCCAGATTCTTTTGGCAAAGAGATGGTGAAAAGAAAAAATACAGGTTGGCCAAATGGAGTGTGGTTTGTAGGCCAAAAGACCAAAGTGGCCTTGGAATTCATGACCTGAAAGTCAAGAATAAGGCCATACTTAGTAAGTGGTTGTTTAAACTTCTTACCGAGGGTGGTGTTTGGCAAACCATGTTGCGCAATAAGTATCTAGGTCAAAAGGCGGTGTCTCAGGCATATTGGAAACCTGGTGACTCGCACTTTTGGGCTGGCCTAATGGCAGCAAAGAAACATCTCTTTCGCTTTGGGTCTTTCGCGATAAAGGACGGGTCGGAGATTCGTTTTTGGGAAGACATCTGCCTAGGCAATGCCAGTCTCCGAGAACAATATCCAGCCTTGTACAACATTGCTCGCAATAAGAATAAAACTATTGCGCAGGTGCTCAGTTCATTCCCGCCCAATATTTCTTTTAGGCGGGATTTGATTGGCCCCCGTCTTACGTCATGGCATAATCTTTTATCTCGTCTGGATTTAATCAATTTGACACAAGGTCGGGATGTGTTTCGCTGGAACCTTACTGCATCGGAGTCTTTCACAGTAGACTCTATGTATCATGCGCTCACGCATTCTGAGGTACCAATGAGTAATAACAAGAAAATCTGAAAGTCAAAGATTCCACTAAAAGTTAAAATCTTCATGTGGTATCTTCGTAGGGGAGTTGTTCTAACCAAAGACAACCACGCACGGCGCAACTGGCCAGGGAGTAAGATGTGTTGTTTTTGCACTCATGAAGAGACAATCAAACACCTCTCTTTCCAATGCAAGTTTGCACGTTCGACGTGGTCAGTCATCCAAATAGCGTCAAATTTGTATCCGCCCACAAGTGTCGCCAATATTTTTGGTCATTGGTTGGATGGTATTCCAAATAGGTTGAAAACGCTAATAAGGGTGGGAGCGTATGCCTTACTATGGTCGCTTTGGCTATGTAGAAATGATTTGGCTTTCAATAACAAAAATGCTTCTCCTTTGTAGGTTATTTTCCATTGTACGCACTCGCTTCATACGTGGTCTACGCTACAACGAGTGGAGTACCGACCGCTGTTCAAGGCGGTGTGTATGCGGTTGGAGCAGGTGGCTACGGAGCTTTTTACCCAACATGGGTGGCAGCATAATCTCCGGATCGGTCCACCACCCCTTTCGACATAGGCATAGTGTCGGCCTATATGACTCTACTGTCGCCCATTTGTCGTTTTTTCTTTCTTTCTTTTTATCAGACTTTAGGTGATTGGCTGTGTGCATCTTAGTTATGCAGAGGCCGGGTGTTACTCATAATGCTTTGTATTCTCTTGATGCTACTTTTTGAGATAATAAAAGCGCTCTTTATAAATAAAAAAGCTGGCAGTGAATAGAAAGATCTCACCGCTACTGATGAAATCGAGCACTTTGCCGAGTAGTTAGGTTTTGTTATAGGACAAACCTTTGCCAAAAAGTCACCTTGGAACCCGGGTGCATTGGAGCTTTGCCCGGTAGTTAAACTATCACTTCATGTAACATTTGTGTTACAAAATCGTAGCCACAAAAAATATACTTTGAAAGATGAATACAGTTATATCAATTTCATGTCAAATAAAGTTCATATTAATAGAGTAATTGTTGGTCAATGCTTCTCCTGACGAAACCTAATATGATTGATATTTTGAAACAGAGGGCACTAAATACACAAGGCTTCTCCTAACGAGACCTAACATGATTGGTATTTTGAAGCAGAGCGCACTAAATGTTGAATATATTTGTGCTTGTAATATTGTGTTGTGGGCCCACCTTCTAGGTATCTGTATAGTTGAGGTCATGACTCCTCTTGTGCATGATATATACGTGCCTAGTGCACCCGATCAATGCATTGCGTGTTAGCACAGCCCAAACCTAGTCTCCTACATATTATCAGTTTTGCTCACGATCCTACCCTAACACTACCCGCCGCCGCCGCCGCGCCTCCCATCGCGCCGCCGCCGCCGCTTCCTGCCGCCGGCACACACCGCCGCCGCCGCACCTCCCATCGCGCCGCCGCTGTCACTTCCTACCACCGCCACCGCTATTCCCCTATCCGTTGCCGCCTTATGTGGCCACCGCCCACCACACCCTCCCATCGCTTCCGCCACCTTCCCTCTTCTGTAGCCGACACTCCTTCCTCTCCACCCCTCCCTTCCCCAAGCCACCGCTCATCCCGTCACCTCCCCACCGCCATGCAATCCCTGGGCTCCTCCGTCTGCTTCGGAGGCAACCCTTTTGCCGGCCCAGACGTCGCCCTCGTTCGCGATCTCAACATCTACGAGCGTGTTCCGGTGGTCCTTGATCAATCCACCGCCTCCTACTTCGCTTGGAAGAGGTACTTCTCCTTGGCGTTTCATGAGTACTTGCTCCACGGTCACGTCTATGGCATCGTGGACTCCCGCCTAATGGTGAACGACGAGGAGTGGATGATCCTTGACGCCACCATCATCCGCTAGTTCTACCTCACCATCTCCAAGGACCTCTTCCACACGGTGGTGGACCGCGACGACGATGCCCACGCCGTCTGGACCAAGCTCAACGGTCTCTTCACTCACAACAAGCTCCAGCGCAAGGTCCTCCTCCACGGCGAGTTTTGTGGGTGCTAGCAGCTTGACTCGTCCATCGACGATTTTTGCATGCGCCTCAAAAATCTTGCTGACGAGATCCGTGATCTTGGCGAGACGGTCGGCGACGAGCTTATTATCAGCACCCTCACCGCTGGCCTTAACAAGGACTTCGGGAACGCTGCCTCCAACCTCACTCTTATTTCGGACCCGACCTTCGTGAAGGTTCTGGCGTACCTGAAGCTGGAGGAGCGTCAGATGAAGATGACACGGTCCCGGGCGACGCACACAGCCCTCGCTGCCGGCACCTCTCAGGCGCCCCCCCGCCGCCGCCCGCCTCGGCTCCTTCCCAGCCGAGGTCGCCGGCTTCTTACCCGCCGCCGGCGCCGAGCCTCTACCCGGCACCACTGCCGCCGTCGGGGCAGTTGTCACAGCCGCAAGCAGCAGCAGCCCGGCGCCCAGGGAGGGGCGCCGCGTACTCCACAGCAGCACCAGCCGTCGCCGTGGTACACCAGGCAGAACCCATGGACCGGCGTCGTGCATGCTTATTCCATGCCGGTCCCGCTTGCGCCCGTGCCCGGCATCCTTGGTCCTCGGCCCGCCTCCCATCAGGCGTTCTACGCCGCGCCATAGCCATATGTGGTGCCGTACGGGATGCTCTCCTACGGTCAGCAACTGCCGCCATGTGGGCCATCGCTGCTGCCCCTAGGCGCCCCCACCGCAGCAGCCCTATAATGCGCTCGCGCCCGCACTTCCACCGGCGCCTTGGGACCCGGCTCTTCCGGCGGTCCTTCACTCCGCACCCACCCCGGCCAACTATGGCGGTGGCGGTGACTGGTACATGGACACCGGAGCTACGGATCACATGTCCTCCCACCCCGGTAACCTCCACACCTCCTACCTTGTCCACACATCTACCCGCATCACCGTCGGGGATGGTTCTTCTCTCCCGATCACTCATATAGGACATGCATCTTTTCCATCATCATCTACACCATTATCCTTGTCTAACATATTAGTCTCTCCTGATCTTATTAAAAACCTTGTTTCTGTTCATTCTTTTACTCGTGAAAATCCTGTTACCTTTGAGTTTGATGAGTGTGGTTTTTCTGTCAAGGACGCCCGTACCCGGATGGTGCTTCGTCGATGTGACAGCCCTGACGAGCTCTACCTGGTCCACTCCACCGCCTCCATCGCCGTCGCCGCCCCGTTGCTCTCGCCACCGGTGTGGACCTTTGGCATGCTCACTTGGGACATCCCAACCCCTCCACTCTTTGTCATATACTTTGGAGTTTTTCATTCACTTGTAATAAGATCAACGATCACACTTGTCATGCTTGTCGCCTGATACGTCTCCAGCGTATCTATAATTTTTTATTGTTCCATGTAATTATATTATCTGTTTTGGATGTTTTTATGCATTAATATGCTATTTTATATTATTTTTGGGACTAACCTATTAACCTAGAGCCCAGTGCAAGTTTCTGTTTTTTCCCTTGTTTTTGATTTTTACAGAAAAGGTATATCAAACGGAGTCCAAATGGAATGAAACTTTACGGTGATTTTTCTTGGACTAGAAAAACCCAGCAGACTTGGAGAGGAGGCCACAAGATTTACGAGGCGGCCACAAGCCTTAGGGGCGCGCCCCCCAGGCTTGTGCCCCCTCCCCTAGACCCTCCGGCCCTAATTCTTGCTCCATAAATACCCAATTACTCCCCTTATACCAAAGGGCACACCAGAAAATACCTTTCCATTGCCGCAAGCTTCTATTCTCATCAGATCCCATCTTGGGGCCTTTTCCGGCACTCCGTCGGAGGGGGATTCGATCACGGAGGGCCTCTACATCAACCTTGCTGCCCTTCCGATGAAGCGTGAGTACTTTACCACGGACCTAAGGGTCCATAGCTAGTAGCTAGATGGCTTCTTCTCTCTCTTTGATCTTCAATACAATGTTCTCCTCGATGTTCTTCGAGATCTATTCGATGTAATCTTCTTTTGCGGTGCGTTTTTGAGACCCGATGAATTGTGGCTTTATGATCAGATTATCTATAAATATTATTTGAGTCTTCTCTGAACTCTTTTATGCATGATTGAGATAGCTTAGTAATTCTCTTTGATCTATCGATTTGGTTTGTCCAACTAGATTGGTTTTTCTTGCAATGGGAGAAGTGCTTTGTGATGGGTTCAATCTTGCGGTGTCCTCTCCCAATGACAGAAGGGGCGGCGAGGCACGTATTGTATTGTTGCCATTAAGGATAAAAAGATGGGGTTTATATCATATTGATTGAGTTTATCCCTCTACGTCATGTCATCTTGCATAAAGTGTTACTCTGTTCTTATGAACTTAATACTCTAGATGCAGGCAGGAGTCGGCCGATGTGTGGAGTAATAGTAGTAGATGCATAATCGTTTCGGTCTACTTGTCACGGACGTGATGCCTATATTCATAATCATTGCCTTAGATATCGTCATAGCTTTGCGCTTTTCTATCAATTGCTCAACAGTAATTTGTTTACCCACCGTATGCTTTATTCAAGAGAAAAGCCTCCACTCAAGTCTATGGCCCCCGGGTCTATTTTACATCATATATTTTCAGATCTATAAACCAAAAAACCCAAAAATAGCTTGTTGCACTTCATTTATATTTACTTTAGTTTGCTCTTTTATTTGTCTTTTATACTTATCTCTATTAGATCTCACTCTTGTTCGTGACCGTGAAGGGATTGACAACCCCTTTTTCGCGTTGTGTGCAAGTGTTTGTTAGTTTGTGCAGGTGCATATATTGGAGACTTGCTTGTGCGTCCTACTGGATTGATACCTTGGTTCTTAACTGAGGGAAATACTTATCTCTACTTTGCTGCATCACCCTTTCCTCTTCAAGGGAAAAATCAACGCAAGCTCAAGAAGTAGCATGAAGAATTTCTGGCGCTGTTGCCAGGGAGGTTCTATCAAGCCTACCAAGTACCTAGCATAAACTCTCATCTCTTGCACTTACATTATTTTCCATTTGCTCTCATTTTCCTCCCCCACTTCTAAAACGTTTTCAGAAAATCACAAAAATATTTGCCTTTTTTATTCGCCTTCTTTTCCTTTGTTTGTTTTTTGTTTGCTTGTGTGCTAGATTGGTTTCTTGCCATCATGTCTGAATCAGGGGAGGTTATCTTTGAAAATTTTGAGGATCTTGCTAATAGAAATCTTGAGGAAAGACTTGGATCTTTTTCTTTAGATCGTGGAACTGAAACTCCCTCTAATCTTATGGCAAAAAAAAATCATGTGGGGAATGGTAATATTATTGGGAAGATATCTTTGATTGTACGGGAGTTTTGCCAATTAATACGGGATCTATTCTTCTTGATACAAATTGTTATGCGGATTCCATTGCTATGCTTGTCGTTAAACAAGAAAGAAAATTTGTGCACATTCATCTCGCTTTACAAAAGATATTTTATGAACTTCCCAATATACTCCATCCTAAGGCTAAAAAGATTGCAACTATTATTCTTATGCTAGAATTTGATTTTATAATACGAGAAGCTAGGGAAATTTTGTTTTCTATAGTAAAAATATTGAGCATCCTCCAGTTGAAGAAATTCTCCATGATAAAGAAACTTTGCATAGTCTAGAATCTAGAGATTATCATTCTTATAGTAGCAATCTTAGGAGAAGAGTTCCCTACACAAAAATTACTCAAGCCCTTTACCTTGATGCTTATGATAAATTTGATTGGGTGACTAAGGGAATTTATGTAGGATTTAATGACGAGTGGATGGAGGAAATGTCTAGAGAACCCATTAAAGATGATATACGTATTTTGTATGAGGATATTTATGGTGATGATCCTGAGTATGAAATTATGAATGTTAAAATCACTAATCAAAGTCCTTTTCATGAATTGAGTTCACCTAATAGGAAGGAAAGGAAAGAAAAAAAGTGACTCGTTAAGAAAAGTTTTGGAAGATTTGACTAGGAAAGAATTTAATACCAAAGATGACAATACCTAGATCTATGTTTTATGCCTAGCTAAAAGGCTTCAAACAATAAAGCTTGTTGGGAGGCAACCCAAATTTTATTTTGTGTTTTTTGTTTTCTTATTGTTCTTGAATAAATACACATAATTACTTCTGTAGTAATCGCGTTTTAGTGTTTTTAATTAGTGTTTGAGGCAAGTAAGACCTTTGGGATGGTCTATGGTGATGGTTGACTTGATCTTGCTGAAAAACAGAAACTTTTGCGTCCAGTAGAAGAATTGTTTAAATTCACAGAAGCGTGATAAAATTCTGAATTTTTTACACAAGATTGATATACAAATTTCCTATGTTTTCCTAAGTTTTCAGAATTTTTTGTGTTATAGAAGTATACGAAGTTTCCAGATTACTACAAACTGTCCTATCTTTGACAGATTCCGTTTTCTATGTGTTGTTTTCTTATTTTGATGAATCTATGGGTCGTATCGGGGGGTATGAACCATGGAGAAGTTGGAATACAGTAGATATTACACCAATATAAATTTATAATGAGTTCACAACATTACTTAAAGTGGCGATTTGCTTTATTATACTAAAGGTGCTTACGAGTTTTCTGTTGAGTTTTGTGTTGTGAAGTTTTCAAGTTTTGGGTGAAGTTTTGATGGACCATGGAATAAGTGTTGGGGAACGTAGTAATTTCAAAATTTTCCTACGCACACGCAGGATCATGGTGATGCATAGCAACGAGAGGGGAGAGTATTGTCTACGTACCCTCGTAGACCGTAAGCGGAAGCGTTATATCAACGCGGTTGATGTAGTCGTACGTCTTCACGATCCGACCAATCCAAGTACCGAAAGCACGACACCTCCGAGTTCTGCACACGTTCGGCTCGGTGACGTCCTCGCCTTCTTGATCCAGCAAGACGGGCGAAGTAGTAGATGAGTTCCGGCAGCACGACGGCGTGGTGACGGTGTTGGTGAAGAACAATCTCCGCAGGGCTTCGCCTAAGCACTATGAAAACTATGACGGAGGATAAACTAGAGGAGACGGGGTTGCCGGCACACGGCTTGGTGTTTCTTGATGTGTCTTGGGTTCTAGCCCTACCCCCTCTATTTATATGTTTAGCCTTGGGGTCGAAACTTGGAGTAAAAGCCTCCACAAAGTCGGTTTCACCCGAAAGGCAAGAGTCCTTCTCGGACTCCAGGGCCAGACGCAAGGGTTCCCGGCGGCTGGACCCAGACGCCAGGGACCCTGGCATCTGGCCCCTGGACTCCGCAAAACTTCCTTTTGCGCTGTCCAAAAACATTGTGGGCTTTCCCCTTTGGCCCAGATAAAGTGTTCTCGTGCCCAAACATTTCGGGAAAAAACCGGAACCCCTTCCGATGGATTCCAGAACCCTTCCGGAGATCAAACAGTACTATCCACATATCAATCTTTACCTCTAGACCATTCCGGAGTTCCTCGTCATATCCGTGATCTCATCCGAAACTCCGAACAAAATTCGGTCACCAACATACATAACTCATAGTACTATATCGTCAACGAACGTTTAAGCATGCGGACCCCACGGGTTCGAGAACTATGTAGACATGACCGAGACACCTCTCTGGTCAATAAACAATAGCGGAACGTGGATGCCCATATTGGCTCCTACATATTCTACGAAGATCTTTATCGGTCAGACCGCATAACAACATACGTTGTTCCCTTTGTCATCGGTATGTTACTTGCCCGAGATTCGATCGTCGGTATCTCAATACCTAGTTCAATCTCATTACCGGCAAGTCTCTTTACTCGTTCCGTAATACATCATCCCGCAACTAACTCATTAGTTGCAATGCTTGCAAGGCTTATAGTGATGTGCATTACCGAGTGGGCCCAGAGATACCTCTCCGACAATCGGAGTGACAAATCCTAATCTTGAAATACGCCAACCCAACAAGTACCTTCGGAGACACCTGTAGAGCACCTTTATAATCACCGAGTTACGTGGTGATGTTTGGTAGCACACAAAGTGTTCCTCCGGTAAACGGGAGTTGCATAATCTCATAGTCATAGGAACATGTATAAGTCATGAAGAAAGCAATAGCAACATACTAAACGATCGAATGCTAAGCTAACGGAATGGGTCAAGTCAATCACATCATTCTCGTAATGATGTGATCCCGTTAATCAAATGACAACTCATGTCATTGTCTAGGAAACATAACCATCTTCGATCAACGAGCTAGTCAAGTAGAGGCATACTAGTGACACTCTGTTTGTCTATGTATTCACACAAGTATTATGTTTCCGGTTAATACAATTCTAGCATGAATAATAAACATTTATCATGATATAAGGAAATAAATAATAACTTTATTATTGCCTCTAGGGCATATTTCCTTCAGTCTCCCACTTGCACTAGATTCAATAATCTAGATTACACAGTAATGATTCTAACACCCATGGTGTTTTGGTGCTGATCATGTTTTGCTCGTGGAAGAGGCTTAGTCAATGGGTCTGCAACATTCAGATCCGTATGTATCTTGCAAATCTCTATGTCTCCCGCCTGGACTAGATCCCGGATGGAATTGAAGCGTCTCTTGATGTGCTTGGTTCTCTTGTGAAATCTGGATTCCTTCGCCAAGGCAATTGCACCAGTATTGTCACAAAAGATTTTCATTGGACCCGATGCACTAGGTATGACACCTAGATAGGATATGAACTCCTTTATCTAGACTCCTTCATTTGCTGCTTCTGAAGCAGCTATGTACTCCACTTCACATGTAGATCCCGCCACGACGCTTTGGTTAGGACTGCACCAACTGACAGCTCCACCGTTCAATGTAAACACGTATCCGGTTTGCGATTTAGAATCGTCCGGATCAGTGTCAAAGCTTGCATCAACGTAACCATTTATGATGAGCTCTTTGTCACCTCCATAAACGAGAAACATATCCTTAGTCCTTTTCAGGTATTTCAGGATGTTCTTGACCGTTGTCCAGTGATCCACTCCTGGATTACTTTGGTACCTCCCTGCTAGACTTATAGCAAGGCACACATCAGGTCTGGTACACAACATTGCATACATGATAGAGCCTATGGCGGAAGCATAGGGAACATATTTCATCTTCTCTCTATCTTCTGCAGTGGTTGGGCATTGAGTCTTACTCAACTTCACTCCTTGTAACACAAGCAAGAACCCTTTCTTTGCTTGATCCATTTTGAACTTCAAAACTTTGTCAAGGTATGTGCTTTGTGAAAGTCAAAATAAGCGTCTTGATCTATCTCTATAGATCTTGATGCCCAATATATAAGCAGCTTCACCGAGGTCTTTCATTGAAAAACTCTTATTCAAGTATCCCTTTATGCTATCCAGAAATTCTATATCATTTCCAATCAGCAATATGTCATCCACATATAATATCAGAAATGCTACAAAGCTCCCACTCACTTTCTTATAAATACAAGCTTCTCCAAAAGTCTGTATAAAACCAAATGCTTTAATCACACTATCAAACCATTTATTCCAACTCTGAGAGGCTTGCACCAGTCCATAAATGGATCGCTGGAGCTTGCACACTTTGTTAGCTCCCTTTGGATCGATAAAATCTTCCGGTTGCATCATATACAACTCTTCTTCCAGAAATCCATTCAGGAATGCAGTTTTTACATCCATTTGCCAAATTTCATAATCATAAAATGTGGCAATTGCTAACATGATTCGGACGGACTTAAGCATCGCTACGGGTGAGAAGGTCTCATCGTAGTCAATCCCTTGAACTTGTCGAAAACCTTTTGCAACAAGTCGAGCTTTATAGACAGTAACATTACCGTCAGCGTCAGTCTTCTTCTTGAAGATCCATTTATTCTCAATGGCTTGCCGATCATCGGGCAAGTCAACCAAAGTCCATACTTTCTTCTCATACATGGATCCCATCTCAGATTTCATGGCCTCAAGCCATTTTGCGGAATCTGGGCTCACCATTGCTTCTTCATATTTCGTAGGTTCGTCATGGTCTAGTAACATAACTTCCAGAACAGGATTACTGTACCACTCTGGTGCGGATCTTATTCTGGTTAACGTACGAGGTTCAGTAACAACTTGATCTAAAGTTTCATGATCATCATCATTAACTTCCTCACTAATTGGTGTATGTGGCGTAGAAACCGGTTTCTGTGATGAACTACTTTCCAATAAGGGAGCAGGTACAGTTACCTCATCAAGTTCTACTTTCCTCCCACTCACTTCTTTCGAGAGAAACTCCTTCTCTAGAAAGATTCCGAATTTAGCAACAAAGGTCTTGCCTTCGGTTCTGTGATAGAAGGTGTACCCAACTATCTCTTTTGGGTATCCTATGAAGACACATTTTTCCGATTTGGGTTCGAGCTTATCGGGTTGAAGCTTTTTCACATAAGCATCATAGCCCCAAACTTTAAGAAACGACAACTTTGGTTTCTTGCCAAACCACAGTTCATAAGGCGTCGTCTCAACAGATTTTGATGGTGTCCTATTTAACGTGAATGCAGCCGTCTCTAAAGCATAACCCCAAAACGATAGCGGTAAATCAATAAGAGACATCATAGATCGCACCATATCAAGTAAAGTACGATTACGATGTTCGGACACACCATTACGCTGTGGTGTTCCGGGTGGCGTGAGTTGCGAAACTATTCCGCATTATTTCAAATGAAGACCAAACTCGTAACTCAAATATTCTCCTCCATGATCAGATCGTAGAAACTTTATTTTTCTGTTACGATGATTTTCAACTTCACTCTGAAATTCTTTGAACTTTTCAAATGTTTCAGACTTATGTTTCATTAAGCAGATATACCCATATATGCTCAAATCATCTGTGAAGGTGAGAAAATAACGATATCCGCCACGAGCCTCAATATTCATTGGACCACATACATCTGTATGTATGATTTCCAACAAATCTGTTGCTCGCTCCATAGTACCGGAGAACGGTGTTTTAGTCATCTTGCCCATGAGGCACGGTTCGCAAGTACCAAGTGATTCATAATCAAGTGATTCCAAAAGTCCATCAGTATGGAGTTTCTTCATGCACTTTATACCGATATGACCTAAACGGCAGTGCCACAAATAAGTTGCACTATGATTATCAACTCTGCATCTTTTGGCTTCAATATTATGAATATGTGTATCACTACTATCGAGATTCAACAAAAATAGACCACTCTTCAAGGGTGCATGACCATAAAAGATATTACTCATATAAATAGAACAACCATTATTCTCTGATTTAAATGAATAACCGTCTGGCAACAAACAAGATCCAGATATAATGTTCATGCTCAACGCTGGCACCAAATAACAATTATTCAGGTCTAAAACTAATCTCGAAGGTAGATGTAGAGGTAGCGTGCCGACTGCGATCACATCGACTTTGGAACCATTTCCCACGTGCATCATCACCTCGTCCTTAGCTCATCTTCACTTAATCTGTAGTCCCTGTTTCGATTTGCAAATATTAGCAATAGAACCAGTATCAAATACCCAGGTGTCGGTGTCAAAACCGGCGGAACTCGGGTAGGGGGTCCCGATCTGTGCGTCAAGGTCGGATGGTAACAGGAGACAAGGGACACTTTATTTTACCAAGGTTCAGGCCCTCTCGATGGAGGTAAAACCCTACTCCTGCTAGATTAATATTGAGGATATGGGTAGTACAAGAGTAGATCTACCACGAGATCAAGGAGGCTAAACCCTAGAAGCTAGCCTATGGGTATGATGATGGTTATGATATGTTCGTCCTACGGACTACAACCCTCCGGTTTATATAGGCACCGGATAGGGTTTGGGTTACACAGAGTCGGTTACATTGGTAGGAGATCTTGAATATCCGCACGCCTAGCTTGCCTTCCACACCAAGGAAAGAACCTTCCGGACACGGGACGAAGTCTTCAATCTTGTATCTTCATAGTCCTGGAGTCCGGCTGAAGATATAGTTCGGCTATCCGAACACCCCCTAATCCAGGACTCCCTGAGTAGCCCCCGAACCAGGCTTCAATGACGTCGAGTCCAGCGCGCAAATTTGTCTTCGGCATTGCAAGGCGGTTTCCCCCTCCGAATCTTGTGTACCTGTATGAATAATGTCCGTAGCGCTCCTCGGTCTCGGTGCCCAATAATTGCCGTCTTCCACGTGTTGAACGAATGCGAAAAGCCCGGGGTGTTTTTATATTCACACCCTTGGTCATATAAACGAGCCGCCTATTTAACGGGATGGGGATCTAGGTCCAAACCACATCTTCTTCTCCCCGCGAGTTATCATCAGAGCGTCTCCAGCAAAGGTCCATTCCAACATGGCCAGCCGTCGTAGCTCCTCCCCTCGCCCCTCCAGCCCTAAATCCGGAGACTGGGAGAGTTGCACCATCGCACACAGCGAGCTAGTGTCACTGCAGGCCAAAGGATTCCTTCCCCAAGTATATATGGTCCCGGTCCGAGCCGGACTCGCCACCTACAACGGCGGCAAGCAAGCGGAGAGCACCCCCAATCCTTCTAAAGGAGAGAGGGTGTGCCTCATCCCTTATTTATTAAGGGGTCTGGGATTTCCAATTCATCCATTCCTCCGCGGGCTTCTAGAGTTCTACGGCCTCCAGCTGCACAACCTCACGCCTGGC
Organism: Aegilops umbellulata; assembly: GCA_032464435.1. NCBI lineage: Eukaryota > Viridiplantae > Streptophyta > Magnoliopsida > Poales > Poaceae > Aegilops > Aegilops umbellulata. Next base: position 593,715,363 of record CP136058.1, on the reverse strand, counting down.
TCCGTGCTACATATTGCAGGCTTGGTTGCCCTTTGCGAGCTATTTTTAGGCGTCGAGGCTCATTTTGCGCTGTGGAAGAGGTTGTTCTGCTTGGTGCCCCGTCCTTAGAAGGGGTCTATATACCAAGTGGGCGGAGCCGAAATATGGCGCATCGCCGGGACCGGATACCTATCCGGAACCCCAAAGAAGGCGTCCGAGGACTGGCCTTCAGAATGGTTCTACATAGACGACGTGCCGCTGCCGGACCCTGTCCGGGTCGGCTTCCCTGAGTTCAGCATGGCTCCCTTAAAGAAACGCTTAAGTTGGCGTCCGCGGAGCTCTCAGAGAGAAAGCAACAGAGACGTTCTTTACCTGATGGTCCGGATAAGACTGTTGGCTCATTCCGGACTAACCATGATTGGAGTCATGGCCGCATGTATTATGCGGGGGGTGCAGCCGCTTCAATATATGAGTCACCCCATGTGGGATTTCAACGGGGAGGATGACGCCACCCGTTATGGCCGCAAGGGGCCACACACAGCTGCCGCTCTAGTAAAGATTCTAACATCTTTGTACAAGGGAGAAAAGGAGGACTTCCTCCGCGTCAACCCGCGGGCTGGATTCACTATGTATGAACCTCCAAGTTGGGTAAGTGAACAATTGCACTTGCCCGCTTATTTAATGCTCCCATGACTAGATACGTAATCTGGTGATTTCAATGCAGGAGCTTCGACAGGAGGTAAAGGATATCAACAGCTGCCCTCCACAGCCTGAGGACTCAGAACGGTCCCTCGATCCGGACTCCGAAGAGGATCCGGACATATCGGTGGAGCTCATCGACGGGGTATTCCACCAGTTAAGCAAAGATAATACCTTGGTGGCCATTACGGCTGATTATCCCGGGTTAATCCCGGCCTCCCAGGTGACAGAAACCAGAGTGCCGCAAGAGAGATTCGTCCTTACATATTCCGGTGTTTCTGACGACAACCGTATTTTACAGGGGAGATTTCCGAGGAGGGTGGCCGAACCTGCGGCGGCTAGCCAACGAGGAGCCGCCGGGCCCCGTGGGGTAAAAAGGGATGAAGTCCGGACTGAGAGTTCGGCACAAAGGTATAACGCGCCCTCTGTCGTCCTGGCGTTATTTTGTCAGGGCATGTTAACATCCGTACTGTTTCCAGGACGAAGAGGCCTCGCCGGACTATATCCGGAGGGGCCGCTAACCGCGCCTCTACCAGCCAGGCCCCAACGTCTGGTCCGGAGGCGGGGACAAACACCAGGCTTGCGCCAGACGCTCCTCCAACAAAGGACGCGGACCGGCTATCTGCCACAAATTCAGAAGTGGAGAGCGCCACGAACCATAGGCGTCGCCGGACGGTTCTACGCGATGCTTGTTTCTCCCGAGAGGCCTTAGATGCCTTCAATTCGGGAGATGCGTACCTTCGTGCTGCTCAAGATGGTTTAGCCAGAGCCATGGAGCAGTATGTGAAAGACATACGGGTAAGAAAATTTAAATATATATATACTAGTAGCCCCCGAGACTTGAAACAGTTAAACTAACTGATTTAAGGATCATATAATATGTAGGTTCTTACTGAGAAGAACACCGTGTTGTCCCAGGAGCTGGAAAAGTGCAAGGCCCAACTAGAGGCCGCACTAGCCGCAACAGGGGAGCCCAAAGGGACCCCCTCAGGTATGATATACTTTGAGAGATTAGTATTGTGCGGCTTATGTGCGAATCTGACAATTAATGTTACAGATGGTGCCGGACTAGATCCGGAGAGGCAACAACTCTTACGCCAGTTAAAGGCTGGCGAGAGTACGTTGACAAGGGTGAGGCGAGAGAAGAATGATCTTCAGGATGCCAACACCAAGCTGGATGTTGAACTGAAAGACGTTCGTGGCCAGCTATCTGACTCCACGAAGGAGAATCAGCGTCTTCGATGCGGCATATTTAGTAAGTGCTTGAGCGAACCCTTTGAAAAAAAAGGAGTTCGGCGAGGAAGACAAATAACAGAATTATGTCTGTAGGTACGCTCACAGGTCGTCCTGCAGAGGAGATGCCCGGTTCTACGGGTGACCTTCTCCCCGAACTCCTGCAACTGCACAAACGAATTCGGCAGGCAATGCAAGGGGTTACCCGGGCCTTATGGCCTGCCCACTCCACGCCCGAGGGCCTTGGAGAGCTTGCGGAGAAGCTGACGGGAGCTCGGCGGCGCATCCGGTTGTGGAAGATATCAGCCTGCAGGCGCGAGGGAGGCCTGGGCCATGGTGAAGACCCGCTTTACGAAGTCTGACCCCAATCACATGGCCGAGGTCGGACCAGTGGGGCCTGACGGGAAGGAGATCCCTGTGAGCTTGGTGTATGGCCAGGTAGAGCTGGCCGCAAAGTATTCCCAGCAGGACTATAAATTAGACAGCCTGTTAGATGGTATAGAGAAGGAATACGATCAGTCAAGATGACTATGTAATTTATAATTGACATGTGTAATGCCTTCTAGCCGGATTGTAGATCGTTTGTCGTTGCCGACCTTTTCGCTTCGACCTCGGGACCTGACGGTCCGGAGTGTGTCCGAATACCATAACGGCTATATAAAAGCCGGGGTATGCATGGAGACCAGGCGTAGGGGTCATTAGTGCTTTATCAGACAAGTGCCCAACTAGTTATGTTATATTACATGGTTAGTAAGAAACATCTTCCGGAGAGAATAGTTCCGTTAAGGGTTCCTTTCGCTGGGGTGGCGTGCCCTAAAGTGCACGTCCGGACTGCAAATGCAGAAGATCATCTGGGGGCATGTATAAAATAAAAAGGTTCATCTTTAGTTCACCGACCGAATATTCCTTTAAGAATGCTAGCTTTCGGCTTCACCCAGTCTGAGGTACACATCCGGCTTATCCGGCAGTAACAATCGCAGAGGTGCTCCCTTTACCGCCTAGCCGAACAATCGGGAACGTAGGGGTAAGCACAGGAGCCAGGCAACCAGCTTGGCCAAAACTTAAGTCATATCGATGCATATAATGGCGAAGAAAAGGTGCATGCGGAAGTCTGACACATGCGTTGGGTGTGAAACCCATATAGATAAGCTTCTGTTAAAGAAGCCCCCAGGTTTAAGGAGTGCGGATAGCGCGTCATATAATGAGCCTTTTACGGGCTAGAAAAGAAAAGAGTAGTAGACAAAGTAAAAAAAGGTATAAATGTAAATAATGGACAGAGGAAGGAGACAAACACAGAGTCCGGCGCTAGGCATAGAATCTTCGGAGACGTGTGGCGTTCCATGGGTTCGGCTCGAGTCGGTTGTCCGACGCATCTCGTAGGCGGTACGCTCCACCAGTTAGGACTTGGTCGATTATGAATAGACCTTCCCATTTGGGCTTGAGTTTGTTCTTTTGCTTATCCGGCAGGCGCAGAACTAGTTCACCAACGTTGTAATTTTTGGCCCGTACTTCTCTGCTTTGATATCTTCGAGCTTGCTGTTGATAGAATGCGGAACGGGCCTTGGCCACGTCACGCTCTTCCTCTAAGGCGTCCAGGTTGTCCTGCCGATCAAGCTCGGCTTCTCTTTCTTCGTACATGCGCACTCGAGGTGAGTCATGAATTATGTCGCAGTGCAGAATCGCCTCAGCGCCGTACACCATAAAGAATGGCGTGAATCCGGTGGTACGATTTGGCGTCGTTCGCAGCCCCCAGAGTACGGAGTCGGGCTCCTCTACCCAGTGCATATCAGATTTCTTGAGGGACCGCACTAGTCTGGGTTTGATGCCGCTCATGATGAGACCATTTGCACGTTCGACCTGACCGTTAGTTTGTGGGTGATAGACAGAAGCGTAGTCGAGCTTAATGCCCATGTTTTTGCACCACATCTTTACTTCATCAGAGGTGAAGTTTGTGCCGTTATCGGTGATAATGCTGTGGGGGACACCATAACGGTGTACGACCCCGGATACGAAGTCTATCACAGGTCCGGATTCAGCCGTCTTGACAGGCTTGGCTTCTATCCATTTGGTGAATTTATCCACCATGACCAATAAGTATTTTTCTTGTGGGTTCCGCCTTTAAGGGGTCCCACCATATCGAGCCCCCAGACTGCGAAAGGCCAAGTGATGGGGATAGTTCGGAGGGCGTTGGCTGGCATATGGCTTTGGTTGGCAAAGAGCTGGCAACCGACGCACCGTTTGACTAGGTCCTGAGCGTCTGCTCTAGCCGTCGGCCAATAGAAGCCAGTACGGAAAGCCTTGCTTACAAGGGACCGAGCCGCGGCGTGATGGCCACCGAGTCCGGCATGAATTTCAGCCAACAGACTCCGCCCTTCCTCTTCGGAGATACACCTTTGAAGGACTCCTGTAGTGCTTTTCTTATATAGCTCTCCCTCGTGGACTTTATAGGCTTTAGATCGCCGCATTATGCAGCGTGCCTCGTTTTGGTCCTCGGGGAGTTCCTGCCTAGTAAGGTTGGCTAGGAATGGTTCTGTCCACGGGGCGATGACCGCCATTATTGCGTGGGCTGAGGGTGTAATTTCGGTGGCGGGGCCGCCGATTATGTCTGATTGTTCGGCATTGGGTTGTGCGGTTATGCCCGGGCTATTATCCGAGGGTTCCCCCTCCCATGTTACGGATGGTTTGAATAATCTTTCTAAGAAGATGTTGGGGGGGACTGCATCTCGTTTTGCTCCAATGCGTGCCAGGACGTCTGCTGCCTGATTATTTTCTCGGGCTATGTGATGGAACTCCAGTCCCTCGAACCGAGCTGACATTTTTAGTACGGCATTGCGATAAGCTGCCATTTTTGGGTCTTTGGCGTCGAAGTCGCCATTTATTTGGGATATCGCGAGGTTTGAGTCCCCGCGTACTTCCAGCCGTTGAATGCCCATGGATACCGCCATCCGGAGGCCATGTAGAAGGGCCTCGTATTCGGCTGCATTGTTGGAGTCCGTGTACATAATTTGGAGTACATATTGGACTGTATCTCCTGTAGGGGACGTCAAAACGACGCCACCCCCCGTCCGGCCAGCATTTTGGAGCCGTCGAAATGCATGATCCAGTTTGAGTATGTGCCGTACTCTTTAGGGAGTTCGGCCTCTGTCCATTCGGCGACGAAGTCGGCTGGGACTTGCGATTTAATTGCTCGCCGTGGCTTGTAGGTTATATCGAACGGTTGGAGCTCTATGGCCCATTTTTCTATCCGGCCTGTTGCATCGCGGTTGTTGGTAATATCGTTGAGTGGTACTTCCGAGGCTACTGTAATAGAACACTCTTGAAAGTAGTGTCATAGCTTCCGGGATGCCATGAATACCGCGTATGCGATTTTTTGATAATGCGGGTACCGTGATTTGCATGGTGTGAGGACAGTGTACACGTAGTAAACCGGCCTTTGAAGGGGTAATTTATGTCCATCTGTTATCCGTTTGACGACGAGTACTGCGCTAACAACTTGATGGGTTGCGGCAATGTACAATAGCATGGGTTCGCCGGTATTCGGCGCGGCCAGGACGGGGTTTGTTGCCAAGATGGCCTTTATTTCCTCGAGTCCGGCCGTGGCAGCGTCCGTCCACTCGAAGTGTTCGGTGCGCCTAAGGAGGCGGTAAAGGGGTAGTGCCTTTTCTCCCAAGCGGGAGATGAAGCGGCTTAAGGCCGCCACACATCCGGTGAGTTTCTGAATTTGCTTGAGATCTTTTGGGACATCCAATTGTGACAGAGCTCGAATTTTAGCTGGATTTGCTTCAATTCCTCTGCCAGATACAATGAAGCCCAGGAGCTTTCTGGCTGGGACGCCGAAAACACATTTTTCCGGATTGAGCTTGATGTCGTATTTTTGTAGGTTGTCGAATGTAAGTCTCAAGTCGTCTACTAGAGATTCGACGTGTCTTGATTTAACGACCACATCATCTACGTACGCCTCCACTGTTTTGCCGATCTGGTTTGCCAAACATGTTTGAGTCATGCGCTGATATGTCACGCCGGCGTTTTTGAGCCCAAAGGGCATTGTGTTGAAGCAGAATGGGCCGTATGGCGTGATGAATGCTGTTGCAGCTTGGTCGGATTCTGCCATCTTTATTTGATGGTAACCGGAGTATGCGTCGAGGAAACACAGGGAATCGTGTCCTGCGATGGCATCGATGATTTGATCAATTCGAGGGAGGGGAAAGGGATCCTTTGGCCAGGCCTTATTAAGGTCTTTGAAGTCGACACACAGGCACCAGGATTTGTCCTTCTTTGGTACCATTACCAGGTTTGCTAGCCAGTCCGGGTGTTTGATATCTCTAATGAATCCGGCCTCCAATAATTTGGCTAGCTCCTCTCCCATGGCCTATCTCTTTGGTTCGGAGAAACGCCGAAGGGTTTGTTTGACAGGTTTGAATCCTTTCTGGATATTTAAGCTGTGCTCGGCCAGCCTGCGTGGGATTCCTGGCATATCTGAGGGGTGCCAAGCGAAAATATCCCAGTTCTCTCATAGGAACTCGCACAGTGCGGCGTTTACATCAGGGCTCAATTGTGCCCCGATGGAGGCTGTTTTATTCGGTTCCGTTGGGTGGACCTGGAATTTGACTATTTCGTCCGCTGGTTTGAAGGATGTGGATTTGGATCTCTTATCGAGTATCACATCATCCCTGCTAACCGTGGATCGCAGCGCCGTCAGCTCTTCAGCCGCTAAGGCTTCAGATAGTGCCTCGAGGGCCAATGCGGCTGTCTTGTTTTCGGCGCGGAGTGCTATGCCCGGATCACTAGCAAGAGTGATAATTCCGTTTGGCCCAGGCATCTTAAGCTTCATGTACCAGTAATGGGGTATGGCTTGGAAAACTGTGAATGCCTCTCGTCCTAATATAGCGTGATATCCGCTTCTGAACGGGGCCACCTAGAACGTGATTTGTTCGGACCTGTAATTATCCGGCGTGCCGAATACCACATCTAGTGTGATCTTTCCGGTGCAGCGCGCTTCCTGACTGGGGATTATTCCTCTAAAGGTTGTGCTGCTTCGCTCAATGCGGTTCCAGTCTATTTTCATCTTTTGGAGGGTTTCCTCGTAGATGAGGTTCAATCCGCTGCCTCCGTCCATAAGTACCTTTGCGAGGCGACAGCCGTCCACTATGGGACTGAGAACCAATGCGGCTGGCGCTCTGGCTGTTCGGAATTTAGGTTCGTCGCTCACATTGAAGGTGATGGCAGTATTGCTCCATGGATTTATGGTCGCTACTTGGTAGACTTCGGCGAGGCTGCGAAGTGTTCTTTTTTGCATGTTATTTGATGCGAAAGTCTCGGAGATTGTGAGAACGGTACTGAAATTCTCGGGCTAGTTTCCTTCGACCTCTGGATTTAGGAGGTCCTCGCCAATTTTGGCCACCTGCCGGAGTATCCAACATGCCCTGAGGCTGTGAGTTGGGGTGGCATCCTCTGTACTATGAATCTTGCAGGGTCCATCGAGCCACCTTTCTAGCACGGTTCCGTGCCCCCTAGAGGGTTTTCATTTTTTTATTTAATCCGGGCGCTTTGCTGTAGTGCGCCCTTTTGATTCGGACGGGATTGCTATTCAAGGCCGGATTATCCCAAAATTTAATTTCGGTTTTCCGAGCACTTTCCATCGCACAGTATTTTTGTACTATGGACGCCAAGTCAGCAAAGCGCGTAATATTACGACGACTTATGGCGTTGAGTATCCCCTTGTCCGTGCAGTTACTGCAGAAGATTGAAATCGCGTCTCCCTCGTGGCAGTCCTTTATCCTGTTCATAAGCAGGAGGAATCTGGCCCGGTAATGATGTACTGTTTCTTCGGGCATCTGCTTGATTTGGGAGAGATCGCTTAAGATCGGACGGGCGGAATTCATTAGATCTGATACTTCGCCCGGTTTGCTGTTTGGAGGCCGAACGACCTCCGGATTCCGAGATCCGGAGTCCTGTATGTTTTCCGGTTTGCCTGGTTCCAAGCCCAGGTCTTGGGTTGTATCCTCCCCTCTGTGGATATCCGGCATGGAGGGTTCCGGAATTCAGACGTAACTGGTCCTTAAGATTGATGAAGGGTCACCGCATTGTGTTTCCACCACAGCAACATGATGGGTGGCTTGGGGAGAGTTGATTTCCCTTAGATCGGGTTTAGGCCCAACCTGGTCGTAGTTCGTAGCGACCCCCAAGGAGGCGATGCGATCCAGGAGCTCGTTTATGGAGGAGAGATCCACTGGATCTAGCTGCTCGGCCAATTCCGAGCTGACGCGGAGATTGTTTTCGATGACCCAAGAGGTCACCGTCGGCGTAATGGCCGAACGGGCGGTCATGAGAAAACCACCCAGCCGGAGGGGTTGGCCGATAGCCAAAGCTCCCTCAGTGACGGCGCCGTCTTTAAAGACGGGAAAAGGCATCCTTCCTGATCGCGACGGCACAGCGGAACTCTCAATGAAAGCACCAATGTCGGTGTCAAAACCGGCGGATCTCGGGTAGGGGGTCCCGATCTGTGCGTCAAGGTCGGATGGTAACAGGAGACAAGGGACACTTTATTTTACCCAGGTTCGGGCCCTCTCGATGGAGGTAAAACCCTACTCCTGCTAGATTAATATTGATGATATGGGTAGTACAAGAGTAGATCTACCACGAGATCAAGGAGGCTAAACCCTAGAAGCTAGCCTATGGGTATGATGATGGTTATGATATGTTCGTCCTACGGACTACAACCCTCTGGTTTATATAGGCATCGGATAGGGTTAGGGTTACACAGAGTCAGTTACATTGGTACGAGATCTTGAATATCCGCACGCCTAGCTTGCCTTCCATGCCAAGGAAAGAACCTTCCGGACACGGGACGAAGTCTTCAATCTTGTATCTTCATAGTCCTGGAGTCCGGCTGAAGATATAGTTCGGCTATCCGAACACCCCCTTATCCAGGACTCCCTCACCAGGTGCTACTGCGAGCATTAGTAAGGTACACATCAATAACATGTATATCACATATACCTTTGTTCACCTTGCCATCCTTCTTATCCGCCAAATACTTGGGGCAGTTCCGCTTCCAGTGACCAGTATGCTTGCAGTAGAAACATTCAGTCTCAGGCTTAGGTCCAGACTTGGGTTTCTTCTCCTGAGCAGCAACTTGCTTGCTGTTCTTCTTGAAGTTCCCCTTTTTCTTCCCTTTGCCCTTTTTCTTGAAACTGTTGGTCTTATTGACCATCAACACTTGATTCTCCTTCTTGATTTCTACCACCGCAGCCTTTAGCATTGCGAAGAGCTCGGGAATTGTCTTATCCATCCCTTGCATGTTATACTTCATCACGAAGCTCTTGTAGCTTGGTGGCAGTGATTGAAGATTCTGTCAATGACGCTATCATTCGGAAGATTAACTCCCAGTTGAATCAAGTGATTCTTATACCCAGACATTCTGAGTATATGCTCACTGATAGAACTATTCTCCTCCATCTTGCAGCTATAGAACTTATTGGAGACTTCATATCTCTCAATCCGGGCATTTGCTTGAAATATTAACTTCAACTCTTGGAACATCTCGTATGCTCCATGACGTTCAAAACGTCGCTGAAGTCCCGGTTCTAAGCCGTAAAGCATGGCACACTGAACTATCAAATAGTCATCGGCTTTGCTCTGCCAGACGTTCATAACATCTGGTGTTGCTCCTGCAGCAGGTTTGGCACCTAGCGGTGCTTCCAGGACGTAATTCTTCTGTGCAGCAATGAGGATAATCCTCAAGTTATGGACCCAGTCCATGTAATTGCTACCATCATCTTTCAACTTTGCTTTCTCAAGGAACACATTAAAATTCAACGAAACAACAGCACGGGCCATCTATCTACAACAACATAGACAAGCAACATACTATCAGGTACTAAGTTGATGATAAATTTAAGTTCAATTAATCATATTACTTAAGAACTCCCACTTAGATAGACATCCCTCTAATCCTCTAAGTGATCACGTGATCCAAATTAACTAAACCATGTCCGTGAAGGAAATATGCCCTAGAGGCAATAATAAAGTTATTATTTATTTCCTTATATCATGATAAATGTTTATTATTCATGCTAGAATTGTATTAACTGGAAACATAATACATGTGTGAATACATAGACAAACAGAGTGTCACTAGTATGCCTCTACTTGACTAGCTCATTAATCAAAGATGGTTATGTTTCCTAGCCATGAACAAAGAGTTGTTATTTGATTAACGAGATCACATCGTTGGTTGAATGATCTGATTGACATGACCCATTCCATTAGCATGGCACCCGATCGTTTAGTATGTTGCTATTGCTTTTATCCATGACTTATACATGTTCCTTTAACTATGAGATTATGCAACTCCCATTTACCGTAGGAACACTTTGTGTGCTACCAAACGTCACAACGTAACTGGGTGATTATAAAGGTGCTCTACAGGTGTCTCCGAAGGTACATATTGGGTTGGCGTATTTCGAGATTAGGATTTGTCACTCCGATTGTCGGAGAGGTATCTCAGGGCCTTCTCGGTAATGCACATCACATAAAGCCTTGCAAGCATTGCAACCAATGAGTTAGTTGTGAGATGATGTATTACAGAACGAGTAAAGAGACTTGCCGGTAACGAGATTGAACTAGGTATTGGATACCGACGATCGAATCTCGGGCAAGTAACATACCGATGACAAAGGGAACAACGTATGTTGTTATGCGGTCTGACCGATAAAGATCTTCGTAGAATATGTAGGAGCCAATATGGGCATCCAGGTCCCGCTATTGGTTATTGACCGGAGACGTGTCTCGGTCATGTCTACATTGTTCTCGAACCGTAGGGTCCGCACGCTTAACGTTACGATGACAGTTATTATGAGTTTATGCATTTTGATGTACCGAAGGAGTTCGGAGTCCCGGATGTGATCACGGACGTGACGAGGAGTCTCGAAATGGTCGAGACATAAAGAATTATATATTGGAAGCCTATGTTTGGACATCGGATGCATTCCAGGTGAAATCAGGATTTTACCGGAATATCGGGAGGGTTACCGGAACCCCCCGGGAGCATAATGGGCCAACATGGGCCTTGGAGGAGAGGTGAGAGGGATGCCCCATGGGCTGCGCGCCTCCCCCCCTTCCCCTAGTCCTATTAGGACTAGGAGAGGTGGGCGCCCCCCTCTCTCTCTCTCCCCCTTGGAGAATCCTAGTCCAACTAGGATTGGGGGGGGGGGGAATCCTACTCCCAGAGGGAGTAGGACTCTCCTGGCGCACCTAGAGTTGGCCGGCCAGCCCCTCCCCCTTGGCTCCTTTATATACTGGGGCAGGGGGCACCCCATAGACACACAATTGATCATTGAGATCTTTCCTTCGCCGTGTGCGGTGCCCCCTTCCACCAAATTCCACCTCGATCATATCGTTGCAGTGCTTAGGCGAAGCCCTGCGCCGGTAACACATCAAGATCGTCACCACGCCGTCGTGCTGACGGAACTCTTCCTCGACGCTTTGCTGGATCGGAGCCCGGGGATCGTCATCGAGCTGAACGTGTGCCAAGAACTCGGAGGTGCCGGAGTAACGGTGCTGTGATCGGTTGGATCGCAAGGAGAACGTACGACTACTTCCTCTATGTTGTGTCAACGCTTCCGCTTCAGTCTACGAGGGTACATAGACAACACTCTCCCCTCTCGTTGCTATGCATCACCATGATCTTGCGTGTGCGTAGGAAATTTTTTGAAATTACTACGTTCCCCAACAGTGGTATCAGAGCCAGGTTTTTATGGTTTGATGTTATTTGCACGAGTAGAACACAAGTGAGTTGTGGACGATACAAGTCATACTGCCTACCAGCATGTCATACTTTGGTTCAGCGGTATTGTTGGACGAGACGATCCGGACCAACCTTACGCGTACGCTTACGCGAGACCGGTTCCCTCGACGTGCTTTGCACATAGATGGCTTGCGGAAGACTGTCTCTCCAACTTTAGTTGAACCGAGTGTGGCTACGCCCGGTCCTTGAGAAGGTTAAAACGGAGTCTATTTGACAAACTATCGTTGTGGTTTTGATGCGTAGGTAAGATGAGTTCTTGCTTAAAGCCCGTAGCAGCCACGTAAAACTTGCAACAACAAAGTAGAGGACGTCTAACTTGTTTTTTCAGGGCATGTTGTGATGTGATATGGTCAAGACGTGATGCTAAATTTTATTGTATGAGATGATCATGTTTTGTAACCGAGTTATCGGCAACTGGCAGGAGCCATATGGTTGTCGCTTTATTGTATGCAATGCAATCGCGATGTGATGCTTTACTTTATTACTAAGCGGTATGATAGTCGTGGAAGCATAAGATTGGCGAGACGACAACGATGCTGCGATGAAGATCAAGGTGTCGCGCCGGTGACGATGGTGATCATGACGGTGCTTCGAAGATGGAGATCACAAGCACAAGATGATGATGGCCATATCATATCACTTATATTGATTGCATGTGATGTTTATCCTTTTTATGCATCTTATCTTGCTTTGATTGACGGTAGCATTATAAGATGATCTCTCACTAAATTATCAAGAAGTGTTCTCCCTGAGTATGCACCGTTGCGAAAGTTCTTCGTGCTGAGACACCACGTGATGATCGGGTGTGATAGGCTCTACGTTCAAATACAACGGGTGCAAAACAGTTGCACACGCGGAATACTCAGGTTTAACTTGACGAGCCTAGCATATAACAGATATGGCCTCGGAACACGGAGACCGAAAGGTCGAGCGTGAATCATATAGTAGATATGATCAACATAGTGATGTTCACCATTGAAACTACTCCATCTCACGTGATGATCGGACATGGTTTAGTTGATTTGGATCACGTGATCACTTAGAGGATTAGAGGGATGTCTATCTAAGTGGGAGTTCTTAAGTAATATGATTAATTGAACTTAAATTTATCATGAACTTAGTACCTGATAGTATCTTGCTTGTCTATGTTGTGTAGATAGATGGCTCGTGCTGTTGTTCCGTTGAATTTTAATGCGTTCCTTGAGAAAGCAAAGTTGAAAGATGATGGTAGCAATTACACGGACTGGGTCCGTAACTTGAGGATTATCCTCATTGCTGCACAGAAGAATTACGTCCTGGAAGCACCGCTGGGTGCCAGGCCTGGTGCAAGAGCTACGCCAGATGTTGTGAACGTCTGGCAAAGCAAAGCTGATGACTACTCTATAGTTCAGTGTGCCATGCTTTACGGCTTAGAACCGGGACTTCAACGACGTTTTGAACACCATGGAGCATATGAGATGTTCCAGGAGTTGAAGTTAATATTTCAAGCAAATGCCCGGATTGAGAGATATGAAGTCTCCAATAAGTTCTATAGCTGTAAAATGGAGGAGAACGGTTCTGTCAGTGAGCATATACTCAGAATGTCTGGGTATAACAATCACTTGATTCAACTGGGAGTTAATCTTCCGGATGATTGCGTCATTGACAGAATTCTCCAATCACTGCCACCAAGCTACAAGAGCTTCGTGATGAACTATAATATGCAAGGGATGACCAAAACTATGCCCGAGCTCTTCGCGATGCTAAAAGCCGCGGAGGTAGAAATCAAAAAGGAGCATCAAGTGTTGATGGTTAACAAAACCACTAGTTTCAAGAAAAAGGGCAAAGGGAAGAAAAAGGGGAACTTCAAAAAGAACAGCAAGCAAGTTGCTACTCAAGAGAAGAAACCCAAGTCTGGACCTAAGCCTGAAACTGAGTGCTTCTATTGCAAGCAGACTGGTCACTGGAAGCGGAACTGCCCCAAGTATTTGGCGGATAAGAAGGATGACAAGGTTAACAAAGGTATATATGATATACATGTTATTGATGTGTACCTTACTAATTCTCGCAGTAGCACCTGGGTATTTGATACTGGTTCTGTTGCTAATATTTGCAACTCAAAACAGGGGCTACGGATTAAGCGAAGATTGGCTAAGGACGAGGTGACGATGCGCGTGGGAAATGGTTCCAAAGTCGATGTGATTGCAGTCGGCACGCTACCTCTACATCTACCTTCGGGATTAATATTAGATATAAATAATTGTTATTTAGTACCAGCGTTGAGCATGAACATTATATCTGGATCTTGTTTGATGCGAGACGGTTATTCATTTAAATCAGAGAATAATGGTTGTTCTATTTATATGAGTAATATCTTTTATGGTCATGCGCCATTAAAGAATGGTTTGTTCTTACTTAATCTCGATAGTAGTAATACACATATTCATAATGTTGAAGCCAAAAGATGCAGAGTTGATAATGATAGTGCAACTTATTTGTGGCACTGCCGTTTAGGTCATATCGGTGTAAAACGCATGAAGAAACTCCATACTGATGGACTTTTGGAGTCACTTGATTATGAATCACTTGGCACTTGCGAACCGTGCCTTATGGGCAAGATGACTAAAACACCGTTCTCCGGTACTGTGGAGAGAGCAACAGATTTATTGGAAATCATACATACTGATGTATGTGGTCCAATGAATGTTGAGGCTCGTGGCGGATATCGTTATTTTCTCACCTTCACTGATGATTTAAGCAGATATGGGTATATCTACTTAATGAAACACAAGTCTGAAACATTTGAAAAGTTCAAAGAATTTCAGAGTGAAGTGGAAAATCATCGTAACAAGAAAATAAAGTTTCTACGATCTGATCGTGGAGGAGAATATTTGAGTTACGAGTTTGGTCTACATTTGAAACAATGCGGAATAGTTTCGCAACTCACGCCACCCGGAACACCACAACGTAATGGTGTGTCCGAACGTCGTAATCGTACTTTACTGGATATGGTGCGATCTATGATGTCTCTTACCGATTTACCGCTATCTTTTTGGGGTTATGCTCTAGAGACGGCCGCATTCACGTTAAATAGGGCACCATCAAAATCCGTTGAGACGACGCCTTATGAACTGTGGTTTGGCAAGAAACCAAAGTTGTCGTTTCTTAAAGTTTGGGGCTGCGATGCTTATGTGAAAAAGCTTCAACCTGATAAGCTCGAACCCAAATCGGAAAAATGTGTCTTCATAGGATACCCAAAGGAGACTATTGGGTATACCTTCTATCACAGATCCGAAGGCGAAATTTTTGTTGCTAAAGTCGGAAACTTTCTAGAGAAGGAGTTTCTCTCGAAAGAAGTGAGTGGGAGGAAAGTAGAACTTGATGAGATAACAGTATCTACTCCCTTATTGAGAAGTAGTACATCACAGAAATCTGTTTCTGTGACACCTACATCAAATAGGGAAGAAGCTAATGATAATGATCATGAAACTTCAGATCAAGTTTCTACTGAACTTCGTAGATCAACCAGAGTAAGATCCGCACCAGAGTGGTACGGTAATCCTATTTTGGAAGTCATGTTACTAGACCATGATGAACCTACGAACTATGAAGAAGCAATGGTGAGCCCAGATTCCGCAAAGTGGCTTGAGGCCATGAAATCTGAGATGGGATCCATGTATGAGAACAAAGTGTGGACTTTGGTTGACTTGCCCGATGATCGGCAAGCAATTGAGAATAAATGGATTTTTAAGAAGAAGACTGACGTTGATGGTAATGTTACTATCTATAAAGCTCGACTTGTTGCAAAAGGTTTTCGACAAGTTCAAGGGATTGACTACGATGAGACTTTCTCACCCGTAGCGATGCTTAAGTCTGTCCGAATCATGTTAGCAGTTGCCGCATTTTATGATTATGAAATTTGGCAAATGGATGTCAAAACTGCATTCCTGAATGGATTTCTGGAAGAAGAGTTGTATATGATGCAACCAGAAGGTTTTGTCGATCCAAAGGGAGCTAACAAAGTGTGCAAGCTCCAGCGATCCATTTATGGACTGGTGCAAGCCTCTCGGAGTTGGAATAAACGCTTTGATAGTGTGATCAAAGCATTTGGTTTTATACAGACTTTTGGAGAAGCCTGTATTTACAAAAAGGTGAGTGGGAGCTCTGTAGCATTTCTGATATTATATGTGGATGACATATTGCTGATCGGAAATGATATAGAATTTCTGGATAGCATAAAGGGATACTTGAATAAGAGTTTTTCAATGAAAGACCTCGGTGAAGCTGCTTACATATTGGGCATTAAGATCTATAGAGATAGATCAAGACGCTTAATAGGACTTTCACAAAGCACATACCTTGACAAAGTTTTGAAAAAGTTCAAAATGGATCAGGCAAAGAAAGGGTTCTTGCCTGTGGCACAAG
Source organism: Aegilops umbellulata (assembly GCA_032464435.1). Taxonomy (NCBI): domain Eukaryota; kingdom Viridiplantae; phylum Streptophyta; class Magnoliopsida; order Poales; family Poaceae; genus Aegilops; species Aegilops umbellulata. The sequence goes on along the minus strand of CP136058.1, from coordinate 593,699,240 downwards.
GTGTGAAGTTGAGTAAGACTCAATGCCCGACCACCGCAGAAGATAGAGAGAAAATGAAAATTGTTCCCTATGCTTCAGCCATAGGCTCTATCATGTATGCAATGCTGTGTACCAGACCAGATGTGTGCCTTGCTGTAAGTTTAGCAGGCAGGTACCAAAGTAATCCAGGAGTGGATCACTGGACAGCGGTCAAGAACATCCTTAAGTACTTGAGAAGGACTAAGGATATGTTTCTCATTTATGGAGGTGACAAAGAGCTCGTCGTAAACGGTTACGTCGATGCAAGCTTTGACACTGATCCGGACGATTCCAAATCGCAAACCGGATACGTATTTACATTAAACGGTGGGGCTGTCAGTTGGTGCAGTTCTAAACAAAGCGTCGTGGCGGGATCTACATGTGAAGCTGAGTACATAGCCGCTTCGGAAGCAGCTAATGAAGGAGTCTGGATGAAGGAGTTCATATCCGATCTAGGTGTTGTACCTAGCGTATCGGGTCCAATGAAAATCTTTTGTGACAATACTGGTGCAATTGCCTTGGCAAAGGAATCCAGATTTCACAAAAGAACCAAACACATCAAAAGACGCTTCAACTCCATCCGGGATTTGGTCCAGGTGGGAGACATAGAGATATGCAAGATACATACGGATCTGAATGTTGTAGACCCGTTGACTAAGCCTCTTCCACGAGCAAAACATGATCAGCACCAAAACTCCATGGGTGTTAGAATCATTACTTTGTAATCTAGATTATTGACTCTAGTGCAAGTGGGAGACTGAAGGAAATATGCCCTAGAGGCAATAATAAAGTTATTATTTATTTCCTTATATCATGATAAATGTTTATTATTCATGCTAGAATTGTATTAACTGGAAACATAATACATGTGTGAATACATAGACAAACAGAGTGTCACTAGTATGCCTCTACTTGACTAGCTCATTAATCAAAGATGGTTATGTTTCCTAGCCATGAACAAAGAGTTGTTATTTGATTAACGAGATCACATCATTGGTTGAATGATCTGATTGACATGACCCATTCCATTAGCATAGCACCCGATCGTTTAGTATGTTGCTATTGCTTTTATCCATGACTTATACATGTTCCTTTAACTATGAGATTATGCAACTCCCATTTACCGTAGAAACACTTTGTGTGCTACCAAACGTCACAACGTAACTGGGTGATTATAAAGGTGCTCTACAGGTGTCTCCGAAGGTACATATTGGGTTGGCGTATTTCGAGATTAGGATTTGTCACTCCGATTGTCGGAGAGGTATCTCAGGGCCTTCTCGGTAATGCACATCACATAAAGCCTTGCAAGCATTGCAACCAATGAGTTAGTTGCGAGATGATGTATTACAGAACGAGTAAAGAGACTTGCCGGTAACGAGATTGAACTAGGTATTGGATACCGACGATCGAATCTCGGGCAAGTAACATACCGATGACAAAGGGAACAACGTATGTTGTTATGCGGTCTGACCGATAAAGATCTTCGTAGAATATGTAGGAGCCAATATGGGCATCCAGGTCCCTCTATTGGTTATTGACCGGAGACGTGTCTCGGTCATGTCTACATTGTTCTCGAACCGTAGGGTCCGCACGCTTAACGTTACGATGACAGTTATTATGAGTTTATGCATTTTGATGTACCGAAGGAGTTCGGAGTCCCGGATGTGATCACGGACGTGACGAGGAGTCTCGAAATGGTCGAGACATAAAGAATTATATATTGGAAGCCTATGTTTGGACATCGGATGCATTCCAGGTGAAATCAGGATTTTACCGGAATACCGGGAGGGTTACCGGAACCCCCCGGGAGCATAATGGGCCAACATGGGCCTTGGAGGAGAGGTGAGAGGGATGCCCCATGGGCTGCGCGCCTCCCCCCTTCCCCTAGTCCTATTAGGACTAGGAGAGGTGGGCGCCCCCCTCTCTCTCTCTCTCCCCCTTGGAGAATCCTAGTCCAACTAGGATTGGGGGGGGGGAATCCTACTCCCAGAGGGAGTAGGACTCTCCTGGCGCACCAAGAGTTGGCCGGCCAGCCCCTCCCCCTTGGCTCCTTTATATACGGGGGCAGGGGGCACCCCATAGACACACAATTGATCATTGAGATCTTTCCTTAGCCGTGTGCGGTGCCCCCTTCCACCAAATTCCACCTCGATCATATCGTTGCAGTGCTTAGGCGAAGCCCTGCGCCGGTAACACATCAAGATCGTCACCACGCCGTCGTGCTGACGGAACTCTTCCTCGACGCTTTGCTGGATCGGAGCCCGGGGATCGTCATCGAGCTGAACGTGTGCCAAGAACTCGGAGGTGCCGGAGTAACGGTGCTGTGATCGGTTGGATCGCAAGGAGAACGTACGACTACTTCCTCTATGTTGTGTCAATGCTTCCGCTTTAGTCTACGAGGGTACGTAGACAACACTCTCCCCTCTCGTTGCTATGCATCACCATGATCTTGCGTGTGCGTAGGAAATTTTTTGAAATTACTACGTTCCCCAACAGTCCGATCATCACGTGAGATGGAGTAGTTTCAATGGTGAACATCACTATGTTGATCATATCTACTATATGATTCACGCTCGACCTTTCGGTCTCCGTGTTCCGAGGTCATATCTGTTATATGATAGGCTCGTCAAGTTTAACCTGAGTATTCTGCGTGTGCAACTGTTTTGCACCCGTTGTATTTGAACATAGAGCCTATCACACCCGATCATCACGTGGTGTCTCAGCACAAAGAACTTTCGCAACGGTGCATACTCAGGGAGAACACTTATACTTTGATAATTTAGTGAGGGATCATCTTATAATGCTACCATTAATCAAAGCAAGATAAGATGCATAAAAGATAAACATCACATGCAATCAATATAAGTGATATGATATGGCCATCATCATCTTGTGCTTGTGATCTCCATCTTCGAAGCACCGTCATGATCACCATCGTCACAGGCGCGACACCTTGATCTCCAACGTAGCATCGTTGTCGTCTCGCCAATCTTATGCGTCTACGACTATCGCTACCGCTTAGTGATAAAGTAAAGCATTACAGGGCGATTGCATTGCATACAATAAAGCGACAACCATATGGCTCCTGCCAGTTGCCGATAACTCGGTTACAAAACATGATCATCTCATACAATAGAATTTGGCATCATGTCTTGACCATATCACATCACAACATGCCCTGCAAAAACAAGTTAGACGTCCTCTACTTTGTTGTTGCAAGTTTTACGTGGCTGCTACTGGGCTTAGCAAGAACCGTTCTTACCTACGCATCAAAACCACAATGATAGTTTGTCAAGTTGGTGATGTTTTAACCTTCGCAAGGACCGGGCGTAGCCACACTCGGTTCAACTAAAGTTGGAGAAACTGACACCCACCAACCACCTGTGTGCAAAGCACGTCGGTAGAACCAGTCTCGCATAAGCGCACGTGTAATGTCGGTCTGGGTCGCTTCATCCAACAATACCGCCGAACCAAAGTATGACATGTTGGTAAGCAGTATGACTTATATCGCCCACAACTCACGTGTGTTCTACTCGTGCATATGACATCTACGCATAAAACCTGGCTCGGATGCCACTGTTGGGGAACGTAGTAATTTCAAAAATTTCCTACGCACACGCAGGATCATGGTGATGCATAGCAACGAGAGGGGAGAGTATTGTCTACGTACCCTCGTAGACCGTAAGCGGAAGCGTTATATCAACGCGGTTGATGTAGTCGTACATCTTCACGATCCGACCAATCCAAGTACCAAAAGCACGGCACCTCCAAGTTCTGCACACGTTCGGCTCGGTGACGCCCTCTCCTTCTTGATCCAGCAAGACGGGCGAAGTAGTTGATGAGTTCCGGCAGCACGACGGCGTGGTGACGGTGTTGGTGAAGAACAATCTCCGCAGGGCTTCGCCTAAGCACTATGAAAACTATGACGGAGGATAAACTAGAGGAGACAGGGTTGTCGGCACACGGCTTGGTGTTTCCCTATGTGTCTTGGGTGCTAGCCCTACCCCTCTATTTATATGTTGAGCCTTGTGGTCGAAACATGGAGTAAAAGCCTCCACAAAGTCGGTTTCACCCGAAAGGCAAGAGTCCTTCTCGGACTCTAGGGCCAGACGCCAGGGTTCCCGGCGTCTGGACCCAGACGCCAGGGACCCTGGCGTCTGGCCCCTGGACTCCACAAATCTTCCTTTTGCGCTTCCCAAAAACCTTGTGGGCTTTCCCCTTTGGCCCAGATAAAGTGTTCTCGTGCCCAAACATTTCGGGAAACATCCGGAACCCCTTCCGATGGATTCCAGAACCCTTTCGGAAGATCAAACAATACTATCCACATATCAATCTTTACCTCCGGACCATTCCGGAGTTCCTCGTCATATCCGTGATCTCATTCGAAACTCCGAACAACACTCGGATGTTGGGGATATAGCTATTTGTGTAAGCCGGCCATGAGGGGCCGGTTTACGCAAAGAAGGATTCATCAGAAGAAGCCCGAGACCAAGCATGAAGATGGCGGTTCAATAAAGGGTCTAAAGCCCACAGGCGACTCACGGCCCATAGTGGTAAACTGCCATAAAGGCATGACTTGTATCATAAGGTAGAATTAACTAGTCACCGAGCCGGACACTGTTTATGAGCCGGTCGGGACTCTGTAGGCCGTAGGGCATCAACCCGTGTATATAAGGGGACGACCCACTGGCGGCTTAGGGCAAGAAACAACTCATCGAGAGCTAGGCATAGCGTATCTCGCTCCCTGGTCATCGAAACATCAGCAATACAAACCCAACTAGACGTAGGCCTTACGTTCACCGTAAGGGGCCAAACTAGTATAACTCTGTCGTGTCCTTTGTCCCGATTAACCCCTTTAAGCTTCCTAGTTACGATGGCTCCACGACTAAGTCCTTGAAAGAGGACATCTGCCGTGACAATTCCACGACAGTTGGTGCCCACCGTGGGGCCAGCGCACGGTGGATTTGAGTTCTTGAAGGGCAACTTCGAAGGGCTCAAGAGATACGCTGTGGGCCGGATGACCAAGAGTCGTCGCGGCAAGATATACATCGATGACGAAAGCTGGGGCCCTGACGCCTTCTCAATCGAGTACGGATATTGGGTCCCCTTCGGCGGAATCCACGTTTTCATCGTCCGGATTGGTGAGCCGGGCCCTGAGCCGGACAACTGCACCGACCTCCTCAAGATGGCTCAGCGTGCGAGACCCGCCCGAGCTCAACCCGTCGTGAAGCGTGCCTTCATGGGTTGCATCCACGGAGGGGAACTTTCTGGAGAATCCGTAGATGGAGGTGAGACGGGCATCCACTCCGATGGTGATTCGTCCACTGGTGAGACAGATTCGTTGTATCAATTGCAAGACGGCAGGCTTGGGGGCTGTTCCGATGGCAGCGGTATTTCGGACCCCTTTGAGCCGCCAAGCTGTGTAGGGGTCTTCATGGCTGGTACTCAACCCGGTCAAAACTCGACAGCCACAACAGCAATAACGTCCGGGTCAGGAGCGGCCGGGGCAGGAGGCACTGTGCGCCCGCCGGCTCAGGTGTTGATGGATCTCATGGATAGGCTGACGACCCTGTTGACCACCACAGTTATTCCTGCAAATCAAGATGAGCATAATGCAGAGGTGGCACAGGTGCGTGAGGAAATAGCTCAGGGCCAAGGAGGCCTTAGCAGCTGAGGACACCAGATTAGTCACAGAACGGGCGGCTTTGGATGCACGGGCGCAGGAACTCCAATCAGAGGCTTTCCAGCTTATGATGAGCCTGAACGCATCTAACGAGGTGATGAGGAGAAGACACCAGAAGACTCAATATCGTTTGCCTCTTGTTTACGATCCTCGGAACCTTTTCGCTACACCCGGAGCCGGCCCCAGTAACCCGCCAGAGGTAAATCAGTTCATGACAGCTGGGGGACTGGCTCATCCTCGGGTGACGGCACCTCCTCATGGGAATATGGCACCGCCCCGTTATGTACCGATACCGCCGGGTCACTTTTTGGAGAACCTGATTGCAGCATCGGCGCGTTTGGCGGCTCTCCCAATGGACGGTGATGATCTAACAGCAGTGGAGACACGAAGGATCAGAGAACTCGTTCAGACGGCCCTGGCTCAAAAAGAGACTTATTCCCATAGCCGGGTGAGGGAATCCTGGATTAGGGGGTATCCGGACAGCTGGACTATATCCTTTGGCCGGACTGTTGGACTATGAAGATACAAGATTGAAGACTTCGTCCCGTGTCCGGATGGGACCTTTCCTTGGCGTGGAAGGCAAGCTTGGCAATACGGATATGTAGATCTCCTCCTGATTGTAACCGACTCTGTGTAACCCTAGCCCCCTCCGGTGTCTATATAAACCGGAGGGTTTAGTCCGTAGGACACAACAAAGAACAACAATCATACCATAGGCTAGCTTCTAGGGTTTAGCCTCTCTGATCTCGTGGTAGATCTACTCTTGTACTACCCATATCATCAATATTAATCAAGCAGGAGTAGGGTTTTACCTCCATCGAGACGGCCCGAACCTGGGTAAATACATCATGTCCCTTGTCTCCTGTTACCATCCGCCTAGACGCACAGTTCGGGACCCCCTACCCGAGATCCGCCGGTTTTGACACCGACATTGGTGCTTTCATTGAGAGTTCCTTTGTGTCGTCATCTTTAGGCCCGATGGCTCCTTCGATCATCAACAGCGATGCAGTCCAGGGTGAGACTTTTCTCCCCGGACAGATCTTCGTGTTCGGCGGCTTTGCACTGCGGGCCAATTCGCTTGGCCATCTGGAGCAGATTGAAAGCTACGCCCCTGGCCATCAGGTCAGATTTGGAAGTTTGAACTACACGGCCGACGTCCGCGGAGACTTGATGTTCGACGGATTCGAGCCACAGCCGAGCGTGCCGCACTGTCACGATGGGCATGATTTAGCTCTGTCGCCGAACAGTGCCCTGGAGGCCGCATCCGCTCCGGCCTCTAGCTCGGAGCCAACTGCGCCAACCGAGGGCGGGTGGCTAGACCCCGCCGTGGGGGCTGTAGTCTCAACGGCGATTGAGCCGAACACCAGCCTTATCCTTCGCGAGGCCCGTGACTCCACATTGCCGGACTCTTTTCCGGACTCTGAACCCTCCGCGCCCCTGCCAATCGAATCCGATTGGGCGCCGATCATGGAGTTCACCGCCGCAGATATCTTTCAGCACTCGCCCTTTGGCGACATACTGAAATCACTAAGGTCTCTCTCTTTGTCAGGAGAGTCTTGGCTGGATTATGACCGGCAGGATTGGGATGCAGACGACAAAGAAATTCGACGCCTACCCACCACCCACTTCATAGCCACTTTCGATGATTTAACCGACATGCTAGACTTCGACTCCAAAGACATCGACGGCATGGACGACGATGTAGGAGACGAACAGGAACCAGCGCCTATAGGGCACTGGAAAGCCACCTCGTCATATGACATATACATGGTGGATACACCCAAAGAAGTCAATGGCGACGGAACAGCGGGGGATGACCCCTCCAAGAAGCAACCTAAGCGCCGGCGTCAGCGGCGCCGCTCCAAGTCCCGCCAAAGAAAAAACGGTGATACCGTCACGGGAGATAATAATACCCCGAACAGTGCCGAAGACAACTCCCTTCAGCAAGATTCAGTGCAGGAGGATGGAGAAGCCAACCCCCCTGAGAGAGCGGCAGATAGAGAGGAAGAGGATGATAATTACATGCCTCCCTCCGAAGAAGAGGCAAGCCTCAGCGACGACGAATTTGCAGTGCTGGAGGATCCCGTCGAGGAAGAGCGCTTCAAGCGCAGGCTTATGGCAACGGCAAGTAGCCTTAAGAAAAAACAGCAACAGCTTAGAGCTGACCAAGACTCGCTAGCCGACAGATGGACTGAAGTCCTTTCGGCCGAGGAATACGAACTCGAATTTCCCTCCAAGAGCTATCCAAAGCGCAGGTTGCTACCCTGATTAGAGGAGGAAGCATTTAAACCTACATCTCCAACGCATGACGCGGCTGATCGGCCACCTCGTGGCCATGACAGAGAGGCCTCTCGGTCTACAACTCAAGCCGCACCCCGGCGTCGCTCCAAAAACACCAAGGCACGGGGAAATGCGTCTGACCAACGAGATATGTTGGAGGACAAAGCAAGGCAAACAATATCGATCTACGGATCGCGTGGGCACCCCACGACACGAGACGATAACCGTCGCGCCGGGTACAGTAAAAGTAACTCCGGCCGGGCCGAACACAGTAGACAAAACTCATTTGAGCTACGTCATGATATAGCCCAGTACAGAGGTGCCGCACACCCGTTATGCTTCACAGATGAAGTAATGGATCATCAGATCCCATAGGGTTTTAAAACCGTAAACATCGAATCATACGATGGCACGACAGATCATGTGGTATGGATTGAGGACTATCTCCTTCATATCCACATGGACCGTGGCGATGATCTACATGCCATCAAATACCACCCACTCAAGCTTAAAGGACCAGCTCGGCATTGGCTTAACAGCTTGCCAGCATAATCCATTGGTTGTTGGGAAGACCTGGAAGCCGCATTCCTCGACAATTTCCAGGGCACCTATGTGCCACCACCAGACGCTGATGACCTGAGCCACATAATTCAGCAGCCAGAGGAATCGGGCAGACAATTCTGGACAAGGTTCCTAACCAAGAAAAATCAAATCGTCGACTGTCCGGACGTAGAGGCCCTAGCGGCTTTCAAGCATAATATCCGCGACGAGTGGCTTGCCCGGCACCTTGGACAGGAAAAGCCGAAATCCATGGCAGCCCTCACGACACTCATGACCCGCTTTTGCATGGGAGAGGACAGCTGGCTGGCTCGTAGCAATAACATGTCAAAGAACCCTGGTAATTCGGATACCAAGGACAGCAATGGCAAGTCGCGTCGCAACAAGAACAAGCGCCGCATTAACAGCGACAATGCTGAGGATACAGCAGTTAATGCCGGATTCAGAGGCTCCAAACCCGGTCAGCGGAAAAAGCCATTCAAAATAAACACTCCGGGCCCGTCCAGTTTGGACCGTATACTCGATCGCTCGTGCCAGATACATGGCACCCCCGAAAAGCCAGCCAATCACACCAACAGGGATTGTTGGGTGTTCAAGCAGGCCGGCAAGTTAAATGCCGAAAACAGAGACAAGGGGCTACATAGCGATGACGAGGAGGAACCCCGGCCGTCGAACAGTAGAGGACAGAAGGGTGTCCCCCCACAAGTGCGAACGGTGAACATGATATACGCAACCCACATCCCCAAGAGGGAGCAGAAGCGTGCATTAAGGGACATATACGCGTTGGAGCCAGTCGCCCCAAAGTTCAACCCATGGTCCTCCTGCTCGATCACTTTTGATCGAAGGGACCACCCCACTAGTATCCGCCATGGCGGATTTGCCGCATTGGTTCTAGACCCAATCATTGATGGATTTCACCTCACTCGAGTCCTTATGGACGGTGGGAGCAACCTGAACATGCTTTATCAGGACACGGTGCAGAAAATGGGCATAGATCCCTCAAGGATTAAACCCACAAAAACGACCTTCAAGGGCGTCATACCAGGTGTAGAGGCCAATTCTACAGGCTCAGTTACACTTGAAGTGGTCTTCGGATCCCCGGATAATTTCCGAAGCGAGGAGTTAATCTTCGACATAGTCCCGTTCCACAGTGGCTATCACGCACTGCTCGGGCGAACCGCATTTGCAAAGTTCAATGTGGTACGACACGACGCATACCTCAAGCTCAAGATGCCAGGACCTTGGGGAGTCATTACGGTCAACGGAAACACCCAATGCTCTCTACGAACAGAGGAGCATATGGCGGCCCTCGCAGCAGAAGTACAAAGTAGCCTTTCAAGGCAATTCTCCAGTCCGGCGATAAAACGTCCGGACACCGTCAAGCGCGCCCGCAGTAACCTACAACAAGACCGCCTGGCACATTCCGAGCAAGCGTAGCAATGCGGCCCCAACCCCAGCCCTCGCGAAACAGCGAAATCAGTGCTACGCGTACATAATTACGCTCTGAAAATACCATGGGCACAAGGGGAGGGGCAAGACCACGGCATGCCCGAAACACAGCTCAACCGCACTAGGGGCTGCCCATTTGGTCACTTTTTCTTACTTTTAGGACTCCACTCTCCGAATGACCGAATCGGCAGTACAATTGCCGAACAAACGATACAACAACCAGGGAAGCAGAAAGCTACGCCGCACTATGGAACTCCCAGGTGGTCTCTATAATGAGCAGTATACCTATTTTACATGCCATTCCGCAGCCTGCCACTGGAGGGGACATGTTAAATAGTCCCATCTCATGCTTACCGCACTATTTGTATCGTTCTGCTTTTAATGCACCTTTTTTTCTTTCGAATAAACAATGCTTAGCCTCAGACTACTATTGCATTCTCTATTCATTCCCTTTTTATATATATGTTCAGACATGACATTTAGCACCCATACACTTTGGTACGGCCAATACTGAAGGAAATATGCCCTAGAGGCAATAATAAAGTTATTATTTATTTCCTTATTTCATGATAAATGTTTATTATTCATGCTAGAATTGTATTAACCAGAAACATAATACATGTGTGAATACATAGACAAACAGAGTGTCACTAGTATGCCTCTACTTGACTAGCTCGTTGATCAAAGATGGTTAAGTTTCCTAGCCATAGACATGAGTTGTCATTTGATTAACGGGATCACATCATTAGGAGAATGATGTGATTGACATGACCCATTCGTTAGCTTAGCACCCGATCGTTTAGTATGTTGCTATTGCTTTCTTCATGACTTATACATGTTCCAATGACTATGAGATTATGCAACTCCCGTTTACCGGAGGAACACTTTGTGTGCTACCAAACGTCACAACGTAACTGGCTGATTATAAAGGTGCTCTACAGGTGTCTCCGAAGGTACTTGTTGGGTTGGCGTATTTCGAGATTAGGATTTGTCACTCCGAATGTCGGAGAGGTATCTCTGGGCCCTCTCGGTAATGCACATCACTTAAGCCTTGCAAGCATTGCAACTAATGAGTTAGTTGCGAGATGATGTATTACGGAACAAGTAAAGAGACTTGCCGGTAACGAGATTGAACTAGGTATTGGATACCGACGATCGAATCTCGGGCAAGTAACATACCAATGACAAAGGGAACAACGTATGTTGTAATGCGGTCTGACCAATAAAGATCTTCGAAGAATATGTAGGAGCCAATATGGGCATCCAGGTCCCGCTATTGGTTATTGACCGGAGACATGTCTCGGTCATGTCTACATTGTTCTCGAACCGTAGGGTCCGCACGCTTAAGGTTTCGATGACAGTTATATTATGAGTTTATGAGTTTTGATGTACCGAAGGAGTTCGGAGTCCCGGATGAGATCGGGGACATGACGAGGAGTCTCGAAATGGTCGAGACATAAAGATCGATATATTGGACGACTATATTCGGACATCGGAAAGGTTCTGAAGTGATTCGGGTATTTTCGGAGTACCGGGGAGTTACGGGAATACGGGGAAGAGTATTGGGCCTTAATGGGCTTTAGTGGAAAGGAGCCAGGAGGTGGCGCGCGCCCCTCCCAAGACCAGTCCGAATTGGACAAGGGGTTTGGGGCGCGGCCCCCCTCTCCCTTCCTTCTCCACTTCCCTCCTTTCCCCCCTTCTCCTAGTTGGACTAGGAAAGAAGGAATCCTACTCCCGGTGGGAGTAGGACTCCCCTTGGCGCGCCCTCCTCCTAGGGCCGGCCTCCTCCTCCCTTGCTCCTTTATATACGGGGGCAGGGGGGCACCCCAGGACACACAAGTTGATCTTCGTGATCGTTCCTTAGCCGTGTGCGGTGCCCCCCTCCACGATATTACACCTCAGTCATATTGTAGCGGTGCTTAGGCGAAGCCCTGCGACAGTTGAACATCAAGATCGTCACCACGCCGTCGTGCTGACGGAACTCCTCCCCGAAGATTTGCTGGATCAGAGCCCGGGGTGCGTCATCGAGTTGTACGTGTGTCAAGAACTCGGAGGTGCCGGAGTAACGGTGCTTGGATCGGTTGGACCGGGAAGACGTACGACTACTTCCTCTATGTTGCGTCAACGCTTCCGCTGCGGTCTACGAGGGTACGTAGACAACACTCTCCCCTCTCGTTGCTATGCATCACCATGATCTTGCGTGTGCGTAGGAATTTTTTGAAATTACTACGTTCTCCAACAAATACGCCAGGGGCTCAAGCACCCCATAAACGGCGTGAGAAGTCCGAACACTTTCATAAGTGCGGCACTCCGAACTCATGGCATTATATGCATCAGCTCCGAATCATGTCTTTGGTCAATAGTTGGGTTTGCCCGGCTCCCATGTTTTGGTACCTTACGTTCCGCTATATCGGCTAAGGTAGCGCTGGAAGAACTACTGCGATTGTGCCCCGGTTGAGCTGGGCTAAGCACCTCAGTAGAGAAAGCTAAAACTGACTGTCATGATAGGGCGAGAGATGGTCGCTGTTCGAGAGGTTTCGAGTCCCTAAAGACTTATGCCGCTTAGAGCGAGGAGTCGGCTTTATCCGGCCTAGGCGTGTATAGTGCCCCGAACTCGGTCTTCCGAACACTAGGGGCTTCGCCGAAATTTAAAATTATAGAACTCTATGGCTAAGTGAGAGTGATAATGCATTATAGTCTGATTGCCGTGTTCGTTGTGCTGAGCACCTCCCTCGAAGGACCCAAGAATGGGGAAAAGAGTGCTCAGGTTTATCCCGAACACCCCAGCACTCGTGGCATGGGGGCAGAAGCCAACGACTTGCCATCTCTCAGATTTTATAAACGGCCGCATAGAAGGTAATATTTTAAATTAAACAAGCGTTGCATAGCGCATATGAACAAGTTTTCAGCATACAGGATAACACGAGCGAGTTTACTCAAATATTACATCCCTGGAACATTCATCCGCCACAAGGCGGGCACCCTTCAGGACACCCTCATAGTACATCTCGGGGTGGCGATGCTCCTTGCCCTGCGGTGGCCCGTCCTTCACCAACTTCTCCGCATCCATCTTGCCCCAGTGCACTTTAGCACGGGCAAGCGCCCTATGGGCGCCCTCGATGCAGGCAGAGCGCTTGATAACTTCAAGCCACGGACAAGCATCTACCAGCCGCCTCACCAGCCCAAAGTAGCTCCCAGGAATGGCCTCTCCAGGCCACAGCCGAACTATGAGGCCCTTCATGGCCTGTTCGGCCACCTTATGGAGCTCGACCAGTTGCTTCAGCTGGTCGCTCAAGGGCACCGGGTGTCCAGCCTCAGCATACTGAGACTAGAACACCTTCTCCATCGAGCTCCCCTCCTCGGCCCGGTAGAAGGCGGAGGCATCTGACACGCTACGGGGCAAATCTGCGAATGCTCCTGGAGAGCTCCGGACTCGGGTAAGTAACAAGTAATTCACTTTCACGTGCTTGCTTTGCACAAAGAATGCCTTACCCGCCGCTATCTTCTTCATCGCCTCAATTTTCTGGAGGGCTTTTTGGGCTTCGGCCTTGGCAGACTTGGCGCTTTCAAGGGCCGCCGTGAGCTCGGGCTCTCGCGTCTTTGAGTCAAGCTCCAAACTCTCGTGTTTTTTCACGAGAGCCTGGAGCTCTTGCTGCACCTCGCCAACCCGCGCCTCATGTTTCTCCCGCTCGGTGCGCTCCGTGGCCGCCTTCTTTTCGGCCTTGGAAAGCGCTTGCTTCAGGGTCGCCACCTCGGTCGTGGCCCCTAGCACATCAATAACGATCCTATCATTTTATGCAACTTCATCTTTTTTATATACACAAATAGACAAGGCATCACGTACCTTGGTTCTCCTCGAGCTGCTTCTTGGCAAGGCCGAGCTCTTGCTCGGACCGCTCGAGGTTCTGCTTCAGCGCATCCACCTCCGCAGTCAGTGCGGCAGAGGCCAGCAGCGAAGCCTGCATACGCATATCGACATAATTATGTTAGACTCATGCGAATATTATTAAATCCTCTATTCGGCTTTTCTTTCTGAACGCCAAACAGAGCATCAGGGGCTACTGTCTATGCGGTAATATTTTCATATATTTTTTACATACCTCGAAGCCTGTCAGCAGGCTGGCACAAGCCTCAGTCAGCCCGCTCTTGGCGGACTGAACTTTCTGGATCACCGCACTCGTAATAGTGCGGTGCTCCTCGTCGATGGAGGCGCCGTTAAGCACCTCCAGCAAGTTATCCGGTGCCTCTGGTTGGACGAAGGTCACCGACGCCGTAGGCTTGCCCTTCTTATTAGGGGGCCGCCTACCGGACTCCGGAACCATTGAAGGTTCCGGTGCGGTGTCCGGCCCAGGGCCGGACTTAGAGCCCTTGGGGGTCTTGCCCCCTTTGCGCTTGGGGTCTGGGATGTCGCCTTGCGGCGCCTCCGGGACCACCTCCCCTCGGTTGGGAACCCCCCGAGACAATACCTCGGCATTATCCGCGGGATGAGGGGAGGAGGCGGCCGGAAGTGAAGTGCTATTCATATCCGACGAATCCAAGGAACCGCTCGACGACACGTCGAGCCGGGCTTTGGGCAGACTGCATAATTATATTCGGCGTCAGGAAAAGCTGTGCAATAAAGGAACACTATGAGTCACTCTGGTGTCCGAATACTTACAACTTCGCTAGGGGCTTGCCCCTGGGCGGCCACTCCTCGTCGCTGTCGGCGGCGTTGGTGGAGTAGTCCGGAAGAAGGGTCCTTCCCTTCTTGGACCCTCCGGCCTCCCTAGTTGGGGCGACCTTCCTTTTCTTTTTTCCCCCTGCTGGAGGGGGAGAAGCCTCTCTTTACTCCTCCTCGTCTTCATGGGAGGAGTGCGCCTTGGAGTCATCGGACGAGGAGTCCAACACCACCGGGTGCCGGGAACTCTTTAGGGTTCCCGTGGCCTTCTTCTTGACCTTCTTCTCCGGCACCACGTAAGGTGCCGGAACCACCAGCTCCATCACGTGGGCGTCTGCTGGGCCTTCGGGCAAAGGAGCCGGACAGTTGATTTGTCCGGCCGTCTTCTGCCAGTCCTGTTAAAGGTACGGGAGCTTAGATCCCGCATAGAGTAAAACTATGAAAATCAAGTATCATGTAAGAGGTAAAGCCGCTTACCGCGTTGGCTGGGCGCTTCGCGCTGAATCCGCGAACTTCGGTAAGGGGGGGAGGAACCTCGGCGCCCTTGAATAGCACCTTCCAGGCATCTTCGTGCGTCATATCGAAGAGCCTGCTCAGAGTTCGGTGCTGGGCCGGGTCGAACTCCCACAAATTGAAAGCCCGTTCTTGACACGGGAGGATCCGGCGGATGAGCATGACCTGGACTATGTTGACGAGTTTGAGCTTCTTGCTCACCAGGTTTTGGACACATGTTTGGAGTCCGGTCAGCTCTCCCAAACTACCCCAGGACAGGCCCTTCTCTTTCCAAGAGGTGAGCCGCGTGGGGATGCCAGATCGGAACTCGGGGGCCGCTACCCATTCAGGGTCACGCGGCTCGGTGATGTAGAACCACCCCGATTGCCACCCCTTTATGGTCTCCACGAAGGAGCCCTCGAGCCATGTGACGTTGGGCATCTTGCCCACCATGGAGCCTCTGCACTCCACCTGGCGGCCGCTCACTACCTTCGGCTTGACATTGAAGGTCTTCAGCAATAAGCCGAAGTGGGGCTGGATGCAGAGGAAGGCCTCGCACACGACGATAAACGTCGAGATGTTGAGGATGAAGTTCGGGGCCAGATCATGGAAGTCCAGGCCGTAGTAGAACATGAGCCCCCGGACGAATGAGTGGAGAGGGAATCCCAGCCGCGGAGGAAATGGGTAAGGAACACTACCCTCTCATGGGGCCTGGGGGTGGGGATGAGTTGCCCCTCATCTGGGAGCCGGTGCGCGATGTCGTCGGGCAGGTATCCGGCTCTCCTCAGCTTCTTAACGTCTCCCTCCGTGACGGAGGAGACCATCCACTTGCCTCCCGCTCCAGACATGGTTGGAGAAGGTTGAGGAAGAAGACGCGGACTTAGGCGCTGGAGCTCGAGTGTGCGAAAATGGATAAGCAAAGGAGGAAGAAGGCGTGGATGAAAAGGTGAATCCTTATCCCTTTATATGGGCGGACGAAACTATGCGTCCCCCACCAGCCTGGTAAAACTCGCTTATCCCCCAAGCGTTGTAATCAATGGCACGGTTGGGTTACCCACGCCTGTATTGATGAGAATCCTGTGATAAGGGGACACGATCTCTGCTTCGACAAGACATGCCAAGGAAACCGCCTCGCAAAACACGCTGAGGTGGGACTGTGAAAACGATTCGAATAAAGGCTTGGATGTGGTGTGATGTCATGCTACAGAATATGTCAGCATATTAAATTTGTGCAAATATTACTCTCTCTATGGTAGTATGTGGAACTTATTTTGCAGAGCCGGACACGATCCTCGTGTTCAAAATCTTCTATGAAGTATTCAGAGCAGGAACCCGCCTTGCAATGCCGAAGACAATCTGCGCGCCGGACTCGTCGTCATTGAAGCTTGGTTCAGGGGCTACTGGGGGAGTCCTGGATTAGGGGGTATCCGGACAGCCGGACTATATCCTTTGGCCAGACTGTTGGACTATGAAGATACAAGATTGAAGACTTTGTCCCGTGTCCGGATGGAACCTTTCCTTGGCATGGAAGGCAAGCTTGGCAATACGGATATGTAGATCTCCTCCTGATTGTAACCGACTCTCTGTAACCCTAGCCCCCTCCGGTGTCTATATAAACCGGAGGGTTTAGTCCGTAGGACACAACAAAGAACAACAATCATACCATAGGCTAGCTTCTAGGGTTTAGCCTCTCTGATCTCGCGGTAGATCTACTCTTGTACTACCCATATCATCAATATTAATCAAGCAGGACGTAGGGTTTTACCTCCATCGAGAGGGCCCGAACCTGGGTAAAAACATCGTGTCCCTTGTCTCTTGTTACCATCCGCCTAGACGCACACTTCGGGACCCCCTACCCGAGATCCGCCGGTTTTGACACCGACACCAGGACAGGATTCATTCAACTCCTCTGCCCTGGTTAGCTCCGTCTCGTCCAAACCGGAGCCCGAGTTACAGCAGGCACATGGAGTCAGACGCTTTGTCAAGCAACGCCTAGCGCCGTAACCAGCCTGGCGGGTATAACCCGGTGCAGGACTGGATACGTTAGGGGGATGAGCGGGCAGCTCAGCTAGCGACTCAGCAAACGGCTCACCCGGCCTTTTCGGATTATCCGACGACTTCTGTTGAGGCAGGTGTAGCCACCAGAACCGGCGGCGTTCCATGTCTGGTGCCGGCTTTACGCAATGTGCGTTTACCTAAAGATTTCAAAGGACCCCGAAAGGTGCCAAATTATACGGCCGACTTATAGCCTGGGACATGGATTGAAAGTTATGAGATGGCCATGGAGCTGTTGGAGGTCAGTGACGCAGCAATGGCTAAGTACTTCACCATGATGTTGGATGGTATGGCCCGGACGTGGTTAAAAGGCTTACCGCCCAATTCCATTAGCTCATGGGCAGAGTTAAAGGCCCAGCTCATTCAGAACTTCAAGGATAGTTGCAAGCAGTCTATGTTGATTGTGGACTTAACTAATTGTAAGCAAGAGGAGGGTGAATCTACCACTCATTGGGTGCGCCGGGTCAAGGAGATAATACATTCGTCTGACAAGATGGATGCTGGCTCTGCAGTCCTCATGTTGGAGAAGAATTGCCGATTTGAACCGCTGAGACAGAAATTAGGGCGAGTCAAGTGTGATTGCAATGATATGGGTCAGCTGATGGCAGCTCTAGTCAAGTATGTCGATTCTGATAGTACCAAGGATCCCGCGTCTGATGAGGAAAAGACAGGGAAGGGAAAGAAGAACGGCAATGGAAAGGGTCAGCAGCACAACCCGACAAATCAAGGAGGCAATAAACGTAAGGCGGATGGTAACCCGGAATTTGTGGCCAATGCTAATGCACAAGGTAACAATCAGAGGCGCAAGGGGAGGCCACCTCCTCGGTCTGGCGGGTCAGGTCCATCTCTTGAGCAACTACTCAATGAGCCCTGCCCGAGACACGGCACCCGGGAACGACCAGCCACCCACTTGTGGAAGGATTACGCAATCATGAAGGCTTTCAATAATTCCAACACGTTTGATGGCAATCATGGGTCGGGCGGCAGCTCAGGTGCCGGCGGCTTTCATGGCCCGGGCGGCGGTTCAAATTCCGGCTTTCAGGGGAATCAAGGTGGCTATAACCAGCAGGAGTCTGGCCAAGGAGGACAACAGCAACAGCAGTCGGGGTATCAAAGCCATCCAAAGCAGCTGAATAGTGGACAGTATCACGTGTTCACTACTAGCTTGTGCAAACATGACCAGAAGATTCATAAGAGGGCGGTGAACTCTGTTGAGCCGGCGGTCCCCCGTTACTTAAGGTGGTCAGAACAACCTATTATATGGAGCAGGGAAGATCACCCTCCCCGGTTTGATAATCCGGGTCAGTTAGCCTTAGTGGTAGCACCTCAGGTCGGTGGATATAAATTCACTAAAGTACTCATGGATGGAGGCAGCAGCATCAACATCCTCTATTACGAGACCTTTCGACGCATGGGGTTGTCTGATAAGAATTTAAAGACGTCCAACACGGTTTTCCATGGAGTGGTGCTTGGTAAGTCGGCATACCCAGTTGGCAAGATTGAGCTGGAGGTAGCCTTTGGAGATGAGTATGATTCTAGGGCTGAGAAATTAACCTTTGAGATGGTCAAAATGAAGAGTCCATATCATGCTCTGTTTGGGCGGCCGGCTTATGCCAAGTTCATGGCACGGCCGTGTTATGTTTATCTGCAGCTTAAGATGCCGGGTCACAAGGGCACCATCACCGTGCATGGGAGTCGAAAGATAGCCCTGGAATGTGAGGAGGGCGATGCGGCTTATGCTGAGTCTGTTTGTGCAGCAGAGGAGCTGAAGTTTTATCAAGATAATGTTGACCCGGGGGATATGACCTCCCTGAAGAAGCCAACCACAGAGCATGACCCGGCGATGAAATTTAAATCGGTTGTTGAAACCAAGCTTGTTGACTTTACTCCGGGTGATTCGTCTAAGCAGTTCAGTATCAGTGCCAATTTGGATCCTAAATAGGAAAGCGCGCTCATCGAGTTCATCCGTGAGAACCAGGACATCTTTGCATGGAAGCCTTCTGACATGCCGGGTGTATCGAGAGAACTCGCTGAGCACACTCTTAATATTGATCCGAAATATAAGTTGGCCAGGCAGTTTCTTCAACGGTTCAACGAAGAGAGACGGAAAGCTATTGGTGAGGAGGTGGCCCGGCTCTTGGCGTCCGGGTTTATTGTTGAAGTTTTTCACCTTGAGTGGTTGGCTAACCTGGTGCTTGTGCTTAAGAAGAATGGCACCTGGCGGATGTGTGTGGATTACACAGACTTAAATAAGGCTTGTCCGGCTGATCCCTTTGCTCTCCCCCGTATTGATCACATCATTGATGATACGGCGGGTTGTGAGCGTTTGAGCTTTTTGGATGCTTACTCTGGTTATCATCAGATCAAGATGGCAGTTAAGGACCAGGAGAAGATGGCCTTCATCACTCCATTTGGAGCCTTCTGCTATGTATCCATGCCATTCAGGCTCAAGAGTGCCCAGGCGACTTACCAGCGATGTGTACAGAACTGTCTCCATGATCAGATTGGGTGCAATGTTCACGCTTACGTGGATGACATAGTGGTGAAGTCCAGAGAGAAGAAAACCTTGATATCTGACCTGAAGGAGACCTTTGACAATCTCCGGGTTTACAAGATGATGCTTAACCCGGCCAAGTGTGTGTTTGGCATGCCAGCAGGCAAGCTTTTGGATTTTCTGGTTTCCAACAGAGGCATTGAACCTAATCTGGAGAAGATCAAGGCGATCACCTCTTTGGCTAAACCGGCGTGCATCAATGATGTTCAGCGACTAGCGGGTCGTGTTGCTGCCTTAAGCCGGTTCATAAGCCGGTTAGGGGAGAAGGCCTTGCCACTGTATCAGATGATGAAGAAAACCGATACTTTTGTTTGGAGTGATGCTGCTAATGCTGCCTTTGAAGATTTAAAGAGACAGTTATCTGAAGCTGAAGCAATACTTCCAAGGTCACCCTATCACCGTGGTAAGTTCTGCCCCCTTAGGAGACATCATCCAGAATAGATAGGCCACAGGACGAGTCGCCAAGTGGGCCATTGAGCTTGGGCCTCATGGCTTTGAAGTACATGCCACGTACTGCTATTAAGTCTCAAGCCCTGGTGGATTTTATCAATGACTGGACAGAGCTGCAGACACCTGAGGAGAAGCCAGATAACACATATTGGACTATTCACTTTGATAGGTCCAGGCAATTGGAAGGCTCGGGGGCTGGAGTTGTTTAACTTCCCCTCAAGGTGAAAAATTTTGTTATGTGCTCCAGCTTATGTTTCCTTGTACTAACAATGCAGCTGAGTACGAGGCCTTGCCCCATGGTCTCCGGATGGCCAAAGAGATGAATTTGAGCCGGGTAAGATGCTTGGGCGACTCAGATCTCGTGGCTCAACAGGTATCAGGCAAGTGGGACTCCAAGGATCCCCTCATGGCGGCTTATCGCCGTGAAGTTGATGCTGTGGCTGGGCACTTCAAGGGTTATCAAGTGGAACACATTGATCTAAGGAAGAATGAGGCGGCAGATGCTCTAAGCCGGCTGGGATCTCAGCGTGAGCCAGTGCCACCTAACACCTTCTTGGATGTTTTGCATAATCCTTCGGTTAAGTTATACACAGAGGAAGACTTAGCTGTTCCAGACCCAGAAGCACAGTTGGTAGTGGCTCTTCACGTCATCCCGGATTGGACAGTGCCATATTTGGCTTACATGACCCGGGGAGAGTTGCCTGAGGATGAGACCTTGGCGAGACAAATCATCCGGCGATCTAAATCCATGACAATTGTTCATGGTGAGTTACATCATCGGAGTGTAACTGGGGCGTTTCAACGTTGTGTGTCACCTGTGGAGGGTCAGGAAATACTTCGTGAGATCCATGAAGGGGATTGCGGTCATCATGCCGGCTCAAAATCTCCCGTGGCCAAGGCTTTCCGTCACGGTTTCTATTGGCTGACGGCTCATACTGACGCGGAGAATCTGGTCAGCAAATGTGACGGATGTTAGAAATTCTCACGACGAGCTCATGTGCCAGCTCAAGAGTTGAGGATGATTCCAATTACTTGGCCGTTCACAGTCTAGGGGCTTGACATGGTTGGGCCTTTCAAGAGGTCTAAAGATAAAAAGACGCACCTCCTGGTGGCGGTTGATAAATTTACAAAGTGGGTTGAGGCAGAGCCGGTCAGTAAGTGTGATGCAGCCACGGCGGTTCAGTTCATGAAAAAGGTGATCTTTCGTTTTGGTTTTCCACATAGTATCATAACTGATAATGGCACTAATCTCTCTAAGGGTGCCATGGAAGAGTTCTGTCAACGAGAACATATCCGGCTTGATGTTTCGGCAATTGCCCATCCTCAATCCAATGGTCAAGCAGAAAGAGCCAATCAGGCGATCTTGAAAGGTATAAAGCCCCGGCTCTTGGTCCCCTTACAGTGGACGCCGGGTGGTTGGCTTGAGGAGTTACCCTCTGTGATTTGGAGCATCAATACTACACCTAACAGATCTACGGGTTACACACCTTTCTTCATGGTGTATGGAGCAGAGGTGGTCCTGCCAAGTGACATCCGTCATGACTCGCCCCGTGGGGCGGCTTACGTTGAGGCTGACAATGAACGAGCTCGTCAGGATGCACTTGACTTGTTGGATGAAGAGCGATACTTGGCAATAGCCCGCTCGGTGATTTACCAGCAAGACCTGCGCCGCTACCACAGCCGCCGGGTTAGGTCCAGAACCTTTCAGGAAGGTGATTTAGTGCTCCGGCTCATCCAGGATCAATCCGACATGCACAAGCTATCCCCTCCTTGGGAAGGACACTTTGTGGTCAGCAAGAACCTGAACAACGGGTCATACTACCTCATTGATGTTCGAGAGCATAAAGCCTCACGTAAGTCGGAGGAGGAGACCCGCCGGCCGTGGAATATCGCTCATCTTCGGCCTTACTATACTTGAGCCACTGGCTCTCAAGATTTATATACTTTTTGATCATGTATATATTATGAAGAGCAATAAAGCAGGACCTCTGTCCTTTTCATCTCAAAAGTTTACATGCCTTTTTTATCATGTTGTTGAAACAACCAACAGGGAGCAGATCATATCTGAATCCGGCTTTCCCTTTGGTCCGGCTTATGATCATATCTGAATCTGGCCATGATCACTTGGGGGCTTCCTGTTCAAACATAGGTCGTATTCGAACCAAAGAGAACATAGCTGTCGATACCCACTTGATCGGCATACTGCCAAACCCACTAGGGGGCTTCTTGATCATATCCGAATCATAGCTTAACCCCTTTGGGTCTGACGTGGATCGTATTCGAATCAGCGTCATTAAACAACTCTTATGGTCACTTGAGGGCTTCCTGTTCAAACATAGGTCGTATTCAAACCAAAGAGAACATAGCTGTTGATACCCACTTGATCGGCATCACCAAAGCCACTGGGGGCTATATGATCGTATCCGAATCTTTAGCTTAACCCCTTTGGAACGGTTCACTGATCGTATTCGAATCAGAAGCCTTTGAATTTTGTTAATTATTCATCATACGTTGTAAGTATAATTATTTGACTACCTTGAGATCCTCTTGAAAGTACTTATGGGGTGGTTCTTGTTCCACCGACAAGTTTCAGGAGTTAAAGCTTACCCTCATTGTTTGGGTCACATAAGCCGGCGAGGTCATCAAAAGGATCACAGGCATGTTGTTACGATTATGTCTAACAGATATAATCGTAAGCTGGCCTTTATATGATTTTTTGATTTACACTCCGGGTTATCAGTACCTTATGTGACCCCCGATGCGATAAGTTGCCAAGGGAATTGTGTTTGTTTTATATGCAGGGCAATACAAGCAATTTCTTTTAACATAAAGGAAACAGAAGACCAATATAAACCGGAAGCATATAATGAAGGCGGCTTAAGAAAGTATTGAGCTCCATAGACATGCATGAAGGCATGGCAAAATCAAGTGTTTTTCTAGCCTATTACAAGACTCCCCGAGTCTGAATAATGAAGCATTGTTTTTTCACAAGACATAAACATACGACGCCTGGCGGTTCACTCTTTCGGTTGGCCTGAAGATTCTGGGTTATCCTTTTCCGCTCCTTCGTCGGCTGCCCTGTCCTGGAAGGTTGACAATGCCCAGTCAGTGCCATTGAAAGCTTCAAACTCAGCTTCATCATCTATTAAACCGGCTGGGTCGACTTCAGGGGAAAAGGTATGCTTACGGATTGGAGGGATCAGGCTAACTTCATCATAGTGAGGCGTTGGGATTCTTCGATTCTCGCTGTCATAACCCGGTTGGTAAGGTCAGTATCATTCCCAATAAGGGTAGCCACAGGGCGTATCTCCCTCACACAGGCGGTGAAATCCTTCTCATCAAACAAGGTGCCATCTTCCTTTAAGCTTGGGTATCCAAGGGCGATGTCGGCCGGGTCTAGCTCTCGAAGCCACGCCTTGGCCCGGCTCAACGCGGCTATAGCTCCGGCTCTTGCAGATGCCCGCCTTAGCTCTTGGACCCGCTGCGGTAGCACAGCGAGCCGCTTTAGCATGTCTTGCAGGAGATGGGGAACATCATTTGATAAAGCCACAACGGCCAAGGCACGTTGTGACACGGTGTAAAGTTGTTCCACCAGAGTATAAACCACCTTTAGCTTGATCAACATGCTCTGCTTAAGGTTTGTGCTCCTGGGGCCTGCATTAACAAACATCAGGTAAGCCGGCGGTAGCAATTAAAGTATTCATCGGAAAAAGGGTTTGCAATATTTAAACGTTTGTAGAAGCGGCTTACCAAAGATTGCTGAGACCATCTGAGATATGTGGTGCTTCAAGCTGGATAGCTCGGCAATTGCTTCTGCAAGCGACGCCTCAGCTGTCTCTGCCCGGGTCACCAGGGAGACCTTTTCGTCAGCCCATACCTTTTTCTCAGCCTCAAAGCCTTTCTTCAATTTCTCCTGTTTAGATACACTGAACTCAAACTTGGAGTTGCCCTTTTGGATTTCAATCTCTTGAGCTGCCAGGCGGTTCTTCAGGTCAGCAATCTCCGACTCAAATTGACTTATGGTGGCCTGCATCAATGCCGGGTTATAGTCAGAATTATTATAAGCTAGAATTAAGTCCCAAGCACTTTGCAAGCAAAGATACTTGACACTTGGGGGCTAAAGTATGTTGGAAACTTTGAATTATTACGGCGATTCATGGAAGTTAAGTCCCAAGCATTTTGCAAGCAAAGATACTTGGCACTTGGGGGCTAATGCGTATTGCAAGTTCAAAGCATTATGCTACGCCGGTTTAAATATCCTGTCTTAAAGCCGGCCTTGAGATAAGCCGGGAGTTTTGACAAACAGTGATAAGCAGATTCTAAGTCTACAGCATATTTTCTTATAAGCAGTAGACTTGGGGGCTGGTACAGTAAGTATGAATAAGGAAAAGTAACATGAATTATACCTTAGATTTTTGCTGTATCTATTTCACCATGTCAATTTCCAGGTCACGACTGTTGTGTACCTGATTTATATAGCCAGAGACGATCTCTCCAATGCTCAAGTGATTGTAATCAGCGACGTCCAGCTTGGCCTTTCGGGGTTCCAACAATTCCTCCTTGGCAGAGCACTTGGCCAATACAGTGGGTCTTCCCGGCTCAATAAATTGAGTCTTGGTGATCTCAACTTCCGGGTCATCTGCCTTGGCCGGGCTGGGAATCTCTGGATTGACAGAGCCGTCAAAGGTTTGTTCGGCAGGCGGGTCAGAGGTAGGCACTGGAACGTCATGAGATGGTTCAGACGGCGGCTCGTGGGCAAAGACATCGGGAGCGGCCGTTCCGAGCTCCGGTTCAGTTACAATCGGTTCTTGGGACGGCTTATTTTTCTTCGCCCTTTTGCTGGGCTTCACTTGCACGTTGTGGACAAAGTCATAAGGATTAGTACAAAAACATGAGTAAGGTAAGTATAAAGGTAAAGAAGATGACATTACCCGGGAGCAGTCTTGAAAGCCGGCATGTTAGATTCCATGGACTCTCCAGAGGTCGGTGAAGTATCCTGGCAGTTGGAGTCAGATGAATTGAGGGGTTGACGAGTTAAACCCGCCAAAGAAAAAGAGGAGCGTAGACCGGAGATAACCTCAGCACGGCGCTTCCTGGTTACATCAGGAAAGCCGGAGGAGAGCTCCGCGTCTTTGTTTGTCCGAGTCTGCCTCCGGCTCTCATAAGTCTGTCTCTTCAAAAGAAATTGAAGATCTTGGTAAGCTAAAGGATGTGAAAATCTTACTTTCTGAGTCACTCTTCGGATTTTCTGCCTTGGCAGAGGCTCTGAGTCGGAGGAGATTATAGTTACCTCGTCCTCAACCGCTTGGCTGTTTCCTGTGTCCTCCTGAAAGGAATTAATGTCAATAAGGTAATGGTAAAAGAGATAGGGGAGTTAAGAGTTACCTCTTCTTCTTCATCATCGGTATCATCCAGTTTTAACATATCCGAAGTGCTTGGCTTCTTCTTCCTCTAAGTTCCTGTCTTGGCGGCTTTCCTCTCGGTCTCTTGGTCGCTATGGCTTGTTTGGCAACCTCATGGTCATATTTGACCTTCCAGAAGTTGTCATTTGCCTGTGAATCATGATAAAGGGTTATGAGTAAAAGCAGGGTATAACACAATAAGGGTTAAATTGCTGAGATGGATAACTTACTGCAGGAGTCGGATTCTTCTTGCAGAAAGGAAACAAGTCGAAGGCATTGCTAACCACCGAGCCCTCTTTCAATAAAGACTGGGTCATGGCTTCAATCATGTCATCTGGTAAGTCGTCAGGACTATGACGCAGCGGGTCATCCTTCTCTTCTGAGTAAGTACACATCAAGCCAGGGCGGCGGCTTAATGGAATCACCCGCCAGTAGATCCAGACTCGGAACAAATCAATACCGTCTAAGCCGTTCCCCAAGAGAGCTTTGATTTTCTTGATGGTGGGAGCGAGTGGAAGACGTTCAACAGCAGTTAATTTGTCCAGCAGCGGGTGGTTAGATTCAAGGCGCAGAGCGCGGAAGCCGAGCAGCGGGTTCTCATCAGCCAGAGAAGTGTCCTGACAGTAGAACCACGTCTGATTCCAATCCTTAGGATGCCTTGGTAGTTCAGCATATGGAAAAGGCAGTCTCTCCATCGTTGGATTGAGATGCCCTCGAGTTCCAGGCTAGGCCCGTTGGCACGTTCATTCTGCCGATTTAGATAAAACAATTCTCTGAACAAAAGTAAGTTGGGCTCTTCTCCAAGATACACCTCGCAGAAGACTTGGAAGTTGCAAATATTTGACACAGAATTGGGCCCGATGTCCTGAGGTCTGAGATCAAAAAAGTTTAAGACATCCCTGAAGAATTTGGGTGGAGTGAATCCCCGGCTCATATGATCAGTAAAAATGATCACTTCCCACTCTTTGGGTTGAGGTTTCTCCTCTGATGGGTCAGGGGCACGATAAGACATGACCTCCTCCTTGGGCAGATGGCCGGTCTTCACAAATTCAGACAAAGTGCTTTCTGTAATAGTGGATTTGACCCAGTTGCAGGTCACAGGAGCCTTGGGAGCCTTAGGTGCCATTATGCAAGTGGAAGCCTATGAAAATATAAGAATTTCCGGTTCAACTTTAACTCGGAAGAAAACATTTTAAAGTCTATTCAAGATGGCGGCTTAAGACGGGGCCTAATGACATATGGCTAATTGTGTTTTGACATTTAAGCCGCTACGGGTTTTAGAAGCAGTTAAGTTATCTTAAGTCGTCAGAAGCAAGCAAGGCTGACATTCAGTGTTATCTTCTTAAACTAGCCACATGAGCTGCCGTGGCTAAACAGATCTAACAGATGCGGTTTTTCGGTTAAGTATGGAACAAACAGGTTTCACAAGTTGCTGCCATTATTTTGGATCAAATGGTCGTTCTGAAAAGAAAATTTTCTAGACCTAAAACTAATATAGATAAGCCCATATGCTCAAAGGAATCCTTTGAACGAAGGAAAAGGGATCTACTTACATTCGAAATGGATGCGGGACAATCACCGCAGCAGTTCTACACTATCTAACGATCAGAACAGGGCATTGGAGGTGAAATCTGTCAAAGGTTTGCTACGGGCGGCGACGAACACTGATGAACTCAGGAAGCTTATAATGCAGATCTAAGGTAGGGAAGGAAGGGAACTTACGGAGGCCGACTGGCTGCGGAGATTCGCCGTTGAGCTCTGGTCAGATTCAGGGTGATGCAGCGGCCTGAGTTGGTGAAGACGAGGAACTCGGCGGCGGCGGCGGCGGCGGAGCTCCAGCGACAGGTAGAGAGCGAGCGGAGGAAGATGACCGAGAGGGTAGAATGAAGAAGACCTAGGTCGAGCCTATTTATAAGGAAATGCCGACCGAGATGGCGCAAGAAACAAGGAGACCGAACATCATTATCCAGCGACCCCGACGCCTCAGTTTTCGGAATGGTCAGTAAAGGCAAAGATCCGTTGAGGATATGATGGAATAAAATATGAATTTAATTGGAGATGATGTCACAGCGGGTTAACACGGATCTAGAAGATGACGTCATGGCGGGTTAAAACCTTTGATCAGACAGAAGACTGACGGTTTATTTCTTAAAGTATTTTCAATATTGACATGAACCGGTTCAAATCAATCCGGGGCCTAATGTTGGCGATATAGCTATTTGTGTAAGCCTCCCATGAGGGGCCGGGTTACGCAAAGAAGGATTCATCAGAAGAAGCCCGAGACCAATCATGAAGATGGCGGTTCAATAAAGGGTCTAAAGCCCACAGGCGACTTACGACCCGTAGTGGTAAACCGCCATAAAGGCATGACTTGTATCATAAGGTAGAATTAACTAGTCACTGAGCCGGACACTGTTTATGAGCCGGCCGGGACTCTGTAGGCCGCAGGGCGTCAACCCGTGTATATAAGGGGACGACCCGCTGGCGGCTTAGGGCAAGAAACAACTCATCGAGAGCCAGGCATAGCGTATCTCGCTCCCTGGTCATCGAAACATCAGCAATACCATCCCAACTAGACGTAGGCCTTACCTTCATAGTAAGGGGCCGAACTAGTATAACTCTCTCGTGTCCTTTGTCCCGGTTAATCCCTTTAAGCTTCCTAGTTGCGATGGCTCCACGACTAGTCCTTGTAAGAGGACATCTGCCGTGACAATTCCACGACAGTCACCAACATACATAACTCATAGTACTATATCGTCAACGAACGTTTAAGCGTGCGGACCCTACGGGTTCGAGAACTATGTAGACATGACCGAGACACCTCTCTGGTCAATAACCAATACTAGAACCTGGATGCCCATATTAGCTCCTACATATTCTACGAAGATCTTTATCGGTCAGACCACATAACAACATACGTTGTTCCCTTTGTCATCGGTATGTTACTTGCCCGAGATTCGATCGTCGGTATCTCAATACCTAGTTCAATCTCGTTACCGGCAAGTCTCTTTACTCGTTCCGTAATACATCATCCCGCAACTAACTCATTAGTTGCAATGCTTACAAGGCTTATAGTGATGTGCATTACCGAGTGGGCCTAGAGATACCTCTCCGACAATCGGAGTGACAAATCCTAATCTCGAAATACGCCAACCCAACAAGTACCTTCGGAGACACCTGTAGAGCACCTTTATAATCACCCAGTTATGTGGTGACGTTTGGTAGCACACAAAGTGTTCCTCCGGTAATCGGGAGTTGCATAATCTCATAGTCATAGGAACATGTATAAGTCATGAAGAAAGCAATAGCAACATACTAAACGATCGAGTGCTAAGCTAACGAAATGGGTCAAGTCAATCACATCATTCTCCTAATGATGTGATCCCGTTAATCAAATGACAACTCATGTCAATGGCTAGGAAATGTAACCATCTTCGATCAACGAGCTAGTCACGTAGAGGCATACTAGTGACACTCTGTTTGTCTATGTATTCACACAAGTATTATGTTTCCGGTTAATACAATTCTAGCATGAATAATAAACATTTATCATGATATAAGGAAATAAATAATAACTTTATTATTGCCTCTAGGGTGTATTTCCTTCGATAAGGAGTGGAAAGAGCCTAAGCTTGGGGATGCCCAAGGCACCCCAAGGTAATATTCAAGGACAACCAATCATCTAAGCTTGGGGATGCCTTGGATGGCATCCCCTCTTTCGTCTTCAATCCATCGGTAAATTTACTTGAGGCTATATTTTTATTCACCACATGATATGTGCTTTTCTTGGAGCGCCTCGTATGGTATGAGTCTTTGATTTTTAGTTTGCCACAATCATCCTTGTTGTACACACCTTTTGAGAGGAACACGCTTTAATCGTGAATTTATTAGAATACTCTATGTGGTTCACTTATATCTTTTGAGCTAGGCAGTTTGCTCTAGTGCTCCACTTATATCTTTTTAGAGCACGGCGGTGGTTTTATTTTATAGAAATTGATGAAATATCATGCTTCACTTATACTATTTTGAGAGTCTTCAACAGCATGGTAATTTTCTTAGGTTATGAATTTTGTCCTAATATGATGGGCACCCAAGAGGAATATAATAAAAACTTTCATATAAAGAGCATTGAATATATGAGAAGTTTTATTCCTTTCATTTGTTTTGGAATATAAAGAGGATGATATTAGAGTCATGCTAGTGAGCAATTGTGGATTGGTAGAAATACTTGTGTTAAAGTTTGTGATTCCCGTAGCATGCACGTATGGTGAACCATTATGTGATGAAGTCGGAGCATGATTTATTTTTTGATTGTGTTCCTTATGAGTGGCGGTCGGGGACGAGCGATGGTCTTTTCTTACCAATCTATCCCCCTAGGAGCATGCGCATTAGTAGTTTGTTTTGATGGCTAATAAACTTTTGCAATAAGTATGTGAGTTCTTTATGGCTAATGTTGAGTCCATGGATTATACGCACTCTCACCCTTCCACCATTGCTAGCCTCTCTAGTACCGCGCAACTTCCGCCGGTGCATTAAAACCACCAAATATCCTTCCTCAAAACAGCCTACATACCTACCTATTATGGGATTTCCATAGCCATTCCAAGATATATTTCCATGCAACTTCCACTGTTCCGTTTTATTATGACACATACCATCATTGTCATATTGTTCTCATATGCATGAGACATTCACATAGAGTCATATCTTTGTTTTAGTATCGAGTCGTAAGTAAATAAAAGTGTGATGATCATCATTATTAGAGCATTGTCCCATGTGAGGAAAGGATGGTGAAAGCTATGATTCCCTCACAAGTTGGGATGAGTCTCGGACTTTAAGAAAATAAAAGAGGCCAAAGACACCCAAATAAGAAAAGAGGCCCAAGAAGCCCAACCAAAAAATGAGAGAAAAGAGAGGAGGGACAATGTTACTATCATTTTTCCACACTTGTGCTTCAAAGTAGCACCATGTTCTTCATGATAGAGAGTCTCCTGTTTTGTCACTTTCATATACTAGTGGGAGTTTTTCATTATAGAACTTGGCTTGTATATTCCAATGATGGGCTTCCTCAAAATTGCCCTAGGTCTTCATGAGCAAGCAAGTTGGATGCACACCCACTTAGTTTCCTTTTGAGCTTTCATACACTTATAGCTCTACTGCATCCGCTGCATGGTAATCCCTACTCACTTGTATCGATATCAATTGATGAGCATCTTCGTAGCTCATTAATTTGCCTAGTTGATGTGAGACTTTCTCCTTCTTATTGTCTTCTCCACAACCACCATATTCTATTCCACCTATAGTGCTATATCCATGGCTCACGCTCATGTATTGCGTGAGAGTTGGAAAAGTTTGAGAACACTAAAAGTATGAAACAATTGCTTGGCTTGACATCGGGGTTGTGCATGATGAAATAATGTGTGTGATGAAGATGGAGCATAGCCAGACTATATGATTTTGTAGGGATAACTTTCTTTGGCCATGTTATTTTGAGAAGACATGATTGCTTTATTAGTATGCTTGAAGTATTATTGTTTCTATGTCAATAGTAAACTTTTGTTTTGAATCTTATGGACCTGAATATGCATGCCACAATAAAGAGGATTGCATTGATAAATATGTTAGGTAGCACTCCACATCAAAAATTCTGTTTTTATCATATACCTACTCGAGGACGAGTGGGAATTAAACTTGCGGATGCTTGATACATCTCCAACATATCTATAATTTTTATTATCCCATTGCTATTATATTATCTATTTTGGATGTTTTATATGCATTAATATGCTATTTTATATTATTTTTGGGACTAACCTATTAACCTAGAGCCCAGTACCAATTTTTGTTTTTCCTTGTTTTTGACTTTTACAGAAAAGGAATATCAAACGGAGTCCAAATGGAATGAAACTTTACGGTGATTTTTCTTAGACCGGAAGAAACCCAGGAGACTTGTAGAGGAGGCCAGAAGACCTACTGGGTGGCCACATGCCCCCAGGCTTATGCCCCCCCCTAGACCCTCCAGCCCTAATTCTTGGTCCATAAATACCCAAATATTCCCCCTATACCAGAGGGCACACCAAAAATACTTTTCCGCTGCCGCAAGCTTTTGTTCTCGTGAGATCCCATCTTGGGGCCATTTTCGGCATTCCGCTGGAGGGGGATTCAATCACGGAGGGCCTCTACATCAACCTTGCCTCCCTTCTGATGAAGCGTGAGTAGTTTACCACGGACCTAAGGGTCCATAGCTAGTAGTTAGATGGCTTCTTCTCTCTCTTTGATCTTCAATACAATGTTCTCCTCGATGTTTTTAGAGATCTATTCGATTTAATCTTCTATTGCTGAGCGTTTGTTGAGATCCGATGAATTGTGGATTTATGATCAGATTATCTATGAATATTATTTGAGTCTTCTCTAAACTCTTTTATGCATGATTGAGATAGCTTAGTAATTCTCTTTGATCTATTGATTTGGTTTGGCCAACTATATTGGTTTTTCTTGTAATGGGAGAAGTGCTTTGTGATGGGTTCAATCTTGCGGTGTCCTCTCCCAGTGATAGAAGGGGTGGCGAGGCACGTATTGTATTGTTGCCATTAAGGATAAAAAGATGGTGTTTATATCATATTGCTTGAGTTTATCCATCTACATCCATCTTTCTTCACTAGTAGAAAAGGGGGCAACGGTTCAGGCCAGAAAAGGCATTAATCCCGGTTTCGTTACAAACCAGGACTAATGTGAGCATTAGTCCCGGTTCGAGCGGCGAGGGCGTCGGAAAGGCATTACTCTCGGTTCAAATGGGACCTTTAGACCCGGTTCGTGGCACGAACCGGTACTAAAGGGTGCGATGCCCATTAGTACCGGTTCATGGCACGAACCGGTACTAATGGTGCAATTTTCAAACTCCCCCCCCCCCCCCCCCCCCGCGCGTGGACAGCCTTTTCAGTTTTAGAAAAAACAAAAGAAAATGATGGAAATGTCAATAAAATAAAATAAAATAAGTTTCCCATGTGATATGTGGTCTAGTTGTTGGGAAAATTTACAAATATGAATTTCGACTTTATTTACAAAATCTCTCTGGAATTTGTAAAAATGGGCATAACTTTTGCATACGAACTCGGATTAAAAAGTTTTTTATATGAAAAATCATCTACTCGAAAAGTTACATCCGGTGGAAACCGCCTACGGCCTGTTTGCAAATTTGTAGAATCCTCAAATTCCAAAAGGAAAATAAGTTATGCTCAAATTTCAGTTTTTTTTAATTTTCATTAAATCTGGTCAAACTATGGTCAAACTACTTATTCAAGAAGTATTAGTGTTACTAAATAATGTTTCAAGAATATTAGTGTTATTAAATAATTATTTCAGTTTTTTTGAATTTTGGTCAAATCTGGTCAAACTATGGTCAAACAATGGTCAAACTACTTATTCAAGAAATATTAGTGTTACTAAATAATTATTGTTTTTAAAACAATAGTTTCAAACTCAAACAGTGAAATGTGTGACTTCATGCTCAAGCTAAACTCCTGAGGGTTAATAGGATTAACATCTTACTATTGTTAGGAAAACAACGAGTGCAGACTTGGAAACGAGGGAGAATAGAACCTGGAAGTTAAGCGTGCTCAGGCTGGGGGAGTGGGAGGATGGGCGACCGTCCGGGAAGTTAGATGATTTGGAATGATGAGGGGTGATTAGAGATTAAATTGAGCAGTGATGAGGGGTGATTAGAGATTAGAGGTTAAAATAATTCAGAAATTCGAAAATAAAAAATTCAAAAAAATTCAAAAAAATTCATAAAAAATTAAAAAAAATCAGAAAATTTCCTTTAGTACCGGTTGGTGTTACCAACCGGGACTAAAGGTGGACCTCCAGGCAGCGGCCACGTGGAGGGCCTTTAGTCCCAGTTCTGGTTTGAACCGGGACTAAAAGGTGGACCTCTAGGCAGCGGCCACGTGGAGGGCCTTTAGTCCTGGTTCTGTTTTGAACCGGGACTAAAGGGTCAGGCATTAGTAACGACCCTTTAGTCCCGATTCAAGAACCGGGACTACAGACCCTTTTTCTACTAGTCCTTAAAGCGTTACTCTGTTCTTAGGAACTTAATACTCTAGATGCAGGCAGGAGTCGGTCGATGTGTGGAGTAATAGTAGTATATGCATAACCATTTTGGTCTACTTGTCACTGACGTGATGCCTATGTTCATGATCATTGCCTTAGATATCATCATAACTTTGCGCTTTTCTATCAATTGCTCAACAGTAATTTGTTTACCCACCGTATGCTTTATTCAAGAGAGAAGCCTCTACTCAAACCCATGGCCCATGGGTCTATTTTCCATCATATATTTTCAGATCTATAAACCTAAAAACTCAAAAATACCTTGCTGCACTTTATTTATTTTTACTTTCGTTTGCTCTTTTATTTATATTTTAGACCTATCTCTATTAGATCTCACTCTTGTTCGTGACCGTGAAGGGATTGACAACGCCTTTTTCACGTTGTGTGCAAGTGTTTGTTAGTTTTTGGAGGTGCATATATTGGAGACTTGCTTGTGCCTCCTACTGGATTGATACCTTGGTTCTTAAGTGAGGGAAATACTAATCTCTACTTTGGTGCATAACAATTTCCTCTTCAAGGGAAAAATCAACACAAGCTCAAGAAGTAGCGTCGCCTCGGCAAACATGTTCGTCTTCACTTTCAGTTTGTCAACTGAATTGCTTGAGGACAAGCAAAGGTTTAAGCTTGGGGGGTTGATACGTCTCCGTCGTATCTACTTTTCCTAACGCTTTTCCTCTTGTTTTGGACTCTAATTTGCATGATTTGAATGAAACTGGACCGGGCTGACGTTGTTTTCAGCAGAACTACGATGTGTTGTTTTTGTGCAGAAATAAAAGTTCTCGGAATGGAATGAAACTTTTTGGAGATTTTTTATGGAATAAAAGAAAATTATTGGAGCCAAGAACCACCGGAGCGGTCCCCTGGGTGCGCACAACCCACGAGGGCGCGTCCCCCTCCTGGCGCGCCCAGGTGGTTTGTGCCCACCTGGTGGCCCCGCTGACCCTATCTCCGACGCTATAAAATCTTATTATTGGAGGAAAAAATCAGGGAGAAAGAATTATCGCGTTTAGCGAGACAGAACCGCCGCCACCTCTTGTTCTTCATCGGGAGGCCAGATCTGGAGTCCGTTTGAGGCTCCGAAGAGGGGAATCTTTGATCTTCATCATCACCAATCCTTCTCCATCGCAAATTACATGATGCTCCCCACCGGGAGTGAGTAATTCCTTCGTAGGCTTGCTGGTCGGTGAGGGAGTTGGATGATATTCATTATGTAATCGAGTTAGTTTTGTTAGGGCTTGATCCCTAGTATCCATTATGTTCTGAGATTGATGTTGATATGACTTTGCCATGCTTAATGCTTGTCATTTTGGTCCCGGGTGCCATGATTTCAGATCTAAACCATTTATGTGATCACCATTATATCTATGTTCTAGATCCAATCTTGAAAGTTATAGTCACCTATTACGTGTTATGATCTGCAAACCCCGGAGTGACAATAGTCGGGATACTTTCCGGTGATGACCGTAGTTTGAGGAGTTCATGTATTCACTATGTGCTAATGCTTTGTTCCAGTTCTCTATTAAAAGGAGGCCTTAATATCCCTTAGTTTCCTTATGGACCCTGCTGCCACGGGAGGGTAGGACAAAAGATGTCATGCAAGTTCTTTCCATAAGCATGTATGACTATTTATGGAATACATGCCTATGAACTGGAGCTAGTGTGTATCGCCCTAGGTTATAACTGTTATATGGATAATATCATCCAACGAATTCACCAATCCAATGCCTACGAGTTTTTCACATATTGTTCTTGCTAAGTTACTATTGCTATTGCTACTGTTACACTTGCTACAAAATTATTGTTATCACTGTTGTTGTTACTACTACTATCAAAATTACCATACTACTTTGTTGTGGAACGTAGTAATTTCAAAAAAAATCCTACGCACACGCAAGATCATGGTCATGCATAGCAACGAGAGGGGAGAGTGTTGTCCACGTACCCCCGTAGACCGTAAGCGGAAGCGTTATGACAACGCGGTTGATGTAGTCGTATGTCTTCATGATCGACCGATCCTAGTACCGAACGTACGGCACCTCCGCGATCTGCACACGTTCAGCTCGGTGATGTCCCACGAACTCACGATCCAGTAGAGCTTCGAGGGAGAGCTTTGTCAGCATGATGGCGTGATGACGGTGATGATGAAGCTACCAGCGCAGGGCTTCTCCTAAGCACTACAACGATATGACCGAGGTGGATTATGGTGGAGGGGGGCATCGCACACGGCTAAGAGATCAATGATCAACTTGTGTGTCTATGGGGTGCCCCCCTCCCCCGTATATAAAGGAGTGGAGGAGGGGGAGGGCTGGCCCTCTACAATGGCGCGCCCTGGGGAGTCCTACCCCCACCGGGAGTAGGATTCCCCCCCCCCTTCCAAGTAGTAGGAGTAGGAGAGAAGGAAGGGGAAGAGAGAAGAGAAGGAAGGAGGGGGTGCCACCCCTCCCTCTAGTCCAATTCGGACTAGGCCTTGGGGGCGCGGCCTGCCCTAGGCAGCCCCTCTCCCCCCCCCTAAAGCCTAATAAGGCCCATATACTCCCCGGCGAATTCTCGTAACTCTCCGGTACTCCGATAAATACCTGAACCACTCAGAACCTTTCAGATGTCCTAATATAGCCTTCCAGTATATCGATCTTTACATCTCGAACATTTCAAGACTCCTCGTCATGTCCCTGATCTCATCTGGAACTCCGAACAATCTTCGGTACATCAAAACACATAAACTCATAATACCGATCGTCACCGAACGTTAAACGTGCAGACCCTACGGGTTTGAGAACTATGTAGACATGACCGAGTGAGGGAGTCCTGGATTAGGGGGTATCCGGACAGCCGGACTATATCCTTTGGCCGGACTGTTGGACTGTGAAGATACTGTTGGGGAACGTAGCAGAAAATCAAAATTTCCTACGTGTCACCAAGATCTATCTATGGAGAAACCAACAACGAGGGAAATGAGAGTGCATCTACATACCCTTGTAGATCGCTAAGCGGAAGCGTTCAAGTGAACGGGGTTGATGGAGTCGTACTCGCCGTGATCCAAATCACCGATGATCCTAGTGCCGAACGGACGGCACCTCCGCGTTCAACACACATGCAGCCCGGTGACGTCTCCCACGCCTTGATCCAGCAAGGGGAGAAGGAGAGGTTGGGGAAGACTCCGTCCAGCAGCAGCACGACGGCGTGGTGGTGGTGGAGGAGCGCGGAATTCTAGCAGGGCTTCGCCAAGCACTACGAGAGACGAGGAGGGAGAGAGGTAGGGCTGCGCCTTGGGAGAGTTCATCTCGTGTCTTGGGCAGCCCCAAAACCTCCACTATATATAGGGGCAAGGGGGAGGGGGAGGCGCCCTAGGGTTTCCCCTAGGGGGCGGCGGCCAGGGCAGATGGGATCTCCTCTTTGGGTGACTTGGCCCCCAAGCCAGGAGGTGGGAACCCTAGATGGGGCGCCCCAAACCCCCTGGTCACGTGGGAATAGGTGAGGGGGGCGCACAGCCCCTTAGTGGGCTGGTTTGCCCCCCCTTCCCTTGGCCCATGAAGCCCCCCAACACTTGTCGGGGCTCCCGAAACACCTTTCGGTCATGCTGGTCATCACCCGGTACCTCCTGAACACTCCCGGACTCCAAAACCCTTCGTCCAATATATCAATCTTTACCTCCGAACCATTCTGGAACTCCTCGTAACGTCCAGGATCTCATCCGGGACTCCGAACAACATTTGGTAACCTCGTACATACTTTCCCTATAACCCTAGCGTCATCGAACCTTAAGTGTGTAGACCCTACGGGTTCGGGAATCATGCAGACATGACCGAGACACCTCTCCGGCCAATAACCAACAGTGGGATCTGGATACCCATGTTGGCTCCCACATGTTCCACGATGATCTCATCGGATGAACCACGATGTCAAGGATTCAGTCAATCTCGTATACAATTCCCTTTGTCTAGCGGTATTGTACTTGCCCGAGATTCGATCATCGGTATCCCAATACCTTGTTCAATCTCGTTACCGGCAAGTCTCTTTACTCGTTCCGTAACACATCATCCTGTGATCAACTCCTTGATCACATTGTGCACATTATGATGATGTCCTACCGAGTGGGCCCAGAGAAACCTCTCCGTCGCACGGAGTGACAAATCCCAGTCTCGAGATTCGTGCCAACCCAACAGACACTTTCGGAGATACCCGTAGTGCACCTTTATAGCCACCCAGTTACGTTGTGACGTTTGGCACACCCAAAGTATTCCTATGGTATCCGGGAGTTGCACAATCTCATGGTCTAAGGAAATGATACTTGACATTAGAAAAGCTTTAGCATTACGAACTACACGATCTTGTGCTATGCTTAGGATTGGGTCTTGTCCATCACATCATTCTTCTAATGATGTGATCCCGTTATCAATGACATCCAATGTCCATGGTCAGGAAACCGTAACCATCTATTGATCAACGAGCTAGTCAACTAGAGGCTTACTAGGGACATGGTGTTGTCTATGTATCCACACATGTATCTGAGTTTCCTATCAATACAATTCTAGCATGGATAATAAACTATTATCATGAACAAGGAAATATAATAATAACTAATTTATTATTGCCTCTAGGGCATATTTCCAACAGATACAAGATTGAAGACTTCGTTTCGTGTCCGGATGGGACTCTCCTTGGTGTGGAAGGCAAGCTTGGCAATACGAATATGTACATCTCCTTCCTTGTAACCAACTCTGTGTAACCCTAGCCCCCTCCGGTGTCTATATAAACCGGAGGGCTTAGTCCGTAGGACAACAACAATCATACCATAGGCTAGCTTCTAGGGTTTAGCCTCTACGATCTCGTGGTAGATCAACTCTTGTAATACTCATATCATCAAGATCAATCAAGCAGGAAGTAGGGTATTACCTCCATCAAGAGGGCCTGAACCTGGGTAAGCATCCTGTCCCCCGCCTCCTGTTACCATCCACCTTAGACGCATAGTTTTGGGACCCCCTACCCGAGATCCGCCGGTTTTGACACCGACATTGGTGCTTTCATTGAGAGTTCCACTGTGTCGTCACCGTAAGGCTTGATGGCCCCTTCGATCATCTATAACGATGCGGTCCATGTCGGTGTTCTGGGAACGGGGGTCCCCAGACTTGCCTGCTTGCGGCCTGCAGCGTGGCTCAAAGGAGGCCTAGTACGGCCCATCTTCATCAACACGAGACTCAAGACCCTCGCGAGGGGCCAAGCCTCGCGGGGAGGACGACACAACGCTTCCTCAGGCGCGGCCTCCTCAGGCTGGCTCATGAGTAGGCGGAGAAATCAAGGCAGGGTACCTCACGAGGTGCCCATGACGCAAGCCATGACGACCAAGGGTGCCAGGCGGGCGCCAGACCGCACAGTGTCCTCCCCTTTCCTCTTTGGTGCAAAGGGGGCAAGCGCAGGCGAGAGGATCAAGCAAAGGCATCCATTTCGGTGCAACGAGACCAAGACCAGTCCAGCGGTGGGAATGAGCTCATCGTGGAGCCCAGAACGGCGTCACCATAGGGCCTTTGGCAGGCGAGGACCAACTTTGGTCAGGATAAGTGTACCAGATGTTCCCCTTCAAATTGGCCAATTGTTGGCGCCCTTCCCGCTCAATATTTGGGAAGAGGCCCAGGGCCTTTGCCTATAAATAGGACCAGCCACCCCCAGAGTAAAAGGGAGGAGGGTATTCAGAGCAATCATAGAGCAAGTAGAGAGAGAGAGGGGCGGCAGAACTCCCCTAGCAGTTCATCGTCCCAGTAAGAACACGCCCTCGCGAGGCTGTTCACCTTTGTACTGTTCATCATCATCAGCCCGAGAGGCAATCCACCCACCACACTGGAGTAGGGTATTACACCACATCGGTGGCCCGAACCAGTATAAACTCTGTGTTCTTTGTGTTGTTCCTTTAGTAGTTTAGATCCTTGCGAGACGGAGAGGTAGAGGGCAGAATCTCCGCGCGCACCCAGAGTTCGAACCTTAAGGGTCTGCCGGAACCCCGAATCCGACATCTGGCGCGCCAGGTAGGGGTGCGCCGGAATCTGTCTTCCACCGGTCCATTCTTCTCCGACCGTCGCATCCATGTCTGACGCTCGTCGGGCCCGCGCCGAGCGCCGGGCCGCCATCGCTTCCCTCGTCGCCCAGACAGCTCCCGTGGGCGGGCGTCCTCGTCGTTCCCCGTCGCCCGCCGTCAACGCCGCCACCGGCCCAGCGGGGAACGAGCAACAAGCATCGTCTCAGCACCCGTCCGTGCGGCGAGACGGCCGCACCGCTACTCCGTCGCTCACGCCAGCTGGCTCTTCGTCACACGTGCTCCGCGCGCCCTTCGAGGCTCGAGCTGCACTCATCGCGGCAAGCGAGCTCCTGCGCTACCGTCCCGTCGACGACATCTACGAAGAGTGGCTCGACCGCGTCGCCGAGCTCGTCCGCGCCGCAGGGGGCTCTCCTGCACCGTCCGCTCCGCTGCGCCGCACCCCGCCCCGCGCAGGCCATGAAGCTCCGGGGGCGTACCAGCCACCTCCACTCCAAGAAGACGCCATGGCTCCAAGGCGCATGGCCCCTGGGCGGAATCCGCTCCGTCAGGCGCCAGCCCAGCAAGAACGGAGCTGCCAAGAAGTCCCTCGACCGCAAGAGGCTGCCCGAGCGCTCCCTGCTCCGGCTCGCCGCAACCCTGCTCCAGCTCCGGCACGTCAAGACCCCGCGCTGCTCCCAGCTGCAGCGCAAGGGGACCCGCAAGGCCAAGCTCTCCCTCAACCGAAGCCTCCCGTGGCCACCGCAGGCTGCCGTGCCTACACCACCGAGCTGCGTAGCGTCGCGTGGCCTGGCAAGTTCAAGTCGGACCTGCCTCCTTGCTACGACGGCACGACTGATCCCGCAGAGTTCCTCCAGCTCTACGAGCTGGGCATCGAAGCTGCCAGCGGGGATGAAAAGGTCATGGCGAACTGGTTCCCCATGGCGCTGAAGGAAGGAGCCCGCACCTGGCTCCTGAATCTGGCTCCAGGCACGATCTCCTCTTGGGACCAGATGCGCACCCGCTTCATCGCCAACTTCCAAGGTACTCGCGACCGGCCGCCCGCGGTGAGCGACATGCGCCGCATCAAGCAGCAACCTGGGGAGACCCTGCAAAAGTACATCCAGCGCTTCAACAGTGCACGCCACAAGATCCCCAAGGTGTCTGAGGAGGCCATCATCTCGGCCTTCTCCGATGGCGTGCGCGATGTCAAGATGAAGGAGGAGCTGGCGATGCATGAAGACCTCTGCACCTCCCTGGAGCTGTTCAACTTGGCGACCTAGTGCGCCAGGGCTGAGGAGGGACGTCTCTCCCTCCTCGAGCTGCCCGCCGCAGATCCAGAAGAGAAGAAGCCCAAGGCCAAGGACGTGAAGCGCAAGGGGGCTGCCGTACTCGCAGCAAAACCAGACACCAAGCGGGGCAAGGATCTGCCCGTATCCTCTAGAGGCAGCCGGTACTGTGTGTACCACGACCTCCACACCCACAACACCAACGAATGTCAAGAACTCGGCGTCGTGCGAGAAGGAAGGATCGGCCATCGCCCTGACCGCGCCGACCGGGGCTACAGCCGAGAAGGAGGAAGAAACCCAGGACGCTGGGAAGATCGCGGCCCGCTCCAGGGGTGGCGCGACCTGCCTCGCGAGGGGGACTGGAGGGATCAGCCTCGTGAGGACCGCCCTCATGGCAACACAGGCCTCCCTCCACTGCCCCCTCAGCCAAGGAGGAATGAAGACCGCCATCAAGACGAGGGGGCTAGGGGCTTCCAAGAGCCGCGCGCAATCGCCTGCATCCTAGGCGGAGCTCAAGCCCCAGCCTCCCAACGCATCTTCAAGCAGTTTGCCCGTGAAGTCAATGCAGTCCTCCCCAAGCTCGAAGCAACGCGCCCCCTCAAGTGGTCGGCGTGCGCCATCATGTTCAGCTCAGCAGATCAGCTCAAGTGCGCGGCCACAGCTGGGGTCCTCCCGATGCTTTGCTCCCCAGTCATCAGCAACGTACTGGTCACCAGGACCCTCATCGATGGTGGAGCAGGGCTCAACGTCCTGTCCGTGGAAACATTCAACAACCTCCAAGTGCCCTATGACCAGCTTCAACCAACCTAGCCTTTCTCCGGAGCCTCCCGAGGCCCCAGGTCCTGGGGGCTCGTGAGGATCGGCTTCCGCAGCCCACCGAGTCTGCCGCACCAACGCCATTTCGCCGTCGACATCTTCAGGTGACATCTTTCAAGCTTCATTCCCAGCTGGGAGCGCCCTCCTAGGGCTGCATTACTCCCAGGCCGCGTGGGTCCGTCCCTGCAGCGTGTATCCCTTTTTAGTTTTCGATCGTTAGCTTGCTTTGTTGGGGGCGCCCCTCGGGCTGCATCATCCCCAAGCCGCTCGGACTAGGCCCAGCGGCGTGTATCTCCCTCGCGTTTATTTCCAACTATGCATTCGCCTATCATGCTTGATCACTTGATGCATGTCCACTACAACTCTTCTTCTCCATGTCGACCACTTGCACGTTAAAGGGGGGTGCCTGAGCATCGCGACTCAGGGCTCTTACCGGCTCTCCAGCCCTCACCCTCTGGCCTTGTCCACGGCATCGCGACCTGGCATACCAGCGACGGCTGAGACAAGCTCGAGGGCCGGGACCCGAGGACGTAGAGTGCCGGCATCTA
Organism: Aegilops umbellulata; assembly: GCA_032464435.1. Taxonomy (NCBI): domain Eukaryota; kingdom Viridiplantae; phylum Streptophyta; class Magnoliopsida; order Poales; family Poaceae; genus Aegilops; species Aegilops umbellulata. The sequence continues at coordinate 593,656,876 of CP136058.1, read as the reverse complement.
ACCAAATTTTGCAGGAACACATCTCAAGATACAGCCCAGTGCCAGGCGCAACCCGCATAGAGGTAGGGCCTCGTGAGTCCCGCGCGGGCTCACGGGTGCCCAGATACACCTCACCTAGCCCTACCGTGCCGGCCACGTGTCAGGGCGGGGATGTACACGCCCCGGGGGCTCCTCCCGGAGGGGAGCCCCCTCCCACGTACCAGTGGAAGCACCATACTCCGCGCTGGCTGACGACACTGCCGAGGAGCGGCTATGCCCGTACACATACGGAAGCGCTATGCTCCGCGCTGGTGATAAACAACTGAGGGTGGCCTCCGGGCTGCATTAACCTCAGGGAGCCCAGAGCTCAGTGGCTGGCCTCATCGCAACGCCTCCCCTCGGGAGTGCCGCGCGAGGGGGCTAGGCACGGGGGCTATGATTGGGTCACGCCCAGGCGTACGCCACCCAGCCAGGTCCCTCGGACCTGGTTCGTCATGCGTCTCTCCCCGAGCGGAGCCAAGGTATGAAGGCCGTTTGCGCATCAAGGGGGACCCCTGAGCATCGCGACTCAGGGGCCTAACTGGTCCCGTAGCCCCTCACTCCTTAGTTCCAAAAGGCTATGCTGGGTGAGGTATGCGCGGGGTCGGGCTCTGCAGACGTAGAACGGTGGTCCCACTCGTATCTCACCTCACCGCCCGCTGTTTGCGCGTCAAGGGGGACTCCTGAGCATCGCGACTCAGGAGCCTAACTAGCTCCGTAGCCCCTCACTCCTTAGTTCCGAAAGGCTATGCTGGGTGAGGTACGCGCGGAGTCAGGCTCTATAGACGTAGAACGGAAGATACACCTACATCATGCTCCCCTACTTGTAGTTCGTGCGCCAAGGGGGACTCCTGAGCATCGCGACTCAGGAGCCTAACTTGTCACGTAGCCCCTCACTCCTTTGGTCCCGTCCTGGTTTCCGGTCGGGGCTAATGCTGGGTGAGGTACGCGCGTGGCCGGGCTCTGCCAGCGTAGAACACATGCAAGTAGGGAAGAAAAGCATAAAACTCAAAGAATTTAAAACCAAAATATCACAACCCATATTGTCGTCTCAGTACCAAACGCAAGTTTAAATGCCTCCTCGAGGCGTGATGCATGTGCAGGAAGTAAAAGAAGAACAGGAGCGGCAGCGGAGTCACTTGTCGGCGGTGGGGGAGCGCAGAGTGGCCTCGCTTCATGGAGCAGTAGGGCCGGCGGCACCTTGCTTTGGCCTAGTGCTGAAGGCCCGGAACTTCCCCAGCAGCGCCTCCGCGCGCCCCTTCACGGCTTCGATAGCGGCGGCCGCACCCTCGCCGCTCACCGGCTCCAGCAGACTGTCGAGGTCGGCGCCGGGATCGCGAAGATAGATGTGGGCAAAGACTCGCGTCAGTGCAGCAGAAGATAGGACGCGCGCCTCGGCCTCAGCCGTGGGGCCAAGGCCAAGGGCAACATCTCCAAGGGCCTTAACTAGGAAGGGAAGCAGCTTGGCGGGGCCATCTTCGTCACCAGCCAGCGGACTCTCCAGGCCGCTCTCGTAGAGTGTCTTCAGCGAAGCACGGGCATCTTTCTCCATGTCTGCGAAGGCCACGCGATCCTCGGCAAGAACTCGAGCCTTGCGGTCCAGCTCGGCCTTCGTCACCTCCAGCTCTTTCTTCAGCGCGTCTAGGTGGGCGCGGCGCTTCTTAAGCTTGGCCTCCCGATCCTCGATGGCCGCCTCGCGAGCCTTCGCGCCTTCTCCCTGCTCCTGGCGAAGGCGGACCTCCCTCGCGAGCTGGTCCCGCAGACCCTGCAGCTCGTCCTCCAGCTCCTTGCAGCGGCCACGGACTCCAACCACCTCTCCCAGGGCCGCGTCTCGAGCGGCCTTCGCCTCGAAGGTGGCCTCCCTCTCTCCATCACAGGCCGTTGAGGCCTGAACCAGCGCCGCTCGAATCGAGGCGTTAGAGCGAATCCAACCAGAGGCCAGTTCCAGGCGCCCGGCCACCAGGCGAGGGTCGGCGCCGAGAAGATCCTGCCGCAACCGGTCCAGTTCAGCAGCGGCACGCTCCAGGATGGAAGAAGAAGGCGGAGAAACATCGGTGCGCGCCAAGACAACAGGAGGAGTCAGGGAAGCAGCGGTCAGTGGAACGGGAGGATAAGGTAGCGGCGGCAAGACCACAGTGTCCTGAGGCGGAGTCTGCTGCACCCCGACGGCCGTGGCGGCAGCAGCAGGCAGGAGCACCTCGGGAGTCGCTTGGGCCATGGGAGCTGGGCTCTCCCCAGCCAACTCAGCCAAGCCTCGCAAAGATGAGCGGGCAGGAGAGGCTCGTGCCTCACGATCGCCCTCACCTGCAGGCGGAGGCGTTGCCGCGGATGAGGCCTCGGGAGCCCCCTTCGGCTTCTTCGCCACGGGCGCCAGCCTATTCAAAGAGAAGCAAACATCAAGCCCCAGCGGCGGAACAAGGAACCAAAAATGAGGGATCAAGCACTCACAGGTCATCGCTGGAGGGCTCGAGCAGCTTCCTGCCGTACTTGAAGCCTGAGAGCCGGCTGGAGGGGTCAACCTCGGAAGCAGAAGGCGCGTTCGCGGATCACCCCGGAGCCGGGGCGGACCCGCAGGGGATCAGCCCGGTCCTGTGCTTCTTCGGGATCGGGGGCGAACTCCCGCTACCCAGCACGTCGTCAACCTCATCATCATCGCTCAATGAGAGGCGGAGAGTACGGGACTTGCGCCGGGGGAGGGGAGCCCTTGACTCTCCGTCAGTTGCCTCGAAGTCAGGGCCCTCCTCCCTCTCCTCTTCACCCTCCTCTCCACTGGGGTCGCCGGAGGACACGTCCACCAGTCCCTCGGGAGCCACCACAGGCACGGGTCCGTCCCCGTTGAAGACGGGCATCGACTCCACCACCTGCTGCCAGTCGTCGCGAAGGAACAAGAGCACAGGCGCGCCCTCCAGCCGTGCCACCTCTCCCCCGACCAGGGATTGGAGCGCCGCGGTCACATCCTCGTCGCCCAAGGCCGCGGGGCTCGGGTGAAGCCTCCACATCGAAGGTGAGTACCGCCGAAGCGGGGCCAGCTGGTGCTCTAGGAACTCCCTCAGCAACGACGCGCCGGTCAGCCTCGCTGCCGCCGCGCCGGCCGGCTTCAGGTCCGCGTCCATCTTCTCCAGAACCGGCTTCGCGCGGGGGTCCGTAAGCTCCTCCCAGGACCAGTCGCTGGAACTCACGGGCTGGTCCGTGGGTAGGATCAGCCGAGGGTGGATGCGCCCGACGTCCACCAAGACCCACTTGCTCCTGAAGCCCTCAATCCTCTTCCCGGGATTTGAGATGGCAATGGCGCCGCCACACGCAACGAAGCTCGCGCATGCAGAAGGGGAGCCACGGGTGACCCGGAGGTAGAAGTAGTGGCGCAGCAAGGCCACTGAGGGTTGCACCCCCACATGAGCCTCGCAGTAATAGGCGAAGATCGCCAGGAGAAGGATGGAGTTGGGGTGGAGATGCAGAGCTTGCAAGTCATAGTGGCGGAGGACGTAGAGGAAGAACTCGGAGAAAGGAGGCACCAGGCCCGCAGTAATGGAGCTTACAAAGAGAGGGTAGAAGGTGCTTCCTCGGCCCTCAGGGATGGCGGAGCCGACCTTGAACACCCGCGTTCCGTCGACTCCCCACGCTGCCGCCATCCGGCGTAGCCGGGTGAGGCTCGCCACCGACACATTCAGCGAGTCCAGGGCTGGCGAGAACCAAGCTTCAGCAGGAGGCTGGCGCGGCGCCATGGCTTTCAAGGTCACAAGGGAGCAGATCTGGGAGTTGGAGGAAGGAAGGAGAGGCGCAAGAAAGGGGATCTGAGCAACGACGGGAGAAGGAGAAGAGCGAGGCCTGGGCAGACACCGCGCCTTTAACCTGCGTGGTTGCGGGGACGCCCACGTCCAGTCAGCCGCCACGCTGCGCCCAAGGCCGCAGGCTGTTAGGGCCCGCGGCGCTTCGCCCTTGCCCTTTCGCCTCTCGGCACGGCCAAGTCCGGGCGCGCCTTGGGCCCGGAGGCTACTCTCGGCGTTCTGGGAACGGGGGTCCCCAGACTTGCCTGCCTGCGGCCTGCGGTGTGGCTCAAAGGAGGCCTAGTACGGCCCATCTTCATCAACACAAGACTCAAGACCCTCGCGAGGGGCCAAGCCTCGCGAGGAGGACGACACAGCGCTTCCTCAGGCGCGGCCTCCTCAGGCTGGCTCATGAGGAGGCGGAGAAATCAAGGCAGGGTACCTCACGAGGTGCCCATGACGCAAGCCATGACGACCAAGGGTGCCAGGCGGGCGCCAGACCGCACAGTGTCCTCCCCTTTCCTCTTTCGTGCAAAGGGGGCAAGCGCGGGCGAGAGGATCAAGCAAAGGCATCCATTTCGGTGCAACAAGGCCAAGACCAGTCCAACGGTGGGAATGAGCTCATCGTTGAGCCCAGAACGGCGTCACCACAGGGCCTTTGGCAGGCGAGGACCAACTTTGGTCAAGATAAGTGTACCAGATGTTCCCCTTCAAATTGGCCAATTGTTGGCGCCCTTCCCGCTCAATATTTGGGAAGAGGCTCAGGGCCTTTGCCTATAAATAGGACCAGCCACCCCCAGAGCAAAAGGGAGGAGGGTATTCAGAGCAATCGTAGAGCAAGTAGAGAGAGAGAGAGAGAGAGAGGCGGCAGAACTCCCCTAGCAGTTCATCGTCCCAGTAAGAACACGCCCTCGCGAGGCTGTTCACCTTTGTACTGTTCATCATCATCAGCCCGAGAGGCAATCCACCCACCACACTGGAGTAGGGTATTACACCACATCGGTGGCCCGAACCAGTATAAACTCTATGTTCTTTGTGTTGTTCCTTTAGTAGTTTAGATCCCTGCGAGACGGAGAGGTAGAGGGCAAAATCTCCGCGCGCACCTCAGAGTTCGAACCTTAAGGGTCTGCCGGAACCCCAAATCCGACAGTCCAGGGTGAGGTTTTCCTCCCCAGACATATCTTCGTATTTGGCGGCTTCGCACTGCAGGCCAATGATGCCTACTACGCAACCTTCTTCTTGTAGACGTTGTTGGGCCTCCAAGTGCAGAGGTTTGTAGGACAGTAGCAAATTTCCATCGAGTGGATGACCTAAGGTTTATCAATCCATGGGAGGCGTAGGATGAAGATGGTCTCTCTCAAGCAACCCAGCAACCAAATAACAAAGAGTCTCTTGTGTCCACAACACACCCAATACAATCGTAAATTGTATAGGTGCACTAGTTCAGCGAAGAGATGGTGATACAAGTGCAATATGGATGGTACATATAGATTTTTGTAAACTAAAAATATAAAAACAGCAAGGTAGCAAGCGATAAAAGTGAGCACATACGGTATTGCAATGATAGGAAACAAGGCATATGGTTCATACTTTCACTAGTGCAAGTTCTCTCAACAATAATAACATAAGTGAATCATATAATTATCCCTCAACATGCAACAAAGAGTCACTCCAAAGTCACTAATAGCGGGAATAAACGAAGAGATTATGGTAGGGTACGAAACCACCTCAAAGTTATTCTTTCCAATCAATCCGGTGGGCTATTCCTATAAGTGTCACAAACAGCCCTAGAGTTTGTACTAGAATAACACCTTAAGACACAGATCAACCAAAACCCTAATGTCACCTAGATACTCCAATGTCACCTCAAGTATCCGTGGGTATGATTATACGATATGCATCACACAATCTCAATTCATCTACTCAAACCAACACATAGAACCTCAAAGAGTGCCCCAAAGTTTCTACCGGAGAATCACGACAAAAACGTGTGCCAACCCCTATGCATAGGTTCCCAATGTCACGAAACCCGCAAGTTGATCACCAAAACATACATCAAGTGGATCAATAGAATAACCCATTGTCACCATGGTTATCCCACGCAAGACATACATCAAGTGTTCTCAAATCTTTAAAGACTCAATCCGATAAGATTACTTCAAGGGTAAAACTCAATCCATTACAAGAGAGAAGAGGGGGAGAAGAAACATAAGATCCAACTATAATAGCAAAGCTCGCGACACATCAAGATCGTGCCAAATCAAGAACACGAGAGAGAGAGAGAGAGAGAGAGAGAGAGAGAGATCAAACACATAGCTACTGGTACATACCCTCAGCCTCGAGGGTGAATTACTCCCTCCTCGTCATGGAGAGCGCCGGGATCATGAAGATGGCCACCGGTGAGGGTTCCCCCCTCCGGCAGAGTGCCGGAACTGGGTCCCGATTGACTTTTGGTGGCTACAGAGGCTTGTGGAGGCGGAACTCCCGATCTAATCTCTGCCCTGGAAGTTTTAGGATATGTAGGTATATATGGGTGCAGGGAGTCCGTCGGTGGAGCTACGGAGGCCCCACGAGGCAGGGACGTGCCCTAGGGGGGTGGGCGTGAAGGAAATATGCCCTAGAGGCAATAATAAAGTTATTATTTATTTCCTTATATCATGATAAATGTTTATTATTCATGCTAGAATTGTATTAACCGGAAACATAGTACATGTGTGAATACATAGACAAACAGAGTGTCACTAGTATGCCTCTACTTGACTAGCTCGTTAATCGAAGATGGTTATGTTTCCTAACCATGAACAAAAGAGTTGTTATTTGCTTAACGAGATCACATCATTAGAAGAATGATGTGATTGACATGACCCATTCCATTAGCTTAGCACCCGATCGTTTAGTATATTGACTTATACATGTTCCTATGACTATGAGATTATGCAACTCCCGTTTGCCAGAGGAACACTTTGTGTGCTACCAAACGTCACAACGTAACTGGATGATTATAAAGGAGCTCTACAGGTGTCTCCGAAGGTACATGTTGGGTTGGCGTATTTCGAGATTAGGATTTGTCACTCCGATTGTCAGAGAGGTATCTCTGGGCCCTCTCGGTAATGCACATCACATAAGCCTTGCAAGCATTGCAACTAATGAGTTACTTGTGAGATGATGTATTACGGAACGAGTAAAGAGACTTGCCGGTAACGAGATTGAACTAGGTATTAAGATACCGACGATCGAATCTCGGGCAAGTAACATACCGATGACAAAGGGAACACCGTATGTTGTTATGCGGTCTGACCGATAAAGATCTTCATAGAATATGTAGGAGCCAATATGAGCATCCAGGTTCCGCTATTGGTTATTGACCGGAGACGTGTCTCGGTCATGTCTACATTGTTCTCGAACCTGTAGGGTCCGCACGCTTAAGGTTTCGATGACAGTTATATTATGAGTTTATGAGTTTTGATGTACCGAAGGAGTTCGGAGTCCCGGATGATATCGGGGACATGACGAGCAGTCTCGAAATGGTCGAGACGTAAAGATCGATATATTGGACGACTATATTCGGACATCGGAAAGGTTCTGAGTGGTTCGTATATTTTTCGGAGTACCGGGAAGTTACGGGAATACGGGAGAAGAAGTATATGGGCCTTATTGGGCTTTAGGGGAGAGGAAGAGGCAGGCCGCGCCCCCCTCCCCCATTTACTAGTCCGAATTGGACTAGGGGGAGGGGCGGTGCCCCCTTCTTCCTTCTCTTCCCTCTTCCCCTTCCTTCTCCTACTCCTACTACTTGGAAGGACTCCTAGTTGGACTAGGAAAGGGGGAATCCTACTCCCGATGGGAGTAGGACTCCCCTAGGGCGCGCCATAGAGAGGGCCGGCCCTTCCCTCCTCCACTACTTTATATACGGGGGCAGGGGGCACCCCATAGACACACAAGTTGATCTTCGTGATCGTTCTCTTAGCCGTGTGCGGTGCCCCCCTCCACCATACTCCTCGATAATATTGTAGCAGTACTTAGGCGAAGCCCTACGATGGTAGAACATCAAGATCGTCATCATGTCGTCGTGCTGACAGAACTCTTCCCCGGCACTTTGCTGGATCGGAGTCCGGGGATCGTCATCGAGCTGAACGTGTGCTAGAACTCGAAGGTGCCGTAGTTTCGGTGCTTGATCGGTCGGGTCGGGAAGACGTACGACTACATCAATCGCGTTGTCATAACGCTTCCGCTATCGGTCTACGAGGGTACGTAGACAACACTCTCCCCTCTCGTTGCTATGCATCACCATGATCTTGCGTGTGCGTAGGAAATTTTTGAAATTACTACGTTCCCCAACAGTGGTATCAGAGCCTAGGTTTTATGTGTTGATGTTATATGCACGAGTAGAACACAAGTGAGTTGTGGGCGATATAAGTCATACTGCTTACCAGCATGTCATACTTTGGTTCGGCGGTATTGTTGGATGAAGCGGCCCGGACCGACATTACGCGTACGCTTACGCGAGACTGGTTCTACCGACGTGCTTTGCACATAGGTGGCTGGCAGGTGTCAGTTTCTCCAACTTTAGTTGAACCGAGTGTGGCTACGCCCGATCCTTGCGAAGGTTAAAACAGCACCAACTTGACAAACTATCGTTGTGGTTTTGATGCGTAGGTGAGATTGGTTCTTGCTAAGCCCGTAGCAGCCACGTAAAACTTGCAACAAACAAAGTAGAGGACGTCTAACTTGTTTTTGCAGGGCATGTTATGATGTGATATGGTCAAGACATGATGCTAAATTTTATTGTATGAGATGATCATGTTTTGTAACCGAGTTATCGGCAACTGGCAGGAGCCATATGGTTGTCGCTTTATTGTATGCAGTGCAATCGCCCTGTAATGTTTTACTTTATCACTAAGCGGTAGCGATAGTCGTAGAAGCATAAGATTGGTGAGACGACAACGATGCTGCGATGGAGATCAAGGTGTCGCGCCGGTGACGATGGTGATCATGACGATGCTTCGGAGATGGAGATCACAAGCACAAGATGATGATGGCCATATCATATCACTTATATTGATTGCATGTGATGTTTATATTTTATGCATCTTATCTTGCTTTGATTGACGGTAGCATTATAAGATGATCCCTCACTAAATTATCATAGAAAAAGTGTTCTCCCTGAGTATGCACCGTTGCGAAAGTTCTTCGTGCTGAGACACCACGTGATGATCGGGTGTGATAGGCTCTACGTTCAAATACAACGGGTGCAAAACAGTTGCACACGCAGAATACTCAGGTTTAACCTAGCATATAACAGATATGGCCTCGGAACACGGAGACCAAAAGGTCGAGCGTGAATCATATAGTAGATATGATCAACATAGTGATGTTCACCATTGAAACTACTCCATCTCACGTGATGATCGGACATGGTTTAGTTGATATGGATCACGTGATCACTTAGAAGATTAGAGGGATGTCTATCTAAGTGGGAGTTCTTAAGTAATATGATTAATTGAACTTTAATCTATCATGAACTTAGTCCTGGTAGTATTAGCATATCTATGTTGTAGATCAATAGCTCGCGTTGTTGCTTCCCTGTGTTTATTTTGATATGTTCCTACAGAAAATTGTGTTGAAAGATGTTAGTAGCAATGATGCGGATTGGATCCGTGATCTGAGGTTTATCCTCATTGCTGCACAGAAGAATTATGTCCTTGATGCACCGCTAGGTGACGGACCTATTGCAGGAGCAGATGCAGACGTTATGAACGTTCGGCTAGCTCAATATGATGACTACTTGACAGTTTAGTGCACCATGCTTAACGGCTTAGAATCGGGACTTCAAAGACGTTTTGAACATCATGGACCATATGAGATGTTCCAGGAGTTGAAGTTAATATTTCAAGCAAATACCCGAGTTGAGAGATATGAAGTCTCCAACAAGTTCTATAGCTAAAAGATGGAGGAGAATCGCTCAACTAGTGAGCATGTACTCAGATTGTCTGGGTACTACAATCGCTTGAATCAAGTGGGAGTTAATCTTCCAGATAAGATAGTGATTGACAGAATTCTCTAGTCACCATCACCAAGTTAGTAGAACTTCGTGATGAACTATAATATGCAAGGGATAACGGAAACGATTCCCAAGCTCTTCGTGATGCTAAAATCGACGAAGGTAGAAATCAAGAAAAACATCAAGTGTTGATGGTTGACAAGATCACTAGTTTCAAGAAAAGGGCAAAGGAAAAAAAGGGAACTTCAAGAAGAACAGCAAGCAAGTTGCTGCTCAAGTGAAGAAGCCCAAGTCTGGTCCTAAGCCTGAGACTAAGTGCTTCTACTACAAAGAGACTGGTCACTGGAAGCGGAACTACCCCAAGTGATTGGCGGATAAGAAGGATGGCAAAGTGAACATAAGTATATTTGATATACATGTTATTGATGTGTACTTTACTAGTGTTTATAGCAACCCCTTAGTATTTGATACTAGTTCAGTTGCTAAGATTAGTAACTCGAAACGGGAGTTGCGGAATAAACAGAGACTAGTTAAGGGTGAGGTGATGATGTGTGTTGGAAGTAGTTCCAAGATTGATATGATCATCATTGCACACTCCCTATACTTTCGGGATTAGTGTTGAAACTAAATAAGTGTTATTTGGTGTTTGCGTTGAGCATAAATATGATTTGATCATGTTTATTGCAATATGGTTATTCATTTAAATTAGAGAACAATTGTTGTTCTATTTACATGAATAAAACCTTCTATGGTCATACACACCAACGAAAATGGTTTGTTGGATCTCGAACGTAGTGATACACATAATATTGAAGCCAAATAGATGCAAAGTTAATAATGATAGTGCAACTTATTTGTGGCACTGCCGTTTAGGTCATATTGGTGTAAAGCGCATGAAGAAACTCCATGCTAATGGACTTTTGGAATCACTTGATTATGAATCACTTGATGCTTGCGAACCATGCCTCATGGGCAAGATGACTAAGACTACGTCCTCCAGAACAATGGAGCGAGCAACAGATTTGTTGGAAATCATACATACTGATGTGTGTGGTCCGATGAATATTAAGGCTCGCGACAAGTATCATTATTTTCTGACCTTCACAGATGATTTGAGCAGATATGGGTATATCTACTTGATGAAACATAAGTCTGAAACATTTGAAAAGTTCAAAGAATTTCAGAGTGAAGTGGAAAATCATTGTTACAAGAAAATAAGGTTTCTACGATGTGATCACGGAGACAAATATTTGAGTTACGAGTTTGGTCTTCAATTAAAATAATGTGGAATAGTTTCACAAATTCATGCCACCGGGAACACCACAGAACGTCATAACCGTACTTTATTGGATATAGTACAATCTATGATGTTTCTTACCGATTTACCACTATCGTTTCGGGGTCATGCATTAGAGACAGCTGCATTCACGTTAAAAAGGGGCACCATCTAAGTCCGTTGAGACGACACAATATGAACTATGGTTTGGCTAGAAACCAAAGTTTTCATTTCTTAAAGTTTGGGGTTACGACGCTTATAAGAAAAGGTTTCATCATGATAAGCTCAAACCCAAATCGGAGAAATGTGTCTTCATAGGATACCCAAAGGAGACAGTTGGGTACACCTTCTATCACAGATCCGAAGGCAAGACATTCGTTGCTGAGAATGGATACTTTCTAGAGAAGGAGTTTCTCTTGAAAGAAGTGAGTGGGAGGAAAGTAGAACTTGATAAGGTAATTGTACCTTCTCCCTTATTGGAAAGTAATTCATCACAGAAATCTGTTCCTATGACTACTACACCAATTAGTGAGGAAGCTAATGATGATGATCATGTAACTTCAGATCAAGTTACTACCGAATCTCGTAGGTAAACAGGGTGAGATCCACACCAGAGTGGTACGGTAATCCTGTTCTGGAAGTCATGTTACTAGACCATGACAAACTTACGAACTATGAAGAAGCGATGGTGAGCCCAGATTCCGCGAAATGGTTTGAGGCCATGAAATCTGAGATGGGATCCATATATGAGAACAAAGTATGGACTTTGATTGACTTGCCCAATGATCGGCAAGCCATTGAGATTAAATGGATCTTCAAGAGGAAGACAGACGCTGATAGTAGTGTTACTATCTACAAAGCTAGAATTGTCGCAAAAGGTTTTCGACAAAGTTCAAGGTGTTGACTACGATGAGAGTTTCTCACTCGTATCTATGCTTAAGTCTGTCCGAATCATGTTAGCAATTGCCGCATTTTATGAAATCTGGCAAATGGATAAACAAAGCTGCATTCCTTAATGGATTTCTTAAAGAAGAGTTGTATATGATGCAACCAGAAGGTTTTGTCAATCCTAAAAGTGTTAACAAAATATGCAAGCTCCAGCGATCCATCTGTGGACTGGTGCAAGCATCACGGAGTTGGAATATGCGCTTTGATGAGATGATCAAAGTATATAGTTTTATACATACTTGTGGTGAAGCCTGTATTTACAAGAAAGTGAGTGGGAGCACTACAGCATTTCCGACAAGTATATGTGAATGACATATTGTTGATCGGAAATAATGTAGAATTATTCTACAAAGCATAAAGGAGTGTTTGAAAGAAGATTTTCAAAGAAAGACCTCGGCGAAGCTGATTACATATTAAGGATCAAGATCTATAGAGATAGATCAAGACGCTTGATATGTTTTTTCAATGAGTACATACCTTGAAAATATTTTGAAGTAGTTCAAAATGGAACAGTCAAAGAAAAGAGTTCTTGGTTGTGTTACAAGGTGTGAAATTGAGTAAGACTCAAAGACCGACCACGACAGAAGATAGAAAGAGAATGAAAGTCATTCCCTATGCCTCAGCCATAGGTTCTATAAAGTATGCCATGCTGTGTACCAGATCTATTGTATACCCTACACTGTGTTAAGCAAGGGAGTACAATGGTGATTTAAGAGTAGATCACTGGACAGCGGTCAAAATTATCCTTAGTGGAATAAGGAAATATTTCTCGATTATGGAGGTGACAAAAGGTTCATCGTAAAAAGTTACGTCGATGCAAGTTTTAACACAGATCTGGATGACTCTAAGTCTCGATCTAGATACATATTGAAAGTGGGAGCAATTAGCTAGAGTAGCTCCATGCAGAGCATTGTAGACATAGAATTCGCAAAATACTTACGGATATGTATGTGACAGACCCGTTGAATAAAATTATCTCACAAGCAAAACATGATCACACCTTAGTACTCTTTGGGTGTTAATCACATAAGAGATGTGAACTAGATTACTGACTCTAGTAAACCCTTTGGGTGTAGGTCAGATGACGATTGTGAACTATGGGTGTTAATCACATGGTGATGTGAACTATTTGTGTTGAATCACATGACGATGTGAACTAGATTATTGACTCTAGTGCAAGTGGGAGACTGAAGGAAATATGCCCTAGAGGCAATAATAAAGTTATTATTTATTTCCTTATATCATTATAAATGTTTATTATTCATGTTAGAATTGTATTAACCGGAAACATAATACATGTGTGAATACATAGACAAACAGAGTGTCACTAGTATGCCTCTACTTGACTAGCTCGTTAATCGAAGATGGTTATGTTTCCTAACCATGAACAAAAGAGTTGTTATTTGATTAACGGGATCACATCATTAGAAGAATGATGTGATTGACATGACCCATTCCATTAGCATAGCACCCGATCATTTAGTATGTTGCTATTGCTTTCTTCATGACTTATACATGTTCCTATGACTATGAGATTATGCAACTCTCGTTTGCCGGAGGAACACTTTGTGTGCTACCAAATGTCACAACATAACTGGGTGATTATAAAGGAGCTCTACAGGTGTCTCCGAAGGTACATGTTGGGTTGGCGTATTTCGAGATTAGGATTTGTCACTCTGATTGTCGGAGAGGTATCTCTGGGCCCCCTCGGTAATGCACATCACATAAGCCTTGCAAGCATTGCAACTAATGAGTTAGTTGTGAGATGATGTATTACGGAACGAGTAAAGAGAATTGCCGGTAATGAGATTGAACTAGGTATTAAGATACCGACGATCGAATCTCGGGCAAGTAACATACCGATGACAAAGGGAACACCATATGTTGTTATGCGGTCTGACCGATAAAGATCTTCGTAGAATATGTAGGAGACAATATGAGCATCCAGGTTCCACTATTGGTTATTGGCCGGAGACGTGTCTCGGTCATGTCTACATTGTTCTCGAACCCGTAGGGTCCGCACGCTTAAGGTTTCGATGACAGTTATATTATGAGTTTATGAGTTTTGATGTACCAAAGGAGTTCGGAGTACCGGATGAGATCGGGGACATGACGAGCAGTCTCGAAATGGTCGAGACGTAAAGATCGATATATTGGACGACTATATTCGGACATCGGAAAGGTTCTGAGTGGTTCGTGTATTTTTCGGAGTACCGGGGAGTTACAGGAATACGGGAGAAGAAGTATATGGGCCTTATTGGGCTTTAGGGGAGAGGAAGAGGCAGGCCGCACGCCCCCCATTGACCAGTTCGAATTGGACTAAGGGGAGGGGCGGCGCCCCTCCTTCCTTCTCTTCCCTCTTCCCCTTCCTTGTCTCCTACTCCTAGTACTTGGAAGGACTCCTAGTTGGACTAGGAAAGGGGGAATCCTACTCCCGGTGGGAGTAGGACTCCCCTAGGGTGCGCCATAGAGAGGGTCGGCCGTCCCCTCCTCCACTCCTTTATATACGGGGGCAGGGGGCACCCCATAAACACACAAGTTGATCTTCGTGATCGTTCTCTTAGCCGTGTGTGGTGCCCCCCTCCACCATACTCCTCGATAATATTGTAGTGGTGCTTAGGCGAAGCCCTGCGACGGTAGAACATCAAGATCGTCATCACGCCGTCGTGCAGACAGAACTCTTCCCCGACACTTTGCTGGATCGGAGTCCGGGGATCGTCATCAAGCTGAATGTGTGCTAGAACTCGGAGGTGTCGTAGTTTCGGTGCTTGATCGGTCGGGTCGCGAAGACGTATGACTACATGAACCGCGTTGTCATAATGCTTCCGCTATCGGTCTACGAGGGTATGTAGACAACACTCTCCCCTCTCGTTGCTATGCATCACCATGATCTTGCGTGTGCGTAGGAAATTTTTGAAATTACTACGTTCCCCAACAGGGCGCGCCCCCTACCCTCGTGGTTTCCTCGTTCCTTCCTTGACGTGGGGTCCAAGTCCATCGGGTGGCTTTCCTTCCAAAAATAACTTCTCCAGTTGATTTCGTTCCGTTTTGACTTTGTTTGATGTTCCTTTTCTTCGAAACACTGAAATAGGCATAAAACAGCAAATCTGGGTTGGGCCTCCGGTTAATAGGTTAGTCCCAAAAATAATATAAAAGTGGAAAATAAAGCCCAATATTGCCCAAAACAGTAGATAATATAGCATGGAGCAATCAAAAATTATAGATACGTTGGAGACGTATCAAGCATCCCCAAGCTTAATTCCTACTCGTCCTCGAGTAGGTAAATGATAAAAAAGATAATTTTTGATGTGGAATGCTAGTTGGCATAATTTCAGTGTAATTCTTCTTACTTGTGATATGAATATTCAGATCTGAAAGATTCAATACAAAAGTTCATATTGACATAAAAATAATAATACTTCAAGCATACTAACTAAGCAATTATGTCTTCTCAAAATAACATGGCCAAAGAAAGTTCATCCCTACAGAATCATATAGTTTAGTCATGCTCCATTTTCGTCACACAAGAATGCTCTCATCATGCACAACCCCGATGACAAGCCAAGCAATTGTTTCATACCTTAATAATTTCAAACTCATAAACTTTTACGCAATACATGAGCGTGAGCCATGGATATAGCACTAAGGGTGGAATAGAATATAATGATGGGGGTTATGTGGAGAAGACAAAAAGGAGAAAGTCTCACATCAACGAGGCTAATCAATGGGCTATGGAGATGCCCATCGATTGATGTTAATGCAAGGAGTAGGGATTGCCATGCAACGGATGCACTAGAGCTATAAATGTATGAAAGCTCAACAAAAGAAACTAAGTGGGTGTGCATCCAACTTGCTTGCTCACTAAGACCTAGGGCACTTGAGGAGTCCCATTGTTGGAATATACAAGCCAAGTTCTATAATGAAAAATTCCCACTAGTATATGAAAGTGACAAAACACGAGACTCTCTATCATGAAGATTTTGAAGCACAAGTGTGGAAAAAAGGATAGTAGCATTGCCCCTTTTTATTTATTTTCTTTTTTTTTGGGCCTTCTTTTTTTTCTTTGGCCTTTTTTTTGGGACAATGCTCTATTGAATGATGATCATCACACTTCTATTTATTTACAACTCAATGATTACAACTCGATACTAGAACATAGTATGACTCTATATGAATGCCTCCGGCGGTGTACCGGGATATGCAATGAATCATGAGTGACATGTATGAAAGAATTATGAACGGTGGCTTTGCCACAAATACTATGTCAACTACATGATCATGCTAAGCAATATGACAATGATGTAAATGTCATGACGAACGGAATGGTGGAAAGTTGCATGGCAATATATCTCGGAATGGCTATGGAAATGCCATAATAGGTAGGTATGGTGGCTGTTTTGAGGAAGATATAAGGAGTTTTATGTCCGAAAAAGCGTATCATATCACGGGGTTTGGATGCACCGGCGAAGTTTGCACCAATTCTCAATGTTAGAAAGGGCAATGCACGGTACCGAAGAGGCTAGCAATGATGGAAGGGTGAGAGTGCGTATAATCCATGGACTCAACATTAGTCATAAAGAACTCATATACTTATTACAAAAATCTACAAGCCATCAAAAACCAAAGCACTACGCGCATGCTCCTAGGGGGATAGATTGGTAGGAAAAGACCATCGCTCGTCCCCGACCGCCACTCATAAGGAGGACAATCAAATAACACCCCATGTTTCAAATTTGTTACATAACGATTACCATACGTGCATGCTACGGGACTTGCAAACTTCAACACAAGCATTTCTCAAATTCACAACTACTCAACTAGCACAACTTTGATATTATCACCTCCATATCTCAAAACAATTATCAAGCATCAAACTTTTCTTAGTATTCAACACACTCATAAGAATTCTTACAAATCTTTTATGCTTAGCATATTAGGATTTTAAGCAAATTACCATGATATTTAAGACTCTCAAAATAATATAAGTGAAGCATGAGAGTTCATATATTTCTTCAAAATAAAACTACCACCATGCTCTAAAAGATATAAGTGAAGCACTAGAGCAAATGACAAACTACTCCGAAAGATATAAGTGAAGATCAATGAGTAGTCGAATAATTATGCAACTATGTGAAGAATATCTCATTAAATAATTTCATATCTTGGTACTTTATTCAAACAGCAAGCAAAACTAAAGAAAATAAAATGACTCTCCAAGCAAAACACATAGCATGTGGCGAATAAAAATATAGCTCCAAGTAAAGTTACCGATGAACATAGACGAAAGAGGGGATGCCTTCCGGGGCATCCCCAAGCTTAGGCTCTTGGTTGTCCTTGAATATTACCTTGGGGTGCCTTGGGAATCCCCAATATTAGGCCCTTGCCACTCCTTATTCCATAGTCCATCGAATCTTTACCCAAAACTTGAAAACTTCACAACACAAAACTTAACAGAAAACTCGTAAGCTCCGTTAGCGAAAGAAAACATAACACCACTTCATGGTATTGTAATGAACTCATTCTTTATATATATTGGTGTTAAACCTACTGTATTCCAACTTATCTATGGTTTATAAACTATTTTACTAGCCATAGATTCATCAAAATAAGCAAACAACACACGAAAAATAGAATCTGTCAAAAACAGAACAGTCTGTAGTAATCTGTAATTAACGCAAACTTATGAAACTCAAAAAATTCTAAAATAAATTAGTGGACCTGAGTAATTTGTATAGTAATCATCTGAAAAAAGAATCAACTAAATATCACTCTCCAGTAAAAATTTCTAGCTAATCTCGTGAGCGCTAAAGTTTCTGTTTTTTACAGCATGATCATAAAGACTTCACCCAAGTCTTCCCAAAGGTTCTACTTGGCACAAACACTAAAACACAAAACCACATCTAAACAGAAGCTACATGGATTATTTATTCCTAAACATAACCAAAAAGCAAGAAACTAAAATAAAGTTGGGTTGCCTCGCAGCAAGCGCTAACGTTTAATGCCCCTAGCTAGGCATGATGATTTCAATGATGCTCACATAAAAGATAAGAATTGAAACATAAAGAGAGCATCATGAAGAATATGACTAGCACATTTAAGTCTAACCCACTTCCTATGCATAGGGATTTTTTGAGCAAACAACTTATGGGAACAATAATAAACTTGCATAGGAAGGTAAAACAAGCATAACTTCAAAACTTTAAGCACATAGAGAGGAAACTTGATATTATTGCAATTCTTACAAGCATATATTCCTACCTCATAATTGTTTTCAGTAGCATCATGAATGAATTCAACAATATAACCAGCACCTAAAACATTCTTTTCATGATATACTAGCATAGAAATTTTATTACTCTCCACATAAGCAAAATTCTTCCCATTCGGAATAGTGGGAGTATCATAAGAGACTTGAATACTATAAATTGTTTCCACATTAAAGGAGTAATGTTCAGAGAAAGGGTACTCATAATCATGACAAGTTTTATAAATATAATCATCACTACTCTTTATAGCATAAGTTTTATCACAATAATCATCATAAGTAGCAACTTTGTTCTCATCATAATCGATTGAAACCTCTTCCGAAATAGTGAATACATCACTAAATAAAGTCATGACCTCTCCCAATCCACTTTAATAAATATTATAAGATTCAACATCCTCCAAAATAGTGGGATCATTACTTCCTAAAGTTGACACTCTTCCAAACCCACTTTCATAAATATAATCATCATAAGTAGAAGGCATGCTATCATCATGACTACTTTGCATATCAAAACTTGAGAGGCTAAAAATATCATCATTATTAAACATAGCATCCCCAAGCTTGGGACAAACATTAATTGCAGCAAATATATTCTCAAATATGTCATCCTCATCAAACATAGCTTCCCCAAGCTTGGGCCTTTTCGTATCATAAGCATAATCACTCTATTCATTAATAGTATGGATAGCACCAATAGTATAGAAATTATTATATTCTTCCAAGAAAGTGCCAAAAAGATTTTGAAGATCATAAGAAGTATCATTATCTTCCCAATCATAGTCATCACAACAAGCAATAGGCATAACGATATCATCATCAAGTGTATCATCTTCATTTTCATGAGGCACAACAATAATAGGAGCAACTTTATTTGGGAGAGATACCTGTTTACCTCTCTTCCTTTTTCTTTTCTTGTTCTTCACATCATGTGTGGGTTCAATCCTCTTTTTGGAGCTCCTTATTAATGAGATTGGTTGAATTGAAGGCTCCTCCTCGTTACCTGATTCATCATAAGAAATAATAGGAGGATATTGGGAAGTCTCTTCCCTTTCATTAGTATTCTCTTCATATTCTATTTGTTTTCTTTTCTTTATGTAATTGGCAATATAAGGATTTTCAATGCAATTCACCACACAATACATATAAATCTTCTCTAGATCAAAATCAAGAATTCTATCAAGATTAAATTTTGGAATACCCTCAGATATACGTTTCATTTATTCATACCCCAAAAGAAGGCTAAGCTCTTTATGATGCTCAAGGGTAATCAAATTATCACAATATTTGGACACAACTTGATCATGAAACAAATAGCATTGGAGCTTTAAATGACCATGTTCATTGCAAAGTTTACAAGGGGCACAAAAAATATTGAATCTTTCAGCACATTCATCTAGCTCTTCTTGCAACAATTTAGTTTCTAAGTACTTATGCCTCTTGCAATATCTATCTTCCCTATTTGGTGTGTACTTACAAACCCAATGCACTCCACAAAAATTGACATGTTTACAGGAGACATTTTCCTCATAACTAGTGCAATCATCATTAGCATCATGGATATTCAAAGAATTAGTACTAACAACATTGCAATCATGCTCATCATTCAAATATTTAGTGCCAAACAATTTAGAGATTTCTTCTTCTAGCACTTGAGCACAATTATCCTTTCCATCATACTCACAAAATATATTAAAAAGGTGAAGCGTATGATGCAAACTCAATTCCATTTTTTTGTAATTTTCTTTTATAAACTAAACTAGTGATAAAACAAGAAACAAAAATATTCGATTGCAAGATCTAAAGATATACCATCACTTACCTAGCCTCCCCGGCAACGGCACCAGAAAAGAGCTTGATGTCTACTACGCAACCTTCTTCTTGTAGACGTTGTTGGGCCTCCAAGTGCAGAGGTTTGTAGGACAGTAGCAAATTTCCCTCAAGTGGATGACCTAAGGTTTATCAATCCGTGGGAGGCGTAGGATGAAGATGGTCTCTCTCAAGCAACCTTGCAACCAAATAACAAAGAGTCTCTTGTGTCCCTAACACACCCAATACAATGGTAAATTGTATAGGTGCACTAGTTTGGCGAAGATATGGTGATACAAGTGCAATATGGATGGTAGATATAGGTTTTTGTAAACTGAAAATATAAAAACAGCAAGGTAGCAAGCGATAAAACTGAGCACAAACGGTATTGCAATGATAGGAAACAAGGCCTATGGTTCATACTTTCACTAATGCAAGTTCTCTCAACAATAATAACATAATTGGATCATATAACTATCCCTCAACATGCAACAAAGAGTCACTCCAAAGTCACTAATAGCGGGAACAAACGAAGAGATTATGGTAGGGTACGAAACCACCTCAAAGTTATTCTTTCCAATCAATCCGGTGGGCTATTCCTATAAGTGTCACAAACAGCCCTAGAGTTCGTGCTAGAATAACACCTTAAGACACAAATCAACCAAAACCCTAATGTCACCTAGATACTCCAATGTCACCTCAAGTATCCGTGGGTATGATTATACAATATGCATCACACAATCTCAATTCATCTACTCAAACCAACACATAGAACCTCAAAGAGTGCCCCAAAGTTTCTACTAGAGAATCACGACGAAAACGTGTGCCAACCCCTATGCGTAGGTTCCCAATGTCACGAAACCTGCAAGTTGATCACCAAAACATACATCAAGTGGATCAATAGAATAACCCATTGTCACCACGGTTATCCCATGCAAGACATACATCAAGTGTTCTCAAATCTTTAAAGACTCAATCCGATAAGATTACTTCAAGGGGAAAACTCAATCCATTACAAGAGAGAAGAGGGGGAGAAGAAACATAAGATCCAACTATAATAGCAAAGCTCGCGATACATCAAGATCGTGCCAAATCAGGAACACGAGAGAGAGAGAGATCAAACACATAGCTACTGGTACATACCCTCAGCCCCGAGGGTGAACTACTCCCTCCTCGTCATGGAGAGCGCCGGGATGATGAAGATGGCCACCGGTGAGGGTTCCCCCTCCGGCAGGGTGCCGGAACAGGCTCCCGATTGACTTTTGGTGGCTACAGAGGCTTGCGGGGGCGGAACTCCCGATCTAATCTCTGTTCTGGAAGTTTTAGGATACGTAGGTATATATGGGTGCAGGGAGTACGTCGGTGGAGCTACGGGGGCCCCACGAGGCAGGGGGCGCACCCTAGGGGGTGGGCGCCCCCCCCCCCAACCCACCCTCTAGGCTTCCTCGTTCCTTCCTTGACATGGGGTCCAAGTCCATCTGGTGGCTTTCCTTCCAAAAATAACTTCTCCAATTGATTTCGTTCCGTTTCGACTTCGTTTGATATTCCTTTTCTTCGAAACACTGAAATAGGCATAAAACAGCAAATTTGGACTAGGCCTCCGGTTAATAGGTTAGTCCCAAAAATAATATAAAAGTGGAAAATAAAGCCCAATATTGCCCAAAACAGTAGATAATATAGCATGGAGCAATCAAAAATTATAGATACGTTGGAGACGTATCAGCCAACTCGCTTGGCCATCTGGAGAAGATCGAGAGCTACGCCCCTGGCCATCAGGTCAGGTTTGGAAACTTGAACTACACCGCTGACATCCGCGGAGACTTGATCTTCGACGGATTCGAGCCCATGTCAGGTGCGCCGCACAATCACGACGAGCATGATTTAGCTCTGCCGTCGGACAGTGTTTGAGAGATCACACCTGCAACCGCTCCGGCCCTTAATCCGGAGCAAATCGCGCCATCCGAGGATGAGGGGGCAGACCCCGCCATGGAGGCCACACTCTCAGTGGCGATTGAGCCGGATACTGACTTCACCCCTTACGAGAGTCGTGCTGCCGAATCACGGGATGCATCTCCGACCACGGACTCCGAGCCGCCTGCGTTCGCGCCTATCAAATCCGATTGGGCGCCGATCATGGATTTTACCTCCGCGGATATCTTTCAGCACTCGCCTCTTGGCGACATGCTAAATTCATTAAAGTCTCTCTCCTTGTTAGGAGAACCTTGGCCTAACTATGTCTGGCTAGAATGGGATGCGGACGATGAAGAAATTCACTCCCCACCCACCACCCACTTAGTAGCAGCTGTCGACGACTTAACCGACATGCTCGACTTCGAATCCGAAGACATCGACGGTATTGACGACGATGCAGGAGACGAACAGGAACCACTGCCCACAGGGCACTGGACCGCCACCTGATCATATGATATATATATATATATATATATATATATATATATATATATATATATATATATGGTGGATACCTCAGAGAAGGAAATGGCAACAAGACGGCAGAGGAGGACCCCTCCAAGAAGCAGCCCAAGCATCGACGTCAGCGGCGCCGCTCTAAGTCCTGCCATAGCAAAAACAGTGATACCGACACAAGAGACAATAACACTCCGGATAGTGCCAAAGACAACAATCCCCTCCAGCACGATTTAGATCGGGAGGGTGAACAAGCTAGCCCTCCAGAACAAGCAACAGAGGGAGAAACGGAGGATGACAATTACATGCCTCTCTCCGAAGACGAGGTGAGCCTCGGCGACGAAGAATTTATCGTACCTGAGGATCCCATCGAGCAGGAGCGCTTCAAGCGTCGGCTTATTGCCATAGCAAATAGCCTGAAGAAAAAGTAACAACAGCTTCGAGCTGATCAAGATTTGCTAGTAGACAGATGGACCGAAGTCCTGGCGGCCGAGGAATACGAACTCGAACGCCCCTCCAAGAGTTACCGAAAGCACAGGTTGCTACCCCGACTCGAGGAGGAAGCATTGAAACCTACATCACCAGCGTATGATGCAGCGGACCGGCCACCTCGTGGCCATGACAGAGAGGCGTTTCAGCCTGAAGTTCAGCCTGCACCCCGCCGCCACTCAAACAAAAATACCAAGACCCGGGGCAACACGCGCGACCTGCGAGACGTATTGGAAAGCAGGGCAAAACATGCAAGATCGATATACGGGTCACGGGGGCGCGCACCAACGCGCGACGATGATCGTCACGCTGGATACACTAAAAGTAAATCCGTCTGGGCCGAATACAACAGACAAGACTCATGCGAACTGCATCGTGATATAGCCCAGCACAGAGGCGCCGCACACCCCCTATGCTTCACTGATGAAGTTATAAATCACGAATTCCCAGATGGTTTTTAACCCGTAAACATCGAATCATACGATGGTACAACAGATCCCGCGGTATGGATAGAGGATTTCCTCCTCCACATCCACATGGCTCGCGGTGATGATCTACATGCCATCAAGTACCTCCCACTAAAACTCAAAGGACCAGCTCAGCACTGGCTGAATAGCTTGCCAGCAAACTCCGTTGGCAGTTGGGAGGATTTGGAAGATGCATTCCTCGACAACTTCCAAGGCACTTATGTGCGACCGCCGGATGCTGACGACTTGAGCCATATAACTCGGCAGCCAGGGGAATCAGCCAGGCAATTCTGGACATGGTTCCTAAATAAGAAAAACCAAATAGTCGACTGTCCGGACGCAGAGGCCTTAGCGGCATCCAAGCATAACATCCGTGACGAGTGGCTCGCCCGGCACCTCGGCCAGGAAAGGCCGAAGTCGATGGCAGCCCTCACGACACTCATGACCCGCTTTTGCGCGGGCAAAGACAGCTGGCTTGCTCGCAGCAACAACACATCACGGAATCCAGGCACTTCAGATACTAAAGATGCCAACGGCAGACCACGTCGTAACAAACACAAGCACCGCAACAACGGCGATAACGCCGAAGATACGGCAGTCAATGCCGGATTCAGAGGCTCTAGATCCGGTCAGCAGAAAAAGCCATTCAAAAGAAGCACTCCGGGCCCGTCCAGTTTGGACCGCATACTCGATCGCTCGTGTCAAATCCATGGCACCCCCGATAAGCCAGCCAATTACACCAACAGAGAATGTTGGGTGTTCAAGCAGGCCGTCAAGTTAAATGCCAAAAACAAGGACAAGGGGTTGCATAGTGATGACGAGGAGGAGCCCAGGCCGCCGAACATGGAAGGAGAGAAGAGGTTCCCCCCGCAAGTTAAGACGGTGAACATGATATACGCAACCCACATTCCCAAGAGGGAACGGAAGCATGCACTAAGGGACGTCTATGCGATGGAGCCCGTCGCCCCAAAGTTCAACCCATGGTCCTCTTGCCTGATCACCTTCGACCGCAGGGACCACCCCACTAGTATCCGTCACGGCGGATCCGCCGCATTGGTCCTAGACCCCATCATCGACGGATTTCACCTCACCCGAGTCCTTATGGACGGCGGCAGCAGCCTGAACCTGCTCTATCAGGATACAGTGCGCAAACTGGGTATAGATCCCTCGAGGATCAAACCCACCAAAACTACCTTTAAAGGCGTCATTCCAGGTGTAGAGGCCCATTGCACGGGCTCAATCATGCTGGAAGTGGTCTTCGGATCTCCGGACAACTTCCGAAGCGAGGAGTTACTCTTCGATATCGTCCCGTTTCGCAGTGGCTATCACGCACTGCTCGGGCGAACCGCATTTGCAAAATTCAATGCGGTACCGCATTACGCATACCTCAAGCTCAAGATGCCAGGACCTAGGGGGTCATCACAGTAAATGGAAACACAGAACGCTCGCTCCGCACTGAGGAGCATACTGCGGCCCTCGCAGCAGAAGCGCAAAGCAGCCTCTTAAGGCAAACCGCCAATTCGACGATACTGCCCCCGGACACCGTCAAGCGAGTCTCGAGTAACCTGCAACAGGATCGTCTGGAACATTCAGAGCTCGCCTAGCAATTCGGCCCCCGTCCTGGTCCCAGTCAAGCGACGAAATATGTGCCACGCGTACATAATTACGCACTAAAAATACCATGGGCATAGGCGGGGGCACAATCAGGGCACGTCCCACAATACGGCTTAGCCGCCCTAGGGGTTGCATACCTTTATCACTTCTTCTCTTTCAGGACCTTACTCTCTGGAAGCCCTTTCCGACAGTATAATAGCCGGACACATTAAGGGAAGGAACAACCAAGAAGGCAAGAAGCTAAGACGTACAAGGGAACTCCCAGGTGGTCTCTACTAACAATCGACACACCAATTTTTTTACACCCATACGCAGCTTGCCCTTGGATAGTACATGTCAAATAATCCTATTTTTCTGCTTATTGCACTACTTGTACCAGTACGCTCCGACGTATCATCTCAATAACAAAGCATAGCATTAGTGTATTATTGCATTTTCCATCCTTTTCTATTATATGTCTATTTACGACAACTTGCACCCGTACATCCTGGTACGGTCAGTACGCCAGGGGCTTTTTTGTATGCCCCAGAATATGGTGTGAGAAGTCCGAACACTTTTGACAGTGCGGCATCCCGAACTTATAGCATTATATGCATTAGCTCCGAATCATGTCTTGGGTCAATAGTTGGGTTTGCCCGGCTCCCATGTTTTGGTACCTTACGTTCCGCTATATCGGCTAAGGTAGCGCTGGGAGAACTACTGCCATTGTGTCCCGGTTCTTCCGGACGAGCACCTCAGTAGAGAAAGCGAAAAACTGACTGTCATGATAAGGCGAGAGTTGGTCGCTGTTTGAGAGGTCTCAAGTCCTTAAAGACTTTTTCCGCCTCGGCGAGGAGTCGGCCTTGCCCGACTTAGGCGTATATAGCGCCCCAAATTCGGCCTTCTGAATACTAGGGGCTTCGCCAAAATTTTAAATTGTAGACTTCTATGGCTAAGTGAGAGTGATAAAGCCTTATAGTCCGATTGCCTGGTTCGTTGTGCTGAACACCTCCCTCAAAGGACCCAAATTTGGGATAAGGAGTGCTCAGGTTTATCCCGAACACCCCAGTACTGGTTACATGGGGGCAGAAGTCGACGACTGGCCAATTCTCAGGTTTTATAAACGGCCGCACAGAAGGTAATATCTTAAATTCAAAAAGCGTTGCATAGCGCAAATGAACTTGTTTCACATTACAGGATCACATGAGCATGTTCATTCAAAAATTACATCTCTAGCACACTCCTCCGCCACAAGGCGGGAACCCTTCAGGACACTGTCATAATACATTTCGGGGCGGCGATGCTCCTTGCCCTCCGGCGGCCCCTCCTTCACCAGCTTCATGGCGTCCAGCTTCGCCCAGTGTACCTTCACCCAGGCAAAAGCCCTGCACGCACCCTCGATGCAGACGGACCACTTTATGACTTCAAGCCATGGGCAGGCATCCACAAGCCGCCTCACCAGGCTGAAGTAGCTATTAAGCAGGGGCTCGCCAGGCCACAGCCGAACTATGAGACCCTTCATGGCCTGTTCGGCGGCCTTGTGAAGCTCGACTAGTTGCTTCAGCTGGTCGCTCAAGGGCATCGGGTGTTCGGTCCCAGTATACTGAGACCAGAACAACTTCTCCGTCAAGCTCCCCTCCTTAGCTCGGTAAAACTCCGCGGCATCCAGCACACTGCGGGGAAGATCTACAAGCGCTCCTGGAGAGCTCTGAACTCGGGTAAGTAAAAGGAAAGTTTTCCTCACATGCTTGCTTTGCATAATGAATGCCTTACCCGCTGCTATCTTCTTCACCGCATCAATCTCCTGGAGGGCCTTGTGGGCTTCAGCCTTGGCATTCTGTGCACTTTCGAGCGCCTTCGCAAGCTCGGACTCTCGCGTCTTAGATTCAAGCTCCAAGGACTCGTGCTTTTTGGCCAGAGCCTCAAGTTCTTGCTGCACCTCGCCTACCCGGGATTCTTGCTTTTCTCGCTCAGTGCGCTCCTTGGCCGCTTTGTTTTCGGCCTCGGACAGCGCCTTCTTGAGGGTCGCCACTTCGGTCGTGGCCCCTGGCAAATTCATGATGATCCTATTATTTTACAACCAACTTTCTTTTTAATATATATGGACAAGGTATTGATTACCTTTTCTCTCCTCGACCTACCTCTTGGCAAGGCCGAGCTCTTCCTTGGACCGCTCAAGGTCCTGCTTCAGTGCAGCGACCTCCACAGTGCGTGCGGTGGTGGTCAGCAGCGATGTCTGCATATGCACATAGACATATTCTGATTAAACTCCTGAGTCATGATTTGATCCTCTATTCGGCCTTTCTTCGCGAACGCCAAACAGAGCATCAGGGGCTACTGTCTATGCGGTAACATTTTCCTATATTTTCAACTCACCTCAAAGCCTGTTAGGAGGCTAGCACAAGCTTCAGTTAGTCCGCTCTTGGCGGACTGAACCTTCTCGATCACCGCACTCATGATAGTGCAGTGCTCTTCGTCGATGGAAGCGCCGCAAATCGCTTCCAGCAAGTTGTCCGGTACCTATGGATGGACAGAGGTCACCAGCACGGGCGGCTTGCCCCTCTTAACGGGGGGTCGCCTCCCGGAGTCCGGAACCACTGGAGGTTCCGGTGCAGTGTTCTGCCGGGGGCCGAACTTGGAGCCCGTGGGAGTCTTGCTCCCTTTACGCCCAGGGTCCGGAAGGTCGCCTCGAGGCGCCCCCAGGACTACCTCCCCTCGGCTTGGTGCCTTCTGAGACAACACCTTGGCGTTGTCCATAGGGCAAGGGGTGGAGACGGTCGGAAGTGAATCACTATTCATATCCGACGAGTCCAAAGAACCGTCCGACAAAGATACGTCGATACGGGCTCGCGACGGACTGCATAATCATATTCGGCGTAAGGAGAAGCAGTGCAATATAAACATACTATGAATTACTATGATATCCTGATACTTACGACTTCGCCAGGGGCTTGTCCCTGGGCAACCACTCGTCGTCACTATGGGCGGCGGTCGTGGAGCAGTCCGGAAGGAGGGTCCTTCCCTTCTTGGAGCCTTCGGCCTCCCCGGTTGGGGCGGCCATCCTTTTCTTGTCTCCCCCGGCTGGGGGGGAGAACTTTCCTCTTCCTCCTCCTCGTCTTTGTGGGAGGAGTGCGCCTCGGAGTGTTCGGATGATGAGTCCGACACAACCTTGCGCCGGAGACCCTGTCGGGTCCCCGTGGCCTTCTTCTTGGCCTTCTTCGCTGGCACCTCGTAAGGCGCCGGGACCAGCATCGCCGTCAGGAGAGCATCTGCTGGATCCTCGGGCAGGGGGCTGGGCAATCGACCAGCTCCGCTGTCTCTACCCATGTCCTGTTAGTGGCATGAAGGCTTAGATCCCGCACATGATTAAACTGGGGAGAATGGACACCCTATGAGAAATAGGACACTTACCGGATTGGCGTGGCGCTTTGCGCAGAGCCCGCGGTCCTCGATAACGGGAGGAGGTACCTCGGCGCCCTTGAACAGCACCTTCCAGACGTCCTTGTGCGTCGTGTCATAGAGCTCGTGCAGCGTCTGGTGCTGGGCCGGGTCAAACTCCCACAAATTGAATGCCCGTCGTTGACACCGGAGGACCTGGCGGAAGAGCATGACCTAGACTACATTGACGAGCTTGATTTTCTTGCTCATCATGTTCCGGATGCATTTCTGGAGTCCGATCAGCTCCACTGATGAGCCCCAGGACAGACCCTTCTCTTTCCAGGAGGTGAGCCGCGTGGGGATTCTGGATCGGAATTCGGGGGCCGCCACCCAGTTGGTGTCGCGCGGCTCGATGATGTAGAACCACCCCGATTGCCACCCCTTTATGGTCTCCACATAGGAGCCTTCGAGCCAGGTGACATTAGGAATTTTGCCCACCATGGCGCCTCCGCACTCCGCTTGCTGGCCGACCACCACCTTCGGTTTGACATTGAAGGTCTTCAGCCACAGGCCGAAATGGTGCCTGATGCGGAGGAATGCCTCGCACACGACGATAAACGCCGAGATGTTGAGCATGAAATTGGGGGCCAGATCATGAAAATCCAGCCTGTAGTAGAACATGAGCCCGCGGACAAAGTGGGTAAGGAAGACTACCCTCTCATGGGGTTCGAGCGTAGGGATGATCTGCCCCGCATCCGGCAGCCGGTGCGCGATGTCCGCGGCCAGATATCCGGCTTCCCGTAGCTTGGTGATGTTCTCCTCCGTAACAGAGGAGACCGTCCACTTGCCGCCCATTCTGGACATGCTTGGAGTGGTTTGAGGAGAAAGACGCGAACTTGGGCGCTGGAGCTCAAGTGCGCGAGAATGGATAAGCAAGGGGGAAGAAAGTGTGGGTAAAAAGGGTGAATCCTTCTTCCTTTATAAGGACGGAAGAGGCAATGCACCTCCCCACTTACCTGGTAAAATCGCTTATTCCCCAAGCGCCGTAATCGATGGCGCGGTTGGGTTACCCACACCCATATTGATGAGAATCCCATGGTAAGGGGACACCTCTGCTTCGACAAGACGTGCCAAGAAAACTACCTCGCGATATGTGCCGTGCTGGTTGGG
Source organism: Aegilops umbellulata (assembly GCA_032464435.1). Taxonomy (NCBI): domain Eukaryota; kingdom Viridiplantae; phylum Streptophyta; class Magnoliopsida; order Poales; family Poaceae; genus Aegilops; species Aegilops umbellulata. The sequence continues at coordinate 593,627,274 of CP136058.1, read as the reverse complement.
AAAAACGGTTCGAAAAATGACCGGGCTGGGGGATGATGTCATGCTACCAAACGTGTCAGCAGATTAGATTTGTGGAAATATTATTCTTTCTACGGTGGTATGTGGAACTTGTTTTGCAGAGCCGGACACTATCCTTGTGTTCAAAATCTTCTATGGAGTATTCGGAGGAAGAACCCGCCTTTGCAATGTCGAAGACAAATCTGCGCGCCAGACTCATCGTCATTGAAGCCTAGTTCAGGGGCTACTGAGGGAGTCCTGGATTAGGGGGTATCCGGATAGCCAGACTATATCCTTTGGACGGACTGTTGGACTGTGAAGATACAAGGTTGAAGACTTTGTTCCGTGTCCGGATGGGACTCTCCTTGGCGTGGAAGGCAAGCTTGGCAATACGGATATGTAGATCTCCTTCCTTGTAACCGACTCTGTGTAACCCTAGCCCCCGCCGGTGTCTATATAAACCGGAGGGCTTAGTCCGTAGGACAACAACAATCATACCATAGGCTAGCTTCTAGGGTTTAGCCTCTACGATCTCGTGGTAGATCAACTCTTGTAATACTCATATCATCAAGATCAATCAAGCAGGAAGTAGGGTATTACCTCCATCGAGAGGGCCCGAACCTGGGTAAACATCGTGTCCCCCGCCTCCTGTTACCATCCACCTTAGACGCACAGTTCGGGACCCCCTAGTCGAGATCCGCCGGTTTTGACACCGACACCGAGACTCATCTTTGGTCAATAACCAAAAGCGGAAGCTGGATGCTCATATTCGCTCCTACATATTCTACGAAGATCTTTATCGGTCAAACCGCATAACAACATATGTTGTTCCCTTTGTCATCGGTATGTTACTTGCCCAAGATCCGATTGTCGGTATCTCAATACCTAGTTCAATCTCGTTACCGGCAAGTCTCTTTACTCGTTCTGTAATGCATCATCATGCAACTAACTCATTAGTTACATTGCTTGCAAGGCTTATCGTGATGTGCATTAATGAGAGGGCCCAGAGATACCTCTCCGATACTCGGAGTGACAAATCCTAATCTCGATCTATGCCAACCCAACAAACACCTTCAGAGACACCTATAGAGCATCTTTAGAATCACCCAGTTACGTTGTGACGTTTGATAGCACACAAGGTGTTCCTCCGGTATTCGGGAGTTGCATAATCTCATAGTCATAGGAACATGTATAAGTCATGAAGAAAGCAATAGCAACACACTAAACGATCAAGTGCTAAGCCAACAGAATGGGTCAAGTCAATCACATCATTCTCTAATGATGCGATCCCGTTAATCAAATGACAACTCATGTCTATGGCTAGGAAACTTAACCATCTTTGATTCAACGAGCTAGTCAAGTAGAGGCATACTAGTGACACTCTGTTTGTCTATGTATTCACACATGTACTAAGTTTCTGGTTAATACAATTCTAGCATGAATAATAAACATTTATCATGATATAAGGAAATATAAATAACAACTTTATTATTGCCTGTAGGGCATATTTCCTTCAGTCTCCCACTTCCACTAGAGTCAATAATCTAGTTCACATCGCTATGTGATTTAACACCAATAGTTCATATCACCATATGATTAATATCCATAGTTCACATCGCCATGTGTCCAACACTCAAAGGGTTTACTAGAGTCAGTAATCTAATTCACATTGCCATGTGATCAACACCCAAAGAGTACTAAGGTGTGATCATGTTTTTCTTGTGAGAGAAGTTTAGTCAACGGGTATGCCATATTCAGATCCGTATGTATTTTGCAAATTTCTATGTCAACAATGCTCTGCATGGAGCTACTCTTGCTAATTGCTCCCACTTTCAATATGTATCCAGATTGAGACTTAGAGTCATCTGGATTAGTGCCAAAACTTGCATCGATGTAACCCTTTACGATGAACCTTTTGTCACCTCCATAATCGAGAAACATATCCTTATTCCTCTAAGGATAATTTTGACCGTTGTCCAGTGATCTACTCCTAGATCACTATTGTACTCCCTTGCCAAACTCAGTGTAGGGTATACAGTAGATCTGGTACACAGCATGGCATACTTTATAGAACCTATGGCTGAGGCATAGGGAATGACTTACATTCTCTTTCTATCTTCTGCCGTGGTCGGGCTTTGAGTCTTACTCAATTTCACACCTTGTAACACAGGCAAAAACTCTTTCTTTGACTGTTCCATTTTGAACTACTTCAAAATCTTGTCAAGGTATGTACTCATTGAAAAAACTTATCAAGCCTCTTGATCTATCTTTATAAATCTTGATGCTCAATATGTAAGCAGCTTCACTGAGGTCTTTCTTTGAAAAAACTCCTTTCAAATACTCCTTTATGCTTTCCAGAAAAATTCTACATTATTTTCGATCACCAATATGTCATTCACATATATTTATTAGAAATGTTGTAGTGCTCCCACTCACTTTCTTGTAAATACAGGCTTCACCGCAAGTCTGTATAAAACTATATGCTTTGATCAACTCATCAAAGCGTATATTCCAACTCCGAGATGCTTTGCACCAGTCCATGGATGGATCGCTGGAGCTTGCACATTTTGTTAGCACTTTTAGGATCGACAAAACCTTCTAGTTGCATCATATACAATTCTTCTTTAAGAAATCCATTAAGGAATGTAATTTTGACATCCATTTGCCAGATTTCATAAAATATGGCAATTTGTTAACATGATTCGGACAGACTTAAGCATCACTACGAGTGAGAAAATCTCATCGTAGTCAACACCTTGAACTTTGTCGAAAACCTTTTTCGACAAGTCTAGCTTTGTAGATAGTAACACTACTATCAGCGTCCGTCTTCCTCTTGAAGATCCATTTGTTTTCTATGGCTTGCTGATCATTGGGCAAGTCAACCAAAGTCCACACTTTGTTCTCATACATGGATCCCATCTCAGATTTCATGGCCTCAAGCCATTTCGCAGAATCTGGGCTCATCATCACTTCCTCATAGTTCGTACGTTCGTCATGGTCAAGTAACATGACCTCCAGAACAGGATTACCTTACTACTCTGGTGCGGATCTTACTCTGGTTAACCTACGAGGTTCGGTAGTAACTTGATCAGAAGTTTCATGATCATCATCATTATCTTCCTCACTAATTGGTGTAGGAATCACTGGAACTGATTTCTGTGATTAACTACTTTCCAATTTGGGAGAAGGTACAATTACCTTATCAAGTTCTACTTTCCTCCCACTCACTTCTTTCGATAGAAACTCCTTCTCTTGAAGGGATCCATTCTTGGCAACGAATATCTTTCCTTCGGATTTGTAATAGAAGGTGTACCCAACAGTCTCCTTTGGGTATCCTATGAAGACACATTTCTCCGATTTGGGTTTGAGCTTATCAGGTTGAAGCTTTTTCACATAAGCATCGCAGCCCCAAACTTTAAGAAATGACAACTTTGGTTTCTTGCCAAACCATAGTTCATAAGGTGTCGCCTCAACGGATTTAGATGGTGCCCTATTTAATGTGAATGCAACCGTCTCTAAAGCATAACCCCAAAACAATAGCGGTAAATCAGTAAGAGACATCATAGATCGCACCATATCCAGTAAAGTACGATTATGACGTTCGGGCACACCATTACACTGTGGTGTTCCGGGTGGCATGAGTTGCGAAACTATTCCGCATTGTTTCAAATGAAGACCAGAATCATAACTCAAATATTCTCCTCCATGATCAGATCGTAGAAACTTTATTTTCTTGTTAGGATGATTTTCCACTTCACTCTGAAATTCTTTGAACTTTTAAGATGTTTCAGACTTATGCTTCATCAAGTAGATATACCCATATCTTCTCAAATCATCTGTGAACGTGAGAAAATAACGATACCTGCCACGAGCCTCAACATTTATTGGACCACATACATTAGTACGTATGATTTCCAATAAATATGTTGCTCGCTCCATTGTTCCGGAGAACGGAGTTTTAGTCATCTTGCCCATGAGGCATGGTTCGCAAGTACCAAGTGATTCATAATCAAGTGATTCCAAAAGTCCATCAGAATGGAGTTTCTTCATGCGCTTTACACCAATATGACCTAAACGGCAGTGCCACAAATAAGTTGTACTATCATTATCAACTCTGCATCTTTTGGCTTCAATATTATTAATATGTGTATCACTACTATCGAGATTCATCAAAAACATACCACTCTTCAAGGGTGCATGACCATAAAAGGTATTACTCATATAAATAGAACAACCATTATTCTTAGATTTAAATGAATAACCGTCTCGCATCAAACAAGATCCAGATATAATGTTCATGCTCAACACTGACACCAAATAACAATTATTCAGGTCTAAAACTAATCCCAAGGTAGATGTAGAGGTAGCGTGCTGACCGCGATCACATCGACTTTGGAACCATTTCCCACGCGCATCGTCACCTCGTCCTTAGCCAATCTTCGCTTAATCCGTAGTCCCTGTTTCGAGTTGAAAATATTAGCAACAGAACCAGTATCAAATACCCATGTGCTACTGCGAGCATTAGTAAGGTACACATCAATAACATGTATATCACATATACCTTTGTTCACCTCGCCATCCTTCTTATCCGCCAAATACTTGGGGCAGTTCCGCTTTCAGTGACCAGTCCCTTTGCAGTAGAAGCACTCAGTCTCAGGTTTAGGTCCAGACTTGGGCTTCTTCACTTGAGCAGCAACTTGCTTGTCGTTCTTCTTGAAGTTCCCCTTCTTCCCTTTACCCTTTTTCTTGAAACTGGTGGTCTTGTTGACCATCAACACTTGATGCTCCTTCTTGATTTCTACCTCCGCAACCTTTAGCATTGCGAAGAGCTCGGGAATTGTCTTATCCATCCCTTGCATATTATAGTTCATCACAAAGCTCTTGTACCTTGGTGGCAGTGATTGAAGAATTCTGTCAATGACACTATCATTAGGAAGATTAACTCCCAGTTGAATGAAGTGATTATTATACCCAAACATTTTGAGTATATGTTCACTGACAGAACTGTTCTCCTCCATCTTGCAGCTATAGAACTTATTGGAGACTTCATATCTCTCAATCTGGGAATTTGCTTGAAATATTAACTTCAATTCCTGGAACATCTCATATGCTCTATGACGTTCAAAACGTCGTTGAAGTCCCGGTTCTAAGTCGTAAAGCATGGCACACTGAACCATCAAGTAGTCATCAGCTTTGCTCTGCCAGATGTTCATAACATCTGGCGTTGCTCCTGCAGCGGGTTTGGCACCTAGCGGTGCTTCCAGGACGTAATTCTTCTCTGCAGCAATGAGGATAATCCTCAAGTTACGGACCCAGTCCGTGTAGTTGCTACCATCATATCTCAACTTAGCTTTCTCTAGGAACGCATTAAAATTCAACGGAACAACAGCACGGGCCATCTATCTACAACAACATAGACATGCAAAATACTATCAGGTACTAAGTTCATGATAAATTAAAGTTCAATTAATCATATTACTAAAGAACTCCCACTTAGATAGACATCCGTCTAATCATCTAAGCGATCACGTGATCCATATCAACTAAACCATGTCCGATCATCACGTGAGATGGAGTAGTTTTCAATGGTGAACATCACTATGTTGATCATATCTACTATATGATTCACGCTCGACCTTTCGGTCTCAGTGTTCCGAGGCCATATCTGCATATGCTAGGCTCATCAAGTTTAACCCGAGTATTCTGCGTGTGCAAAACTGGCTTGCACCCGTTGTATGTGAACGTAGAGCTTATCACACCCGATCATCACGTGGTGTCCCGGCACGATGAACTTACGCAACGGTGCATACCCAGGGAGAACACTTGTACCTTGAAATTTAGTGAGAGATCATCTTATAATGCTACCGTCGATCTAAGCAAAATAAGATGCATAAAAGATAAACATCACATGCAATCAATAGAAGTGATATGATATGGCCATCATCATCATGTGCCTTTGGTCTCCATCTCCAAAGCACCATCATGATCACCATCGTCATCGGCGCGACACCTTGATCTCCATCGTAGCATCGTTGTCGTCTCGCCAACTATTGCTTCTAAGACTATCACTACCGCTTAGTGATAAACTAAAGAATTTACATGGCGATTGCATTTCATACAATAAAGCGACAACCATATGGCTCCTGCCAGTTGCCGATAACTTCGTTACAAAACATGATCATCTCATATAATAAAATTTAGAATCATTTCTTGAACATATCACATCACAGCATGCCTGATACGTCTCCAACGTATCTATAATTTTTTATTGTTCCATGCTATATTATATTCTGTTTTGGACATTAATGGGTTTTATTATACACTTTTATATTATTTTTGGGACTAACCTATTAACCAGAGGCCCAGCCCAGAATTGTTGTTTTTTGCCTATTACAGGGTTTCGTAGAAAATGAATATCAAATGGAGTCCAAACGGAATGAAACCTTCGGGAACGTGATTTTCGGAACGAACGTTATCCAGAGGACCTGGACCCTACGTCAAGACATCAACCAGGAGGGCACGAGGTAGGGGGCGCGCATACCCCCCCCCCCCAGGCGCGCCCTCCACCCTCGTGGGCCCCACGTTGCTCCACCGACGTACTCCTTCCTCCTATATATACCTACGTACCCCCAAACTACCAGATACGGAGCCAAAAAAACCTAATTCCACCACCGTAACCTTCTATACCTGTGAGATCCCATCTTGGGGCCTGTTTCGGAGCTCCGCCGGAGGGGGCATCGATCACGGAGGGCTTCTACATCAACACCATAGCCTCTCCGATGATGTGTGAGTAGTTTATCTCCGACCTTCGGGTCCATAGTTATTAGCTAGACGGCTTCTTCTCTCTTTTTGGATCTCAGTAGAATGTTCTCCCCCTCTCTCGTGGAGATCTATTGGATGTAATCTTCTTTTGCGGTGTGTTTGTTGAGACCGGTGAATTGTGGGTTTATGATCAAGATTATCTATGAACAGTATTTGAATCTTCTCTGAATTCTTTTATGTATGATTGGTTATCTTTGCAAGTCTCTTCGAATTATCAGTTTGGTTTGGCCTACTAGATTGATCTTTCTTGCAATGGGAGAAGTGATTAGCTTTGGGTTCAATCTTGCGGTGTCCTTTCCCAGTGACAGTAGGGGCAACAAGGCACGTATTGTATTGTTGCCATCGAGGATAACAAGATGGGGTTTATATCATATATCATGAGTTTATCCCTCTACATCATGTCATCTTGCTTAAAGCGTTACTCTGTTCTTATGAACTTAATACTCTAGATGCATGCTGGATAGCGGTCGATGTGTGGAGTAATAGTAGTAGATGCAGGCAGGAGTCGGTCTACTTGTCTCGGACGTGATGCATATATACATGATCATACCTAGATATTCTCAGAACTATGCTCAATTCTATCAATTGCTCAATAGTAGTTTGTTCACCCACTGTAATACTTATGCTCTTGAGAGAAGCCACTAGTGAAATCTATGGACCCCGGGTCTATTTTCCATCATATTAATCTTCCAACACTTAGTTATTTTTATTGCCTTCTATTTTACTTTGCATCTTTATCATAAAAATACCAAAAATATTATCTTATCATATCTATCAGATCTCACTCTCGTAAGTGACCGTGTAGGGATTGACAACCCCTTATCGCGTTGGTTGCGAGGATTTATTTGTTTGTGTAGGTGCGAGGGACTTGTGTGTGGCCTCCTACTGGATTGATACCTTGGTTCTCAAAAACTGAGGGAAATACTTACGCTACTTTGTTGCATCACCCTTTTCTCTTCAAGGGAAAACCAACGCAGTGCTCAAGAGGTAGCAAGAAGGATTTTTGGCGCCGTTGCCGGGGAGTCTATGCAAAAGTCAACATACCAAGTACCCATCACAAACCCTTATCTCCCGCATTACATTATTTGCCATTTGCCTCTCGTTTTCCTCTCCCCCAATTCACCCTTTGTCGTTTTATTCGCTCTCTCTTTTCCGCTCGCCTTTTTTTCGCTTGCTTGTTGTTATGGCTAGTCCCCTATCTTCTCCGTTGTCTCCCGAGAATGAAGTTCCTAATTTTAAACAAAGGGAAGGAGAAAATTTAAAAGACGCTTGGTATAGGATTTGCAATGATCAAAATAGATCTACCAGGAAGCAATCCACTTCCGTTCTTCTCCACAATTTTTATGTAGGCACTACTCCTTGGTACAGATATATCCTTGATACCATTACCGGAGGGAATTTCTTAGGTAGCCATACTTTTGATTCTTATAATGCTATGATATATTTGTTTGGCTCACCCCCTCTTATGATTAATGGAACTATGTTAACTTTGGAGCATGTAATGCAAAGACTTGAAATAATTGAAAATAAAGTTGCTACCGTAGAGCTAACTGAAAATTTGGATAAAAAGATCCACAACCGAATCACTCAATATGGATCCAAAGTAGGAGTCACTTTGAAAAATATTAAGGAGAAGGAACCCATAGTTAATGAGAAAATAAATCAGGATTCCACTAGAATCGATAAACTTGAGAATATCATTACCAACTTGGGAACCGCTTTTTATTCCGTAAAGAATACTCCAAGTCCTCCAACTAAAATTGCCAATCCTATGTATGTTCATAAAAATAAGGGTGAATCCTCTAGTAAGGAAACTGCGGATCTCAAATATATAAGTATTCATCCCAATCTTTTTGCTATCATTAAGGAACAATTTGTTACAAATGAATTTTTTGATCTTGTGCCTAAAATTATGATAATTAATAAAAATAAAGAAACTCCTAAGGATGATAGATGCCTCATTGAAGAATTGCCTACCAAAGATGGCCATACCTAGATCTATCCTTGCTATTATGCCTAGCTAGGGGCATTAAACGATAGCGCTTGTTGGGAGGCAACCCAATTTTATTTTTTAGTTTTTTGCTTTTTGCTTCTGTTTAGGAATAAATCTTTGATCTAACCTCTGGTCAGATGTATTTTTATGTTTTAATTAGTGTTTGTGCCAAGTTTAACCTATAGGATCTTCTTGGATGATAGTTATTTGATCTTGCTGAAAATTCCAGAAACTTTCTGTTCACGAAAATAATTGTTAAAAATCACCAGAACGTGATAAAATATTGATTCCAATTGCTTCTGATCAATAAAAAAAATTCTAGGTCGTCCTATTTTTGTAGATGTGTTGGAGTTCTAGAAGTTTGCGTTAGTTACAGATTACTATAGACTGTTCTATTTTTGACAGATTCTGTTTTTCGTGTGTTGTTTGCTTATTTTGATGAATCTATGGCTAGTAAAAGAGTTTATAAACCATAGAGAAGTTGGAATACAGTAGGTTTAACACCAATATAAATAAAGAATGAGTTCATTACAGTACCTTGAAGTGGTCTTTTGTTTTCTTCCGCTAACGGAGCTCACGAGATTTTCTGCTGAGTTTTGTGTTGTGAAGTTTTCAAGTTTTGGGTAAAAGATTTGATGTATTATGGAACAAGGAGTGGAAAGAGCCTAAGCTGGGGGATTCCCATGGCACTCCAAGATAATCTAAGGACACCTAGAAGCCAAAGCTTGGGGATGCCCCAGAAGGCATCCCCTCTTTTGTCTACTTCCATCGGTAACTTTACTTGGAGCTATATTTTTATTCACCACATGATATGTGTTTTGCTTGGAGCGTCTTGTACTATTTGAGTGTTTATTTGTTAGTTTACCACAATCATCCTTGATGTACACACCTTTTGAGAGAGTCACACTTGATTCGGAATTTATTAGAATACTCTATGTGCTTCACTTATATTTTTTGAGCTATATAGTTTTGCTCCAGTGCTTAACTTATATCTTTTAGAGCATGGTGGTGGATTTGTTTTATAGAAACTATTGATCTCTCATGCTTCACTTATATTATTTTTAGGATCTTAAAATAGCATGGCAATTTTCTTTAATTAATATCATGAGAAATTTGATGCTTGATAATTGTTTTGAGATATAAAGGTGGTAATATCATAGTTGTGCTAGTTGAGTAATTGTGGAATTGAAAAATACATGTGTTGGAGTTTGTGATTCCCGTAGCATGCACGTATGGTGAACCATTATGTAACGAAGTCGGAGCATGATGTATTTGTTGATTGTCTTCCTTTGTGTGGCGGTCGGGATCGCGCGATGGTTAACTCCTACCAACCCTTCCCCTAGGAGCATGCGTAGTAGTACTTTGCTTCGAGGGCTAATAAATTTTTGCAATAAGTATATGAGTTCTTTATGACTAATGTGAGTCCACGGATTATACGCACACTTACCTTTTCGCAATTTTCTAGCCTCTTCGGTACCGTGCATTGCCCTTTCTCACCTTGAGAGTTGGTGCAAACTTCGCCGGTGCATCCAAACACCGTGATATGATACGCTCTATCACACATAAACCTCCTTATGTCTTCCTCAAAATAGCCACCATACCTACCTATCATGGCATTTCAATAGCCATTCCGAGATATATTGCCATTCAACTTTCCACCGTTTCGTTTATCATCACACGCTCCATTATTGTCATATTGCTTTGCATGATCATGTAGTTGACATTGTATTTGTGGCAAAGACACCATTCATAATTCTTTCATACATGTCGCTCTTGATTCATTGCATATCCCGGTACACCGCTGGAGGCATTCATATAGAGTCATATTTTGTTCTAAGTATTGAGTTGTAAGTAAATAGAAGTGTGATGGTCATCACTAGAGCATTGTCCCAAGTGAGGAAAGGATGATGGAGACTATGATTCCCGCATAAGTCGGGATGAGACTCCGGACTAAATAAAAAAAGAGGCCATAAAAAAAGGAGAAAAGGCCCAAATAAAAAAATGAGAGAAAAAGAGAGAAGGGACAATGTTACTATCCTTTTACCACACTTGTGCTTCAAAGTAGCACCGTGATCTTCATAATAGAGAGTCTCTCATTTTGTCACTTTCATATACTAGTGGGGAATTTCATTATAGAACTTGGCTTGTATATTCCAATGATGGGCTTCCTCAAATGCCCGAGGTCTTCGTGAGCAAGCAAGTTGGATGCACACCCACTTAGTTTCTTTTCGAGCTTTCATACACTTTTAGCTCTAGTGCATCCGTTGCATGGCAATCCCTACTCCTCGCATTAACATCGATTGATCGGCATCTCCATAGCCTGTTTATTAGCCTCGTTGATGTGAGACTTTCTCCTTTTTTCCCACATAACCCCTACCATTATACCTTATTCCACTATAGTGCTATGTCCGTGGCTTGCACTCATGTATTGCGTAAGAATTGAAAAGGCTGAAGAGCGTTAAAAGTACGAATCAATTGCTTGGCTAAAACCAGGGTCGTACATGATATGAATATTTTGTGTGGGGAAGATGGAGCATAGCCAGACTATATGATTTTGTAGGGATAACTTGCTTTGGCTATATTATTTTGATAAGACATAATTGCTTAGTTAGTATGCTTGAAGTATTATTGTTTTTATGTCAACATTAAACTTTTACCTCGAATCATATCAAATCTGAACATTCATGCCACAATAAGAAGAATTATATTGAAATTATGCTAAGTAGCATTCCACATCAAAAATTCTGTTTTTATCATTTACCTACTCGAAGACGAACAGGAATTAAGCTTGGGGATGCTTGATACGTCTCCAACGTATCTATAATTTTATTTATTGTCCCATGCTATATTATATTCTGTTTTGGACATTAATGGGCTTTATTATGCACTTATATATTATTTTTGGGACTAACCTATTAACCGGAGGCCCAGCCCATAATTGCTATTTTTTGCCTATTTCAGAGTTTCACAGAAAAAGAATATCAAACGGAGTCCAAACGGAATGAAACCTTCGGGAACGTGATTTTCGGAACGAACGTGATCCAGAGGACTTGGACCCTATGTCAAGACATCAACCAGGAGGGCACGAGGTAGGGGCGCACCTACCCCCCCCCCCCCAGGCGCGCCCTCCACCCTCGTGGGCCCCATGTTGCTCCACTGACGTACTCCTTCCTCCTATATATACCTACGTACCCCCAAACTACCAGATACGGAGCCAAAAAACCTAATTCCACCACCGTAACCTTTTGTACCCGTGAGATCCCATCTTGGGGCCTGTTCTGGAGCTCCGCCGGAGGGGGCATCGATCACGGAAGGCTTATACATCAACACCATAGCCTCTCCGATGATGTGTGAGTATTTTATCTCAGACCTTCCGGTCCATAGTTATTAGCTAGATGGCTTCTTCTCTCTTTTTGGATCTCAATACAATGTTCTCCCCCTCTCTCATGGAGATCTATTCAATATAATCTTCTTTTGCGGTGTGTTTGTTGAGACCGATGAATTGTGGGTTTATGATCAAGTTTATCTATGAACAATATTTGAATCTTCTCTGAATTCTTTAATGTATGATTGGTTATCTTTGCAAGTCTCTTCAAATTATCAGTTTGGTTTGGCCAACTAGATTGATCTTTCTTGCAATGGGAGAAGTGCTTAGCTTTGGGTTCAATCTTGCGGTGTCCTTTCCCAGTGACAATAGGGGAAGCAAGGCACGTATTGTATTGTTGCCATCGAGGATAACAAGATGGGGTTTATATCATATTGCATGAGTTTATCCCTCTACATCATGTCATCTTGCTTAAAGCGTTACTCTGTTCTTATGAACTTAATACCCTAGATGCATGCTGGATAGCGGTCGATGTGTGGAGTAATAGTAGTAGATGCAGGTAGGAGTCGGTCTCCTTGTCTCGGACGTGATGCCTATATACATGATCATACCTAGATATTCTCATAACTATGCTCAATTCTATCAATTGCTCAATAGTAATTTGTTCACCCACCGTAATACTTATGCTCTTGAGAGAAGCCACTAGTGAAACCTATGGCCCCCGGGTCTATTTTCCATCATATTAATCTTCCAACACTTAGTTATTTTTATTGCCTTCTACTTTACTTTGCATCTTTATCATAAAAATATCAAAATATTATCTTATCAAATCTATCAGATCTCACTCTCGTAAGTGACCGTGTAGGGATTGATAACCCCTTATCGCGTTGGTTGCGAGGATTTATTTGTTTGTGTAGGTGTGAGGGACTTATGCGTGGCCTCCTACTGGATTGATACCTTGGTTCTCAAAAACTGAGGGAAATACTTACGCTACTTTGCTGCATCACCCTTTTCTCTTCAAGGGAAAACCAACGCGGTGCTCAAGAGGTAGCAATGCCCTGCGAAAACAAGTTACTTTGTTGTTGCAAGTTTAATGTGGCTGCTACGGGCTGAGTGTCGGTGTCAAAACCGGCGGATCTCGAGTAGGGGGTCCCGAACTATGCGTCTAAGGCGAATGGTAACAGGAGGCGGGGGACACAATGTTTACCCAGGTTCGGGCCGTCTCGATGGAGGTAATACCCTTCTTCCTGCTTGATTGATCTTGATGATATGAGTATTACAAGAGTTGATCTACCACGAGATCGTAGAGGCTAAACCCTAGCTAGAAGCTAGCCTATGATTATGATTGTTCTTGTCCTACGGACTAAACCCTCCGGTTTATATAGACACCGGAGAGGGCTAGGGTTACACAGAGTCGGTTACAAGGGAGGAGATCTACAGATCCGAATTGCCAAGCTTGCCTTCGACGCCAAGGAGAGTCATCCGGACACTGGACGAAGTCTTCAATCTTGTATCTTCATAGTCCAACAGTCCGGCCAAAGTATATAGTCCGGCTGTCCGAGGATCCCCTAATCCAGGACTCCCTCAGTAGCCCCTGAACCAGGCTTCAATGACGATGAGTACGGCGCGCAGATTGTCTTCGGCATTGCAAGGCGGGTTCCTCCTCCGAATACTCCATACAAGATTTTGAACACAAGGATCGTGTCCGGCTCTGCAAAACAAATTCCACATACCACCGTAGAGAGTATAATATTTCCACAAATCTAATCTGTGACAACTTCACGTAACGTAACATCCTACCGTGGTCCGGTCATTATTCGAACCGTTTTTCTCAACCAGCTACTGCACATATTGCGAGGCGGTTTTCTTGGCACGTCTTGTCGAAGCAGAGATCGTGTCCTCTTATCACGGGATTCTCATCAATACGGGTGTGGGTAACCCAACCGCGCCATCAATCATGGCGCTTGGGGAAGAGGCGAGTTTACCAGGCAAGTGGGGAGGCGCAGAATCCCTGCTGCCTTTATAAGGGGATAAGGACTCCCTTTCGCACCCATGCTTTCTCCTTCCCGATCCATTCCCCTTCGCTCGAGCTCCAGTGCCCGAGCGTTCGTCTTCCCTGCCCACAAAGGCCTTCCGAAAATGTCCAGATCCGGAGCACGAGGCAAGTGGATGGCCTCTACCGTTCGGGAGAAGGATATCAAAAAGCTTCGGGAGGCCGGGTATCTGGCTAAGCAAATCAGCCACCGTCTCCCAACAGCGGGACAGATCGTCCCTACTCCAGAACCCCACGAGAGGGTTGTATTCCTCCCTCATTTTGTCCGCGGTCTAGGGTTTCCCCTCCACCCATTTGTTCGCGGCATCATGTATTATTACGGGGTCGATTTTCATGATCTATCCCCCAATTCCTTCCTCAACATCTTGACATTCATCGTCGTGTGCGAGGCTTTTCTCTATGTCTCGCCACACTTCGGCCTATGGCTGAAGATCTTTAATGTGAAACCCAAGGTGGTGAGCGGCGAGCACGCCGAGTGCGGAGGCGCTATGGTGAGCAAGATGCCCAACGTCACATGGCCAACAGGTACTTTTAATGATTCCGTCAAAGAGTGGCAACAGTAGTGGTTTTACATCACTGAGCCGCGTGGCACGGGATGGGCCGCTGCTCCGGAGTTCCGATCCGGAGCCCCTCTGTGGCTTACGTCCTAGCCTAAGAAGGGCCTGAACTGGTCTTCGTCTGATGAACTGTCAGTGCTCCAGAAGCGCGTTAAGGATATGGACGACAAGAACATCGAACTTGTCAATGTAGTCCAGGTGACGTTAGTTCGCCGGATCCTGCCTTGTCAACACCGGACTTGCAATCTATGGGAATTTGATCCGGCCAAGCACCAGACCCTGCGAGAGCTCTTTGGATCTTCGCACAAAGATATCTAGAAGGTGCTTTTCATGTCCGGCAAATCATGGCCGGACTCGGCCGAGGACCGTGGGTACCAACTATCCCACCCTGCAAGCTCGGTAAGTTATTATACGATTTATCCGCATAACCCAAGGGAAATGCTTAGTGTGTTTTCCTCAACTCCCCTAGGGCTGGACGAAGAAGGCGGAGCGGATCCACTGTCCGGCCCCGCTGCCCGAAGGACCGGCCGACCCACTTCTGACGAAGATGCTGGTCCTGGTGCCGTACAAGGCGCCGAACAAGAAGGCCGAGAAGGAGGCCAAAAATACCCGGGGTGGCCTTCGTCGCCACGGTACTTCAGACACAATATCCGAAGGTTCCAACACCTATTCTGCCTCCGAAGAGTACGAGGAGGAGGAGGAAGACGAATCCCCGACGGGGGGAAGAAATAAGAGGGCGGCCTCCATACACTTGGAGGCCGAGTCGCCTAAAAGGGGGAAAGCTCCTCTTCTAGAAGAGTCTACTGCCACCGCCGACAATAGCCCGGCGTGGGATCCCAGGGCCCAACCCCTGGTGAACTCGTGAGTATAAAATCCAAACACATTTACGCGTCCAGTCTCATCATGGCGTAATATTTTGACCTGAGCTATATTTTTGTAGTTCGGCGAGGTCCCGCACCGAACAATCCTCATCAAAGGATTTGCTGAGCTCGGATGCTATGGAGAGCGGGACTCCCCCGAAGGCCCCTTCCCCGAAACATGTGGGTAACACCGAGGCTTCGTCCCAGAAGGACCCAGGCCAAGGAGGGGAGGAAGAGATCGTGAAAGCGGCGCCTCGAGGTTGAACTTTAGGGGCCGGAGACATGGGGGAGAAGATTCCCATGGGGGTCGTCGGCGGGAGCCATCTTGAATTCGGCTCCCAGCCGGACGCAATTCCGGAGACCAATATGGCTCCAGAACCAAGCAGGCGACCTCCCTTGGCTGGAGGGGGTGTGCCTGTTCCACCGGCAATCTCTGTCCAACCAGAGGTGCCGGATACTTTGTTGGCGGCGCTGAAGGGCACCTCCATCATCGGTGAACACTGTGCCCTTATGGGTGCGGTGATTGAGAAAATTCAATCTGCTGAGGGTGGACTGAATGAAGCCTGCATCAGCCTTACAAGAGGCTTTGAGGTATGTTTTATGAGGTTTCGAAGAATGCCATAGTATAGATAGTAGCCCCTGATACACTGTTCGGTGAAAGAAAGAACCGGACAGAGGATCAAATTTTATGTTCGCAGGAAGACTCATTTGGTGACATCTATCTCTCTTTTATAAGCAGGCGTCTGCAGCGGCTGCTGCCTCTCATACTGCAGAGGTCTCCGGACTGAATCAAAGTCTGGAGCGGACCAAAGAAGAACTTGGCCAGTTGAAAAGGCAGTTGGAAGATAAGCAAGGTATGCGCAAGCCTTGTTCACGTTTGGTGCGAACGAATTTCCAGTATGATAAAATATGTTCCATGATTTTCTCTAGGGACGATGACCGAAGTCGAGGATCTTAAGAAGACTGTGGCCGAGGCCGAGGAAAAGACAGCCGCAGAGCAGGCTCTTCGTGAGAAGCATGAGGCCAGGGTTATTGAAACTGAGCAGAAGCTTCAAGAGGCCGTTAAGAAATGCGAGACCTTGGAGCAGAGTTTAACGGAGAAAGAAACCGAACTCACCAGGGCTCATCAGGCTGCGCATGATGCCCAAGGGGAAACCCAAGGCGCCCTGTAGGAGATCCAAGAGGCGAGGAAGATCGCGGCGGGTAAGGCTCTTTTCCATGTAAATCAAGTATTTGAGGAGGAAATCATGTTTCTGATTTTGAGTTTGGATTTCTCCAGGGGTGTTTGCAGAGCTGCCCCGCAGCATATCGGATGCCGCCTAATTCTACCAAGCCGAAGAAAGGCACTATAGATAAGCTCTTCTGGTTGCAGTATTTGGCACCGAATCATCCGGTGCCTTTTACCGATCAACTAAAACAGCTGATCGAACTGCATAAGGCGGCGGAACCAGCCATGAAGGATTTAATTATCCGGCTATGGCCTGCCGAGCCGATTCCAAGCAGCTACTTCGGGCTCGTGAAGTGGCTTGTAAGTGCCTGCCCTTGACTTGACGTCATCAAGCGGTCGATCTGTATAGAGGGTGCGTGAATGGCCTTCGCCCGTGCAAAGGTACACTGGGGGACGATGGATGCTGAAAAGTTGATGACTGAAGGATCGCCAGAGGGGAAGGAGCACCGCAAGCCCGAATTATATTATGAAGGTGTCCTGAAAGGATCCTACCTTGCGGCGGAGCTGTGTACCAAGGATGTTATATTTCCATGAATGCAAATCATGTTGTCCTTTGTAATGTTTGAACAAGGTCATTATTTATTGCCTGTGTATAAAAATTTATCCTCCTGCGCGGCCGTTTTGTATATTAATCCTGAGAGTTGGCCAATCGTCGACTTCTGCCCCCACGTAAGAAGTACGGGGGTGTTCGGGATAAACCTGATCACTCTTTATCCCAATTGAGTCCTTCGAAGGAGGTGTTCAGCACAACGAACCAGGCAATCGGACTATAGGGCTTTATCACTCTCACTTAGCCATAGGAGCCTTAGGAAAGGAAGGTAGGCGCAGCCCCTGGTGTTCAGAATACTGCACGAGGGGCTCTATAAGCACCTGATCGGAAGAAAAACCGATCCATCGCATGCTGCATTGGTTATGGCATTATGCGGGAGAAATCCTTAAGGATTTTACAACCTCTCGAACAGCTGACCAGCTCTCGCCATATCATGACAGTCAGTTTTCGGCTTTCTCTACTGAGGTGCTCGTCCGGAAGAACCGGGACACAATCGCAGTAGTTCTCCCTGTGTCGCCTTAGCCGATATAGCAGAACGTAAGGTAGCAAAACATGGGAGCCGGGCAAACCCAGCATTTGACCCAAGACATGATTCGGAGCTGATGCATATAATGCTATAAGTTCGGGGTGCCGAACTTCCATGAAGGTGTTCGGACTTTATTGGCGTATTGCGGTTAAAGCGGAGCCCCTGGCATATTTAAAGCATATAGCGGCATACGGATGCCAGTTGACAAAATAATTTCAGTAAGAAATAACAGCAGATAAGGGACATATAAATCCACATGTTGTATTTGAATGGTACGTCGATGCGTATGAGTACAGGTAATGTGACAAAAAAGAGATATGACTGTGGAACCTGCTGAGACCAGGGGGAAGAAGCTGTATGCGGATCTGGAGTATAGTCGGATGGTCATTGCGGGGAATATCTAAGGATTCCCTTGCACGTTCGAGCTGCTTCCATATCGTCAGTCCTGGTCGGCGCAAAGGTAAACCTGCAAAGGAAATGTAAGAAATGTTTGTGTGCCGGAGAGCGGTTGAGCCGTGGTATGCGGCCTGTCCTGGCCTTCGTCGGAGTGTTTAATTGAGCTCTAGACGAGCCGGGCTATCCTGCCGCGAAGTAGTTTGATGTCCTTTGGCGGTGTCCGAGAGCCGGTCCATCGACTCGAGGTTCGGTTGGAAGGCGCCACTTGTAGCTTCTGCTGTTAAAGCAGCAGTATACTTCTTGGTGCCAAGGGAAAGTTCGGTCTTGCCATTAACCGTGATGACGCCGCGCGGACCGGGCATCTTGAGCTTGCGATAGGCGTAATGTGGCACCGAGTTGAATCGAGCGAATGCGGTTTGTCCGAGCAGTGCCTGATAATCACTGCGAAAGGGGATGATGACGAAGATTAACTCTTCGGCACGGTAATTGTCTGGTGATCCGAAGACTACCTCAAGGGCGATGGAGCCTGTACAGCGGGCCTCCACACCTGGTATAATACCTCTGAAGGTTGATTTAGTGGGCTTGATCACCAAATGATCGATGCCCATCTTGCGCACTATGTCCTGGTAGAGCAGGTTTAGACTGTTGCCTCCGTCCATAAGGACTTGTGAGAGGTGGAACCCGTCAATTATTGGGTCGAGGACTAGTGCGGCTGGATTGCCCTGATTGGTGTTAACCGGACGGTCTGTGTGGCTGAAGGTGATCGGCCCTAGTTTATATTGTGGGACGACTGGTTCCATTAAGTCGACATCCCTAAGGGTGCGTATCCAGTCCGGGTTGGGAGTGTGGTTGTCGTTGACCACGTTCACCGTATGGATTTGCGGGGGGAATTTCTTTTGCCCTCCTGTGCTCGGTGATCTGGGATCCTTGTCGCCATCGTCGCTTTGAGACCCCTTATCTTTGTTTTTGGCGCCTGACCTGACGGCTTGTTTGAAGACCCAGCGCTCTCTGTTGGTATGATTGGCTGGTGTTCCTGGGGTGCCATGGATTTGGCATTGGCGGTCGAGTATGCGGTCCAGACTAGACGGGCCCGAATTGTTATTTTTGAGTGGCCCATTCCGCTGACTGGACTTAGAGCCACGAAATCCGGCATTGACTATCGTATCTTCGGCGTTTTCACCATTTTTGCGGCGCTTGTGTTTGTTGCGTCGGGGTTTGCCGTTGCTATCTCTGGCCTCTGATATGCCAGGGTTGCTTGCTGTGTTGTTGCTACGGGCCAACCAGCTATCTTCGCCCGCGCAAAAGCGGGTCATGAGTGTCGTGAGGGCTGCCATGGATTTTGGCTTCTCTTGGCCGAGATGTCGGGCGAGCCACTCGTCACGGATGTTATGTTTAAAGGCCGCTAGGGCTTCGGCATCCGGACAGTCGACAATTTGGATCTTTTTAGTTAGGAACCGAGTCCAGAATTTCCTGGCTGACTCTCCGGGCTGTTGTGTTATGTGACTTAAATCGTCAGCATCCGGTGGCCGCACATAAGTGCCCTGGAAGTTGTCCAGGAAAGCGTCTGCCAGGTTCTCCCAACTTCTGATGGAGTTTGCCGACAAGCTATTCAGCCAATGCCGAGCCGGTCCTTTGAGTTTTAGCAGGAGATACTTGATGGCGTGTAGATCATCCCCGCGGGCCATGTGAATGTGGAGGAAGAAATCCTCTATCCATACCGCGGGGTCTGTAGTGCCATCATATGATTCAATGTTTACGGGTTTAAACCCTTCTGGGAATTCATGATCCATTACTTCATCAGTGAAGCATAGGGGGTGTGCGGCGCCTCTATGCCGGGCTATATCACGACGCAGTTCATACGAGTCTTGTCTGCTGTGTTTGGCCCGACCGGATTTGCTTATAGTATATCCGGCGTGATGGTTGTCGTCATGCGTTGAGGCGCGCCCCCGTGATTCGTAGATCGATCTTGCATGTCCTGCTTTGTTTTCCAATACGTCTCGCAGGTCCTTCATATTACCCCAGGCCTTAGTATTTTTGTTTGACTGGCGACGGGGTGCGGGCTGGACTTCGGCCTGATATGCCGCTTTGTCTCGGCCACGGGGTGGCCGATCAGCCGCATCATTGCTGGAAGCGTAGGTTGTAATGCTTTCTCCTCGAGTTGGGGTAGCAACCTGCGCTTTGGGTAACTTTTGTTTGGGCGCTCGAGTTCGTATTCCTCGGCCGCCAGGACCTCAGTCCATCTGTCCGCTAGCAGATCTTGGTCAGCTTGAAGCTGCCGTTGCTTTTTCTTCAGGATATTTGTTGTGGCTATAAGCCGGCGCTTGAAGCGCTCCTGCTCGATGGGATCCTCAGGCACGATGAAGTCTTCGTCGCCGAGGCTCGCCTCGTCTTCGGAGAGGGACATGTAAGTGCCATTTTCTGATTCTCCGTCTGTCGCCTGTTTTTTAGGGCTAGCTTGCCCATCCTCCTGCTCGAAGGCTGGTTGGAGGGGGTTGTCTTTGTCTTCGGCACTATCCGTAGCGTTATTGTCTCTTGTGCTGGTATCGCTGTTTTTGCTGTGGCGGGGCTTAGAGCGGCGTCGTCGACGCCGTGCTTAGATTGCTTCTCGAGGGGATTATCCTCTATTGCCTTATCGCCATCTCTCTCTTTGGGGGTGTCCACCATGTATATATCATTTGATGAGGTGGCAGTCCAGCGCCCTGTGGGCGGTGGTTCCTGTTCTTTTCCTACATCGTCGTCCATACCGTCGATGTCTTCGGAGCCGAAATCAAGCATGTCGGTTAAGTCGTCGACAGTGGCTACTAAGTGGGTGGTGGGTGGGGAACGAATTTCTTCGTCGTCCGCTTCCCACTCGAGTCGGACATAGTTCGGCCGAGGGTCTCCTGACAAAGAGAGAGACATTAAAGAATCTAGCACGTCCCCCCAGGGCGAGTGCTGGAAAATATCCACGGAGGTAAGCTCCATGATCGGTGCCCAATCAGATTTGATAGACACTGACGCAGGCGGTTCGGGGACCGTGGCCAGGGACGAATCCAAGAGTCCGGCGACACAGGTCTCATAGGAGGTGAAGTCAGTATTCGGCTATATCGCCAGTGAGTGTGCGGCCTCCACGGCGGAGTCCATCCACCCGTCCTCGGACGGCGCAATCTGCTCAGGATTGAGAGCCGGAGTAGCCACAGGTGTGATCTCCCAAACGTCGTCCGACGGTAGAGCTAAGTCATGCTCGTCGTGACTGTGCGACGCACCTGAGTGTCAGTATTCGGCTCTATCGCCAGTGAGTGTGCGGCCTCCACGGCGGAGTCCATCCACCCGTCCTCGGACGGCGCAATCTGCTCAGGATTGAGAGCCGGAGTAGCCACAGGTGTGATCTCCCAAACACCGTCCGACGGCAGAGCTAAGTCATGCTCGTCGTGACTGTGCGACGCACCTGAGTGGGCTCGAATCCGTCAAAGATCAAGTCTCCGCGGATTTCGGCAGTATAGTTTAAGCTTCCAAACCTGACCTGACGGTCAGGGGCGTAGCTTTCGATCTGCTCCAGATGGCCAAGCGAGTTGGCCCGCAGTGCGAAGCCACCGAATACGAAGATCTGTCCGGGGAGAAAAACATCACCCTGGATCGCATCGTTGCCGATGATCGAAGGAGCCATCAAGCCTTATGGTGACGACACAATGGAACTCTAATGAAAGAACCAATGCCGGTGTCAAAACCGGCGGATCTCGGGTAGGGGGTCCAGAACTGTGCGTCTAAGGCGATGGTAACAGGAGGCGGGGGACACAATGTTTACCCAGGTTCGGGCCCTCTCGATGGAGGTAATACCCTACTTCCTGCTTGATTGATCTTGATGATATGAGTATTACAAGAGTTGATCTACCACGAGATCGTAGAGGCTAAACCCTAGAAGCTAGCCTATGATTATGATTGTTCTTGTCCTACGGACTAAACCCTCCGGTTTATATAGACACCAAAGAGGGCTAGAGTTACACAGAGTCGGTTACAAGGGAGGAGATCTACATATCCGAATTGCCAAGCTTGCCTTACACGCCAAGGAGAGTCCCATCCGGACACGGGACAAAGTCTTCAATCTTATATCTTCATAGTCCAACAGTCCAGCCAAAGTATATAGTCCGGCTGTCTGAGGACCCCCTAATCCAGGACTCCCTCACCCAGCAAGAACCGTTCTTACCTACGCATCAAAACCACAACGATATTTCGTCAACTATGTGTTGTTTTAACCTTCACAAGGACCGGGCGTAGCCACACTCGATTCAACTAAAGTTGGAGAAACTGACACCCGCCAGTCACCTGTGTGCGAAGCACGTCGGTAGAACCAGTCTCGCGTAAGCGTACGCGTAATGTCGGTCCAGGCCGCTTCATCCAACAATACCGCCGAATCAAAGTATGACATGCTGGTAAGCAGTAAGACTAGTATCGCCCACAACTCACTTGTGTTCTACTCGTGCATATAACTCTATGCATAAACCTAGCTCGGATACCACTGTTGGGGAACGTAGTAATTTAAAAAAAATTCTTACGCACATGCAAGATCATGGTGATGCATAGCAACGAGAGGGGAGAGTGTTGTCCACTACCCCCGTAGACAGTAAGCGGAAGCGTTATGACAACGCGGTTGATGTAGTCGTACGTCTTCACAATTGACCGATCCTAGTATCGAACGTACGGCACCTCCGTGATCTGCACACGTTCAGCTCGGTGACGTCCCACGAACTCACGATCTAGTATAGCTTCGAGGGAGAGCTTCGTCAGCACGACGGCGTGATGACGGTGATGATGAAGCTACCGGCACAGGGCTTCGCCTAAGCACTACGACGATATGACCGAGGTGGATTATGGTGGAGGGGCACCGCACATGGCTAAGAGATCAATGATCAACTTGTGTGTCTATGGGGTGCCCCCTCCCCCGTATATAAAGGAGTGGAGGAGGGGGAGGGCTGGCCCTCTACTATGGCGCGCTCTGGGGAGTCCTTTTACAAGTAGTAGGAGTAGGAGAGAAGGAAGCGGAAGAGAGAAGAGAAGGAAGGAGGGGGCGTCGCCCCTCCCCCTAGTCCAATTCGGACTAGGCCTTGGGAGGCGCGCGGCCTGCCCTAGGCAGCCCCTCTCTCTCCCCCCTAAAGCCCAATAAGGCCCATATACTCCCCGGCGAATTCCCGTAACTCTCCGGTACTCCGATAAATACCCGAACCACTCAGAACCTTTCCGATGTCCGAATATAGCCTTCCAATATATCGATCTTTATGTCTCGAACATTTCGAGACTACTCGTCATGTGCCTGATCTCATCCGGGACTCCGAACAACCTTCGGTACATCAAAACACATAAACTCATAATACCGATCGTCACCGAACGTTAAGCGTGCGGACCCTACGGGTTCGAGAACTATGTAGACATGACCGAGACTCATCTCTGGTCAATAACCAACAACGGAACTTGTATGCTCATATTGGCTCCTACATATTCTACGAAGATCTTTATCGATCAAACCGCATAACAACATACGTTGTTCCCTTTGTCATCGGTATGTTACTTGCCCGAGATTCGATCGTAGGTATCTCAATACTTAGTTCAATCTCATTACCGGCAAGTCTCTTTACTCGTTTCGTAATGCATCATCCCGCAAATATCTCATTAGTTACATTGCTTGCAAGGCTTATAGTGATGTGCATTACCGAGAGGGCCTAGAGATACCTCTCCAATACTCGGAGTGACAAATCCTAATCTCGATCTATGCCAACCCAACAAACACCTTCGGAGACACCAGTAGAGCATCTTTATAATCCTCCAGTTACGTTGTGACGTTTGATAGCACACAAGGTGTTCCTCCGGTATTCAGGAGTTGCATAATCTCATAGTCATAGGAACATGTATAAGTCATGAAGAAAGCAATAGCAATATACTAAATGATCAAGTGCTAAGCTAACGGAATGGGTCAAGTCAATCACATCATTCTCTAATGATGTGATCTCATTAATCAAATGACAACTCATGTCTATGGCTAGGAAACTTAACCATCTTTGATTCAACGAGCTAGTCAAGTAGAGGCATACTAGTGACACTCTGTTTGTCTATGTATTCACACATGTACTATGTTTCTAGTTAACACAATTCGGGCATGAATAATAAACATTTATTATGATATAAGGAAATATAAATAACAACTTTATTATTACCTCTAGGGCATATTTCCTTCATACTTTGCTACTGACCGTATTGCTGCAGATAATTAATCTACAGGTGTAGTTGAATTGACAACTCAGCTGCTAATACTTGCAAATATTCTTTGGCTCCCCTTGTGTCGAATCTATAAATTTGGGTTGAATACTCTAACGTCAAAAACTGTTGTGATCCCCTATACTTATGGGTTATCACCAGCCGCTGCAAGTTCCAGAACCACGAGATATAATCTAGAGCCTTATTCCGGCACTCTGCCGAAGAGGAACACGATCACGGAGGGGTTCATCGTCCTCATTGGTGCCTCTCTGATCATGCGTGAGTAGTTCACCATAGACCTACGGGTCCGTAGGCAGTAGCTAGATGGCTTCTTCTCTCTTTTTTTCGAAACGGATCTTCTCTCTTTTTGATTCTCAATACAATGGTCTCTTGGAGATCTATTTTATGTAATGACTTTTTGCGTGTGTTTGTTGGGATCCGATGAAGTTCGAGTTTATGATCAGATCTATATCCATGAATATTATTTGAATCTTCTTTGATCTCTTATATGCATGATTATTTATAGCCTCGTATTTGTTCTTTGAATCTTTGGTTTAGTTAGGCCAATTAAATCGATTTTTCTTGCAATGTAAAGAGGTGCTTTGTGATGGGTTCGATCTTACGGTCCTCACCCAGTGACAAAAGAGGTAGCGAGGCACGTATGTATCGTCGCTATTAAGGATAACAAGACGGGATCTATTGCTACATGAATAGATCTTGTCTACATCATGTCATCGTTCTTATTGCATTACTCCGTGTCTCCATGAACTTAATACACTAGATGCATGCTGAAAAGCGGTCGGTGTGTGGAGTAATAGTAGTAGATGCAGAATCGTTTCGGTCTACTAATTTTGGATGTGATGCCTATATATTGATAATTGCCTTGGACATCGTCATAATTATTTGTTCTTCTATGAATTGCCCAACAGTAATTTGTTTATCCATATCGTGTGCTATTTTCTCGAAAGAAGCCACTAGTGAAATCGACGGCCCCTGGGTCTATATTTTATCGTATTTGCTTTCCGGTATATGTTTTGCCGTATTTGTTTTCAGATCTATTATTCCAAAAATCCAAAAATACCTTGCTGCATTTTTTCTTTACTTATTTTATTCCGTGTTTTATCCAGACCTATTTATCAAAACTCATACAAATTAATCTATCTTCTTACCGTTGAGGGATTGACAACCCCTCTTACGCGTTGGGTTGCAAGGATTTGTTCTTTGTGTGCTAGTATCATTTACATAGTGTTGCTTGGTTCTCCTACTGGATTGATACCTTGGTTTCATAATTGAGGGAAATACCTACCGTAGATGTATTGCATCATCCCTTCCTCTTTGAGGAAGTACCAACGCAGTTTCTAGCCGCATCAATGAGTTCGCCATCAAGGACTTGAGTGTTATACATTACTTTCTTGGCACTGAGTCGTTCGGAGAGCTGACGGCTTCTTTCTTCATCAACAGAAATATGCACATGAGTTTCTTGAGCGTGTCGGTATGCTCAACTGCAACCCCGTCGCTACTCCTGTTGACACGAAAGACAAGCTTTCTGCTCTGGATGGTTCTCCTGCGTTGGATACCCCGTTTTACTAGTCCATTGTTGGTGCTCTCCAGTATCTGACGCTCACCAGACCATACTTGCAGTATGATGTTCAGCAGGTGTGTCTCCACATGTGCGCTCCTCGTGACTCACATTGGAACCTTGTGAAACGGATTCTCCGCTATATCTGTGGCACGATGTCTCTTGGGATGACATTGACGGCGTCTCCTACCATGGATATGGTGGCCTACTCTGATGTTGATTGGGCCGGCTGTCCCAATACACGTCGTTCCACTTCTGACTATTGCGTCTACCTTGGTCCCTCCCTCATCTCGTGGTCATCCAAACGACAACCCATGGTGTCGCGCTCTAGCGCGGAGGCAGAGTACCAAGTGGTAGCCAACTCAGTCGCCGAGTGCACCTGGCTTCGACAGTTGCTCTAGGAGTTGCATCACAACGTCTCATAGGCCACGGTTGTCTATTCTGACAACATCTCCGTTGTGTACCTTTCCGCCAATCCCGTCCATCATCGCCGGACGAAGCACATCGAGCTTGATATCCATTTTGTGCGCGAACAGGTAGTCCTTGGACGCTTTCGGGTTCTCCATGTTCCGACCGCATAGCAGTTCGCCGATGTGATGACTAATGGACTGCCCACTTCCATCTTCGAGGAGTTTCATTCCAGTCTTTATGTCTCTGGCGACGCTTCGACTGCGGGGGGTGTTGAGAAATAGTTGTGCTTGTAATATTGTGCCGTGGGTCCACCTCCTAGGTATCTGTATAGTTGAGGTCGTGACCCCTCTTATACATGATATATACGTGCCTAGTGCACCCAATCAATACATAGCGTGTTGCACAGCCCAAACCTAGTCTTCTGCACTAAATACGAGCGACCCAACCAAACCATCGGCACTTAGGGGTAAACAACCAACCACCAATGTTCAACCACACACGCGACAGAGAATTATTATTTTCAAACAACGGCCCGCCCCATCGACCATTATTATAAAGGGCAGCACTAGGCATCAGACTATAGATAGATTGCTTCTATCAGACTAGTCTGAGGCCGTCCGATCAGGGACAAGGAGTCATCCGATTTACTAGTAGGGCCAGCGTGAGATTTGCTGGTTTTGCTTCCTTAATTGCCGCGTCTGCTTTGTTGTAACTGCTCCCACATACCACGCCACGCCAGGTGCTCAGTTATCTCTCTTGACGTGGTTTTTCTCCCCCGTTTAAAGTGCTGAGATATTTAAACATATTCCTCTTGTTTTTATCTTCTTTTTTCTTGCTTCCAACGCACTACAGACTGCTTCTGCTGGATTTTGTTTTTCCTTCCAGGCATTACAATTGTGCTTCTGCAGAATTTGTTTTTGCTTCCAAGCATTACAATTGTGCTTCTGTTGAAATAAAAATTTGCTTCCATAGAGATTGAGATTTTTTTCTAACAAAATATTGCATCCAATGTAAAGCTACATTGCCTTTTTCAGTTAAAAAAGGCCCTTTAAGGCAATGTAAAGCTACATTTATTTATAATGATGAAAATACAAGATCATCATCTAAGGCACGGCTGGGAAGCTTGGGTAGTGCCGCTACACAATAGGGAACGTGTGAATGAGAGATCTTTCAGTGGGCTGGAAGCAAGGAGCACAGCAGCCGCCGGCGCAATTGACAGGATTTATTGTCACAACACACATCATGGGAGGCATTGTGTCGCCAAGTTGGTGGATTTGGAAGGAAAGCATAGCTGGAACAACCTCAGTCGTTGTCTCCGCCCATGTCTCAACCAGCTTCGCCGCCTTAAGATTGACACCGTGTACATTGTGGGGAGAGGGCACATGCGACATGCGAGGCGTTTGATAAACCAATGATGCATGTTTCTGCCACCTACTCTCCAAAATCACTAAAAAAAGGGGATGATCTACATAAGCAAACTATTTAGACAGTAGAAGCATATGTAATATACATTGGAAGCTCTGTAGATAAGAAGCTTGAAATTATTGCTATCTCAACATCACTTGTGATCACAACAGGCCTAGTCCCATGAGGAAGATCGAGAGCTTTCTCAAAAATTCTTTAGTGAAAAGAATGCTGGTACTGTTGCGAGGATTTCTAAATTCGCAAAACATCGGATCAATCCTATCTATTATCCATTCAATGAGACCCTCTAGTGCAGAGAACTACTTTCCACTTCTTGTCCATACTAAGACAACATCGTGCAACCTAGTTGCGGGCCTTGCAGCATATCGACTCTTGAGTCACTCTGCTTTGGCTTCTTCATTGTCACGGGTGCACTAAGTACATAAAAAATGTAGTATGTTAGGACCAGCAAAAATGTATTATTGAAGCAGGGCATTGCTGGCAAAGAATAAGATGGAAAGACTGATGGATAATGGAAAAACAGAGCATATAATGAAAAAATTAAAGGAAAAAATTGGAAGACCCAAACATATTGGCTGCATGTGGAAGCATGATCTATTTTCATAGGGATACCAATGACAAACAAGAAAAGCTAGGGAAAAAGGTAGAGCAACCATTATGGAAGCAATTCTGTTGGTGCAAGATGCACCTGAATGATGTTTTGGAAGCCTCATGTTCTTATGCCATCTAGATGGGAATTTAAACCGATTGATGCTGAAAAAATCAAGCAACGTATTGTCTTCTCCAAATTAAAAAAAATTAAGCATATGTCAGCTCACTCAGACATATTGAAGCAACCTCTGTTGCTGAAAGAAGCATATGAATTACAGAGAAGAAGCACAATGTCTTAGGAAGCATGAACAGCATGGTGTGGCTACATACACACTAACAATTGGAAGCATGGATAT
Organism: Aegilops umbellulata; assembly: GCA_032464435.1. Classification (NCBI taxonomy): domain Eukaryota; kingdom Viridiplantae; phylum Streptophyta; class Magnoliopsida; order Poales; family Poaceae; genus Aegilops; species Aegilops umbellulata. Next base: position 593,598,380 of record CP136058.1, on the reverse strand, counting down.
TTGACAATGATATTGACGGCAAAATGGGGAAGCGCATGTGCTTCACGTACATACCAAATTCAGAGATTGTAGTCTCTGATTCATTCATTCAGTGCCAAATATAGTGGACAAATTTGGACGCAGCGGAAGTAAATATACAACACTACAAAACAACACTCAGAACATACGAATATGTTATAAATCGTATAGTGGTACATCAAGATTTTTCATAGACGATGCCTTGGTCAGATTGGGGATGGTGCTAGCGACCGATGGCGCATGTGATTTCACCTGCTGAAGAAAGAACCGCAGACGAGGAAGGGGGTATTCGATCCCTGGTGCCAGCATCGCGCACCTGCGAGCTCTCTGAGGGGGCATCGGTAAAAAAGATGATTCCTGCTGCTCGACGACGATGAGAGCAGGAGGCAGGGGGAGGGGAGGGATCTGGGCAAGGTGTGGGGTGGGTGGAGGCAGTGCGAGGTGGGGATGGAGCGGGAGGGGATCTGGTCGAGGCAGGGGAGGGCGGTGCCGGTGCGTGCGAAGTGGAGGTGGAAACTAAAGGGACCAGGCCGAGATGATTTCGGGCGGGGGTTGCGGGTGATTAGCGTCCCCCGGTGTTTTTTTATATATAAAACACAATTTGTGAGGCGTTAGATTTCAGTCGAATCAACGGCATTGGACTGGTCTGGCGTTGGACTTTCGTCAGACTATAGGTAGGAAGCGTTTTCCTATTATAAACCGCCACAACAGATCTAAATAGTTCATCTGGACAACTATGACTTAGCGGCTGATCTACAGCTAACATTAACTGCACAAAGAATCTATACATGGTGATATATTATATAATTTCGTGTTGCAACATAAGTACAATAGAGAGAATGAATCGTACTATTGGACACGAGGAAATGTAATTTCCAAAATTTCATGGATTGAAACAAGTTTCTTGAAAATCACTAGGCTCCCACGCTTGAGCTTTGTAATGTCGTTGCCGCTCGCAAGAGTCGCGGCTTGATTGGTACACCATTTTTCTTTGTGATTTCGCTCTCCCTCACCGGTTGCCAGTGTTGCGTCAGTGTCCAAGCTAGGGAACACGGTGCAAGCCGCAGGCAGCGGTCGTCTCACGCTTGTGGTTTGGAGTAGGCGAACGTCCAGCGATCGCCTCTAGCCTCCTCTGCTCGCTCCTTTATGAGGCATTTTGCGTCAAATAGCCCCTCAATCATACATGTGCGAGTGAACGGGTCAGCCCATTAAGCGGCATTCACTATATTTTTTGCCTTTTTTCCTATACGTGCTTTAGCAACGCGGCAACACTGTAGCATGCGATTTATTTCTGTTGTTCTTTATAAAAAAATATTTCTGATAAAAGGGAACATTTCCTGAAAATTGTGAAGAATCTTTGAAAATATGAATATTTTTATAAATTTTGAACGTTTTTTAAACTTGTGAACATTTTTTGAAAGCACAACTTTTTAAAAAGAATTGGTGACTTTTTAAAAGGGCGAACACTTTATGAATTCCCAAACATATTAAAAAAAGGGAACATATTTTGAATATACAGCATTTTTTAAACAAAATTTTCTATAATTTCAATTTTTCTATTTTAACTTCTGAACATATATAATAAAATAAACGAGAAAATAAAAGAAAAATAGACCAGAACCTTCTAGAAGCAGTAAAAAAAACCAATAAAAATCAGGTTCACATAACTGCTGAATCGGCCGGCCCATCAGTCGACTTGCTTGCATAACGGTTGGCCTGCTATGGCCGAAGCAGTAAACGAATTGGCCCTGTTGCTCTCTGCTGGTCGCAGCGACTAATTTATTGCAAAGGGTGCTCCTTTTGGGGACCTCCTATATGCCGCTCTTTGCGGCAAGTAATCGGCCAATCGCACAGGGCTGTCTACTTTGGCCTGCCCATTGCGGTGCGCAGCGGACCGAGGGTAAAAAAAATGGCAAAAAATGGTTCACGTTTTGAACCTGCAAAAACACACTGCTGTGCGCTCAGGGAAAGCCAACACGACAGAAGTGCTCTTGTGACAGATATGCAACTTGAAACAAAAAGAACATGGAACTATCAAATTTAAATCTTCTTGAAAAAATCACGAACAATTCTATAAACTTATGAAAAAAATTCAAATCATTTTGAAATTACCGCACTTTTTCCAGAAACGTGAATGTTTTTTAATTTTGAAAAAAAACTGAAAACAGGAACAAATTTTTGACAAATTTTGTTTTTGAAAGAGAGAATGCTTTAAAACAATACAAACAAATTTGAATTTCCCGAAAAATGTGGACATTTTATGAATACGTCCACAAAATATTGAACATTTTCTGAAAACCTTGAACATTTTTATAAACGTGAACAATTTCTCAAACTTCAAACAATTTTTTCAAATCTGACCTTTTTTGGAAACACAATCAAATTATGAAATATTTTGACCATTTTTTTAATTTGTGAAAAAATTTGGAAACTAGAACAAAATTTTGAAACACAGATTTTTTAAAGCATGAACATTTATTAAATTTGAGAACATATTTTGAAATGGAGAACAATTTTAAAAATCTCAAACAACTTTTGTAACACGAATTTTTTTTAATTACATGAACAATTGTTTTAAAAACTGGAACATTTTTCGCAAAATGCGAACAATTTTTTAGAATACCAATTTTTTACTAAGTGCAAACAATATTATAAATATTCTTTAACATTTTTAAAATTCTGAAAAGAAAAAAAGAAGATAAGGAAAAAACTTAAATAGATAAAAAAAACTTGAAAGAAGATAAAAGGAAAAAATAAAAAATAAAAGAGAGAGAAGAAAAAAGAAATAGAAGAAAAGAAACAGAAAAAGAAGTTTCAGGAACCTCCTAGAAGGTTCCCAAAACCGACAAAGTTGGCTCGAAACCAAGAAGGTTCCCAAAACCGGAATAATTTGGCCAGCCCACCCGCTAATGCGCTCGTCGGTCTCTTGTGTGTAGCCCCGACAATTTGCCGCAGCGAGCGGCAAATAGGGTTTCGCCTCCTTTTGGGCGCTATAAGCGCCAGCAGCGCTCCTGGCTGGCACTCGCACGCGCCACCTAGTGGGCCGGCCCAGTAACTTGCTAAAAAGAAAAGGCAACGAAAAAAATTAGGGAAAAAAATGTTACCAGCAGCAAATGAATTGGCCCTGTTGTTGGCTGCTCATCGCGGCGACTAGTATTTGGGAAACGTTTAGATTCTCGCGACTGATTTTCTGACAATGCGTAAGCCGCCTGTTGCGCCTTTCAATTAGCAGATCAACTCGTTCAGTGGTTGGTCCCCGCAATAGGCTATCGAGGTTCTTTTGGCTTTGTTTCTTTTCCACGCGATTTGCAAGTGTATTTGTTGACTTGATACACTTAAACTACTGCTCGCATAAGGCCGAGCCGGCTGCGACAACGATGGTTGATGTTGCGACCGGCTACTCGTACCATGATCTATGCGGCACCGAAGTGCTGGGAGCTGGCGGTCGGGTGCAGCAAGGTCTGGCGCCGACACACCACGAGCAAGTGTTCCATGGTGAGGGTCGTGGACGTCTTCCGCATGCTATTACGGAGGTTTGCACTTCCACAATGTTGCTGCGAGCCGGCCAGCCAGCGACGGTGCTACAAGGTCGTCTCGGTGCTATGTCGCGTTGGTGGTCAGCAATGCCGGGACAACGGAGCACGGGCAGGCAGCCGAAGCATCGTCTGTGCTGCAACGGAGTTCACCGGGCCGCTGGAGCATCATCAGTGTTGCAACGGAGCTCGCTGGGCCGATGGACCATCATCGGTGCTGCAATGGAGCAACGGCATGCCACTAGAACCTCGCGAGCGAGTGCTGCAATGGAGCGTTGTCGGGCCGCCGGAGCATCATCGTTGACGCAATGGAGCCTCACTGGTGTTGCAATGGAGCACTGTCGGGCTGTTGGAGCATCGTCCGTGTTGCAACGGAGCATCGCCGGTCCGCGGCGGATCGCTGGTGCTGCAAGGGAGAATCTCCAATGTTGCAATGGGCCATTGTCGGGCTGCCGGAGCTTCACTGTTGACGCAACGGAGCCTCACTGGTGTTGCAATGGAGCACTGCCGGGCTGTTGGAGCATCGTCTGTGATGCAACGGAGCATCGCCGATCCGCGGCGGATCGCAGGTGCTGCAACGGAGAATCTCCAATGTTGCAATGGGCCATTGTCGGGCTGCCGGGGTGTCGTTGATGCTGCAACGGAGAATGGGCGGGGCATCGAAGCATCACCGGTGCTGCAACGGAGCATCACCGACCACCGGAGCATCGGGAGTTAGCATTACCGGTGTTGCAATGGGTCATTGTCAGGCCGCTGGAGCGCCATTGGTGGTGCAGCGCTGCTTGTCCGGGTCGTTGGAGCATCGCCGGTGCTACAACGGAGCATCGTCAGGCCGACGAAGCATCGTTGGTGCTGCAACGAAGCTTGTTGGGCTACCAGAGCATCACCGATGCTGCAATGGAGCATTGTCGGGTCACTGGAGCATCGTCTGTGTTGCGACGGAGCTCACTGGGCCATCAAATCATCATCGGTGCTGCAACAAAGCATCGTCGGGCCGTCGGAGCATCATCGGTGCTGCAACAAAGCATCGTCGGGCCGTCGGAACCTCGTGTGTGATGCAATGGAGGCGGGAGCATCGTCCATGCTGCAACAAAGCATCGTCAGGCTGTCGGATCATCGCGGGTGATGCAATGGAGCACCGCGGAAGCATCATCAGTGCTGCAAAAGCATCGTAGGGCCGCGGGAACCTCACGGATGATGCAATGGAGCGCCGCCGGAGCATCGCCAGTGCTGTAACGGAGCACCGTCAATGTTGTAATGGGGCATTGTGGGTCATTGGAGCATCACTGATGCTTCAAGGGATGGTCGTAGCAAGTCATTGCTAGTGCTGCAATCTCGGAGCTTGTTGGTGGTGTAGCCACGAGCTCACCGATGTTTCCATGAGATGACCGGCGACATGGCTCTGCAAACGTGAGCACTGTGGGTGGTACGGAGGGCTGTAAGTTGCCGCCAGCTACGATTCTCGTCGGAGCTATGCATGCCACATGGGAGCAATAATTTGTGTTGCACGTATAGGTAGCTAGAATTTGTGTTGGGACGCGTCTAGTGGGCGCACGGCCGCCTGGGATGGATAGGGAGCGGCCGACCAAAAAGGAAACCACCTGGTCCCCCTTGGTCCTTAAAAGGAAAGTGGCCAGTCGCGTCCCGCGAAACCATCGCTAGCAACCACACGGTCCCGCGCACGCCAGCTGCCCGTGGGAATCACGTACCTCTGATCCAGCTATCTACCCCACGACATCTTCCCCATGAAAGGGAAGATCCCACCAGGGTGAAAATCTCCATCGCTAGGAAAAATCCATGGCGACTCCAAAGAACTAAGAACAGAAGAGAAGAGAGGAAAGATATCTTGGGAGGAGGAAGAAGATCCGAAAAAACCTAAAGAAGGCAAAAAAGGAGAGGAGGAAAACGTACCTGTAGTTTACACACAATCTGTGCAACCAGTTATCTGCTTTCGTGCAACTACAGCAATTCCAGCAACCAACTATGGGCACACTGTGTGCTAAAAAAAAGTAGACATAAAATATATCCACAACAGTTGTGTGCAAACAAAACATAGGCAAATTGAAGCTGCTTTCATGCAACTAAATCAGTTCCAGCAACCAAAATATAGCCACACTGTATGCAAAAATTATGTGCAGCAAAAAAGATGTGCAAAAACATGGTAAGTATGTCAGCATCCCAAGCAGAAAACCAGCAAACCCAGCCACTATTGTGGCAATTGCAGCACCAAGTGAGCCAGCTGCAGGTCCAAATGAACCAACTGTATCAGCCGCTGTGCCAACTCCACCAGCAAGTGAGCCATCTGCAGACACAACTGTGAAACCACATCAACCAGGAGGAGGGAAAAGTGAGGATCCATTGAATTTCTTCCTCTTTAACTTCCCGTTCACCTTCCCTCTCGACCTTGTTTACCCATGGCTTTGTCATCTTCAAGAAAAATGTAGATTCCTGTAGACTTGCTTTTATGATCAGACCTTGTGCCTTTTGAGCTGTTGGGAAAGGAGGTTGGACAGGTTGCCCAATACCACTGATAATTGGCAACAAAATGCCTTGCAGTTGGCACAAGTAGACCTGCAGTTGGCTCAGAAGTTGCTCTAGTTGGCACATTTGAACCTGCGGTTGGCTCAATAGCTGCTGGGGGTGGCACAGTGGCTGCCGGAGTTGGCACAATTGGACCTGCAGTTGGCTCACTGGATGCTGGAGTTGGCACATTTGGACCTGCAGGCTGCAGCTGGCTCATTGGATGCTAGAGTTGGCACAGTGGCTACTGGAGTTGCCACAATGGCTCATGGAGTTGGCACGGAGCCTTTGTCTGTTGGTACTTTGCTAGATGTTATGCTGAGATCTTGAGTTGGCACTGTATCAGGTTTGCTTGGCAGTTTGTACTCCGAAGTTGGCAAGATAATGTCTGGGGTTGGCACAGCTAGATCTGTGACTGCCTCACTGTACAATGTCTCCTGCCAACTATACGGTCTAGAGCGTGCAACTATCCTGCAAATGCAGCCAACTGACGTGTGAGCATGTGCAACTGAAAAATGAAAATGAAAAAACAGAGATGCGCTTCACGTCGGTACCCATAGATGCGCTTGACGTCACCGGCTGCTGCCTCGACTCCGCCGCCGCGGGCTGCAACCTCGCCTTCGCCTGTCGTCGGCTGCTACCGCACCAGGAAAAGGGAAAGGGATGGGAGGAAGGGGGAGACCGCGAGGACTCCGTGGACGGGCGGATCCGACGCGGAGCTCCTCAGATCCGGCGTGGCGGAGCTCATTGGATCCGTCCGGGTTTATGCGCGGCTGCGGGCCAGAGGCCGATGGCGGCGGTCGGCAGGAGGACGGGTCACGTGTGCTCGGACGCCATGGCTGCGACTTGAACCTGCACGGGTCGCGGGTGCTCAGACGCCATGGCTGCGGCTTGAACCTGCACGGGACGGCGGCCGGCTGTTCAGGGAAGGAGGAGAAAGGAATGGAGAGGAAAAGTGCTCGGAGCCGGCGGAGATGAGAATAGGATCGAGATGAGCGGCGATTTATCTAGCACTGTGGCCTATGCTTTCTTGTCGTCTAGCACTGGGGCTGTGTCGCCGCGGCCGCTAGAAAAATGTATTTTTTAATGATCCAAAGAAGAGCTAACCCAAATAAGCACCCCTTGAGTGGGTTAGATTTTTTGAATGGGTTAGATGCGTCTAACACAAACTAACCCTCCTGTTTGAATGTTTTTGGGTTAGTTGAGTCCAAACTAACCCAAACTAACTCCAACCTATGAATCCAAACAGGGCCGATAAGCGAGCGCACGCGCACTAGTATTGTTTGTGTTGACGTTGTCCAGGGAATCAAGCAGACAGCCAGCCGGCTGATCTTTTCCTAAGATCAGTCAACTGATGCCTAGCAGCCCCCCTCGTTCTCGTTATTGCGAACGCCAGCAGTGCTCCTAGTGGGCCAGCCCAACAACTTGCTGAAAAGAAAACGCGAAGAAAAAAAAGTTACTAGCAATGCTGCCGGAATGAGGAATCAAACTCAGCACAACGACGCAGACGTACTGCCACATTAACGACTGGACTAACTTCACAAAAAAAAAACGACTAGACTAACTTGGCCTTGATGTTTGTTATTACGAATAAGTACTATTTGACCCTTTTATTACGGCATATAGCATATATTATATACCCAAAGTAAATTGTTTCAAAAAATAAAACGAAAAAACTGAAAAAGAATTCACAAAAATAGGAAAACCCACGAACTAGAAAAGAGTTCAAAAATTTGGAAAAACTTCAGCAATTTTTTCAAAACTGTTCATCTATATTCAAAAATAGTTCATCATTTTCTGAAAGAAAAACATCCACAAATTTGAAAAACATTCATTGATATCAAAATAAGTTTATCGATTTTGGAAAACAGTTCATTAATTTCAAAATATGTTCATCGATTTTGAAAAACAGTTCACAAATTTTGAAAAATGTTTGTGTATCCAAACTTTATTCATAAATTCAAAAAAGGATCACATTTTAAACATTGTTCAGAAATTTCTAAAAATGTTCCCATCCTCAAATTTTATTCAGAGAAAATCACATTTTTTTTTAAAAGTGTTCGAATGCACCTTCAAAACAAAAATTGTTTGCATTGAAAAATATCACTTTTTCCAAAATATAATCGTGTTTGAGATGTTAAAAAATGTTTAGATTTGTCGTCGTTGATAGTTCAACATTGAAGCTCATCAGCTCATGTGGCTAGCGACGAGCAAACGCCGCGGGAGGTCTAGGGTTCTATTATTTGGGTCCCACAGTTTGGGGAGGTTCTAGCCGGTTTTTCTTTTCTTTTTTTGCTTTTTTGTTATCTTTATTACGTCATTTGGTTTTCACTTTTTAATTCATGACTTCTTTTATTTCACAAACTTATTTATTAAATATGAATATTTTGAAAATTCAAGAATATTTTCAAGTTTAGATTCCATTTTATAATATTTGCAAAAAAATAATTCATGTAATCCTTTTGAAATTCATGAATATATTTCTATATTCATGAATACATGGTCATTTTTTCTAGTTAACGAACAATTTTTGAATCAGCGAACATTTTGTAGATTTTCAGGAAAATTTTGGAAATCACAAACAATTTTTAAATTCATGGATAGTTTTTTAGTTCATGGGTGTTTTTTATTATTGTTAATATTTTATAAAATCATGAATATTTTCAAAATTGGCGAACATTTTCTCAATATCGAGAATATGTTTGAATTCATGAATTTGTTCTGAGTTCTTTAGCATTTTCTCTAAATACATGAACATTTTTTTGAATTGCCAACATTTTTTTAATTCGTGAACAATTTTGAATTTTTATTTAAATATATAAATATCTGAGATGTTGTTTTTGTTTAGCCGGAGCGTGAGTAGGAGTTCCCTTAGTAAGGTATGAAGTACATGGGTCAAGGGTGCAACTTAGTTGGCCCAAATAAAGAAATAATTCATTTGTTCAGCATTGATCATCGTTCTCGATTCCGGCAATCTGATCGATCTGGGAGCTCGTCGAAGCTTAGGTACGCATTGACATCGAGCCCATGTACGTGAAAGCTCCAGGTACAATAAAATCATTGGCTATGGGTGAAATACAGTTGATAAACTGTTTGCCAAGTTCTTATCACTGGGAAACTCGGCAAAGGCGACTAGGCTAGACTCCTCCCGGCAAAGGCAATGTTATCAAGGTTTTTTTTTTCCTTAGAGTACTTGGTATGGAACTCGACAAATTAAATGCATAGATGAAATGGTCCAGTAATGGTCGGTGTCACGTGCCGCAGGTGTTGCGCTGACAAAGGATGCAAGGCTTTGTTGAGTGTTACACTCAACAAAGAGGGTGAACATGAACAAGAAAAGATACACCGGCGACCAAATCCAGTCAATGCATTACGCCTCGTTGACGAGCATGGCGCTAAGTTGGGATGACATAGAGGGCGAAACAACGTTGCATCGTCAACACCGACCACCACGTTCTGGTCACTACATTGTGTGGCCCTACAATGGAACGACAACGAGGAGGTCGGTTACGTTGGCGAGGAGGGATGCAGCAGCAGCTTGCGGCGGGGAGGGGATCGAGTTGACGATGACCCATTCACTTGATGCATAGTAGGCGGGAGCACAAAACAAGTTGTAGATTTTCGGATTTGGCTCAGAACTGAATCATGGTTTTCTCTGGGACATTCCTTCGGTTTTTTGGGGGTCCAAGTTTAGGCTAAGGAGGTTGGCGATGTAGTTCAAAACACCGAAAACCAGAGACCGCATGTTTCGTCATGCAGGAATGGGGAGCGAACGTTCGCCCTATATTCGCATCTCCAAAACTTATACTCCCTCCCTTCCAAAATAAGTGACTCAACTTCATACCAACTTTGTACTAAAGTTAGTACAAAGTTGAGTCACTTAATTTGAGACGGAGGGAGTAGTTTATACCCTTAACATTTTTATGATTTTTTTACAGCGCCCTTGATCTGTGACGTGGACGACGAGATGCGGCCGATCCGATCGATCTGACCCGTTGGTTTGAAAATGTTGCACGAAGTGACCGGATCCCTTGGCGCATGTGCATCAGAGAGCACAGTGAGTAATAAAATTCAGAATCCTGAATCCAAATGGAGGCTCGGCGTGGCTCGGCTGGCATTTGCTTGTCCTCTTTCTCGGCCGCCTACTTGTAATCCGCTGCCAGCCAAATCGCTAGCTCACTCCCTCCCTCTCTCCTCCGCCTCCGGCAGATCCTCCTCCTCCTCCCGACACTTCGAGATCTCCGCCCCGGACCCGTTTCTTCCCCACCAAGGTCGGCGGCCTCGCTTGATCCCCCAGTCCTGTTCGATTTCGATCCAGAGCAGCGAGTCTGAACCTTGCAAAAAAAAAAAATTGTTCTTGTTTCGGTCAGGTCCAGCGCCGCCGGCCGGCCCTCCCTGTTGCAGGCGACGCCGCCGCCGCCGCCATGTCCAAGTCTGGAGCCCTGGATCTCGCGTCCGGCCTTGGCGGGAAGATCGACAAGGAACAAGTCAAATCCGCGGTCGATGAGTACGCCTCTCTCCCTCCCTCCCTCCCTTGCCGTTGGCGTGATCCATTCCGGCAAGCTTCTTCTTTTAATATTCCGCGGCCGTCGATGATGTTTTTTCCTTCTGAAATATAAACAAGACACGGGAGCTGACCGCCTGACCTGATGCGATTTTACCTGCTTCATGCTCCCTGCGTGCCACGGGCTTGGATACAGTCACAGTCACTCACCAGATCGGAGAGGGAATTTCGGTTGGGTTTCAATCAGGAGAAGGGGGATTGGGGATACAGTTAGTACCTACTCCAGAATAGTGACTAGATCTTTCCTAGTACGCTAGATCCAACTGCTCCACGCCTTCACTCTTGCCACCGCCCAGCTGAGCTCACACATCACAGGCCAGCGGCCACCGTTGCTTCAGGTTCAGAGCTGCCTGGGCTGTGACACTCTCTCCGTCGATTTTAAGTTTCCAAAGCATCATTTGTGCGCCCCAAACCAGATGAAATACAAACATTTTGCTCCAAATTTGGTTGGTTTGTATTGTAGGATTACCAGAAGCTGCCCTGCTCTGCTATGCTCTGAGAGAAACCGTGCTCTGTTTCTCTTCTCCCTCACATCGCACGTCCTTTTCGAGTCGGCGGGCGGCTCTCATTAATTTACCTTTCGCGATCGGCGCCCATACTACACATGGGTTGGATGATAATTCTCTGCGCTTCTTGATGGGCTTGGAATTCCTGGCTTAAATTCCAACGTTTAAGTCTTTGGCGGATTAAATGCACATCAGAAGATGTAGCTATCTGCCCCCTCGGTGTGCTAGCACTACAAGTCATCCAACTGTACCTAGTAGTACCACTGTACCTAGGAACCATGCCATGTTTCTTTCAAGGCCTGAACCATGCCATGTTTTTTTTAAGGCCTGAGCCATGTCATATTTTTTTGAGGCCTGAATGTTAAACTCGTCCTTTCACATGTGGACACTCTTTTAAGGGGCATCATAATGTTTGTGTTTTTTGCCTACTGTAGGATCTGCCGAGTGTAATCTTGTTAGCCGGCGTCTTCATTCCCTATACTGTTTATGTTCATTCACTTCTTGAGTTATTTTTTCCTTGTCCTACTCTTAATTTTGGGACAATTATTTTCACAAGGTATGAGAAATATCACGGATATTACGGAGGGAAGGAGGAATCGAGGAAATCCAACTACACCGACATGGTAATAATTATTATCTTATACGGGACATGAACAAACACCACATTTATTTATTTATTTATTTTGGAGGAATGAATTTGTAAGTTTGATGCTTCCCTACTCAAGTTATTATTTTCCTGTGATGATTATTTTGTCATGAATGGATTGTTATAGTGTAATTAGCTTCACCATACATAAATCAAATTGTTAGCCTGCAGCTCTGATAATCCAATGTCATTAGAGGGTCAGTGTTCTTTCAAAGCTGATTTAGAATCTCAAAAACGTTTCTTAAGTAGTCAGGAATTTTGGATGATGGTCGAAGTAACAAATACATATGCACCTTACAACCTTCGTTGCTGCATATCATTTGTTTCTTAATTATCCTAAGCATATATTATCGAATAGAGTCACTTTCTTGTTTTTGTGGTAAATGAAATGAATAATGTTATGAATTGAGAATGCTCACATTTATTTTCTGTGCTGCATCACCCCATGGCCCATGATAGTATCCAACTAGGATTTGAATGTCAGGGCCTACCTAATACTATGATGTTTACCAGGTTAATAAATACTATGATCTTGCTACTAGCTTCTATGAGTATGGCTGGGGTGAATCTTTCCACTTTGCTCACAGGTGAGGATTCTTATCGAAAGAATACATAATTGATCTTTCATTTTTCACGAAAAATATATCATTTCATTTTGAAAGAAACAAATTATATGAAAAGATGTAGTAGAACATTGCTAACTGTAATTCCCCATCTCTCTTGGCATTTCAGGTGGAATGGGGAATCTTTAAGGGAAAGCATCAAACGGCACGAGCACTTTCTGGCTCTACAGCTTGAGTTGAAGCCAGGGATGAAGGTTAGTTTTCTTATTAAGATAGAATAACCTATGGCAGAATGATTTCCCTTTTTAAGCTGCTCTTGCTGCAGCATATAACATGATAATGGAACATACAATATCCTGATGTTTGCTGAACTTGTTTCTGTAGGTTTTGGATGTCGGCTGTGGAATAGGTGGGCCATTAAGAGAAATTGCGAGATTTAGGTTCAATTCCTGTTTCACTCTTTCACCTCTGTTCATATATGTGAATTGTGAGTTTAGACATTCTCATATGCACGATTAATGCATCTGAAGTGATTCATGTTTTTATTACTTAATACTCGTAGTTAATACTGTAAACTTGTGTTGGCATGATTTTGGGGAGGCTATCCAGATATTATTTACCTTTCAATTTATTTATCATGATCTTTTTCTTTGGAGAAGTTGAAAATTGAGATGATCGTGTACATAGCACCAAAATATTTTCAGTATCAGCCTTGATCTATTTATTGTTAATTCACGGTAATCAGCCAACTCAACAATATAACTGCTCCCTCCAATCCAAAATAGGTGATGTTTTAGATATGGTAACAGTCTCCAGGATCCAACTTTGGCTGTTGTTTTTATATGAAAATGTAATAAAAAAACTTGCATAATTATGAAATATTTTGGTGAAAAGTCTAATGATATTATTTTTATTTCACCAATCTCAATCAAACTGTAGTTAAAGTTAGAGAAGTTTGACTTAACGCTTTCCAGGAGGTCATCAATATATTTTTTCATTTCACCAATCTTAGTACTAATACTTATTATCTCTTATGTTTGTAACCTAAGGAAGATGTATAACTGCATCTGTAAGTTACATAAGGACCATTGGCTTTGTCATATTTCATTACCAGTAGTTTAGTGCATTATACTTGCAGCCAGAAATAACTGATCAGGCAACCGTTATCTGCAGCTCCACCTCAGTTACTGGATTGAACAACAACGACTACCAGATAACTAGGGGAAAGGTTGTTCAATGCTCATTATTTTTTGGTTGATTCTGCTGTTGACTGCGATTAACAACTTAAGTTAAATGTGCACCATTAAGTGTACTTATCACATAACTCTTCTGTTAATAATGATCTTTGTATTTCAGGCGCTTAATCGGTCGGTAGGACTTGGCACAACTTGTGATTTTGTCAAGGTATTGTTTGCTTACCCACTAGATCACTTTGTTTTCTGTTTAGCTTTTTTTTATCTGTTATTGTCCTCGGCTCCTTGCAGTCTCTTTTTGTAGGCAAAAAATATATTTGTATTTGCTTTTCTCACAGTTACAAAAAAACGCTAGGCATGTGATGGTGTGGCACCTGGTCGCCCCTAGGTGGGATAGGTGTCAGACTTTTAGAACAGTTGTGCTGCCATATAAACATGTGATCAACCTCCTTAAGAAAGTAATCTTTATTTGATGAAGACACATATTAGTTGTCTAAAAATGTATAAGATCAATGCTTGTATGTAGTTCCTGGATATGGAAAAGATTTTAAATAATAGTACTTATATTTCCCACATATTGTTCTGAAATACAGGCAGACTTCATGAAGATGCCATTCTCTGATAACACTTTCGATGCTGTTTATGCCATTGAGGCAACATGCCACGCACCTGATCCGGTATGACCTCTGTCACTCTATAACTCTTTCGATGCTGTTTATGCCATTGAGGCAACATGTCTTCTCTTATAGAAGTGAATTGACCTTTTTGTTGCACAGGTTGGCTGCTACAAGGAGATCTACCGTGTATTAAAACCCGGGCAGTGTTTTGCTGTATATGAGTGGTGCATTACCGATCACTATGATGCAAACAATGCAACCCACAAGAGGATTAAGGATGAAATTGAGCTTGGGAATGGCCTGCCAGATATCAGAAGTACTCGGCAATGTCTTCAAGCTGTTAAAGATGCTGGGTTTGAGGTAAGATATAGCACTTTCTCTCTTTTCCTTTAATCTCCTTCTAGGATTTACCTGGGTGGAAATCCCCACTCCTGCAACAGGAAATACTGCAAGTATTTCTTTTCTTCTCAGTATCATGGTGTTTCATCCGATCTGTAATGAATATGAGTTGTTGTATTCATGAAGGTTATTTGGGACAAGGATCTTGCTGAAGATTCTCCGTTGCCTTGGTACCTGCCCTTGGACCCAAGTCGGTTTTCGTTGAGTAGTTTCCGGTTGACTACTGTGGGACGAATAATTACTCGCAATATGGTGAGGCAATGAGTTCTTTATTTTTGCTATCATTTCGTTCCACACAATCAAGTCAAATTGTTAATTTCTCTCTCTCTCCGGAGAGCAGATTTTGTGCAACTAGTTGCCCATGCACCCTATTTTCTGAGTTTCCAAAATTTATTAAATAAATCATGGATGTAAATAATGCTATATAATGTGCATTTACAAAATTTCTTCCGAAAGTATGACTATTTGTGACCTATAGAAAAAGGACAAGATATGAACAACTAGTTGCACAAAATCTGCTCTCGGTGCTACTTTCCCGCACTGTATGAACCATGGGTTGACAACTATTTGACCAGTTCTATAAACCTCCTTGTGATTAGGATCCTGTCATGTGGTTTTTAATTCTTATCATGAGAGGTATCATCCCAGTAAATTTGTATCAAATTGCATAGAAATTGGAAACCATTCAGTTTCACCTCTTGCAGTGGCAGCTAGATTCTTAACTATAACTGTATAGCATGGACACAAATATATAGTTCCAGCTGCTTGGCCTTTGCCATTTGTATTGGTACTGTTTCCATCTGACACATCTAGATTTTGATACCCGGTAAAATTGATATGTTACCCAATACTTAAACGGCAATATTGCTTATGGAAAATCTTATACTGTACACACATACTTAAAAGTGATTTGCTGTCCATGTAATGCACTGAGTTGCTTGACTAGGGAACTTCATCAAATTCAGTTCCTAATCCATAAAAGGATACAGGTGGTAACTACTCCGTAAGACAGTTAACGCTTTTACATATCATCTTGTATGTTGTCCAATGTAGTATGCCATGACACCAAAGCTGATTCCATCATGCCTTGATGCTTGGTTGGCGAAAAGTCGTAAACATGAGATTGAGATTCTCTTGCGATATTGTTCAGGTCAAGGTATTGGAATATGTTGGTCTGGCTCCGGAAGGCAGCCAGAGGGTCTCTAGTTTCTTAGAGAAGGCCGCGGAAGGTCTTGTCGAAGGTGGCAAGTAAGTTTATCATCTCTGAACCACGTTTCTGAAAGAGAAGAGTATAATTTGCTGAGAGCTTCAGTCATAGTGCAACTTCAGGAGCTCGCTCCTTTTATTCCCTCCACTTTAACGCTGTATATATATGAGTTGTAACATGCGCGAGATCTACAGGAAGGAAATCTTCACCCCGATGTACTTCTTTGTGGTTCGGAAACCTCTTTCAGAATGAGCAACTTCCAGGTACTGGTAGTTTTAATTTTGACTAGTCCTCTAAATCATCATGATATTTTCCCAGTTCATCGATCCGCAAGTTCTTATCGTGTGTATCTTTGAAGCCAGGCGATGCAAAGATGCATTTTGAAGAAGCGGGCTTGACCGGGGAGTTTGGTTATGCGATCCTCGGTTCTTATCTGTAGAAGAAGAGACGTAGTGAAATGTGTTGTGTTTCTGTTTGTTTTGTATTTAATGTTGAGCTTCTATTTTGCTGTTTTGTCGTGCGAACCTTTAGATGCTCGTCGATTAACTGACAGTTTGACACCATTGTGCTAAGCTATTAGTGGCATAAATAAGCTTGATGCAGTTTTCTTCCCCGTCAAGGTTTGCATAAGGCTGTTCCGATTTCTTGTCCAAACAAGCTTGTGTACTGTGTAGGATCCGGTGGTGCTGAAGTTCTGTAACCTAGCAACGAGAATTCCGCATGAATGATCGTTCCCAGAACTGGATGTTTCAAGTATGTTTTGCCTTAAAAATAACAATTTGAGGGGCATGTTTGCCTTAATTTTATTGTATCACATAACTGCCATTTCTCGTTGTGCCTCTACTGAACTTTCAGACAATTTTCCTTTATATATTACCATACTAATTCTTATTACAAACTAATTTGGTACTAGGATAGTTGATGATTCAGATTTAGTAAAAAGTTGCAAGTGAAATAAACAAAGTACCATGTGTCGATAATTGATTCGCTGCTGATCTTATGTGCGGAGCAGTAGGAGGGCGGTGGTGCCCGAAAGAATAGCGTCGAAGATACCATAAAAAAAAAGAATAACGTCGAAGACAGACAATTAATATAATGGTTATCTAGGCGAAAATGCCAAACGGAGACCGAGCTCCATGGTGGCCTTTATTTGAAAACATCAAAATTCAAACTTTTCAGTTTCAAATTTTTTTGAAAATAAATACACATATAGCTAGATACATAATACTACCTCCGTTTTAGTTTAAAAGTCTTGCGCGTATACCTAGGTTGTCAATTTTATCACCCTAATATAAACTATATAACATAAAAATTATATCTTTTGAAAATAGAAACTCCGAAGTTTATGTTGGTATATTTTTTGTAATATATGACTTGTATTAGGTTGGTCAAATTGACGACCTAGGGGTACGTGTACGCCCTGTAAACTGAGAGAGAGGTAGTATACATGTGTGCAAATTTTTAGGTCGAAATACAATAAAATGTGAGCTACACAAAAAAGACAAATCTGGGGCTTTTTAGTATATGTATTGTTCATCTATAAAGTCCATGATTTTGCTTTTTGTGTGCAGCTCACAATTCAAGGTATTTCATCCTGAAATTTTTCACACATATACTTTACATCCTTGCATACATGTATAATTTTTTTCAGAATTTTTTTAAACCGAAATTTATGAATTTTGAATTTTTCAAAATAAAGGGCTCCATGAAGCTTGGTCTCCAAAATGCCCTACTCCTAAGTCCATGTCTCCGGATCCCACTCCCTCCATTCCTAAACATAAGGCCTTGATTTCAATATGAACTACATACAAAGCAAAATGAGGAATCTAACTCTAAAATATGTCTATGCATCTGTATGTAGTCCATATTGAAATCTCTAAGAAGACTTATATTTAGAAATGGGGGGAGCAGTATTTATTTATAGATGTACACTAACGACTGGAGAATACAAAACTACAATGTTTGTACGAGATCTACCAAAACTACTACCTGAATGACTTGTCTTTGGCAAATGGTCTTTGAGGCTAGGTCTTGTCATGTCAGTCTTGCATCATGGGATACTCTACTCGGTGTTCATTCCTTTTTCACAAATCCATCTTGCGCTGTATTCATAGGATTCAGGCGCTGTTCGGCAGTCCGCCCGCTCCGTGGAAATTGAGAATCTCGGGAGTACTGTTTCGCTGGCTTATACTTTTTAACTAGAACTCCGTCAGCTCCGGGAGCGGCCTCGCGGAGCGGAGGGGCTCCGAACAGGCCCTCAGTCTCCGTCTACACACTGTTCGAGCGGTGAAACGGTAATCACCGATATCAAAGTTTTGGTAGACGGCTTCTAGTCTTGCGGTTTTAGCATGTTAGCCTTTTGTCGAATGGCGCGGCTCACATATTAGCGCAATTGTGTGTTTCTTCTGGTGATTCTATTCAGCACAATGCAACTTTTCATGTTGCATCCGGAAAAACTCTCTGTAGTGACGTTTCGTGATCAATGAACAGCGGCATTCTCTCTCAAGAAAAAGAAAGAGAGGATAACGGTGAACAAACACTAATCTTCCTGTTTGTTATCCTACTGTCAAAACAAATCATCCTATCGTAATGTACTCCCTTTGTTCCTAAATATAAGTCTTTTAAAAATATTCACTACAAACTACATACGGAACTATATAGACATATTTTAGAGTACGGATTCACTCATTTTGCGTTGTATATAGTCCATAGTGAAATCTCTAAAAAGGCTTATATTTAGGAACGGAGGAAATAACAAATAAGATGGTCATGTTTATGATGTGAAAAAAAAAGGATGGTCATGTTTGTTTATGTAGACAGCACAATCTGAATATAACGGCGCGGCGCGGCGGAATCCGCACCGCAACGCACCAAATCCTAGAATCTGTGCGCTAGTCTTATCCCAAAGAAAGAAACCGCGAGTTGGATGTTGGTGTAGTAATAATCGTCAAGAAAGAAAGAAAGAAAATCCACCGTACGCACCTCTCAAAGATAGGATACGGCTTAGGGTCAAGTTGTTGCAATGATAATAATCCCCAAAGAGACCAAGCTAGATAGATAGGGGGAACTAGAGGAGAAGGCATGATCTGGCCGGGTACAGATTCGTGCTGCGGCCCCCACACCGCAGCGTGCAACCGGGCGCACACAACACAAATGCATGCAGCGGGTCGGGAGCATAGTCCGTCCCTAAAGGCTAACCCAAAAAAAAAGTCCTTCGCCATCTGTCCCTGGATAGAGAGGATCAGTCCGCGGACACATATGCGAAAGGACGTCATCAAATTGTAGCCGTATACATCCAGTCTTTTTTTTTTCTTAGTCTGCACGATTAAGTAGCCACATACACAGACATTTAAATAGCCGCATGTAGCACAAGTTTAAATTTTTTAAAAATATCAAATATTACATCCCAACATTGTTGTCCCCTTTCACCGCCTACTGATGCTCAATCAAATCTTCTTTCAGCTGCTCATGAGTTGATCGATGCCGAATTTGTTGATGCATTTGAATAAACTCCTCAAATGAATGGCTGGATTCTGGTCCGAAAGTTGGATAGGATTACCCATGTTCTCAAATTCCAGACCTGCGGTACCATCGTCAACCTCATCCTTGACGATAATGTTGTGCATGATCGTACAACATGTCATCACCTCCCACAAGGTCTCCGGATCCCATTGTTTTGCAGGTCCACGGACAACTGCAAAACGGGCCTGTAGAACTCTGAATGCCCTCTCGACATCATTTCTAGTTGCTTCTTATCTTTGGGCAAAGTGAGTCCTTTTCTGGCCAACTGGGTTTGAGATGGTGCTGACAAAGGTAGCCCATGACAGATAGATACCGTCAACCAGATAGTAGCCCATGTTGTATTCATGTCCATCGACAGTATAGTGGCAAGGAGGAGCTTTTCCTTCAGTCAGCCTCGCAAACAACGGTAATTTTTGCAGCACATTGATGTCATTGTAAGAACCAAGCATGCCAAAGAAAGCGTGCCAAATCCAAAGATCCTGTGATGCAACTGCTTCAAGAATAATTGTGGGCTTCTTAACATGACCTTGATATTGCCCTTGTAAAGCCTTCGGGTGGTTCTTCCATTTCCAATGCATGCAGTCAAGAGATCCAAGCAAACCTAGCCACCCTCTTGCTTCTGAGATTGTCAGGACCCTCTCCTTGTCCGCCACAGTTGGTTCTCTCAGGTACTGAGGTCCGAACACCTCGACCACGGCAGTTACAAACTTAATCATGACATCTCCGCATGTGCTTTCAGACATCCATAGGTACTCGTCCCACGAATCAGCGGCCATGCCATATGCAAGCATCCGGAGTGCGGTCGTGCACTTCTGGTAACCAGAGAAGCCAATCGTTCCAACGGCGTCCTTCTTCGGGATGAAGTAAGCCATCGTAGGACCGGACGCCATGGTATAAACGATCAAAGACAGTCTTGCGCATCCAAAAATGCCGGCGAAGATGGTCAGCGAATAGTGCAACCGCGGCAAAGTAGTCGGCCATCAGTGTCAAATGCCAGCGTGCCCTATTGCGGTTGAGAACTCGATGACCCTTGATCGAGCCCTTGAAATTGAGAACATGCTCCTCTGTACAGTCCGCGCCTTCAAGGACCGTCTGCATCATCGCCGTCTCATCGGAGTACTCCTTGTTGAACGACTCAATATACTGCTCGTATATGTACTCCAAATCGGAATCCATTGCTAAAAAGAAGAAGGGACAACTGTTTTCAGCTCTGGCGATTCATCAAACAGTTGCCGGACATGATAGAGGATGGTACCTGGCGGTGCGGTCGGAGGACAGGGGGTTGAACAAAGACGGAGGAGAAGCGGCGGGGAGCCCTGCAGGATCGCCGAAGGTGACGGAGACGCAGATTTCCGACGGAGGTGTGGCGTGATGGCCGGGGTGGTGGAGCGACGGCGACGGCAAGAGAGAAAGAAAGGGAGAGAAAATGAGGAGGATGGAGTCGCGGGGTCGGGGAAGGGTTTCGAGCGGGCCTGGGGTGTCGGATTCGTACGTTTCGCGTGTCCGGACTCCCGCATTTCTATCTTGGTTTTGCGAGAGAAATTGCGTCCGGACCGCCCCGCGGATCGATACAGGACCACATCGGATGGCTTCGGCGGTCTGGACAACACGGTTCAAACGGTTGCGGGAAATTTACGGGTCCAAGCAGATGCCCCAACGCAACGCGCTCCGTCCGAGCTCCGAAGCTCGCTGGCTCGCGAGCCCGCGGTCAGTGAATCTGGGGTCGCGTCGCGTCGCGTGATCGGAATATGGTCGGCCGGATCGGAACCCGCCAGACGTGCGGTACGACACCCACCCACCCACCCACCATCGTACGCTACGCGCGCACGGCCGGGGCCGGAAAGAGGGTCGGGTCGGGCCACGCGCCGGATGGAATCGCCAGGTCGCGGCGTGTAGCGCTAAAGCGGGGACACCCGGAGCGCGGCGCAGATCACACACAGCCTCTCGCCCTCCCGGCATTGGCCTTTCGGCTCCTCCGTCCGTCCGCCGCTACTTGCAACCTCCATCGATCGATCGATCATCCCAGACACAAAGCCTTGCCTGTGCCCGTTGTAGGATAGTAGATCGATTTGGCCTAGTTTGTGGAGGCCTACGGAAGGGATAGATAGGGATAGACAGATGGATTCTTCCTGCTGCTGCTGCTGCTGCTGCACTGGAGCAGCAAGCAAGCAAGCAGGCAGGCAGGCATTGGAGCGTGGTGCATACATGAATGCCCTAAACTCTTTGGGCCTTTTCTTTCTTTCTTTCTTTTTGGGACTGATGGGCATTGCATTCCGTCTGGGTGGGTGCGCAGCACAGCACAGCACACACTTGTGCACCGGCCCAGCAAGTAGCCTTTCCGCCCCCTTTGTTCCTTGCAGCCTTGCTCTAACCTGTCAGAACCATATACCTGCAGCTGCAGGGCCCTGTTCATCATGTACTCTACTCCAGTCCCCCCACGCTACCCGCTTTTGCTTGTCCTGTAATGTGCATGATTGTCCGCTTCATTTCTAACGACACAGAATAAACCAACTGCAGATCTTTCTTCGATCAGCTGTCTTGCTCTATGGTCGGTGGTGATGGATTTAGGAACTAGTCCGATCAAGCGGGGATGGCGTCCCGGCGGTGGCATCCCCGCATCAGACTTGCATCCACGGGCTCCGACGTTTACAGCAGCGCCGATGCGGAGCTTGGGAGGTGGTCGAGGAGCGAATGCAGACAATGGTCTACGCCGACGGGATATGAAAAAACGATTGATCATGTGCTGAGTTCGTGCTTAGCGACTGGCAGGTATGGCTTCCACCTCTAACGTCTTCACCGACCGAGGGTGTCAGATTGTAGTTTGATGGCATGCCCGGTGTGTTGTCCCGGTCATATTCTATTCTTTCAACAGCAATGGCTAGGCCTTTAGTAAGCCATTTTGGAGGTCCGAAAAGCCGAATATAAGCGACGAAACCGCAACGAGCTCGGGTGAAAAGGTGATCCGTTATTTTTCTTTAGTGGCTGCTGCAGTGGTGCCAGAGGCAAGCGACCGGCGTTGGTCTCAAGCTCAGGGGATTTATTGGCCTTGATTGTAATTTTCTTTCTTGACTGGTTGTTCCATTGTGTAAAGGCTAGATACACGTATATATAACAAAAAAAATCAATACGACAAAGGTCTTTGTTCTGGCTCAGGGGAAGAATTGTCCTTGATCTTTATTATATTATATAAACGAGACACGCATTATCATGTAAAAAAAAGTCATCCGAGGACGGCACGTACTGCATTCGCAACCAGAAAAAAAAGGAGAGGAGAGGACGGCACGTACTTGCAACCGGTAACCACAGGCACATTTGATTCGATCATGATCACGAGGCTAGATAGCTAGTTAAGCTAGCTGTTGACCATGCAAAGCTATAGCGGAGCTGCTGTCCGGGGGTGTGCACCGCGAACAAGCAGGTGCCCGTCGTTTTTAGTTAGATACCCGCGACCGTGTCTAGGCTCCAAGTAGAAATTCTGTGCTACGGACGCAATGCAAGAATGATGGTGCAGCAGAATCGGTCCACCCCTGTCTGTGCGGGCCGGGGACACCTGTCGACCGACCGTTGCACGAGAATAGCACACTACAGTAGTGGAGTACCCAATCTATACTAGTACGATCGAGGTCGATCAGTGCACCCCTAGCTACTTGGCTGCCGTTGGATCGGTCGAGGTTGGTACGTAACCGCCGGTGCTGCTGGCAGCTGAGAATTTGTGCGCTGAGCTGAGCCAAGCCCAACCAAGTTGGACGCTCCGTGCGTGGGTGTGCACTGGTGAGAATGTGAGATAGAAGATCTCGACTCCGGCCGCCGACCCGACGCGAGATCTCGATCGATCGGAATCACCTGTCACGCGATCGAGCTCCCGATCGATGCCCGATATGTTGGGATCCGGTACGTAAATCTCCTCACGCTACAGAGGCCCGTACGATCTCGAGGGTAGAAGAAGCAAAGCGGCGGTGAAAGCTTAGCTAGGGAGCTAGCTAGGCATAGGGCTCATCGATCCTTAACCCTCAAGATACATATGTCGAGCTACAGCTTACGTCTAAGTGGGTAGACACCTATATAGATAGGTACGTACGTAGGCTGACATGAGGTGACCCAAAGGGGACAGCCACTCGACCGGATTCTATTCGGCGAGAACTACATTGTCGACCCGCTAACTCCATGCATTTCCCCGATACCTCAACCTTTCCCGCCCTCCGTCACGCGTAATCACAACAGTAATTATCTACTCCCAACTCAAACTCAAACTCACTGTGCCCGGCCTTCGTTAACTACGTACCGTCATCCAGATTATTACTCCCTCTTTGGTGATCTATAAGACGTCCTATATTTGTTTACATAGATAGTATTATATATCTTAACTCTGTCCCAATTTAGTTGTACTAGATTTGTCTAGATACAAATGTACCTAACACTAAGATGTGTCTGAACTACAAAAACGTCTTATATTATGAGGCGGGAGGTACTATTATATTATTCTCCATAGATAGATTAACATGCTGATAGATAATCATTGAACGCCAAAAGGTTGCACGCACCCATCGCGCACGCAAATCATTGGCAGTGCAAAAAAGGTTCAAGTTCCGTGGAGCTCAGGGCCTATTTACGATCGAGACAGGGTTTAGCTAGCTACTCACCTCGTAACCTCCGATGGTTAATTCAGTTCCGCTAGCTAAGCTAATGATATATATCAGCTTTAGTCGTTGATTGCGTTGGCCCGACCAAATATGGGAGGCGGTTCCCCTATAAATGACGGGGCCGGCTCCGTCGCCATGGCTAGCTAGCTACCTAGCACGTACCTAGCCGACTCCCTTTTGAACCTTCTTCTTCCTCCTCCTCCTGCCTCACCTCGGCTATATATACGCAGCAACCACCTCTCACTTCCCTAGCTATCTTCAATCCATTCGTAGATTTCCACATCTCCAGCTCCCTTCACAGCTAGGGAGCTAGCTGAGAGCTTGATCGCGCGCACAAAAATGATGAAGATGTTCTTCGAGGAGGACGCGCCGCAGCCGGACGGGCAGCTATGCATTGTAAGCACACAAGCCGGCCTCTTCGGCCTTAATTTGCTCTTCGTCTAGTTCGATCCGCTGCATGCTTCTCTCTCTCTATATATATGCAAGGATATATAGATGATCCATCTCGCTTGCCTTGCTTACTTTGCTTCGTTCAAATCTACCTATAATTTTTTTTTGCATCGCTAACGTAACGTGTCTTCATCAGCGAAAACTCGATAAACTTAAGTTGAGCACATTATATACTACGTACCATGAAAGATGAAATGCTTGTTTGGCTTCTTGATTTTATTTATCCACTACTTGGAAATTCTGGTGTTTGTTTGAGGACGAAGCAATCAAACGTACGTACCTCGAGAATTGCCACTTGCTGAAGATTCTGCATTCCAGATTGGAAACATGGGCATAAGTTCCTTTCTTTAGGCACCCACAGCTCTAGCCATGACCCTTCCAAAGTTTCGACAGTCCAGCAGTAGGTGCACATCAACAATCCATGACATGTCAGACAGTAGCCAAATTACGCTCCCACTATGCATAGACAGGACGTCCACAGCATATCTTGCACTTTGTTCACCCGTCCGTGCATGACACAACCGACGGAATAGGATACTTCCAGATCAATCCATATAATCACAGGATTAAGCGATCACACTTCTATTTCATCTGCAAATGACAATAAAATATCATTTATCAGTCATAAAGTAAAATCTCCGAGATAACAGATTGTACAAAGCCAATTATTTAAAGTATAAATATATATATGCATGTATCTCGTCCAAATTTTATAAACATAGGTATGCATGCATGGCAAGGGTCAGAGTGGTACGGTCAAATGGCTAATATCAGAAACCCGCCATGCGAAATCCGTCAAATGATCAGAGACGACCATCCCAGCCGTTGATGCAGAAATAAGACACCCTGCGCAAGAATAGCATCTGCAGCACAGAAATTCCCGGCGTCTGATTTGCATGTTCACCACCCTATAAAAGGTCATTTCTGCATCTGCATGGAGAAACAGGCTTCTTCTTTCCTCCTCTTCCCGCAAGGCCATAACCCATCTTCCTCGCCGCATCGATTCCATCTTTCACAGCTCCGTCCGGAACCATCTCTCTTCTGGAGAACCAACACAGCAGTTCCAAGGAATTTGATCCGACAAGCTGCAGCGCCGAGACAATCCGGTCGTCGCTGTTGAGGACCGACTATGCTCCCCGACGACGATTGCATCACCGTAATTGATTCTCAGACACAGATCTTGCTTAATTCTTTTTCGTATGTAGAAACATGCTTGGGGACAAAAACCAAGCATTTTCAATTGCTCTGACAATGTTTCATGATGTCATCTTCCTGGTACCTTGCCGATACTTGTTCCTTGGGTGATAACTCAATGGCCATCTTAGGTGATAACTGCATGTACGATACAATAATCTTAGGTGGAATCTTTCAATGCAGAAATCAGCATTCAGAAGCACCAAATTGAGATGAAATCTTTCAATTCTGAACCCGAGGAAGTACCAGACTATAATTAGTTAATTACCAAAATCCCAGTGTTTTTGTTTTTTAGATCTTCCTTCTTATTCTTTTTTTTAGAATAAAACTCCATCTTAATCTTCACAACCTTTTTATGTCCACACTTTTGAGTTGCTTTTGCTCACAATATTCTTTGATGATTTCTCTTCAAACAGAACAGTAACTATATCCGGAAGAGGGCAGATGGGCATATATGATACAGTCTTTGATCCTCTCTTTATTCTTTTCATTATTTTACAAAAAGTACTGCTTTCTCGGTTAACTACATAAACAATATTTACGCCATAACGTCATGTATGCGTGTCAACCTTAGTACTCAAAGAACATACATGGCTTTACTGGTACAGAATGATGTTATCACAATATTTCTGATTCGAATGAAATTTGTGTGGTAAAATGTACTCACATGTTTTCTCACCTTTGAAATTTACAGGAGGGGATCTCAAGCCCCATAGCTGCTCACATACTTGATTTCTGCGATGACGGCCTGGGTGATAACCTCCTTGCCGCAGTGACCTCTACCTCTGGCCCATTCGCAGCCTCCTCTGAGGATGTTTCATCCTCCTCCACTGCCACCCCTCCTCTCTGCAGCTACAGCGATGACATCCCAGAAATGCCCTTCTCCCCGTTACCCTGCTTTGACTCCACTCTCTCAGCCCTACTTGAGGAAGAGCAAAATGCTTGCTCTGATACCAAGCTCATTCCCCCAATCAACGAGACACTTGCAGCACCAGGATACTATCAAGCTGTGACCGGAGAGACCAGCATAGATCAATTCGGCCAACCACGGCTTCCCCAGAGTATAGCTGAACCCTTGCTGGCAATGCAAATGAGCAGCACTGCACCTATCTCGATGCCTCTTGCTCCAGGGTGTGATGAAGAGTGCCTCACGGCAGCACTAGCCAGAGGGTACATGAGCCTGGATGGTGCCCTGTATCCGCAAACAGGTGCAATGATCCCGAGTTACAACACAGAGGCATCAAAAGTAGGATTCTTCAATGGTAATAGTGCTAATAGCAATGGTATGGTGCTGTTGGATATGAGTGACATCGATGAGTATCAGAGGATGATGGAAGGTGAAGGACTGACCAGAACATATAGCGATACAGATTCCATGAAGGGGGCTTATAGCAACACCACAGAGATGCAGGTAACATCCGGAACCTAACAATCAAAGAAATATCATACTGTTTCTTGTTGCAAAAAAAAAAGTAATATCATACTGCTTAACTACGGTAGTACCAAACTTCCATGCAGCGCTGGTAGAAAGATAACTGCTTAACTAAAAAATTAGCTTACAAATGATATTTGAAATCTCTCTGACCTCTAAACAGAATGGGGGGAGCAACCAAGACCTGGTAAATGGATGCAACGGAAGCCCACCAACATTACCTCCAACAGAAATCTCAGGAATAGAAGATTCCACCTTCAAAGTTGTGCGTCTTTCAGCTGAACAGAGGAAGGAAAAGATCCACAGGTACATAAAGAAAAGGAATGAGAGGAACTTCAGCAAAAAAATAAAGGTAATTTGGAGCATTTCAGACAAAGCACTGCTTGCATAGGCATCTTACCAATTCAATTCTGATGACACGCAACAAAATGCAGTACGCTTGCAGAAAAACTTTAGCAGATAGCAGGCCCCGTGTCCGTGGAAGGTTTGCAAAGAACGAGGAACTTTGTGAAGCAACAAGATCAAGCTCCCAAAATCATGAACAGTATGGACAGATTGTAAGTCTTCTAGTATATTATACTTATCTTACCAGAAACAGACTAGTTTATTTAATGATCACGCATAAAATATGGTCATGTACTCATCAAGTCATCTTTTACATTGCTCCATGCAGTCAGTAATAAAAGATAACGCAATCGTGTAATTTCCTAAACTAAGGTTCATGCTTGTATTTTCTCAGGCGGGTGCAGATGGAGAAGACATGCTTGACTCGTCCGATATTCTGGCACATTTGAGTGGGATAAACAACTACAGCTATAAGTATAATTGTACCATTGAATCATGGATATGACTACCACACCTGCACAAACTGAAGTCTGTGTTCTGCTTTCAGTTCTGCAACCATAATCCATAGTTTCCCCTTGATCCTAGTACAATAAGGCTACAGCTTTACAGGTTCTGTCCCAGGAGAAGTGCTTTTAGTTCAAGCTATTGTAGACTTGGTGTATTGTATCAATCTGTTCTCACCTTTTGCCGTTCTTAACAGTGAGTGTGTTAGTTAGAGTCTCCAGAGCAGTGATTTGTAAAAATAGAATTGTGTCCTTGTCGTAATAAACAGTATCGAGAGTTACCCAAACTATTCGCCATTCTAAGGTCTCCCCACTTGGTGTACATAATAACAGTATTCGCAGTAGAACAAGGCGTGGAAGTAAGGCAACTTTGGACAATGTAAAAAATCTGAATAACACTCCAGTACAGAGAATCCGTAACATCTGGCCGTATGTCAAGAAGATTGACAAATTAGAATCCAGTACGATATAGGAGTAACTAAAATGAGAGTTGCAGCTCAGAAACTTCTGCCATTTCAAGTATAATCATATATGTAATCAAATACTGAAAACGTGACTGGAAATGCACAAGACATTTGTTAACATGATCATGTTGCTGGTCATAAGCAATTAGTGCATCACAGACCATTTGTACGTGAAAGCTTACGCACATCACCATTGGATAGCAGAAATGCAGGACTCACATAATGCGGTTGGATTCATTTGAATTATAAGCAAAAGGCAAAATGGGCTTATAACCAATTAGGCCAAGAACTCCATAAATAATTTAAATATCTCAAATCAAATGGAAACACCCTCCCCTCCAGAAGTGAAACTGGAAGCATTGCCATATTGAATTTTTTTATATCAGCAAAACTATCATCAATACCAAATTCCCAAACTCAATATGAAACCAGAGAAGTAACAGCTAACTGAAAAGGTATATGGAGACAAGGAGTGAGCATAAATCACCGATTTTATTTACTTTTACTTGTTGGTTGAGGGGTGATGCACAAGGAGTCGCTCGCAACTAACTGGAAAACTGACACACATGAGCTAGGAAGCAAGCACTGGATCAAAATTGAAAAGCGTACGTGACTACATACAACATCTGATGATATAAGCAACTGTACAACACAGCTGTGTGCTAATTGCAACTAACTCACTAATTTGGCCATCTCAGGCAGGCAGGGGCACCGCGAGGCAGAGCAACAGGGAGGGGTCTGGGTGCTCCTCCAGCCAGCACCCCTCGTCCTCCATCTCGACGACAGCTCCAGGATCGAAGAGCACAACCTGGGCTTCAGATTTTGCAGACCCTGGCCCGGCTAGGACGAGGCTACCGGGCCTGGTGAGGCCAAGGAAGCGCACGCAGCGGCCGCGGCCATCGTCGTCGGCGCCCCAGAAGCGGCCGCCGACCCAGACGGCGACCTCGGAGGCGATGACGGCGACCTTGACGACGACCCCGAGCGCGTCGACGCCGTTGCGGAAGCCCTTGTGGACCTGCAGGCCGAGGAAGCCCTCGACGACCTTGGCGGAGTTCTTGGAGAGCTTGTAGCCGGACTTGAGCAGCGCGAGCGCGACGAGGGCGGTGGGGGAGGAGGAGGGGGAGGAGGCGGCGGCGGGGAGGAGGAGGAGGGTCGGGGCGAGGCGGAGGAGGGAGGCGGCGGCGAAGGCGGCCTTGACGCGCTTGGAGGATGGCAGCGAGGGGAGGCGCGCGGCCGGGTCGAGCGCGCGCGCCGCCTTGTAGGACTTGGAGGCGGCCTTGGAGGCGGCGAGGAGGGCGGCGAGCGGGGAGGAGGCGGCGGCGAGGACCCGCGGCGCCCGGAGCGCGGCGGCGGCGGCGGAGGTGGTGGCGGCGAGCGGCTTGAGCGCGCGCGAGCGGGAGAGGAGCAGGAGCAGGCGCACCCCCAGCGCTACGCCGACGGCCGAGGTGGCGGCGGCCGTGGCCGCCGCGAGGGGGATGAGCGGGGCGGGCATGGGGCGGCGCCGTCGGGGTCACAGGCCATAGGAGAGGGGGGCGTGGCGCACGACGGGAGCCGGCCGGCCGCCCGTGGGGGGTGGGGAAAAGGGATACGGGACGGGCGGCAGGAGCGACGTGGACGCGGCCGCGATCGCCCGTTGGGTCGGGTCGGGCCGGGCCGGGTCGCGCCGGACAGATTTTCTAGGTTAACCCGCGTGTCCGGTCCGGTCCGGTCCGGTGGGCGAATGGCCGCGCGGGATATGCAGGAGGAGGTGCGGATTCCGGCGAATCGCCGCGTCGGATATGCCGAGTGAATTGCAAAAGTCACGCGTTCGGCGCCATTGACTGTTACCCCCCTATACTACAATAAAAGAGCGCTTTTTACACTTTAAAACGGAGGGAGTAGATTTTCGTCGCCTTGAAGTAAAGGGGTTCAAAACCAAATGAAAGCCACGAATGTGACTGTTTTTGCAATTCACTCTTTTTCAAGGGTTTTTACAATTCGCTCGAGGTGGGAGAATATCACATGAAAACTAACATCGTTTGATGATTAATAAAGGTTGCATTTGACCCTAAAAGAAGGTTGCATTTCTAAAGAGAAAACATGAACACTAATGTTATGTGAAAACCGGTTAAAACCACACGAAAATGATGTTTTAAAGTTTTGAAAATATCTTACAAGACTAAGGGATGTCAATAGGGTGATCTTCTGCTGCCATGCGAAATTACAAGTTCAAACACATAATGGGATGTGGGCTATGGAGGGAAAAAATCAACAATGACTAGTGCCAACTGCCAAATAGTAACATCACCGCTCATTGCGGAATTTGTTTTTCTCTAGCTCGCATCATGTAATATGTTTTAACTTGGAATTTTATATGGCAATAAAACACCCTCTTAACATCTCATATTTTTTCTGATATTTTTTTGAAATTTCAAACGTGGTTTTCATGATGTTTCTTAAATGGTCGTTTTCATGTAATATTTCCCCCTCTAGGTTGGTTTGATAAGAGCATCTACAAAACTACAACCAAACCCTCTATACTCGCCTCAAAAGCCCGGATGGGCTGCTCGGACGAAAAAATGCCATCCAATCGGGCGCCCTCTTTCTAGCCCAAACGCCCGGACTGGTTGACACTCCTCATATCTAGCTTATATCTAGGGCGGATATGGGACGCCCTGATGCGCCCGCCACGTCTGATCTAGCCCATGTTGGCTCACTCGGCCCCACATAAAATGGACCCTAACCGCACTTATTTTTTTCATGTTTTTTGTGTAAATAGTAAAATATTCTAAAGATATGTATATTACAAAAAAATTACATAAGACATTTGGAAAGAAAATTTTAATCAACCATTTAAAAAATGTTAAATGTGTATAGAGAAACTGTTTCTCATGTATATGAAAAAATATGCAAAACAATATAATGTATATTGAAAAAGTTGATTATGTATTTTAAAAAATAACAAGCATTTGAAAATTGTAAGCAAGTACTTGAAAATGTTAATCAAGCATTTAAAAAATGTTAAATGTGTATACAATTTTTTTTGTTATGTTAAAAAATATATGTGAAAAAATATTGCTATTCAAAAATTATTTTTGTGTACTGAAAATGGTTGACCATGTATTCAAAAAAATGTAATCATGTAATTTGAAAATATTAAACATATTATATATATGTGCGTATGAATGAAAAAATTTAGAAACAATTAGAAATAAAAAATTATCATATTTGAGTGTGTAATAAAAAAGGTTGACATGTGTTGAACAAAAAATAAACATATGAAAATCGACACAAAACAAAGGAAAACCAAGAAACCAAATAAAACCAAAAAAAGACTAAAAACAAAAAATAAAAAACTGAAAAGTGAAACCGAGATAGACACAATGAAAAACGTAGTAAATTGACAAAAAACAACAAATAAACAAAGAAAACAAAAATAGAAAAAAATAGAAAAGAAAAGGAGAAAACAATGAGAATGAAGAAGGAAAAAAACTAAAGATAAACGAAGAAAAGGAAAAGGAAAACCAATAAAACCTGAACAAAACAAAGAAACATAAAAAAAAACCTATGAAACCCGTGAAGAACAAAAAATACAAAAGAAAAAGGAAACAAAAAGGCAAAATACAGCGAACGCGGAAGCGAGCGAGTGGGCGGTAATAAACAGGATGGCCTAGTACTTGCCGAAATATCAAAAGGTTCGGGCGCTGTGAATCTGCCTCGTCACGCTATAAGCGAGATATAACTCTGGCGGTGTGAATCTGCCTCGTCTGGCTCGTGCATGCAGTCGTGCCGTGCCAGGCGCGTCGGAACTACCGACGTGGCGTCAGCCGGTGAAAATGAAATGAAATGTGGTGCTGCTCGATCCGAGGTCGCAGCTGCATACGCCAATACCTACCTACTCCCTCCGTCTGGTGAAAATTATACATATTGGAAATTGAAGGACAAATTATGGAGTTGAGTAAAGAATGCATTAAGGAAAACACAATGGGCATGCACAAAAACATTCTTATATTATCGATGAAGGCCTAGTTAGGGTTAGGCGACCTCGTGGCGGCTCTCATGCCACAGCAGCCACCGCCGTTGATAGCCGTGCAGGGCGCCGTCCTCGCCGGCGATGTTGCCGTGTGTGACCCTCGGGCGCACTATGGACTGGCTGCGGCCTCGTCCGCCCGCTCGATGCCGGGACTCCGTGCCCATGGCGTCCTCTTTGTAACCCGATCTGGAGAATCACGGGGCGACGACCATCAGGAGTCCTCCGATGATTCCATCTCTAAACCCTCCTTCAGGATACAAGATCTGTCTGTCGTGCAATATATGTCAAAGGCACGGGTTCGCGAAGATCCGCACAACATACCACGAGTTCCTCCCGACAAGAGCAAGCCTCCAGACCTAACCTTCCTGAAGACGGCTACTCCTGCAGTGATGATGACGCATGCGATTACAACGGAGTCTACATCGAAGGTGCCTTTGGAGAACTCAGAAACCGGTGGGGGCGATCACGGGGCTCCCCTAGTGGATGCTACCCGCCCGAAGCCGGTGGAAGAGGGAACTAAAGGACCCGAGGAGGTGGTTCTAGGATCGCCTGCGATCGTTGCCGCCAACCAGGAAGCACCAGGACAGCCTGCTGTTCATGGCGGAGGGCTGACTAGGAAGGTTTCAGGGATGAATGGTGCAGGCGACCTGCATGTTATTGGCACACGGCAGGATGTGCATCACTTTGCTTTATTTATTCAGGCTATCGGGGAGAAGCCCCCTGTGTCTTACGTTGCTTCACTGATGAGTGGTAGGATGGACAAGGGACGTGTTGCCCAAGTGCATCCTGTACTGCATATGGAGGAGCCAATGAAGGAGGTGATTAGTACCGTGGAGTGTTCGGCGGACAAGGAGGCAACCGGCCCAGGGGCCGCCGGTAAACTGACGGGGCCAAGTGTGGTGCCCCGTCAGGAGCAATGAATTGCTTAAGTTGGAACTGTCGAGGGGCGGGGAACCTTCGCACAGTTCGTGATCTTGTAGCACTTGTGGGTGCTCACTCCCCAAAATTGGTGTTCTTGTGTGAAACTAGACAAACAAAGGAAAAGATGTATCGGCTGCGCTCTCGTTTAGGTTTGGCCGGATTTGAAGGAGTCAGTAGCGATGGTCGGAGTGGTGGGCTCGCTTTATTTTGGCATGAGTCTGTAATAGTGGATGTCAAAGAAGCAAATAAGAGATGGATTGATGCCCATGTGCGGTTGTCCCCAAATGATCCATTGTGGCGCATTACTTTTGTCTATGGTGAGCCACGCGTCGAGAACAGGCACTTGATGTGGGACTCAATTAGAAGGCTTCATGCCCAAAGTACGCTGCCATGGATGTTAGTAGGTGATTTTAATGAAGCTATGTGGGAGTACGAACACATGTCTGAAACTCCGAGGGCGCCGGGACAGATGCTAATATTCAGAGACGCCCTTGAGACTTGCGGCCTGATTGACTTGGGTTTTCAGGGTTACCCCTTTACTTATGACAACAAAAGAGGAGGGAGGGCAAATGTTCAGGTGAGGTTGGACCGTGCAGTGGCAACAAACTCTTGGAGGGATCTTTTTGCTGAGGCGGTTGTGCATCACCTTGTGTCTCCTGCATCAGACCATTGCCCGGTGTTGGTTTGCTGTACACCGGACACGGCGCCCCGCCCAGCTCGATGCCGCAGGTATGAGTTGATGTGGGAAAGGGATCAGGCCCTTGGGGAAGTTATTGCCGCGGCTTGGGGCAAGGCTGGTGTCAAGTAGAATTTGAGCGACGTGCAAAAGGCTCTCAGCCAAGTTATGGGCAAACTCCATGCCTGGAGTAATAAAAAGTTTGGCAATGTCACGCGACAGCTAGAGAAGTCGAGGTCCAGGCTTGAGGAGCTCATGCATATGAATGCGGATAGGGCAGAAATCAGGAAACAAATGGACGAAATGAATGAACTTTTATTCAAGGAGGAGATGATGTGGCTTCAACGCTCGCGCATAGCTTGGCTCAAGGAGGGAGACAGAAATACAAAATTCTTTCATGGCAAAGCAGTGTGGCGTGCTAGGAAGAATGCAGTGAAGGGCTTGTTGGATAATAATGATGTGTGGCACACAAATCAGAAGGACATGTTGGATATGGCTCGCTCCTATTTCATGCATTTATTCACGGCAGACCCACACATTAACCCACAAGAGGTAGTGAGGCTCTTCCAGCCTAAGGTAACAGATGATGTGAACCTTAAATCATGTGCTCCTTTTACTGATAAAGAAATTGGAGATGCACTTTTTCAAATAGGCCCTCTAAAAGCCCCAGGTCCAGATGGATTCCCGGCCAGGTTCTTTCAGCGTAATTGGGCGGTAATGAAGGAGGAGGTGATCGGGGCTGTTCGGTTATTTTTTGAGACCGGGTGTATGCCAGATGAGGTGAATACCACGACGATTGTGTTGATACCGAAGGTTGACGATCCCAAACGCCTCACTAAGTTCCGACCGATCAGCCTATGTAATGTTATATACAAGGTCATCTCCAAGTGCTTGGTTAACCGCTTGAGACCCCTCCTGGATGGTATAATTTCTCCTGAGCAGAGTGCTTTTGTGCCAGGTAGACTCATAACAGATAATGCTTTTATTGCGTTCGAGTGCCTTCATACCATTAAACATGAAACAAACCAAGATAAAAGTTTTTGTGCATATAAGTTGGACCTATCTAAAGCATATGACAGGGTGGATTGGCAATTCCTGAAGCGAATGATGCAACAGTTGGGCTTTCATCACCAGTGGGTACAGTGGATCATGGCGTGTGTTACCACGATGAGTTACAGTGTTAAATTAAATGGAGCCCACTCGGATTCGTTTGCACCGTCGCGCGGGCTACGGCAGGGAGACCCTTTATCTCCGTTCCTGTTTTTGCTTGTGGCGGATGGTCTTGATGCTATTTTGAAACAGAATGTTACTCACCGGATGATCTCGCCCTTGCACGTGTGTCCGCGAGCCCCTGGTATATCTCATCTTCTATTTGCAGATGACACTCTCCTATTTTTCCGTGCTACACAGGAGGAAGCATTGCAGGTGAGGGATGCACTTGCAATCTATGAATGCACTACGGGACAATGCATCAACCCGGCGAAGTGCTCTATTCTGTTTGGACCTAAGTGCAGGGACACTGATCAGCAGGAAGTCATGCAGGCGCTCCACGTCCAGAACGTGGGATTTGAAGAGAAATATCTCGGTCTCCCGACGCCTTCGGGAAGAATGTCAAAGGGCAAGTTCCACAACCTGCAAGAGCAACTCACTAAACGTATCCTACAATGGGGGGAAGCGGTGTCGCAGGGGGGCCGAGAAATCCTCATCAAGGCTGTCGCACAGTCCCTCCCAACTTATCTAATGGGAGTCTTCCGCCTACCACGGAGTGTATGTGATGATCTCACACGTATGGTCCGGAATTTTTGGTGGGGAGCCAAGGAGGGGAAAAGGAAGACACATTGGCGTGCGTGGGATACTCTGATCAAACCTAAAGCTCATGGTGGCATGGGATTTCGCGACTTCAGAATCTTCAACCAGGCACTGCTGGCGCGACAGGTATGGCGTCTTATTGCTAATCCCGAGAGTTTGTGTGCGCAGGTACTAAAGGCCCGATACTACCCCGAAGGGCGACTAGAGGACACGGTCTTCTCGGGCAACTCGTCGCAGACATGGCAGTCCATCGTCCATGGTCTTGAGCTGCTCAAGAAGGGCATTATCTGGCGTATAGGGGATGGCGCATCTGTCCGCATATGGCGGGATCAGTGGATTCCGCATCCCCTCGCGAGAACACCGGTCTCTCCTCAAGGTCGGTGCCGCCTACGACGGGTTAGTGAGCTCCTGGACGAGCGTGGCAACTGGAGTGTTCAGCTGCTCAATCGATACTTTTTACCCGTTGATGTTTCGGAAATTTTGAAGATCAAGACATCGACTCGCCTCGGCAATGACATCATCGCATGGGCGCCGGAGCGTACTGGATCTTTTACGGTCCGGAGCGCTTACCGCCTTGCCTTCGACGACTCCCATCGTCAGACTACAGTCGCAGCGAGCAGGGCACCAGACGGGCGACGTGCCGTCTGGGCACTTATATGGAGGTGCCCTGCTCCACCAAAGGTCCGTATATTTGCGTGGCGTTTGGCCTCGAATTCTCTTGCTACTTGGGTGAACAAGCATACACGCAATATTGAGTCATCTGACCTTTGCCCGCTGTGTGCGACGGAACCGGAGGACACGTTCCACACTTTTTGTAGGTGTCCAAGGGCTGTGGCCCTATGGCAGGCCATGGCGGAGCGATGGCAGCTTCCGGACATCAGGGCAAGGAGGAACACAGGACCTGAGTGGCTCTTTGATCTGCTGCACGAGCTACAAGACGATGAACGCAGGCGTGTGCTCATGGTGCTATGGAGAAGCTGGCATGTCCGGAATGAGGTTGTCCATAATAAACCGCCTCCCCCTGTTGAAACATCTCTACGCTTTCTCGTCAGCTATGAGGAATCTCTCCAATGCATACAACAATTTCCTGCTAGTGACGTGACAAAAGGGAAGATGGTACTGTTGCATGTTGGGTGCAAGTCGTCCACATCACATACCCCAGCACCGCCACCTCCTATAGTGTGTTGGGATCCTCCTCCTATTGGCCGAGTAAAGCTCAGCGTTGATGGTTCGTATATTCAAGCCACTGGAGAAGCGGGAGCGGGAATGATTCTCCGAGATAGCGAGGGTAGCATCATCTTCTCTGCATGCCGTTCCATCCTGCACTGCTCTGGGGCACTTCAAGCCGAGCTTCTTGCCTGCCAGGAGGGTCTGAACCTTGCTCTCCAATGGTCTACCCTGCCGGTGGACATTGAGATGGACTGCATGGAGGCAGTCAAATTAATCAAATCACCTTCTATAGATAGATCGCCGCATGTGATGATAGTCAATGATGTTAAGAGTTTCTTGGGTGAAAGGGATGTAACCATTGCTCATGTAAGTAGGAGTCAGAACGCTGTTAGTCACTACCTAGCTGCATTTGGCCGTGTCGAGGGCCGTACTGCAGTATGGTTGCGCTCTGGACCTGCAGAAGTTCCTATGCTTTGTAGGAACAAACTTGTAATCGACTAAGCAATGAAATCCCTTTTAACCCCGCAAAAAAAAAGAGTAAAGAATGCATTGCAAAGGTGCAACTCATAATCTCTGTCCTTTTTAACTACCCAATACCCAATGAGCTAAGTGCACATAGAAATTAAGAAGACCATGTGTAAAATGTTATTGATATTGATTACCGTGCGATGTGAGAGAAACATGTTTTCTACTTCAAAACGCATTGAAAAGGTATAAATGTATACTCTTTTATGAATAAATTTTAAAATTAAATATACACTCTTCGCCGAACGGAAGCAGAACGTCTGGAAATTCCGTTGGGAAACCTCGGGAAGCTACTGTTCGCCGGACCACATTCCTGTTTTGTTTTGGCAATCGAAGTGAACATGTCTCTCAAGTCTGCGATTACGCACCTGCACTGCACCTCAAGGCTGCAACAGAACAAAACAGACTGAAGACGCAACTGCAACCGTCCAGTTGCTTCGAGAGCACACGAGCCTGCCGTCAGTGAGCAGCCAGCAGCATTCAGACTTGAGAACATGGCTGCATGCAACGCAAGTGCCAATCCTTCCATCCAATCCCTGATCAACGCTTGATTAGTGCTCCCTTTCTAGCTACAGAGTCACGTGGAAACGTTTCACTATTGCAAATGACAATTCCACCTCTTCCAAGACGGACACGTCGATGGGTTTGACGGCTAGCTTGTTGCTTCATGGTTCAGAAACCCAAACAATCCATCGCATGGTTGCGTGGCACGAGCGGACAAGCCACCCCGGAAATTGAAGCCCATCAATCAGATTAGCTGTTAAACATAA
Source organism: Aegilops umbellulata (assembly GCA_032464435.1). Classification (NCBI taxonomy): domain Eukaryota; kingdom Viridiplantae; phylum Streptophyta; class Magnoliopsida; order Poales; family Poaceae; genus Aegilops; species Aegilops umbellulata. The sequence continues at coordinate 593,560,181 of CP136058.1, read as the reverse complement.
CAGTGCATTACTATAAAATTACACAAGAACACGACGTACTGTATATTAGTGTAAGACAAAGGGTTTTAGGATTTGTGGCACACCTTCAATGTGGGGTGGCCTTTGTATTATATAGGGGGTACATCATCGTGTACAAATACAATCACAACTATAATACATGTAGGCCCAGTATATACAGAGTCTAACACCCTCCCTCAATCTCGACCGAGCTCAGAAGAATTTACTAGGTTGAGATTGCGCCTACAGCCTTTAAACTGAGGAAGCGGCAGTGGCTTGGTGAAGATGTCAGCAAGTTGATCCTTTGAAGGGATGAACTTGATGAGAAGCAGCTTCTGGGCAACACGTTCTCTGACAAAGTGGTAATCAACTTCGATGTGTTTTGTTCGGGCATGGAATACATGATTCGAAGACAGATACGTAGCACCGATGTTATCACACCAAAGAACAGGAGGTGCTCCTGAGAGATCCTCAACTCTCGAAGCAAGGACTGTATCCAAATCAGCTCAGCTGTAGCATTTGCAACTGCTTTGTACTCAGGCTCAGTGCTACTGCGAGACACTGTTGCTTGTTTACGAGCACTCCAGGCGATCAAGTTAGCACCAAGGAACACTGCATAGCCCCCCGTTGATCGCCTGTCATCCGGATTCCCAGCCCAGTCTGCATCAGAGAACGCGGAAAGAGCTCCAGAGGTCGCCGGTTGCAAATGCAGGCCATATGAAGGTGTCAACCGAATATAGCGTAATATACACTTAACAGCAGTCTAATAAAAATCGCGAGGTGCATGCAGAAATTGACAGACATGGTTGACAGCATAAGAGATATCCGGACGAGTAATAGTCAAGTACTACAGACCACCAACAATACTCCGATACTCAGTGGCCACATCAGCACAAAGAAGAGAACCATCGAGAGCAGACAGTTTGTCAGTAGAGGACATAGGTGTAGTAGCAGTCTTACACTTGAGCATACCAGCACGTCGAAGAACATCAAGAGAATACTTCTGTTGAGTCAGCGTCAAACCAGAACCAGAGTACGAGACCTCCAGACCAAGAAAATAGTGTAGTTTTCCAAGATCCTTAACCGCAAAATCAGCCCGCAAGGAAGACACCAGGCGATCCGCAGTGAATACTGAAGAGCTGACAAGAATGATATCGCCAACGTAAACTAGCAGGTACATAGTAACTGTAGGACGCTGAAGAAGAAACAGCGAGGTGTCAGCCGTAGAGGGAACAAAACCATGAGCCCGAAGAGTGGTGCCAAGACGTGCATGCCAAGCACGCAGATCCTGCTTCAGACCACAGAGCGCCTTAACAAGATGACACAGATGCTGCGGACGAGAGGGATCAACAAAGCCAGGAGGCTGACGCATGTAGACCTCCTCCTCTAATATCCCATGTAGAAAGGCATTCTGAACATCAAGTTGACGAAGAGACCATCCACGAGTAACAGCCAGTGAGAGCAAAAGGCGAATGGTAGTGGGTTTAACCACCGGACTGAAGGTATCCTCATAATCAAGACCCTGATGTTGTTTGAATCCTTTAGCAACCAGGCGAGCCTTGTATCGCTCAATAGAACCATCGGCATGTCGCTTAACCTTAAACACCCACTTGCAATCAATAACATTGACACCTGCCCTGGGAGGAACTAAACACCACGTACCATTCTGAAGAAGAGCTTGGTATTCTTGTTCCATCGCAAGACGCCAGTGAGGAATGCTCATAGCTGCCTGAAAATGCCTTGGTTCAACAGTAGGATCTGCATGTGCTTGCGCCATGCATCGCGAGCCAGGCAACAGTCTCGTCCGTGCGCTTCTTCGGTTGAACCACGCCACTCTTGCTGCGTGTATGAGGACGCAACATAGGAGCGGGGACAGGTGGTGGTGAAGGCGCCAGTGACAGCGGCAAGGAAACCACCGCCTCAGAAGAGTCCAACGGCGAGGAAGTCGGTGGAGACGTGGACGATGGCGACACAGCAGGGGACGACAGTCCACCGGAGGACAAAGCCGGCCCAGGCGACACGAACGGCCCAGGTGGGCTCAGCGTAGGAGACCCGACAGGCGAGGCCGGCCCAGGCGAGCGCGGCGTAGCGGGCCGAACAGGGGAGGTCGGCCCAGCTGAGGCCGGCCCAGGTGAGGCCGGCCCAGGTGCAGCCGGTGGAGGAGTCCCGGGCCCAGGCGAGGCAGTCCACTGGGCCGGGGCGCGGCCAGCTGGCGGGCAGGCTGCATGGGGCATGCAGGTGGCCGGCTGATCGTCGTGCGGGGTCGTGGAGGAGGGAGCCGCTGGTTCTTCCTAGTCCAAAGGCTGCAAGCGCGCGCCTCTTCCAATACGTGCGCCATGGTTAGACAACAAAAGGGGCGAATGTGCGGCATCTAAAAATTGATCAGGCAAGGTACTGGATGGGTGCACAGGCGGTGTGGAGGCGGCAATGGATGCGGGTAGAGTAGAAAAGGGAAAAACATGTTCATCAAAGACAACATCACGGGAAATATACACACGATTAGATGGAACATGAAGACATTTATACCCTTTGTGAACAGAACTATACCCAAGGAAGACACATCATTTGGATCTAAACTCAAGCTTGCGATTGTTATAAGGACGAAGGTGTGGCCAGCATGCACACCCAAACACCTTAAGGAACGTGTAATCAGGAGTTTGACCAAGCAAGAGTTCAAGTGGAGTTTTCATATGAAGGAGCCACGAAGGGAGCCTATTTATAAGAAAACAGGCTGTAGCGAAAGCATCACTCCAAAAACGAAAACGGAACATATGCATGTGCTAGCAAAGTTAACCCAGTTTCAACAATATGACGATGCTTACGTTCAGCCGAACCATTCTGCTGATGTATGTGTGGGCAGGACACACGATGAGCAATCCCAAGTTTTTCAAAGAAAGTGCTAAGATTGCGGTACTCACCCCCCCCCCCCAATCCGACTGCACATGAATGATTTTATGATTGAGAAGACGCTCAACGTGTGTGAAACTTAAGAAACACATCAAAAACATCAGACTTGCGTTTAAGAAGATATAACCAAGTAAACCGACTATAAGCATCAATGAAACTGACATAATATTCATGACCACTAATAGACAGTTGGGCAGGGCCCCATACATCTGAAAACACAAGCTAAAGAGGAGTTTTGACTATGTGGTTGGAAACAGAAAAAGGTAACTGATGACTCTTGCCTTGCTGACAGGCATCACAGATAGCAGCATCATTATTTCTAGACTCTGACGGTAGCTCATGACGGTGGAGAACATGGCGAACCAATGGGTAACGCAGGATGACCAAGGCGTGAATGCCACAACGCAGGAGACACGCGAACCCCGCTGAAGACCTGAAGATCAGCAGCGGCAGCAAGCACGGCGGTGGGCGCATCCAGAGCATCCAAGCCTCGGCAAAAACGACCTCTAAGAAGTATGTCCCTCGTAGCTTGGTCTTAACAAAAAGATGAAACGGGTGAAACTCACAAAAGACATTATTATCCTGAGTAAGTCTAGGAAAAGAGAGCAAGTTACGAGTAACAGAGGGAACATGAAGAACATTTCTAAGATGCAAATTCCTAGAGGTGTTCGTGAGAAGTGATGCCTGACCAATATGAGAGATGCGCATACCTACCCGATCCGCTGTGTGAACCTTGTCGTGGCCATGCTAGGGTTGCTGAACGTTGAGCTTGCCCAGTTCATTCATCACGTGGGCTGTCGCTCCAGTATCCATGTACCAGGAAGGATCAACAGGATATGAAGGTGTATGTCCCTGCTGTGCCATAAGAACTTGGCGATCATTGCCCTTGCCGTTGTTGCCGAGGCCGAGAAAGTCGGTCTTGAAGCGACGATGACTGCGAGAGGCGACGTGACCTGGCAGACCACAGAATTGGCACGGCTGGGCCGCTCCACACGCAGCACAACATGCACGTGGACGGCCGTCAATAGTGACCACGGAGGAGCCAGGACGCGAGGGCGGCTGCTGACCCGAGGACGTATTGCCACCGGATTTGCCCCCCCCCCAGCCGAGGAAGCAGAAGGGCCGCGGCCACCTCCTTTGCCACGATACGCAACGTTAACAGAGAGGTCCACGGGAGTGTCCGTGCGGCGTGCGTTGAGCCATTGCTCCGTCGAGAGGAGGCGGGTGTAGAGATCCTGAGGACGGATAGGAACCTTGCGTTCATTGATCACCTCCGCCAACGAGTCGTAGTCGCTATCCAGGCCCGCAAGGATGTAGGATGTGAACTCAGTGTCACGAAGAGGCTCGCCAATGGAAGCAAGAGTGTCGGACAACTTTTTGATTTTGTTGTAGAAGACGGTCACCGAACCGTTGTCCTTGCGAGTGTCAGCAAGTTTAGCGCGGATGGACATGCTCTGCGTAGTAGACAGGAACGGCGGCAAGGAGATCGCAGCCAAAGCAGCTTCAAGATCCATGTAGGGCGGCGACGCGGACGGAGGTTGATGTGGAGCGCCATACGCCGCAACGCCGTAGGACGGCGGTGCACCGTACGCTGCCGGCAGGCCATACGGCGAAGAGGCCGCGGGGGCGCCGGACCGAGGATATGCGCTGGGTGGAGGGCGCGACACGGGCGAGGAGCCGTACGGGGCACCATACAGAGGAAGGCCACCATAGCCGCCGTAGGCCATGTGAGGGGCGTCGGCGACAGAAGAGCCCGCTGCGGTGTAGACGACAGCAGCCGGGTCAGACACAGCCGGGCGCATCATCGGATGCGGGGCGGCCGAGGGCGGCGGCGCAGGTACCAGCGGGTACGTGGCGCCCGGAAGGAGGGTAGATGCACAGGGCGACGAGGAGTGGCCGGCGTACTGGTAGGCGACGGGGCCGGCGTACTGGTGGCCTGCAGATTGCGTCGACAGGGGCCGAGCGAACCCTTCGTCGTGTAGGGCGCAACCCCTCCGTAGAGGAGAGCCGCGAGCGACGGCGGTAGGAACGCATGGTCCGTGACGACGGATTGGAGACCCGCACCAGCGGCGGCAGCAGTCGATGCGGCGGCGAGGGCAGCGGCGGTGTCGGCGGCCGGATGCGACATGACGGCGGCGGCTGGCAGCGGGGGTGGAGCAGAAGACTTGGAATCATACGTATGCAACCATGATTGGGTGCTCAACTACCGCAAACTGCCATAGATATACCACTACCTAGGTAGCTAGGGATCTGATCTACTGAAGCTAGCAGTAACAGGCAGGGCAGATATAGTTAGGCAGGCCAAGAGTGGTCTAATTACGTCATGGATACTAGAAATAATACTCCTACGAGTAGTATATATATTGTAGCACAGGAAGAGAGAGTGGTCAATATATTTGTTTACGGAAAATAAACACGAATGAGAAACAGACGCGGATGACAGTAGAATTAACCACCGCACCGCGGCAGCACCGCGGTGAAAAAGACTCGGTAACTCGCACCACCACCACAGCCGTATATCTGTTGTTTATTATACTGTATGTACTACGTGCTTGGTGGTGGTAAAGTAAATAGTCGAAATCCGTTGGTCGTATGTCACTTGTCACGTCGGTAATGCTTGTCACCGTCCTCACTGAACATATCCGGCGGCCTCCACTGGCGCTCGGTCTCGGTGAAGAAGATGTGTCCGTCCGGCCGGGATTCCCCACTCGATTGAAGGTGATCATCGGTTGCCATGCCACGGACATCTCATATGGATCGTCTCCAACTAATTACCGCGCCTCTTGAATAGGGGAAGAAGACTTTCACCTTGGAGCTAGCTCATCGCCTCATCACATCACTTTTGATTTGAATCTTTCCGTTCCTGGTCAAGACACACAGATAGCGATGGCATATCCCCTGCTTGACAAGGAGACGCACGGTGAGAGGAACAAAAATGGGATGATGCGCTCCTCACTGTTTAGGTAACTAGACAGACTCCACTCCACTGAAAACCATCCTCTGCAGTGCACACGACTTCTTGATGAATGAAGATTTTTTTTTTTGCGGTAATGATGAAGGAAGAATTCATGTCTGCACACATGGTCATGCCGTGTACTGCTTCAGTTCTGCGCTGGTCGCTCCATCGTTACTCAAAAAGAAAAAAAGAAAAAAAAACGACAACGGGGATACAGCAGAGTTTGCAGACAAAACACACACACAATGAGCTGTGGAGTCGTGGCATGGCATCGTCCGACAGAGAAGCCGACTCGCAGCGAGAAATGGACCGTGAGTGAGGAGGTCACAGCAGCAGCTACAGCGAGTTGGTCCGCGACGAGGAAGCCACTGACCACGGCTCTGTTTCTTCCCGGGCACATTTCCTGCGTGGACCTGCAGTCCCCAAGAGTGCCATGGAGTATTACGCGACGAACTAGTAGATCCTTAAATTTCAAATTTGAAGACGTTGTTGATGCCCCACAAGGACCATCAAATCGCCCACAACCGTCCAGGTCGAGCAATGCCGACGTATTTTATCAGCCAACGCGGTACCCATCGGTTCACGGAGTGGTTCGGACGTCCGTTTTCCCGCAAAACTAACGGAACCCGGGGGATTTTACAGGTGTCCAAACCGCTGTCATGTACGCGTCCGTCACCCCGTACCCAGCTAAAAACCTCTCCCGTGTGAAGCGATTGGCACGCATTCATGCAAGTATAGAGTGCTAGCGCCGCATTCATGACAGCCCTTACCGAGCACGACATTGAACGGACGAGGCGACAGAGAGTGCAACTCGCGTCGCATTCCGGTGGAAGAACCTCTCGACGGGGCATAAACATGACGTGGCCCGCCTTGTTGCCAGCTTGCAGGGCCGCCGTGCGCGGAGAATAGAGGCAGGCTTCCCGGTGAGCTTGCCGAAGACGAGTAACGATGACCTAATGATGGAGGAAGCCTTCGACGACGACTTGACCCTAGAGTAGGCGCATGCATGCGCACTTTGATGTCGTCATGAAGAAGGAACAGTCGATAGTGCAGCCCGTGTCAGCATTTCGACGGGCGCATGAGGAGCAACGCTACCACCTCGCGCTCCTTGAGCATCACCGATGGGCGGAGGGCCAGATCTACAGCGAGTTCCCGAGCAAGAAGGCCCTAGTGGCCATGGCCACGGAGAACCCAAACATCATCGAGGAGCAGCTAGTGCTCTACGAGGCTGCACAGAACGCTCACACGATCGCGGGCGAGAATCTATGTTTCTTGGAAGGAATGTTCGCCCCAGATTTGAACCGGATACGAGGGGTGTCGTTTAGTCCGGACATTTGAGACCTGTTTAAAGAGCTAGTCTGATTGATTTTTTTATGACCGATCATTAACCAGACCATCCACCCGGATGTTTGAGGCCGGTTTGAGATGCTCGGCTGCTGTAGATGCTATAATAAGATACTCTTCACTATGGCTATTCTAGTTTAATCCAGCGGTCCGAAAATGTTGTTGGGGAACCATCGGGAAGCAACGCCTGACTATACCACATTTCGGTTTTGTTTCCGCCATAGTGTAACCTTTCTATCAAATCTGCAATCACGTAGCCGCCAGGGAAACGGCCGGGCTAGTTCTAATCATGTCTCCTCGACGTTGAGGAAGAGAGAGAGAGAGAGGAGTATTTAACCAAAAACTACCACAATTGATGGAAACGTGACAGAAAACTATCACTTTACTATTTTGTGCGGAAAACTTTCACTTTTGTCCTAATCCGTGATAAAAAACTATCAAGTCTCGAAACCGGCCGCTTCGTCTGCGCTAAGCATCAAACTGACCAGCCGGTCCTACGTTTCAGGTGCCACGCTGGCCAACCGATGCCTGCCGCGCGTTAACGACATTTAATGACGCGTCCGCCATCGGAAACGGCGGTGTCAGTCGGAACGGTCAAGATCTGATCTGTTCCCCTCTCGCGCTTCACTCTCCCTCCTCTCCCTATGTCCTCTGTCTGACCTAGGTGGCGGCGGCCATGGCATCGGTGATTCCGGACGGGGGCGGCGGCGATATGGGTGGCTGCGACGGCGGCGGAGCCAGTGGCACAAGTTTGGACGCTGTGGGCTCGTTCTCTGAAGTGGATAACTGGTTGGGGAGCAGCAGTACGCGACGCAGGAAGGGTTTCAGCAGCCGGAGGCACCGCTCGCCCAGTCATCGCCGGTGCCTGGATGTTCTAAGGGTGGCAGGTATGGAGAATCTTTTGCTTAAATGCACATTTTTTCTTTAATCTGGCAACTTAGTGTTTGCTGAACATGTTTAGTAAACTTTATTGCACCTCTAGTTCTGTCTATTTCAATTCAATTGATGAGCACATATTTGTGCAGTTTGGCTGACCATAAGTGGGAGATATGGTTTCATTTAGAAGGAAGAAGCCCTGTGAAAATGGGTATATATGTGTCAGATATTTCTTTTCTTACTCTACAATCACTCATTGGTAGTGAAGGATATGGGGAGAGTGATTACATGTACTTTGTGAAGGAGGAGGAAATTGGATCTGAAAGAGTAAAGTATTTAGGTAATGAAGCTAGTGTTCATGAAATGTTGGAGTTTTTTCATCATGTCAAGGTAGTGAACATAAAGGTTGTGAGAAATGTTGAACCTGGAATTAGTACACAGGCTAATGAGAATTACATGAACACTCAAGAGAGCTGCTGTGTGAAAAAGGTTGTGGAGCAATCTGAGCTTCAGAATCAGACAGATGATAGAAAGGCTCAGCTTGAGAGGAGCAGGACTCAAAGAGAGGCAGATTTGAACCACTTTGAAGGAGACACTGAAGTGTCTGAATTTTGTTTTGATGATTCAGTTCATTCAGATGGGAGTGCTGAAGCTATTCAAATGGAAATAGAGTGTGCCTCTGAAGAGGACAAAGCATTGAAAAGTACTGCTATTGTGAAACATGTGAAGAACTCTGGGCCAACTAGCAGATGTCACAATGAGGTAGAGAAAAACGTTTTGAAGATTGGTTTTCTGAAGCAGATGAGTTTTGTTTTGCTGGTGATGTAGGCATAAGTGATCAGGAAGAAGAAGATGAAGTTGAACTACCTTACCTCATGAAGAAGCCAAAGACAAAGAGTAGTAAGAAAAAGATGAAGGAAAAGGGTATATTTTGACCCCGAATTTCACAATTCACATTTGCTGTTGTGCAAGATCTTGTGTTTTGATAGTGTTTACCAGTTCAGAGAAGCATTAAGGGATTTTCATATAAGGACTTTGAGGTCTTTTCACTACCACAGGAACTCCCCAACAAGAATTATTGTTTGGTGTTCACAGAGAGAGCATGGATGTGAATTTTACATGTGTGCCTCCAGGATAGCTCATGAAAGAACCTTTTGCATTAAGAAGTGTAACATGGAGCACACTTGTCCAGCATCAGCAGAGAACACAAAGGTTACTACTAAGTGGCTTTCAAAAGCAGTAGAGCCTTCTCTTAGAGCAGATCCTAGAGCACCAGTAGATGCACTTATTAAAAATAGCAAAGTCAAGTTTTCAGCTGATGTATCAAAGAGTGTGGCCTGTAGGGCAAGAAGGAAGGCTATAAAGGTTGTGCAATGTGACCAGAAGGAGCAGTACTATAGACTAAGGGACTACCTGCAAGAAGTTATTGATACAAACCCTGGTAGCAGGTGTATAGTTACAACATTTAAGGACCCAGAAAGCCCTGCACCAACTCCTAGATTTAAGTACATGTTCTAGTGCTTGCATGCATCAAAGTAAGGATTTCTTAATGGTTGCAGGCCTGTCGGTGTCAAAACCGGCGGATCTCGGGTTGGGGGTCCCGAACTGTGCGTCAAGGCCGGATGGTAACAGGAGACAAGGGACACGATGTTTTTACCCAGCTTCGGGCCCTCTCGATGGAGGTAATAACCTACTCCTGCTTGATTACTATTGATGATATGGGTAGTACAAGAGTAGATCTACCACGAGATCAAGGAGGCTAAACCCTAGAAGCTAGCCTATGGTATGATTGTGTATGAAGATGTTTGTCCTATGGACTACAACCCTCCGGTTTATATAGACACCGGATAGGGCTAGGGTTACACAGAGTCGGTTACAATGGTAGGAGATCTTGAATATCCGCATCGCCAAGCTTGCCTTCCACGCCAAGGAAAGTCCCATCCGGACACGGGACGAAGTCTTCAATCTTGGATCTTCATAGTCCAGGAGTCCGGCTGAAGGTATAGTCCGGCTACCCGAACACCCCCTAATCCAGGACTCCCTCAGTAGCCCCTGAACCAGGCTTCAATGACGACGAGTTCGGCGCGCAGATCGTCTTCGGCATTGCAAGGCGGGTTCCTGCTCCAAGTCCTTCATAGAAGATTGTAAACACCAAAAATAGTGTCCGGCTCTGCAAAATAAGTTTCCACATATTGCCGTAGAGAGAATAACATTAACACAAATCAAATCTGCTGACGTATTCTGCAGTGCGTCATCACACTACGGCCAAGTTCTTTACGAATCGTTTTTACTTTCCACCTCAGCACGTTTCGCGAGGCGGTTTCCTTGGCACGTCCTGTCGAAGCAGAGATCGTGTGCCCTTTTTACGGGATTCTCATCATTACGGACGTGGGTAACCCAATCGTGCCCGTTAGCACGTTTCCCTCAATTAAAGTCGAGCCCCAAACGGTTACGGGGAGGGCTCTTGGTATTCGACCTCTTATAAAGAGACCAAGGCCTTACTTCTTTATTCAATCTCAAGCGTGTTCGCCCGTCGCCTCGAGTTCCAACACCCCAGGCTCTTCGGACCTTCGACAATGTCTGGTTCAGACCTTCAAGGCCGGTGGACGCCCTCCTCCGTCACGGAGGAGGACGTGCTAAAGTTTATGGAGGCTAAGTTCCTGACTGGTGAAATTTCACATAGGTTGCCTGCTCAAGGGCAGGCTATTCCCAGTCCCCAGCCCGGTGAGAGTGTGGTGTTCATGTCTCACTTCCTCCGAGGGTTGGGCTTCCCAATGGATCCCTTTGTGAGGGGACTGTTGTTTTATTACGGGCTGGAATTTCATGATTTAGCTCCGGAGTCCATCCTCCATATCTCCTCGTTTATCATCGTGTGTGAAGCGTTCCTCCGTGTTACCCCTCACTTCGGATTATGGCTCAAGACCTTCAAGGTGGAGCTGAAGATGATTGAGGGACGGCACACAGAGTGCGGAGGCGCTGTTATAAGCAAAAATGCCGATGCTCCATGGCTCGAGGGCTCTTTTCAAGAGGAGCTAGGCCTGTGGCAATGAGAGTGGTTTTATATCACCTCTCCCCGGGGCACCACGTGGGTGGCGCCTCCTGCCTTTTGCTCGGGTCCCACACTACGGCTAGCGTCATGGGTCAATAGAGGGTTTGATTGGGGTTTGCCCAAAGACGTGCCCTTGCTGCAGGGCCGCATTAAGGATCTCTTGGAAGGAGACCTCAACCTGGTCAAGGTGACGCAGGTCATGCTGATTCGCCGGATATTGCCTGACAAACGTCGCTCCCTTTGCCTGTGGGAGTTCAATCCAGAGGGACCACGAGTTCTCCGGGATTTTATGAGCGCAACGCCCGCGGAGATGTATAAACTGTTCTTCGGATCACAAGAAGTGTGTCCGGATTTAACCGAGGACGCAGGACTAAGCTGCAACCGCCCGGATACTCAAGTAAGTAACCTTGTACCCGGACCTTCTATCTGTATAATTGTCATAAACTTGCCCTTAAAAGAGCTGTCCTTTTAAACAGGAGTGGATAGCGAAGGCAAAGCTGATAAGGTGTCCGGCTCCCCTTCCCGAAACCAGGCCGGATCCCGTGCTAGTCAGGATGCTGGAGATAATGCCTTTGGAGGGAAGCGAGGGGGAGGACAAGGAAATTATGGCCTCCTCGAAGGAGGCCGCTCCGAAGGGAGGAACTGACAATTCCTCTCCTAAAGGGAAAAAAGAGCTGCCTCTGACGACCCGGAGGCCATGGCCTCGAAGCGGGGGAAAAAGCCTTCGTTAGAGGGTCCTACGCCCGGGAGTTCCTCGGCAGGACTACGTACCCAAGGAGATCAGCCCTCCAACGAGCCGTGAGTAGAGAAAGATTTTCCTTTCGAGGGATGAGAGAAATCCGTGATTTATATCTGAGAAGTTTAACCGAATTTTTACCTTGTAGTTCGGACCTCAGCCCTTCTCAGCAGAGCTCGTCCTCGGGGGATCTTCTTCCGGAGATGATGGGGAGCGGGACGCCTCCTTCTGCTGTGCCGCCTAACGAGGCGGGCGACCCTGAGGTGTCGTCATGGAGGGTTTCTCCGAGTCCGGCAGGGGCGGAAGATCGCTATGGGCCCCCCCGAGGTTCTCCGCGTTCGGCCTTCGAAAGAGGTCATGGGACAAGTCCGGCACTGCCTGGTGCTCGGCCGGAGGAGCTAAAGGTTCTGCTGGGGCGAGCTTATATTTCGGAGGAGCACCGTGCATTGATGGGCACGGTGATTGAAAGGATTTCATCCGCAGAGAGCGGATTGCGTGAGGCTGTCGAAAGTTTATTGACGGGTTTTGAGGTACATTAGATAATGTACACTTTTGTCAGTGGCGCCTAAATGAGATGCGCCCTATGTAGATAGTAGCCCCTGAGACTCTGCGCGTTGTCAAGAAATGACGGCACGCGGAGGATCATAATCCCAGGTCTAAAATGTCGCCTTTTAATGTAGGCTGCAGGGTGTCCGGAATCAAGCCGAACTGCTGGTTTTGCCGAACTAAAGCGGCAACTGGACGTGGCAGATGCCGACATCGCGCTTGTCAACAAGCGGTTGGATGAGGCTCAAGGTATGTGATTCCTCGGGCAGCATTAGGTAAGAAGAGCTTTATGCCAGTGTCTTACGATGTGTGTGCTTGACGCAGATGGTGCGTCCGCTGTGGAGAGTCTTAGGGCAGAACTTGCCCGAGCTAAAGATCAAGCCAGGAAAAGTGATGCGGCTGCCAGGAAAGCCGTTGAAGAGCTGAGAGCCGAACAGGCTGCTCATTGCCGAAGCAAGGAAGAGATGGCCGATATGGCCGAAAAGTTAAAGAGCACTGCAGACCGTTGCAGACTTCTCGAAGAAGAAGACCAGGCGAGGCAGACGGTCCTAGAGAAGGCCATTGCTGATGCCAAGGATGCGCGCTCTGCGATGAGAGCTGCGAAGGAGGAGCTGCGTCAGGCCGAACAGATTGCGGCTGGAAAGCCCTTCATGCTGCGAAGAAAATTTTGCGATCCGATGTTTTCTCCGTTGGACCGGATGTGGAGTGTGGAGGACACCTATCTGGATTTGGCAGCGAGTGCTGCTGATGCGACCGAACACTTTCGAGGTCTGAAAGATCGCGAAGTGGAAAAGCTATTCTGGTCGCAATTTCACAATTCAGAGCGTCCACTGGCAGTGGACGATCGTTTGACTCAATGGGCCAAACTTAATAGGTTGTCCGGACTCGCCATGAAGTACGTCATGGGTCATCTATGGCCGGGGAGGTCGGAGCCGAAGAGTTATTTCAGCTTGGTGCAGCAATTCCTTGACGCGGTGCCGCGCATTAATGCAATGAAGAGGTCGGCGTGTGTAGAGGGTGCAAGGATGGCTCTTGCCCGTGTCAATACATACTGGGCAGAGATGGAGACCACCGTTATTGCGTCCCGAGATTCGGATAAAAGCCGAGTGTCCTCCGAGCACTATTTTCAGGAAGTCCTTGATGGCGCTCGTGTAATAGAGACGCAGTGCTCGAAGGATGCTATGTTATTATAGCATGTGTAATGATGAAGTGATATTTTGATAAACTGTAGTGGCCTGTTTATACTTTTGCCTTCAAGTATTGTGAACACCTCCTGTGCGGCCGTTTAAAAAAATATATATAAAATCTGAAAGATTGCAGTCGTTGGCTTCAACCCCCACGCACATAGTGCGGGGGTGCTCGCAGAAGACACATTTTCACACTTAATCCAACGTCTTGGTCCTACAAAGGAGGTGATAGCGCAGCGGGCTAGGCAACCGGACTATAATGCTTTAACACTTTCACTTAGCCATAGGAGCTTGACAGTGGGACTATTTAGGTAGCCCATTAGTGGCGACTGCGCTCGCCCGAGTTCGGGGCGCGTGTGTGCCTGAGCGGGAAGCGGTCCTTCGTTAAAGCGGAGGAATCCGATAGATTCCGATAGGTCATCGAGTGGCTGACCAGTCTCACGCTACATCATGACAGTCAGTTTTCGGCTTTCTCTACTGAGGTGCTCGCCCGGTCGAAGCGGGGCACAATCATAGTAGTTCTCCTGGTGCTACCTTAGCCGATAGAGCGGAACGTAAGGTAACCGAACTCAGGAGCCGGGCAACCCAACATTTGACCAAAGACATGATTCGGAGCTGATGCATATAATGCCAAAACTCGCGACGCCGAACACTCCCTAAGGTTTTTGGTCTTTATGAGTGCGGGCGAAACAACACTCTTTGCTTAAAAAGCCCCTAGTGTCTAGGTACGTGCAAAAATTCTAACGTGGCCACATGCCAAGACGCCAGCCTCCTCCTTGGTTATATCGAAAAAACCAGGGGATGTTTAGCAACAAGAGACAGTAAAAAAGGTTTACGCAGGGTCTTAATCTAAAAAGAATCCTTTAGGACGGGTCCCTACTGCACGTCTGCGCCTGTGTCTCCGTTGTGCCGTATCCTGGACGGGCGCCGCACGACGTTCATCTGTAAAAGAGAGGAACTTAGTTGAAAACGGGTCGTGCCGAACAAAAGTTTAAAATAAACAAGATGTAAGGTAAGTTTATATAAAATTGAGCTTTATTGTCTCTGCATGTAGCCCCTCGTGCGGGGGTATATGGCCACTGAGCCTGCATCGATGATGTTTGTTTACCGAACTCGTCTATCCGCGTCCGTGGTCTTTAATGACCTATTTCGCAGTTTTTTGGCCGGTGAGGCCATTTTGCTGTGTGGCTGTCAAAGCGGCCGCACAGTCCTCCGCTTGTGGGAGGCGTGCTTTAGTGCGTCCCCTTTAAAGAGATGATGCCTCGTGGACCGGGCATCTTAAGCGTGAGGGATGCGTAATGCGGTATCGCATTAAAGCGAGCGAAAGCTTCGCGTCCCAGTAGTGCTTGATGGCGACTGGAGAACGGGACGATATGGAAGGTCAGCTTTTCGCAGCAGAAGTTATCGGCAGAGCCGAATATAACTTCGAGCCAAAGACAACCCGTACAATGGGTGTCCGGACCAGGTGTTACCCCTTGAAAGGAGGTTTTGCGGCGGCGGATTCTTGCTGGGTTTATCCCCATGTGATGGATTGTATCCTGATATATCAGGTTTAGTCCACTGCCGCCGTCCATAAGGACATTTGAAAACTGGAGTCCGCCAATTATTGGATCGAGTATCAGGGCAGTCCAGCCTGCGTTCTTGATATTTGTAGAATAGTCTAGCTGATCGAAGGTGATTGGTTTTAATAACCAGTGGCGGGACCCCTTGGGGATAGGTCATGTGGTGCGTACCTTTATGGGTGCCACACGTTTTGTTACGTGAAGTAAGTTCACTGTTTTTACTTCTTGTGGGAAGTTCTTTTGTTTCCTGGTGCTCTGCTTCTGGGGTTCGTCCTCGTCTTCGCTTGGTGCGTCGAGCCCCTTGTGTTCGGCGTTGAGTCTGCCGGATTGTTTGAAAACCCAACAGTCTCTGTGGGTATGGTTAGCAGGCTTCCCAGGAGTACTGTGTATCTGACATATCCTGTCCAGGATTCTATTTAAGTTGGACTGATCATCCCTGTTATCCTGGAGGGGTGGTTTTGTCTGATTTTGTCGTGAGCCTTTGAATCTGGCATTAATTGTCGTGCTCTTCGGACTTTTTTCTTTAGTCTGGCAACGATCCTTGTTGCGCCGTGGTTTTCCGTTTCCATCCCTAGTTTCGGATGTACTTGGGTCGCTGGGGCTGCGCCTTGCCAACCAGCTGTCCTCTCCTGCGCAAAAGCGGGTCATGAGGCTTGTGAGTGCGTCCATTGTTCTTGGCTTTTCCTGGCCGAGGTGTCTGGCGAGCCATTCATCTCGGACATTGTGCCTGAGAGCTGCTAAGGCTTCGGCGTCCGGACAGTCGACTATCTGATTCTTTTTAGTGAGGAATCTATTCCAGAACTGCCGAGCTGATTCTCCGGGCTGTTGAGTTATGTGACTAAGATCGTCTGCATTCGGAGGGCGGACATAGGTCCCTTGAAAGTTTGCTCGGAAAGCATCCTCGAGCTCTTCCCAACTTCCAAATGTGTTTTCGGGAAGGCTCTTAAGCCAATGCCGGGCTGGCCCTTTAAGCTTGAGGGGTAAATATTTGATGGCGTGGAGATCATCTCCTCTGGCCATATGTATGTGGAGGATATAATCCTCGATCCAGACTCCAGAGTCTGTTGTTCCATCATATGCCTCTATGTTTACGGGTTTGAATCCCGCTGGAAATTCATAGTCCAGAACCTCATCGGTGAAACATAGGGGGTGTGCGGCGCCCCTGTATTTGGGTGTGCCGGATTCTGACGATGGCTTTATTGCATTGCTTGCGAGAGCTCGCTTTCTTGGCCCATAAATGGAGCGAAATGGGGCATGATGCGAATCCTTGAGTGGGTCGCATGCCGATTTAAGTGCGGCGCCGCTTGCCGCTTTATGGGGTCGTCTATCCGACCCTGCGGCTTTCTTATTTTTTGAATGCGAGGGCTCTACGGCCTCTTCGTCGAATTCGAGCAGTAGCTTTCTCTTCGGATAGCTTTTAGTACGGCGGCGTCGCCGTATTTATCTGCGGTGTTGATTACTTTACTATATCTAATCTGGAGTGCATCTTCCGCTGTCTTTAGCTTCCGCTTCTGCTTTTTCAGGCTGCGTGCAGTTGCAACGAGCCTCTTGTGGAGAGTCTTCTGCTCCATAGATTTATCCGGCGTAAGGTCGTCCGGAATGCCGTTTTCGGCGGTGGAGGGAGTTTCGGTTTCTCTATCCGTGTTTCCCTGTTCGGACGGCTGCTCTAAGGCCTGCTCGTCGCCTACCGGCTTGTCCCGCTCTATGGCTGGGTTTTTATTGAGGCGGGGCTTGGGTCGGCGTTTATGCCGACGCATTGATTGCTTTCCGGGGGGTCTATCTCCCGTTCCATCCCCTTTTTCCTCGTTGTCACTTCCTTTAGGGGTATCCACCATGTACACATCGTGATATGAGGTGGCCGTCCAATGCCCTATGGGCGTTGGTTCGTCGGTATCTCCTGCATCGTCATCCATGCTGTCGATGTCTGCGGAGTTGAAGTTGAGCACGTCGTTTAGGTTGTCGACGGTGGCTACAAAGTGGGTGGTGGGTGGGCTTTGAATTTCTTCATCGTCCGTATCCCATCCTTGCCAGGGCTCTCCTGATAAAGAGAGAGACTTGAGAGAATTCAGGATGTCGCCAAAAGGCGAGTGCTGAAAGATGTCCGCGACGGTGAACTCCATTGTAGGTGCCCAATCGGATTCGATTGGTTGGGGCACGGGGGGTTCGGAGTGCAGATAATAGTCTGGACCCTCGGAGTGACGGGTCACGCGGAGTGCGGGGCTGGCGTTCGGCTCGATTGCCTTTGAGATCGCAGCCCCCGAGGTGATGTCCAACCGCTCATCCTCGATTGGCGTAATAGGCTCCGAGTCTAGGGTCGGAACAGGTGCGTGTGCGGCCTCCAGGACACTGTTCGGAGGCAGAGCAAGATCATGCCCCTCGAGGTAGTGCGGCGCGCTTGGCTGTGGCTCGATCCCGTCGAAGATCAAGTCCCCGCGGATGTCAGCCGTGTAGTTTAAGCTTCCAAACCTGACTTGATGGCCAGGGCGTAGCTTTCGATCTGCTCTAGGTGACCAAGCAAATTGGCCCGCAGAGCGAAGTCGCCGAAGACGAAGATCTGTCTGGGGAGAAAAATCTCACCCTGGACCTCATCGTTGTTGATGATCGAAGGAGCCATCGGGCCTAAAGGCGACGACACAGAGGAACTCTCAATGAAAGCACCAATGTCGGTGTCAAAACCGGCGGATCTCGGGTAGGGGGTCCCGAACTGTGCGTCAAGGCCGGATGGTAATAGGAGACAAGGGACACGATGTTTTTACCCAGGTTCGGGCCCTCTCGATGGACGTAATACCCTACTCCTGCTAGATTAATATTGATGATATGGGTAGTACAAGAGTAGATCTACCACGAGATCAAGGAGGCTAAACCCTAGAAGCTAGCCTATGGTATGATTGTGTATGAAGATGATTGTCCTACGGACTACAACCCTCCGGTTTATATAGACACCGGATAAGGTTAGGGTTACACAGAGTCGGTTACAATGGTAGGAGATCTTGAATATCCGCATCGCCAAGCTTGACTTCCACGCCAAGGAAAGTCCCATCCGGACACGGGACGAAGTCTTCAATCTTGTATCTTCATAGTCCAGGAGTCCGGCTGAAGGTATAGTCCGGCTACCCGAACACCCCCTAATCCAGGACTCCCTCAAGGACCTTTATAGGTAAATCTATAACCGCACTTTGTTCAAAATATCTTGTTGATAAATTTATGGTAGCTAATTTGGGTAAGGATGCAGGGATTGATGGTTGCTTCATCAAGCTAACCACTGGACAACAAATTCTTGCAGCCACAGGAAGAGATGGCAATTTTTCTCCAACATTAAGATTGCAGAGTCGGCATCCATTTTATCAGATGAATGTATTATTTCCTTCACCCGGTGCACCCAATGGGTCGTGGACTCACCTTCCTCTTGCTTGCAATTAGTCAAGTCCAAAATCGACATGGGCTGCTTGCATGTGTCCTTAAAGTTCTGAATGAATCAGGCCTTTAACTCGGCCCATGAACCAATGGAGTTAGGTGGCAGTCCCTTTAACCAAGTGCAGGCCGTTCATCCAGCATCATAGTGAAGTACTTGGCCATTGCCGCGCCACTGACCTCCAGCAATTCCATGGCCATATCGTAACTTTCAATCCACGCCCCGGGCTGCAAGTCAGCCGTGTAGTTAGGCACCTTTCAAGGCCCCTTAAAATCCTTGGGAAAACGCTCATTACGCAGTGCTAGCACTAGGCAAGGGACACCTCCGGTTCTCGTGGTCGTGCCTGCCTCAATACAAGTCGTCGGATAAACCGGAAAAGGTAGGTAAGCCGCCCGCTAAGCCGCCCGCTCAACCTCTTGGCGTGCCCTATCCTGGTTAGCCAAGTTAGGGGCTCCATCTCGCACCGGGTCTCGCCCGCCTGGCTGATCACGGCGCCGGACGTTACTTGAAACTGCCGCCGAGTCCATATGCATGCTGTAACTCGGGCTCCGGCTTGGACGAGGGGTCGAATGAATCCTGTCTCGACTGTAAGATTATGCCTCCTGCTGTACCAGAGCCGTCTGAAGAAGTTCTCTGACCCTTCGTGTTTCAACCGCCGTCGGAGAGTCACCTCCACCGGGAGACCGAGAGAGCCGCCAATCGCGCCGCCGGAGCGATCATGTTCTCTAGCGGGTTAGAATAATGACCCGGTGGTGTTGGCACATACTGAGGCAGAGCAGTGCTCACTCGGGGAGGTTCTGTCACCCGTGGTTGAACCGGCGCCCCAGCTCCGGGTGTCGCAGCCGGGTTTACCTCTGGTGGATTACTAGGACCTGCACCGGGTGTGCGGAAGAGATTTCTAGGATCATAAATCAAAGGCAGATGGGATTGGGACTTCTGGTGCCTTCTCCTCATGTCCTCATTTGATGCTTTTAAATCCATCGTAAGCTGGAACGCTTCTGATTGAAGCTGTTGAGCTCGAGCATCCAAAGTTGCCCGTTCTGTGGCCAATCTGGCGCACTCAGCTGCTAGGTTTTCCTTGGCTTGCGCTATCTCCTCACGCAATCAAGCCACCTCTGCATCATGTTCAGCCTGATCCGTCGGATTAACTGTGGCGGTTAACAGGGTTGTCAGCCTATCCATGAGATCAATCAGCACCTGAGCCGGCGGGCGCACAGGGCCTCCTGCCCCGGCTGCCGCTGACCCGGAGGTTATTGCTGCCGCAGCTGTAGAGTTTTGACCTGGTTGAGTGCCAGCCATGAAGATCCCTGCTCTGTTTGGCGGCTCAAAGGGGTCCGGAATACTGGTTCCATCGGAACAACCCCCAAGCCCGCCGTCTTGTAATTGATACAATGAATCCGTCTCACCCATGGACGACTCACCGTCAGAATAGATGGCCGTCTCACCGCCAAACACAGATCCTTCAGGAAGTTCTCCTCCATGGATGCATCCCACGAAGACACGCTTCACGGGGGCGGAGCCTGGGCGGGTCTTGCACACTGAGCCATCTCGACAATGTCGGTGTAGATGTCCGGCTCAGGGCCCGGCTCACCGATCCGGCCGATGAAGACGTGAATTCTGCCGAAGGGGACCCGGTACCCGTACTCAATTGAGCCGGCGTTGGGGCCCCAGCCTGCGTCGTCGATGTAGAGCTTGCCGTGATGACTCTTGGTCATCCGGCCCACAACGTATCCCTTGAGCCCTTCGAAGCTGCCCTTCAAGAACTCAAATCCACCATGCGCTGGCCCCACGATGGGCGCCAGCTGTCATTGAATTGTCACGGCAGATGTCCTAGTGAAAGGACTTAGTTGTGGAGCCATCGCAACTAGGAAGCAAGAAGGGGTTAATCGAGACAAAGGACACGAGGTTTATACTGGTTCGGCCCCTTGCGATGAAGGTAAAAGCCTACGATCCAGTTTTGAGTGGGATTATGTATGTCTCGTTCACCAGGGAGCGAATCCGCTTGATCTAGCTCTCAATTTTATGTTCCTTGCCTTGAACCACCGCCGGGTCGTCCCTTTATATACAGAGGTCGACGCCCAGTGGCTCATAGAGTCCCGGCCGGCTCATAAACAGTGTCCGGCTCGGTTTCTTTCTATTCCTGCCTTCTAATGCAAGTTTACACATATATGGCGGTTTATCTCTATGGGCCTTAAGTCGCCCTTCGGGCCCTGGGCCCTTAACTAACCCGCCATCTCCAGGAGCTGTCTTGGGCTTCAAGAGTCGTCATGAGTATAACCCGGCCACTCCTGGGCGGGTCATGCTAATAATCATATCCCCAACATTAGGCCCCAGATTGATTTGAACTGGTTCATGTAAATCTTCATCACTTTAGGAAAAGTCTTATGTTCTCTGTCGAACGTAAATTTGTAACCCGCCATGACGTCATCTTCTGGATTTGCAATGACCTGCCATGACGTCATCTGTCATTAATTCATATTTTATTCAACATATCCCAATGGATCCTTATCTTTAATAACCATCCCGAGAATCGAGGCGTCCTGACGAGCTGGATACCCATAATTTTGGACCTCCTCGTTTTTCGCGCCCACTTATCAGTCTTTTGCTTATAAATAGGCATGACTGGTCTTTCTTCATTCTCCCCCTTTCTGCCATCTTATTCCTCTCGCGACCTCACTGCCGCTCGAGCTCCGCCACCGCCGTAGCGCACCTCGTCTTCCTTAACCCCGGCCGCTGCATCAACCTGAGCTTGTCTAGAGAACTGCGGCGACCCTCTGCAGTAGATCTGTGCCCGTAAGTTTCTGTTTTTCCGCACCTTAGATCTACATTAGGGTTTGTGAGTTCTTCAGTTTTCTTTGATGTTCATCATGGATCCTTCATAGATTCTCCGCCGCAGCCTCTTTTGATCTTAAAGAAGTATAAAACTCATGCGGCAGTTGTTTCGCATCCATTTCAAATGCTAATAGATCTCCTTCTTTTGTATAAGGCTTCTTTTAGAACTGATGAACTCCTCTGCCTGGTTTTTAGGTCTAGATATTTTTCCTTTTCTGAGCATCCGTTGATCCAAAATAACGACTACAATCCGTGAAACCTGTTTTTGTGACACTTAGTCAACGTCTGTGTTTTAACAGATCCACCTAGTTATGGCAGCTCATACCACCGGCTTTCATCCATAATGTTCAATAGATAACTTCAACCACATGCGCCAGCTCAAATAGCTTAACTGCCTCACGACGACTTAAATAATCTAACACCGTTAGCCATATACCATTAGGCCCCTTTATAAGCCGCCATCCTGAATACGCATTGGAATATTTCTCTCCGGCTTAAATTTGAACCGGTAATTTTTACTCTGTCTTTTAGGCTTTCATCATAATGGCACCAAAAGCACCCACGACATGCAAATGGGTTAAATCCATCGTCACAGACAAAATGCTGGATGATTTCATAAAATCCGCCTATCTGCCGAAGAAGGAAGTCATGTCTTATCGTGCTCCTAATCCGGATGAAGAAATTCCTCAGCCCAAGGAAAGGGAAGTCATTATTTTCACGGATCACATGAACCGGGGTTTTTCACCACTCGGCTCAAAGTTCTTCAGAGATGTCCTGCACTTCTTTGATCTCCATCCTCAAGACATCGGACCCAATTCCGTGTCTAATATTTTCAATTTTCAAGTGTTCAGTGAAGTCTATCTTCGAGAAGAACCCAATATGCTACTTTTCAGAGAGCTATTTTACTTGAACCGTCAGAACGAATGTGCCAACGGCCAAAGCTTGGAACTAGGCGCTGTTTCAATCCAACGCCGGAGAGATGCAATTTTTTCTTATGCCAACCCGTAGAGTCATCCCAAGGACTGGAATCAAACATGTTTCTATTGTCAAGACACTTCTCCGGCTGAAGAAAATCCTCTGCCCCGGCTTTCGTGCTCTGCGTCTGGAATCTGACCACCCACTTCCGGATAAAATAACAGCCGCTGAACATAAAACGCTCGCCCCCACTCTGACCAAAATCAGGGCTATTCTGGGAAATCGTTGGAGTGGTATTGACTTAGTCCGGGTTTGGGTTGCTTGGCGGATCATCCCATTAAGCCGCCGTCCCTGTCTGATGTGCACTTATTCAGGCGAGCAAAATGATTCTCTGTGGCACAGTTCTGTTGATTTACCTGAAGATGTCATAGATGACACAACAAAGTCACTTCTGAATGAGACCCTAGCAGACTGTGGCAAGTTTAGCTTAAATCCTTTCTGCAAAGCTAACCCGGCTCCAGCGGTAAGCCGCCAAACTTAAGTGACGCTACCCTCACTATTTGTCACAGGCTGGCGACCAATTCTGGAAAGTCAAATATGATTATGAAGCTGCAAAAAGGGCCAGGAAGGTCAAGAGAGCCGTCCGAAAAGAAGCTGCAAAGAAGAAGGGCAAGAAAGCCACCACCTCTGATTTGCTTCGGCTAGAAGAGTCTTCTGAGTCAGAGGTAACCCTTGATTCTCTTGGCTCCTTTTTTAACCATCTGATTGACACGGATTATCAGCAGGAAGACACGGGAACCAGTCGTGGAAAAGCCGAAGAGGCAACTATCATTTCCTACGACTCCGAGCCTTTGCCAAGACAGAAAGTCCGAAGAATAACCCGGAAAGTAAGATTTTCACATCCCTTAGCTCATCACGATCCTCAATTTTTTTGAAGCGACAGATTCATGAGAGCCGAAGGCAGACCCAGACCAGTAAAGATGTGAAACTCTCCTCCGGCTTACCCAATGTACGGAAGAAGCGCCAGAACGAGGTGATCTCTAATTTAAATCCTTGTTATCCTTTGTCGGGTCTCACTCGTCAACCACTCAATTCTTCTGACTCAAATTATCAGGGAACTTCACCTTCCTCCGACGAATCAATGCAGTCCAATTTGCCGGCTTTCAAAACCGCTCCAGGGTAGTGATAACCTACTTATATTGTGTTCATATCCTTTTGTCGTATTTGTACTGACCTTTTGACTTTAAACAGCGGACAAGCAAAGCCTAGCAAAAGGGCGAAGAAGAACAAGCCGGCCGAAGAACCAATCTTAAATGAGCCGGAACTTGGAGCGGCCGCGCCTGAAACCTCCACTCATGAGCTGCCGCCTGAGCCAGCTCATGATAAACCAACGCCCACTGCTGACCCGCCTGCCAAGCAAACCATCGATGGTTCTGAGAACTCGGAAGTCCCTAGCCCGGTCAGGACGGATGATCCTCAAGACCATGATGTCATAATTACCAAGGCCGGCTTTGTTGAGCCAGGGAGGCCAACCATGCTGGCCAAGTGCTCTGCCAAAGAGGAACTTCTGGAACACCGCAAGGCCAAACTTGATGTTGCTAAGTATACTCACATGAGTATTGGAGAAGTCTTTTCTGGCTATATGAACCAAGTGCACAACAGTCGTGACACCGAAATTGACATGGTGAAGCAAATGTATCAGAAATTTGAGGTAAAACTTTTCCTCCGTATTCATTTATCCTTACTGTGCCAGCCCCCAAGTCTATTGCTTATGATGAATATGCTGTAGACTTTAGAAACAAATTTAGCAATATTAGTAACTTATGTGAATTTAAGATACAGAAGAAATCTGGCTTACTCCGTAGTCCCCAAGGGCCGGCTTAAGTAGCATGTTTGAGCCGGTCCTTATCATGCTTGAAGTAAACAAAACACTTTGTAACCGCAATATGCATTAGCCCCCAAGTGCCAAGTATCTTTGCTTGCAAAGTGCTTGGGACTTATCATGAACCGCCACTTTAAGCAAAAATTCTTTAGTATAAATTAGTCCCCAAGTGTCAAGTGTTATTGCTTGCAAAAGACTTGGGACTTAATATTGCCTCATGAAAATCCTGATTTTGACCTGGTATATGTATAGGCCACCAATAGTCAATTTGAATCAGAAATATCTGGCTTGGAGAATCACCTGGAAGCTCAGGAGATTGAAACTCAAAAAGCCAACTCCAAATTTGAGTTCAGCGTATCTGAACAAGAAAAACTTAAAAAAGGCTTTGAAGTGGAGAAGAAGGCCTGGGCTGATGAAAACATCGCCTTGATCAACCGAGCTGAGAAGGCAGAGGCGGCTCTTGCAGAAGTGACCACCGAATTATCCCATTTAAAACACCATATATCTCAGATGGTCTCAACAATCTTTGGTAAGCCATTCCGCTAGTGTTAGATATGTGAGTCTGTCAAATGAGCATAATATTGTCATCAACTCACCTGACATTGTAATGCAGGCCCCTGGAGTTCCAATCTTAACCAAAGCATGTTGATAAAGCTGAAGGCGGTTTATACGCTGATGGAGCAACTCTACACCGGGTCTCAGCGTGCTTTAGCCGCAGTGGCCCTGTCAAATGAAGTTCCCACTCTCCTGCCGGATATATTAAAGCGGCTTGTTGTGCTACCTCAGCGGTTTAAGGAATTAGGGCGATCTTCTGCAAGAGCCGGAGCCGTAGCTGCATTAAGCCGGGCCATGGCGTGGCTACCGGAGCTAGACCCGTCCGACATCGCCATTGGGTATCCAAGCTTAAAGGAGGACGTCACACCTTTTGGACAGGAGGACTTCACCACTTGTGTTAAGGAAATATGCCCTGTGGCCACCCTGATTGCTGATGACACAGATCTTACCAAGTATCATCCGGGTTATGATGCTGAAAATCAGAGGATTCCAACGCCTCATTATGAAGTGATCAGCCTGATCCCTCCAATTCGTAAGCATACCTTCGCCCCTGAAGTTGACCCGCCCAGAATAATTTATGATGAAGCTGAATTTGAAGCTTTGAGTGGCATTGACTGGTCATCATCAACCTTCCAGGACAGGGAATAGGATGGAGGAGCGGAAAAGGATGATCTGGAAGCTTCAGGCCAACAACGCAATTGATCCGTCGGGCGGGTCATATTTATGCTTTGCTGAAAAAAATGTTAATCATCTGGACTCGGGGAGTCATGTAATAGGATAGACATAACTTGGTTTTGCCGTGCCTTCGTGCACGTGTTTGGTGCTCAATACTGTTAAGCCGCCATTTTATATTCATCCATATTATGCTTATCATCTGTTTTCCTTATGCTTAAGAAAGCTTTTAAACTGTCCTACATACAAAATAAATCACAAGTCCCTTGGCGGCTTACCTCAGGGCGGGTCATATATCTTACATAGAACCCGGAATATGAAAAAGAGTCATAATAAGCCGGTTATCAATTATAGCTTTGAAATATAACTATAATATCATACCTGCGATCCTTTGATTTATACTGCCGGTTTATGTGACCCGAACAGTTAAGGGTGACAACCCAATCCTGTAGAAGCCGGTACTTCCACACATATGATTATTGTTATATGCTGGCGACTTATTGATTAAGGCCAAGCCGGGTTAAATAGAAGCCACTCATTATACGCTTTTAATAGGATAAAAAAACTCTTATGACAAACTCAAAAAAAGAATGTTTGCAGAAAACGTCAGAAGAAATAAACAAAATTTTGAGGCTTCTGATTCGGATACGATCAGTAAACCGTTCCAAAGGGGTTAAGCTAGGATTCGAATACGATCATGTAGCCCCCAGTGGCTTTGGCGTTGCGCCGATCAGGAGGGTACCGACAGCTATGTTCTCTTTGGTTCGAATACGACCTATGTTTGAACCGGAAGCCCCCAAATGACCTTGAGAGTTTTTTAACGACGCTGATTCGAATACGATCAACGTCGGACCCAAAAGGGGTTGAGCTGTGATTCGGATACGATCAAGAAGCCCCCTAGTGAGTTTGGCAGTGTGCTGATCAAAAGGGTATCGACAACTATGTTCTCTTTGGTTCGAATACGACCTATGTTTGAACAGGAAGCCCCCTAGTGACCATGAGGTATAACGGCTAGATTCGAATACGATCATGTGCTGGACCAAGAGAGTTAAGCTAGATTCGAATACGATCAGCCCCCAACTGGTCGTTTGTGGTTAGAATAATAAGAACATATGATCATTGAAGATGAAAAGGACAGCGGTCCTGCTTTATTACTTATCATAATATATACATTTCAAAATATGTACATCATGAGATCCGGTGGCTCAAGTGTAGTAAGGCCGAAGATGAGCAATGTTCCACGGCCGGCGGGTCTCCTCCTCCGACTTACGTGAGTCTTTGTGCTCTCGAACATCAACAAGGTAGTATGACCCGTTGTTCAGGTTCTTTCTGACCACAAAGGGTCCTTCCCAAGGTGGGGATAGCTTGTGTGTATCATACTAATCCTGGATGAGCCGGAGCACCAAGTCACCTTCTTGAAAGGTTCTGGACTTAACCCGACGGTTGTGATAACGGCGCATGTCCTGTTGATAAATCGCCGAGCAGGCTGCTGCTAAGTCACGCTTCTCATCCAATAGGTCAAGTGCATCCTGACAGGCTTGTTCATTATCAGCTTCAACATAAGCCCCCACACGGGGCGAGTCATGAAGGATATCACTCGGTAGAACCGCCTCTGCTCCATAAACCATGAAGAAAGGCGTATAACCCATAGATCTGTTAGGTGTCGTACTGATGCTCCATATCACAGAAGGCAACTCCTCCACCCAACAACCCGGCGTCCGCTGTAAGGGAATCATGAGCCGGGGCTTTATGCCTTTCAAGATCTCCTGATTGGCTCTTTCAGCTTGACCATTGGATTGAGGGTGAGCTACCGATGAAACATCGAGCCGGATATGCTCACGTTGACAGAATTCTTCCATGGCACCTTTGGACAGATTAGTACCATTGTCAGTTATGATGCTGTGTGTAAAACCAAAACGAAAGATCACCTTTTTCATGAATTGAACCGCCGTGGCTGCATCACACTTACTGACCGGCTCTGCTTCACCCACTTTCTGAATTTAACAACCGCCACCAGGAGGTGTGCCTTTTTATCTTTGGACCTTTTGAAAGGTCCAACCATGTCAAGCCCCCAGACTGCAAACGGCCAAGTAATTGGAATCATCCTCAACTCTTGAGCCGGCACATGAGCCCGTCGTGAGAATTTCTGGCAACCATCACATTTACTGACCAGATCCTCTGCATTAGCATGAGCCGTCAGCCAATAAAAACCATGACGGAAAGCTTTGGCCACAAGAGATTTTGAACCGGCATGATGACCACAATCTCCTTCATGGATTTCACGAAGAATTTCTTGACCTTCCTTGTTGGGGATCGTAGCAGAATTTTAAAATTTTCTACGCATCACCAAGATCAATCTATGGAGTAATCTAGCAACGAGGGGAAGGAGAGTGCATCTACATACCCTTGTAGATCGCTAAGCGGAAGCGTTCAAGAGAACGGGGTCGA
This sequence comes from Aegilops umbellulata, assembly GCA_032464435.1. Taxonomy (NCBI): domain Eukaryota; kingdom Viridiplantae; phylum Streptophyta; class Magnoliopsida; order Poales; family Poaceae; genus Aegilops; species Aegilops umbellulata. The sequence goes on along the minus strand of CP136058.1, from coordinate 593,532,305 downwards.
TGGAGTCGTACTCGTCGTGATCCAAATCACCGATGACCAAGTGCCGAACGGACGGCACCTCCGCGTTCAACACACGTACGGAGCGAGGACGTCTCCCACACCTTGATCCAGCAAGGGGGAGGGAGAGGTTGAGGAAGAGAGCTCCAACAGCAGCACAACGGCGTGGTGGTGGTGGAGCAGCAGTACTCCGGCAGGGCTTCGCCAAGCTCTTAACGGAGGAGGAGAGGTGTTGGGGAGGGGAGGGGCTGCGCCTTGGATGTCGTACTGCAGCCCTCCCCTCGCCCCTCTATTTATAGGGAGAAGGGGGAAGGGGGCAGGCCCCTCTAGATGGGATCTAGAGGGGGGCGGCGGCCAAGGGGAAGGGGGCTTCCCCCCCAAGCCAAGGGGGCGCCCCCCTTTAGGGTTCCCCCAACCCTAGGCGCATGGGCCCTAGGGGGGTGTGGCGCCCCAGCCCACTTGGGCTGGTTCCCTTCCTCCTACAGCCCATAAGGCCCTCCGGGAGAGGTGGCCCCTCCCGGCGGACCCCCAGAACCCCTCCGGTGGCCCCGGTACAATACTGATATGCCCCCGGACCTTTCTGGTGACCGTATGACTACTTCCCATATATAAATCTTTACCTCCGGACTATTCCGGAACTCCTCGTGACGTCCAGGATCTCATCCTAGACTCCGAACAACATTCGGTAATCACATACAAGTCTTCCTAATAACCCTAGCGTCATCGAACCTTAAGTATGTAGACCCTACGGGTTCGTGAACCATGCAGACATGACCGAGACAACTCTCCGGCCAATAACCAACAGCGGGATCTGGATACCCATGTTGGTTCCCACATGTTCCACGATGATCTCATCGGATGAACCACGATGTCGAGGGTTCAATCAATCCCGTATACAATTCCCTTTGTCTAGTGGTATTGCACTTGCCCGAGATTCGATCGTCGGTATCTCGATACCTTGTTCAATCTCGTTATCGGCAAGTCTCTTTACTCGCTCCGCGACACATCATCCCGTGATCAACTTCTTGGTCACATTGCGCATATGATGATGTCCTACCGAGTGGGCCTAGAGATACCTCTCCGTTACACGGAGTGACAAATCCCAGTCTCGATTCGTGCCAACCCAATAGACACTTTCGGAGATATCTGTAGTGTACCTTTATAGCCACCCAGCTACATTGTGAAGTTTGGCACACCCAAAGTATTCGTACGGTATCCGGGAGTTGCACAATCTCATGGTCTAAGGAAATGATACTTGACATTAGAAAAGCTTTAGCATACGAACTACACGATCTTGTGCTAGGCTTAGGATTGGGTCTTGTCCATCACATCATTCTCCTAATGATGTGATCCCGTTATCAACGATATCCAATGTCCATGGTTAGGAAACCGTAACCATCTATTGATCAACGAGCTAGTCAAGTAGAGGCTTACTAGGGACATGGTGTTGTCTATGTATCCACACACATGTATCTGAGTTTCCCATCAATACAATTCTAGCATGGATAATAATCGATTATCATGAACAAGGAATATAATAATAACTAATTTATTATTGCCTCTAGGGCATATTTCCAACAGTCTCCCACTTGCACTAGAGTCAATAATCCAGTTCACATTGCTATGTGATTAACACTCAAGGTCACATCCCCATGTGACTAACACCCAAAGAGTTCTGGGTTTGATCATGTTATGCTTGTGAGAGATGTTATAGTCAACGGGTCTGAACCTTTCAGATCCGTGTGTGCTTTACAAATCTCTATGTCATCTTGTAGATGCAGCTACCACGCTCTATTTGGAGCTATTCCAAATAACTGTTCTACTATACGAATCCGGTTTACTACTCAGAATCATCCAGATTAGTGTCAAAGATTGCATTGGCGTAACCCTTTACGACGAACTCTTTTACCACGAGTCACTGAGGATAACCTTGACCGTTGTCCTATGATCCATTCCTGGATCACACTTGTACCCCTTCAGGTGCGGTACACAACATAACATACTTTAGAGCCTACGTCTAAAGCATAGGGGACGACCTTCGTCCTTTCTCTCTATTCTGCCGTGGTCAAGTCTTGAGTCCTACTCAACACTCATGCCTTATAACACAGCCAAGAACTCCTTCTTTGCCGATCTATTTTGAACTCCTTCAAAATCTTGTCATGGTATGTGTTCGTTTGAAAGTACTATTAAGCGATTTTGATCTATCCTTATAGATCTTGATGCTCAATCTTCAAGTAGCTTAATCCAGGTTTTCCATTGAAAAACACTTTTCAAATAACCCTGCATGCTTTCCAGAAATTCTACATCATTTCTGATCGACAATATGGTCACAACATATACTCATCAAAAATTCTATAGTGCTCCCACTCACTTCTTTGGAAATACAAGTTTCTCATAAACTTTGTATAAACCCAAATCTTTGATCATCTCATCAAAGCGTACATTCCAACTCTGAGATGCTTACTCCAGTCCTTAGAAGGATTGCTGGAGCTTTGCATACTTGTTAGCATCTTTCAGGATTGACAAAAATCTTCTGGTTGTATCACATACAACCTTTCCTCGAGAAAATCATCAAGGAAACAATATTTTGACATCCTATCTGCAAGATTTCATAAATAATGCAGTACCTGCTAATATAATTCCAACAGACTCTTAGCATCGCTACGAGTGAGAAAGTCTCATCATAGTCAACTTCTTGAACTTGTCGGAAAACATCTTAACGACAAGTCGAGCTTTCCTAATGGTGATACTTACCATCATTGTCCGTCTTTCTTTTAAAATCCATATGTACCTAACAGCCTTACGACCATCAAGTAGTTCTTCCAAAGTCTACACTTTTTTTCATACATGGATCCTCTCTCGGATTTTATGGCCTCGAGCCATTTTTCGGAATCCGGGCCCACCATCGTTTCTCCATAGCTCGTAGGTTCATTGTTGTCTAGCAACATGACTTCCAAGACAGGATTACGTGCCACTTTGAAATAGCACGCATCCTTGTCATCCTACGAGGTTTGGTAGTGACTTGATCCGAAGTTTCATGATCACTATCATAAGCTTCCACTTCAATTGGTGTAGGTGCCACAGGAACAACTTCTTGTGCCCTGCTACATACTAGTTGAAGTGATGGTTCAATAACCTCATCAAGTCTCCACCATCCTCCCACTCAATTCTTTCAAGAGAAACTTTTCCTCGAGAAAGGACCCGACTTCAGAAATAATCCCTATTGCTTTCGGATCTGAGATAGGAGGTATACCGAACTGTTTTGGGTGTCCTATGAAGATGCATTTATCCGCTTTGGGTTCAAGCTTATCAGCCTGAAACTTTTCCACATAAGCGTCGTAGCCCCAAACTTTTAAGAAACAACAGCTTAGGTTTCTCTAAACCATAGTTCATACGGTGTCGTCTCAACGGATTTGTGTGGTTCCCTATTTAAAGTGAATGAGGTTGTCTCTAATGCCTAACCCATAAATGATAGTGGTAATTCGATGAGAGACATCATGGTATGTACCATATCCAATAGGGTGCAGTTATGATGTTCGGACACACCATCACACTATGGTGTTCCAGGCGGCATTAGTCATGAAACAATTTCCACAATGTCTTAGTTGTGTGCCAAACTCGTAACTCTGATATAAATCTCTATGATCACATCATAGACATTTTATCCTCTTGTCACGACGATCTTCAACTTCACTCTGAAATTACTTGAACCTTTCAATTATTCAGACTCATGATTTATCAAGTAAATATACTTAGCATCTACTCAAATCATTTGTGAAGTAAGAACATAACGATATCCACTACATGCCTCAGCACTCATTGGACTGCACACATCAAGATGTATTACTTCCAATAAGTTGCTTTCTTGTTCCATCTTACTGAAAACGAGGCCTTTCAGTCATCTTGTCCATGTGGTATGATTTGCATGTCTCAAGTGATTCAAAATCAAGTGAGTCTAAACGATCCATCTGTATGGAGTTTCTTCATGCATATCTACCAATAAACATGGTTCGCATGTCTCAATCTTTTCAAAAACGAGTGAGTCCAAAGATCCATCAACATGGAGCTTCTTCATGCGTTTTATACCAATATGACTCAAATTGCAGTGCCACAAGTATGTGGTACTATCATTACAATCTTATATCTTTTGGCATGAACATGTGTATCACTACAATCGGGATGGTATTATTCAAATAAACAGAGTAACCATTATTCTCCTTAAATGAATAACCGTATTGCGATAAACATAATCCAATCATGTCTATGCCCAACGCAAACACCAAATAACAATTATTTAGGTTTTAATACCAATCTCGACGGTAGAGGGAGCGTACGATATTTGATTACATCATCCTTGGAAACACTTCCAACACATATCGTCATCTCACCTTTAGCTAGTCTCCGTTTATTCCGTAGCCTTTTATTTCGAGTTACTAACACTTAGCAACAGAACCGGTATCTAATACCCTGCTGCTACTAGGAGTACTAGTAAAGTACACATTTAATATAATGTATGTCCAATACATACTTCTGTCAACCTTGCCAGCCTTCTCATCTACGAAGTATCTAGGGTGGTTCTGCTTCAGTCACCGTTCCCCTTATCACAGAAGCACTTAGTCTTGGGTTTGGGCTCAACCTTGGGTTTCTTCACTAGAGCAGCAACTGATTTGTTGTTTCATGAAGTATCCCTTTCTTGCCCTTGCCCTTCTTGAAACTAGTGGTTTTACTAACCATCAACAATTGATGCTCTCTTTTGATTTCTACTTTCGCGGTATCGCGAATAGCTCAAGGATCATATCTATCCCTGATATGTTATAGTTCATCATGAGGCTCTAGTAGCTTGGTGGCAGTGACTTTGGAGAACCATCACTATCTTATCTGGAAGATTAACTCCCACTCGATTCAAGCAATTGTAGTACTCATACAATCTGAGCACATGCTCAACGATTGAGCTTTTCTCCTTAGTTTGCAGGCTTAGGAAACTTGTCAGAGGTCTCATACCTCTTGACGCGGGCACTAGCCTGAAATCCCAATTTCAGTCCTTGGAACATCTCATATGTTCTGCGATGTTTCAAAAACGTCTTTGGTGCCTCAGTTCTAAACCATATGCACTAAACTATCATGTAGTCATCAAAGCGTGTATGTTAGATGTTCGCAACATCCACAACCGACGCTCGAGGTTCAGCTCACTGAGCGGTGCATTAAGGACATAATCCTTCTGTGCAGCAATGAGGACAATCCTCAGTTTACGGACCCAGTCCACATAATTGCTACCATCAACTTTCAACTAAATTTTCTCTAGGAACGTATCTAAAACAGTAGAACTAAAGCGTAAGCTACGACATAATTTGCAAAGTCCTTTTGACTATGTTCATGATAATTTAGTTCATCTGATTATTCAATGAACTCCCACTCAGATAGACATCCCTCTAGTCATCTAAGTGATACATGATCCGAATCAACTAGGCCGTGTCCGATCATCACGTGAGACGGACTAGTCATCATCGGTGAACATGTTCATGTTGATCGTATCTTCTATACGACTCATGTTCGACCTTTCGGTCCTCCGTGTTCCGAGGCCATGTCTGTACATGCTAGGCTCGTCAAGTCAACCTAAGTGTTTTGCATGTGTTCCGAGGCCATGTCTGTACATGCTAGGCTCGTCAACACCCGTTGTATCCGAATGTTAGAATCTATCACACCCGATCATCACGTGGTGCTTCGAAACAACGAACCTTCGCAACGGTGCACAGTTAGGGAGAACACTTTTCTTGAAATTTTAGTGAGGGATCATCTTATTTAAGCTACCGTCGTTCTAAACATCACATGCAATCAAATAGTGACATGATATGGCCATCATCACTTTGCTCCTTTTGATCTCCATCTTCGGGGCTCCATGATCATCATCATCACCGGCATGACACCATGATCTCCATCATCATGATCTCCATCATCGTGTCTTCATGAAGTTGTCTCGCCAACTATTACTTCTACTACTACAGCTAACAGTTAGCAATAAAGTAAAGTAATTACATGACGTTTATGTTGACACGCATGTGATAAATAAATTAAGACAACTCCTATGGCTCCTGCCGGTTGTCATACTCATCGACATGCAAGTTGTGATTCCTATTACAAGAACATGATCAATCTCATACATCACATATCATTCATCACATTCTTTTGGCCACATCACATCACATAGTATACCCTGCAAAAACAAGTTAGACGTCCTCTAATTGTTGTTGCATGTTTTTACGTGGCTGCTATGGGTTTCTAGCAAGAACGTTTCTTACCTACGCAAAACCACAACGTGATATGCCAATTTCTATTTACCCTTCATAAGGACCCTTCTCATCGAATCCGATCCGATTAAAGTGGGAGAGACAGACACCCGCTAGCCACCTTATGCAACTAGTGCATGTCATTCGGTGGAACCTGTCTCACGTAAGAATACGTGTAAGGTCGGTCCGGGCCGCTTCATCCCACGATGCCGCCAATCAAGATAAGACTAGTAATGGCAAGTAAATTGACAAAATCGACGCCCACAACAACTTGTGTTCTACTCGTGCATAGAAACTACGCATAAACCTGGCTCATGATACCACTGTTGGGGATCGTAGCAGCATTTTAAAATTTTCTACGCATCACAAGATCAATCTATGGAGTAATCTAGCAACGAGGGGAAGGAGAGTGCATCTACATACCCTGGTAGATCGCTAAGCGGAAGCGTTCAAGAGAACGAGGTTGATGGAGTCGTACTCGTCGTGATCCAAATCACCGATGACCAAGCGCCGAACGGACGGCACCTCCGCGTTCAACACACGTACGGAGCGAGGACGTCTCCCGTACCTTGATCCAGCAAGGAGGAGGGAGAGGTTGAGGAAGAGAGCTCCAACAGCAGCACAACGGCGTGGTGGTGGTGGAGCAGCAGTACTTCGGCAGGGCTTCGCCAAGCTCTTAACGGACGAGGAGAGGTGTTGGGGAGGGGAGGGGCTGCGCCTTGGATGTCGTACTGCAGCCCTCCCCTCGCCCCTCTATTTATAGGAAGGGAGAAGGGGGCGGCCCCTCTAGATGGGATCTAGAGGGGGGGGCGGCGGCCTAGGGGAAGGGGGCTTCCCCCCAAGCCAAGGGGCGCCCCCCTTTAGGGTTCCCCCAACCCTAGGCGCATGGGCCCTAGGGGGGTGTGGCGCCCCAGCCCACTTGGGCTGGTTCCGTTCCTCCTACGGCCCATAAGGCCCTCCGGGAGAGGTGGCCCCTCCCGGTGGACCCCCACAACCCCTCCGGTGGCCCCGGTACAATACTGATATGCCCCCGGACCTTTCTGGTGACCGCATGACTACTTCCCATATATAAATCTTTACCTCCGGACTATTCCAGAACTCCTCGTGACGTCCAGGATCTCATCCTGGACTCCGAACAACATTCGGTAATCACATACAGGTCTTCCTAATAACCCTAGCGTCATCGAACCTTAAGTGTGTAGACCCTACGGGTTCGGGAACCATGCAGACATGACCGAGACAACTCTCCGGCCAATAACCAACAGCGGGATCTGGATACCCATGTTGGTTCCCACATGTTCCACGATGATCTCATCAGATGAACCACGATGTCGAGGATTGAATCAATCCCGTATACAATTCCCTTTGTCTAGCGGTATTGCACTTGCCCGAGATTCGATCGTCGGTAGCTCGATACCTTGTTCAATCTCGTTATCGGCAAGTCTCTTTACTCGTTCCGCAACACATCATCCCGTGATCAACTTCTTGGTCACATTGCGCATATGATGATGTCCTACCGAGTGGGCCTAGAGATACCTCTCCGTTACACGGAGTGACAAATCCCAGTCTCGATTCGTGCCAACCCAACAGACACTTTCGGAGATACCTGTAGTATACCTTTATAGCCACCCAGTTACGTTGTGACGTTTGGCACACCCAAAGTATTCCTACGGTATCCGGGAGTTGCACAATCTCATGGTCTAAGGAAATGATACTTGACATTAGAAAAGCTTTAGCATACGAACTACACGATCTTGTGCTAGGCTTAGGATTGGGTCTTGTCCATCACATCATTCTCCTAATGATGTGATCCCGTTATCAACGACATCCAATGTCCATGGTCAGGAAACCGTAACCATCTATTGATCAACGAGCTAGTCAACTAGAGGCTTACTAGGAACATGGTGTTGTCTATGTATCCACACACATGTATCTGAGTTTCCCATCAATACAATTCTAGCATGGATAATAAACGATTATCATGAACAAGGAAATATAATAATAACTAATTTATTATTGCCTCTAGGGCATATTTCCAACATTCCTCAGGCAGCTCACCCCAGGTCATGTAAGCCAAATATGGCACTGTCCAGTCTGGGATAACGTGAAGAGCCACCACCAGTTGTGCTTCCGGGTCAGGAACAACCAAGTCTTCCTCTGTAGGTAACTTGACAGAAGGGTTATGCAAAACATCCAAAAAGGTGTTAGGTGGTACCGGCTTACGCTGAGACCCCAGCCGACTTAAAGCATCGACTACCTTGTTCTTTCTTCGATCAATGTGTTCCACCTGGTAACCCTTGAAGTGTCCAGCAATGGCATCAACTTCACGGCGATAAGCCGCCATGAGGGGATCCTTAGAATCCCACTTGCCTGATACTTGTTGAGCCACCAAATCTGAGTCGCCAAAGCACCTTACCCGTCTTAAGTTCATCTCTTTAGCCATCTGAAGATCATGGAGCAAGGCCTCATACTCAGCTGCATTGTTAGTACAGGGAAACATCAACCGGAGCACATAACAAAATTTGTCACCTCGAGGGGAAGCTAAGACAACTCTAGCCCCCGAGCCTTCCAATTGTCTAGACCCATCAAAATGAATAGTCCAATATGTGTTGTCCGACTTTTCTTCAGGCATCTGCAGCTCCATCCAATCGTTGATGAAATCCACCAGTGCTTGAGATTTAATAGCAGTGCGCAGCACATACTTCAAACCATGAGGCCCAAGTTAAATGGCCCACTTGGCGACTCGTCCCGTGGCCTCTCTGTTTTGAATGATACCGCCCAAAGGAGCAGAACTGACCACAGTGATGGGGTGACCTTGGAAGTACTGCTTAAGCTTCCGGCTTGCCATGAATACCCCATAAACAAGTTTCTGCCAATGCGGATACCTTTGCTTGGACTCAATAAGCACCTCACTGATGTAATAAACCGGCCATTGAACTGGATGATCCTTGCCAGCCTCCTTGCACTCCACCATAATGGCCACGCTGACGACACGTGTGTTAGCAGCCACATACAGCAATAAAGGCTCCTTATCAATAGGAGCAGCAAGGACCGGTGGCTCAGACAACTGTTTCTTCAAATCCTCAAAGGCAACGTTAGCAGCATCACTCCAGACAAAGTCGTCCGTCTTCTTCATCATCTGGTACACTGGTATGGCCTTCTCACCTAATCGGCTTATGAACCAGCTTAAAGCAGCAATACGACCCGCTAGACGCTGAACATCATTGATACACGCCGGTTTAGCCAAAGAGGTAATTGCCTTGATCTTCTCCGGGTTAGCCTCAATGCCCCTGTTAGAAACTAGAAAACCCAAAAGCTTGCCAGCCGGCTCTCCAAAAATGCACTTGGCCGGGTTAAACATCATCTTGTAAACCCGGAGATTATCAAAGGTTTCCTTCAGATCATCTATCAAAGTCTCCTTCTCTCTGGACTTCACCACAATGTCATCCACATAAGCATGAACATTGTGCCCGATCTGATTGTGGAGACAGTTCTACACACATCGCTGATAAGTCGCCTGGGCACTTTTAAGCCCAAAGGGCATAGATACATAATAGAATGCTCCAAACGGAGTGATGAAAGCCGTCTTCTCCTGGTCCTTAACTGCCATTTTGATCTGATGATATCCAGAATAAGCATCCAAGAAGCTCAAACACTCACAACCCGCCGTAGCATCAATGATTTGATCAATACAAGGGAGAGCGAAAGGATCAGTTGGGCAAGCCTTGTTTAAGTCCGTGTAATCCACACACATACGCCAGGTGCCGTTCTTTTTTAGCACAAGCACCGGGTTAGCCAACCACTCTGGGTGAAAAACTTCAACAATAAACCTGGCCGCCAAGAGCCGGGCCACCTCCTCACCAATAGCTTTACGCCTCTCCTCATTAAACCACCGAAGAAACTGCCTGACCGGCTTAAATTTTGGATCAATATTTAGAGTGTGCTCAGCGAGTTCTATCGGTACACCCGGCATGTCAGAAGGTTTCCATGCAAAGATGTCCCGGTTCTCACGGATGAACTCGATGAGCGCGCTTTCCTATTGGGGATCCAGATTGGCACTGCACTGAACTGCTTAGATGAGTCACCTGGAACAAAATCAACAAGCTTGGTGTCATCAGCCGACTTAAATTTCATTACCGACTGTGTTCCGTGGTTGGCTTCTTTAAGGACCTCATGTCCGTCGGGTCAACATTGTCCTTATAGAACTTCAACTCCTCTGTTGCACAAATAGATTTAGCGTAAGCAGCGTCACCTTCCTGGCATTCCAAGGATATCTTCCGGCTCCCATGCACTGTGATGGTGCCCTTGTGACCCGACATCTTGAGCTGCAAGTAAACATAACACGGTCGTGCCATGAACTTTGCATAAGCCGGCCGCCCAAACAATGCGTGATATGGGCTCCGGATTTTGACCACCTCAAAGGTCAACTTCTCAGCCCTGGAATCATTCTCATCCCCAAAGGCTACTTCCAGCTCAATCTTACCCACTGGGTACGCCGACTTACCAGGCACTACTCCATGGAAAACAGTGTTGGATGTCTTGAGATTTTTATCATTCAATCCCATGCGACGAAAGGTCTCATAATAGAGGATGTTGATGCTGCTGCCTCCATCCATGAGCACTTTTGTGAATTTGTATCCACCAACTTGAGGTGCCACCACTAAGGCCAAGTGACCCGGATTGTCAACCCGTGGAGGTGATCCTCTCTACTCCATATGATAGGCTGCTCAGACCATCTCAGATAACGAGGGACCGCCGGCTCAACAGCGCTCACGGCCCTCTTATGAAGTTTCTGGTCCCTTTTGCACAGACTGGTGGTGAACACATGATATTGTCCACTATTCAGTTGCTTCGGGTTACTCTGATACCCAGATTGATGCTGCTGACCTCCCTGGCCAGATTGCTGATTATATCCACCTTGGTGACCTTGAGGGCCCTGGCCATGAAAGCCGCCACCACCCGAGCCACCGCCCAGGCCATGAAAACCGCCAACGCCTGAGCCGCCGCCCGGCCCGTGATTGTTGTAGAACATGTTATAATTCTTGAAAGCCTTCATAATCGTACAATCTTTCTGCAGATGACTGGCCGGCTTCTCCCGGGTGTCCTTCCTTGGACAAGGCTCATTCAGCAACTGCTCAAGGGTGGGACCTGACCCGCCAGACCGAGGAGGTGGCCTCCCCTTGCGTCGTTGATTGTTGCCCTGCGTATTCGCCACAAACTCCGAGCTACCATCAGCCTTATGTTTACTATTGCCTCCTTGATTCGCCTGGTTATGCTGAAGACCCTTAGCGTTACCGTTCTTCTTTCCCTTCCCTGTCTTCTCTTCATCAGACGCGAGATCCTTGGTACTATCAGAATCGGCGTATTTGACCAGAGCCGCCATCAGCTGGCCCATGTCATTACAATCGCGATTGAGCCGCCCCAGCTTCTGTTTCAAAGGTTCAAAACGGCAATTTTTCTCCAACATTAAGACTGCAGAACCGGCGTCCATTTTATCGGATGAATGTATTATTTCCTTCACCCGGCGCACCCAATGGGTCGTGGACTCACCTTCCTCTTGCTTGCAATTAGTCAAGTCCACAATCGACATGGGATGCTTGTATGTGTCCTTAAAGTTCTGAATGAATCGGGCCTTTAACTCGGCCCAGGAACCAATGGAATTAGGTGGCAGTCCCTTTAACCAAGTGTAGGCCATTCCATCCAGCATCATAGTGAAGTACTTGGTCATTGCCGCGTCACTAACCTCCAGCAATTCCATGGCCATCTCGTAACTTTCAATCCACGCCCTGGGCTGCAAGTCAGCCGTGTAGTTAGGCACCTTTCGAGGCCCCTTAAAATCCTTGGGCAAACGCTCATTACGCAGTGCTGGCACTAGGCAAGGGACACCTCCGATTCTCGTGGTCGCACCTGCCTCAATAGAAGTCGTCGGATAAACCGGAAAAGGTTGGTAAGCCGCCTGCTGAGCCGCCTGCTCCATCGCCTGCTGGGCCGCCCGCTCAGCCTCTTGGCGTGCCCTATCCTGGTTAGCCAAGTTAGGGGCTCCATCTCGCGCCGGGTCTCGCCCACCTGGCTGATCGGCGCCGAACGTTACTTGAAACTGCCGCCGAGTCCATATGCATGTTGTAACTCGGGCTCCGGCTTGGACGAGGGGTCGAATGAATCATGTCTCGACTGTAAGAGTATGCCTCCTGCTGTACCAGAGCCGTCTGAAGAAGTTCTCTGACCCTTCATGTTTCAACCGCCGTCGGAGAGTCGCCCTCCATCGGGAGAGCCGCCAATCGCCGCCGCAACAATCATGTTCTCCAGCGGGTTAGAATAATGATCCGGTGGTGTTGGCACATACTAAGGCGGAGCAGTGTTCACTCGGGGAGGTTCCGTCACCCATGGTTGAACCGGCGCCCCAGCTCCGGGTGTCGCAGACGGGTTTACCTCTGGTGGATTACTGGGACCTGCACCGGGTGTGCGGAAGAGATTTCTAGGATCGTAAATCAAAGGCAGACGGGATTAGGACTTCTGGTGCCTTCTCCTCATGACCTCATTTGATGCTTTTAAATCCATCGTAAGCTGGAACGCTTCTGATTGAAGCTGTTGAGCTCGAGCATCCAAAGCTGCCCATTCTGTGGCCAATCTGGCGCCCTCAGCTTCTAGGTTTTCCTTGGCTTGCGCTATCTCCTCACACAATCGAGCCACCTCTGCATCATGTTCAGCCTGATCCACCAGATTAACTGTGGCGGTTAACAGGGTTGTCAGCCTATCCGTGAGATCAATCAGCACCTGAGCCGGCAGGCGCACAGGGCTTCCTGCCCCGGCTGCCGCTGACACGGAGGTTATTGCTGCCGCATCTGTAGAGTTTTGACCTTGTTGAGTGCCAGTCATGAAGATCCCTACTCTGCTTGGCGGCTCAAAGGGGTCCGGAATACTGCTGCCATCGGAACACCCCCCAAGCCCGTCGTCTTTTAATTGATACAACGAATCCGTCTCACGCCTGGACGACTCACCGTCAGAATAGATGGTCGTCTCACCGCCAGACACATATCCTTCAGGAAGTTCTCCTCCATGGATGCATCCCACGATGGCACGCTTCATGGCGGGCGGAGCCTGGGCGGGTCTTGCACGCTGAGCCATCTCGATGATGTCAGTGCAGATGTCCGGCTCAAGGCCCGGCTCGCCGATCCGGCCGATGAAGACGTGAATTCCGCCGAAGGGGACCCGATACCCGTACTCAATTGAGCCGACGTCGGGGCCCCAGCCTGCGTCGTCGATGTAGAGCTTGCCGCGATGACTCTTGGTCATCCGGCCCATAGTGTATCCCTTGATCCCTTCGAAACTGCCCTTCAAGAACTCAAATCCAATGTGCACTGGCCCCACGGTGGGCGCCAACTGTCGTGGAATTGTCACGGCAGATGTCCTAGTGAAAGGACTTAGTCGTGGAGCCATCGCAACTAGGATGCAAGAAGGGTTAATCGGGAAAAAGGACATGAGGTTTATACTGCTTCGACCCCTTGCGGTGAAGGTAAAAGCCTACGATCCAGTTTTGAGTGGGATTATGTATGTCTCAATCACCAGGGAGCGAATCCGCTTGACCTAGCTCTCAATTTTATGTTCCTTGCCCTGAACCGCCACCGGGTTGTCCCTTTATATACAGAGGTCGACGCCCAGTGGCTCATAGAGTCCCGGCCGGCTCATAAACAGTGTCCGGCTCGGTTTCTTTCTATTCCTGCCTTATAATACAAGTTTACACATATATGGCGATTTATCTCTAACGGCCTTAAGTCACCCTTCGGGCCCTGGGCCATTAACTAACCCGCCATCTCCAGGAGCTGTCTTGGGCTTCAAGAGTCGTCATGTGTATAACCCGGCCCCTCCTGGGCAGGTCATTCTAATAATTATATCCACAACACATACACCCAGAGTATTATGTGCATGAATTTTTCAAAAAACCACTATATATTGAAGCATACAAAGACATAGTGTACCATGTCCCTGGTCCTGAATTCTGGCCTGACACCCATACTCAGGATATTGAGCCCCCAGTGTTCAAAGAAAAAGCAGGGAAGAAACAGACAGCTAGGAGAAAGGGCTGCTACCTCTTGAGCTTGCGTTGGTTTTCCCCGAAGAGGAGAGGATGATGTAGCAGAGTAGCGTAAGTATTTCCCTCAGTTTTTGAGAACCAAGGTATCAATCCAGTAGGAGGCCATGCTCAAGTCCCTCGTACCTGCACAAATCGATAGCAACTCGCAACCAACGCGATTAGGGGTTGTGAATCCCTTCACGGTCTCTTACGAGAGTGAGATCTAATAGAGATAATATTTTTGGTATATTTGATATAAAGATGCAAAGTGAAAAGTAAAAGGCAAAGTAAAAACAAAGCAAGATTAAAGTGATGGAGATTGATATGATGAGAATAGACCCGGGGGCCATAGGTATCACTAGTGGCTTCTCTCAAGAGCATAAGTTTTCTACGGTAGGTGAACAACTTACTGTTGAGCAATTGACAGAATTGAGCATAGTTATGAGAATATCTAGGCATGATCACGTATATAGGCATCACGTCCGTGACAAGTAGATCGAAACGATTCTGCATCTACTACTATTACTCCACTCATCGACCGCTATCCAGCATGCATCTAGAGTATTAAGTTAAAAACAGAGTAACGCTTGAAGCAAGATGACATGATGTAGAGAGATAAATTCATGCAATATGAAATAAGCCCCATCTTGTTATCCTCGATGGCAACGATACAATACGTGCCTTGCTGCCCCTTCTGTCACTGGGAAAGGACACCGCAAGATCGAACCCAAAGCTAAGCACTTCTCCCATGGCAAGAACTACCAATCTAGTTGGCCAAACCAAACAGATAATTCGAAGAGACTTGCAAAGATAACCAATCATACATAAAAGAATTCAGAGAAGATTCAAATATTGGTCATAGATAGACTTGATCATAAACCCATAATTCATCGGTCTCTACAAACACACCGCAAAAGAAGAAGATTACATCAAATAGATCTCCACAAGAGAGGGGGAGAACATTGTATTGAGATCCAAAAAGAGAGAAGAAGCCATCTAGCTAATAACTATGGACCCGAAGGTCTGAGGTAAACTACTCACACTTCATTGGAGAGGCTATGATGATGTAGAAGCCCTCCGTGATGACGGCCCTCTCCGGCGGAGCTCCGGAATAGGCCCCAAGATGGGATCTCATGGATACAGAAAGTTGCGGCGGTGGAATTAGGTTTTTGGCTCCTGTTCTGATCGTTTGGGGGTACGTGGGTATATATAGGAGGAAGGAGTACGTTGGTGGAGCACTGAGGGGCCCACGAGGCAGGGGGCGCGCCCCTACCCTCGTGACCGCTGCCGGTACTTCTTGGAGTAGGGTCCAAGTCTCCTGGGTCTTATCCGGGAAGAAAATCACGTTCCAAAAAGGATTTTCCTGTTTGGACTCCGTTTGATATTCTGTTTCTTTGAAACACTGAAATAGGCAAAAACAGCAATTCTGGGCTGGGCCTTCGGTTAATAGGTTAGTCCCAAAAATAATATAAAAGTGGAAAATAAAGCCCAATATAGTCCAAAACAGTAGATAATATAGCATGGAGCAATAAAAAATTATAGATACGTTGGAGACGTATCAGGCATCCCCAAGCTTAATTCCTGCTCGTCCTCGAGTAGGTAAATGATAAAAAGAGAATTTTTGATGCGGAGTGCTACTTGGCATAATTTCAATGCAAAATTTCTTAATTGTGGTATGAATATTCAGATTAGGAAGATTCAAGACAAAAGTTCATATTGACATAAAGAATAATAACACTTCAAGCAAACCAACAAAGCAATTATGTTTTCTCAAAGTAACATGGCCAAATAAAGTTCATCCCTACAAAATCATATAGTTTAGTCATGCTCCATTTTCGTCACACAAGAATGCTCTCATCATGCACAACCCCGATGACAAGCCAAGCAATTGTTTCATACCTTAATAATTTCAAACTCATAAACTTTCACGCAATACATGAGCGTGAGCCATGGATATAGCACTATGGGTGGAATAGAATATAATGATGGGGGTTGTGTGGAGAAGACAAAAAAGGAGAAAGTCTCACATCAACGAGGCTAATTAATGGGCTAGGGAGATGCCCATCGATTGTTGTTAATGCAAGGAGTAGGGATTGCCATGCAACGGATGCACTAGAGCTATAAATGTATGAAAGCTCAACAAAAGAAACTAAGTGGGTGTGCATCCAACTTGCTTGCTCACGAAGACCTAGGGCACTGGAGGGGGCCCATTGTTGGAATATACAAGCCAAGTTCTATAATGAAAAATTCCCACTAGTATATGAAAGTGATAACTCAAGAGACTCTCTATATGAAGAACATGGTGCTACTTTGAAGCACAATATATGAGACTCGCTATATCATGTTGCTACTTTGCAGCACAAGTGTGGAAAAAAGGATAGTAACATTGCCCTTTTTTTGGGCCTTCTTTTTTTTCTTTGGCCTTTCTCTCTTTTTTTGGGACAATGCTCTATGGAATGATGATCATCACACTTGTATTTATTTACAACTCAACGATTACAACTCGATACTAGAACAAAGTATGACTCTATATGAATGCCTCCGGCGGTGTACCGAGATATGCAATGAATCAAGAGTGACAAGTATGAAAAAATTATGAATGGTGGCTTTGCCACAAATACTACGTCAACTACATGATCATGCTAAGCAATATGACAATGATGAACGTGTCATGATAAACTGGATGGTGGAAAGTTGCATGGCAATATATTTCGGAATGGCTATGGAAATGCCATAATAGGTAGGTATGGTGGCTGTTTTGAGGAAGATATAAGGAGGTTTATGTGTGAAAGAGCGTATCATATCACGGGGTTTGGATGCACCGGCGAAGTTTGCACCAACTCTCAATGTGAGAAAGAGCAATGCACGGTACCGTAGAGGCTAGCAATGATGGAAGGGTGAGAGTGCGTATAATCCATGGACTCAACATTAGTCATAAAGAACTCATATACTTATTGCAAAAATCTACAAGCCATCAAAAACCAAAGTATTATGCGCATGCTCCTAGGGGGATAGATTGGTAGGAAAAGACCATCGCTCGTCCCCGACTGCCACTCATAAGGAGGACAATCAAATAACACCTCATGTTTCAAATTTGTTGCATAATGTTAACCATACATGCATGCTACGGGACTTGCAAACTTTAACTCAAGCACTTCTCAATTTCACAATTACTCTACTAGCATGACTTTGATATTACTACCGCCATATCTCAAAACAATTATCAATCATCCAACTTTTCTTAGTATTCAACGCACTCAAAAGAAAGATTCACAAATCTTGAATACCAAGCAAGTTATTATTAAGCAAATTACCATGCTATTACGACTCTCAAAATAATTTAAGTGAAGCATGAGAGATAAAAAGTTTCTTTAAAACAAACCACCACCGTGCTCTAAGAGATCTAAGTGAAGCACACAGAGCAAAATTACAACGCTCAAAAGATATAAGTGAAGCACACAGAGGAAAACTACATAGCTCAAAAGATATAAGTGAAGCACAAAGAGTATTCTAACAAATTTTAATTCATTGATGACTCTCTCAAAAGGTGTGTACAGCAAAGATGATTGTGGCACACTAACAAACAAAGACACAAATAATACAAGACGCTCCAAGCAAAACACATATCATGTTGGTGAATAAAACAGGAGCTGCGGAATAAACGGAGACTGGCGAAGGACGAGGTGACGATGCGCGTCGGGAATGGTTCCAGGGTCAATGTGATCGCCGTCGGCACGCTGCCTCTACATTTACCTACGGGATTAGTTTTAAACCTCAATAATTGTTATTTAGTACCAAGTTTGAGCATGAACATTGTATCTGGATCTCGTTTAATGCGAGATGGCTACTCATTTAAATCTGAGAATAATGGTTGTTCTATTTATATGAGTGATATGTTTTATGGTCAATGGTTTATTCTTAATGAATCTCGTGCGTGATAATACACATATTCATAGTGTGAATACCAAAAGGTGTAAAGTTGATAACGATAGTCCCACATACTTGTGGCACTGCCGCCTTGGTCACATTGGTGTCAAGCGCATGAAGAAGCTCCATGCTGATGGACTTTTAGAGTCTCTCGATTATGAATCATTTGACACGTGCGAACCATGCCTCATGGGCAAAATGACCAAGACTCCATTCTCAGGGACAATGGAGCGAGCAACCAACTTGTTGGAAATCATACATACAGATGTATGTGGTCCAATGAGCGTTGAGGCTCGCGGAGGCTATCGTTATGTTCTCACTCTCACTGATGATTTGAGCAGATATGGGTATGTCTACTTGATGAAACACAAGTCTGAGACCTTTGAAAAGTTCAAGGAGTTTCAGAGTGAGGTTGAGAATCAACGTGACAGAAAAAAATAAAGTTCTTACGATCAGATCGTGGGGGAGAATATTTAAGTCACGAATTTGGCACACACTTAAGAAAATGTGGAATCGTTTCACATCTCACGCCGCCTGGAACACCTCAGCGTAACGGTGTGTCCGAACGTCGTAATCCCACTCTATTGGATATGGTGCGGTCTATGATGTCTCTTATAGATCTACCGCTATCATTTTGGGGATTTGCTCTAGAGACAGCCGCATTCACTTTAAATAGGGCTCCGTCTAAATCCGTTGAGACGACACCGTATGAATTATGGTTTGGAAAGAAACCTAAGCTGTCGTTTCTGAAAGTTTGGGGTTGCGATGCTTATGTCAAGAAACTTCAACCTGAAAAGCTCGAACCCAAATCAAAAAAATGCGTCTTCATAGGATATCCCAAAGAAACAATTGGGCATACCTTCTACCTCAGATCCGAAGGCAAGATCTTTGTTGCCAAGAACGGGTCTTTTCTAGATAAAGAGTTTCTCTCGAAAGAAGTAAGTGGGAGGAAAGTAGAGCTTGATGAAGTACTACCTCTTGAAAATCAGAGTAGCGCAGCTCAGGAAAATGTTCCTGTGGTGCCTGCACCGATTCAAGAGGAGGTTAATGATAATGATCAAGATACTTCTGATCAAGCTCCTACTGAACTTCGTAGGTCCACAAGGACGCGTTCTGCACCAGAGTGGTACGGCAACCCCGTCATGGAAATCATGTTGTTGGACAACGGTGAACCTTCGAACTATGAAGAAGCGATGGCGGGCCCAGATTCCGACAAATGGCTAGAAGCCATGAAATCCGAGATAGAATCCATGTATGAAAACAAAGTATGGACTTTGAATGACTTGCCCGATGATCAGTGAGCCATAGAAAATAAATGGATCTTTAAGAAGAAGACAGACGCTGATGGTAATGTGACCATCTATAAAGCTCGACTTGTCGCTAAGGGTTATCGACAAGTTCAAGGGGTTGACTACGATGAGACTTTCTCTCCCGTAGCGAAGCTGAAGTCCGTCCGAATCATGTTAGCGATTGCCGCATACTATGATTATGAGATATGGCAAATGGACGTCAAAACGGCATTCCTTAACGGCTTTCTTAAGGAAGAATTGTATATGATGTAGCCGGAAGGTTTTGTCGATCCTAAGAATGCTAACAAAGTATGCAAGCTCCAGCGCTCTATCTATGGGCTGGTGCAAGCATCTCGGAGTTGGAACATTCGCTTTGATGAGATGATCAAAGCGTTTGGGTTTATGCAGACTTATGGAGAAGCCTGCGTTTACAAGAAAGTGAGTGGGAGCTCCGTAGCATTTCTCATATTATATGTGGATGACATACTATTGATGGGAAATGATATAGAATTCTTGGAAAGCATAAAGGCCTATTTGAACAAATGTTTTTCAATGAAGGACCTTGGAGAAGCTGCTTATATATTAGGCATCAAGATCTATAGAGATAGATCAAGATGCCTCATCGGTCTTTCACAAAGTACGTACCTTGACAATATTTTGAAGAAGTTCAAAATGGATCATTCCAAGAAGGGGTTCTTGCCTGTATTGCAAGGTGTGCGATTGAGCACGGCTCAATGCCCGACCACGGCAAAATATATAGAAGAGATGAGTGTCATCCCCTATGCCTCAGCCATAGGGTCTATTATGTATGCCATGCTGTGTACCAGACCCGATGTAAACCTTGCCGTAAGTTTGGTAGGTAGGTACCAAAGTAATCCCGGCAAGGAACACTGGACAACGGTCAAAAACATCCTGAAGTACCTGAAAAGGACTAAGGATATGTTTCTCGTTTATGGAGGTGCCGAAGAGCTCGTCCTAAAGGGTTATGTTGACGCTAGCTTCGACACAGATCTGGATGACTCCAAGTCACAAACCTGATACGTGTATATTTTGAATGGAGGGGCAATAAGCTGGTGCAGTTGCAAGCAAAGCGTCGTGGCGGGATCTACATGTGAAGCAGAGTATATGGCAGCCTCGGAGGCAGCACAAGAAGCAATCTGGGTGAAGGAGTTCATTACCGACCTAGGAGTCATACCCAATGCGTCGGACCCGATGACTCTCTTTTGTGACAACACTAGAGCAATATCCGCACGCCTAGCTTGCCTTCCACGCCAAGGAAAGAACCTTCCGGACACGGGACGAAGTCTTCAATCTTGTATCTTCATAGTCCTGGAGTCCGGCTGAAGATATAGTTCGGCTATCCGAACACCCCCTAATCCAGGACTCCCTCAGTAGCCCCTGAACCAGGCTTCAATGACGACGAGTCCGGCGCGCAAATTGTCTTCGGCATTGCAAGGCGGGTTCCTCCTCCAAATTCTTCAAGAAGATAATAAACACCAAAAAACAGTGTCCGGCTCTGCAAAACAAGTTTCCACGTATTGCCATATAGAGAATAATACAAACACAAATCAAATTTGCTGACGTATTCCGCAGTGCGTCATAACACTGCGACCAAGCCTTCTGTACGGATTATTTTTTGTTGTTCCACCGCAGCACGTTCAACGAGGCGGTTTCCTTGGCACGTCTTGTCGAAGCAGAGATCGTGTGCCCCTTTTAACGGGATTCTCGTCAATGCAGACGTGGGTAACCCAACCGCGCCATTTACCACGGCGTGTGAGCGGCAAGCGAGTTTTATTAGGTAGGTGGGGACGCATAACGGCATCAGCCTATATAAGGGGATAAAGATCCACCTCTTTCACCTACGCCTTCTTCCTCCTTTGCCCATCCATCTCCTGCGCACTCAAGCTCCAACGCCCAAGTTCGCTCTTTCTTCCCCAACCTGCTCTAGGGATGTCCGGAGCAGGTGGCAAGTGGATGGCTTCCTCCGTTACGGAGGGTCAAATGAAAAAGCTTAGGAAGGCCGGATATCTGTCCAAGGACATCCCGCACCGGCTTCCCGGGGCGGGGCAGCTTCTTCCCACCCCAAGGCCCCATGAGAGGGTAGTTTTTCTCCCCCATTTCCTCCGCGGACTGGGTTTTCCACTTCACCCTTTTGTCCGGGGGCTCATGTTCTACTACAGCCTGGACTTCCACGATCTGGCCCTGAACTTTATCCTCAATATCTCGGCGTTTATCATCGTGTGTGAGGCCTTTCTCCGCATCCGCCCCCACTTCGGCCTCTGGCTCCAGACCTTCAACGTCAAGCCCAAGGTGGTGTCCGGCACCCAGGCGGAGTGCGGAGGTGCTATGGCCGGCAAAATGGCCAACGCACTCTGGTTCGATGGCTCCTTTGTGGAGTCCTTAAAGGGGTGGCAGGCAGGGTGGTTTTACATCACCGAGCCACGCGACTCGAAATGGGTCGCGGCCCCTGAGTTCCGATCCAGACCCCCCACGTGGCTCATGTCCTGGAAAGAGACGGGCCTATCGTGGGGCAACGAAGAAGAAGTGACCGGACTGCAAACTTGCATCCGGTCCCTGATGAACAAGCCCATCCGACATGTTAACATCATCCAGGTCATGTTTGTTCGCCGGATCCCTCCGTGCCAAGAACGGGAGTTCACTTTGTGGGAATTCGACCCGGCGCAGCACCAAACCCTCAATAGGCTCATCGACACGATGTATGAAGACGTCTGGAGGGTGCTAACCAAAGGCGCCGAGTGCCCCACATTCGCTTCCGAAGACCGCGGATACAGCTCGCAGCGCAACGCTGGCGAGGTAGGCTATTTATACCTTTCACAGGTTCGTTAAGCTTTTCTACATAGACTAACTCTATGTGGGATCTAAAAATTCCCTTTGCCTTTGACAGGCGTGGCTGAAGATAGCCGGACCAATCAACTGTCCGGCTCCTCTGCCCGAAGACCCAGCCCCAGCTCTCTTAGAGAAGCTGCTGGCTCCGGTGCCCTATGTGGTGCCGGAGAAGAAGGTCAAGAAGAAGAAGACCACCGGGACTCGAAAGAGTGCCCGCAATGTGGTGGTGTCGAGCTCGTCATCTGGCGAGTCTGCGACGCCCTCCTCTCGTGAAAACGAGGAGGAGGAACAAGGAAGCTCTCCCCCTCCATCGAGGGGAGCGAAAAACAAGAAGGCCGCCCCAACAGGGGAGGCCGAGGGGTCAAGGAAAAGAAAGACCCCTCCGCCGGACTACTCCCCCAATGCCGAAGAGGGCGGAAAGGAGTGGCCGGACAGAACCAAGCGTCCGGTGACATCGTAAGTATTCACATACCCGAATGACTCATAGTATCTTCAAGCGCGCAGCTTACCCTAATGTCGAATGCTATTTGCGCAGCCCGCCTCGAGCCACACTCGATGATTCATCGAGCGGCTCCCTGGATTCGTCGGACATGAACTCTGTCCTGCCCGCAGTCTCCCCCAGCGGGGCGGACGACGCCGAAGCGGCGTCCCGCCGAACAGGGCAGGAGGAGGTGGTCCTGGAGGAGCCGCAAGGCAATCCTCAGGACCCCAGGAGTAAAGTGGACGAAACCCCCCAGGGCTCCCAGTCCGGCTTTGTGCCGGACACCGCGCCGGACTCAACCGTCCTAGCTCGCGGTGAGCGAACTCCTTCCAAGAGGAGTAAGCCGTCTGAGCCGGCGACCTCTGTCCAACCAGAGGCGCCGGATAGTCTGTTGGAGGCGCTTGAAGGCGCCACCATCGACGAGGAGCACCGTACTGTTATGAGTGCGGTGGTCCAAAGGGTTCAGTACGCCAAGAGCGGACTGAATGAAGCTTGCGCTAGCCTTCTAACAGGCTTCCAGGTAAGCAAAAAATATGCTAAATTCATTACCGCATAGACAGTAGCCCCTGATGCTCTGTTCGGTGTTCGGAAAGAAAAGCCAAATAGAGGATCCAACAATTTTCGCAGGAGTCTAATAAAAAGTCTAATATGCGTATGCAGGCTTCCCTGCTGTCCACCGCCGCACTGACTGCGCAGGTGGAAGTCCTGAAAAAGGACCTCGAGCGGTCCGAGCAAGAGCTCGGCCTTGCCAAAAGGCAGCTCGTGGAAAAGGAAGGTAAGAAATACCCCTTAGAAGAAAGAAAGAAAAAGAAAAAAGAAAAAAAGGTGCCTATAGAGAGGCTTCATTGCAAAAAGAAATAACAGGATTGTACTGCTTATTGTAGGGGCCACAACCGAGGTGGCAACCCTGAAGCAGGCGCTGGCTGAGGCCGAGAGGAAAGCGGCCGAGGAGCGCGCCGAGCGAGAAAAGCTTGGGGTCCAAGTCGGCGAGGTGCAGCAAGAGCTGCAAGCTCTCATGAAGAAACATGAGGGTTTGGAGCTTGAGGCAAAAACGCAAGCATCCGAGCTCGCGTCGGCTGTTGAGACCACCAAGAGTGCCAAGGCCGAAGCCCAAAAGGCCCTCCAAGAGTTGGAGGATGTGAAAAAGATAGCAGCGGGTAAGGCATTCTTAATGCAAAGTAGGAATATAAAGGTGAAATACCTATTACTTACCCGAATCCGGAGTTCTCCAGGGGCGCTCTTCGATCTTCCCCGCAGCGCATCCGACGCCGCCGCATTCTACCGAGCTGAAGAGGACAACTCGACGGAGAGTGTGTTCTGGTCTCAGTACTCTGAGGCCGGACACCCTGTGCCCTTAAGCGATCAGCTGAAGCAGCTGGCCGAGCTCCACAGGGCGGCCGAACAGGCCATGAAGGGCTTACTAGTTCGGCTGTGGCCTGGAGAGGCCCTGCCTGGGAGCTACTTCGGGCTGGTGCGGCGGCTGGGGGAGGCCTGTCCACGGCTTGAGGTCATCAAGCGCTCCGTCTGCATAGAAGGTGCCCGGAGGGCCCTTGCCCGTGTAAGGGTACACTGGGGCAAGCTGGATGGAGAGAAGCTGGTGAAGGACGGGCCGCCGCAGGGGAAGGAGCATCGCAAGCCCGAGAACTACTACAAGGAAGTTCTCGTTGGAGCTCGCCTTGTCGCGGATGAGTGTGCCAAAGATGTAATATTTCAATGAACTCGCTCGTTTGTATCCTGTGCGCTGAAAACTTGTTCATATGCGCTTAAGCAATGCTTTCTGAATTTAAAATATTATTTTCTGTGCGGCCGTTTATCAATAACTGAGAGATGGCGAGTCGTCGGCTTCTGCCCCCATGCAACTAGTGCTGGGGTGTTCGGGATAAACCTGAGGGCTCTTGTTCCCATAGTTGGGTCCTTCGAGGGAGGCGCTCAGCACAGCGAACCAGGCAATCGGACTATAATGCTTGAACACTCTCACTTAGCCATAGAACGTTATAATTTTAAATTTCGGCGAAGCCCCTAGTTCGGAAGGCCGAATTCGGGGCACTATCCACGCCTTTAGCCGGACTTAACCAGCTCTCCGCTCGAAGCGGCATAAGCCTTTAGGGACTCGAAAAACCTCTCGAACAGCGACCGGTCTCGCGCCTTATCATGACAGCCTGTTTTAGCTTTCTCCACTGAGGTGCTCACCCACCTGATCTGGGGCACAATCGCAGTGGTTCTCCTAGTGCTACCTTAGCCGATAGAGTGGAACGTAAGGCACCAAAACATAGGAGCCGGGCAAACCCAACATATGACCAAAATCATGACTCGGAGCCGATGCATATAATGCTATAAGTTCGAGGTGCCGCACTTGTGAAAGTGGACGGACTTCTCACACCAGTTAGAAGGGTAATAAAGCCCCTGGCGTGGTTTGCCGTACCATGGTGTACGGGTGCGATCATGTTATTTGAGTAAACATATGTATATTAAAAGAAGATAATGCAACAAATAGACGAAAAGCTATGCATTATTTATGAGGAGGCTGTTTATTCAAGCCGAACGATACAAGTAGTGCAAAAAAAATTTAGACTATTTAACATGTCCTGACCAGGCGCAGGCCGCGGAATTTAGAAACAGATATATCGCTCGAAATAGAGACCACCTGAGAGTTCCATGATGCGGCGTTGTTTTGTCTGCTTTCCTGGGTCCTGTATCGTCTGTGCGGCAGCGAGGCCGAACACTGTATCCAGAGTATGGAGTCCTGAAAGAAAAGAAGAACCCGGCAGCCCCTAGTACGTTTGACGCCGTATTGTTGGCATGCCGTTTTATCTGCCCCTTCCCCTATGCCCATGGAATTGTAAGGGTGTAATTGTGTACTCGAGGTACTAGCTCCGCTATGTAGCGATGGCTGGGGTTGGGGCCGTATTTCTACACGTGCTCTGAACGCGCCAGTCGGTCTTGCTGCGGGTTACTCCGGGCGCGTTTTGCTTTGTCCTGCTTTGTAGCGGCCGGACTCGAGAGCTGCCTTAACAGGCTGCTTTGTACCTCTGCTGCGAGGGCCGCCGTGTGTTCCTCCGTACGGATGGAGCGTTCGGTGTTTCCGCTGACCGTGATTACACCTCGAGGGCCTGGCATCTTGAGCTTGAGATATGCGTAGTGCGTCACCACATTGAATTTAGCGAATGCGGTTCGTCCAAGCAGAGCATGATAGCCACTGCGGAACGGAACTATGTCGAAGATTAACTCTTCGCTTTGGAAGTTGTCCGGAGATCCGAAGACCACATCAGGTGTTATGGAGCCTATGCAATTGGCCTCTACACCTGGGATGACGCCTTTAAAGGTCGTCCTTGTGGGCTTGATCCTTGATGGATCTATGCCCATTTTCCGCACTGTATCCTGGTAGAGTAGGTTTAGGCTACTGCCGCCGTCCATGAGGACTCTTGTAAGGTGAAATCCGTCAACGATTGGGTCCAGAACCAATGCGGCGAAACCGCCGTGATGGATGCTAGTGGGGTGGTCCCTTCGATCGAAGGTGATCGGGCAAGAGGACCATGGGTTGAACTTTGGGGCGACTGGCTCCATCGCGTATACGTCCCGTAGCGCACGCTTCCTCTCCCGCTTGGGAATATGAGTCGCGTATATCATGTTCACCACCCGCACTTGTGGGGGAAACCCCTTCTGTCCGTTGTTGTTCGGCGGCCTGGTCTCCTCTTCGTCATCGTTGTCTAGCCCCTTGTTTTTGTTTTCGGCTCTTAACTTGCCTGCCTGCTTGAACACCCAACAATCCCTGTTGGTGTGATTGGCTGGCCTTTCGGGGGTGCCGTGAATTTGGCACGAGCGGTCGAGTATTCGGTCCAAACTGGACGGGCACTGGGTATTCTTTTTGAATGGCTTTTTCCGCTCACCGGATTTATGGCCTCTGAATCCGGCGTTTACTGCCGTATCTTCATTGATGTCGCTGCTGACGCGGCGTCTCTGTTTATTCCGTCGCGACCTGCCACTTTTGTCCTTGGTATCTGAATTACCTTGCTTCTTCGATAAGTTGTTGCTGCGAGCTAGCCAGCTATCTTCGCCCGCGCAAAAGCGGGTCATGAGTGTCGTGAGGGCTGCCATGGATTTCGGCTTTTCCTGTCCTAGGTGCCAGGCAAGCCACTCGTCACGGATTTTATGCTTGAAGGCTGCTAAGGCCTCTGCATCCGGACAATCGACTATCTGATTTTTCTTTGTTAGGAACCGTGTCCAGAATTGCCTGGCCGATTCTTCTGGCTGCTGGATTATGTGGCTTAGGTCGTCGGCGTACGGTGGCCGTACGTAGGTCCCCTGGAAGTTGTCGAGGAATGCGGCCTCCAGGTCCTCCCAAGAGCCGATCGAATCTGCGGGGAGGCTGTTAAGCCAGTGCCGGGCTGGTCCCTTAAGCTTAAGGGGTAAATATTTGATGGCGTGCAAATCATCGCCACGTGCCATGTGGATGTGGAGGAGATAGTCCTCAATCCATACTGCCGGATCTGTCGTACCATCGTACGACTCGATGTTGACGGGTTTAAAACCCTCTGGGATTCTATGATCCATTACTTCGTCTGTGAAGCATAGTGGGTGTGCGGCGCCCCTGTACTGGGCTATGTCTCGACGCAGTTCGGAGGAGTTGTGCCTGTTGTGTTCGGCCCGGCCTGATTTATTGTGTCCGGAGTGAAAACTATCACGTGCCGTCGGGCGTCCGCGCGATCCATAGATCGATCTTGTTTGCCTTGCTTTGTCCTCCAGGACGTCTCGCAGGTCTGGTTCGTGTTCCCGTGCCTTGGTAAAGCGGCTGCGGGGCATGGCTTGTTTGGATGTTCGACAGGCTTCTCTGTCGCGGCCGCGAGGTGGCCGATCTGCCATGTCTTGGGCTTCCTCCTCTTATTGGGGTAGCGGCCTGCGCTTAGGATAGTTTTTGGAGGGGCGTCCGAGCTCGTGCTCTTCGGCCGCAAGGACTTCAGTCCATCTGTCAGCTAGCAAATCTTGATCAGCTCTAAGCTGTTGCTGCTTTTTCTTTAGGCTGTTCACCGTGGCTAAAAGCCTGCGTTGAAAGCACTCTTGTTCGGCGGGGTCTGATGGTACGATGAATTCATCGTCGCCGAGGCTTGCCTCGTCTTTGGAGGGAGGCATGTAGTTATCGTCCTTGACCTCTCGCTCTGCCGCTCTCTCATGAGGGCAGTCTTCTCCATCTTCCTGTGCCGAATCCTGCTGGTTTTGGTGTTCTTCGGCGCTGTCCGGGGTAGTATTATCTCCCGTGCCGGAATCACCGTTTCTCCTGTGGCGGGATTTAGAGCGGCGCTGCTGACGTCGGCGTTTTGGAGGCTTTTTCGAAGTGCCATCCTCCGCTGTTCCATCGCCATCTCCATCTTTTGGAGCATCCACCATGTATATGTTGTATGATGAGGTGGCGGTCCAGCGCCCTACAGGTGCTGGTTCTTGCTCGTCTCCTCCTTCTCGTCCATACCGTCGAAGTCTTCGGAGCCGAAGTCGAGCATGTCGGATATATCGTCGACAGTGGCTATTAAGTGGGCGGTGGGTGGGCTTTGAATTTCTTCGTCGTCCGAATCCCAACCTCGGAGGCCATAGTTCGGCCCGGGCTCTCCTGACAAAGAGAGAGACTGAGAGAATTCAGAATATCACCAAAAGGTGAATACTGAAAGATGTCCGCGGCGGTGAACTCCATTACAGGCGCCCAATCTGATTCGATCGGCGGGGGCACAGACTATCCGAAGTTTGGAGAAGAGTCCGGCTCCTTGGAGTCACAGGCCATGCGGAGCGCGGGGCTTGCGTTCGGCTCAATGGCCTTTAAGATCGCAGCCCCCGAGGTGACGTCCAACCGTTCATCTTCGAAGAACGCAGCGGGCTCCGAATCGAGGATCGGGGCCGGAGCGTATGCGGCCTCCAGGACACTGTTCGGAGGCAGAGCTATATCATGCCCCTCGAGATAGTACGGCGCGCTTGGCTGTGGCTCGAATCCGTCGAAGATCAAGTCTCCGCGGATATCTGCCGTGTAGTTTAGGCTTCCAAACCTGACTTGATGGCCAGGGGCGTAGCTCTCGATCTGCTCCAGATGACCAAGCGAGTTGGCCCGCAGAGCGAAGCCGCCGAAGACGAAGATCTGTCCGGGGAGAAAAGTCTCACCCTGGACCTCATCGTTGTTGATGATCAAAGGAGCCATCGGACCTAAAGGCAACGACACAGAGGAACTCTCAATGAAAGCACCAATGTCGGTGTCAAAACCGGCGGATCTCGGGTAGGGGGTCCCGATCTGTGCGTCAAGGTCGGATGGTAACAGGAGACAAGGGACACTTTATTTTACCCAGGTTCGGGCCCTCTCGATGGAGGTAAAACCCTACTCCTACTAGATTAATATTGATGATATGGGTAGTATAAGAGTAGATCTACCACGAGATCAAGTAGGCTAAACCCGAGAAGCTAGCCTATGGGTATGATGATGGTTATGATGTGTTCGTCCTACGGACTACAACCCTCCGGTTTATATAGGCACCGGATAGGGTTAGGGTTACACAGAGTCGGTTACATTGGTAGGAGATCTTGAATATCCGCACGCCTAGCTTGCCTTCCACGCCAAGGAAAGAACCTTCCGGACACGGGACGAAGTCTTCAATCTTGTATCTTCATAGTCCTGGAGTCCGGCTGAAGATATAGTTCGGCTATCCGAACACCCCCTAATCCAGGACTCCCTCAGGCCCCCTTGCCCCTTCCCCTATAAATAGTGGGGGTGAGGGGAGGGCAGCAACACACAACAAGGTGCAGCCCCTCCCCTCCCCAACACCTCTCCTCCTCCGTCACGCGCTTGGCGAAGCCCTGCCGGAGAACTACTTCTCCACCACCACCACGCCGTTGTGCTGCTGTTGGAGTCTTCTTCCTCAACCTCTCCTTCCCCTTGCTGGATCAAGAAGGAGGATACGTCGATCGTCCCGTACGTGTGTTGAACGCGGAGGTGCTATCCGTTCGGCACTAGGTCATCGGTGATTCGGATCACGGCGAGTACGACTCCATCATCCACGTTCTCCTTGAACGCTTCCGCTGCGATCTACAAGTGGTATGTAGATGCTCTCCTATCCCCTCGTTGCTAGAATACTCCATGGATAGATCTTGGTGATGCGTAGGAAAATTTTAATTTCTGCTACGATCCCCAACACCTTGTTCCATAATCCATCAAAAGAATTCACCCAAAACTTGAAAACTTCACAACACAAAACTCAATAGAAATCTCGTGAGCTCCGTTAGAGAAAGAAAACATAAAACCACTTCAAGGTACTGTAATGAACTCATTCTTTATTTATTTTGGTGTTAAACCTACTGTATTCCAACTTCTATATGGATTATAAACTATTTTACTAACCATATATTCATCAAAATAAGCAAACAACACACGAAAAACAGAATCTGTCAAAAACAGAACAGTCTATATTAATCTGTAACTAACGCAAACTTCTGGAACTCCAAAACATCTACCAAAATTAGACGATCTATACAATTTGTTTATTAATCAGAAGCAATTGGAATCAGTATTTTATCACGTTCTGATGATTTTTAATAATTCGGGCACTGAACGCAAAGTTTCTGGAAATTACAGCAAGATCAAATAACTATCATCCAAGAAGATCCAATAGGTCTAGCTTGGCAAAAACACTAATTAAAACACAAAACCACATCCAAACAGAAGGTAGATGGGTTATTTATTCCCTAACAGAAGAAAAACACAAAAAAACTAAAAATAAAATTGGGTTGCCTCCCAACAAGCGCTATCGTTTAACGCCCCTAGCTAGGCATAAAAGCGAGGATAGATCTAGGTATTGCCATCTTTGGAAGGCAATCCATAAGTGGCTCTCATGATGGTTTCATATGGCAATTTTATTTTATTTCTTGGAAAGTGTTCCATGCCCTTTTTTAATGGAATTGGAATCTAATATCCCCTTCCTTCATATCAATAATCGCACCAACCGTTCTAAGGAAAGGTCTACCAAGAATAATAGGGCAAGAAGGATTGCAATCTATATCAAGAACAATGAAATCTACGGGCACATAATTCCTATTTGCAACAATAAGAACATCGTTAATCCTTCCCATAGGTTTCTTAATTGTAGAATCCGCAAGATGTAAGTTTAAAGAGCAATCATCAAGATCGCGGAAATCTAGCAAATCACACAAAGTTTTGGGGATAGTGGAGACACTAGCACCCAAATCACACAAAGCATAAAGCTCATGATCTTTAATTTTAATTTTGATAGTTGGTTCCCACTCATCATAGAGTTTTCTAGGGATAGAGACTTTCAACTCATGTTTTTCTTCATAAGATTGCATCAAGGCATCAACAATATGTTCGGTGAAGGCTTTCTTTTGACTATAAGCATGCGGAGAATTTAGCACGGATTGCAACAAGGAAATACAATAAATCAAAGAGCAACTTTCATAATTAAATTCCTTGAAATCCAATATGGTGGGTTTAGCAACATCTAAATTTTTATTTCTTTCAATCCCACTTTCATCAATTTCATCATAAAGATCTAAATACTCTGAATTTTTGGAACGCCTTCTAGGTAAAGGAAGATCCTATTCAGTTTCATCAAGATTCATATTGCAAAACAAAGATTTGATAGGGGACACATCAATAACTTTTAGATCTTCATCTTGATTTTCATAGGTATTCGGTTTTGCGGCCATTTTATTGACTAAGGTAGCTTGCATATCCGAAATTTCAGCAGTCATCTTTTCAAGACGGGCAATTTGGGATCTTATCCATCAAATTCTTTAGACATATCATCGAGATCTTTATTCCTTAAGCCCGTTTCTAAAGAAATTATTATGCTCAAATTGCAAAACCATAAATTTCCTAACGTTGTTTTCGATCTCCTCTAACCTCTTAAGGTGAAGATCACCAAAATTTGGTAGGGCCATCGCGACAAACAAGCAATCCAACACCCGAGCAAACAAAAGGC
Organism: Aegilops umbellulata; assembly: GCA_032464435.1. Taxonomy (NCBI): domain Eukaryota; kingdom Viridiplantae; phylum Streptophyta; class Magnoliopsida; order Poales; family Poaceae; genus Aegilops; species Aegilops umbellulata. The sequence continues at coordinate 593,500,446 of CP136058.1, read as the reverse complement.
AAGCGAGAAAAAGGCAAACGGAGAAGGAGAAGGAGAAGGAGATTGGGAAAGAGAGGGCGAATAAAACGGCAAGGGTGAAGTGGGGGAGAAGAAAACGAGAGGCAAATGGCAACTAATGTAATGCGGGAGATAGGGATTGTGATGGGTACTTGGTATGTTGACTTTTTGCGTAGACTCCCCGGCAACGGCGCCAGAAATTCTACTTGCTACCTCTTGAGCTTGCGTTGGTTTTCCCCGAAGAGGAGAGGATGATGCAGCAGAGTAGCGCAAGTATTTCCCTCAGTTTTTGAGAACCAAGGTATCAATCCAGTAGGAGGCCATGCTCAAGTCCCTCGTAATTGCACAAATCGATAGCAACTCGCAACCAACGCGATTAGGGGTTGTCAATCCCTTCACGGTCTCTTACGAGAGTGAGATCTAATAGATATAATATTTTTGGTATTTTTGATATAAAGATGCAAAGTGAAAAGTAAAAGGCAAAGTGAAAACAAAGCAAGATTAAAGTGATAGAGATTGATATGATGAGAATAGACCCGGGGGGCATATGTTTCACTAGTGGCTTCTCTCAAGAGCATAAGTTTTCTATGATGGGTGAACAAATTACTGTTGAGCAATTGACAGAATTGAGCATAGTTATGAGAATATCTAGGCATGATTACGTATATAGGCATCACGTCCGTGACAAGTAGATCGAAACGATCCTGCATCTACTACTATTACTCCACTCATCGACCGCTATCCAGCATGCATCTAGAGTATTAAGTTAAAAACAGAGTAACGCTTTAAGCAAGATGACATGATGTAGAGAGATAAATTCATGCAATATGAAATAAACCCCATCTTGTTATCCTTGATGGCAACAATACAATACGTGCCTTGTGTTGACACACGAACACGTCACGTGTACCCTCCACGCTGGGGGTGATGCACCGCAGCTCACGTCGAAGGAGACCCGACCGACAGCGCGATACGCAAGACAGTCGACGGGCGCTTTTGCAGACCCGAAAACCCCACACCCCCGGGAGGGACCCCGTCAGGGAGTGCGGCGGCTATGGGCTGCCCTAGGTCGATTCGCTCGCCCCTAGAGCCTCGGGATTCGCAGCTCTCAAACACGAAGAACAGCGAAGAACGAGAGAGAAAAACGGTGGAGAGATAAAACGTAGATGAAAAAATAGTATATTGATTTGTTCGATTGTGTGTTGTTTCAATCGGCCATCACCCCCAACATATATAAGAGGCGGCTGGACTTCCCGTACAAGCAAAGGATTTATCTAGGCTTTCCTTACAAGAAAATTACATCAATTCACGTCCTAGAGTCCTAGTTCTGGCCCCACTCGGATTCAGCCCGAATCTGGTCCAATCTGCTGTCTTGCTCCTTGCGTGGGTCGTGGAATCTGCATATGACTTCCGATGGAGACGGTTCAAATATCAATTTTGTGTGCTTCGACGAGGCCAACAATCCGTATGTTGATCACTTTTCCAAATAAGGCCATCTTGAATACTCCACGGGGTCATCTCTAATTTCGAGTCAGACTCGTTCATGTAGCTGACTGGACCATCCGACTCTTGCAGCGTCTCTGAAGGTCGTATACTAAGTCGGATGATGATGACTCCAAAAGCAAAGTTGACTGTTTCGATGTTACGAACAACTCCCGTGTTGAACACTTTTTCATCCGAAGCCATCTAGATAAGTATTTGAGCCCATCTTCAGCATCTGGTCGGATTGGTCTCGACAGTTTCTGCTGTTCACGGCGGCAAACTTTCCCGGCAAGGTTACTGTTCACGGCGGCAAGCTTTCCCCGGCAAGGTTACTATTCATGGCGGCAAGCTCTCCCCCGGCAAGGTTACTGTTCACGGCGGCAAGCTCTCCCGGCAAGGTTACTGTTCACGGCGGCAAGCTCCCCCGGCAAGGTTACTGTTCACGGCGGCAAGCTCTCCCGGCAAGGTTACTGTTCACGGCGGCAAGCTTTCCCCGGCAAGATTTTTGAGGCAGTAAACGACCTCGGATGAAAATGTGCCCAAAGCACAGTTGACCGCTTTGACGAGAGGAAAAACTTTCGTGTTGAACGTTTTCCGATTCGAGGCAATCTTCTGGGCCAAAACACTCACGCATTACATCAGACATTTGCCAAAACATGTGTGGTCTCCCGCGTCATATTTCGCCTCTTGATAGGGTTGCATTCAGATAGCTCTAACTTTTGCATACAAACTCGGATTGAGATGATTTTTATATCAAAATCGACCGATTCGACGAGGCGAAGATAATTCATGTAGAGAATTCCTTCATCCGAGGTTGTCCTGGAGGCGTAATTGACCAAAAAGCACTCAGAACACCTAAACATGACAATCTGAGTGTAGTTTATATGATGCCGAATAATTATGGTCCAAACATCAAAGTTGTTCCATTCGGTAATGTGAAATTTCTTATGTAGAATATTTTGTTATTTGAGTCCATCTCCATTGCATTCTGCATTGTGCCAAAATCAAGTGTCAACACATGCCCCCCTGTTTTTCGGCAAAGGTTGTATGCCGAAAAATAATTTGCACCATGTTTGTTCTAAGGACGATGTCAACACTCCATCGGCCATCTATTTCTTTCAGGGCGATAATTATGTATCGACCATGTTTGTGCTAAGGGCGATAATCGTATATCGGCCATTGCCTAGTTTAGGCTTCCTGCCACACACTCGGGTGGTACTTTTTCAAATATTTGCCATTGAGAGCTCGAGGTAACAATGCCCCTTGTATGGATTCCACCAAATATCAATTTCCGGGAACAACTCTTGTAATCCTAAAAGGACCTTCCCAACTTGGAGACCACTTCCCGAATTTTCTATCTCTAGAACCAATCGGTAGAATCACTTTCCACACAAGATCGCCAACCTGAAAATTCTTCAACTTGACCTTTTTATTGTAAGCTCTGGCTACCCTCAGCTTGTCCCTCTCTATGGCCCTTAAAGCAGCCAAACGTTTATCAGCAACTTCATCAATGTTGTCCATCATCAAATTGTAAAAGTCCACTGCCGATAAATCATTCTGTTTGGCTATTCTCAAAGCACTCAAATTCACTTCCACTGGTAAAACAGCCTCTTGACCATATACTAGCTCATATGGAGTCACCTTTGTAGCACCATGCCTTGAAATTCTATGTGCCCACAAAGCTTCAGACAACAACTCATGCTATCTCCTTGGGTTATCCTCAATCTTCTTCTTGATGAGCTTGATTAAAATTTTATTGCTAGACTCAGCTTGTCCATTCGCTTGGGCATAATATGGAGAGGAATTGAGCAATTTTATGTTATAAGATTCGGCAAATTCTCTAACTTGGTGTGACATGAAAGAGGAGCCTTGATCTGTAGTCAATGTTTGAGGAATGCCGAATCTATGAATAATGTGCTCGGTTATGAATTTAATCACCTCCGTATGTGTCATGTTCTTGAGAGGTACTGCTTCAGACCATTTAGTGAAATAATCGGTTGCCACCAATACGAACCGATGCCCCTTTGAGGAAGACGGATGAATTTGTCCAATAAAGTCTAAACCCCATCCTCTGAAAGGCCACGGCTTGATAATGGGATGTAACATAGCAGCAGGAGCCAACTGAATATCACCAAATTTTTGACAAGCTTCACACCCTTTATAATATCTGAAGCAATAATTAATCATAGTCGGCCAATAAAACCCAACACGTCGTAGTAACCACTTCATCTTGGGAGCCGACTGATGAGTGCCACAAATACCTTCATGGACCTCTCCCATAGCAATTCTCGCTTGGTCCTCGTCCAAGCACTTTAAAAGAACAGCATTAACCGTTCGGCGATAGAGATCATCATCTCTCATTGTGTATTTGAAAGCCATACGCCGAACAGCCCTGTCCACCCTTCTACCAGGATCACACAAATAATCAATGATGGGTTTCCTCCAGTCTTGATTTTCTCCTGCATTGAATATTTCATTAGTGGCCGAAACGGCGGGCTCCGGTTCGGCCTCCCTTATGTTGGCAAGACTAGACATCGGCTTTTCAGAAATATGAAACATGCCACGATCAACATGATAGCCGGATGCTTGTTGTGCCAACTCATTTGCTTTCCAATTGTCATGTCTAGATATATGAGCAATGCTAAAATAATCCAAAGTAGAGATTACATCTAAACATTTATCAACATAAACATTAAGTGATTCGTCCAAACACTGAAAGACTTTGGATATTTGCTGCACCACTAGTAACGAATCACCATAAGCCTCAATATATGTAACACATATAGCAAGTAACATCTCTAGGCCGAATAACAATGCTTCATATTCGGCTTGATTGTTTGTGCGAAAATATTCTAAGCGGCATGAGGCTTCAAAAACAGCACCATGAGGAGATATATAAACAATACCAACACCTTGGTCATTGCTACAAACTGAACCATCAAAGTATAATCTCCATGGTACTAATGAAACAAGGTTCATATTACTATCATGCTTGTCATAAATCCGATGTTCAACAATGAAATTAGCAACAATTTGGCCCCTCATGGATTTTAGAGATTCATAAGCCAAATCATATTCAATCAAAGCATAAGCCCACTTGCCAATTCTACCACTAAGAATTGGCCTATGCAACATGTATTTAATGACATCGGTCTGACAAGCTACTACGCAAGCACTTGGCACTAAATAATGTCTCAATTTTGTGCAAGCATAATACAAGCATAGACATAATTTCTCAATAAATGTATACCTTGTCTCTGCGTCCAATAAGCGGCGGCTCAAATAAGTGATGGCATGCTCTTTTCCTTCGGTCTCTTGAGTTAGAACAGCACCAATAACTCCCTCCTCTCCTGCAATGTAAAGTTTGAAGGGTTCCCTATGCTTGGGTGCTCTCATCACCGGAGGAGTGCACAAATAATTCTTGATCATATCAAATGCTTCTTGCTGTGTTGCCCCCCAAGTGAAATCAACATCATTCTTTAACCGAAGGATAGGAGTAAATGCATCAACTTTCCCTGATAGATTAGCTATGAACCTTCTCAAATAATTGACCTTGCCAAGGAACTTTTGCATATCTCTCTTGCATGTTGGAGCCTCCACTTTCTGTATAGCTTCTATCTTTTTGGAATCAATCTCTATACCATCTTCATGAATAATGAAACCCAAAAACTTGCCAGCTGACACGCCGAAAGCACACTTCAAAGGATTCATCTTCAGTCCATACTTTTTCATTCTTTCAAAAGCTAAACGCAAATCGGCCAAGTGAGATTCAAAAGCATCCGATTTGACAACAGTATCATCAATATAAACTTCAAGTATGACACCGAGCAAATCATGAAAAATCAAATTCATAGCCCTTTGATATGTGGCGCCAGCATTTTTTAATCCGAATGTCATCACTGTCCACTCGAATAAACCAAGAAAACCGGGGCAACGAAAAGCTGTCTTGGACATGTCCTCTTCGGCCATAAAAATTTGATTGTATCCGGCATTACCATCTAGAAAGCTAATAACCTTATGTCCAGAAGCATCATTAATAAGCATATCAGCTATTGGCATGGGATACTCATCTTTGGGTGTAGCCCTATTCAAATCTCTGAAGTCAATGCACACCCTCAACTTGCCGGATCCTTTCTTCTCCACAGGGACAATGTTAGAAATCCACTCGGCATACCTGCAAGGTCTAATAAAATTAGCTTTAAGCAAACGACCGATCTCTTCCTTGATCCAGTCATATGTTTTTGGATTAAACTTTCTGACCGATTGTTTATATGGTCTAAAACCAGCCTTTATAGGTAACCGATGCTCCACTAGCTCTCGGCTTAAACCTGGCATCTCATGATATTCCCATGCAAAGCAACAAACATATTCTTTCAACAGCTCGATCAACTTAGCTTTATGATCGGCTCTTAAATTTGCATTTACAAATGTCGGCCTAGGAGTTAAACCATCTCCTATATCTATCTCTTCTAATGGATCGGCCGATGTAAAACCTTGTCCTAATTTATCCATATCATCTAACTCTTCTATGGACTCATACATATCGTTCTCATTGGACCGATATTCTACAAGTCGCTTTTGTAACCAATCTAAGTTAGGATCCATTTAAACATATCATACCTTGGAGCCGATTGCACCCAGTCGGCTTTAAAGAGACGGGCACGAAACCATTCTTGGTTGCGCTGAGAAAATCGAACTCTGACAAGTCACGTCCCGTCAAGCAAGTAGCATTTGGGTGTTGCCAATCCACCGATGCCTCGGCCAAAGCAACACAGGCCGAGTTATCCGCATGAATGACTTCCACTTCATCATCAACCCACTGGATCAAAAACTGGTGCATAGTGGATGGCACGCACTGGTTTGCATGAACCCAATCACGGCCTAGTATGACGTTGTAGTTACCTTGCACCTCAGCGACAAAGAACGCGGTAGCCAAAGTTTTACTTCCCACCGTGAGCTCCACATACATCACACCTTTGGCTTCAGTTTTCTCTTTGCCTTCAAATCCATTGAGCACCATGTTGGTCTTTATCAACTCATTATCATGCAACCCCAATTTTTTGAAGACCGAATACGGCATAAGATTCATCACAGCACCACCATCAATAAGCATCCAAGTGAGCGGTGACCCATTGATATGACCTCTGAGATATAACGGTTTCAGATGCGTTACTGGGTCTTTTGGCTTCTCGAATATTGCATTTTTAGGGCCAAAATCCAGCTGAGTCACCTCCCCTTCCTCATCTACAGCACGAAACTCAGCGGGTAAGTAATACACCATATTAATATCCATACCTTCATGAACCGGTGTAGACTCGTAATCTAACATATCCTCCTCTTCCCCCAGTGTATCCACCGATTCTGAAATTTGTTTGAGCGAAGATGAAGCAATAGGTAACGCAGACGATGCAATGATTACATCGTCCTCCTTTGGTGGTGTAGGTGCTGCTGCGGTGGGTGTAGAAGCCACTGCATCTTGTATTTGTTTGGGCCTCCACACTTGTTTTGTAGGTAACATAGGCCGAGTGTCATTGAACAACTTATCCCTTTGCTTCTCGGCCTCTTGTTCTGCCATCTCTTGACTCCTTAACCTCTGTAGTTTCCTCTTTTGTGTCTTTGTTAGCCCTGGAGGACACCACTTTGGCTGAGTGTATTTAGGATCTCTCGTTTTTACTTGGATGGTGCTTGCTTCATGATCATTAGCCGAGTGCTTTGGCGCGATAGCAAGTATCAGCTCAGTCGGATTGCTATGCATAATCGGCTGTTGTATGGTGAATGTTTCGGTGCCCAAGATGAGTGAGTCGGCATCGGTTTTTTCCTTGCCTTTGCTTGACTCGACCGTTACAGCACTTGGCGACTTAACACGCCATTCTTGCTTGCCGACCCCTTTTTGATTATCTTGCACAGGCCGATTGACACTATTGTTCAAACGGCCTCGTGTGGGATAAGAAAGTCTCTCATGAACGGGCCTCCTTGGCTCTGCCCAACCCGGATGAAAAGCATAAGGGGCCATTGGGGGCTGCCACCATCCTCCATTGAAGTCTCCCATGCAGTATGGCACATAGGGGGGTGGCGGCACCCATGGTCCCGGCGCCCACGACCCATATGGCCTTGCATGATGCTGAAATTCTTCCCGAGGAGGTGATCTTGAGCGCTTCGGATTTGATGACCGGTTGGAGCTAGAACCGGCTGCATGACTAGCATACCTGGACAGCAACATATCAAAAGTTGGCTTGATTTTCTTGCGCTGCACTTTAGCTTCATTCGTTTTCCACTTGACAACTTCTAGACTCCTGGGCTTGACAAATTTAACACGAGTATTTCCTTGCACTTGCGGTTGCCCCCCGAGTGTAGGATTCTTGATGGTGATTTTGATTATCTCCTTGCCACCGGGTTGCTTGTCAAGCACAACCTGTCTCCCCAAGACCTTGTTGCCCTCCTTGTCTTCCCTGGGCTCACCAACAATGATATTAGCTTTATTAGCAGATTCGGCAACCTCCGGCCGAATGAGTAGCTTCTTCCCCTCTAACTCCATGGTATTCATTGGAAAAGGTTGTTTATCAACTTGCATCTCAGAAAAGTTCAATCGTCCGTCATTAATGGCCGATTGTATCTGTCGTCGAAAAACATTGCAATCGTTAGTAGCATGAGAAAAATAATTATGATACTTGCAATAAGCGCGCCGCTTCAGCTCTTCAAACGGCGGTAAAGTATGAGATATTCTAATAATCTTAGCCTGCAGCAAAGCATCAAATATTCTATCACACTTAGCAATGTTAAAAGTAAACTTCATATCTTCATCACGATTCTTATGAATCGGTTTGAGATCATTGCAAGTAAATGGTTTGGCTTTAGATGGCCAAACAAATTCAGTAGAAAAAACGTCACCCTCATCGTCCGAGTGATCACTATCATATTCCACCATATTCATCTTTGGACGATCGGCTTTATATCTATGCACTTCTTTGAGGTCTTTGCTTCGGCTTTCCTGAGCCAAAGCCCTTTGTAAGACTTGGTTGATATTTAAGAACTCATAGCCTTCTAGCTTTACTCTAATGGGAATTCTCAAACCACTCAGCACTAGGTCTGCCAAGTCTCTCTCGGTTATCACCAAACTAAAACACCGGTTTTTTGTTTCTCTAAATCTCTTAACGTAATCGGAGACCGATTCATCATGCTTCTGTTTAACCGATGTTAGATGTGACAATTTTAGTTCATTGTCGCCGCTATAAAAGTGATCAAGAAACTTCTGCTCTAGCTGCGACCAAACCCGAATGGAACCATGTGGTAAAGAAGAAAACCATGAAAATGCGGTACCAGTTAATGATAGAGGAAATAAACGCACTTTCAACTCATTTAGTGAGCCTGCTTCACCTAATTGTGCCAAGTATTGGCTAACATGCTCCCATGTGGTTTTTGTGCCCTCTCCATTGAACTTAACAAAATCTGGAATCTTATATCCCGGAGGGCACTGGATGGCATCAAAGTACTCGGGGTACGGCTTTTGGTAAATCCGATTCCGAGGTAACTCAACTTCAAAATTCTCTCGAAGCATCTTAGCCATATCCTCTCTAAGATTAGCTAGACCATCATCCATAGTGGACGATGCAACTTGTGGCAGCGGCATAGGAGGAGTAGGACTACTAGCAGTAGGTATGAACTGTGGCATGTATGCCGAACTATAGTTCGGTAATGGCCGAGTGGTTGTAGCTGTAGGTAGGGTTTGGTTCGGCGTTGCCACCGAACCTGGCATGCTCATAATAGGATTAATGGGTGCAGTCACAATCTGATTTGTTTGAGTAGGATAATAAGTCATCGGCATGGGAGGCGCCGATGAGATAGGTAAAGCCAGATTAGGGTTTTGCACACTAGCAGCTACACCATCATTACCACTAGATGATTGAGATATATTTTTCTGAGCATTGGTATTTTCTATGAAAGTTTGATAGACCAGATTGTTACCATCAGCAATACGACTCTCAATCTCAGCCCACTGCTCAGGAGAAAAGGTAGTACTCACAGCGGGTTTAACCTGCTCGGCTTGAAGAGGAGGGAACTTGATTTCTTCAATCGGAGTGATGTTGCCTTGGCGATCCTTCTTGAATTTTGCAAGGAACTCCTGCAAATCCTTCTCTTCGCGCGCCTTCTTGTACTCCTCATAGACTTGGCGATGATCGGCCGATATCTCATCAAGACTAGGCTTAATGATGTTATCGGCGTCTACCTCAGATGGCTTGGGAAGATCGGACATGGTGGATGATGACGATTGATCTACTTTCCCCAGCGGAGTCGCCAAAAAGTGTGTTGACACACGAACATGTCACGTGTACCCTCGACGCCAGGGGTGATGCACCGCAGCTCACGTCGAAGGAGACTCGACCGACAGCGCGATACGCAAGATAGTCGACGGGCGCTTTTGCAGACCCGAAAACCCCACACCCCCGGGAGGGACCCCGTCAGGGAGTGCGGCGGATATGGGCTGCCCTAGGTCGATTCGCTCGCCCCTAGAGCCTCGGGATTCGCAGCTCTCAAACACGAAGAACAGCGAAGAACGAGAGAGAAAAACGGTGGAGAGATAAAACATAGATGAAAAAATAGTATATTGATTTGTTCGATTGTGTGTTGTTTCAATCGGCCGTCACCCCCAACATATATAAGAGGTGGCTGGACTTCCCGTACAAGCAAAGGATTTATCTAGGCTTTCCTTACAAGAAAATTACAACAATTCACGTCCTAGAGTCCTAGTTCTGGCCCCACTCGGATTCAGCCCGAATCTGGTCCAATCTTCTGTCTTGCTCCTTGCGTGGGCCGTGGAATCTGCATATGACTTCCGATGGAGACGGTTCAAATATCAATTTTGTGTGCTTCGACGAGGCCAACAATCCGTATGTTGATCACTTTTCCAAATAAGGCCATCTTGAATACTCCACGGGGTCATCTCTAATTTCGAGTCGGACTCGTTCATGTAGCTGACTGGACCATCCGACTCTTGCAGCGTCTCTGAAGGTCGTATACTAAGTCGGATGATGATGACTCCAAAAGCAAAGTTGACTGTTTCGACGTTACGAACAACTCCCGTGTTGAACACTTTTTCATCCGAAGCCATCTAGATAAGTATTTGAGCCCATCTTCAGCATCTGGTCGGATTGGTCTCGACAGTTTCTGCTGTTCACGGCGGCAAACTTTCCCGGCAAGGTTACTGTTCACGGCGGCAAGCTTTCCCCGGCAAGGTTACTATTCATGGCGGCAAGCTCTCCCCCGGCAAGGTTACTGTTCACGGCGGCAAGATCTCCCGGCAAGGTTACTTTTCACAGCGGCAAGCTCCCCCGGCAAGGTTACTGTTCACGGCGGCAAGCTCTCCCGGCAAGGTTACTGTTCACGGCGGCAAGCTTTCCCCGGCAAGATTTTTGAGGCAGTAAACGACCTCGGATGAAAATGTGCCCAAAAGCAAAGTTGACCGCTTTGACGAGAGGAAAAACTTTCGTGTTGAACGTTTTCCGATTCGAGGCAATCTTCTGGGCCAAAACACTCACGCATTACATCAGACATTTGCCAAAACATGTGTGGTCTCCCGCGTCATATTTCGCCTCTTGATAGGGCTGTATTCAGATAGCTCTAACTTTTGTATACAAACTCGGATTGAGATGATTTTTATATCAAAATCGACCAATTCGATGAGGCGAAGATAATTCATGTAGAGCATTCCTTCATCCGAGGTTGTCCTGGAGGCGTAATTGACCAAAAAGCACTCAGAACACCTAAACATGACAATCTGAGTGTAGTTTTGGTCTTTGATATGATGCCGAATAATTATGGTCCAAACATCAAAGTTGTTCCATTCGGTAATGTGAAATTTCTTATTTAGAATATTTTGTCATTTGAGTCCATCTCCATTGCATTCTGCATTGTGCCAAAATCAAGTGTCAACACCTTGCTGCCCCTTCTGTCACTGGGAAAGGACACCGCAAGATCGGACCCAAAGCTAAGCAATTCTCCCATGGCAAAAACTACCAATCTAGTTGGCCAAACCAAACGGATAATTCGAAGAGACTTGCAAAGATAACCAATCATACATAAAAGAATTCAGAGAAGATTCAAATATTGTTCATAGATAGACATGATCATAAACCCACAATTCATCGGTCTCAACAAACACACCGCAAAAGAAGAAGAATACATCAAATAGATCTCCACAAGAGAGGGGGGGAACGTTGTATTGAGATCAAAAAAGAGAGAAGAAGACATCTAGCTAATAACTATGGACCCGAAGGTCTGAGGTAAACTACTCACACTTCATTGGAGAGGCTATGATGATGTAGAAGCCCTCCGTGATGACGGCCCTCTCCGGCGGAGCTCCGGAACAGGCCCGAAGATGGGATCTCGTGGATACACAAAGTTGCGGCAGTGGAATTAGGTTTTTGACTCCTGTTCTGATCGTTTGGGGTACGTGGGAATATATAGGAGGAAGGAGTATGTCGGTGGAGCACTGAGGGGCCCACGAGGCAGGGGGCGCGCCCAGTAGGGGGGGTGCCCCTACCCTTGTGACCGCCTCCGGTACTTCTTGGAGTAGGGTCCAAGTCTCCTGGGTCTTATCCAGGAAGAAAATCACGTTCCAAAAAGGATTTTTCTGTTTGGACTCCATTTGATATTTTGTTTCTTTGAAAGACTGAAAATAGGCAAAAAAAACAGCAATTCTGGGCTGGGCCTCCGGTCAATAGGTTAGTCCCAAAAATAATATAAAAGTGGAAAATAAAGCCCAATATAGTCCAAAACAGTAGATAATATAGCATGGAGCAATCAAAAATTATAGATACGTTGGAGACGTATCAAGGGCCAGTTTGAGGTGCCTGCACCAAAGGACACAAGAAGGATGGGAACAATTACTTGCAGCAATTGTGGTCTACAGGGCCATAGATATACTAACTGTGGGAAAGCTCTAAAACCAAGTCTTGAGATGAGAAAGAACTTACACCAGGTCATTTAAAAATGTTGCATTCTTTGTTTAATTATTTTAGGTCTGGTCTATTTACTAACTGATTTAATTATGTCATGCAAGAGAATAGAGAAATGTTTAAGGGTTCCTCTAGTGCTACACATCCACCTCCACAACCACCATATAAACACCAAACTTCACAGATGCCAGCTTCATCTGCTCCACCTCCTAAAGCAATGAGGAACAGAAAAACAGCAGCAGATAAGAGAGGTTCGACATCAACAGTTTCAGCAGGAGCAGCCAGGTCTTCACCCGCACCTCCAACAGGATCAGCATCAATAAGAGCTCCAAGAGGATCAGCATCAACAAGAACATTCAATGCACCAAGAACATCCACTAGAGAACCAGGGATATTAGCAGGAAAGAGGAAGAGGAAACCTCCTAGCAAGTTTGCATCCTATTTCAATGCTAGTGGAAACTATTGAAACTCTGGTACTAAGTTTGTGTTATGCTACTTAGTTTGATTGTATGGTACTAAGTTTGTGTTCTGCTACTAAATGTGTGTTGTGCTACTAGCCTGGTTAAATTCAGTCATGTGAACTTGTGGACAATGTTGAATGTATGGTACTTATTTGTGCCCAGTACCAATGGGCTAATGCTAGTGATTTGTTTTGATTTGTTTTAATTTGTTTTATTTGTTCTACTTTGCCATTTCTACAGTTTAGGTGCATGTTTTAATTGTTTTAATTTGTTTTATTTGTTTTACTTTGCCATTTCTACAGTTTAGGTGCATGTTTTAATTGTTTTAATTTGTTTAATTTGTTTTACTTTGCCATTTCTACACTTCAGAAGTTACTGACAAATTCATTTTAGAAAACCAAAAAAACTCTGCACAAAAAAAGTCTGGCCTGCGGCTTGAACCCAGGACCAGTTGGTTGTAACCATCCGTTCAATACCAATGGGATAGTGCTAGTGATTTGTTTGACTAGCATCGGCCAAACTAATTATATTTTGTTAGCCACGTCGTCTGTTCAGCGTGCGTTGCGGCCGGCAGCGTGGTGAGATTGCGTTGAGTAACACCAGCCATTTCGGATTCTATGCCTTTAATACGTGTCCACCCACCACTCTCTCTGCTCACTCGCCCACTCGCCGCTCGCACCGCACCGCCCCTCCACTTCTCCCTCTCTCCTGTCGAAATCGCCGCCAACAACCACCCCCACCGCCGTCTCCATGGACTGGCACCGGGCCATCGAAGATCTCGCCGACAACAACCAGGAGATGCGCGCGCAGTACAGGGAGATCGCGCAATGGTTCCCTAGTCTGGCGATGATGAGGAACCATGCCCGCAGCCTGGTGAAGGTGATGACAGCTGCTGAAAAGCAGCGTGCCTTCCCTGCCGGCCGCACCGTCCCGCCGGCGACCATTCTGCTGTGGGCGATGCGCGAGGTGCAACGCTACCCCGACCCTAGGCGGCACGCCCGATGGTGGATGTACCGCTCATCCACCACGCTGCCGGCCGCCGCGGATCACGTCACCGACGCCGTCCTCGCTTTCCCAGCCCCAATCAACAACGCCTACTGGGAGAGGCGCAATCCATGGGTCCTTGGGCCATCAGACGACTCTGGCGATGAGTCTTCTGACGACGAGTCCTCTAATGATGATGAGGACGAGTCCTCTGACGACTCTGACGACGAGGTGGATGAGGTCGTCGTCCTCTCCAACGACGAGCCTGCAGTGCAACTGCTGGCTCCCGTCCTCGACGCGGTGGAGGGGGACAGGAACCTCCCAATCCACATGGATGCGCTGCCGAAGGTCGCCGATCTCCCAGACGGCATCGTCGTGAAGCAAGAAGAAGATGGCGGCAAGGAAGATGTGGTGGAGCCGGCGCCGGGCAAGAAGAAGAGGGGCGGCCGTGACTGCGGTGCGCCGCTCCCAGCGCCTGAAGATGCTGAAGAAGGAGGACTGAAATGCTGCCTACAGTTTCCTCAGTGCAAAAAGTTTCAGTTTCGTCAGTCCTGAACTTCCGTAAGTTCAGTAAGTTTCTGGGTTCAGTTTGGTCAGCACTATGTTCAGTTTGAAACCCTACTTGCTATCTATTTCAGACTACGAATGCCAGTACTATCTATGTATGCAGGCACTATGTTTAGTACCACTTGCTATCTATGTCAGACTATGAATGCCAGTACTATCTATCTATGTCAGACTACTTGCTACTTGCTATCTATGTTAAGTTATTTGTCAGACTATCTAAGTTGGATATTGGCAAAACTGACTATGTAGCTTATCATTTCCAACTATGTCACTATTGTCAGTTATCCACACATAATATATGCAGAGTAAAACAGCCTCATCATAGATAAAACATTCTTACTTACTTAACTTAGCATGAGTACTCACTTAGCATAGTAGGTCTTAACATAAAAGTCATTACATCATAGATAAAACCAACTAGTTCTTAAACCATAACAGTACCTCCCTCCCTCATACCATCTTGATTCAGGTTCTGAAAGCACATGAAACTTTCCCAAAATATACACCTAACATGCATGACATTCCAAGGCCAGCTATATATATATAAGCCTACTAATTACTTAACCCACACACCAAGCACTTCACTCATTCATAATTGCCTTGATCCTCTCTAGCTTATCTTTGCTGGCATGCCCAGTATTGAGCAGATCAGCAATCAGATACTCCATCTTCTTCTTCTGTTGCTTAGGTAGGTCCCTGTCCCCCTCCACTTCCTTCATGGCCTTTCTCATGTTCTGAATTATATCTGCTTGGCTTTGAAGAATGCACCTTTGCTCCTTGGCAAGCTTCGGCTTTTCCATACTTAACTCAATCTTTGCCTGATCCTCAAGTTGTTTCTTCTTCTCATTTAGTTCATTGATTGCCTGACTGGTATAGTCCATGTCATGAGACATCTTGCCATCTTGATAGTCAAAAAGATTGGGTACATCTTCCACTAACTGTCTGTAGTTGTTTGGCAGGAAATCAATTTCCTTCTTTAGCTTGGCCACCTCTTTCTCATGGGCTTGTTTGTCCTTCACCCTCCCCAAGTTCTGCTCATGGTACATGTCCCAAATCCTTGTTAGGCACCTTTGTAGAATCTCTGGCCAAGGACCATCCACCCACTCCACAACCCCACAGTTCACACCTACATCCTACAGAAGCAATTATTTATAATTAAGCACAAAGCACTTAGTAACAAACTTAGTATAGACAACTCAAGTCATAAAGTCATTTCATTTAACTGAAACCCTTTGTTTACATCAATATGCTCTCTGAATTATGCAAACATAATTCTTTCATACTAAGCACACATCACCTGACTTAGCAGTAGAGATAAATTCAGTTAACAACTATAGTTAGCAGTAGATATAAATTCATTTAACTCTGTTCTTTTTCAGTTAACAGCTATATTCAGTTGACACCTAACAAATATATTCAGTTCACAGTAGACATTTAACAGGTGTTCTCAGGTTCAGTCATGTATTGAATTCAATTAACTAAACATCTACTTTCACATATAGCTTCCATATGTATGGCACTTTCAAGTTTCAGTTCAAAACTACAGCAGACATCTCTGCACAACACACATCTCTGCACACAAAATCCAGTTAACATGCTGCACCACACATCTCCAGCAGCAAAACACATCACACACCACACATCTCCACCAGCAAAACAAGTAAGCCTGCAAGATTTAATACCTGCTGCACAGGACAACCCAAATATCGCCTCCCAGTCAAGGCTCCTTCACAAGCTACCATCTTCTTCGGCCTCTGATGATGCATCATGCAAGTCGGCAAAGATTCAGTGTAAGAACCACAGAAAGATGGATCCACCACACTGTCAGGGTTTCCTGCAAAAGAAACTTGGAATCAAACCAAAAGCAACTTTGAAATCTCCAATTTGGATGAACTAACCCTAACACTAACTCTGTTCCACCATTATGCACTTACAAAGATCTGAGGATTCATTGAAACCATGCAGGTGTCCTTGTCCGAGCTCTCCTCGTCATTCTAGGATGGCATCCTCAACTTCTACCGGTAGCAATGGCCGCGGCGGCGATGGCGATATGCTCAGAGCACCTGGGAGAGGGAGAGGATGAGGACGAGTTAGAGCAAGCGAGGAGGGAGAGGATGAGGACGAGTGGCTCAGTTCGCTCTGACTTATTGGCCGACCGACACCGCCGTTTCCGACCGTGGACGCGCCGTTAACGTCCGTTAACGCGTGGGCGGGCATCGGTTGGCTAGCGTGGCACCTGAAACGTGGGACCGGCTGGTCAGTTTGGTGCTTAGTGCGGGCGAAGCGGCCGCTTTCGAGACTTGGTAGTTTTTGCCACGGATTAGGACAAAAGTGGTAGTTTTCCGCACAAAATCGTAAAGTGGTAGTTTTCTGTCATGTTTTCGTTAATTGTGCTAGTTTTTGGTTAAATACTCGAGAGAGACGTCCAGGAATGTATGTACACGTTCTGCCAGCTGCAGGCATAATGGCAGGTCAACTGAAGATGACAGGGCACAAGCAAGTGTCCAGTTGCTTCGCTTCCATTCATCGGTATCAATTGATCGAGGTCGATGGCCCGTCGGATGCAACTTTTCTATCTGATGATATATTAACACCCAACAGCAGTCATACGTACGTACGCTAACGCTACACCAACGACGCGAGACATACCTACGGAAATCCCGGGTGAACACGTACGCGAGACTCGAGCACCTACGTATTACCATGCAAAAAAAAAAAGACTACGTACTACGTACGTACGCAAAGACCGGACAAGCTAGGCATAGTTTTGTGTCGTGTCGTCCAGCTAGCAATAAAAAGCGTATCAACTAGTAGTGTCTAGTGTGCAAACCATACCTACGTACGTAGCTCCTCTCGGACAAGTTGCATGATCAATCAGATCGTGCGGCTCGGCTGCGGATGGATGGATACCAACCGAACTGATTAATGCTATGCACTAGTCCTCCTACGTGCAGATACTGTTTGACCTAATCATCATCAATAAATCATTCGTAACCAGAACATGCGAGTACTATTTCTCGTCGATTAGGCGGCCGACCTGCCGAAGCTGCCACGAGTTTACTCAATTAGGTCACGCACAGTACATCGACTGAGAACACAAACGCATCAGTGGGGGCAGCATGTCGTTCGGGAGGAACGAAGATCGTAACGAACGATTCCGTTCGTTCGCTCCCCTCTTCTGGATCGAACGAAAGGTTCGGACTCAGTTCCGCTAACTAAAAAACATAACAAGCCGAAACTTCCCCTAGGACGACCTAGGGTTCCCTAGTTCCTCTCGCGGCGGCGCGAGAGTATACCCAGATTTAGCCAAACCTGCGGCAAATCCTTACGTAAAAGCTCCAAGCGGTGGTCATCTGGCGACTGCAGGAGGTGACACCATGGCGGAAAGCATGAAGGAAACCCTGGCGGGTGGCGTCGGTGGCGGCGATGCATCTGGTAACGGCGGCGGCGGGGATGCGGTCCCCCCGTTTGAGTCCAATCTTGAAAGCAAGTTTGAGGGGCTGAATCTCTGCGGAGAGGAGGAGGAAGAGCTGGATCTGTCAGGTGAAGTTGAGGGATTGCTGGAGGAGACGAGATGGTTAGGAGTTTTTAGGGTTCACACCCAAAGACCGTTCTCTCACGTAGCTCTATTCAAAGACATGCGTAATGCATGGGCTTCAGCACAGGATGTGATCTTCAAAGCAAAGGGAGATAATCGGTTCATTGTTTAGTTCATGTGCCTTGGAGATTGGAATAGGGTTATGAACGGAGGACCGTGGCTGTTTAGGCGGGAGGCTGTGGTGATCGAAGAATACGACGGATTAACTGACATCTATGAGTACAAGCTTGATCGCATACCAGTATGTGCAAGGATTAAAGGAATTCCCGATGTAATCATGCAAAAGTCTGCGCTATCAGAGAAAGTAGCAAACAAGGTTGGTGTTCGTCCGATCAAAGTCTTTGTGACTGAAGGGCGCATTAACACGGCGCAGTACCTGAGAGCTCGGGTCTTTGTGAAGCTCGATACTCCCTTGGTCCGGTTTGTACCACTGACCCTGAAAGAGATGAAAAGGTATCCGGTGGAATATGAAAAACTCCCAAAATTCTGCAACTTTTGTGGGTTAATTGGACATGAGGTAACAGAGTGTGGCGATGGAATCCATACCCCTGAGTCTTGTGAATGGGGAGAATGGTTGCTCGTGCAGTTTGATAATGGTGGCGGAAGGGGGAATAATAATATCCCTAGAGGTGGAGGAAACATGGGAGGAGGAGGGGGCCGAGGTGGAGGAAGAGGAAACCCGGGCGATCCAAATGAGCAGGAAGCCGCTGACATGGACCTGGGTGACACCATCATCCCTACGGCGCGAAAGAGGCTCATTGGCCAGGATGGAACTCCGATCAGTACATCTAGCACGGGACGTGTTACTGAGAAAGTACTGCTGATTGAGAACAACAGTAAAGGAGTTGTTGATAAAAGCCAGCTTAGCACGCCGCAGAAAATACATGACAATAAGAGGCTTAGGGCAGGGACAGAGATGGAGAATCAACATGGGAGCAGTTCATCGGCGACCTCCTTCGAGGAGGATCGCTGGGACCAATGAAAATCATAAGCTGGAACTGTCGGGGTCTCCTCGGTGCCCCGACAGTTCGTTCGCTCCTGGATATCCAGAGGCGACATAAACCGGATGCGTTTTTTCTGTCTGAAACGCACTTGGATGAGGATAAGGTAGAAAGGTTGATGAGAAAGTTGGGCATGGACGAGAGAATTGTGGCACCTTGCTTGGATGGTAGAACGGGCGGTTTGCTAATGGTCTGGAAGAAGGAGGTGAGGATCTACTCCCAGACCACCGCACGAGGAGGGATTGACGTTCATGTGCATGAGACAAATGGAGATATTTGGCGAATGACTGGTATATACGGAGAACCTAACTGGGAAGACAAGGATCGTACATATCAATATATACGAGACTTGCACGACCAGTCCAGATTACCTTGGGTCATTATTGGTGACTTCAATGAGATCTTACTGTCATCAGAAAAAGAGGGAGGGGCGCCAAGGCAGCAAGCCCGCTTGCAAGCTTTCCAGGACGCATTATCAGCTTGTGATCTCGAAGACCTGGGATACGTGGGGGATAAATTCACGTGGTTCAGGGGTGGTCTGAAAGAGCGACTCGATCGAGCTGTGACGAACGACGGGTGGATGAGTATGCACCCATATGCCGGCCTGTGTAATTTGGATATGGGCAAATCAGATCATAGGCCCATAATGCTGGATACAGAGTACCTTGCGGGTGTGGCAGAACCAAAGCCACAATATAAAAGGCGTTTTGAAGCAAGATGACTAGAGGAAGAAACGGTTGAAGAGATCATTAAAACAGCATAGCAAAAGGCACATCATCAAGGCCTTTATACCAATGTACATGAGAGAGTGGATGCTGTCCACCGGGATCTGCATGAATGGGATAGAAAGGTCCTCAAGGGACCTTGGAATCGCTTGAATGAAGCTCAAAAGGAGTTGGAAAAACTGATGCAAGTTCCTTTCACAAATGAGGTTCGCTCGAGGCAAAAAGAATTATCAGTTTTGATAGAAAATTTGCTAGATCAAGAGGAAATCTTCTGGGCTCAGAGAGGCAACGTTAGATGGCTTCGTAGAGGGGATCACAATAGCCAATATTTTCATAATTTTGCCTCTGCTAGGAAGAGGAGGAATCTGATTAAGAAACTGAAGGATAATAATAATGGGTGGATAGAGGGAAATGATAACCTCAACCCACTTATTTCAAATTATTTTTCTGGCCTCTTTTCCTTTGATGTTACAGATTATGATCAAGGCTTGCTGAATACGGTGAAATCAAAAGTTACTACACAAATGAACACAGCATTGATGGAGCCGTACACACGGGAGGAGGTACGGAAAGCCTTGTTTCAGATTGGGGATATGAAGGCACCCGGGCCTGATGGACTGCATGCAATTTTCTTTAAACGCTTCTGGCACATCCTAGGCGATGAACTTACGGATGAGGTGCTAGAGGCAGTCCACAACAGGAAGATACCGACCGGTTGGAATCAAACTAATATTGTGTTAATTCCGAAGGTTGACAGCCCGGAGCTAATCACTCAATATCGACCTATTAGTTTGTGCAATGTTGTCTATAAAATCATATAAAAATGATTGCAAACAGACTCAAGAAGACACTTCCAGAGGTAATTTCTCCAACACATAGTGCTTTTGTACCTGGAAGACTAATTACTGACAATGTGTTAGTAGCTTATGAATGCTTTCATGCAATAAAGAAGAAGACCCATGGATCAAATGGAATTTGTGCAGTAAAATTGGACATGATGAAGGCATATGATAGAGTAGAATGGGGATTTCTAGAACAAATGATGCTGAAATTGGGGTTTAACCCAGCCTGGGTGGAGATGATAATGCAATGTGTCTCCTTAGTGACTTATAAAATAAGGTTCAATGGAGTGGAAACAAAAGAGATTATACCATCGAGAGGTTTACGGCAGGGAGATCCTCTATCTCCTTACTTGTTCTTGATTTGTTCAGAAGGGCTTTCTAGTCTATTCGATCATGAAGAAGTGGGTGGTATTGAAGGGATACGCATTTGCAGAGATGCACCATCTATTCCCCACTTGCTTTTTGCTGATGATTCGTTGATTCTTATGAAAGCAAATGTCCAGAATGCAAACACACTGAGAAGAATTCTAGAAGCTTACTGTGGGGGTAGTGGCCAGTGTGTAAGTACTCCTAAATCGAGTATTTTCTTCAGTCCGAATACAAGTGTGCTGGTTAGGGAAGAGGTATGTGTAAATCTGAATATTCTAACTGAAGCATTAACAGATAAATACCTGGGTCTCCCCACTATTGTGGGAGTTGATAGAAGTGACTGTTTTCAACACCTGATAGACAGAATTTGTCAGAGAATTAAGGGTTGGAAGGAGAAGATGCTCTCAATGAAGGGGAAAGAGATTTTGTTGAAGGCAGTGGCCCAGGCAATCCCCTCCTATGCTATGTCCGTTTTTAAACTCCCCAAAAACATTTGCAAGGCAATTACAGATGAGATTGCAGGTTTTTGGTGGGGGGGGGGGTAGTGAGGAAAAGAAGAAGATGCATTGGTTTGCATGGTGGAAGTTATCCACCCCGAAGAGTAAGGGTGGTTTGGGGTTTAGGGACCTGCACAGTTTTAATCTTGCTTTACTAGCAAAACAGTGTTGGCGCCTACTCTAGAATCCCGAATCTTTGTGTGCACGAGTTCTAGGTGCAAAGTATTACCCTGATGGAAATATTCTAATGGCGGGACCAAAAAAGGGCTCTTCTTTTACTTGGCAAAGTATTGTATCGGGTGTACAAACCTTTAAGAGAGGGTGCATTTGGCGGGTGGGTGCGGGCCCACAGATTAATATCTGGAATGATCCTTGGATCCCAACTAGTGAAACAAGGAAAATTATAACTCCAAGGGGAGCTATGTTGGGGAACGTTGCAGAAAATTAAAATTTTTCCTACGGTTTCACCAAGATCCATCTATGAGTTCATCTAGCAACGAGTATTCAGATTAGATAGCATCTACATACCACTTTGTAGATCGCAACGGAAGCGTTCGAGTGAACGTGGATGAGGTAGTCGTACTCGCCGTGATCCAATTCACCGATGATCTAGTGCCGAACGGACGGCACCTCCGCGTTCAACACACGTACGGAAAGCGTGACGTCTCCTCCTTCTTGATCCAGCAAGGGGGAAGGAGAGATTGATGAAGATCCAGCAGCACGAAGGCGTGGTGGTGGATGCAGCAGAACTCCGGCAGGGCTTCGCTAAGCAACTACGGGAGGAGGAGGTGTTGCAGGGAGAGGGAGGCGCCAGGGCAATTGGGTGGTCAGCCCTCCCTCCCCTCCCCCCTTTATATAACCCCTTGGGGGGGGCGCCGGCCCTAGGAGATGGGATCTCCTAGGGGGGGGGGGCGGCCAGGGAGGGGGCTTGCCCCCTAAGCAAGGGGGGCGCCCCCTTTAGGGTTCCCCCCCCCCAAAACCCTAGGCGCATGGGCCCTTGAGGGGGGAGGCGCACCAGCCCACTATGGGCTGGTTCCCTCCCTCATACAGCCCGTGGGGCCCTCCGGGATAGGTGGCCCCACCCGGTGGACCCCCCGGGACCCTCCGGTGGTCCCGGTACAATACCGATAACCCCGAAACTTGTCCCGATGTCCGTATGATGACTTTCCATATATAAATCTTTACCTCCGGACCATTCCGAAACTCATCGTGACGTCCGGGATCTCATCCGGGACTCCGAACAACATTCGGGTTACTGCATATACATATCTTCACAACCCCAGCGTCACCGAACCTTAAGTGTGTAGACCCTACGGGTTCGGGAGACATGCAGACATGACCGAGACGGCTCTCGGGCAATAACCAACAGCGGGATCTGGATACCCATGTTGGCTCCCACATGCTCCACGATGATCTCATCGGATGAACCACGATGTCAAGGATTCAATTAATCCCGTATACGATTCCCTTTGTCAATCGGTATTTTACTTGCCCGAGATTCGATCGTCGGTATCCCAATACCTCGTTCAATCTCGTTACCGGCAAGTCACTTTTCTCGTACCGTAATGCATGATCCTGTGATCAAACACTTTGATCACCTTGAGCTCATTATGATGATGCATTACCGAGAGGGCCCGGTGATACCTCTCCATCAAGCGGAGTGACAAATCCCAGTCTCGATCCATGTCAACCCAATAGACACTTTCAGAGATACCCGTAGTATACCTTTATAGTCACCCAGTTGCGTTGTGATGTTTGGCACACCCAAAGCACTCCTACGGTATCCGGGAGTTACACGATCTCATGGTCTAAGGAAAGGATACTTGACATTGGAAAACTCTAGCAAACGAATTATGCGATCTTATGCTATGTTTAGGATTGGGTCTTGTCCATCACATCATTCTCCTAATGATGTGATCCCGTTATCGATGACATCCAATGTCCATAGTCAGGAAACCATGACTATCTGTCGATCAACGAGCTAGTCAACTAGAGGCTTACTAGGGACATGTTTGTTGTCTGTTATTCACACATGTATTACGATTTCCGGATAACACAATTATAGCACGAATAAAGACAATTATCATGAATAAGGAAATATAATAATAATGCTTTTATTATTGCCTCTAGGGCATATTTCCAACAGTCTCCCACTTGCACTAGAGTCAATAATCTAGTTACATTGTGATGAATCGAACACCCATAGAGTTCTGGTGCTGATCATGTTTTGCCTTAGGGAGAGGTTTAGTCAACGGATCTGCGACATTTAGATCCGTGTGCACTTTACAAATTTCTATGTCTCCATCTTGAACATTTTCACGAATGGAGTTGAAGCGACGCTTGATGTGCCTAGTCTTCTTGTGAAACCTGGGCTCCTTTGCAAGTGCAATAGCTCCAGTGTTGTCACAGAAGAGCTTGATTGGTCCCGACGCATTGGGTATGACTCCGAGGTCGGTGATGAACTCCTTCACCCATATTGCTTCATGTGCCGCCTCCGAGGCTGCCATGTACTCCGCTTCACATGTGGATCCCGACACAACGCTCTGCTTGCAACTGCACCAGCTTACTGCCCCACCATTCAAAATATACACGTATCCGGTTTGTGACTTAGAGTCATCCGGATCTGTGTCGAAGCTAGCGTCGACGTAACCTTTTACAACGAGCTCTTCGTCACCTCCATAAACGAGAAACATTTCCTTGGTCCTTTTCAGGTACTTCAGGATATTCTTGACCGCTGTCCAGTATTCCTTGCCGGGATTACTTTGGTACCTACCTACCAAACTTACGGCAAGGTTTACATCAGGTCTGGTACACAGCATGGCATACATAATAGAACCTACGGCTGAGGCATAGGGGATGACGCTCATCTCTTCTATTTCTTCTGCCGTGGTCGGACATTGAGCTGATCCATATTGAACTTCTTCAATATTGTATCAAGGTATGTGCTTTGTGAAAGACCTATGAGGCGTCTTGATCTATCTCTATAGATTTTGATGCCTAATATATAAGCAGCTTCTCCAAGGTCCTTCATTGAAAAACTCTTATTCAAATAGGCCTTAATGCTGTCCAAGAGTTCTATATCATTTCCCATCAAAAGTATGTCATCTACATATAATATGAGAAATGCTACAGAGCTCCCACTCACTTTCTTGTAAACACAGGCTTCTCCATAAGTCTGTGTAAACCCAAACGCTTTGATCATCTCATCAAAGCGAATGTTCCAACTCCGAGATGCTTCCACCAGCCCATAAATCGAGGGTTGGAGCTTGCACACCTTGTCAGCATTCTTAGGATCGACAAAACCTTCCGGCTGCATCATATACAATTCTTCCTTAAGGAAACCATTAAGGAATGCCGTTTTGACGTCCATTTGCCATATCTCATAATCATAGTATGCGGCAATTGCTAACATGATTCGGACGGACTTCAGCTTCGCTACCGGTGAGAAAGTCTCATCGTAGTCAACCCCTTGAACTTGTCGATAACCCTTAGCGACAAGCCGAGCTTTATAGATGGTCACATTACCATCCGCGTCTGTCTTCTTCTTAAAGATCCATTTATTTTCTATGGCTCGCCGTTCAACGGGCAAGTCAGTCAAAGTCCATACTTCGTTTTCATACATGGATCCTATCTCGGATTTCATGGCTTCCAGCCATTTGTCGGAATCCAGGCCCGCCATTGCTTCCTCATAGTTTGAAGGTTCACCGTTGTCTAACAACATGATTTCCAAGACAGGGTTGCCGTACCACTCTGGTGCGGAACGTGTCCTTGTGGACCTTCGAATTTCAGTAGGAGCTTGATCTTGATCATCATCATTAATTTCCTCTCTAGTCGGTGCAGGCACCTCAGAAACGTTTTCTTGAGTTTCGCCATTTTCCGGTTCAAGAGGTAACACTTCATCAAGTTCTACTTTCCTCCCACTTACTTCTTTCGAGAGAAACTCTTTCTCTAGAAAGGATCCATTCTTGGCAACAAAGATCTTGCCTTCGGATCTGAGGTAGAAGGTATACCCAACAGTTTCTTTAGGGTATCCTATGAAGATGCATTTTTCCGACTTGGGTTCGAGCTTCTCAGGTTGAAGTTTCTTGACATAAGCATCGCATCCCCAAACTTTTAGAAACGACAGCTTAGGTTTCTTCCCAAACCATAATTCATACGGTGTCGTCTCAACGGATTTCGACGGAGCCCTATTTAAAGTGAGTGCGGCAGTCTCTAAAGCATAGCCCCAAAAAGATAGCGGTAAGTCGGTAAGAGACATCATAGACCGCACCATATCTAATAGAGTGCGATTACGACGTTCGGACACGCCATTACGCTGAGGTGTTCCAGGCGGCGTGAGTTGTGAAACTATTCCACATTTTCTTTAGTGTGTGCCAAATTCGTGACTCAAGTATTCTCCTCCACGATCTGATCGTAGAAACTTGATCCTTTTATCACGTTGATTTTCAACCTCACTCTGAAATTCTTTGAACTTTTCAAAGGTCTCAGATTTGTGTTTCATTAAGTAGACATACCCATATCTACTCAAGTCATCAGTGAGGGTGAGAACATAACGATAGCCACCGCGAGCCTCAACACTCATTGGACCGCACACATCGGTATGTATGATTTCCAATAAGTTGGTTGCTCGCTCCATTGTTCCTGAGAACGGAGTCTTGGTAATTTTACCCATGAGGCATGGTTCGCACGTGTCAAATGATTCATAATCAAGAGACTCTAAAAGTCCATCTGCATGGAGCTTCTTCATGCGTTTGACACCTATGTGACCAAGGCGGCAGTGCCACAAATATGTGGGACTATTGTTATCAACTTTAACTCTTTTGGTATTCACACTATGAATATGTGTATCATCACGTACGAGATTCATTAAGAATAAACCATTAACCATCGGAGCATGACCATAAAACATATCTCTCATATAAATGGAACAACCATTATTCTCGGATTTAAATGAGTAGCCATCTCGAATTAAGCGAGATCCAGATACAATGTTCATGCTCAAACTTGGTATTAAATAACAATTATTGAGGTTTAAAACTAATCCCGTAGGTAAATGTAGAGGTAGCGTGCCGACGGCGATCACATCGACCTTGGAACCATTCCCGACGCGCATCGTCACCTCGTCCTTCGCCAGTCTCCGTTTATTCCGCAGCTCCTGCTTTGAGTTACAAATGTGAGCAACTGCACCGGTATCAAATACCCAAGAGCTACTACGAGTACTGCTAAGGTACACATCAATTACATGTATATCACATATACCTTTGGTTTTGCCGGCCTTCTTGTCCGCTAAGTATTTGGGGCAGTTCCGCTTCCAGTGACCACTTCCCTTGCAATAAAAGCACTCAGTTTCGGGCTTGGGTCCATTCTTTGGCTTCTTCCCGGCAACTTGCTTACCGGGCGCGGCAACTTCCTTGCCGTCCTTCTTGAAGTTCTTTTTACCCTTGCCCTTCTTGAACTTAGTGGTTTTATTCACCATCAACACTTGATGCTCCTTCTTGATTTCTACCTCTGCTGATTTCAGCATAGCATATACCTCAGGAATGGTCTTTACCATCCCCTGCATATTGTAGTTCATCACAAAGCTCTTGTAGCTAGGTGGAAGCGACTGGAGGATTCTGTCAATGACCACTTCTTCCGGGAGATTAACTTCCAGTTGAGTCAAGCGGTTGTGCAACCCAGACATTCTGAGTATGTGCTCACTGACAGAGCTATTTTCCTCCATCTTACAGCTAAAGAATTTGTTGGAGATCTCATATCTCTCAACCCGGGCATGAGCTTGGAAAACCATTTTCAGCTCTTCGAACATCTCATATGCTCCATGTCTCTCAAAACGCTTTTGGAGCCCCGTCTCTAAGCTGTAAAGCATGCCGCACTGAACGAGGGAGTAATCATCGCAGCGTGACTGCCAAGCGTTCGTAACGTCTTGTTGTGCAGGGAGAATAGGTGCGTCACCCAGCGGTGCTCGTAGGACATAATCTTTCTTGGCAGCTATGAGGATGTTCCTCAGGTTCCGGACCCAGTCCGTATAGTTGCTACCATCGTCTTTCAGCTTGGTTTTCTCTAGGAACGCGTTGAAGTTGAGGACTACGTTGGCCATTTGATCTACAAGACATATTGTAAAATTTAGACTAAGTTCATGATAATAAAGTTCATTTAATCAAATTATTTAATGAACTCCCACTTAGATAGACATCCCTCTTCCAGTCATCTAAGTATTACATGATCCGAGTCAACTAGGCCGTGTCCGATCATCACGTGAGACGGACTAGTCAACATCGGTGAACATCTTCATGTTGATCGTATCTTCTATACGACTCATGCTCGACCTTTCGGTCTTCTGTGTTCCGAGGCCATGTCTGTACATGCTAGGCTCGTCAAGTCAACCTAAGTGTTTTGCGTGTGTAAATCTGTCTTACACCCGTTGTATGTGAACGTTAGAATCTATCACACCCGATCATCACGTGGTGCTTCGAAACAACGAACTGTCGCAACGGTGCACAGTTAGGGTGAACACTTTCTTGAAATTATTATGAGGGATCATCTTATTTACTACCGTCGTTCTAAGTAAACAAGATGCAAAACATGATAAACATCACATGCAATCAAATAATAAACGTGACATGATATGGCCAATATCACATAGCTCTTTCGATCTCCATCTTGGGGCTCCATGATCATCTTGTCACCGGCTTGACACCATGATTTTCATCATCATGATCTTCATCATCGTGTCTCCATGAAGTTGCTCGCCAACTATTACTTCTACTACTATGGCTAACGCGTTTAGCAATAAAGTAAAGTAATTTACATGGCGATTCTCAATGACACGCAGGTCATACAAAAATAAAGACAACTCCTATGGCTCCTGCCGGTTGTCATACTCATCGACATGCAAGTCGTGATTCCTATTACAATAGCATGAACATCTCATACATCACATATAGATCATTCATCATTCATCACAACTTTGGCCATATCATATCACAAAGCACTTGCTGCAAAAACAAGTTAGACGTCCTCTAATTATTGTTGCAAGTTTTACGTGGCTGAATTAGGGTTCTAGAAAGAACGTTTTCTTACCTACGTAAAAGCCACAACGTGATTTGTCAAATTCTATTTACCCTTCATAAGGACCCTTTTCATCGAATCCGCTCCAACTAAAGTGGGAGAGACAGACACCCGCCAGCCACCTTATGCAACTAGTGCATGTTAGTCGGTGGAACCGGTCTCACGTAAGCGTACGTGTAAGGTTGGTCCGGGCCGCTTCATCCCACAATACCGCTGAAGCAAGATAAGACTAGTAGCGGCAAGAAGAGTTGACAACATCTACGCCCACAACAAATTGTGTTCTACTCGCGCAAGAAGAACTACGCATAGACCTAGCTCATGATGCCACTGTTGGGGAACGTTGCAGAAAATTAAAATTTTTCCTACGGTTTCACCAAGATCCATCTATGAGTTCATCTAGCAACGAGTATTCAGATTAGATAGCATCTACATACCACTTTGTAGATTGCAACGGAAGCGTTCGAGTGAACGTGGATGAGGTAGTCGTACTCGCCGTGATCCAATTCACCGATGATCTAGTGCCGAACGGACGGCACCTCCGCGTTCAACACACGTACGGAAAGCGTGACGTCTCCTCCTTCTTGATCCAGCAAGGGGGAAAGAGAGATTGATGAAGATCCAGCAGCACGACGGCGTGGTGGTGGATGCGGCAGAACTCCGGCAGGGCTTCGCTAAGCAACTACGGGAGGAGGAGGAGGTGTTGCAGGGAGAGGGAGGCGCCAGGGCAATTGGGTGGTCAGCCCCCCTCCCCTCCCCCCTTTATATAACCCCTTGGGGGGGCGCCGGCCCTAGGAGATGGGATCTCCTAGGGGGCGGCGGCCAGGGAGGGGGCTTGCCCCCCAAGCAAGGGGGGCGCCCCCTTTAGGGTTCCCCCCCCAAAACCCTAGGCGCATGGGCCCTTGAGGGGGGAGGCGCACCAGCCCACTATGGGCTGGTTCCCTCCCTCATACAGCCCGTGGGGCCCTCCGGGATAGGTGGCCCCACCCGGTGGACCCCCCGGGACCCTCCGATGGTCCCGGTACAATACGGATAACCCCGAAACTTGTCCCGATGTCCGTATGATGACTTTCCATATATAAATCTTTACCTCCGGACCATTCCGAAACTCCTCGTGACGTCCAGGATCTCATCCGGGACTCCGAACAACATTCGGGTTACTGCATATACATATCTTCACAACCCCAGCGTCACCGAACCTTAAGTGTGTAGACCCTACGGGTTCGGGAGACATGCAGACATGACCGAGACGGCTCTCGGGCAATAACCAACAGCGGGATCTGGATACCCATGTTGGCTCCCACATGCTCCACGATGATCTCATCGGATGAACCACGATGTCAAGGATTCAATTAATCCCGTATACGATTCCCTTTGTCAATCGGTATTTTACTTGCCCGAGATTCGATCGTCGGTATCCCAATACCTCGTTCAATCTCGTTACCGGCAAGTCACTTTTCTGGTACCGTAATGCATGATCCCGTGATCAAACACTTTGATCACCTTGAGCTCATTATGATGATGCATTACCGAGAGGGCCCGGTGATACCTCTCCGTCAAGCGGAGTGACAAATCCCAGTGTCGATCCATGTCAACCCAATAGACACTTTCAGAGATACCCGTAGTATACCTTTATAGTCACCCAGTTACGTTGTGACGTTTGGCACACCCAAAGCACTCCTACGATATCCGGGAGTTACACGATCTCATGGTCTAAGGAAAGGATACTTGACATTGGAAAACTCTAGCAAACGAATTATGCGATCTTATGCTATGTTTAGGATTGGGTCTTGTCCATCACATCATTCTCCTAATGATGTGATCCCGTTATCGATGACATCCAATGTCCATAGTCAGGAAACCATGACTATCTGTCGATCAACGAGCTAGTCAACTAGAGGCTCACTAGGGACATGTTTGTTGTCTGTTATTCACACATGTATTACGATTTCCGGATAACACAATTATAGCACGAATAAAGACAATTATCATGAATAAGGAAATATAATAATAATGCTTTTATTATTGCCTCTAGGGCATATTTCCAACAACTACTATGTTGAGCAAGGTTGAGGAGTTAATTGATCCATATACTGGGCAGTGGGATGAGATATTGATACGAGATGTTTTTTGGCAAGTTGATGCACATAGAATCTTGCAAATACCTCTCAGAGTGCAGGTGATGGAAGACTTTGTATCATGGCACTATAACAGATCGGGCGTCTTCAATGTGCGATCAGCCTATCATGTGCAATTCCAACACCAATTTGGAGGAAGGGAGAACCTAAGTGTAGCACAAGGTAGCAGTCCAAATCATATCTGGAAACGTGTGTGGGGACTGAGAATTCCTGGAAAAGTTAAACACTTCGTGTGGAAGGTGATTAGGGGAGTTTTGCCATGCTATGGTACCCTTGTAAACCGCCATATTCCAGTGACGGGACAATGCCCAATATGCAAGACAGGATATGAGGATTCGCAACACTATTTATTCACATGTAAGAGGGCAAAGGATATATGGAAGGAGCTGGGACTCGAGTCTGAAGTTCTGCAAGCTGTGACGAAGGACCGGTCAGGCGCATCCACTCTGGCTACTCTCTTAGATCGTCAAGCTTCAAAAAACGACCTATCCGTGGCCGAATTAGCTGCAGTGGCAAGCTGGTATATTTGGTGGCAACGACGACAGATTGTTAAGGGCAAGATAGTCCGACATCCGCACCAAACCTCCATTGCAATACGAGTTCTAGCAACAAACTTTATTCGCTCTTTCACACCGAACCAGCCGATGATTAAGCGTGATCATATGTGGCACAAGCCAATGAGAGGAGTGGTTAAAATCAATGTTGATGCTTCTTTCAGTGCCGAAAACTTGGCTGCCGGTACAGGAGCAGTGGCACGAGATGAGCATGGTGACTTTATAGCGGCTGCTTCTTGGTTCATACCGCATGTGGTGTCAGTGGATACGGCAGAGATGATTGCTATCCGGAATGGTTTCTATTTGGCTGGCAAGATTGGTTGTAATATAGTACACATTGAATCGGATAGTTCAAATGCAGTGAGTGCTCTCAATTCTGAAACTGTCCTGGGACAAGAAGCGGCTATCCTACTAGAGAGCAAAGAGATGGGCCTGGATTATGCGAAATATGAAGTAAGTAAGTGCCCTCGGGAAGCAAACTGAGTTGCTGATTGCATAGCTAAGTCATCTCTAGCAAATAGATCTTCAGAGGTTTGGGAAGGTACCATCCCAGATTTTATTTCTCATCATGTTGTAAACGATCTTGCCATTATATGAGAAATAAAGTTTTACCCCTTCAAAAAAAAAGACTGAGAACACAAACGCGGCTAACACCAGAATTTCCAACGAGGAAGTGCATGCGATTAATCACCAACCACACCAGCAGCACAAGGTGAAAAGGACGCGGTAACTCGGCCCGCCATCACCGTTTGCTTCGATTGATGCAGAGGCCGGTGATTTAACCTTCTTTTCAAAAAAAAAAAAACTCGGCCAACCACCGCTACCTCACCCTGTGCGTTCGGTTTATTCAGTTTGCATGGTTCGGTTTATACGATTTTTCGGTTTGTACGGTATTAATACTTCGGTAAATACGATATGAAATTAAAATATGGTTCGGTTTCGGTATATACCAAATTATTTCGGTATGGTTTCGGTATATACTATAAAAACCAAAGTTGAAGTATATGACTATATATATATATATATATATATATATATATATATATATATATATATATATATATATATATATATAAATATATGCATGCATTGATTCATCTGTTGATGGTTATGGACGTGCTTGGCATTTTAAAAAGAGAAAAATGACTATGTTAAATAAAAATTTACGTGCTTAGTAGTGAATTTGACTCATGTACAAGAAAAATGACAACTTGTATGGTTGTTCATCTCAAGGAATATAAATTTATTTTTTACTTCGGTTTATTCGGTTAACCGTTCGGTTTTTCGGTATATGCCATAAAAACCAAAGTTTAAATCGGTATGAAAAGTTCATACCATACCGAAACCAGAAACCATAAAAACCGTAAAATCGGTTCGGTTCGGTTTATTTTCGGTATGGTTTTTCGGTTCGGTTTTTAAATGCACAGAGTGACCGCTACCCCTGTTCTTCTTGATGGTGCGGTGGTAAATAAAATGATCGAAATCCCTTGGTCGGCACGCCGGTGATGCATGTCACCCTCCTCGCGCTCTCCTAATAATCTGATCGCCAAGATGTGTCCGTCCGTCCGTCCGGGATTTCCCACCCACTCGATCGAACGTGGTTGCCGCTGTCATGGAGATTTCGGCGGTCAACTTGGAGCGTAATTAATTGATTACCCCCGCCTTCTCAAATTAGTGGGGAAAAACACCATCACATCCCCTTCATCCATGTCCATGCTTGCTACGCGATGCAATGCGATGCGATGCTAGTCCCTATCTATCTACACCCTCCGTCCCATAATATAAGAACGTTTTTAACACTAGTGTAGTGTTAGAAACGTTTTTATGTTTTTAGACAGAGGGAGTATCAATCAATCGGCCACCGCACCATCTTTCGTCACGCACACACCGCAGTCGAGTTAATCAGTGAACGTTGGGAGGGCCGGCCAACCGGAGCTCCTCCATTTCTGAATCTTATTACCCAGGCCAAGATGCTTGAAGAGGGTGACGCATGACGAGGGGAAGAAGAGGGCGATGCATGCGCCGCTGAGCTGGGCTACACTCCACTCCATTGCACTGCATGCGCTACCTACGACCGTTCACCTCGCCACGTCTCGAGGAAACCATTTTGTTGTTTTCCACCGTAAATAAACGATCATATCCACCGTTGTTGTTTTTTTTCAAACGAGACGAGATCGAGGTGCACGGCACGGCACAGATGAAGGGTTCCTTCCTGCACGCACATGGTCGGTCGTGCCAGCAGTACAGCGTACTACAGTCTAGCTCTAGCACCGCATCATCGGTACGTGCGTCACCCACTGTTGCCGCCGTGCCCGTCATCGACAAGGAAACAGCACAACAACAAAAGGATCCACGTACGTACTCTACGTGTGTGCCATCGTCTCACGACCAAGACACGGACTGGCAGTAGTGACCGTGTGCGGCCGGCCACACAGCAGCTACAGAACACAACAGGGCTCTGGGTGGCCGTTTGCGCCGCGCCGAGCAACTGAGCAGTGACCAGACCCACCGTGCAACCGCGCCAGCACATTCCCGGCGATGCCGAGGAATGTGATCCAGTCGATTCAAAGGAACCGAATGTGAATATGTGATGCAGTCGTGCAGGCGTCTGTCCGGTCTGCAACGCGACGGGAATATTCACATTTGGCATTACCAATATTTGGCAAGCCA
This sequence comes from Aegilops umbellulata, assembly GCA_032464435.1. NCBI lineage: Eukaryota > Viridiplantae > Streptophyta > Magnoliopsida > Poales > Poaceae > Aegilops > Aegilops umbellulata. The sequence continues at coordinate 593,466,544 of CP136058.1, read as the reverse complement.
ACATTTGGCAAAATCACAAGTTGCCAACATTTGACAACTTTTTGTGAGATAGGAAATAAAAATTGTCAAGCGACCAATCTCTAGGCAATATTTGGCAGCTGTCAAAATTTGGCATGTCAACTTTTGGCATCAAATCAATTATGCTCATATTCGACAACTAATTCATGAATCCAACATATATTGGTGTATCATCACCGTCGCAACTATCAACCTGTGGTTGAGTTGGTTAGGTGGACAGTGATATCCCCAACCCACCAGGATGTATATGAGCTCTTGTGTCTGTACTGATGCTTAAAAAAAAAAACTATCCATCCCCACGCTTGGTATATATTTGAGTTCTTTTTATAAGGATTCTTTTTTTTTGCGGGGATATAAAGAATCGATTCTTTAGGATTTTTTTCTCTGCGTTGGTGTTTGATCTATACGATTGAATCCTATAGAATTTTTTTGACGAATAATTTGTACCCCACCTCTTTGGGAAAGAAAAACTTTGCGTTTTCCTATGATGTAAACTCAAATCCACAGGCGGCCAGCCCAAAGCTGGAAACCTTCCCAACCTCCACACTTCGACAAAACAAAATGAAGTTTTTTGACTAAACATAGAAGGTAAACCATCATATTAAGATGCAACATAGGCAAAAGATGCCACCTCCTTTTTCAATGGCCCAAACAGGAATATCTCATTTTTACGAGAATTAATGGCCAATCCTAACATTTGCTCAAAAGCATATGAGATTAACTTCATATCTCTTGCACTACTCTCATCATTTTTTTTAGAATTTTTCATTTAAATCACGAAACAGTACAAATTAGATAACCCTCACAAGCCTGAAACGCAAACACAAAGGACCATGAACACCTAGAGTACCCTAAGACAACCATAACACAAGAAGATCTCCGGAGCCCCGTGTCATCATCCCTGAATCTTGAGAGAAGACCCCTGCAGCAGAAGGATCTGCAACCAGGCGCAAGCAGGTCATCATCTTCGACCACGGTACAATTGCCGCCACGCTGCTTCCTCCTTTCTTGACACCACTGATGAGAGGGCATGAACATCAATCCAACACACCTGCAATAGTCGTCGCCATCTTTGGCTTTGAGTACCGCGAAAAGTGTCCCTTCCGGAAGGAAGAGAACTCGAGTCATCCGACCGGTCCAGCACCGCGGCCGGGCCTTCCGCCCGGACAAAGCAGGATCTCCCACCAGCATCGGCGCAGAGAAAGAAGAAGAACAACAACAGCAAATCATACCGACAAGAAAGAAGAAGGGTCTTCGTCTCCCTGCATCCATCGCCCATCTGAGGACCCAAACGGCCAGTGCCAATGGACCTCCATCCACCATAGCCCGCGACCCCGACGAGATCCGGGGATCCCCCACCCCGCTGGCTCCTAGACGAAGGCAAAAGCCTCGCCTGATCGCGAACGAAGCCTGGAGAAACTTATTCCGACGCGACACCATCGCAACGGCCTCGGCAGCGTCTCCCTCAACCCTAACCCTACCACACACCCACCAAGTGAACAGACCCGAGGTTCCCCCTCCCTCCCGCCGCCGGAGCGACCGACGAAGAGAGAGGGAACCGGCGGCGCCACCGGCGGTGCGCAAGGGAACCCTTGTCGCCTGCCTAGATCGCCTCCTGCGATCCTCTACTCTCATCATTTTGTGGAAGAAAAATGTTATCATCTACTACATATAAGTAAACGGATGCAACGCGGATATTCAATTCTGAGCCCAGCCTCAGCTGATCCCGAAATCATATCCGTTCGCTGGCGTGTGGATGTGTGCCGGTAGTTGTATTTCTCGTTGTATAGCTGGTGTAGCGATCGCATATAAAAACTAGCGCCTGTACGCATTAATTCCGGCGGCTGCTGGGGTTTTTTTTTTTTTGAGAAATCTCGCCCAACTTTATTGATTGATAATGTTCATAGGTACATGAGTTGGGTCATGAGGCAAGCCCAACCAAATATGTCTACCTATATCTAAACTACAAGCAAACATGGCAAGATTGTGAGCTTCGAAGTTATGATTTCTACGCTCAAAAACAAAAATACATAAAGTAAAACTGGATCTCCACGCCATAATTTCATGAGGCTGCTGGTAACGGAGAAGCGAAAGCCACGGCTCAGAATTGGTCGCACGGCCCGGTAACTTTTCTGGGCCGCCCTGAGCCTATAGCATATCAATAACGTGACTTGCCACCCGTCTTTTATCAATAACGAAGTACCTTTCGGATATTCAGTTCTGAGCCCAGGCTCAACTGATCCCGACGTTCCTTTCCACCGAGCAGCAGCCATACGTACCTACTCTACGTCTCTACGCCAACGCCACACCACTACCAGCACGGGCATCGGGGCATGCACCTACGGAAAACCGCCGTAGGCGAACACGCGACATTCGAGCATTTGCGTACGCAAAGACCGGCCTGTACACGAGGCTTCTGGCTTCAGCAGCATGCATCATAGTACGATTGTGTCCAGGTCCATCAAATACGTACGACCGACAGATCAGCCCAAAAAAAAAAGACCGACAGATCAGCCCGAGGTAACAAGGTGCGTTGAGGAAATTCAGCTTCTCTCTCGGTATCTACGTTAGAGCATCTCTAGCAGACACCTTATATCACGGATCTAAAGTGAGTTTACAATTGGCAGTGTGCCACGGATACGGGCCGAAAACAGCCGCGGCAGAACAAAAAACGTAAAATAAACCTATAAATTTTCAAATCAGAACTTTGCGGGAGAAATCAAACTACTTCATTAGAACTAGCAGCGTCCATAGTACTTGATCATCATACATATTTCATGCATAGCATATTTCTACAAAGTAGATCGGAGGAGCGACATTTTCGCAAAAAGAAAAAAAATCAGAGGAGCGGCTGTTGGGGAACGTAGCAGAAATTCAAAAAATTTCCTACGTGTCACCAAAATCTATCTATGGAGAGACCAGCAACGAGGGAAAGGAGAGTGCATCTACATACCCTTGTAGATCGCTAAGCGGAAGCGTTCAAGTGAACGGGGTTGATGGAGTCGTACTCGTCGTGATTCAAATCACCGATGACCAAGTGCCGAACGGACAGCACCTCCGCGTTCAACACACGTACAGCTCGATGACGTCTCCCATGCCTTGATCCGGCAAGGGGAGAGGGAGAGGTTGAGGAAGACTCCATCCAGCAGCAGCACAACGGCGTGATGATGATGGAGGAGCGTGGCAATCCAGCAGGGCTTCGCCAAGCACCGCAAGAGAGGAGGAAGAAGAGACGCAGGGCTGCACCAACGAGAGAGAGATCGAATCACGTGTGTGTTTGGGCAGCCCTAGGCCTCACTATATATAGGGGAGAGGAAGGAGGGTGCGCCCCCTCTAGGGTTCCCACCCCTAGGGGGGAGGCAGCCCTAGATGGGGATCAAGGGGGCGGCCAAGAGGGGGAGAAGGGGTGGCGCCCCTAGGGTGGGCCTTAAGGCCCATCTAAGCCTAGGGTTTCCCCTTTTTTTTCTCTTAACTGCCCCTTGGGCCTTGTGGGAGGCGCACCAGCCCACTAAGGGGCTGGTCCCTCACCACTCTTGGCCCACGCAACCTTCTGGGGCTTGTGGCCCCACTTGGTGGACCCCCGGACACCTCCGGTGGTCCCGGTACGTTACCGATAAAACCCGAAACTCTTTCGGTGACCAAAACAGGACTTCCCATATATAAATCTTTACCTCCGGACCATTCCAGAACTCCTCGTGACGTCCGGGATCTCATCCGGGACTCCGAACAACATTCGGTAACCACATACAAGCTTCCTTTATAACCCTAGCGTCATCGAACCTTAAGTGTGTAGACCCTACGGGTTCGGGAGACATGCAGACATGACCGAGACGTTCTCTGGTCAATAACCAACAGCGGGATCTGGATACCCATGTTGGCTCCCACATGTTCCACGATGATCTCATCGGATGAACCACGATGTCAAGGACTTAATCAATCCCGTATACAATTCCCTTTGTCTATCGATACGATACTTGCCCGAGATTCGATCGTCGGTATCCCGATACCTTGTTCAATCTCGTTACCGGCAAGTCTCTTTTACTCGTTCCGTAACACATCATCCCGTGATCAACCCCTTGGTCACATTGTGCACATTATGATGATGTCCTACCGAGTGGGCCCAGAGATACCTCTCCGTCACACGGAGTGACAAATCCCAGTCTCGATTCGTGCCAACCCAACAGACACTTTCGGAGATACCCGTAGTGTACCTTTATAGCCACCCAGTTACGTTGTGACGTTTGGCACACCCAAAGTATTCCTACGGTATCCGGGAGTTGCACAATCTCATGGTCTAAGGAAATGATACTTGACATTATAAAAGCTTTAGCATACGAACTACATGATCTTGTGCTAGGCTTAGGATTGGGTCTTGTCCATCACATCATTCTCCTAATGATGTGATCCCGTTATCAACGACATCCAATGTCCATGGTCAGGAAACCGTAACCATCTATTGATCAACGAGCTAGTCAACTAGAGGCTTACTAGGGACATGGTGTTGTCTATGTATCCACACATGTATCTGAGTTTCCTATCAATACAATTCTAGCATGGATAATAAACGATTATCATGAACAAGGAAATATAATAATAACCTATTTACTATTGCCTCTAGGGCATATTTCCAACAGTCTCCCACTTGCACTAGAGTCAATAATTCAGTTCACATCGCTATGTGATTAACACTCAAGGTCACATCCCCATGTGACTAACACTCAAAGAGTTTACTAGAGTCAATAATCTAGTTCACATTACCATGTGATTAACACTCAATGAGTTCTGGGTTTGATCATGTGATGCTTGTGAGAGATGTTATAGTCAACGGGTCTGAACCTTTCAGATCCGTGTGTGCTTTACAAATCTCTATGTCATCTCCTAGATGCAGTTACCACGCTCTATTTGGAACTATTCCAAATAACTGTTCTACTATACGAATCCAATTTACTACTTAGTATAACCTGGATCAGTGTCAAAGTTTGCATCGGCGTAACCCTTTACGACGAACTCTTTTCCACCTCCATAATCGAGAAAATTCCTTAGTCCACTAGTTACTAAGGATAACTCTGACCGCTGTCCTGTGATCCATTCTTGGATCACTCTTGTACCCCTTGACTGACTCATGGCTTGGCACACTTCAGGTGCGGTACATAACTTAGCATACTTTAGAGCCTATGTCTGAAGCATAGGGAACGACCTTCGTCCTTTCTCTCTATTCTGCCGTGGTCAGGTCTTGAGTCTTACTCAATACTCACACGTGTAATACAGCCAAGAACTCCTTCTTTGCTGATCTATTTTGAATTCCTTCAAAATCTTGTCACGGTATGTATTCATTTGAAAGTACTATTAAGCGATTTTGATCTATCCTTATAGATCTTGATGCTCAATGTTCAAGTAGCTTAATCCAGGTTTTCCATTGAAAACACTCTTCAAATAACCCTATATGCTTTCCAGAAATTCTACATCATTTCTGATCAACAATATGTCAACAACATATACTCATCAGAAATTCTATAGTGCTCCCACTCACTTCTTTGGAAATACAAGTTTCTCATAAACTTAGTATAAACCCAAAATATTTGATCATCTCATCAAAGTGTACATTCCAACTCCGAGATGCTTACTCCAGTCCTTAGAAGGATTGCTGGAGCTTTGCATACTTGTTAGCATCTTTCAGGATTGACAAAAGTCTTTTGGTTGTATCACATACAACCTTTCCTCAAGAAAATCGTCGAGGAAACAATGTTCTGACATCCTATCTGCATAATTTCATAAATAATGCAGTAATCGCTAACATAATTCAAACAGACTTTTAGCATCGCTACGGGTGAGAAAGTCTCATCGTAGTCAACTCCTTGAACTTGTCGGAAAACATTTTAATGACAAGTCGACCTTTCTTAATGGTGACATTTACCATCATTGTCCGTCTTCCTTTTAAAATTCATATGTACCTAACAGTCTTACGGCCATCAAGTAGTTCTTTCAAAGTCTACACTTTGTTTTCATATATGGATCCTCTCTCGGATTATATGGCCTCGAGCCATTCATCGGAATCCGGGTCCACCATCGCTTCTCCATAGCTCGTAGGTTCATTGTTGTCTAGCAACATGACGTCCAAGACAGGATTACGTACCACTCTGAAGTAGTACGCATCCTTGTCATCCTACGAGGTTTGGGAGTGACTTGATCCGTAGTCTCATGATCACTATCATAAGCTTCCACTTCAATTGGTGTAGGTGCCATAGGAACAACTCCTGTGCCCAGCTACACACTAGTTGAAGTGACGGTTCAATAACCTCATCAAGTCTCCACCATCCTCCCACTCAAGTCTTTCGAGAGAAATTTTTCCTCGAGAAAGGACCCGATTTGAGAAACAATCCCTATTGCTTTCGGATCTGAGACAGGAGGTATACCCAACTGTTTTGGGTATCCTATGAAGATGCATTTATCCGCTTTGGGTTCGAGCTTATCAGCCTAAAACTTTTTTACATAAGCGTCGCAGCCCCAAACTTTTAAGAAATGACAGCTTAGGTTTCTCTAAACCATAGTTCATACGGTGTCATCTTATCGGAATTACGTGGTACCCTATTTAAAGTGAGTGCGGTTGTCTCTAATGCCTAACCCATGAACGATAGTGGTAATTCGATAAGAGACATCATGGTACGCACCATATCCAATAGGGTGCAACTATGATGTTCGGACACACCATCACACTATGGTGTTCCAGGCGGTACTAGTCGTGAAACAATTTCCACAATGTCTCAATTGTGTACCAAACTCGCAACTCAGATATTCATCTCTATGATCATATCATAGATATTTTATCCTCTTGTCACGACGATCTTCAACTTCATTCCGAAATTACTTGAACCATTCAATAATTCAGACTTGTGTTTCATCAAGTAAATATGCTCAGTATCTACTCAAATCATTTGTGAAGTAAGAGCATAACGATATCCACTGTGTGCCTCAGCACTCATTGGACTGCACACATCAAAATGTGTTACTTCCAACAAGTTGCTTTCTTGTTCCATTTTACTAAAACCGAAGCTTTCAGTCATCTTGCCCATGTGGTATGATTTGCATATCTCAAGTTATTCAAAATCAAGTGAGTCCGAACGGTCCATCTGCATGGAGTTTCTTCATGCGTATATACCAATAGACATGGTTCACATGTCTCAATCCCTTTCAAAAATGAGTGAGTCCAAAGATCCATCAACATGGAGCTTCTTCATGCGTTTTATACCAATATGACTTACATGGCAGTGCCACAAGTAGGTGGTACTATCATTACTATCTTATATCTTTTGGCATGAACATGTGTATCACTATGATCGAGATTCAATAAACCATTCATTTTAGGTGCAACACCATTGAAGGAATTATTCAAATAAATAGAGTAACCATTATTCTCCTTAAATGAATAACCGTATTGCGATAGACATAATCCAATCATGTCTATGCTCAACGCAAACACCAAATAACAATTATTTAGGTTTAACACCAATCTCGATGGTAGAGGGAGCGTGCGATGCTTGATCATATCAACCTTGGAAGCACTTCCAACACATCTCGTCAGCTCACCTTTAGCTAGTCTCCGTTTATTCCATAGCTTTTATTTCGAGTTACTAACACTTAGCAACCGAACCGGTATCTAATACCCTGATGCTACTAGGAGTACTAGTAAAGTACACATTCACATAATGTATATCCAATATACTTCTATCGACAGCCTTCTCATCTACCAAGTATCTAGGGTGGTTCTGCTTCAGTGACCGTTCCCCTTATTACAGAAGCACTCAGTCTCGGGTTTGGGTTCAACCTTGGGTTTCTCCACTAGAGCAGCAGCTGATTTGCCGTTTCATGAAGTATCCCTTCTTGCCCTTGCCCTTCTTGAAACTAGTGGTTTCACTAACCATCAACAATTGATGCTCCTTCTTGATTTCTACTTTCGCGGTGTCAAACATCGTGAATATTTCAAGGATCATCATATCTATCCCTGATATGTTATAGTTCATCACGAAGCTCTAGCAGCTTGGTGGCAATGACTTTGGAGAAACATCACTATCTTTATCTGGAAGATAAACTCCCACTCGATTCAAGTGATTGTTGTACTCAGACAATCTGAGCACAAGCTCAACGATTGAGCTTTTCTCCCTTAGTCTGCAGGCTAAGAAAATCGTCGGAGGTCTTATACCTCTTGACGTGGGCACGAGCCTGAAATCCCAATTTCAGCCCTCGAAACATCTCATATGTTCCGCGACATTTCAAGAATGTCTTCGGTTCCTCAATTCTAAACCATTTATCATTACCGAACTATCATGTAGTCATCAAAACGTGTATGTCAGATGTTCGCAACATCCACAGACCACGTTCGAGGTCCAGCACACCGAGCAGTGCATTAAGGACATAAGCCTTGTACTGTCCGCATAATTGCTACTATCAACTTTCAACTATATTTTCTCTAGGAACATATCTAAAACAGTAGAACTAAAGCGCGAGCTTACGACATAATTTGCAAAGATCTTTTGACTATGTTCAGGATAATTAAGTTCATCTTATGAACTCCCACTCAGATAGACATCCTTCTAGTCATCCAAGTGATTACATGATCCGAGTCAACTAGGCCGTGTCCGATCATCATGTGAGACGGACTAGTCAACGTCGGTGAACATCTTCATGTTGATCGTATCTACCATACGACTCATGCTCGACCTTTCGGTCTTCTGTGTTCCGAGGCCATGTCTGTACATGCTAGGCTCGTCAAGTCAACCTAAGTGTTTCGTGTGTGTAAATCTGTCTTACACCCGTTGTATGTGAACGTAAGAATCTATCACACCCGATCATCACGTGGTGCTTCGAAACGACGAACTGTAGCAACGGTGCACAGTTAGGGGAACACTTTCTTGAAATTTTAATGAGGGATCATCTTATTTACTACCGTTGTTCTAAGCAAATAAGATGCAATAACATGATAAACATCACATGCAATCAAATAGTGACATGATATGGCCATCATCACTTTGCTCCTTTTGATCTCCATCTTCGGGGCTCCATGATCATCATCGTCACCGGCATGACACCATGATCTCCATCATCATGATCTCCATCATCGTATCTTCATGAAGTTGTCACGTCAACTATTACTTCTACTACTATGGCTAACGCTTTAGCAATAAAGTAAAGTAATTACATGACGTTTATGTTGACACGCAGGTCATAAATAAATTAAAGACAACTCCTATGGCTCCTGCCGGTTGTCATACTCATCGACATGCAAGTCGTGATTCCTATTACAAGAACATGATCATCTCATACATCACATATATCATACATCACATCCTTTGGCCATATCACATCACAAGGCATACCCTGCAAAAACAAGTTAGACGTCCTCTAATTGTTGTTTGCATGTTTTACGTGGCTGCTATGGGTTTCTAGTAAGAACGTTTCTTACCTACGCAAAACCACAACGTGATATGCCAATTGCTATTTACCCTTCATAAGGACCCTTTTCATCGAATCCGATCCGACTAAAGTAGGAGAGACAGACACCCGCCAGCCACCTTATGCATCTAGTGCATGTCAGTCGGTGGAACCGGTCTCACGTAAGAGTACGTGTAAGGTTGGTCCGGGCCGCTTCATCCCACAATGTCGCCGAATCAAGATTGACTAGTAACGGTAAGCATATTGAACAAAATCAACGCCCACAACTACTTTGTGTTCTACTCGTGCAAAGAATCTACGCAATAAACCTGGCTCTGATACCACTATTGGGGAACGTAGCAGAAATTCAAAAAATTTCCTACGTGTCACCAAGATCTATCTATGGAGAGACAAGCAACGAGGGGAAGGAGAGTGCATCTACATACCCTTGTAGATCGCTAAGCGGAAGCGTTCAAGTGAACGGGGTTGATGGAGTCGTACTCGTCGTGATTCAAATCACCGATGACCAAGTGCCGAACGGACGGCACCTCCGCGTTCAACACACGTACAGCTCGATGACGTCTCCCATGCCTTGATCCAGCAAGGGGAGAGGGAGAGGTTGAGGAAGACTCCATCCAGCAGCAGCACAACGGCGTGATGATGATGGAGGAGCGTGGCAATCCAGCAGGGCTTCGCCAAGCACCGCAAGAGAGGAGGAAGAAGAGACGCAGGGCTGCACCAACGAGAGAGAGATCGAATCACGTGTGTGTTTGGGCAGCCCTAGGCCTCACTATATATAGGGGAGAGGGAGGAGGGTGCGCCCCCTCTAGGGTTCCCACCCCTAGGGGGGCGGCAGCCCTAGATGGGGATCAAGGGGGCGGCCAAGAGGGGGAGAAGGGGTGGCGCCCCTAGGGTGGGCCTTAAGGCCCATCTAAGCCTAGGGTTTCCCCTTTTTTTCTCTTAGCTGCCCCTTGGGCCTTGTGGGAGGCGCACCAGCCCACTAAGGGGCTGGTCCCTCACCACTCTTGGCCCACGCAACCTTCTGGGGCTTGTGGCCCCACTTGGTGGACCCCCGGACACCTCCGGTGGTCCCGGTACGTTACCGATAAAACCCAAAACTCTTTCGGTGACCAAAACAGGACTTCCCATATATAAATCTTTACCTCCGGACCATTCCCGAACTCCTCGTGACGTCCGGGATCTCATCCGGGACTCCGAACAACATTCGGTAACCACATACAAGCTTCCTTTATAACCCTAGCGTCATCGAACCTTAAGTGTGTAGACCCTACGGGTTCGGGAGACATGCAGACATGACCGAGACGTTCTCTGGTCAGTAACCAACAGCGGGATCTGGATACCCATGTTGGCTCTCACATGTTCCACGATGATCTCATCGGATGAACCACGATGTCAAGGACTTAATCAATCCCGTATACAATTCCCTTTGTCTATCGATACGATACTTGCCCGAGATTCGATCGTCGGTATCCCGATACCTTGTTCAATATCGTTACCGGCAAGTCTCTTTTACTCGTTCCGTAACACATCATCCCGTGATCAACCCCTTGGTCACATTGTGCACATTATGATGATGTCCTACCGAGTGGGCCCAGAGATACCTCTCCGTCACACGGAGTGACAAATCCCAGTCTCGATTCGTGCCAACCCAACAGACACTTTCGGAGATACCCGTAGTGTACCTTTATAGCCACCCAGTTACGTTGTGACGTTTGGCACACCCAAAGTATTCCTACGGTATCCGGGAGTTGCACAATCTCATGGTCTAAGGAAATGATACTTGACATTATAAAAGCTTTAGCATACGAACTACATGATCTTGTGCTAGGCTTAGGATTGGGTCTTGTGCATCACATCATTCTCCTAATGATGTGATCCCGTTATCAACGACATCCAATGTCCATGGTCAGGAAACCGTAACCATCTATTAATCAACGAGCTAGTCAACTAGAGGCTTACTAGGGACATGGTGTTGTCTATGTATCCACACATGTATCTGAGTTTCCTATCAATACAATTCTAGCATGGATAATAAACGATTATCATGAACAAGGAAATATAATAATAACCTATTTACTATTGCCTCTAGGGCATATTTCCAACAGCGGCGGCCACCGTAAACCCTACTGTGAAAATTTTGCTCACCGGAGCCATCCGGTGCGGTGGCCAACATCCTCAGTCATCGTTGTCGTCAGAGACGAGGTCGGCGTAGATGTCATCCAGCGCCTTGGCTTCGCGGCGCCATGCCTCCAAGTTGGCGTCGCAGTCCTGCGCCTTCCCGAGCCCCTGCTCGAGGAGGACTGCGTCGAGGTCGGCTTCCCCCGACGGCGCTGCTCCGCCTCCTCCTCTTCCCGCGCATTGCGCGTGATGATGGCGGACTCGAAGACGTCTGCCTCCGCCGGGGGGGGGGGATCCTCCGGCCTGATGACGCCACTGCCCTGCCGCTCTGGCTCCGCGGTTCGTGTACTTCCAGGCGGCCCGCTTCCTCGCGGCGTCGGCTTTGACGCACCGCTGTCGCTCGGGGTCGTCGCTACCGCGGAGCTCCACATCCCACGCCACATTGTGGAGTGCGACGGCGGATTGGAGTCATCGGCGGCGAGAAATCGAAAGGGGAAAGGGGGGATTGCGGCAGCGCGAGGATAGGGTTTGGCCCCTGAGGGAGTCCTGGTTTCGGGGGTATCCGGACAGCCGGACTATAACCTTTGGTCGGACTGTTGGACTATGAAGATACAAGATTGAAGACTTCGTCCCGTGTCCGGATGGGACTCTCCTTGGCGTGGAAGGCAAGCTTGGCAATACGGATATGTAGATCTCCTTCCTTGTAACCGACTCTGTGTAACCCTAGCCCCCTCCAGTGTCTATATAAACCGGAGGGTTTAGTCCGTAGGACGCAAGAACAACAATCATACCATAGGCTAGCTTCTAGGGTTTAGCCTCTCTGATCTCGTGGTAGATCAACTCTTGTACTACCCATATCATCAATATCAATCAAGCAGGAGTAGGGTTTTACCTCCATCGAGAGGGCCCGAACCTGGGTAAAAACATCGTGTCCCTTGTCTCTTGTTACCATCCGCCTATACGCACAGTTCGGGACCACCTACCCGAGATCCGCCGGTTTTGACACCGACAGTCCCGTATACTCACCGCGAACCCGTAGTTATACTACGCGAGTGGGGGTGGGGGGGGCACTGTAAAAACATTTACGGGCGGGTGATTCTACGGGCTCTAGTCTGGCCCAAAAAAAGGCCAAACCCGTATAGTCGCTCAATTTTTACAGTTTGCACGTTTTAAGGAGTCTGTTAGAGATGCTCTTAGACAGGTGCTGTGTGATCAATCAATCATCATGACCTACGGATGGATGGGGAAGACTTGTATGATATCTCACAATCATGTCAGATCAATCCCAAAAAAAATCATATCTAGACATTCCGGAAAAAAAATCTGGAATTATTTGACAACATTCATGAGGCGTATGTCTACAACTCAGAAAAAAAATCACCTCAAAACTCGATGTACGTTTAAAGATTAAAAAAAAGACAAATTCGAATGTGAATAGCAGCATCTTTGGGTGAATATTCATATCTGATTCTATCTTTTTGTTCTCATTAAGGTAAGTTGAATTAGGAGCTGAAACTTTTTGAGATTGTACATCAAACATTGATGTATGCACACACAAAATTTAAGATCGATTGAACATGTAATTTTCTTTCAAAAAGTTCGATCTCACGGATCTCACCTAATGTGAGATCTCACGCAAGTTTTCTCTGCGGATGGATGGATGGGTCCCAAATGATGAACTTCTCAATGAAATGTAATGAATAAAGCATTCCGAACCAGAACCTGCGAGTACCAGTACTATTTGGTCGCGGTGCGGCGCCATCTTATCCTTATCTTTACACAGCCGGCGGCACGCAACGAGGAGTCAACACGCACGCACGTAACTAAAATCAAATTAAGCACTCCTCCCACTCCCACTGCCAGTGCAGTACAGTACAGTAGCCTTTGAATTAGGCAAATTTGACAAATTTGACCTACAGACGAAATCAAATCACAGAATGAACTGTCCGTTAAACTATTTCACGCAGCTGGCCCGTGGCGCCTAGCTCTCAGGCGCTGCACGCTGATTTTGTAATTTTCGGATTACATGGATACGACGCTGGCCGTGTAGCGCCTAGCTGTGAGGCGTTGCACAGTGTAGTGGGGCGCCGTCGTGGCAGGCGCTACACAAAAGGGTCAGGCGTGTGAAATAATTTCATGGGCAGTTCATTCCGTGAATTGATTTCGTCCATAGATCAAATTTGTCAAATTTGCCTTTGAATTAAGAGCCTGCAAGCAAGTGAATGACGTCCTCTAAATTTTTTTTTTGAGGAAATGACGTCCTCTAAATTAACTCTTCTTAACAATATGTCAATGTATATCATCCACTCCATGCCGACTGCTGTACAGGGTCAGGAAGAGTAGTGGTGTCTCACCGCGAGTCCTCGATCAGGCCTGTGTCCCCGGAGCAAGCTAAGCTAGGATTATAATAAATGGCAGCACGGCGCGGCGCCAAGAGATAACGATGAAGGATTACCGAGGTGCAGTACGGCACGCTTGTTTCACGGAGACGCACAAAATTACTACTACACTATTCGGTGCGTTGCATCCGCACAGTTTCCTTCCGGCCGTCTCCGTCGCCGGGAATCAAGGAGTCACGCAGGAGCTAGCTCGTCACCGTCGCGGGTATCCGCCGACGGACGGCGATGACACTGACAGAGCTTTCAGGCTGGTCACAACGGGGAGGAACTTAGGAGTAACATCACACACTTCAATGCAACTTTGCTTATGTGGCACATATTTAATGAAGAGAGAGATGCTTGTGGTAACTAGCTAAGTTACCGGAACATCACACACTCCAAGAAGCAATGAGTCTATAACCTAATAAATACATGGTTACATGACACTACATAGATGTTCCTACCCACTGTGGAGGTAGTAACATAGTCTAGGAAAACGTGAAGTTCCTAGCTTATGTTCTTGCCCATTGTGACCAGCCTCAAAGCCTCTCCGGGTGCCTGCTACTTGGTGCTTAACTAATTAATTACCACAGCATGCATGCGCAGCCTGCTGGGCTGAAAATTCTCCCATCCAGCAACATTACAATTTACAAACGACTAGTAAGCGTGCACGTGCAACGCACGTATTCTAATAAACTACAATAAAAACATGAAGTTTGTATTGTGTTTTTACCGAAACATTTGAATGCGTGCCACGTCCAATGATTTCAATATAATAATTTATTTTAGATTAAGTCATAGGTCTTGTTTGACCGGTGAAAGACTTTCATTGTTGAATGTTATGATCCCAAAATTTCAAAAACAAAATGAAAAAACTCGCGCATGTAACACACGACCAATACACATGTCTTCACATAAAATTAACGATCATATAAATGTATTCTGATTGTTACTTATTACAAAAATACTTAAAATAACAACTAAGCAACTTTATCCAGTAATCATTATTTGATGATGATCCTTTTTGGAAGGTCCATCTTTTGATACGATCTATAATGCTTCACTCTAAGACTGGGATATTGTTTAGAACTTCATTCTCTTCATACTTCAAAATATGAAGCAAAAGTCGCTTACTCAGTTCAAAGTCATCCTGCATATGCATTATATAACATTGCTATTAAAAAAACATATGTAACGTGTGTAGAAATGAGCATGGTGTCAATAATTACCTTGGGTATTGGAAAATGTAGTGTCCCATCGTGCCATGAGTGCACTAAATTGAAAATCAAATAATCAGACAGGGGTTGCATGTACGAAATGTTACATGCGAGTTGAACGGATCAATTAAGATTGTGATGTATTGACCGAAAATGCCAAACGGAGAGCGAGCTCCATGGAGGCCTTTATTTGAAAACTTTAAAAATCAAACTTTTGAGTTTCAAAAAGTTCTGAAAATAAATACACATATACCTAGATACATAATGTACATGTATGCAAATTTTCAGGTCAAAATACATTAAAATGTGAGCTACATAAAAAAGACAAATCTTGGGCCTTTTAGCATATATATACTGTTCATCTATAAAGTCCATGATTTTGGTTTTTTTGTACAGTTCGTAATTCAAGGTATTTCAACCTGAATTTTTTCACACATACACTTTACATCCTTGCATACATGTGTATTTTTTCAGAATTTTTTGAAACTGAAATTTATGAATTTTGAATTATTCAAAATAAAGAGCTCCATGGAGCTCGGTCTCCAAAATGCCCTACTCTGTATTGACAAGATTCTTATCTGTATGAGTTTATGGAAACAGCAACAACTTTGCATCCCCATATCAAAATGTCGTCCTTGAAGGCAGGGTTTGCAGCAACTGGTTGCCGCGAATATAAAAATAATAATGATGACTGAACCACACAGTCATATTGGACATGCTCGATAAAAAAAGAATTGAACAACGTTTGCCACTAATGTAAATCAAATGACCAAAAGGGATATCAATAATTGAATTTGTGAACGTATATTTTTATAATTATAAATCAAATGAACAAAAGCGCTATCAATAAAAAAATGAATTTGTCAACATATAATTTTTTTGAGAGGAATCCATATAATTATTACTTCCCAAATGGGATGTCGATCATAGATATAAAAAATAAAACAGAAGAGACACGCCCGATGATCCATTTGGTCGATGATCTGTTTAATCCGGGTGGTGTAATTAACCATAGAAAAAACCTGGATGAAGTAATTAGGCCACACAAAAGCAACCAGAGGTCGGATTGCAAAAGGAAAAAAAGCAACCAGAGGAACACAAATAAGGAGCAGCAGGTGAAAAGTAAAATAATAGAAAGAGCAGCCGGTGAAAGGTATCCCAGACTCCCAGTCTCTCACGGCACACTAATGAAGAGCGGTTGGCTTTCTCCAGTGATGTGTGCGCTGAGACACTCATCACTTTGCTTTCTCCGCCAGCCGCCTCCTCTGCTGCTCTACAGCACGGCCATCCTCTCCCGCGACGTCGCCCCTACCACCATGGCCTCGCCCCATCTCCTCCTATCCCCACCATGGCCTCGCCCCGCCGGGCCTTATCCCCACCACAACCTCGGGCCGCCGCCTCCTCTCACCACCGCGGCCTTGCCTCGCCGCCAACCCCGCGGCTCTTCCCTAGATCGACCCTGCTGCCGCCATCCTACCGCCCCAAAGCAGATCGAGATGCGAGGTGCTGGACACGATGTGGGCGCAGGCATCTCGAATTGGACCGAGATCCAGTGCGTCGATGTGCCCGCCGTAATCATCGCCCCCTGTTCTTGGCTCACACAGTCGCTCCGTGAAGGAGTTTGCAGCTGGGGTATGTGCTCGGTTGCTGAAGGTATGATGTTCGATTAGATGTTGTTAATGTACCTGTCGTTATTGGTGGGGATTTAGTCGGGTGACATTTTTGAGGCAACCATGCTGTGATAAAGCTAATTGATTTGTGGATTTGGATTCTGGGTGGCTTAATTTGTGACTATCAGCTAGCTATAATTGATGTTGAGTCATTGCTTTTTGCGGTAGTTGCTTGGTTTGAGTGGTATTCTCACGTTGTAATGTCGCATTATTACAGGCACCAATTAACAGAAAGTTCCAGGGTCACAACCAAGTTGGTATATATCTGCATTGTTTATTATCAGAAATACATGTGACTCCATCATTTGATATCTGAACTTTGTTGATGCTTATGCCATTGTATGCACAACAGGCGCCTTCGCCATATTGTCATTCATTTGTGAGCTCTTTCTTTATGTTGGCATGGATGATATAGAGTAGTGGAAGATTGTTAGTGAGGCACATACATGTTTGCTATATATCTGGTTCTTTCCATGTGTGTAGTAAGATATTTGTTGTTCAAATCCAGAAATTGTAATACATTTTCTATACTATATGCAGTCCAATGAAATGTATCGCCTTGAGCTCCATTATTTAGGGCAGATCTCATGAGAGGTGTTGTGTCAATTGCATTGGCATACAGTAAGGTAAAGAATTGCATTGGCATACCAAATCTGTTGATCAAATGTACTTCAGGAATGCTATGCAGTGAAAAAATAAACATAATAGCATACCAAAATACCTTGTTAAGCATAAATGCTCTGTGTTATATTAGGAGGCGTACCCATTCAGTCTGAAGACTGCTCTTAATATATTCTTCTCTTTTCCATGTTGTAACATTTAGATCAGTCATATTGGATTTTAATTCCATATGCTCAGATGCATATTTGAATAAATCCTCCGGTCCTTCTAGCTGTTGTACCAAGAAATGAAAAAAGTATAAGCATGACAGGCGAGAAATAAGAAAAAAAAATGCTTATGCAAAGATGGGGTAGTAGGACTAACTACTGACCGTATCAGTGAGGTCCTTGCGATTCTTTTTTAAAAAAATTCTTTGGCTCTGTTTAATACCCATGCTGGTGCAGCATCCGTGTCATCTGAGGGCAGATAGCCACCGATCTTTATCATCTTAGAGATGTATGCATTCTCTAAGAACATACTTCCACCTGACCTTACATGTAGATGCTCCGCAGCAGTCATGCAATTTATGTACGTATTTATGACCTACAATTAAAATTATGAACCAAGCAGTAGTGAATTAAAGCACCATTACATTTGTCCACGGGATTGTGTCCACACGACGGCGCACTGAGTATGTTGACTGGCCTCATCCTCCCTCCAATGTTTTGCATATGGTATGTATCATTTTTGTGTAGCCAATCACAATCTTCATCAACTACAGAAATATTGAGTGACTGTCAGTTATGAAATCAAAGATTGGATATCATGTGTTTGATATAGCTGGCATCACCTGTATCAGATTGAGTTTGTTATCCAGTTGTTGGGACAACTGTAGATTTGGCTCGACGCCTTTTCTCACGTAGGCTCTGTAATATCCCTTCTTTTTGTTGCTCATACCGGGCATTTTCCCTCTCCCTCTTTAGTGCTTGTTTTTCTTTCTGTAGAATAAGTGTGAATTACGTACAATAGACAATGCAATATGAGCAGAAGTTGTTTTTCCTATGTACGATCTAAGTGTCAATTATGTATCATAGATAATATGAGCAACAATTGATTACCATATGACATGCTGCATTTGTAGGCTTGAAGTGGTGGTCGTAACCCAGTAAGTTGGGAGGACTCAATGGCAGACTTGGCATTATTGACATTTTCTGGTGTTCTTAATGAATTTGGACCATGAAGTGGAGTCTGATCAGTCATTACGACATCTACAGGTATGCCTACATCACAATCGTATGTACTTTGTCAGTTTTGTTGACACAGAAAGGAAGCTATTATGTTTGTCAAGAAAAACATCACCTTCCGCAGCCGGTGTGTATCCACGCTGGGTGACAGCAGACTCTGCACTAGGCCTCTCGACAGTGTCAAAATCTGCCCAAAAGAATTGATCATTAATATGGCTTTATTGTTATTCATGAATGTATCATAAAGAACAGAGAAAATAGAGAAACCAGGCGACATGGACACGGGTGGCTTAGATGGAGTGTCGTTTCCATTGAGAATAGCCGACGTAGCTTTCTTACGATCACTTGCCTCATGTCTTCTTTTTCATATTGCATCCCTGTTTAGTGCATACCTCTCCCTTTCCCTTTGTCTCTTCACTTCTTTTGGATCTGCTTTTTGACCTGTGAGGGAATGAAATATTCAGGATTTACAAGGTCGAAGCAGGTAAGAGTTGGTGATAGATGTATTTACCTAAATTACCTCTGTTTGTCAGGTCCTGAAAGGGAGTACATACCCCACTACGCTGAGAGGATGCCATATTGTCTTCTCACTGAATCTATTTGTGAAATACTTCTTCAACCTTGCCGTCAATTTGTGAGTCAAAAAATGAACAATTCTACATGAAGAACTCAGTTTGTCATGCAGATCATGATTGTCCTGTAAGTATCAAATTTCACACCAAAAATTACAGATTTGTCAGATTAAAAGAGCAATTTCCTTTGCCTTCTGTCTGATGTCTGGTTACAAATTCAAATGATCTAACCTGTGCAGTGGCAGGGGCGGAAGTGCTACTATGGCACGGGCCACCGGACGCAGGGCAGCGCGCCGGGTCGAGGATGGCCACCGGGTCGGCGACGGCGTGGAGATCAGGCGTGAGGACGGTGGGGCGAGACGGAGGTTTCGTTCAGACGACACGGCCACCGGGTCGACGACGGCGTGGAAATCAGGGGCGAGGCCGAGGTTTCGTACAGACGGCACGGCCGCCGGGTGGACGACGGCATGGAGACCAGGGGCGAGGACGGCGGGGCGAGGCCGAGGTTCCGTTCAGATGGCACGGCCACCGGGAGGAGGATGTCGCGGACACCAGGGGTGAGGCCAGGTTCATGGCGTGGTGGCGGCGTTGATTGTGGAGGTATTGTTTAGTTTCCTGGAGGTGCCATCGTTGGGCTGTGTAGCATCCCGAACGGGGGAGTCTGCCAGCAGAACATTTGTTTTCAACCGTCGATCTGATTGTAGTATTGTTGATGTAACGTGGGCAGTTGGATGGTATTATGTTGGTCTGATCGGACGTGGGTGGTTATCCTGTGTGCACTTTGTGGTGTGGCTTTAGAGGAATTCATGTTTGCTCTTTTAATAGTAGTAAGTATAAGTATAAGTATAGATGTAGTATGTCACGGTCACGTCCCGTCTGGATTCGGTTGCTGAACCCCAGATTTGGAATCGTACATACCTACGTACGCAACCATGATTAGGTGCTCACCTAACGCAAACTGCCATATAGATATACTCCACTCGCGAAGCTAGCTAGGGATCTACTCAAGCTAACAAGCAGGGCAGATCGATTAGAAGGCCGGCCGGTGAACGGCCGAAGCTACCAAGATTTTAACTACGTCATGAGTACCAGTAGAAATACTCCCTCCGTTTTTATTTACTCCGCATATTAGAGTTGACTGAAGTCAAACTTCGTAAAGTTTGAACAAGTTTATAGAAAAGAATATAAGCATTTACCATAACAAATCTATATGATGTGAAAGTACATTGAATAATAAATCTAATGATATTACTTTATTATTCTAAATATTAATATTTTTGTTTATAAACTTGGTCAAAGTTAACAAAGCTTGACTTTGACCAAAGCTAATATGCGGACTAAATAAAAACGGAGGGGGTACTATATATGTACAAGAAGAGATAGTGGATCTATATTTTTGTTTGTCCGAGAAAATGAGCACGTCGATTGAGAAGAGACGTGGATAGCAGCAGAAAGAATTAACCAGCAACCGCACCAGGTGAAAAGGACTCGGTAACTCGCACCACCACCACCACGGCTTCGTGGTCGAAAACTCGAAATCCCTTGGCCGTCACGTCGATAATGCTCACTGACCATGATCCTCCACTCCACTCGTGAAGGAGATGTGTCCGTCCGTCCGGGATTTCCCACTCGGATGAAGGCGATTGCCACGGAGATCTAGATCGGGTGGTCAACTTGGAGCTTAATTAATTAAAAAAAATGTGACACCTCATCGCCTCATCACATCCCCGTACATGCCAGTCCCTATCAATCTGCCACCGCAGCCGCAGGGACGCGCGCACACTCACACCGCAGTCAGCCAGTCACCAGTCAGTGAACGTTGGGAGCTTCTCTATTTTTGAATCCTTGCAGGTCAAGATGGCATCCCCTCCCATGTTTGAAAGGATGACGCGGGACGAGGAGAAGGAAAAGTGGGTGCATGCGGTGGCTTATTTTCGTGTTTCGACCCTTTTTGCTAAGAAATTCGGGATCTGATCCCTGTCTGTAAATATTTTGGGATCTGACCCTTTTGACTATCGCCAGGAGGGCTGGCGGTAGGTTTGCACATCCTACTGCCGTCAGCACTGGCGGTAGGCACTATGACGGTCACCGACGGTCGTCGGCGCGTACTGACGGGGCAAAGGGCCTACGGCCGCAGGCAGTGGCGGTAGGGTTAGGTGGCCTACCGCCAGAGATGGTGGTGGTAGGTACCGAAGAGACAACTGATGGCTGCGGGCGGGCCCTATCCCACCCACCAGCCCGTTCTTCCTCCTCCCCTCGACTCGAACAGAGTCGAGCGCCGTCTCTCTCCTCCTCCCGATCCCCTCCCTCGATCTCCCTCTTCCCTCCACCATTTTGGCTGATCTTTGGGGCAAATCGAAGAGACCGGTAAGCTCCTCCATTCCCTTCAATCAGTTTTCGCAATGGTTTTTTATTTTTTGAAGGTATTTTTGGCAGTAGGTGCAACCTAGGTTAATTTTTTTTAATGATGGTTTAGTTGTTTAGGAGTATATGATTTAGTAGTACGGATATTGCCTTTGGAGGCCGAGCTCCATGGAGCTTGGTTTTGAAAATTTTGAATTTTGTCGAATTTCATATTTTTTACATTTCAAAAAAATCTGAAAAAAACACACATATACATGAAGGCATAACACACATGTGTGTAAATTTTCAGGGCAAAATAAGTTTATTTGAGGGCTGTGCAAAAAACAATCTGAGGCTTTTTAACACATGATACTATTCATCCTCCCAGGCCATGAATTTGTCTTTTTTGTACAGGTCACATTTCAACGTTTTTCATTCTGAAATTTTACACACATAGACATAACATACTTGTTTACTTGCACAATTTTTTTTCAGATTTTTTTGAAACCAAAAATTTTGAATTTTGATTTGTTTTCAAAAAAAGGCCTTCATGGCTCCCGGGAGCCAAACGTCCATTCTCTTAGTAGTAGGCCTATGTAAGAATGTGTGGGTGAAACAATTGCAAGATATGTGAGGATATGTTGGTGAATGCATATATGTTGGTCCATTTTATTTTGTTATGTATATATGAATTGTATAAGAGATCTTTCTGTATGTTGAATGCAAGATTGTGAGGATGAAGGTATAACAAAATTCGTAGATGGTTAATGTATTGCAAAATTGTGAGGATGAAT
The DNA here is from genome assembly GCA_032464435.1 of Aegilops umbellulata. Taxonomy (NCBI): domain Eukaryota; kingdom Viridiplantae; phylum Streptophyta; class Magnoliopsida; order Poales; family Poaceae; genus Aegilops; species Aegilops umbellulata. The sequence goes on along the minus strand of CP136058.1, from coordinate 593,444,143 downwards.
GTTTTGCAAAATTGGTAGGTGGTTAATGCATAGTGTGAAAATGTGTGTATTTCTATTTCATATAGTTGCAAATGTTGTGATGCATAATGCATATTAATTGTATGGTATTTTCAGATTTTGCAGTTTATAATTGAAATTTTATGGTTATAGTTTTTTTTATTCTATGTATAGATATATATAGACGATGTTGTATAATAAGCGGAAAAATTATATATATGTTAGGATGGCCGACACTGGTAGAAAAAGAGGCTTCCGTCCAGCCCCATTAGTCGCGGAACTGTAGGAACTGGGACTAATGAAGTCTTTAGTCGCGGTTCGGCAGACGAACCGCGACCAAAGGACTGGGCCCAGGGCGCTCGGTGGCCAGCTGGTGCACGTGAGGGGCTTTAGTCGCGGTTGGCCAGGCCAACCGTGACTAAAGGTGCCCAAAGGCCTTTAGTCGCGGTTGGCCAGGACAACCGCGACTAAAGCTCCTCCCCTATATATACCAGTTCAGCACACTCACTTAGCCATTTGGTGCCACTTCTCTTCACAAGCTTCACAAGGGGGTGTAGGTTTGCTTTTGGTTCCTCTTATGCACACAAGGTGTTTGATGAAATGCCCCAAGAGCGTGAAACAAACATGATATGAAGTGTTGGAGCCACACTTGAGGTTCCTCATTTATTTTTTCCTCCTCGATCGCGGTTAGCAATTTGAACCTTTCATGCATGTGTGTCATTGATAAAATATGCATGTGTGTTGTTCATTGTTTAATTTCTATTGTTTATAGCTAGTTAGTTTAACAAATGCATGATGATTAATTATATATTTTATATTATAATAATGCAGATGAATCGGCAATGGATGTACGGTAACCGACTCTCCCGCGAGTTCACTACGGGTTTAAAAGATTTCCTCGTAGTGGCTAATGCGAACAAGCAGAAGGGTTTTGTTATCTGTCCATGTGTTGACTGTAAGAATCAGAAGGGTTACTCTTCCTCAAGAGAAGTTCACCTGCACCTGCTTCGGCACGGTTTCATGCCAAGCTATAATTGTTGGACCAAGCATGGAGAAAGAGGGGTTATAATGGAAGAAGATGAAGAAGGGGATGATTTCATCGATGAAAGCTATCTTGCTCATTTCGGTGATACTTTCATGGAGGATGCTGAAGGTGAAGGGGAAGGTGAAGGGGAAGGTGAAGGTGAAGAAGAGGCACGTGATGAGACCGTTGATGATCTTGGTCGGACCATTGCTGATGCACGGAGACGCTGCGAAACTGAAAAGGAGAGGGAGAATTTGGATCGCATGTTAGAGGATCACAGAAAGTCGTTGTACCCCGGATGCGATGATGGTCTGAAAAAGCTGGGCTGCACACTGGATTTGCTGAAATGGAAGGCACAGGCAGGTGTAGCTGACTCGGCATTTGAAAACTTGTTGAAAATGTTGAAGAATATGTTTCCAAAGAATAACGAGTTGCCCGCCAGTACGTACGAAGCAAAGAAGGTTGTCTGCCCTCTAGGTTTAGAGGTTCTGAAGATACATGCATGCATCAACGACTGCATCCTCTACCGCGGTGAATACGAGAATTTGAATGAATGCCCGGTATGCACTGCATTGCGTTATAAGATTAGAGGCTATGACCCTGGTGACAATGTTGAGGGCGAGAAACCCAGGAAGAGGGTTCCCGCCAAGGTGATGTGGTATGCTCCTATAATACCACGGTTGAAACGTCTGTTCAGGAACAAAGAGCATGCCAAGTTGTTGCGATGGCACAAAGAGGACCGTAAGTCGGACGGGGAGTTGAGACACACCGCAGATGGAACGCAATGGAGAAAGATCGACAGAGAGTTCAAAGATTTTGCAGCTGACGCAAGGAACATAAGATTTGGTCTAAGTACAAATGGCATGAATCCTTTTGGCGAGCAGAGCTCCAGCCATAGCACCTGGCCCGTGACTCTATGCATCTACAACCTTCCTCCTTGGTTGTGCATGAAGCGGAAGTTCATTATGATGCCAGTGCTCATCCAAGGTCCGTAGCAACCCGGCAACGACATCGATGTGTACCTAAGGCCATTAGTTGATGAACTTTTACAGCTGTGGGGCAGACCTGGTGTCCGTGTGTGGGATGAGCACAAAGAAGAGGAATTTGACCTACGAGCGTTGCTTTTCGTAACCATCAACGATTGGCCTGCTCTTAGTAACCTTTCGGGACTGTCAAATAAAGGATACGATGCATGCACGCACTGCTTACATGAGACTGAAAGTGTACATTTGCCAAATTGTAAGAAGAACGTGTACCTTGGGCATCGTCAATTTCTTCCGGAAATTCATCCAGTAAGAAAGAAAGGCAAGCATTACAACGGCAAGGCAGATCACCGGCCGAAGCCTGCATAACGCACTGCTGCTGAGGTATTTGATATGGTCAAGGATTTGAAAGTCATCTTTGGAAAGGGTCCTGGCGGACAATCAGTTCCGAAGGGAGCTGACGGGCACGCAACCATGTGGAAGAAGAAATCTATATTCTGGGAGCTAGAATATTGGAAAGTCCTAGAAGTCCGCTCTGCAATCGACGTGATGCACATTAGGAAGAATATTTGCGTGAACCTCCTAAGCTTCTTGGGCGTGTATGGGAAGACAAATGATACAAAGGAAGCACGGCAGGACCAGCAACGTTTGAAAGACCCTGATGACCGGCATCCAATGGTTTCAAGGTCGTGCCAGCTACGCTCTGACCAAAGAAGAGAAGGTCTTTTTTGAATGCCTGAGCAGTATGAAGGTCCCGTCTGGATTCTCGTCCAATATAAAGGGAATAATAAACATGGCGGAGAAAAAGTTCCAAAACCTGAAGTCTCACGACTGCCACGTGATTATGACGTAATTGCTTCCGATTGCTTTGAGGGGGCTCCTGCCGGAAAATGTTCGAGTAGCCATTGTGAAGCTATGTGCATTCCTCAATGCAATCTCTCAGAAGGTAATCAATCCAGAAGTTCTACCACGGTTACAGAACGATGTGATCCAATGTCTTGTCAGTTTCGAGTTGGTGTTCCCGCCATCCTTCTTCAATATTATGACGCACCTCCTGGTTCACCTAGTCGAAGAGATTTTCATTCTCGGTCCTGTATTTCTACACAATATGTTCCCCTTCGAGAGGTTCATGGGAGTATTAAAGAAATATGTTCGTAACCGTGCTAGGCCAGAAGGAAGCATCGCCAAGGGCTATGGAAATGAGGAGGTAATTGAGTTTTGTGTTGACTTTGTTCCTGACCTTAAGCCGATTGGTCTTCCTCGATCGCGGCACGAGGGGAGACTAAGTGGAAAAGGCATGATCGGAAGGAAATCAATGATATGTATGGACGGCCATTCTCTGACTGAAGCACACCACACTGTACTGACCAATTCCAGCTTGGTGGCTCCGTACTTTGAGAAACACAAAAATATTTTACGCTCGGACAACCCGGGGAAGCCTGAATCCTGGATTAGGAAGGCCCACATAGAGACTTTCGGCAGTTGGTTGAGAAAACATTTAATGAATGACAATGATGTTGTAGATCAGCTGTACATGTTGGCCAAGACACCATCTTCGACTATAACGACTTTCCAAGGGTACGAGATAAATGGGAATACATTTTACACGATCGCCCAAGATAAAAAGAGCACCAACCAAAACAGTGGTGTCCGCTTTGATGCAGCAACCGAGAATGGGCAAAAGGTCACATATTATGGTTACATAGAGGAGATATGGGAACTTGACTATGGACCCTCCTTTAAGGTCCCTTTGTTCCGGTGCAAATGGTTCAAGCTAACAGGAGGTGGGGTAAAGGTGGACCAGCAATACGGAATGACAATGGTGGATTTTAACAATCTTGGTTACCTTGACGAACCATTCGTCCTAGCGAAAGATGTCGCTCAGGTTTTCTATGTGAAGGACATGAGTAGCAAACCGAAGAAACGGAAAGATAAGAAAACGATCAGTACATCATGCGATGATCCAAAGCGCCACATTGTTCTTTCAGGGAAAAGAAACATCGTGGGAGTGGAGGACAAGACAGACATGTCAGAAGATTATAATATGTTTGCTGAAATTCCGCCCTTCAAAGTGAACACCGACCCAAGCATTAAGTTAAATGATGAGGATGCTCCATGGATACGGCACAATCGTAAGCAAGCAGGGACACAAGGGAAGAATTGATGTGTAATAATTTATTGTACCAAACTTTGTATTTGGTCGATGAACTGAATGATGTATCAATCATAAGCATGCAAGAAGGGATTTTAAAATGAATTAGTTTTATTTTTCTGATTTTTTTGATATATAATTGTATTTTTAAGATTTTAAAATGAATTAGTTTTATTTTTTTGATTTTAAAAGGAAAAAGGAAGAAGAAGAAAGATGGAAAAAGGAAGAAAAAACAGAAGAAAAAAGGAAAAACAGAAGAAAAAAACAAACAGAAGAAAAACATAAGAAAAAAACAGAAGAAAAAAGGAAAAAGGAAAAAAGAGGGATTTTAAAATGAATTAGTTTTATTTTTCTGATTTTTTTGATATATAATTGTATTTTTAAGATTTTAAAACGAATTAGTTTTATTTTTCTGATTTTAAAAGGAAAAAGGAAGAAGAAGAAAGAAGGAAAAAGGAAGAAAAAAACATAAGAAAAAAGGAAAAACAGAAGAAAAAAACAAACAGAAGAAAAACATAAGAAAAAAACAGAAGAAAAAAACAGAAGAAAAAACAGAAGAAAAAAGGAAAAAGAAAAAAAGAGGGATTTTAAAATGAATTAATTTTATTTCTCTGATTTTTTTGATATATAATTGTATTTTTAAGATTTTAAAATGAATTAGTTTTATTTTTCTGATTTTAAAAGGAAAAAGGAAGAAGAAGAAAGAAGGAAAAAGGAAGAAAAAAAACAGAAGAAAAAAGGAAAAACAAAAGAAAAAAACAAACAGAAGAAAAACATAAGAAAAAAACAGAAGAAAAAAACAGAAGAAAAAACAGAAGAAAAAAGGAAAAAGGAAAAAAGGAAGAAAAAAAGAAGAAAAACAAAACAAAATAAATAAAGCAAAAAGGAAAACAAAAAACAGAAAATATGCCACCTACTGGGCCACCACGGCCTGAATACGACTAGAAACCCATTAAAGGGCCAGAATTCAGGCCCGCAGAAGGCCCAGTAGGCCCACAGGCACATAGTGACAGAATAGGCCCGTAAGCCTGCATTTGAGAGGAGCTCGAAGTGGTGAGCGCAGCCGCGCTTATAAACCACTGTCGAAGCCTCTCGGCTAGCGAGGTGGGACTAAACATCCCACCGCACAGCGCCAGTTCTAGCACAGACCCTTTAGTCCCGGTTGGGGAGGCGGACCGCGACTAAAGGGTACCCTTTAGTCGCGGTTGTTGTCCCCAACCGCGACTAAAGGGTCTTTCTGCGCGGGAACGAAAGCGGCGCCAAAACCCTTTAGTCCCGGTTGGGGAGGCGGACCGCGACTAAAGGGTACCTTTAGTCCCGGTTGGGGAGTCGGACCGCGACTAAAGGGTACCTTTAGTCGCGGTCCGCCTCCCCAACCGCGACTAAAGGTGCGTCTATAAATACTGCACTTGGCAGTTTTGCCACTTCCCATTCTCCTCACTCTCGACGCCGAAGCGCTGCCCCGACGCCGATCGACGCCGACGCCGACGCCGAAGCCCTGCCCCGACGCCAACGCCGACGCCTTGCCCCGACGCCGACGCCGAAGCCCTGCCCCGACGCCGAAGCCCTGCGCGCCGCCGCCCCCGTCCCCAGTGAGCGCCGCCTCCGCCCGTGCCTGCCCTTGCCCGCCGCCCGTGCCCTGCGCCCTTGCCCGCCGCCCGCCGCCCGCCGCCCTGCCGCCCGCCGCCCGACGCCCTGCCGCCCGCCGCCCGCTGGCCCTGCCTGCCGTCCTCCGCGCGCCGGCAGAAGAAGAAGAAAGAAGAAGAAAAATGAAGAAGAAGAAGAAAGAAAAAGGAAAAAAACAAAAAAAAAGGAGGAAGAAAAACAAAGGAAGAAGAAAAAAAGAAAGAAGAAAAACAAAGGAGGAAGAAAAAAAAAGGAAGAAGAAAAAAGAAAGAAGAAAAAAAGGAAGAAGAAAAAAAGAAAGAAGAAAGAAAGAAGAAAGAAAAAGGAAGAAGAAAAAAACAAGAAAGAAAAAGGAAGAAGAAAAAGAAAGGAAGAAGAAAAAAAGAAAGAAGAAAGAAAGAAGAAAGAAAGAAAAAAGAAAAAGGAAGAAGAAAAAACAAGAAAGAAAAAGGAAGAAGAAAAAAATGAAAACCAAATGAAAACCAAATGAAAACCAAAAGAAAGAAGAAAGAAAAAGGAAGAAGAAAAAAAGTAACTTAAAACTTGATAATTAACAAAAAAACCGTAAAATTTGATAATTAACCAAAAAAACATATATAAAACTTGATAATTAACAACACAAAAGTAAAACTCCGCGGTGTTTTTTTGGGATCGAGAGGGGGCGGCGAGGGTTATACATGTGTGTTGTCCTCGCCTCCCTCTCCGTGACGCCGTCGTCTGCCGCCCCGTCTCGCGTTCTACCGCGACACCCTCTCCCACCCCTTCCTCGCCCCCTCCTTTTGCCACCGCCCTTTCGCCACCGCCACCGCCACCGCCCCCCTTCTTCACTTAATTAATTTGTTTTTACTACATGTTTTCAGGACTGACATAATGGCGAACGATAGAGCTGACCCGATTATGGACAACTATGATCCGGATGGTGAAGCACATATGTTCGACATCATAAACGGCGATATTCTATATGTGCCGACCGGACAAGAAGAAGATGATATCTCTTCTTATCTGAACCTTGACGGTGAAGATGAAGGGCGCCGTCAGCAAGATGATGCCGAACAAACGTCGATAAACGACGATCTTCAAATGGAAGTAGCAACCACCTCCGGCGCCGAGGTATATATATACATTGAGCCTCTGGTGATACAAACTAACTGATTTGAATAAATATGTGTGTACTAACGCGCGCGACTCTCTTTCTTATTTTAGCCCTCAGCCGGATCATCGAAACAATCGAGTACGTCGTCAAAGCGTGGCGCAACCAAGACGATGAAACAAGGAGAAACATGCACCATCGAGGTTGTCGACAGTGCAACCGGCAGGCCGCTGGAGCCCCGCAAGAACGCCACCAAGTTTGTCAGCCAATGCGGAGCCGTTGTTAGAGACAACGTCTCGATCACCGTCCAGGAGTGGAATGAGCCAAAGAAGGCATGAATTGCTGGTTTCACTTTTGTCGATAAGAGAACAAAAAAAGATTGCTTCAAAAAGCTTATGGAACATTTCGTTCTACCTCCGGAATACAACAAATTCGATGAGGAGGGTAACAAGATTGAGGAAAACAAGGAGAGGAGGAGGCTAGTCAAACAGTTCGCTCTTCATAAGATGGCCGACGCATTCCGGAAATTCAAGCAAAATCTAGCCCATGACTTTGTCAAGCAGAACAAGACTCCGGATTTCAAAGGACAATATGAGAAACTGAAACATGATTGGCCAGAATTTGTGAAGCAAAAGAAATCGGAGCAGTTCATTCAAATATCGAAAAAAATAAGGAAAATGCGGCTAAGAAGGAGTACAATCATATTATGGGGCCAGGAGGGTATCGCCTTTGGCAGCCTAGGTTGGAGAAGATGGAGAACAAGCTGAGGGCACGAGGAATCCGTCCAGGTACGGAGGGATGGGACCCAAGGGCCAAAAGCTGGTGGTACGGGCATGGGGGAACGCTGAACCCGGAGACAGGGGAGTGTGTTTACCAGGGCAAAATAATTAAACCCACCCAAGCCCTTATTGACGCAATGAGGGATGCTCAAGAGGGGAAGATCAAGTTCAACAGAGAGAACGACGCACTGACAAAAGCCCTCGGGAATCCTGAACACGGAGGACGTGTACGAGGCATGGGGCACATTCCGTGGAAAATAGGGTTCCCCCAGAACGATGACCCGTACGGTTACAGAAGCCGTAAGAGAAAGATGGATCGGGAAGCAGATGTTGTGGCGCGGTTGGCATCGGAAATGGATGTGATGAAGAAAACCGTGAGTGTACTAGTAGCCGAAAGAGATGCAGCTCGGGCGCAGCATGAAGATCATCCAGCGGATCTCGGAAGCCAGCAGCGGAGAAGCAGCGTGGCTTCCACGGAGGCCCCACCGGCTAGTGCAGATGCACCGACGATCGAAATTACTGCACCGGAGCCTCTGGTGGTCGAAATTACTGCACCGGAGCCTCCTCGCTACCCCGTGGACGATATAAAGGAGATGAAAGAATGTCATATGTATTATCCTATCGGGAACATGTCCATGAAGGTAGCCATCGGCAGTGCTTTACCATGTTTACCTGGAGCACTCCACCACAACAACCCCATTCAAGATGGCTATGCTCGTGTCACGGTGGAGGACATAGTCCAAGGGTTTGAGGACCTGGAGATTGACATTGCTACACCTGAAGGGGAGAAAAGACTTGGAAATGTCAAGCGCCATTTCATTCTATGGCAAAAGAAGTTTATCAAGTTTCCAGGCGAGGCGCCAAGGACAACAAGTCCACCCCCCTACGGTGGTGGTGGTGGCGGTGGCGGTGGTGGTGGTGGTGGTGGCGGTTCACCTACACCTCCGTCACGTCAGCCGACGCCTCCCAGTCCACAACGTCCGGCGGGTGATCAGACGCCGCCCCCCAGTCCTCGTCCGGCGGGTGATCAGACGCCGCCCCCCAATCCACCTCCGGCAAAGAAGCAGAAGCAATCCTGGATTATTAACCCGGACCCTTATGTACCTAAGACCACAAAGGTACCGGAGCCATCACTGAAGCCTCTCCCCACAAGGCCTTGGGAACGTAGTGCCGAGGAAACTGCCGCGGCCGCGGCTGCTGATTATGAGAAATGGAAGGCGGACTGCAAGAAGAAAAGAGAGCCCGAGCCCAAGCCAGTATTTTCTGATGAGCAAAAGAAGTGGGCTAAGTCATTTTTGAGCACACCGTCCCAAGCCGCGAAGAATCTGCCTAACGACTATGCACGTGAACTTCGTAGGCAGGCACTCATGTTGAAGGAGAAGAAAGAGCGGGCGGAGAACCAGGAGAACAAAGCCTTGGAGGAGGCCGAGAAAACGGAATTAGAAAGTAAAAAAAGCGGGAAACGAGTTGCCCAGCTCGGGGAACAAAGTAAACAATCGATTGCCCCGCTTATAGTGAAAGCCGCCGGTCCGGATGACCCCAATATCATAGCAGCTGCGGCAGCACATGGATTGACTGTAACGAGTGCCAGAGAACAAGCGGCCAACTTAGGTATTACTCTTCGTGAACTGTTAGGCCTTGATGAGGCGCCAGTGAAGGAGGTAGTAATTACATATGTGAAGAATGGGCCTCTCGTCGAGCCTGCGCAGGAAGAGGATCTACCTCCACAAATGAAAGGTCTGCTGAAATGGTACAAGGGTTACATAAAAAATAAAAACGCCAAAGAATATATTTATGCGGAAGTTAGATATGAGCATCACTTCAAACATTACTATGTACAAATTCATCTGAGTGAATTGTTCCAGCTTTTCAATCTGCGCGAGCTCGACAAATCTATCATCAGTTGCTACGTTCTGTAAGTGATTTATTTCTACCCCATCTCGTTCATATTGCTTGCACTATATATATGTCTTAACTATATTGTTGTGTCCGCTATTATACATGCAGAATGAAGATTAAGGAATGCAGAGTAAGGAACATCCATGATGTTGGGTTCATTGACCCACACATCGTTAATGGATATGTGTTGCAGCATCACCCCGCCGACATGGAGGCAGACCTGTGGCAATTTCTTACAAAGCAGGAACTCAAAAGTGATATTCTATTTCCTTACCATTTTGGGTGAGTGTTTCTGTCTTGAGCACATTCTCTTTTGTTTACTCCATGCATGGTATGTGGCCGGCTAATCGATGAGTTATGCATGACGTACTGTGCATGTATCGTGTCCGCAGGTTCTACTGGATTCTGCTAGTAATTAAAGTTGACACCTCAGAATGTCTCGTCCACAACTCTCTGAATATGGATCCAAAGCTTTGGGGCTGCATGAGAAGAATGCTGCAGAAGTAATTATTTTCATTCATTTGCGCTCTATATCGATCGGCCTATTTCGTTCATTTCCTAATATCAAGTAACTAATAACTCTCTTGTTCATTTAATTTTCTTTGCCTCGTAGGGTTTGGAGACGGTTCGTAGATACAAAGGTCGGTGAATTCAAAAAAGAGCTAGAATTCAAAAAGTCAAAGGCTAAGAATGGTGGGGATATTCAGCCAGCGGGGACCAATCTATGTGGATACTATGTCTGTGAGATGATCCGGAGATACACCTCTGAGCGGGTTCCGAGTGATACCAATGCTCAGAGGAATAACCTCCGGATGATGCTTAGTCCAGAAGCTCGCTTCCGACCACTTCAAGAGGAACTAGCTGGATGGTTCAGCAGGGAAGTCCTCCATCCTAAAGGAGAACACCATTACGAGGACGTAGAACTTTATATGCATTAAATTATGTATGGAAACTTGTTCAAAATTGTATATGGTCATCCGATGATATTGAATATATATTGTATATTCCTTTTGAATTCTTTTTGGTTCTAATTTCAAATTTGTTTGAAATTGTACATTCATATGCATGTATGTAGTAGCGTAGAATATGTGAAACTCCTTCAAAATTAAAATAAAGCATAAAAGAAATAAAACAATACAAATTAAACAGAAAACAGGTTTAGGGGGGGCAGGTTTAGGGGGGGGGGCTAAAACCCTAAACCTGCGGCGGCCTTTAGTCGCGGTTGGCCAGAAGAACCGCGACTAAAGGTCCTCCGCCCCGACGGCCGCCTGGCGCCCACGTGGACGGGCCTTTAGTCGCGGTTCTTAAGCAACCGCGACTAAAGGGGGGGCCTTTAGTCCCGCCTGTTTGGTCGCGGTTGCGCAACCGCGACTAATGGCAGTTGCGAACCGCGACCAAAGGCCCTTTTTCCACCAGTGCGAGGACGAGGACAATGGGCGTTTGTATACGGGGCTTGACCTTGCTTTTGACAAGGATCATCGTGCCCGTGCTATCGAGCGTGGAGAGGTAACAATTTTGACAGACAATTGTTTTCGTCATTTTCATGTAATTTTTTTGAATGAAGGAAGCTTCTGACATATTTTCTCAATTGTTACAGAAACTAGCTGTCGTGCGCTTTAGGAGCCACACGACGGAAAACCAGATGCAATATAACATGCGCTACGAGCCGTATTTTGAGCGTGCCGGGCTGCTACCGTTTGTTCTTCAGTTCAAGCGTGTGCCGCCGTTGATGTGCCATTCAGCTCTCACTGCCCTCGTCGATCGTTGGCGGCCGGAGACACACAGCTTCCATCTCCCTTGTGGCGAGCTAACGGTGACGTTGGAGGACTTTGCCATGATCACCGGGCTTCCCATTGTGGGCAACGCTCTCACCGGTCGAGTGGACAGCAAGAACTGGCGTGCGAGGGTTACCGCTCTCATCGGTGATTGCTCGGCCTCTTTTAGTGCGCAGGGAAGGACTGACAGCAGGACAAACGGCGTCCCATTCCCTTGGCTCCAGCTTCATAGATCGGGATGCCCTTTAGAAGCCAATGAGGAGATAGTGGAGCAGTATGCTCGAGCGTACGTGTGGCACCTCCTATCATAGGTGGTCCTTGGAGAGTGATCTGGAGACGTTGCTCCTTGGATGTTTCTTGACTTCTTGGCCGACTAGGACGAGAAGTACAGCTGGGGGTCTGCTGGGCTCGCCTACTTATACCGTCAGGTAACAAGTTATGCAAATATCCATTAAGCATGGTAGTATGTTCATGAATTCCTACAAAAAGCACTCCTTCAACTCATATGTTAGTATATTTAACCAGTTTGATTTTTGGGTTGCAGCTTGACGTCACGTGTAGGAAAACCACCTCGAGGCCATGCATGGGTGGATGTAATTGGGGCCTCTCGGTCTGGATGTGGGAGCGTTTGCCGGTTGGGCGTCCTGAAAAGCATCCTTCACCGCACGTGTGGGTAGGACTTAATGAAGAAGATGATGTTTTTTGACTCCCCACCGTGGCATTCTCTTGTTACCGAGTTAGAATTTTTGGAAGCAAGAACAAGTCCTTGTACAAGAATTTCACCAATGGACAACCTCACATTTCGTCAGGTATACCAATTCAATATTTTCTCTAAGCTTTCATCAAATGCATTGGCCGAACTAATAGCTCTTTGACAGGTTAACTGGAGGCCTTACGAGGCAAATAGGGGTTTCACATTGAACCAGATGTGCACTAGGGACTCCCATCTTTGGCGGATCAGGTGCCCTCTCATATGCATTTATTCTGTCGAGTGGCATCTACCACATCGAGTGTCCATGCAATTTGGTATGAGGCAACGCACCCCACCGAAGCCAGCAAGCACGGGTGAACTTGAGCTTCACAAGTGAGTCACCTAACCGAGGCTATGTTAACCAACAATACAATATTTTAAATTGTTTTCTTATGCATGCTTTGTTGTTGTCATTGTTTGCAGTCAGAACCGAAAGAATAATCAGAATGTGCTTGAGTCGGGACAACACCATGCTAGGTATGTCGAGATGTGGGAGCAGAGGCTCGGTTCTAGAGAGACAGATATGACTTTGGCGGACATGAGAAATTACAAAGAAACTCATCTAAAGTGGTATGACGATGGGAGGCGATTTCGGGTGCATTTGAGGCCAAGGTGGACCGACGCAGATCTCGCATATCATGATCCAAACAATGAATCAGACGATGAGTATGACGCCACAGTGAGAAGTACACAAGGTTCTCACAGAGAGTATGCGCCCCTGACTGATAGAGTCGTAAGTCTTGTGAACCTATTTGGAGAGTGGATTCATATTATCTTGATTGTGCAAACTTTTGAGCTTAGGTTCAATTTTCAGACTTTTGAGCTCAATAGGAGTATCATCGAAGGCTCGAATGCACTAATCCATAACCCCGGGACTCCGGAGTCGGATGCTACCTTGAGGGAAACGGTGAAAGTAAGCACTCGAGGTCCTTACTCCGCTACATTAAAAATGTTTTACTTCACAAGCATTTTTACTTCATAAGTCCTTACTCTGTTGCATTAAAATTATTTGTCTCTTTGTTGTTGTTGTTGTTGCAGCGTTTCATGAAACGTTGCCGGAAGCTAGTCACCATTCTTGGATGCGCAAGCCCGGGTGCCGTAGATGTGCAGGCTACTGGAGCCGCCGCTTCTTATAGCCACGCCGGTGCTAATACCCACGTCGGTGCTTCTTCTAGCCACGCCGGTGGTGGCAGCGACTCCGGTGAACCTGAGGAGGAAGAGGTGTACTTGCAGGTCGATGAAGCCCCGGAAGAGATCAACATGTCACAAATGATGGATGCACCACCGGACTCCCAAGCAAAAAGGTATTCTCACCCTCATGAAGATCCATACAGCCCGTCACCGTTCCAAAAGTCGCTACTTTGTCGCCGCAAGAAGACCGTGAATGCGGGGTGCTCTAAGAGAGGAAGAATGGGACGGTGAACTAGTGTTTGGGCATGTTAAACCAATGTTTGGCCATGTTGAACTATCATGAGCTTTTAGTTTGCTTTGGACTTGAGGACTTTTATTTCAAGTTTTATGTTGGACTTGAGGACTTATATTTCTATTATTGTGTTGGACTTGTTTTGTACTATTTGTGCTCTATTTATGACACATTATGCTGGTGAAACTTGTGCAAATATTCTGCTTTTGCTCTGAAACAGTGTGAAAACTGTAGTTTACAGGCTTGTTCTGTTGCTGGGCTGAAGGCAGCACTCTACCGCCATAGTCTCCGGCGGTAGGCTTAGGTAGCTTACCGCCACCAAAAATGTCTGGACTTGTTCAGTTGCCTCTTCGGTACCTACCGCCACCATCTCTGGCGGTAGGCCACCTAACCCTACCGCCACTGCCTGCGGCGGTAGGCCCTTTTCCCCGTCAGTACGCGCCGATGGCTGTCAGTGGCCGTCAGAGTGCCTACCGCCAGTGCTGACGGCGGTAGGACGTGCAAACCTACCGACAGCCCTCCTGGCGGTAGTCAAAAGGGTCAGATCCCGAAATATTTGCAGACAGGGGTCAGATCCCGAATTTCTTAGCAAAAAGGGTCAAAACACGAAAATAAGCCGCATGTGGTACCTACCGCGTTCACCTCACCATGTTTTGAGGCGAAAATTTTAAAGCATCTACAGCCGGACTTGTCAAATTCAACCCCTCAAACGCCCGCGGACGCGTTCCGGCACGTTCTCGGACAGTGACCGGTCACCCCTCAAAAAACGTATTCCACATCCGGATACCTCAAATTAGAAACCTCAACTCCATATTATTACATGCAGCGTGAAACCTAATCTACGCAGAGCTCGTCCGGCTCCGCTCCCCGCTCGCCCGGCTCCGCCATGGCCATGTCTGGCGGCCGGCTGCGCTCCTCAGAGTGTTGGGCCGGTCGTCGACAAGGTAGGGTAAGACATGGGACACGAGCTGGCTCACGGGACTCAAGGCCCGCTGTCTCCCATGCCCTACTCTTCCTCGTCAGAGAACGTAACCCGAACGGTGCCGGTGGACGTCAGATCGATGATGGATTCATCTGGGGATGAACCACCAACGTCCACCACGATTCGGTTGCGGCGTCCGGACTGATGCGCCATACGGGGCGACGGAGAATGCGAACATACGGGGCGCCCGGACTGATTGTCTCTTACTTTACTGAATCACAACCAATCCAACGGGCTAGAGCTCACGCCGTGTTGCTCATCTTGTTTTTCTTTTGCCTTGCTCTCTCTTGCATTTCCTTCTTCCTTGCTTTTCTGTAAGAGAGAAAGGAGGCAGTCTCCTCTGAAGCATCCGTTTTCCTCTGCAAGCAGCATATTAAGCGGTCCGTGGACCATCCGAACCTACCTGGAAGCTAAGGCAGCAGCCCAGCTTGTAGCGTTGACCATGCCCTCATGCAGACGCAAGGAAACAGTCAGGCTAGTACTACTCATATCGAGTAGACGTGGTGGGAGAAAGGGGCGTCAAAGGAATTTACTCCCTCCGTTTTTATTTACTTCGTATATTAGCATTGTCTCGAGTAAAATTTTGTAAATTTTGACCACATTTACACAGAAAATATTAACATCCATAATACCAAATTAATACAATTAGAATCATCGTTCGATATATTTTCTTACTATATATTTATTATTGTGAAAGCTTAGATTGTTGTTGATAAACTTGATAAAACTTTGACTAATATGGGAAGTAAGTAAAAAGGAAGGAGTATACGTTCTGCCAGCTGCAGGCACCGCGGTAGGCCAATTGAAGATGACAGGGCGCTGTATCAAGAAGACACGTCGATCGATCTCGCTGCTTCTTGCTTCGTGGTTCAGGAGCCCGAATGGTAATGCAGCGACGCGGTTGCGTGGCTTGACCGGACAAGCTAGCCCAGAAATTGAGGTCGTGTGCCAACGTTTCTTTCCGAAACCAGCCATACGTACGTACGCTACGCTACGCCACGCCAACACGGTCACGGGCATGCACCCATGGAAATCCCCGGTGAACACGCGAGGCTCCAGCATCTCGATCAATTGTTGCGCCTATCTTAGATGACATTGGAAAGAAATCGTTATCTTTTAGTAGTTCCTTTTCAATTAAGCATGTTCCTAGGATGGGGAATAGTGTGGCTGATCTGTCATCTGTGTGCTAAGCAAGCCTGTTTCTTGTTGGTTCATTGCTGGCTCGAGGAATGCCCATCTTTCCTCATTAGTTGCCTTGGGCAGATTGTAATCGCATGTTGTTGAAGCAATAAAGATCCCATATCCATGGCAAGAAAGAAAAAGAAAAAGCATCCACGTACCCAAAGACCGGCCAAGACGGCGATTGTGTCGCCCAGGTAGCAACAAAAACGCATTAACTACTACGTTAAGCTCCTCTCGGACATGATCAATCAATTAGACCTGCGGTTGCGGATAGTGATGGATGGATGCCAACTGAACTGATTAATGGCATGTATGTACTCCTACGTGCCGATTGGTTTGACCTAACAAGAACATGCGAGTACTATTTGGTCGCGGGGCGGCACGTGCAATCTTATCTATCATAGTACGACCGTTGGCACGCACGCAACGCAACTGGGAGTCAACACGCACGTAAGCGAAATGCAAAATTAAGCACCCCTTCCTTCCGGGTACAATGCAGTTGCCTGCTTGGTTTCTGCCCCTTGGGGACTGAGTGGGTTAGAGCATCTCCAGCCGTTCAGCCCCCCAGGATGCCTAAAAAGAGCGGCCTGGGGCGAACCGGCGCTAACTCGGCCCCTGGGGGCGACCTAGCTCCCAGTCACGCCCCTAGGCGCCGCCCCTAGGATGCGTAAAATTCGAACTTGGTCGTTCCCGCTCATCATAAAAGACGTCACAAGTCCGGCGATCACAAGTCACAGTTCGGCGATCGGATGTAGTCTGGCGTATAAAAAACAGAGCGCCACAAGTGCGCATGCGCAACGCATCACTCGGCGGGGTCGGCCTCAGGTGTTGGTGGAGTCGGCGTGCGCGGGCCCGGCGGTGTCGGAGCTGTTTCGGTGCTGGGCGGTGTCGGCGCGGCTTCGGTGTTGCTGGGCGTCGTGAAGCCGTCATCACTCGGGCTTGGCGTGGGCGCGGGAGTTGGCGCCGCCGTCGTCGGCAGCTGGTTCAGGATGAGGCCGCGCTCCGCCATGTACCACACCTTGAGCTTCTCGTCGGTGCTCTGGAGCATGTCCGCCGTGCCCATCAGAAAAGCCAGGTCGGTGTTCCTCTTCTTCGCGGCGACGTTGGTCTGGAGCAGGTTGAGCATGATGGCGCTGTTCGTCAGCAATGACGACCACCGCGCCGTGGTTTTCTCTTCAGGCAGGACGGCCCGGGCCTGTGCGTCGGCGAGGCAATGCTCGATGGACTCCTGCACTCGCGCAGTAGCCGCGTCGGCGTGTTTCCCCTTCTTGGCCCCTTTGTTGCCGTCTGGCCGCCCCTCTGACGCGCCCGGAGTCGGTGCGTCTGGCTTGTATGTCTCCTTGGCCTTGTCGAGGATGCGCCGGACTTCCGCCCACTTCTCGCACTTGTCAATGCGCTTGTCAGCCATGGGGGAAGGTGACGCTTGGGTTGAATCCACCGTCCGCGTCCCCGTCGGCGTAGCCCGGCGAGGGCGATCCCCATGGCTGCGGCGACGGAGAGCCGACGCCTTGCTGGCACTGAAGGAAATATGCCCTAGAGGCAATAATAAAGTTATTATTTATTTCCTTATATCATGATAAATGTTTATTATTCATGCTAGAATTGTATTAACTGGAAACATAATACATGTGTGAATACATAGACAAACAGAGTGTCACTAGTATGCCTCTACTTGACTAGCTCATTAATCAAAGATGGTTATGTTTCCTAGCCATGAACAAAGAGTTGTTATTTGATTAACGAGATCACATCATTAGTTGAATGATCTGATTGACATGACCCATTCCATTAGCATAGCACCCGATCGTTTAGTATGTTGCTATTGCTTTTATCCATGACTTATACATGTTCCTTTAACTATGAGATTATGCAACTCCCGTTTACCGTAGGAACACTTTGTGTGCTACCAAACGTCACAACGTAACTGGGTGATTATAAAGGTGCTCTACAGGTGTCTCCGAAGGTACATGTTGGGTTGGCGTATTTCGAGATTAGGATTTGTCACTCCAATTGTCGGAGAGGTATCTCAGGGCCTTCTCGGTAATACACATCACATAAGCCTTGCAAGCATTGCAACCAATGAGTTAGTTGCGAGATGATGTATTACGGAACGAGAAAAGAGACTTGCCGGTAACGAGATTGAACTAGGTATTGGATACCGACGATCGAATCTCGGGCAAGTAACATACCGATGACAAAGGGAACAAACGTATGTTGTTATGCGGTCTGACCGATAAAGATCTTCGTAGAATATGTAGGAGCCAATATGGGCATCCAGGTCCCGCTATTGGTTATTGACTGGAGACATGTCTCGGTCATGTCTACATTGTTCTCGAACCCGTAGGGTCCGCACGCTTAAGGTTTCGATGACAGTTATATTATGAGTTTATGAGTTTTGATGTACCGAAGGAGTTCGGAGTCCCGGATGAGATCGGGGACATGACGAGGAGTCTCGAAATGGTCGAGACGTAAAGATCGATATATTGGACGACTATATTCGGACATCGGAAGGGTTCTGAGTGATTCGGGTATTTTCGGGAGTACCGGGAAGTTACGGGATTACGGGAGAAGTAATGGGCCTTGATGGGCTTTAGTGGGAAGAGGAAAAGGCTGCTGCGCCCCCCCTCCCCTTTGGTCCGAATTGGACTAGGGAAAAGGGGGCCGGCCACCTTTCCTACTCCTCCTATTCCTTCTCCCTTCCTCCCCTTTTGGTGGACTCCTACTAGGACTTGGAGTCCTAGTAGGACTCCACACCCTGGCCGCACCTTTTGCCTTGGCCGGCCTCCTCCTCCTCCATCCTTTATATACAGGGGCAGGGGGCACCCCATAGACACACAAGTTGATCTACGGATCGTTCCTTAGCCGTGTGCGGTGCCCCCTTCCACCAAATTCCACCTCGATCATATTGTTGCAGTGCTTAGGCGAAGCCCTGCGTCGGTAACACATCAAGATCGTCACCACGCCGTCGTGCTGACGGAACTCTTCCCCGACGCTTTGCTGGATCGGAGCCCGGGGATCGTCATCGAGCTGAACGTGTGCAGAACTCGGAGGTGCCGTACTTTCGGTGCTTAGATCGGTTGGATCGCGAGGAGAACGTACGACTACTTCCTCTACGTTGTGTCAACGCTTCCGCTTCGGTCTACGAGGGTACGTAGACAAACACTCTCCCCTCTCGTTGCTATGCATCACCATGATCTTGCGTGTGCGTAGGAAAAATTTTGAATTTACTGCGTTCCCTAACAGCTGGCCCCAGGGCGCGTACTGGGCGTGGCTGTCGGGTGGATTCATCATCTCCGCGCGAGCCGCCTCGGCCTCGGCTTGGTCCGCCGATGAGGCAGCCGCAGCGGCGCGCGCCGCGTTGTCGCGGTCCTTCTTGGCGATGGCCCTGTTCTGCCGGTTGGCAGTGACAGCCTCCCGTCGCTGAACTTCCACCCTCCACTCGGCGTTTGACATGCCCGGTGGCTTGGACGGCGGCGCCCTCGGCTTCCTCTGCTTCGGCTGGGCGACGGAGGCGGCCGCGGTTGCCGCCGCGCGGGGGACGACGTACTTCTTCGGTGGCATGGCGGCCGGCTGTGAGGCGAGCGGGAGGGAGATTGGCGGGAGGAAAGGAGGAAATGGGAGGGAAGTGGGGGAAAAGCGGGAAGATACGGCGGGAATAGGCGCTGGGCTCGCCGACAGGGCGGACCCACGCGCCCTTTTTGCTTGTGTCGGCGCCCCAGACGCCCCCTAGGGCGCCGGGTTCTGCCTGGGTCCGCCGGCACCAGTTTTGGCCCGAGCCGGCGAAAAAGGGGCTTCTGGAGGAGGGGGCGACTGGGCCGTTTTTTCGGCGCCGGCGCGAAAAAAACGCCCGAGGAGGGCTTGTTGGGGGCGCGGCTGAGATGCTCTTACTTCCACCCTATCTAGGGTGAGCGACTCTGTCGGTCGACGCTGTTGTGTCCTTCGACCCACGGTGAGAGGGCCGGTGGGTCCTCGTCGACGGCAAAGACGAAAGTTGGTGTGTCATATTTCGTCCATCCTGGATGCGTTTTGGTCGCTTCATAGTTGTCTTGCTCCGACGCTTCATTGGATTCCTCCGACGGTGGATGTGTACCTCGATAATCATGTCGTGTCCCTTGTTTTTCTTCTTCTGTTTGCTCGATTATGTCCTTGATGCACCGCTAGGTGACGGACCTATTGCAGGAGCAGATGCAGGCGTTATGAACGTTATGCTAGCTCAATGTGATGACTACTTAATAGTTTAGTGCACCATGCTTAACTGCTTAGAATCGGGACTTCAAAGACGTTTTGAACGTCATGGACCATATGAGATGTTCCAGGAGTTGAAGTTAATATTTCAAGCAAATACCCGAGTTGAGAGATATGAAGTCTCCAACAAGTTCTATAGCTAAAAGATGGAGGAGAATCGCTCAACTAGTGAGCATGTGCTCAGATTGTCTGGGTACTACAATCGCTTGAATCAAGTGGGAGTTAATCTTCCAGATAAGATAGTGATTGACAGAATTCTCTAGTCACCATCACCAAGTTAGTAGAACTTCGTGATGAACTATAATATGCAAGGGATAACGGAAAATATTCCCAAGCTCTTCGCGATGTTAAAATCGGCGAAGGTAGAAATCAAAGAAAAACATCAAGTGTTGATGATTGACAAGATCACTAGTTTCAAGAAAAGGGCAAAAGGAAAGAAGGGGAACTTCAAGAAGAACGGCAAGCAAGTTGCTGCTCAAGTGAAAAAGCCCAAGTCTAGTCCTAAGCCTGAGACTAAGTGCTTCTACTGCAAAGGGACTGGTCACTGGAAGCGGAACTACCCCAAGTGATTGGCGGATAAGAAGGATGGCAAAGTGAACATAAGTATATTTGATATACATGTTATTGATGTGTACTTTACTAGTGTTCATAGCAACCCCTCAGTATTTGGTACTAGTTCAAGTTGCTAAAATTTAGTAACTCGAAACGGGAGTTGCAGAATGAACAAAGACTAGTTAAAGGGCAAGGTGACGATGTGTGTTGGAAGTGGTTCCAAGATTGATATGATCATCATCACACACTCCCTATACTTTCGGGATTAGTGTTGAAACTAAATAAGTGTTATTTGGTGTTTGCGTTGAGCATGAATATGATTTGATCATGTTAATTGCAAAACGGTTATTCATGTAAATTAGAGAATAATTGTTGTTCCGTTTACATGAATAAAAACCTTCTATGGTAATACACACCAATGAAAACAGTTCATTGGATCTCGATCGTAGTGATACACATATTCATAATATTGAAACCAAAAGATGCGAAGTTAATAATGATAGTGCAACCTATTTGTGGCACTGCCGTTTAGGTCATATTGGTGTAAAGCGCATGAAGAAACTCCATGCTGATGGGATTTTGGAATCACTTGATTATGAATCACTTGATGCTTGCGAACCATGCCTCTTGGGCAAGATGACTAAAACGCCGTTCTCCGGAACAATGGAGCAAGCAACAGATTTGTTGGAAATCATACATACTGATGTATGTGGTCCGATGAATATTAAGGCTCGCGACAAGTATCATTATTTTCAGAGCTTCATAGATGATTTAAGCAGATATGGGTATATCGACTTAATGAAACATAAGTCTGAAACGTTTGAAAAGTTCAAAGAATTTCAGAGTGAAGTGGAAAATCATCGTGACAAGAAAATAAAGTTTCTACGATCTGATCGCAGAGACGAATATTTGAGTTACGAGTTTGGTATTCAATTAAAACAATGTGGAATAGTTTCACAAACTCATGCCACCTGGAACACCACAGCATAATGGTGCGTCCGAACGTCATAACCGTACTTTATTAGATATAGTACAATCTATGATGTATCTTACCGATCTACCACTATCGTTTTTGGGATTATGCATTAGAGACAGCTGCATTCACATTAAATAGGGCACCATCTAAATCCGTTGAGACGACACCGTATGAACTATGGTTTAGCAATAAATCTAAGCTGTCGTTTCTTAAAGTTTGGGGCTGCGATGCTTATGTGAAAAAGCTTCAACCTGATAAGCTCGAACCCAAATCGGAGAAATGTGTCTTCATAGGATATCCAAAGGAAACTGTTGGATACACCTTCTATCACAGATCCGAAGGCAAGACTTTTGTTGCTAAGTTCGGAAACTTTCTAGAGAAAGAGTTTCTTTCGAAAGAAGTGAGTGGGAGGAAAGTAGAACTTGATAAGGTAATTGTACCTTCTCCCTTATTGGAAAGTAGTTCATCACAGAAAACTGTTCCTGTGACTACTACACCAATTAGTGAGGAAGCTAATGATGATGATCATGTAACTTCAAGATCAAGTTACTACCGAATCTCGTAAGTAAACCAGAGTGAGATCCGCACCAGAGTGGTACGGTAATCCTGTTCTGGAAGTCATGTTACTAGACCATGACGAACTTGCGAACTATGAGGAAGCGATGATGAGCCCAGATTCCGCAAAATGGTTAGAGGCCATGAAATCTGAGATATGATCCATGTATGAGAACAAAGTATGGACTTTGATGGATTTGCCCGATGATCGGCAAGCCAAAGAAAATAAATGGATCCTGAAGAGGAAGACGGACACTGATAGTAGTGTTACTATCTACAAAGCTAGAATTGTCGCAAAAGGTTTTTCGACAAGTTCAAGGTGTTGACTACGATGAGAGTTTCTCACTCGTATCTATGCTTAAGTCTGTCCGAATCATGTTAGCAATTGCCGCATTTTATGAAATCCGGCAAATGGATAAACAAAACTACATTCCTTAATGGATTTATTAAATAAGAGTTGTATACGATGCAACTAGAAGGTTTTGTCGATCCTAAAGGTGTTAACAAAATATGCAAGCTCCAGCGATCCATCTATGGACTGGTGCAAGCATCTCGGAGTTGGAATATACGCTTTGATAAGTTGATCAAAGCATATAGTTTTATACAGACTTGCGGTGAAGCCTGTATTTACAAGAAAGTGAGTGGGAGCACTACAGCATTTCTGATAAGTATATGTAAATGACATATTATTGATCGGAAATAATGTAGAATTATTCTGTAAAGCATAAAGGAGTATTTGAAAGGAGTTTTTCGAAGAAGGACCTCGGTGAAGCTGCTTACATATTGAGCATCAAGATCTATAAGAGATAGATCAAGACGCTTGATAAAGTTTTTCAATAAATACATACCTTGAAAAGATTTTTGAAGTAGTTCAAAATGGAACAGTCAAAGAAAGAGTTCTTGCCTGTATTACAAGGTGTGAAAGACTCAAAGCCCGACCACGGCAGAAGATAGAAAGAGAATGAAAGTCATTCCCTATGCCTCAGCCATAGGTTCTATAAAGTATGCCATGCTGTATACCAGACCTATTGTATACCCTACCCTGAGATTGGCACGGGAGTACAATAGTGATCTAGGAGTAGATCACTGGACGGCGGTCAAAATTATCCTTAGTGGAATAAGGATATGTTTCTCGATTATGGAGGTGACAAAAAGGGTTCGTCGTAAAAGGTTACGTCGATGCAAGCTTTGACACTAATCTGGATGACTGTAAGTCTCAATCTAGATACATATTGAAAGTGGGAGCAATTAGCTAAAGTAGCTCCATGCAGAGCATTGTAGACATAGAAAATTGCAAAATACATAACGGATCTGAATGTTGCAGACCCGTTGACTAAACTTCTCTCACAAGTCACACTACAGTACTCTTTGGGTGTTAATCACATAGCAATGTGAACTAGATTACTGAATCTAGTAAACCCTTTGGGTGTTGGTCACATATCGATGTGAACAATTGCTGATAAATCACATGGCGATGTGAACTAGATTATTGACTCTAGTGCAAGTGGGAGACTGAAGGAAATATGCCCTAGAGGCAATAATAAAGTTATTATTTATTTCCTTATATCATGATAAATGTTTATTATTCATGCTAGAATTGTATTAACTGGAAACATAATACATGTGTGAATACATAGACAAACAGAGTGTCACTAGTATGCCTCTACTTGACTAGCTCATTAATCAAAGATGGTTATGTTTCCTAGCCATGAACAAAGAGTTGTTATTTGATTAACGAGATCACATCATTAGTTGAATGATCTGATTGACATGACCCATTCCATTAGCATAGCACCCGATCGTTTAGTATGTTGCTATTGCTTTTATCCATGACTTATACATGTTCCTTTAACTATGAGATTATGCAACTCCCGTTTACCGTAGGAACACTTTGTGTGCTACCAAACGTCACAACGTAACTGGGTGATTATAAAGGTGCTCTACAGGTGTCTCCGAAGGTACATGTTGGGTTGGCGTATTTCGAGATTAGGATTTGTCACTCCAATTGTCAGAGAGGTATCTCAGGGCCTTCTCGGTAATACACATCACATAAGCCTTGCAAGCATTGCAACCAATGAGTTAGTTGCGAGATGATGTATTACGGAACGAGAAAAGAGACTTGCCGGTAACGAGATTGAACTAGGTATTGGATACCGACGATCGAATCTCGGGCAAGTAACATACCGATGACAAAGGGAACAAACGTATGTTGTTATGCGGTCTGACCGATAAAGATCTTCGTAGAATATGTAGGAGCCAATATGGGCATCCAGGTCCCGCTATTGGTTATTGACTGGAGACATGTCTCGGTCATGTCTACATTGTTCTCGAACCCGTAGGGTCCGCACGCTTAAGGTTTCGATGACAGTTATATTATGAGTTTATGAGTTTTGATGTACCGAAGGAGTTCGGAGTCCCGGATGAGATCGGGGACATGACGAGGAGTCTCGAAATGGTCGAGACGTAAAGATCGATATATTGGACGACTATATTCGGACATCGGAAGGGTTCTGAGTGATTCGGGTATTTTCGGGAGTACCGGGAAGTTACGGGATTACGGGAGAAGTAATGGGCCTTGATGGGCTTTAGTGGGAAGAGGAAAAGGCTGCTGCGCCCCCCCTCCCCTTTGGTCCGAATTGGACTAGGGAAAAGGGGGCCGGCCACCTTTCCTACTCCTCCTATTCCTTCTCCCTTCCTCCCCTTTTGGTGGACTCCTACTAGGACTTGGAGTCCTAGTAGGACTCCACACCCTGGCCGCACCTTTTGCCTTGGCCGGCCTCCTCCTCCTCCATCCTTTATATACAGGGGCAGGGGGCACCCCATAGACACACAAGTTGATCTACGGATCGTTCCTTAGCCGTGTGCGGTGCCCCCTTCCACCAAATTCCACCTCGATCATATTGTTGCAGTGCTTAGGCGAAGCCCTGCGTCGGTAACACATCAAGATCGTCACCACGCCGTCGTGCTGACGGAACTCTTCCCCGACGCTTTGCTGGATCGGAGCCCGGGGATCGTCATCGAGCTGAACGTGTGCAGAACTCGGAGGTGCCGTACTTTCGGTGCTTAGATCGGTTGGATCGCGAGGAGAACGTACGACTACTTCCTCTACGTTGTGTCAACGCTTCCGCTTCGGTCTACGAGGGTACGTAGACAAACACTCTCCCCTCTCGTTGCTATGCATCACCATGATCTTGCGTGTGCGTAGGAAAAATTTTGAATTTACTGCGTTCCCTAACAGCTGGCCCCAGGGCGCGTACTGGGCGTGGCTGTCGGGTGGATTCATCATCTCCGCGCGAGCCGCCTCGGCCTCGGCTTGGTCCGCCGATGAGGCAGCCGCAGCGGCGCGCGCCGCGTTGTCGCGGTCCTTCTTGGCGATGGCCCTGTTCTGCCGGTTGGCAGTGACAGCCTCCCGTCGCTGAACTTCCACCCTCCACTCGGCGTTTGACATGCCCGGTGGCTTGGACGGCGGCGCCCTCGGCTTCCTCTGCTTCGGCTGGGCGACGGAGGCGGCCGCGGTTGCCGCCGCGCGGGGGACGACGTACTTCTTCGGTGGCATGGCGGCCGGCTGTGAGGCGAGCGGGAGGGAGATTGGCGGGAGGAAAGGAGGAAATGGGAGGGAAGTGGGGGAAAAGCGGGAAGATACGGCGGGAATAGGCGCTGGGCTCGCCGACAGGGCGGACCCACGCGCCCTTTTTGCTTGTGTCGGCGCCCCAGACGCCCCCTAGGGCGCCGGGTTCTGCCTGGGTCCGCCGGCACCAGTTTTGGCCCGAGCCGGCGAAAAAGGGGCTTCTGGAGGAGGGGGCGACTGGGCCGTTTTTTCGGCGCCGGCGCGAAAAAAACGCCCGAGGAGGGCTTGTTGGGGGCGCGGCTGAGATGCTCTTACTTCCACCCTATCTAGGGTGAGCGACTCTGTCGGTCGACGCTGTTGTGTCCTTCGACCCACGGTGAGAGGGCCGGTGGGTCCTCGTCGACGGCAAAGACGAAAGTTGGTGTGTCATATTTCGTCCATCCTGGATGCGTTTTGGTCGCTTCATAGTTGTCTTGCTCCGACGCTTCATTGGATTCCTCCGACGGTGGATGTGTACCTCGATAATCATGTCGTGTCCCTTGTTTTTCTTCTTCTGTTTGCTCGATTGTTTGATGTCTTGTAAGCTGATCTTTTAGCATCGTGTACCTTGTATCTTTGTTGTTTCCTATTTATCTGGGCATCATTAATGTAAGAGTGAATTCCATCTTTTACCCAGTAGTCATATTTTTTACCTCATTTTTGCGTTTTACCTTGTTTATGTTAGATAGGATAGGCATGTTACATCAATGATTCTTACATCAATGATTCGTAAAAAAAAAATATGTAGAGATCAAAGGGCATCAGTGATAATCAGAGGGCCTAGGCCCTTTTAAAAAAAAACAAGCCAAGTCCACTTCCTAAGAACATCTACAGCCGGAGTTTGCAAATTTGAACCCTCAAATTTTACAATTTACAACCACGTATCTTATTTTCAAAATATTTGTTACATGCAGGGCCATGCACGTCGATCATCATGTCTGTCTTGGACCGGCTGGGCACCGAAAATTGCTAATACTTAACATCTTCACACCCATATTAGTCCCACCTCGCCAAATGACCAGCTTAAATATCCGAGTCGTCCAAAAAGGATAAGCCTCTCACATAAGTGCATCCTCTATTAAGGATATGGACTCTTACTATGAATCTTCTATCTTTATCACATAGAAGATTCATAGTCAGGGTCTACTTCCTTCACATAAAGAACATTGGTGTCGGATTTTTTAATCACTATGTGTCTATGCATAAAGATAAAATAAAAATCTACTGTCATTGTAGTAGAGATATCAACGTATATGATCGAGACAAACTTGACACTCGATGAACAATCATCAGTCAATGAAATGCAATCTAGTGTCAAATTTATCTCAATCACACATGTGAGAATTGATAGACGTACACAACAACAACCAAGCTTGCCGCCATCCGCTGGCGCAGCTGTAAGGGCATATTTATCCTTTAGTTGTTTTGGTGATTAATGACAATGCTTTTTGCGGACTAATCGTGTGCGTTGAGTATTTCAGGCATCTCATCACTACGCACAAGACATTTGGTGCCCCTCGAAGACTATTGAAGACGGTGTTTCTCTACGTTTCTTTTTGGTGGATTTGAGTCGTAGGAAAGCCGTACTATTAAGAGGGGGTCCGCTTTGGAAAGGTTTGGGTGGAATCATCGCGTACATGTCTACTCCATTTGCACCTCCGTCTTTTCACGTCTATGCAAATTGTCGTGTTTGCTAAGCTTGGGCATGCGGTAGTACTGCTCCTAGGAGCGGTAGTACCGTAGGCCCTTGCGGTAGTACCGGGCCCTGGCACGGTAGTACCGCAGGTGCCCATGGTAGTACCACCAAGCGCTGCTGCGGCTACAGTAGTAGGGGCGGATGTAATTTTTTACATCCGCGCCCTACGCGGTAGTACCGCGCTCGATGCGCGGTAGTATCGTGCGTTCTGGCCTTGCTCAGCATCTTTCGCGGCAGTAGGAGCGGATGTAATTTTTTACATCCGCACCCCGCGCGGTAGTACCGCTCCTGTCTTACGGTACTACCGTGCCGGATTTTTGCATTGACTCCAACTCAGCGGAAGTTGCCACGGATGTATTTTTATATGTCCGTGCCTTCTCGAAATCTGGAACATCCCTGCCTTGCGGTAGTACCGCGCCAGCGGTTCTACCGCCCTCTGCTTTAGTGCATTTGGGTTGTCCCGGTTTGTGCTGCTCAGGCGGTAGTACCGCGGGGCCCTGTGGTAGTACCGCATGCCCTTGCGGTAGTACTGCATCCCTAGCGTGGTAGTATCGTGCTGCGCAGGCTGGGTTGGTGGATAACGGTTGGATTTGTCCCTCCACTATATAAGGGGTGTCTTCTTCTCCGAGTTGACTACCTCTTCCATTCCTAAGCTCCATTGTTGCTCCAAGCTCCATTTTTGCCCGATCTCTCTCCCTAGCCAATCAAACTTGTTGATTTTCTAGGGATTGGTTGAGAAGGCCCCAATCAGCACTTCCACCAAGAGAAATTTGATCCCCCCCCCCACTAATCCCTTGCGGATATTGTTACTCTTGGGTGTTTGAGCACCCTACATGGTTGAGGTCACCGTGGAGCCATATTCCATTGTGGTGAAGCTTCGCGGTGTCGTTGGGAGCCTCCAATTAAGTTGTGGAGATTGCCCCAACCTTGTTTGTAAAGGTCCGGTCGCCGCCTTCAAGGGCACCAATAGTGGAATCATGGCATCTCGCATTGTGTGAGGGCGTGAGGAGAATACGGTGGCCCTAGTGGCTTCTTGGGGTGCATTGTGCCTCCACACCGCTCCAACGGAGACGTACTTCCCCTTGAAAGGAAGGAACTTCAGTAACAGATCCTCGTGTTCACCGGCTCCACTCTTGGTTAACCTACTTTGATGCAAAGATTAAATTGGTAAAGAAAAGCTAAAAATTGTTAGTTGCCTATTCACCCCCCTCTAGTCAACTATTTCGATCCTTTCAATTGGTATCAGACCCTCGTCTCTTTGTTAAGGACTTTGCCGTCCGAAGAGTATGGTTGACACCATAGATGGTGTGGAGGAGCACTCCGGTGCGAATCCAGTCTCGTCTACGGCCGATGGGGGAACTGCGGTCTCTCGTGAGGAATTCAATGTGGCTTTGGACACATTGAAAACCTCCATGACGACAAAGGTTGAAAGCATGTTTAATAAATTCATAGAAGGGCTTAAATTATCCACCGCACCGTTGAAAGTGGGTGATCCCACCAACAAGGTGACGGATGCTAACTCCGACAAGGGGGAAGCTACTAGTGAAAAGGCTCTTTCTTCTAGTGGTAAAAATGGCACCGACTTTTTTGCCCATGTGGAACCTCCACTTGTTTATGGTGGACCAATTCCCTTCACTCATTTAAATCATACCAATCCTCCCCCGAAGATTGTGAAAAATGAGGACTTTGATTCTTGGGTTTATCGCTTTAAGCGTCATTTGAACCATGTTAACACTAACCTTTGGAGAATCAATTAAGAAGGTTTTTATCCGCATGACCGAAGCAACTTCACTCCTAGAGAAGCCGCGGATAATCAATTCAATGAGAATGCTCTCTTCATCATCCAAGATGCAATTCCACCCGAAGATCTTGCTCATCTCCGGCCCTTCACCATGGCCAAGGATGCATTGCGCCAAGTTGTCTCGCTCTATAGGGGAAGCGCAAGCATTCAACGCTCCAACTTTGAAGTGGTGCAAGATGAAGCCGATGAGTTTGCAATGAAAGAGGATGAAGAACCTCGTGAGCTTTATCGGAGACTAACCACTCTCGTCGTCTCACTCCGAGATCATGGGAGCAAGGATACAGATGACAATTGGATCAAGCGCAAGTTCCTCAAGGCCATGATGCCTTACAAAAAGGCCATGTCCTCCGTCATTCGTCAAAGGCCGGATTTCCACACCTTATCCTCGAGTGAAGTATTGGATGAGTTCGTGGCAATGAGACCGCCGACAATGCGTTGTTACGTTCTCAAAGAGCAAAGAAGCCCAACCTTGCATTGAAGGCCAAGGTTTGTGTGGAAGAAGAGGATGAAGAGGAATAAGAGGAGAGCAATCCCGAAGATACAAAGTATGCTTATCATGAACACATGGCTCTTGCTTCAAGGATATTCTGGAGTAAGAAGAACTCAAGGCCCAACTTCAACAAGAACAACTCAAGTGGCGCGAAGGTCAAGCAACGAGTGAGGACTTGCTATAATTGTGGCAATGTGAGCCACTTTGTTGCGGAATGACCCTATGAGAATAGGGAAGACAATGGTGGCAAGCTCATCCGAAAGGACAAGGCCAAGTCTTTCCCCAACAAGAGCAACTTCACCAAGAAGACTCCTCCAAAGGGGTTGGTAGCACAAGAATAGTACAATGAGGATGACGGTGAGTCGGTTGCCGTGGCCTCCATTGCCATTGCAACAACTCCACGGGTGTCCCTTTTCGACTCACCCAATGAGAACATCACCGCCAAGTGCCTCATGGCTAAAGCCACCAACAAGGTAACCCCCAACATCAAAACTACCATTAATAATAATCATTCTTTGACGGATTGCATTGATGAACATGAGGGGTATAGTGTGGAGGATAATGAATTTGAGTCTTTTATGAGTAAGCTCAAGGGTAAATCCAACAAGCACTTTGTTGCTCTCTTGGAACAACTTGGTGAAGCCAATGACATGATCGAGGCCCACAAAGATACCATCTCTAAGATGGAAGGGCATAGTCGTGACTATGCCGATGAGATTTCGGATCTTTCCAATGCTCTTGAGGAAGAGCGAGGTATTTGTTTGGCTCTTGAGGAGTCATACAACGATGACCACGCTAAATTAAAGAACGATCTTGATCATGCTCTTGTTGTATCTCGTGTGCTAAACTCCGAGAAGGCCAAGCTTGGGGTTGATCTTGCTAGACTCAAAGAGGAGTTTGATTTACTTGACAAGGCTCACGAGGTCTTGAAGGGTGCTCATGCTAGCCTCAAAGAGTCTCATGATCAACTCCAAGTAAAGCTCACCAAGGAGAAAGCCACCTTTCCTCATATGGTTTTAATTGATAATGCAAATGCTACTAACCCGTGTTGTGAGCATGTGCATCTTGTTGAGGAGAATGCAAAGTTGAAGAAGCAACTTGAGAAAGGCCTTGTGTCGTGCATACAAGGTGAGAAGAACCTCAACAACCTTTTGAGCAATCAAAAGGAAGTTGTGGCTAAGGAAGGAATTGGGTTCACACTGAAGTCCAAGATCAAGAAGAAGGATAACAAGGCCAAACGACCTCCCCCTCTCAAGCAAACTTTTGTGAAGGAGGGAGAGGGTGCTTCTAAGAAGAAAAAGAAGAACAATGTGAAGGTTGGTGATGCTAAGAAGGGCAATGCTACCCCTCCTAACCAAGACAACGACTTTAACCCTTCTCATGTGTTATGCCGTGCTAGTGATGGACATATTTATGCCAAATTTGTTGGTTATTCTTATGAGTACATTGAATGGTCTATTTGGGTTCCTAATACCCTTGTTACTAACATCAAAGGAACCATTACAAAATGGGTACCTAAAACCAAGCATTGATTTCTTGTAGGTGTTTGCTTCCGGTGGGGGATCATGGTTGCTCGATAGTGGAGCAACTAATCATATGACCGGGATCAAGGACTTGGTAGTGGACGTTCACAAGATTCCATCTATGCCCACCAATGTCGGGTGGGGTGATGCCTCGTCCTCTAAGGTATTGGGACTTGGCAAGGTTTTCATTTCTCATGATCTCACGATCGAGAAGGTCATGCTTGTTGAGTCCCTCTCATACAATTTACTTTCTGTTCGACAACTTGCACTCATGGGCTTTGCCACTTTATTTTATGTTGATACCGTGGCCCTCTTGTGGAGCAAGACTCTTAAAGTAGCCTTTGTTGGGCATGTCGAGAACCGTCTCTATGTGATTAACTTTTCGGAGCGACCCACTAAGACCGCGACATGCCTAATGGCTAAAGTTGACGTGGGATGGCTTTGGCATCGCCGTTTATCCCATGTCAATATGAGACCTTTGCAAAGTCTTCTCAAGGGGGACCATGTCCATGGACTAACAAATGTTAGTTTTGCTAAAGATCGTGCTTGCAGTGCTTGTATCGAGGGAAAGCTACATGAAAAGGCTCACCCTCCCACGACCATCATTTACTTGAAGAGGCCTTTGGAGCTCCTTCATTTGGATCTATGTGGGCCTCCATCCTTTGATAGCCTTGGGAGTAGAAAGTATGGCTTGGTGATTGTGGATGACTTTTCAAGATACACTTGGGTATATTTCTTCAAGAGGAAGAGCGAGACCCAACAAACCGTCATTGACTTTGCAAATGAAGCCCAACGTCAACACAATGCAAAGATCTTGACAATAAGAAGTGACAACGGCACCGATTTCAAGAACTACACCTTGGATGAGTTTCTTAGTGATGAGGGGATCAAGCATCAATATTCCGCACCTTACACCCCTCAACAAAATGGTGTAGCGAAGAGAGAGAACCGGACGTTGATGGATGCGGCAAGGACCATGATGGCAGAGTTCAAGTCTCCATACAACTTTTGGGCCGAAGCCATCAACACCGCGTGTCATGCATCAAATCGGCTCTATCCCCGCAAAGGCTTGAACAAGACTCCATATGAGATACTCACCGGTAACAAGCCCAACCTCAAGTACTTTCGGGTGTTCGGGTGTAAGTGTTTCATTCTCAAGAAAGGTGTTCGCTTGTCTAAATTTGAGGCTAGAGCCTATGAGGGCATATTTGTTGGTTATGCTACAAACTCTCATGCCTACCGTGTCGTCAATAAGTCCACGGGACTTATTGAGGAGATGTGTAACGTGGAGTTTGGTGAGAATAACGGCTCCCAAGTGGAGCAAAGTGGCACTTGTGATGTAGGTGATGAAATTCCTCCTCAAGCCATAAGAAGAATAGGAGTTGGTTTTATCCTACCCATTGAGGAACCCCTTGTGGCCGAAGGAGAAGGACAATGCTCCACTCAAGTGGAGCCATCACCAACCCAAGGCCCACATGCTTCCGAAGAACAAAGTGAAGGCCCTCAACCTCAAGAACAAGACCAAAGGCAAGATCAATCTCAAGATGGTGTTGAAACATCAAGTGATGCCCAAGGTCAAGTTCTCTCCTCCGAGCAATTTCAAGATCAAGAACTTCCTCGAGATCAAGAACAAGCTCAAGCCGATGCTCAAGATGATCAAGTGACCGCTCCTCGACTCACCCCCGAGGAGGAATTGGAGCGTCGTGCCGCCAAGATTACATCCAAGCTCTCCACCAAGGTCATCTCATGAAGAATGTGCTTGGAAGTATTGAAAAGGGGGTAAGCACTCATAGACAATTGGCAAACTATTGTGAACATCACGTGTTTGTCTCTTGTGTTGAACCCCAAAAGGTCTATGAGGCGCTCGAAGATCCGGATTGGCTCAATGCCATGCATGAAGAACTCAACAAATTTGAGTACAACAAGGTGTGGATATTGGTGCCAAGGCCAACGAGGAACCACAATGTCATTGGAACCAAGTGGATATTCAATAACAAGCAAGATGCTCATGGGACCATCGTTCGCAACAAGGCAAGATTGGTAGCACAAGACTACTCCCAAGTCGAGGGTATCGACTACGGTGAAACCTTTGCTCATGTTGCTTGCCATGAATCTATTCGTTTGTTGATTGCTTATGCTTCCCATCATAACTTTAAGTTACAACAAATGGATGTGAAGAGTGCTTTTCTTAATGGTCCTATTAATGAGTTGGTATATGTCAAGCAACCCCCCGGGTTCGAGGATCCCTACTTCCTTGATCATGTGTATCAACTCGATAAGGCACTCTATGGCCTTAAGCAAGCCCCATGTGCGTGGTATGACCACCTTACTGAGTTGTTGCAAGATCGTGGATTTGAAGTTGGGCAAATCGATCCCACTCTTTTTACTAAGAAGGTCAAAGGGGAGTTGTTTGTGTGCCAACTATATGTTGATGATATTATCTTTGGTTCCCCTAACAAAGCTTTCAATGAGGAATTTGCCGCTCTCATGACCTCTAAGTTCAAGATGTCTTCGATGGGAGAGTTGAGGTTCTTCCTTGGATTCGAAGTCAAACAAAGAAGAGAAGGAACCTTCATCAACCAAGCCAAATACACTCAAGACATGCTAAAGAGATTCAAGCTAAGTGATGTCAAGCCGGCTTCCACTCCAATGCCCACCAAGTGCCAACTTGACATTGATCCCAATGGTAAAGCGGTGGATCAAAAGGTATATTGCTCCATGATTGGCTCCTTGCTTTACCTTTGTGCATCTAGACCCGATATCATGTTGAGTGTGGGAATTTGTGCATGGTTTCAAGCCGCACGTAAGGAAAGCCACTTTGTTGCGGTCAAGCGAATCTTTCGATATTTGGCTCATACCCCAAACTTTGGCTTATGGTACCCAAGAGGAGCGAACTTTAAGCTTGTAGGTTATTCATACTCGGATTGGGCGGGAGACAAAGTGGATAGAAAGTCCACTTCCGGAGGGTGCCAATTCCTTGGTTGCTCTTTGGTAAGTTGGTATTCTAAGAAGCAAAGTTATGTGTCTCTCTCGTCCACCGAAGCAGAGTATGTGGCGGTCGGTAGTTGTTGTGCACAACTTCTATGGATGAGGCAAAATTTAAAGGATTACAGTGTCATTTGTGACAAAGTGCCTCTTTGGTGTGATAATGAAAGTGCCATCAAGATTTCTCTCAACCCGGTGCAACACTTCAAGACGAAGCATATTGAGATTCGGTATCACTTCATCCGGGATCACATTAGGAGAGGGGAGATCGAGATCAACTACGTCAACACCCATGATAACCTTGTAGATATTTTCATGAAGCCTTTGGATGAAGCAAGATTTCGCGATTTAAGGCATGAGCAAAATATCATTGATTCGAGCAATGTTGCTTGAACCCTTGCACACCCCACCATACTCAACTTGTTATCTTGTTTAGGTGTAGGCATGGACATAGGGGGAGTGTTGTTCTCTCAATGAACTCTTCCTCCCCCCATTATGCATAAATTGATCAACTCTTTCACATTAGCCATTGTTGATGGTACTTGTGCTTCAAAGACGAGTTTTGGTCATGGGCCCAAGGATAATTCTTCGCGGTGCCATACCGATTGACTCAAACATAGGTGGCTCCGGCCACCGCCCTCTATCTAGAGAGGTTGTGTTGAGTGTTTTAGTCCTTGTTGTCTCTTGTCTTCCTTTCGTCGTGTCAAGCTTGTGTGTGTTGTCTCGTGTGTCAGCGTTTTGGTGTGTCCGTTCGCTTGAAGTTTGCTTTGCAAAGGCCCTTTGTTTTCCCTTGTGCTTGAAACTTGCATCTTCTTAAGCACACGGTACTACTGCGGCCTGCCACGGTACTACCGTGTGAGCAGCGCACGGTACTTCCGCACCCAGCGCGGCAGTAATTTTTTACTGCCGCCTGGGGGAGCGGTACTACTGCCCATGGTGCGGTACTTCCGCCCGGGCGGTACTACCATGATGACGCGCGGTACTACCGCGCTGTCGAGGGCGCGTGGGGTTAAGAGCGGGCAGGGGGAGTTCCAACTCCCCCATACCCATTCGTTGGTTTCTCTTCATGATGTCTCTCTCTCTCGCTCGCTCAAGAACGGCGCCGGAGACCCTCGCCGATCTCCATCTCCGGACGCTCTCTTCGGATTCCGACCGATGGGATCGTTCCCCACCACTTCCTCTTGCCATGGAACAAGGTTTGTTCTCAAATCCCTCTCTCTTTTGTTCGTTCTTTCGCTTCTAGGTTTTTGGGGAGATGCATTTTGTTGTTGAGATTTTAGGCCAAATCTTTGCAAGAGTAGGATGTAGGAGAGTAGTGATGCGTAGAGATTGTACTTGTTTTGTTGTCCCGTGGTAGATTTGATCAACCGTAGTACTGCCTCGTTGTCACAGTTGTTCTCAGATTTAGTTGATACGGATCTGACGCCGTGCGGTACTACCACATCTTAGGTGCGGTACTACCGCTCGTACGTACTACCGCTCCTCAGCAGCGGTACTACTGCGCGAGACGCGGTACTAAAGCTCTACTGCCGCTCCGAGCCCCTGTACTACCGTGCCGCTGCGCGGTACTACCGCGACTAGGAGCTGCACTAAAATTTTAGTATCGCGCGGACAAGCAGTACTACCGTTGCTGTCAAATCTTCTTCATGGCAATTACCAAGTGCGCATTCTACTTGTTTCACCTGTTTTGCTATGGTCTTTGCATTGATCCTTCTCGCTTCTCGTGCGTGCTTTTGTGTTTGGTGTCTTAGGTGGTGGCTCCGGTGCACCAGCTCGCCGTTCCAATCCCAGTCGTGACACGGGTTCCAAGCGTCTGCGCAACCAAGATGAAGCTCCAGAGGGCTCCAATACCCCCCAACGCAGGACCAAGACTACCGCCACCAAGAACAAGGAGCCCTCCATGGGCATGGATAAAATACCACTGGCTGAGTTTATCTCTCGAAGGAGGATCAACCCTTATGTGAATCCTCGTGCCAACTTCAGAGGGAATGATCTGTTCTGGACCAAGCAGCAGAATCTTATTTATCTGGATGTGATCAAGGGCAAGCAGAACATATATGTGGACGTGCACTGGATTGACATGAACCACATGAGGGAGGAAAAGAACCGTCCCTACTTTGGTGAGGCCTTGGATCTCGTGGAGCAGTTTGCTATTGAGGATGTGATATCTTTTCACCTGGACTTTGATCCCGAGCTTGTGGCCCATTTCTTTGCTTCGGTTCACTTTCACACTGATGAGGAACGAAGGATGGCCTGGATGACCAATGGACGTCAGCTGTCTGCTACATGGAAAGAATTCATGAATTTTCTCCGCATACCTGATGAGGGGCTCAACACGCCCGTTGGTGTTCGCCCTCATGCCAACTCCAAGTCTGCTAACAAGAACAAGCTCTAGCAATATTATGTTGAGAAGCTCCTTCCAAGTGGCAAGAAGGCGTGGGTTCTGAACCCTTTCCTTGACATTATGCACTGGATCTTCCGCAACTCTCTCTTCCCACGCATTGGGGACAAGGACAAGGTGCATGCCCACCTTATGGACATGTTGCTCATCTGTGAGGAGGCGCGTCACACTCAGACCCAACGATTGGACGTCTCCCACATCATGTGGTGCGAGCTTCAGTTTGTGGTTCTCAACCGTAAGGTTCCCATCTATGGACCTTACCTATTTCTTTTGATCTCGAAGACGTGGGAGAAGCTATTCCCTCAGGATGAGTTTTTGGCCCCTGACTGGATCCGTCATGACCCCATCAGACTCCGCATCAAGCCCCAGTGGGCTAACACTACTACTCGTGCTGAGGTAGCGGCTGCTAAGATGGACGTTGATGAGGAGGGGATTGAGGAGGAGGATGCAGATGAGGACAACTCTGCTAGGTATGCCCCTCCCTCCACTAAGCCCTCTTGGCTAAGAAGCTAAAGGCCAAGATGAAGGCCTTGTTCTGCATGCAAGCAAAGGGGCAGTACCGGACTCACGTTGCCTCCAAGGAGAGTCGCCGCCAAACAAGAAGATCATGAGGGTTTTTGGAGAGGAAGTTTCCGGCGGCTCCGAGGAGCACACCACTCCAGAGGCTGAGTGGATGGCAAAACAAGGCTTCAAATGGACTGATTCTGAGGAGGAGCCCATCCCCGCTGCCGAGTCTGACGAAGGGCGTGCGAGTGACTACTCCGCTTGAGCCACCACGTGTGTTGTAGGTGTCCTCTCTGCCTTTTTGGCGTCTCGATGCCAAAGGGCGAGAGAGTGTAGGATTTGCGAGTCATTTATCGTGTTTGTCTCATTTGCTTTTGTTCCGTTGAACCTCGTTTGCTTTGCTTTGGTTTGGTTTGCGCTTGTGAGACTTATCTATCATATGGTGTAAGACATATGTACTCTATCGTACCTTATTGAGCTTATGCTATCTTGTGCTATTTATATTATGCTCATATTTACTATCTTGCTTAGTGTTAGTATTGTTGTTGCAAGATATGCCTTGTCTATAAAATATAGGGGGAGTGTTGATCCTAGTATGTGTGCCGTGCAGTCCAAAGCACTTATCTAGATAAGCACACATCTAGGGGGAGCCCATCGATATTTCATAGATGTGGGGTTTGCCCATGTTCATTTATCTCCTTGTTGTGCAAATCCCGTATTGTCATCAATCCACCAAAAAGGGGGAGATTGTAAGGGCATATTTATCCCTTAGTTGTTTTGGTGATTAATGACAATGCTTTTTGCGGACTAATCGTGTGCGTTCAGTATTTCATGCATCTCATCACTACGCACAAGAAGATTTGGTGCCCCTCGAAGACTATTGAAGACGGCGTTTCTCTAAGTTTCTTTTCGGTGGATTTGAGTCGTAGGAAAGTCGTACTATTAAGAGAGGGTCCGATTTGAAAAGGTTTGGGTGGAATCATCATGTACACGTCTACTCCATTTGCACCTCCTTTCCTTTGGCACTTTGGAGCATCCTCCGTCTTTTCACGTCTATGCAAATTGTCGTGTTTGTTGAGCTTGGGCATGCAGTAGTACTGCTCCTAGGAGCGTTAGTACCGCAGGCCCTTGCGGTAGTACCGGGCCCTGGCACGGTAGTACCGCAAGCGCCCACGGTAGTACAGCTCCCTGTACTACCGTGGCCCCAGACCAGGCGCTGCTGCGGCTGCAATAGTAGGGGCGGATGTAATTTTTTACATCCGTGCCCTACGCGGTAGTACCGTGCGTTCTGGCCTGGCTCAGCATCTTTCGCGGCAGTAGGAGCGGATGTAACTTTTTACATCCGCACCCCGCGCGGTAGTACCGCTCCTGGCTTACGGTACTACCGTGCCGGATTTTTGCATTGACTCCAACTCAGCGGTAGTTGCCATGGATGTATTTTTATATGACTGTGCCTTCCCGAAATCTGGAACATCCCTACCTTGCTGTAGTACCGCAGGGGGAGCGGTAGTACTGCGGCAGCGGTTCTACTGCCCTCTGCTTCAGTGCATTTGGGCTGTCCCGGTTTGTGCTGCTCAAGCGGTAGTACCGCATGCCCTTGCGGTAGTACCGCGGCCCTGGCACGGTAGTACCGTGCTGCGCAGGCTGGGTTGGTGGATAACGGTTGGATTTGTCCCTCACTATATAAGGGGTGTCTTCTTCTCCGAGTTGACTACCTCTTCCATTCCTAAGCTTCATTGTTGCTCCAAGCTCCATTTTTGCCCGATCTCTCTCCCTAGCCAATCAAACTTGTTGATTTTCTAGGGATTGGTTGACAAGGCCCCGATCTACACTTCCACCAAGAGAAATTTGATCCCCCCCACTAATCCCTTGCGGATCTTGTTACT
Organism: Aegilops umbellulata; assembly: GCA_032464435.1. Taxonomy (NCBI): domain Eukaryota; kingdom Viridiplantae; phylum Streptophyta; class Magnoliopsida; order Poales; family Poaceae; genus Aegilops; species Aegilops umbellulata. Next base: position 593,405,259 of record CP136058.1, on the reverse strand, counting down.
CTTGGGTGTTTGAGCACCCTAGACGGTTGAGGTCACCGCGGAGCCATATTCCATTGTGGTGAAGCTTCGTGGTGTTGTTGAGCTACTAAGGAAGTAATAACCCCTAAAGAAGCTAGAGCAAGACCTAACTGAAAATGTTGGGAGCCTCCAATTAAGTTGTGGAGATTGCCCCAACCTTGTTGTAAAAGTCCGGTCGCCGCCTTTAAGGGCACCAATAGTGGAATCACGGCATCTCGCATTGTGTGAGGGCGTGAGGAGAATACGGTGGCCCTAGTGGCTTCTTGGGGAGCATTGTGCCTCCACACCGCTCCAACGGAGACGTACTTCCCCTCAAAAGGAAGGAACTTCGGCAACACATCCTTGTCTTCACCGACTCCACTCTTGGTTATCTCGTGCCTTTACTTGTGCAAACTTATTTGTGTTATATCCCTTGCTTGCTTGTGTGCTTGTTGTTGGTGCATCATATAGGTTGCTCACCTAGTTGCATATCTAGACAACCTACTTTGATGCAAAGTTTAAATTGGTAAAGAAAAACTAAAAATTGTTAGTTGCCTATTCACCCCCCCCCCTCTAGTCAACTATTTAGATCCTTTCAGCAGCTATTGAAGCCGGGCGGCGTCCACCTCGTCCGGCGATGAGGGACTAAAATTTGGTTGCACCGATGAGAGATGGAGGAGATATGGAGGAGTTTCGGTCGCTACAGGTGGGAGAGGGAGGAGCTTCGGTCGATGCAGGTGGGACCGCTACAACCTGCAGCAGGGTCGGCGGGCGTGTCCGGATGCCCCATATCCGCCTCATATTTAGGCTGAATATGAGGGGTGCCGGTCAACCCGGACGTTTGAGGCCCGTTTGAGGCGCCCGTATGGGTCAGATTTTCACGACCAGACAGTGACTGGGCGGCCCGCTCAGACGTATAAAGCAGGTTTGAGAGGTCCGATTGTAGGTGCTCTAAATTTGCTTTCTTTACCGTGAGTTCATGGTCATGCATGGCCTGTGCTCCCTCCCTAGTAGGATTAAAAAAATGCCAGACCCGCGCCAAGAGAAAAAGATGACAATGGTTTACTGGCGTACGGACTCTGGAGATGTATGTACATCCTTTTTTAACACAGTACAGGCGCAAGCGCTAATACATACGCGCATACACTCACACGAGAGATTGAGTCGGCATATTGCGAGCATCCGGAGTTGAACCTTGGTGGACCGGGGATATCAGTGTCCCTCTAAGGGCTTGTACGATGCAAGATGCTCAGGGGAGGTGCTTAAAGAAATAAACCAGGCTTTCCTTAAGCACCAATGCTTATTTGTACAGGATAGACGCTTAACTAAGTCTCTCCGGTAGAAATAGGCACCAATACTTCAGAAAAACTCGATTTATTTTTTTAAGCACCTTCTTAAGCATCTTTCATTTTATAAGGCATAACCATCCAACCACGGGTTGGTCGCACATGCATATACATCTATTCAGAGCATAACGTGGATACGGTTGGTTGAATCTGCACGTATGCTCCCTCCCTTTGACAATTCCGCATGGCCTTATCTCGTCTCTGCCGGCCGGGAATCACGCAATCACGCACGAGCTTGCCGCGGGTACCCATTGTCATTGATCGACGGCGATGGCCGAGCAGGCGAGCGAAGCTTCTCCATCTCCATTAGGCGGGCGACCTGCCGGAGCTGCCACGAGTTTATTTAACCACGTCACGCACAGTGACAAATTGACAACAGACACGGTCGACAGCGGAGTTTCCACGACCACGAGGCTGTGGCTGTGCGATTAACCAGCACCAGCACCAGCACCAGCACCAGCACCAGGTGAAAAAAAGACGCGGTAACAACTCGCACCACCACCGCTACCGCTGTGGCGGTGGTAAATGGTCGAAATCCCCTTGGTGGTCACGTCACGACGGTAATGCCTGTCACCGTCGTCGCCTCTCCTAATCCTAATCTAATCCGACCGACCGATCGATCCACTCGCCAAGACGTGTCCGTCTCCGTCCGCCCGGGATTTCCCACTCGGACGTGGGTTGCCACTGTCACGGAGATTTCGGTCACTCGGCCGTCAACTTGGAGCGTAATTATGCAGTCGAGTCAACCAGTGAACTTTGGGAGGGCCAACCGGAGCTCCTCCATTTCTGAATCTTATCCGGGCCAAGATGTTTGTGACCGTATGCATCGTTCTGATGCAGAGGCCGGGGAGTCACCCCTTTTCGAGAAAAAAATTCGGGCCAAGATGTTTGAAGAGGGTGACACACGCACACGCACGACGAGGGGAAGAAAAAAAAAGTGATGCACTGCATGCGCTGCCTGCCGTTCACCTCGTCACACTTTGAGGAATTTTTTGTTGCTGTCTTTTTTCAACTTAAATAAGTAAACAATCATATCCACCAGAACAGAAGGCCAACTATCTCCACGGAAAAACCAGTGCGCCTGCAACAGTAGTTGCATCCCCATTTCCAAACGAGACGAGGCTGAATTTCGTGTTTTGACCCTTTTTGGTAACAATTGCATGATCTGACCCTGTTTGAAATTTTTTCGCGATTTGACCCTTTTTCCTACCGCCAGGGCCTTTGGCGGTAGGGTTAGATAGCCTATCGCCACGGCCCATGGCGGTAGGAAACTTATCCACGTCAGCGCGCGGAGACGGCGCCGTCCCCCTCCGTCGCGCCCTACCGCCAGGGGCCTCTGGCGGTAGGGTTAGATAGCCTACCGCCACGGCCCATGGCGGTAGGCTATCTAACCCTACCGCCAGAGGCCCTGGCGGTAGGGTCCGGGCAGTTATTTGCGCCGAAACCCCCGCGCCCCTGCCCATCTCCCCACCCCTCCCCCTCCCCCCCGTCGGCAGTTGCTCATATTCTTCCCCAAGTCGCCCATCTCTCCCTCTCTCATCTCCTCCACTCCCTTCCTTGGATCTTCACCGATTCTTCACCGTTTTGGCAGATCGAGATGGCCCCGAGGAGAGAACCGTAAGCTCCTCCGATCCCTCCAATTACTTTTTGCAAACTTGCTTCCGATTCAACGCATTATTTGCTTGAAATCCCTCATGTTTTTGAACTTAGATTCGATTTTTTTCACCTAAGATTGATTGTAGTTGTAGTTTTTAGTTCTTTAGTCAGTAGTGGTATTGGATATGAACTCTAATCAATAGTTCATATGTTAGTGTGAAGATGAACCCTAGTTCATAATTTTTTTTGTTAAAAAAATTATGATGTAATGTTGATATGAGGATGAACCCTAGTTTGATGATGCATGTGATATGATGAGATGATCTAGTGTGAAGATGAACCCTAGTTTGATGATGCATGTGATATGATGAGATGATCTAGTGTGAACATGAACCCTAGTTTGATGATGCATGTTGATATGATGATATGAAGATGTTGTTTGGAAAATTTTGTTTAAAAATATGAAGCTATGATGTATGTTGGAGGTTTTTTTTGATATGATGCATGTTGATATGATTTGATCCATCATGTGTAGTAGATGTTGTTGGAGGAATATGCTTAAAATTTTATTTTGATATGATTTCAGTTCATTGTTTGTTTATGTATGCTTATGCTTATGGTGCTTTTGTTTATGAAACTCTATTAAGGCGGCCACCTCTTGCGGACAACATCGGCCAATGGTACTCCATGCTGGATTGGGCATTCGACAAGGGTCATCGTGCCCGTTTCATAGAGAACGGAGAGGTAAGTGATATGAAAGAAATTTTGATCAAAGTTCTCGGATTGATGAAAATGATTTCCTAACTTTTTGGCGTTCACTTTTTGACAGACGCTCCAGCCACTGCGCATGAGGGGTCATGGGGTTCATGGGCACATGGACTACGACGAGCGCTACGCACCGTTCTTCAAGAAAGCCCGTCTATTGGGTTTCGTGTTGCAGTTCAAGCGTCAGCCGCCGACGCTTGTCCACGCGGCTCTCACAGCTCTGATTGACCGTTGGAGACCGGAGACCCATTCTTTCCATCTGCCATGCGGGGAGATGACGGTGACCCTAGACGACTGGGGGATGATTACTGCAATGCCGATCGAGGGTCTTGCACTCACCGGTCGAGTGGAGAGGGCCAACTGGCAGGAGAGGGTCATCACCCTCATCGGCGACTGCCCCGGTGCCAAGAGTAACCGTACATCCGGTGTGCCGTTGATCTGGCTCTCGGAGCACCGGAAGACATGCCCCCAAGACGCAGATGAGGCGACTGTGGAGTTGTACGCGAGGGCCTATCTGTGGTATATTCTCTCGGAGGTCGTGTTTCCAGACAGCTCCGGGAACTCTGCCAACTGGGCGTATCTGTTCTTCCTAGCGGACTGGGATGCAGGGTACAATTGGGGGACAGCATCTCTCGCCTACCTATACCGTTCGGTAAGATAGTGTCTAATTGCGTACCTACCTACGAAAGTGTGTCCATGATATTTTCTTATATCTGATCCTCATTTGATGTTTTGCAGCTTGACGACGTAACGCAGAGGACGGGAGACAAGTCCAATATGGGTGGCTTTGTCTGGGCCTTCTCCATTTGGATGTGGGAGCGGCTGCCGGTGGGGCGTCCGGAGAAGTTGCGAAGACGCCCATGGGAAGACTATGGCGAAGAAGGCGACGAGACTCGAAACCCCACCGTAGCTTACGAGTGGGACGTTGTCAAACTCTACACGGGCCTAAGCAAGACTTCGTACAAGACATACACCAACGAGTTGGACGCTTTGACGCATACGCAGGTATATGAACTCGCCCAACACCTTTCTCTTTGATTCCACTATTGACCGAGAGTGCGAACTTACCAAGGTATATGTAATAGGTAATCTGGTGCCCGTATCGACAAGACCGAGAGTGGGACTTTGATCTGAACGTGATGTGCGATGCGGACCGTGGTCTCTGGCGGTGCATCGTGCCCATGATCTGTGTGTACGCCGTCGAGTGGCATTTGCCACAACGCGTGGCCACGCAGTTTGGGATTTATCAGCATACCCCACCGGGCCGGCCCACCGATACCGGCGGCCACGCGCTCCACCTGTGAGCTCTTTGTTCTCCGTGAGATTATCATGTTTCTTGTTGCTTATGATGATCTCATTGCACTTATGATGATTCTTGTTGCTTATGCCTTGCAGGATGAGCCGGCAGAAGAATCAGTCGATCACAGACTGGGGAGAGGAGCATAAGACTCATGTGGAGGCGTGGGACCGACGGAGGTACCGTAAAGGCGTGGAGAGGAGAGTGACTAACTGGGATGATTACCTGAGCCGACATATGAGGTGGTACGATGATGGCCAGAAGCACCGTCTTCGTCTCAGGCCTCGATGGACGGCGGAAGACATCGCGGAGCTGGAGTGGGCTGACCTCGATGAACAGGCATACCAGACCGGCATCAGAGACATGCACAGTGGATTTAGGGAGTTTGCACCCCTCATCAACAGAGTGGTAAGTTCGAACCGACGGTTGATTTTAAAATATTTTATTCGTCATCGTGACTGACTTATGCCGTTGCAGTCCGGTGAGCTGAACAGATGCATCTTCGATGCCTCAAATGCACTAGGTGATCTTCCCGGGAGCATAGAATCGGAGACCAGAGTCAGGGGGACGATGAAGGTACAATTTCAGCCTCCTTGGAACAAATGCATCTTGTTCACTTGCAATCAGTCGATCTGATACTTATTATGACATTGCTTCATTGTGAGTGCAGAAGTTCGTGCAGCGTTGTCGCAAGCTGGTAGGGCTGCTTGGGTGTGCTGGAGCTGGGTCAGTTGAAGCTTATCAGCCTGTAGCCACTTAGGGTCTCGTCGGCTCATCGAGCCATGCTTCTGAAGGAAATATGCCCTAGAGGCAATAATAAAGTTATTGTTTATTTCCTTATTTCATGATAAATGTTATTATTCATGCTAGAATTGTATTAACCGGAAACATAATACATGTGTGAATACATAGACAAACAGAGTGTCACTAGTATGCCTCTACTTGACTAGCTCGTTGATCAAAGATGGTTAAGTTTCCTAGCCATAGACATGAGTTGTCATTTGATTAACGGGATCACATCATTAGGAGAATGATGTGATTGACATGAACCATTCCATTAGCTTAGCACCCGATCGTTTAGTATGTTGTTATTGCTTTCTTCATGACTTATACATGTTCCTATGACTATGAGATTATGCAACTCCCGTTTACCGTAGGAACACTTTGTGTGCCACCAAACGTCACAACGTAACTGGGTGATTATAAAGGTGCTCTACAGGTGTCTCCGAAAGTACTTGTTGGGTTGGCGTATTTCGAGATTAGGATTTGTCACTCCGATAGTCGGAGAGGTATCTCTGGGCCCTCTCGGTAATGCACATCACATAAGCCTTGCAAGCATTGCAACTAATGTGTTAGTTGTGAGATGATGTATTACAGAACGAGTAAAGAGACTTGCCGGCAACGAGATTGAACTAGGTATTGGATACCGACGATCGAATCTCGGGCAAGTAACATACCGATGACAAAGGGAACAACGTATGTTGTTATGCGGTCTGACCGATAAAGATCTTCGTAGAATATATAGGAGCCAATATGGGCATCCAGGTCCCGCTATTGGTTATTGACCGGAAACGTATCTCGGTCATGTCTACATTGTTCTCGAACCGTAGGGTCCGCACGCTTAAAGTTACGATGACAGTTATTATGAGTTTATGCATTTTGATGTACCAAAGTCAGTTCGGAGTCCCGGATGTGATCACGGACATGACGAGGAGTCTCGAAATGGTCGAGACATAAAGATTGATATATTGGAAGCCTATATTTGGACATCGGAATGGTTCCGAGTGAAATCGGCATTTTACTGGAGTACCGGGGGGTTATCGGAACACCCCCGGGGGTTAATGGGCCCATATGGGCCTTAAGGGAAAAGAGGAGGGGCGGCCAGGGCAGGCCGCGCGCCCCTTCCCCCCCTAGTCCGAATAGGACAAGGAAGGGGGGGCGCCCCCCTTTTTCCTTTCCCCCTCTCTCCTTCCTTCTTCTACAAGGCAAGGGAGAGGAGTCCTACTCCCGGTGGGAGTAGGACTCCTCCTGGCGCACCCCTTGGGGGCCGGCTGCGCCTTCCCCTCCCCTCCTTTATATACGGGGCAGGGGGCACCCCATAGACACACAAGTTGATCTTCGTGATCGTTCCTTAGCCGTGTGCGGTGCCCCCCTCCACCATATTCCACCTCGGTCATATTGTAGCGGTGCTTAGGCGAAGCCCTGCGACAATAGAACATCAAGATCGTCACCACGCCGTCGTGCTGACGGAACTCCTCCCCGACGCTTTGCTGGATCGGAGCCCGGGGATCGTCATCGAGTTGAACGTGTGCCAAGAACTCGGAGGTGCCGGAGTAACGGTGCTTGGATCGGTCGGATCGTGAAGACGTACGACTACATCAACCGCGTTGATATAACGCTTCCGCTTCGGTCTACGAGGGTACGTAGACAACACTCTCCCCTCTCGTTGCTATGCATCACCATGATCTTGCGTGTGTGTAGGAATTTTTTTTGAAATTACTACGTTCCCTAACAGTGGCATCCGAGCCTAGGTTTTTATGGTTTGATGTTATATGCACGAGTAGAACACAAGTGAGTTGTGGACGATATAAGTCATACTGCCTACCAGCATGTCATACTTTGGTTTGGCGGTATTGTTGGATGAAGCGGCCCGGACCGACATTACGCGTACGCTTACGCGAGACTGGTTCTACCGACGTGCTTTGCACACAGGTGGCTGGCGGGTGTCAGTTTCTCCATCTTTAGTTGAACCGAGTATGGCTACGCCCGGTCCTTGCGAAGGTTAAAACGGAGTCTATTTGACAAACTATCGTTGTGGTTTTGATGCGTAGGTGAGATTGGTTCTTGCTTAAGCCCGTAGCAGCCACGTAAAACTTGCAACAAACAAAGTAGAGGACGTCTAACTTGTTTTTGCAGGGCATGTTGTGATGTGATATGGTCAAGACATGATGCTAAATTTTATTGTATGAGATGATCATGTTTTGTAACCGAGTTATCGGCAACTGGCAGGAGCCATATGGTTGTCGCTTTATTGTATGCAATGCAATCGCCCTGTAATGCTTTACTTTATCACTAAGCGGTAGCGATAGTCGTAGAAGCATAAGATAGGCGAGACGACAACGATGCTACGATGGAGATCAAGGTGTCGCCCCGGTGACGATGGTGATCATGACGGTGCTTCGAAGATGGAGATCACAAGCACAAGATGATGATGGCCATATCATATCACTTATATTGATTGCATGTGATGTTTATCTTTTATACATCTTATCTTGCTTTGATTGACGGTAGCATTTTAAGATGATCTCTCACTAATTATCAAGAAGTGTTCTCCCTGAGTATGCACCGTTGCGAAAGTTCTTCGTGCTGAGACACCACGTGATGATCGGGTGTGATAGGCTCTACGTTCAAATACAACGGGTGCAAAACAGTTGCACACGCGGAATACTCAGGTTATACTTGACGAGCCAAGCATATACAGATATGGCCTCGGAACACGGAGACCGAAAGGTCGAGCGTGAATCATATAGTAGATATGATCAACATAATGATGTTCACCATTGAAACTACTCCATCTCACGTGATGATCGGACATGGTTTAGTTGATGTGGATCACGTGATCACTTAGAAGATTAGAGGGATGTCTATCTAAGTGGGAGTTCTTAAGTAATATGATTAATTGAACTTAAATTTATCATGAACTTAGTCCTGGTAGTATTAGCATATCTATGTTGTAGATCAATAGCTCGCATTGTTGCTTTCATATGTTTATTTTGATATGTTCCTAGAGAAAATTGTGTTGAAAGACGTTAGTAGCAATGATGCGGATTGGATCCGTGATCTGAGGTTTATCCTCATTGCTGCACGGAAGAATTATGTCCTTGATGCACCGCTAGGTGACAGACCTATTGCAGGAGCAGATGCAGACGTTATGAATGTTCGGCTAGCTCAATATGATGACTACTTGATAGTTTAAGTGCACCATGCTTAACGGCTTAGAATCGGGACTTCAAAGACGTTTTGAACGTCATGGACCATATGAGATGTTCCAGGAGTTGAAGTTAATATTTCAAGCAAATACCCGAGTTGAGAGATATGAAGTCTCCAACAAGTTCTATAGCTAAAAGATGGAGGAGAATCGCTCAACTAGTGAGCATGTGCTCAGATTGTCTGGGTACTACAATCGCTTGAATCAAGTGGGAGTTAATCTTCCAGATAAAATAGTGATTAACATAATTCTCTAGTCACCATCACCAAGTTAGTAGAACTTCGTGATGAACTATAATATGCAAGGGATAACAGAAACAATTCCCAAGCTCTTCGTGATGCTGAAATCGACGAAGGTAGAAATCAAGAAAAACATCAAGTGTTGATGGTTAACAAGACCACTAGTTTCAAGAAAAAGGGCAAAGGGAAGAAGGGGAACTTCAAGAAGAACGGCAAGCAAGTTGCTGCTCAAGTGAAGAAGCCCAAGTCTAGACCTAAGCCTGAGACTGAGTGCTTCTACTGCAAAGGGACTGGTCACTGGAAGCGGAACTACCCCAAGTATTTGGTGGATAAGAAAGGATGGCAAAGTAAACAAAGGTATATTTGATATACATGTTATTAATGTGTATTTTACTAGTGTTCATAGCAACCCCTCAGTATTTGGTACTAGTTCAGTTGCTATGATTAGTAACTCGAAACGGGAGTTGCAGAATGAACAGAGACTAGTTAAGGGTGAAGTGACGATGTATGTTGGAAGTGGTTCCAAGATTGATATGATCATCATCGCACACTCCCTATACTTTCGGGATTAGTGTTGAACCTAAATAACTGTTATTTGGTGTTTACGTTGAGCATGAATATGATTTGATCATGTTTATTGCAATACGGTTATTCATTTAAGTAAGAGAATAAATTGTTGTTCTGTTTACATGAATAAAACCTTCTATGGTCATACACACCAACGAAAATAGTTTGTTGGATCTCGATCAAAGCGATACCCATATTCATAATATTGAAAGCCAAAAGATGCAAAGTTAATAATGATAGTGCAACTTATTTTGTGGCACTGCTGTTTAAGTCATATTGGTGTAAAGCGCATGATGAAACTCCATGCTGATGGGATTTTCGAATCACTTGATTATGAATCACTTGATGCTTGCAAACCATGTCTATTGGACAAGATGACTAAAACGCCGTTCTCCGGAATGATGGAGCAAGCAACAGATTTGTTGGAAACCATACATACTGATGTATGTGGTCCGATGAATATTAAAGCTTGCGACAAGTATCATTATTTTTTAACCTTCACAGATGATTTAAGCAGATATGAGTATATCTACTTAGTGAAATAAGAAGTCTGAAACATTTGAAAAGTTCATATAATTTCAGAGTGAAGTGTAAAATCATCGTAACAAGAAAATAAAGTTTCTACGATCTGATCGTGGAGAAGAGTATTTGAGTTACGAGTTTGGTCTTCAGTTAAAACAATGTGAAATAGTTTCACTACTCACGCCACCTGGAACACCACAGCATAATGGTGTGTCCGAACGTCATAACCGTACTTTATTGGATATAGTGCAATCTATGATGTTTCTTACAGATCTACCAACATCGTTTTGGGGTCATGCATTAAAGACAGATGCATTCACGTTAAAAAGGGGCACCATCTAAGTCCGTTGAGACGACACAATATGAACTGTGGTTTGGCAAGAAACCAAAGTTGTCGTTTCTTAAAGTTTGGGATTGTGATGCTTATATGAAAAAGTTTCATCCTGATAAGCTCAAACCCAAATCAGAGAAATATGTCCTCATAGGATACCCAAAGGAGACAGTTGGGTACACCTTCTATCACAGATCCGAAGGCAAGATACTCGTTGCTGAGAATGGATCCTTTCCGGAGAAAGAGTTTCTCTTGAAAGAAGTGAGTGGGAGGAAAGTAGAACTTGACAAGGTAATTGTACCTGCTCCCTTATTGGAAAGTAGTTCATCACAGAAATCTGTTCCTGTGACTACTACACCAATTAGTGAGGAAACTAATGATGATGATCATGTAACTTCAGATCAAGTTACTACCGAATCTCGTAGGTAAACCAGAGTGAGATCCTCACCAGAGTGGTACGGTAATCCTGTTCTGGAAGTTATGTTACTAGACCATGACGAACCTACGAACTATGAGGAAGCGATGATGAGCCCAGATTCCGCAAAATGGTTTGAGGCCATGAAATCTGAGATATGATCCATGTATGAAAACAAAGTATGGACTTTGATGGATTTCCCGATGATCGGCAAGCCATAGAAAATAAATGGATCTTCAAGAGGAAGACAGACGCTGATAGTGTTGCGGAACGTTGCAGAAAACAAAAAATTTTCCTACGGTTTCACCAAGATCTATCTATGAGTTCATCTAGCAACGAGTATTCAGATTAGATAGCATCTACATACCACTTTGTAGATCACAACGGAAGCGTTCGAGTGAACGTGGATGAGGTAGTCGTACTCGCCGTGATCCAATTCACCGATGATCTAGTGCCGAACGGACGGCACCTCCGCGTTCAACACACGTACGGAAAGCGTGACGTCTCCTCCTTCTTGATCCAGCAAGGGGGAAGGAGAGGTTGATGAAGATCCAGGAGCACGACGGCGTGGTGGTGGATGCAGCGGAACTCCGGCAGGGCTTCGCTAAGCAACTACGGGAGGAGGAGGAGGTGTTGCACGGAGGAGGGAGGCGCCAGGGTTTATTGGTGCGCTGCCCCCCTCCCCTCCCCCTCTTTATATAGGCCTCTTGGGGGGCGCCGGCCCTGGGAGATCTAATCTCCCAAGGGGGCGGCGGCCAGGGAGGTTTCCCTCCCCCCCCCCCAAGCCATCTAGGAGGTGCCTTCCACCACTAGGACTCCTCCTAGATGGAACCCTAGGCGCATGGGCCCTTTGGGGCTGGTTCCCCTTGGCCCAAGCAGGCCAAGGCGCACCCCCTAAGGCCCATGTGGCCCACCGGGGCAGGTGGCCCCACCCGGTGGACCCCCGGGACCCCTCCAGTGGTCCCGGTACAATACCGATAACCCCGAAACTTGTCCCGATGGCCGAAACAGCACTTCCTATATATAATTCTTTACCTCCGGACCATTCCGGAACTCCTCGTGACGTCCGGGATCTCATCCGGGACTCCGAACAACATTCGGGTTACTGCATATACATATCTTCACAACCCTAGCGTCACCGAACCTTAAGTGTGTAGACCCTACGGGTTCGGGAGACATGCAGACATGACCGAGACGGCTCTCGGGCAATAACCAACAGCGGGATCTGGATACCCATGTTGGCTCCCACATGCTCCACGATGATCTCATCGGATGAACCACGATGTCAAGGATTCAATTAATCCCGTATACGATTCCCTTTGTCAATCGGTATTTTACTTGCCCGAGATTCGATCGTCGGTATCCCAATACCTCGTTCAATCTCATTACCGGCAAGTCACTTTTCTCGTACCGTAATGCATGATCCCGTGATCAAACACTTTGATCACATTGAGCTCATTATGATGATGCATTACCAAGAGGGCCCGGTGATACCTCTCCGTCAAGCGGAGTGACAAATCCCAGTCTCGATCCATGTCAACCCAACAGACACTTTCAGATATACCCGTAGTATACCTTTATAGTCACCCAGTTACGTTGTGACGTTTGGCACACCCAAAGCACTCCTACGATATCCGGGAGTTACACGATCTCATGGTCTAAGGAAAGGATACTTGACATTGGAAAACTCTAGCAAACGAACTATGCGATCTTATGCTATGTTTAGGATTGGGTCTTGTCCATCACAGCATTCTCCTAATGATGTGATCTCGTTATCAATGACATCCAATGTCCATAGTCAGGAAACCATGACCATCTGTCATCAACGAGCTAGTCAACTAGAGGCTCACTAGGAACATGTTGTTGTCTGTTATTCACACATGTATTACGATTTCCGGATAACACAATTATAGCACGAATAAAGACAATTATCATGAATAAGGAAATATAATAATAATGCTTTTATTATTGCCTCTAGGGCATATTTCCAACAGTCTCCCACTTGCACTAGAGTCAATAATCTAGTTACATTGTGATGAATCGAACACCCATAGAGTTCTGGTGCTGATCATGTTTTGCCTTAGGGAGAGGTTTAGTCAACGGATCTGCGACATTCAGATCCGTGTGCACTTTACAAATTTCTATGTCTCCATCTTGAACATTTTCACGAATGGAGTTGAAGCGACACTTGATGTGCCTAGTCTTCTTGTGAAACCTGGGCTCCTTTGCAAGTGCAATAGCTCCAGTGTTGTCACAGAAGAGCTTGATTGGCCCCGACGCATTGGGTATGACTCCGAGGTCGGTGATGAACTCCTTCACCCAAATTGCTTCATGTGCCGCCTCCGAGGCTGCCATGTACTCCGCTTCACATGTAGATCCCGCCACGACGCTTTGCTTGCAACTGCACCAGCTTACTGCCCCACCATTCAAAATATACACGTATCCGGTTTGTGACTTAGAGTCATCCAGATCTGTGTCGAAGCTAGCGTCGACGTAACCTTTTACGACGAGCTCTTCGTCACCTCCATAAACGAGAAACATTTCCTTAGTCCTTTTCAGGTACTTCAGGATATTCTTGACCGCTGTCCAGTGTTCCTTGCCGGGATTACTTTGGTACCTTCCTACCAAACTTATGGCAAGGTTTACATCAGGTCTGCTACACAGCATGGCATACATAATAGAACCTATGGCTGAGGCATAGGGGATGACACTCATCTCTTCTATATCTTCTGTCGTGGTCGGACATTGAGCTGAGCTCAATTTCACACCTTGTAACACAGGTAAGAACCCTTTCTTAGATTGATCCATATTGAACTTCTTCAATATTTTATCAAGGTATGTGCTTTGTGAAAGACCTATGAGGCGTCTCGATCTATCTCAATAGATCTTGATGCCTAATATATAAGCAGCTTCTCCAAGGTCCTTCATTGAAAAACTCTTATTCAAGTAGGCCTTAATGCTGTCCAAGAGTTCTATATCATTTCCCATCAAAAGTATGTCGTCTACATATAATATGAGAAATGCTACAGAGCTCCCACTCACTTTCTTGTGAACACAGGCTTCTCCATAAGTCTGTGTAAACCCAAACGCTTTGATCATCTCATCAAAGCGAATGTTCCAACTCCGAGATGCTTGCACCAGCCCATAAATCGAGCGTTGGAGCTTGCACACCTTGTCAGCATTCTTAGGATCGACAAAACCTTCCGGCTGCATCATATACAATTCTTCCTTAAGGAAACCATTAAGGAATGCCGTTTTGACGTCCATTTGCCATATCTCATAATCATAGTATGCGGCAATTGCTAACATGATTCGGACGGACTTCAGCTTCGCTACCGATGAGAAAGTCTCATCGTAGTCAATTCCTTGAACTTGTCGATAACCCTTAGCGACAAGTCGAGCTTTATAGATGGTCACATTACCATCCGCGTCTGTCTTCTTCTTAAAGATCCATTTATTTTCTATGGATCGCCGTTCAACGGGCAAGTCAGTCAACGTCCATACTTCGTTTTCATACATGGATCCTATCTCGGATTTCATGGCTTCCAGCCATTTGTCGGAATCCGGGCCCGCCATTGCTTCCTCATAGTTCGAAGGTTCACCGTTGTCTAACAACATGATTTCCAAGACAGGGTTGCCGTACCACTCTGGTGCGGAACGTGTCCTTGTGGACCTTCGAATTTCAGTAGGAGCTTGATTAGAAGTATCTTGATCATCATCATTAATTTCCTCTCTAGTCGGTGCAGGCACCTCAGAAACGTTTTCTTGAGTTTCGCCGTTTTCCGGTTCAAGAGGTAACACTTCATCAAGTTCTAATTTCCTCCCACTTACTTCTTTCGAGAGAAACTCTTTGTCCAGAAAGGATCCATTCTTGGCAACAAAGATCTTGCCTTAGGATCTGAGGTAGAAGGTATACCCAACAGTTTCTTTAGGGTATCCTATGAAGACGCATTTTTCCGACTTGGGTTCGAGCTTTTCAGGTTGAAGTTTCTTGACATAAGCATCGCATCCCCAAACTTTTAGAAACGACAGCTTAGGTTTCTTCCCAAACCATAATTCATACGGTGTCGTCTCAACGGATTTCGACGGAGCCCTATTTAAAGTGAATGCGGCAGTCTCTAAAGCATAGCCCCAAAAAGATAGCGGTAAGTCGGTAAGAGACATCATAGATCGCACCATATCTAATAGAGTGCGATTACGACGTTCGGACACACCATTACGCTGAGGTGTTCCAGGCGGCGTGAGTTGTGAAACTATTCCACATTTTCTTAAGTGTGTGCCAAATTCGTGACTCAAGTATTCTCCTCCACGATCTGATCGTAGAAACTTGATCTTTCTCTCACGTTGATTTTCAACCTCACTCTGAAATTCCTTGAACTTTTCGAAGGTCTAAGACTTGTGTTTCATTAAGTAGACATACCCATATCTACTCAAGTCATCAGTGAGGGTGAGAACATAACGATAGCCACCGCGAGCCTCAACACTCATTGGACCGCACACATCGGTATGTATGATTTCCAATAAGTTGGTTGCTCGCTCCATTGTTCCTGAGAACGAAGTCTTGGTCATTTTACCCATGAGGCATGGTTCGCACGTGTCAAATGATTCATAATCAAGAGACTCTAAAAGTCCATCTGCATGGAGCTTCTTCATGCGTTTGACACCTATGTGACCAAGGCGGCTGTGCCACAAATATGTGGGACTATTGTTATCAACTTTAACTCTTTTGGTATTCACACTATGAATATGTGTATCATCACGTACGAGATTCATTAAGAATAAACCATTAACCATCGGAGCATGACCATAAAACATATCTCTCATATAAATAGAACAACCATTATTCTCGGATTTAAATGAGTAGCCATCTCGAATTAAGCGAGATCCAGATACAATGTTCATGCTCAAACTTGGTACTAAATAACAATTATTGAGGTTTAAAACTAATCCCGTAGGTAAATGTAGAGGCAGCGTGCCGACGGCGATCACATCGACCTTGGAACCATTCCCGACGCGCATCGTCACCTCGTCCTTTGCCAGTCTCCGTTTATTCCGCAGCTCCTGTTTTGAGTTACAAATGTGAGCAACTGCACCGGTATCAAATACCCAAGAGCTACTACGAGTACTGGTAAGGTACACATCAATTACATGTATATCACATATACCTTTGGTTTTGCCGGCCTTCTTGTCCGCTAAGTATTTGGGGCAGTTCCGCTTCCAGTGACCACTTCCCTTGCAATAAAAACACTCAGTTTCGGGCTTGGGTCCATTCTTTGGCTTCTTCCCGGCAACTTGCTTACCGGGCGCGGCAACTTCCTTGCCGTCCTTCTTGAAGTTCTTTTTACCCTTGCCCTTCTTGAACTTAGTGGTTTTATTCACCATCAACACTTGATGCTCCTTCTTGATTTCTACCTCTGCTGATTTCAGCATAGCATATACCTCAGGAATGGTCTTTACCATCCCCTGCATATTGTAGTTCATCACAAAGCTCTTGTAGCTAGGTGGAAGCAACTGGAGGATTCTGTCAATGACCACTTCATCCGGGAGATTAACTTCCAGTTGAGTCAAGCGGTTGTGCAACCCAGACATTTTGAGTATGTGCTCACTGACAGAGCTATTTTCCTCCATCTTACAGCTAAAGAATTTGTTGGAGATTTCATATCTCTCAACCCGGGCATGAGCTTGGAAAACCATTTTCAGCTCTTCGAACATCTCATATGCTCCATGTCTCTCAAAACGCTTTTGGAGCCCCGGCTCTAAGCTGTAAAGCATGCCGCACTGAACGAGGGAGTAATCATCGCAGCGTGACTACCAGGCGTTCATAACGTCTTGTTCTGCAGGGAGAATGGGTGCGTCACCTAGCGGTGCTCATAGGACATAATCTTTCTTGGCAGCTATGAGGATGATCCTCAGGTTCCGGACCCAGTCCGTATAGTTGCTACCATCGTCTTTCAGCTTGGTTTTCTCTAGGAACGCGTTGAAGTTGAGGACTACGTTGGCCATTTGATCTACAAGACATATTGTAAAAAAAATTAGACTAAGTTCATGATAATAAAGTTCATTTGATCAAATTTAATGAACTCCCACTTAGATAGACATCCCTCTTCTAGTCATCTAAGTATTACATGATCCGAGTCAACTAGGCCGTGTCCGATCATCACGTGAGACGGACTAGTCAACATCGGTGAACATCTTCATGTTGATCGTATCTTCTATACGACTCATGCTCGACCTTTCGGTCTTCTGTGTTCCGAGGCCATGTCTGTACATGCTAGGCTCGTCAAGTCAACCTAAGTGTTTTGCGTGTGTAAATCTGTCTTACACCCGTTGTATGTGAACGTTAGAATCTATCACACCCGATCATCACGTGGTGCTTCAAAACAACGAACTGTCGCAACGGTGCACAGTTAGGGTGAACACTTTCTTGAAATTATTATGAGGGATCATCTTATTTACTATCGTCATTCTAAGTAAACAAGATGCAAAACATGATAAACATCACATGCAATCAAATAATAAACGTGACATGATATGGCCAATATCACATAGCTCCTTCGATCTCCATCTTGGGGCTCCATGATCATCTTGTCACCGGCTTGACACCATGATCTTCATCATCATGATCATCATCATCGTGTCTCCATGAAGTTGCTCGCCAACTATTACTTCTACTACTATGGCTAACGTGTTTAGCAATAAAGTAAAGTAATTTACATGGCGATTCTCAATGACACGCAGGTCATACAAAAAATAAAGACAACTCCTATGGCTCCTGCCGGTTGTCATACTCATCGACATGCAAGTCGTGATTCCTATTACAATAGCATGAACATCTCATACATTACATATAGATCATTCATCATTCATCACAACTTTGGCCATATCATATCACAAAGCACTTGCTGCAAAAACAAGTTAAACGTCCTCTAATTGTTGTTGCAAGTTTTACGTGGCTGAATTAGGGTTCTAGCAAGAACGTTTTCTTACCTACGTTAAAACCACAACGTGATTTGTCAACTTCTATTTACCCTTCATAAGGACCCTTTTCATCGAATCCGCTCCAACTAAAGCGGGAGAGACAGACACCCGCCAGCCACCTTATGCAACTAGTGCATGTTAGTCGTTGGAACCGGTCTCACGTAAGCGTACGTGTAAGGTTGGTCCGGGCCGCTTCATCCCACAATACCGCTGAAGCAAGATAAGACTAGTAGCGGCAAGAAGAGTTGACAACATCTACGCCCACAACAAATTGTGTTCTACTCACGCAAGAAGAACTACGCATAGACCTAGCTCATGATGCCACTGTTGGGGAACGTTGCAGAAAACAAAAATTTTTCCTACGGTTTCACCAAGATCTATCTATGAGTTCATCTAGCAACGAGTATTCAGATTAGATAGCATCTACATACCACTTTGTAGATCGCAACGGAAGCGTTCGAGTGAACGTGGATGAGGTAGTCGTACTCGCCGTGATCCAATTCACCGATGATCTAGTGCCGAACGGACGGCACCTCCGCGTTCAACACACGTACGGAAAGCGTGACGTCTCCTTCTTCTTGATCCAGCAAGGGGGAAGGAGAGGTTGATGAAGATCCAGCAGCACGACGGCGTGGTGGTGGATGCAGCGGAACTCCGGCAGGGCTTCGCTAAGCAACTACGGGAGGAGGAGGAGGTGTTGCAGGGAGGAGGGAGGCGCCAGGGTTTATTGGTGCGCTGCCCCCCTCCCCTCCCCCCCTTTATATAGGCCTCTTGGGGGGGCGCCGGCCCTGGGAGATCTAATCTCCCAAGGGGGCGGCCGCCAGGGAGGTTTCCCTCCCCCCCCCCCCCCCAAGCCATCTAGGAGGTGCCTTCCACCACTAGGACTCCTCCTAGATGGAACCCTAGGCGCATGGGCCTTTTGGGGCTGGTTCCCCTTGGCCCAAGCAGGCCAAGGCGCACCCCCTAAGGCCCATGTGGCCCACCGGGGCAGGTGGCCCCACCCGGTGGACCCCCGGGACCCCTCCGGTGGTCCCGGTACAATACCGATAACCCCGAAACTTGTCCCGATGGCCGAAACAGCACTTCCTATATATAATTCTTTACCTCCGGACCATTCCGGAACTCCTCGTGACGTCCGGGATCTCATCCGGGACTCCGAACAACATTCGGGTTACTGCATATACATATCTTCACAACCCTAGCGTCACCGAACCTTAAGTGTGTAGACCCTACGGGTTCGGGAGACATGCAGACATGACCGAGACGGCTCTCGGGCAATAACCAACAGCGGGATCTGGATACCCATGTTGGCTCCCACATGCTCCACGATGATCTCATCGGATGAACCACGATGTCAAGGATTCAATTAATCCTGTATACGATTCCCTTTGTCAATCGGTATTTTACTTGCCCGAGATTCGATCGTCGGTATCCCAATACCTCGTTCAATCTCGTTACCGGCAAGTCACTTTTCTCGTACCGTAATGCATGATTCCGTGATCAAACACTTTGATCACATTGAGCTCATTATGATGATGCATTGCCAAGAGGGCCCGGTGATACCTCTCCGTCAAGCGGAGTGACAAATCCCAGTCTCGATCCATGTCAACCCAACAGACACTTTTAGAGATACCCGTAGTATACCTTTATAGTCACCCAGTTACGTTGTGACGTTTGGCACACCCAAAGCACTCCTACGGTATCCGGGAGTTACACGATCTCATGGTCTAAGGAAAGGATACTTGACATTGGAAAACTCTAGCAAACGAACTATGCGATCTTATGCTATGTTTAGGATTGGGTCTTGTGCATCACATCATTCTCCTAATGATGTGATCTCGTTATCAATGACATCCAATGTCCATAGTCAGGAAACCATGACCATCTGTCGATCAACGAGCTAGTCAACTAGAGGCTCACTAGGGACATGTTGTTGTCTGTTATTCACACATGTATTACGATTTCCGGATAACACAATTATAGCACGAATAAAGACAATTATTATGAATAAGGAAATATAATAATAATGCTTTTATTATTGCCTCTAGGGCATATTTCCAACAGATAGTAGTGTTACTATCTACAAAGCTAGAATTGTCGCAAAAGTTTTTTGACAAGTTCAAAGTGTTGACTACGATGAGAGTTTCTCACTCGTATCTATGCTTAAGTCTGTCCGAATCATGTTAGCAATTGCCACATTTTATGAAATCCGGCAAATGGATAAACAAAAGTGCATTCCTTAATGGATTTATTAAAGAAGAGTTGTATACGATGCAACTAGAAGGTTTTGTCAATCCTAAAGGTGCTAACAAAATATGCAAGCTCCAGCGGTCCATCTATGGACTGGTGCAAGCATCTCGGAGTTGGAATATACGCTTTGATGAGTTGATCAAAGCATATAGTTTTATACAGACTTGCGGTGAAGCCTGTATTTACAAGAAAGTGAGTGGGAGCACTACAACATTTCTGATAAGTATATGTATGACATATTATTGATCGGAAATAATGTAGAATTATTCTGCAAAGCATAAAGGAGTGTTTGAAAGGATTTTTTCGAAGAAGGACCTCGGTTAAGCTGCTTACATATTAAGCATCAAGATCTATAGAGATAGATCAAGACGCTTGATAAGTTTTCAATGAGTACATACCTTGACAAGTTTTTGAAGTAGTTCAAAATGGAACAGTCAAAGAAAGAGTTCTTGCCTGTGTTACAAGGTGTGAAATTGAGTGAGACTCAAAGCCCGACCACGGCAGATAATAGAAAGAGAATGAAAGTCATTCCCTATGCCTCAGCCATAGATTCTATAAAGTATGCCATGCTATGTACCAGATCTATTGTATACCCTACACTGTGTTAAGCAAGGGAGTACAATAGTGATCTAGGAAGTAGATCACTGGACATCGGTCAAAATTATCCTTAGTGAAATAAGGATATGTTTCTCGATTATGGACGTGACAAAAAGGTTCGTCGTAAAAGGTTACGTCGATGCAAGTTTTGACACTAATCTAGATGACTCTAAGTCTCAATCTAGATACATATTGAAAGTGGGAGCAATTAGCTAAAAGTAGCTCCGTACAGAGCATTGTAGACATAGAAATTTGCAAAATACATACGGATCTGAATTTTGGCAGACCCGTTGACTAAGCTTCTCTCACAAGCAAAACATGATCACACCTTAGTACTCTTTGGGTGTTAATCACATAGCGATGTGAACTAGATTACTGACTCTAGTAAACCCTTTTGCTGTTGGTCACATATCGATGTGAACTATGGGTGTTATTCACATGGTGATGTGAACTATTGCTGTTAAATCACATGGCGATGTGAACTAGATTATTGACTCTAGTGCAAGTGGGAGACTGAAGGAAATATGCCCTAGAGGCAATAATAAAGTTATTATTTATTTCCTTATTTCATGATAAATGTTTATTATTCATGCTAGAATTGTATTAACCGGAAACATAATACATGTGTGAATACATAGACAAACAGAGTGTCACTAGTATGCCTCTACTTGACTAGCTCGTTGATCAAAGATGGTTAAGTTTCCTAGCCATAGACATGAGTTGTCATTTGATTAACGGGATCACATCATTAGGAGAATGATGTGATTGACATGACCCATTCCATTAGCTTAGCACCCGATCGTTTAGTATGTTGTTATTGCTTTCTTCATGACTTATACATGTTCCTATGACTATGAGATTATGCAACTCCCGTTTATCGTAGGAACACTTTGTGTGCCACCAAACGTCACAACGTAACTGGGTGATTATAAAGGTGCTCTACAGGTGTCTCCGAAAGTACTTGTTGGGTTGGCGTATTTCGAGATTAGGATTTGTCACTCCGATAGTCGGAGAGGTATCTATGGGCCCTCTTGGTAATGCACATCACATAAGCCTTGCAAGCATTGCAACTAATGTGTTAGTTGTGAGATGATGTATTACAGAACGAGTAAAGAGACTTGCCGGCAACGAGATTGAACTAGGTATTGGATACCGACGATCGAATCTCGGGAAAGTAACATACCGATGACAAAGGGAACAACGTATGTTGTTATGCGATCTGACCGATAAAGATCTTCGTAGAATATGTAGGAGCGAATATGGGCATCCAGGTCCCGCTATTGGTTATTGACCGGAAACGTATCTCGGTCATGTCTACATTGTTCTCGAACCGTAGGGTCCGCACGCTTAAAGTTACGATGACAGTTATTATGAGTTTATGCATTTTGATGTACCGAAGTCAGTTCGGAGTCCCGGATGTGATCACGGACATGACGAGGAGTCTCGAAATGGTCGAGACATAAAGATTGATATATTGGAAGCCTATATTTGGACATCGGAATGGTTCCGAGTGAAATCGGCATTTTACTGGAGTACCGGGGGGTTACCGGAACCCCCCCGGGGGTTAATGGGCCCATATGGGCCTTAAGGGAAAAGAGGAGGGGTGGCCAGGGCAGGCCGCGCGCCCCCTCCCCCCCTAGTCCGAATAGGACAAGGAAGGGGGGGCGGCGCCCCCCTTTTTCCTTTCCCCCTCTCTCCTTCCTTCTTCTACAAGGCAAGGGAGAGGAGTCCTACTCCCGGTGGGAGTAGGACTCCTCCTGGCGCACCCCTTGGGGGCCGGCCGCGCCTTCCCCTCCCCTCCTTTATATACGGGGGCAGGGGGCACCCCATAGACACACAAGTTGATCTTCGTGATCGTTCCTTAGCCGTGTGCGGTGCCCCCCTCCACCATATTCGACCTCGGTCATATTGTAGCGGTGCTTAGGACTCCACGCCGTCGTGCTGACAATATTGTAGCGGTCATATTGTAGCGGTGCTTAGGACTCCACCCCTGCGACAATAGAACATCAAGATCGTCACCACGCCGTCGTGCTGACGGAACTCCTCCCCGACGCTTTGCTGGATCGGAGCCCGGGGATCGTCATCGAGCTGAACATGTGCCAAGAACTCGGAGGTGCCGGAGTAACGGTGCTTGGATCGGTCGGATCGTGAAGACGTACGACTACATCAACCGCGTTGATATAACGCTTCCGCTTCGGTCTACGAGGGTACGTAGACAACACTCTCCCCTCTCGTTGCTATGCATCACCACGATCTTGCATGTGCGTAGGAATTTTTTTTGAAATTACTACGTTCCCTAACAGCTCCCTCGTCATCTAGGTTGGTTGGGGAGGAGGAGGAGGAGGAGGAGGAGGAGGAGGAGGAGGAGGAGGCCACATATGAAGAAGGGGAGGAGGAGTACGATGAAGATTAGGACCTCCACCAACTCAAACATCTCAAGCATCTCAGCTGCCGAAGAAGAGGAATCCGAAGAAGAAGGGTTTGCTGAGTCCGGACCCTTTCCAGAGACCGGTTGCTCGACGGCCCAAGAAGAAGACCGAAGAGACTCGTTCAAAGAGTAACGAGGACCGTACCTCCAAAAGGGAAAGGAGCAACTGATTATGCTCTTCGATAGTTGGCTCTTTTAGTTTGGTTGAACTTCGTTTGGTTGAACTTGTCTAGTGGTTATGAAACTACGTGGAACTATGTGTTTGCTATTTGTGGATCTATGTGTTTGCTATTTGTGGATCTATGTGGAACTCCGTTTACTAATTAGTTGAAGTTCGTTTGAAATGTTCTATGCACTTCAAATTTGTTAATGTGTATGTGATGCCCAAGTTTAATTGTTTGAGATCTGTGATATTGTTGTCATATTTGTGAAACTTGCTATAATATTACTGTCATATTGAATTTGAAAAGAAGCAAGCAAATGAACTTAAATTCATAAAACACAGGACCCTACCGCCAAGGGCTCTGGCGGTAGGGTCAGACAACCTACCGCCAGGGCCCTTCAATTCTTCGTTATAGAAACATTACACTGAAAACGCAGGACCCTACCGCCAGGGCCTCTGGCGGTAGGATCGCACAGCCTACCGCCAGGGTCTTTGGCGGTAGGTACTTGTCCACGTCAGCGCAGCCAAACGGCTGTCGTCCCCCTCCGTCGCACCCCTACCGCCATGGGCCGTGACGGTAGGCTATCTAACCCTATCGCCAGAGGCCCTGACGGTAGTAAAATGGTCAAATGTCAAAAAAATTTCAAACAAGGGTCAGATGCTGAAATTGTACAAAAAAGGGTCAAAACACGAAATGTGACCACGAGACGAGATCGAGATGCACGGCACGGCACAGGCCAAGGATGTCTGCACTGCATGTATATGGTCGTACCAGCACAGCGCTACTACATACTACAGTCTACTAGCACAGCATCACCCACGACCTGGTCCACTGTTACCGTCGTGTCGTGCCCATCATCAGCAAGGAAAACAGCACAACAACAAAAGGATCCACGTACGTACGTACTCTACGCGCCATCGTCTCACGACCAAGACACGGACTGGCAGTAGTGACCGTGCGAGGCCGGCCACACAGCAGCTACAGAGCGGAACAGGGCTGTGAGCGGCCGTTTGCGTCGCGTTGGTCCGCGCGCCGCGCCGCGCCGAGCAAGTGAGCAGTGGCCAGACCCACCGTGCAACCGCGCCACGTCTCCCTCTGTCTCTCCTTTCTCCACCACGTTCCCTGAGTGGACCCTGCGCTTCCGACGAACGTGATCCACTCGATTCAAAAGGGAAGAAGAGAAACCGAATGTGATGCAGTCGTGCAGGCGTCTGTGCGTTTGGCACGCGACGGTATATATTCTTTTCGACGATTGGAAAACTTTCCCCTCCTCCCTCGTCACACCCGTAAGCCCCGTAGGCGACGGGGAGGGTTCCTCCGCCGCACCCGCCGGTTCACCTCTCCCCCGCCCCCCTCCCTCGCCGCCGCCAGAGGACGCGGCCGGGCTTTCCGTTGCCGGCCGGCGCCGGCACCGGCGGGGTTCTTCTCCTCCTCACTCAGGGGTGAAACTTCGGGGACCATATTTATTAATTCCATTCAGTTGAGACGTCTATTGTGTGATTCTGTCAGTCTTAATTCCTCATCACCACATTTCTTTCCGTAAGTTTTTTCTAGCGAAAGGGGGTTTAACCCGGTTTTCGTTATAAAAAAAACATGGTTGTTCTTCCGAAATGCACCCATCAACGAAGCTTCGTTAGTGAAGGGGACATATCCCACCACTAAGATCCATAGCCATAAAAGAAAGAAACCTTGTTAAACATTCTAGAGTCTATTACAGGCAACAACCAACACCGGCTTGCTCCCAAAAGAGAAGAAAAGTGCATGTCGAAACATAAACGGAGTAACATCAAGTCTAAAGCTAGAGCAAGACAACGATGGAAATGAAACCATCTTCAAGAGCAAGATGCGCACAGTTATCCACCAGTAAGCCTCATCACTCTCGGATTCCATCTTCTCGAAGTGTTATAAATTTCACTTGATACTCGCTTTAGAAGCCTTACTCCCCACTTCAGCTCCCTTTGATTTTCCCGGTTTATCTGCAAAATGGACCACGAGTCAATAAGATGACAATTTTATATAGAATCCCAAAAGGATAAGCAACCCTTTTGCGATCAAATCAAATATCATTTCCACAAGTCCAAATTGACCATAGTAATGGAGAGATCCCAACACATATCTTCTTTTTTTTGCTAAGTTTGTCAAAAGAAGATAGCCATGTAGTAAAAAGGCTCTTAACATCCAAGGGAACAAAATTAAAACAAAAAAATGCACCACAATACATTCCATAGAAATTAAGCAACAGAGCAATGTAAAACGGATGATCAATATATTCACCAGCCTACCTGACAAGTAAAAATCTCCCTACAAATCTCCTATTTATCCCGAGTCTCCCCAAAAAGAAAGATTTCACTTTTCATGAAATTTATTTTCATCCCTAACAGATACTCAAAGGCACACAAATAATCTTCAGATTTTTTGCACTATCAATGTCATCAAGAAGAAGAAAAATTGTGTCATCGGCATATTGCAGCATGTTCACACACCTCCCTAGATTCAGTTAACACCCCTTTTCACATAACCTTGTTCCCTAGCATTCTTCGTAATCCAGTGTGAAAGGAATCTCCCTGCATATAGGAGAGGGGATAAGGAATCTCCCTGTCTAAGACCTTTAAAAGTAGGAAAGTAAGGTCCAATCTTATCATTCACTTTAACACTCATAGATCCACCTCTCATGGTTTCCATAATCCAGTCATTCCATTTATCAGAACCCTTCAAACTTAATATTTTTCATACAAAAGGCCACTTAATTTTATCATACATTTTTTTTCAAAATCTACTTTAAAGAGCATGGCACTTTGTTTCTTAGAACTGATAGAATTAAGAACTTCATGTAATATCAGCACTCCCTCCATAATATACTTTCCTTTAATTAGAGCAGTTTGTACAGGAGAAATCATCTTACCAGCTATTTCACTCAATCTATTCATAAGAATTTTAGTAAATAAATAAACATTTAGCAGACAAATAGGCTTAAACTTCTGAATTTGTTTAGCATCATTAGTTTTGGGAACTAAAGTGATGATTCCATACTTTAATCTAGAAATATTTAAATTACCTTGTGGAAATAATCAAGCATTGTCGTTAGATCCCACTTAACCATATGCCAATATCTTCGATATAATTCAACGGGAAAACTATCAGGACGAGGGCTTTAATCTAGAGAGTTCAAGTTAATTTCAACCAAACTACCACCAGATCTTCCTCTAGGAGGAGTCCAATGCCATTTGACCCTCCACAAAAATTGTGAAGTTCATTCTAGGAATAAGTATGTTTCATGGTTTCTTGTAATCCAGGAAATCCATATTAAATAAAAAAATACAACCTCTAATAAACACCCTCTTAACATCACCTCCCACACCTCTAGCATTTGAAAACATACCTTCCACTTTTGTTCAGTTTTTATCAGTACAAGTTTCTTTACAAGATTTCGTTTTCCGATCCTAGCAATGCTAGGTGAATAGTTATTATTTGTTTTCTTGGAGGAGAAAACTTGCTTCAATTTATCAAGATACTTGTCACCAAGATCAATATCAAAGTGGTCCCTGTTAGAACAAAGCTCATTTAAATCTGCATCACCAATGTCAAATAGGCCCTGGTGAGCCAAAATTATCATCACATTTCCTTTTCTGGATGTTATTAATATGAATATCAAGGCTGGCATTTTCAAGTTTCCTCAAATACCCAAATTGGTATTAATCACGTCTAAAGTACAACCCAAATCAATTCCATTGCAAGAAGCCATGGATAGAAGATAGGGTTATTAATATCCATAAGATCAGGAATATAAGAGTCACCATAGTTATCTTTAGCAGTTGCTCTCTCCTTAGGCATGTCTTCCACCCTAAGGTCCTCCCTGTCTTCCAGCCTATCATGTCTGCTAGGTACAACACACAATTAACACTCAACATCCTTATGACTACCAAGAATTTTGTCACGACCAATAATATTTTCCATAGCAGTGCCAAAGGAATGAGACTCCTGGATAGCAGTAAAATCCAAATGTTCTTGGTATTTGTCCTCATCAATCTTATTATCTTCCCCATCTGCATCTTGGGTAATTGCACTTAGATATATTCATATTGTCTTCGTAAGCATTCTCAACCTCCTTTGTATCCATCACTTACTACAACAGTCTCTCAAGTATCTATGTTTTGTTTTTTCATCTCCAAATGTTGTTTCCTCATTTCAAGATGTAAATCCTTCCTCTCTCCATCTCCCTCAAGCAATCGTTTTTCATCCATTACTATCTTAGCATCTTGCCTAGCATTATTATCCTCCAACAACTTAATCTGTATAGCCACATCCTTATCGATCCCATTCTCCCCAGTCCTCATAGCAAAATTGCTGTCTTGTCTGCCCAGATTACCATCACCAAGTGTACCATTTATACACCTAGCTCCACGTCTAGCTTCATATTCTACAAAAGATAGGCCCCCTAAATTGATATCTTTGTTACCTCATCTTCCTTGTTCCTTTTAGCATTTCTAAGGGTATCCACATCAGTCTCACCTGCACTGAATTATTAATCTGACCACTTCCTCTTTTTCCACTACAAGAGTACGATTCTTGTTCCACTACCTCAACAACCTAAAACACCCTAAAAATAAGCATATATTTTGTAGTAAATTCAGTTGAGGCGGGAACTTTGTGAATATCTCTCAGCCCAACCTTGCATCTCACAAATTCAATATTAACGGAATCCAAGTCAACTTCAAACACTGGAGCCTACATACTTGGCAACTAGTTTGATCTGTTTGAACCAAGTACAATCTTCAGTCAAGTGTGACTCTTTTCCATAAACATAGGAGTGAACATATTTCCTGCAATATTTATTAATATGTCCAACTTCCTTACACTTAGAGCATGGCAATCTCTGTCCACCAGCACCTCCTTCACTTCCATTATTTCTCATCTTCCTCGATCCATCCATTTGACTAAGGAATTGGGCCCACTCATAAGCACATACTGAGAATTTTCACTATTACGAGTACCACCATCACCAGACTCTTTTCTCACACCTTGATTAGTCATCATGTTAACTCTAGCCCTAAAGTAAGGCACACTGTTTGGCATAGCCGCCACTCCCATTAGATGTTGGTGTTGTGAAGAGATCCCTTGACTGGATCCTTCTCCCCAACATGAGTAATTTGGGGAAACCATAGTTGTTGCATTCCCATATTAGGGATCTGCACAGGTAAACTCCCAATTGGTGACATCCACTGGGTAGTGTTATGGATCTAACCTGCTGGGTATCCCCACTTTAGATTCTATTCAGATCAGCTAGAAGTGGACCCTGTGCGGGGCTCAGGGCAGCCTAGGTTTTATGTCCCCGAATCACTCCACTTCTCCCTTAAGTGAAAAGTTTCCTATTAAGATCTCTACCATTTCCCAGCGAGTTGTTCCTAGACTTTTTTTTCCATTATAGCTTCCACGACCTCCACCACCAGACTCCTTCTGATATTGGTAGCTAAAATTGTCTCTTCCTCATTCCTGTCGGCCCCCTCTCCCCTGAGCTCCAACCATATCCTCCTCTGCCGCCTCTCTCTCTCTCTCTCTCTCTCTCTCTCTCTCTCTCTCTCTCTCAAACCCTATCTTGGGGGAACGAGGTTCCTCTTCCCAATCAAGGGAAAAGGTCCCATCTAAATAATCAAAGGCACGTGATGGCATATTCCCAAGCACCTCCACCAAAAGACTACCCATAACAGGGCTAGCTTCGAGGCCCACATAATCACAAGCGAGGATTGTGCCTAACTGGCAGCCCATATCCCACTCCTCAAAATCAATCCCTAACTCTTCCTAACCTACGGCAAATTTGCAACTATCCTATCTACATCAGGATAATTATCCTCTCTAAAATGAAAAAAAGGGTATTCCAAGAAAAGTATTTATCCGTAACTTCTTTGGAGGTTTGATTATACATACCACACACTGCAGAAGATTCCTCATCGGAATCCTCTCCGGCTAGCACCCAGAAGTGGATGCTGGCCGGAGTGACGCCTACTGCCCGTGCGACCCGCGAGCAAGCGCCCGAATCCTCGCGGAGCGTCGAGGGAAGCGAGGCGAGCGGCGCGACATCTGAACCGGGCGCACGCCTCTCCCCCTCCTTGGTGCAGGCACGGCGATTCCTCCCATCCCCGGCATATGCTGCTCCACCAGCCCCGGTACAAGGATCACCATGACCGCCCCCGCCACAAACTCCGCTGGATTTGGGGGGGACGACACACGAGATCTATATGCAGCCCATCTCCTCCTCTGCCACGAATCCGTCGACTCCGCCTCCATCATAGCCCAGTGAAGGATCTCGATAGGAGGAGCCCCGTCTCCAAGCATCCTCGCCCGCTCCGCCTCCGTCGCGAAGATCGCCGCGATCCCAATCGCCGCGTCGTGGAGCGTATCCATGTCGGGGAACCACCCGCAGATCTCTCTTAAGCGGGCCATCTTCGCCGCATCCCCCGCCGCCATGTGCCCTATCCACTCCTCCAGGGCCGCCGTG
Source organism: Aegilops umbellulata (assembly GCA_032464435.1). Classification (NCBI taxonomy): domain Eukaryota; kingdom Viridiplantae; phylum Streptophyta; class Magnoliopsida; order Poales; family Poaceae; genus Aegilops; species Aegilops umbellulata. Next base: position 593,375,286 of record CP136058.1, on the reverse strand, counting down.
ATGATCATCCCCGCTCCGCCTCCCCGTCTCCCCCTCGAGCTTCGTCTCTCCGACCAGATGTGGTCGCGTGGACTAGATAAGAATGAGGGATCTCCTCTCCGCGGGCAACATGTGTTGTGTGTGTATACCCGTTTCTTGGAAGAATTACAAGGAGTAATAAATAAATGAATAAATAAGTAAAAAGACGCAAAGTAACAAATAGATGTAAAACCACGAGAATGGCAAAACGCTATTTTGAGTGAACAAAATTTCCATCAAAATCAGGCGTGGGCCCCACTCTCTAGTAGCCGTTTTTTTCCTACCAACCAAGGAGCCGTCGCTCGCTCGTGACCCCGGCCGGCCCCTCGTCCCTGCCCTGTCGTGGTCCTGTCCACTCCCCTCCCCTACCTCCACTCCGCCGAAGTCCATGCCGTAACGTTCGGCGAGTGCCACCACGACGGGGGAGCGCACCACAGCCGCCCCGACCGGAGTGCGGAATAAATCCCATTCCCAGCACATACAAACCTCTACAACCCCAAGGAATTTCGTGCCCAGAACCACCCGCTCCTAACCTCATCTCGGGAGCTGCGATCCGGTCTGCTTCGTGCTCGTCATCGTCATCACTAGTGTAGTCGTCGTCCTCGCAGCGAGTTCACATGGTTTGCTGCTCTCAGTCTGACTGCGCGTAGCAGACTAGCAGCGCAGGCGTAAATCTTCTTTGCCACCGCGACCCGGCAAAAGTCCTGCTGCCTGCCTGCCGTTGCCTCTTCTCCGGCCGTTCCGGCTTTTCTCCCCCGCTGCCGCCGCAGAAAGCCAGGAAGCTCTCGAGCTCGCAATCAAACCTCCCTCCCCTTTCCCCCTCCTCTCTCCGCAGGCAGGCACCAGTAACTGCTCTGCTTCCTTGGCTGCTCTTCTTCAAGAGCCTTCCTTGAAACCGGAGGGCAGTTACTCTGCCGCCATTAACCCCTGCTCCGGAACTACACCGGCGGCAGCTTCCAGCCTGTCGCCTCCGGCGGGTCACAATCCTCGCCTCGCCCCGCCCGCCCATCCTCTCGCCACCGAAGAAGAAAGATGACAGGCAAGAGACCGGAGGAGGAGTAAAAGGGGACAGCCCGCTCCTTGACGCCTCCCCCTCTGCCCCTCCCCGTTCGGGAAACCTACCACCGATTGCTCCTGCTCGCTCAGGTCCCGTCCCCATCCGTCCACCCATCCGTCGTCGTCTTCCTCCTCCCGATTTCTCTTTCGAGGTCCGGTGAAAAGCTGGTTCCTCTTGTCTCTTCCTCCACAGGGTAGCGAGCGGAGCTTCTTGCGTCTTGGCTTTGATTCTTTCTTGGCCCCTCTGATCCGATGGCTCCGGCTTAGGTCCCGGGTCCTCCTCACCTAATCTTGTTTCTACTCCCGGTTGGTACCGCCCGCCTGCCTTGCCGGTCCAAGCAATCCATCGATCTACCTCCCTCCCTACCATCCTACATAGCCAGCCGGCCTCCACGCACTCCTCAGACTTCTCCAGAGTCACTTCAGACTTCAGACCAGTCCATCTCACTGCTCTTTCCCAGAGCCTTCCTTCTTCGTCTGCTGGTTGCTCGGAGGTTAGGAGGCAGTGCTTGCTTCAATGGAGGGAGGCTTCGGATGCTGCGCGGCGACCGACCGCTGAGGTGAGAAATTCTGAATATCTGATGCATGTTACTACAGTTCTACTACTCCTTGTGGCCAAATTAATGGTTATCTGCATCTCCAGTAAAATTATTTTTTGCCTTTTCAGCTGTCATATAATCTATGAAAACGAGCATATCTTCTCTTATTCTTCATCTTCATCATCATCTTTTTAGTTTCTGAAATTGGAGAAGATTTGGTTGCTGCTGCTGCTGCAAAAGGCAGTCAAGTCTTTGTGTGCTTGCGTGAGAAAAAGATAGCAGCAGCAGCAGGCCAGCAGCGCCAACTTTCTAGCCTCCTTTGTGTGATTGCGCATGGGCTTCATCCTCATTCCTCCCTCCTTTAACCGCCGTGTCAAAAGGCAGGCGCAGCAAAGCGATGATGATACTCTTTAAGCCGCCGGTGATGAATGCAATTAAGTCCTTCCTTTTTTGGTTGCCCATTATTCCCTACCAGTGCTTGCTTTTCTGCAGGCTGCTGCTTTAGTTTTCATGCCCAATCAACCAATTCTCCTTTTATCCATTTGATTGACTCCTATTATAATTGCAGAGGATAAGAAGAACTTGCTCTCTGATCATACAGTACTGTTCTTGCTTGTACACCAATCTCTGGTCCAAGTGCTGCATTTACTTTCCTGCATGTGTTGAAGTACTGTTCTTGCTTGTACATCATGTGTTGAAGTACTGCATTTACTTCCATACAATCTTACACCCAATGCTTCAGTGGCAGTGCATTCTAAGCAACGGACTCCACTTGGTAGTGGTACAGTTAGTAGTAGCACTAGCATGTTCTCTTGCTTCTACAGAGAAGGAATGAAGGACTTCAGAATTCAGATAGCACTACTGTTTTCATGGGTAGGGTGTAGCCGTGTAGGCGACGATCTTACGGAGAGAAAGCATTCATTTCTTGCCCAATTGGTGCTGCTGAGATGGTACTTGTATGGAACTTATTACCATGTTCTCTGAGTTGGTTCATACAGTACTGATTTCTGGGCAGTTTGTGTGTAGGCACTTGTGCAGCACTACAGGTACAGGTTTCTTCAGTAGCTTTGTGTTGGGCATAGGGTGTTCCATACAAAATGGCCAACACATGGTCTTATCTCTTCTCCTTTTTTTGTGATACTCCCTCTGTTCACTTTTATAAGGCCTTGAAGACATTTCAGACAGGCTGCAAAGTAGCTCATTTTCCATTGTCTGAAATGACTTATAAAAGTGAACGGAGGGAGTAACTCACATGGACCTCTCCTGGTCCATTCGTATTTTTTGTAAGGCTTTCATCGGTTTGGTTAATTTTAAAATCTGATGAATGTTTGCTCCATGATCTACGCGCAAAATATTCTTAGATTCTTGGTGCAGTTATTTAGGGGGGGATTTATTTGCTTGCTATTTAGGGAAAGCCATCGCTCTGTTTTCGGTATTTTCTGATCCCGCACCGATACACGGAAACTGAAACTGCTTCACTGTCATCTTATCAATATTTAAGCCGCCGGTGATGAATGCAATTAAGTTCTTCCTTTTTTGGCTGGCCTTATTCCCTACTAGTGCTGCTGCTGCTTTAGTTTTCATGCCTAACTAAGAACCATAAAAAAAAACACTTATCTTTTAGTCCGGTTGACTCCTCTCGGTGAAATAAATTGCAGAGGATAAGACATTGCTCTGTTCTTGCTTGTGCATCAATCTCTGCTTCAAGTGCTGCATTTACTTTTCCACAGTCTTATGCCCAATGCTTTAGTGATAGTGCATTCTAAGCAATGGACTCCACTTGGTAGTAGTACAGTTAGTAGTACTAGCATGTTCTCTTGCTTCTACTGAGATGAAAGGGAGGACTTCAGAATTTAGATGGTACCGTTTTCATGGATAGAGTGTACGCGACGATCTTACGGAGAGAAAGCATTAATTTTTTTGCCCAATTGGTGCCGCTGAGATGGTACTCGTGGGGAATTTATAACCCCAGTGCCATGGTTCAATCACTTCCATTGGGAAGAAGAGAGGGTCTCTCTCTGGGTTGGTTCATCATAATGATTTCTGGGCAGTTTGTGTGTAAGCACTATAGGCACAGGTTTCTTCAGTAGCCTTAGTTTGGGCATAGGATGTTTCATAAGAAATGGCCAACACATGGTCTTCTCTCCTCTTCTTTTTTTGTGATATCTCACATGGACCTCTCCTGGCAGCTGCTGTCCATTCATATTGTTTTAAGGATTCGATTGATTGGTTAAGTAGAAAATCTTATGAATGTTTGCTCCATGATCTTGCGCGCAGAATATTTTTAGATTCTCGGTACAGTTGTTTAGGGGGGGATTTATTTGCTTACTTTTTGGGGAAAGTTATTGCTCCCTTTTCAGTACTTTCTGATCCGGCGCCGATATACGGAAACTGCTTCACTGTCATCTTACCAATATTTTCGGATCCGGCACCGATATACCGGAAACTGCTTAGCTGTCATCATAGACAACATAGGCATGATTTTGGCAGTTCTTAATTTCCTGTGTCAGATCAGATTTGGGTTTTCTGTCATCTTTAACATGCCAGTGATGTTGCTGCTGTGCAGGTAATCAAGATCAGATTTTTCCAGCATTCAATAGATTTTTGGTTCTTCGGCGAAGATGGAGCTCGCCTATTTGGAAAGGAGAAACGGATTACGCGGCGACAGCGCCGCTCCAGAGTTCAGTGGAAGGTCAGAAGATGACCATCATCAACACCTGCCGGTTGTTGCACCTGAGGTTCAGTCTGATCTGGCTCTGGTAAACTACAGGCAGACATTTCCATTAGATGAGAGGAAGAGCAGGAGCTGCCAGACATGCCACAGGTCACCATGCTGCTGCGGTGGCGACGCACTTCGGCCCGACTTGTGCCCGACGCTTCCTGCGAAGATGATGATCTTGGAGTTCCTGATAAGAAGCCTGAGGCACCCAACAAGAACCCACAACGTGAGTGATCTCGATGACTTGATCAGCGGCGGAGCCGGCACCGGGGATGTCACCCTCGGTCCTTCGGACAAGATGATGCTGGACTCCTTACATGCGCTGGTGAATGCGAAGACAAGGCCGCCGAAGAGCCCCTCGTTCTTCCTCCCGGGGGCCAAGATGAGGAAAACCCGGTCAAGATCACACACCATAACACAGTCAGAGATACTGAAGCTGATATCCCCGGAGACATGGGAGATGTCCTCCCCCGGGGCATCGTCGCCGTCGAAGAGAAGCGGGGCCGAGCTCGCCGCGCATGAGGGCACGGCGCCTTCTTGCTCCGGCACGGCGTGTCTGAGGTCAAGTCAGCCTGGTCTGTCCTCACACCCACCACCATCATCATCTCTTAGTGCAGGCCTTCTACAGTGCATTTGGAAAGATGGACTTCCTCATTTTGAACTCTCATTGGACAACCCTATGGCGATGTACACCGCAAGCCCTGTCAAGCCGCATAGCGACGGCAAAGCCGCCGCCGCCGACTACGTCTACCTGTTCCACTCGGACGAGCAAGGGAAGAAGGACTGGATGGGGAACTACTCGAGCAGCGTGTCGAAACTCGTCGGCAAGATGAAGGTGTCAACAAGCTCCCTGGTTCTGGGCTCAGACGGGTCAGGCTGTGTGGAGACTGAGTTTGTCATGTATGGCTCCCCTGATGACTACCTGAGGCAGATGCAGAGCGCCTACAGTGCTGCAAAAGGCAAGGGGCTGGTGAAGAGGGTGGCAGAGATCATGAGGTCGCCCAATGCTTCCTCCAGTCCCAAACATGCTGCACGGGGAAGGTTTGGCAGACCTCCTTCCCTGCTGCGGTTCGACGACGATGTGCGTGAAACACTCGATGCCGAACTGGGCGGCGCTGGGAAGGCGACAGGGTTGGTGAGCCTCGCCGCCGACGATCTGCCGGCCAGCCAGGAGGTGGCGGCGATCGTGGTGAGGGAACGGCGGGAAGAGCCGGCCGTCGGCGGCGGCTGGGGCCTCAAGTTCCTTGAGAAGGCCGGAGGAGCCGCTCATTCAGAGGAGAGTAAGAAGGCCAGGTGGTGCATAAGCGCCATTGTCCCAAGAGGCTACCACGGCGGCGTGGCTTCTGGGAATGGCGGCCCGTCGGGGCTCGTCGGGCGATGGCGGAACGGCGGCCGCTGCGAGTGCGGCGGGTGGGACCTCGGCTGCCCCATCAGAGTGCTGAGCAACGACGGCGGCGGGCCGTCGCCGCCTGAGGACGGCGCCAAGTCGGTGGAGCTGTCACCAACGGTAAGCACAATTCAGACAGGATTTTATGCTTCAGTAGCCTTATTTGCTCATCTCCGTTTCTATCTAATTCCAGGGGACGAGGAGCGGCGGCGAGCCGGCGGTGAGGCTGGTGAGAGTCGCGGAGGGCCTCTTCATCCTCTACTTCGACGCCGGCGTGGTCTCGCCGCTGCAGTGCTTTGCCGCCGGCGTAGCGGTGGTGCACAGCCAGGCGCCCCAGCTCTGCCCAAAACTGTGAACCCGTATGTAGTTGGGTTGAAGAAACTGACCTTCTTGTAAGATTGTTGACTTTATCTTGAGAGAGATGACAGGCAAGTGTCCTAGAGCTCGGGCTGTTAATTCATCAGCTTTTCTGGATGAAGGCTGAAAGCCTGGAACTGCAGTAGGAATCACAGCTCATGTAAAAAATGGTGCCGGTATAAAGTGCACAGATTTATTTACAGTTTGTTACCTTTTTATTTAGCTGACAGATCGTCTAACTTGATTAACGAGGTAAAAAAAAATTGGTGCCGGTATAAAGTGCTGATTTTCAGCTGCAGTTTCCACCACGATGACATTCACATTAGCCACTCAAAGCTGCTGTTGATTTATCAGCTGTTCAAAACTAAAATTATGTAGCATTCCTGATGCAGAACATACGGCGACTTGTTACTTGTCTATAATAACAACATCATAGCACAACAGTTTTCACCCCCAACAAAACAAAATCATGGTGGCTGCAAAACTTAGCTGTTGAAAGAAACACGGTTTACAGATACGCATCACATGTACCAAAAACAATTTGCAAATTGGTTCCAGACCAAGTAGCCGCTATCTCGCTCGGAAGGAGCTACTTAATTGTTGTAAATGAGAAAGAAAAATCATCTGAGGAGAAAATAAGGATCAAAAATTTCCGCGGCGGCGGAGCCTCCTGCCTGGTCCTCCGGCTTATGCGACCGCTTCACCAGCAAGTAAAGGTTGGAGATCAAAGGGTTCTTCAGGAAGGGCGTGATGAACCCCTCCAGGTCTGAAAATTCTCGCAGATACGATTCGTGCCTGTCCTCCGCTTGTTCCGATAACCACCTTGATTCGGTGAGCGCGTACAGGCCGAGCAGATTTGCGTATACTGACGCAAACACATCCTTGTGGTTGCCGATGCCGCCAATCCAATCGGTCTTCCCCTCTTTCTCAAGGTAGCCACTCGTCAACGACGTTAGCTGGTGCAAGAAGCGCTCCCTCCAGTTCTGCAGCAACGCTTCGCTTCTCCCTGATGTTGCCAGCTGATGCCCAGATCGCACGAGCTTCTGAATGTTTGAGCAGCTGATTTGACATATCAGCAGCTTCTCCTCATGGTGGTTATCGATTTCTTTGTCGAATATCTGACGGACCAAGTCACCATCCGAGTCCAACGTGTTAGCAGTGTCCAAAACCATCCTTAGCAAGTACTCGACGTATTTCAGCCAGTGACCAAACAAGCAGGTTATGAACTCGAAGCTCAACGCAATCACTCTGTCCACTTGCAGTGGCGTGGAATCATCACATAGCTTATTGCCTGACCCATTTCCAATTATCTTCTGGACATCTTTGGCAAGTTTCTGCCGAAGATGGACATCCTCATCCTCCAGCAGCTGGATGCATATGAACCATAGGTCGAGTATCTTGCATGCATAGAGACTGGCAAATTCACCCGCGCTAGCTTTCAAGCATTTCTCCTCGAGATGGCATTCGTTGTCTTGTTCCGAAGGAATGTATGCGTTGGACACACATGCCTTGACATAATTTGCCTCTTCAAGAAGACCTGAAGCGATAATTGCTTCTGCGGCAGCCCTACGAGAATTCACAGTTTCAGATGGTGCACTTTGCTTCTTAACAAGACTGACAAAAAGGTCTGTGCTGATAATGGTTGCGGACAATCTATTATTCCCTTTGTGGATACTCCCAGAGGAAGTAGAGAGCTCACTCGTTTTAAGACCTTCCGGTAACACGGCATCCCTCATCAATTTAGCAAACTGCTTCATGCACATACCCATGCAACATAGAATTATTTCTCTGGTTTTCGCATGTGACACAGTGCTGTTCAAATGAACTAATCTGTCCCAGATGGACAAAAATGTATTGCAATCTTCTCCATTGTTGAACTGGCATTCCACGTTCCATGAAAATATGATCCTTAGACTATAATAAAGGCATTTGGGGTGTTCTTCCACAGATAACCGTTCCATAATCAGAGAGTGCAGACTAGCCCTAGCCCATTGATGCAAAATGTTCTTACTATCACCAGACCTGATTGATTTCACAAGCTGCAGAATCCTCTTCAGCGCTGTGATTCTAACATCATATATAGGATCGGCAAGGCAAGACATTATCTCCTTGTGCAGCTCAGTGAGGGAAACCGCACAAGGCGTCTCTGACATGCTTGAAGTCGACTGATCAAGTATTTGCAATCGAACATCTTCCTCGGCGGTTTCATCATGTCCCTTGGGAATACCAACACAGCTGAAATATGATGCAACTGCTTGCTGCTGAAATTCAATCTGGGTAGGATCATGGAAAGCATGGTGGGTTGATGTTACATTATTCAGACTCTGGGAACTCAATTGTAACAGCAGTGTCCGGATAACATCAGTATGCTTGCTTTTCCCTGTCCTTGCAACATCAAGCATCTGATCCAGAACCCGTAAGTATGATGTACTTACAACAGGGCATGCACATAATTTACAGCAGGCAAGCCAAGAGCACTTTGAGAGAACCTCGACTAGTTGGCCAAGAATCTGATCCTTCTTGTTACTGTCTGTCAAACCTCTGAAGTTTCTATCGAGAAGGGAAAACAGCTGCAGAAGAAGGCCATGGATTGAGTTGAATGAAGAAGCCTGAGAATTATGAGTTGACACTTTACGACCTCCACAAGGTAAATCATCCAGTATATCACCAACAACATGCTGCAGCCTCTCGTTAGATACCAGCCCAATTAAAGCCCTTGATGCAAGGACACGAACCCGGTAGTTACTCTGGGTAGCACATTTCTGGATAAAAGGTAAAAGCAAAAATGGATCTAAAGGGTCATCGGTTGCACAGCTAATGGGTGACGGCTTAAGCCTTGATAAAAGAATAAGAATAGGGCACAGGCTGGGGTGTATGGCTTTTGCGATATGTGACTCTAAATTGCGGGAAACCCCATCAGCTAATAGTTCTGTTGCAACTTTCAGTTCACTAGAAAGGAAAGGATGAAGTGCCGGGTACCTATACATAATAAAACAAGGCACAACTCAGTCAATAAATAGTCAATCCCACCAACTGAATATTAGTTTGGGAAAATATTGGATATAATGTTTCACCATAAACAAACACAAGAACAAAAGGTTTACACAAGAATGGCAATCCTACATCAGGACTACAATAAATAAACTAGTATTATTTTTGGAAGTAATTCCACTATTTTATCATGTCGACAACACTGAGGTGCTGAACCAAAAAAATGATTATCAATATTATGTATAAGAACAGCATGCTATTAATTGCACTAAACTAATTGCTATTTTTCTCATGATATTAATGTGTAAGAACAGCATGCTAATATAAGATCACAATACCAATGTTACCAGACTGCAAACTACTGTATATACTAAACTTGTAAGAACAGCATGGCAATATAAGACCACAAGACCAACGTTACCAGACTGCAAACTATATACCAAATGAACTTGCCTGTGGAAGAATTCAAGGCCAGATATTGACCGTCGTGCAGATTCGCGTTTCTGCACATTCAAAAATCCAACCATGCGGCGAACCAGTGCAGTATATGCTAGACAAGCTGCATTACGCACTTCCCAGTAAGGAGATGAAAATGCATGTACTGCAACTATCGTTGCCTCAGCACAGAAACCCGAAGTGTCAGCTGCTAAATTTGCATCATTAAAAGCAGCTCTAAGCACATTGAATGCATGCACTGTAGGAACAACACCCTCATCTCGGCTTTTTGACAAATTTCCGTTAGAATGAACACTTGTGGTGATTCCTGATTGTGACTCACATGAATCTACAATGCAGTCTTCCATTGCTTCAGATTTCTGGTTGTGATCTTTCTGAAAATTAGACAAAGATGTTTTAGCGAATTCTATCAGCCATTGTAACGCCCTTGGAAGTAGCTTCTTTGGAGTTCCTTCTGGCTCTGCCAGGAACAGTGCCATAAAAGAAGCAGGGATTCCTGCGCTCCTTCTTAGCAAATCATCCACAGTTTGCCCTTTAGCAACTGCCCTATCCATCAGTAACACCATCCACGATTCCGTCATTTTGCAGAGCCTGTGAATGATAAAAGAAATTAAAGATCCTCAGGAACTAGGATATAATCATTAAAAGTTTCTACTGGACATGATACACAACTGTTGACATGAATCTGGCTTAACTGAAAGTAAGTTTCAACTCCACATACACATAAATCCAGAATCAGGTTTCAACAAAAAATCACTACATACTACTGTACTTATGATGTCCAGACCATAATGGCGAAGAATGATGATAGCGAATAATGATGATGACAAACATCTATTAACAAGGAAAACTTGCACAGTTTTGAATTTCACCCCTCAGAATATCACAAATTTGCAGGTGTCTACAATTGCAGTATATATGCATCACCGCATTACTCAATATATTCATGTTGAATATCATTGTACTTCTACAAGGACAACATTTTTTAGCGGGAGGCTGGATTTTATTACACCTCCACAAGGATGAAACTGATTAAAAAATTGGAGGATGGTGTTGTGTGATATGATATCTCACAAATTCAAGGAATGAAATGTTACCTATTGCTGAATTTTTCATACATACATTTCAAATGTAAACAAGAATTGCAGCACCAAGTTATCATACAATGTTTCCCTTGGTTTCCAAAGAGGTCCTACATGGGCAAATGGAACATACCTTGAATCATTTGAGCAAAGAAGACGGTTGCAGAGGGCAGTAAGTCCAGCCCTTGTCTTATCAATTGCACCATTATGCTTCATTTTAAGAAGAACTTGCAAAAAATGATCACCCATCATCTCTAACTGTTCCACATCTAGAACCTCCCCAGACATGTTTGTCTGCTCGGTATTGTCAGACAAACCATTCTGAGATGAATTTGAGTGAGAACAGACAGGCAATGGAATTTTCCTGACGATGGTTCCAAATAGAAGGCTAACCTGAAATATAAATGGAAAACTTACACCATAGAAAGACCATTAAAAAACTATATCCAGATAACTGCATTGGTACAATAATATTGGTAATGGATCTGAGACGCAACATATGAACTTCCCAGAAACAATAACCTTTTCTCAACCGAACAAATTTACCAAAATAATGCTCTCAAACAGGACAAGAAGTGTTACATAATTAAGTGGACAAACATGTATTTCGGAAGAAAAAAATACTGACAACAAAGTTGATCCATTCCATGTGATCAAATATGTTTTAGGCAATTGCTTAAGCTCAAAACTGAAGCTAGTGAAAAGCAACTTCGAAACTTAGGTGAGTAAAGTAATAAAGAACTAATCCATTACCTCCTTCATAGCAAGCCAGCAACCAACCATAATAACATGTTCGGCCGGTTTGCCATTATTCCCTGATTTGGCATTCTTCTCTGTTGTTGCTAAATCAGTATCAGGTTGATCCTCATCAATTATATCCAAGAGAAAGGAGCCATCATCAATCATGTCATCCATATCACATGGCATATACCATGCATCAGAAGAAACTACCCACAGGGCTAGCGATGTTATACGCATTATGAGTTGAAGAAGCTTTCCAACCAAACTCCTCATCTCTGAAAGACAAGATTGGATTGCTGCAGAGTTCCAATGCAGCTCATCAAATGTGTAGCGCAAGGTAAGAAGAACTCCATGAACAAAGCTTCTCTTACATGCTTCACAAAGATCCCTCTCACCCTCTTCTACAACAGTACACAGCCACTGAATGAGTGATGAAATGTACTGTGCAACTGGGTTTTGACTGGTAATTACTTCTGTATCTCCATCTGTAGATTTCGTGTAACACTGAAGGCAATCATTTTCTTCAGAGAAAACAATAACACATCCAAGCTCCAAAACATACTTCCGAAATATAAGTCGGAAGGTTAATGCGCCAGCGTCACTTTCCCGAACTCGCGGGCTTAGCACGAGTTCTTTTGCCCATCTGATAACATCATTTATGGATGCACTCTGGGAAATTCCAGGAAGAGGTGTTGGAAACTGCAACAGAATGCGGAAAGAATTTTCCCTTAGTTTGTCCCAGCTATCAATTATAGACCCTACAAATGAAATTGTTGAATCTGGCAACGTTATGCTGCCATTATAAGGATGAACATCAGCCTTCCCTTCAGAGCGACGAATAGGCCATACATCTACCATTATAAGAATAAGCTCCATTGCAATTGTTTTCCTTTCATAAGGGGCAGAAGGGTAACAAGAATTAAATAGGAAGGAGCCCAACCACTTCATGAACTGGAAGAGATCTTCCGCCCTCTGCACAGTAGTGTCCATAACAGTGTCAACAGGATGAGCTTCTTTTACAATAGAGTTTGGTGATGGCAGCCATGATCCCTGCTTTAGCTGCCTGTCCAGTGCTGTGCGCACCCTAGCAAAAAACTTTCTAAATAAACCTGCCCATTTCATTTGAAATGATGTTGAGCTACAACGCATATTCAATGGGACTGCTAGTTTAAGCAAGCTCAGTTCCAAGGAGGATGGAAGACTTGATGTCTTGGGATTTAGGAAGAGAGATTCAGCAGCATCTATACGCAGAGTTTCATCACTGTGTGTCAGTGCCAAAACAAACCAATTAGCAGGTACTCTAACAGTAATCCCTTTAACAGATATGATTACAGCACCCTTATTATCCTCCTGCTCAAGCAATTCATCAGAATCCATATGAATGTCCCCTTCCACAAGTGCGAGATTTCGAGAGACCTTTAGCAGTGAAACCAGTGCGGCTATACATTGGTCACTTTTCAATGGCACATCCAATTTATTTGCATCTGCACTTGGGCCTACAGAGATGAATCCAAGCATTGCAAATATACTGTCTGTGTCAACTTCGATGACAGTGGGTACTGCATAAGTATTTAAATTGGATCGTAGCTTCGAATTCCCAGACACTAATCCCTGCATCAAAGGAGGCAAGCACAACCCTCTAAAGGCATCATATCCTTGCTCAACACCATCCTCATTCCAGCATTCATCCCTTAAATTCTCAAGGAAGCATTTTAAAAACGATGTTGCAGCACAACAAACATCATCATCTATGTAAGCATAGGCTGTTTCTAAAAGGAGGTTTGATTTCAAACTTAGAAGAGATTTGGCACCCAATCGCCTCGTCAAAGAAGCTAAAGGGATATATCTCCCTTTGCATCGCGGACCTAGGCGAAGTAAATCATTTGCAATGTCGCACAGAACCAATTTGACACTTTGGTCTTCTGATGGAAGACACGATTCAATATCCAATAGGAGATCAAAGATGAGGTGCACTTGTTTTACAGTCTGACTCAAAGGATCTTCCAGGTTGCTCCATATGATTTTTAATACACGGTTAACAACATCCCTAGAGAAAGGCTTATAGTCACCAGAGAAGTCAGTGAAATCAGCCAAAACAGATGTCTTAATCTGCTGCAGACATATTTGAGTCACTGTCAGAGCATGGAAATTGAAGTGCCTATCAATGGGGTTCTCACAGTGCATGCAAAGCTCAGGTAAAATCCCATCATACAATACAGTCCATAAAGATCCATTTGAATGGAGCTGACGCACGTTGAGTGCTTTCCTTGGAATAGCCGTCAAAATCCCTCTGAGCAAACAAAGTCTACTCAAAACCGAGAGATCTCCGATTTCTTCACTCAGATGAAAATCAGAAAGTGCATCATGCGCAGCTATATCCTCTTCATGGTCAGGAAAGATACCAAAGAGCCCTTGAGAAATAAACCGGGAAATCTGCTCGGGACTCATGAAAACCTGAATTGCAGCACAGAAGCTGACTCCAGAGGCCACCAGACAATCCCTCGAAAAGGCAGATGACTTTAGAACAGTCAGTATCGTCCTAACAGCACTCTTGAAGACAGCTGATGCCTTATCAAGTCCAGTAAACTTAGAAGGGTAACGCTGCAGCAAGTAGTACATGCAAGACATGGCCTCTTGGCACTGCTCCATCACAACTGGAGATGGCCGGGACCCATCATCTATGTCCCTAATCACTCCGTCAAGCCCGGCCACCACATCCCATGCCATGATCTCTACACCCTTCTCAACTGCCTCATTCAGAAAACCCAACTTGGGGTAGCCAATCAGTGACAACGCAGCTCGAGATACCAAAAATCTCTTCTTTGCCTTGACACCAGAGGCACCATACTCTTCACACAGCAAAGTAAAGCAGTCACTAATGAGCGCGGAGAACTTGTTGCACTTGGCAAGCACAGATATTAGCACGCGATGGAGAGGGAGCGAGTTCTCAAAGAAGAGGATCTCCAAATAAAGCTTGGCGGCAGCAAGCACTGCATCATCAGATATCGCTGGAGCAGAAAGAAACTGCACAAACGCCGAGGCCAAGTCCTTGACCACGATGATCTGCGCGTAGGTGGATGGCAGGGATATCAAGTTGTTCAACTGGGCAAAGAAATTGGACGCAGAGACCTGGGCCGGCACAAGGGGTAGTGCTTCCAGGTAATGCTTGGGGAAGACGACCGATGTGTAGGTGTAGCGATGTCGGTGCTGCAGTGACCGCCAATTGGACGACATTATGCACCAATACCAACCAATTCAACCTGACAGACAGAGAGATAAATAAATATATTCGTCAGTTCCAGCACGATATTCTGGTCAACAACAAGAATGAATCATAATTGAGAAGCTTAAGTAAAATAGGGGGGTTGGGGGTTCAGGATATTAAGCAAAGAGCTAACCAAACCACGCGCTGCTCGCTGCCTCCACCGGCTGCCGCCTCTTGCTGCTGTCTTCACCGGCCCGTTCTGCTCCTTGCCTCTGCTCTCTGCATAAGCCCGCAAGTCTGGCCTGCACCAAATTCAGTGATGCACGTTAGCTGCGAGCAAGCATCAACAAGCAGCAGCAAGCAAACTACCAATTTGAATCCCTCTACCAAGCATCAACAAGCAGTGGCGGATTAATTACACTAGCTGGTCTGCAACAGGTTTAGTCAGTGTATTGTGCAAATCCATGTGGAAAAAGTCATCAGCTAATGACTGAAAGCAGACAAGCAGACCTAGGCGCGGCGGCGCGGCGGCGGCGGCGGCAGGAAGCACAGAAGAAATCCACGGCGGCCAGCAGGGGCACCTCGCCGCGGCGAGCTCCTAAACCTAGGTCGCCGCCTGGGATACGGGGTGAGCGCGAGAGCAGAAAACTCACCGGCGAGTGGTTGCCGCCGCCGCTGTCCGTCGCCGGGAGGCAGCCGCCGGCGCCGAAGGCCACCGGAGCTTCGCCGTCTACTGCCACCGGAGCGCCGCCGCAGCTCGCCGCCACGGGGAGGGAAAAGGAGGTGAGGTGAAGGGGAGGGGAGGAGGGGTTTAGGGTTTCCTCTTCTTTTTTTTTTAATCCCAAACACTTCCCCTCTAAACCTTGTTTTTGCTCCGAGGCCACTCTGACCAGAGTACCCTTTTCTTTAGCCATGCGGCGCACTTTATTCATCATTTTTCTTTGGATGACATTTTCTATCAAGCCCACCAATTCATTTTCTCACACAGTCTTCCCAACCAAACTTCGCCATTTAATTATTTACTCCCACTGTAAAAAAATATAAATATATTAAACACCGCTATCGCAAATACTTGTAGTGATTGGAGCACAGTCTGATTAAAATTTCTTTCTCTTATATTGTTAATTTTATTTTCTCTCAATAATTTCAGGCAATTAACAACATTTTTCGGAAGATGAACAAAACTGTCGCTTCTATCTATACCCCTGTTATAGCAGGTAGACCAATGTATTTATCAGACATAGCCCATAGCCTATGTCATGATATTTAGTTCAGAGCAAACAAGCGCCTTCAAATCGACATCAACATTGGGGCTAAAATAAATATCACATTTCCCTTCACTTACCATCTGTCTGGAGCTAGTGTGATATTGATCAAGAACTTGTCTACCGAGATTGCATTAACAACATTTATCTTCATAAGGACTTGGGAATCATCAGCAAAAAATAAATGTGAAACTATGGTGCATTTTTGCACACTATTAACCCTTCAATGTCATGAATCTACGCTTTATGAGCCAAAAGGCTTCTGCACAAATAAGAAATAGATATGGAAACAAATAATCTACCTGACGGAGAACCAGGGTTGATACAAATTGGCCAGTTTGATCATTGAATCTCACCTTATACTTTACTTACTTCACACATGCCATTAATAGATCAACCAACTACCTTTGAAATCACCAATTGAATCATCGTGTCCTTCAAAAAAGGAAAATCCACTCAACACGAAAGCATGTTTGACATGTTGTTTCTTCATGAAAATTTGCAGGCATCTTCAAAATTCGTCAATGTTTGATCCCAAAAAAGTTTCAGATTTTTTTAAAATTTTATTTACAAATTTATTTTTTTTACTATTCACGAGGGTGCATATGAGCTCGCGAGCAAAAACTTCATGTCCTATACACAAGTGTCACTCATTGTACATAATGTTTCCGATTTTTTGATGAAACATAAATTTTTCAAATTTCAAATTAATTGTATCATTTTTTAAAAAATTATGTTGCGCCAAAAATCCAAAAACTTTTCTGCACATGGTAGTACTTGTGTGATGTAGATCCGCAAAGTTCCGATTTCAAATGTGCTTTTATTTGGGAGAAACAAAAAAGAGAAGTTTTCTTGCACGGATTTTAATGCAAGAATGGACGATGACAATATAGGGTACACTGATATAGGGGTACAACCAAAACTTTCCCTTCCAACTATCATTCCTAGAGTGTTAAAAAAAACCTATCATTCATAAGAGCCCGGTCCCCCGCAAAAAAAAAAAAAAAAGAAGCCTGGTCAAGCCGTTCCCGGACCTTGCCCCGGTGCCAAGTAAACTGTTCTCTCGAGTAACCAAAGTCTCTGAACTCTTGCATGTACTATTCTGGATGTGGATTTCCCCCTTCTTTCTCAAAAGAATACATAATATCATTAAGATCACAAAAAGCACCCATGGCATATCACAAACATCATGTAATTCTGTAATCCGTTGCCAAGTCAAATGTTTGTTGCCCCATTTCGTTGCCAAGTTAAATGTTTGTTCCTTCATTTAGGCTCCCCATACATGCCCCTGAGCCTCCATAGATTATCCTGCCAACTCCCCACAAACACATGGATAAAACAAGCAGAGGATATCAGGGCAATTTCTCCTTTGCAGATAAGGTGTATGTCACAATGGCACAAATATTCACAACGTTCATGAACACTTTGAGCTAGTAGCAAAAGCTTGAGAACAGAGCACGACAATCACAGTGGGAGTTTTGCCTTTTCATCTTTTTCTTGCGGGGTATCACAGTGGGAGCTGACGACCAGCTGCACCAGCACGGAACCCATAGAAGATAACAGAGCAGGACAATGACATGTCCCCTCTATACAAAGTCAACTGAAACAATGCTGTACAGGAATATACTTGTATATACACAATAACCGTCGTATGATTGGCCTCCATCGAGCAACCAGACTAGTAAAAAGAAGACGATGCCCGACTTGAAGAATAATTCCGACATACATTCGACGGGAACTACCAAGCTCACCGGAACGACCACTGTATCTCCTCTAGAGTTATTCCCTTGGTCTCCGGCACCCAGAGGATGATGAACACGAGCGTGAACGCGCTCACGAGCGTGTAGCACACAAAGGTACCTGTCAAGATCGTAAACAAACAGAAATGGTCTCCTTCAGGTCCGTGACACGGTCCATAATTCTACTTGAAGCTATGTTCGGTTGACAGGGTTGTGAAGGGGTTTTGGCAGGGATTGAGGTGGATTTAATCCCCTACAAGTCAAAACCCTCCCAAATCCCCTCCAATCCTCTTGACAAAGGGTGTAACCGAACAAGGCCCGAGGGAAGAGGGAAGAGTGTGAACCTCCAGCACTCCAGCTAAGCAGCAAGTTTGCTGTCATTGTTATCCCAAAGGAGGTCAGCCAGTTGGCGAGCGTCGCGAAGCTTCCTGCCAAGCTCTTGATGCTAACCGGCAGGATCTACAAACACATAAAAAGTACAGAGGTATGGTTATGTGAATGCTCCCGTGACATGCCTAAACCACATTACTTATGAGCTATGGTGCTGGTATACAGTGTGAAGATTCACTATACCTCGGACATTATGACCCACGGAATGGCGCCCATACCGAAGGAGAAGGTGATTACACAAGTCTGCACAAGTGTTCAGGTTAGTATTTCGGGCAGAGCTCGTGGATCTGCGATGTAAATTTTCAGACCAAACAATCTAGTTGGCGGATGGACATACCACAATAGCAAGCAAGGAGACCAGGCTTAATATGTAATACATGTCAGAATCTTGTGGAACGTTGTCCTGGAACAAATTAATCATGGTACTATAAGAAGGTCATTCAGCACCAGAGGCCCTGGGCGATAATATCACCAATAAAAAAAATCTCCTATCCACGTAATAGACTATTATAAGGGTGTTGGTATATCCGTATATGTATTCTGTATTTTATTTATACTGGAACCCTGTACTAAACAAGAACAACAATAACAACAACAAAGGCTTTAGTCCCAAACAAGTTGGGGTAGGCAACAGCTGAAACCCATAAGATCTCAAAACAAACTCATGGTTCTGGCACATGGATAGCACTTCCACGCACCTCTCTCCATGGCTAGTTCTTTGGAACCCTATAGTAAAGAAACCTGAAAATACCTTGAGAAAAAATATGACGGCAACCACAAGAAGGCTTAGAGTCATCCCGGCAGAAGAGGTCTGGAAGTTGAAGCGAGAGCTAAATTATAATTAGAGACAAGTAACAATCTGGTTTCATAGAGAGGAGGAAGTTACAATAAGTAGGATCCGTCTGCCAGCTCTGTCTAGTAACCAGGTTGTAACTCCAGTGGCAAGAACCTGATGATAAATGATGTCAGTAGCTTAATGTGAACTACTAAGAAACAAGAAATGATCTATCAAGTTGCACACCATAATAACTCCAAGTCCACATGCGGCCAAGTTGCTGTTTGTAAGACCTGAAGAGCTTCTCATGTTAAATATAGAAGATAAAATCGACTATAATATAACACTACAATATTGCACTGAAGTAAATTTAATGACCAAATTGTACAACTTGCCTGCAGCTTTGAAGATGCTGCCTGCATAAGACAGTATAGCGCTGATCCCACTTAGCTGTTGCAATACAAGCAGGCCAATTCCTAGCTACCAGGTTGTACCACAATCGTGATTACAAAATGCAATTGTGAATTTTAGTATGAAATAAACCAGCAAGTCAAGGAAGTTACTATCAGGGGCATGCGGAATTTCTTTTGGTTTAACTCTTGGAAACAGATTGCCGTCCTTTTGTTTGCTGATGCTACCGCTATCTGCGTAATTTGCAGAATATTAAAGCAAGCAAACATTGGTGACTAAGCTGAAAGTACGTCACATAGATAGATTTGTAGTTGGTCAGACCAGAAGAACGAAAAAGGAAGGTGCTTGCCTTTATATCATTCACTTCTGAGGTGATGTCGGTCTCAGATCCTCTCAAAACTTGTAGAGAGGCTTCGAAATCATCCATCTTGTTCATCTTTGCCTAGAGATTGATGCACAAGAGTGGTTAATGGAAATTTCAGAATGATGCGGCACTTTGTATACACTTGCGTATACAAACCAGCCATCTTGGAGATTCTGGAATGAAGAACAGGCCAGGTATCAATAATGTGCATGGCAAGGTTCCTAGAAGAATGACAACCAGAGATTTGAATCAGAAATAGTCAGGGTGCAGAAACTAAAAGCATACACATTCGCTTAAGCTCATAAAGTACTAGCGAAATCAGCATATAGATTACTAACACGACAACTTTTCCTTCAAAAGCTTAAACAGAAACATTTGCCTAGGATATCAGGATTCTAGTCATATTTGTAAACATGGGATTTACTGTTACTGATCTTGTGAACTTAATAAATATCAGAGGTTAAGTGAAAACAACAAAGTTCGGTAACGAGTCGGACTTAGTCATGTTACCTATTAACGCAAGCATCCTCCAAGGAAGAAACATGCCTAGCACATAGGCCAACATCATCCCCGTTGTTACAGACAACTGCAGAATGAACAATTGCACAAGTTATTAGGTCTTTGCTTGACAAGAAGACAAGATGCTTGGGAGGATAGGCCTACCGGGTTCACAGAGCCCAGAGCGCCCCTCTTGTTCCGAGAAGAAATCTCTGCTATGTATACAGGCACCTGTTATCACATAACTCACAGATCAAGACTAAACTAGTCCAAGATTCTTTTGACAACAAATAAACTTTGTTCCAACAAGCCACAATACTGACATCCTGTTGATTTTCTTTTTCTTTTCGCTGAACAACTTAACCAGATAGATGCGTTGTTAAACGAACCGTGTAGGATATGATACCAACACCAAATCCTTCAAGCAACCGCCCCATGTACAGAAACGTAGTGTCCTGTAAAACAAACGCCAACAAGTGTCAGGTTCAGAAGTAGCAAACGGTGAAACCAAGCTCCAGAAAAAAGGTATCATCGTACTTTTGCCAAGGAGATGGCAAGCCAACCGATGATGTTGGGGATAGCAGCAATCATCAATGACTGGAAAATCAGTTCAAAATCTTGTTAGAGCTCCAGAGAAGATCATCAGTTCAGTTAACTACATACATACAGAAGATACACCACAATCGAGGTCGACTTTGCAGTTTTCGGCAAAAAGAAAAACAGCGGCCCACCATAATATTTCTGCAAGAAGCAGTGATGGCTTGCTGAACGGACCGTGACGCTCTTTCTGACGCGTGGGGCCCGACCTCCAGGCGGGGCGATGACGGCCGAGACCAAATAGCTGTTAGACATTTTGACGAACACCTCGCGTGCGCGCCAGCGCCTCTCTGGCTCGCGCGCTCCGGCTGTTGCGGCTCGGCTCCCGGGCGTACCTGAGACGATCCTGGCTAGCTCCCGGGGAGGGACACCGGCCGGAACCCTGCGCGGCTCAGCTTGTCCGTCCGCGGCGGCGAGCTCATCCTGGCAACGTCCCACGGTCTCACTCATGGTTTGGTTCATTCTCGCAAAGATTTCTTTACAGCGTCGTACTCCCACAGTCTCACTCCAGTTTTACATACAAGTCCACTGTCAAAAATATAATTTGCAGTTATGCGAGACCATTAACACTAACTGAGGCAAATTGATGATGTTCGCCTCGTAAGACAGTCTGCTCGATAATACAGAAACACTGATGGACATTACATATGGTCTTCTCCAATGTGTATGTGTTAAGTGCATAAAAGAGCTTACCAACTAAACTGTGCAAAGCACATGTGTTTAGCTTCTTGTTGCTAAGTTTTCTCATTAATTTTTTTGAAGGGAAGTTTTCTCATTAATTAGTTGTAGGCTTACCAACTAATGTGTATGTGTTAAGCACATGTTTTCACTTAAGTACGCACTCGCGTGCTTTCTTAATTTGTGGACTCATCAAACTCCCCTCTCTCGAATTAATTATCTTGTCATATCAGATTTTTCTTGGCAGCTTTAGGTCATCTTTAAAACGGACCCTCAAACCAATCATTTAGACCGAGCGGTTCGGACACACTTTGGCATCCAATATCGTCCCGCATCTATATGCGAACCAGTCTGGTTGTTCGTCTTCCCGCAAATCGGAAACAAACTAGGGGCCTTTACGGGAGTCCGGAGCTCTGTCACGCAGGATTCTGACACCCCAGGCTACCCGAAACTACATATGGACCCTGCGTCTCCATCCCTTCTCCCTTCCTCTGCATATGCTTCCTGCCTCGTCGATGCTGCCGCTATACCACTCGGCCGCCCGCCAAGCCGGACCTCCGCGAACTCCGCCACTCCAATCGACTGCTTTGCCTATGTCACCTTTCCACACTTCTCAACCGCTCGTTGCGCAGGTACCATCCGGGGGTGGGGGAGGTGACCACACCCAACAAGTGTTCAGTGCAATGCTCGTGCTAAAATTCTGACAATCTTCCTTCCTTCTTTGAAGCAATGGATTCGGACATGGAATACATCTACGAGCACTACGTTGAGTGCTCCACCGAATCGTCCGATAAGAAGGATTATGTAGATGAAACGACGATGATGCAGGCGGTTGTTACCGACGCAGAGCGCGGAAGAGCATGTTCTCAGCTTCAAGGGATGGGTCAAGGGTCATCGAGTGCTGAACAGGAACAAGGCACACCGGGGGGGGGGGGGATTTGACGTTGATGGACGACTACTTTACATCATTTGACGTTCATGGAGGTCAGGGCACATAAATATTTTTTGATGTAAAATAGGGCACCCAAAACATCCAAACTACCTTGATCACTGCATACTTCGATCCAAACATCCAAAGTTTTAAACATGCAAACTTAAAAATAGCACGATGGATTCCTATAGGCACTACAAACAACTACTCCTCATCATTAAGGTTGTCCCAGTCTCGTCATCCTCGTCGTCCCGCTGGACCTCGTTGGGCTGAACCTCGTCGTCCGAATCGCCCTTGATCACCCTTGAGGCCCCAACCTTGTCCTCATTCTTGATCGCCCTGTTGCACCGCATGTCCCTACTGCCAAACAACTCATACTCCACTTGCACGAGGTGCAGATTTTCCATGCCATAGCCACCACAGTAGTCTCAGGAGTATTGCACTGCTTTAGGACGATACTATCTTCCATCTTCTCCTTGCGGGTCACATTATGCACTTCGGGACCAATGAACTCCGCCACCTCCCGGGATTAAACGTCCGAAAAGTTCAGCTCACGCTTCGTCAGGCCGAACCTCCAACACGCAATGTCAAAGGTCTTGAGCCAATGTCGCTCCCAGAAAGGTGTAATTAATAGCTCCCGGGTGCCTAGGCACCCTCTATGAACAGTAAATTAAAAAAAAACGAAAAAATCTGAAACTTTGCCACATCAAAGATACTTTATAGCTTCTTGCAAGTTTTCATGCCAAAATATCATGTGGAGAAATGTGTAGAAACAAGTTTCAGATTTCAGTAATAAAAGTGCTCAAAACTTCAAGCACTGAAATCTTTTCGTGTGTAGAGCTCCTCGAATGGATTTTTGGCATGAAAACTTGCAAGCACCTACAAAGTTTGATCATCTTTGATGTTGCAAAGTTTCAGATTTTTTTGATTTTACTGTTCATATTCATAGAGGGTGCCCTAGGCACCCGGGAGCTGAAAAACTACTCTCGCTCATGTCGCTCCCCGTTGCACAACAACTCAACGACGTAGCGGTCAGACGGTTGGAACCAAATGCAGGGGAAGCCCACCTTTAATATCGGCTCAGGGCGCGGCAACATCCTCGGCTCGGCAGTGGCGGTGGAGTGGCGGCCGGGCGGGCACAGGGTGGCGGCGGATCTAGTGACGAGGTGATGCGGAGGTGGCAGTCGTGGCAGGAATCAGCCTGTGCGACGGCGGTCGATTAGGTCCACAAAGGAAACGGCAACCATGCAACGACTGTATGAGATGGATATAGCGGTAGGACGATGCGTGTTTGTCGGTGGTGGCTAGATTCGACAGTGGCACCGGCGCTGAGGGAAATGGCTGTTGGGAGGGGGGTGGGGGGTCGTCCTGTTGGCAGTTGGCGTGCGCGCGTCTGCATTTTTTGTTTGCGGCAGCCGCACGCGTGATGTATATTTGCATTACTTTGATGCAAAAATAAAATAAAATTGGGTCCTAATGGTCCGAAAAATTGTTTTTTAGGCAGCTACCCTATTTTACATCATGTGAAGATGCTCTAGTAGTCTAGTTCACTGAAGCTGCTGTAGCAGAGCTGTCCATCTATTTATTCTACTGTAGCACCCCACATGTTTAGGACCAATTGTGAGTAGGATAGTTAACGTGCTGCAGCTGTACGTGTGGGGGCGTGTGTGGCGCGCATGCGTGCACCTCAAGGAACCAGCTTGGACACTGGGTCTGGTCGATGGCGACAAAAAGAAAGCCTCGACATGTTAACATATAGTATTACCTGATTGAGCAATCTTATCCATGTGTTTTTTTGTTGATTTAAATGGTGAAATGGATAGATTGCTCACATGATTGCACTGTACTGTCTGTGACAGTTTTACATGAAATGGACGTACTCTCTTCGTCTGAAAAAGTTTGTTTCTCAAATGAATGTCGGTGCTAGATACGGGATAAATTTGAGACAGACGGAAGGAATACTCCCTCCATCCAGAAGTACTTGTTATTAAAATGGATAGAAGAAGATGTATCTAGATGTAATTTAGTTTTAGATGCATCTCTTTTTATCCATTTTGATGACAAGTATTTCCGGTCGAAGGGAGTATCAATCAAAGAAAAGCACAGGCGTTGACCCTTGCCAAATGCTGCACTATGATGCAACAGGTAGCAAACGAGTCGATCTCGCCATGAAACGTTACTACTTATAGCACGGAGTAGTAGCTAGGAGCAGTAACTGCGTTGAAAAAGACAAGCGGGTTAAGGGGAAAAAAACTCACCCCTTAGTGGCCAACGTGCTCCACCATCTGGCCGCTGGCGACGGCCCCCGCCATGGCGCCGATGTTGCAGAGCGAGCCGAACACCGAGAACTGCGGCACAGCCACAGCGTCGTCAGCCACTGAGAACCCCGGCCAAGCCTTAGCCAAGCTAGCGAGGCGGCCGGCCGCAGCAGAGGTAGTACTACTACAGTAAACAGTGGAGGGGGATAATGCATGACCTCGGAGATGGAGAGGCTGAGGTCGCGGGTGATGGCGTCCTGCGTCGGCGAGGAGAAGCCGCCGGTGAAGCCGAACTGGATGGGGCCGAGCGCCACGACGAGCGTGCAGAGCAAGGCGGGGACGTGGGACTCGCGTGTGGCGTACCACCAGCTCCCCGTGCTCTCCAGCAGCGGCTTCCGCGTGTCCATGTCGTGGTCGTCGCTCCCGCCGCCGCTCTCGTGCCCTCCGCCGTCGCCGTTCATGGCGCCTGCAATGCCCTCGCTCGCTTGCTGATGGACGAGAGAGAAGGGTAGGAAGAAGAGGCGTTGAGACGGGGAGAGGTAGTTGGATGGGCTCGTCTCTTGTCAGGCCGGGTTTAATCGGGTCAACCCCTCTCTCAGACCCATGCCCGAATCTCTGATCGGATCATGCCCTACACACTGCCCGAGCCCCGGTGTCTGCTTGCCACAATTTATTATCGGCCAGCGCAAATGATGGGCACACCAGCACCGATGGCACTCCAATACTTGTGCCTGGTGAAGTTTTGCGGAATGTCGTTTCTTGATTCATAGAGAGAGAGAGCAGTGTTACATATAGGTTCAGAGTACAACTGCAGCCAAGTGGGCTAGTGAAGAACGTGGGCGATCGTGGCTGAGGCCCAGGCGATCGTGGTGAACTGACGAAGACTGCATGCTGACTAACACCCCCCCTGCAGTGTCAACGTCGGGCTCCACGACATTGAGACTGGCACGGATGTCGATGAAGGATGCGGGCGGCAGCCCCTTGGTGAAGATGTCAGCAAATTGAGCACTTGTCGGGACATGAAGAACTCGAACTTCTCCCAGAGCTACCTTATCACGAACAAAGTGAATGTCTATTTCTATGTGTTTTGTTCTACGATGCTGAACGGGATTACATGACAAATACACAGCGGATACATTGTCGCAATACACGATGGTAGCCTGTTGAATGGGTCGATGTAGCTCAGCTAGTAGTTGACGAAGCCATACTATCTCAGCAACGGTGTGAGCAACAGAGCGATACTCTGCATCGGCTGAAGACCTGGAAACAGTTAGCTGCCTTTTGGAAGACCAAGAAATCAGATTATCACCCAAATACACACAGTAACCAGAAGTAGATCGTCGAGTATCCGGGCATCCTGCCCAGTCCGCATCAGAGTACGCAGTAAGAGAGGTAGGATTAGAGGGAGTAATGGAGAGGCCATGATCGAGAGTCCCTTTGATATACCGAAGGATACGCCGGATGTGCTTGAGATGTGGGAGACGGGGATCATGCATGTATAGACACGCCTGTTGTACAACATATGCTAGCTCGGGTCTGGTGAGGGTCATATATTGGAGAGCACCGGTGATGCTACGGTAAAAAGTGGCGTCAGGAATGGGATCACCGGCAGAGGAGAGCTTGGCGCCAGTCTCAGCGGGGGTGCGGGATGGTTGACAGTCTAACATACCGGCCTTGGAAAGCAAGTCGAGAGCATATTGGCGTTTTGAAAGGAAGAGACCAGAGGAAGATCGAGAGACAGCGATGCCGAGAAAGTGGTGCAGTGGACCAAGATCCGTCATGGAAAATTCTGCGCGGAGAGAGCTGACAACATGGTGAAGAAAAGAATCCGAGGATGCGGTGAGAACAATGTCATCAACATAGAGAAGAAGATATGCAACATGATCATTGTTTTTGAAGACAAATAGGGATGAGTCAGATCTAGAGGGAAGAAAACCAATCGTCTGAATAAAGGATGCAAAACGCTGAAACCAAGCGCGAGGCGCCTGTTTGAGACCATATAGGGATTTCTGAAGATGACACACGTGATCAGGGAAGGTGGGATGCGAAAACCCGAGCGGCTGACGGCAATACACTGTCTCATTGAGAGAACCATGAAGAAAAGCGTTCTTGACATCGAGTTGGTGGATAGGCCAAGACGAGGAGACGGCGAGGCTAAGAACAACACGGATGGAGCTGGGTTTCACAACAAGAGAAAATGTCTCGTCGAAATCTAGGCCTGCTTGCTGGGAGTCACCGCGACAAACCCATCGTGCTTTGTAACGCGCAAGAGAACCGTCGGAATGAAACTTATGTCGAAAAATCCATTTTCCAGAGACTACGTTTGCACCAGGGGGACGGGGAACCAGCGACCATGTGTTGTTAAGGAGGAGGGCATCGTGCTCTTCTTTCATGGCTTTAAACCAATTTGGATCAAGAAGAGCAGCTTTGTAGGACTTGGGGATGGGAGAGAGAGGAGTGGCCGATGCATGGAGGTTGAGACGATCGACAGGGCGACCAAAACCAGCCTTTCCACGAGTACGCATGGTGTGCCCATTTTTAGGAATAGGAACGGGCACGGCTTTGGGTGGTAATGGCGGAGGTGTGGCTATGATGGGAGAAGAAGGGGATGGAGGAGAGTTGGGGGTAGGCGAAGAGGTACAACGAGCGAGCGGCGGTGATTGGGGCTCGAAGGAATGGGCAGGTGGAGGGCTGGTGGCTGGGGCCGGCGTAGTGGGAGAAGCAGCATGGGGTGAAGCGGTGGGAGTAGAATATTCAGCAGCACTGGCGGTGGAATGCGGGGTGGGGGCAGGCAGAGCAAATTGGTGCGCGGGTGGTGGGACGTGAACAGGGCCATGCAGCCCATGCACGTCGATCGGGCTGGGTTTCGAAGCGTGGTGACGAGGAGAAGAGAGTGGGGCGCTAAGGTCTGGTGGTTGAAAAGTGGCAAAAGGAAAAGATGTTTCGTCAAAAGTAACGTGTCGAGAGACAAGAACTCGACCGGTTTGGAGGTCGAGACAGCGGAAACCTTTGTGAGAGTCAGAGAGACCAAGAAAGACACAAGGTAGGGAGCGAGCAGAGAGTTTGTGTGGTGTAGTAGGAGCAATATTAGGGAAGCAAAGGCAACCAAATATGCGAAGATCAGAATAAGAAGGAGGGGAGAGAAAGAGGGAGTCGTATGGGGAGGATCGTGGGCAACGTGGAGTGGGTCGGATATTCAGAAGATAGGTGGCATGGCGTAGTGATTCAGCCCAATATTGTGGTGGCATGGAGGCTTGGATGAGAAGGGTGCGGAGAATGTCGTTTATGGTGCGAAGAGATCGTTCGGCTTTCCCATTTTGTGGTGAGGTGTAGGGGCAGGAGAAGCGGAGAAGAACACCATGAGCAAGAAAGAAATCATGGTTACGAGTGTTATCGAACTCGCGACCATTGTCGCATTGTAAGAACCTAATGGGAAGAGAGAAGTGAGAGGCGACATAGCGCTGAAAATTGACAAAAAGGCTATGAACATCAGATTTTGCGCGAAGGGGAAAGGTCCATACATAATGCGAATAATCGTCAAGGATTACAAGATAGTACTTAAAGCCTGATACACTAGGGATAGGTGACGTCCACAAGTCACAGTGCAATAACTCAAATGGAAAAGAACTACGAGTGCTAGAAGTGCTAAAGGGCAAGCGCACATGTTTGCCCATTTGACAAGCGTGACACAAAGACGCATCATGAACATCTCTAAGATGAGGAAGCTGAAATTCTTGAAGAAGGCTAGTTGTCGTGGAGGCGTTGGGGTGACCGAGACGACGATGCCATAGCGTGACGGAGGCGAACATGGCATGGGGCGATGAGGCGGAGGTCGGGCTGCGGATGGTGTAGAGATCGCCAGAACTATTGAACCGAGCTAGTACCTCCTTGGTCCGAAGATCCTTCACAGACAAGCCAAAGGGATCAAATTCGACAGAAACATAATTGTCAGTGGTGAAGCGACGGACAGAGATAAGGTTCTGAATTAAAGTAGGGGCAACTAATACTTCACGAAGAAGAAGAGGGGAACGGGAAGAAGAGAGAGTGGATGTACCAACACAAGAAACTGGAATAGAAGAACCGTCACCGATCGTGATAGAGTGAAAAAGTGCAGAGGGACGAAGAGAAGAAAGCGTACTAGGAGATGCAGACATATGCGTGGATGCACCAGAGTCAAAGATCCATTCGGTACCTGAGTCTTGGATGGTAAGTGAGTTCATGGCGGCGATGAAGGCTGCTTGATCCCAAGTTGGTGTAGCCGAAGAAGAGTCGGGTGAAGCTGACGGGTACGGCGCGGAGGAGACCGGCGGTGGTGCAGTGGGAACAGCTGAATCCCAGCTTGGAGAAGGGAACATGCCGTAGGGGTACACTGAGGAGGCCGTGGGAGCGGCCGCCGCCTGATACAGCGGAGCATACGCCGTGTACGCATGCGGCGGAGGCCGCGAGCCGAGAAGACCAGGTGCGCCGGTGGCTGGGCGCATGCCGGGCGCCCAGGCCCCGCTGTATGCCGGTGGAGCGCCGTATGGAGAAGGCGCAGACCATGGCATCGGCCATGCCTGAACCAGCCCGTCCAGGGGTCATGCGAAGGACGCCAGGCCGCCGGTGCCGGTGAGGAAGACGAGGGTGCCGCAGGTGCCGGTGCAGGAGCGGAGGAAGACGATGAAGACGCTACACCCTGCTTGGGAGGCCGATAAACAGGGTTCTTACCCTTGTAGTT
Organism: Aegilops umbellulata; assembly: GCA_032464435.1. Taxonomy (NCBI): domain Eukaryota; kingdom Viridiplantae; phylum Streptophyta; class Magnoliopsida; order Poales; family Poaceae; genus Aegilops; species Aegilops umbellulata. The sequence continues at coordinate 593,346,112 of CP136058.1, read as the reverse complement.
TGGGCTAGGACGCCGCCCAGGAGGCGGCTGAGGAGGCAGCGATGCCGGTGGTGATGCTGAGGACGACGCAGCAGATCGCGCCGTAGTGTGGAAGAGGCGCGGCGTGGAGGCCTTGCGCGCCTGATTCTGCTCCTCCATCTGAAGCATGGAGCGAGCTTCGGCGAGCGTCGGCAGAGGGCGAAGAAGCGGGATCAGAGTTGCTTGCTGGGCGAAGCGTTCGTCCAGCCCGCCCATGAGCGCGTGGAGAAGCGAGCGATCGGCAACCACCTCCCCAAGCTCGCGGAGTTCATCGCCGATGGCCTTGATGCGCTGACAAAAGACGCCCACCGGACGATCACCCTGCGTGATGGTGCGAAGCTCGGTGTTGAGAGCGGAGATGCGGGCGTCGGAGTTGTCCTGGAAGAGCCGACGAAGTTCGGCCCAGATGTCGCGCGCGGAGGCACCGTCCTTGACCACAAGGTTGAATAGTTCAGTGGAAATGCGGGTGTAGAGCCACTGAATGATCGCAAGGTCATCCTTGAGCCATCGCGGGTCGTGAGGAGCGGCAGGGGAGTCGCCGGTGATGTGGTGAAGTAGAGAGCATCGTCCGAGATGAATCTCGAACAGGTGGCGCCAGTGATAGTAGTTGTGGCTGTGTAGATCAAGGACAATCGAGATGAACGGAGTAATATCAGTGATGGTGTCGCAGAAGGAGAGTGGAGAGGAGAGGGTGAGGGTGGAGTTGGAGGTAGAAGAAGGAAGGGTGGCTTGGCCGGCAGCAGGGAGAGTTTGCTGGCCACCGGAATCAGGCAGGTGTTGGCCGTTGGGAAGTGTCATGGCGAGGCCGGGAGGACTAAGAACCGGTGTCTGATACCATGAAGTTTTGCGGAATGCGTTTCTTGATTCATTCAGAGAGAGAGAGCAGTGTTACATATAGGTTCAGAGTACAACTGCAGCCAAGTGGGCTAGTGGAGAACGTGGGCGATCGTGGCTGAGGCCCAGGCGATCGTGGTGAACTGACGAAGACTGCATGCTGACTAACACCTGGGATGGTCCATTTTGAAATACACACAAGTATTTGTTGTTCTTGCGAATAATATGCACAAATATTTGTGCCCCGAGTAGTCTAATTTACCGCGTCTTGGATGTAAAGAAAGTTGAGGTGGTAAGTGCAACAACCCAACTAGGAGCAAGGGTTTTCTGCGAAAATGCACGTTAAGTGGCCCGGGATCCCTCCACTCTAATATGTATTTTGCATCACGGGGCAGATCCTATTGTGGTTGCTCCTAGTTCGTCCCGCCAATCGGGTGCAAAGGGCAATTTAGGAATTTCATGTCAACCCCATCTGACAGGGGGCAAAAATTCAAAGTGAAAAGTGCCAAAATATCAAATACTCCAATGTAAGTAGTGACAAATTGGCAAAATACGAAATAACAAGTGGCAAAAAAAATCAAATCGCCCCGATAAGAGATGCCCGGTGGCAGAGAGGGAGGAACTCACCTGGTCAGAGCATGTCACAGCTCGTTTCCACAGGGAAGAGCCGGTGAAGCGAAGGGGGAAGGGAGAGGAGAAGGGTTTAGAGTTTCCTTGTTTTTATTTATTTATTCCGAATTTGTTCCCCTCTCACCTTGTTTTTGCTACGAGGTCACTCTGACCAGAGTACCCCTTGGCTCCCAATGCTGCTATGTAACTAATCATCCATCGGTTTCCTAGAAAAACATCCATCGGTGTTCTATTCCTTGCTTTGAGATTTGCACCGTGCATTTTGATCCCTTCTCTCTTCGCCAGCGAGTGCTTCTCGAGATGCCCGCCGCCACGGCCCGCTGCCCGCTCCTCCCCGGGCAGCTCTACTCAGACTTTCCTTCTCCTCCTCCTCCAAAATGTAGCCTGTGCGCGCAACCGCGGAGGACGGGGGCCGGTCACCGGCGTAGGGTGGGCTACTGCTTGACGCCGGCCGCCGAGACGTACGCGCCCTCGGCGTCCATACATATATCTCCTAGCAAAACCAGCTTTGTTTTCACATGTTTCTTAACAAAGGAATTTGATTTGTAACTTTGACAAATCAAAAGGGCACGGAATAACAAATAAGTTTTAAACACAAGCCGGACGAAAAATCATGCAGAGGATATCAGGGGAATTTCCCTTTTCAGATAAGGTGTATGTCACCATGGTACAAATATTCACCACGTTCACATGAACACTTCGAACTAGCAGTAAAAGTTTTGAGAACAGATCAGGACAATCTCAACGTTTTTTTTCTCGGGGGTATCACAGTGGGAGCTGACCACCAGCTGCACCTGCACGGAACCCAGAGAAGAGAGCAGAGTATACTAATTACATGCCCCTTTTACAAAGTCATCTGAAGAAATGGATGTACAGGAATATACAGACGACAATTTTTTTTTGTATGATCGGCCTTCATCGAGCAATCGGACTAGTAAAAAGAAGAGGATGCCCAGCTTGAAGAATAATTCCGACATGCATACGGCGAATACTACCGACCAAGCTCACCGGAACGACCATTGTATCTCCTCGAGAGTTCTTCCCTTGGTCTCCGGTACCCAGAGGATGATGAACACGAGCGTGAACGCGCTCACGAGCGTGTAGCACGCAAAGGTACCTGTCGAGATCGTAAACAGACAGAAATGATCTCCATCAGGTCTGTGCCACAGGTCTATGATTCTACTTGAGGAAAGAGGGAAGAGTGTGAACCTCCAGTGCTCCAGCTGAGCAGCAAGTTTGCTGTCATTGTTATCCCAAAGGAGGTCAGCCAGTTGGCGAGCGTCGCGAAGCTTCCCGCGAGGCTCTTGATGTTGACCGGGAGGATCTACAAACACATAACAAGTCCAAAAGTATGGTTATGTGAATGCCTAGACCAGATTAGCTATGTTCTATGTGCAGTGGACAGATTCACTATGTTACCTCAGACATTATGACCCATGGAATGGCGCCCATACCGAAGGAGAAGGTGAATACATAAGCCTGAACAAGTGTCAGGTTAGTATCTCGGCCACAGCTCGTGGATTTGTGATGTAAATTTTAAGACCAAACAATATAGTTGGCGGATGGACATACCACAATGGCAAGCAAGGAGACCATGCTTAATATGTAATACATGTCAGAATCTTGTGGAACGTTGTCCTGGAACAGTAAATCATGATAATATAAGAAGGTATTCAGCACAAGAGGCCCTGCAATACTATCGCCAATAAAAAAATCCCCGATCCACGTAATAGACTATTATGAGGGTGTGGTATATGGAATCTGTATTTTATTTATATTGGAACCCTGTACTAAAGAAACCTCAACATACCTTGAGAAAAAATATGACGGCAACCGCAAGAAGGCTTAGAGTCATCCCCGCAGAAGAGATCTGGGAGTTGAAGCAAGAGCTAAATTATAGTTACAGAAAACTACAATAACAAATTGGTTTCACAGAGAGGAGGAAGTTACAATAAGTAGGATCCGTCGGCCAGCTCTGTCTAGTAACCAGCTTGTAATTCCAGTGGCAAGAAGCTGTTGAAAAATGCTGTTAGCGCCTTAATGTGAACCACCAAGAGACAAGAAAAGATCTATCAAGTTACGCACCGCAATAGCTCCAAGTCCACATGCGGCCAAGTTGCTGTTTGCAAGACCTGAAGGGCTTTTCATGTTAAATATAGAAGCTAAAATTGACTATAATATTGCACTGAAGGAAATTTAGTGACCAAATTGTACAACTTGCCTGCAGCTTTGAAGATGTTGCCTGCATAAAACAGTATAGCGTTGATCCCACTTAGCTGTTGTAGTACAAGCAGGCCAATTCCTAGCTGCCAGGTTGTACCACAATCACAATTACAAAATGCAATTGTGAATTTTGGTATGAAACAAACCAGCAAGTCAAGGAAGTTACTATGAGGGGCATGCAGAATTTCTTTTGTTTTAACTCTTGGAAACGGATTGCCGTCGTTTTGTTTGCTGATGCTACCGCTGTCTGCATCATGTTAAAGCAAACATTGGTGACTACACTGAAAGTCACATAGAGAGATTTGTAGTTATTTAGTCTAGAAGGGAAAAAAGGGCAGGTGCTTGCCTTTATATCATTCACTTCTGAGGTGATGTCGGTCTCAGATCCTCTCAAAACTTGTAGAGAGGCTTCGAAATCATCCATCTTGTTCATCTTTGCCTAGAGATTGATGCACAAGAGTGGTTAATAAAATTTTCAGAATGATGCAGCATTTTTTATACATTTGCGTATACAAACCAGCGATCTTGGAGATTCTGGAATGAAGAATAGGCCAGGAATCAATATTGTGCATGGCAAGGCTCCTAGAAGAATCACAACCCAGAATCAGAGGTTTTGAAACTAGACGCATACACATTCGCTTAAGCCCATAAAGTACTAGCTAAATCAACATAGATTACTGGCACAGTAACTTTTCCTTCAAAAGTTTGAACGGAAATATTTGCCAAGGATATCTCATGATTTTAGTCATAGTTGTCAACATGGCATTTACTGTTACTGATCCTATGAACTTAAATATCATAGGTTAAGTGAAAACTGACAGTGAAAATAACAAAGTTCAGTAAAGTGTCGGCACTTAGTCATGTTACCTATCACCGCAAGCATCCTCCAAGGAACAAGCATGCCGAGCACATAGGCCAACACCATCCCAATTGTTACAGATAACTGTGGAATGAACAATTGCACAATGAGTCCAGCATAAACAAGCTTATTAGGTCTTTGCTTGGGAGGATAGGCCTACCGGGTTCACGCAGCCTAGAGCACCCCTCTTGTTCTGAGGAGAAATCTCTGCTATGTATACGGGCACCTGTTATCACATAACTCACAGATCAAGACTAAGTATTTTAACTAGCCCGAGATTCTTTTGACAACAAATAAACTTCACAATGGGATGGCCAACTTTGTTCCCCCAATACCGACATCCTGTCGATCTTTTTTTCTCAACAACTTAACCAGATATGCAAAGAATAAGCAGGCACAAAGTGTTGTTAAACGAACCGTGTAGGATATGATACCGACACCAAATCCTTCAAGCAATCGCCCCATATACAGAAACGTAGTGTCCTGTAAAACAAACGCCGAGAAGTGTCAAGTTCAGAAGCAGCAAACGGTGAAACCAAGCTCCGGAAAAGAATACTTTTGCCGAGGAGATGGCGAGCCAGCCGAGGATGTTAGGAATAGCAGCAATCATCAATGCCTGGAAAATTAGTTCACAAGCTTGTTAGAACCCAAGAGAAGATCATTAGCTTGGTCAGCTACTGAAACATTGCGAAGATTCGGCCGACACACAGAAGTTTGACACAGCAATAAATCACTCATTTGTTCGGCTAAAAATCACCGGTCTACCGCAATCTTTTTTGCAAGAAGCATTGATGGTTCAAAACGGTCTGTGACGCTCTTTCTGACGCGAGGGGCGACGACGGCTCAGGCCAAATAGCCGCTGGACATTTTCACGAACATCTCGCGTGCGCGCCAGCGCCTACTCGCACGCTCCGGGTGTTGCGGCTCGGCTCCCGTGCGTACTTTGAGTTTGAGACGACGATCCTAGCTGGTTCCCGGCGCGGCGCAGCTTGTGGAGCACCACTGCTCAACTCGCCCCTCGCCGGTCCGCGGCGGCGAGCTCGTCCCTGGCACTGGCAGCGTCCCATGGGAGGCCGGAGCCTCATGTCATGTCGCCGCATCCTTCATAATTTCCTTGGGAGTTGTTGAAAAATTCTCCAACGTCTTATATTTCGGATGGAGAGTATACCTGGCCGTCCCTCGGGCTTTGGGCCAGACCTGACCAAGCCCGGCGCAGAAATCCCAGGCTCGGGTCCGGCACGGGCGCGGGCCTAGAAATCAGGCCCAAACATGGCCCATCAACGTAAAAGCCAACCGGGCCTCTTCATTAACTCGCAAATATGACGAGCCTGGGCCTGACCTGGCCCGGCCTTCGGGCTCAATATCTAGGCCCAGGCCCGGCTCGTGAGGAGCGCCAGGCCGGGTCGGGCCGACCGGGCCGGACTGCCCATGGCCAAGTTTAGATGGGAGGGAGTATATAAGAAGAAGATACATACTCCCTCCATTCACCAATATAAGATTTCTAACTTCTTGTGAATCAGATGATGTTTTAATGTGTTTGTGTCACTCATTGCAGTTTGGATGTAATCCATATTAAATATTTTTTTGTGTAGCATGCAAATAAATGTATTATTTAATAAATACGAATACTTACATAACATGTACTATATGTATTTCGTAGCTAAAAACATTTATACGTATTTAAAAGAAAAATGATTAAGTTTACAACCCCCCCCCCCCCCAAAATGGAGCCCATCCCATAAAGCGCCACACTCCACATCGATGCTACAGGAAGACTTGTATTGCTCATGGTTTTTTTAAATCAAAATAAGACTATGGCGTTTCGTCGCGCAGCCGAGAAGAGGTGTCCAGATACCGCCTCCTCCAAAGTTCCACCTATCGCATCTAAGTCTCCTCACGAGAAACTCCTCCCAAGACGAGGGTCTTCTCGCCTCCCACCGGCACTGCCGCTGAAGGCCATGGAGGCGTGATGGACCTCACCCGTCGCCTGTGGGAGGGCTCCTGCTCTGTTTGTAGGTCTTTTTTAGGCTTGATTAGGGTTTGTGTCCTACTCAGGAAGGCGAGATGGACGTGGCTCCCAGTAGTTGAAATAAGCCCCCCCCATCCCCGTTCTGGCGGTGCGTACAACATCGTCGGAAGGCGTGTGAAGGTTGGATTCTTCTGATCTTCAGTTCTCTTCAGTGGCGGCGGTTACTGTTCTGATGCGCTGGTCTTATGGGGACTTAGCATGACGACTTCTCGACTGTTTACTACAACGAGTTTTATCCGGCTCTTTGAAGGAGGGGCGACGACGGCGGCGCGCTTTCGGACCGCTTCAGTGTTTGTAGTCCTCGTTAGGTGGTGAATGAACCTGGATGCAATCTTTTTTATTTCTAGCGTTCTTTGTACTGCCTTGACAGTTGATGAACAGATTGGAAGTTTTCTCGCAAAAGAAAAGATTGTGACGTGGGTTGGGTCTGGTCCTGCTGAGGTTCTGGAGTTAGCTCATGATGATTGTAAGGATATTGTGATTGAGTAACACAAGTATTTCTTCCGAGAAAAGGTATGTTCATCTTAAAAATGGTAAAACTGTCTCTCCATCCATTAGGCCATGTCGACCTCGGCCTACCGTACGCACACTGCTCTCGTTCTCCTGACAAGCGACGGGTTCTGGCTTCTGTGACCCTCCGTGATCGCAATAATTCATAATTTTTTAACAATGGTGCTCAGCAATGATTCTTTGACGCTGCAGAGCACACTGTGCGGGACCAATTGTAGGCTAGGTAGTAGGAATAGTAGTAACACGTTGCAGTACGTGTGTATGAGGGCGCATGCATGCATGCCACATGCCCACACCTTTGGTTTAGTCCACGGTGATGCCCAGAAGAGGAAAGTCCCGACCGCTGGGATAACATAATTAAGTTTAGATTCTGAAATCTTGTCTCCATTTGTCCTTTTGCTGCTTTTAAATAAAAAATGGTAAGATAGATAGATTGTCCGTTTCAACAAAATATCAGTACTAGATTGATTACATTGGTTCTACTGTATTTGTTATGGGAGTATCGATACCATTCGGCATGAATGTTGAGCTACATAAAAAAACAATGAAGGGATGGCAGTGTCGATGATCAATGAAAAGGATTTACATTGCGAGTGCGGCGAATCTGCATCTAGGCTCAGCTGCACCCGTGCTCACGAAAAAAATCAAAAAAAATACTAGAAAAATTCAAAAAATTCTATCCGCGCATCCATCTTTAAAGTGTGATGAAGCAACATGTAACAAACCGGTACGGTCGATCTGGCAGTGGAATAGTTAGAAGAAGACGATGGAAGCAGGCTAATAAGTAGGGGTGGAAAAATCTCACCGCTTTGTGGCCAACGTGCTCCACCATCTGGCCGCTGCCGATGGCCCCCGCCATGGCGCCGATGTTGGAGAGTGAGCCGAACACCGAGAACTACAAGTAGCCAGCGTCGTCGGTCACCAAGGTTCCGGGCCAAGCCAACGAGGCCGGCAACAACAGTAAACAAAGACGACGGGCGATGGAAGGATGGTGACCTCGGAGATGGAGAGGCTGAGGTCGCGGGTGATGGCGTCCTGCGTGGGCGATGAGAAGCCGCCGGTGAAGCCGAACTGGATGGGGCCGAGCGCCACGATGAGCGTGCAGAGCAAGGCGGAGACGTGGGACTCGCGGATGATGGCCATGGACGATGCCCCCGCTGTGAGGCTCGACCCCATCTTGTACCAGCTCCCCGTGTTCACCGCCAGCAGCGGCTTCCGCATGTCCATGTCGTCGTCGCCCCCGCCGTTGCCGTTCATGGCGCCTGCAGGCTCTCGCTGCTTGCTGATGGACGAGAGGGAGGGAGGGAGAAGAAGAAGAGGATGTCGGCTTCGAAATATGAAATAGGGAGGGGTGGTGCGGGTGGAGGTGGGATGGGCTCGTTTCTAGCTAGCTTGTTTGCCGATCGAGCTTATATGCATAGGCAGGGCTCAAAGTCAAGAGCTACAGTTCTTCTTTTCTTTAGCGGTTGATTCCTTAGCTACTAGCCAGTGATGAAGTGATGTACCTAGGGTAGGGTCATGGACCTGTCCTAACTGCCCTATCCAAGGACATCCCTAGAAGAAATCACCTTTCAATTGACTTGAAGGTGTTCCACTCGACAGACTCGAAGACACTCGACCATGAAGCAATCACTCGACCAAGATCCAACCACTCGACGGCCAGGAGACCTAACGCCACTCCGCACGCTAACGGTCGGTCATTGAGTAGCTTTTATGGTCATCATAGCTCTTTATTAGAGGCGTTACCAGTAACGCCCAACCTTAATGTACTTTAAACCCTGCATAACTGAGGGCCGGAGGGGTCTGGCGAACTCTATATAAGCCACCCCCTCCTCAGTGTAAAGGGTTCGCACCCCTGTAATCCACACACTCATAAGTCAGTCGACCGACTCCGGGCTCCGAGACGTAGGGCTATTACTTCTTCTGAGAAGGGACTGAACTCGTAAATCTCGTGTGCTTACAACTACTCCATAGCTAAGATCTTACCTCTCCATACCTACCCCCTACATTACTGTCAGACTTAGAACCACGACAGTTGGCGCCCACCTTGGGGCGGTGTCTTAGCGACTTGTTGGAGAAGTTGCGTTTTTTCCGATCCAAATCATCATGGTTTCAGGCGGAGTTTTGGTAGAGGGTCGCGAGATCCTTCTCGGCGCGCTCACGTTCATCGCCGACGACTCCGCTTGGCTTCAGGAGGCCCCGCTCGACGTCGACGCGCTCCCTGTTCACGGGGCAACGCCCTTTCGCGCGTGCGTCCGCGACGCCCCCTTGCGGCAACCGTCGACCCATTATCGGTCGACCCCTGTGCTGTCCTTCCTCCCTGTTTCCCGCCGGCGCAAGCGCTCCGGTCGGTCGAGACTTCAGCGGTGGGTGAGACACGCGGTGGCACGCCAGTCGGCCACCCCTCAAGTTGCGGCGATCGAGCCCGGCGAATCTCTCTACGGCCTGTTTGATCTGTCGACTGGCTCCGCAGAGACTGCATCCGAGTGCGGCAGCAGTGATCTGGCGGCGGAGGTTTTGATGGTTGATGGACCTCGCGACCCGTCACACGCCCATGAAGAATATCTCCCCGAGCCTCTCACGTCGCTGCAGAGAGAGAAACTTCGCCGCCGGAACATGGATGCGCTACACACTCCTATTGTTGGAGAAACCCCTGAGGCCCGCGCCTTGGAGAACGCGCGCTTGGCCAACTTGGCTGAACGCACTCGACTGGATAATCTCCAGCGAGCACTCGACGAGCGCGCACGACAACGGGTTCCAGAATCCAGTCGACGTCAGCTCTTTCCACCACCAACTCAGGTATATCGAACTCCGATTCAGAATTTAGCAGCTGCAGCCCGTATAGCAGAGTCCATCCAGCCCTCTCAGTCAGAGGCTGGCAGGGGCTTGTTACAGATCAGAGTATTACTCCGGGCGGCAGGAGACCAGAATTCAGCTGTGTCACAGTCGCGGAATAGGATCCACAGCAAATCCTTGCTACAGATACAGTTCAATCGGCCCATAGCCCAAGATCGCCCCTGAGGCGTGAGGGACGTGAGGACCAGCGTGATCAATACAGGAACCGTGAGCCGTATGATCACCGACTCAGTCGTGAGGATCGACGTCGAGTGCCCACCTCTCCCCCGAGGAGTGGATCATACGTGCCTCGCCAGCAGGATGACAGGCGCCCTCATAGTGTTGGGTGGAGGATTCTAGTCGACCCCAGTCCCCAGGGAACCAGGTTTTGACGCGAGATCTATTCTCGTTCAAGGTTTGGTCGACAGAAATAGAGCTCACCGAGAAGGTCACGACAGAGATGCACCTACCAGCAGCAGAGTGCATGTTTCAGGGCCAGAGTGCTTTAGTAGAGCCATCAAGGCCGCGGCGATTCCTCCCAACTTCAGGTTGGCTACTGGAGTCAGTAAGTTCACTGGTGAGTCCAAACCCGATACTTGGCTTGAAGACTACCGAGTGGCCGTCTAGATTGGCGGTGGCAATGTGAAGTGGCCATGAAGCACCTACCTCTCATGTTGGGGGGCTCGGCCAGAGCGTGGCTGAATCAGTTAGCACCTAGCAGCATTTACGCTTGGGAAGATCTCGCCCGAGTGTTTGTCACAACATTTGAATGAACATGCAAGCGACCTGCAGGGCTGATAGAACTGCGGTCTTGTGTGCAGAAGCCGAATGAAACTTTGAGGGATTACATCCAGAGATGGATCACGTTGCATCACACGGTAGAAAATGTGCCTGACCACCAAGCAGTCTGTGCCTTAAAGGAAGGCGTCAAGAACAGAGAGCTGAATCTGAAATTCGGTCGAACCGGAGACGTGTCACTGAATCGGATGGTGGAGATTGCCACCAAGTACGCTAATGGTGAAGATGAGGATCGAGTCCGGAGTGGCAAGCTCAAGACAGTCGCCCAAGAAACCTGAGGAGGAAATTCCAATCGGAAACAGAAGCGGAAAGCCGAGCCAGCTGCTCCCTGGGGAAACCTTGGCTGTGACTCAAGGAAAGTTTAAGGGGAAACCCAAAGGACCTTGGAACCCCAAGAAAGTTAAAGACCATGACGGAAATGATGTGTTGGATTTGCGATGTCACATCCACACAAAGAAAGATGAAGAGGGTAAACTCATTTATCCGAAACATACCACTCGACAGTGCCGGCTCTTGATTCAGCAGTTCCAGGGCAAGCAGTCCAAAGATAAGGAAAAGGAGTAGGACAAAGTCGAGGGCAAGGAAGATAGTGATGATGGATACCCCCAGGTCAATTCCACCCTGATGATTTTTGCTGATGTTGAAAGCAAAAGTCGACTGAAAGTTATCAACCGTGAGGTGAATATGGTAGCTCCGGCGACACCCAGTTATTTGAAGTGGTCTTAGACTGCCATCACATTCGACCAGTCCGATCACCCAACGCACATTGCCACCCCTAGGAGGCAAGCTTTGGTGGTCGACCCAGTTGTCGAAGGCACTCGACTGACCAAAGTCTTGATGGATGGTGGCAGTGGTTTGAACATACTGTATGCAGAGACGTTGAAAGGGGTGGGCATTCCGACGTCCAGACTCAGTACCAGCAACATGAGTTTCCATGGAGTAATTCCTGGGAAGAAGGCTGAGTCACTCGGCCAAATTGCTCTCGATGTGGTTTTCGGTGATTCCAAGAATTACCGCAAAGAAAAGTTGATGTTCGAGGTTGTGGACTTCCAGAGTGCTTATCACGCTATTTTGGGTAGGCCAGCTTATGCACGCTTCATGGCTCGACCATGTTATGTGTATCTCAAATTGAAGATGCCTGGTGAGGGAGTCCTGGATTAGGGGGTGTTCGGATAGCCGAACTATACCTTCAGCCGGGCTGCAGGACTATGAAGATACAAGATTGAAGACTTCGTCCCGTGTCCGGAAGGATCTTTTCTTGGCGTGGAAGGCAAGCTAGGTGTGTGGATATTCAAGATCTCCTACCATTGTAACCGACTCTGTGTAACCCTAACCCTATCCGGTGTCTATAAACCGGAGGGTTGTAGTCCGTAGGACAACCATCATCATACCAATCAGACCATAGGCTAGCTTCTAGGGTTTAGCCTCCTTGATCTCGTGGTAGATCCACTCTTGTACTACCCATATCATCAATATTAATCTAGCAGGAGTAGGGTTTTACCTCCATCGAGAGGGCCCGAACCTGGGTAAAATAAAGTGTCCCTTGTCTCCTGTTACCATCCGACCTTGACGCACAGTTCGGGACCCCCTACCCGAGATCCGCCGGTTTTGACACCGACATTGGTGCTTTCATTGAGAGTTCCTCTGTGTCGTCGCGATCAGGAAGGATGCCTCTTCCCGTATTTACAGACGGCGCCGTTACGAAAGGAGCTTTGGCTGTCGGCCAAACTCTCCGGCTAGGTGGTTTTCTCGCAACCGCCTGTTCGGCTGTTGCACCGACGGTGACCTCCCGGGTCATCGAAAGCAACCTCCACGTCGGCTCAGAACTCGCCGAGCAATTGGATCCGATGGAGCTCTCTCCGGTTAATGAGCTCCTGGATCGTATCGCCGCACTGGGCGTCGCCACAAATTACGACCAGGTTGGGCTTAAACCCGATCTGAGAGAAATTAACTCTCCCCAGGTCACCCACCACGTTGCAGTGGTGGAGACACAATGCGGCAACCCTTCATCTATCTTAAGGACTAGCTATGTCCGAATCCCCGAACCCTCCATGCCGGATATCCGCGGAGGGGAGGATACAATCCAAGACCTGAGCTTAAAATCAGGCAAACCGGATAACATCCAAGACTCCGGATCTCAGAATCCGGAAGTTCTTCGGCCTCCGAACAACAAATTGGGCGAGGTCTCAGATTCAACGACACCCACCCACCCACTCTTAAGCGATCTTTCCCAAATCAGGCAAATGCCCGAAGAATCAGTACATCATTACTGGGCTAGATTCCTCCTGGTTATGAACAGGATAAAGGACTGCCGCGAGGGAGACGCAATCTCAATCTTTCGAAGTAACTGCACGGACAAGGGAATACTCAACGCCATCAGCCGTCGTAATATTACATGCTTTGCTGACCTGGCGTCCATAGTACAAAAATACTGTGCCATGGAAAGTGCTCGGAAAACCGAAATTGAATTTTGGGATAATCCGGCCCTGAATAGCAATCCCGTCCGAACCAAGAGGGCGCTCCGCAGTAAGGCGCCCGGACTAAACGCTAAAAAATCAAAACCCTCTAGGGGGCATGGAACCGTACTGGAAAAGTGGCTAGATGGACCCTGCAAGATTCACAGTGCAGAGGACGCCACCCCAACTCACAGCCTCAGGGCATGTTGGATACTCCGGCAGGTGGCCAAAATTGGCGAGGACCTCCTAATTCCAGAGGTCAAAGGAAACCAGCCCGAGAATTTCAGTTCAGTTCTCACAGTCTTTGAGACTTTCGCATCAAATAACATGCGAAAAAGAACACTCCGCAGCCTCACTGAAGTCTATCAAGTAGCGACAATAAACCCATGGAGTAATACTGCTATCACCTTCGACGCGAGTGATGAGCCTAAAATTCGAGCAGCCAGAGCACCAGCCGCATTGGTCCGCAGTCCCATAGTGGACAACTGTCGCCTCGCAAAGGTACTCATGGACGGAGGCAGTGGATTGAACCTCATTTACGAGGAAACCCTCCAAAAGATGGAAATAGACTGGAACCACATTGAGCGAAGCAGCACAACCTTTCGAGGAATAATCCCCAGTCAGGAAGCGCGCTGCACCGGAAAGATCACACTAGATGTGGTATTCGGCACGCTGGATAATTACAGGTCCGAACAGATCACGTTCCAGGTGGCCCCGTTCAAAAGCGGATATCACGCTATACTAGGATGGGAGACTTTCACAATTTTTCAAGCCATACCCCATTACGGGTACATGAAGCTTAAAATGCCTGGGCCAAACGGAATTATCACCCTTGCTAGTGATCCGGACATAGCACTCCGCGCCGAGAACAAGACAGCCGCATTAGCCCTCGAGGCACTATCCGAAACCTTAGCGGCCGAGGAACTGACTGCGCTGCGATCCACGGTCAATAGGGATGACGTGATACTCCATAAGAGATCCAAATCCACATCCTTCAAACCAGCGGACGAAATAGTCAAATTCCAGGTCCACCCAACGGACCCCAATAAAAAGGCCTCCATCGGGGCACGACTGAACCCTGATGTAGACGCCGCACTGCGAGAGTTCCTATGTGAGAACTGGGACATTTTCGCTTGGCACCCCTCAGACATGCCAGGAATCCCACGCAGTTTGGCCGAACACAGCCTAAACATCCAGAAAGGATTCAAACCTGTCAAACAGGCTCTTCGGCGTTTCTCCGAACCAAAGAGACAGGCCATGGGAGAGGAGCTAGCCAAGTTATTGGAAGCCGGATTCATTAGAGACATAAAACACCCGGACTGGCTAGCAAACCTGGTGATGGTACCAAAGAAGGACAAATCCTGGCGCCTGTGTGTCGATTTCAAAGACCTTAATAAGGCTTGCCCAAAGGATCCCTTCCCCCTCCCTCGAATAGATCAAATCATCGATGCCACTGCAGGACACGATTCATTGTGCTTCCTCGACGCATACTCCGGTTACCATCAAATCAAGATGGCAGAATCAGACCAAGCCGCAACAGCATTCATCACACCATACGGCCCATTCTGCTTCAACACAATGCCCTTTGGGCTAAAAACGCCGGCGCAACATATCAACGCATGATTCAAACATGTCTGGCAAACCAGATCGGCAAAACAGTGGAGGCGTACGTAGATGATGTGGTCGTTAAATCAAGACATGTCGAATCTCTAGTAGACGACTTGAGGCTCACATTCGACAACCTCCGAAAATACGACATTAAGCTCAACCCGGAAAAATGCGTTTTCGGCGTTCCAGCCGGAAAGCTCCTAGGCTTCATTATATCCGGTAGAGGAATTGAAGCAAATCCAGCTAAAATCCGAGCTCTGTCACAATTGGATGTCCCGAAAGACCTCAAACAAATACAGAAACTCACCGGATGTGTGGCGGCTTTAAGCCGCTTCATCTCCCGCCTGGGAGAAAAGGCATTGCCCCTTTACCGCCTCCTTAGGCGCACCGAACACTTCGAGTGGACAGATGCTGCCACAGCCGGACTCGAGGAAATAAAGGCCATCTTGGCAACAAACCCAGTCCTGGCCGCGCTGAACACTGGCGAACCCATGTTATTGTACATCGCCGCAACCCATCAAGTTGTTAGCGCAGTACTCGTCGTCGAGCGGGCAACGGACGGACACAAACTCCCCCTTCAAAGGCCGGTTTACTACGTGTCCACTGTCCTTACACCATGCAAATCACGGTACCCGCATTACCAAAAGATCGCATACGCGGTGTTTATGGCATCCCGGAAGCTACGACACTACTTTCAAGAGTGTTCTATAACAGTAGCCTCGGAAGTACCACTCAACGATATTATCAACAACCGCGATGCAATGGGCCGGATAGCAAAATGGGCCATAGAGCTCCTCCCGTTTGACATAACCAACAAACCACGGCGAGCCATTAAATCGCAAGTCCTAGCCGACTTCGTCGCCGGATGGACAGAGGCCAAACTCCCTAAAGAGTACGACACATATTCAAACTGGATCATGCATTTCGACGGCTCCAAAATGTTGGCCGGACTAGGGGCTGGCGTCGTTTTGACGTCCCCCACAGGGGACACAGTCCAATATGTACTCCAAATTATGTACACGGACTCCAACAAGGCAGCCGAATACGAGGTGTAATGCCCGGATAATCATGCTACAGTAATCCCACGCTAATCGTGCCATGACACCTCGGTTACTGTTGCTATCCTCGCAATAATTCGAAACCGTTCGAAATTCAAATTCAAATTATTGATAACAATCAAAGTTTCCAAAAATTAAAACAAAAATGTTCGGAGTGTGCCAAATAATGCCTAGGTATTTAAGGTGAAGGTACCACACTTTTACATGATGCCTAAATATTTTAAAGTGGATTAAAACGGAAAGGAAAATAAATAAAAGAAAAGGAAAATACAAACAGAAAAATAAAAGGAAAAGAACCCCCCTGGGCCAGCCGACCCAACTGGCCGGCCCACTCGACCGGCCCACCCAGTCCACCCAGCCGGCCGGCCCACCCCCGCGCCCCATAACCCCCCACCCCCCGAAACCCTAACTTACCCCGCACCCACTTTCCCCCCGATCCACCCTCACTCCCCCGATCCAGATCGGGGTGACCGCGCTCGACGCCGCCCGTCGCTTCTGCTACCTCACCGGCGCCGCTCCCCTGCTGGATTGCCCCGTCGCCGGTCTGCCTCCCATGCGACGCGACGTCCCCGTCGGCCTCCCCTCCCTCCTCCACGCACGTGCCCTAGACCCTACGCCGCCCCGTGAGCTGCCCCTCCTCGCTCCCCTCTCTGCTCCTCGTGCCGCGCCCGAGCTCGCCCTCCTCTCTCCCCCTCGCTCCGCACGGTCACCGCGCTCCGCCGCAGCCTCGCCCCGCGTCCCTCGTCTGACCCTGTGACGCCGCACCACGCCGGCTGCCCCGTGCCCCGCGTCGACCAAGTCCTTCCTGGCCCTCCCCGCACGCGCCGGCCGCGTCCCGCGCGACGCGTGCGCTCGCGCTGGCCGCTCCCCGCCTCATCTGCTCGCCGGGGTGGCCTCGCCCCTCTGCGCCACCTGCGGTCACCGCCCGCCTCCCCCTGCAGCTCGGCCTCGCCTTCCCTCTCTGTGCAGCACTCCAGCCATCCCCGCCTCCTCTACACATCGCCAACAGCCACCGCCGTGGCTGCCCTAGCCACTGACCTCGCCGCGCCACCATGCTCCGGCTACGGCCGTGACCGCCGGCGCCTGCCCGCAGTGCCTGCTCGGGCAGTGCACGAGCCGCGCCTGGCGCTCTTGCGCCCGTCCTGCTCCGCCCCTCCGCATCTGCTCACCGGCCACCGTTCGCCCCGCGCGCGCCACCCCGCCTCGCCGGGGTTACTGCTGCATCGCCGTCGCCGGCCGGCGAGCCTCGCCGTGGCCACTTCATCGCCCCCTGCGTGATGTGCGCCTGAACGAACGGGTGCTGGGCACCCGTTGCGCCCGCAGCACCCGTACCACTATGGCCTCTGGGGTCTATGACAGATGGGCCCCACGCCCAGAATGTTTCTGAAAAAAAAGGAATAAAATAATAATAAAAATAAAAAATAAAAATATAATAATTACAATATTAATTAATTAAATAAAGAATTTATTAAGTTAATTATTCATAGTTAGATTAACCTAATTAACTGTTAGTTTAATCAGAACAGTAATTAATTAGTTAACCCTAATTAACCTAATCAGGGAATGACAGGTGGGTCCCACTGGACCCACATGTCAGTTTGACCCAGTCAACCCCTGTTGACTGCGGACGTCAGCATGACATCATGATGATGTCATAATTCTAATTTCGAATTAATTAATTAATTAAATTCCAGAAATTAAAAGAACCTTTATAAAATCATATCTTTTAATCCGTAACTCGGATTAAAATATTTTCAACATGAAAGTTGCTTAGAACGACGAGACGATTCCGGATACACAACCCGTTCGTCCGCCACACCCCCCTAACCTATCGAACTCACAACTTTCCCCCTCCGGCTCCTTTGCCCGAAAATGTGAAACACCGGGGATATTTTCCCGGATGTTTCCCCCCTTCACCGGTATCATCCCATACCGCGTTTGGGCACCTCTAACGCCGTTACTTGTCATGTCATGCATCACTATGCATCTGCTTGCTTAAATATTTATTGTTTCTCCCCCCTCTTCTCTCGATAGACACCGGGACCGACGCTGCTGCTGCCCCGTTCGACTACGGAGTTGACGATCCCTCTCTCTTGCCAGAGCAACCAGGCAAGCCCCCCCTTGATCACCAGATATCGCCTACTCTTCTCTATACTGCTTGCATTAGAGTATTGTAGCATGTTACTACTTCCGTTAATCCTATACTGCTGCATAGCCTGTCCTTGCTTCTACTGTTGTTACCTTTACCTGCTGTCCTACTGCTTAGTATAGGATGCTAGTGTTCCATCAGTGGACCTACACTCTTGTCTGTCTGCCATGCTATACTACTGGGCCGTGATCACTTCGGGAGGTGATCACGGGCATACTATATACTTTACACTGTTACATTACCTGTGATACTGTTCGGAGATGGGGGCTGAAGGGGCAGGTGGTTCCATCCCGGTAGAGGTGGGCCTGGGTTCCCGACGGCCCCCGACTGTTACTTTGTGGCGGAGCGACAGGGCAGGTTTGAGACCACCTAGGAGAGAGGTGGGCCTGGCCCTGGTCGGCGTTCGCGGATACTTAGCACGCTTAACGAGATCTGTGTATTTGATCTGAGTCTGGCCATTTGGTCTATACGCACTAACCATCTATGCGGGAGTAGTTATGGGTATCCCGGCGTCGTGGTATCAGCCGAAGCACTTTTGACGTCAGCGACGGAGCGGCGCGCGCTGGATTGGACTGGAACGCCACTAGGCTAGGTCTGCTTCCGGCCGCCCTCGCAACGTGCAGGTGTGCTCAGGGCGATGGGCCCAGACCCCTGCGCGCATAGGTTTAGACCGGCGTGTTGACCTCTCTGTTGTGCCTAGGTGGGGCTGCGACGTGTTGATCTTCCGAGGCCGGGCATGACCCAGGAAAGTGTGTCCGGCCAAATGGGATCAAGCGTGTTGGGCTATGTGGTGCACCCCTGCAGGGAAGTTTATCTATTCGAATAGCCGTGTCCCTCGGTAAAAGGACGACCCAGAGTTGTACCTTGACCTTATGACAACTAGAATCGGATACTTAATAAAATACACCCTTCCAAGTGCCAGATACAACCCGGTGATTGCTCTCCAATAGGGCATCGCGGAGGGGATCGCCGGGTAGGATTGTGCTATACGATGCTACTTGGAGGACATCAGTCTACTCTCTTCTATATGCTGCAAAACGGAGGCTGCCAGAAGCGTAGTCTTCGACACGATTAGATATCCCCCTCTTATTCTGGCGTTCTGCAGTTCAGTCCACTGATATGGCCCCTTTAAACATATATCCATGCATATGTAGTGTAGCTCCTTGCTTGCGAGTACTTTGGATGAGTACTCACGGTTGCTTTGCTTCCCCCTTTTCCCCTTTCCTCTACCCGATTGATGCAACCAGACGATGGAGCCCAGGATCCAGACGCCACCGTCGACGACGACTCCTACTACTCTGGAGGTGCCTACTACTACGTGCAGCCCACTGACGACGACCAGGAGTAGTTAGGAGGATCCCAGGCAGGAGGCCTGCGCCTCGTTCGATCTGTATCCCAGTTTGTGCTAGCCTTCTTAAGGCAAACTTGTTTAACTTATGTCTGTACTCAGATATTGTTGCTTCCGCTGACTCGTCTATGATCGAGCACTTGTGTTCGAGCCCTCGAGGCCCCTGGCTTGTATTATGATGCTTGTATGACTTATTTTATTTGTAGAGTTGTGTTGTGATATCTTCCCGTGAGTCCCTGATCTTGATCGTACACATTTGCGTGCATGATTAGTGTAGGATTGAATCGGGGGCGTCACAAGTTGGTATCAGAGCCGACTGCCTGTAGGAATCCCCCTTCCACACTCCTTGGCCGAAGTCGAGTCTAGACATTACTAAAACTTTTACTAACTTGGCTGTGTGCCTTACGGGACCACGTCACCATCGGGTGGTACTAGGATCTTTTACTCCTCGACCTTTACTCTGGGACTCTGAACTCTCCTCTACTCGGGTTAAACGAATTTACTAACTCTGAAACTAGGATCCCGCGACGACATTCACCCCAGAGTTGGATAAAAGCCATAGTTATTCCTTAGTATAGTGTTTTGCACAATTTCCACACTGTCATTTGACTCCTTTGAAACATCTTTGTTTTCAGATGGAACCCACGAGGCAGGTCGTGCGCCACACGGCGGCCATTGTGTTGGAAATATGCCCTAGAGGCAATAATAAACAAGTTATTATTATATTTCCTTGTTCATGATAATCGTTTATTATCCATGCTATAATTGTATTGATAGGAAACTCAGATGCATGTGTGGATACATAGACAACACCATGTCCCTAGTAAGCCTCTAGTTGACTAGCTCGTTGATCAATAGATGGTTACGGTTTCCTGACCATGGACATTGGATGTCGTTGATAACGGGATCACATCATTAGGAGAATGATGTGATGGACAAGACCCAATCCTAAGCCTAGCACAAAGATCGTGTAGTTCGTATGCCAAAGCTTTTCTAATGTCAAGTATCATTTCCATAGACCATGAGATTGTGCAACTCCCGGATACCGTAAGAATGCTCTGGGTGCGCCAAATGTCACAACGTAACTGGGTGGCTATAAAGGTACACTACAGGTATCTCCGAAAGTGTCTGTTGGGTTGGCATGAATCGAGACTGGGATTTGTCACTCCGTGTAAACGGAGAGGTATCTCTGGGCCCACTCGGTAGGACATCATCAATGTGCACAATGTGATCAAGGAGTTGATCACGGGATGATGTGTTACGGAACGAGTAAAGAGACTTGCCGATAACGAGATTGAACAAGGTATAGGGATACCGACGATCGAATCTCGGGCAAGTACAATACCGCTAGACAAAGGGAATTGTATACGGGATTGATTAAGTCCTTGACATCGTGGTTCATCCGATGAGATCATCGTGGAACATGTGGGAGCCAACATGGGTATCCAGATCCCACTGTTGGTTATTGACCGGAGAACGTCTCGGTCATGTCTACGTGTCTCCCGAACCCGTAGGGTCTACACACTTAAGGTTCGATGACGCTAGGGTTATAAAGGAAGTTTGTATGTGGTCACCGAATGTTGTTCGGAGTCCCGGATGAGATCCCGGACGTCACGAGGAGTTCCGGAATGGTCTGGGGGTAAAGATTTATATATGGGAAGTCCTGTTTTGGTCGCCGAAAAGGTTTCAGGGTTTATCGGTAGTGTACCGGGACCACCGGAGGTGTCCGGGGGTCCACCAAGTGGGGCCACAAGCCCCGGAGGCTTGCATGGGCCAAGTGTGGGAGGGGACCAGCCCCAGGTGGGCTGGTGCGCCCCCCACAAGTGCCCAAGGCGCAAGGGAGAGAAGAGGGGGCAAACCCTAAGGGCAGATGGGCCCTAAGGCCCATGCTCCCTGCGCCTCCCTCTCCTCCCCTCTTGGCCGCCCCCTTGTTTCCCATCTAGGGCTGCCGCCCCTCTAGGGGTGGGAACCCTAGAGGGGGCGCACCCTCCTCCCCTCCTCCTATATATAGTGAGGCCTAGGGGCCGCTCACAAGACCATCTGATCTCTCCCTGTTGGTGCAGCCCTGCCTCTCTCCTCATATCTCGTAGTGCTTGGCGAAGCCCTGCTAGATCACCACGCTCCTCCACCACCACCACGCCGTTGTGCTGCTGCTGGATGGAGCCTTCCTCAACCTCTCCCTCTCTCCTTGCTGGATCAAGGCATGGGAGACGTCACCGGGCTGTACGTGTGTTGAACGCGGAGGTGCCGTCCGTTCGGCACTAGGATCATCGGTGATTTGGATCACGGCGAGTACGACTCCATCAACCCCGTTCACTTGAACGCTTCCGCTTACCGATCTACAAGGGTATGTAGATGCACTCTCCTTCCCCTCGTTGCTAGTTTCTCCATAGATAGATCTTGGTGACACGTAGGAAATTTTTTGAATTTCTGCTACGTTCCCCAACAGTGGCATCATGAGCTAGGTCTATTGCGTAGACTCTATGCACGAGTAGAACACAAAGTAGTTGTGGGCATTGATTTTGTTCAATATGCTTACCGTTACTAGTCCAATCTTGTTTCGACGGTATTGTGGGATGAAGCGGCCCGGACCAACCTTACATGTACGCTTACGTGAGACCGGTTCCACCGACTAACATGCACTAATTGCATAAGGTGGCTGGCGGGTGTCTGTCTCTCCCACTTTAGTCGGAACGGATTCGATGAAAAGGGTCCTTATGAAGGGTAAATAGCAATTGGCATATCATGTTGTGGTTTTCCGTAGATAAGAAACGTTCTTGCTAGAAACCCATAGCAGCCACGTGAAACATGCAAACGACAATTAGAGGACGTCTAACTTGTTTTTGCAGGGTATGCTATGTGATGTGATATGGCCAAAGGATGTGATGTATGATATATGTGATGTATGAGATGATCATGTTCTTGTAATAGGAATCACGACTTGCATGTCGATGAGTATGACAACCGGCAGGAGCCATAGGAGTTGTCTTTAATTTATTTATGACCTGCATGTCAACATAAACGTCATGTAATTACTTTACTTTATTGCTAACCGTTAGCCATAGTAGTAGAAGTAATAGTTGGCGAGACAACTTCATGAAGACACGATGATGGAGATCATGATGATGGAGATCATGGTGTCATGCCGGTGACGATGATGATCATGGAGCCCCGAAGATGGAGATCGAAAGGAGCAAAGTGACGATGGCCATATCATGTCACTATTTGATTGCATGTGATGTTTATCATGTTTATACATCTTATTTGCTTAGAACGACGGTAGTAAATAAGATGATCCCTCATTAAAATTTCAAGAAAGTGTTCCCCCTAACTGTGCACCGTTGCGAAAGTTCGTCGTTTCGAAGCACCACGTGATGATCGGGTGTGATAGATTCTTACGTTCACATACAACGGGTGTAAGACAGATTTACACACGCGAAACACTTAGGTTGACTTGACGAGCCTAGCATGTACAGACATGGCCTCGGAACACAAGAGACCGAAAGGTCGAGCATGAGTCGTATGGTAGATACGATCAACATGAAGATGTTCACCGATAATGACTAGTCCATCTCACGTGATGATCGGACACGGCCTAGTTGACTCGGATCATGTAATCACTTAGATGACTAGAGGGATGTCTATCTGAGTGGGAGTTCATAAGATGAACTTGTTTATCCTGAACATAGTCAAAAGAACTTTGCAAATTATGTCATAGATTACGCTTAAGTTCTACTGTGTTAGATACGTTCCTAGAGAAAATAAAGTTGAAAGTTGATAGTAGCAATTATGCGGACAGTAGAAGGCTTATGTCGTTAATGCAACGCTCGGTGTGCTGGACCTCGAACGTGATCTGTGGATGTTGCAAACATCGGACATACACGTTTTGATAACTACATGATAGTTCGGTAATGTTAAAAGGTTTAGAATTAAGGCACCGAAGACATTTTGAAATGTCGCGGAACATTTGAGATGTTTCGAGGGCTGAAATTGGGATTTCAGGCTCGTGCCCATGTCAAGAGGTATAAGACCTCCGACGAATTTTCTTAGCCTGCAAACTAAGGGAGAAAAGCTCAATCGTTGAGCTTGTGTTCAGATTGTCTGAGTACAACAATCACTTGAATCGAGTGGGAGTTGATCTTCCAGATAAGATAGTGATGTTTCTCCAAAGTCATTACCACCAAGCTGCTAAGAGCTTCGTGATGAACTATAACATATCAGGAATAGATGATCCTTGAAATATTCGCAATGTTTGACACTGCGAAAGTAGAAATCAAGAAGGAGCATCAATTGTTGATGGTTAGTGAACCACTAGTTTCAAGAAGGGCAAAGGGCAGTTGAACCCAAAACCCGAGACTGAGTGCTTCTGTAATAAGGGGAACAACCTCTGGAGCAGAATTACCCTAGATACTTGGTAGATGAGAAGGCTGTCGATAGAAGTATATTGGATATACATTATGTGAATGTGTACTTTACTAGTACTCCTAGTAGCATCAGGGTATTAGATACCCGTTCGGTTGCTAAGTGTTAGTAACTCGAAATAAAAGCTACGGAATAAACGGAGACTAGCTAAAGGTGAGCTAACGAGATGTGTTGGAAGTGTTTCCAAGGTTGATATGATCAAGCGTCGCACGCTCCCTCTATCATCGAGATTGGTGTTAAACCTAAATAATTGTTATTTGGTGTTTGCGTTGAGCATAGACATGATTGGATTATGTCTATCGCAATACGGTTGTTCATTTAAAGAGAATAATAGTTACTCTATTTATTTGAATAATAGCTTCAATGGTCTTGCACCTAAAATGAATGGTTTATTGAATCTCGATCATAGTGATACACATGTTCATGCCAAAAGATATAAGATAGTAATGATAGTACCACCTACTTGTGGCACTGCCATGCAAGTCATATTGGTATAAAACGCATGAAGAAGCTCCATGTTGATGGATCTTTGGACTCACTCCTTTTGAAAAGGATTGAGACATGTGAACCATGTCTATTGGTATACACGCATGAAGAAACTCC
The DNA here is from genome assembly GCA_032464435.1 of Aegilops umbellulata. Classification (NCBI taxonomy): domain Eukaryota; kingdom Viridiplantae; phylum Streptophyta; class Magnoliopsida; order Poales; family Poaceae; genus Aegilops; species Aegilops umbellulata. The sequence goes on along the minus strand of CP136058.1, from coordinate 593,321,732 downwards.
ATGCAGATGGACCGTTTGCACTCACTTGATTATGAATCGCTTGAGACATGCAAATCATGGGCAAGATGACTGAAAGCTTCGGTTTCAGTAAAATGGAACAAGAAAGCAACTTGTTGGAAGTAACACATTTTGATGTGTGCAGTCCAATGAATGCTGAGGCACGCAGTGGATATCGTTATGATCTTACTTCACAGATGATTTGAGTAGATACTGAGTATATTTACTTGATGAAACACAAGTCTGAATTATTGAATGGTTCAAGTAATTTCAGAATGAAGTTGAAGATCGTCGTGACAAGAGGATAAAATATCTATGATATGATCATAGAGATGAATATCTGAGTTGCGAGTTTGGTACACAATTGAGACATTGTGGAAATTGTTTCACGACTAGTACCGCCTGGAACACCATAGTGTGATGGTGTGTCCGAACATCATAGTTGCACCCTATTGGATATGGTGCGTACCATGATCGAATTACCACTATCGTTTATGGGTTAGGCATTAGAGACAACCGCACTCACTTTAATAGGGCACCACGTAATTCCGTTGAGACGAAACCGTTTGAACTATGGTTTGGAGAAACCTGAGTTGTCGTTTCTTAAAAGTTTGGGGCTGCGACGCTTATGTGAAAAAGTTTCAGGTTGATAAGCTCGAACCCAAAGCGGATAAAATGCATCTTCATAGGACACCCAAAACAGTTGGGTATACCTCCTAATTCAGATCCGAAAAGCAATAGGGATTGTTTCTAGAATCGGGTCCTTTCTCGAGGAAAAGTTTCTCTCGAAAGAATTGAGTGGGAGGAAGATAGAACTTGATAAGGTTGTTGAACCTTCACTTCAGGCAGAGAGTAGCGCAAGCACAGGAAAAATGTTTCTGTGGCCCCTACCTCAGTTGAAGAGAAAGCTAATGATGATGATCATGGAGCTTCAGATCAAGTTACTATTGAACCTCATAGGTTGACAAGGGTGTGTACAACTTCTAAGTAGTAACCCTGTCTTAAAGGTCACGTTGTTGGACAACGATGAACCTATGAGCTATGGAGAAGCGATGGTGGGCCCGGATTCCGATGAATGGCTCAAGGCCATAAAATCCGAGAAAGGATCCATATATGAAAACAAAGTGTAGACTTTGGAAGAACTACTTGATGGTCGTAAGGCTGTTAGGTATATGTGGATATTTAAGAAGAAGACCCACGTGGACGACAATGTCACCGTCTATGAAGCTCGACTTGTGGCGAAGAGTTTTTCACAAGTTCAAGTAGTTGACTATGATGAGATTTTCTCACTCGTAGAGATGCTTAAGTCCGTCGGAACCATGTTAGCATAAGCTGCATTAATGAAATCTGGCAGATGGATGTCAAAACAAGTTTCCTTACCAGTCTTCGTAAGGAAAGGTTGTATGAGATACAATCAGAAAGGTTTTGTCAATCCTAAGGATGCTAAAAGGTATGCAAGCTCCAGCGACCCTTCTAAAGGACTGGAGTAAGCATCTCGGAGTTGGAATATACATTTTGATGGAGAAATCAAAAGTTTATGGGTTTATACATAGTTTGTTAGAAACTTGTATTTACAATAAAGTGAGTGGGAGCACTACGACATTTCTGATAAGTATATGTTGTTGACATATTGTTGATCGGAAATGATGTAGAATTTCTGGAAAGCATATAGGGTTCTTTGAAAAGTGTTTTTCAATGGAAAACCTGGATTAAGCTATTTGAACTTTGAGCATCACGATCTATAAGGATAGATCAAAACACGTTTAATAGTAATTTCAAATGAGCACATACCTTGACATGATCTTGAAGGTGTTCAAGAGGGATCAGTCAAAGAAGGAGTTCTTGCCTGAGTTATAAGGTATGAAGTTAAGAGTTAAAGCTCGACCACGGCTGGAGAAAGAGGAAGGACGAAGGTCGTCCCCTATGCTTTTGTCATAGGCTCTATACGGTATGCCATGCTGAGTACCGCACCTGATGTGTGCCTTGCCACATGTCTGGCAAGAGGGTACAAAGGTGATCTAGGAGTAGATCACCAGATAGCGGTCAAAATTATCCTTAGAGGAATAAGGATATGTTTCTCGGTTATGGAGGTGATAAAGAGTTCGACATAAAGAGTTACGTCGATGCAAGCTTGACACCTATCCGGATAGCTCTGAGTAGAGATACCAGATATGTATAATGGAGCAACAATTTAGAATAGCTCCAAGTAGAAAAATTATTTGAAATGGCTCCAAATATAGCGTAGAGATTTGCAAAGTACATACGGATCTGAGTGTTGCAGACCCGTTGACTAAAACCTCTCTCACAAGCAACATGATCAAACCCAGAACTCATTGAGTGTTAATCACATAGTGATGTGAACTAGATTATGAACTCTAGTAAACTCTTTGGATGTTGGTCACATGGCGATGTGACCTGTGAATGTTAATCACATTGCGATGTGAACTAGATTATTGACTCTAGTGCAAGTGGGAGACTGTTGGAAATATGCCCTAGAGGCAATAATAAATAAGTTATTATTATATTTCCTTGTTCATGATAATCCTTTATTATCCATGCTATAATTGTATTGATAGGAAACTCAGAAGCATGTGTGGATACATAGACAACACCATGTCCCTAGTAAGCCTCTAGTTGACTAGCTCGTTGATCAATAGATGGTTACGGTTTCCTGACCATGGACATTGGATGTCGTTGATAACGGGATCACATCATTAGGAGAATGATGTGATGGACAAGACCCAATCCTAAGCCTAGCACAAAGATCGTGTAGTTTGTATGCTAAAGCTTTTCTAATGTCAAGTATCATTTCCTTAGACCATGAGATTGTGCAACTCCCGGATACCGTAGGAATGCTTTGGGTGTGCCAAACGTCACAACGTAACTGGGTGGCTATAAAGGTACACTACAGGTATCTCCGAAAGTGTCTGTTGGGTTGGCATGAATCGAGACTGGGATTTGTCACTCCGTGTAAACGGAGAGGTATCTCTGGGCCCACTCGGTAGGACATCATCAATGTGCACAATGTGATCAAGGAGTTGATCACGGGATGATGTGTTACGGAACGAGTAAAGAGACTTGCCGGTAACGAGATTGAACAAGGTATAGGGATACCGACGATCGAATCTCGGGCAAGTACAATACCGCTAGACAAAGGGAATTGTATACGGGATTGATTAAGTCCTTGACATCATGGTTCATCCAATGAGATCATCGTGGAACATGTGGGAGCCAACATGGGTATCTAGATCCCGCTGTTGGTTATTGACCGGAGAACGTCTCGGTCATGTCTACGTATCTCCCGAACCCGTAGGGTCTACACACTTAAGGTTCGGTGACGCTAGGGTTATAAAGGAAGTTTGTATGTGGTTACCGAATGTTGTTCGGAGTCCCGGATGAGATCCCGGACGTCACGAGGAGTTCCGGAATGGTCCGGAGGTAAAGATTTATATATGGGAAGTCCTGTTTTGGTCGCCGGAAAGGTTTCAGGGTTTATCGGTAGTGTACCGGGACCACCGGAGGTGTCCGGGGGTCCACCAAGTGGGGCCACAAGCCCCGGAGGCTTGCATGGGCCAAGTGTGGGAGGGGACCAGCCCCAGGTGGGCTGGTGCGCCCCCACAAGTGCCCAAGGCGCAAGGGAGAGAAGAGGGGGCAAACCCTAAGGGCAGATGGGCCCTAAGGCCCATGCTCCCTGCGCCTCCCTCTCCTCCCCTCTTGGCCGCCCCCTTGTTTCCCATCTAGGGCTGCCGCCCCTCTAGGGGTGGGAACCCTAGAGGGGGCGCACCCTCCTCCCCTCCTCCTATATATAGTGAGGCCTAGGGGCGGCCCACAAGACCATCTGATCTCTCCCTGTTGGTGCAGCCCTGCCTCTCTCCTCATATCTCGTAGTGCTTGGCGAAGCCCTGCTAGATCACCACGCTCCTCCACCACCACCACGCCGTTGTGCTGCTGCTAGATGGAGCCTTCCTCAACCTCTCCCTCTCTCCTTGCTGGATCAAGGCATGGGAGACGTCGCCGGGCTGTACGTGTGTTGAACGCGGAGGTGCCGTCCGTTCGGCACTAGGATCATCGGTGATTTGGATCACGTCGAGTACGACTCCATCAACCCCGTTCACTTGAACGCTTCCGCTTATCGATCTACAAGGGTATGTAGATGCACTCTCCTTCCCCTCGTTGCTAGTTTCTCCATAGATAGATCTTGGTGACACGTAGGAAATTTTTTGAATTTCTGCTACGTTCCCCAACACATTGGTACCTCGGGATCACCGGTCGTGCTAGCTAAGATGATGACCTATCTGGGTTATCGCTGGCACCCCGAGTACACCGTCACCGAGGAGTACCAGGACTTTAACCAGGAGCAGTACCGTGCCACCGTCCACCTCTACTCTCGGGAGTATGACTCCACTACTGTGTTGCACACCGCTTATGGTGTTGGAGTGACCATCGATATGGCAGTTCACGATGCTGCCTATGCTGCTCTGACACGCCTTCGTAGGGAGTGCTGGGAGTTGGACACCTCCCCCTTCAGGCACATTGCTATCGCATCTGATATTGGTGCGGAGGGTTACTACACTGCTGCCTACTCCACTGTCACCCGCGAGCCCTTCCACCATCAGAACTTTGTTCTGCATGCTGATGGGCTGGACCGAGCTAACCGAGCTCTTCACCACGAGTTGTACACCACTCGCCAGCACCTCTACCATGCTTTGACGATGTTGCACCCCTTTGTTGGGTCTGGGGAGCTGCCGCGATCTGCTATCTACCCAGCCAGGACCGTGATGCCTCAGGGTGTCGGTTGGCCAGAGGTGGGAGGCTACTCTCCCGCACTTGGTCCTCTACTGCCACTTGAGCGTCGGGTTCAGCACCAGAGCACCCGCGGACCCCAGGTTGCCGACGTGGTGTACCCGTTGCCACACTACCAGCTTTCAGGCTACACCTACCTCCACAGTGTCGTGTGGGACTGATGTAGACTTGCTTGCTTATGTTAGATGCATTCGCCGCAAGCCTGCATGCCGCCTATGATGTCTTAGACTATGTACGGAACTCTGTGTACCGAACCCTGTGCATGATCTCTTTTGTAAGATGTGCCGACGATTATGTGGTATCTATCGTGCCGCTTTCATTATGCATGTTTCGTCTTGAATGATTCTTGTCTTTACAAATATTCTCAAATGCTGAACTACCCCTTTTATATATTAGCAGGATGGTTAGACCAGGTGGTCGTGGTCGGGGTGGCAACTTCCCCCCACCGCCTGAGTACATGGCTGGTATGATCCAACAGCTTGAGATGAATCACCAGTTCATGGAGAACATGATGGCTCAGTTTCCTCGCCCCAATATGAACCAGCAGCCAAACACAGTAACTCTGCAGGATTTCATTCGCCTCAACCCGAGTGTGTACCGCAGCTCAACTCTGCCTCTGGACGCTGATGACTGGCTCCGTGACATCACCTATGAGATGGAGTCTGCTGATGTAGCCCCTGCCAGCTATGTCACGTTTGCTTCCTTCTTCCTGAAGGGACCCGCAGCTCAATGGTGGGACAGCCACAGGCGTACTCTGCCAGTTGGAACAATCATCACCTGGCTTGACTTCCAAGCGGCTTTCCGTGCCCGCTTCATCCCTCAGGGAGTTATGGACCGGAAGAAGCGTGAGTTCCGCAACCTCATCCAAGGCAACAAAACTGTTGAAGCTTATCAGCGGGAGTTTCTGGACTTGTCCCGCTATGCTGAAGAGGACATTGCAACTGATGCCCGTAGACAGGAGAAGTTCCGTGACGGCCTTCAAGCTGACATCAAGCTCGCACTTCTAGTGCATGATTTTACTGATTTCGCCACCTTGGTGAACAAAGCCATCAACGTCGAAACTGGTCTGCAGGAATACCAGAGCTCTCACAGGCGCAGCCGTGACACGGGCTCATCTTCGGGCCCGTCCTCGCAGAAGCGCAAGATATGGATTCCCAACAACATGTACCAGCCGAATGCACCTGCCCCAAGGCAGTCCTATGCTGCACCTCGTCTGCCTACTGCTCCAGCTAGGCAGCCAAGGCTTCCAGCTCCACCACCACAATCTTCTGTTCCTACTCCTGAGAATGGTTTGTGCTTCAGATGTGGACAACCAGGGCACCGTGCTAGGGAATGCAACCAGAAACAGAATCAACTGGCCCTTCCAGCAACTGGCCGTGGAAGCAACCAGAACCGCAACAACAATGCCAAGTCCTATGGTCGTGTTCATGCCAACCACGTTGATCTGAACGAAGCTCAAGACCAGCCTGCTACTGTGATGGGTACACCTCCTCGTAATATCAATACCTGCATCTGTTTTATTCGATACAGGTGCATCGCATTCATTCATGTCAGAAGATTTTGCATTCATGCATGGCATTAAAAGCGAAGACATGAATGCTTCACTATTAGTACACACCCCTGCGGGCCAATGTCGAACCTCGATGATTTGCAACGACGTCCCCGTTGAAATCGAAGGACTGGAATTCCTTGTCTCTCCCATCGTACTGAAGTCCTGTAGCATTGATCTCATTCTGGGAATGAATTGGTTAAAAGCGTACGGCTTCTATCGTTTGCGCCACCAAGACCGTCCATCTGCTACACCCTTCCGATGAAATAATAAGCTACAATGCTGGTTCAAAATGCCGAGGCACGGCTTTATGACTTGAATGCATTGAACGCTGCACCACTCGAGGGCATTCAAAACATTCCCGTCGTGCGTGACTCCCTCGACGTCTTTCCTGAAGAACTTCCAGGGATTCCCCCTGCTAGAGCTGTCGAATTCGTCATCGATTTGAAACCAGGCACCACCCCTATTGCCAAGCGACCCTACAAGATGCCACCGCATGAACTCCTTGAGCTTAAGGAGGAAATCGACAAATCTCTTCAAAATGGTTTCATTCGTCCAAGTTGCTCTCCTTGGGGAGCACCTTCTCTCTTTGTCAAGAAGAAGGATGGCACAAACCGACTGGTCCAAGACTACCGTCCTATTAACCAAGCTACCATTCAGAACAAGTATCCTCTTCCTCGGATCAATGATCTGTATGATCAACTGGCTGGTTCATCAGTGTTCTCTAAACTCGACTTGAGGTTGGGTTACCACCAGATCCGTGTTCGTGAAGAGGATATCTCAAAGACCGCCTTTGTGACTCGTTATGGTTCATACGAGTACACTGTCATGTCCTTCGGCTTAACCAATGCCCCAGCCACCTTGTCTCGCCTGATGAACTATATATTCATGGATTACCTCGACAAGTTTGTCGTGGTCTATCTGGATGATATCCTGGTATTTCCAAAGAACGAAGAAGAGCATGCTGAACATCTTCGTCTTGTGCTGGAAAAGCTACAAGAGCATCATCTGTACGCCAAGTTCTCTAAATGTGAATTCTGGCTTCCTGAAGTAACCTATCTTGGGCATGTCATCTCTAAGGATGGTATTGCCGTTAACCCTGCACGAGTTCAGGCTATTCTTGATTGGACTCCTCCGAAGAATGTCAAGCAAGTCAGAAGTTTTATCGGTCTCGCCAGCTATTGCCGTCGATTCGTCGAGAATTTCTCCAAGATTGCCAGGCCCCTGACCAATCTGTTGCACAAGGGCGTCAAGTTCCAATGGACAGACAAGTGTCAGGAAAGCTTCCAGGCACTTAAAGACAAGTTGACTTCTGCCTCAGTGCTAGCTCCACCTGATACAAAGAAGGACTTCGTCATTTACTGCGACGCTTCCCGTCAAGGATTAGGCTGTGTCCTAATGCAATAGCGCAGAGTGATTGCCTATGCCTCTCGTCAATTGCGCCCTCATGAACAGAACTATCCAGTTCACGACCTCGAGCTTGCTGCTGTCATTCATGCACTGAAGCAGTGGCGACATTACCTTCTCGGTAATCGTTGCGAGATCTTCACCGACCATCAAAGTCTGAAGTATCTGTTTACTCAGCCAGACCTGAACCTCCGTCAGCAGAGATGGATGGAGACTGTAGCAGACTTTGACTTGGGTATTTCCTATACGCCAGGCAAGGCTAATGTAATGGCAGATGCCTTGAGCCGCAAGTCTTACTGCAACCACCTCCAGGTTCATAAAGTTCAGCCCTCGCTTGTTGAAGAATTCAGAAAGCTGAACCTCCATATTGTTCCTCCGGGTGCACTCGCTCCCCCTCCCGAGGAGTTTCAGAAGATGAACCTCCATGTTATTCCCCAGGGTTCCCTCTATACCCTGGCTGTCGAACCCGATCTCGTGAGCTCCATCAAGACAATACAGGGATACGACTCTGAAGTCCACAAGATTAAGCGCGACCTCAAGGAAGGAAAGCCCTCGTACTTCACTGTTGTTGGTGATGGCGCCTTGTACTTCAAAGGCCGCCTAGTGGTGCCGTGTAAGAAGGAAAACCTGAATATGACTCGGAAAGTTATGAAAGAAGCTCATGATACGCCTCTATGTATCCATCCTGGTAGTACTAAGATGTACCAGGACATTCATCAAAGATTCTGCTGGTCTAATATGAAGCAAGACATTGCTCGCTATGTTGCTGAGTGTGACGTTTGCCGTCGTATCAAAGCAGAACATCAAAGGCCTGCTGGGACTCTGCAACCTATCTCTATTCCTGAATGGAAATGGGACCATGTTGAAATGGACTTCGTCACTGGTTTTCCCAGATCGCAGAAAGGTAATGATGCTATTCTTGTCGTCATTGACCGGCTTTCTAAAGTTGCACATTTTCTGGCGGTCAAGGAAACTATCACTGCTAGTCAGCTTGCAACTCTCTATATGTCCAGAATTGTTTCACTTCACGGTATTCCACTGGTTATCAGTTCGGACCGTGGCAGCTTATTCACTTCAAGATTCTGGGCAAGTTTCCAAGAAGCTATGGGGACTCACTTATCTTTCAGTACTGCGTTTCATCCGCAGACACAAGGGCAAGTTGAACGTGTCAACCAAGTTCTCGAAGATATGCTTCGAGCTTGTGTTGTTTCCTTCGGTAAGAAATGGGAGGAATCTCTCCCGTATGCTGAGTTCTCTTATAATAATAGCTATCAAGCTAGTCTGAAGATGGCCCCCTTCGAAGTGTTATATGGGCGAAAGTGCCGAACCCCTCTGAACTGGTCAGAAACTGGGGAACGTCCACTCTTTGGTCCGGATATTATCCAACATGTCGAAGAACAAGTCCGCATTATTCGCGAGAATCTCAAGACTGCTCAGTCACGCCAAAAGAGTAATTATGACCGCCATCATAAAGACATGGTCTATCAACCTGGTGAAAAGGCCTATCTTCGAGTTACACCAATGAAGGGTGCACACCGCTTCGGGATCAAAGGAAAGCTAGCTACCTGCTATATTGGTCCTTTCACTATTCTCGAGAGGCGTGGAAAGGTGGCTTATCAACTGGAGCTTCCGCCGAACCTTTCTCAGGTTCACGATGTGTTCCACGTGTCACAACTCCGTCGCTCCTTCAAGGACCCAATCCGAGCAGTGGATCATGAAGTGCTCGAATTGCAACAGGACCTCTCCTATAAAGAGCATCCGGTCCGCATTCTTGACCAAGCTGAACGCCGCACCCGTCAGAAGGCGATCAAGTTCCTCAAGGTCCAGTGGTCGAACCATTCTGAAGATGAAGCCACCTGGGAACGCGAGGATCGCCTGCGTGATGAATACTCCGCCCTGTTTCCTTCTACCTCCTAAATCTCGGGACGAGATTTCTTGTAGTGGAGGAGATTTGTAACGCCCGGATAATCATGCTACAGTAATCCCACGCTAATCGTGCCATGACACCTCGGTTACTGTTGCTATCCTCGCAATAATTCGAAACCGTTCGAAATTCAAATTCAAATTATTGATAACAATCAAAGTTTCCAAAAATTAAAACAAAAATGTTCGGAGTGTGCCAAATAATGCCTAGGTATTTAAGGTGAAGGTACCACACTTTTACATGATGCCTAAATATTTTAAAGTGGATTAAAACGGAAAGGAAAATAAATAAAAGAAAAGGAAAATACAAACAGAAAAATAAAAGGAAAAGAACCCCCCTGGGCCAGCCGACCCAACTGGCCGGCCCACTCGACCGGCCCACCCAGTCCACCCAGCCGGCCGGCCCACCCCCGCGCCCCATAACCCCCCACCCCCCGAAACCCTAACTTACCCCGCACCCACTTTCCCCCCCGATCCACCCTCACTCCCCCGATCCAGATCGGGATCGGGGTGACCGCGCTCGACGCCGCCCGTCGCTTCTGCTACCTCACCGGCGCCGCTCCCCTGCTGGATTGCCCCGTCGCCGGTCTGCCTCCCCTGCGACGCGACGTCCCCGTCGGCCTCCCCGCCCTCCTCCACGCACGTGCCCTAGACCCTACGCCGCCCCATGAGCTGCCCCTCCTCGCTCCCCTCTCTGCTCCTCGTGCCGCGCCCGAGCTCGCCCTCCTCTCTCCCCCTCGCTCCGCACGGTCACCGCGCTCCGCCGCAGCCTCGCCCCGCGTCCCCCGTCTGACCCCGTGACGCCGCACCACGCCGGCTGCCCCGTGCCCCGCGTCGACCAAGTCCTGCCTGGCCCTCCCCGCACGCGTCGGCCGCGTCCCGCGCGACGCGTGCGCTCGCGCTGGCCGCTCCCCGCCACATCTGCTCGCCGGGGTGGCCTCACCCCTCTGCGCCACCTGCGGTCACCGCCCGCCTCCCCCTGCAGCTCGGCCTCGCCTTCCCTCTCTGTGCAGCACTCCGGCCATCCCCGCCTCCTCTGCACATCGCCAACAGCCACCGCCGTGGCTGCCCTGGCCACTGACCTCGCCGCGCCACCATGCTCCGGCTACGGCCGTGACCGCCGGTGCCTGCCCGCAGTGCCCGCTCGGGCAGTGCACGAGCCGCGCCTGGCGCTCTTGCGCCCGTCCCGCTCCGCCCCTCCGCATCTGCTCGCCGGCCACCGTTCGCCCCGCGCGCGCCACCCCGCCTCGCCGGGGTTACTGCTGCATCGCCGTCGCCGGCCGGCGAGCCTCGCCGTGGCCACTGCCTCGCTCCCTGCGTGATGTGCGCCTGGGCGTGCGCCTGAACGAACGGGTGCTGGGCACCCGTTGCGCCCGCAGCACCCGTACCACTATGGCCTCTGGGGTCTATGACAGATGGGCCCCACGCCCAGAATGTTTCTGAAAAAAAAGGAATAAAATAATAATAAAAATAAAAAATAATAAATATAATAATTACAATATTAATTAATTAATTAATTAAGTTAATTAATCATAATTAGATTAACCTAATTAACTGTTAGTTTAATCAGAACAATAATTAATTAGTTAACCCTAATTAACCTAATCAGGGAATGACAGGTGGGTCCCACTGGACCCACATGTCAGTTTGACCCAGTCAACCCCTGTTGACTGCTGACGTCAGCATGACATCATGCTGATGTCATAATTCTAATTTCGAATTAATTAATTAATTAAATTCCAGAAATTAAAAAACCTTTATAAAATCATATCTTTTAATCCGTAACTCGGATTAAAATATTTTCAACATGAAAGTTGCTTAGAACGACGAGACGATTTCGGATACGCAACCCGTTCGTCCGCCACACCCCCCTAACCTATCGAACTCACAACTTTCCCCCTCCGGCTCCTTTGCCCGAAAATGTGAAACACCGGGGATATTTTCCCGGATGTTTCCCCCCTTCACCGGTATCATCCCATACCGCGTTTGGGCACCTCTAACGCCGTTACTTGTCATGTCATGCATCACTATGCATCTGCTTGCTTAAATATTTATTATTTCTCCCCCCTCTTCTCTCGATAGACACCGGGACCGACGCTGCTGCTGCCCCGTTCGACTACGGAGTTGACGATCCCTCTCTCTTGCCAGAGCAACCAGGCAAGCCCCCCCCCCTTGATCACCAGATATCGCCTACTCTTCTCTATACTGCTTGCATTAGAGTAGTGTAGCATGTTACTACTTCCGTCAATCCTATACTGCTGCATAGCCTGTCCTTGCTTCTACTATTGTTACCTTTACCTGCTGTCCTACTGCTTAGTATAGGATGCTAGTGTTCCATCAGTGGCCCTACACTCTTGTCTGTCTGCCATGCTATACTACTGGGCCGTGATCACTTCGGGAGGTGATCACGGGCATACTATATACTTTACACTATTACATTACCTGTGATACTGTTCGGAGATGGGGGCTGAAGGGGCAGGTGGTTCCATCCCGGTAGAGGTGGGCCTGGGTTCCCGACGGCCCCCGGCTGTTACTTTGTGGCGGAGCGACAGGGCAGGTTTGAGACCACCTAGGAGAGAGGTGGGCCTGGCCCTGGTCGGCGTTCGCGGATACTTAACACGCTTAACGAGATCTATGTATTTGATCTGAGTCTGGCCATTTGGTCTATACGCACTAACCATCTATGCGGGAGTAGTTATGGGTATCCCGGCGTCGTGGTATCAGCCGAAGCACTTTTGACGTCAGCGACGGAGCGGCGCGCGCCGGATTGGACTGGAACGCCACTAGGCTAGGTCTGCTTCCGGCCGCCCTCGCAACGTGCAGGTGTGCTCAGGGCGATGGGCCCAGACCCCTGCGCGCATAGGTTTAGACCGGCGTGTTGACCTCTCTGTTGTGCCTAGGTGGGGCTGCGACGTGTTGATCTTCCGAGGCCGGGCATGACCCAGGAAAGTGTGTCCGGCCAAATGGGATCAAGCGTGTTGGGCTATGTGGTGCACCCCTGCAGGGAAGTTTATCTATTCGAATAGCCGTGTCCCTCGGTAAAAGGACGACCCAGAGTTGTACCTTGACCTTATGACAACTAGAACCGGATACTTAATAAAATACACCCTTCCAAGTGCCAGATACAACCCGGTGATTGCTCTCCAACAGGGCATCGCGGAGGGGATCGCCGGGTAGGATTATGCTATACGATGCTACTTGGAGGACATCAGTCTACTCTCTTCTATATGCTGCAAGACGGAGGCTGCCAGAAGCGTAGTCTTCGACAGGATTAGATATCCCCCTCTTATTCTGGCGTTCTGCAGTTCAGTCCACTGATATGGCCCCTTTACACATATATCCATGCATATGTAGTGTAGCTCCTTGCTTGCGAGTACTTTGGATGAGTACTCATGGTTGCTTTGTTTCCCCCTTTTCCCCTTTCCTCTACCCGATTGATGCAACCAAACGATGGAGCCCAGGATCCAGACGCCACCGTCGACGATGACTCCTACTACTCTGGAGGTGCCTACTACTACGTGCAGCCCGCTGACGACGACCAGGAGTAGTTAGGAGGATCCCAGGCAGGAGGCCTGCGCCTCGTTCGATTTGTATCCCAGTTTGTGCTAGCCTTCTTAAGGCAAACTTGTTTAACTTATGTCTGTACTCAGATATTGTTGCTTCCGCTGACTCGTCTATGATCGAGCACTTGTATTCGAGCCCTCGAGGCCCCTGGCTTGTATTATGATGCTTGTATGACTTATTTTATTTGTAGAGTTGTGTTGTGATATCTTCCCGTGAGTCCCTGATCTTGATCGTACACATTTGCATGCATGATTAGTGTACGATTGAATCGGGGGCGTCACACGAGGCCCTTCTACATGGTCCCCGGATGGCAGTATCCATGGGCATTCAACGCCTGGAAGTACGCGGGGACTCAAACCTCGAGATATCCCAAATAAATGTCGACTTTGACGCCAAAGACCCAAAAATGGCAGCTTATCGCAATGCCGTCCTAAAAATGTCAGTTCGGTTCGAGGGACTGGAGTTCCACCATATAGCCCGAGAAAACAATCAGGCAGCCGACATCCTGGCACGCATCGGAGCAAAACGAGATGCGGTCCCCCCCAACATCTTCTTAGAAAGATTATTCAAGCCATCTGTAGCATGGGAGGGGGAACCCCCGGATAATAGTCCGGACACAACCGCACAACCCGACGCCGAACAATCCGACATAATCGGAGGCCCTGCCACCGAAATCACACCTTCAGCCCACGCAATAATGGCGGTCATCGCCCCGTGGACAGAACCATTCCTAGCCTACCTTACTAGGCAGGAACTCCCAGAGGACCAAAATGAGGCACGCAGCATAGTACGGCGATCTAAATCCTATAAAGTCCACGAGGGAGAGCTATATAAGAAAAACACTACAGGAGTCCTTCAAAGATGTATCTCCGAAGAGGAAGGGCGGAGTCTGTTGGCCGAAATTCATGCCGGACTCGGTGGCCACCACGCTGCAGCTCGGTCCCTTGTCAGCAAGGCTTTCCGTACGGGCTTTTATTGGCCGACAGCCCGAGCAGACGCTCATGACTTGGTCAAATGATGCGTCGGTTGCCGGCTATTTGCAAATCAAAGCCATATGCCACCCAACACCCTCCGAACCATCCCCATTACTCGGCCTTTCGCGGTCTGGGGGCTTGATATGGTGGGACCCCTTAAGGGTGGAACCCACAAGAAAAAAATACTTATTGGTCATGGTGGATAAATTGACCAAATGGATAGAAGCCAAGCCTGTTAAGACGGCCGAATCCGGACCCGTGATAGACTTCATATCCGGGGTTGTACACCGTTACGGTGTCCCCCACAGCATTATCACCGATAACGGCACAAACTTCACCTCTGACGAAGTAAAGCTGTGGTGCAAAAACATGGGCATTAAGCTCGACTATGCTTCTGTCTATCACCCACAAACTAACGGTCAGGTCGAACGTGCAAATGGTCTCATCATGAGCGGTATCAAACCCAGACTTGTGCGGTCCCTAAAGGAATCTAACACGCACTGGGTAGAGGAGCTTGACTCCGTACTCTGGGGGCTGCGAACCACGCCAAATCGTACCACCGGATTCACACCATTTTTTATGGTGTATGGCGCGGAGGCAGTTCTGCCCTGCGACATAATTCATGACTCACCTCGAGTGCGCATGTACGAAGAAAGAGAAGCCGAGCTTGATCTGCAGGACAACCTGCATGCCCTAGAGGAGGAGCGCGATGTGGCTAAAACCCGTTCCGCATTTTATTAGCAGCAGGCTCGAAGATATCAAAGCAGAGAAGTACGGGCCAAAAATTACAATGTTGGCGAACTAGTTCTACGCCTGCCGGATAAGAAAAAGGACAAACTCAAGCCCAAATGGGAAGGTCCCTTCATAATTGACCAAGTCCTCATAGGTGGAGCGTACCGCCTGCGAGATGCATCGGACAACCGACTCGAGCCGAACCCATGGAACGCAACACGTCTCCGAAGATTCTATGCCTAGCGCCGAACTCTGAGTTTGTCTCCTTCCTCTGTCCATTTTTACATATATCTTTCTATTTTTATTTTTGTCTCCTCCTACTCTTTCCTTTTATAGCCCTTAAAGGCTCATCATATGACGCGCTACCAGCGCTCCTTAAACCTGGGGGCTTCTTTAACAGAAGCTTGTTTATATGGGTTTCACACCCAACGCATGCGTCAGACTTCCGCATGCACCTTTTCTTCACCATTATATGCATCGATATGACTTAAGTTTTGGCCAAGCTAGGTTGCCTGGCTCCTGTGCTTACCCCTACGTCCCCGATTGTTCGTCTAGGCGGTAAAGGGAGCACCTCTGCGATTGCTACTGCCGGATAAGCCGGATGTGTACCTCAAAATGGGTGAAGCCGAAAGCTAGCGTTCTTAAGGGAATATTCGGTCGGTGAACTAAAGATGGACCTTTTTTTTACTTATACATGCCCCCAGATGTTTCCCTGCATTTGCAGTCCGGACGTGCACTTTAGGGCACGCCACCCCAGCGAAAGGAACCCTTAAAGGAACTACTCTCTCTGGAAGATGTTTCTTACTAACCATGTAATATAACATAACTAGTTGGGCACTTGTCTGATAAAGCACTAATGACCCCTATGCCTGGTCTCCATGCATACCTCGGTTCTTATATAACCGTTATGGTATTCGGACACACTCCGGACCGTCAGGTCCCGAGGTTGAAGCGAAAAGGTCGGCAACGACAAACGATCTACAATCTGGCTAGAAGGCATTTCACATGTCAATTATAAATTACATAGTCATCCTGACTGATTGTATTCCTCCTCTACACCATCTAACAGGCTGTCTAATTTACAGTCCTGCTGGGAATACTTTGCAGCCAATTCTACCTGGCCATACACTAAGCTCACAGGGATCTCCTTCCCGTCTGGCCCCACCGGTCCGACCTCGGCCATGTGATTGGGGTCAGACTTCGTAAAGCGGGTCTTCACCATGGCCCAGGCCTCCCTAGCGCCTTGTCAGCAGGCTGATATCTTCCACAACCGGAAGCGCCGCCGAGCTCCCTTCAGCTTCTCCGCAAGCTCTCCAAGGCCCTCGGGCGTAGAGTGGGAAGGCCATTAGGCTTGGGCAACGCCTCGCATCGCCTGCCGGATTCGCTCGTGCAGTTGCAAGAGTTCGAGAAGTAGGTCACCCGTAGAACCGGGCATCTCCTCTGCAGGACGACCTGTGAGCATACCTACAGACAATACTCTGTTATTCGACTTCCTCGCCGAACTCATTTTTCAAAGTTCGTTCAAGCACTTACTAAACATGCCGCGTCGAAGCCGCTGATCCTCCTTCATGGAGTCCGACAGCTGGCCACGAATGTCCTTCAGTTCAACATCCAGCTTGGTGTTGGCATCCTGAAGATCATTCTTCTCTCGCCTCACCCTTGTCAACATACTCTCACCAGCCTTTAACCGGCGTAAGAGATGTTGCTTCTCCGGATCAAGTCCGGCGTCATCTGCAACATGAATTGTCAGATTAGCACCCATGCCGCACAATACTAATCTTTCGAAGTGTATCTTACCTGAGGGGGTCCCTTTGGGCTCCCCTGTTGCGGCTAGTGCGGCCTCTAGTTGGGCCTTGCACTTTTCCAGCTCCTGGGACAGCATGGTGTTCTTCTCAGTAAGAACATGCATGTTATATGACCCTTAAATCAGTTACTTTAACTGTTTCAAGTCTCGGGGGCTACTGGTATATATATATATTTAACCAAAATTTTCTTACCCGTATGTCTTTCACATACTGCTCCGTGGCTTTGGCTAAACCATCTTGAGCGGCACGAAGGTACGCATCTCCTGAATTAAAGGCATCTAAAGCCTCTCGGGAGAAACAAGCGTCGCGTAGAACTGACCGGCGACGCCTGTGGTTCATGGCACTCTCCACTTATGAATTTGTGGCAGACAGCCGGTCTGCATCCTCTGTTGGAGGAGCGTCCGGTGCGCGACTGGTGCTCGTCCCCGCTTCCGGACCAGACGTTGGAGCCTGGCTAGCGGAGGCGTGATTGGCAAACTCTCCAGACATAGTCCGGCGAGGCCTCTTCGTCCTGGAAACAGCGCGAATGTTAATACACCTTGACAGAATAACACCAGGAAAACACAGGGTGCGTTATACCTTTGTGCCGGAATCTCAGTCCGGACTACACTTCTTTTTGCCCCACGGGGCCCTACGGCCCCTCGTTGGCTAGCCGCTGCAGGTTCGGCCTCCCGCCTCGGAAATCTCCCCTGCGAAATACGGTTGTCGCTTGAAACGCCGGAATATGTGAGAATGAAATCTCTCTTGAGGGAATAAACACTCCGGTTTCTGTCACCTGGGAGGCCGGGATTAACCCAGGGTAATCAGCCGTGATGGCCACCAAGGTATCGTCCTTGCTTAACTGGTGGAACACCCCGTCGATAAGCTCCACCGATATGTCCAGATCCTCTTCGGAGTCCGGATCGAGGAACCGTTCTGGGTCCTCAGGCTGTGGAGGGTGGCTGTTGATGTCCTTTACTTCCTGTCGCAGTTCCTGCATTGAAATCGTCAGATTACGTATCTAGTCGTGGGAGCATTAAACAAACAGGCAAGTGAATTGTTCACTTACCCAACTTGGAGGTTCGTACATAGTGAATCCGGCCCGCAGGTTGACGCCGAGGAAGTCCTCCTTTTCTCCCTTGTACAAAGATGTTAAAATCTTTACTAGAGCGGCAGCTGTGGCTGGCCCCTTACGACCGTAACGGGTGGCGTCATCCTCCCCGTTGAAATCCCACATGGGGTGGCCTCTATATTGAAGTGGCTGCACCCCCCGCATAATGCATGTGGCCATGACTCCAATCATGGTTAGTCCGGAATGAGCCAACAGTCTTATCTGGCCCATCAGATAAAGGACATCTCTGTCATTTTCTCTCCGGGAGCTCCGCGGACGCCAGCTCAAGCGTTTCTTCAATGGAGCGCTGTTAAACTCGGGGAGACCGACCCGGATAGGGTCCGGCAGTGGGACGTCGTCTATGTAAAACCATTCCGAAGGCCAGTCCTCGGACGCCTCTTTTGGGGTTCCGGATGGGTATCCGGTCTCGGCGATGCGCCATACCTCGGCTCCGCCCACTTGATATATGGACCCCTTTTGAGAACGGGGCACCAAGCAGAACAACCTCTTCCACAACGCAAAATGAGCCTCGACGCCTAAAAATAGCTCGCAAAGGGCAACGAAGCCCGCAATATGTAGTACGGAGCCGGGCGTGAGATTATGCAGCTGGAGGCCATAGAACTCCAGAAGCCCGCGGAGGAATGGATGAATTGGAAATCCCAGTCCCCTTAATAAATAAGGTACGAGGCACACCCGCTCTCCTTTAGAAGGATTGGGGATGCTCTCCGCTTGCTTTCCGCCATTATAGGTGGCGAGTCCGGCTCGGACCGGGACCATACATGCCTGGGGAAGGAATCCCTTGGCCTGCGGCGACACTAACTCGCTGTGTGGGATGGTGCAACTCTCCCACTCTCCGGATTTAGGACTGGAGGGGCGAGGGGAAGAGCTGCGACGACTGGCCATGTTGGAATGGACCTTTGCTGGAGACGCTCCGATGATAACCCGCGGAGGGGAGAAGATGTGGTTTGGATCTAAATCCCCATCCCGTTAAATAGGCGGCTCGTTTATGTGACTAAGGGTGTGGATGTAAAAACACCCCAGGCTTTTCGCATTCGTTCAACACGTGGAAGACGACCATTATTGGGCATTGAAGCCGAGGAGCGCTACATTACAAAAATCGGACATTATTCGTACAGGTACACAGGATTCGGAGGAGGAACCCGCCTTGCAATGCTGAAGACAAATTTGCGTGCCAGACTCGTCGTCATTGAAGCCTGGTTCGGGGGCTACTGAGGGAGTCCTGGATTAGGGGGTGTTCGGATAGCCGAACTATACCTTCAGCCGGACTCCAGGACTATGAAGATACAAGATTGAAGACTTCGTCCCGTGTCCGAAAGGATCTTTTCTTGGCGTGGAAGGCAAGCTAGGCGTGCGGATATTCAAGATCTCCTACCATTGTAACCGATTCTGTGTAACCCTAACCCTATCCGGTGTCTATATAAACCGGAGGGTTGTAGTCCGTAGGACAACCATCATCATACCAATCATACCATAGGCTAGCTTCTAGGGTTTAGCCTCCTTGATCTCGTGGTAGATCCACTCTTGTACTACCCATATCATCAATATTAATCTAGCAGGAGTAGGGTTTTACCTCCATCGAGAGGGCCCGAACCTGGGTAAAATAAAGTGTCCCTTATCTCCTATTACCATCCGACCTTGACGCACAGTTCGGGATCCCCTACCCGAGATCCGCCGGTTTTGACACCGACACCTGGTCCCAAAGGTGTGATCACTGTTATGGGCAATCGGAAGAAGGCAGAAGAATGTTTTCAGAAAGGTTCAAAGATCGCTGATGCCCAGATGGCAGTGGTAGAGCTGCAGGAGTACCAGAAGACTGCGGACCCGAGTGATTTGTTGCGAGCCAAGAAGCCCGCTACGGAATCAGCTTTTCAGTCGTCTAGCGAAACGAAGCCGGTTCACATTCACCCGACCGATCCCAATGCTGCTCTGACTCATATCTCAACAACACTCAACTCCAAATAGGAAGAAGCGCTCATCCAGTTCCTCCGTGAGAACTGGGACATCTTCGCATGGAAGCCTTCTGACATGTTGGGTGTTCCCACGGGGCTGGCCGAGCACCGCCTTCGAGTCGACCCAAAAGTGAAACCTGTCAAAGAACATCTCCGACGGTCCGCCGTCCAGAAGAGAAAGGCTATTGGTGAGGAGGTGGCTCGGCTCTTAGCAGCGGAGTTCATCTGAGAGATTTACCACTCCGAGTGGCTCGCCAACGTTGTCATGGTCCCCAAGAAGGACAAGTCACTTCGCATGTGCATTGACTTTAAAGATATCAATCGGTCCTGACCGAAAGATCATTTTCCT
This sequence comes from Aegilops umbellulata, assembly GCA_032464435.1. Taxonomy (NCBI): domain Eukaryota; kingdom Viridiplantae; phylum Streptophyta; class Magnoliopsida; order Poales; family Poaceae; genus Aegilops; species Aegilops umbellulata. The sequence goes on along the minus strand of CP136058.1, from coordinate 593,301,569 downwards.
CTCCCCCGCATCGACCAGATAGTCTACTCGACTGCGGGATGTGAGCGACTGTCTTTTTTAGACACCTATTCCGGGTACCATCAGATCCGTCTGTATGGACCCGACGAGATCAAAACAGCTTTCATGACTCCATTCGGTCTGTATGGATCCGTCTGTATGCTTCTGCTATGTTACCATGCCATTCGGCCTCAAGAATGCCGGAGCCACGTTCATGAGGATGATTCAGAAGTGTCTGCTCACTCAAATCACTCGGAATGTGGAAGCATACATGGATGATATTGTGGTCAAGTCACGGAAGGGTTCCGACCTGCTGACTGACCTTGCTGAAACCTTTGCCAACTACAGAAGGTATGATATCAAGCTTAATCCATCAAAGTGCACATTCGGAGTCCCCGGCGGAAAGTTACTCGGTTTTCTCGTTTCCGAACGGGGAATCGACGTCAATCCAGAAAAAGTCGGTACTATACTCCGGATGAAACATCCTGTGTGTGTGCACGACGTCCAGAAGCTTACTGGTTGCTTGGCCGCTTTAAGTCGATTCATTTCTCGTCTCGGTGAAGAGGCATTGCCTCTTTACCGACTGATGAAGAAGTCAGACAAGTTCGAGTGGACTCCGGAAGCTGATGCAGTGTTTGCAGAGCTAAAAGCTCTGCTCTCCACCTAGCCAGTGCTTGCTGCCCCAATCAGCAAAGAGCCTTTGCTGCTTTACATTGCAGCCACGGGACAAGTCGTCAGTACAGTACTTACGGTCGAGCGAGAAGAAGCAGGAAAAGCCTTTAAAGTTCAACGCCCAGTATATTATGTTTCTGAAGTTTTGACTCCATCAAAGCAAACATATCCTCATTACCAGAAGCTTGTATATGGGATTTATATGACCACGAAGAAGGTTGCAGATTACTTCTCTGACCATTCCATTACAGTTGTCAGCGACGCTCCATTGTCAGAGATTCTGCACAACAGAGATGCAACTGGTCGAGTGGCAAAATGGGCGATTGAACTCCTTCCCCTGGATATCAGGTTTGAGGCAAAGAAAGCTATCAAGTCCTAAGCAATAGCAGATTTCGTGGCCGAGTGGTTTGAACAGCAACAACCGACTCAAGTTCACTCGGAGCACTGGACCATGTTCTTTGATGGGTCTAAGATGCTGAATGGTTCCGGTGCTGGGGTAGTATTGGTTTTCCCCCTAAGGATATAAGCTCAGATATGTTCTCCAGATTCACTTTGATTCCTCCAATAGCGAGGCAGAATATGAAGCACTTTTGTATGGGTTGCGTATGACCATTTCACTCGGCGTCCGTCGCCTCATGGTCTATGGCGACTCAGATTTGGTGGTTAATCAGGTGATGAAGGAGTGGGACGTAAGAAGTCCAGCTATGACTGGTTATTGCAATGCAGTGAGAAAGCTTGAGAAGAAATTCGAGGGGTTAGAGCTTCATCACATACCCCGACTGAAAAATCAAGCAGCTGATGATTTGGAAAAAATAGGTTCCAAGAGAGAAGCCATTCCCAACAATGTGTTTTTGGTACACATCCACACGCCATCAATTCAAGAGGATCCATTCACGGAAGAAGCCCCGCAGCCAAAAAGTGCCGCGGATCCGACTGAAGTTGAAGTTCCAGCAGTGGTCGACCTGATCATGGAAGTCTTGGTCATCACTCCCGACTGGACGGTGCCATACATCGCGTACATCCTGAGGAAAGAACTCCCGGAGGACAAAGAAGAGGCTCGACAGATCGTCCGTCGATCCAAGGCCTTTACAGTCATAAAGGGACAGTTGTATAGAGAAAGCATGACTGGAGTCAGCCAGAAGTGTATAACACCAGAAGTGTTGGAAATATGCCCTAGAGGCAATAATAAAAGCATTATTATTATATTATATTTCCTTGTTCATGATAATTGTCTTTATTCGTGCTATAATTGTGTTATCCGGAAATCGTAATACATGTGTGAATAACAGACACCAACATGTCCCTAGTAAGCCTCTAGTTGACTAGCTCGTTGATCAATAGATAGTCATGGTTTCCTGACTATGGGCATTGGATGTCAATGATAACGAGATCACATCATTAGGAGAATGATGTGATGGACGAGACCCAATCCTAAACATAGCATAAGATCGCATAGTTCGTTTGCTAGAGATTTCCAATGTCAAGTATCCTTTCCTTAGACCATGAGATCGTGTAACTCCCGGATGCCGTAGGAGTGCTTTGGGTGTGCCAAACGTCACAACGTAACTGGGTGACTATAAAGGTATACTACGGGTATCTCCGAAAGTGTCTGTTGGGTTGACACGGATCGAGACTGGGATTTGTCACTCCGTATGACGGAGAGGTATCACGGGGCCCACTCGGTAATGCATCATCATTATGAGCTCAATGTGACCAAGTGTTTGGTCACTGGATCATGCATTACGGTATGAGTAAAGTGACTTGCCGGTAACGAGATTGAACGAGGTATTGGGATACCAACGATCGAATCTCGGGCAAGTAACATATCGATTGACAAAGGGAATTGCATACGGGGTTGCTTGAATCCTCGACATCGTGGTTCATCCGATGAGATCATCGTGGAGCATGTGGGAGCCAACATGGGTATCCAGATCCCGCTGTTGGAAATCATGTTGATCAAGATACTTCTAATCAAGCTCCTACTGAAATTCGAAGGTCCACAAGGACACGTTCCGCACCAGAGTGGTACGGCAACCCTGTCTTGGAAATCATGTTGTTAGACAACGGTGAGCCTTCGAACTATGAGGAAGCAATGGCGGGCCCGGATTCCGACAAATGGCTAGAAGCCATGAAATCCGAGATAGGATCCATGTATGAAAACGAAGTATGGACTTTGACTGACTTGCCCGTAGAGCGGCGAGCCATAGAAAATAAATGGATCTTTAAGAAGAAGACAGACGCGGATGGTAATGTGACCATCTATAAAGCTCGGCTTGTCGCTAAGGGTTATCGACAAGTTCAAGGAATTGACTACGATGAGACTTTCTCACCGGTAGCGAAGCTAAAGTCCATCCGAATCATGTTAGCAAATGCCGCATTCTATGATTATGAGATATGGCAAATGGACGTTAAAACGGCATTCCTTAATGGTTTCCTTAAGGAAGAATTGTATATGATGCAGCCGGAAGGTTTTGTTGATCCTAAGAATGCTGACAAAGTGTGCAAGCTCCAACGCTCGATTTATGGGCTGGTGCAAGCATCTCGGAGTTGGAACATTCGCTTTGATGAGATGATCAAAGCGTTTGGGTTTACGCAGACTTATGGAGAAGCCTGCGTTTACAAGAAAGTGAGTGGGAGCTCTGTAGCATTTCTCATACTATATGTAGATGACATACTTTTGATGGGAAATGATATAGAACTCTTGGACAGCATTAAGGCCTACTTGAATAAGAGTTTTTCAATGAAGGACCTTGGAGAAGCTGCTTATATATTAGGCATCAAGATCTATAGAGATACATCGAGACGCCTCATAGGTCTTTCACAAAGCACATACCTTGATAAGATATTGAAGAAGTTCAATATGGATCATTCTAAGAAGGGGTTCTTACCAGTATTACAAGGTGTGAAATTGAGCTCAGCTCAATGTCCGACCACGGCAGAAGATATAGAAGAGATGAGGGTAATCCCCTATGCCTCAGCCATAGGTTCTATTATGTATGCCATGCTGTGTACCAGACCTGACGTAAACCTTGCCGTGAGTTTGGTAGGAAGGTACCAAAGTAATCCCGGCAAGGAACACTGGACAGCGGTCAAGAATATCCTGAAGTACCTGAAAAGGACTAAGGAAATATTTCTCGTTTATGGAGGTGATGAAGAGCTCGTCGTAAAGGGTTACGTCGACGCTAGCTTCGACACAGATCTGGATGACTCTAAGTCACAAACCGGATACGTGTATATTTTGAATGGTGGGGCAGTAAGCTGGTGCAGTTGCAAGCAGAGCGTCGTGGCAGGATCTACATGTGAAGTGGAGTGCATGGCAGCCTCGGAGGCAGCACATGAAGCAATTTGGGTGAAGGAGTTCATCACCGACCTCGGAGTCATACCCAATGCGTCGGGGCCAATCAAACTCTTCTGTGACAACACTGGAGCTATTGCACTTGCCAAGGAGCCCAGGTTTCACAAGAAGACCAGGCACATCAAGCGTCGCTTCAACTCCATTCGTGAAAATGTTCAAGATGGAGACATAGAAATTTGTAAAGTGCACTCGGATCTGAATGTCGCAGATCCGTTGACTAAACCTCTCCCTAAGGCAAAACATGATCATCACCAGAACTCTATGGGTGTTCGATTCATCACAATGTAACTAGATTATTGGCTCTAGTGCAAGTGGGAGACTGTTGGAAATATGCCCTAGAGGCAATAATAAAAGCATTATTATTATATTATATTTCCTTGTTCATGATAATTGTCTTTATTCGTGCTATAATTGTGTTATCCGGAAATCGTAATACATGTGTGAATAACAGACACCAACATGTCCCTAGTAAGCCTCTAGTTGACTAGCTCGTTGATCAATAGATAGTCATGGTTTCCTGACTATGGGCATTGGATGTCAATGATAACGAGATCACATCATTAGGAGAATGATGTGATGGACGAGACCCAATCCTAAACATAGCATAAGATCGCATAGTTCGTTTGCTAGAGTTTTCCAATGTCAAGTATCCTTTCCTTAGACCATGAGATCGTGTAACTCCCGGATGCCGTAGGAGTGCTTTGGGTGTGCCAAACGTCACAACGTAACTGGGTGACTATAAAGGTATACTACGGGTATCTCCGAAAGTGTCTGTTGGGTTGACACGGATCGAGACTGGGATTTTTCACTCCGTATGACGGAGAGGTATCACTGGGCCCACTCAGTAATGCATCATCAGTATGAGCTCAATGTGACCAAGTGTTTGGTCACTGGATCATGCATTACGGTACGAGTAAAGTGACTTGCCGGTAACGAGATTGAACGAGGTATTGGGATACCAACGATTGAATCTCGGGACAGTAACATATCGATTGACAAAGGGAATTGCATACGGGGTTGCTTGAATCCTCGACATCGTTGTTCATCCGATGAGATCATCGTGGAGCATGTGGGAGCCAACATGGGTATCCAGATCCCGCTGTTGGTTATTGCCCGAGAGCCGTCTCGGTCATGTCTGCATGTCTCCCGAACCCGTAGGGTCTACACACTTAAGGTTCGGTGACGCTAGGGTTGTAGGGATATGTATATGCAGTAATCCGAATGTTGTTCGGAGTCCCGGATGAGATCCCGGACGTCACGAGGAGTTTCGGAATGGTCCAGTGGTAAAGAATTATATATGGGAAGTGCTTTTTTGGCCATCAGGACAAGTTTCGGGGTCACCGGTATTGTACCGGGACCACCAGAAGGGTCCCGGGGGTCCACCGGGTGGGGCCACCTGCCTCGGGGGGCCACATGGGCTGTAGGGGGTGCGCCTTGGCCTACATGGGCCAAGGGGAACCAGCCCCAAGAGGCCCATGCGCCTAGGGTTCCAAATGGGAAGAGTCCCACAAGTGGAAGGCACCTCCTTGGTGCCTTGTGGGGGAGGAAATCCTCCCTGGCCGCCGCCCCCTTGGGAGATCAGATCTCCCAGGGCCGGCGCCCCCCCAAGAGGCCTATATAAAGGGGGGAGGGGAGGGGGGGCAGCCGCACCCTTTGCCTTGGCGCCTCCCTCTCCCTCTCCAACACCTCCTCCTCCTCCGTAGAGCTCGGCGAAGCCCTGCCGGAGTACTGCAGCTCCACCATCACCACGCCGTCGTGCTGCTGCTGGAGCCATGTTCCTCAACCTCTCCTTTGCCTTGCTGGATCAAGAAGAAGGAGACATTACGCTGATCGTACGTGTGTTGAACGCGGAGGTGCCGTCCGTTCGGCGCTTGGATCTCCGGTGATTTGGATCACGTCGTGTACGACTACCTCATCCCCGTTCCTTGAACGCTTCCGCACGCGATCTACAAAGGTATGTAGATGAATCTGAATACTCATTGCTAGATGAACTCATAGATGGATCTTGGTGAAACCGTAGGAAATTTTTTTATATTCTGCAACGTTCCCCAACAGTGGCAACATGAGCTAGGTCTATGCGTAGTTCTCTATTGCACGAGTAGAACACAATTTGTTGTGGGCGTAGATGTTGTCAACTTTCTTGCCGCTACTAGTCTTATCTTGCTTCAGCGGTATTGTGGGATGAAGCGGCCCGGACCAACCTTACACGTACACTTACGTGAGATCGGTTCCACCGACTAACATGCACTAGTTGCATAAGGTGGCTGGCGGGTGTCTGTCTCTCCCACTTTAGTTGGAGCGGATTCGATGAAAAGGGTCCTTATGAAGGGTAAATAGAAGTTGACAAATCACGTTGTGGCTTTTACGTAGGTAAGAAAACGTTCTTGCTAGAACCCTAATTCAGCCACGTAAAACTTGCAACAACAATTAGAGGACGTCTAACTTGTTTTTGCAGCAAGTGCTTGGTGATATGATATGGCCAAAGTTGTGATGAATGATGAATGATATATATGTGATGTATGAGATCATGTTCATGTAATAGGAATCACGACTTGCATGTCGATGAGTATGACAACCGGCAGGAGCCATAGGAGTTGTCATTATTCTTTTATGACCTGCGTGTCGCCATGTAAATTACTTTACTTTATTGCTAAACGCGTTAGCCATAGTAGTAGAAGTAATAGTTGGCGAGCAACTTCATGGAGACATGATGATGGAGATCATGATGCTGGAGATCATGGTGTCAAGCCGGTGACAAGATGATCATGGAGCCCCAAGATGGAGATCAAAGGAGCTATGTGATATTGGCCATATCATGTCACTACTATTATTATTTGATTGCATGTGATGTTTATCATGTTTTTGCATCTTGTTTACTTAGAACGAGGTAGTAAATAAGATGATCCCTCATAATAATTTCAAGAAGTGTTCCCCCAAACTGTGCACCATTGCGACAGTTCGTTGTTTCGAAGCACCACGCGATGATCGGGTGTGATAGATTCTAACGTTCACATACAACGGGTGTAAGACAGATTTACACATGCAAACACTTAGGTTGACTTGACGAGCCTAGCATGTACAGACATGGCCTCGGAACACAGAAGACCGAAAGGTCGAGCATGAGTCGTATAGAAGATATGATCAACATGAAGATGTTCACCAATGTTGACTAGTCCGTCTCACGTGATGATCGGACACGGCCTAGTTGACTTGGATCATGTAATACTTAGATGACTAGAAGAGGGATGTCTATCTAAGTGGGAGTTCATTAAATAATTTGATTAGATGAACTTTAAAATTATCATGAACTTAGTCTAAAACATTTACAATATGTCTTGTAGATCAAATGGCCAACGTAGTCCTCAACTTCAATGCATTCCTAGAGAAAACCAAGCTGAAAGACGATGGCAGCAACTACACGGACTGGGTCCAGAACCTGAGGATCATCCTCATAGCTGCCAAGAAAGATTATGTCCTACAAGCACCGCTGGGTGACGCACCTGTTCTCCCTGCAGAACAAGACGTTATGAATGCTTGGCAGTCACGTTCCGATGATTACTCCCTCGTTCAGTGCGGCATGCTTTACAGCTTAGAGCCGGGGCTCCAAAAGCGTTTTGAGAGACATGGAGCATATGAGATGTTCGAAGAGCTGAAAATGGTTTTCCAAGCTCATGCCCGGGTCGAGAGATATGAAGTCTCCGAAAAATTCTTTAGTTGTAAGATGGAGGAAAATAGCTCTGTCAGTGAACACATACTCAAGATGTCTGGGTTGCACAACCGCTTGACTCAACTAGAAGTTAATCTCCCGGATGAAGCGGTCATTGACAGAATCCTCCAGTCGCTTCCACCTAGATACAAGAGCTTTGTGATGAACTACAACATGCAGGGGATGGTAAAGACCATTCCTGAGGTATATGCTATGCTGAAATCTGCAGAGGTAGAAATCAAGAAGGAACATCAAGTGTTGATGGTGAATAAAACCACTAAGTTCAAGAAGGGCAAGGGTAAAAAGAACTTCAAGAAGGACGGCAAGGAAGTTGCCGCGCCCGGTAAGCAAGTTGTCGGGAAGAAGCCAAAGAATGGACCCAAGCCCGAGACTGAGTGCTTTTATTGCAAGGGAAGTGGTCACTGGAAGCGGAATTGCACCAAATACTTAGCGGACAAGAAGGCCAGCAAAACAACAGGTATATGTGATATACATGTAATTGATGTGTACCTTACCAGTACTCGTAGTAGCTCTTGGGTATTTGATACCGGTGCAGTTGCTCACATTTGTAACTCAAAGCAGGAGCTGCAGAATAAGCGAAGACTGGCGAAGGATGAGGTGACGATGCGCGTCGGGAATGGTTCCAAGGTCGATGTGATCACCGTCAGCACGCTACCTCTACATTTACCTACGGGATTAGTTTTAAACCTCAATAATTGTTATTTAGTGCTAAGTTTGAGCATGAACATTGTGTCTGGATCTCATTTAATTCGAGATGGCTACTCATTTAAATCTGAGAATAATGGTTGTTCTATTTATATGAGTGATATGTTTTATGGTCATGCTCCGATGGTTAATGGTTTATTCTTGATGAATCTCGTACGTGATGATACACATATTCATAGTGTGAATACCAAAAGAGTTAAAATTGATAATGATAGTCCCACATACTTGTGGCACTGCCGCCTTGGTCACATAGGTGTCAAACGCATGAAGAAGCTCCATGCAGATGGACTTTTAGAGTCTCTTGATTATGAATCATTTGACACGTGCGAACCATGCCTCATGGGTAAAATGACCAAGACTCCGTTCTCAGGAACAATGGAGCGAGCAACCAACTTATTGGAAATCATACATACTGATGTGTGCGGTCCAATGAGTGTTGAGGCTCGCGGTGGCTATCGTTATGTTCTCACCCTCACTGATGACTTGAGTAGATATGGGTATATCTACTTAATGAAACACAAGTCTGAGACCTTTGGAAAGTTCAAGGAATTTCAGAGTGAGGTTGAAAATCAACGTGACAGAAAAATCAAGTTTTTACGATCAAATCGTGGAGGAGAATACTTGAGTCACGAATTTAGCACGCACTTAAGAAAATGTGGAATAGTTCACAACTCACGCCGCCTGGAACACCTCAGCGTAATGGTGTGTCCGAACGTCGTAATGGCACTCTATTAGATATGGTACGATCTATGATGTCTCTTACCGATTTACCGCTATCTTTTTGGGGCTATGCTTTAGAGACTGCCGCATTCACTTTAAATAGGGCTCCGTCGAAATCCGTTGAGACGACACCGTATGAATTATGGTTTGGGAAGAAACCTAAGATGTCGTTTCTAAAAGTTTGGGGATGCGATGCTTATGTCAAGAAACTTCAACCTGAAAAGCTCGAACCCAAGTCGGAAAAGTGCGTCTTCATAGGATACCCTAAAGAAACTATTGGGTATACCTTCTACCTCAGATCCGAAGGCAAGATCTTTGTTGCCAAGAATGGATCCTTTCTAGAGAAAGAGTTTCTCTCGAAAGAAGTAAGTGGGAGGAAAGTAGAACTTGATGAAGTGTTACCTCTTGAACCGGAAAATGGCGAAACTCAAGAAAACGTTCCTGAGGTGCCTGCACCGACTAGACAGGAAATTAATGATGATGATCAAGATACTTCTAATCAAGCTCCTACTGAAATTCGAAGGTCCACAAGGACACGTTCCGCACCAGAGTGGTACGGCAACCCTGTCTTGGAAATCATGTTGTTAGACAACGGTGAGCCTTCGAACTATGAGGAAGCAATGGTGGGCCCGGATTCCGACAAATGGCTAGAAGCCATGAAATCCGAGATAGGATCCATGTATGAAAACGAAGTATGGACTTTGACTGACTTGCCCGTAGAGCGGCGAGCCATAGAAAATAAATGGATCTTTAAGAAGAAGACATACGCGGATGGTAATGTGACCATCTATAAAGCTCGGCTTGTCGCTAAGGGTTATCGACAAGTTCAAGGAATTGACTACAATGAGACTTTCTCACCGGTAGCGAAGCTAAAGTCCGTCCGAATCATGTTAGCAATTGCCGCATTCTATGATTATGAGATATGGCAAATGGACATCAAAACGGCATTCCTTAATGGTTTCCTTAAGGAAGAATTGTATATGATGCAGCCGGAAGGTTATGTCGATCCTAAGAATGCTGACAAAGTGTGCAAGCTCCAACGCTCGATTTATGGGCTGGTGCAAGCATCTCGGAGTTGGAACATTCGCTTTGATGAGATGATCAAAGCGTTTGGGTTTACGCAGACTTATGGAGAAGCCTGCGTTTACAAGAAAGTGAGTGGGAGCTCTGTAGCATTTCTCATACTATATGTAGATGACATACTTTTGATGGGAAATGATATAGAACTCTTGGATAGCATTAAGGCCTACTTGAATAAGAGTTTTTCAATGAAGGACCTTGGAGAAGCTGCTTATATATTAGGCATCAATATCTATAGAGATAGATCGAGACGCCTCATAGGTCTTTCACAAAGCACATACCTTGATAAGATATTGAAGAAGTTCAATATGGATCATTCTAAGAAGGGGTTCTTACCAGTATTACAAGGTGTGAAATTGAGCTCAACTCAATGTCCGACCACGGCAGAAGATATAGAAGAGATGAGGGTCATCCCCTATGCCTCAGCCATAGGTTCTATTATGTATGCCATGCTGTGTACCAGACCTGACGTAAACCTTGCCGTGAGTTTGGTAGGAAGGTACCAAAGTAATCCCGGCAAGGAACACTGGACAGCGGTCAAGAATATCCTGAAGTACCTGAAAAGGACTAAGGAAATATTTCTCGTTTATGGAGGTGATGAAGAGCTCGTCGTAAAGGGTTACGTCGACGCTAGCTTCGACACAGATCTGGATGACCCTAAGTCACAAACCGGATACGTGTATATTTTGAATGGTGGGGCAGTAAGCTGGTGCAGTTGCAAGCAGAGCGTCGTGGCAGGATCTACATGTGAAGCGGAGTGCATGGCAGCCTCGGAGGCAGCACATGAAGCAATTTGGGTGAAGGAGTTCATCACCGACCTCGGAGTCATACCCAATGCGTCGGGGCCAATCAAACTCTTCTGTGACAACACTGGAGCTATTGCAATTGCCAAGGAGCCCAGGTTTCACAAGAAGACCAGGCACATCAAGCGTCGCTTCAACTCCATTCGTGAAAATGTTCAAGATGGAGACATAGAAATTTGTAAAGTGCACACGGATCTGAATGTCGCAGATCCGTTGACTAAACCTCTCCCTAAGGCAAAACATGATCAGCACCAGAACTCTATGGGTGTTCGATTCATCACAATGTAACTAGATTATTGACTCTAGTGCAAGTGGGAGACTGTTGGAAATATGCCCTAGAGGCAATAATAAAAGCATTATTATTATATTATATTTCCTTGTTCATGATAATTGTCTTTATTCATGCTATAATTGTGTTATCCGGAAATCGTAATACATGTGTGAATAACAGACACCAACATGTCCCTAGTAAGCCTCTAGTCGACTAGCTCGTTGATCAATAGATAGTCATGGTTTCCTGACTATGGGCATTGGATGTCAATGATAACGAGATCACATCATTAGGAGAATGATGTGATGGACGAGACCCAATCCTAAACATAGCATAAGATCGCATAGTTCGTTTGCTAGAGTTTTCCAATGTCAAGTATCCTTTCCTTAGACCATGAGATCGTGTAACTCCCGGATGCCGTAGGAGTGCTTTGGGTGTGCCAAACGTCACAACTTAACTGGGTGACTATAAAGTTATACTACGGGTATCTCCGAAAGTGTCTGTTGGGTTGACACGGATCGAGACTGGGATTTGTCACTCCGTATGACGGAGAGGTATCACTGGGCCCACTCGATAATGCATCATCATTATGAGCTCAATGTGACCAAGTGTTTGGTCACTGGATCATGCATTACGGTACGAGTAAAGTGACTTGCCGGTAACGAGATTGAACGAGGTATTGGATACCAACGATCGAATCTCGGGCAAGTAACATATCGATTGACAAAGGGAATTGCATATGGGGTTGCTTGAATCCTCGACATCGTGGTTCATCCGATGAGATCATCGTGGAGCATGTGGGAGCCAACATGGGTATCCAGATCCCGCTGTTGGTTATTGCCCGAGAGCCGTCTCGGTCATGTCTACATGTCTCCCGAACCCGTAGGGTCTACACACTTAAGGTTCGGTGACGCTAGGGTTGTAGGGATATGTATATGCAGTAATCCGAATGTTGTTCGGAGTCCCGGATCAGATCCTGGACGTCACGAGGAGTTTCGGAATGGTCCGTAGGTAAAGAATTATATATGGGAAGTGCTGTTTTGGCCATCGGGACAAGTTTCGGGGTCACCGGTATTGTACCGGGACCACCAGAAGGGTCCCGGGGGTCCACCGGGTGGGGCCACTTGCCTCAGGGGGCCACATGGGCTGTAGGGGGTGCGCCTTGGCCTACATGGGCCAAGGGGAACCAGCCCCAAGAGGCCCATGCGCCTAGGGTTCCAAAGGGGAAGAGTTCCACAAGTGGAAGGCACCTCCTAGGTGCCTTGGGGGGGAGGAAATCCTCCCTGGCCGCCGCCCCCTTGGGAGATCAGATCTCCCAGGGCCGGCGCCCCCCCCAAGAGGCCTATATAAAGGGGGGAGGGGAGGGGGGCAGCCGCACCCTTTGCCTTGGTGCCTCCCTCTCCCTCTCCAACACCTCCTCCTCCTCCGTAGAGCTCGGCGAAGCCCTGCCGGAGTACTGCAGCTCCACCATCACCACGCCGTCGTGCTGCTGCTGGAGCCATCTTCCTCAACCTCTCCTTTGCCTTGCTGGATCAAGAAGAAGGAGACGTTACGCTGACCGTACGTGTGTTGAACGCGGAGGTGCCGTCCGTTCGGCGCTAGGATCTCTGGTGATTTGGATCACCTCGTGTACGACTACCTCATCCCCGTTCCTTGAACGCTTCCGCACGCGATCTACAAAGGTATGTAGATGAATCTGAATACTCATTGCTAGATGAACTCATAGATGGATCTTGGTGAAACCGTAGGAAAATTATTTATTTTCTGCAACGTTCCCCAACAAGAAGAAGGGCAGATAATCCTTGATGATATCCACTCGGGGACCTGTGGTCATCATGCGTCCTCTCGGACCATTGTGGCTAAAGCATACCGAGCGGGATTTTACTGGCCAAGAGCAAATGAAATGGTGAAAGAGATAGTCGACAAATGCGAAGGATGCCAGTTCTACTCCAACATGTCCCACAAACCCGCGTCAGCCCTGAAGACCATTCCACTCGTCTGGCCCTTCGCTCTTTGGGGATTGGATATGGTTGGTCCACTGAGAACAGGCAGGAGCGGATTCACTCATGTGTTAGTGGCAGTCAACAAGTTTACCAAATGGATTGAAGCTAAGCCTATCAAGAATCTCGACACATGTACTGCTATCAGTTTCATCAGAGAGTTGATATTGAGATATGGAGTTCCGCATAGCATCATCACTGATAATGGGTCAAACTTTGATTCGGACAAGTTCAGAGCTTTTTGCGCCTCTCAAGGCACACGAGTCGACTACGCTTCAGTCGCTCACCCCCAGTCAAATGGACAAGCGAAAAGAGCAAACGGTCTGATTCTCAAAGGACTGAAACCCCGACTGATGCGCGATCTCAAACACGCAGCAGGCGCATGGGTCGACGAGCTTCCATCAGTTCTTTGACCACCCCGAACCGGTCGACTGGAAGAACCCCCTTCTTTCTGGTCTACGGAGCTGAGGCAGTTTTGCCGAGTGACCTGCTGCACAATGCACCCCGACTCGAGCTCTACTCTAAAGTTGAAGCAGAACAAGCCCGGCGGGACGCAGTCGACCTCCTGGAAGAAGAAATAAAAATGGCCATGATCCGATCGACCATCTATCAGCAAGACTTGCGTCGATTCCATGCTAGAAATGTGAAGAGTCGAGCCTTCCAAGAAGGAGACTTGGTCCTCCGAGTGGATCAGCAGAAACCACACAAGCTCGCTCCTACTTGGGAAGGTCCCTTCATCATCATCAGAGTCCTCCACAATGGAGCGTACCACCTTTACAATGTCGATCACCAGATTGACGAGCCACGAGCTTGGAACGCGGAGCTACTCCGCCCCTTTTACACTTGAATTCTCACTCGGATGAGATGTAATAAGAAAAACCTCTGTAGTTTATTTATCAAAGACAAGAGTGTTATAATTTTCCCAGTGATTGTTGTTGCTTCTGTTTGCGTGAGAATTCCCCCAGTGGGTGGCTTAGCTGCGAATCCGTTTCGCCTAAGTTTGAAAAAAATCCTACCGAGTGGTGAGCCAGCCTCCCACTCGGGGGCTTAGCTGCAGTCCAGTACTCGCCTAAGTTTGAAAAAAATCCTACCGAGTGGTGAGCCAGCCTCCCACTCTGGGGCTTAGCTGCAGTCCAGGTACTCGCCTAAGTATTTAAAATCCTACCGAGTGGAGAGCAATCCTCCCACTCGGGGGCTTAGCTACAGTCCAAGTACTCGTCTAAGTATTTAAAATCCTACCGAGTGGAGAGCAATCCTCCCACTCGGGGGCTTAGCTGCAGTCCAAGTACTCGCCTAAGTATTTAAATCCTACCGAGTGGTGAGCTAGCCTCCCACTCGGGGGCTTAGCTGCAGTCCAGTACTCACCTAAGTTTGAAAAATCCTACCGAGTGGTGAGCCAGCCTCCCACTCGGGGGCTTAGCTGCAGTCCAGTACTCGCCTAAGTTTGAAAAAAATCCTACCAAGTGGAGAGCAATCCTCCCACTCGGGGGCTTAGCTGCAGTCCAAGTACTCGCCTAAGTATTTAAAATCCTACCGAGTGGAGAGCAATCCTCCCACTCGGGGGCTTAGTTGCAGTCCAAGTACTCGCCTAAGTATTTAAAATCCTACCGAGTGGAGAGCAATCCTCCCACTCGGGGGCTTAACTGCAGTCCAAGTACTCACCTAAGTATTTAAAATCCTACCGAGTGGAGAGCAATCCTCCCACTCGGGGGATTAGCTACAGTCCAAGTACTCGCCTAAGTATTTAAAATCCTACCGAGTGGAGAGCAATCCTCCCACTCGGGGGATTAGCTGCAGTCCAAGTACTCGCCTAAGTATTTAAAATCCTACCGAGTGGAGAGCAATCCTCCCACTCGGGGGCTTAGCTGCAGTCCAAGTACTCGCCTAAGTATTTAAAATCCTACCGAGTGGAGAGCAATCCTCCCACTCGGGGGCTTAGCTGCAGTCCAAGTACTCGCATAAGTATTTAAAACCCTACCGAGTGGAGAGCAATCCTCCCACTCGGGGGCTTAGCTGCAGTCCAAGTGCTCGCCTAAGTATTTAAAATCCTACCGAGTGGAGAGCAATCCTCCCACTCGGGGGCTTAGCTGCAGTCCAAGTACTCGCCTAAGTATTTAAAATCCTACCGAGTGGAGAGCAATCCTCCCACTCGGGGGCTTAGCTGCAGTCCAAGTACTCGCCTAAGTATTTAAATCCTACCGAGTGGAGAGCGACCCCCCACTCGGGGGCTTAGCTGCAGTCCAGTACTCGCCTAAGTTTGAAACACATCCCAATCCGCAAGGACGACGAGGTGCAGGTCGACTGCTACCTTCTTCTTCGTAGCTGCGCCATAAATACAAAAGTTGTCTCGAGTGAAGAACAAGTTCCACTCGACACAGAATTCATGAAGATATTCAATGATATACCAAATTCAGATAAATCCTAAAAGTCCCAGACCGCAGATCAAAGTACTCGAGCATTCAGCCCGAAAGAGTTTAACGGTTACAAAATCCACTTGGCATTCCGAGGCAAATTTAAGGTTAAGCATAGAAGTTTTTTACTCCTCAGGCAGAGGACTGGAGGGTGCGACAAACTGGTCCAGATCAATCCCGTCAGCAATCCAAGTGGCAGCAGCGATGAAGGTCTCCATGAAAGACTGAAAGTTGTGCTTCCCGGTGTTGGCGACTTGGATAGCAGCCAGCTTTTCCTCTCGCGCCTCCTTGCAGTGAACACGGACCAAGGACAGATCGACGTCAGCGCCGCACCTAGCAGAAGATTTCTTCCGTTCCTGCACTCGACCTGTAACTTCATTCAGTCGAGTCATCAGATACTCAAGGTCATTTTGAAGCGTCATTCCAGGCCAGAGCGTCGTGTCGATCCGCGACGCCGCAACCTTCAGTCGAGCAAGGTAGTCAACCACACCAGCAACACGAGACTCCAGTCGGAGCACGATCATAGAAGCTTCATCCTTCACTGGAGAATTAATGGGGTCCAAATTTGTCTCCACTCGAATGGTTTCCTCCTCGAAGTTCTGGCAGAATTCTGTAAGCACAATTCAAAGATAAGTCAGTGGCTCTACATTGGGTTGATGACAACAAGTCAGTCAGGTAGGAGTGATTATCCTCAAGCATGACGAATAACTTCTTGGCGAGCCCTCCAAGATAAGCTTCCAGATCATTCCTCCTCCCTACCAGTTCACTTGCCTTGTCACCCAGAGCTATCTTATCATTCTTCAAACGGCTGACCTCTTGGTGGGCCGCGTTGAGAGCGGCTTTCAACATGGAGTTCTCCTCTTCAAGGTTACCGACTGAAGCCAGTTTTTCTTCCGCAAGCTTCGTTTTGTCGAAAGCTACCTTCTGCGCTTCGGCAAGGTCATGGTCCTTCTTCTTCAGAGCCTCCTCCATTTTATCTGCGAAATGACAGTGAGATCAACATCAAGAATGGGCGAAAAAGTAAGGACAGTCATCAGATTCTCACTAGCCATACCTTTTGCTTCGTCTCTCGCCTTCTGCAAATTCTCTTGGGCAAGCTTCAAGTCAAGGTTGAGCTGGATCTATTTGTTTTCCAATTCAGTATAGCAAGCCACAAGCTCGCAGGATTTCTGCGAAGAATCAGTCGATAGATGTCAAAGGTAGGTTGCTTCCGAGCAACTAAGAGAAAATCACGACGTTTCTAAGACTACAGCTGAATCAAAAATATTCGACAGTAGTCTCGGGGACTACACCCAGTGGGTGCACTCAGCGTGCCCCCACTGGTTCGACCAAAAAAAAAGTCGACTGCCCGCAATCGACCATGTCCAGTGGGTGCTCTCAGCGTGCCCCCACTAGTTCCAAGATTCCATTCGACATGGCCTGACCCGACCGAGTGAAGAAGTTCAAGTAAAGCAACACAATATAAAGACTACAGTCGACTGCCAGCAGTCCACCGTAGTCTCGGGGACTACACCCAGTGGGTGCACTCAGCGTGCCCCCACTAGTCCAAAAGATTCAGCCGACACACCCAGTGGGTGTACAGATACAAAGATGTTCGGAAAAGAGAGTCTTCAGATAGCATATCCTAACAGAACAAGCGATGGTCGACTAACCTAGACATTGCTTTGAAGGGCTGAACTAGCATCATAGGCCGCTTGGCTGGCTTCCCGGACCACCTTCACCTGCTCCATCATGATCCCCGCCTGGCGTATAGCTTCCTTAGCAGCACCCACTTGATCCTCGGGGACGTGGTGTGTGGCAAAAAGGGAGGGCGGATCAGCAGTCGACGGTGAAGGCCGAACACTCGTCAGAGGCACATCGAAGGACACAAAAGTCCGAGTGGTATTACCACCCTCCTGAACTACCGCCTCAGGCGCTGATGCGGTTTGTGGGGTCTTGTCAGCTGACGCCTTCCTATTCTTCCTCGCCCTCAGCAGCACTTCGTCATCATCATCAGGGAGATCAATGACATGAGGAGGAGCTATAAGAAAAATCCAAAGTTAAAGATGAAAATCCAATCGACCAGAAGAGACCGTCAGTCGACTAAGAGCGGAACATCATAAATCATACCAAGGTTGGAGGTAACAGCATCTTCCATTTCCTGGTCATCGTTCTTGGCAGAGATCTCAGAGGTAGCAGCACTGAAAATTTCAAAAACCAGTCAGTTTATTCAATGAGTCGACCAAGAGTCCGTCCATGTTCAACAAAAGAAAGCAAGTCCTATTGTTACCCGGAAATGGTGGGAACGGTCATCTTCACCTTGGGCAGGGCCTTCGGCGGCTTTGACGGCGTCGCTCGTGGATGCTTTGGAGCTTTTTCAGTCGGCGCTGGGGAGGACGTCCGAGGGCGCTTTGACGACTGCCCAACAGGCACAGTCGCCTTACCACGTTCGCGCACAGGATCATGTGTGAGCTTGGATCGCCTTTCCATGCGGGGAGGATCGACTTCTTCCTCCTCCTCTTCACTGGAGTCGTCGTCTTCATCCCCCTCCCCTTCATCGTCAGACTGCCACTCCTCTCCACTTTCACCTCCGCTCGCCTCCCCATCCTCGGCCTGCTCTTGCGCTCCGTTAGGCATCGAGTACATATCAGTAATGGCTTGGAAGACAACAAACAAGACAAAAGTCAATCGACTGATGCTAAGAGAACAAAATGAAGAAAGCAAGGTTACAGCCGGAGATGCAGAATCGGACCTGGTCTACTTCGTATGTTTGGTCGAGTGGAGGAATCCTCTTGGCTCCTCGGGGGTTGTCCTTGTTCCCTGTGATGCTTGACAACCACCCTTCCAACGTCTTGTCATCGACCTCCTCTGGATGAATTCGAGTGGTGTCATCGAGGCCCGAATACATCCACATCGGATGGTCACGAGCTTGGAGCGGCTGGATGCGCCTCCGGAGGAAGACCTCTAATAAATCCATGCCAGTCACCCCGTCGCGGACAAGCTGAACCACTCGACCGACCAACACTTTGACTTGCGCCTTTTCTTCTGGCGTCACTTTCAGAGAGGAAGGTTTTTCTGCTTGGTTCAGGGAGAAAGGGGGAAGCCCAGTCGCCTGTCCTGGAGTCGCCTGGTCTTTGCAGTAGAACCAGGTCGACTGCCATCCTCGGACCGACTCGGGAAAAGTCATGGCTGGAAAAGAACTTTTGCCTCTCATTTGGATCCCAAGACCCCCGCACATCTGAATCACTTGCGTCTTTTCGTCACTCGACTTGGCTTTCTTAACCGACTGAGAACGACAAGTGAAAATGTGCTTGAAGAGACCCCAATGGGGGCGACAACCCAAGAAATTCTCGCACAAAGATACAAAGGCGGCAAGGTACACGATGGAATTTGGAGTAAAGTGATGGAGCTGCGCTCCACAAAAGTTCAAGAAACTCTGGAAGAAAGAATGGGGAGGCAGAGAAAATCCGCGATCGATGTGGGTGGTGAGGAGGACGCACTCACCCTCGCGAGGTTGGGGTTCGATCTCGTTCCCCGGGAGACACACAGATCCATGCGGAATGAATCCCCCGTTAATCAGATCATCGATGTCATCTTGCCGAATCGCCGAGGGCATCCAATCGCCCTGGATCCAGTCCTTGGGCAGAGCGGACCTCGAAGAAGATCCGCCCCGATCGGACTTCCTCGCCTTCGCCTGCGTCGTCGCTTTCTTCGCACGCTCCAGGACCGCCGTCTTCTCCTTCCCCATCGCCGCGGACGAAGCTCGAACAGGCCGGCAACACTCAGACGGCGGAAGGGGAAAAGTGAAGGCATACTGTTCAAAAGCCTGGGCCGACAACTTATATGGAGTCACTTCCGAGTGACTGACATGTAGGTCCAGGCGATCCTGTCAAATCCCGCAACAGTCGCGCACGCGATACGTGGCGAAAAAGGCGGCGCGGAGATCGAGGAGGCTCCGTTCTATCCCATCCGATTACTGCGGCGTCCCCCGTCCCACGCACTTCCCGAAATTCGAATCCCCCGAAATCCGCGGGCAGCAAAACAACTCGTCAGATGGAGGATCTCCTCCACGCAACCACTCGGAAATCTACATGTAAAGCGATTCACTCGACTAAAGAAAACTAAGAATGGATCAAGGCGACTGAAAAAGAAGTTGGTGACGTCACGCATGTTCATTGATCCGAAACAAGATGTACTCATGGCACGAAGAATGGGTCGGAAGAATTCTCAACTCCTTCCCCCACTCAAACCTTGATCCATTCGGGGGCTAATGATGAAGTCATGTACCTAGGGTAGGGTCATGGACCTGTCCTAACTGCCCTACCCAAGGACATCCCTAGAAGAAATCACCTTTCAATCGACTTGGAGGTGTTCCACTCGACGGACTCGAAGATGCTCGACCATGAAGCAATCACTCGACCAAGATCCAACCACTCGACGGCCAGGAGACCTAAAGCCACTCCGCACGCTAACGGTCGGTCATTGAGTAGCTTTTATGATCATCATAGCTCTTTATTAGAGGCGCTACCAGTAACGCCCAACCTTAATGTACTTTAAACCCTGCATAACTGAGGGCCGGAGGGGTCTGGCGAACTCTATATAAGCCACCCCCCTCCTCAGTGTAAAGGGTTCGCACCCCTGTAATCCACACACTCATAAGTCAGTCGACCGCCTCCGGGCTCCAAGACGTAGGGCTATTACTTCTTCTGAGAAGGGGTTGAACTCGTAAATCTCGTGCTTACAACTACTCCATAGCTAAGATCTTGCCTCTCCATACCTACCCCCCTACATTACTGTCAGACTTAGAACCACGACAGCTAGTGCTATAGATTCTGGTGGCTGCGACTTTTCTCTATAAAATCATCCCTCCGCTTCTAAATATAAGTCTTTTAAAATTAAAATGTGAACATATTTTAGAGTGTAGATTCACTCATTTTATTCTGTATGTAGTTTATATTAAAATCTCTAAAAAAGACTAATATTTAGGAATGAAGGGAATAAAACCCAACCAACCATTTCCCGTTTAATCGATCCGGTCGCCCCCTCCCTCCCTTTTGATGAGACAATTGCATTCGTTGAGGTTGCAGTTGCAAAGTAGTCCTACATCATGTTGTGATCACCTCGTCCACATCATATCTTTCAAGTACCGGATTTGCTTTCCTACAATCTTATACTCCCTCCGTTCCAAAATACTTGTGCACCCTAAGCAAAACGAATATGTACTCATGGTAGTACAATTATTATACATATTGTAATGTTCTGTTTGCACGCGATGGCCTCATTAGTAACAGGTAAGCGATGATCTTAGTTGCTTCTAAGGAGAAGGAAGGGATGGAGTCTAAGTGTTGGTCCTTATTTTAGGCGCATGACGTTTTTTGTTAGTAGGTGCAATCTTACTTACAGGTATCGCTGGTAGCCTTGTTTTACGCATAATATGGAGTTCCACAAATTAATAATGGCCATGACATGAACTTATCTCTATCTTGTGGGAACCCACATGGACTTCTCCTAGCAACCATCATTGACCATTCCTAGCAACCAAAAAGCAACCATATGCATGTTTCTCCATGATCTATGTGCAACGTCGGGCCATACATTTATTGAATTCATACTCCAGCCAACTCATCCAAAAGTCCGAACTGATGAAGGGAGGCGGGCAATATATTAATATATTTCAACACTTCCCCTCACGTCTAGACTATTTTAGTCCTTAGACGTGGGATCGGTGTAGGCTGCAGGATCTTCTTATTTTAATACTACGTTGGTAGGGTCTTAAACTCAAGACCTCTTGGTTCGGAGGGGAAGCGGTCACCGCCCTAGGTGCCGACCCATCAGAGACGCGGTTGATGATGGTGCAGCGGAGAAGACTACAGATGCACAAGACTTCAGGTTCAGTCGCAATCGTTTACTTCACTCCCGCTACGACTGAGGGGGAATGTTAAAGATAATATTTGAGAGTTAGAGATAAATATGTATTAGAGATAAAATAGGTTTACACAACCGTGCCTTGTACTCCAAGCCAATCCCTCTCTCATGTACTCTATATATACCCTACAAAAGGGTCACATCAATACAACGAATATTAGGGGTCCTGTATTTTCCACAACATTGACCATGCTATTTAGTGGGGAATTCATTTTGCGTCCTTATGCTGGTCATAGAGATTCTATTCTCGAGCTCAAATGCACCCTCATGAACAGTAAACTCAAAAAGAAAATATCCACAAAAATGAATTATTTTTTACAACAAAGATTGTTGAATTCTCTAATCCGCGTAAATTTTCGTGAAGAAAGAACATTCCTAATGCTCTGAAAAAAAACATGCTCCAAAAAGACGACTTCTGAAAGCATTTTGGAGTACTGATTTTGTTATTTTTGCCTGGCTAGACCTCCATGAACATGATTTTTTTTTGAGAATTTGCACGCAGGAAGAAAAGTAAGCAATGTTTTTCTTCAAAAAATAAAATAAAATAAAATAATGGTATTGTCTTCCTGTCTATTTTGGATTTTCCTGTTCATAGCAAGAGCATTTGAGCTCGGGATTAGAAGAATGCTTTTGCCTTAGGTTCGTCTACTTGGAAAGGAGAACCAGATTACATAATAGCCACAAACCCAACACCCATTGGCAGCACCAGATAGAAACCCTATAGGGTCACTAGTAAGTTGTGGGATCAATCTTCTCAAGTTACAAGGAATAATATAGAAAATTTAGAAAACCAAAGGGGTGCCATAGAAAACTTGTGGGTTAGCTGACACCATAGCCTACACATATTTTAGCAACTACCAACACCAGCACACACAAAGGAAATAGAAAACATGCGACCTCCGAAAGTCATATCAAAGTGAACTCCAACACGCAGTAACAACCATCAACATAAACCACCACCGATGACATGATACAGATTGTGAGAAAAGCGCTTCAACAACGACGCCCCCAAGAAAAGAATGGCGCGTGAGTGCTGCCATCGCCAGATCAACCCATGAAGGCTAGATCATGATGGTTTCACCCTGAAGAGGGGAGTTTGAGCAAACTCCAGACAATGCCTCTGAGAAGGAGATGATGTGAAGCACCACCATTACCAAGAATAACCAGAGCTAGGCACACCTAGAGTTTCACTCTGGAGTTCGAGACTCTATGTTCAAAAGCAACACCAAACTTGAGTCATCATGTACTGCCACCCCCACTTTCAATGAAAAAGTAAATGAGGCAAGCCAGATCATCTTGCCTCGATAACTGTACATGCTGACAGTCCTAACGTAGACATCACCATGCAATCGGACATACCCTGTATACAGGAGTAGATCAAAGCACACCAAGCGGCATCAACGAGGTCACCAACGTCGCCAAGAGCCCACTCAAGGGGCGAACCGGCGTCGAAGAGAATATGATTAAAACTCTCGCATGGAGGTATCCCTCATCACCTTCATATATAGAGGAACTTAGGCAACAGTCACCATTTCATTGATGTCGATCTCCACCTGTATCTATTTTACCGTTGCCCCATACATTGTGGCTTGGTGCATGCGGGCCCTCAGTGATCGCCCATGTTAACATCATGGGCATCCGTTGAAGTTTCAACGGTATATTCGTTGCAACACATTGTGTAGGATCAATTGCGGGCTAAGGGCATCTTCAAGGCTATCCCCAAAATGGACACCCCCATTTTTTTCCGTGGACACCCCTAATGCTAGCCCCCACTTTATTTCCAGATTCAAACAATTTATACTCAGATTCATATACATAATATCAAACTTAGTTAAAATTAGCAAACTTAGCTAAAGACTATTGTAAATCTACCTATCTAGATGGATGCGGATATCGAGCACCAAATCTCCACCGCTGCCACCGCCATCGTTGTTGATCCAATCACGGGCGCGCTGGCCCAGCCATCGCAACATCCATCATGGGAAGTGACAGAGCGCCTCCTCCGCCTTTAGACGGGCGTTGCTCTCGGACTTGATGAGCCCCATAGACCGGTTGAGCGCACAGGCAGTGGCGAGCTCTGGGTCGGACAGGGCTCAAAAGATAAAAGCCTACTATCTCTAAAACAAGAAGGTCTTGATGGGCATTATTCCCTAGTGGTATATATATTCTGTAGGCTGGGACTTTAGTGTTTGTGCCCAACTAACCATTTCCCTTTCAATCCGGTTGACCCCCTCCCTCTTGATGGGACAATTGCAGAGTGCAACAACTTGTTCTGAACATATCCCTCCTTCCTTTGTAGTACATCACATATTCCAAGTACTGGATTTGCTTTCCTACAATCAACCCAATGATTCACTGGTACATAGTAAGTGCATTTTAATCAATGAGTAGACTTGGTAGTACAGTTACTACTCCCTCTGTCCCGACTTACTTGTCTTAAATTTGTCTAGATACAGATGTGTCTAGACACATTTTAGTGTTAGAGGGTGTTTGGATCACTAGTGACTAGAGACTAGAGACTAGTAGTAGTCACTTTTAGTCAGTAAACCTCCAAACACCCCTGACTACTGGGTGACTAAAACTAGTTTAGTCCCTAGTCACCCCACCCCCAACTAAAAGTGACTAGAGACTAGTAGTAGTCACCTTTAGTCAGTAAACCTCCAAACACCCCTGACTTTTACTGACTAAAGTCCCCCTCTCTCTCCTCTAATTGGTGTTGCCTTCCAAACAATTAATACTGAAACATTTAATGCTGACTAGTAGTAGTCACCTTCCAAACAGGGCCTGACTAAAAACTTCTAGTTTGACTACTACTAGTCACATGACTAGAGAGTATCCAAACACCCTCTTAGACACATCTGTATCTAGACAAATCTAAGACAAATAATTTGGAATAGAGGTAATATAATATAGCAGTGCTCTCTTGCTTCTACGGACTAGTAAGTATGCTCTATTATGAAAATAATAATTTTATCATAATGCAAATCTACTTCCGGCTGAAATCTCATGCAAAGAGCATATAATTCCTAATTCCTAAGTCATTTAAATGATTGGAAATATTTTGCTTTATGAATCAACATGCTCACGTCCATTGTGCAACAACTACCAAAGATAATTAATTGATAGATACAAAATCAGTCCATCAAGAAAATTAAATTATGGACCCAGCTAGTGCATCTCGGAAGCGGACGCCATCACAACACCTCCCCGGCAACCATGGTACCATATAGATGGTCATCATGTAGACAAAACGTTTGTCATGTATCACAATCATGACCTCTGAAACTGCATAACTTAATTCACGTGTTATTCAGTCATCATTGAATC
Source organism: Aegilops umbellulata (assembly GCA_032464435.1). Classification (NCBI taxonomy): domain Eukaryota; kingdom Viridiplantae; phylum Streptophyta; class Magnoliopsida; order Poales; family Poaceae; genus Aegilops; species Aegilops umbellulata. Next base: position 593,276,597 of record CP136058.1, on the reverse strand, counting down.
TAAAATGAACTAAATTTGAGGTATAATATTTCCAATCAAGAGAAACATACTTTCAATCTTATTTTCTTCTAGTTGGTACCTACGAATGGGCCACTGGGGGAAAAAGATATGCAAGTGTGTGTATAGAGACAATGAAAATTAGTAGGTTCCACATGAGCTGATCAAATGACATAATTTTATCAGAGTTCTGAGATATCAGTTTGTACATTTAAGAAACAAAAGATTGCTAGTTCAAAAAGAAACAAACCATCAAGATGCATCAATATGACATCCTCGCCCCTACGGCTGTACCAAGCAATGTCAGGTACACGTGAAACCAGTCACAGAACTCGCTAACAGACAAATCAGATGCACAAACCACTAATGGTGGAACCACGCTTACTCATAAGCTGAAGGTCCTTGGCAATGTAGTTCATTTGTGGGCATTTAGTGTTAATCCTCCGATGGCAAGGTCCAAAGCCATGAAGGTATTTGCAACCTGTTATTTCAAACAGCATGCTTCTCTTGTGAACTTCCACAATAAAGCACATACCCAATTTTTAATCGTCTGGAAATTAACATAACATTGGGATTATAAGTCGAATTGCTCTTAGTGAGAAACAACAAAATCCAATAGTAGCTAACATGACCATGATGCTCCTTAATGTGTATGAAACTGAAAAAAAAACAATGAAAATCTCCAAACCATTATGATCTCCTAATTTCAATATCATTATCATCTCAAGCTTAAATAGGCTATAATTACTGGTTTATTACTACATGGAAGGATAATAAATCTTATAATTTCATGAAAATATAAGTTGATACTTGATAGTACTACGATAAAGGATCAAATTATTAATTTATGAAAGTTCATTGCTGCACAAATAGACTGCCCTTAAGATTTATATGACCAACAAAAATGGACAAGAGGTGCAGTAAAAAGGAATCCATAAGTTGATGACACGCACCTTCAAAAGTTTTTGCATATGTACAACACTACAGAAGTCCAATTTTTTTTGCTGAATGGACCAAACTATACAGCCGTATAGCAATCTCAAAGCTCTCTCACCTATCTATACGGATCGAGATCCTCCAACGTAGCTCAGCCTACTGCAGAGGGACGTGATGTACGTATACCCCGTTAGTAAGCCATCCGATGGCAGAAGCATTCACTCGCAATGAAAAGAAGCGACGCTTCGGCCCGTCAGCAGCCCACAATAAACACAGAAAAGAACAAAATGGATATCTCCTTGTTCCCCTGGAATTCCCCTTCTCCGCCGTGGTCGAACAAGCTCTCGGCGCATCCTCGCCCGTCGCCATTCGTTCGCAAAAGGAGCCGTGGGCACAGAGCAACACGTGCAGCGGGAGCCCCCGTGGTCGGCGGCGGCCGGGATACAGAGCAACACGCAGAGGGAGCACCCTGGTCGGAGGCGGCCAGGATACATGGCAGCATGTGCGGCGGGAGCCCCTGTGGTCGGCAGCGTCCAGGATACAGGCCACGCGCGCTACATGGGCTCCGTCCTTCATGCGGGTCTAAGGGCGTCCAGTTGGTCGGCCTTCTCGAGTCACCGCCCGTGGTGGACAGCTCGGCGTACGCACGCAGCAACCTCATGTCGAGCACCTGCACACCCATCTCCATGGTGGTGGTCGGCTGAACCACGCCGTCGTTTCCGCACCGCTGCAGGCCGATTAGCTCATAACTGAATCTAGTTTTCAAACTTGTTAACTGAATTAGGCCATGTCTCTGTAGCATTCCACTTGCTACTTGTACATTTTCAGACTTGATAAGGATAACTGAATTTTGTTTGGCAAAAGAGATTAAGCATTCCATTTCCTTGCACAAATAAATTGGCATGAAGTAACCTTGCCATCGGCGGATCTCTTGTTCGTGCACCTTTTCCTGACCCCAAAGCCCTTTTGACGACCATATAGATAAGCCAAAATGCCCAAGCTTCATCTGAATTTTTAAATTCCATGCCAACATGAGGTACCAAACCGGACAATATACCTCTGCAGTGGAAAAGTAATCATGAGCAAAAAACTTGTGCAAGTGCCATATTTCAGGATAAGAGAAAAGTAAACGTGATTCTTACTAAAAAATGCAGAGACCTCATGAAAATAAGCAAGAAGTAGGAATTCTGTTGGGACAGCTAAATCCATCTAGTGTACAGAATGAAATTAAAAAGTGGTGCTACTTTCGTATTGGAAACATGGTACTATGTGGTAGCCTCTTCTTCCATCTCAATAGAAAAAATACAACCGACTGATTATTGGGAAATAGGTTGATCAAGTTGAAAGCACTATTTAAAATTCTGTCAGTTCTAGTGACCTATTCATGGGAGGATGGTACGCACCAGATAGAGAAGAGAGCAGGTCGTCCTCACTCGGCTGCTTCTTCCATGAATAAAGGGCAGAGGTTGATCAACTTGAAAGCAATATATGATGTTCCTGATTCCATCAATTCCATTGAGCCATTTCATGGGGAAGATAGCAGGAGAAAAGCAAACTTCAGAATTACGTACAAGATTGCAGAAATCAAACTTCAGAATTGGGTACAAGATTGAAGAATAGAGCACTTCGTTCTCTGGCGATCGATTCCTTTACCAGGACGCGATTGAAAAACGGAGCAGGTTGTTCTCCAGCGATCCACTCCTCACAAGAACGCGCTCACCCGCCTACGCCACTACTCGGACCAGGCTGCTGCGTTGCCGGCGCGCGCGTCGCTTGCCGCCGATGGGATCTCCCGCGCCGACCTAAAGCCGGCCAACACCATGCCGATCTTCGATGCGTCGGCGTAGTGACAGCGCAGGGGCCTCCACCTCCGTCTCCGCTGATCGCGTCCTTCGCGCTAACGCGCGACCAGATCGAGGAGATCAAGGGCACGGCCGCGGCGCACGGCGCGCTATACTTGTCGGCGTTTGTGGCGTCGTCGGCCGAGCTCCTGGGCACTGAGCAGGCGGGGGAGGCATGGAGCGTTTGCGCGATGGGCGGCTGGTCGACGTCGAAGTCGCCGCTGAGGTCGGGCGTGGGGTTGGAGAGCACGTAGGAATAGGATATGGTCGGTCGTGAGGCGACGATTGCGGGGGACATTTTTTTTAGTCGATTGTGGGGACTTTTGGTCTGCGGGCAGAGTTTTCGTCCGCAGATTGAAATTGCTAAGCGCACTTCTCGTGAGGGTTATGATTATCTCGACGGTTAGATCTAAATGAGTGAGTCTGATTGGATGGCTCTAATTACTTTGGGTTATTGTGTGTACATTAGACGGGGTGCCCACAGCGATGAATATGTTTGCTTGTTTAATAGTAGTAGAGACAAGGAAGGGACAGAGTGCACCGGGTGGTCTCACTTGCTTCTACGGAAAATGAAGGCATAGAGATCCTTATCTTAGGCATATGACATTTTCTTGTTAGTCAATGTTTTATTTCTTTTGCAGGGTATCACGGTGGGAGCCCAGCACGGAACCCAGAGAAGAGAACAAAGCAAAATAATTACATGCTCCCTTTACAATGTCATCTGAAACAATGGCTGTACAGGAATATACAGACGACAAAGTTTTTCTTTTTTTTTGTATGATTGGCCTTCATCGAGCAATGGACTAGTAAAAAGAAGACGATGCCCGGCTTGAAGAATAACTCTGACATATATACGGCGAAAACTACCGACCAAGCTCACCGGAACGACCATTGTATCTCCTCAAGAGTTCTTCCCTTGGTCTCCGGCACCCAGAGGATGATGAACACGAGCGTGAACGCGCTCACCAGCGTGTAGCACGCAAAGGTACCTGTCGAGATCGTAAACAGACAGAAATGATCTCCGTCAGGTCTGTGCCGCGGGTCCAAAATTTTACTTGAGGAAAGAGGGAAGAGTGTGAACCTCCAGCGCTCCAGCTGAGCAGCAAGTTGGCTGTCATTGTTATCCCAAAGGAGGTCAGCCAGTTGGCGAGCGTCGCAAAGCTTCCCGCCAGGCTCTTGATGCTAACCGGCAGGATCTACAAACACATGGCAAGTCCAGAAGTGTGGTTATATGAATGCTCCAGTGACAACATTAATTATGAGCTATGGTGCTATATACAGTATGTGGATTCACTATATTACCTCAGACATTATGACCCATGGAATGGCGCCCATACCGAAGGAGTACGTGATTACATAAGCCTGAAGAAGTGTCAGGTAAGAATTTCGGGCACAACTCATGGATTTGCAATGTAAATATTCAGACCAAACAATGTAGTTGGCGGATGGACATACCACAATAGCAAACAAGGAGACCATGCTTAATATGTAATACATGTCAGAATCTTGTGGAATGTTGTCCTGGAACAAATAAATCATAATAACATAAGAAAAATGTTCAGCAGAACAGGCCCAGCGATAATATCAACATTCAAAAAATAAATCCCTGATCCACGTAATAGACTAATATAAGGGTGTGGTGTATGTATTCTATATTTTATTTATGCCGGTACCCTATACTAAAGATACATGAACATACCTTGAGAAAAAATATGACGGCAATTGCAAGAAGGCTTAGGCTCATCCCGGCAGAAGAGATCTGGCAGTTGAAGCGAGAGCTAAATTATAGTTACAGACAACTACAGTATCAAACTGGTTTCAAAGAGAGGAGGAAAGTTACAATAAGTAGGATCCGTCGGCCAGCTCTGTCTAGCAACCAGGTTGTAGCTCCAGTGGCAAGAAGCTGATGATAAATGCTGTCAGCAACTTAATGTGAACCACCAAGAGACAAGAAAAGATCTATCAAGTTACGCACCGCAATAGCTCCAACTCCACATGCGGCCAAGTTGCTGTTTGTAACACCTGAAGGGCTCCTCATGTTAAATATAGAAGCTGAAATCGACTATAATATAACAGTATAGTATTGCACTGAAGGAAGTTTAATGACCAAATTGTACCGCTTGCCTGCAGCTTTGAAGATGCTGCCTGCATAAAACAGTATGGCGTTGATCCCACTTAGCTGTTGTAGTACAAGCAGGCCAATTCCAAGCTGCCAAGTTGCGCCACAATCACGATTACAAAATGCAATTGCGAATTTTGGTATGAAATAAACCAGCAAGTCAAGGAAGTTACTATCAAGGGCATGCGGAATTTCTTTTGGTTTAACTCTTGGAAACGGATTGCCGTCATTTTGTTTGCTGATGCTACCGCTGTCTGCAATATGTTAAAGCAAACATTGGTGACTACGCTGAAAGTACATCACATAGAAAGATCTGTAGTTAGTTAGTCTAGAAGGGAAAAAAAAGGCAGGTGCTTGCCTTTATATCATTCACTTCTGAGGTGATGTCAGTCTCAGATCCTCTCAAAACTTGTAGGGAGGCTTCGAAATCATCCATCTTGTTCATCTTTGCCTAGAGATTGATGCACAACAGTAGTTAATAAAAAATTCAGAATGATGCAGCACTTTGTATACATTTGCTCATACAGACCAGCCATCTTGGAGATTCTGGAATGAAGAGTAGGCCAGGTATCAATATTGTGCATGGCAAGGTTCCTAGAAGAATGACAACCCAGAGATTTGAATCAGAAATAGTCAGAGGTTCAGAAACCAGAAGCATACACATCCGTTTAAGCCCATAAAGTACAAGCGAAATCAGCACAGTTTACTGACACAGTAACTTCTCCTTCAAAAGCTTAAATGGAAATGTTTGCCTAGATATCCACGAATTCTAGTCATATTTATCAACATGGCATTTACTGTTACCGATCTTTTTAGCTTCAATATTAGAGGTTAAGTGAAAACTGACAGTGAAAACAACAAGTTCAGTAACACGTCGGCACTTAGCCATGTTACCTATCAGCGCAAGCATCCTCCAAGGAACAAGCATGCCGAGCACATAGGCCAACACCATCCCAAGTGTCACAGACAACTGCAGAATGAACAATTGCACAATGAGTCCACTCCAGCATAGACAAGCTAATAGGTCTTTATGACAATAAGACAAGATCCTTGGGAGGATAGGCCTACCGGGTTCACGCAGCCTAGAGCGCCCCTCTTGTTCCGAGGAGAAATCTCTGCTATGTATACAGGGACCTGTATAAATCACAGATCAAGACTAAGCATGTTAACTGGCCCACAATGGGATGATCAACTTTGTTCCCACAATACTGACATCCTGTATAAGTAGATAGACTGCGTGCATAGATCTTCTATGCAAAGAATAAGCAGGCACAGAGCGTTGTTAAACGAACCGTGTAGGATATGATACCAACACCAAATCCTTGAAGCAATCGCCCCGTATACAGAAACGTAGTGTCCTGTAAAGCAAACACCAACAAGTGTCAAGTTCAGAAGCAGCAAGCGGTGAAACTAAGGTCAGGAAAAAAGGCATTGTCGTACTTTTGCCAAGGAGATGGCGAGCCAGCCGAGGATGTTAGGAACAGCAGCGATCATCAACGCCTGGAAAACCAATTCACAAGCTTTGTTAGAGCTCAACAGAAGATCGTTAGTTCAGTTGGCTACTGAAACATTGCGAAGATATGACCAACATACTGAAGTGGGCACAGCAACAAGAGAATTTAGCAATGAAGCACCGTGACCGGGGTCGACTTTGCAGAAAAGAACTTCATTTTTTTTCGGCGAAAAACCACCGGTCTACCGTAATCTTCTTTGCAAGAAGCACTGATTGCTCGCTGAACGGTCTGTCGTGTGTGATGTTCTTTCTAACGCGAGGGGCGACCACGGCCCAGACCAAATAGCCGTCAGGCATTCTCACGAACACCTCGCGTGCGCGCAAGCGCCTGGGAGGGACATCGGCTGAAACCCGGGCTAGGGCATCCTGCTGAGCGGATATCACGCCCCTGCGTCGCCGCAGCGAGCTCCAGCACGCGAGCGGCTGGCCGGCTGCTGTCAGGAGGAGCAATCCTGTCCCCGCACTGCATCGGCAGCGGCGACCGTCCTGGGATCCTACTTGGGAGCCTTCGGTCGCGGGGGGATTTGATGATTTGGCCCAGGATTGTGTCAGTGAAGGGTGGATCCGAACCCCAGCCATTTTGAAAGGGGCAAATTATCAAATGGGAAGCTCTACTTTTTGACGATGAATCAAATGGGAAAGTAAAGCGTGCCAAATGATTCAATTTCCGGTTCGCGGGTATTTAGAGGAAAAAAAGGTCAACATTTAGGGTGGATTTTGCATAAAACCGCCGGTTACATTTTTCTGCCCAAAAAAGATTGCCATGATATACTACTTTTTCTTTTTTGCAAATGCACCAATGGCTCGCTAACCGCTCTATGAAGTCGTTTCCAAGATGCCAACCCTGCCCATCGGTAACTTTTTTCGTAAAAAACAATGATAATCAATAGTTTCAACAAAGGCGGCCTCAGTTATGATGGTTTTTCTACAAAATACTCCACCAATAATGACATCTTTTCGTCCATTCCAATTCTTGTTTCTAGTATGATATATACCATTAGATGCACCTAGTGGCTGGAAGTTAAAGGTGTGCATGTAGAACTTTGGTATAGGAGAGGTTTAATTAGTTCAGCCTTGCGATGTGGGACTGTGACTTACTGAGAGCAAATTCTTTTTATGGTCCGTCATTTTGTTTTATCCACACCTAAATTGTTCGTACATTCTAATAATTGGATAAACGCGCGCATCCTCATATGATTCACATAGCGTACACAAACTCAGGCAACCCAAATCGTTACTAGAGAGTTACTAAAACTCAGGCAACCCAAATCGTGTTGCTAGAGAGTTGTTACAGCAAAAGTATCTTTAAATAGAGACACATCTTTTTATAGAGAGACCCATTTCGTTCACATCCATGAAACAACCTCACTCTTATTGTGCTTGTCTTCATCAAGGAAGACGAAGACACAACAATAGTCTCTGGATGCTCCTCGACGATCGGTGGCCTATCACGGGTAGCCGAGGGGTAATGTTTTCGGGAAGTGCTCGGCACTGCAACTCCATCTTCTTTCGCGACTTCGTCTTCCTCCACACCACCTCTTCATCACCAACCCCGTCGTAAGAAATTGTACCTCACAACCGATTATTTTGTATGCGATATGGTTGTCGTCTAGTTCTCTTTTAAACCAGGCTTTAATTATCTAGTTGTGGATGGCATGTTAGTTCTGTTTTGTATGTATTCTAGATTAATTCTAGTAGACCCATCTATGTCACCCTTATCATTGAGTAGATTCTTAATTATATTAGTGGCAGCTTACACATAATTTTCAGCATATACAAGTGTTAACCTCATGAACCTCAACAGGTGAAACTCCAATGTAGCGGATCGTGGAAGCAAAGGACCACCTTCTGGAGCCCATAATCTCGCTTTAGCCAAAGGAAAAGTGGCCAACTTTTGATGTGTAAAATTCCTCCCACTTGCACGATTAGACTTACCAAGTTGGGTTGCGGGTAGGATCTTACGGACAGGGATAGCATCGAGAACAAAGGACATCAAAATAAATCTCACGAAAGGCTATGAATCCGACGCCATAGGGTAAGTCGTATCCCGATCGAACACATGACAATTAATCGTTGCAGCATGATAATTTTCTGGTTGATCTTTTACACTACATGGCAAATTTTATTGCAAGAACATGGAAGTCCTACACACAAGCATGCCAATTTTATCTATTTCCGCAGGGCAAATTTGGTCGTCTAAAAATCTAGCGTCAGATTTTTAGCATTTATAGAACAAATGTCCATTCTCCATTTTCTAGTTTTTTTTTTCTTTCAACTTGGCATCGCGTGTTGTTTATGTCTCCACCAATTATCACATGAGAAATGCTTGGCCAAGAATTAAACCTGAACATTATGGCTCGCACCTAACCAATTTGTGCTCTCTTCCACGGCCTACGTGCCTCATCATCGATGCTGTTGAAGTGTCACATCATGACGATATAGGCTCCGTACATGCTCATCAAGATATAACCAACCAGTTGCTTGTAGGCGTACTGTACTATGTTCATTAAAAATGCTAAAACTGTACTCGTGCTACATATGCTTGTTTGTATGTATTTTCATTTTTTAAATGCATTATTTCGCTCCCTCACGGCGTCGCCCTCGGCAACAGTGCAACTCCGGCAGCGGTGGCCAGCCAAGTCGCCCATCTCTATTGCACCGTACGCTCCGGAGCCTCCTCCAGCAATAATTCAACTTTTTTTTGGAGGAATAATTCATTGGCGCTGCAGCAGCCTATCTACCAGCTGGTGCAGCACAGTAAGTGCAGGATTAATTGGAGGCCAGTGGTGGTAACATGCTGCAGCAGTACGTGTGGGGCGCGCGCATGCATGCCACACTGACACTGTTGTTTTTCGGTGCAGCTCGTGAGACCGTCTTGGACACCTAGTCGACTGTGATGCCCAGAAGAAAAGCCTCGACATAATTTATTTGTGTCGATGATTGATAAGAATCTCCGCCGCTCGGATAATGTAAATAAGTTCCGCATGATACATCTCATTTGCTTGCTCTTTTTACTGCTGCTCTAAATGGTAAAAAACAGATGGATTGTCCGCAAGAGTGCATTGCTATTTGTTACTAGTACATGCCATGGGAGTATCTATCAACAAAAGGGGTCGACTTTGACCCTTGTTTAAAGTTGAGGGGACAAGTCGCAAACCGGTCGATCTCGCAATGAAATGCTGCTTGCAACCAACAATAGCTGCGTAGGAAAAGACGAGCAGGCCAAGGAAAAATATCTATGGAGCGCGCTCTAAATAGGAAGGTCGAGCTCCTCTTTTTAGAGCCTTCTTCAGGACATATGCGGTGCGGTGATGACTACTTTTTTTTCATGGTAATACATGTTGAGGGGCGATGACAACTTTATTAAGTGGCTTTTTTGCCCTCTCAAGGCTTCATATTCACAAATATATGAAAGGCCGAGACATATACAGCGACTCTGATAGGGTTGTTCTTAACTTCTTCTTTTTTTCACTTTGATGCATCGTCTTAAAAATAAACTTGACTTTGAGGCAAACGGATCGATGTCACATTTTTTGAAATACTAGGTGGGTAGAAAAAGACGGACATGGTAAGTAAAAAAAATCTGACCCCTTTGTGGCCGACGTGCTCCACCATCTGGCCGCTGGCGATGGCGCCTACCATGGCGCCGATGTTGGAGAGGGAGCCGAACACCGAGAACTGCAGCTAGCGCAGCGTCAGCCACTGGATCCTGGGCCAGGGCCAAGCCCGCCGGCGAGAGCAGGCGGCAACAACAACAGATGGTAGCACTACAGTAAACAAAGACGGCCGGGCGATGGAATTGAGGATGATGGTGACCTCGGAGATGGAGAGGCTGAGGTCGCGGGTGATGGCGTCCTGCGTCGGCGAGGAGAAGCCGCCGGTGAAGCCGAACTGGATGGGGCCGAGCGCCACGACGAGCGTGCAGAGCAAGGCGGAGACGTGGGACTCGCGGATGATGGCCATGGACGATGCCCCCGCCGTGAGGCTCGACCCCATCTTGTACCAGCTCCCCGTGTTCACCAACAGCGGCTTCCGCATGTCCATGTCGTCGTCGTCGCTCCCGCCGCTCTCCTGCCCTCCTCCGCCGTTGCCGTTCATGGCGGCCCTCGCTGAGTGTGTGTGTGTGTGTGTGTGTGTGTGTGTGTGAGAGAGAGAGAGAGAGAGAGAGAGAGAGAGAGAAGAGGATGTCGACTTTGAAATGGGGAGAGGTGATGGCCTGATGGGATGGGATGAGATGGGCTCGTCTCTAGGTAGCTTGTTTGCAGACGTACATCTACAGCGTATGGAAGTTGATTGGCTTCCTTCCACAAGGCGCGGCCGAGTACATGTGCGCTGCACTGCAGGGCTCAAAAGTCAAAACCTACCTACGGTAAGGTATTCTCTTTCCGTTGGGCATAGTATTATTCCCGCCCTCGTGCTATTCTGCACCGCAGGCATTATTCCACTAACCATTTCTGTGTCAATCGGGTCGACCCCTCCCTCCAGATGGGACAATTAGTAGAGCACGAGAACTTGTTCTGATCACATCGTCTTTCCTAGTACTGCATACTAGATACATCAATTTAAGCGACAAGTACATTCGGATGATTGTACATTGTACACTATAGCGTTTCTTGCTTTCTACGGAGAAGAAGGGATAGAGTGCACGCGATGGTCTCGTTATTTCTTGACAGGTAAGCGATGATCTTGCTTGCTTCTAAGTAGAAGGAACGTGCTCGAGTCTAAGTGATGGTCCTTATTTTTCTTGTTAGTCGGTGCGATCTTACTTACAGGTCTCGCCAGTAGCCTTATTTTAGACATGGACTAATCCCTCTCTATCTTGTGAGAACCCACATGCACTCCTCCCGGCAACCATTGACCATTCCTATTGTTTTCAGGTTTCGATTGGCCAACTGGAAAAGCAATCACATGCATGTTTCCTCTTCCATGATCTATGACACCCACCGACCTTTCTTATTAACCGATGTGATTGGCAGTTTGAATCTACGGGAAGGCATTGTCTCGGGGCGGTGGTACACTTGGGCTAATGATAGTCCAGTGCCGACATACGAGGAACTCGATTGGGTACAGAATGGAAATCAAAGTTTTCTCTCGTGATTGTGCATGCCCTAGAGCATATTGGGACACTTTATGACCATGTACCCATCAATCCCGATTCTAACTCTACTAGCTCCCCTGCTACTCACCGCTCATTCAAATTTGAATTGGGATGGTTACAATGGGATGACTTTGCAGACTTAATTAAGAATGCATGGGAGAGGCCCATCATTATATCGAAAACCTATTCAGAGATGAAATTTTAAAATCGTGGCCACCAGGCAATTCCTATCTGGATGGGCAAAACACACCAGTGGTATGTAAAAACACAACACCTTACCACTATTATGACGACCTTGATAACATCGTTGAGACATGCACTTTGTCTCTTCAGGAGATTCTAACGAAAAATCAATCAATGAGCAAATTGCACGCCTATTGTTAGAAGAGGAAATCAAGTGGCACCAAAGATCCAAAGACCAATTCATTTTTGAGTCAGATAACGAATACATGGCATTTCCATACGGTCACCAATGTGTGGCATGGGAAGAAGCGTATTTTTAACCTGGATGTCGGACGGATCGCGGGTCAGGCAGATTGGAGTTGAAACGATATATCACCGGTTATTATAAGTCTCCATTCGGGCTTCAGATGGAGGGAACTTCACACTCGACGAGACCCAAACCGATGATATCTCATAAGTTACGACAGATGAGAATGATATCCCCACGTACCTATGCGAATGATATCCTAGCCTCAAAAGCTAAAAGTCAATTATATGCTTTCAACTTTTATGGAACATTAACCTTGATGAGGTTTGGAATCTGAAACTCTTGCTTCAAATTTTGAGCAAATGTCGGTTCTCAAGATTAATTTCCATTAAGCTGAGTTGTTATGTTTCGGAGAACCCAAAGAGGCGGATGCACAATACACTAACCTAATTGGTTGCACACAAGGCCAATTTTTGATTAAATATTTGGGGATTCAATTCATTATTGCTGTCTCACTAATACGGAGCGAGAACAGGTCCTAGAGTGCTTAGAGAAACAGTTGAGGAGTTGGAAAGGCAAGGCGCTCTCCATTGGAGGACGTCCGATTTTGATCAACTATATTAGTTGTAGGCAGTAAATTATGTTTTCGCTTAGGTATGCGTGGCTAACATCATTTGTTCATGGAGTCTTCGAACTCTGCTCCCTCCTAATAATTATCTTGTCAATCATAATTGTTGTCTACTTGGCAGGTTTAATTGCATTTATACAAGATGGGAGTAGATTCAGAATTTTATTAATGGTAGTATACGCATGATTTTTGACATACACAAGTGTCGACCTCATGAACATCAAAGGGTTAGACTGCAACGCAGCAGATCGTGCAAGCAAAGCACCACCTTCTGGAGTCCATATATAGCTTCACTTTAGCGAAAGAAAAGTGTCCAGCTTTTGATGTGTAAAATCCCACCCACTTTAGTCAACCGCACCTTATTTGGCTTGAGCTAGATGGGTGATCCGCGAACTTGCGCTGCTAGCTTTACTACACAATATCTATCCTATAGTTTTTTCCCCCTCTTCAACTTGCTATCTCTCGGCACTGCTTAATATTAGTACGTTTCCACCAATATATTCATGAAAAATGCTTCACCAAGGATTAAATAAATCTAAACATTATGCCTCGCATCCAAACTTGCCGTTGTCTTCCTTGACCTACCTCATGAATCATGATTGGCGTTATTTAATATCACATCGCATCACGACGCTATAGGCTTCAGTACGTACATGCTAGTTATAGATAACTAGCTATTTGTTTATATGTCCGTTTTAAAATGATAAACTAACTACTTATTCGTATGTTCATGTTTTAAAAATGTCAAAACTCTCTTTCTATTATTTCATTCACTCACCGGCACCGTGTCGCCTTCGGCAACAGTGCAACTCCAGGAGCGAGCGGCGGTGCGTTCGCCCAGGTCGATTCTCGGCCGGTCTCTATTCTATCATACAATGTGGTTTTGACGTCTCCTCCTCTTGGCGAGCGACCTGCGGAGTGCGGACCCGCCGTGATGGCAGCATCCTCAGCAATAATTCATTTAAGCTGCTGCAGCAGAGCAGCCCATAATTCATTCAAGCTGCTGCAACAGTACATGTGCTGCAGCAGCAGCGCCTGCTGGCTGCTGCTCATGAAACCATCTTGGCTTTGAACATTGGTCCAGTCGACGGTGATGCCGAGAAGAAGAAATTAAGTCTCGACATATACTGGTACCCGTCTTGGACCGACCGACCGCGTCTATGCCCGGCCTTATCTAACATAACAATATATTACATGATCTAACGTATATATATCACATGAGGCATGTGGTGATAGCTGGCTGTATAATTTATATGTGTTGATAAGAACCCCCGCCATTGAGATGTTAACATGATTATGTCTAGATTGAGCAAGCTCATCCACTTTTTCTGTTGCTTTAAATGGTAAAAGTTGATAGATTGCTCAAAAGACTGCACTTATGTTTGTTACATGGAATGGAAGTATCCATCAACAAAAAGGATTGACATCGACCATTCTTAATTGTGGGGGGACAAGTGGCAAACCGGTCGCAATGAAATACCACTTACAACTAACAATACTAGTTGCTTACAACAAGACAAGCAGGCCCAGGAAAATATCCATGGAGGGTCCTCTAGACATAAAGGTTGAACCCCTTTCTTTTGGAGTGTTCTTCAAAACATATCGGGTGTGAGAAGGTGATAACGACTCTAAGTGCGTACACAAGTGTCGACCTCAGAATTTTATTAGTGGTAGCATACGCATGATTTTGAACATACACAAATGTCGACCTCATGAACCTCAAAAGGCCAAACTCCAACGTAGCAGATGGTGCGAGCAAAGCACCACCTTCTGGAGCCCATAATTTCACTTTAGCGAAAGAAAAATGTCCAGCTTTTGATGTGCAAAATTGCACCCATATTTTCTTTGAACAGGAAATTCCACCCACTTTATTCAACCACACCATATTCAACTTGGGCAAGATGGGTGATCCGCGCACATGCGCTGCTAGCTTTACTACTACACGATGTCTAGCTTATAGTGTTTTTCCCTCTTCAACTAGCTGTCTCTCTCAGTATTGTTTGTGTTTCTACCAATATATTCACAAAAAACTACTCGCAAATAAAAAAACCAAACTTTGCGCTTTTTTTTTTTGCGAATGCTTTGTGTTCTATTCCTTGACCTGCCTCATTTTTTTCCGAAAAGGAGGAATACCCCCGGCCTCCGCATCTGGACGATGCATACGGCCACTTTATTGATTATTAACACGAGACCTTACAAAGTCGTACAACAGTTAGACCAAAGCCACCATCTTCGCAACCTCTGTCGCTACTCCTATCTAACTGATGAAGGGGCGCTGATGGTCTAGGCCTAATACCAAACAGACCTCGCAGCCAAACCTAACATCTGAGACCTGAGGTCCCAACCAGGACTCCTTCCGGGTATGGGCACCCACCAGTCCGGCGTGCTCTTCAACCAGGCCCCCTGCCAGGTATGAGGCCGCCGCAGCCACGTACCATCAATCCATCTTCAGAGCTGAACTGTTGCATGAACCGTGGCAGGCCTCACTGCCATCGACGCCACCACGACGCCAGACAGCGCCACCATCCTGCACTCGTCCATCATCACACGCCCACCGGCGAGACCCCCGCTGCTCCATGCCGCTGAGACCCGCCGTTGTCGACGTGCCAGATGCCACGCCGCTCCTCCTCTTGTCCCCTCCAGCCAACACTTGCTCCAAAACGATGCCCCCAGGAGGGAGAACGACATCGAAACGTCGCCATCGTCCGATCCGGTAGATCCAGATCTAGGGTTTCAGGTTGACGTGACCTGCAACGACGATGCCTCGAGAAGGGAACGACGTCCGAGACGCCGCCATCGTCCGCCATGACCGCAGTCAGACGCAATTTTCACCGGAAGCCACGGCGTCCCGATCTCGCGGTTGGCTGGAACGGAGCCCTCCGCCGAACCGGTGACGTTGCCGCCGATCCGATCCCACCGCCGTGCGACGCCCCCGATGGAGTTCCCGATCCAGATCGAAGACGACCTCGACCGGATCCCTGCCACCAGCACCGCCACACCGCGCCACCTTCTCCTAGCCCAGTCGCCGACGGATCCAGCCGTCCCCGCCTCCGGGAGACCAGCCGGACGAGGCGCCCCTTGTCCCCGATCTGACGTCCCGCGCCGCCGCCACGAGGACCAGAGGAAGGAGGGAGTGCCCCGCCTCCGCCCGCGCCGCGCGGGCTTCGCCCGGCAGGCGCTCTCCGGCGGCGGCGAGGGGAAGGCGACGTTGGGGAGGCGACGGCGGCGGCGGCCGATCGGGATCTCCCGAGGCGCGCGCACGCTGTAGCCTAGAAAAGGGGACATCTACCGCCCCTTGACCTGCCTCATGATTGAAGTTAGTGAGCATCACATCACATCATGACGCTATGTATAGGCTTCCGTACGTACATCCTAGGCATGGATATAACCAGTTAAGTAGTTGTCTATATGTCCATCCTAAAATGATTTGCTAACTACTTATTCGTATTTTCATTCTAAGAAAATGCTAAAACTCTCTCTTTCTCTCATTGTTTCCTTCACTCAAAGGCGTCAGCTTCGGCAACAGTGCAGCTCCGGCAACGCGTGGTGGTTCGTTCGGCCACGTCGATCTCGGGCCGTCTCTATTCTATCGTACAATGCGGTTTTGACGCCTCGTTCCCTTGGCGAGCGACCTGCCGTCCCCCGGTGATGGCAACATCCTCATCAATAATTCATTTTTTTTGTGTGGGAAGTCAGCAATAATTCAGTGAATCTGCTGCAGCAGAGCAGCCCCATAATCCACCTACTACCACTGTAGCACACAGTATTCTGGATGTAGGTTTGATTTACGGAGTATTATTGCAGGCTAGCTAGTAACGTGGTGCAGCATGCAGTACGTCTGGTGTGGTGTGGGGCGTGCGCGCATGGTTTTGTTTCTAAATATATACATCTTGCTCAAGAAAAAACACAGCAGAGTCCTGCTGTTTTTCTCAAAAAGAAAAAGTATACCGTCTTGGACCGACCGACCGCGTCCATGTTCTTGTCTAACATACTCCCTCCGGTCCTTTTTACTTCACGTATTAGATTTGTGTCAATTCAAACTCTACAAAGTTCGACCAAATTTATTTTAATCAACATCTATAATACCAATTATATATACTATGAAACCACATTTCATAATGAATATAACAATATTGATTTGGTATGGTGAATGTTGAAACTTTTTTTCTATAAGTTCAGACTAAAACTTATATGCAGACTAAAAAGGACCGGAGGAAGTATATTACTACATGAGGATGAGGATTGTGCGTGGTAGCTGGCCTGGCTGTCTAATTTATCTTTGTTGATAAGAACCTGAACCTCCACCATTGAGATGTTGGCATGATTAAGTCTATCTAGATTGAGAAACCTTATCCATTTGTTTTTTTGTTGCTTTAAATGGTAAAAATAGACCGATTGCTCAAAAGATTGCACATCTGTTACATGGAATGGATTATGGAAGTATCCATCAACAGACAAGATTGACACCGACCCTTCTTAAATGTGACGTGAGGGGACAAGTGGCAAACCGGTCGATCGCGCAATGAACTACTGCTTACAACCAACAAAAGATGCCTAGAAGAAGACAAGCAGGTCAAGGAAAAAAATATCTATGGAGGATCGTCTAAACACATCTAAGTTGATGTCCTTCTGTTTGTGGTTTATTTTTTTGTCCTAACTTTTTTTATTTCTTGTTGCTACATTATATACTTATGGGAGCTTAGATGTGACATCCTTAAAAAACATCTAGATGTGAATTAGACAAACTGTATTATGAAAGGCCGAGGCATTACGGCGACTCTGCTAGAGTTGCTCTTAGCTTAACTTTGAGGCAAACACGGTGCAAACGGGAGGATCTCACAATGAAATATACACTACGTGCGGCAAACATGGACTGCGTAGAAAAGGACGGACAGGGCTAAGTAAAAAAAATCTGACCCCTTTGTGGCCGACGTGCTCCACCATCTGGCCGCTGGCGATGGCGCCCACCATGGCGCCGATGTTGGAGAGCGAGCCGAACACCGAGAACTGCAAGTAGCCACCGTCGCCGGTCACTAAGATTCCGGCCCAAGCCAGCGAAGCCGGCTACAAGAGTGAACAAAGACGGCCCGGCGATGGGATTAAGGATGATGATGACCTCGGAGATGGAGAGGTTGAGGTCGCGGATGATGGCGTCCTGCGTCGGCGAGGAGAAGCCGCCGGTGAAGCCGAACTGGATGGGGCCGAGCGCGACGACGAGCGTGCAGAGGAATGCGGAGACGTGGGACTTGCGCATGGCGTACCACCAGCTCCCCGTGTTCACCAGCAGCGGCTTCCGCATGTCGTCGTCCTCGTGGTCGCTCCCGCCGCTCTCGTGCCCTCCGCCGTCTCCGCCCTTGCCGTTCATGGCGGCCCTCGCCAATGGACGAAAGAGAAAAGAAGAGGAAGAAGAGGAGATCGACTATCAAGTTTGAAATGGGGATGGGTGGGTGGGACGGGGTCGGCTCGTCTCTGGTTTGCAGAAGTACAACGGAGAGAGAGTATATATGCGCTGGGCTGCAAAGTCAAACGCCTACAGCCTCTAAAACAAGAAAGTTCTTCTCTTTCGGTTGTGCATTATTCCCTGGTGCTATGTGCTACTAGTGCTTGTGCCCAACTACCCATTTCCCTCTTGATGGGACAATTGCAGTTGCAAAGTACTACAAGAAGTTGTTCTCATCACCATCGTCGATTTGCTTTCCTACAATCCTTCACTGGTAGTACGTAGTTAGTGCAGCTTTAGCAATGAGTACACTTGGCAGTACGTGAGTTCTCTTGCTTCTACAGAGAAGAAGGGCTAGAGTGCACGCGATGGCCTCTTTATTCTTTGACAGGTATACGCGACGATCTTACTCGCTTCTAAGGAGAAGCAAGGGCCAGAGAGTCTATGTGATGGTCCTTATTTTATTTTAGGCATCTGGCATTTTCTTGTTAGTCGGTGCCATCGTACTTGCGGGTTTCGTGAGTTGTCTAAAATATTTTAGGCATGTGGTGTTCCATAAGTAATGGCCGCCACATCCAGATGGACTTATCTCCCTCTATTTTTTGTGTCAAAACCAGCATGGACTCCTCCTGGCAACAGTTGACCATTCGTATTGTTTTTAGGTTTTGAATGGCTTACAAGAGAAAGGGATCATATGCATGTTTGCTCCATGATCTTTGTGCAATATGGTTTAGACTGTCGGTACAACCGACAATGCTTTTTAGTGGGGAGTTTATTTTCTGTCTTTAGGTGAAGATAAAGCCCGTATACTTGGGAAAGGAGAGCCGAATCACATCATGGCCACACAAGCAACGCCCAGTGGCGACCCCAATACGAAACAAGTAGGGTCATTAGTAAGCTATATGGGGTAAATCTTCTCAAGTCGCGAGGACTAATGTAGAAAATTTAGAAAACAAAGGGATGTCATAGAAAAGTTGTGGGGTCAACCGACCCCAAAGCCTACACGTAGATCTGCCACTGCCAACATCAAAATGCATGAGAGAGAGAAGAGAGAGAGAGAGAGATGCGGCCTCGGAAAGTCCTACTAGCCATTCCAAATGGAGCGACTAGCCAGTTCCCGCATTCCTGCCTGGTTTGTAAAATCTTGATTCTCAACTGATGAAAACTTGCCTACAAGGTACAAACCCTTAAACTTGGATTCTAATACATTGGTGGAAGTAGGCAGCCCTCGGTGCTCCTCCTATATAGAGAACCAGCAACACCCCTTCTTTGCATTGCTTGCAATGCGAATCTCCGGGTTTGGTCAGCTATTCTCATTAGGGTGTCAAGCACTCGATTCAACGACGTTTAGACAACGACTGTCCCTCCCAGGCTTCCAAACTCTATCACGCCCTTCGTCGTGCTAGTCATGAAGGAAATATGCCCTAGAGGCAATAATAAAGTTATTATTTATTCCCTTATATCATGATAAATGTTTATTATTCATGTTAGAATTATATTAATCGGAAACATAATACATGTGTGAATACATAGACAAACAGAGTGTCACTAGTATGCCTCTACTTGACTAGCTCATTGATCAAAGATGGTTAAGTTTCCTAGCCATTGACATGGGTTGTTATTTGATTAACGGGATCACATCATTAGGAGAATGATGTGATTGACATGACCCATTCCGTTAGCTTAGCACACGATCGTTTAGTATGTTGCCATTGCTTTCTTCATGACTTATACATGTTCCTATGACTATGAGATTATGCAGCTCCCATTTACCGGAGGAACACTTTGTGTGCTACCAAACGTCACAACGTAACTGGGTGATTATAAAGGTGCTCTACAGGTGTCTCCGAAGGTACTTGTTGGGTTGGCGTATTTCGAGATCAGGATTTGTCACTCCGATTGTCGGAGAGGTATCTCTGGGCCCTCTCGGTAATGCACATCACTTAAGCCTTGCAAGCATTGCAACTAATGAGATAGTTGCGGGATCATGTATTATGGAACGAGTAAAGAGACCTGCCGGTAACGAGATTGAACTAGGTATTGAGATACCGACGATCGGATCTCAGGCAAGTAAACATAACGATGACAAAGGGAACAACGTATGTTGTTATGCGGTTTGACTGATAAAGATCTTCGTAGAATATGTGGGAGCCAATATGAGCATCCAGGTTCCGCTATTGGTTATTGACCGGAGACGTGTCTCGGTCATGTCTACATAGTTCTCGAACCCATAGGGTCCGCACGCTTAACGTTACGATGACAATTTTTATGAGTTTATACGTTTTGATGTAGCGAAGGTTGTTCTGAGTCCCAGATATGATCATGGACATGACGAGGAGTCTCGAAATGGTCGAGACATGAAGATTGATATATTGGAAGCCTATGTTTGGATATCGGAAGTGGTCCGGGTGAAAATGTGATTTTATTGGAGTACCGGAGGGGTTACCGGAACCCCCCGGGGACTTAATGGGCCTTGGTGGGCTTTAGTGGAAGAGAGGAGAGGCGGCTAGGGCTGGGCCGCGCGCCCCTCCTCCCTAGTCCGAATAGGACAAGGAGAGGGGGGGGGGGCGGCGCCCCCCTTCCTTCTCTCTCTCCACTTTCCCCCTCCCGAATCCTATTCCAACTAGGAGGGGGGGAGTCCTACTCTCCGGCGCGCCCTCTCCCCCGGCCGGCCGCACCCCCCTTGCTCCTTTATATACGGGGGCAGCGGGCACCCCATAGACACACAATTGATCTGTTTGATCTTTTAGCCGTGTGCGGTGCCCCCCTCCACCATAGTCCACCTCGATAATAATCTAGCGGTGCTTAGGCGAAGCCCTGCATCGTTAGAACATCAACATCGTCACCACGCCGTCTTGCTGACGAAACTCTCCCTCAACACTCAGCTGGATCAGAGTTCGAGGGACGTCGTCGGGCTGAACGTGTGCTGAACTCGGAGGTGTCGTGCGTTCGGTACTTGATCGGTCGGATCATGAAGACGTACGACGACATCAACCGCGTTGTGCTAACGCTTCCGCTTTCGGTCTACGAGGGTACGTAGACAACACTCTCCCCTCTCGTTGCTATGCATCACCATGATCTTGCGTGTGCGTAGGATTTTTTTTGAAATTACTACGTTTCCCAACAATGGCATCCGAGCCAGGTTTTATGCGTAGATGTCATATGCACGAGTAAAACACAAGTGAGTTGTGGGCGATATAAGTCATACTGCTTACCAGCATGTCATACTTTGGTTCGGCGGTATTGTTGGATGAAGCGGCCCGGACCGACATTACGCGTACGCTTATGCGAGACAGGTTCTACCGACGTGTTTTGCATATAGGTGGCTGGCGGGTGTCAGTTTCTCCAACTTTAGTTGAACCGAGGATGGCTACGCCCAGTCCTTACGAAGGTTAAAACAGCACCAACTTGACAAACTATCGTTTTGGTTTTGATGCGTAGGTAAGAAAGGTTCTTGCTAAGCCCGTAACAGCCACGTAAAACTTGCAACAACAAAGTAGAGGACGTCTAACTTGTTTTTGCAGGGCATGTTGTGATGTGATATGTTCAAGACATGATGCTATATTTTATTCTATGAGATGATCATGTTTTGTAACCGAGTTATCGGCAACTGGCAGGAGCCATATGGTTGTCGCTTTATTGTATGCAATGCAATCGCCCTGTAATGCTTTACTTTATCACTAAGCGGTAGTGATAGTCGTAGAAGCATAAGATTGGCGAGACGACAATGATGCTACGATGGAGATCAAGGTGTCGCGCTGGTGACGATGGTGATCATGACGGTGCTTCGGAGATGGAGATCACAAGCACATGATGAAGATGGCCATATCATATCACTTATATTGATTGCATGTGATGTTTATCTTTTTATGCATCTTATCTTGCTTTGATTGACGGTAGCATTATAAGATGATCCCACTCTAAATTATCAAAGTATAAGTGTTCTCCCTGAGTATGCACCGTTGCAAAAGTTCTTCGTGCTGAAACACCACGTGATGATCGGGTGTGATAGACTCTACGTTCAAATACAACGGGTGCAAAACAGTTGCACACGCGGAATACTCAGGTTAAACTTGACGAGCCAAGCATATAACAGATATGGCCTCGGAACACGGAGACCGAAAGGTCGAGCGTGAATCATATAGTAGATATGATCAACATAGTGATGTTCACCGTTGAAACTACTCCGTCTCACGTGATGATCGGACATGGTTTAGTTGATATGGATCACGTGATCACTTAGAGGATTAGAGGGATGTCTATCTGAGTGGGAGTTCTTAAGTAATATGATTAACTGAACTTTAATTTATCATGAACTTAGTCCTGGTAGTATTAGCATATCTATGTTGTAGATCAATAGCTCGCGTTTAGCTCCCCTGTTTTATTTTGATATGTTCCTAGAGAAAACTGAGTTGAAAGATGTTAGTAGAAATGATGCGGATTGGATCCGTGATCTGAGGATTTTTCTCATTGCTGCACAGAGGAATTATGTCCTTGATGCACAGCTAGGTGACAGACCTATTGCAGGAGCAGATGCAGACGTTTTGAATGTTTGACAAAAGCTCTGGATGATAACTACTTGATAGTTTAGTGCACCATGCTTTACGGCTTAGAACCGGGACTTCAAAATGTTTTGGACGCCACGGAGCATATGAGATGTTCCAAGAGTTGAAACTGGTATTTCATACTCATGCCCATGTCAAGAGGTATGAGACCTCTGACAATACTTTGCCTACAAGATGGAGGAGAATTGCTCAGCTAGTGAGCATATGCTCAGAATGTCTGAGTACTACAATCACTTGAATCAAGTGGGAGTTAATCTTCCAGATAAGATAGTGATTAACAGAGTTCTCTAGTCACTATCACTAAGTTACTAGAACTTCGTGATGAACTATAATATGCAAGGGATAACAGAAACGATTCCCAAGCTCTTCGTGATTCTGAAATCGACGAAGGTAGAAATCAAGAAAAACATCAAGTGTTGATGGTTGACAAGACCACTAGTTTCAAGAAAAGAGCAAAGGGAACAAGGGGAACTTCAAGAAGAACGACAAGCGAGTTGCTGCTCAAGTGAAGAAGCCCATGTCTGGACCTAAGCCTAAGACTGAGTGCTTCTACTGCAAAGGAACTGGTCACTGGAAGCGGAACTGCCCCAAGTATTTGGCAGATAAGAAGGATGACAAAGTGAACAAAGGTATATTTGATATACATGTTATTGATGTGTACTTTACTAGTGTTTATAGCAACCCCTAAGTATTTGATACTAGTTCAGTTCCTATGATTAGTAATTCGAAACAGGAGTTGCAGAATAAACAGAGACTAGTTGAGGGTGAAGTGACGATGTGTGTTGGAAGTGGTTCCAAGATTGATATGATCATCATCGTACACTCCCTATACTTTCGGGATTAGTGTTAAACCTAAATACATGTTATTTGGTGTTTGCGTTGAGCATAAATATGATTTGATCATGTTTACTGCAATACAGTTATTCATTTAAATTAGAGAATAATTGTTGTTCTGTTTACATGAATAAAACCTTCTATGGTCATACACCCAATGAAAATGGTTTGTTGGATCTCGATTGTAGTGATACACATATTCATAATATTGAAGCCAAAAGATGCAAAGTTAATAATGATAATACAACTTATTTGTGGCACTGCCGTTTAGGTCATATTGATGTAAAGCGCATGAAGAAACTCCATGCAGTTGTGATTTTGGAATCAATTGATTATGAATCACTTGATGCTAGCTTTCGAACCATGCCTTATGAGCAAGATGACGAAAACTCTGTTCTCCGGAGCAATGGAGCGAGTGACTGACTTATTGGAAATAATATATACTGATGTATGCAATCCGATGAGTGTTGAAGCTCATGGAAAGTATCGTTATTTTCTGACCTTCACATATGATTTGAGCAGGTATGGGTATATCTACTTGATGAAACATAAGTCTGAAACATTTGAAAAGTTCAAAGATTTTTAGAGTGAAGTGGAGAATCATCGTAACAAGAAAATAAAAGTTTCTACGATATGATCGCAGAGGTAAAATATTTGAGTTAAGAGTTTGGCCTTCAGTTAAAACAATGTGAAATAGTTTCACTACTCACACCACCTGGAACACCACAATGTAATGGTGTGTCCGAACGTCATAACCGTACTTTATTGGATATAGTGCAATCTATGATGTCTCTTACCGATATGCCACTATCGTTTTGGGGTTATGCATTAAAGACAACTACATTCACGTTGACGCCTTATGAACTGTGGTTTGACAAGAAACCAAAGTTGTCGTTTTTGGGGCTGCGATGCTTATGTGAAAAAGCTTCAACCTGATAAGCTCGAACCCAAATCGGAGAAATGTGTCTTCATAGGATACCCAAAGGAGACTGTTGGGTACACCTTCTATCACAGATCCGAAGGCAAGACTTTTCTTGCTAAATTCGGAATCTTTCCGGAGAAGGAGTTTCTCTCGAAAGAAGTGAGTGGGAGGAAAGTAGAACTTGATGAGGTAACTGTACCTGCTCCCTTATTGGAAAGTAGTTCATCACAGAAATCTGTTCCTGTGACTACTACACCAATTAGTTAGGAAGCTAATGATGATGATCATGTAACTTCAAATCAAGTTACTACCGAACCTCGTAGGTCAACCAGAGTGAGATCCGCACCAGAGTGGTACGGTAATCCTGTTCTGGAGGTCATGACCATGACGAACCTACAAACTATGAGGAAGTGATGATGAGCCCAGATTCCGTAAAATGGCTTGAGGCCATGAAAGCTGAGATGGGATCCATGTATGAGAACAAAGTATCGACTTTGATGGACTTGCCCAATGATCGGCAAGCCATTGAGATTAAGTGGATCTTCAATAGGAAGATGGACGCTGGTAGTAGTGTTACTATCTACAAAGTTCGAATTGTCACAAAAAGTTTTCGACAAGTTCAAGGTGTTGACTACGATGAGAGTTTCTCACTCGTATCTATGCTTAAGTCTGTCCGAATCATGTTAGCAATTGCCGCATTTTATGAAATCTAGCAAATGGATAAATAAAACTGCAATCCTTAATGGATTTATTAAAGAAGAGTTGTATATGAAATCTAGGGAGCGCGCGGCCTGCCCTAGGCAGCCCCTCTCCCTTTCCCGTATGGCCCAATAAGGCCCAATACTTCTCCCCCGTATTCCCGTAACTCCCCGGTACTCTGAAAAATACCCGAACCACTCAGAACCTTTCCGATGTCCGAATATAGTCGTCCAATATATCGATCTTTACGTCTCGACCATTTCGAGACTCCTCGTCATGTCCCTGATCTCATCCGGGACTCCGAACTCCTTCGGTACATCAAAACTCATAAACTCATAATATAACTGTCATCGAAACCTTAAGCGTGCGGACCCTACGGTTCGAGAACAATGTAGACATAACCGAGACACGTCTCCGGTCAATAACCAATAGCGGGACCTGGATGCCCATATTGGCTCCTACATATTCTACGAAGATCTTTATCGGTCAGACCGCATAACAACATACGTTGTTCCCTTTGTCATCGGTATGTTACTTGCCCGAGATTCGATCGTCGGTATCCAATACCTAGTTCAATCTCGTTGCCGGCAAGTCTCTTTACTCGTTCCGTAATACATCATCTCACAACTAACACATTAGTTGCAATGCTTGCAAGGCTTATGTGATGTGTATTACCGAGAGGGCCCAAAGATACCTCTCCGACAATCGAAGTGACAAATCCTAATCTCGAAATACGCCAACCCAACATGTACCTTTGGAGACACCTGTAGAGCTCCTTTATAATCACCCAGTTACGTTGTGACGTTTGGTAGCACACAAAGTGTTCCTCCGGTAAACGGGAGTTGCATAATCTCATAGTCATAGGAACATGTATAAGTCATGAAGAAAGCAATAGCAACATACTAAACGTCGAGTGCTAAGCTAACGGAATGGGTCAAGTCAATCACATCATTCTCCTAATGATGTGATCCCGTTAATCAAATGACAACTCATGTCTATGGCTAGGAAACATAACCATCTTTGATCAACGAGCTAGTCAAGTAGAGGCATACTAGTGACACTTTGTTTGTCTATGTATTCACACATGTATTATGTTTCTGGTTAATACAATTCTAGCATGAATAATAAACATTTATCATGAAATAAGGAAATAAATAATAACTTTATTATTGCCTCTAGGGCATATTTCCTTCAGTGGTTGCCCATTAGCACCGGTTCATGCTGAACCGGTACTAAAGGGGGGGGGGCTTTAGTGCCCACACTTTAGTGCCGGTTACGGAACCGGCACTAAAGGGCCTTACGAACCGGTGCTATTGCCCTGTTCTGCACTAGTGATGATGCAACCATAAGGTTTTGTCAATCTTAAAGGTGCTAACAAAATATGCAAGCTCCAGCGATCCATCTATGGACTGGTGCAAGCATCTCGGAGTTGGAATATACACTTTGATAAGTTGATCAAAGGATATAGTTTTATACAGACTTGCGGTGAAGCCTGTATTTACAAGAAAGTGAGTGGGAGCACTACAACATTTCTGATAAGTATATGTGAATGACATATTGTTGATCGGAAATAATGTAGAATTATTCTGCAAAGCATAAAGGAGTGTTTGAAAGGAGTTTTCCAAAAGACCTCGGTGAAGCTGCTTACATATTGAGCATCAAGATCTATAGAGATAGATCAAGACGCTTGATAAGTTTTTTCAGTGAGTACATACCTTGACAAGATTTTGAAGTAGTTCAAAATGAAACAGTCAAAGAAAGAGTTCTTGGCTGTGTTACAAGGTGTGAAATTGAGTAAGGCTAAAAGCCCGACCACGGCAGAAGATAGAAAGAGAATGAAAGTCATTCCCTATGCCTTGGCCATAGGTTCTATAAAGTATGTCATGCTGTGTACCACATCTATTGTATACCCTACACTGATTTTGGAAAGGGAGTACAATAGTGATCTAGGAGTAGATCACTAGACAGCGGTCAAAATTATCCTTAGTAGACTAAGGATATATTTCTCGATTATGGACGTGACAAAAAAGGGTTTGTCGTAAAAGGTTACGTCGATGCAAATTTTGACGCTGATCCAGATGACTCTAAGTCTCAATCTAGATACATATTGAAAGTGGGAGCAATTAGCTAGAGTAGCTCCGTGCAGAGCATTGTTGACATAGAAATTTGCAAAATACATACGGATCTGAATATGGCAGACCCGTTGACTAAACTTCTCTCACAGGCAAAACATGATCACACTTTAGTATTCTTTGGGTGTTAATCACATAGCGATGTGAACTAGATTATTGACTATAATAAACCCTTTGGGGTTGGTCACATGACGATGTGAAGTATGGGTGTTAATCACATGGTGATGTGAACTGTTGGTGTTAAATCACATGGTGATGTGAACTAGATTATTGACTCTAGTGCAAGTGGGAGACTGGAGGAAATATGCCCTAGAGGCAATAATAAAGTTATTATTTATTTCCTTATATCATGATAAATGTTTATTATTCATGCTAGAATAGTATTAACCGGAAACATAATACATGTGTGAATACATAGACAAACAGAGTGTCACTAGTATGCCTCTACTTGACTAGCTCGTTGATCAAAGATGGTTAAGTTTCCTCGCCATTGACATGGGTTGTCATTTGATTAATGGGATCACATCATTAGGAGAATGATGTGATTGACATGACCCATTCCGTTAGCTTAGCACACGATCGTTTAGTATGTTGCTATTGCTTTCTTCATGACTTATACATGTTCCTATGATTATGAGATTATGCAACTCCCGTTTACCGGAGGAACACTTTGTGTGCTACCAAACGTCACAACGTAACTGGGTGATTATAAATGTGCTCTACATGTGTCTCCGAAGGTACTTGTTGGGTTGGCGTATTTCGAGATTAGGATTTGTCACTCTGATTGTCGGAGAGGTATCTCTGGGCCCTCTCGGTAATGCACATCACTTAAGCCTTACAAGCATTGCAACTAATGAGATAGTTGCGGGATGATGTATTACAGAACGAGTAAAGAGACTTGCCGGTAACGAGATTGAACTAGGTATTGAGATACCGACGATCGAATCTCAGGCAAGTAAACATACCGATGACAAAGGGAACAACGTATGTTGTTATGCGGTTTGACTGATAAAGATCTTCGTAGAATATGTGGGAGCCAATATAAGCATCCAGGTTCCGCTATTGGTTATTGACCGGAGACGTGTCTCGGTCATGTCTACATAGTTCTCGAACCCGTAGGGTCCGCACGCTTAACGTTATGATGACAGTTATTATGAGTTTATACGTTTTGATGTAGCGAAGATTGTTCGGAGTCCCGAATGTGATCACGGACATGACGAGGAGTATCGAAATGGTCGAGACATGAAGATTGATATATTGGAAGCCTATGTTTGGATATCGGAAGTGGTCCAGGTGAAAATGTGATTTTATCGGAGTACCGGAGGGGTTACCGGAACCCCCTGGGGACTTAATGGGCCTTGGTGGGCTTTAGTGGAAGAGAGGAGAGGCGGCTAGGGCTAGGCCACGCGCCCCTCCCCTAGTTCAAATAGGACAAGGAGAGGGGGGCGGCGCCCCCTTCCTTCTCCTCTCTCCACTTTCCCCCTCCCGAATCCTGTTCCAACTAGGAAGGGGGGGAGTCCTACTCCCGGTGGGAGTAGGACTCCTCCGGCGCGCCCTCTCCCCTGGCCGGCCGCACCCCCCTTGCTCCTTTATATACGGGGGCAGGGGGGCACCCCATAGACACACAATTGATCTGTTTGATCTTTTAGCCGTGTGCGGTGCCCCCCTCCACCATAGTCCACCTCGATAATACTGTAGCGGTGCTTAGGCGAAGCCCTGCGTCGGTAGAACATCAACATCGTCACTACGCCGTCGTGCTGACGAAACTCTCCCTCAACACTCGACTGGATCGGAGTTTGAGGGACGTCATCGGGCTGAACGTGTGCTGAACTTGGAGGTGTCGTGCGTTCGGTACGTGATCGGTCGGATCGTGAAGACGTACGACTACATCAACCGCGTTGTGCTAACGCATTCGCTTTCGGTCTACGAGGGTACATAGACAACACTCTCCCCTCTCATTGCTATGCATCACCATGATCTTGCGTGTGCGTAGAAATTTTTTGAAATTGCTACGTTCCCAACAAGTCGTCCTATGAAAAATTGGACGCTTTCAATGCCAAAGTCTTCCTCGAATTGGATCTCAACACCCGCACTATCATTGCTAAAATTAGAGACGATCTTACCCTCTCATCTCATCGGTTGCGGCCAGCTGAAATAAAGGTGCGCGACGTCCTATGACATGACTACCTCTCCTCTCCTGCATTCGAGCCTGTAAAACTCCAGCCATGCATGTGATTGAATAATGAAAATATTTAGGAAGGGGGTCTCCCCCTTGTGAGGTATTAAAAAACATGGAAACCCAATTACCCCTTGGGTACTTAGTCATGGCAACACTTCTAGGCTAACTTGACGATGCCCCACGCGTTGCGACGGTAATTTTGCTAAAACATAACTAAATCTAATGAAAAAAAATATAAGCTTGAAAATCAATAAAAAAAGTCTCTAAAATAGAATAAAAACTTTTGAACTGTTAAAAATATCATTTCGAACAAAACTGTGAAGGATGACTAACAGGCATGTATAATATGGTAGTGTTACATGCATAGACTAATGAAAAATAATTGTAATTTATAAGTTTGCTTATGTGGTAGATTTTGCGTAGCTTAATGGAAGAGAAGACTTAAATGTCTGGCCTTAGTGGGGACCAGGCCGTCGAGGGGGAGCGAGGTGAGTGATCGAATAGGGCCTCCAAAATCGAGGCCCCATCGATAAAAAAACAAGTACTCCGTAGATGATAGCTTGGTTCATTATTGTCTCGTGCCGTCAAAAGTCGATAAAAAACAGTACAAGAAAGAGGAAACGTACATGAGAGCAACTTTAACGAGCGCTCCTTCGGGAGCCTCGCAACGATCAGCGCCACTTGGCGCATTCTCAGCCATTCGCCACGTGTCGCGCTCTGGATGCTCCCTCCGAATTATGTTTTGTTTCTCCGCACGCGTTTTCGGCTTTTTAAACGGTGTTTTCGACGTTTTGGTTTTGTCTTTTTAGCTTTTCAATCAAAAAAAATCGGGAATTTTTTTTTGCGTGAAAAAACATGTTTTTTTTCTTTCGCGAAAGTCACGGGTTTTCTTCCAGCGAGAGGCACGGTTGTACTTTAACGAGAGTCACGGCCGTGCCTTTCGGAAACGGAAAAAAACACGTTTTCTGTTTTTTTTTCTTTCGCGAGATTCACGGTTTTGCTTCCGTGAGAGGCACGGTTGTGCTTTCGCGAGAGTCACAGCCGTGCCTATCGGAAAGGGAAAAACAAAACGTGTTTTTTTCTTTTTTTTTCTTTCGCGAGAGTCACGGTTTTGCTTCCGCGAGAGGCACGATTGTGCTTTCGCGAGAGTCATGGCCGTGCCTTTCGAAAAGAGAAAAAAAATACGCATTTTCTGTTTTTTTTCTTTCGCGAGAGTCACGGTTTTGGTTTCGCGAGAGGCATGGTTGTGCTTCCGCGAGAGTCACGGCCGTGCCTCTCGGAAACGGAAAAAACGCGTTTTCTGTTTTTTTTTCTTCTTTCCACGAAAGTTACGGTTTTGCTTCCACGAGAGGCACGGTCGTGATTTCACGAGAGGCATGGGCGTGCCTCTTTCGGAAAAGGGGAAAACCGTGCTCCCGGTCCGGTTTTTTCGTCCGTTTTTTTCATGAAAAAATACGTTCGTCAAAACCTATCAACATGGGATCTAGTTTTGAAGATCTCGACGCGAGGAATCCAATGGTAAAAACGGTTCAAGATTTGAGCACACAGTTTAAGAGATAAAACATTTTGAATAAATGGATTTACGAAAAAAGGGAAACTCCCATGTTGTGACAAGTGACGCGCTGCATGTGCGCCACTTGTCATGACCTGAGAAAGTGGAGTGTCCTTTGCAACGAATACTTCTTAAGAGTACTTCTTAATTAGTAATTTCAAACATACGTGTTCATGCTAGTTGATGAGTGGATGGAACACGGAAGGTCAATCCTGAAAGACCAAATAAAAAAAGAGATCAAGGCCCAATGCCCCCGATCGGAGGCGCCGGAGGCCTGGAACCAGTACATGACGCATATCGATCGATTCCGCCGTCAGGCGTTGCAACTGAACTGGCGTCTCGGCTAATTCGGCGAGGCCCTAGCAGTCGCTCGTGCCGGCGCGGTTGCCAGTTGCCTTCGACGATCCGATCTGATCTCATCGGCTGCTCGTCTTGCAGCCATGAAAACGCAACAGCCGCGGACCGCGATGCTGTTCGTTGGTTCGATCGGGACTTGGGAACACGTCCATGCCCAGACTACTGACCGTGTTTCAATCTGCAAGAGCAAGGTTCATTTTACAGTTTATTACATTTGCTAGTATTTGAAGATCTGGTCATCTCCTGAATCCTGATTGTCACCATATGAAACCAATTCATCATGTCTACTAGAATTATCTTATTGAGGGAATGTCTACTAGAATTATCTTATTGAGGGAATGTCTACTAGAATTAGAAAGCATGATTCTAATGGTGCAAAGCGCAAGAAGAAACCAAGACTGGAAGTTATGGTAAAATCTCTAACGGGTGCCCTTGATAGATATACTGTGAGATACGCTCAACTTGATTCTGAAAACAAATTAGATTTGAAATTTTATAATAAAGTAAGATTGTGCTTAGGCATATTATTTCTTCTGTTATATCAATTGTTCGAAATTTTGGGCCCTTTTTTGGTTTTCGCTCGGGGCCCTGAATTTCTAGAGACGGTCCTGGTGGGGACGTTGAGGTGGACACTTTGATTGTTGAGAGAATTGGGACCAACTTCTTAAAAATGTAAGATTCTCTCAGGTTGTCCTGGTTGGGAGCTATCAAGCAAGATAAAGTTTGCTTGGCTACAAGGAAAATGCATACATCCCTCCCAAAAAGAAACATGAAAAACACATTAATATAAGTAAAGACATCCTGAATCATTCTCCTCTTTTTAGAAAAGAAGTAAAGACATCACAAAGTACAGGCCAAATCTCCTACAATAGTTTTTATTGAACAAGGGAACGATTTGACTTTACAAGTACCTCAAACTACAAAAACACAAGAAACAAAGCTAAAACTAGTTCGAAAGGGGCTAGCTAGCTTAATCGATTGAATTCACAGAAATCACCTATCGAATGCGACTATATTGAAGTTACATGTAAGCAATACTAGCGAGGATACCTGGAAGACATGGTCAATTCTTCTTCCATACTATATTGTCGGGTTGATGTGTCACTGCCACTTCCACCTCTGATTGATGGAGATCTTATCCTGATACCATTTTGTCGAGTTTGTTAACCCCAACATCATTTAAATTATGCTTCTTAGATGGCCGAAGGCCTTCCAAAGTCAACTCCACAAGTCTCATGGTTGGACGATCCTCTCCTCTTAATTTTATACATGCTACAGCGAGCGCAATTGCTTCTTCAATTTCTTTGTCACCCTCATCCATAACTTGTGGATCTAATATGCCTGACAAATTGCCTTCTGCAAGCAAGGTGACAAAATGTGCAACAAGACCTTCACTTTCCGAAGACAAGTATGAAAATGGCTTCTTCCGAGTCAGCAATTCTACAAGCATGACACCATAACTGTAGACATCACTTTTCTCTGTGAGCCGACCCGTGTAAAAGTACATAGGATCTAAATATCCGATTGTACCTTGTACCTTTGTGGTTAACCCTGATTTATCCACCTCAATATATCTTGAAGCTCCAAAGTCCGCCACCTTAGCTGTTAGAGTGTCATCCAAAAGTATGTTAGCCGACTTCACATCTCTATGGATGATAGGTACTGAAGCTGTCGAGTGAAGATATGCTAGAGATTTGGCTGTCTCAGTTGCGATGCGCAGCCTGTCATCCCATGACAATGATCTTGGTTCATCAATGTGAAGATGCTCATAAAGGGTTCCGTTGGATATGAACTCATAGACCAACATCGGTACCTCTGTTTCAAGGCAACAACCATATAGTTTTACCACATTTCTATGGTTGATTTGTGATAGAATAGCAACCTCATTAATGAACTCATCTATCTCCCTTTGAAGAACCTTCTTTGGTTTCTTGATGGCTACAACATGAAGGTCGGATAACATGCCTTTGTAAACAGTACCATGCCCTCCTCGACCAAGCACATGATCTTCATCAAAATTGTGTGTTGCCTTCTCTAGCTCTTCTAAAGGAATGATCATTTTTTTCTGCAATATCGGCTCTCTGTGATACTAGTTGTTGCAACAATTGTCCACGGTTTTGCTCGAAGAACTTCTGTCTCAACATAAGTGCCCTTTGTTGTTTAACTTTCTTGGAGATGCAGCGTCCGATGAGGATCGAAATTATTAGACCCGCTGCACTGGCAAGCCCTACTCCAATGCTTATGCCTGAAAATACGTCAACAATATTAGTCATGTTTTCCAGCAGATATGAAGGTGAAACTAATAGCGTTGGAGGAATATAATACCCTCTGATCTAAGTCACGAACTGAATCAACAAGTAAACTCTAGTAAATTGTGTGCTAACTTGTGCGCTGATATATATAGCCATCATATGAGGAAGGAAAAATTCAAGTTATGTGCACCATTTATAGCTGTAGTGTTGATTGCATACCTATAATGATGAGCTTATTCTTGCGGTCACCTGCAGGTGAAAACAAGAGTAAAATCCACTTGGTTAGATGGTAGATAAACCATGAGAACTAAACCTAAATATGATGATGATGATACTAAAGTACCTTTGCATCCACCGTCATGGTCGTCGTAAGGATTGCCTCGGTAGCCCTCCATACAATGGCAAGTATACCCTCTCTCCCTTGACTGCTTGCAGTAGCTGTTCTTGCTCTTACAGATCTTGCTGGATGTAGTACAATTGTGCTTAGGGGAGGAGACCTCCCACTGCAAAACAATGGGAATATTCTTGATCTCTCCGGGCGGTGGTTGCTGATACGCCCCCAGCTTTCCTGAGAAACCTAGTTGATCGAACCACCCCTCCATTGCGATGAACACGAAGGTGGGCGGCGGAGTGCTGTCCTCAAACATGCTCTGCTTGAAGAGCCAACCAAAGTCCAGGGCCCTAGGAACCCCGCCGTTCATGGACTGGGAGATGGGCGCCTGGCAGCATCCCATGCCGTGGCAGTATTTGCCGCCGCCACTGCCGCCCCTTGTTGTTGGCAATCCCCTGACCTCACGGTGGGCGCCTGTGGTGGTGTCGTTGCTGGGACAGAAGGAGGCGCAACCGCTCACGATGTCGTTGTCGTCCCGGTTGCCGAGCAGCGTCGCGTGCGTGTTGCAACCAGTGAGGATGAGCTCGTTGCTGGTAGCCAGCGAGTAGTGCACCCGATGCCCGGCTTGGTTCGACATGCCAAGCTCGAAATCGTAACTTTGGTCGTGGTAGTCGCTGGCGTTTACGATGGGCTTGCGGGTGCAGATGGTATGCATGGTGGCGTTCTCGACGTGGATCTCCGTGACACGGAGGGCGCCGTCGCCTAGGATCAGCCGCGGCGGGTCGTGGGTTGTGTCGCAGGTGAGGTTGAAGCCCTCATGGTAGCAGTCGGACGGGCTCATGTCTTGGATGCCAAATGGGTACGGTACGTCCACACCCTCACAGGACATCATCCTGCACTTCCCTGGTGAAGAAAAGAGGACATTTATCGCCCCGTATTATAGTTCAACGCTTATTAACATACAGCTGATGAGTGTATTTTTCTCAGAAGATTATAAAACATTTTTCATCCTTAGGCTGATAAAGATCACTCCTGATCACAAATAAGCGAGACATACAGTCTTCAAGATATAACCCTGACCACAAATTTCTATTGTAGTAATATATTTACAGAAACCAAGAAAAAAAATATACTACTAAACTATAATTCTTTCCAGGCAAATCTAGCGAAACTTTTCAAGACAATTCTGTACATATATATAGTTTTAATATTTACTGTCTGGACAATCAAAATGATATTTATAGTCGAAATTTTAAAAGTTTAAGTAAGTAGCATATCCAAAGGTTACTTATTTGTGATATCTTGAAGGCATCACCGTGGACCACTCTCTGCTATCTTCAGAGGAAACCCTAAATCGGATGATCGGATGACGGCGGCGCTCTAGTGTCGTTCCCCCCTTTGGGGCGTCATTCTTGGAGGTGCACACGTGATCGAGGGATCAGAGGACGGATTCTTTGGTGGAGCGATGCTTTATCTCACTCATTGATGGCGGCGGATCTCGGCAGCATGGCGCTGTGGTGACTTGGCGTCCGATGCGCGAAGATGGACTCGCGCAGGAGGGTGGCGCGGTCTGGCGTCGTGGTGGCATCGACGACAGCTAGACCGGGCAAGGTAGATGCTGCAGTACAGTTCTAAAGATGGATTGGTGGCAGGTGGCTGCGGCGGCCTCATACCCGGCAGGCATCCTGGTTGAGGAGTGCGCCGGACCAGTGGGTGCCCCATACCCAGCAGGCGTCCTGGATGGGACCTCAGGTCTTAGATGGTAGGTTTGGCTGCGAGGTCTGTTTGGTATTAGGCCCAGACTATCAACATCCCTTCATTAATTGGATAGGAGTAGCGACAGATGTTGCCTAGACGGTGGCTTTAGTCTTACTGTTGTATTACTTTGTAAGGTCTTGTGTGAACAATTAATAAAATGGTTGCATGCATCGTCCAGATGCAGAGGCCGGGGTCTTCCTCCATTTCTAAAATAAAAACTAAAAAACTTATTTGTGAATGGAGGTTGTATAAATAAACTAAAGATCATCTATAGCCGGACTCCTCAAATCCTCCTCAAACGTCTCCGAACGCGCCTGATCAGTGACCGGACAGGAGAGAAAAGGAAAAAAATGACCTAACCGGACCCCTCATATCATCCCCATACGTCTGGGCTGTCCGCAAACCCTCATATTGAGACCAAATATAGGGTGTATATGAAGGCTAGCGGACGTGACTGGTTAGTCCCCAACCGGGCCGTCTTTTCTATTTCCTTATTCATTATTTTCTTTCTCTCTCTCTCTCTCTCTCTCTCTCTCTCTCTCTCTCTCTCTCTCTCTCTTCATTTCCATCAATCCATGCAAGTAAACGGACATACAAGGGAGAAAATGAGGAATATGTCTGCATGGACATATAGGTGTTTAAAATGGACACGTCCGCACACTGATCAAGCGCGTCCACAAACGTTTACAACGCTTGATTTGCTAAGTCCAACGGAAAGGTCAGGGGTCATCCTCTTTTTCCAAATTTTTTTTTTGCCAAGTCCAGCTGTAGGTGCTCTAAGTGTTGGAAATATGCCCTAGAGGCAATAATAAATTAGTTATTATTATATTTCCTTGTTCATGATAATCGTTTATTATCCATGCTAGAATTGTATTGATAGGAAACTCAGATACATGTGTGGATACATAGACAACACCATGTCCCTAGTAAGCCTCTAGTTGACTAGCTCGTTGATCAATAGATGGTTACGGTTTCCTAACCATGGACATTGGATGTCATTGATAACGGGATCACATCATTAGAAGAATGATGTGATGGACAAGACCCAAACCTAAGCCTAGCACAAGATCGTGTAGTTCGTATGCTAAAGCTTTTCTAATGTCAAGTATCATTTCCTTAGGCCATGAGATTGTGCAACTCCCGGATATCGTAGGAATACTTTATGTGTGCCAAACGTCACAACGTAACTGGGTGGCTATAAAGGTGCACTACGGGTATCTCCGAAAGTGTCTGTTGGGTTGGCATGAATCGAGACTGGGATTTGTCACTCCGTGTGACGGAGAGGTATCTCTGGGCCCACTTGGTAGGACATCATCATAATGTGCATAATGTGACCAAGGAGTTGATCACGGGATGATGTGTTACGGAACGAGTAAAGAGACTTGCCAGTAACAAGATTGAATAAGGTACCGGCATACCGACGATCGAATCTCGGGCAAGTACTATACCGCTAGACAAAGGGAATTGTATACAGGATTGATCGAATCCTCGACATCGTGGTTCATCCGATGAGATCATCGTGGAACATGTGGGAACCAACATGGGTATCCAGATCCCGCTGTTGGTTATTGACTGAAGAATGTCTCGGTCATGTCTGCATGGTTCCCGAACCCGTAGGGTCTACACACTTAAGGTTCGATGACGCTAGGGTTATAAAGGAAGTTCGTATGTGGTTATCGAATGTTGTTCGGAGTCCCGGATGAGATCCCGGACGTCACGAGGAGTTCCGGAATGGTCCGGAGGTAAAGATTTATATATAGGAAGTATGGTTTTGGCCACCGGAAATGTTCTGGGCATCACCGGTAGTGTACCGGGACCACCGGAGGTGTCCGGGGGTCCACCAAGTGGGGCCACCGGCCCCGGAGGGCTGCATGGGCCAAGTGTGGAAGGGGACCAGCCCCAGGTGGGCTGGTGCGCCCCTCCACCAAGGCCCAAGGCGCCTCCTAGAGGGGAAGGGGCAAACCCTAGGGCAGATGGGCCCTAAGGCCCACCCCTGGTGCGCCTCCCCCTCTCCTCCACCTGGACGCCACCCAGATGGGATCTCGGGGCTGCCGCCACCCCTGGGGAGGGAACCCTAGGTGGGGGCGCAGCCCCTCCCCTCCCCCTATATATACTTGAGGTATGGGTTGCCCAATACACGCGATTCAATCTCTCTCTTGGCACAGCCCTGCTTCTCTCCCTCCTCCTCTCCCGCGGTGCTTGGCGAAGCCCTGCAGGATTGCCACGCTCCTCCACCACCACCACGCCGTTGTGCTGTTGCTGGATGTAGTCTTCCTCAATCTCTCCCTCTCTCCTTGCTGGATCAAGGCATGGGAGACGTCACCGGGCTGTACGTGTGTTGAACACGGAGGTGCCGTCCGTTCGGCACTTGGTCATCGGTGATTTAGACCATGACGAGTACGACTCCATCAACCCCGTTCACTTGAACGCTTCCGCTTGGCAATCTACAAGGGTATGTAGATGCACTCTCTTTCCCCTCGTTGCTGGTTTCTCCATAGATAGATCTTGGTGACACGTAGGAAAATTTTGAATTTCTGCTACGTTCCCCTACAGTGGCATCATGAGCTAGGTCTATTGCGTAGATTCTTTGCACGAGTAGAACACAAAGTAGTTGTGGGCGTTGATTTTGTTCAATATGCTTACCGTTAC
Source organism: Aegilops umbellulata (assembly GCA_032464435.1). Lineage (NCBI taxonomy): Eukaryota > Viridiplantae > Streptophyta > Magnoliopsida > Poales > Poaceae > Aegilops > Aegilops umbellulata. The sequence goes on along the minus strand of CP136058.1, from coordinate 593,238,365 downwards.
TAGTCCAATCTTGATTCGACGGCATTGTGGGATGAAGCGGCCCGGACCGACCTTACACGTACACTTACGTGAGACATGTTCCACCGACTTACATGCACTAGTTGCATAAGGTGGCTAGCGGGTGGCAGTCTCTCCCACTTTTGTCGGATCGGATTCGATGAAAAGGGTCCTTATGAAGGGTAAATAGCAATTGGCATATCACGTTGTGGTTTTGCGTAGGTAAGAAACGTTCTTGCTAGAAACCCATAGCAGCCACGTAAAACATGCAAACAACAATTAGAGGACGTCTAACTTGTTTTTGCAGGGTATGCCATATGATGTGATATGGCCAAGAAGAATGTGATGTATGAGATTGATCATGTTCTTGTAATAGGAATCACGACTTGCATGTCGATGAGTATGACAACCAGCAGGAGCCATAGGAGTTGTCTTTAATTTATTTATGACCTGCGTGTCAACATAAACGTCATGTAATTACTTTACTTTATTGCTAACCGTTAGCCATAGTAGTAGAAGTAATAGTTGGCGAGACAACTTCACGGAGATCATGATGATGGAGATCATGGTGTCATGCCGGTGACGATGATGACCATGGAGCCCCGAAGATGGAGATCGAAAGGAGCAAAGTGATGATGGCCATATCATGTCACTATTTGATTGCATGTGATGTTTATCATGTTTATACATCTTATTTGCTTAGAACGACGGTAGTAAATAAGATGATCCCTCATTAAAATTTCAAGAAAGTGTTCCCCCTAACTGTGCACCGTTGCGAAAGTTCGTCGTTTCGAAGCACCACGTGATGATCGGGTGTGATAGATTCTTACGTTCACATACAACGGGTGTAAGACATATTTACACACGCGAAACACTTAGGTTGACTTGATGAGCCTAGCATGTACAGACATGGCCTCGGAACACAAGAGACCGAAAGGTCGAGCATGAGTCGTATGGTAGATACGATCAACATGAAGATGTTCACCGATGATGACTAGTCCGTCTCACGTGATGATCGGACACGGCCTAGTTGACTCGGATCATGTAAACACTTAGATGACTAGAGGGATGTCTATCTGAGTGGGAGTTCATAAGATGAACTTAATTATCCTGAACATAGTCAAAAGATCTTTGCAAATTATGTCGTAGCTCGCGCTTTAGTTCTACTGTTTTAGATATGTTCCTAGAGAAAATATTGTTGAAAGTTAACAGTAGCAATTATGCGGACAGTAGAAGCTTATGTCCTTAATGCATCGCTCGGTGTGCTGGACCTCAAACGTGGTCTGTGGATGTTGTGAACATCTGACATACACGTTTTGATGACTACATGATAGTTCGGTAATGTTAAATGGTTTAGAATTGAAGCACCGAAGACATTCTTGAAATGTCGCGGAACATATGAGATGTTTCGAGGGCTGAAATTGGGATTTCAGGCTCGTGCCCACGTCAAGAGGTATAAGACCTCCGACGAATTTTCTTAGCCTACAAACTAAGGGAGAAAAACTCAATCGTTGAGCTTGTGCTCAGATTGTCTGAGTACAACAATCACTTGAATCGAGTGGGAGTTGATCTTCCAGATAAGATAGTGATGCTTTTCCAAAGTCATTGCCACCAAGCTGCTAGAGCTTCGTGATGAACTATAACATATCAGGGATAGATATGATGATCCTTGAAATGTTCGCGATGTTTGACACCGCGAAAGTAGAAATCAAGAAGGAGCATCAATTGTTGATGGTTAGTGAAACCACTAGTTTCAAGAAGGGCAAGGGCAAGAAGGGATGCTTCATGAAACAGCAAATCAGCTGCTGCTCTAGTGGAGAAACCCAAGGTTGAACCCAAAACCCGAGACTGAATGCTTCTGTAATAAGGGGAACAACCACTGGAGCAGAATTACCCTAGATACTTGGTAGATGAGAAGGCTGTCGATAGAAGTATATTGGATATACATTATGTAAATGTGTACTTTACTAGTACTCCTAGTAGCACCAGGGTATTAGATACCGGTTCGGTTGCTAAGTGTTAGTAACTCGAAATAAAAGCTACGGAATAAACGGAGACTAGCTAAAGGTGAGCTGACGAGATGTGTTGGAAGTGTTTCCAAGGTTGATGTGATCAAGCATCGCACGCTCCCTCTACCATCGAGATTGGTGTTAAACCTAAATAATTGTTATTTGGTGTTTGCGTTGAGCATAGACATGATTGGATTATGTCTATCACAATACGGTTATTCATTTAAGGAGAATAGTGGTTACTCTATTTATTTGAATAATACCTTCAATGGTCTTGCACCTAAAATGAATGGTTTATTGAATCTCGATCATAGTGATACACATGTTCATGCCAAAAGATATAAGATAGTAATGATAGTACCACCTACTTGTGGCACTGCCATGTAAGTCATATTGGTATAAAACGCATGAAGAAGCTCCATGTTGATGGATCTTTGGACTCACTCATTTCTGAAAAGATTGAGACATGTGAACCGTGTCTGTTGGTATGTACGCATGAAGAAACTCCATGCAGATGGACCGTTTGGACTCACTTGATTTTGAATCGCTTGAGACATGCAAATCATACCACATGGGCAAGATGACTGAAAGCTTCGGTTTCAGTAAAATGGAACAAGAAAGCAACTTGTTGGAAGTAACACATTTTGATGTGTGCAGTCCAATGAGTGCTGAGGCACGCAGTGGATATCGTTATGCTCTTACTTCACAGATGATTTGAGTAGATACTGAGTATATTTACTTGATGAAACACAAGTCTGAATTATTGAATGGTTCAAGTAATTTCGGAATGAAATTGAAGATCTTCGTGATAAGAGGATAAAATGTCTATGATATGATCATAGAAATGAATATCTGAGTTACGAGTTTGGCACTGTGGAAATTGTTTCACAACTAATACCGCCTGGAACACCATAGTGTGATGGTGTGTCCGAACATCATAGTTGCACCCTATTGGATATGGTGCGTACCATGATGTCTCTTATCGAATTACCACTATCGTTCATGGGTTAGGCATTGGAGACAACCGCACTCACTTTAAATAGGGCACCACGTAATTCCGATGAGATGACACCGTATGAACTATGGTTTAGAGAAACCTAAGCTGTCATTTCTTAAAAGTTTGGGGCTGCGATGCTTATATGAAAAAGTTTTAGGCTGATAAGCTCAAACCCAAAGCGGATAACTGCATCTTCATAGGACACCCAAAATAGTTGGGTATACCTCCTGTCTCCGATCCGAAAGCAATAGGGATTGTTTCTCAAATCGGGTCCTTTCTCGAGGAAAAGTTTCTCTCGAAAGAATTGAGTGGGAGGATGGTGGAGACTTGATGAGGTTATTGAACCGTCACTTCAACTAGTGTGTAGCAGGGCACAGGAGTTGTTCCTATGGCACCTACACCAATTGAAGTGGAAGCTTATGATAGTGATCATGAGACTTCGGATCAAGTCACTCCCAAACCTCGTAGGATGACAAGGATGCGTACTACTTCAGAGTGGTATGTAATCCTGTCTTGGACGTCATGTTGCTAGACAACAATGAACCTACGAGCTATGGAGAAGCGATAGTGGGCCCGGATTCCGATGAATGGCTCGAGGCCATAAAATCCGAGAGATGATCCATGTATGAAAACAAAGTGTAGACTTTGGCAGAACGGCTCGATGGTCGTGAGGCTGTTGAGTACAGATGGATTTTAAAAGGAAGACGGACAATGATGGTAAATGTCACCATTAAGAAAGCTCGACTTGTCATTAAGATGTTTCCCGACAAGTTCAAGGAGTTGACTACGATGAGACTTTCTCACTCGTAGCGATGCTAAGAGTCTGTTGGAATTAGCAGGTACTGCATTATTTATGAAATCTTGCAGATAGGATGTCAAAATATTGTTTCCTTGTTCTCGAGGAAAGGTTGTATGTGATATAACCAGAAGTTTTTGTCGATCCTGAAAGATGCTAACAAGTATGCAAAGCCCCAGCAATCCTTCTAAGGACTGGAGTAAGCATCTCGGAGTTGGAATGTACACTTTGATGAGATGATCTAATATTTTGGGTTTATACAAAGTTTATGAGAAACTTGTATTTCCCAAGAAGTGAGTGGGAGCACTATAGAATTTCTGATGAGTATATGTTGTTGACATATTGTTGATCAGAAATGATGTAGAATTTCTGGAAAGCATATAGGGTTATTTGAAAAGTGTTTTTCAATGGAAAACCTGGATTAAGCTACTTGAACATTGAGCATCAAGATCTATAAGGATAGATCAGAACGCTTAATGGTACTTTAAAATGAGCACATGCCTTAACATGATCTTGAAGGTGTTCAAGATGGATCAGTCAAAGAAGGAGTTCTTGCGTGAGTTGTAAGGTATGAAGTTAAGACTTAAAGCTCGACCACGACAGAAGAAAGAGGAAGGATGAAGGTCGTCCCCTATGCTTTAGTCGTAGGCTCTAAAATATGCTATGTTGTGTACCGCACCTGAAGTGTGCCAAACCATGAGTCAGTCAAGGGGTACAAGTGTGATCTAGAAATGGATAACAGGACAACGGTCAAGGTTATCCTTAGTAACTAGTGGACTAAGGAATTTTCTCGATTATGGAGGTGGTAAAAGAGTTCGTCGTAAAGGGTTACGCCGATGCAAACTTTGACACTAATCCAGATTATTCTGAGTAGTAAACTGGATTCGTATAGTAGAATGGTTATTTGGAATAGCTCCAAGTAGAGCGTGGTAACTGCATCTAGGAGATGACATAGAGATTTGTAAAGCACACACGGATCTAAAAGGTTCAGACCCGTTGACTATAACATCTCTCACAAGCATAACATGACCAAACCCAGAACTCTGTGAATGTTAATCACATGGCGATGTGAACTAGATTATTGACTCTAGTGCAAGTGGGAGACTGTTGGAAATATGCCCTAGAGGCAATAATAAATTAGTTATTATTATATTTCCTTGTTCATGATAATCGTTTATTATCCATGCTAGTATTGTATTGATAGGAAACTCAGATACATGTGTGGATACATAGACAACACCATGTTCCTAGTAAGCCTCTAGTTGACTAGCTCGTTGATCAATAGATGGTTACGGTTTCCTGACCATGGACATTGGATGTCATTGATAACGGGATCACATCATTAGAAGAATAATGTGATGGACAAGACCCAATCCTAAGCCTAGCACAAGATCGTGTAGTTCGTATGCTAAAGCTTTTCTAATGTCAAGTATCATTTCCTTAGACCATGAGATTGTGCAACTCCCGGATACCGTAGGAATACTTTGGGTGTGCCAAACGTCCCAACGTAACTGGGTGGCTATAAAGGTGCACTACGGGTATCTCCGAAAGTGTCTGTTGGGTTGGCATGAATCGAGACTGGGATTTGTCACTCCGTGTGACGGAGAGGTGTCTCTGGGCCCACTCGGTAGGACATCATCATAATGTGCACAATGTGACCAAGGAGTTGATCACGGGATGATGTGTTACGGAACGAGTAAAGAGACTTGCCGGTAACAAGATTGAATAAGGTATCGGCATACCGACGATCGAATCTCGGACAAGTACTATACCGCTAGACAAAGGGAATTGTATACAGGATTGATTGAATCCTCGACATCGTGGTTCATCCGATGAGATCATCGTGGAACATGTGGGAACCAACATGGGTATCCAGATCCCGCTGTTGGTTATTGACTGAAGAATGTCTCGGTCATGTCTGCATGGTTCCCGAACCCGTAGGGTCTGCACACTTAAGGTTCGATGACGCTAGGGTTATAAAGGAAGTTCGTATGTGGTTACCGAATGTTGTTCGGAGTCCCGGATGAGATCCTGGACATCACGAGGAGTTCCGGAATGGTCCGGAGATAAAGATTTATATATAGGAAGTATGGTTTTGGCCACCGGAAGTGTTCTGGGCATCACCGGTAGTGTACCGGGACCACCGGAGGTGTCCGGGGGTCCACCAAGTGGGGCCACCGGCCCCGGAGGGCTGCATGGGCCAAGTGTGGAAGGGGACCAGCCCCAGGTGGGCTGGTGCGCCCCTCCACCAAGGCCCAAGGCGCCTCCTAGAGGGGAAGGGGGCAAACCCTAGGGCAGATGGGCCCTAAAGCCCATCCCTGGTGCGCCTCCCCCTCTCCTCCACCTAGCCGCCACCCAGATGGGATCTAGGGGCTGCCGCCACCCCTAGGGAGGGAACCCTAGGTGGGGGCGCAGCCCCTCCCCTCCCCCTATATATACTTGAGGTATGGGCTGCCCAATACACACGATTCAATCTCTCTCTTGGCACAGCCCTACTTCTCTCCCTCCTCCTCTCCCGCGGTGCTTGGCGAAGCCCTGCAGGATTGCCACGCTCCTCCACCACCACCACGCCGTTGTGCTGCTGCTGGATGGAGTCTTCCTCAACCTCTCCCTCTCTCCTTGCTGGATCAAGGCATGGGAGACGTCACCGGGCTATACGTGTGTTGAACGCGGAGGTGCCGTCCGTTCGGCACTTGGTCATCGGTGATTTAGATCACGACGAGTACGACTCCATCAACCCCGTTCACTTGAACGCTTCCGCTTAGCGATCTACAAGGGTATGTAGATGCACTCTCTTTCCCCTCGTTGCTGGTTTCTCCATAGATAGATCTTGGTGACACGTATGAAAATTTTGAATTTCTGCTACGTTCCCCAACACTAAGATCAGATTGATCTAAGCCTCAACTTCTCTAAAAACTGGATATAATATACTATCCGTAAGTGATTTTCTAAATGAGGTGGCACTTGCGCCGCACATCCTAAAACGCTAGAAAAGGGGCTTATTTTAATCGTCTAATGTTAATTTCTACATAAACCAAAAAGACAGTAATAGAAATCACGTGCTCCTCATTTTAAAATTTTGAAACAACAACCTAATTCAGTTTTGAAAATAAAATTGGAAAAAGCCAAGTCCAATCAAAGTTAACATAGAGAGAATATTAAATAATTAAGTTGCAGCTTAATCTAATTGTTCACCTTTGTCATTGACACCGACAGCAGGAGTGACGCATCCACCAGGGACCGTAGCATTGCATTGGGTTCCTAGGCGGCACTGGCACACACCCTCGATGCATTCACCGTAGCACACCATGTCGTCGCACGTGTCGCTAGCTACAAAATTGCCAACGATAAGCATCAAGGTGCGTATTACACGTGTAAATTGATGACTCCGAAGAAAGTTGTGAATATGAAAATTAGGTTATTTTTTTTGCCGGGGAAATCAGGTTAATTTGACTGAACCAAAGAGTGCCAAAGGGTACGTTACCATGAGGGTCACCAATTTACACCCCTAGCTAGTACTCCTTCCATTCCTAAATATAAGTCTTTATAGAAATTTGTAGTCCAAATCTCTATAAAGACTTATATTTAGAAACGGAGGGAGTATGTACATTTGTAAAAAAAAACATACATAAATGATACACCGAATACAAGTATAAATATATATGGATATATTACTTCCAAATACAAATATAAATTAATTAAGTTACTACCTATATTAGTTCCGTCAGTTTAGACAGGTGTAGATTTAAATTGTGAAATATTGACCCCGCTAAAAAAAACTAAAACATTGACCCAAATAAGACCTAACTTAAATTGACTTTCATCCATATTAAAATATATTTTAGTTAAACTCAAATAAATTAGACATTATAACTACATAGAAGGTTCTATAAGCAGCATATAGAACTAGAATGAATGACAGGCTTAGAGCATCTACAGCCGGTCATAGCAAATATGACCCCTTTAAATGCTCGCGGACGCGCTCGGTCAGTGACCGGGTGTGTCCGTTTTGAGCCCCTGTTTGTCCGTCCGCGCAGCCACACTTCTCATTTTTCTCCTCATATGTCCGGTCACTTGCATGTGATATTGATGGAGATAAGAGAGAGAAATAAAAGAATGAATATAGAAAGAGAAAAGGTCGTCCGGAGTGGGGCCGCGTCTTACGTGGCGGACTGCCCGGGTGGCGGGCGCGTCCACGAGCCCTCATAACCTCCTCATATTTAAGATGGATATGAGGGTTCGCGGACAGCCCAGGCGTATAGGGATTGATATGAGGGGCCCGACTGGGTCACGTCTTTTCTTCTCTCTCCTGTCCGATCACTGACCGGGCGCGTTTGCGGGCATATGAGAGATGGTTCGAGGCGTCTGGCTCCGGTTGTAGATGCTCTTACCTAATACAGCTTCGGGTTCGAGACTCACTACTTCCACATCCCTATTGCAAGTGCTAAAATAATCTCTTGTGCATGAGCTCAATCAGCCACCTATCCACCACATTATAATGCCTAAAAGTTTAAATCGAGGCCAGCCCAAAAAAAATACTTTCATATATCTTCTTAACAGGTCTCACCTAATAAGACTCTTGAAGACTAAGCCCAACGAATAGGCCCAATTTTAGAACTCCAAAGGACGAATGGGGATGCCCCGTTTTCGTAGCGGCCCAAACCGGCCTCCAACTCTAGAAATGTCTCCAATATTCCTTTTGGCTTTACACTGGTACATGGGACGAAAATCATTGGCTCATTGTTTTACTTTATTTCCCCTTCATCTTCTCTGCGCTCACTACTGGGTGTTGCACTACTCTTTCCCTTTCCATGCCACGAGCTTCCTACTGGTCGCCGGGAAGGTGTGCACGGAGGTTAGAGAGCACCAAAATATGGCGGAGATATGTAATGCTTCGGATAGCTAGAGGCGAGTGGAGCAAAGCTCAACATTGGGGAGGCTAATATTGGGGTACGTCACTGGTGGATAGAGGCATCAAGCGGTGCACATGGAAGCTGGAGGAGGGGGCGTCAAGGAGGTTGGGGCTGGAGGATAGCGTGGTGATAGTTGAGCTAGGGTTCGGGGTGGCCAGATATGGCAATGGGTTGTTTGGAAAATGAGACAGTGTGAAGAGATGCAGTGGTGTGGACGAGTGTTGAGCCAGCAAGCAGCGCGGTCACTAACGAGCGTATGGGCAGGCCCAACTCGAGAGCTTCTGCCACGAGCGTGTTCTACCTATTTATTTAGTTTTGTTTCTGCCGATTTTCTTCAGTTTTTCAAGTTTACTTTCTATTGTTGCTATTAGTTTTTCTTTATGGTTTTCTTGTCCTTTTTAATTCGTCATTTTTCAATTTTTGTGAATTTTTTAAATATTTTCTTAAATATTTATGAGCCTTTTCTAAAGATCATGAATACTTATTAAACTCATGCACATTTAAAAGAATTGTGAACCTTACTTAAAATTCGTGCATATTTCAAATTCAGTTTTTTTGACAAAGTTAAATTTTTTTAAATATAAGTCCGGTAAAACACTATAACAATGGCTAAAATATTGACCAAAATATAAAAAAAACGTTGAAACCCACAATAGCACGACAGCTATGTGTCACCCGTACCAAGTCCTAATATGAATCGCCAATGGGCATCCACTAGCAGGCTAGTCCATTTAGTGAGGGTGGACGCTGCCACTCGTAGCGGCCACCGTAGGTTCGCTCCACCGGTTTTCTTCATTTTTTCTTTTTCTATTTTTTTTCACCGGTCTTCTTTTTTTATTATACTTTGGTTTTCTTTATTTGTTTTCTCTTTTTTCCTGTTTTCTTTCTTTGCATTTTTACTGTCTTTTTTCTTGTTTCGTTCAGTTTCTTTGTTGGCTTTTATCGGTTTCATTTTTTTAACACTTGTATACTTTTTATCAGTACAAAATTTACATTCTTAGAGCACACATTACATTTTTACGGTACACGTTGGACATTTTTCAGATATACATGATGCACTTAAAAAATGTTTTGAACACTTTATTAAATACATGGTAAAGCTTTTCTAAATACATGTTGTAGATTTTTTAAATGTCAATCAAACAAAGTGAACACTTTTTCAGAAATTTCATGGACATTTTTGGAAACATGCAGATATTTCTTAAATTTCCTAGGCATTTTTTTAACCCATGCGAACATTTTTTTACATATCTATATAAAATTCTTTTAAATATCATGAACAATTTTTTTGAAATGCAGGAATATTTGTCTTCCCAAGCGCACAAAGTGTTACATTTACCTCCTGCTTACCGCGTGGTACATGGGCTTTTCTGTGCAAGGCTAGAATATAGGAGCTACCCGAGGAATTGCTCAACAACAACAACCCTTTCGTCCCCTCAAAAAAAAAACCCTTTCAAAAAAAAAACTCCAGAGCACCTGCCATCCGCGATACTAGTACTCCGCTCTGCTAAAAAAAGTGTCCGTAATACCACACCTAGAATGCGAATCAACCTGTGGTTGAGTTGGTTAGGTGGACAGTGGTATCCCCAACCCATCAGGGTTCAAATCCTGGTGCTCGCATTATTCCTGAATTTATTTCAGGATTTCCGGTGATGCGCTTTCAGTGGGAGGAGACGTTCCCGTCGACGACGAGGCGTCTATGATGACTTCGTAAATCTCAAGATGATATGCCGGCTCAGTCTCTCGGAGGTGCTCATAGGGGTAGGGTGTGCGTGTGTGCGTTCATAGGGATGAGTGTATGCGCGTGTATATGAGCGTTTGTGTCTGTACTGATGCTAAAAAAAAAGAAATATAATACACGTATTGGTCCTATGCAAAATAAATAGAGGATGTCAAAAAAGAAGAATGCCCGAATGCCCTCCTTTTCTCAGTCATTGCCTTAGGGCAGATTGTAATCTCATGTTACTCAAGCAATAAAGAACCCATATTCATAGCAAAAAAAAAAGCCCAAGTGTTTTATCTCAGGAATGGTATAATCTTCAGTGGCGACGCCGTGCTGCTCCCACCTCCGGCAGCAGCACCCCGTACACTCGACGCACCCGCATCCGCGCCCGGACGAGGGCTGCTGTCGGGACTCGGGAGCACGTCGTCCTCGTCCTCGTCCTCGGGAGTAGGATTAATCTCGTTGGTACATGTCATGCTTCTGTGTCATCTTTGTCATTGAGTGGATTCAGAATTTTATAAATGGTAACCTACGCATGCTTTTCAACATATATTAGTGTTAGGGCGTCTTTAAAGGAGACCGGCCCTCAAAACTCCGGCGTATGTTCTTTACATGATTTTTTTTTTGCGGAATCGTTACATGAGTATTTGACAAAAAAAACTACCACATTAGGGGTTACCGTCCCACAGAACTACCACATTTAAAAAAGTGACTGATAACTACCATTTTTTTTTAATTTTGTGACTAAAAACTACCACTTTTGAAAAATGGTCAGTTAGACGATTTAAGCACGTTTATGACATGCGGGACCCATCTGTCAAGGCTGACGTGGCGGCAAAGTCAACTCCGTTCATTTTGACCGTTGAGCCGACCGTTATGACAGGTGGGCCCACACGTCATTCTTCTTCTTCCTCTCTCTATCTCGCCGTCGGCTGCCGTTTGTCTCGCCGCTGTGGCCGCGGCCCTACGGCTGCTCTCCTACTCCTAGGCGCCGCCACTACCGCCGTTGTCTCCGCTGTTGCCCTCTGCTTCCCGCGCCGGCGAGCCCCTGGACTCCCCTGCCTGCTGCCGCGCAGCTCCTGCCCCGTGCCCCCTGCTGGCTTGCTGCCGTTGCGGCTTGCCGGCCCGGCCGCCGCAAACCGCCCGCGCTGCCCGCCGGCCTGCGTGCCTCGTCGCAGCCCCGCTGCTGCTTGGCTCCCGCCTCTGCCGCCGTCGCGCGAACCCTCCCCGACCCGCAGTCACGACTCGCCCCGCCTCCTCCTCCCACTGTCGTGCCGCCCCCTGCAGCCCACACACGGCCACGCTCGGCGGTCGGCCAGGCCCGCATCTACCATCGAGCAGTAGCTCGCGACACCGACAGCCGGCTCCGGCGACGAGCTCGTCCGCAGGGACCCGATTGCTTTTACTAAAAAAACTGAAAAAGAATTGATTGCTTTTTTATAAAACTTGCGAGGATCTAATTGCTTTTTTAAAAGTTATAGGGACCTGGTTGTTTTTATTTTTTTAAAGGGACAGACGTATGGGCCCCACCTGTCATAACGGTCAGCTTAACGGTCAAAATAAACGGAGTTGACTTTGCCATCACATCAGCCCTGACAGGTGGGTCCCGCATGTCATAAACGTGCTTACATCGTCTAAACTGACCATTTTTCAAAAGTGGTAGTTTTTAGCCACAAAATTAGAAATTTTTGGTAGTTATGTCACTTTTTGAATGCGGTAGTTCTGTGGGACGGTAACCCCTAATGTGGTAGTTTTTTATCAAATACTCTCTTTACATCTTTTTTTTTGCCATCCAATGCGCTCCCCTACTATGCGAAATCACGCCCGGACGTCCGAACTCTCCTAAACTCGAAGCAAACTGGGGGAGCTTTGGCGGTGTCTAGACATCCGTCTAGCCAACCAAAAGCCATCACGTCGGACATCCTCTCTCTCCCCTCAATGGCAATATGCACGTGCATAGAGGGACATTTGTCGGACATGGATGGATTGCCGGCTCCCGCATCATGTCCGCGGACCACGTCCAGACATAAAAAGAAACATTTGCGGTGTCTGTTTAGGGGTCAACGTTGGAGATGCCCTTAACCTCCAGTGTAGTGTAGCAGACAAAGCGCAATGCTATTGCTCGGCAGCCACATGTGCCACCATGAGGCCTTCAGGACAAGCGTGACGAGATCAGAATTCCGGATCCGGATCAGGGCATTGTCATGCCAGAGACAGAGAGCGCGCCCGAGCCACCTGTTACTCCATCTCTTGAAGCCCATACAACCAACGGTAAAAGACACCAGCTCCATCTTGGTGCCCGTCGGAGAGCCAACCATGTGGACCGTCATCCGAGGCTGCCGCTCCGGTATCCATGTCCGAAACACCACCACCCGCCCACATCCCAGTGCACCCACCAGGATAGGAGGAATAAAAGGTGTCTCTCTTCACTCCTACCCTGACATCAGCCATGGAGTCTGGTTCAACGTCTCCATGGTAGAAGGCACCGAAGCCTGGGTCTCTAGTCAATCTGTTGGACTGGGGGAGACACAATCAGATGGCTAACTATGGCCGTCATCGAGCAGGCTCACACGATGCCATGTCTGAGGTCTTCGACACCGTTCTGCCCGGCAGAGTAACGGGTCCCCGACCACCACCAACTACCACCGCACCCCCAGGAGAGGGGCATCAGCCACCCGGATGGAGCCCAATTCACCCCCCCCTTGCAACCGCACCAACCTGCCTCGGGTCCAAATTTGGCCCACCCAAGCGTGACAAAAACACCACCGTCGCGCATGTCGCAAACTCGGCCCCGCGACTGACAACCGTCTAACCCTGTGTCACCGTCTCGGTCCCAGGAGTAGGGAGAGCACCGTACCTTCGAAACCCTCTGCCACCTACCATAGCCCTGCCTCCAGATCCGCTACACGAGTGTTCCACAGACCCGCACCACCACGTCTGATGCCTGCAGCCGGACGGGAGAACCAGTCGAGACCTCACTGCCGCCATGGATGAGCCCACCACACCGCTGCCTCCACCGCACCTTCCTCGCCATGGCATAGGTCAGTGGGTCACGCCACCCATGGCAGCAGGACGACATATCCGGGCGGATCCCATGCCACCGCCGCATTCTTGCCACAGACATCCCCAATGAACTCCATGTCCCCATCCAAGCCACCGCCATGACACCGTTGCCGCCGCGCTGCGGCGCCCGCCGCCAGCGCTGCAACCCAGCAGGGCCACCATGGCACCCACGCGAAGAGTCAGGAAAGCCTCGTTGCCGGTGGCGCCGACCATGCTTCCCTGGCCACTACCCTGGCACGCAACAAGGGAGGAGTATGGTGCGCGCGTCACGAGAGCAGGGAGGAGCGGGTTTTTAGCATTTATGTACTTCCGCTGCGGTGCAACTTCGGATCCAGTCATAATGGTACTCCCTCCGTCCCATAATATAAGAACGTTTTTGACACTAGTGTAGTGTTAAAAACGTTCTTATATTTTAGGACAGAGGGAGTATGTCTTACGACAATTGGAAATTTGTGCTATCTTTTCTATCATTTGCTTTTCACTCTCTATCTAGATAGCATATAGAACAATAGCCGTTTCTCAAGTCTCCCTCGTTCTAAAATAAGTGTCATAATTTTTAGTTCATTTTGGAATGGAGGAAGTAGTTTCTTCCTCTTCAACTCGCTGTATCAGACTTTCCACCAATATCTTCATGCGAAATTGTTCACCGAGAATTAAATCCAACATTACGATCAGCTTAACTGTATACTTTTCGTTGACCCACCTCATTATTGATATTGTAGCAGTTGCCTCATCATGACCCTATTGGCTTTCCTTTTTCTTTCTCTTTTGAGAAGAAGGTTCTCATCTACTCCCTTGTGCCCATAATATAAGAGCGTCTTATTAGTCAAAACACTCTTGTATTATGGAACAGAGGAAATACCCAATTGTTTTCTGTTTGAATGTTTACTTTAAAATGCTCTCTCTCCCCTCTAGGCTGCAGTGCAACCCCGGCCCGCCTCTATTTACCGTATTCCGTGGTCTGACGTGTCTTGTTCTCCCGGCAAGCGAGCTGTGGACCCTCAGTGATGGACCATATTAACATCCTCAGCAATAATTCATTTTTGGTTTTGGGGGGCTCAGCAATAATTCATTGACGCAGCAACCGATCCACCTACTACTGCAGCACACTCTGTAGGATCAATTGTAGGCTAGCTAACATGCTGCAGCAGTAAGTGTTGGCGCATGCATGCCACACTCCTGGTTTTGGCGCAGCAGGTTGTGGGAAATACACTTTGTTCATGGTTGTATGTACACCTTATATGGGATTTTTTAATAATTCAATAAAAAGTCAAAATAGTTCAGAAGTTTTTTTTAGAATAAACTTGACTTACTTTTGCACCAGTATATAAATTTCCACGAAAAAAACCCAACGTTGACTTCAAAGCGAAAAAGACAAAAATTATTTGCTATTATAGGTCACTATTCACACTATTTTGATCAAAATTTTGTCTTTTTTGAAAGAAGTCAAAGGTGGATTTTCTTTTTGTGAAAATTTTCTGACAAGTACATTGTAAGGTCAAGTTTATTTCAAAAATATTTTCAGAATTTTTTGACTTTTTGTTGAATTACTAAAAAAAATTCTTCATATAAGGTGTATATGTCCCCATAGACCAAAAGTTCCCCTCTACCAGGTGGTCGACTGTGATATCGAGAAAAAGAAAGCCTCAAACTAAAACCACGGCACTTATTCGGAATGAAGGGAGTATCTTCTTAGGATCGGCGTCCATGTACTATTACGTGGGATATGCGATGGTTGGTTGTCTGATTCATTTATGTTGATAACATAATTAGTTTAGAATGATAAATCATACTTAGAATCTAGATAGTACACCTATTTCTGCGAGAAGTAATTCCGGATCGAGAGAGTTCGCTTATGTTTTATTTGTTTTAAATGGTAAAAATAGATGGATTGCCTAGAAGATTGCATTGCTATTTAATTTGCTGCATGCGATGGGACTATCGATCAGCAAAAGGACTGACATTGACCCTTCTTTAAGAGCGAGGCAACAGGTAACCAACCGGTCGACCTCGCAATGGCATGGTAGAGGAAGACAAGCAGCAGGCCAAGGGAAAAAAATCTCAGCCCTTTGTGGCCAACGTGTTCCACCATCTGGCCGCTGGCGATGGCGCCCACCATGGCGCCGATGTTGGAGAGCGAGCCGAACACCGAAAACTGTATGTAGCCAGCGTCGTCAGTCACTAAGATTCCGGCCCAAGCCAGCGAAGCCGGCGGCAAGAGTAAACAAAGACGGGCGATGGGACTAAGGATAATGACCTCGGAGATGGAGAGGCTGAGGTCACGGGTGATGTCGTCCTGCGTCGGCGAGGAGAAGCCGCCGGTGAAGCCGAACTGGATGGGGCCGAGCGCCACGATGAGCGTGCAGAGCAAGGCGGAGACGTGGGACTTGCGTATGGCGTACCACCAGCTCCCCGTGTTCACCAGCAGCGGCTTCCGCATGTCGTCGTGGTCGCTTCCAGCGCTCTCGTGCCCTCCGCCGTTGCCGTTCATGGCGCCTGCAGGCCCTCGCTTGCTGATGGACAAGACAAAGGGAGGGAGGGAGAAGAAGAGCTGAAGAGGATGTCTGACTCTTCTTTTTCTTTTTTTTTTTTTTTTTTTTTGAGAGAGAAGAGGATGTCTGACTTTGAGATGGGGCTCGTCTCTTGCCTGCAGACGTATATATGCTTCGCTTCCACAAGGCGCAACCGAGTATAAAGCCTACGGTAACAAGGTCTTCTTATTCAGTTGGATCTTCCCTCGTAGTGCTATGTACTACTACCACTGTAAACAAATACTCCCTCGTCCCAAAATTTTAAATTTGTCTAACTACAAATGTATCTATTTTAGATCACCACAGAGAAAGTACTCCGCTTCCCAAAATATAAGGCGCAGTTGACTCTGCACGGCCTTTGATGCACAACTTTAATCACTAATAGATATCAAAATACATGGATTGAACAATTTTACTTCGGCGCAGTTGACTCTGCCTACCTCGACTATTTAAGCAGACCGGCCGCACCGGTCAACCTCATATGCTCTCCTCTCCATATACACACACACACCAATGCCTCGCCTCGCCTCTCCTCTCCTCCGCACACCGCGATGAGCAAGTCCGGCAATAGCTGGTTCTCGGCACGGGCCGGTGGATCCGGTGAAGATAGCTCCGGATTGTCGCACCGCCGCCCACGGTCTCTGGGGCCGTTGATACGTCTCTAACGATCTATAATTCATGAAGTATTCATTGCATGTTTACAACAATTTTATATGATTTTAGTGCACTTTTTTATTATTTTGATGGACTAACATATTAACTTAGTGTCCAGTGTCAGTCCTTCTTTTTGTCTATTTCTTGGTTTTGCAAAAAAACCGTACCAAACGAAGTCCAAACGCGATAAAAATTCATGATAATTTCTTGGAACATAAGAGACCCTCGAAGCTTCGGGGAAGGACCTGAAGATGCATGAGAGAGTCACAGGCTAGTGCACCTATACAACTGACAATTGCATTGGGTGTGTTGGGAGCGCAAGAGACTCTTTATATTTTGATTGCAGGGTTGTTTAAGAGAGACCAAGTTCATCATACACCTCCCATGATTGATAAACCTTAGGCAATTCACTTCAGGAAAATTTTCTACTGTCCTACAAAACTCTGCGCTTGGATGCCCAACATAGTCTATAAGAATAAAGTTGTGTAGTAGACATAAGGCTATTTCTGGCGCCATTGCCGGGGAGGTGAGTGCTTGAAGGTATCATCTTTAGATCTTGCAATTGAATATTTTAATTTCTTATTTGTTCAGTAGTTTGGTTTTATAAAAGAAAATAAAAAATGGAAGTGAAGTTGCATCAATTCTTTATCTTTATGAAGTTTTTTTGAAAATATGGATTCCGATAATTGCTCTGAAGTGTTAAAAGAAGAATTTAACAAAATGTTTAATGTGACTTCCTTGATGATAAGTGATGAACCACAAGTATAGGGGATCTATCGTAGTCCTTTCGATAAGTAAGAGTGTCGAACCCAATGAGGAGCAGAAGGAAATGATAAGCGGTTTTCAGCAAGGTATTCTCTGCAAGTATTGAAATAAGTGGTAACATATAGTTTTGTGATAAGATAAATTGTAACGAGCAACAAGTAACAAAAGTAAATAAAGTGCAGCAAGGTGACCCAATCCTTTTTGTAGCAAAGGACAAGCCTGGACAAACTCTTATATAGAGAAAAACGCTCCCGAGAACACATGGGAATATCGTCAAGCTAGTTTTCATCACGTTCATATGATTCGCGTTCGGTACTTTGATAATTTGATATGTGGGTGGACCGGTGCTTGGGTGATGTTCTTACTTGAACAAGCATCCCACTTATAATTAACCTCTATTGCAAGCATCCGCAACTACAACAAAAGTATTAAGGTAAACCTAACCATAGCATGAAACATATGGATCCAAATCAGCCCCTTACGAAGCAACGCATAAACTAGGGTTTAAGCTTCGGTTACTCTAGCAACCCATCATCTACTTATTACTTCTCAATAAACCCGGGCAAACGTCGGGCCGGGCCGGGTTTCGGGCCGGGCTTGTAAAAGCCCGACCTTCATTTCTCAAGCCTGAGCCCGGCCCGAAGCCCGAAATACTCCCTATTTTCAAGCCCGAGCCCGGCCCGAAATCAAGCCCGAAGCCCGAAAGCCCGACCCGAATGCTGTTTTTTAGTACGCGCACGTGTAAGCTCGACCCGAAATACAGAAAAATAGAAGCCCGAGCCCGGCCCGAACTATCTTCCGGGCTGCAAAACAAAGCCCGAGCCCGGCCCGAATGTCAAGCCCGACCCGGCCCGGCCAGGGTTTTTCGGGCCGGGCTCGGGCCGGGTCATCGGGCCGGGCTGCCCATGCCCGGGTTTACTTCTCAATGCCTTCCTCTAGGCCCAAATAATGGTGAATGTTACGTAGTCGACGTTCACATAACACCACTAGAGGCTAGACAACATACATCTCATCAAAATATCGAACGAATACCAAATTCACATGACTAATAATAGTAAGACTTCTCCCATGTCCTCAGGAACAAACGTAACTACTCACAAAGCATATTCATGTTCATAATCAGAGGGGTATTAATATGCATAAAGGATCTGAACATATGATCTTCCACCAGATAAACCAACTAGCGTCAACTACAAGGAGTAATCAACACTACTAGCAACCTACTAGTACCAATCCCGGACTTGGAGACAAGAATTGGGTACAAGAGATGAACTAGTGTTTTGAGAGGAGATGGTGCTGGTGAAGATGTTGATGGAGATTGCCCTCTCCCGATGAGAGGAGCGTTGGTGATGACAATGGCGATGATTTCCCCCTCCCGGTGGGAAGTGTCCCCGGCAGAATAGCTCTGCCGGAGCCCTAGATTGGTTCCGCCTCATGGCGGCGGAGTCTCGTCCCGAAAGGTTGCTTATGATTTTTCCCCGGATTAAAGACTTCATATAGCAGAAGATGGCCACCGGAGAGCCAACAGGGGGCCCACGAGGCAGGGGGCGCGCCCGGGGGGGTAGGGCGCGCCCCCACCCTCGTGGCCAGGTGGGGCCCCCTCTGACATACTTCTTCCACTCAATATTTTTTATATATTCTGAAATAACTTTCTTGGAGTTTCAGGACTTTTGGAGTTGTGCAGAATAGGTCTATAATATTTGCTCATTTTCCAGCCTAGAATTCCAGCTGCCGGCATTCCCTCCTTTTGTAAACCTTGTAAAATAAGAGAGAATAGGCATAAGTACTGTGACATAATGTGTAATAACATCCCAAAATGCAATAAATATCGATATAAAAGCATGATGCAAAATGGACGTATCAACTCCCCCAAGCTTAGACCTCGCTTGTCCTCAAGCGGAAGCCGATAACGATAAATATGTCCACATGTTTAGAGGTACAGGTGTCGATAAAATAAAATACGGACATGAGGGCATCATGATTATTTTCATAACAGCAACATATATGGATATTGTCATGTGATTTCTTATGCTCAAGTGATGATCTATTCACAAGGCAAAATTATGAATCAAAAACTTTATTGAGAACTAACAAACTATAATCTCAGTCACTGAAGCAATTGCAATTTATCATAACATCAGAAAGAGTCTATGTCAGAGCTCTCTAGCAAGTCCACATACTCAACTATCATTTAGTCTTTCATAATTGCTAACACTCACGCGATACTTGTGGTTACGGAGTTTTAATCGGACACAGAGAAAGATAGGGGCTTATAGTTTCGCCTCTCAACCTTTTACCTCAAGGGTAATGTCAACAATAATAACTCATGCTCCCCTACATCCAATTAGATATATCTATCATGATCTTTCCAACACACTGTGCTTGCCAAAGGATAAAATGTAAAAAGGAAAGGTGAAGATCACCATGACTCTTGCATAAGATCGAAGATAATAGTAACAGATAGGCCCTTCGCAGAGGGGATCGGAGATTGCCATGCGCTTTCGGGGTTGGATGCACAAAATCTTAATGCGAAAGAACGTCACTTTATATTGCCCCTTGTGATATGAACCTTTATTATGCAGTCCGTCGCTTTTATTTCTTCCACATCACAAGATCGTATAAAGCTTATTTCCTCCACACCAATCAATCATACATGTTTAAAGAGCAATTTTTATTGCTTGCACCGATGACAACTTAATTGAAGGATCTTACTCAATCCATAGGTAGATATGGTGGACTCTCATGGCAAAACTGGTTTAAGGGTTTTGGAAGCACAAGTAGTATCTCTACTTGGTGCTGAGAATTTGGCTAGCATGAGGGGGAAAGGCAAGCTCAACATGTTGGATGATCCATGAAAATATACTTTATCTCAGATATAAGAAAACATAACCCATTACGTTGTCTTCCTTGTCCAACATCAACTCTTTTAGCATGTCATATTTTAATGAGTGCTCCCAATCATGGAAGATGTCTATGATAGTATATTTATATGTGAAACCTCTCTTTCTTTATTACTTCCTATTAATTGCAACGATGACCAAAGATATGTTTGCCAACTCCCAACAACTTTTAATCATCATACTCTTTCTATGTGAAGTCATTACTCTCAATAAGATCAATATGAACTCTTTGTTTCTTTTTATTCTTTTCTTTTATTCACTCAAGATCATAGCCAGAAAATCAAGCCCTTGACTCAACACTAATCTTTATTATATATAGCTCACGGACTCGATTACAAAGAGGGATCATAAAGCAAAACTCAAAACTAGATCATGCCATAAACTTTATTCTACTAGATCAAGATAATACTAATAGGACCGAACTAAGAAAAACGGTAAAGATAGGAGTGTGGTTGTGATACGATACCGGGGCACCTCCGCCAAGCTTGGCAGTTGCCAAGGGGAGTGCCCATACCCATGTGATTATGTCTCCTTCTTTGGGGATGGTGATGGCTTCTTCCTCAATTTACGCTTGAGGACAGAATTTTGATCCCTCAAGTCGTTAATCTCCTGCTCCAGGATTAATATCTTTTTGCATAGTTCCTGCTTGTTTTTCCTGCAAGAGACTAAAAGGGCTAAACTCGATCTTAGGTTTCTTTGCTCTATCCGTGAGGCTTGACTTTTTGAACTCCACATGCATGTCCCCAGGTTGAGGTAGTGGGGGTTCATCCTCATCTGAGCTCGTCTCCTCCTTCCTCTTGGGTTCATAGTCCTCTTCTTCCTCCGTAGTCCAACCACAATGCTCCACATCTCCATAGACCTTAGGATCTGCAAGGTAATCATCCACATAGCTTTCTCCTTCCAAATCTCGGGACGACATGTTGCTCTAATCTGCAACAGGACGGCTCGAAACAAGAACAGAAGATAATTGTGTGATACAGGAGTCAAAAACTTCGGGAGGATATATAATGATTTTTTACCGACCAAAATACGTATCTTGCAAGAAAGCGGAGTCCGGAGAGTACACGAGGTGCCCACGAGGTAGGGGCGCGCCCAGTCGGGTAGGGCGCACCCTCCACCCTCGTGGAGCCCTCGTGTCCTTCCCGGACTGCTTCTTATTTTTCTATTTTTCTAAATATTCCAAAACGGAGAAATATTGCCATAAAATTTGTTTTGGAGTCGGTTTACTTACCGTACCACATACCTATTCCTTTTCGGAGTCTGAAACGTTCCTGAAAGTATCTCTTATGTATTCCTCCGGGGTTACGGTTTCAATAACATTGGTTTCAACATTTATAGGATTACCTGAGATATAATGTTTGATCCTTTGACCGTTCACCACCTTCGGATTTGTGCCTTCGAAGTTGTTGATTTTTAGGCACTAGAATGATAGACCTCCTCAATAACGTAGGGGCCTTCCCATTTAGAGAGAAGTTTTCCTACAAAAAATCTTAAACGAGAGTTGTATAACAATACATAATCACCTACATTA
This sequence comes from Aegilops umbellulata, assembly GCA_032464435.1. Taxonomy (NCBI): domain Eukaryota; kingdom Viridiplantae; phylum Streptophyta; class Magnoliopsida; order Poales; family Poaceae; genus Aegilops; species Aegilops umbellulata. The sequence goes on along the minus strand of CP136058.1, from coordinate 593,216,486 downwards.
AACTCACGCTTTTGTATCCTTATGTCATGCCATCTTTTAACTTTTTCTTTAAACAACTTGGCATTTTCATAAGCTTGGGTTCTCCATTCATCAAGTGAGCTAATATCAAATAACCTCTTCTCACCGGCAAGTTTGAAATCATAATTGAGCTCTTTAATAGCCCAATAAGCCTTATGTTCTAGTTCAAGAGGTAAGTGACATGCTTTTCCATAAACCATTTTATACGGAGACATACCCGTAGGATTTTTATATGCAGTTCTATAGGCCCATAATGTATCGTCAAGTTTCTTAGACCAATTCTTTCTAGACCTATTGACATTCTTTTGCAAAATTAATTTGAGCTCTCTATTACTCAATTCTACTTGACCACTAGACTGAGGGTGATAAGGAGATGCAATTCTATGGTTAACATCATACTTAGCAAACATTTTACGGAAAGCACCATGAATAAAATGTGAACCACCATCAGTCATTAAATATCTAGGGACTCCAAACCTCAGAAAAATGACTTCTTTAAGCATCTTAATAGAGGTGTTATGATTAGCACTACTAGTTGGAATAGCTTCTACCCACTTAGTAACGTAATCAACAACAACTAAAATATGTGTATAACCATTAGAGGCAGGAAAAGGTCCCATATAATCGAAGCCCCAAACATCAAAAGGTTCAATAACAAGTGAATAATTCATAGGCATTTCTTGACGTCTACTAATGTTACCAATTCTTTGACATTCATCACAAGATAAGACAAACTTATGGGCATCCTTGAAGAGAGTAGGCCAATAAAAACCAGATTGCAATACCTTATGTGCAGTTCTATCTCCAGCGTGGTGTCCTCCATAAGATTTAGAGTGACACTTGTGTAGGATCTGTTCTTGTTCATGCTCAGGTACACAACGTCTAATAACACCATCTACTCCTTCTTTATATAGATGTGGGTCATCCCAAAAGTAATGTCTCAAATCATAGATTTTTTTATTTTGTTGGTATGTGAAACTAGGTGGTATAAATTTAGCCACAATATAATTAGCATAATCAGCATACCATGGAGCAGTACGAGAAGTATTTATGACATTTAATTGCTCATCAGGAAAGCTATCATCAATAGGTAGTGGGTCATCAAGAACATTTTCTAACCTAGACAAGTTGTCTGCAACGGGGTTCTCAGCTCCCTTTCTATCAACAATATGCAAATCAAATTCTTGTAGCAAGAGAACCCATCTAATAAGTCTAGGTTTAGCATCTTTCTTTTCCATAAGATATTTAATAGCAGCATGATGAGTGTGAATAGTTACTTTAGAATCAACAATATAAGGTCTGAACTTATCACAAGCAAATACAACTGCTAAGAATTCTTTTTCAGTAGTAGCATAATTTCTCTGAGCATCGTCTAGAGTTTTACTAGCATATTGAATAACATTTAATTTCTTATCAACTCTTTGCCCTAGAACAGCACCTACAGCATAATCACTACCATCACACATAATTTCAAAAGGTAAGTTCCAATCAGGTGGCTGAACAATAGGTGCAGAGATCAATGCTTTCTTAAGCATTTCAAATGCTTCTACACAATCATCATCAAAGACAAATGGTATATCTTTTTGTAATAAATTATTCAAAGGCCGAGAAATTTTGGAGAAGTCTTTAATGAATCTCCTATAAAATCCGGCGTGACCAAGGAAACTTCTAATACCTTTGATGTCCTTGGGACATGGAATCTTCTCAATAGCATCAACCTTGGCTTTATCAATTTCAATACCTCTTTTAGAGACTTTGTGCCCCAAGACAATACCTTCATTAACCATAAAGTGGCACTTCTCCCAATTCAAGACAAGGTTAGTTTCTTCACATCTCTGCAAAACTCGATCAAGGTTGCTCAAGCAATCATCAAAAGAGGATCCATAAACGGAGAAATCATCCATGAAAACCTCACAAATCTTTTCACAAAAGTCAAAGAATATAGCCATCATGCATCTTTGAAAGGTAGCAGGTGCATTACATAAACCAAAAGGCATACGTCTATAAGCAAAAGTACCAAAAGGGTATGTAAAAGTGGTCTTTGATTGATCATTGGCTGACACAGGTATTTGAGAGAAACCAGAATAACCATCTAGAAAGCAAAAATGAGTATGTATAGATAATATTTCTAGCATTTGATCGATAAAAGGTAAGGGGTAATGATCTTTCTTGGTAGCTTTATTTAATTTGCGGAAATCAATTACCATCCTATAACCTGTAATAATTCTTTGCGGAATCAATTCATCTTTATCATTAGGAACGACAGTAATACCTCCTTTTTTAGGGACACAATGGACAGGACTTACCCACTGACTATCAGCAATGGGATAAATTATACCTGTCATGGAATTGTCACGGCAGATGTCCTCTTGCAACGACTTAGTCGTGGAGCCATTGCAACTAGGAAGCTTAAAGGGGTTAACGGGACAAGAGACACGAGAGAGATTTTATACTAGTTCGGCCCCTTACGATGAAGGTAAAGCCTATGTCTAGTTGAGTTGGTATTGCTAGGGTTTCGATGACCAGGGAGCGAGATACGCTATGCCTGGCTCTCGATTTGTTGTTCCCTGCCCTAAGCCGCCAACGGGTCATCCCCTTATATACACGGGTTGACGCCCTGCGACCTACAGAGTCCCGACCGACTCATAAACAGTGTCCGGCTCGGTGACTAGTTAATTCTGCCTTATGATACAAGTCATGTCATTACGGTGGTTTATCACTACGGGCCTTAAGTCGCCTGCGGGCTTTAAACCCTTTACTGAACTGCCATCTTCATGCTTGGTCTTGGGCTTCATATGATGGATCACCTTTGTATAACCCGGCCCTCCTGGGCGGCTTACCCAAATAGTTATGTCCCCAGCATTAGGCCCCAGATTGATTTGAACCGGTTCATGTCAATCTTGAAATACCTTAAAGAATGGCCTTCTGTCTACTATCTGTGCAAAGGTTATAACCCGCCGTGACGTCGTCTTGTGGATTCGTGATAACCCGTCGTGATGTCATCTTCTGTTAAATCCATATTTTATTCCATCATATCTTTAACGGATCTTTATCTTTACTGACCATTCCGAAAATTGAGGCATCGGAGTCGTTGGATAATGATGCCTTGCCTCCTCGTTTCTCGCGCCTTCTCAGTCAGCCCTTCCTTATAAATAGGCACGACCTAGGTCTTTCCCATTCTCCCCCTTCAGTTGTCTCCTTCCTCTCGCTATTTCTCTGCTGCTTGAGCTTCGCCGCCGCCGCCGCCGTAGCAGAGCACCATCGACCTTGGTCGCTGCATCGACCTGATTTGACCAGAAAACCGCGACAAACCTCCGCAACAACCTTGCACCTGTAGGTTTCTTCCTTCCTGTTTCTCAGATCCGCATTAAGACTTTCGAGTTCTTAAGTGTTCTTCGATGTTTGTCAGGAACCCTTTATAGATTTCATCACCACCGCCGTTTCTTGATCCTTAAGAGGGTATAAAACTGACGCGGTAGCTATTTCGCACCCATTTCGAATGCAAATAGATTCATTTTCCTTGTACAGGGGCTTTGTTTAGAATTGTTGAATTCGTCTGTACTAGTTTTAGGTCTAGAATATTTTCTTTCCTATACACCTGTTTGATCCAAAATAATATCCGCCAGCTGCGAAACTTGTTTGTGCAATACTTAGGCACAATCTGTTTCTGTTAGATCCATTTAACCACAGCGACTCTCACCGCCGGCTTGAAAAAGACAATATTAAGTCCCAGCCTTGCCAATTCCTGGTGGTTTAAAATAACTTAATTTCTTCTGATATTCATAGCGGCTTAACTGACCAGATATAATTAACCATATGTCATTAGGCCCCTTCGTAAGTCGCCTTCTTGAATATAATTAAAATGTTCTCCTCCGGGTTAAACTGAACCGGGAAAATATTATTTTGTCATAGGCTTCCATCTGCATTATGGCACCCAAGGCTCCCAAAGCTCCTATGACCTGTAACTAGGTCAAGTACATAGTTACTGAAAGCACATTGTCTGATTTCGTGAAGACTGGCTATCTACCCAAGAAAGAAGTCATGTCTTATCGTGCTCCTAACTCGTCAGAAGAAAAACCTCAACCCAAGGAGGGGGGAGTGATCGTTTTTACTGATCATATGAGTTGGGGCTTTTCTCCACCCGGCTCGAAGTTCTTCAGGGATGTCTTGCACTTTTTTGACCTCAGACCTCAAGATATCGGTCCTAACTCTATATCAAATATTTGCAACTTCCAAGTCTTTTGCGAAGTATATCTTGGAGAAGAACCCAACATATTACTTTTCAGAGAATTATTTTACTTAAACCGTCAGAATGAACGTGCCAATGGGCCTAGCCTGGAACTTGGTGGTATCTCCATTCAGCGACGGAGGGACTGCCTTTTCCCATACGCTGAACCGCCAAGCCACCCCAAGGACTGGAACCAGACGTGGTTCTATTGCCATGACACTTCTCCGGTTGATGATAACCCGTTGCCCGGCTTTCGCGCTCTGCGCCTTGAATCCAACCACCCGCTGCCGAACAAGTTATCTGCTATTGAACATCTACCACTCGCCCCCACCGTAAAGAAAATCAAGGCTCTTTTGGGGAATGGCTTAGATGGCATTGATTTAGTCCGAGTCCGGATCTCCTGGCGGGTGATTCCATTAAGTCGCCGCCTCGGCTTAATGTGCACTTACTCAGGCGAAAAGGATGACCCAATGCGTCATTGTCCTGATGACTTACCTGATGATATGGTTGAAGCTATGACCCAATCTCTGTTGAAAGAGGGCTCAGTGGTCAGTAATACCTTCGGCTTACTTCCATTCTACAAGAATAACCCGGCTCCTGCAGTAAGTCATCAACCTTAAAAAAAAGTATACCCTTATTATGGAACGCCTTGCCTTTACTCATAGCCCTTTCTCATTATTAATAGGCAAATGACAAGTTCTGGAAGGTCAAATATGACCATGAGGCTGCCAAACAAGCCAGAGTGGCCAAGAGAGCTGAGAGGAAAGCCGCCAAGACAGTTACTCAGAGGAAGAAGAAGCCAAGTACTTCCGATTTATTTAAACTGGACGACACCTCTGACGATGAAGAAGAGGTAATCTTTAACTCCCCTGGCTCCTTTACCATTATCTTACTGACATTAATTCCTTTCAGGAGGACACGGGAAACAGCCAAGCAGTTGAGGAAGAGGTAACTAGAATTTCCTCCGACTCCGAGCCTTTGCCGAGGCAGAAAGTCCGAAGAGTGACCCGGAAAGTAAGATTTTCACATCCTTTAGCTTACCAAGAACCTCAGTTTCTTTTGAAGCGACAGACTCATGAGAGCCGGAGGCAGACCCGGACCAGCAAAGACGCGGAACTCTCCTCCGGCTTGCCTGATGTAACAAGGAAGCGCCGTGCTGAGGTTATCTCTGATTTACATTCTTTTTTACCTTTGGCGGGTTTTCATTCGTCAACCCCTCAATTCATCTGACTCAAACTATCAGGATACTTCACCTACCTCTGGAGAATCCATGCAATCCAACATGCCAGCTTTCAAAACTGCTCCAGGGTAATGTCAACTTATTTATCTTTATGCTTATCTTACTCATGTTTTTGTACTAACCCTTCTGATTTGCACACAGCGTACAAGTGAAGCCCAGCAAAAGGGCGAAGAAGAATAAGCCAGCCAAAGAGCCGGTCGTGACTGACCCGGAGCTCGAAGCAACCGCTCTTGATACCTCCACACATGAGCCGCTGCCTGAACCGGCCCATGATATTCCAGCACCAACTTCTGATCTGCCTGCCGAACAAGCTCTTGACGGTTCTGACAATCCAGAGATTCCTAGCCCAGCCAAAACTGACGACCCGGAAGTCGAGATCCTTAAGACTGGTTTGTTGAGCCGGGACGACCCACTGTACTTGCCAAGTGCTCTGCCAAGGAAAAACTTTTGGAGCACCGAAAAGCCAAGCTGGACGTCACTGATTACACTCATTTGAGCATTGGAGAGATTGTCTCTGGCTACATAAGTCAAGTGCACAGCAGCCGTGACCTGGAAGTTGACATGGTGAAACAGATACATAAAAAAATCTGAGGTATAGCTTTTGTTGCTTTTCCTTATTTATGCTTATTATACCAGTCCCCAAGTCCATTGCTTATGAGAAAATATGATGTAGACTTAGAATCCGCTTAGCACTATTTGTGAGATACCCGGCTTATCTTTTAACACTCGAAGGCCGGCTTAAGAATAAGATATTTGAACCGGTGTAGTATAACACTTTGAACAGCAATATGCATTAGCCCCCAAGTGACAAGTATCTTTGCTTTGCAAAATGCTTGGGACTTAATTTCCATGAACCGCCGCAGTAAGTCAGAGTTCTTCAGCATACATTAGCCCCCAAGTGTCAAGTATCTTTGCTTGCAAAGTGCTTGGGACTTAATGTTATCTTAGAATAATCCTGACTGTAACCCGGCATTGATGCAGGCCACCATAAGTCAATTTGAGTCGGAGATTGCTGATCTGAAAAATCGCCTGGAAGCTCAAGAGACTGAAATCCAAAAGGCCAACTCCAAGTTTGAGTTCAGCGTGTCTGAACAAGAGAAACTAAAGAAAAGCTTTGAAGCAGATAAGAAAATATGGGCTGATGAAAAGGCCTCTTTGGTCACCCGGGCAGAGAAAGCAGAGGCGTCGCTCGCAGAAGCAACTGCTGAGCTGTCCGGCTTAAAATGCCATATATCTCAGATGGCCTCAGCAATCTTTGGTAAGCTACTTCTACAAACGTTAAATACTGCAAATCTTTTTTTGACGAGTATCTCAAGTCTCACCTCTGGCTCACCTGATGTTTGTTAATGCAGGCCCCATGAGCTCAAATCTTAACCAGAGCATGCTGATCAAGTTAAAGGCGGTTTATACCCTGGTAGAACAACTCTACACCGGGTCTCAACGTTCTTTGGCCGTTGTGGCTTTGTCAAATGAGGTTCCCCATCTCCTGGCAGACGTGCTAAGGCGGCTCGCTGTGCTACCTCAACGGGCCCAAGAGCTAAGGCGGGCGTCTGCAAGAGCCGGAGCCATAGCCGCATTGAGCCGGGCCAAGGCATGGTTACCAGACCTGGACCCGGCTGAAATCGCCCTTGGATATCCAAGCTTTAAGGAGGATGACACCCTGTTTGAGGAGAAGGACTACACCGCCTGCATGAAGGAAATACATTCGGTGCCCACTCTAATTGGGAATGACAGAGCCTCACCAAGTACCAGCCGGGTTATGACAGCCAAAATCAGAGGATCGCAGCGCCACGTTACGATGCAGTCAGCTTGATCCCTCCAATTTGTAAGCATACATTTGCCCCAAAAGTCGATCCGGCCGGGTTAATTGATGAAGAAGCTGAATTTGAAGCTTTGAGTGGCATTGACTGGTCGTCATCAACCTTCCAGGACTGGGCAGCCGACGGAGGATCGGAGAGGGATAACCCGGAAACTTCAGGCCAACAAAACGAGTGATCCGTCAGGCGTCTTATCTTTAAATATGCTTTGTGGAAAAAACAATGCTTCATTATCCAGACTCGGGGAGTCTTGTAATAGGGTAGAAAAACGCTTGATTTTGTCATGCCTTCAAGCACGTTCGAGGCGCCCAATACTTTCTTAAGCCGCCATCATTATATGCTTCCGGTTTATACTGGTCTTCTGCTTTCTTCGTGCTGAAAAAATTCACTTGCATTGCCCTGCGTATAGAACAAACACAAGTCCCTTGGCGGCTTACCGCATAGGGGGTCATATAATGTATTGATGACCCGGAGTGTGAACCAAAAAATCACACAAAGGCCGATTTTCCATTATATCTTTAAGACATAATCGTAACAGCATACCTGTGATCCTTTGGTGATCTTGCCGGCTTATGTGACCCGAATAATTAGGGTAAGCTTTTAATCCTGAAACTTGGCACATATGATGTTTTCTATGCGCTAACAACTTTATTTGATCAATATTGAACCGGTGGAACAAAAACCACCCCATAAGTGCTTTCAAAATGATCTCAAAACAGTCAAATAATTGTGATTGCAAAGTGTTACGAGAAATAGACAAAATTCAAAGGCTTCTGATTCGAATACGATCAGTAAACCGTTCCAAAGGGGTTAAGCTAAGATTCGGGTACGATCATATAGCCCCCAGTGGCTTTGGCGATGCCGATCAAGTGGGTATCGACAACTATGTTCTCTTTGGTTCGAATACGACCTATGTTTGAATAGGAAGCCCCCAAGTGACCATAAGAGTTGTTTAATGATGCTGATTCGAATACGATCCATGTCAGACCCAAAGGGGTTAAGCTATGATTCAGATATGATCAAGAAGCCACCTAGTGGGTTTGGCAGTATGCCGATCAAGAGGGTATCGACAACTATGTTCTCTTTGGTTCGAATACGACCTATGTTTGAACAGGAAGCCCCCAAGTGATCAAGGCTAGATTCAGATATGAGCATAAGCTGGACCAAAGGGAAAGCCGGATTCAAATATGATCTGCTCCCTATTGGTTGTTTCAATAACATGATAAGGAAGACATGTAAACCTTTGAGGATGAAAAGGACAAAGGTCCTGCTTTATTGCTTTTCATAATATATACATTGTAAAAATATGTACATCCTAAGAGCCGGTGGCTCAAGTATAGTAAGGCCGAAGATGAGCGATATTCCACGGCCGGCGGGTCTCCTCTTCTGACTTACGTGAGTCTTTGTGCTCTTGAACATCGATGAGGTAATACGACCCGTTGTTTAGGTTCTTGATGACCACAAAGGGTCCTTCCCAAGGGGGGGATAGCATGTGCATATCGGATTAATCCTGAATGAGCCGGACCACTATCGGCTGTGGTAGCGGCACGGGTCTTGCTGGTAAATCGCCGAGCGGGCTATTGCCAAGTCTCGCTCTTCATCCAACAAGTCAAGCGCATCCTGACGAGCTTGTTCATTATCAGCTTCGACGTAAGCCGCCACCCGGGGCGAGTCATGATGGATGTCACTTGGCAGGACCGCCTCTTCTCCGTAAACCATGAAGAAAGGTGTATAACTCGTAGACCTGTTAGGTGTAGTGTTGATGCTCCAAATCACAGAGGGTAATTCCTCCACCCAACAACCCGGGATCCACTGTAAGAGGACCAAGATCCGGGGTTTTATACCTTTCAAGATCTCCTGATTGGCTCTTTCTGCTTGACCATTGGATTGAGGATGAGCTACTGCCGAAACGTCAAGCCGGATATTTTCTCGTTGACAGAACTCTTCCATAGCACCTTTGGATAGATTAGTGCCATTATCAGTTATGATGCAGTGTGGAAAACTAAAACAAAAGATCACCTTTTTCATGAACTGAACCGCCGTGGCTGCATCACACTTACTGACCGGCTCTGCCTCAACCCACTTTGTAAATTTATCAACCGCCACCAGGAGGTGTGTCTTTTTATCCTTAGACCTTTTGAAAGGTCCAACCATATCAAGCCCCCAGACCACGAACGGCCAAGTAATCGGAATCATCCTCAATTCTTGAGCCGGTACGTGAGCTCGACGTGAGAAATTTTGAGAATCGTCACATTTACTGACCAAATCTTCTGCATCAGCATGAGCCGTTAGCCAATAAAAACCATGACGGAAAGCCTTGGCAACAAGAGATTTTGAGCCGGCATGATGACCACAATCCCCTTCATGGATCTCACGAAGTATCTCCTGTCCTTCCGCAGGTGACACACAACGTTGAAACGCCCCAGTGACACTGCGATGATGCAACTCACCGTGAACAATTGTCATGGATTTAGACCGCCGGATGATTTGTCTCGCCAAGGTCTCATCTTCAGGCAACTCTCCCCGGGTCATGTAAGCCAAATATGGCACTATCCAATCCGGGATGACGTGAAGAGCCGCTACCAGCTGCGCTTCCGGGTCTGGCATAACTAAGTCTTCCTCTGTGGGTAACTTGACAGAAGGATTATGCAAAACATCCAAAAAGGTGTTAGGTGGTACCGGCTTATGCTGAGATCACAGCCGGCTTAGAGCATCAGCCGCCTCATTCTTCCTTCGATCAATGTGCTCCACTTGATAACCCTTGAAGTGCCCAGCTACAGCATCAACTTCACGACGATAAGCCGCCATGAGGGGATCTTTGGAATCCCACTTGCCTGACACCTGTTGAGCCATGAGATCTGAGTCGCCCAAGCATCTTACCCGGCTCAAATTCATCTCTTTAGCCATCCGAAGACCATGTAGTAAGGCCTCATATTCAACTGCCTTATTAGTACAAGGGAACATGAGCCGGAGCACATAGAAAAATTTGTCACCTCGAGGGGAAGTTAAAACGACTCCAGCCCCGAGCCTTCCAACCGCCTGGATCCATCAAAGTGAATGGTCCAATACGTGTTGTCCGGATTCTCCTCAGGTGTCTGCAGCTCTGTCCAATCATTGATAAAGTCCACCAGTGCTTGAGACTTAATAGCAGTGGGTGGCACATACTTCAAACTATGAGGCCCAAGCTCAATGGCCCACTTGGCGACTCGTCCTGTGGCCTCTCTGTTTTGGATGATGTCTCCCTAGGGAGCAGAGCTTACTACGGTGATGGGGTGACCCTGGAAGTATTGTTTAAGCTTCCGGATCACCATGAACACCCCATAAACAAGCTCCTGCCAATGTGGATATCTTTGCTTAGACTCAATGAGCACCTCACTGATGTAATAAACCGGCCGTTGAACCGGATGCTCCTTGCTAGCCTCCTTGCGCTCCACCACAACTGCAACACTGACAGCACGTGAGTTAGCGGCCACGTATAACAGTAATGGCTCTTTATCAATGGGAGCCGCAAGGACCGGCGGCTCAGACAACTGTCTCTTTAAGTCTTCAAAGGCAGCATTAGCAGCATCACTCTAGATGAAAGTGTCTGTTTTCTTCATCATCTGATACAGCGGTATGGCTTCTCACCTAACCGGCTTATGAACCGGCTTAAAGCGGCGATACGACCTGCCAGTCGTTGAACATCATTGATGCACGTCGGTTTAGCCAAAGAGGTAATTGCCTTAATCTGCCGGCGTTCTGGGAACGGGGGTCCCCAGACTTGCCTGCCTGCGGCCTGCAGCGTGGCTCAAAGGGGGCCCAGCACGGCCCATCTTCATCAACACAGACCCAAGACCCTCGCGAGGGGCCAAGCCTCACGGGGCGGACGACACGGAGCTTCCTCAGGCGCGGCCTCATCAGGCTGGCTCGCGAGGAGGCGGAGAGATCAAGGTGGGGTACCTCACGAGGTGTCCATGACGCAAGCCATGACGACCAAGGGCGCCAGGTGGGCGCCAGCCCGCGCAGTGTCCTCCCTTTCCTCTTTGGTGCAAAGGGAGCAAGCGCAGGCGGGAGGATCAAGCAAAGGCACCCGTTTCGGTGCAACGAGACCAAGACCAGCTACGCGACAAGGAGGAAGTCATTGTGGAGCCCAAGTGGGCATCACCACCAGAGCCTTTGGTAGGCGAGGACCAACTTTAGTCAGGATAAGTGTACCAGATGTTCCCCTTCAAAATGGCCAATTGTTGGCGCCCTTCCCGCTCAATATTTGGGAAGAGGCCCAGGGCCTTTGCCTATAAATAGGACTAGCCACCCCCAGGGTAGGGGGGACGGATAAATTGGCAATCAGATCAGAGAGAGAGAGAGAGAAGGGCGACTGAACCCCTCCTAGCAGTTCATCGCCCCAGCCAAGAACAGACCCTCGCGAGGCTGTTCTTCCTTGTATTGTTCATCATCAGCCCAAGAGGCAATCCACCACACCACCACACTGGAGTAGGGTATTACACCACATCGGTGGCCCGAACCAGTATAAACTCTGTGTCTCTTGTGTTGTTCTTCTGGTAGCTTTGATCCTTGCGAGGCGGAGGGGTACAGGTAGGTAGGAAGCGTAATCTCCGCGCGCACCCCAGAGTTCAAACCTCAAGGGTCTGCCGGAACCCGAAATCCGACATAATCTTCTCCGGATTAGCTTCAATACCCCTGTTTGAGACTAGGAAACCCAAAAGCTTGCCTGCTGGCACACCAAACACACATTTCGCCGGGTTAAGCATCATCTTATAGACCCAGAGATTATCAAAGGTCTCCTTCAGATCATCTATCAAGGTTTCCTTCTTAATGGATTTCACCACTATATCATCCACATAAGCATGAACATTGTGCCCAATCTGATTGTGGAGATAGTTCTGTACACACCGCTGATAAGTTGCCTGGGCACTCTTGAGCCCAAACGGCATAGACACATAGCAGAAGGCTCCAAACGGGGTGATGAAGGCCGTCTTCTCCTGGTCCTTAACTGCCATCTTGATCTGATGATAACCAGAGTAAGCATTCAGAAAGCTCAAACGCTCACAACCCGCCGTAGCATCAATGATTTGATCAATATGGGGGAGAGCAAAAGGATCAGCCGGACAGGCCTTATTTAAGTCCGTGTAATCCACACACATCCGCCAGGTGCCATTCTTTTTTAGTACAAGCACCGGGTTAGCCAACCACTCTGGGTGAAAAACTTCAACAATGAACCCGGCCGCTAAGAGCCGGGCCACTTCCTCACCAATAGCTTTACGTCTCTCTTCATTAAACCGCCGAAGGAATTGCTTGACCGGCTTAAACTTCGGGTCAATATTAAGAGTGTGCTCAGCGAGTCCTCTCGGTACACCCGGCATGTCAGAAGGTTTCCATGCGAAGATGTCCCGATTCTCACGGATGAACTCGATGAGCGCGCCTTCCTATTTAGGATCCAGAGTGGCACTGATACTGAATTGTTTAGATGAGTCGCCTGGAGTAAAATCAACAAGCTTGGTTTCATCAGCCGACTTAAACTTCATCGCCGGGTCATGCTATGTGGTCGGCTTCTTCAGAGGTGTCATATCCACCGATCAACGTTATCTTGATAAAACTTTAGCTCCTCCGCTGCGCAAACAGACTCGGCATAAGCCGCATCGCAATCCTCACATTCCAGGGCTATCTTTCGACTCCCATGCACAGTAATGGTACCTTTATGACCCGGCTTCTTGAGCTGCAAATAAACATAACACGGCCGCGCCATGAACTTGGCATAAGCCGGTCGCCCAAACAGAGCGTGATATGGGCTTTTGATCTTGACCACCTCAAAGGTTAATTTCTCAGCCCTAGAATCATATTCATCTCTGTCGGTGTCAAAAACGGTGGATCTCGGGTAGGGGGTCCCGAACTGTGCGTCTAGGCGGATGGTAACAGGAGACAGGGAACACAATGTTTTACCCAGGTTCGGGCCCTCTTGAAGGAGGTAAAACCCTACGTCCTGCTTGATTAATATTGATGATATGGGTAGTACAAGAGTAGATCTACCATGAGATCAAGGAGGCTAAACCCTAGAAGCTAGCCTATGGTATGATTGTTGTATGTTGGAGTTGTCCTACGGACTAAAACCCTCCAGTTTATATAGACACCGGAGAGGGTTAGGGTTACACAAAGTCGGTTACAATGGTAGGAGATCTGAATATCCGCATCACCTAGCTTGCCTTCCACGCCAAGGAAAGTCCCATCCGGACATGGGACGAAGTCTTCAATCTTGTATCTTCATAGTCCAGGAGTCCGGCTGAAGATATAGTCTGGCTACCCGGACACCCCCTAATCCAGGACTCCCTCAGTAGCCCCTGAACCAGGCTTCAATGACGACGAGTCCAGCGCGCAGAATGTCTTCGGCATTGCAAGGCGGGTTCCTCCTCCAAGTTCTTCATAAAAGTTTATAAACACTAAAAGTAGTGTCCGGCTCTGCAAAATAAGTTTCCACATATCGCCATAGAGAGAATAATATTAACACAAATCTAATCTGATGACGTATCCCGTAGCGTGAAACGCTACGGCCAAGCCTTTATTCGAATCATTTTCACTTCCCCCACCTCAGCGTATTTTGCGAGGCGGTTTCCTTGGCACGTCTTGTCAACGCAGAGATCGTGTCCCCTTTATTTATGAGATTCTCATCAATATGGGCGTGGGTAACCCAATCGTGCCCGTTAGTATGTTTTCTCGATTAAAGGCGAGTCCCAAACGGTTACGGGGAAGGCCCTTGGTATTCAACCTCTTATAGAGACCAAGGCCTTACTCCTTTTCAATCTCAAACGAGTTTGCCCGTCGCCTCGAGTTCCAACACCCTAGGCTCCAGATTCCAGGCGCTTCAGACCTTCGACAATGTCCGGTTCCGACCTTCGAGGCCGATGGATGCCCTCCTCCGTCACGGAGGAGGACGTGCAAAAGTTGAGAGAAGCCAAGTTCTTGACCGGCGAAATTTCGCACAGGTTGCCTGCTCAAGGGCAGGCCATTCCCAGTCCCCAGCCTGGTGAGAGCGTGGTGTTCGTGTCTCACTTCCTTCGGGGGTTAGGCTTCCCAATGGATCCCTTCGTGAGGGGGCTGATGTTTTATTATGGGCTGGAATTCCACGACTTAGCTCCAGAGTCCATCCTCCATATTTCCTCATTCATCGTTGTGTGTGAAGCCTTCCTTCGTGTTACTCCTCACTTCGGACTATGGCTCAAGACCTTCAAGGTCGAACCGAAGATGATCGAGGGACGATACGCGGAGTGCGGAGGCGCTGTTATAACCAAGAATGTTGATGCTCCATGGCCCGAGGGCTCTTTGTAAGCACTCCCAGGGGCACCAAGTGGGTGGCGCCACCTGCCTTTCGCTCGGGTCCCCCACCACAGTTAGCGTCATGGGTCAATAAAGGACTAGACTGGGGGCCATCCAAGGACGTGCCCTTGTTGCAGGGCCGCATCAGGGATCTCTTAGAGAGAGACCTGAGCCTGGTCCAAGTGGCACAAGTCATGTTGATTCGTTGAACCCTTCCCGGTAAACATCGCCCCCTTCGCATGTGGGAGTTTAATCCGGAGGGACCGCGAGCTCTCCAGCATTTCAGGGGCGTGACACCCGCGGAGATGTATAAACTATTCTTCGGATCACAATCAATGTGTCCGGATTTGACCGAGGACGCAGGTCTAAGCTGTAATCGCTCGGATACTCAAGTAAGCAGCCTTGTGCCCGAATTCGTTATCCATATATTTGTCATAAACTTGCCCCTAAAAGAGCTATCCCTTTAAACAGGAGTGGATAGCGAAAGCAAAGCTGATAAGGTGTCCGGCTCCCCTCCCTGAGGCCAGGCCGGATTCCGTCCTAGTCAGGATGTTGAAGATTGTGCCTTTGAACGAAAGTGAGGGAGGAGACAAGCAAGCTACGGCCTCCTCGAAGGAGGCCGTTCGGGGGGAAGGAGCCGAAAATTCCTCTCCTCCGGGGAGGAAAAGGACCGCCTCTGAAGACCCGGAGACTATGGCCTCAAAGCGGGGGGAAAATCCTTGTCAGAGGGTCCTACGTCGGGGGATACCTCGGCGAACTATGCCCTCAAGGGGACCAGCCCTCTAGCAAGCCGTAAGTAGAGAGAGATTATATTTTTGAGAGAGAAATCCTTGCTTTATATCTGTGAAGATTAACCGAAATTTTACCTTGTAATTCGTACCTCAGCCCTTCTCAGCAGAGCTCGTCTTCGAGGGACCTTCTTCTAGAGATGATGGAGAGCGGGATGCCTCCCCCTGCCGTACCACCTAGTGAGGCGGGCGACCCTGAGGTGTCGTCGCGGAGGGCTTCTCCGAATCCGGCAGGGGCGGCAGGTAGCCACATGGCCCCCCAAGGTTCTCCGCGTCCGGCCTTCGAAAGAGGCCAGAGGACGAATCCGGCACCGTCCGGTGCTTGGTCGGAGGAACTAAAGAATCTGCTAGGGCAAGCCTCTATCTCAGAGGAGCACCGTGCGTTGATGGGCACGGTGATTGAAAGGATCTCGTCCGCGGAGAGCGGATTGCACGAGGCTATCAGAAGTTTACTTACAGGTTTTGAGGTACGTGAAATAATGTACCTTTTCTGGCAGTTGCGCATAAATAAGATGCACCCTGTGTAGATAGTAGCCCCTGAGACTTTGTGCGTTGTCAAAAGTGACGGCGCGCAGAGGATCATAATCCCAGGTTTAAAATGTCGCATTTGTATGTAGGTGGCGAATTGTCCGGAATCCAGCCGGACTGATGATTTTGCCGAGCTAAAGCGGCAACTTGACGTGGCAGATGCCAACATCACGCTCGTCAACAAGAGGCTTGATGAGGCTCAAGGTATGTAATTCCTCGGGCGACACCTGGTAAGAGGAGCTTTATGCCAGTATCTTACGATGTGTGTGCTTGACGCAGATGGTGCGGCCGCCGTGGAGAGTCTTCGGGCAGAACTTGCCCGAGCTAAGGAACAAGCCAGAAAAAGTGATGCGGCTGCCGAGAAGGCCCTTGAAGAGCTGAGAGCCGAATAGGCTGCTCACTGCCGAAGCAAGAAAGAGATGGCCGAGATGGCCGTGAAGTTAAAGAGCATTGCTGACCGTTGCAAGCTTCTGGAAAGAGAAGATCGGGTTGAACAGACGGACTTAGAGAAAGCCGTTGCCGATGCCAAGGATGCTCGCTCTGCGATGAGAGTTGCGAGGGAGGAGCTTCGCGAAGCCGGAGGGATCACGGTTGGAAAGCCCTTTATACTGCGGAGGAAGTTTTGTGATCCTGAGCATGCTCCACTGGACCGGCTATGGAGTACGACGGACACCTATCTGGATTTGGCGGCGAGTGCTGGTGATGCGACCGAACACTTTCGTGATCAAGAAGATCGCAAAGTGGAGAAACTCTTTTGGTCGCAGTTTCACAATCCAAAGCGTCCACTGTTAGTGGCCGATCGTCTGGCCGAATGGGCCGAGCTGAATAGGTTGTCCGGACTCGCCATGAAGTGTGTCATGAGTCATCTGTGGCCGGGGAGATCGGAACCGAAGAGTTACTTCAGTTTGGTGCAGAAACTCCTTGGTGCGGTGCCACATATCAATGCAATGAAGAGGTCAGCATGCATAGAGGGCGCACAGATGGCCCTTGCCCGTGTCAAGACATACTGGGCAGAGATGGAGACCACCGTTGCTGCATCCCATGATTCGAACAAAAGCCGAGTACCCTCCAAGCACTATTTTCAGAAAGTCCTTGAAGGCGCTCGTGTAATAGAGATGCAGTGCTCGAAGGATGCTATGTTCGAATAGCATGTGCCATTGTAAGGCGGTAGTTTATAAATTGTAGGAAATTTTTATGCTTGTGCCTGCAAGTATTGTAACACCTCCTGTGCGGCCGTTTAAAAATATATATATAATCTGAAAGATGGCAGTCGTTGGCTTCATTCCCCACGCACGTAGTGCGGGGATGCTCGCAGAAGGCGCGTTTTCACACTTAATCCAACGTCTTGGTCCTACCAAGGAGGTGATAACGCAGCAATCTAGGCAACCGGACTATAATGCTTTAACACTTTCACTTAGCCATAGGAGCTTGACAGTGAGGCTACTTAGATAGCCCCTGGTGGCAACTGCGCTCGCCCGAGTTCGGGGCGCGTGTATGCCTGACCGGGAAACGGCCCTTCGTTAATGCGGAGGAATCCTATAGATTCCGGAGAGTCATCGAGTTGTTGACCAGTCTCACGCTATATCATGACAGTCAGTTTTCGGCTTTCTCTACTGAGGTGCTCGCCTGGCCAAACCGGGGCACAATCGCAGTAGTTCTCCTGGTGCCGCCTTAGCCGATAGAGCGGAACGTAAGGCAGCCGAACACAGGAGCCGGGCAACCCAACATTTGACTAAAGACATGATTCGGAGCTGATGCATATAAGGCCAAACTCGCGACGCCGAACACTCCCTAAGGTATTCGGTCTTTATGAGAGCGGGCGAAATAACGCTCTTAGGTATAAGCCCCTAGTGTCCAGGTACGCGCAGAAATTCTGACGTGGCCACATGCCAAGACGCCAGCCTCCTCCTTGGTTATACTACAGAGAACCAGGGGATGTGTATCAACAAGAGACAGTAAAAAAGGTTTACGCAGGGTCTTAATCTGAAAAGAATCCTTGTAACGGGTCCCTGCTGCATGTCTACGCCTGTGTCTCCGTTGTGCCGTATCCTGGACGGGCGCAACACGATATTCATCTGTGAAAGAGAGGAACTAAGTTGAAAAAAGGTTGTGCCGAATAAAAGTTATATTAAATAAACAAAGTATAAAGTAAAATATGTAAAATTGAGCTTTATTGTCTCTTATTTTATATGTGTGGAGCCCCTAGGGCAGGGGGTATATAGCCACTAAGCCTTTTATCAATGATACTTTTGTGCCGGACTCGTCTATCCGTGTCCATGGTCTTAATGACCTGTTCAGATGTTTTGGCTGGTGAAGCCATTTTATTGTGGGGCTGTTAAAGCGGTCGCACAATCCTCCGCTCGGGGGAGGCGCACTCAATGCTTCCCCTTGAAAGAGATGATGCCTCGTGGACCGGGCATCTTAAGCGTAAGAGATGCATAATGCGGTATTGCGTTAAAGCGGATGAAAGCTTCGCGTCCCAGCAGTGCTTGATAGCGACTTGAGAATGGGACAATGTGGAAAGTTAGCTTTTCATGGCGGAAGTTATCGGTAGAGCCGAATATAACTTTGAGCCGGAGGAAACCCATGCAATGGGTGTCTGAACCTGGCATTACACCTTGAAAGGAGGTTTTCCTATGGCGAATTATTTTTGGGTCTATCCCCATGTGGCGGATTGTATCCTAATATATCAGGTTTAGACCACTGCCGCCGTCCATCAGGACATTTATAAACTGGAGTCCGTCAATTATTGGATCGAGTACCAAGGCAGTCCAGCCTGCGTTCCTGATACTTCTAGAATAGTCCAGATGATCGAAGACGATTGGTTTTGACAACCAGTGGCGAGACTCCTTTGGGATAGGCCGTATGGCGCGTACCTTTATGGGTGCCACGCGTTTTGTAATGTGAAGTAAGTTTAGTGTTTTTACTTCTTGTGGAAAATTCTTTTGTTTCCTGGTGCTCCACTTTTGGGGTTCGTCATCGTCTTCGCTGGGTGTGTCGAGCCCCTTTTGTTCGGCGTTGAGTCTGCCGGATTGTTTGAAGACCCAGCAATCTCTGTGGGTATGGTTAGCAGGCTTCCCAGGAGTACTGTGTATTTGACATATTCTGTCCAGGATTTTGTTTAGGTTGGATAAATCATCTCTGTTATCCTGGAGGGGCAGATTTTTCTGATTCTGCCGTGAGCTTTTGAATCCGGCGTTGACTGCCGTGCTCTTCGGACTGTTTTCCTTAGTCCGGCGATGATCCTTGTTGCGTCACGATTTTCCATTTCCATCCCTAGTTTCGGATGTACTTGGGTCGCTGGTGCTACATCTTGCCAACCAGTTGTCCTCTCCTGCGCAAAAGCGGGTTATGAGGCTTGTCAATGTGGCCATTGTTCTTGGCTTTTCTTGGCCGAGGTGTCTGGCGAGCCATTCGTCTCGGACATTGTGCCTAAAAGCTGCTAGGGCTTCGGCGTCCGGACAGTCGACTATCTGATTCTTTTTAGTAATAAATCTGTTCCAGAATTGCCGAGCTGACTCTCCGGGTTTTTGAGTTATGTGACTAAGATCGTCTGCGTCCGGAGGGCGGAGATAAGTCCCTTGAAAATTTGCTCGGAAAGCGTCCTTGAGCTCTTCCCAACTTCCAATTGTGTTTTCAGGAAGGCTTTTGAGCCAATGCCGGGCTGGCCCTTTAAGCTTGAGGGGTAAATATTTTATGGCGTGGAGGTCATCTCCTCTGGCCATATGTATGTGGAGGATATAATCCTCGATCCAGACTCCAGGGTCTGTTGTTCCGTCGTATGCCCATATGTTTACGGGTTTGAATCCCGCTGGAAATTCATAATCCAGGACCTCATCGGTGAAACATAGGGGATGTGCGGCGCCCCTGTATTTGGGTGTGCCGGATTCGGGTACTGGCTTTATTGCATTTCTTACGAGAGCTTGCTTTCTTGGCCCATAAATGGACCTGGCTAGGCCATCTTTTTGATGCGAATCCTTGAGTGGGTCGCATGCCAGCTTTAGTGCGGCGCCGCTTGCCGCTTTATGCTGGCCATGGGGTCATCTATCCGACCGGGTGGCTTTCTTACTTTTTGAGTGCGAGGGCGCTAAGGCCTCTTCGTTGAATTCAGGCAGTAGCTTTCGCTTCGGATAGCTTTTAGTGCGGCGAGTGTCGCCGTATTTGTCTGCGGTGTTGATTACCATGCTCCATCTGATTCTGATTGCATCTTCCGCAGTTTTTAGCTTCCGCTTCTACTTTTTCAGGCTACGTGCGGTTGCAACGAGCCTTTTGTGGAGGTTCTTCTGCTCCGTGGCCTTATCCGACGTAAGGTCGTCCGGAATGCCGTTTTTGCCGGGGACGGGCTATTCAGTTTCTTTGGCCGGGTTGCCCTGTTCGAACGATTGTTCTAGGGCATGCTCGTCGTCTGCCGGCTCGTCCTGCTATGGCAGGGTCTGTGTCGAGGCGGGGCTTGGGGCGGCGTTTACGCCGCCGCTTTGATTGTTTTTTGAGAGATCGATCCCTCGTTGCCTCCCCGTGTTCCTCGTTGTTGCTTCCTTTAGGTGTATCCACCATGTACACATCGTGAGATGAGGTGGTTGTCCCATGCCCTATAGGCGTTGGTTCATATGTGTCTCCTACATCGTCGTCCATACCGTCGATGTCTTCGGAGTCGAAGTTGAGCACGTCGTTTAAATTATCGACGATGGCTACCAAATGGGTGGTGGGTGGGTTTTGAATTTCTTCATCGTCCGTATCCCAACCTTGCTGACCGTAGTCCAGCCAGGGCTCTCCTGATAAAGAGAGAGACTTTAGCGATTTCAGAATGTCGCCGAAGGGCTTGTGCTGAAAGATGTCTGCGTCGGTGAACTCCATGATCGGCGCCCAATCGGATTCGATCGGCAGGAGCACGGGGGGCTCAGAGTCCGGAGAGGAATCCGACCTCTTAGAGTCACCAGCCTTGCGGAGTGCGGGGCTGGTGTTCGGCTCGATCACCTTTGAGATCGCAGCCCCCGAGGCAGCGTCCAACCACTCATCCTCGATTGGCGCAGTAGGCTTCGAATTAGGGGTCGGAACCAAAGCGTGTGCAGCCTCCAGGGCACTATTCGGCGGCAGAGCTAGATCATGCCCATCGAGACGGTGCGGCGCGCTCAGCTGTGGCTCGAATCCGTCGAAGATCAAGTCCCCGCGGACGCCAGCCGTATAGTTTAAACTTCCAAATCTGACCTGATGGCCAGGGGCGTAGCTTTCGATCTGCTCCAGGTGGCCAAGCAAATTGGCCCGCAGTGCGAAGCCGCCGAAGACGAAGATCTGACCAGGGAGAAAAGTCTCACCCTGGACCGCATCGTCGTTGATGATCAAAGGAGCCATCGGTCCTAAAAGTGACGACACAGAGGAACTCTCAATGAAAGCACCAATGTCGGTGTCAAAACCGGCGGATCTCGGGTAGGGGGTCCCGAACTGTGCGTCTGGGCGGATGGTAACAGGAGGCAGGGAACACAATGTTTTACCCAGGTTCGGGCCCTCTTGATGGAGGTAAAACCCTACGTCCTGCTTGATTAATATTGATGATATGGGTAGTACAAGAGTAGATCTACCACGAGATCAAGGAGGCTAAACCCTAGAAGCTAGCCTATGGTATGATTGTTGTATGTTGGAGTTGTCCTATGGACTAAAACCCTCCGGTTTATATAGACACCGGAGAGGGTTAGGGTTACACAAAGTCGGTTACAATGGTAGGAGATCTAAATATCCGCATCGCCTAGCTTGCCTTCCACGCCAAGGAAAGTCCCATCCGGACACGGGACGAAGTCTTCAATCTTATATCTTCATAGTCCAAGAGTCCGGCTGAAGGTATAGTCCGGCTACCCGGACACCCCCTAATCCAGGACTCCCTCAATCTCCAAAGGCCACGTCCAGCTCAATCTTGCCAACTGGGTATGCCGACTTACCAGGCACCACTCCATGGAAAACGGTGTTGGACGTCTTCAAAATTTTGTCAGTTAACCCCATACGTCGAAAGGTCTCATAATAGAGGATGTTGATGCTGCTACCTCCATCCATGAGCACCTTAGTGAATTTATATCCACCAACTTGAGGTGCTACCACCAAGGCTAACTGACCTGGATTATCAACCCGGAGAGGGTGATCTTCCCTGCTCCACACAATGGGCTGCTCTGACCACCTCAGATAACGGGGAACCGCCAGCTCAACAGTGTTTACAACCCTTTTATGAATCTTCTGGTCTCGCTTGCATAAGCTAGTGGTGAATACATGATATTGTCCACTATTCAGCTGCTTGGGATTGCTTTAATAACCCGACTTCTACTGATGACCTCCCTGACCAGACTGCTGTTGATTATAGCCACCTTGATTTCCCTAAAAGCCGGAACTTGAACCACCACCCGGACCATGAAAACCGCCGGCACCTGAACCGCCACCCGACCCATGATTGTCGCCGAACGTGTTGGAATTCTTGAAAGCCTTCACGATCGCGCAATCCTTCCATAAGTGAGTGGCCGGCCTTTCCCGGGTGCTGTGTCTTGGACAAGGTTCATTGAGTAATTGCTCAAGAGATGGACCTGACCCGACAGATCGAGGGGGCGGCCTCTGCTTGCGTCTCTGATTGTTACCCTGTGCACTGGCGTTGGCCACAAACTCCGAGTTACCATCGGCCTTTCGCTTATTGCCTCCTTGATACGCCGGGTTATGCTGACCCTTTCCATTGCCGTTCTTCCTTCCCTTCCTTGTCTTTTCCTCATCAGATGCGGGATCCTTGGTACTATCAGAATCAGCATACTTGACTAGAGCCGCCATCAGCTCACCCATATCATTACAATCACGCTTGAGGCGCCCCAGCTTCTGTCTTAGCGGTTCAAATCGGCAATTTTTCTCCAACAAGAGGACTGCAGAGCCGGCATCCATCTTGTCAGACGAATGTATTATCTCCTTGACCCGGCGCACCCAATGAGTGGTAGATTCACCCTCCTCTTGCTTACAATTAGTCAGGTCCACAATCGACATGGACTGCTTACAGGTATCTTTGAAGTTCTGAATGAACCGGGCTTTAAACTCCGCCCATGAGCCAATGGAATTAGGTAGCATGCCCTTTAACCAAGTTCGGGTCGTTCCATCCAACATCATGGTGAAGTACTTAGCCATTCCTGCGTCACTAACCTCCAACAGCTCCATGGCCCTCGCATAACTTCCGATCCATGCCCCTGGTTGTAAGTCGGTCGTGTAATTTGGCACCTTTCGGGGCCCCTTGAAGTCCTTGGGCAGACGAACGTTACGCAAAGCCGGTACTAAGCAAGGAACACCGCCGGTTCTAGCGGCCACTCCTACCTCAACAGAAGTCGTTGGATAGTCCGGGAAGGTTTGATGAGCCACCTGGTGAGCCGCTAATTGAGCCGCCTGTTCCTCCTCCTGACGTATCATGTCCTGCACCGGGTTATAACCGCCAGGCTGGTTGCGGCGTTGGGCGTTGCTCGGTAAAGCCTCTGACTTCATATGCCTGTTGTAACTCAGGCTCCGGCTTGGGCGTGGAGTCGAATGAATCCTATCCCGGTTATATGAATAAGCCTCCTGCTGAGCCAGAGCTGTCTGGACGAGTTCTCTGATCCTTCGCGTCTCCACCGCTGTCGGATCATCGCCGTCCACTGGGAGAGCCGCCAAACGTGCCGATGCTGCGATCAGGTTCTCCATAGGGTTATAAAAATGACCCGATGGTGTTGGTATGTAGCGGGGCGGGGCCATATTCCCATGAGGAGGTGCCATCACCCGAGGCTGAATGGGCAGGTTACTAGGGCCGGCTCCGGGTGTAGCGAAAAGGTTCCAAGAATCATAAACCGGAGGCAACCGGGATTGAGTTTTCTGGTGTCTCCTCCTCATCACCTCGTTAGATGCGTTCAGGCTCATCATAAGCTGGAAAGCCTCTGACTGGAGCTGTTGCGCATGTGCATCCAAAGCCGCCCGTTCTGTAGCCAACCGGGTATCCTCAGCTGCTCAGGCCTCCTTGGCCCGAGCTATTTCCTCGCGTACCTGTGCCACCTCTGCATCGTGCTCAACTTGACTTGCAGGAATATCTGTAGTAGTTAACAGGTGAAAGTGCAACTATCCCTGGGTGGTTTTGGTAATTCCTAACAACATATAGCTCATTGAGCTAACATTATTCCAAGATTAATATTTCAGGAAAAGCTCAATGAATGGCATGGCATGGATGAGGAAAGTGGATCCCTCAAAATTCTAAGGAAAAAAAGTTTGGCTCAAGCTTGAAGCTCAAGACTCTACATTTTATATTTTAGTGATCCAAGATCACATTGAGTCTATAGGAAAAGCCAATACTATCAAGGAGGGATGAGGTGTTGCTTAATGGCTTACTTGCTCAAAATGCTTAGTGATATGCTCCAGAATCCTCAACTACCTTCCCACATCCACATATGACCTAAACCAAAAGTCAAACTCGGCCCCACCGATTTTTTCTATCCGGCGCCACCGAGTTTCAAATGTTATAGCCACTGCCACAAACCCTAGGCAAATCGGTCTCACCGATAGGGATCTCGGTCTCACCGAGATGGGATTGTAATCTCTCTGTTTCCCTTCGTAACGTTTCGGTCTTACCGAGATGAGCGATCGGTCCCACCGAGATTGCAATGTAAACTCTCTGTTTCCCTTTTGTAACATTTCGGTCTCACCGAGATGAGCGAATCGGTCCCACCGAGTTTACCTGACCAACTCTCTGGTTGGCTTATTACCAAAATCGGTCCCACCGAGTTTGTGTAATCGGTCACACCAAGATTACGTTATGCCCTAACCCTAACCATATCGGTCCTACCAAGTTCCATCTCAGTCCCACCGAAAATCCTAACGGTCACTAGGTTTGGTGAATCGGTCTGACCGAGTTTAACCATTCGGTCCCATCGAGTTTGGCAAATTATGTGTAACGGTTAGATTTTGTGTGGAGGCTATATATACCCCTCCACCCACTCTTCATTCGTGGAGAGAGCCATCAGAACATACCTACACTTCCAATGCACATTTTCTGAGAGAGAACCACCTACACTTTTGTTGAGATCAAGATATTCCATTCCTACCATATGAATCTTGATCTCTAGCCTTCCCCAAGTTGCTTTCCACTCAAATCTTCTTTCCACCAAATCCAAATCCTGTGAGAGAGAGTTGAGTGTTGGGGAGACTATCATTTGAAGCACAAGAGCAAGGAGTTCATCATCAACACACCATTTGTTACTTCTTGGAGAGTGGTGTCTCCTAGATTGGCTAGGTGTCACTTGGGAGCCTCCGACAAGATTGTGGAGTTGAACCAAGGAGTTTGTAAGGGCAAGGAGATCGCCTACTTCGTGAAGATCTACCGCTAGTGAGGCAAGTCCTTCGTGGGCGACAGCCGTGATGGAATAGACAAGGTTGCTTCTTCGTGGACCCTTCGTGGGTGGAGCCCTCCGTGGACTCGCGCAACCGTTACCCTCCGTGGGTTGAAGTCTCCATCAACGTGGATGTACGATAGCACCACCTATCGGAACCACGACAAAAACATCCGTGACTCCAATTGCGTTTGAATCCTCCAAACCCTTCCCTTTACATTCTTGCAAGTTGCATGCTTTACTTTCCGCTGCTCATATACTCTTTTGCGTGCTTGCTTGAATTGTGTGGAGATTGCTTGACTTGTGCTAAGATAGATAAAATCTGCCAAGAACTAAAATTGGGAAAAGGCTAGATTTTTATTTGGTCAAGTAGTCTAATCACCCCCCCCCCCCCTCTAGACATACTTTCGATCCTACAAGTGGTATCGGAGCTTTGGTCTCCATTTGCTTTGATTTCCATAGCTTTTGGTGGTCATAGCCTTGGTTTCACAACCTAGGAGAGTATGGCGTCTAGTGAGGGAAATTATCACCGTAGAGGTCCTTACTTTGATGGTACTAATTTTGCTAGTTGGAAGCATAAGATGAAAATGCATATTCTTGGACATAACCCCGCCGTTTGGGCTATTGTGTGTATTGGCTTGCAAGGTGAATTCTTTGACGAGAAAGAACCGAACCGTGAAGCCACCGCGGAAGAGTTGAAAATGCTGCAATACAATGCTCAAGCTTGTGATATCCTCTTCAACGGATTGTGCCCCGAAGAATTCAACAAAATCAGCCGTCTTGAGAATGCAAAGGAAATTTGGGATACTTTGATTGATATGCACGAAGGTACCGACTCCGTCAATGAATCCAAATTGGATGTGCTTCAAAGTCAACTTGACAAGTTCAAAATGAAGGATGGTGAAGGTGTCGCTGAAATGTACTCTAGGCTTGCTCTTATCACAAATGAGATTGTCGGCTTAGAGAGTGAAGAGATGACCGATAAATTCATCATCAAGAAGATCCTAAGAGCCTTGGATGGAAAATATGATACCGTGTGCACATTGATCCAAATGATGCCAAATTACAAAGATCTCAAGCCAACGGAAGTCATCGGAAGAATTGTTGCTCATGAGATGTCACTCAAGGATAAATAGGAACTTCACAACAAATCAAGTGGTGCTTACAAAGCCTCATGTGAAGCCCCCACATCATCGAGTGAGAAACAAACCTTCAATGAAGAATTGAGCTTAATGGTGAAGAACTTCAACAAGTTCTACAAGAGTAGAAGCAAAGAGAGAAGTTCCAAGTCAAGGTCCTACAATGACAAAAGATCTTCTAGTCGAGAGCGAAACTGCTACAATTGTGGAAGGCCCGGACACTATTCCAATGAGTGTACGGCCCCCTACAAGAGAAGAGAAGATTCTCCCAAGATAAGAAGTAGAAGAGAAGAATCACCATCTAGAGAAAGAAGGAGTAGAGATGATCGTTATGAACAAAGACCCTCATGGAGAAGCAAGGATTCGGAAAGAAAGGACAAGTCATCAAGGAGCTACACAAAACGAAGACAGCAAGCTCATGTTGGTGAGTGGGTATCCGGCTCCGACTCCGACAACCACTCCGAGAGAAGCTATCACTCCGAATCATAATATACTCAAGATGAAGGTGTTGCCGGTCTAGCATTTGTGACAACCAACTCCTACGACATATTTGACTCACCAAATGAAGGAGTTGGAACATGCTTCATGGCTAAAGGCCCAAAGGTATCACACCCCGAGTATGTTGATTTCAATAGTGATGAAGATGACTTGTTAGGTGATGATGATTTACTTGTTGACAACTCTAGTGATGAATACTATGATGAAACATCAATTAATCATGCTAATCAAGATAAAACGAATGACAATGATAAGGAGAAGATTGAGTCTGTAACTAAAGAACTAAACACTCTTTAGTTAGCTCATGAAACTATCTTAGGAGATCATCGAGAACTTTTAAGGACTCATGAGAAATTATGCTTTGAAAAGCTCAACCTTGAGGAAGAGCATGAGTTCTTAAAAGAAATCAATGATGATCTTCGTAAGAAAAGTTCTTCTTACATTGCCAAGCGTTTACTCATATCCACTTACATGCCTCAAGTCAAGTCTAGTAACGAGAACAAGAAAGATTCTTCCTCTAGTAGTAACAATAATCATGCTAAATCCAATATTGTTGCTTCTAGTAGTTCTCTTGATTCCACTAATGATTCTCTTAGCCAAGTTACACTTGAGCAAGAAAATAGCTTATTGAAGGGAATTATAGAGAAAGGTTTTTACAAGAGCCTTGCCAGAAGTAAGCAATTCAAGGAAATTGTACGCAAGCAAGGAAGGCACCGAAAGAACCAAGGTGTTGGTTTTGAACGAAAGTTCAATGCCAATGGAGTTGAGTGGGAAGAAGATCAATACCCCAAGACGAAGTTTGTTCCTCAACATGAGAAGTATGATCCTACTTCTTTCAGAGGGACACAAGCTCAAGATGATCTTCCACCACAAGACCACAAGCAAAAAGGCAAGGACAAGCTTCAAGAGGAAATTGATGCATTTGAAGAAGCTCCTAAGGCCTTGGTCAAGTGGGTTCCCAAGACTACTTCAAGTTCCACTTCATCAAGTACAACTACAACACCGAGGATACTCATCAAGATGGTGTGGATCCCGAAGAAGAAGAACTAGAGAGTTCTTGAGGGTGACTCCGCCAACATACTTCACTCTTATCATCTTGGCAAGAACAAGTGCAATCAACTTCCACATCTTGCACTAGTTCAAGGAGTCACAAACCCTCTTGTTGGTAATACAAGGGACAAGGTAACCTAAAAGCTTTCATAGACATCATCTTGTGTGTGCATCACTCTATGTCTATGGATATCCTTGTTTGTTCCTTGTGGGACTAACCCGTGTAGGTATTGAAAGTGCAACTCACTCCAATGGATAGCTCCAAATGATCTACATCTACATTGAGCATCCACATCTTCAACATCTACATGAAGTCATCATCGACAAAACCCAAGGTTAGTTCATCCCTCTTAGGGGGGGTCTCACATCTAAGGGGAGGTTTACTCTAAGAATTGAGCTAAAGCAACTCTAATGTGTGAACACAACAATGCTTTATGTAAAAGTGGTAACCCCACTTGTGCTTAAACGATGAGTATGACCTATGATCAAATGTTCTCATTTGACTCCTAAGTCAATATACTCATATATAGATGACCTAGTCATCGCAAATTGTTTGATAGATGCTAGAATTGGTTGTGCATGCTTTGCCACATATTTCAATTGCCATTTTATTGTGTGAGCATGTTGATTGCATATTTTACTCATATGAGGACATCCACTTGTTGTTTTGATTGATTGGTTTTCTTTTCTTTTGCCAAGTGGATGGACAAGAATGCCTAAGAACCTTCTCTAGTTATCTATGCTTTACTCGTCTCAAACTCTATTCATGCTACATCACAAAATTTGATCAAGTCAGATTCGAACCACTCTGTGTGAGGAGCACTCGGAGTCCCTGAATCGTCATAGACTTAAACTTCCAAAACTTCTTTGTGTGTTTCGGTCTGACCGATTCCTCCATTTCGGTCATACCGAGATCACTAAGTCGATCTAGGTTTTCAATCTTGGTGCAACCGATTTGAACTTTTCGGTCACACCGAGTTGATGCAACTATCAACAGTTATGCATCTCGGTACCACCGAGTTCTTCCACTCGGTCACACCGACAGGGTCGGGCTATATATACTCACGGGCAAAATTTTGGAAATTTCTCCGAAACCCCTTCGCCCGCGCATAGCTTGCTCTGCCTCCTGGGTCTCTGGATCGTCCTCCTCGTCGCCAGCCGCCTCCTGTCGCTGGTCTCCGCCGCCGTCAACGGAATTCCTCCCCGTCGTTGCCGCCGTAGCGAGTTCATCACCGAACTAGGGTACGGACTCGATCACAGTGCTATCCCCGTCTGATTCCTAGCACATTGTGTTCATCATGAATCTTGCCACGATTGAAACGCTTCTATCCAGTCAAAACACTCCGTAGATTAGAGTTGAATCAAAAATTTAGGGTTAGGTTTCCGCCGAAACCATCTCGGACCCACCGGGTTGCAGAACTCGGTTCCACCGATTCGCCAAGGCCATTGCACATGTGGTTCTCGGTCTGACCGAGAATTGCAAATTGGTGAGACCGAGTTTAGGACTTTGTGAAACCCTAGCAGTCTCGGTGCCACCGAACTGTGACTCGGTCTGACCGAGTTCACTAGTTTTGGTTCGAACAGCTGCTTCGGTATCACCGAGTTTGCAAATCGGTTGATCCGAAATGCTTTCTGTGGAAAATTAAAACTAAGTTTTTGATTCATTCTTTTGCAAAAACCTCTGTATTTTGTGATGCTCATCCACTCTATCTCATCTACAATCTATTCACAGGGTCTGCAGTTAGTGTTTGCAACATGTCTGACCAGAGTGACAGCCAGAACAAGTCAGAGGAGCAGGTGCACATGAGTGAGGGAACTAGTCCCTCTAGCAGCTCAGATGAGGGTAGCAGAAGCACCCCAAGTAATTTGCCAAAGGCTGCCACTAGAGCAAGCAAGAAAATAACTTCAGAGTCTGAGGATGAAGATTATGTGGCAGAGGAAGAGGAAGCCACATCAAAGAAGAAAGTGCTGAAAAAGGAATATGGCTCAGCTGCAGCCACAAAGCCAGGTATGCAGAAGAAGGCACCTGCAAGAAGAATTCCCACTTCCAAACCTAGGAAGGTTGCCACTGGAGAAACCATAAAGTTTACCACTGAGTCAGAAGAGGAAGCTGTTGGCCAAGATAAGAAGAAAAAGAGAGTCAGAACCACTACTGCTAGAGTTCTTGGCAAACCCTCTATGAGGAGAGATTCTGAAGAAGAAGAGGAATAAGAAGAGGTTGCTACACCAGCACCTGAAGCCCAGAAGCTTATGGGTGATGCTATCAGGACATGGGTTGCTTCATCAAAGCCCAAAGAAGCACTCAAAGCTGCCTCCAAGCCCAAGACTGCACCAAAGAGGAATACTAGAAACATATCTGCTGCTGAGAAGAACAAGGCCCCAGTGCCTGAGACTGTTGCTGAAGAAGAAGGAGATGAAGAGCATGTTCTGAGAAAATTGAAGCCAAAAATTCCAGACCACAATGATGCTCATCCTGTGGCTGAGAACATGAAGATCAGGAGAGACTCAGGACTGAGGAAATGGAGAGAGTCAGATCCATATGCCACCAGGAGAAGGACTGTTGTTGATTACAGGTTCCACACAAAGGAACAGCAAGATTTCTATGAGACAGTGTTGCTAGACAAGAAACCTATAGTGTGTGATATGAGGTGGGTCGACTAGACCTACATGAAGGAGAATGAAGAACACTATCATGGAGTGTATGACAGCTTAAGTGCTTGTGGAGTTGCAGACTTTGTTGGGCAGAAGCTCACAAAGTGGAATGAGGAGCTCATAATGCAATTCTACTCCACAGCACACTTCTATCCAGATGGCAGGATAGTATGGATGTCTGAAGGTACAAGGTACCACTCAACTATTGAGGAATGGGCAAATATGATCAATGCTCCTAAGGAAGAAGAAGATGACTTGGATGTCTATGCCAAGAACAAGATGGATCACAACTCTATGGCAAACATGTACAAGGAGATTCCTGAAGATGATCTTGAGACTCACCAGTTTGGGTCAGTAAAACACTTGCTGTCAGGGCTGCCTACAATCAATTGGATCCTTAGGCACACTCTCTTGCCCAAGTCTGGTGATCACAGAATGATCAGAGGCCATGCAATTAACTTGCTACATATATTTGATGTGCCACAGAAGTTCAAGGTCATGAGCCTTGTAGTTGAGACTATCAAGAGGACTGCAGCTGACCAGAAGAGAAGCTGTGGGTATGCCCCACAGATCCAGGAGTTGATTAACTCAAAGATGGGCACAGGCACATACTTGTTGGACAAGGAACACTTGGCCATCTATCCAGATTTTGAGGAAAACCAAGTGGTTATGGATGAAGATGAACCATCCTCAGTACAAGCACAAGCCAAGAGGGAGAAGGCAAAGGCAGAGAAAGCTGCAAAGATGCCAACCTAGGAAGAGGCATCTCAGTATCTTCTAAAAAGCAAGCAAGATCAGCTTGGCTACTTGTTTGCATCCACTCTAAGGATAGAGAAAGGACTGGCCACCCTGACTCGAAACCATAAGAGCTTGGAAAGAATCATGGAGCAGAAGTTCTATGACTTAGATGTGAAGGTCACTGAGATCGAGTCTGTTGTGGAGCAACTTCGGGATGATATGCAGGAGAGGAAGGGCAAGACAACCACTGATGCATTTGCCAGAGTGCCTAGAGCTCAGAGGTCAACTGCAGTACCAGCACCAGACACTAGAGCCACTTCATCTGCACCAGCTACAGCTTCAGTGCCACCAGCTCCAGCACCTACCCCAGCAGCTCCATCTACTTCGACTGAAGCCTTCATTCTTGGAGTTATCCGGACACCACCACCTGAAGACCAAGCTTGAGAGACGTTTTAGTGCTATGCATTTTCTATGAACTTTTTGGTAACTTGTTGCCATAGGGGGAGAAAAATGTATAGATCATAGGCTTCGAGAGAGAGCGTTGCTTTTTATTCTCTCTTGCTTTGGTGGTTGAACTTTATTTGCTTGTTTGTGATACTTGGATGATCATGTGTGTTTGATCATATGCTACATTAATGCTTGTTGGATGATACTATCATTTTATCCCTATTTGATCATTCACTTTGCTTGGTGATGAGTGCATGTATTTAATTCTTATCATTTTGAGCGCTCCACCAAGATGTATGTGACATGGAAGAGTAACCCATGATCACTACTAGGGAAAAGCCTAGCAGGAGCGAGGGTTTTGGGCCTCCCTGTAGCGCGGGTACCGGTGCTACTAATAAGGCGCTATAGCTATTGCTTAGCAGTAACGCGTGCCCGCACGCGCTACTGCTAGGACAAGTAGCTGCAGCGTTTGCTCAATTCCACGCTACTGCTAATGTAACTACTGGCAACGTGTTTTCTGTCCATCGCTACTAGTATTCTTTTTTTATTTTTTTATTTTTAGTGTATTTATGCGCCGTCGTACAAATATTGGTACAATACCAGTTATGAGGTTTCCATCATTATGTCCATAACAGTGTGTCAAATGAAGGTGGATTAGTTTCAAGTGAAGGCAATATGTGGTGCATGTCAAAAGTATACTACAAATCCAAACTTGATCTAGTTTGGACTAGTAGTACTTTCGATGTGCACCACATGTTGCCTCCACTTGAATCTAATCCGCCAACACAAGCTATTTAATCATCATCTTAGTCATTACCACCAACATTAGCTATTTAATCATCATAGTCATAGTGTAGCACACATCATCATCTTCAAACTCTCATTCTAGCTAGCTAATCACCACCAACACTAGCTAATAATAATCATCATAGTCATTACCACCAACACTAGCTATTTTATCATCATAGTAATAGTGTAGCACATCATCATCCTCAAACTCATTTCTAGCTAGCTAATCACTCCTGCTGCTCTCTCTTAGGTAAAATAACATAAAACATGTGTAGCTCTCCTCCTTGATCAAGTTGTAGCATGCAGATGAACCTGTCTCCTAATTTTGGGTAGCACATCTGTTTGCTGCCCCCTAGTACTTCTCTGCGCTCCCCCATCACATATCTGGTCCAGTCTTGCACTATTAAGCATTCATCGCTGATCTTGAATGCACTAAAGTAACATGTAGGATATCTTGGCCGTAAGCTAATAATACTCATGGTACCTTTAGTCTCGATCCCATAAGGCACAACATTCATCGGGAGTCCCTGTTGAAGAACATCGTATGGTAACATACTTAGCAATGAAGTTTAGCTTCACAAATAATGTATGGAAAAGATGCACTGAGGACAAATAGTAAAAATCTTACCATCCTTCCTAAATAGATGTGACCGTAGTTCATTACGGACACTATTGGTCGCACGTTTTCAGTACTAACATTTCTAAGTCCAGGAAGAAAATTTGTCTTGACAGTATCAAGATGCTCAAGCCATGAAACATAATGACTTAGCTCCTCGCAGTTTAGTTCAGCCCCGGGACAGTAGTAGGTCCTGTCTACCAAGCGCTGGACATGTTTGCTTGCACCGAAATAAGCTGACAATACAAATTAGTTGTCAACTATTTTTGAATAAACAATATCAAAGACATAAATATGGTTGAGAAACTTACATAATGGTGTAACTGGAGGCGTCTGCACATCGACCCAGATGTTGGTATTACCTTCAATATCATCTTCCAGACGAATATTAAAGGTGATAACCATATCAGGCTCAAATGCATAAGTCTTGCATAGTGCTCGCCATGTTTTGCATCCGAAATAGGTGTAGTCGTCTGAATTGTATAATTTTGCGTGGAAAATATAACCATGCTCGGTCTTCAAGTTAACTTTCTTTACCTCCATAGTATGACTGAAACCTATCTTATCCAATACAAAAACTCTTGCATGGCAGGGGAATCATAAAAAAAAATATAAGTTGAAGCAAATGAAGCAAATGTCATGCTTAATTACAAAAAAAGACTTGTTGTTGTGACTTACTGTATCCACTCCGAAGTTCTCTTCTAGCTTGATGCTAAAGCGCCTATCATCATCTAGGAAGATTCCGTTGCACAGGTCGCGCTCGTCTTCGCAGTATTTGCAAATACCAAAATCCTTTTTGTCGTCAGACATTTCCTATGTTCATAGTTAAAACATTAATTGAAAATCGATAGAGGACAACTACCAGGATACTCAACACACAAATCTGGGGCACTCGATATTTCCTACATATTCTGGCAAAAGTCATGCCAAAATTCACAGAAAAATCCGGCTTGACCTTTGCTAAAATAGGACATATCGAGCGCCTCAAATTTGCCGGAACGGAAATGAATCAACACTCCGGCAAAACATAGGCCACTCGGAGGTGTAATCTGCAAACATGACCGGCCACTTGGATATTGAGCAACACAAGATATACATTTCAAAATATCTTATAGGACTCAAATTAGCATGCATTCAATAAGCAAAAGTAAATCATCTCATGCGTCCGTACATCGTCGAATATTATCACTAATACATCCCGAATAGTGTCATACATATAACATCACTAGTACAACTAAAACCCTAGCACACGACGGGTATCGGCGCGGGCGGTGGACACCCACAGACAAGGAACCATCACGGGATCATAGCTCCAGTGAGATCCCTGGAGAACCTGCCAGGTATTGGAGAACCTGTGCTCCAACGCAAACAAGTAGCGACGGACGTGTGCGTCCTCCTCACTGACACGGTGACGCAACACCTCCGCGGAGTCCTCGAGCGTCTGGACCGTCACTGGCCCACGCGACCGCCACCAAAGAAGGTTCGGGTCAACGACAGGCTGGCTCCTCACCAACCTGCGCCCCCCGGTAGGTAGCGCCTCCCAGTACCACCCCGGCGGGGCCCAGTCCCGGACATGGCCCATCTGGTCAAGCAGGTGTCGTCCTCCGTCGACTCGACGACGAGGATGCAGGATAGGCATCGTCCACCTCGATGCGAGAAAATTGCTTTAACTAAAAAAATAGCAACAAGTTCTTACTAACTAGTTCTATTAATTCAACTAGTTCTTACTAAAAATAAACTTACTATAAATAAAAATATTCTAGTACCTAATTAGTACCTAGTTCTTACTAACTAATTAGTACCTAGGAACTACTACCCTAATTACCATCTAATTTGATGAACCTATAGGGGTGGAAAGTGGTAGCGGATATTCCAATTATCCAACTATAAAGTGAAATAAGTGGTCAAATTTTACTCATTTTATGATTCATCTTAGAAATTTGATTCGTTTCCACCCTTACATGAACCCTAACTCATTTGAGCCGCATCCGCATCCGATTCGTTTCCACCCTTACATGAACCCTAACTAATTTGATGGAGGTAGAAACCCTAGGCAGAGGTAGGGGAGAGGGAGGAGCAGGCGTGCTCGCCTCGAGTGCCTGCGACAAGGGAGGGGCAGGCGGCATCGAGGTCGTCCTCGGAGCTCCGGGCCGGCGTTGAGGTCGGGGGCGGGGGCGGCGTTGAATCTAGGGTCGGGGGCGGCGTAGAGGGTGTGCGGAGAGCGCGCGGCGGCCGACGGGCGACGGCGGCGGCGAGAGTGGAGTTGGATTTGGGGGATGAAGTGGCCGTGGGGAAGGACGAACCCCGTGGTTAAGTCAGAAGTACCAGTAGCGCGTTCCATAAAGGGCGCTACTGCTACGTTAGCTACAGCGCGTTCTGGAATACACGCTACTGCTACACCATTCTCTTTTTTCCCCTTTTTCATTTAGTTTTCTTCACATTTTATTTTTTTCCTTTCACCTTATTCTATTTCTTTCATTTTCAATTACCTTTCTATTTGCTTTCCATTTAATTTTATATCCTCTAGCAGTAGCGAGTTTAGACGAAAACGCGCTGCTACAAAGAAAGTAGCGGTAGCGCGGTTCGTTATAGGTCGCTACTACTATGTGTAGCCTATCGGCTAAGCCGTGAGAATTTTAGTAGTAACGTGTTTAGAACAAGATGCGCTACTGCTAGAACTTTATCTGCAGCGCGGTTTGCGCAGGCGCGCTACTGCTACTTAGCACCAGCGTGCTTTTTTGACCCTCGCTACTGCTAAAGTTCTGTGTATAAGGTTTTTCCTAGTAGTGGATCCTAACTCATTGTGCATTTGCAGTCCAAAGCAAATCTTAAGATATGCACAAATTTAGGGGGAGCTCTTGCTTCTCACATACTTCTCAAAGCGACAATATCTTTCACTCTTATTATCATTTGTCGAAGCTTTGATCTATATGTTGTCATCAATTACCAAAAGGGGAGATTGAAAGTGCAACTATCCCTGGGTGGTTTTGGTAATTCCTAACAACATATAGCTCATTGAGCTAACATTATTCCAAGATTAATATTTCAGGAAAATCTCAATGAATGGCATGGCATGGATGAGGAAAGTGGATCCCTCAAAATTCTAAGGACAAAAAGTTTGGCTCAAGCTTGAAGCTCAAGACTCTACATTTTATATTTTAGTGACCCAAGATCACATTGAGTCTATAGGAAAAGCCAATACTATCAAGGAGGGATGAGGTGTTGCTTAATGGCTTACTTGCTCAAAATGCTTAGTGATATGCTCCAGAATCCTCAACTACCTTCCCACATCCACATATGACCTAAACCAAAAGTCAAACTCGGCCCCACCGATTTTTCTATCCGGCGCCACCAAGTTTCAAATGTCATAGTCACTGCCACAAACCCTAGGCAAATCGGTCTCACCGATAGGGATCTCGGTCTCACTGAGATGGGATTGTAATATCTCTGTTTCCCTTCGTAACGTTTCGGTCTTACCGAGATGAGCGATCGGTCCCACCGAGATTGCAACGTAAACTCTCTGATTCCCTTTTGTAACATTTCGGTCTCACCGAGATGAGCGAATCAGTCCCACCGAGTTTACCTGGCCAACTCTCTGGTTAGCTTATTACCAAAACCGGTCCCACCGAGTTTGTGTAATTGGTCACACCGAGATTACGTTATGCCCTAACCCTAACCATATCGGTCCTACCGAGTTGCATCTCAGTCCCACCGAAAATCCTAACGGTCACTAGGTTTGGTGAATCGGTCCGACCGAGTTTAACCATTCGGTCCCACCGAGTTTGGCAAATTGTGTGTAACGGTTAGATTTTGTGTGGAGGCTATATATACCCCTCCACCCACTCTTCATTCATGGAGAGAGCCATCAGAACATACCTACACTTGCAATACACATTTTCTGAGAGAGAACCACCTACACTTGTGTTGAGGTCAAGATATTCCATTCCTACCATATGAATCTTGATCTCTAGCCTTCCCCAAGTTGCTTTCCACTCAAATCTTCTTTCCACCAAATCCAAATCCAGTGAGAGAGAGTTGAGTGTTGGGGAGACTATCATTTGAAGCAAAAGAGCAAGGAGTTCATCATCAACACACCATTTGTTACTTCTTGGAGAGTGGTGTCTCCTAGATTGGCTAGGTGTCACTTGGGAGCCTCCGACAAGATTGTGGAGTTGAACCAAGGAGTTTGTAAGGGCAAGGAGATCGCCTACTTCGTGAAGATCTACCGCTAGTGAGGCAAGTCCTTCGTGGGCGACGGCCGTGATGGAAAAGACAAGGTTGCTTCTTCGTGGACCCTTCGTGGGTGGAGCCCTCCATGGACTTGCGCAACCGTTACCCTCCATGGGTTGAAGTCTCCATCAACGTGGATGTACGATAGCACCACCTATCGGAACCACGACAAAAACATTTGTGTCTCCAATTGTGTTAGAATCCTCCAAACCCTTCCCTTTACATTCTTGCAAGTTGCATGTTTTACTTTCCGCTGCTCATATACTCTTTTGCATGCTTGCTTGAATTGTGTGGAGATTGCTTGACTTGTGCTAAGATAGCTAAAATCTGCCAAGAACTAAAATTGGGAAAAGGCTAGATTTTTATTCGGTTAAGTAGTCTAATCACCCCCCCCCTCTAGACATACTTTCGATCCTACAACAGGGCCGTCAACTTGTCCATGAGATCGATCAGCACCTGAGCCGGCGGGCGCATAGG
Source organism: Aegilops umbellulata (assembly GCA_032464435.1). NCBI lineage: Eukaryota > Viridiplantae > Streptophyta > Magnoliopsida > Poales > Poaceae > Aegilops > Aegilops umbellulata. The sequence continues at coordinate 593,178,570 of CP136058.1, read as the reverse complement.
GCCTCCTGCCCCGGCCGCTCCTGACCCGGACGTTATTGCTGCCGCAGACGTAGAGTTTTGGCCGGGTTGCGTACCAGCCATGAAAATCCCTACCCTGCTTGACGGCTCAAAGGGGTCCGGAATACTACTGCCATCGGAACAGCCCCCAAGCCTGCCATCTTGCAGTTGATACAACGAATCCGTCTCACCAGTGGACGAATCACCATCAGAGTGGACGGTCGTCTCACGGCCATCTGCAGATCCTTCTGAAAGTTCTCCTCCATGGATGCAACCCACGAAGGCACGCTTCACGACGGGTTGAGCCCGGGCGGGTCTCAAACGCTGAGCCGTCTCGACGAGGTCGGTGCAGTACCAATCCCGGACTTGGAGACAAGAATTGGGTACAAGAGATGAACTAGGGTTTTGAGAGGAGATGGTGCTGGTAAAGATGTTGATGGATATTGCCCTATCCCGGTGAGAGGAGCGTTGGTGATGACGATGGCGATGATTTCCCCCTCCCGGAGGGAAGTGTCCCCGGCAGAACAGCTCTGCCGAAGCCCTAGATTGGTTCCGCCAAGGTTCCGCCTCGTGGCGGCAGAGTCTCGTCCCGAAAGGTTGCTTATGATTTTTCCCTAGACGAAAGACTTCATATAGCAGAAGATGGCCATCGGAGAGCCAACAGGGGGCCCACGAGGCAGGGGGCGCGCCCTGGGGGGTAGGGCGCGCCCCCACCCTCGTGGCCAGGTGGGGCCCCCTCTGACATACTTCTTCCGCTCGATATTTTTTATATATTCTGAAAATAACTTCCGTGGAGTTTCAGGACTTTTGGAGTTGTGCAGAATAGGTCTCTAATATTTGCTCCTTTTCCAGCCCAGAATTCCAGCTGCCGGCATTCTCCCTCCTTATGTAAACCTTGTAAAATAAGAGAGAATAGGCATAAGTATTTTGACATAATGTGTAATAACAGCCCATAATGCAATAAATATTGATATAAAAGCATGATGCAAAATGGACGTATCAATAAGAATGATTGCAATGTTATTAGTATGTCTTCATTAAATATCCATGATGCTAATGATATGCAAAACTATAATCTTGGGGATGCTATGTTTGATGAAGATAATCTTTTCAGTCCCTCTAGTTTTGATGAGAAAATTTATTATGATGTTGACATGCCTCCTATTTATGATGATTACAATGATGAAAGTGGGTTTGAAAGAGTGTCAACTCTAGGTAATAATCATCCCACCAATTTGGAGGGAGTTGAATCTTGTTGGAATAATGATAAAGGTGGATTTGGAGAGGTCATGACTTTATTTAGTGATGAATCCACTACTTTGGAAGATGTCTCAACTGATTATGATAACAAAGTTGCTACCTATGATGATTATTGTGGTGAAATGCATGCTATAAAGAATAATGATAACTATGAAACTTGTCATTATGATTTTAATGTTTAATTGGGTTATGACAATCAAGTATCACATGATAATTATTTTGTTGAGTTTTCTCCCACTACTATGAATAAGAAGAAATTTTCTTATGCAGAGAATAATAAAATGTGTATGCTTATGGATCATGAACATAATGCTTTATGTGATATCTATATTGTTGAATTTGTTCATGATGCTTCTAAAAATTATTATGAGAGGGGAATATATATGCTTCTATATGTTCCAAAAATATCAAGTTTTCTCTCTGTGTGTTGAAAATTTTGAAGTTACACTTGTTTTGTCTTCCTATGCTAGTTAATTCTTGCTCCAATAAATTGTTTTTCCTATGCATAGGAAGTGGTTTAGGCTTAAATTTTTTTGATATATGATTCATGATGCTCCCTTTATGTTTCAGTTCTTGCTTTTATGTGAGCATCATTAATAGTATCATGTCTAGCTAAAAGGCTTTAAAGAAAAACGCTTGTTGGGAGGCAACTCAATATTTATCTTTTCTTTTTTGTGTCTTTCATGATTAAGATATTGTAGTAATCATGTTTTGTACCTTTTCTTTCAATGTGCCAAGTAAAGCCTTTGAGATAGTTTGCATGCTTATTGAATTGGTTCTATGCAAAAACAGAAACCTTTGTGCCCAGTAATCGAATGTTTTCTCTCTGCTGGAGAGTTCTAATTTTCTGAAACTTTTACACAGTAATGAGTTGCAAAGAGATTTTATTTAAGTTCACAAATATGATTTTTGTTTAGAAAATTTATTATAACTTACTTTGTCAAAATTTATTATAACTTGTTTTGTCAAAATTTATTATAATCTTGAAATTTTGACACAGTAAGTTATAATAAATTTTCCGTTGCATGGTAATTTTTAACAAATTTGTGAGTTAGATAAGTATGAGTTTTTATTCATTCTTTACAGATTGTTCTGTTTAGACAGATTGCTTTTATATTTGCACATGTTTGCTTGTTTAATGTTTCTATTAGTGGATATGAGTATTAAATATGCAGAGGCATTAGTATGCAATGCTTAATTATAATTTTAGTAATTTTCTACAATAGAAAATGTTGATGTTTTGGATCGATTTATACTAATTTATCTTTCAAGTTCTTGTTAAGTTTTATGTGGATAAAATTTTGAAGACTTAGGAGAAACTATGATATGAGAGGAATTAACGAGACATAAGAGGTCAAACTTGGGGATGCCCAAGGCTCCCCAAGTTAATATTCCAAGAGGTCTCAAGCATCTAAGCTTGGGGATGCCCCGGTAGGCATCCCACATCTCTTCATCAACAACTATTGGTTAGTCTAAGTTGAGCCTAAGTTTTTATTTATTCACATGCTATGTGATATTTTTGGAGTGTCATTTTATTTTTGTTTAGTTTGTTGTTTGATACAATATTTAGATCGGAAAATCTTTATTTGGAGAGAGTCTTTACATAGCTACCTATTTACTTAACTACTCTTTGTTCTTCACTTATATCTTTTGGTGTAGTTTGTCATTTACTCTTATGCTTCACTTATATCTCTAAAATCAAGAATGAATTGAATATCATAAACTTGAAATTACACATGCTTCATATGTTTAGTATTAGTTTCACATTGGGTTTAGAAAGTAAAATCTATTGAAATTTGACAATCACAATATTGGGCATATAAGCAAGGCATGAAAGATTAGTGCAAGGAAGAGAGATTTCACATGCAAATATACTATCTTAGACGTCTTTTATGATTGTGAACCCTCATTAATTATTTTCAAACTTGATCAAATAGTTGATATTGGACAAGGAAGACAACATAATGAGTTATGTTTGGGTATATTTGCATAGAAGTTATATTGTTATGGATCCTCCAGCATGTGGTGCTTGTTTATAATCTTTGCTAGCCAAATTTTTTTGTACTAAGTGGGAATATTGCTTGTGCATCCAAAACCCTTTAGCCAAGTTTTTTCCATGAGTGACCACCATACTTACCTATATATGGTATTTTACTGCCATTCCAAGTAAATTTGCATGTGCCACCTCCAAACCTTCAAATGAACATCTACTTTGTGTGCCGGTACCGCTCATGGAGTGATGGGGTAGTTAATATCTTCCATGCTAAGTGCGTGGCTATCATTATAGATTCATAAGGAGGTTTAATTCTCTTTCTAGGGTAAAGTTCCATACCTTTGTTTAGAGGAAATTTTAATCATATATTACCTTCCTTAATATGAATTATTGCACCTATGCTTCTCAAAAACGGTCTCCCAAGTATAATAGGACAAGATGGATTGCATTCAATATCAAGAGTAATAAAGTCTACGGGCACATAATTTCTATTAGCCAAAACAAGCACATCATTTATTCTACCCATAGGCTTTTTAATAGTGGAGTCGTTAAATGCAAATTCAAAGAACATTCGCTCATGTTAGTGAAACCGAGAACAACGTGCAACGCTTTTGGCATAGAAATGCTAGCACCAAGATCACACAAAGCATTGCACTCATAATTGTTTATCTTTGATTTAATAGCAGGTTCCCATTCATCGTGCATCCTTCTAGGAATATAAACTTCAAGCTCAAGTTTTTCTTGATGGGTTTTGATCAGAGCTTCTACAACCTGTTTAGTAAAAGCTTTGTTTTGTTCATAAGCATTGGGTGAATTGATCATGGATGGAAGCAAGGAAATACATTCAGTAAGGGAACAATTATCATAATTAAAGTCGTTGGAATCTAATAGAGTGGGAGTATCACTATCTAAAGTTTTTACCTCTTTCGACCCACTTTTATCATTTTTAGCGACAAGATCCTCACCCTCCAAAACGCCTAATAATTAAAGTTGACTCATCTTGAGTCCCATCATCATCAGTTTTAATATCAGTAAACTAAGATTCAATACATAACACGCCAATAGTATAATATATTCCTCATGAAAACCGGAAGCAAACTCTTTTTGTAAAAAATCATGTGTAGCTCTCTTAGTTTAGAAAAAGAGTTTGCTTACGATTTTCATGAATATCGTTTTCTACCATTTAGAAAAAGAGTTTAACTCAACATGAAAAATAGTTTGGAGAAAAAGAGTTTCATGGAATTCATTTGGAGAGCTAAACATGAAAAATAGTGCTCTCCTTTCGATTCTTTCTCTACCTTCACTAACGGAAACTTGGGTAGCTTTTATATTTTTCATGTATTTCATTCTTATAGGTGGGAAAATTTTAATATTAAAATTATCCACATCATGCACAAGCCTATCCATGTTTCTAGACATAATCAACTTTACTCATTTTTTCTTTGAGCATAGTGTTGAAAACCTTTTGAGGACTAATAAATTCTTTAATTGTGTTCTCAAGATCAGAGGGCATCATATTATTATATGAATTACCATAATTATTAGAGGGGTTACCAGGGTACGGTCTAGGATTATTGAAATTCCAACATTATTATTGAATTTGTTCTTTGAGATAAAATTCACATCAATGGCATCATTATTTTGCTCAATCAAAGTAAACAAAGGACATCATTTAGGAGAACTCTTAGTAGTAAGCATGGAAATAATAGCATCAACCTTCTCATTTAGTGAGGCAATCTTGTCGATAGAATTTACCTTCTTACCAGTTGGAGCGCGTTCGGTGTGCCATTGGAAATAATTTGCCATCACATTATAGAGAAGCCTTGTAGCATCTCCAACTGTGATCTGAATAAATGTGCTACCTGCAGCTAAATCTAGAAGGTTTCTTGCAACAAAGTTTAGTTCGGCATAAAAGTTTCGCACTATCATCCATAAGCTCAATCCATGTGTAGGAAAATTTTAAGCATTATTTTCATTCTCTCACATGCTTGTGCAACATGTTCTTGCTCATGTTGTTTAAAATTCATAATTTCATTCCTTAGAGATAGTATTTTAGCAGGAGGAAATATTTAGTAATGAAACCATCTTTACATTTAGCCCATGAATCAATACTATTTTTAGGTGAAGGTGATAACCATGCTTTAGCTCGATCTTTAAGTGAGAAAGGAAATAACTTTAATTTCACAGTATCATTGTCCACATCTTTTATCTTTTGCATATCAGATAATTCAACGAAGGTATTAAGACGGGATACGGCATCTTCATTATGAGTACCAAAAATTTATTCTTTCATAACAATATTTAATAGCGCAACTTTAATATCATATGACTCCGCACTAGTTTTGGAAGGAGCAACAGGAGTACTGATAAAATCATTGTTGTTCGTGCTCGAGAAATCACACAACTTAGTATTTTCGGTGATAGACATGATAGCAATTCAAGCAAAGATAGTAACACAAATATTTTTGGTGTTTAAATTTTTTTGTAAAGAGAAAGCTTACAAATAAAAGGCAAATAATAGTAAATGGCAAGAAGATAAGATTGAGTAAATTATAAGTGTGTGAGAAGGCACCTAGTTTATCTGGCGAAGCCTCCTGGCAACGGTGACAGACATTTTTCTACTACTTGTGAATTGTGATAGTGTTGGGTTTCCCTGAAGAGAAAAGGTGATGTAGTATAGTAGCAGATTGTATTTTCCTAATTTAAGAACCAAGATTTATCGAACCAATAGGAGACACCACACGGACAAACAGCGATAGTACCTGCACACACACACACACACACACACAAATACTTGCACCCCAACAAGGCAAGGGGGCGTCATTCCCCTTGTTCCTGCCCGATTGCAAGGTTTAAATATGTTAGTGATAAATATAATAAATAAAATTAAAAATATAAATAAAAGAGAACAATGAGCAATTTATAAGTTTTGTTTTATATTAAGGTGAATGGACCCAAGGGCCATAGCGTTCACTAGAGGCATCTCTCTCTCTCTCTCTCTCTCTCTCTCAGATAGCAAGGGTGGGTAAGGAAATTACTCTTGGGCAATTGATAGAAAAGCGCATAGTTATGATGATCATCCATGACATAATTAATATATAGACATTACATCCATGACAAGTAGACCAACATCCATCTGCATCTACTACTATTACTCCACCCCAAGACCGCTATCCAGCATGCGTCTCAAAGTATTAAGTTCATGACAAATAAAGTAATGCTTTAAGACAGATGGCATAATGTATACAGAATAAGACAATGCAATATGTTCAAACCCCGTCGTTTTACCCTTAGTAGCAACAATACAATACGTGCCTTGCAACTCCTCCTGTCACGGAGTAAGGACACTGCAAGATTGAACCTACTACTATGCACCACTCCCTCTGATGATCTACTCATTAACTTGGCCAAAGGAAACTCATAGATCGAAAAGCATACATAGCTATAAAATTACACATAAATAAATCTCAGAAGATGCAAATACTTTTAGTAGATAGTCTGATCATAAACCCACAATTTATCGGATCCCAACAAACACACCATAAAAGTTACATAGAATCGATCTCAGATGAGATCATTGTATTAAAGACCATAACGAGAGAGAGAGAGAGAGAGAGAGAGAGAGAGAGAGAGAGAGAGAGAGAGAGAGTCATCTAGCTACTGCTATGGACCCGTAGGTCCTCTGGGAACTACCCACACATCATTAGAGAGGCAGCCAAGTCGATGAAGATAGCCTCCCCCATGGTTAACCCCTCCGTCGGAGGCCTCCAGATGGGATCGCGGAAAAAAAACAGAGACTTGCAACGGTGGAAGAATTGTTTCGGGACTTGGTACGGAGGTTTCGGGATATATGGGAATATATAGGACTGGAATTAGCTCAAACAGAGCCACAGGGGACCACATGGCACCTAGGCGCGCCCCCCTGCCTTGTCGCTCCCTCGTGCACCGTCTGGTCTCCTCCCGAAGCTTGCAGGGTCTCTTTGCTGGCGAGCTCAAAACGGTGGTGTTTTTGCTGCGTCGGCGACGATATTTCCTGTTGTGTCTGGCAATTTTTATTTTTATTTTTTGCTACTGCTGGTGTTGCAAGTGCTGGAACTAGCGTCGTTCGATGCTACATCCGGCAGCGACTATGCTACGGCGGTGATGGCATTTTGCTACCCATGCCGCCACACCAAGGGGGGGGGGACATGGGGACGCCAAAAAAGGGCTCAGGACGCCCCACCCGCTCAAGACGATCCCATTACAGATTTTCTGGAGGAGGGCACGCTTGACCCAACACAAAAACGAGAATTCAAAAATATTCTGAATTTCTTGAAGACCAAAGAAGAAGAAATTCTATCTTGGGAACTAAAAAAAAATCTTACCATTTCCGAAGAAATTGGGTGGGGCTACATTTCTTTTCAATTTCCATTCAAGAACATGATGCTCGAAGCCCTTTCTCATTTCAAATTTCACCTTAGTATCGATAATGCCCTGCCCAAAAGTATTTCATCGCAATGAGATGCTGGGCGGGATAAAGGGTCGCGATCTACTTCTACTCAGGACATTATTCCCATAATCTTCCTTTTTTAAGGAAAAAATGGCTAGGTTTGATTTTTTTTTTCATACCGTAATAGGCCTTTTCTGCTCCCACGACGGCCGACTTTTGCTACTCCGTGCGTTTTTTATCTATATATATATATATATACTACAGGTGGATGCAGATGCGGTCCAACTACTCTGTACTGGATGCTGCAACAACGACTCTGTATTGGATGCTGCAACAAGCAATTGTCGGCTCTTGATACAGAGCAGGCAAGGACGGCTGCTCCCTGCTTTCCTCTTTGACCCAAAATTGGGCTGGCCTATTTTTTGTCTAGAAAACTGTATATACTGAAATAAATATTGCGACATCGATGTTTATGCTTCTGTTCACATAACTCAGAGGCAGACAAGATCAATAATCATGCCAAACCAAAACAGAGATTCGCAAGGTTCACCATTTTCCCTGGCAACGAAGTTACAGTTGTTAAACTAAGTAGACAGGCAGGCTTCTGTTCACTAAGAACTGAAATGCCAAACAAAACAGAGCAACGCAAAGTTCCCACTATTTCCCAGGCAAAACAGTTGCAACCCACACTGGCATTATATAACCAGTCTTACAGCTTGAAACAAGCTCTCAAACGATGGCATTGGCGTTGCTGGCGATCCTGGGCCAAAGGTCAGCACACTCCTTTCCCACAGGTCCGGTGATGGCAGATCCTTTCATCTCACCCTTGGGATTCACGATCACTCCAGCATTGTCTGCAAAACAAATTCACAGCCATTGTTCAGTTGAATAAAACATCAATAAGTTAAGAGATACTGGGCGTCTAGCCAATGAAATTAGGCAAAGATGTCTACATACAGAGGCATATGCAAATATAGAAGGTTCACGATCTACACGAAGAAAGAAAAAAGGGATCAGACACAAACAAACAACTGACATTCAGATTAATGAATGGAACATAAAGCTGATTTTTGCCTCATGGCAAGTCCCAAAGTTTCAATGCAGCAACGCTGCTACCAAGGGTGATGGGAGATGAGACAACCTTTGGAAGGAGAAAAAACTCAACAACAAAAGGGTTGGTCTGCGATGTTTGCCTAGGAATATACAAACATGGGAGAGTTTGCTCCATGTAAAAGACTACCATCACAGAAAAAAGATCAATGTGAAAACCAAAAGGGATGTGTTTGAAATAAAATGCTGGCAAGAACTGATGTGAGTCTCATGGCAATTCCCAAAGTTTAAATGCAGCAACGCTGCTATCAAGGGCGATGGAATATGAGACTGCCTTCTAATGGAGAAATCCCTGGAGGGAAACCTCAACAACAGAAGGCTCACTTTATGATGTTTGCTAAGGACTATACAAACATAGATTGTTTGCTCCACAAAAGCAAGAGGACTCGGATGTCCTCCCATCACATAACAATACTTTTCATAGTAAATAGATAAATATACAGTATAGAACAGAAGATATAAGCATATTTGAAATAAAATTTGGGCAATAACAGATGTAAGTCTCATGGCAATTCCAAAAGTTTAAATGCAGCAACGCTGCTATCAAGGGCGATGGAATATGAGACTGCCTTCTAATGGAGAAATCCCTGAAGGGAAACCTCAACAACAGAAGGCTCACTTTGTGATGTTTGCTAAGGAATATACAAACATGGATCGTTTGCTCCAAAATAGCAAAAGGACTCGGATGTCCTCCCATCACATAACAATACTTCTCATAAACAAATAAAGACAAATTGTATAGAACAGTAGATATAAGCATATTTGAAATAAAATTTGGCAATAAAAGATGTAAGTCTCATGGCAATTCCCAAAGTTTAAATGCAGCAACACTGCTATCAAGGGCGATGGAATATGAGACTGCCTTCTAATGGAGAATTCCCTGGAGGGAAACCTCAACAACAGAAGGATCGCTTTGTGATGTTTGCTAAGGACTATACAAACATGGATTATTTGCTCCACAAAAGCAAGAGGACTCGGATGTCCTCCCATCACATAACAATAATTTTCATGATAAATAAGGACACATTGTATAGAACAGAAGATATAAGCATATTTTAAGTAAAATTTGGGCAATAACAGATGTCAGTCTCATGGCAATTCCCAAAGTTTAAATGCAGCAACGCTGCTATCAAGGGCGATGGAATATGAGACTGCCTTCTAATGGAGAAATCCCTAGGGATAGCTCAACATCAAAAGGATCACTTTATGACGTTTGCCAAGGAATATACAAACATGGAATGTTTGCTCCAAAATAGCAAAAGGACTCGGATGTCCTCCCGTCAAACAAAAACGTAGATACTGAAATGTACCACATGTGCTTAAAGAAAAGAGAAAATTAAATTGAATGAACAGAAGTTACTGATTGTCTCATGGCAAGTCCCAAAGTTTTAATGCAGCAACGCCGCTATCAAGGGCAACGGAATATGAGACAGCCTTTGCATGGAGCAATTCCAGGGGAATCTCAACATACAAAGGCTTGATTTGTGACGTTCGCCAAGGAATATACAAACACAAAGAGTTTGCTCCTTATCAGGCAAAAGGACTCGGATGTCCCCCCGTCAAACAAATACGTACACACAGAAATGTAACACGTGTCCTTAAAGAAAGAAAACTAAATTGAATGAATAGAAGTTAATGATTGTCTCATGGCAAGTCCCAAAGTTTTAATGCAGCAACGCCACTATCAAGGGCAATGGAATATGAGACAGCCTTTGCATGGAGCAATTCCAGGGGAATCTCAACATACAAAGGCTTGATTTGTGACGTTCACCAAGGAATATACAAACACAAAGGGTTTGCTCCTTGTCAGGCAGAAGAACTCGGATGTCCCCCCGTCACACAACAAGATCAAAAATGCCAATGTCTAACGCCAGGCAAATAATCTACCAGAATAAAATGTACAACTACAGCATCTTTCAAAACTAAACAGCATCATACGGTTGGGCCTGAGCAATTTTGTAAACAAATAGCAAGCCACACAACAGGAGAATTATGTAGTCAACTGAATTCCCGATGGGGACACACAAATCAGAATTCTACACTGGGCGTGGCACAGCAGGCATCAATGTAAAATTTCAGACAAGATGGTACTGAACTACTGTAAGTACTATTCATAATCAAGATTCATCGTAGATTGCCATCGCAGTGATCGACTGAGGGGTCGTGTGAGTAGGGAGATGCCATGGTACCTTCGAAGTACATGAAGACGCCGTCCTTGCGGCGCCAGGGCTTGCGCTGGCGGATGATGACGGCGGGCATGACCTTCTTGCGGAGGTCGGGCTTGCCCTTCTTGACGGTGGCCATGACCATGTCGCCGACGCAGGCGGACGGGAGGCGGTTGAGGCGGCCCTTGATGCCCTTGACGGAGATGATGTAGAGGTTCTTGGCGCCCGTGTTGTCGGCGCAGTTCACCGTGGCCGCCACCGGCAGCCCCAGCGACATCCGGAACTTGTTCCCCGCGGAGCCTCCCCTCCCTGGACCGGATCAAACAGCACCAAGAACAAGATCAGAGATGGGATTGCGACGAGGCCGATGGAGGATCGATCGGGGAAGGGGGAGGGGAAGAAGGTTCACCTCGCTTCGACATGGCGGCGGCTGCGGCTGGACCGACTGGTAGGGTTTCTCCTGGCTCGCTAGTTATAGATCGGCGGGCTAGGGTTTTGGCTGCGTTTAGTACGAAAATGCCCTCGGGGTGGTTTGGGCGCCGTGGGTTGAGGAGGGGGTAAAATGGTCTTTTTCTGACGTGCCTGGCACGGGAGTTTAACGGCGGCGGCCGGCGTGGGTTCTCGTGGGCCGTGGTGAGAAAATGAAGCGGGTGTTTTCGGCCCGTGAACTCGGGGATGCCAGGCAAAGGCCCGTTTGAGAGATAAGGGCTTAAATAAATGAAGATTAAGTAAAAGAGATGAAATACCCTAAAAAAGTAAAAGAGATGAAAGGCTTGTGCCCGGGACTCCCTATTCCGTGACCCGTGCGCTAGAAAGCGAGCTCATGAATTGTTCATGATTTTGAAAAAAATGTTCGCGATTTCTCATTGTTCGTGAATTCAAAAATTGTTCCTGATTTTGAAATGTTCATGAATTCAAAAATTATTCATGATTTGTAAAAAATGTTCACCAATTTGAAAAAATGTTCAGTGATTTTGAAAAATGTTCATGCATTTTAAAATAAAAACCCAAAAAGGAAATGCAAAATAATCCCTTTATACCACAATACTTGTCGCTGGAGGAACTTGTGTTGGTTTCCCCCAGTGACAGGTACTGTGGTACAGAGGGAGTAGAAAAGATGAAAAAAGAAATAACAAAAAACACATAAAACTGAAAGAAAAATGAGAACCTTTCCGAAACTATAAAGGATAGATTGTTGGGCTAGCCCATTATACATAGCGGGAGCGCAGCGACCTACGTGGTACATAGGATCTGCCCTTGTGTCCAGCAAAGCAAGAATCTAAAATCTCCAACTTGGTTTGCTCAAAGAGAAAAGTCTCAAACTGGTCGTATGTTCTCAGAAAGAAGAGTGACAAATTCATGCTCCATGCAAAGAATTTAAGCACTTTGTCTCAAATGGCAAATTGAGGGATATTTAGAATGCAGGATTAGAAAATGTAACACCATGTTTGGATGTTCGAATCTGGCAAACGACCAGTGCGCGCATTTGCACCAAAACCAATCTGACCCACACTTCCTACCTCTCTGCTCCCTTTCTTGTCAAGTCTGTGGGAGGGCGACAAGTAGAGGGGACATCAACAGAGGGAATTTGGCGATGATGGTGCAATTATTCCTTTCAGTTTCCCTATTTACTTCCTTGTTTTTTTCTTGTACATTATGGTTCATATTATACGTAGATGGGCCTTGCGGAAGTAATCGTTAGATTTTGTTTATGCCATAACTAGATAAAGTAAATGAAGAAAGACACTATTGGCATCACTTTGAGGAGACTAATGGAACTATAGAGGGAAAACAGTTCCTATCCATATACTTGATTACTCAATTCTCGTTTGATGAGTGTAGTACCGTTCATCCTACCGATTCAATCCAATGTCATGGGTTTCCATTATATGAACTCCTCATACACCAGTCGCACCTCCTCGTCCACCCTCAAACCCTAACTACATATAGCACACACTGCTCTGATCCATAGTCCGCTTCACTCTCATGACTCCTTCCATGGTGTTAGCTAAATCAAGGTTCCTGCACAACGTCATAAGCGGCAGTGGAGGTGGAGACAGCAACACATAAGACGCGGCATGAAGGAGGTCGGGGCTCACTGGAGCATCGACGCCGGTGCACATAGGACACAACCCAAGTCTTCCTGCGGCTCTGCCTAGCAATGATGCAGTCTGATCTCGTCTGAGGCTACCTCGATCTAATATCGTCACTATCGCTTCGTTCTTGTAGACGTTCCTCCACGAAGACACCCTTTTGTACACGGTGATCATGTTCTAGCAGGGGCATCATCCCCATGGATGTGCTATCATGGTTTCGCGTTGGCGAATGGAAGCAACATCCATTTTTTTCTGAAACAGAATTTGTTCTCTTTAGAAGTAAATTCTGGTCTCATTTGGAAGCAATATTGATGGAAAGATACGTGAATCGGAAGAAGAAAAATCTGTGGAATTTTTTTTTGAAAAGGGGGTTTACCCCATCTATGGAAATATATGTCAAAAACAAATTTCCACTTCTTTGGATGCACATGCTCACTTGTAAACAGATGTATTTCTTACATCGCACATGTGTGGTTCAATACCTTACTACCTTTGTATTCGACAATTCTCTCTGTTACTTCCAGTGCACAAAATGAAGCTTCGCTACACAATAACCAAATTTGTAGTTTTCACAATACATGTAATGTATGCTTCCTACATGGTTGAACAAAGTTTATGTTAGACACTAATCATGCTTCCAACATTAGCGCACTATGCTTCCTACACTTCTGCTTCGATACACCCCCCCCCCCCTAAACACATCGATGGCTCAGATTACTCTATACCCTTTCGTAATAAAGGGTAGGATGGTCTTTTCTTCAAAGTACGTTGGGGTGCTCGTATTGGCAAGTTTTTTTTGAGAAATCTGCTCGCATTGGCAAGTAGTCGTCGTTTTGCGCATGCACGGCTCACCTGGGCCAGCCCATTTGCAGGTGCACCGCGTTCACTGAGTGAAAAGTCGCCAGAAAAAAAAGGACGGTGATGGGAATCGAACCTGCATCTTCAAGTCCATGTGCGTTTTGTGCTAGACAGTGAGACTACCAATCTGTTTGTTAAATTTTCAGCGCTAATCTTTAAGAAGCTAAAGGTCGCGGCACTGGGAGAAAAATAGAAAGAAAAAAGGAAGGCGATGAGAATCGAACCTTCACCTTCCAGTTTAGGTGCGTGCTGTGCTAGTCACTGTCACTACAATCTGCCGTGTTACATTTCCAGCGCGAACCATTATGAAACTAAATGTCGCCGCAAAATTTAAAACAAGAGGTTGCAAAAAATGAAGATGAACCAAAGTGTGCAATGAAGATGAACCAAAGTGTGCAATAGGGATCGAACCAGGGACATCGCACCAGCCAACCACGTCACTAGCCACTATACTAACTAAGATTTGGTGTTCGAAAAGATAGCCCAGTATATGAACCATAAGCCGTGACATATATATATATATATTTTAATTTCGGACCTCATTTTCTTCTTGGAAAAATAAAACAGATTTTCCTAATCTTTTTCAACGAGAACTTTTATTGAATTTGTGGACAAAGTTTGTGAAAAAGAAAAGAGTAAAAAGAAACATGAAAATAAAAAACAGAAAGAAAATACTAGAAAGAAAAATAGTAAGAAAACCGATTCAGGAACCTTTTGAGTGGTTCCCAAAAATGGCTAGGAACCTTCCAGAAGGTTCCCAAAACCAAAGCCATGGTGATGCCAGGGTGTGGAATGTTTTTCGGCGCATTCCGATGAGGTGAAAATAAAAGTGGTTCGAGACTTGCCCTTCCAGCCTACCGAACGTACCAGGTTGTACACTGTGTGTTTGGTTGCAAGCATGAAATGACACCAACTTTTGCCAGTGGTTGGGCATGCCCAGGGATGTCCCCCCATGTAAAATTTGAATAAATTCGGACGCTGAACGCACGTTGTGCCACGTCTGACCTGTGTTTTAGGGTTTTTTTCAACGGGAAAACATAGAAAATGCATAAAATGTCGAAAACCAACGAAACTTGGCCTGCATGCTGGCCATGGTGTGGAAAAATATTGGGTGCATTCGGAGGAGGTGAAAAAAAAATTGGTACGAGACTTGCCAAAATAATCCCTTTGTACCACAATACTTGTCGCTGGAGGAACTTGTGTTGGTTTCCCCCAGTGACAGGTACTGTGGTACAGAGGGAGTAGAAAAGATGAAAAAAGAAATAACAAAAAACACATAAAACTGAAAGAAAAATGAGAACCTTTCCGAAACTATAAAGGATAGATTGTTGGGCTAGCCCATTATACATAGCGGGAGCGCAGCGACCTACGTGGTACATAGGATCTGCCCTTGTGTCCAGCAAAGCAAGAATCTAAAATCTCCAACTTGGTTTGCTCAAAGAGAAAAGTCTCAAACTGGTCGTATGTTCTCAGAAAGAAGAGTGACAAATTCATGCTCCATGCAAACAATTTAAGCACTTCGTCTCAAATGGCAAATTGAGGGATATTTAGAATGCAGGATTAGAAAATGTAACACCATGTTTGGATGTTCGAATTTGGCAAACGACCAGTGCGCGCATTTGCACCAAAACCAATCTGACCCACACTTCCTACCTCTCTGCTCCCTTTCTTGTCAAGTCTGTGGGAGGGCGACAAGTAGAGGGGACATCAACAGAGGGAATTTGGCGATGATGGTGCAATTATTCCTTTCAGTTTCCCTATTTACTTCCTTGTTTTTTTCTTGTACATTATGGTTCATATTATACGTAGATGGGCCTTGCGGAAGTAATCGTTAGATTTTGTTTATGCCATAACTAGATAAAGTAAATGAAGAAAGACACTATTGGCATCACTTTGAGGAGACTAATGGAACTATAGAGGGAAAACAGTTCCTATCCATATACTTGATTACTCAATTCTCGTTTGATGAGTGTAGTACCGTTCATCCTACCGATTCAATCCAATGTCATGGGTTTCCATTATATGAACTCCTCATACACCAGTCGCACCTCCTCGTCCACCCTCAAACCCTAACTACATATAGCACACACTGCTTTGATCCATAGTCCGCTTCACTCTCATGACTCCTTCCATGGTGTTAGCTAAATCAAGGTTCCTGCACAACGTCATAAGCGGCAGTGGAGGTGGAGACAGCAACACATAAGACGCGGCACGAAGGAGGTCTGGGCTCACTGGAGCATCGACGCCGGTGCACATAGGACACAACCCAAGTCTTCCTGCGGCTCTGCCTAGCAATGATGCAGTCTGATCTCGTCTGAGGCTACCTCGATCTAATATCGTCACTATCGCTTCGTTCTTGTAGACGTTCCTCCACGAAGACACCCTTTTGTACACGGTGATCATGTTCTAGCAGGGGCATCATCCCCATGGATGTGCTATCATGGTTTCGCGTTGGCGAATGGAAGCAACATCCATTTTTTTCTGAAACAGAATTTGTTCTCTTTAGAAGTAAATTCTGGTCTCATTTGGAAGCAATATTGATGGAAAGATACGTGAATCGGAAGAAGAAAAATCTGTGGAATTTTTTTTTTTTGAAAAGGGGGTTTACCCCATCTGTGGAAATATATGTCAAAAACAAATTTCCACTTCTTTGGATGCACATGCTCACTTGTAAACAGATGTATTTCTTACATCGCACATGTGTGGTTCAATACCTTACTACCTTTGTATTCGACAATTCTCTCTGTTACTTCCAGTGCACAAAATGAAGCTTCGCTACACAATAACCAAATTTGTAGTTTTCACAATACATGTAATGTATGCTTCCTACATGGTTGAACAAAGTTTATGTTAGACACTAATCATGCTTCCAACATTAGCGCACTATGCTTCCTACACTTCTGCTTCGATACACCCCCCCCCCCCTAAACACATCGATGGCTCAGATTACTCTATACCCTTTCGTAATAAAGGGTAGGATGGTCTTTTCTTCAAAGTACGTTGGGGTGCTCGTATTGGCAAGTTTTTTTTTGAGAAATCTGCTCGCATTGGCAAGTAGTCGTCGTTTTGCGCATGCACGGCTCACCTGGGCCAGCCCATTTGCAGGTGCACCGCGTTCACTGAGTGAAAAGTCGCCAGAAAAAAAAGGACGGTGATGGGAATCGAACCTGCATCTTCAAGTCCATGTGCGTTTTGTGCTAGACAGTGAGACTACCAATCTGTTTGTTAAATTTTCAGCGCTAATCTTTAAGAAGCTAAAGGTCGCGGCACTGGGAGAAAAATAGAAAGAAAAAAGGAAGGCGATGAGAATCGAACCTTCACCTTCCAGTTTAGGTGCGTGCTGTGCTAGTCACTGTCACTACAATCTGCCGTGTTACATTTCCAGCGCGAACCATTATGAAACTAAATGTCGCCGCAAAATTTAAAACAAGAGGTTGCAAAAAATGAAGATGAACCAAAGTGTGCAATGAAGATGAACCAAAGTGTGCAATAGGGATCGAACCAGGGACATCGCACCAGCCAACCACGTCACTAGCCACTATACTAACTAAGATTTGGTGTTCGAAAAGATAGCCCAGTATATGAACCATAAGCCGTGACATATATATATATTTTAATTTCGGACCTCATTTTCTTCTTGGAAAAATAAAACAGATTTTCCTAATCTTTTTCAACGAGAACTTTTATTGAATTTGTGGACAAAGTTTGTGAAAAAGAAAAGAGTAAAAAGAAACATGAAAATAAAAAACAGAAAGAAAATACTAGAAAGAAAAATAGTAAGAAAACCGATTCAGGAACCTTTTGAGTGGTTCCCAAAAATGGCTAGGAACCTTCCAGAAGGTTCCCAAAACCAAAGCCATGGTGATGCCAGGGTGTGGAATGTTTTTCGGCGCATTCCGAGGAGGTGAAAATAAAAGTGGTTCGAGACTTGCCCTTCCAGCCTACCGAACGTACCAGGTTGTACACTGTGTGTTTGGTTGCAAGCATGAAATGACACCAACTTTTGCCAGTGGTTGGGCATGCCCAGGGATGTCCCCCCATGTAAAATTTGAATAAATTCGGACGCTGAACGCACGTTGTGCCACGTCTGACCTGTGTTTTAGGGTTTTTTTCAACGGGAAAACATAGAAAATGCATAAAATGTCGAAAACCAACGAAACTTGGCCTGCATGCTGGCCATGGTGTGGAAAAATATTGGGTGCATTCGGAGGAGGTGAAAAAAAAATTGGTACGAGACTTGCCAAAATAATCCCTTTGTACCACAATACTTGTCGCTGGAGGAACTTGTGTTGGTTTCCCCCAGTGACAGGTACTGTGGTACAGAGGGAGTAGAAAAGATGAAAAAAGAAATAACAAAAAACACATAAAACTGAAAGAAAAGTGAGAACCTTTCCGAAACTATAAAGGATAGATTGTTGGGCTAGCCCATTATACATAGCGGGAGCGCAGCGACCTACGTGGTACATAGGATCTGCCCTTGTGTCCAGCAAAGCAAGAATCTAAAATCTCCAACTTGGTTTGCTCAAAGAGAAAAGTCTCAAACTGGTCGTATGTTCTTAGAAAGAAGAGTGACAAATTCATGCTCCATGCAAACAATTTAAGCACTTCGTCTCAAATGGCAAATTGAGGGATATTTAGAATGCGGGATTAGAAAATGTAACACCATGTTTGGATGTTCGAATTTGGCAAACGACCAGTGCACGCATTTGCACCAAAACCAATCTGACCCACACTTCCTACCTCTCTGCTCCCTTTCTTGTCAAGTCTGTGGGAGGGCGACAAGTAGAGGGGACATCAACAGAGGGAATTTGGCGATGATGGTGCAATTATTCCTTTCAGTTTCCCTATTTACTTCCTTGTTTTTTTCTTGTACATTATGGTTCATATTATACGTAGATGGGCCTTGCGGAAGTAATCGTTAGATTTTGTTTATGCCATAACTAGATAAAGTAAATGAAGAAAGACACTATTGGCATCACTTTGAGGAGACTAATGGAACTATAGAGGGAAAACAGTTCCTATCCATATACTTGATTACTCAATTCTCGTTTGATGAGTGTAGTACCGTTCATCCTACCGATTCAATCCAATGTCATGGGTTTCCATTATATGAACTCCTCATACACCAGTCGCACCTCCTCGTCCACCCTCAAACCCTAACTACATATAGCACACACTGCTCTGATCCATAGTCCGCTTCACTCTCATGACTCCTTCCATGGTGTTAGCTAAATCAAGGTTCCTGCACAACGTCATAAGCGGCAGTGGAGGTGGAGACAGCAACACATAAGACGCGGCACGAAGGAGGTCGGGGCTCACTGGAGCATCGACGCCGGTGCACATAGGACACAACCCAAGTCTTCCTGCGGCTCTGCCTAGCAATGATGCAGTCTGATCTCGTCTGAGGCTACCTCGATCTAATATCGTCACTATCGCTTCGTTCTTGTAGACGTTCCTCCACGAAGACACCCTTTTGTACACGGTGATCATGTTCTAGCAGGGGCATCATCCCCATGGATGTGCTATCATGGTTTCGCGTTGGCGAATGGAAGCAACATCCATTTTTTTCTGAAACAGAATTTGTTTTCTTTAGAAGTAAATTCTGGTCTCATTTGGAAGCAATATTGATGGAAAGATACGTGATTCGGAAGAAGAAAAATCTGTGGAATTTTTTTTTTGAAAAGGGGGTTTACCCCATCTGTGGAAATATATGTCAAAAACAAATTTCCACTTCTTTGGATGCACATGCTCACTTGTAAACAGATGTATTTCTTACATCGCACATGTGTGGTTCAATACCTTACTACCTTTGTATTCGACAATTCTCTCTGTTACTTCCAGTGCACAAAATGAAGCTTCGCTACACAATAACCAAATTTGTAGTTTTCACAATACATGTAATGTATGCTTCCTACATGGTTGAACAAAGTTTATGTTAGACACTAATCATGCTTCCAACATTAGCGCACTATGCTTCCTACACTTCTGCTTCGATACACCCCCCCCCCCCTAAACACATCGATGGCTCAGATTACTCTATACCCTTTCGTAATAAAGGGTGGGATGGTCTTTTCTTCAAAGTACGTTGGGGTGCTCGTATTGGCAAGTTTTTTTTTGAGAAATCTGCTCGCATTGGCAAGTAGTCGTCGTTTTGCGCATGCACGGCTCACCTGGGCCAGCCCATTTGCAGGTGCACCGCGTTCACTGAGTGAAAAGTCGCCGGAAAAAAAAGGACGGTGATGGGAATCGAACCTGCATCTTCAAGTCCATGTGCGTTTTGTGCTAGACAGTGAGACTACCAATCTGTTTGTTAAATTTTCAGCGCTAATCTTTAAGAAGCTAAAGGTCGCGGCACTGGGAGAAAAATAGAAAGAAAAAGGAAGGCGATGAGAATCGAACCTTCACCTTCCAGTTTAGGTGCGTGCTGTGCTAGTCACTGTCACTACAATCTGCCGTGTTACATTTCCAGCGCGAACCATTATGAAACTAAATGTCGCCGCAAAATTTAAAACAAGAGGTTGCAAAAAATGAAGATGAACCAAAGTGTGCAATGAAGATGAACCAAAGTGTGCAATAGGGATCGAACCAGGGACATCGCACCAGCCAACCACGTCACTAGCCACTATACTAACTAAGATTTGGTGTTCGAAAAGATAGCCCAGTATATGAACCATAAGCCGTGACATATATATATATTTTAATTTCGGACCTCATTTTCTTCTTGGAAAAATAAAACAGATTTTCCTAATCTTTTTCAACGAGAACTTTTATTGAATTTGTGGACAAAGTTTGTGAAAAAGAAAAGAGTAAAAAGAAACATGAAAATAAAAAACAGAAAGAAAATACTAGAAAGAAAAATAGTAAGAAAACCGATTCAGGAACCTTTTGAGTGGTTCCCAAAAATGGCTAGGAACCTTCCAGAAGGTTCCCAAAACCAAAGCCATGGTGATGCCAGGGTGTGGAATGTTTTTCGGCACATTCCGAGGAGGTGAAAATAAAAGTGGTTCGAGACTTGCCCTTCCAGCCTACCGAACGTACCAGGTTGTACACGGTGTGTTTGGTTGCAAGCATGAAATGACACCAACTTTTGCCAGTGGTTGGGCATGCCCAGGGTTGTCCCCCCATGTAAAATTTGAATAAATTCGGACGCTGAACGCACGTTGTGCCACGTCTGACCTGTGTTTTAGGGTTTTTTTCAACGGGAAAACATAGAAAATGCATAAAATGTCGAAAACCAACGAAACTTGGCCTGCATGCTGGCCATGGTGTGGAAAAATATTGGGTGCATTCGGAGGAGGTGAAAAAAAAATTGGTACGAGACTTGCCAAAATAATCCCTTTGTACCACAATACTTGTCGCTGGAGGAACTTGTGTTGGTTTCCCCCAGTGATAGGTACTGTGGTACAGAGGGAGTAGAAAAGATGAAAAAAGAAATAACAAAAAACACATAAAACTGAAAGAAAAGTGAGAACCTTTCCGAAACTATAAAGGATAGATTGTTGGGCTAGCCCATTATACATAGCGGGAGCGCAGCGACCTACGTGGTACATAGGATCTGCCCTTGTGTCCAGCAAAGCAAGAATCTAAAATCTCCAACTTGGTTTGCTCAAAGAGAAAAGTCTCAAACTGGTCGTATGTTCTCAGAAAGAAGAGTGACAAATTCATGCTCCATGCAAACAATTTAAGCACTTCGTCTCAAATGGCAAATTGAGGGATATTTAGAATGCGGGATTAGAAAATGTAACACCATGTTTGGATGTTCGAATTTGGCAAACGACCAGTGCACGCATTTGCACCAAAACCAATCTGACCCACACTTCCTACCTCTCTGCTCCCTTTCTTGTCAAGTCTGTGGGAGGGCGACAAGTAGAGGGGACATCAACAGAGGGAATTTGGCGATGATGGTGCAATTATTCCTTTCAGTTTCCCTATTTACTTCCTTGTTTTTTTCTTGTACATTATGGTTCATATTATACGTAGATGGGCCTTGCGGAAGTAATCGTTAGATTTTGTTTATGCCATAACTAGATAAAGTAAATGAAGAAAGACACTATTGGCATCACTTTGAGGAGACTAATGGAACTATAGAGGGAAAACAGTTCCTATCCATATACTTGATTACTCAATTCTCGTTTGATGAGTGTAGTACCGTTCATCCTACCGATTCAATCCAATGTCATGGGTTTCCATTATATGAACTCCTCATACACCAGTCGCACCTCCTCGTCCACCCTCAAACCCTAACTACATATAGCACACACTGCTCTGATCCATAGTCCGCTTCACTCTCATGACTCCTTCCATGGTGTTAGCTAAATCAAGGTTCCTGCACAACGTCATAAGCGGCAGTGGAGGTGGAGACAGCAACACATAAGACGCGGCACGAAGGAGGTCGGGGCTCACTGGAGCATCGACGCCGGTGCACATAGGACACAACCCAAGTCTTCCTGCGGCTCTGCCTAGCAATGATGCAGTCTGATCTCGTCTGAGGCTACCTCGATCTAATATCGTCACTATCGCTTCGTTCTTGTAGACGTTCCTCCACGAAGACACCCTTTTGTACACGGTGATCATGTTCTAGCAGGGGCATCATCCCCATGGATGTGCTATCATGGTTTCGCGTTGGCGAATGGAAGCAACATCCATTTTTTTCTGAAACAGAATTTGTTTTCTTTAGAAGTAAATTCTGGTCTCATTTGGAAGCAATATTGATGGAAAGATACGTGATTCGGAAGAAGAAAAATCTGTGGAATTTTTTTTTTGAAAAGGGGGTTTACCCCATCTGTGGAAATATATGTCAAAAACAAATTTCCACTTCTTTGGATGCACATGCTCACTTGTAAACAAATGTATTTCTTACATCGCACATGTGTGGTTCAATACCTTACTACCTTTGTATTCGACAATTCTCTCTGTTACTTCCAGTGCACAAAATGAAGCTTCGCTACACAATAACCAAATTTGTAGTTTTCACAATACATGTAATGTATGCTTCCTACATGGTTGAACAAAGTTTATGTTAGACACTAATCATGCTTCCAACATTAGCGCACTATGCTTCCTACACTTCTGCTTCGATACACCCCCCCCCCTAAACACATCGATGGCTCAGATTACTCTATACCCTTTCGTAATAAAGGGTAGGATGGTCTTTTCTTCAAAGTACGTTGGGGTGCTCGTATTGGCAAGTTTTTTTTTGAGAAATCTGCTCGCATTGGCAAGTAGTCGTCGTTTTGCGCATGCACGGCTCACCTGGGCCAGCCCATTTGCAGGTGCACCGCGTTCACTGAGTGAAAA
The DNA here is from genome assembly GCA_032464435.1 of Aegilops umbellulata. Taxonomy (NCBI): domain Eukaryota; kingdom Viridiplantae; phylum Streptophyta; class Magnoliopsida; order Poales; family Poaceae; genus Aegilops; species Aegilops umbellulata. The sequence continues at coordinate 593,155,365 of CP136058.1, read as the reverse complement.
GTCGCCGGAAAAAAAAGGACGGTGATGGGAATCGAACCTGCATCTTCAAGTCCATGTGCGTTTTGTGCTAGACAGTGAGACTACCAATCTGTTTGTTAAATTTTCAGCGCTAATCTTTAAGAAGCTAAAGGTCGCGGCACTGGGAGAAAAATAGAAAGAAAAAAGGAAGGCGATGAGAATCGAACCTTCACCTTCCAGTTTAGGTGCGTGCTGTGCTAGTCACTGTCACTACAATCTGCCGTGTTACATTTCCAGCGCGAACCATTATGAAACTAAATGTCGCCGCAAAATTTAAAACAAGAGGTTGCAAAAAATGAAGATGAACCAAAGTGTGCAATGAAGATGAACCAAAGTGTGCAATAGGGATCGAACCAGGGACATCGCACCAGCCAACCACGTCACTAGCCACTATACTAACTAAGATTTGGTGTTCGAAAAGATAGCCCAGTATATGAACCATAAGCCGTGACATATATATATATTTTAATTTCGGACCTCATTTTCTTCTTGGAAAAATAAAACAGATTTTCCTAATCTTTTTCAACGAGAACTTTTATTGAATTTGTGGACAAAGTTTGTGAAAAAGAAAAGAGTAAAAAGAAACATGAAAATAAAAAACACAAAGAAAATACTAGAAAGAAAAATAGTAAGAAAACCGATTCAGGAACCTTTTGAGTGGTTCCCAAAAATGGCTAGGAACCTTCCAGAAGGTTCCCAAAACCAAAGCCATGGTGATGCCAGGGTGTGGAATGTTTTTCGGCACATTCCGAGGAGGTGAAAATAAAAGTGGTTCGAGACTTGCCCTTCCAGCCTACCGAACGTACCAGGTTGTACACGGTGTGTTTGGTTGCAAGCATGAAATGACACCAACTTTTGCCAGTGGTTGGGCATGCCCAGGGTTGTCCCCCCATGTAAAATTTGAATAAATTCGGACGCTGAACGCACGTTGTGCCACGTTTGACCTGTGTTTTAGGGTTTTTTTCAACGGGAAAACATAGAAAATGCATAAAATGTCGAAAACCAACGAAACTTGGCCTGCATGCTGGCCATGGTGTGGAAAAATATTGGGTGCATTCGGAGGAGGTGAAAAAAAAATTGGTACGAGACTTGCCAAAATAATCCCTTTGTACCACAATACTTGTCGCTGGAGGAACTTGTGTTGGTTTCCCCCAGTGATAGGTACTGTGGTACAGAGGGAGTAGAAAAGATGAAAAAAGAAATAACAAAAAACACATAAAACTGAAAGAAAAGTGAGAACCTTTCCGAAACTATAAAGGATAGATTGTTGGGTTAGCCCATTATACATAGCGGGAGCGCAGCGACCTACGTGGTACATAGGATCTGCCGTTGTGTCCAGCAAAGCAAGAATCTAAAATCTCCAACTTGGTTTGCTCAAAGAGAAAAGTCTCAAACTGGTCGTATGTTCTCAGAAAGAAGAGTGACAAATTCATGCTCCATGCAAACAATTTAAGCACTTCGTCTCAAATGGCAAATTGAGGGATATTTAGAATGCAGGATTAGAAAATGTAACACCATGTTTGGATGTTCGAATTTGGCAAACGACCAGTGCGCGCATTTGCACCAAAACCAATCTGACCCACACTTCCTACCTCTCTGCTCCCTTTCTTGTCAAGTCTGTGGGAGGGCGACAAGTAGAGGGGACATCAACAGAGGGAATTTGGCGATGATGGTGCAATTATTCCTTTCAGTTTCCCTATTTACTTCCTTGTTTTTTTCTTGTACATTATGGTTCATATTATACGTAGATGGGCCTTGCGGAAGTAATCGTTAGATTTTGTTTATGCCATAACTAGATAAAGTAAATGAAGAAAGACACTATTGGCATCACTTTGAGGAGACTAATGGAACTATAGAGGGAAAACAGTTCCTATCCATATACTTGATTACTCAATTCTCGTTTGATGAGTGTAGTACCGTTCATCCTACCGATTCAATCCAATGTCATGGGTTTCCATTATATGAACTCCTCATACACCAGTCGCACCTCCTCGTCCACCCTCAAACCCTAACTACATATAGCACACACTGCTCTGATCCATAGTCCGCTTCACTCTCATGACTCCTTCCATGGTGTTAGCTAAATCAAGGTTCCTGCACAACGTCATAAGCGGCAGTGGAGGTGGAGACAGCAACACATAAGACGCGGCATGAAGGAGGTCGGGGCTCACTGGAGCATCGACGCCGGTGCACATAGGACACAACCCAAGTCTTCCTGCGGCTCTGCCTAGCAATGATGCAGTCTGATCTCGTCTGAGGCTACCTCGATCTAATATCGTCACTATCGCTTCGTTCTTGTAGACGTTCCTCCACGAAGACACCCTTTTGTACACGGTGATCATGTTCTAGCAGGGGCATCATCCCCATGGATGTGCTATCATGGTTTCGCGTTGGCGAATGGAAGCAACATCCATTTTTTTCTGAAACAGAATTTGTTCTCTTAAGAAGTAAATTCTGGTCTCATTTGGAAGCAATATTGATGGAAAGATACGTGAATCGGAAGAAGAAAAATCTGTGGAATTTTTTTTTTTGAAAAGGGGGTTTACCCCATCTGTGGAAATATATGTCAAAAACAAATTTCCACTTCTTTGGATGCACATGCTCACTTGTAAACAGATGTATTTCTTACATCGCACATGTGTGGTTCAATACCTTACTACCTTTGTATTCGACAATTCTCTCTGTTACTTCCAGTGCACAAAATGAAGCTTCGCTACACAATAACCAAATTTGTAGTTTTCACAATACATGTAATGTATGCTTCCTACATGGTTGAACAAAGTTTATGTTAGACACTAATCATGCTTCCAACATTAGCGCACTATGCTTCCTACACTTCTGCTTCGATACACCCCCCCCCCTAAACACATCGATGGCTCAGATTACTCTATACCCTTTCGTAATAAAGGGTAGGATGGTCTTTTCTTCAAAGTACGTTGGGGTGCTCGTATTGGCAAGTTTTTTTTTGAGAAATCTGCTCGCATTGGCAAGTAGTCGTCGTTTTGCGCATGCACGGCTCACCTGGGCCAGCCCATTTGCAGGTGCACCGCGTTCACTGAGTGAAAAGTCGCCAGAAAAAAAAGGACGGTGATGGGAATCGAACCTGCATCTTCAAGTCCATGTGCGTTTTGTGCTAGACAGTGAGACTACCAATCTGTTTGTTAAATTTTCAGCGCTAATCTTTAAGAAGCTAAAGGTCGCGGCACTGGGAGAAAAATAGAAAGAAAAAAGGAAGGCGATGAGAATCGAACCTTCACCTTCCAGTTTAGGTGCGTGCTGTGCTAGTCACTGTCACTACAATCTGCCGTGTTACATTTCCAGCGCGAACCATTATGAAACTAAATGTCGCCGCAAAATTTAAAACAAGAGGTTGCAAAAAATGAAGATGAACCAAAGTGTGCAATGAAGATGAACCAAAGTGTGCAATAGGGATCGAACCAGGGACATCGCACCAGCCAACCACGTCACTAGCCACTATACTAACTAAGATTTGGTGTTCGAAAAGATAGCCCAGTATATGAACCATAAGCCGTGACATATATATATATTTTAATTTCGGACCTCATTTTCTTCTTGGAAAAATAAAACAGATTTTCCTAATCTTTTTCAACGAGAACTTTTATTGAATTTGTGGACAAAGTTTGTGAAAAAGAAAAGAGTAAAAAGAAACATGAAAATAAAAAACAGAAAGAAAATACTAGAAAGAAAAATAGTAAGAAAACCGATTCAGGAACCTTTTGAGTGGTTCCCAAAAATGGCTAGGAACCTTCCAGAAGGTTCCCAAAACCAAAGCCATGGTGATGCCAGGGTGTGGAATGTTTTTCGGCGCATTCCGAGGAGGTGAAAATAAAAGTGGTTCGAGACTTGCCCTTCCAGCCTACCGAACGTACCAGGTTGTACACTGTGTGTTTGGTTGCAAGCATGAAATGACACCAACTTTTGCCAGTGGTTGGGCATGCCCAGGGATGTCCCCCCATGTAAAATTTGAATAAATTCGGACGCTGAACGCACGTTGTGCCACGTCTGACCTGTGTTTTAGGGTTTTTTTCAACGGGAAAACATAGAAAATGCATAAAATGTCGAAAACCAACGAAACTTGGCCTGCATGCTGGCCATGGTGTGGAAAAATATTGGGTGCATTCGGAGGAGGTGAAAAAAAAATTGGTACGAGACTTGCCAAAATAATCCCTTTGTACCACAATACTTGTCGCTGGAGGAACTTGTGTTGGTTTCCCCCAGTGACAGGTACTGTGGTACAGAGGGAGTAGAAAAGATGAAAAAAGAAATAACAAAAAACACATAAAACTGAAAGAAAAGTGAGAACCTTTCCGAAACTATAAAGGATAGATTGTTGGGCTAGCCCATTATACATAGCGGGAGCGCAGCGACCTACGTGGTACATAGGATCTGCCCTTGTGTCCAGCAAAGCAAGAATCTAAAATCTCCAACTTGGTTTGCTCAAAGAGAAAAGTCTCAAACTGGTCGTATGTTCTCAGAAAGAAGAGTGACAAATTCATGCTCCATGCAAACAATTTAAGCACTTCGTCTCAAATGGCAAATTGAGGGATATTTAGAATGCAGGATTAGAAAATGTAACACCATGTTTGGATGTTCGAATTTGGCAAACGACCAGTGCACGCATTTGCACCAAAACCAATCTGACCCACACTTCCTACCTCTCTGCTCCCTTTCTTGTCAAGTCTGTGGGAGGGCGACAAGTAGAGGGGACATCAACAGAGGGAATTTGGCGATGATGGTGCAATTATTCCTTTCAGTTTCCCTATTTACTTCCTTGTTTTTTTCTTGTACATTATGGTTCATATTATACGTAGATGGGCCTTGCGGAAGTAATCGTTAGATTTTGTTTATGCCATAACTAGATAAAGTAAATGAAGAAAGACACTATTGGCATCACTTTGAGGAGACTAATGGAACTATAGAGGGAAAACAGTTCCTATCCATATACTTGATTACTCAATTCTCGTTTGATGAGTGTAGTACCGTTCATCCTACCGATTCAATCCAATGTCATGGGTTTCCATTATATGAACTCCTCATACACCAGTCGCACCTCCTCGTCCACCCTCAAACCCTAACTACATATAGCACACACTGCTCTGATCCATAGTCCGCTTCACTCTCATGACTCCTTCCATGGTGTTAGCTAAATCAAGGTTCCTGCACAACGTCATAAGCGGCAGTGGAGGTGGAGACAGCAACACATAAGACGCGGCACGAAGGAGGTCGGGGCTCAATGGAGCATCGACGCCGGTGCACATAGGACACAACCCAAGTCTTCCTGCGGCTCTGCCTAGCAATGATGCAGTCTGATCTCGTCTGAGGCTACCTCGATCTAATATCGTCACTATCGCTTCGTTCTTGTAGACGTTCCTCCACGAAGACACCCTTTTGTACACGGTGATCATGTTCTAGCAGGGGCATCATCCCCATGGATGTGCTATCATGGTTTCGCGTTGGCGAATGGAAGCAACATCCATTTTTTTCTGAAACAGAATTTGTTTTCTTTAGAAGTAAATTCTGGTCTCATTTGGAAGCAATATTGATGGAAAGATACGTGATTCGGAAGAAGAAAAATCTGTGGAATTATTTTTTTGAAAAGGGGGTTTACCCCATCTGTGGAAATATATGTCAAAAACAAATTTCCACTTCTTTGGATGCACATGCTCACTTGTAAACAGATGTATTTCTTACATCGCACATGTGTGGTTCAATACCTTACTACCTTTGTATTCGACAATTCTCTCTGTTACTTCCAGTGCACAAAATGAAGCTTCGCTACACAATAACCAAATTTGTAGTTTTCACAATACATGTAATGTATGCTTCCTACATGGTTGAACAAAGTTTATGTTAGACACTAATCATGCTTCCAACATTAGCGCACTATGCTTCCTACACTTCTGCTTCGATACACCCCCCCCCCTAAACACATCGATGGCTCAGATTACTCTATACCCTTTCGTAATAAAGGGTAGGATGGTCTTTTCTTCAAAGTACGTTGGGGTGCTCGTATTGGCAAGTTTTTTTTTGAGAAATCTGCTCGCATTGGCAAGTAGTCGTCGTTTTGCGCATGCACGGCTCACCTGGGCCAGCCCATTTGCAGGTGCACCGCGTTCACTGAGTGAAAAGTCGCCGGAAAAAAAAGGACGATGATGGGAATCGAACCTGCATCTTCAAGTCCATGTGCGTTTTGTGCTAGACAGTGAGACTACCAATCTGTTTGTTAAATTTTCAGCGCTAATCTTTAAGAAGCTAAAGGTCGCGGCACTGGGAGAAAAATAGAAAGAAAAAAGGAAGGCGATGAGAATCGAACCTTCACCTTCCAGTTTAGGTGCGTGCTGTGCTAGTCACTGTCACTACAATCTGCCGTGTTACATTTCCAGCGCGAACCATTATGAAACTAAATGTCGCCGCAAAATTTAAAACAAGAGGTTGCAAAAAATGAAGATGAACCAAAGTGTGCAATGAAGATGAACCAAAGTGTGCAATAGGGATCGAACCAGGGACATCGCACCAGCCAACCACGTCACTAGCCACTATACTAACTAAGATTTGGTGTTCGAAAAGATAGCCCAGTATATGAACCATAAGCCGTGACATATATATATATTTTAATTTCGGACCTCATTTTCTTCTTGGAAAAATAAAACAGATTTTCCTAATCTTTTTCAACGAGAACTTTTATTGAATTTGTGGACAAAGTTTGTGAAAAAGAAAAGAGTAAAAAGAAACATGAAAATAAAAAACAGAAAGAAAATACTAGAAAGAAAAATAGTAAGAAAACCGATTCAGGAACCTTTTGAGTGGTTCCCAAAAATGGCTAGGAACCTTCCAGAAGGTTCCCAAAACCAAAGCCATGGTGATGCCAGGGTGTGGAATGTTTTTCGGCACATTCCGAGGAGGTGAAAATAAAAGTGGTTCGAGACTTGCCCTTCCAGCCTACCGAACGTACCAGGTTGTACACGGTGTGTTTGGTTGCAAGCATGAAATGACACCAACTTTTGCCAGTGGTTGGGCATGCCCAGGGATGTCCCCCATGTAAAATTTGAATAAATTCGGACGCTGAACGCACGTTGTGCCACGTTTGACCTGTGTTTTAGGGTTTTTTTCAACGGGAAAACATAGAAAATGCATAAAATGTCGAAAACCAACGAAACTTGGCCTGCATGCTGGCCATGGTGTGGAAAAATATTGGGTGCATTCGGAGGAGGTGAAAAAAAAATTTGGTATGAGACTTGCCAAAATAATCCCTTTGTACCACAATACTTGTCGCTGGAGGAACTTGTGTTGGTTTCCCCCAGTGATAGGTACTGTGGTACAGAGGGAGTAGAAAAGATGAAAAAAGAAATAACAAAAAACACATAAAACTGAAAGAAAAGTGAGAACCTTTCCGAAACTATAAAGGATAGATTGTTGGGTTAGCCCATTATACATAGCGGGAGCGCAGCGACCTACGTGGTACATAGGATCTGCCCTTTTGTCCAGCAAAGCAAGAATCTAAAATCTCCAACTTGGTTTGCTCAAAGAGAAAAGTCTCAAACTGGTCGTATGTTCTCAGAAAGAAGAGTGACAAATTCATGCTCCATGCAAACAATTTAAGCACTTCGTCTCAAATGGCAAATTGAGGGATATTTAGAATGCAGGATTAGAAAATGTAACACCATGTTTGGATGTTCGAATTTGGCAAACGACCAGTGCGCGCATTTGCACCAAAACCAATCTGACCCACACTTCCTACCTCTCTGCTCCCTTTCTTGTCAAGTCTGTGGGAGGGCGACAAGTAGAGGGGACATCAACAGAGGGAATTTGGCGATGATGGTGCAATTATTCCTTTCAGTTTCCCTATTTACTTCCTTGTTTTTTTCTTGTACATTATGGTTCATATTATACGTAGATGGGCCTTGCGGAAGTAATCGTTAGATTTTGTTTATGCCATAACTAGATAAAGTAAATGAAGAAAGACACTATTGGCATCACTTTGAGGAGACTAATGGAACTATAGAGGGAAAACAGTTCCTATCCATATACTTGATTACTCAATTCTCGTTTGATGAGTGTAGTACCGTTCATCCTACCGATTCAATCCAATGTCATGGGTTTCCATTATATGAACTCCTCATACACCAGTCGCACCTCCTCGTCCACCCTCAAACCCTAACTACATATAGCACACACTGCTCTGATCCATAGTCCGCTTCACTCTCATGACTCCTTCCATGGTGTTAGCTAAATCAAGGTTCCTGCACAACGTCATAAGCGGCAGTGGAGGTGGAGACAGCAACACATAAGACGCGGCATGAAGGAGGTCGGGGCTCACTGGAGCATCGACGCCGGTGCACATAGGACACAACCCAAGTCTTCCCGCGGCTCTGCCTAGCAATGATGCAGTCTGATCTCGTCTGAGGCTACCTCGAGCTAATATCGTCACTATCGCTTCGTTCTTGTAGACGTTCCTCCACGAAGACACCCTTTTGTACACGGTGATCATGTTCTAGCAGGGGCATCATCCCCATGGATGTGCTATCATGGTTTCGCGTTGGCGAATGGAAGCAACATCCATTTTTTTCTGAAACAGAATTTGTTTTCTTTAGAAGTAAATTCTGGTCTCATTTGGAAGCAATATTGATGGAAAGATACGTGATTCGGAAGAAGAAAAATCCGTGGAATTTTTTTTTTGAAAAGGGGGTTTACCCCATCTGTGGAAATATATGTCAAAAACAAATTTCCACTTCTTTGGATGCACATGCTCACTTGTAAACAGATGTATTTCTTACATCGCACATGTGTGGTTCAATACCTTACTACCTTTGTATTCGACAATTCTCTCTGTTACTTCCAGTGCGCAAAATGAAGCTTCGCTACACAATAACCAAATTTGTAGTTTTCACAATACATGTAATGTATGCTTCCTACATGGTTGAACAAAGTTTATGTTAGACACTAATCATGCTTCCAACATTAGCGCACTATGCTTCCTACACTTCTGCTTCGATACACCCCCCCCCCCTAAACACATCGATGGCTCAGATTACTCTATACCCTTTCGTAATAAAGGGTAGGATGGTCTTTTCTTCAAAGTACGTTGGGGTGCTCGTATTGGCAAGTTTTTTTTTGAGAAATCTGCTCGCATTGGCAAGTAGTCGTCGTTTTGCGCATGCACGGCTCACCTGGGCCAGCCCATTTGCAGGTGCACCGCGTTCACTGAGTGAAAAGTCGCCGGAAAAAAAAGGACGGTGATGGGAATCGAACCTGCATCTTCAAGTCCATGTGCGTTTTGTGCTAGACAGTGAGACTACCAATCTGTTTGTTAAATTTTCAGCGCTAATCTTTAAGAAGCTAAAGGTCGCGGCACTGGGAGAAAAATAGAAAGAAAAAAGGAAGGCGATGAGAATCGAACCTTCACCTTCCAGTTTAGGTGCGTGCTGTGCTAGTCACTGTCACTACAATCTGCCGTGTTACATTTCCAGCGCGAACCATTATGAAACTAAATGTCGCCGCAAAATTTAAAACAAGAGGTTGCAAAAAATGAAGATGAACCAAAGTGTGCAATGAAGATGAACCAAAGTGTGCAATAGGGATCGAACCAGGGACATCGCAGCAGCCAACCACGTCACTAGCCACTATACTAACTAAGATTTGGTGTTCGAAAAGATAGCCAGGTATATGAACCATAAGCCGTGACATATATATATATTTTAATTTCGGACCTCATTTTCTTCTTGGAAAAATAAAACAGATTTTCCTAATCTTTTTCAACGAGAACTTTTATTGAATTTGTGGACAAAGTTTGTGAAAAAGAAAAGAGTAAAAAGAAACATGAAAATAAAAAACACAAAGAAAATACTAGAAAGAAAAATAGTAAGAAAACCGATTCAGGAACCTTTTGAGTGGTTCCCAAAAATGGCTAGGAACCTTCCAGAAGGTTCCCAAAACCAAAGCCATGGTGATGCCAGGGTGTGGAATGTGCGCATTCCGAGGAGGTGAAAATAAAAGTTGTTCGAGACTTGCCCTTCCAGCCTACCGAACGTACCAGGTTGTACACGGTGTGTTTGGTTGCAAGCATGAAATGACACCAACTTTTGCCAGTGGTTGGGCATGCCCAGGGATGTCCCCCCATGTAAAATTTGAATAAATTCGGACGCTGAACGCACGTTGTGCCACGTCTGACCTGTGTTTTAGGGTTTTTTTCAACGGGAAAACATAGAAAATGCATAAAATGTCGAAAACCAACGAAACTTGGCCTGCATGCTGGCCATGGTGTGGAAAAATATTGGGTGCATTCGGAGGAGGTGAAAAAAAAATTGGTACGAGACTTGCCAAAATAATCCCTTTGTACCACAATACTTGTCGCTGGAGGAACTTGTGTTGGTTTCCCCCAGTGACAGGTACTGTGGTACAGAGGGAGTAGAAAAGATGAAAAAAGAAATAACAAAAAACACATAAAACTGAAAGAAAAATGAGAACCTTTCCGAAACTATAAAGGATAGATTGTTGGGCTAGCCCATTATACATAGCGGGAGCGCAACGACCTACGTGGTACATAGGATCTGCCCTTGTGTCCAGCAAAGCAAGAATCTAAAATCTCCAACTTGGTTTGCTCAAAGAGAAAAGTCTCAAACTGGTCGTATGTTCTCAGAAAGAAGAGTGACAAATTCATGCTCCATGCAAACAATTTAAGCACTTCGTCTCAAATGGCAAATTGAGGGATATTTAGAATGCAGGATTAGAAAATGTAACACCATGTTTGGATGTTCGAATTTGGCAAACGACCAGTGCGCGCATTTGCACCAAAACCAATCTGACCCACACTTCCTACCTCTCTGCTCCCTTTCTTGTCAAGTCTGTGGGAGGGCGACAAGTAGAGGGGACATCAACAGAGGGAATTTGGCGATGATGGTGCAATTATTCCTTTCAGTTTCCCTATTTACTTCCTTGTTTTTTTTCTTGTACATTATGGTTCATATTATACGTAGATGGGCCTTGCGGAAGTAATTGTTAGATTTTGTTTATGCCATAACTAGATAAAGTAAATGAAGAAAGACACTATTGGCATCACTTTGAGGAGACTAATGGAACTATAGAGGGAAAACAGTTCCTATCCATATACTTGATTACTCAATTCTCGTTTGATGAGTGTAGTACCGTTCATCCTACCGATTCAATCCAATGTCATGGGTTTCCATTATATGAACTCCTCATACACCAGTCGCACCTCCTCGTCCACCCTCAAACCCTAACTACATATAGCACACACTGCTCTGATCCATAGTCCGCTTCACTCTCATGACTCCTTCCATGGTGTTAGCTAAATCAAGGTTCCTGCACAACGTCATAAGCGGCAGTGGAGGTGGAGACAACAACACATAAGACGCGGCATGAAGGAGGTCGGGGCTCACTGGAGCATCGACGCCGGTGCACATAGGACACAACCCAAGTCTTCCTGCGGCTCTGCCTAGCAATGATGCAGTCTGATCTCGTCTGAGGCTACCTCGATCTAATATCGTCACTATCGCTTCGTTCTTGTAGACGTTCCTCCACGAAGACACCCTTTTGTACACGGTGATCATGTTCTAGCAGGGGCATCATCCCCATGGATGTGCTATCATGGTTTCGCGTTGGCGAATGGAAGCAACATCCATTTTTTTCTGAAACAGAATTTGTTCTCTTTAGAAGTAAATTCTGGTCTCATTTGGAAGCAATATTGATGGAAAGATACGTGAATCGGAAGAAGAAAAATCTGTGGAATTTTTTTTTTGAAAAGGGGGTTTACCCCATCTGTGGAAATATATGTCAAAAACAAATTTCCACTTCTTTGGATGCACATGCTCACTTGTAAACAGATGTATTTCTTACATCGCACATGTGTGGTTCAATACCTTACTACCTTTGTATTCGACAATTCTCTCTGTTACTTCCAGTGCACAAAATGAAGCTTGGCTACACAATAACCAAATTTGTAGTTTTCACAATACATGTAATGTATGCTTCCTACATGGTTGAACAAAGTTTATGTTAGACACTAATCATGCTTCCAACATTAGCGCACTATGCTTCCTACACTTCTGCTTCGATACACCCCCCCCCTAAACACATCGATGGCTCAGATTACTCTATACCCTTTCGTAATAAAGGGTAGGATGGTCTTTTCTTCAAAGTACGTTGGGGTGCTCGTATTGGCAAGTTTTTTTTGAGAAATCTGCTCGCATTGGCAAGTAGTCGTCGTTTTGCGCATGCACGGCTCACCTGGGCCAGCCCATTTGCAGGTGCACTGCGTTCACTGAGTGAAAAGTCGCCAGAAAAAAGGCCGGTGATGGGAATCGAACCTGCATCTTCAAGTCCATGTGCGTTTTGTGCTAGACAGTGAGACTACCAATCTGTTTGTTAAATTTTCAGCGCTAATCTTTAAGAAGCTAAAGGTCGCGGCACTGGGAGAAAAATAGAAAGAAAAAAGGAAGGCGATGAGAATCAAACCTTCACCTTCCAGTTTAGGTGCGTGCTGTGCTAGTCACTGTCACTACAATCTGCCGTGTTACATTTCCAGCGCGAACCATTATGAAACTAAATGTCGCCGCAAAATTTAAAACAAGAGGTTGCAAAAAATGAAGATGAACCAAAGTGTGCAATGAAGATGAACCAAAGTGTGCAATAGGGATCGAACCAGGGACATTGCACCAGCCAACCACGTCACTAGCCACTATACTAACTAAGATTTGGTGTTCGAAAAGATAGCCCAGTATATGAACCATAAGCCGTGACATATATATTTTTTTTAATTTCGGACCTCATTTTCTTCTTGGAAAAATAAAACAGATTTTCCTAATCTTTTTCAACGAGAACTTTTATTGAATTTGTGGACAAAATTTGTGAAAAAGAAAAGAGTAAAAAGAAACATGAAAATAAAAAACAGAAAGAAAATACTAGAAAGAGAAATAGTAAGAAAACCGATTCAGGAACCTTTTGAGTGGTTCCCAAAAATGGCTAGGAACCTTACAGAAGGTTCCCAAAACCAAAGCCATGGTGATGCCAGGGTGTGGAATGTTTTTCGGCGCATTCCGAGGAGGTGAAAATAAAAGTGGTTCGAGACTTGCCCTTCCAGCCTACCGAACGTACCAGGTTGTACACGGTGTGTTTGGTTGCAAGCATGAAATGACACCAACTTTTGCCAGTGGTTGGGCATGCCCAGGGATGTCCCCCCATGTAAAATTTGAATAAATTCGGACGCTGAACGCACGTTGTGCCACGTCTGACCTGTGTTTTAGGGTTTTTTTCAACGGGAAAACATAGAAAATGCATAAAATGTCGAAAACCAACGAAACTTGGCCTACATGCTGGCCATGGTGTGGAAAAATATTGGGTGCATTCGGAGGAGGTGAAAAAAAAATTGGTACGAGACTTGCCAAAATAATCCCTTTGTACCACAATACTTGTCGCTGGAGGAACTTGTGTTGGTTTCCCCCAGTGACAGGTACTGTGGTACAGAGGGAGTAGAAAAGATGAAAAAAGAAATAACAAAAAACACATAAAACTGAAAGAAATATGAGAACCTTTCCGAAACTGTAAAGGATAGATTGTTGGGCTAGCCCATTATACATAGCGGGAGCGCAGCGACCTACGTGGTACATAGGATCTGCCCTTGTGTCCAGCAAAGCAAGAATCTAAAATCTCCAACTTGGTTTGCTCAAAGAGAAAAGTCTCAAACTGGTCGTATGTTCTCAGAAAGAAGAGTGACAAATTCATGCTCCATGCAAACAATTTAAGCACTTCGTCTCAAATGGCAAATTGAGGGATAACAAGAATGCAGGATTAGAAAATGTAACACCATGTTTGGATGTTCGAATTTGGCAAACGACCAGTGCGCGCATTTGCACCAAAACCAATCTGACCCACACTTCCTACCTCTCTGCTCCCTTTCTTGTCAAGTCTGTGGGAGGGCGACAAGTAGAGGGGACATCAACAGAGGGAATTTGGCGATGATGGTGCAATTATTCCTTTCAGTTTCCCTATTTACTTCCTTGTTTTTTTCTTGTACATTATGGTTCATATTATACGTAGATGGGCCTTGCGGAAGTAATCGTTAGATTTTGTTTATGCCATAACTAGATAAAGTAAATGAAGAAAGACACTATTGGCATCACTTTGAGGAGACTAATGGAACTATAGAGGGAAAACAGTTCCTATCCATATACTTGATTACTCAATTCTCGTTTGATGAGTGTAGTACCGTTCATCCTACCGATTCAATCCAATGTCATGGGTTTCCATTATATGAACTCCTCATACACCAGTCGCACCTCCTCGTCCACCCTCAAACCCTAACTACATATAGCACACACTGCTCTGATCCATAGTCCGCTTCACTCTCATGACTCCTTCCATGGTGTTAGCTAAATCAAGGTTCCTGCACAACGTCATAAGCGGCAGTGGAGGTGGAGACAGCAACACATAAGACGCGGCATGAAGGAGGTCAGGGCTCACTGGAGCATCGACGCCGGTGCACATAGGACACAACCCAAGTCTTCCTGCGGCTCTGCCTAGCAATGATGCAGTCTGATCTCGTCTGAGGCTACCTCGATCTAATATCGTCACTATCGCTTCGTTCTTGTAGACGTTCCTCCACGAAGACACCCTTTTGTACACGGTGATCATGTTCTAGCAGGGGCATCATCCCCATGGATGTGCTATCATGGTTTCGCGTTGGCGAATGGAAGCAACATCCATTTTTTTCCGAAACAGAATTTGTTTTCTTTAGAAGTAAATTCTGGTCTCATTTGGAAGCAATATTGATGGAAAGATACGTGAATCGGAAGAAGAAAAATCTGTGGAATTTTTTTTTGAAAAGGGGGTTTACCCCATCTGTGGAAATATATGTCAAAAACAAATTTCCACTTCTTTGGATGCACATGCTCACTTGTAAACAGATGTATTTCTTACATCGCACATGTGTGGTTCAATACCTTACTACCTTTGTATTCGACAATTCTCTCTGTTACTTCCAGTGCACAAAATGAAGCTTCGCTACACAATAACCAAATTTGTAGTTTTCACAATACATGTAATGTATGCTTCCTACATGGTTGAACAAAGTTTATGTTAGACACTAATCATGCTTCCAACATTAGCGCACTATGCTTCCTACACTTCTGCTTCGATACACCCCCCCCCCTAAACACATCGATGGCTCAGATTACTCTATACCCTTTCGTAATAAAGGGTAGGATGGTCTTTTCTTCAAAGTACGTTGGGGTGCTCGTATTGGCAAGTTTTTTTTGAGAAATCTGCTCGCATTGGCAAGTAGTCGTCGTTTTGCGCATGCACGGCTCACCTGGGCCAGCCCATTTGCAGGTGCACCGCGTTCACTGAGTGAAAAGTCGCCAGAAAAAATGACGGTGATGGGAATCGAACCTGCATCTTCAAGTCCATGTGCGTTTTGTGCTAGACAGTGAGACTACCAATCTGTTTGTTAAATTTTCAGCGCTAATCTTTAAGAAGCTAAAGGTCGCGGCACTGGGAGAAAAATAGAAAGAAAAAAGGAAGGCGATGAGAATCGAACCTTCACCTTCCAGTTTAGGTGCGTGTTGTGCTAGTCACTGTCACTACAATCTGCCGTGTTACATTTCCAGCGCGAACCATTATGAAACTAAATGTCACCGCAAAATTTAAAACAAGAGGTTGCAAAAAATGAAGATGAACCAAAGTGTGCAATGAAGATGAACCAAAGTGTGCAATAGGGATCGAACCAGGGACATTGCACCAGCCAACCACGTCACTAGCCACTATACTAACTAAGATTTGGTGTTCGAAAAGATAGCCCAGTATATGAACCATAAGCCGTGACATATATATTTTTTTTAATTTCGGACCTCATTTTCTTCTTGGAAAAATAAAACAGATTTTCCTAATCTTTTTCAACGAGAACTTTTATTGAATTTGTGGACAAAATTTGTGAAAAAGAAAAGAGTAAAAAGAAACATGAAAATAAAAAACAGAAAGAAAATACTAGAAAGAGAAATAGTAAGAAAACCGATTCAGGAACCTTTTGAGTGGTTCCCAAAAATGGCTAGGAACCTTACAGAAGGTTCCCAAAACCAAAGCCATGGTGATGCCAGGGTGTGGAATGTTTTTCGGCGCATTCCGAGGAGGTGAAAATAAAAGTGGTTCGAGACTTGCCCTTCCAGCCTACCGAACGTACCAGGTTGTACACGGTGTGTTTGGTTGCAAGCATGAAATGACACCAACTTTTGCCAGTGGTTGGGCATGCCCAGGGATGTCCCCCCATGTAAAATTTGAATAAATTCGGACGCTGAACGCACGTTGTGCCACGTCTGACCTGTGTTTTAGGGTTTTTTTCAACGGGAAAACATAGAAAATGCATAAAATGTCGAAAACCAACGAAACTTGGCCTACATGCTGGCCATGGTGTGGAAAAATATTGGGTGCATTCGGAGGAGGTGAAAAAAAAATTGGTACGAGACTTGCCAAAATAATCCCTTTGTACCACAATACTTGTCGCTGGAGGAACTTGTGTTGGTTTCCCCCAGTGACAGGTACTGTGGTACAGAGGGAGTAGAAAAGATGAAAAAAGAAATAACAAAAAACACATAAAACTGAAAGAAATATGAGAACCTTTCCGAAACTATAAAGGATAGATTGTTGGGCTAGCCCATTATACATAGCGGGAGCGCAGCGACCTACGTGGTACATAGGATCTGCCCTTGTGTCCAGCAAAGCAAGAATCTAAAATCTCCAACTTGGTTTGCTCAAAGAGAAAAGTCTCAAACTGGTCGTATGTTCTCAGAAAGAAGAGTGACAAATTCATGCTCCATGCAAACAATTTAAGCACTTCGTCTCAAATGGCAAATTGAGGGATATTTAGAATGCAGGATTAGAAAATGTAACACCATGTTTGGATGTTCGAATTTGGCAAACGACCAGTGCGCGCATTTGCACCAAAACCAATCTGACCCACACTTCCTACCTCTCTGCTCCCTTTCTTGTCAAGTCTGTGGGAGGGCGACAAGTAGAGGGGACATCAACAGAGGGAATTTGGCGATGATGGTGCAATTATTCCTTTCAGTTTCCCTATTTACTTCCTTGTTTTTTCCTTGTACATTATGGTTCATATTATACGTAGATGGGCCTTGCGGAAGTAATCGTTAGATTTTGTTTATGCCATAACTAGATAAAGTAAATGAAGAAAGACACTATTGGCATCACTTTGAGGAGACTAATGGAACTATAGAGGGAAAACAGTTCCTATCCATATACTTGATTACTCAATTCTCGTTTGATGAGTGTAGTACCGTTCATCCTACCGATTCAATCCAATGTCATGGGTTTCCATTATATGAACTCCTCATACACCAGTCGCACCTCCTCGTCCACCCTCAAACCCTAACTACATATAGCACACACTGCTCTGATCCATAGTCCGCTTCACTCTCATGACTCCTTCCATGGTGTTAGCTAAATCAAGGTTCCTGCACAACGTCATAAGCGGCAGTGGAGGTGGAGACAGCAACACATAAGACGCGGCACGAAGGAGGTCGGGGCTCACTGGAGCATCGACGCCGGTGCACATAGGACACAACCCAAGTCTTCCTGCGGCTCTGCCTAGCAATGATGCAGTCTGATCTCGTCTGAGGCTACCTCGATCTAATATCGTCACTATCGCTTCGTTCTTGTAGACGTTCCTCCACGAAGACACCCTTTTGTACACGGTGATCATGTTCTAGCAGGGGCATCATCCCCATGGATGTGCTATCATGGTTTCGCGTTGGCGAATGGAAGCAACATCCATTTTTTTCTGAAACAGAATTTGTTTTCTTTAGAAGTAAATTCTGGTCTCATTTGGAAGCAATATTGATGGAAAGATACGTGAATCGGAAGAAGAAAAATCTGTGGAATTTTTTTTTGAAAAGGGGGTTTACCCCATCTGTGGAAATATATGTCAAAAACAAATTTCCACTTCTTTGGATGCACATGCTCACTTGTAAACAGATGTATTTCTTACATCGCACATGTGTGGTTCAATACCTTACTACCTTTGTATTCGACAATTCTCTCTGTTACTTCCAGTGCACAAAATGAAGCTTCGCTACACAATAACCAAATTTGTAGTTTTCACAATACATGTAATGTATGCTTCCTACATGGTTGAACAAAGTTTATGTTAGACACTAATCATGCTTCCAACATTAGCGCACTATGCTTCCTACACTTCTGCTTCGATACACCCCCCCCCCCTAAACACATCGATGGCTCAGATTACTCTATACCCTTTCGTAATAAAGGGTAGGATGGTCTTTTCTTCAAAGTACGTTGGGGTGCTCGTATTGGCAAGTTTTTTTTGAGAAATCTGCTCGCATTGGCAAGTAGTCGTCGTTTTGCGCATGCACGGCTCACCTGGGCCAGCCCATTTGCAGGTGCACCGCGTTCACTGAGTGAAAAGTCGCCAGAAAAAATGACGGTGATGGGAATCGAACCTGCATCTTCAAGTCCATGTGCGTTTTGTGCTAGACAGTGAGACTACCAATCTGTTTGTTAAATTTTCAGCGCTAATCTTTAAGAAGCTAAAGGTCGCGGCACTGGGAGAAAAATAGAAAGAAAAAAGGAAGGCGATGAGAATCGAACCTTCACCTTCCAGTTTAGGTGCGTGTTGTGCTAGTCACTGTCACTACAATCTGCCGTGTTACATTTCCAGCGCGAACCATTATGAAACTAAATGTCGCCGCAAAATTTAAAACAAGAGGTTGCAAAAAATGAAGATGAACCAAAGTGTGCAATAGGGATCGAACCAGGGACATCGCACCAGCCAACCACGTCACTAGCCACTATACTAACTAAGATTTGGTGTTCGAAAAGATAGCCCAGTATATGAACCATAAGCCGTGACATATATATATTTTAATTTCGGACCTCATTTTCTTCTTGGAAAAATAAAACAGATTTTCCTAATCTTTTTCAACGAGAACTTTTATTGAATTTGTGGACAAAGTTTGTGAAAAAGAAAAGAGTAAAAAGAAACATGAAAATAAAAAACAGAAAGAAAATACTAGAAAGAAAAATAGTAAGAAAACCGATTCAGGAACCTTTTGAGTGGTTCCCAAAAATGGCTAGGAACCTTCCAGAAGGTTCCCAAAACCAAAGCCATGGTGATGCCAGGGTGTGGAATGTTTTTCGGCGCATTCCGTGGAGGTGAAAATAAAAGTGGTTCGAGACTTGCCCTTCCAGCCTACCGAACGTACCAGGTTGTACACTGTGTGTTTGGTTGCAAGCATGAAATGACACCAACTTTTGCCAGTGGTTGGGCATGCCCAGGGATGTCCCCCCATGTAAAATTTGAATAAATTCGGACGCTGAACGCACGTTGTGCCACGTCTGACCTGTGTTTTATGGTTTTTTTCAACGGGAAAACATAGAAAATGCATAAAATGTCGAAAACCAACGAAACTTGGCCTGCATGCTGGCCATGGTGTGGAAAAATATTGGGTGCATTCGGAGGAGGTGAAAAAAAAAATTGGTACGAGACTTGCCAAAATAATCCCTTTGTACCACAATACTTGTCGCTGGAGGAACTTGTGTTGGTTTCCCCCAGTGACAGGTACTGTGGTACAGAGGGAGTAGAAAAGATGAAAAAAGAAATAACAAAAAACACATAAAACTGAAAGAAAAATGAGAACCTTTCCGAAACTATAAAGGATAGATTGTTGGGCTAGCCCATTATACATAGCGGGAGCGCAGCGACCTACGTGGTACATAGGATCTGCCCTTGTGTCCAGCAAAGCAAGAATCTAAAATCTCCAACTTGGTTTGCTCAAAGAGAAAAGTCTCAAACTGGTCGTATGTTCTCAGAAAGAAGAGTGACAAATTCATGCTCCATGCAAACAATTTAAGCACTTCGTCTCAAATGGCAAATTGAGGGATATTTAGAATGCAGGATTAGAAAATGTAACACCATGTTTGGATGTTCGAATTTGGCAAACGACCAGTGCGCGCATTTGCACCAAAACCAATCTGACCCACACTTCCTACCTCTCTGCTCCCTTTCTTGTCAAGTCTGTGGGAGGGCGACAAGTAGAGGGGACATCAACAGAGGGAATTTGGCGATGATGGTGCAATTATTCCTTTCAGTTTCCCTATTTACTTCCTTGTTTTTTTCTTGTACATTATGGTTCATATTATACGTAGATGGGCCTTGCGGAAGTAATCGTTAGATTTTGTTTATGCCATAACTAGATAAAGTAAATGAAGAAAGACACTATTGGCATCACTTTGAGGAGACTAATGGAACTATAGAGGGAAAACAGTTCCTATCCATATACTTGATTACTCAATTCTCGTTTGATGAGTGTAGTACCGTTCATCCTACCGATTCAATCCAATGTCATGGGTTTCCATTATATGAACTCCTCATACACCAGTCGCACCTCCTCGTCCACCCTCAAACCCTAACTACATATAGCACACACTGCTCTGATCCATAGTCCGCTTCACTCTCATGACTCCTTCCATGGTGTTAGCTAAATCAAGGTTCCTGCACAACGTCATAAGCGGCAGTGGAGGTGGAGACAGCAACACATAAGACGCGGCACGAAGGAGGTCGGGGCTCACTGGAGCATCGACGCCGGTGCACATAGGACACAACCCAAGTCTTCCTGCGGCTCTGCCTAGCAATGATGCAGTCTGATCTCGTCTGAGGCTACCTCGATCTAATATCGTCACTATCGCTTCGTTCTTGTAGACGTTCCTCCACGAAGACACCCTTTTGTACACGGTGATCATGTTCTAGCAGGGGCATCATCCCCATGGATGTGCTATCATGGTTTCGCGTTGGCGAATGGAAGCAACATCCATTTTTTTCTGAAACAGAATTTGTTTTCTTTAGAAGTAAATTCTGGTCTCATTTGGAAGCAATATTGATGGAAAGATACGTGATTCGGAAGAAGAAAAATCTGTGGAATTTTTTTTTGAAAAGGGGGTTTACCCCATCTGTGGAAATATATGTCAAAAACAAATTTCCACTTCTTTGGATGCACATGCTCACTTGTAAACAGATGTATTTCTTACATCGCACATGTGTGGTTCAATACCTTACTACCTTTGTATTCGACAATTCTCTCTGTTACTTCCAGTGCACAAAATGAAGCTTCGCTACACAATAACCAAATTTGTAGTTTTCACAATACATGTAATGTATGCTTCCTACATGGTTGAACAAAGTTTTTGTTAGACACTAATCATGCTTCCAACATTAGCGCACTATGCTTCCTACACTTCTGCTTCGATACACCCCCCCCCCCTAAACACATCGATGGCTCAGATTACTCTATACCCTTTCGTAATAAAGGGTAGGATGGTCTTTTCTTCAAAGTACGTTGGGGTGCTCGTATTGGCAAGTTTTTTTTGAGAAATCTGCTCGCATTGGCAAGTAGTCGTCGTTTTGCGCATGCACGGCTCACCTGGGCCAGCCCATTTGCAGGTGCACCGCGTTCACTGAGTGAAAAGTCGCCAGAAAAAAGGACGGTGATGGGAATCGAACCTGCATCTTCAAGTCCATGTGCGTTTTGTGCTAGACAGTGAGACTACCAATCTGTTTGTTAAATTTTCAGCGCTAATCTTTAAGAAGCTAAAGGTCGCGGCACTGGGAGAAAAATAGAAAGAAAAAAGGAAGGCGATGAGAATCGAACCTTCACCTTCCAGTTTAGGTGCGTGCTGTGCTAGTCACTGTCACTACAATCTGCCGTGTTACATTTCCAGCGCGAACCATTATGAAACTAAATGTCGCCGCAAAATTTAAAACAAGAGGTTGCAAAAAATGAAGATGAACCAAAGTGTGCAATAGGGATCGAACCAGGGACATCGCACCAGCCAACCACGTCACTAGCCACTATACTAACTAAGATTTGGTGTTCGAAAAGATAGCCCAGTATATGAACCATAAGCCGTGACATATATATATATTTTAATTTCGGACCCCATTTTCTTCTTGGAAAAATAAAACAGATTTTCCTAATCTTTTTCAACGAGAACTTTTATTGAATTTGTGGACAAAGTTTGAGAAAAAGAAAAGAGTAAAAAGAAACATGAAAATAAAAAACACAAAGAAAATACTAGAAAGAAAAATAGTAAGAAAACCGATTCAGGAACCTTTTGATTGGTTCCCAAAAATGGCTAGGAACCTTCCAGAAGGTTCCCAAAACCAAAGCCATGGTGATGCCAGGGTGTGGAATGTTTTTCGGCGCATTCCGAGGAGGTGAAAATAAAAGTTGTTCGAGACTTGCCCTTCCAGCCTACCGAACGTACCAGGTTGTACACGGTGTGTTTGGTTGCAAGCATGAAATGACACCAACTTTTGCCAGTGGTTGGGCATGCCCAGGGATGTCCCCCCATGTAAAATTTGAATAAATTCGGACGCTGAACGCACGTTGTGCCACGTCTGACCTGTGTTTTAGGGTTTTTTTTTCAACGGGAAAACATAGAAAATGCATAAAATGTCGAAAACCAACGAAACTTGGCCTGCATGCTGGCCATGGTGTGGAAAAATATTGGGTGCATTCGGAGGAGGTGAAAAAAAATTGGTACGAGACTTGCCCTTCTGGCCTACCCAAACTTACTTGGTCATACACAGTGTGTTTGGTTGAAGCATGAAACCACTGGAAAAAGTTCCATGTGCTAATTTAAAAAACAACCACAAATTTGAAATAAAATCGTAGACACAGAAAAGTTCATGAAATTGAAATAAAACCACAAACTCAAAAAAAATCATGAATTTGAAAAAAGGTCATGAATTTGGATAAGTTCATTAAAAATTTCATAAATCTGAAATAGTTAATGAATTTTAAAAGGTCTATGAATTAAGAAAGAAAACAAAAATAGAAAGAAATAGGTTAAAATAGAAAAATCCAAAGAAAACGGCCAAACTGACGAAAGTGGATCGGAAATGCATGCTTTGTTATTAGCGTTATATATTAATATATTAAATAAGAAGGAGTAAATTATGACACAGCAATTAAACTATCACGGTGGTTAGCGGCTCACGAGTGTAGGTTGATCGTGTGGGTTCGAATCCCACAAAGCGCATGTACTATTTGATTTATTACTAAAAGAAAGAAAAAAAACGTAAATGGGCCAGGCCCGCCCAAGGTGCAAATAACACTGTATTCTATATCTCTACCTTTATATCTATAGTGTTACTATTCATCATCCAGGGTGCAGAATAAGTTATTCTTCACCCGAGATAATCTTACGATCATTTCATAATTAAATTACGTTTGGAATGCAAATAGTTACATTCCTATTAATTCACGACGTAAAATTTCACATAAGAAAATAAAAATATAGGTCATAAGACAAAAAAAATTACAGTTTATGTGTATTTTACACTATGTTTTTACATTTGTAATTTTACATAACATAAAATATTTTTTTCGATGACTATATATTTTCTTACGGTCTCTTTTTACTTCGGAAATAAGGCAAAATTTACGGAACGTAAAATTACGGTCCATTAATGCTAAAATAGAGAGGGGTGAAGGTGACGAATAGTCAATCCCTCTATATCTATACCTATATATATACCTATATATATATTATATTATATATACTAATAAAGCAAGGTGAAATTCTTGGTTTCGTCCCGCAGTGATTTTATTTTCTTTCCACGGTACACGAGGTGGTACTATTTTTTGTGTCACGGCACTATTTTTTTTGCCGAAACTGGCTGGCCCAATAGTGCAAAGGCAGGGCGCTGGAACTGGGCTGCTCACCTAGCTGGGCTTAGCCCAGGTCGGTGGGAAGGGTGCAGGCCAGCTGGCTTGAGGCCGAGAAGCCCGGATGGAGTTGGGCCAGGGGCGGCTCGTGCGCTCGTTTTCCTGTTCGATGCAGAGAGCTGCGGGCAGCTCCAGGAGTTGCAGGGAAGTGGCGGCGCACACAGGTGGTCGGGGATGGATGGGTCCATGGCGGAGGCTGTGAGATCCGGCGGCCGGCATGAGGACGCAGGTGAGGAGGAGTGGATCCCACTTCGCATGCACGTTTATAATTGACGGCTTATTCATCTATTCAATAATACCACATTGCTATTTTAGATCCAATTATCCCGATTTATATACCCTTTTGAGTTTCTAGGATATCAAAGGATTGGGGATTCCTTTCAGGATTTCCGGCGATGCGCTTTCAGTGGGAGGAGACGTTCCCGTCGACGACGAGGCGCCTAGGGGTGAGTGTATGCGCGTGTATATGAGCGCTTAAAGAGTGGGAAAGAGATTAGGAAAGAAAACGCGTCAAAGAGATAAGAAAAGAAACAGAGAAGCTGCAGAGAGGAATAGTGTGGAAGGAGGAGGATGGTGCATGGAGGCGGCAACACCTTCCGAGGTGCCGCGGGACGTGCATAGGGGCTGGTCGTGGTGTGGGGGAGTGGAGTTGTTGCGGAGGGCATAGAGGCAGCCGAGGGCCAGGTGCCGGAGCTCACGGGCGGGCAACCCGCAGGCGAGCAACGATAGGGAGAAGAGATGCAGCGGGAGGGGGAACGAGAGGAAGAAGGGGTGCGGCAGCAGACAAGCTCATCTCGCCGGCGACAATGGCTTACTCCGGTGGCCGATCCAGCGCGGGATCAGCCGTGGGGTTGAGCCCCTGGAGGATGGCAGCACGCAGCAGGAGAGCCAGAGGAGGAGACATGAGGGATTGTGGAGAGAGAGAGAAGGAGATAGTTTACTTCTTTTAAAACCGGTCAAAGTTTCGAGGAAAATACATTTTTTTTGAAAAAAATGCATTTACAAGTGTTTACAAAGAAATAAAATACTCACAATATTAAAAATGTTCAGATCATGCTCTACTTAAAAGAATATTCCAATTTTAATAAAAAGTCCACTTTTAAAAACAAGTAAATATTCATGTTTTTCAAAAAAGTAAAATATAAAAACGTTTCACAAACTATTCCATGAGCTACTACTGTTCCATCAAATGAAATTGATCAGGTCTGTGAGTTTCTACGCCCGTTGCAAAGCACGGGCACTTGTACTAGTTGAGCCTAATACGAACTCGTACGGCCCTGTGTACAATATATTAAATGTCCATATTGCCCTTTATACGTTTTGTGAGGGGGGTGTACCGGGTCTCATGCTTCCTATGCATCTAAATAAACTCATGTATTTTGGATCTACGCAAACTTAGTTACATCGGAAGCAAAACTAAGTCATGTTTGAAGCAGGATTAGCGACTCAATTATGGGAACCCATGTCAATTCCATGGGTAAAGTGCACCATTTTCCTCGATCTTGCTATGCACATGCAGCACGTGTGTGCTTAGTTAGAAGAGGAGGAGAACCCTGGAGAGAGATAACTGAACGTGGGGCGTGCAGTTCAGAAGCAGTTACGAGCAAACAAGCCAATTAATAAAGCAAAGAAGCAAATCACGCGCGGGGGCTGACTATAAGATCTGACGACCTTCATTATTCTGATCGGATGACCAGGACTAGTTTGATAGGAAGCAAACACATGTAGTCGGATGCCTAGACGCGCCCAACTATCTATGCAAAAGAGGTTGCTATGTGTCAGATCACTTATGATGCCATAGCCATACTCTTGATTGATGGTTCTAGTTTCTGCCCAATTACTATCAACTATTTCATCATAATATGTTATTGTTGCATGTAAGATAGTTGAAAATTAGTGTTGTTATGTTACTAGCTCTACTATTTCTAATAGTATCAACAACGAAAATTAAATTTGTCTTGTTGTTACAAACGGTTTCGCATTTTTTGGAATACTGATGTTGTCATGAATAGTTTCAGAAAAAAAATCATGTTTCTTCAAAATATTGTTGTTGTTATGGACCCTTTTTAAAATTGCAAAGTGATATATAAGCATTTGAATATATGCACATGTTGTGGAAAATTCATTTTCAAACATGTACATCACCATACAATGTGCATACTCTTTAAATTATGCAATTCAACACTTTGTTCCGCCAAACAGAAAATAGGAATTGGGCGATCCCCTTGGACTGCAACTGCGGATTACATGAACACCCATACATGAAAAAAATGAATTCCAACCCGTCTTGATATTGTGGCCGATTTGGAACTAGACCCTAATTCAATTCCTTGAGCCCAATATCTACAACCATACAGAGCTGAGATGGCGCTCATGGTATACTCTTATGTTATATTAAAACATGAATTTCCGACAGATAGTGGCATTGGATGATGCTTTTGGACATGTCGCGGAGAAGATAGATAGTGGCATCGGATGATGCCTTTGAACATGGCGCATGGTAGTCAACGAGTGTGCGCCAGTAAAGGAGACCATTCTTTTAGCATTTCTAAAAATAAAATAAGATATGAGCTCTTGCGGATATTTTCTTTATGTAAATGAGGGGTGTAGGGATGTATTCCTTGGAACTTTACACCTCGATATTATGATCCAAAGATCTCGTAGGAAATATCCCAATGGTTGAAATACTGAGCATCTGAGCCTCTCCACAGGTGATTGAGTACTAAGTCAATCTTTAGCATCACTGGGTGGTATCTAGTCATAAGTCAATGGCTAAGATTGACTGTAAACCACAACAGTGAACCATACGCTCGTACCAGATCACAATTCTAAAAATTAATTCCACGCAAAAAAAATCTAAAGAATAATCAAGAATATTCAGATATTTCACCATACAAAAATGATTTCAGATAGTAATTCAAAGACCAATTTGTAGGCAGGAGAAACTGACGTTGAGGAGAGACTCTTATTCCGCTTTATTGACCTTATTATTCATTTAACCTGTTGTAGTGTTGTTTATTTTTCCCCGCGCAACATCAGAACCAGACAGAGATTCCTGACTGTGCTTGCACATATATTTCGCCTTATGACACTCTGAATCACTCTGTTGCACGGCTAATTATTAATTAATGTACTAGGAGTGCATAGCATAGCATGCGCGTGTGGAGCGCATGCCGACCTAGGTAGCTAAATCTTGCGGGCCAGCTGGTCGAAGCTGATGGGCGAGGTGAACCCGGCCGCTCCGTCCAAGTATGCGGCGGCGCTGAGCTCTCCGGCGCGCTGCGAGGGATGCCCCCGGTCCCAGAAGACGAAGCGGTCGTGGTCGGCGCACGTCGTGGAGTTAGGCAGGCAGTCGCTCTCCGCTCCCATCCTCCCGCTCCCGCAGCACGCGCTGTCTATGTTCACGTACCCTGCACCATCAAATCAAATCACGTGGATTAGTACAAGTGCTTGATGCTAATGCTCATCATTTTAAGAGTTTAATTTCCTTCGAGAAGTTAGGTATCTATCTTGAAGCAAATCAAGTATCCATCCGTATCCATGGAAAAGGAGCAAGGTAGGTACGTACCGGATGCCGCTGGGTTGGCGAAGGTGACTTGCGAGAGGTTGTAGTTGTCGGCGAGGGAGTAGTCGAGGCCCGGCAGCCGGGCGGCGAGGCCGGCCAGGAGGGACCTGAGCGCGCCGTTGAAGCCGGCCGACAGCTGGTTGAGCCCGTCGTTGCACGCGCCCGTCGCGCTCAGAGCCCGCGCCGCCGGCACGCAGCCCAGCAGCCCCACGTTGACGATCCCGAACTTCCTCGCGCCCATGCCGTACAGGTCCGTGATGGCGGCGGAGTAGCCGGAGATGAGGCTGGCGTAGAGCGCGGCGACGTCGCCCGGCGCGGCCGCGAACACGGAGATGTCGTTGCTGCCGACGCTGAAGAGGAAGAAGGACCTCGAGAGCAGGAGGCGCGCCGCGGCTTTGCCCACCCTGGCCTCCATGGCGGCCTTGGTTGACTCCATGTACCGCACCTGCTTCGACAGCGGGATGTTGTTCCCCGCGTTCTGCATGCATGCATGCACGTACGCAATGCATTATTAGCTTTATTCACTTATCTCCATGCGTACGTGCGTGTGGAACTCGTGATGGATGGTAGGTAGCATGCATGTGCAAAAGATGGGCCAAGATGAACTTACGGTGGAGTCCAGGATGCCGGCTCCGGCAGAAGCATAGCTCACGCCTGTGGCGAGAGCGCTGAGGAGCAGGTCGCTGGGGCGTGGCGCGAGCGACAGATACGCCGGCGGGCTCTCCTTGAGTCCCAGTTTTATTGCTGCATACATGGTTGAACGTTAAACGATCAGTGACGCATCTTGAATTGATATACTCATGTACGACCGATGGCTTAGATACGTACCGATGAAGTCGGCGACGTGGTAGCCGTTGCTGAACCGCCCCGTTGCCCGGGCGCCGCCGGGGAAGTCGACGCCGTTGAGGGGCGTGTTCGCCCTGGGCACGTTCGGCCCCGGCAGGTGGTTGTTGTTGCCCACGTCCAGCGTCGAGTCCCCGAACACGTACATCGCCGGCACCAGCCTCACCGTCTTGCTCGGGCCAGCGGCGGCGGCACCGATGATCAAGCACACCTGCAGGATGGAGACCATAGCAAGGCTAGCAACAAGACCCTTCATGGCCGGACTAATATGGCACCCCATGGCCATACGTATATAGCTTGCTTCAGCCTGCACTCTCGATTGGTTTCTCGATCTCTTGGTGTGTGTGTTGGTTGCGACTGGGCAGGACTACTTATAGGCGTAGGCGCATGCGCGTTTTCAACTCTCTACGAGGTCCCGGTCTCATTGCACCATATGCTTCACAATTCCTTCATTTTTTTCACTCCGGACTTTGGCCATATGATATGTGGATGTGATGTTTCGAAAAAAGATATGTGGATGTGATGACCC
Organism: Aegilops umbellulata; assembly: GCA_032464435.1. Lineage (NCBI taxonomy): Eukaryota > Viridiplantae > Streptophyta > Magnoliopsida > Poales > Poaceae > Aegilops > Aegilops umbellulata. Next base: position 593,126,621 of record CP136058.1, on the reverse strand, counting down.
CGGCGAGGAAGAAGGTTCGGCCCGGAAGGGATCAGAATCCAAGGGCCATGCGTTAGTGATGCAACACGCCCATTAGCCATGTGCGCATGCGTGCTTGTGGCCGGAGAATGTGCTTGCCTACAGTGATTTTGATGTGTAGTACTACGTAACGCTGCAGAGAGCTAAGTCTGCAATTTGTTTCCTTCTCTGACATTTAGTCCACAGTTTGTTAGTAGGTCTGCATCCATCCGAATAGTACCCTTAGCGTGTCTGATGTCTCGTCTTCGAATATATCCCATCTGTTCAGCAGTGGTAGCTCATCGTTTTGCTTACATTGTTCATGAGGATGTGCCCAGAGATGACATCCCGCCCCTTACCAAGTAAGATCTCATAACCGATTTTGCTAAGTCTCAGCCGACTGGGACTTCGTTATGTCTCAGTCGATTCTATATTCTTTTGATCTTTCATGAAGATTCGTAGACAATTTTTCTTTCAGTTTTTTTCTTTTCTCTTTTTATATACTACCATATCACTTAACTGAGACTTGGTTAAGTCTAAGTCAACTGAGATCTAGACACGCCCAAAATAATACATGGACCGGTAGCTCAAGCACTTTTTTTATTGCAATTCCATGTATGCTATCCGAAAATCAAGCAATACTCCTGATTTTTCTTGATGTGTACATGACACTATAGATACTCCGCATTTTGTTTCCTTTTTTGATATTTTAGTGCACAGTTTGTTAGTAGGTCTTCATCCATTGGAATAGTGGGGTCAACGCCTTTGCGCGCTGCCTCGTTTTCAAATATATCCCATCTTTTCAGCAATAGTTGCTCATCGTTTTGCTTAGATTATTTATGCGGATGTGCCCGTTGCTCAAGTCTTATTGCAATTCCATGCACTATGCTATCCGAAAATCAATGGTAAGCCTGACTTTTCTTAGTATTCATGATTGAATACTAGAACTGAAAAAAATAAATGCAACGTTCCATAGGACCTTTTCTCATATTCCTATGCACTACCTCCGTCTCCTACAAAAATGTCTTATACTTTGAGATGGAGGTAGTACTACTTTTGACCATTTCCTAATAAAAGTATGTATATGTCTGTATAGTTTTTTGTATAATTTCTATAAACATGACCGCCTCTAGGAATTCGAGGCATATGTGCGAAATGCAAAATGGGGCCTAATCAACTTCCAAACTTCCATTCCAATTCTTATTTGCATATACCACATAACTTTCATTATGTGCTTGCTCTAATCAACTTCCAAATTTCCATTCCTATTCTTTGCTTATACCACATAGCTTTCATTATGTACTTGCCCTTCCCTTGATGGAGGCAATCTTGGCGAGACCGTGATTCAGCGGAAGGCTCCTATAACAAGACCAAGCACTTTATCCATGAGGCCACTAGATCCAAGTCCTCAATAGCACAGGTAATTATTAAAGACCGGGACGTTCTATTTGAAATCTGATGATTAGTTTCTTGGGATCAAATTGTTCGGATTTAAACCATTTGACCTTGTTCCGACATGTTCACCTGGCAGCACTTTTTTTCCTTGTCTAAGACTCCTATTCATAAGAGAAACTCGATAATAGTAGACTTTAGTTCAGCAAATTGAGATCTAAGATAACTCCCCTTTTACCCTTAGTGTGGGCATCTAGGAAAATACTAATGGTAACATGTCATTTAGTCTTCTCTATCACTAGGCTAATCACACCTTTCGGTTCACCCCATCTAATACACATCGTTACTCATAAATGTTCCATCAAGATAACCTGGTCAGGATTGGATAAAAAATATAGCTACAATATGCATCCATGAGCCGAACTTACAATCAAGCGAACATCAATAGATGGAACTATTCAACTCATAACAAAAGAGGCACCACACGAATTACATGCATGATCATAAACACATACGACAACTCACCAAGGACCTCCAAGCTATGGAAACTCTCGACGGATGTGTCCATCATTGAGGAGCTTTTGATGCTATTTATCTTTGCTATCTGTAAGGTGACTATGACCTGATTCGGCCTTGTGCCTGGGCCCTTCGTGGCATGTATTGAACCTTTTATTTTTATTTCTTTGGTGGTACTATGGTTGTAAACATTCTAAAAAAAAATATGATCTAGACAATGAAGCAGAAAGAAATAGATCTCTTGGACTCATTAATTGATAAAACAATTCGATTACCTAATCAATTAGTGGTATCCCTAGAGTTCACTCCTCCATGCTACTACTGAAATAGAAAATGAAGTGACTGACCACACAAGCAAGTTGGAGGATGCCCCGTTGAAACACTATCAATCTCTTGAACTAGCTAATAAGAAGCCGACCGGTCAAATTGAGGGTAGTGATGCAAAGGAAAGCGCATGATGCCATGATCTGTGGTCACAACTCGCAATCTCACAAAGTATGCAGGGGAAGACCAGGCTTAGCATGCTGACTAATCCCATCAGCAAACACTTCCACGGAATTTAACACTTACTACATCTCAATCACCATTCGAATGAGTTCGTGAATTCACCTAGCTGGCTATCGTTTTTTAGGGTTTATCACAATTTGTTGTCCATTGTCCGCTTACACTAAAACCTCAGTTTTGCAATAGGGTCGCTGTTACTTTTTTTTTCTTTCAAAAAGGAGGTTGAAACTTGAAACCCCCACCCTCATATCATTGTGATGCACATAATCATTTTTATTAAAATTGATGCAAGGCAGCAAAGGCAAAGTCATCAACAAGAGAAGTACAAAGTAAGACAACCACGACATAACCATTACAAGACATGTTCTTACAAGATATATGACTTTAACACCTATGTCTAAGTCGATTTCTTCTACAACAACACTATCAAAAAGGGATAAACACCCTCGTGATGTCATCGTCACGTCTGGTAGACAACCAACAAAGAAATTTTCATCCTAATTGCCAAACCAACCAGGCCGACGCATAAGCAATGAGGCAACATCTTCAACAAGGTAACGACAATAGTTCGTCCTTGTTAAGTTCGATCAATAAAGGTGCAAGCAAGAGTTTTCAACCCAGATTGAAGGAGTGTTTCAGTCACCATCTTGACAACGGATGTTTTGAGAGTCACATCAGCCAGTACTCCATGCCAGACAGGAGTGGAACTCAAGTGTTGGATGCTACTTACATGTAACAATGTAGGTTTCGTGTTTATCTATTCGCTTTTGTTGTTCCTCACTCAACTGCAAAACAAATTCAGTGACAGCCCCAAGCCGTAGACAGGACGACGTAAAAGAAAGAAGTTTTCAAATTCCTAGTGCCTGCTAGTACAGTAGAGTGGATTTTACTGTTGTAATTTATCGAAATGAATAAGTACAAGCTAATAATCTGAATTGGCCAAAATTTACGTCTATGGAGCACTAAACGATCCTGGAATTACCTAGCCTAGCTGCTCTGCTAGTGCTAAGTGCTAGCTATCATCGCCCTTGAGCTTCCTGACCTTGTCGAGGAACGCTTGCCGGCCGGGGAACGGGTTCCCTCCCTCGCCGCCTTTCAGCGGCGCCGCCCTCTCGCCGCCGCGCCCCAGCCCCAGGATCTCCTTCTTTGCCGCCGCTCCAATGCGGGCCTTCCTCGCCGTCCCACCATCCTTCGCGCCGGCGTTCACGCCGAGCACATCCAGTTTGGCCGTCCTCACCTGCTCCTCCCTCCTCGTCCGCATCCGCTCCCGCCTCTCGTCCCTCTTCCCCCTCGGCCCGTCCGCGTCGGCCGCCCCGGCGTCGAACAGGGCGGGGGATCTGTTGCCGCTGCTGCTGCCGGTGCTCTGGCGCCGGTCGGCCTTCCTCGGGATGCGGCCGCCGTAGGAGGTGCCGAGGAGGCGGAAGTCGAGGCGGCCCCAGCCGTCCTCGTCGGAGAGGTCCCAGCCGAAGCGCTCGGCCATCTCCTGGAGCGGCCCGTCGCCGTCGTCGTCGTAGACGTAGTCGAACTTGGAGTCGCCGCGGAGGAAGCGGTGCGCGTGCTCCCACTCCACGCGGTCGACGTAGACGGGGTCGTCGAGCACCTCGCGCGCCAGGCGCGCCCAGACCAGCGTGTCCCCGTAGTCGAGCTCCGCGACCACCCAGCGCAGGTAGGACGGCGGCAGCGTGCCCAGCATCTGCCCCTTGTGCTTGCCGAAGTCGATCACGCGGTCCCTCGCGGGCCGCGAGGACGCGCCGGCGCCCGCGGCGGCCCCGAGCGGACGGAGGAGGGGGAGCCTGGCGGGTCTGGGCAGCGTGGCGGTGGAGCGGCGACGGAGAAGGGGGAGCAGAGGCGCCGCTCGGGATGGGGGTCTCGGCGTCGGCGCCGGGGAGGAAAGGCAGGCCCTTGCGGCGGCGAGCGGGAGCATGGCGTGCTGGCGGCGGCGGCCGGAGAGCGGGGAAGTCTGCGTGTGTGGATGGAGAGGTGCCGCGTCACCGCGCCCTCGCGGGTAAAACTATCCACTCGCTGGCTGGACGCTCACAAATCACAATATACGGAGTACATAGCAAACCATTGTTCGCTCGCAATATACAGACGCAGTCACGCAGAGCAAACCATTGTTCGTCTCACTTACAGAGTCACAGCTCGTGCTCATTGTTCGCTCAACGGCGGTCGAGTGACGACGCCGGGACGACGATACCATGTGGGCTGAACAAGGAAATCAATCTTGGATGCCTAAACCATCAAAACTGTGACGAGATGCAAAGAGTAAATTCTGAAATAAACCTTATTTTTATAGAGGTCGACGCAAATGAACCCTCACCTTCAAATCCCTGAAGTTGATACCCTGACCTCTTCGATCCAGGTCTTTTTAAACCCTAAACATGTTTGGCGTACTGGGAACAGAAATGATCCTAGCCGGGTTCATCAGCTACTCTTGCTGACAATATGGGTCCACAAGTCAGATTCATCTCTCTCCTCTTATCTTCTTCCTCTATCCTCTCCTCTTCCGATCCCCTTTCCCTCTCCAGCCACCAACTCCCCTCTCTCCACTACTGATCCCTCTTTCCTCTCTTATGAGGCATGCCGAGACGCGAATTGGTTGGCGTCGACGGCCGAGCCGACTCCGTCCGGCCGTCGACTAGAGGCGGCGGCTGTTGGAGACCTTTGGACGGTGGGGCTATACCAATGAAAAAATAGCGCGCTACAGCAAAATAGCGGCGACCTCAAAATATGCTATTAGCGTGCTATATCGCGCTATAGCGTGCTATTAGCGAGCCGTTGTACACCGATATATTTAGCGAGTCAATTCTCAATACGCTATAGCGTGCTATTAGCGACGCTATAGCGCGCTATTTTTTTCAGTGGGCTATACTGAGTGATGGCGGCTGACGACGGGGTCTCGACAGAGTGCGACACGGCCAGCTGGTCGCGCGCGCGATGCGACTGTGGCTGGTGCATCGCGGCGGCTTGCACGCGGCTCGACCACGGTAAGCACGGCGAGCCGTCTGGTGACGTGCGTTGGCCGGCGGTAGCCGGGGTATCACGCGACACGTGCAGCTCATGGCGTAGTCGATGCGTGCACGGGGACGAGGACTGACACAGCTCGGCCATGCGGGCTGGCCAACGAACACGGGTCATGGTGCGGGTTGGCCAACGAATACGGGGTCATGCAGACAACCGGCCACACGTATCTACGAGCAACTGCAGGAAGCAGGTGGTGTCGGGCACGAAGTCGAAACATGGCCCGTGGCTGCCAGCGAGCCGAGGCAAACGGCGGCATGGTTAGCGAGCAATGCGGCGGCCAATGGCGGGATGGAGATGCATGGATGCGTACGTGAGTGCAGCCTGCAAGACGTCGGGCGCCGCTGCCGGTCACCGCTGCACTGCACCTAATTAGTTGGGAGTGAACTCGCGGGGAGATGCATATGATAGCTAGGTGGGACCATGTAGTAAGTCACTGTAGAAATCAATCCTGGCTGGGACTAGACCTTTTCAATTACACCAAATAAGATTTTACTCACGCGAGGTCGGGATTAACTGGGATATGTAAGTACAGGGTACCAATTTCAGGGATTTGAAGATGAGGGTTCATTTGTATCGGCCTCTACAACCTCAGGGTTTATTTCAAACTTCACTCAGATGCAAAAGGTCAGGACACCTCCAACATCGACCCTCAAACCGTCGACAGCGTGTGGTGCGGACGTGTTTAGTCATCTGACGCGCGCCCGCTCGACGGCCGGGACACACTTTTTTACGAGGACAAAGTGTGTGTGTGGTAGTTGGGGGGGGGAGGGGGGAGGTTGAACAAGGAAATACCATCACGTGGTGCATGCTGAATTCTGCTTTCTTTTACGAAGACAAAGTGTGTGTGTGTGTGATTGGGGGGGGGGGGGGGACGGGGAGGTTGAACAAGAAAATACCATCAAAATTGTGCCATACAGAAAAGAAAAAGAGAGAACCATTTCCCCTCTCTCTAAAGATGGCCCATGCAAAACGTCAGAATGACGGCCCAAAGCAGAATTCAGCACCTGATCAGCAGAATAAAGAATTCAGCATGCACCAGCCGGGAATCGAACCCGGGTCTGTACCGTGGCAGGGTACTATTCTACCACTAGACCACTGGTGCCTCGATGAATTCCATTTTGTGGGATTTGTAACTCCAACCTTCTGGCACCAAGCGCACTCAACACATGTCAACAGCTGCAAACACGAGTGCCCCCGCAGCTCTTGCATCTTTGCTGCACTCCAAAGTTTACTCCATAATCTCACATTTCTCTCCCTGTCCATCTTACTTTATACTAGAACCCATCAATCAGGCCAGATGATGAATACTAATAAATTGTTCAAAATAACCACACTAGGGACAGCCACCAATATTTTTTTCTCGACAAGGGGCAATAAATTTCTCGCTGTTTGTTACTTCCTTTTTTCCGGTTTATATGGCTTATTTTAAAATTTTAGATTTCCTGTTTTATAAGTCACAATTTGATTATTCTCACTACATGCTCAGATTTCAAGGTTTAAGACAAAATTGACTAATACATGTGCTTCATGCATGCATGCATTGCAATTAATGCATTGGTAAACACAATCCTTTGAGAAGCTGAGCGCATTAATTAAATGATTTTACAAACTACAAAAAAATATTCCACCACTTATCATCCACCAAGCGACCGAAAGATTCGGTCCGCGACGCCATTCGAGGCGGCGGACCGCGACCTCGCCGGTGGCGACGGCATGGATAAGGTTTGACTGGTCAAGCCCACACACTCGCTCTCACATTTGTCCCTCGCCTCTCTTGCAAGCGAATGAGCTTACCATGTTTGTCGGCATCGACTGAGCTAGGGTTGACAATGACGACAGTGAAGACTATGAATACGACGACCATAACCACTCACAATATCCCCCAAGTCGTTGCACCTAGAAAAGCAAACTGGAATACTTGCAAGGATTACTATTACACTACATACATACATAAACATTTTTCTGTTTCCAAAGCCCTCTTTCACATTTTTCTTCGGCCTCATCTTGGCTCAGTGTGTTTTCAACTTGGGATTATTAATTCCATGCCCCTGGTTCCTTAGTTGTGCTCACTTTTCCCCACGCTCCAAACATTTGCTCACTTTTCCCCTCTTCCTTAGCTGAAACTCTCACAAATGCTCATAGCGGGCGTTTGCCGTCTTGACCGTCCATTGACCGTTAATTGCTGACGAGTGGGACTGTTGCTTGCTGACGGGTGGGACCGCAAGGAGACACGTATTGGGCAGCTTGTCTGAATCTGAAACAGATCTTGACAGGCCGCACTGCACAGCGCCGCCCCGCCCCCTCCGCCGGCGTCCACCGCAGTTGTTTCCTCCACCCTATGCCCTCGTCCGTTCGTCGGTGACGCCGGGTCTCCGCCAGATATAGCCCACCCCCACCCCCATCTGAGATTACATAGCGATGTTGAGTGAGGACGCCCGGAATGCAGTCGATCGTGGAGAGGATTGGGTCGAATCCGCGGGAGATAATTCATGGATTAAACCTGGGTAAGCATTGTTTCCTCTCAAATTGACGTTCTAAGTCGTATTGTAGGCCGTATTTGACTTCTGTTTGGTTGAATCGTTCGAATTTGTACTCGATTTTACCCAGCTAACTGAAGTCGTATTGTAGGATTGATCCCGCGCTGGCTTTCCGGCTGGCGATTAGAATGGAAACTAGTGTGCTGCGTGGTACTAAACCGCATTTGATTTCATCATTTTTCTATCCCAAAGTGGTAGAAACCAGCATATCTTTCAAAGATTTGCGAGCTGAGCTCCGAAATACCTATCCCTGGAGTGATGCCGATGTTGTTGAACTGAATTACTTCAGCAGTGACGAGCAAAGATTTCTCCCACTAACTTGCGACGATCATATGCCGTTGCTTTTTTCTGGGATTGCTGGCTGCCGATTCGGTAAACTCCAAATCGATGTGCTTCAGCCACGCGCAGAACGGGCGAAGGGGAAGGGAGTTCAGACATCATCTGTCTGTGCTAATAGCCAGCACCCCGGCACTCCTTGTAGGTCGACACCAAGTAAAGCAAGTGGTTCATGGAGCCACAACATGCCTGCTGCCAATTCTGGTTCCGATTCAGCTGCTGCTTCTCGTGTACCTTCTGCAGTTGGTGTAGAAGAAGATGCAGAACCTGATGAGGCAGTGCCTACAAATGATGATGAAGATGAGATGATGTTTCCTGAACTGGTCGATCTAGCCAGTCAGCAAGCAGTGGATGACGAATATATGGAGGAGCCCATCAGCCAAGCTAGGTTTGATGACACTGACGATGAAGAGAAGGTGGAGAACACGGACAGCTTAATCGAGGATGAATACGATGGTGATGACATGCCAATAATTGAGTGGAACAGGGAAAACCCTGAGCTTAGTGTAGGTACCATTTTCCAATCAATGGTGGACTGTCGGAATGCAGTGACAACATGGTGCATTATATCTGAAAACACCTATAAGATTAAAAGGAGTGAGCCAACAAGGTTCACAGTTTTTTGTCCATATCCTAGGTGTAGGTGGAAGTTGCATGCATCTCGTATGAGAGAGAGCAAATATATTCAGGTAATCCAAGTTCAGTTAGTAATTTAGTTGCATGCATCACTGTTCTTTACCCTTTTGTTTTGTTTCAGATAAAGAAAAACCCACACAAGCACACCTGTCCACCTGGAGGGGGAGGGGGGAAGGCCAAAACCAAGCTAGCAAAAACTAGGTGGGTGGCAGATGCTATATTGGATTGGCTGAGAGAAGAACCTGGACTTGGTCCAACAACACTCCATGGGAAGCTTTTTGAGAAGTACAAGATAGAAATTCCTTACATGAGAATTTTCAATGCTAGGGAAAAGGCTCTTGACAGAATTAATGGTAAATGGAATGACAGTTTTCAGCTGCTTTACACTTTCAAAGGTGAAGTGGAGATGGCAAGTCCAGGGAGTGTTGTAGAGATTGACAAGCATACAGTTCCATTCAAAATAAAAGGGAAGTCATTTCAGAAGGAGTGCTTCAGAAGGGCTTTTGTTTGTTTCAAGGCTTGCTGGCAAGGGTTTCTAGATGGTTGCAGGCCCTATTTGGCCGTAGATGCTACACATTTGACTGGAAGATGGAGAGGACAGCTAGTAGCAGCTTCTGCAGTTGATGGACACAACTGGCTATTCCCAGTTGCATTTGGTGTGGTGGAGGCAGAGTCTGAGGAAAGTTGGGTCTGGTTTCTGCAGCAGTTGCGCAACATTATAGGCACACCCACAGGTTTAGCTATACACACAGATGCTTGCAAGGGTTTAGAGAGTGCAGTGGAAATTGTATTCCCTGGAGTGGAGCATAGGGAATGTATGCGACACCTAGCGCATAATTTCAAAAAGAAGTTCAAAGGTAAAGTTTATGATGAGAACTTATGGCCAGCATCATACACATGCAGCAAAAGGAAGCATGAACACCATTTGAGAGTGTTGTATGCTCAAAATCCTCTTGTGAAGGAGTACATGGATGCACATCATGGCAAGGTGTGGTCAAGAAGCAAATTCAACGAAATCTGCAAAGTAGATTATGTGACCAGTAACCTTGCAGAATGCTTCAATTCAAAGTTCAAGTCAGTGAAAGGGCTCTTGTTGTGGCAAGCATTTGACAAGATGAGGCAAATGATCATGATAAAGATGGCTCTTCGCAAAAGAATTGCAGAAACACAATATGTTGGTCATCAAATGCTCCCATCACTGATTAAGGCATTGCACATGAAGGCAAGAGGAATGAAGATGAAATGTATTCGATCTGGTACATATGAGGGAGAGGTTACCTATACTGACACTAAAAATAGGGTATGGAGGTATCCTGTGAACCTAAGTACTAGAGAATGTACTTGTAGGCAATGGCAGATCCGTGGGAAGCCATGCATACATGCCCTACATCTGATGACCGTTATCGGGGGTGCAGATGGTGAAGTTGATCAATATTGCTCTGAGTATTTCTCTGTTGCCAAATTTATGGCTGCTTATGCTAACAATGTGCCTGCACTATTGGGGAAAGATCAATGGAACATAGGAGATCCAGGGTTCAAACTCCACGCTCCTGTCATTAGTAGACCACCAGGAAGACCAAGGAACCAGAGGATTAGAGCAGGTGAGGAGGGTCGTCTACCAAAGAAGCGTGCTTGCAAAAAATGTGGAGTTCTAGGGCATATTGCTAGGCTTTGTACCAATGCAGTGGATGCATCATTTGGAGAGGAGGAAAGATGGACAGCAGCCAATGCTGAGGAGAATGCAGCAGCAATGGAGACTGAAGATGCAGTGGAGAATGCAACAGCAAATGAAGCAGTGGAGAATGCAGCAGCAAATGAAGCATCTTGGTATGTGTTTGCACCCTTTGTAGAATGCAGCTACCCTTTTGTTTGCATTTGTTCTCTTTTTTGCCTATGGCTTATAATTTTATTTAGGGCCCTTTTATTTACCAGGTCTAGGGAGAAAAGGCCAAGAGATGAAGAAGCAGAAGATTTTGAAACCATGGCCTTTGATGGTTTTGAATCTATAAGAGAGGAAGAGGAGGGCGTAATTATTCCAATTGTCCCTTTAAAGATTACTGAACCCATAGATGACGGTCAAATGGTCGTCAAGTGCTCGGCAAGTGCAACTACTCCATCAGCACCTCCACGAGGAAAACCCCAAGTAAATCCCAAGATCAAAAGGAACAAGAGTCTGAAAGAAAAGAGCATCTCAACTAGGGAAACCAGGAGCAAGACGGTGAAGCCAGCTGCAAACACAAGGAGCAAGTCGAAAATTTGAATTAAGTTGTTGGGAAATGTTTGTGTTGTCAATTTGAGGGCGAGTGGATCGCTTAAAACTTGGTAGATTTGAGCTACTGTGAAAACTTATCAGTTGTAATAATGTTGCTTCTACTTTGGTTTCTTATTTGAGTCATAATTCAAATTTCCATCAAAATTTGAATTTAAATCAATATTTGAATTTGGGCCAAAATTTGGATTCGAGTCAAAGTTGAAGTTGAACATTGGAGGTTCATTGCTCTATGCGGTGTATTTGATCGAGCATTTGAAGACCGAATGAGAAATGTGCTAGAAACGAGCTCGAAAACAAGGGTAAACAGCCCTATTTGAAATCAAGTTTTTTTTTGACCTTGCCTAAATGAGGCATATATTTTTTTATTAACACTTGTTCCATATATATAGGGTAAAAACGAAGTCTCACTATTTATTGATTAATATTCATATTACTACATTTTTTTGAAAAGAATATGCTTTTAATTCAAAACCGTCAAATAACACGTTTTAGATATGAAAATGAAAAAGTAAGTTCACATCCTTCTTACTCACTCCAAAATGAAGCTATGGAGATTTTTTCATATTTTTTAAAATTATTTTGATTTTTTTTCAAACCCTAAACCCTCTCTCCCTATTCTACGAACTCTGAAAATGTTCATAGGTGATAGCTCATTTGTGTGAAGACTTTTTTCATGAGAATGACCTACACCAAGTTTATATTTTTTTCTCATAACCTTGTCACATATGACGGCTATGTGCGCGAGAATTACAACATTTTGATTTTTTTTATTTTTTTAAAAACATTTGAACTTGATTTGGACAAATCACTTCAAAAAATGATTTTTCAAAAAAAACGCCCCTATACCGACTTTATATTTTTTATGGTAACTAGGTCTCATAAACGGACGAACTACGTTTGTTTTATATTTTTGCGATTTTTTCTAATTTAGTTATGGCCATTTGAAATCTGGTCAAACCCTAATAACCCCGTTGACTCGCTCATAACCCTGCAGAAATGCTCCAAACCCTAGTGTTGAACGTGCGCCGTCGGATCCTACCAAGCGCCAAACACCACCCGTCAGATGTGGGGCAGGCATGCGCGATCCGCGTGATGCATCCTGATTGGCTACTGCACTGTCCTTCTCGGGTTTTTTACGATCTGCCCCATTTTACAAATGAAATTGTATTTTTCGCACATGACCACCACATGTCAGTGTTAAGAGTTGGTTCAAATATTGAAACTGCAAAATACAATGTGGCAAATCGTCAATATAGCTTCCCCTTCTCCTCTTCTCCATCTGACAAACAAAGGCATCGAGCAGATCGAGCAATTCCTCTGTTTCTTTCCCCATCTTCTCGTTCTTCTTCCTCTCGAGCAATTCCTCTGTTTCTTCCTCTCGGGCGATATGTCGACCTCCTCGTCAGCCCCTCGTTCCACGTGGCCGGTGTATGGTCCAGTGCCGATGACTCGATGCACTGACTGCCCACGGACTGCGCCACTGAAGCGGTTGACTTCGAAGGAGGAGAAGAATGGGAACTTTGGGTGCGAGTTCGTCAAATGCGAGAGCAAGCCGGAGGGGCAGGTTAGATCTGAGTTTTCCTCGCATCCTTTATCTCTAATTTCTCAAAAAATCTGTCAGATTTGGATTTAGGTTACATGATTTGATTTTCAGATCGTGAAGAAATGCCACCATTTCGAGTGGATGGATGATTACATCCAGAGGCTTCAAGGGTCGGGCTTGCTGGATTCGAGGGGGAATGCAATCAGCGAGTCCAATCTGCCCCATGACAGTGCCGCTCCGGTAGCAGCTGCGCGTCCAGAATACCCGACGGTGGTAGATGTTGAACTGAAGACGGAATTGAAGAAGATGAACAAGAACTTCAAGCATCTGATTGAGTTGAAGAAGCAATCCAATCTGATAGCTTTAGGAATACTTTCTCTAGGAATTTTTTACTTGATGGCCATCTCTCGTTAGAGATGTTTGTGCAACTGTCGATCACTGAATGTATGCAGTTTACTGTTAAGTTTCGACACTTTCAGTTTCGGCAGAAAACAACTACCAGTTCAGTGATAGGATTATTTTGTTAGCTAATAACCTCGAGTATAGGATCATACAGCGCACTGGACAAGGAGGGGGAACAGGGAGCAAGGCGCCACTGCAGTTACTGGCGAGATCGACGCCGTGCTCTGAAGAAAACGACACTGCCGACTGCAACTGAACACTGAACTCTGAAACTAACAGAAATAGTGCACACCAATTGTTCGATGAAATGATTTTGGCATGTGGAAAATTTTTCTGGAGCTGATCTTTGGTGAGGTGGTCTTTTGATGCATCCAAAGGCTGCTTGATTTTTCTCAGATTTTTAGGAAAAGCAAAGAAATGAATTTCACCAAAAATGGCAAATCTGGTCCAAACTTGCAGCAAGCACATTTTGAAAAATTTGAATTGTGGACCAGTGGATCTTGATGCATCTTGGTTGAGGGTGCTAAGGACTAGTCAGAGGAATTTACTTGGAGTCAAAACTCAAAGGAAATCTGGCAGTTCCTTTGGAAACTCTAAGGTCCAAAATAAATAACAGAAAAGATTTTGAGATAAAATAAATAGAAATAAAATTTAGGGGCAGTTGAAACTTGCTGGAAATTGTTGCTTGGCTTGACCCAAAGTAGGGAGGTGGGTTTTAGAAAAAAATTATTTACATAGGCCATGGGGCAGAATTTTTTTGGCTTTCCTTTACTTCAAACATAGTGTACTAAAACTACACTTTTGACTAAAGCCAAATATCTCAAAGTATTTGATACTTCAATATTTTTGAAAACCAAAGTATTCTTTGAATACCTAAAAAATACAGAGCTCTCAAACCAAAGCCGTGTACAAATGTACAATATGTTCTTATTTTTAGAAGACATCTATAAACACATCATTTTTAGTTTGTTTGGTTAATTTTTCCCATGCCAATTAGCCGTGTCTAAACTTGGGACAAACAAAATACAAACATAACAAAGCATTAATATAACACACATAACTTAACTTAGATAGGGTACGGTTGCTAGGGCAACATAAGTTCTTACATACACACCATAGATAATAGTTAACGTTACATAGATAGCTCGGGCAACACACACAACAAACTAGATAGATAGATAGGGTAGCTAGGGCAACACCGCCATGCCTTCACCTTAACCGCCGGCTTCACCGTCTTCTTCGCCGCCGGCTTCAGTACTCCTCCTCCTCACGGCCGTTGTCGCCGAGGTAGTACGGGAGGCTGTGCATGCGGTTGCGAGCGGGGAAGACGCTCTCGAAGTCGGTGAAGATGTTATAGGTCGTGAATGCGATGAACTCGCACCCACACCAATACACCTTGCCGAGCAGGTAATAGGCATCGAACCTGTTGGTGAAGTGGACGACGAGCCCTACCACTGGAGCGTTGGCGTGGGGACGCTGCTCCACGAGGTTGAACATGGGCGGCGAGCCCGCTGGGAGGTGGTGGAAGCCCGCACGGAGGAACCCCCGTGCAAGCTCAGTGCTTCCCCTCCAGCGGGAGAACGCCCACACGCGGAGGGATTCCTCGACGATGACGTGGGCGGGGTACCGCCGTTCCGGCACGGTGGGCGGCGCTTGGAACGTCGGCCCGTTGTACTGCATCTTGCTTGCTTCGCTGAGTGGAACCGCTTTGGCTTTTGGGGGAAGAAGAGAAGAAGTTGGAGGCGCAGATGGATCTGTAGAAGAAGAGGCAATGGAGGGCAGTTTAAATAGCCGGGGGAGACGAAGTGGGTACACGCGCAAACGGCCGGCGTAGATCGTGACTCGGTGCGTGCGTGAACCGATGCGATCATCAATGTGTAAACGAGAATCGATGCGAGCGTGCTTTGCGTGCTCTGCGTTGGCGGCTGCCTGCCTCCCCCTTCTGCGTGCTCTGCGTTGGCGGCTGCCTGCCTCCCCCTTGTGCGTGCTCTGCATTGGCGGTTGCCTGCCTCCCGTTCACGAGCGTGCGTGCAGCCTGCGGCGTGAACCAATGCCTCGACATATGGACGCGACCATGCGTGCAGCCTGCCCCTTCTGCCACCGGCACGTATGCCTGCGAGTCTGCGACACTTGAAACGACGATGCGGAGCGATTTAATCCACCGGCAACCGTGCGGCAAGGATCGATGCGTGCGTGTCGGCGTGCATGCATGCGATTAGGTCTAGGTCACTAGATGCGTGCGTGGCGGTGTTCGCATGCATAGCAGGCTACATCGATGCCAAAGCCGGGCATGCATAGCAGGCTGCATCCATCGGGCCCGTCCTATGAACACAAACACGGCCCAACCAGCGAAGCCACAGCCACAGTCAACAGAAAAAAACAGAGTCCAACGAGCCCCTAAAAAAACAGAGTCCAACGTGGCCCCACAAGTCAGTTAACGGCCAAGACGGCAAACGTCTGTTATGAACATTTGTGAGAGTTTTAGCTAAGGGAATGGGGAAAAGTGAGCACAAGTTTGAAGCGTGGGGAAAAGTGAGCACAACTAAGGAACCAGGGGCACAGATGGAATAATCCCTTTCAACTTTATTGACAATGTCATCCACATTCATCTCTAGATCCACTTCATCTTCCCCTAACCTTTTCATTTTTTGGTAAATTTTATATTGCCTTTTCTATCCTGCTATTTTGTTCTTCAAAGTTTCTTATATTTTTCATTGAGTTTCTACACCTCACGATTCATTTCAAACTCAATTCACTCCCTTGTCACAAAAATCACCTTCTTAAGCAGAGCACTTTGGATCACCAGCTTCACAAAATGCAAGAATAAGAAATAAAATGAATGAGTGGAACACAAATTTGGATGAAAAATTCTACCAAGCCAAGACTCACCACATGGTGTATTATTTCTAGAGACTAGGTCCAGCCTTGAACAAGTTTGACTTAGGACAAAGTTAGAATTCAATTAATGTGAGAATGATTATCATTGATCTTTACTTGCTCCGACGAATATTAAAAAAAATCCCAAGCAAGTTCTCTCAACTGCATCAGACACAGGAAAATCCTAAGACAAACAACCAAACAAAAGAAGCAAAAGGAACAAGATAGACTTTTTTGAGGTTTCCTTTTGAGGAAATTGCACTCAAAGCATCAAATCATCTTGTGGGAACATTTTAGTCCTCAATCATTGATGGAGGGGCCTTTTCACAGGGAAGATCGGGAGTGACCCGTGCAGGTACTAAGAGATTAGTTTTTTTAATATTATCACATATTTAATGGAGAACAATTTGTTAGAGCGCTTCTTCAAAATAAATGTAGTATCAGTTTTAGATGGAACATTGTGGTTTATGGTGCCGCTCAACCTGAGGTGCTGATATTAATTATTATGTAATTAAATGTACTATTTAACAATGTAAAATCATAATTACTATTTAATTATTTTACTAAAAATGTTACACATAAAAATAGCCTGAGTTAGGATGGGGTGCTGATATCTAGCTAGTCTCATCAACGAAAGAAAGACAGAATAGAGGGACGTTTTCAAAAGGTGGCGTGGTGGGGTAAGGGCATAGTTTAAAAAACCGGACCAGACCGGCGGTCGAACCGGAAAAAACCGGAACCGGCAGCCTCATCGGGTTTTTAAGCTAATAAGACCGATATGCAATCAAACCAGAAAAAACCGATCGAACCGGCCGGTTTTCTGGAAAACCGGTGAAAAAACCGGGTAATTGAACCGGGAAAAATCAGGAAAAAAGTTTTAATAGAAATTGGGAAAGTGGGATTCGATCCAATGGCATGTGAGCAGTAGGCGGGGCCTGCCCATGGCCCAATAACCAACTTGGTTGTGCTACTTTGTTGTCCACTACATGGTTATAATTTTATTTGACCATTGTTTCACTCTATATTAGCACATATACTAATCAATATATATTATTTTATTTCTTAAAAACCAACAACCATTCCGGTTCGATTTCCGGTTCTGTTTTTTAAACTATGTAAGGGTGGTGGCGTTGGGACATTTTCAAAATAAAATAAAATAGAGGGACGTTTTTAGAAACATTGTACAGGGGTTCGGGCGGGGTGGGGTGCAGAAGAAGTTTACTCCAAGTTTGCGAAAGTAGGCATGCAACAGTGCTCAAGTTGGCAAGGTGGATCGTCAGTTTGGGCTGAAGAACTTCATCATCTTCGTCCAGTTCATCGCCATTGCAGCGCTGTGACGTCGATGTGCTCGATGTGATCGTGTGTAAGGTGTAGTAGTAGTGGGTAAGCTCACCAAGTAGGTTATAAGGTGAGCACAACTCTATGATCGCATGCAACCAAAAAACGTGCACTCGTGTGACCACATATTATGCGAGCAACCAAACACAGTGAGTAGAGCCGTTGCTGTGATGCAGGGGGAGGATATGCAGGCAACCAATCAACATGCAGATGTTGTTTTTTTGCCTGCATATGCTCAACCAATCCCTGATGGAACAAGTATGCAAAGTGCCTAAAAACAGTGCAAGTGACCAAACACATCCTAGTCTCATCAACGAAAGAAAGGCAAAAGGGCGTTTTCAAAAAGTTGCATAAGGGATCTGGCCACCTGGGTGGGGTGGGGTAAGAGCATCCCTAGCAGACCCCTTAAAGCTACGACCCTTAAACCACGGATAAGGGCAGAGAAAAACGTGTTTTAAAGGCTGAAATTGGCTACGGCCGGACAGAGCCCGCAAACCCGAGCGGGGGCTCTGTTTCGCGTGCTGCCGACTTCAGGGGCTGCGGCAGCAATGTCGTCATCGGGGTAGTTCTTGCCGGCGCAATTGGGGGAGGTGTTGGGCAAGCTTCTTGCGTTTCACACCCTCAACCTTCAATTTCTTCGCCGGCGCTGGCCGGACCGGATTCCCGGAGGGGGCTGCGGGAGCGCCGCCCTGGACGACGACGTTGCCCTGCCACTTGCGGGGTGGCGTGGGTGGGGCCTTGAACGACGACGTGTGCGACATGGCCGGCGACGAGATCTGCCGGAGGGGTTGGCGCGTGGATGACATCCACGGTGACAGGCGACGATTGGGAGGCTTCCATGGCGGCAGAGGGAAGCCGGGTAAGGTTCTCTGGAGCGGGCGGAGGGAGGTCGTTGGCGGCAGAGGGAAGGGGAAGCAGGAACTGCCGCGCGGAAACACTAGTAGAAAAGGGGGCAACGGTCCAGGCCGGGTCAGCCCATTAGTCCCGGTTCAATCTAGAACCGGGACCAATGGGGGCATTGGACCCGGTTCGTGAGCCCAGGGGGCCGGCCGGGCCACGTTGGCCATTGGTCCCGGTTCGTATGGACCCTTTGGTCCCGGTTGGTGGGACGAACCGGGACCAATGTGCCTGGCTCCTGGCCCACCACCATTGGTCCCGGTTCATGCCACGAACCGGGACCAAAGGCTCCCATTTAGTCCCGGTTCATGCCACGAACCGGGACCAATGGTGCCGCCTATATATACCCCTCGCGCCGGAGCAGAGCACTGAGTGCTCTGTTTTTCTGGGCCGGCGAGAGGAGGGGCTTGTGGTGCTCTAGCTCACCTCCTTTGCACATGAGGTGTTCGATGAAATGCCCGAGCCACACTAGTTAAGCTTTCTCCTCTCGAAGCTCGACCTCAAAGCTCCATTTTCCTCGAGATTTGTCTAGATTTAGCGGTCCGTCACGCCCCACCCCTGTCTTCACCGCCGTCGATCACCCGCGCCGATCTCATCACCGACACCACCGTGGTGAGCCTCTTGCTCTTATCTTCTTTCTGAAAGGAAAAATATTCTTACTTGTATGTTTAGATAGATACTTGTATCATTTTCTTACTTTTATTATTGCATCTTATATAGTGCGATGGTTTTGGTATCCGCCCCTGTCGGTCCTCGTCCTGTCTATGATTCGGATGTGGTATATATATTAATCTTTATAACTATTGGTTCATTTATTGTTTATGATAATTATGCGGACCAACGTGACATAGATTTTATTTATCTAGGATGTATGTGAACCGGAAATTCCAACCGACCCTATTGTCGAGA
This sequence comes from Aegilops umbellulata, assembly GCA_032464435.1. Taxonomy (NCBI): domain Eukaryota; kingdom Viridiplantae; phylum Streptophyta; class Magnoliopsida; order Poales; family Poaceae; genus Aegilops; species Aegilops umbellulata. Next base: position 593,107,441 of record CP136058.1, on the reverse strand, counting down.
GGTTAAATTTAGTTGAAGAAGAAAACAATTTCTTGAAGGAAAAAATAAAAAAAATTGAGGAGGAGAAGATGATATTGGAGTTGCATGTTGCGGATGTCGTCGATGATCACAAGATCAAGATGGATGCAATGCGCTTGAAGATTAGAAAGATTAGAAAATATGCCATTCATACCGAGGCTTGGTATCACTATGCCGTTGGATCAATTGTTACCTTGGTTGCGATTATGATCGCCTTTGTTTTAATTAATGTATGGTTTAATTAATTAGATGCTCTGGAGAGCTATATGTTGTTAGATGAGAACTATGCATGTACTTTGGTTTTAATGTGATGATGAACTTCTATTAATTTGGACACTTAATTATATATAATGCACGCAGATGAACCGGCAATGGATGTACGGTGACAGACACACCTCCGAGTACATTAAGGGCGTGCATGAGTTTCTCGATGCGGCTGAGGCAAACAAGCAGAATGGTTTTATGTGTTGTCCATGCCCTGATTGTGGGAATACGAAGTCTTACTCTGACCGGAAAATCCTTCACACCCACCTGCTTTACAAGGGTTTCATGCCACACCATAATGTTTGGACGAGGCACGGAGAAATAGGGGTTATGATGGAAGACGACGAAGAAGAAGAGTACGATGACAACTACGTTCCCCCTAAATACCGTGATGCTGCAACGGGGGGAGCTGGTGAAGATCAAGAGGAACCAGACGATGTGCCCAATGATGCTGCAACGGGTGAAGCTGCTGAAGATGAAGAGGAACCAGACGATGTGCCCGATGATGATGATCTCTGCCGGGTAATTGTCGATGCAAGGATGCAATGCGAAAGTCAAAAGGAGAAGCTGAAGTTCGATCGCATGTTAGAGGATCACAAAAAAGGGTTGTACCCCAGTTGCGAAGATGGCAACACAAAGCTCGGTACCGTACTGGAATTGCTGCAGTGGAAGGCAGAGAATGCTGTGCCTGACAAAGGATTTGAGAAACTACTGAAAATATTGAAGAAGAAGCTTCCAAAGGATAACGAATTTCCCGATAGTACATACGCAGCAAAGAAGGTCGTATGCCCTCTAGGATTGGAGGTGGAGAAGATACATGCATGCCCTAATGACTGCATCCTATACCGCGGTGCATACAAGGATCTGAACGCATGCCCGGTATGCGGTGCATTGCGGTATAAGATCAGACGAGATGACCCTGGTGATGTTCACGGCGAACCCCGCAGGACGAGGGTTCCTGCGAAGGTGATGTGGTATGCTCCTATAATACCACGGTTGAAACGTTTGTTCAGAAACGGAGAGCATGCCAAGTCGATGCGATGGCACAGTGAGGACCGTAAGAAAGACGGGAAGTTGAGAGCACCCGCTGACGGGTCGCAGTGGAGAAAAATCGTGAGAAAGTACTGGAATGAGTTTGCAAAGGACCCAAGGAACGTATGGTTTGCTTTAAGCGCGTATGGCATTAATCCTTTCGGGGAGCAGAGCAGCAATCACAGCACCTGGCCGGTCACTCTATGTATGTATAACCTTCCTCCTTGGATGTGCATGAAGCGGAAGTTCATTATGATGCCAGTTCTCATCCAAGGCCCTAAGCAACCCGGCAACGACATTGATGTGTACCTAAGGCCATTAGTTGAAGAACTTTTACAGCTGTGGAATGGAAATGGTGTACGTACGTGGGATGAGCACAATAAAGAGGAATTTAACCTAAAGGCGTTGCTGTTCATGACCATCAACGATTGGCCCGCTCTCAGTAACCTTTCAGGACAGACAAACAAAGGATATCACGCATGCACACACTGTTTAGTTAACACTGAAAGTATATACCTGGACAAATGCAGGAAGAATGTGTACCTGGGCCATCGTCGATTTCTTCCGACCAACCATCAATGTCGAAAGAAAGGCAAGCATTTTAAAGGCGAGGCAGATCACCGGAGGAAGCCCTCCATGCGTACCGGTGATCACGTACTTGCTATGGTCAATGATTTACACGTAATCTTTGGAAAGGGTCCCGACGCACTAGCTGTTCCGAATGACGCTGAGGGACACGCACCCATGTGGAAGAAGAAATCTATATTTTGGGACCTACCCTACTGGAAATACCTAGAGGTCCGCTCTTCAATCGACGTGATGCACGTGACGAAGAACCTTTGCGTGAACCTGCTAGGCTTCTTGGGCGTGTATGGAAAGACAAAAGATACACCCGAGGCACGAGAGTGTTGGGGAACGTAGCAGAAATTCAAAATTTTCCTACATGTCACCAAGATCTATCTATGGAGAAACCAGCAACGAGGGGAAGGAGAGTGCATCTACATACCCTTGTAGATCGCTAAGCGGAAGCGTTCAAGTGAACGGGGTTGATGGAGTCTTACTCGTCGTGATCCAAATCACCGATGACCAAGTGCCGAACGGACGGCACCTCCGCGTTCAACACACGTACAGCCCGGTGACGTCTCCCATGCCTTGATCCAGCAAGGAGAGAGGGAGAGGTTGAGGAAGACTCCATCCAGCAGAAGCACAACGGCGTGGTGGTGGTGGAGGAGCGTGGCAATCCTGCAGGGCTTCGCCAAGCACCGCAAGAGAGGAAGAATAAAAAAAGAGGAGAAGAAAGAATAGAGGAGATCTTCTCCTCTATTCTTTCTTCTCCTCTTTTTTTCTTCTTCTTCCTCTTTTTTTATCGGGAACGAGGGTCGTCGAGGGTCGCCGAGCGGTAGAGGAAGAAGAGGATAAAAAAGAAGAGGAAGAAAAAAAGAGAGGAGTTCTTCTCCTCTATTATTTCTTCTCCTCTTTTTTTCTTCTTCTTCCTCTTTTTTTTATCGGGAACGAGGGTCGCCGAGGGGTCGAGGGTCGAGAGGGGGTCGACGGTCGCCGAGGGGTCGAGGGTCGAGAGGGGGTCTAGGGTCGCCTAGGGGTCGAGGGTCGCCGAACATGAGAGGAAGAAGAGGATAAAAAAAGAAGAGGAAGAAGAAAAAAAGAGGAGAAGAAAGAATAGAGGAGTTCTACTCCTCTATTCTTTCTTCTCCTCTTTTTTTCTTCTTCTTCCTCTTTTTTTTTTATCGGGAAGATAGGTCGTCGAGGGTCGCCGAGGGGTCGAGGGTCGAGAGGGGGTCGACGGTTGCCGAGGGGTCGAGGGTCGAGAGGGGGTCTAGGGTCGCCGAGGGGTCGAGGGTCGTCGAACATGACAGGAAGAAGAGGATAAAAAAAGAAGACACTACATGAACGGTCTTCTTCCTCTTTTTTTCTTCTCCTCTTTTCTTTTCTTCTTCTTCCTCTTTTTTTATCGTGAACGAGGGTCACCGAGCGCTAGAGGAAACCCTAAATATATAGCAAGTATCGTCGGTGTGAGATACATGTGGCCGTCGGTGTCGGACACTACATCCACGTCCCACAAGTGACGCGGGCTTCGACGCCCACATCACTTGTGGGACGTGGATGTAGTGTCCGACATCGACGGCCACTTGTATCTCACACCCACGATACTTGCTATTTAGGGTTTCCTCTACCGTTCGGCGACCCTCGACGACCCTCGTTTCCGATAAAAAAAGAGGAAGAAGAAGAAAAAAAGAGGATCGCCAAGGGGTCGAGGGTCGCCAAGGGGTCGAGGGTCGGGAACTAGGGTAGAGGGTCGAGGGTTCGAGGGTTCTATAGGGTCGAGGGATCGAGGGTCGAGGGTTCCAGGGTCGTCTAGGGGTCGAGGGTTCCAGGATCGTCGAGGGTTCGACGGGTCGAGGATCGCCGAGGGGTCGAGAGAGGTTTCATAGTGTCAAAGTATTGAAAAAATCCATGGCTTCATCATTAGCCGGAAGTAACCAGGGCATGATGGTACGAAGTCCTCCAAAGTTATTTTGGAATGGTGTCCCGGATAGGATAATTTGCCTTTTTGTATGAATTTCAGCAAAGGCCTTCCAAATAACGATATTTGGAAGGTTCTTGCTGAACTTTGTACCAAAAAGCGAATTATCCTATCTGAGACTCCGTTCCAAAATAACTTTGGAGAGCTTCGTACCATCATGCACCTGTTACTTTCGCCTAATGATGAAGACATGGTTTTGTTGAATCCTTTGACACTAGGCAACCTCCCGATAGCCACCCCAAACCCTTGAAGCGTTGTCGAGGCCACCCCAAACCCTAGAGAAGCAGCGCCGAGGCCACTAATTAATATATATGATTCCTTACTATGATTAGCTAGCTAGTTCTACGTTTGCCACTAATATATCCATTTGTCATGTTTGAATAATAATTGCCATGTTGTAAATATTTGTAGAAACTATGGACACTATCGCCCGAGACGAAGCAAGAGAAGCGTTGTTGAGGGACATAATCGCAGAAGGAAGTGATGCCGTCTCGTTGTATCTCAACGACACCGATGGTACTCTGGAAGGAGAGGGTGAAGAAGCTGGCTCTGGTGACCTAATGCCGGTGCAAGAAGAAGAACGTGACGACGGGTCCGGTGACCGAAACGAGTCCGGCGACCGAGCCGAGTCCGGCCAGGTATATATATTAGTTAAGCCTGTGCTGACTAGCTAATTGATGCATTCATTGTTTTGGTATGTACACATATTAATTAAGTCTTTGTTCTTTTTTCTAGCCCTCCGGGTCGAGCACAACTGAGGTAAAGAGACGAGGCCCGAAGAGAAAGTTGAGCTCGGATGAAAGGTTTGAGATCATAGAAATCGCGCCCGACGGCCAACCTATTGAACCCATCCGAACAAAGAAGGCATTTGTTGCTCAGTGCGGGGTTCTGGTTAGGGACAAGATCCCGATCAGCATCCAGCAATGGAATAAGCCTAAGAACGAAGACCCTGAGGTGTCTTATGTCAATGATCTGCAGAAAAATGATCTTTGGACTGAGCTGAAGTCAAATTTCACCCTACCGCCAGAGGATGATCCGGAGAAGCGAGTTAAAGAGCAATTAATCAAGTCTTTTGCTCTTAAGAGGATGGCAGACCTATTCAGGAGGTGGAAGAAAGACCTGAATAGGTTTGTCGAGAAAAAAGAGACACCAGAATTCAAGGGCATATATGAGAAGATCAGAGATGACTGGCCTGCATTTGTGGCCCACAAGACATCGGAAAAGAGTAAGAAGATGTCGGAGACAAACAAGAAAAATGCTGCGAAGAAGAAGCTTCACCATCGCACGGGGTCAGGTGGCTACCTGGTAGCCCGGCCTAAGTGGGCCAAGGCTGAGAATGATCTGGTTGAAAAAGGGATTGAACCAGAGACAATGAGCTGGCCAGACCGTAGCCGGACTTGGTTCTTCGGGGCTGGCGGAACCTTGGACCCTGTAACAGGGAAGTGCATTTGGACGGATGAGCAAGCTGACATACCCTTGAAAAAACTTCGGTACTATATCGCTGCAGCGCAGGAAGGGACGTTCCTTCCAGACAGAGAGAACGACGAGCTCACAAAGGCCCTCGGGAATCCTGAGCACCCTGGACGGACATGAGGCACGCCAGGCTCCATTCCGTGGAAGGCTGGGTTTCCGGACACAGGCGGTTACAAAAGCCAGGAGAGGAGGAAGAAAGTGCAGCAGTCCGAACTGCAGGCGCTTAAAGAAAGGGTACTCGGGATAGAGGAACGAGAAGCAGACCAGGAGAAACGAACTGCCGAAGCTTCCCCTGAAGCTACCCCGCCATCTCAGCGGAGAAGCAGCGTGGCTTCCACCGAGCTGCTTCAGCCAGAGCTTGTCTTGACGGCTCCCGCCAGCTATCCCGTGGATGCTATCACGGAGGCTCAAAATTGCCACCTTATGACGCAGTGGATGAATATGAAGGTCAAGGCGGCTGTTGGCTCTGTTTATCCTAATGAACCCGGCGCAACTTTTCACTGCCGGCCGATTCCAGAAGGATATGCTAAGGTGATGGTGGATGAAATAACGGAGGGATTTGAGGACCTCCCGCTTCACCACCCTACCGGAGAAGGGGAGACTCGGCTGGGTTCTGCTCTGAAGACTCCATGCCTATGGCGGAAGGAGTTCATCAACCTTCCAAACTGGACGCCTCCGTTGCCTCCTCCTCCTCCGGCGAGTCAGGGGACTCCACCTCCTCCACCGCCTTCTCCTCCGACGAGTGACGATCAGGGCCCTCGGCCGGCTCCTTCTCCGGCGCGTGGCGGCACTCCGCCTCCTTCTCCGCCTGCGCCGACGCGCCCGAGCAGCCAGCCTACTCCTTCTCCGCCTCGTCAGCAAGGGCGGAAGAGACCTGCCGCCGCTCCGGCAGCTGCTCCGGCGCGTCGTAGTCCTTCTCCTCCGCCTCGCAAAAAGCAAGCAGTAAAGAAGACTGCCGCTCCGTTTGCTCTGCCGGCGTCTAGCAGTACAGCCAGAGGCGGGACAAAATACAGATTCGGTCCTTCTCTGAAATCTCGAGAGAAGTTACCATACGAGATGAGCCCGGAGGAGAACGCGAGGATCGCGCGAACCGAGAAGGATGACTGGTTTCAAGGGTTGAAAGCACAGAGACATCCACCTCCGAAGGAGAAGGTAGATTCGGTGAAAGTGAAGCGCACTCTGGCTGCCCTGGCAAAACCACCCAAGTCTCTGCCGAAAGGCAACTATGAGCGCATTATTGCAAAGACATGGGTCGAAGCGTCGCGGTCGGGAAGTACAGTCAGTGATCAAAGGCTGAAAGAACGACGAGTAGCTGGGAAACAAATTGCCCAGCTCGGCGAACAAGCAAAGCAATCGTGCCCCCCGCTCAAGGTGCCTAGCGTCGATCCGAGGATGGCGCCCGGTTATACCAATCTTGACGATTATCTGCCCGACGATGTAGATTATGGTTTCCTGGACGTGCAGATACACAAATACGAGTACGGGAAGCCTCTCGTCAAAGATGAAAGATCTCTAACAACGATGATGCGAAGATTACATGATTGGTACATGAAAACCTGCAGAGAGTCTGGGGGGAGGAATACTTTGTATATGAGAGTTAAACCGGAGCATGACCTCGTTGGAATTGAACTGTTGCATGTTCCATTTGAGGAGTTCTATCAGTTTTTCAATCAATTGGCCCTCGATAAAGCAACGGTCACCTGCTACTGTCTGTAAGTACTACTACTTCTGTCATTAAGTCTCTCTACATAGCTCAGCTCTTTTATTGCATGTATTTATAATTATCCTCACTATATTATGCAGATTGAAGATCGCCGAATTGAAGAAAAGACAAATCGGTGATATTGGGTTCATTAACACAAATCTCATAGATGCAGTTCAGGTTAAAGATCATGCCGCAGAAACCGAGGCCAGCTTGCTACGATCATTCAAAATAAATGAACACAAAAATATAATACTCTTTCCTTACAACTTCAAGTGAGTGTTGTCTTGTGCATATTCGGTTTCCCTTATATATTAGTCCAGGTTATAGTAATGTAATTGATGAGTTATGCATGCGTGCGCAGTTTCCACTATATTCTCCTGGAGATTAGGCTTGAGAAGGGAGTAGTAACTGTCTTGGACTCGAGACGAAAAGATCCCCAGGAGTATGCGGACATGACTGAAATCCTCAAGAAGTAAGTTAAATCGATCATTATCCACCATATCAGCAAATTTGTTCATTTCCTGATATCAAGTAATTGTTTTCTTTTGTCTGGCAGTGTTTGGAGAAAATTCAGCACAAATTCCCCGGGACTCCCGAAGGAGCTGGAATTTAGATACCCGAAAGTAAGTACTATAGTACCATGTTCCGCGCGTCTCCTAGCTATTGATTCAAGCGCTAGTTTCATCAATATCATTTGGCATTCTTACTTATCTGTTTAATTGACCTCTATTTCTTGTAAAGTGGTTGTGGCAGGAACAAGGGAATGATTTCCATGGATACTACGTCTGCGAGTCCATCCGCCACACGACCTGTGAACGGGGCGGGTACTCTGAGAAACATTATGAAGTGCGTAAGAAATAATATTCACAATTTTTGTTTTATTACCATCATTTGTGTTGAGTTTCATCATTCATATATATATATATATATATATATATATATATATATATATATATATATATATATATATATGTGTGTGTGTGTGTGTGTGTGTGTGTGTGTGAACTCCTAGGACCCCCTTCTTCAAATTAGATGTTTCGGCAGCGGAATGAACTCCTAGGACCAGATCGCATGCGAGCAATTCAAGAGGAATTGGCGGCATTCTTTCTTGACCACGTGATCGCTGAAGACGGAGAATACTATGTGGACCATGCGTCCGTAATTTAAGAGATTATATTTGTAAAAGATAATTATTGTATATATGTAGCCGGTAGTGTCGGACGATAGATATACGAGAACTTGTTGTTCGACCAATCTCTCGGAGAAGGAGATGTGGTCGATATCACTTCTCTCTGTATGCATATATGTTCATGACGATCTTTTGTTTCCTTCGTTTGCTTACTAGCTAGCATATGCCTAGTCTTCTCTATACGTATGTTTAGTACGTAACGTCGACCAAGCACGGACATAAGGGAGGACAATTCTCTCTATTAATTAGCTATCTAGCTAACACAATATATGAAATACCTAAATTAACCCCCCAAAATCCCCAAACCCCCTCCCCCTTTCAAAAAAAACCAAAAACCCCAGCCACAGAAATGCTGACGCGTGGATGCCTATTGGTCCCGGTTGGTGCTACCAACCGGGACCAAAGGCCCTCCTGCCTGGGTTCGGCGCACAGGCCACGTGGAGGCCCATCTGTCCCGGTTCTGGTTTGAACCGAGACTAAAGGGTGAGGGTATTAGTAACGACCCTTTAGTCCCGGTTCAGGAACCGGGACTAAAGGCCCTTACGAACCGGGACAATAGGCCGGTTTTCTACTAGTGAAATGTCCCTCCCGCCAAATCTCGTAGTCGATAGGGGTCGGGCTCGGGTCGGCCTCCAACCCCGTGTATCTAAAGGTTGAGGGTGAAGATTTGCTGCGCCCCGTAATCTCTTTTACAGACCACGGGTCGACGCGGTGTCTGATCGGACAACTTTGACCCAAAGCCTAACGAACGGTTATTTTACAGGTCGGCGCGTTTTAAGGGGTCTGTTAGAGATGCTCTAGGGGTGGTAGTTTTCAAAGAAATAGAGGGACGTTTTCAAAAACATTGCACAGGGGTTTGGGCGGGGTGGGGTGCGGTCGGGGTCGGGGCTGGGCGGGGTTCCCGTGGTGAGGCTGCCTCCTCTATATACGTACTACATATTTCCCCTTCCTCTTCCATCCATCCGAAACAAACAAACCCAAATCCACCAGCCCCACCCAACCCGCCGCTGTCTTGTCAACCTCGCCGGCGGCGTGATGGATTCGTCATTGGGGAGCCACGTTACGGTCATCCCCGATTGGGTGGGCGACTTGGGCGAGTCCATCGGCCCCGTCGACTACGGCTGCGTGCGCCGGTGCCATCACGGCCGCCTCGCCACCTACCTCTGGCTCCACGGCTTCCGCGACGCCCTGCGAGGGTACGTGCACCCCCACCCCTCCGTCCTCCTAAACTGCTTCGCTCGCTCACCGGCGGCCGCCAATGCCCGAATCAATCAATCACCCGCAGGCTGCTCAACGAGACGGAAGCGTACATGAGCGTCATCCACCTGTCGCGGCTGGTGCGGCAGGGCCTGTGGGACGACGCCATTGCCTATCCCGCTTCCTCCGCCCGGTCTCGCACCCGCAGAGCGACGAGGCGCAGGTGCTCCTCCACTTCCTCAAGCACCACGCCTCCTTCGCCAGCATGGTCGCCGGCGTGCCCGACCGCAACCTCACCTACTTCAACCGCAAGTACAACACACGGTACCTCAAGCACGACGACTCCGTCTCCCACGACGCCCTCCGGATCCGCTCCATCGTCCTCTCCATTCTCCACTCGGAACAAGTCAGGTAGATGATCACATCTTCAGTTCAGTTCCTGCCTGCCTGTCCATTCCTGCAATTTTTCCTCTTTATTATGTCTCTCGAGTCTCGACTTAAATTTGTACCACTGTTTCATCAGGTCCTCCCTGGACTGGGAGCGCGTTCGTTGGAAGGCCTCTCAAATCGTCAAACACTTGGCTTACAAGGCTCCTGAGTTGAAAAGCCTGGTCATATTGCCGGCCGGCTCAATGATGCCACACGATGTACTTCCCATCGGATTCAGGTGATTCCGGCTCCATCAGTTTGCTTGTCCATGTCCACTTGATCCATTCCATTCTAGGCAATGTGTAAAACTGGTCTGCCAATTTCATTGCAACCAAGTTTGATACAATTAATAAAGATAAAAAAAGTCTCTCATTGATTTCCCTGTAATCTTGTTTGCCTAGGTACCGTCGGAGGCGCCACGTCAAGGAACAAGACCTGCCACGACCTAAAACACTGGCCAAGATCTTCCTTAGGACCAAGAAGAGGTAAAACATATGACCTTGAAACATGGCGAATTCATTCTGCTCTTGCTGCCTCTTTCTTGACCAACTCGACTCATGCACATGCTCCATGTTTTGCAGGCTGCCTTCGTCAACTCGCAGTCACGACATAAACAGGGGTACACTGCCCTATTTACAAGCATCTTATGATTAGGCAATATACTTCCTTGTAGATTCTAGATCTGTGATGCTAAAAAGCCATCGTTACTGTTGTTGGTGCCAGGATTGACAGACAAGACAAGGAAGTGGCACGCAGATCTTATTGGTAACACTAGCCCCTGCTCTTGTCTCCTTGTCTTGTTTACTTTGCACTTTACACATCTATAGCTTGCTCGACTTATTGTCAATCCAGATATATTTGGCAGCAAGCTGTGAGGCCCTTTGATTTTACTCTTTCGAAAAACCTCTCGGATCATGCATGTATATGCATATAAACTGATCAACTTGTGTCATCTTCAGATGAAAGCTTGCAGGCTGGTCTGGAACTTCAATCAAGTGGGAAGGAAGGTAACCCTAGCTTACCAATCTCATTTGTCATTATCTCCACTTATTATATGACGCCTTCTTACTAGCTGTCTAATTTATAAATCCTTTTGGGCTACGTCTGCACAACATCTTAAATCAGTCTGATCGTTTCCTTCCCTTCCAATTTTAGAATCAGTTAAAACAAATTAGAATCACACTTCACATCATATGTTGGAGACCATAGCCCTATTGGTTAATTATATGCAAAATTAGAATGAAATTAATTCTTGCTGCACTTTCTTTTACTACTGTGCCTCATTTCCATATTTGTGTCAGTGCGCCATTTTTATATTTGTTGCTTCCAAAGTGATTCCCGATGTTTATGCTTTGGATATTCCTATGCTGTGGCCTATGTGGCTATGTGGCCATTATCTATGACCCATTGCAACACATATCTTGTGAACGATGCACGGTAGAAATACGTTTCCTTTTGCGTTTGCATTCTTTCGTTCTATGGTCCTTGTTTTCCATTTTGTGTCTGCTTTTGTGCATGGTAAATTCAGAATCACTATCCCGGTCTGGCTTGATGATGTTACTTTTTGCAGTTTATTACTTTATTATAGTGCTTGGCTGCTTACTACCAGTTCTGATTGTTGAATGCGTTGCAGGTGTTCCTGGTGCTCCAGTGTTGAACACCATGTCTGGTACCGCAACACATCTTACTAAAAATTCTGAGGCCTCGTCGTTGACAAATGCAGGTAATTTTGTTGACCACCCTCAATCATTCTCAAACCTCCATTTGCGTCCCAACTTATCCCTGAATTGTTTTGTTTCTAGCGATCACCAAATGCATCTCATTGCTGCGTGGTGGTTTAGATGTCCCAAAATAATCATTGATATGCCACTTAGGATTCCTTTAATATTTTTTAATACTAGTTATGGCTTCCTCCAAAAAGTATATCAACCATAAATAATAATGACCCTGCAAAAAAAAATCATAATTAATAACCAAGGTTCCTTATGCTTTGAAGATATATTGGCCAAAGTTTTAGTTGAATCATAGAATAAGTTGGTTCAATTAGCCCGCAATACCTTTGTAGTGCTAAGTTCTGTTCCACTTCCAGCCCTTACAGTTTGGTTCATATGTGCATTGCTTTCCCTTATTTATTATTAGGGGCTATCTCTAAAAGATCTGTGGTACTGTGGGAACATTTTCCCCTGGAGTTTTCCATTCGGTCATTCTTTTGTTGTTTGCTTGATGTTGTTCATTGCACTTGGTCAGCGCCTGGCTATCTGATGCCAATTCTAACTGCCAGATTTGTTGCAGGTGCTCCTGTTGCTCCAGCTTCGCAGACTATGTTCGGCATCTCGACAACATGTGCGGAAGTATCTGGTATCTCATCTGTGACAAATCCAGGTAAATAAGTTGACCGCCCATTTCTCACACATAAACAAACTTCCACAGTTAATTCCTGAAGTATTAATTGTAGAGAACGTCAACAATCAAGCTTTGACAGTCTGCACTTCGCCAATACTTGGTTACCTGCTAGCGTTTCTAACTGCCGAACTTGTTGCAGGTGCTCTTGCTGCTTCAGTCTCGCAGACTGTGAAGTTGACAGACAGTGCTCAGAACACTGGAATCGCATCAGTGACAAATGCAGGTAAATTAGTTGAACACCACCAGTTGTTCTTATACCAGGAAGAAACTCCATTTTGCTTCAGTTGATCCCTTATATTGTTGTCAGAAAACAACAAATATATAGTCAAGTGCCTGCTTGCATTGTAAATATAATATGTGATTATCCGTATTTCAATTTCATTTGTTCAGTTAGAGAGGTGGCCTTGCTACCTTTACCTGCCTTTTTGCCACTTGTTTCCTGTGGAAATATAGCTTATGGATATTGTGGAAGATATCTCTTTCTGAGTCTGCATTTGTTAGCTACTTGCCTACTTTTTTTTTTGCATATGTTATATCCACGATAGTTTGAGGACCACGCTTGCATTGCGGAGGCTAACCATTCATGTTTACACTTTGTGTAAGCATTGGCTTTTACAGTGATGTGTTCCTGAAAACCCTTGTTTCTCATGACAAACTAATGAAAGTCGGGCACCTTCCTTTTAATTTTGCACACGCCTCTGTTGTCACCTTTTTTTGTTGTTGAAATGATCATTGTTAAGGAAGCATCGGTCATACATAATATTTGAGTCAAGTTTCTTATGTGGAGTTTTATGTATGTTGATGTGCAGGCATCTGAAGCTGGAGGCATGCATATGGATGGAGTCTAGGCTAGTCAGGCTGGGGTGGTGTATCCTTGTGGACTTGTTGGTTGAAGATGGAGAGAGACGCCGGAAGGAGTTGCTCTAATTTGTTGCTTACAGGTCTTGACAGTGATGAGTTATATGTCCGAAAATCAGTGGCAAATGTATGCATGCATGTGATGTACTACCTCTGTACCCAACTACAAATATTTCGGTATAGAGGGAGTATGATGGAGTATATGAAATGTATGTCTGGATAAATAGATATGTTATTTGTTTCTTTGGGATTAACTGAACAACTATTCCTCCCTGATGATAACAAGATTCAATCAATTTCTTTCTTTTTTTGAGAAGTATTCATTCAATAATTGGATGATCACATTTGATGATCAAAGAATCAGATTTGTATCTTATTTTGTCGCGCGCCTCTTCCTATAAGCCGAGACCCACTATCACTATCGAGCAAGGTCCATGAAAAGTGCCTGCAGCTACCAAGCTCCATGGCTCTTGGTATTTGAATTTTTTTTTTGGAAAACACGCTTCCATTGCTCAAACATATCTTAAAACAAATACTTGAATACATACACATATCCCTATGGTCCGGTAAAAATCTGGAAAAAGCAATACTTTGAATTTTGGAAAATACAAAAAAGGGAAATTTCTGACAGAAATGGCACTGTTTTTCTCCTATATACTGGCAGAAATTTGTTTTTTCCTCTCTCTATAGCCCAAAACAAAACCAGATTTCTACTGAAACTTGCCACGGGTATTCGGAATGTGTATATGCATCCCCGGGGAAAATTTCACATTGGTTTGGAACTTGAAAAACACGACTTTCAAAATGTTGAAATATAGAGAGCACCGGAGCTCGGGTGCTAGCAGCATATGTGTGTTTTTCTTTAGTGCAATATTTGTTGTTTTTGTTTGCAACTAATGCACTTTTATTTAAGCTGCAGTCGCACACACTAGAGAAAACACCTTCTCTTCTTCAAATTAAATTAAACAGAAAAAATGCGTTGGGCTTGGATGGATATTGGGCTCCAACATGGGCATGCATGGGCTGGCGGGCGGCGGCCCAGGAGGGAGAGGGAAGCTCGGCCAGCCAGCCAGCCAGCCAGCCAGCCACTGCGGTGTTGGTGTATAAACCCCAATTCCCACTCCTGCCTGCGTCTTGTCTTTCTTCCTCTTCCTCCTCCCTCCGCTCCGCTTCTCCGACGGAGCACAGCAGGCAGGTTGGCTTCTCCCCACAGGCCCCTTACCTCCTCCGCCCCCCCTCCCCCTCCTAACCCCTCCCCCCCCCCCCCCCCCCCCTGCAGCAGAGCAGGTCGACTCGTCATGGATCTGCCCGCGCCCGCGCATGGAGTCGGAGGCGGAGGCGGCGGCGGCGACGAGGAAGACGACCATCAAGTCGAAGAAAGGTACCTCCTTTTTAAGTTATGATGACTCCCGCACGCTCCTCTGTACCGCCGGAGCCGAATCTGCGTGTCTAGGAGGGTCTCAGCCCCCTCTTGCTCCGATTGATTCCGGTCGAGCGTGGCCTCCGCGCTCGCCGTCACATTCACACCTAGGGCCCTGGGGGCCACCCGAAGCGTCCCCTGGGGTGGCGCGGCGGCGGGATGGAGGGCCCTTGCCACGCGCACGGGCCGCCGACCGAGCTTCGTTTGCTCTTGATGGATCCGGCCGGCGGTGTTTCTGGTTTTGCTCACCAAAACATATCTCCTCCTCCTCCTGATCGGTCCTGCTCTACTCGTTTCTGTTTGTCTGCAGGTTTGATCCCAACAACTTGCTGGTCGACTACGAGCAGGAGCATATGGAAGATATCTTTGCAGAGCAACCGTAAGTTGTAAAGACCGGAATCTAGTTATGTATATATGGTTTGATCCCAAGAGGGCGCTTGATTGCGCGTGCGTGAACATGCTCTGTCCTAGCTCATGCTCTGGTTTGTCAGTTTGATGAATTGGTTGGTTCTCCGTACATGGATCTTTGCTGATGGTTCCCTTTGCTCCTTTGCCTGGCTGCAGCTTAATGGACCCAGCGGTGCTTCCCGTTGATTATGATGGTGAGGAGGAGGAGATGTTGGCCGATCCTAACCAGCAGCAGCACCAGTGAGTCTCCAAAGCTGGCTCTTTTTTTGTCTCCAATGTTTTGTGCCGGCCTCAAGGTGATCATGCTTTGGTTATTTAAGTGGATGAAACCGATTCTCTGTAGATGAATTGGTACACTGCTCATGCAACCTCGATCGGCTCTGCCCACATTGCTATACAAGCTAGCGGCAGCAGTGTTATCTCCCTGTTTCTCTATATATACTGTATGTTGCAATTGACTAGCATGCGTTGCCATTCATAGATTCAATCAGCAATATGCTGAATCCATTGGCTCATTGAAATCACAGTTTTGAGCAATCATAGACTAGGCAGCCAACATTGGGCCTTGCTAGGATGCAAAATCTTACAATTTCAATCTATGACGACCATTACCATAGCCAGCCAGCCAGCCCAACAGAGAAGACCCCATCTTGTTTGTGTGTTCCTCACTTTGATGCTAATTAATGTATGTGCAAACTGACACTAGAACTCATCATTCTTTTCTTTTTTGCAAATATGTGTAGGATGTTTGCTCATGGGGTGTATAATGTGGCTGAAGTTAATAACTTCATTCAAACAAATCAGTGGAACCTGCTGGAGCAACACGTCGCCAATGCGATGCCAATATCTCAGGACAATGCCCACCCATCTCTGATTCATCCTACGCCCTTCATTACCATATGGAGGCGTCAGGTATCGCTTTGAGCCACACACACATAGGAGTACAACAGATTACCTAGTTATTTTCTTTCTCTCAAATTTATTCCTGCTGATTTGGTCTACAGCTCATGGATCTAATTAATGGAGGGAGGTACGAGGACTCAGCGCGGATCTTTGTTGAGAAGGTTTTGCCGCTCAAAGCTGTTGTTACCGCCTATGCTGATGCTGGTAAGCTGTCCGAGGAGATAGCGAAGATTGAGACAAGTGTGGGATCGAGGACCAGGTATACAAATTTGTTTCTTTGCTTTCTTCTTCACCCAGCTAGCAATGCATGCAGATTCAGCACTATTATGTTCTAGAGTAGCATGCATGTGAGATAACTAAGACATGTGTGCTCTTCTGTCTGTGTATACATGCATCTAAATCCAGTTTCGCTCATGCCCACTGTGGGACGGAGCTTATGATGAAGCTAATCAACGATTATATGCGGCTTTATCTGCCAGATGTCATTGGGTATGTACACGTACATTACACTCGTAACCTATGATTGCATCTACCATGCATATGCATGTCAATTGCTCTGCTCCGTATGAGATGTCCTTTATATATATATCTCTATTGTTGCATTTCAGTCACAAGCGCCCGAAAGGGAAGCAGTCTGCTTTGTGGGAATTTGCTCTGAGTTTGGCGTGCCTGCTCCCGGACTCAAAAGGCACCCACATGTGAGGTGCCTCGTCTGCAGTGTGGAGGAGTACACGGAGTGCAGGATCGGAGTGGATATGACGGCGCACCTGGAGGAGTGCCCTGGCATGACCCCAGAGGCGGAGCTGCGCTATCGTGATGCGCTCAAGAAAGGTCGAGGCAAGAAGAAGAGGTCTGGCGCCAACGCCGTCAGACGTCAACGTCTCAAAGGCTCCCAAGCTGACTGCGAATCCTCCAGTTGATCCCCTTCACATGATTTATCAGAAGGTAAGTGAGTCGATCCGATCATGCTGCAAATTAACTAACTGCTCCAGTGCTCTCCTGTCCTGGACTCGTGTCCTCTCCTCTCTCTGTGTGAAACTGAAACATGGATCGATCGCTAACTGAACTCAAGTGCGTGTGCATTGCAGCTGCAAGATGGAAAACAAGTGCTGGATACCATGAGGAGCAATATTCAACAAGATGTCAACTTGGGGATCAATTCGCTTCAAGGAATCCTGGACAACATTGGGGGTCTTGTCGCCTTGGCAATGCAAGGTCAAGCTGCTGCACCTCCTCCACAAGCGCAAGCGCCTATTCTTGCTCAGGCCATCACCGCTGCAGCCATGCCACGCCAAGCGCCTCCCCCTGCTGCAGCTGCAGCCGTGCCATGCCAAGCGCCTCCCCCTGCTGCAGCCACCCTTCCGGCGCCTGCTCCTGCTCTTCAAGGCGCAGCCACCCTTCCAGCGCCTGCGCCTGCTCCTGCTCTTCAAGGCGCAGCCACCCTTCCGGCGCCTGCTCCTGCTCTTCAAGGCGCACCCCAAGATGCTCCGGCGCCTGCTCCTGCTCTTCAAGGCGCACCCCAAGATGCTCCGGCGCCTCCTGATGCTCTGCATGGCGCGGCCGTGCCTCCTCCGCCGCCTGCTACTGCACTTCAAGACGGCGTGCCTGATTACTACTCGGCGTTTGATGGTAGCGAATTCCTTCCCGAGCTGCCGGAGCTGTAGCAGTGCTTATGCTTCAGGTCAAGCGCCTGCTATGCAGCCGTGGACTTGTTCGATTGAGAACACTCATGGTCATGTATGGCTCCTCAGCTAACTTTCAAGTTTCAACTATAAACAGCTATTGTCTGCTATTCTGGTTATACTTGGCATGTCTGCTAAGGTCTCTTGGTTGTACTTGGCATGAGATCGAGGGAAACCATCATTACACAAACTCGATTTCCTTTGTACTAAAAGTAAAACTATGGCATGCATGCATGGCCCTTTTAAGCCGTTTCTCTTTTCTAAATCATCTCCCACTTCAGTTTGGAATTTTGCTCCTTGGTCCTTCTTTTGCAAAACTTGAAAGTTAAGCATATCATCCGGTTTGACTCGGTATGATCTTTTTTCTTTTGAGATAAACGAAAACTTTATTCATTAGAGATAAAAAGTACATCGTTTGTGAGGGTCATTACAATTTCATTTACAGGTTCCTCAAACCAATCAGAAATCAACAAAAATCTAGCTAAACTCGCAAGCTTATGAGCTACTTTATTTGCTTCTCTGTTACACTGTTCGAATCTAGTAGCAACGAAGTCACAAGCATAATGAAAACAATCGTTGAAAATTGCCGCCGCCGCACCCGCCGACTGTCCTCCGTTCTTCATGGTATCAATCACCTCCAGGTTGTCCGAGTTAATAATAAGACGATTACATCCCGCCCTTTGCGTCAATGTTATACCAAATTTAAGAGCTGAGGCTTCCGCCATCAACACATCTGCGCAATAGTCAATCTTCCCGTTCCCTCCCGCGATAAACCTACCTTTTTCATCTCTCAGAACCGCCCCCATCGTACCCCTAAGTAGGTTGTGGTCAAAAGAAGCGTCAACGTTAAGTTTCACAAAACCCCTAGGAGGACATGACCAACCCCCCTTTTTCATAGAAGCCTTGGGGGATGATGTATTTACGAAGTTTGACGTAAGGGCTAGAATCCCCATTGAAATCTGAAGTGCATTCTGAGTTGTCTCCTTGTGCACTAACTTCCGTCTTTCTCACCATAGATACCATGCTGAGACAACAATCATTTCTCGCACATTGTGATAACCCATTATCCTCAAATCTTGGTCTGGCAGAAGTAGTAGGTATTCCAGCACCGCCTCTCCAGCAAGGTCAACCTTGCAAGCTTTATCAATGATATCATCCATCCCCAGCCTTGTCCAAACCTCCATTGCTCTACTGCAAAGGAAAACCATATGTTTTGTATCTTCAGACCCCTCAGAGCAAGTAGGGCAAATGGGCGTGACCTTCATATGTCTATTTGCGAGCGTAACCCAACATGGAAGCGTTCCATGTAATGTACGCCATATAATTTTTTTGACTTTTCCGGACACGATAACTTCTATATCTTACTCCAAATAGGATTAACTGTGCTTCACCCCATCCCATTAGAATGTCTTAGTCTACTTCCATACTGATGGTCCCACTCCACAAAATAAGCAGACCGAACCGAGAACATACCATTTTTCGTATAACTTCAAGCAATGAAATCTGGCATATCATGTTGCGAGATTGGAATTGAGAGAATCCGTTGAACATCAATTGGCCACATTGT
The DNA here is from genome assembly GCA_032464435.1 of Aegilops umbellulata. Taxonomy (NCBI): domain Eukaryota; kingdom Viridiplantae; phylum Streptophyta; class Magnoliopsida; order Poales; family Poaceae; genus Aegilops; species Aegilops umbellulata. The sequence goes on along the minus strand of CP136058.1, from coordinate 593,088,351 downwards.
TTGTGTAATCAGATCTTCGTCCCAAGAATTCGAAATAGGACCAATCAAATCACCCACCTTAGTTAACAGTTGTCCCCCCTTAGGTGTCACAACTTCTCTAGTATCACAATTTGGGATCCAGGCATCTACCCAAATATTTATATTTTGTCCATTCCCCACACGCCAAATATAGCCACGTTTCAGAGAATTTATGCCAGCCATAATACTTTGCCAGGTAAAAGAAGAGCCTTTCTTTTGCTTAGAATTTAACAAATCGCCATCAGGATAGTATTTAGCCCTTAGAATTGTAGCACACAAAGAATCAGGATTATCCAGAAGGCGCCATGCCTGTTTGGCGAGCAGTGCCAGATTGAAACAGTGAATATCATGAAATCCCATCCCTCCTTGGTTTTTAGCTACGCACATTTTCCACCAGGCCATCCAGTGCATCCTCCTCTGGTTCTCCTCGTCTCTCCACCAGAAATGCGCTATCGCGTAATGATTCTTTTACAATTTTTTTTAGGAATTTTAAAGACCGACATTGCATAGGTGGGTATGGCTTGGATCACAGCCTTGAGCAGGATCTCCTTTCCCCCGGCAGACAACAATTTTCCTTCCAGCCACTAATTTTCTTGACAATCCGTTCAATGAGAAATTGGAAACAGTCTGTTTTATCTACACCCACATTTGCTGGCAAGCCCAAATATTTATGACGGAGGGTCTCTGTCATTATATTCAGCGTTGTACACAATTGTTCCCTAATCTCCACCTTCGTGTTTGGGCTAAAGAAAATGCTGGATCTTTCAATGCTTACCAATTGTCCCAATGCCTGACAGTATAAATCTAACGCTGTTTTCAGAGCTTCCGCACTGTGTTGGTTGGCTTTCATGAGAATCAAAGAATCATCCGCAAAGAGAAGGTTTGTGATGGGCGGGGCATCTCTACAAACTTTTACTCCTGAAATATTTCCAATTTCCTCCGCCCGTGTAAGTAGAGAATTCAATCCCTTTGTGCACAACAAGAAAAGGTATGGTGACAATAGGTCACCCTACCTCAAACCCCTTGTAGGCTTAAAACTCTCATTATCCTCCGCGTTAATCCTTACTCTGTATTCGACAGTTGAGACGCATTGCATAATTAATTTCACCCAATCTTGACGGAAGCCCAGTCTTAGCATAATCTCCTTCAAAAAAGGCCACTCAACTCTGTCACAAGCTTTGTGCATATCAAGTTTAATAACACACAAGCCCTCTTTACCTTCTCTTTTATTCTTGATTGTGTGAAAACACTCATAAGCTACCAATATATTATCGGTTATCAGTCTGCCAGGCACAAAAGCACTCTGAGTCAGGCTTATAATATCTAGCAGGAGAACCTTCAAATGAAGGGCCACCATCTTTGCAATTATTTTATATACCACATTTCATAAGATGATAGGCCTAAATTGGGTTACTTTTTCCGGTGTGTTAACCTTTGGAATCATCACAATCGCAGTATCATTCCAATCAGCTGGTATAGTACACGTATTGATGGCTTGTAGGACCTCCTCAACTAGATCGTCCCCTAACATAGGCCAAAATCTTTTATAGAAGATAGCATAGAGTCCATCTGACCCTGGAGATTTTAAGTCCCCAATCTCGAACAGCGCCTTGCGAACATCTTCGGCAGTATAAGGGGCAAGAAGAGCATGAAGGAAATATGCCCTAGAGGCAATAATAAAGTTATTATTTATTTCCTTATATATCATGATAAATGTTTATTCTTCATGCTAGAATTGTATTAACCGGAAACATAATACATGTGTGGATATATAAACAAGCAGAGTGTCACTAGTATGCCTCTACTTGACTAGCTCGTTAATCAAAGATGGTTAAGTTTCCTAACCATGGACAAGGAGTTGTTATTTGATTAACGAGGTCACATCATTAGTTGAATGATCTGATTGACATGACCCATTCCATTAGCTTAGCACTCGATCGTTTAGTATGTTGCTATTGATTTCTTCATGACTTATACATGTTCCTATGACTATGAGATTATGCAACTCCCGTTTACCGTAGGAACACTTTGTGTGCCACCAAACGTCACAACGTAACTGGGTGATTATAAAGGTGCTCTACAGGTGTCTCCGAAAGTACTTGTTGGGTTGGCGTATTTCGAGATTAGGATTTGTCACTCCGAATGTCGGAGAGGTATCTCTGGGCCCTCTCGGTAATGCACATCACATAAGCCTTGCAAGCATTGCAACTAATAAGTTAGTTGTGAGATGATGTATTACAGAACGAGTAAAGAGACTTGCTGGTAACGAGATTGAACTAGGTATTGGATACCGACGATCGAATCTCGGGCAAGTAACATACCGATGACAAAGGGAACAACGTATGTTGTTATGCGGTCTGACCGATAAAGATCTTCGTAGAATATGTAGGAGCCAATATGGACATCCAGGTCCCGCTATTGGTTATTGACCTGAGACGTGTCTCGGTCATGTCTACATTGTTCTTGAACCGTAGGGTCCGCACGCTTAACGTTACGATGACAGTTATTATGAGTTTATGTATGTTGATGTACCGAAGGTTGTTTGGTGTCCCGGATGTGATCACGGACATGACGAGGAGTCTCGAAATGGTCGAGACATAAAGATCGATATATTGGAAGCCTATATTTGGACATCGGAATTGTTCCGGGTGAAATCGGCATTTTACCAGAGTACCGGGGGGTTACCGGAACCCCCCGGGGGGTTAATGGGCCTCTATGGGCCTTAAGGGGGAAGAGGAGGGGCGGCCAGGGCAGGCCGCGCGCCCCCTCCCCCCTAGTCCGAATAGGACAAGGAAGGGGGGGGGGGCGGCGCCCCCCTTCTTCCTTTCCCCCTTTCCCTTTCCTTCTCCAACAAGGCAAGAGGGGGGAGTCCTACTCCCGGTGGGAGTAGGACTCCTCCAGGCGCACCCCTTGGGCCGGCCGCGCCTCCCCCCTCCCTCCTTTATATACGAGGCAGGGGGCACGCTAGAACACATAAGTTGATCTTCGTGATCGTTCCTCAGCCGTGTGCGGTGCCCCCCTCCACCATATTCCACCTCGGTCATATCGTTGCAGTGTTTAGGCGAAGCCCTACGTCGGTAGAACATCATCATCGTCATCACGCCGTCGTGCTGACGAAACTCATCCCCGAAGCTTTGCTGGATCGGAGCCCGGGGAACGTCATCGATCTGGACGTGTGCTAAGAACTCGGAGGTGCCGGAGTAACGGCGCTTGGATCGGTCGGATCGGGAAGACGTACGACTACTTCCTCTATGTAGCGTCAACGCTTCCGCTTCGGTCTACAAGGGTACGTAGACAACACTCTCCCCTCTCGTTGCTATGCATCACCATGATCTTGCGTGTGCGTAGGAATTTTTTTGAAATTACTACGTTCCCCAACAGAGCATTCTTCATTTCAGTCATCACTCTCCTACGAACTAGGGACAAAACCTCTTGATTCGGATGTTGGACTTCCGACGTGAAGAGTTTTAAAAAATAATCAGTAATGTGATTCTTCAGCTCCTTACCTTCTCTCCAAATCCCAGAATCATCTAAAAGTTTCTTTATATTATTTCTCTTTTTCCTGGCCGTGGCTGCGTAGTGGAAGAACGATGTATTACGATCCCCGTGCATCAACCATTTTGCACGACCTCTTTGTAGCCAGAAAATGTCCTCTTGGTCCAATAGGTTCTCAATTACCACAATAATCTCCTTCTGCCGGCACCGTGATTCCGTGTTCAAGGGACCACGCCTCAGTCTCTCTAACTCTTTTTTAATTTATTAATTCTTTGCTTCGGGCCCTTGTATTTACACAATCCCAAGTGTGCAAATCGGCATGCACGACTCTCGTTCGATCAGCTAGTGAAGGGCCAATACCTGCTAACTTTGCTCTTTCCCAAGAAGCCTTAACAATTTCAGTGACAGTCTCTTCCTTTAACCACCTAGCTTCAAATTGCTTCACGCGCCCATTTGGTCGTCTGAAAATATTGTCATCCAAATAATCCATGTCCAAGACCAGCGGCCGATGATTAGAATGGACATGTTCTTCATTAATCACCACTGCACGAGGAAATTTATGTGCCCACCCCACATTGCAAACTGCCCGATCTAGACGCTCTCGAATTTCACCTCTACTCCAAGTAAAAGGATCGCCCATGTAACCTAAGTCTTCCAGCCTACAGTCCATAAGGCATTCACGGAAATCCCTCATCATTCCATTTGGTCTCGCATTACCACCCTCTTTTTCCGAGGAATATAAAGTTCCCCCAAAACCACCCAAGGGTGGTCGCCCTTACTATGTAAATTACGAATATCATCCCAAGATAAATTACGTTCGTTCCAGTTCGGATGACCATAAAAGCCCGTGAATCGCCACTCTACAACATCCTCATACATAAACAGAACATCAATAAAATAAGACGATACTGTTGGGGAACGTTGCAGAAAACAAAAAATTTCCTACGGTTTCACCAAGATCCATCTATGAGTTCATCTAAGCAACGAGTGAAAGGAGAGATGCATCTACATACCACTTTGTAGATCGCGAGCGGAAGCGTTCAAAAGAACGAGGTTGAGGTAGTCGTTCTCGTCGTGATCCAATCACCGGAGATCCTAGCGCCGAACGGACGGCACCTCCGCGTTCAACACACGTACGATCAGCGTGAAGTCTCCTCCGTCTTGATCCAGCAAGGGGAAAGGAGAGGTGTAGCAGAACTCCAGCAGCACGACGGCGTGGTGGTGGATGCAGCAGAACTCCGGCAGGGCTTCGCCAAGCGACTGTGGGAGGAGGAAGAGGTGTAGCAGGGGGAGGGAGGCGCCAAGACTCAGGGGTGCGGCTGCCCCTCCCTCTCCTCCCTTTATATAGGCCCCCTGGGGGGGTGCCGGCCCTGGAGATCCAATCTCCCAGGGCGGCGGCGGCCAGGGGGGGGGGGTGGAGTACCCCCAAAGGCAAGTGGGGCGCCCCCCCACCCTAGGGTTTCAACCCTAGGCGCAGGGGGTGGGCCAAGGGGGCGCACCAACCCACTATGGGTTGGTTCCCCTCCCCACTTCAGCCCATGGGGCCCTCCGGGATGGGTGGCCCCACCCGGTGGACCCCCGGGACACTTTCGGTGGTCCCGGTACAATACCGGGTGACCCCGAAACTTTCCCGATGGCCGAAACAACACTTCCTATATATAATTCTTTACCTCCGGACCATTCCGAAACTCCTCGTGACGTTTGGGATCTCATCCGGGACTCCGAACAACATTCGGTTTGCTGCATACTCATATTCATACAACCCTAGCGTCACCGAACCTTAAGTGTGTAGACCCTACGGGTTCGGGAGACATGTAGACATGACCGAGACGGCTCTCCGGTCAATAACCAACAGCGGGATCTGGATACCCATGTTGGCTCCCACATACTCCTCGATGATCTCATCGGATGAACCACGATGTCGAGGATTCAAGCCACCCCGTATATTATTCCCTTTGTCAATCGGTACGTTACTTGCCCGAGACTCGATCGTCGATATCCCAGTATCTTGTTCAGTCTCGTTACCGGAAAGTCACTTTACTCGTACCGTAATGCATGATCCCGTGACCAAACACTTGGTCACTTTGAGCTCATTATGATGATGCATTACTGAGTGGGCCCAGAGATACCTCTCCGTCATACGGAGTGACAAATCCTAGTCTCGATCCGTGTCAACCCAACAGACACTTTCGGAGATACCTGTAGTGCACCTTTATAGTCACCCAGTTACGTTGTGACGTTTGGTACACCCAAAGCACTCCTACGGTATCTAGGAGTTACACGATCTCATGGTCTAAGGAAAAGATACTTGACATTGGAAAAGCTCTAGCAAAACGAACTACACAATCTTGTGCTATGCTTAGGATTGGGTCTTGTCCATCACATCAATCTCCTAATGATGTGATCCCGTTATCAACGACATCTAATGTCCATAGTCAGGAAACCATGACTATCTGTTGATCAATGAGCTAGTTAACTAGAGGCTTACTAGGGACATATTATGGTCTATGTATTCACACGTGTATTACGATTTCCTGATAATACAGTTATAGCATGAATAAATACAATTATCATGAACAAGGAAATATAATAATAATCTTTTATTATTGCCTCTAGGGCATATTTCCAATAGTCTCCCACAATTGCACTAGAGTCAATAATCTAGTTACATTGTGATGAATCGAACACCCATAGAATTCTGGTGTTGATCATGTTTTGCTCGCGAAAGAGGTTTAGTCAACGGATCTGCGACATTTAGATCCGTATGTACTTTGCAAATATCTATGTCTCCATCTTGAACATTTTCACGGATGGAGTTGAAACGACGCTTGATGTGCCTGTTCTTCTTGAAACCTGGGCTCCTTGGCAAGGGCAATAGCTCCAGTGTTGTCACAGAAGAGTTTGATCGGCCCCGACATATTGGGTATGACTCCTAGGTCGGTGATGAACTCCTTCACCCAAATTGCTTCATGCGCTGCCTCGGAGGCTGCCATGTACTCCGCTTCACATGTAGATCCCGCCACGACGCTCTGCTTGCAGCTGCACCAGCTTACTGCTCCACCATTCAACATATACAGGTATCCGGTTTGTGACTTAGAGTCATCCAGATCTGTGTCGAAGCTAGCGTCGACGTAACCCTTTACGACGAGCTCTTCGTCACCTCCATAAATGAGAAACATGTCCTTTGTCCTTTTCAGGTACTTCAGGATATTCTTGACCGCTGTCCAGTGTTCCTTGCCAGGATTACTTTGGTACCTTCCTACCAAACTTACGGCAAGGTTTACATCAGGTCTGGTACACAGCATGGCATACATAATAGATCCTATGGCTGAAGCATAGGGGATGACACTCATCTCTTCTTTATCTTTTGCCGTGGTCGGGCATTGAGCCGAGCTCAATCTCACACCTTGCAATACAGGCAAGAACCCTTTCTTGGACTGATCCATTTTGAACTTCTTCAAAATCTTATCAAGGTATGTGCTTTGTGAAAGACCTATGAGGCGTCTTGATCTATCTCTATAGATCTTGATGCCTAATATATAAGAAGCTTCTCCAAGGTCCTTCATTGAAAAACACTTATTCAAGTAGGCCTTAATGCTGTCCAAAAGTTCTATATCATTTCCCATCAAGAGTATGTCATCTACATATAATATGAGAAATGCTACAGAGCTCCCACTCACCTTCTTGTAAACGCAGGCTTCTCCATAAGTCTGCATAAACCCAAACGCTTTGATCATCTCATCAAAGCAAATGTTCTAACTCCGAGATGCTTGCACCAGCCCATAAATGGATCGCTGGAGCTTGCATACTTTGTTAGCATTCTTAGGATTGACAAAACCTTCCGGCTGCATCATATACAGTTCTTCCTTAAGATGCCCGTTAAGGAATGCCATTTTGACGTCCATCTGCCATATCTCATAATCATAGTATGCGGCAATTGCTAACATGATTCAGACGGACTTCAGCTTCGCTACGGGAGAGAATGTCTCATCGTAGTCAATCCCTTGAACTTGCCGATAACCCTTAGCGACAAGTCGAGCTTTATAGATGGTAACATTACCATCCGCGTCCGTCTTCTTCTTAAAGATCCATTTGTTTTCTATCGCTCGCCGATCATCGGGCATGTCTGTCAAAGTCCATACTTTGTTTTCATACATGGATTCTATCTCGGATTTCATGGCTTCAAGCCATTTGTTGGAATCTGGGCCCGCCATCGCTTCTTCATAGTTCGAAGGTTCACCGTTGTCTAGCAACATGATTTCTAAGACAGGGTTGCCGTACCACTCTGGTGCGGAACGTGTCCTTGTGGACCTACGAAGTTCAGTAGCAACTTGATCCGAAGTACCTTGATCATCATCATTATTTTCCTCTCTAGTTGGTGTAGGCATTACAGGAACATTTTCCTGAGCTGCACTACTTTCCTGTTCAAGAGGTAGTACTTCATCGAGTTCTACTTTCCTCCCACTTACTTCTTTCGAGAGAAACTCTTTTTCCAGAAAGGATCCGTTCTTGGAAACAAAGACCTTTCCCTCGGATCTTAAGTAGAAGGTATACCCAATGGTTTCCTTAGGGTATCCTATGAAGACGCATTTTTCCGACTTGGGTTCGAGCTTTTCAGGTTGAAGTTTCTTGACATAAGCATCGCATCCCCAAACTTTTAGAAACGACAGCTTAGGTTTCTTCCCAAACCATAATTCATACGGTGTCGCCTCAACGGATTTAGACGGTGCCCTATTTAAAGTGAATGTAGCTATCTCTAGAGCGTATCCCCAAAATGATAGCGGTAAATCAGTAAGAGACATCATAGACCGCACCATATCCAATAGAGTGCGATTACGACGTTTTGACACACCGTTACGCTGAGGTGTTCCAGGCGGCGTGAGTTGTGAAACGATTCCACATTTCCTTAAGTGCGTACCAAATTCGTGACTTAAATATTCTTCTCCACGATCTGATCATAGAAACTTTATCTTTCGGTCACGTTGATTCTCTACCTCATTCTGAAATTCCTTGAACTTTTCAAAGGTCTCAGACTTGTGTTTCATTAAGTATACATACCCATATCTACTCAAGTCATCAGTGAGAGTGAGAACATAACGATATCCTCCGCGAGCCTCAACGCTCATTGGACCGCACACATCGGTATGTATGATTTCCAATAAGTTGGTTGCTCGCTCCATTGTTCCGGAGAACGGAGTCTTGGTCGTTTTGCCCATGAGGCATGGTTCGCATGTGTCAAATGATTCATAATCAAGAGACTCTAAAAGTCCATCAGCATGGAGCTTCTTTATGCGCTTGACACCAATGTGACCAAGGCGGTAGTGCCACAAGTATGTGGGACTATCGTTATCAACTTTGCATCTTTTGGTATTCACACTATGAATATGTGTAATATTACGTTCGAGATTCATTAAGAATAAACCATTGACCATCGGGGCATGACCATAAAACATATCTCTCATATAAATATAACAACCATTATTCTTGGATTTAAATGAGTAGCGATCTCGTATTAAACTAGATCCAGATACAATGTTCATGCTCAAACTTGGCACTAAATAACAATTATTATGGCTTAAAACTAATCCCGTAGGTAAATATAGAGGTAGCGTGCCGACGGCGATCACATCGACCTTGGAACCATTCCCGACGCGCATCGTCACCTCGTCCTTCGCCAGTCTCCTCTTATTCCGCAGCTCCTGCTGTGAGTTACAAATATGAGCAACGACACCGGCATCAAATACCCAGGAGTTACTACGAGTACTGGTAAGGTACACATCAATTACATGTATATCAAATATACCTTTAGTGTTGCCGGCCTTCTTGCCCGCTAAGTATTTGGGGCAGTTCCGCTTCCAGTGACCCTTCCCCTTGCAATAAAAGCACTCAGTCTCAGGCTTGGGTCCATTCTTCGACTTCTTCCCGGCAACTGGCTTACCAGGCGCGGCAACATCCTTGTCGTCCTTCTTGAAGTTCTTCTTACCCTTGCCCTTCTTGAACTTAGTGGTCTTATTAACCATCAACAGTTGATGTTCTTTCTTGATTTCAACCTCTGCTGACTTCAACATTGAAAATACTTCAGGAATGGTCTTCACCATCCCCTGCATATTGTAGTTCATCACAAAGCTCTTGTAGCTTGGTGGGAGCGACTGAAGGATTCTGTCAATGACCGCCTCGTCCGGGAGGTTAATGTCCAACTGGGACAGGCGGTTGTGCAACCCAGACATTTTGAGTATGTGCTCACTGACAGAACTATTTTCCTCCATATTACAACTATAGAACTTGTCGGAGACTTCATATCTCTCAACCCGGGCATGAGCTTGGAAAACCATTTTCAGCTCCTCGAACATCTCATATGCTCAGTGTTGCTCAAAACGTTTTTGGATCCCCGGTTCTAAGCTGTAAAGCATGCCGCACTGAACGAGGGAGTAATCATCAGCACGCCGCTGCCATGCGTTCATAACGTCTTGGTTCTCTGGGATGGGTGCTTCACCTAGCGGTGCTTCTAGGACATATTGTTTCCTGGCAGCTATGAGGATGATCCTCAGGTTCCGGACCCAGTCCGTATAGTTGCTGCCATCATCTTTCAGCTTGGTTTTCTCTAGGAACGCGTTGAAGTTCATGTTGACATGAGCGGTGGCCATTTGATCTACAAGACTTATTTGCAAAGGTTTTAGACTAAGTTCATGATAATTAAGTTCATGTAATCAAATTATTTCAATGAACTCCCACTCAGATTAGACATCCCTCTAGTCATCTAAGTGTTACACGATCCGAGTCGACTAGGCCGTGTCCGATCATCACGTGAGACGGACTAGTCATCATCGGTGAACATCTACATGTTGATCGTATCTTCCATACGACTCATGTTCGACCTTTCGGTCTCTGTGTTCCGAGGCCATGTCTGTACATGCTAGGCTCGTCAAGTTAACCCTAAGTGTTTTGCATGTGTAAAACTGTCTTACACCCGTTGTATGTGAACGTAAGAATCTATCACACCCGATCATCACGTGGTGCTTCGAAACGACGAACTTTAGCAACGGCGCACAGTTAGTGGAGAACACTTTCTTGAAATTGTTATAAGGGATCATCTTATTTACTACCATCGTTCTAAGTAAACAAGATGCATTAAACATAATAAACATCACATGCAATTATATAGTAGTGACATGATATGGCCAATATCATATAGCTCCTTTGATCTCCATCTTCGGGGCTCCATGATCATCTTCGTCATCGGCATGACACCATGATCTCCATCATCATGATCTCCATCATCGTGTCTTCATGAAGTTGTCACGCCAACGACTACTTCTACTTCTATGGCTAACGCGTTTAGCAATAAAGTAAAGTAATTTACATGGCGTTCTTCAATGACACGCAGGTCATACAAAAAATAAAGACAACTCCTATGGCTCCTGTCGGTTGTCATACTCATCGACATGTAAGTCGTGATTCCTATTACAAGAACATGATCTCATACATCAAAATATATCATTCATCATTCATCACAACTTTTGGCCATATCACATCAGAAGGCAATTGCTGCAAAAACAAGTTAGACGTCCTCTAATTGTTGTTGCATCTTTTACGTGGCTGCAATAGGGTTCTAGCAAGAACGTTTTCTTACCTACGAAAAAGCCACAACGTGATTTGTCAACTTCTATTTACCCTTCATAAGGACCCTTTTCGTCGAATCCGCTCCAACTAAAGTGGGAGAGACAGACACCCGCTAGCCACCTTATGCAACTAGTGCATGTCAGTCGGTGGAACCTGTCTCACGTAAGCGTACGTGTAAGGTCGGTCCGGGCCGCTTCATCCCACAATACCGCTGAAGCAAAATAAGACTAGTAGCGGCAAGAAAGTTGACAACATCTACGCCCACAAAAAAATTGTGTTCTACTCGTGCAATAGAGAACTACACATAAACCTGACTAATGATGCCACTGTTGGGGAACGTTGCAGAAAACAAAAAGTTTCCTACGGTTTCACGAAGATCCATCTATGAGTTCATCTAAGCAACGATTGAAAGGAGAGATGCATCTACATACCACTTTGTAGATCGCGAGCGGAAGCGTTCAAAAGAACGGGGTTGAGGTAGTCGTTCTCGTCACGATCCTATCACCGGAGATCCTAGCGCCGAGCGGACGGCACCTCCATGTTCAACACACGTACGGTCAGCGTGACGTCTCCTCCATCTTGATCCAGCAAGGGGAAAGGAGAGGTTGATGATGATCCAGCAGCACGACGGCGTGGTGGTGGATGCAGCAGAACTCCGGCAGGGCTTCGCCAAGCAACTGTGGGAGGAGGAAGAGGTGTAGCAGGGGGAGGGAGGCGCCAAGACTCAGGGGTGCGGCTGTCCCTCCCTCCTCTCCCTTTATATAGGCCCCCTGGGGGGGGCGGCCCTGGAGATCCAATCTCCCAGGGGGGCGGCGGCTAGGGGGGGTTGGAGTACCCCCCCCAAGGCAAGTGGGGCGCCCCCACCCTAGGGTTTCAACCCTAGGCGCAGGGGGTGGGCCAAGGGGGGCGCACCAGCCCACTATGGGCTGGTTCCCCTCCCCACTTCAGCCCATGGGGCCCTCCAGGATGGGTGGCCCCACCGGGTGGACCCCCGGGACACTTTCGGTGGTCCCGGTACAATACCGGGTGACCCCAAAACTTTCCCGATGGCCGAAACAACACTTCCTATATATAATTCTTTACCTCCGGACCATTCCGAAACTCCTCGTGACGTCTGGGATTTCATCCGGGACTCCGAAAAACATTCGGTTTGCTGCATACTCATATTCATACAACCCTAGTGTCACCGAACCTTAAGTGTGTAGACCCTACGGGTTCGGGAGACATGCAGACATGACCGAGACGGCTCTCCGGTTAATAACCAACAGCGGGATCTGGATACCCTTGTTGGCTCCCACATACTCCTCGATGATCTCATCGGATGAACCACGATGTCGAGGATTCAAGCAACCCCATATATTATTCCCTTTGTCAATCGGTACGTTACTTGCCCGAGACTCGATCGTCGATATCCCAATATCTTGTTCAGTCTCGTTACCGGCAAGTCACTTTACTCGTACCGTAATGCATGATCCCGTGACCAAACACTTGGTCACTTTGAGCTCATTATGATGATGCATTACTGAGTGGGCCCAGAGATACCTCTCCGTCATACGGAGTGACAAATCCCAGTCTCGATCCGTGTCAACCCAACAGACACTTTCGGAGATACCTGTAGTGCACCTTTATAGTCACCCAGTTACGTTGTGACGTTTGGTACACCCAGAGCACTCCTACGGTATTCGGGAGTTACACGATCTCATGGTCTAAGGAAAAGATACTTGACATTGGAAAAGCTCTAGCAAAACGAACTACATGATCTTGTGCTATGCTTAGGATTGGGTCTTGTCCATCACATCATTCTCTTAATGATGTGATCCCGTTATCAACGACATCTAATGTCCATAGTGAGGAAACCATGACTATCTGTTGATCAACGAGCTAGTTAACTAGAGGCTTACTAGGGACATATTATGGTCTATGTATTCACACGTGTATTACGATTTCCTGATAATACAGTTATAGCATGAATAAAGACAATTATCATGAACAAGGAAATATAATAATAATCTTTTATTATTGCCTCTAGGGCATATTTCCAACAGATACATAGTTCAACTCGATTTTATTCGACTTATGATAAAACATAACAAGGCCACCGGCCCGACCATCACTTTCCACTACAAACATAGAATAAGAACCTAGGACACGACGAAGCTCATCGGCTTTACACTTATTGAAATTAGATTCAGAAAGGAAAATTAACTCTGCTCTTGTACGCTCCTGTAGTTCCAGAAGCTCATGAACTGCCATGTTGGAGAGCATACCACGACAGTTCCATCCTAGGATTTTCATTTGGCTAGGCGGTCCTCCTCCTCGGAGGCCGCCGATGTGCCATTCTCATCTTACTCTTCGCCCACTGACCCCACACCTTGCGGAGTATATTCTTCCTCCTTCTCGTCTATCTCCTTTGCTACGCGTGTAACACCCCCTCCTTGTCCTGGACTACCTCTACTCTACCAGTACACACCCGTTTGGATGAGGCGGTTAAATCGCCATATAAAATGTGCTCATAGCTGTCCATCTCTTTCTCAAATGAGAAATCTAAGTCACTACCCGTCGGTTGGACCCCAAAAGAATGTCCCCTTTTTTCCCTAAAACTTTCTTGCGAGCATCCTCAGCTCTGTTTGGCAAAGCTAAGACCTAAGAGCAGCTCCACCAAAGTCGCCCCCTCCCAATAATAACGGTCAAATATTATGGCCACTTCTGCCTCGGTACATCCCCTAAATACAAAGACGAGTAGCGTATACCCATTCATATAAAAGGCAGGATGTTGTTATATTTTTTATAGTCTTCACCCACCCGTCCTCGGTGGTACGCGCGTGTGTACATACATAGGTACACCCGAACAGGCCGTACGTGCGCCACCTCCCCTTGTGTTGTGTCGCAAGCGGTCAGTGGGTCCCGTCGCGTCGCCCGGTGTGGCATGTGGACGGTCGGTTGGATGCTGTGAGACACACCTCGCCGACTCCCAATGCGGCGGTTCCCAAGGCCGCCATTGATGGCGGCTCTACTCCGACCCTCGCCCTCTCCCGCTATAAATCCCCATGTCCCCCTCCAACCGTCACATCCAGATCCGCCACCACTAAAGAGCTAAACGACGATGAAGATGTGGCCGAACAACGCCGGTGCTGGAAGCAGCCAATGATGCAGGACGACTCCGGTGGGGTCATGGCCGAGCAGCCTCACGGTGCCTCGGGTGGAGGAGCTCGTCCGCTACGACATCCTCGTGATGTCGGCTACCCGCGTACCGACGGGGTGGCACATCAATGGCCGTGGTGGTTACGCAGTCGAGTGCCTCGCCGTCCACCGTGATGAATGGCGCAAGCGTATCAGTGGCTGGTGGAACACCCACAGCCGCCGCGAGTTTTGGGAGGGGCGCATCTTCGACGACGTTCTCGCCGTCTACCGACGATAGGATTTTGGGTGTTGCAGCATCTGCACCGGGGCGCCTATTCTTGATAACCCACAAGTATAAGGGATCACAACAGTTTTCGAGGGTAGACTATTCAACCCAAACTTATTGGTTCGATACAATGGGAGCCAAAGAATATTTGCAAGTATTAGCAGTTGAGTTGTCAATTCAAACACACCTGAAGAACTAAATATCTGCAGCAGAGTGATCAGTAGCACAATAATATGATAGTTTGATAGCAGTAGTAATGATAGCAACAGTAACAGTAAGAGTAGCAGTTTTGTAGTGATTGTAACAGCAGCAGCAATAGTAGTAACTTAGCAAAGATTAATATGTGAAAAGCTCGTAGGCATTGGATCGGTGATGGATAACTATGCTGGATAACATTCATCATGTAACAATTATAACCTAGGGCGACACAGAACTAGCTCCAATTCATCAATGCAATGTAGGCATGTATTTCGTATATAGTCATATGTGCTTGCGATAAGAATTTGCATGATATCTTTTTTCCTATTCTCTCATGGCAGTGGGGTCCATAAGGAAACTAAGGGATATTAATGCCCCGTTTAATAAAGAAGCACTACAAAAAAAGATACATCCGTGACATTTTGGGCCGAACGAATTTTTTCTGTCATATTTATGACAATTCTATGACGATAATTGTGACAAAACACGGTATCATCATAGATGTGGTGGGGTCCTACTTCTATGACAAAAAATCATGACAGAAAATGGGCTTTTCGTCCTAGGCGGGCCGGAGACGCAGCTGCATGACATTCTTTAGGCCGTCCATGACGGAAAAAACCATGGTAGAAGCAAGGACGAGGAAAATATCGGGGTGTTCCCGGTTAGGGTGGGTGGTCGGGGCCGAGCGATGCGCGTTTCTCTCGTACACGCACGCGCGTGGGTGCGAGGCGTTGGGCTCTAACTGAACCCGAGCGGTTGCACTGCAGGCTATGCGTTACTGAACCCGAGCGATCGATTGATGGCTGTTAACTGAACTCGATCGAGCGATTCCTTCGCTACTGCTGCTAACTGAAGCCGATCGATGCTGCCTCTGGATGAACAGTGAGCGTTGCTAGGGGGGTTGGATGAACAGTTCCCGGTGGGGGTGGATGAACAGGACCCCGTGGTGTTGCCTCTGGATGAACATGACCCCGATCGATCGAGCCGGTTGGGGCTGGATGAACAGGACCCCGTGGAGGGCAGGATGAACAGGACCACCCCGTGGAGGGCAGGATGAACAGGACCACCCCGTGGAGGGCAGGATGAACAGGACCACCCCGTGGAGGGTAGGATGAACAATAGATGGTGGAGGGCTGGATGAACAGTAGCTCGTGGAGGGGTGGTTGAACAGGAGCTCGTGGAGGGGTGGTTGAACAGGAGCTCGTGGAGAGGGCTGGTTGAACAGTAGCCGGTGGAGTATCGCGTGGTGGAGGCTGCATGAACAGGAGCCCGTGGATGAACAGTCGCAGGTGGAGGCTGGAGGAGGTCGATGGTGGATGAACAGTAGCCCGTGGAGGCTGGAGGGGGTCGACGATGGAAGATGAACAATATCCCGTGGAGTCCCGTTTTGCGGTACGCCACACCCCTCCCGATGAACAGGACCCCCGTTTCGACCGTAGCGCTCCAACACAAGTCCGTTTCCTCTGTTTTGAGGTACGCCACACCCCTCCCGATCAACAGGACCCCAGTTTCGACCGTAGGAGGTCTGTTTCCTCCGTTTTGCGGTACGCCAGACCTCTCCCGATGAACATGATCTCATTTCGAACGTGGCCGGTCGAACACAAGGCCGTTACCTCCGTTCTGCGGTACGCCAGGCCTTGTTTCCATCGACTGTTCCGTCCAAGCCCTCCCGATGAACACGACGACGCATTGCTTTCCGACCCAGCCGGTTGGCTCCCCATGAACACGACGACGACGCTGTTTCTCCGTTCCAACCCAGCCATGTACACGAGCCCTGGCCGTACGTATGCGCGAGTAGGCGTTTGAGACCTTGCCTGTATGTACGTCCGTGCCCATATTTTCTTTCTTGCAAACTGGCCGTTGTACGTACGTGTACATGCTACGTGCGCGCCTCTACTACGACACGTGCGCGCCTCTACATCGACCAGTATGTATGTACACGTTCGCGACCAGAATGACTACGCTACGTACGCTTCGACCAGGTGGGTCCCGACTGTCAGGCACTTCCTTTCCTGCGAAGATGTAGCTGGTGGGTCCCAACAGTCAGGGGGGCGAATCGTTTTTTTTGCCCGGACGCACTTCCTTGCGTGTGAAGATGTAGCTGGTGGGTCCCATCAGTCAGGGGGAAACGTTTTTTTCGCGAAATACGGTGGCACGTCCGGTGGGTCCCCGCTGTCAGGTGGAGGAATAATTATTTTGCGCGTAATAAGGAGGCACTTCCTTGCTGCGGCCGTGGACCCAGCTGTTAGCCTCTCCACGTATAGTCCACGTCCGATGGAAGCCGTTCCTTCACCATGTTGACCACGCCGCGCCGAGAGCACCAGGGCGATGGACGACGGCGAGGCCTAGGAAGGGGACGACACAGAGCCGGGGAAGACACGACAGTGGATGCCCACGCGTAGAGGAGTATGAGGATTCACTGGTTCGCTGCCGCCGCCGTAGTATAACAGGGGGGTGTGGGTGAGTAGAGGGATGGCCTGGCCAGCGGTGGGTGTAGTAGGGGGCGGTGAGGACTCCGCCACATCGCAGTCGACCACGGGAGGCAGGAGCACGAGGCACGACCGGCGCTGGTTTGGGTAGCTCGAGCAAGAAGACCAGAGGTTGAAGAAGCACTACGGCCGTTCGATGGACATCGTCGGTCACTGGAGCTAGAATCGTGCATATTGACTAAGTTGACAAAGCCCTCCGTCCCCGTCAACTTAGTAGGCCCACAAGTCAGCCTGCCACTATACTGGGTCCCAGCTAGCAGGGGGAGTATTCATTTTTTTTGTGCGTAATAAGGAGGCACTTCCTTGTGTGCGAAGATATAGCTGGTGGGTCCAAGCTGTCAGCGGTGGTAACGTTTTTTTTCCGCGAAATACATAGGCCCTTTGAGTGGGTCCTAGATGTCAGGTGGAGGAATCATTATTTTGCGCGTAATAAGGAGGCATTTCCTTGCGTGCGGCCGTGGACCCAACTGTCAGCCTCTCCACGTACAGTCCACTTTAGAGTCATGTCGGTCGTTGACCATGTTGACCAGGCCGCGCCAAGAGCACCAGGGCGGTGGACGACAGCGAGGCCTAGGAAGGGAATGACACAGAGGCAGGGAACACTCGGCAGTTGTTTCCCACGCTGAGGGGAGTACGACTGTACGAGGGTTTACTGGTTCGTCTGCCGTTGCCGGAGAATAACAACAGGTGTGGGTGAGTAGAGGGATGGCTAGGCCAGCGATGGGAGTACGGTGGGGCGGTGAGGCCTGCGCGACAGCACAGCCGGCCGCGGGGAGGAGAGAGCAGGCAGTCCCGCCGGCGCTTGTTTGAGCGGCTGGAGCAGGAAGAGCAAAGATTGAAGAAGCACGACGGCCGTTGGATGGACATCCAACCGTCACTGCTTGTGCGTCAACCTTTTTTTGGAAAGTCTCAAATCTGTGAAAACATCATACAACCCATCTGCCATTATTTCTAACAATTTATATCCCATTTTCTAATTCTTAATGTTTTTATTGAAGCCCATATTCTTTTTGTTAGCATTACAGCCCATATTGTGGCCACGGTTAAAAATTATACGAAATTTTGCATATTTCTGTGTGGTCCGAGCTGTTTTTAATCCTGAAATTTCGAGTCACATTCAAACTGATTTTAAAAATAAATGCATATCAATACAAAATCCAACAAATTGTCCACGCATAAAAATCAATGCAATTTAAAATCTCAAAATGAAAAAAAGAAATTTGAAACTAATTGCCGGTTTGATGTGTTTTAAAAATGTACAGCCCATTACTCATTACTGATAGGCCATTTTCTCGGCTAGCCGGATGAAGCTCTCCTCGTCTTGAAAGATTTGCAGCCCAACAGGCCTGACAAAGCGACTTACTTGGCAAATCACAAAAAAACTGGGCTGTGGCCGTGGACCCAGCTGTCAGCCTCTCCACGTACAGTACTCTTCCGATGGAAGTCGGTCGTTGACCACATTAACCACGCCGTGCCGAGAGCACCAAGGCGGTGAAGACGGCGAGGCCTAGGAAGGGGACGACGCGGAGCCAGGGAAGACACGATAGTGGATGCCCTCGCGAAGAGGAGTACGAGGGTTCACTGGTTCAGCTGCGGTGTGAGGCTGTCGTCGCCGCAGAATAACAGGGGGTGTGGGTGAGTGGAAGGATGGCCTTGCCAGCGGTGGGAGTAGTATGGGGGCGGTGAGGCCTCCGCGGCAGCACTGCTGACCACGGGAGGCAGGAGCAGGCGGCACAACCGGCGCTGCTTTGGGCGGCTGGAGCAAGAAGACCAGAGGTTGAAGAAGCACTAAGGCCGTTGGATGGACATCGTATGGTCACTGGAGCTAGAATCGTTCATATTGACTAAGTTGACAAAGCCCTCCGCCCCCGTCAACTAAGTAGGTCCACAAGTCAGCCTCCCACTGTGGTGGGTCCCAGCTGGCAGGGGGTATTCATTTTTTTGTGAGCAATAAGGAGGCACTTCCTTGCGTGCGAAGATATAGTTGGTGGGTCCGACCTGTCAGTGAAGGGAACATTTTTTTCACGAAATACAGAGGCCCTTCCGGCTGGTCCCAGATGTCAGGTGGAGGAATCATTATTTTGCGCATAATAAGGAGGCATTTCCTTGTGTGCGGCCGTGGACCCAGCTGTCAGCCTCTCCACGTACAGTTCACTTCGATGGATGTCGTTCTTTAACCATGTTGACCACACCGCGCCGAGAGCACCAGGGCGGTGGACGACGGCGAGGCCTACGAAGGGAACGACACGGAGCCGGGGAAGACACGGTAGTGGCTGCCCACGCGGTGGAGAGTATGAGGGTTGACTGGTTCGGCTGCCGTCGTCGGAAAATAACAGGAGGTGTGGGTGAGTAGAGGGATAGACATGCTAGGGATGCGAGTATATGATGGGGCCGTGAGGCCTGCCCGGCAGCACAGCCGGCCACGGGAGACGGGAGCAGGCCGTTCCGACGGTGCTGGTTTGGGCGGCTGCGGCAGGATGATCAGAGACTGAAGAAGCACGATTGTCGTTGGATTGACATCTAACGGTCTGACGCTGGTAGAGTCGATTGTTGACTAAGTTTTTTTTGATAAACCTTGTGTACGCATGAACTTAGTAGGCCCACAAGTCAGCCTCCAAATCTGTGGTAGAAAACATAGAGCCCATTTGCTATTTTTTAATAATTTGCAGCCCATTTGCTAATTCTTAAGTAATTTATTACATCCCATTTTCTGCCCAGGACCATGGTCAAAAAGTTCAACCTTATTTTGCATATTTCGGTGGAGTCCGAACTTTTGTAATCCCGAAATGATAAACATTTTTTAAGAACTTATTGATTTGCCAAAAAAATCGTTTTGTTTTTGTAAGCAAATAAGACGTGGGACAATTGAGTTGGTTTAAGGGAAGACCAGTGGTAAAAAAAATCAGCACTGGAAGGGAAAACAACAACAAAAATAAGGATGTAAATATGAAAAGTGAATTTTATGTATTTTCAATATAATGATACGTGTATATGAACTAGTAAAACTGTAGGTAGAGATTAGAAAATGGATGTAGGACATGCGTTTCAAGAGGAAAATGAACTAGGCTGTGTGTTTGATTCAGTAAAAAAAGTCCCTGCAGATGTTGTAAGACAAAATATAACTAACGCTGATGGGCCAGAGGCCAGTAGACACCTGCTGGATCTTTGTGCCCTGTTGTCATCATGGGCTGGGCCTGTTAAAAACAAAACCAAGCCTGGGCAGTCTACAGCCCAGTTGAAACTTGCTTGACCTAAAAAAACAATATATGTGCTCAATAAATGAGAGAATTCTGCAAGTACAGACTGATAATTGGGATGCAGCAGGGATATTGTTTTTTCATCATGATAATAAGAGCATGCACTTTTTTCAAAAAATTTGGAGAACACTTGATGTATGTCTTGGTGATCAACTTGCGGGTTTCGTGACATTGGGAACCTATGCATAGGGGTTGGCACACGTTCTTGACTCTCCGGTAGAAACTTTGGGGCACTCTTTGAAGTACTTTTATGTTGGTTGGATGAATCTGAGATTGTGTGATGCATATCGTATAATCATGCCCACAGATACTTGAGGTGACAATGGAGTATCTAGGTGACATTAGGGTTTTGGTTGATTTGTATCTTAAGGTGTTATTCTAGTACGAACTCTTTTATAGATCGATCCGAAAGAATAGCTTTGTGGTGGTTTCGTACCCAACCATAATCTCTACGTTTGTTCTCCGCTATTAGTGTCTTTGGAGTGACTCTTTGTTGCATGTTGAGGGATTGTCATATGTTCTATCTATGTTATTAATGTTGAGAGAACTTGCACTAGCGAAAGTATGAACCCTAGGCCTTGTTTCCTATCATTGCAATACCGTTTACGCTCACTTTTACCGCTTGTTACCTTGCTGTTTTTATATTTTCAGATTACAAATACATTTATCTACCATCCATATTGCACTTGTATCACCATCTCTTCGCCGAACTAGTGCACCTATACAATTTACCATTGTATTGGGTGTGTTGGGGACACAAGAGACTCTTTGTTATTTGGTTGCAGGGTTGCTTGAGAGAGACCATCTTCCTCCTACGCCTCTCGCGGATTGATAAACCTGAGGTCATCCACTTGATGGAAATTTGCTACTGTCCTACAAACTTGTGCACTTGCAGGCCCAACAACGTCTACAAGAAAAAGGTTGTGTAGTAAACATCAAGCTCTTTTTCTGGCGCCGTTGCCGGGGAGCAATAGTGTGGGGTGAATATTCTCGTGTGTGCTTGTTTGCTTTATCACTAAGTAATTTTTATTTGCTATTCTTAGTTGTTCTCTATCTTTAGTTATGGATATGGAACACGAAATACTTAAAAAATTAGGTGTACTTGCCACTCATGGAGATGGGGAACCTCCTAAAACCCTCGATGCTGGTTATGTGAAAGATATTATGTACTACTTTAGTAATCCTGAGAAAACCCCATTCAATTATGTAATGGGAGTAACGTTGGATCAACGTGAATACTTTAGGGATTATCGCTTGACACAAAAAGGGAAACTCTTATGGGATCAAATTCATACATTGAAGTGGTATGCTTGGAAACTATGTGTGGAATATGATTATACTTGTTGCTCTAGGATGAATTCTCCACACCTTCCATTTTCATGCAAATTTAATGATAATGAAACCTTAGCCTCTTATGCTAGAGGTATATATGATTACTATGATGTGGAACAAATAGAAGAATTAGTTGCTTTTATGGGTGCTTATGAAATTGAAGCTATGTGTAAAGAGTTTGAGGATTTTGATGATGCTCTTTGTAGATCTGAAAATTTAGCTATCCTCAAATATTGCTATGATAATTATAAATACAATTATGAAATTAATGCACTTATTAAGAAAGTCTCCGCTGTCCAAGAAGAGACTAAAATTTTGCAGGAATCTATGGAAGAAGAAATTGATGAAACTGTGAGCTCATTGGATGAAAAAGATGATGAGGAGAGCGAAGAACAAAAGGAGGAAGAGCGGATTAGCTACCCGTGCCTACCTTCTAATGAGAGTAACCCTCCAACTCATACATTATTTAATTCCCCTTCGTGCTTACCGAAGGATGATTGCTATGATGATTGTTATGATCCCGTTGATTCTTTTGAAATATCCCTTTTTGATGATGCTTGCTATGCTTGTGACCAAGATGCCAATATGAATTATGCTTATGGAGATGAACTTGCTATAGTTCCTTATGTTATGAATGAAATTGTTGCTATTGCACCCACGCATGATAGTCTTATTATCTTTTTGAATTCTCCCGATTACACTATATCGGAGAAGTTTGCACTTATTAAGGATTATATTGATGGGTTGCCTTTTACTACTACACATGATGATTTTAATAGATATAATATGCATGTGCTTGTTGCTCCCACTTGCAATTATTATGAGAGAGGAACTATATCTCCACCTCTCTATTCTCCAATACAATAAAATTGCAAGAAACTGTTTATACTATGCATTGGCCTTTACTATGTGTGCATGAATTGTTCTTTTATGACATGCCGATGCATAGAAAGAGAGTTAGACTTCGTCATTGCATGATATATGTTACTTTGTGCTCACTACTAAATTACAAATCATTGCTAATTAAAATTGGCTTTGATATACCTTGGGATCCGGGTGGATTCATTACTTGAGCACTATATGCCTAGCTTAATGGCTTTAAAGAAAGCGCTGCCAGGGAGACAACCCGGAAGTTTTAGAGAGTCATTTATTTCTGTTGAGTGCTTTCATATAGTTTAAAAACAACAAAAATAAAGAGGGGAACCCAAAACTTTTTCAAAAAGGAAAGTGAAAGTGAGAAAGACAAGCATTGTTGAAGTGGGAGAGCTCCTTGAACTTTGTTCATGCTCACAACAACTTTGTGAATCTTAATTACAGAAACTTTTCAACAAAAATAATTATCCCCTTGTACAATTCCATTGTATTATAAAAATAATGTGCCAAGGTTTGCCTTTAGGATGTTTACAATGCTTGTTGGTTTGTGCGGTGCAGGACAGAAACTTTGGCTGTAGTGCGTGAATTTTAATTTTTTACTGGAACGTCAAACGGTTCTGATTCTTTTTGAACTGTATTGCTGTAAAAATTGTTTATTTTTTACTAATTTTGGCAAAAAAAATCAAGTATCAGAAGTATGGTGAATGTTCAGATTATTACAGACTGTCCTGTTTTAAACAGATTCTATTTTTGATGCATAGTTTGCTTGTTTTGATGAAACTATCAATTTATATCAGTGGATTAAGCCATGAAAAAGTTATATTACAGTAGACACAATGCAAAAACAAAATATGAATTGGTTTGCAACAGTACTTAGAGTAGTGATTTGCTTTATTATACTATCGGATCTTACCGAGTTTTCTGTTGAAGTTTTGTGTGGATGAAGTGTTCAATGATTGAGAATGTTTCGATGTGAGAAGAAGGAAGAGAGGCAAGAGCTCAAGCTTGGGGATGCCCGAGGCACCCCAAGTAAATATTCAAGGAGACTCAAGCATCTAAGCTTGGGGATACTGGGGAGCCATCCCCTCTTTCTTCAACAAATATCGGTATGTTTTCGGATTCGTTTCGTTCATGCGTTATGTGCAAGTCTTGGAGCGTCTTTTGCAATTAGGTTTTTATTTTTTATTTTATGCACCATGTTGGCATGAGATGGTCCTTGGTTGATTTATAGAATGCTCTATGCACTTCACTTATATCTTTTGAGTATGGCTTTATAGAATGCTTCATGTGCTTCACTTATATCATTTGAAGTTTGGGTTGCGTGTTTCTATTTACATAGACAACCTCCATTTGTAGAATGCTCTTTTGCTTCACTTATATTTGTTAGAGCACGGGCATATATTTTGTAGAAAGAATTAAAACTCTCTTGCTTCACTTATATCTATTTAGAGAGATGACATGAACTGGTCATTCACATGGTTAGTCATAAAATCCTACATAAACTTGTAGATCGCCGAATATGATATGTTTGATTCCTTGCAATAATTTTGCGATATAAAGATGGTGATATTAGAGTTATGCTAGTGGGTGGTTGTGGATTGTAGAGACGCTTGTGTTGAGGTTTGCAAGTCCCGTAGCATGCACGTATGGTAACCGTTGTGTGAGAAATTTGAAGCATGGGGTGTTTCTTTGATTGTCTTCCTTATGTGTGGCGGTCGGGGACGAGCGATGGTCTTTTCCTACCAATCTATCCCCCTAGGGGCATGCGTAGTAGTACTTTGCTTCGAGGGCTAATAAACTTTTGCAATAAGTATATGAGTTCTTTATGACTAATGTGAGTCCATGGATTATACGCACTTTTACCTTTCCATCATTGCTAGCCTCTTCGGTACCGTGCATTGCCCTTTCTCACCTCGAGAGTTGGTGCAAACTTCGCCGGTGCATCCAAACCCCGTGATACGATACGCTCTGTCACACATAAGCCTCATTATATCTTCCTCAAAACAGCCACCATACCTAGCTATCATGGCATTCCATAGTCATTCCGAGATATATTGCCATGCAACTTCCATCATCATCATATACATGACTTGAGCATTCATTGTCATATTGCTTTGCATGATCGTAAGATAGCTAGCATGATGTTTTCATGGCTTGTCCGTTTTTTGATGTCATTGCTACGCTAGATCATTGCACATCCCGGTACACCGCCGGCGGCATTCATATAGAGTCATATCTTTGTTCTAGATATCGAGTTGTAATATTGAGTTGTAAGTAAATAAAAGTGTGATGATCATCATTATTAGAGCATTGTCCCCCCCCCTCCCCAAAAAAAGAGAGGCCGAAGAAGCCTAAATAAAAAATGGGGCCAAATAAGCCCGCAAAAAAAAGAAGAAAGAAAAAAAGAAAATAAATAAAAAGGGGCAATGTTACTATCTCTTTTTCCATATCTTGTGCTTCAAAGTAGCACCATGTTCTTCATATAGATTGTCTCTCATTTTGTCACTTTCATATACTAGTGGGAATTTTTCATTATAGAACTTGGCTTGTATATTCCTACGATGGGCTTCCTCAAATGCCCTATGTCTTCATGAGCAAGCAAGTTGGATGCACACCCACTAGTTTTCTTTTGTAGAGCTTTCATATACTTATAGCTCTAGTGCATCCGTTGCATGGCAATCCCTACTCCTCGCATTGACATCAATTGATGGGCATCTCCATAGCCCGTTGATTAGCCGCGTCGATGTAAGACTTTCTCCTTTTTTGTCTTCTCCACATAACCTCCATCATTATATTCTATTCCACCTATAGTGCTATATCCATGGATTGCGCTCATGTATTGCGTGAGGGTTGAAAAAGCTGAAGCGTGTTAAAAAGTATGAAACAATTGCTTGGCTTGTCATCGGGGGTATAGAAGTTGGGAACATCTTTTGTGACGAAAATGAAGCATAGCCTAACCATATGATTTTGTAGGGATGAACTTTCTTTAGCCATGCTATTTTGAGATGACATAATTGCTTAGTTAGCATGCTTGAAGTATTATTATTTTTGTGTCAATATGAACTTTTGTCTTAAATCTTTCGGATCTGAGTATTCATATCACAACTAAGAAGAAGTACATTAAAATTATGCCAAAGTATCACTCCGCATCAAAAATTATCTTTTTTATCATTTACCTACTCGAGGACGAGCAGGAATTAAGCTTGGGGATGCTTGATACGTCTCCAATGTATCTATAATTTTTGATTGCTCCATGCTACTTTATCTACTGTTTTAGACAATATTGGGCTTTATTATCCACTTTTATATTATTTTTTGGGACTAACCTATTAACCGGAGGCCCAGCCCAGATTTGCTGTTTTATGCCTATTTCAGTATTTCGAGGAAAAGGAATATCAGACGGAGTCAAAACGGAACGAAATCAACTGGAGAAGTTATTTTTGGAAGGAAACACACCTGATGGACTTGGACCCCACGTCAGAAGAGCCACGAGGCGGTCACGAGGGTGGAGGGCGTGCCCCCTGCCTCGTGGGGCCCCCGTAGCTCCACCGAGGTACCCCTTGCACCCATATATACCTACGTACCCTAAAACTTCCAGAAAAGAGATTAGATCAGGAGTTCCGCCGCCGCAAGCCTCCAGAACCACGAAAAACCAATCGGGACCCCTTTTCGGTACCCTGCCGGAGGGGGGATCCATCATCGGAGGCCATCTTCATCATCTCGGCGCTCTCCATGACGAGGAGGGAGTAGTTCACCCTCAGGGCTGAGGGTATGTACTAGTAGCTATGTGTTTGATCTCTCTCTCACGTGTTCTCTCTCGTGTTCCATCTATGGCACGATCTTGATGTATCCCGAGCTTTGCTATTGTAGTTGGATCTTATGATGTTTCTCCCCCTCTGCTCTCTTGTGATGAATTGAGTTTCCCCTTTTGAAGTTATCTTATTAGATTAAGTCTTTTACGAGAACACTTGATGTATGTATTGGTGATCAACTTGCGGGTTTTGTGACATTGGGAACCAATGCATAGGGGTTGGCACACGTTCTTGACTCTCCGGTAGAAACTTTGGGGCACTCTTTGAAGTACTTTTATGTTGGTTGGATGAATCTGAGATTGTGTGATGCATATCATATAATCATGCCCACGGATACTTGAGGTGACAATGGAGTATCTAGGTGACATTAGGGTTTTGGTTGATTTGTATCTTAAGGTGTTATTCTAGTACGAACTCTTTTATAGATCGATCCGAAAGAATAGCTTTGTGGTGGTTTCGTACCCGACCATAATCTCTACGTTTGTTCTCCGCTATTAGTGTCTTTGGAGTGACTCTTTGTTGCATGTTGAGGGATTGTCATATGTTCTATCTATGTTATTATTGTTGAGAGAACTTGCACTAGCGAAAGTATGAACCCTAGGCCTTGTTTCCTATCATTGCAATACCGTTTACGCTCACTTTTACCGCTTGTTACCTTGCTGTTTTTATATTTTCAGATTACTAATACATTTATCTACCATCTATATTGCACTTGTATCACCATCTCTTCGCCGAACTAGTGCACCTATACAATTTACCATTGTATTGGGTGTGTTGGGGACACAAGAGACTCTTTGTTATTTGGTTGCAGGGTTGCTTGAGAGAGACCATCTTCCTCCTACGCCTCTCGCGGATTTATAAACCTTAGGTCATCCACTTGAGGGAAATTTGCTACTGTCCTACAAACCTGTGCACTTGCAGGCCCAACAACGTCTACAAGAAGAAGGTTGTGTAGTAGACATCAAATACCAACTTGCGGACGACAAGGTAGTACAAGTACCAATACCAAACTAACTTATAATCTTTTTACTCCTGGCCCTAGTGTTCATCTGGTAGAAAATCTTGCAGAGGACCAGCTCCTGCTCCTTCTCTTGCTCCAAGTCCCCGAGGTGGTACTGGTGCATCACCTAGTTGGTCCTCTGCTGGTCGAAGTTCTTGTTGGTGTGCAGCACCAGAACCTTTTTGCTGGCCGTCTGCCGATCGTTGACCATCACCGGCAAGGTATTGCTGGTGTTGTGCCACATCGCGTGCATGCCGCACTCCGACTGAAACGCGTCCACGTGCCCTTTTGAACGCCCTGGAATTGCGCTAGAAGAAATGCTTGCTTAGGCCACTTAGTGTGATACCTGCAGTATTGTCAAATACAGGTTTTAGTGTACGTAGTTGGCATTTTCATAACATCTTTGGCATGTTGCAGTCACTTGTTTCACTTTGTATTAACTGTCAAATTGTAATTGCTTCACCAGGTCTGTGTCTAAAAATAAAATAGAGCTATAAACAAAGGAATATGTTTGTGCAAGTAGACGGCCGATCGGTGTCTTACCTGGAAGTTTCACAGGATGGGTGTAGCATATGCCGTGCTCGCTGTCGATGGTTGGCATGAACAAATTGATGAGAGGGTGAGATCTCGCGCTGTCAGCACTCACTTTGGCCTCAAGGTGCTCGATCAGCTCCTGATCCATGGGATCAAACTTGACGCCAGCCGACAGCACCGGCCAATCCTTCTTCGACTTGCATGGGTTAATTCCAGTTATATGGTACTCAATGTATGATCAATCGACTGTTTTAAGTGAATGATGAAAGATTTCGACAGATAAGTGGTACTCCAAATCTGAAGTCCAAAATACCCGAACATGCCGCCGGGATTCTTGTATCACCTCACGCGCAGCGTGTTGTCACGTCAATTCAATGCGTGGACATGATGAATAATTTGACCGACGTATACTAGTACTGCTACTGTACTACTTACTAGTCGTATTTAGTGTCACATTTTAACCATAGGTTTAACTAACAAGTATGCACTTGAAGCCTAAGTGATATATACTGCACAACATCTCCATCATCATTATCAGTACATCCTGCGCAGGTGAGTTAGGATGCACTTGATCCCAGAAAGGTATCTATCCTTCAAACCAGAGGAGTGCTTCAAACTAACAACTTACATAATATCCAACAAAAGAGGGTCATGCTATAACAGCAGAATACATGGCTCAGTCTACATATCAGTACGAATCAAGTTGTGCATATTTGCTGTTGGCATGAACCACATCGCCGCATGTCGGGTTTGCAAAAGCCATCCATCGCATGGAAGCTTGATGCCTTTCACACACTGAAGATTATCTCGCAACAAGCTATGTCGACGAATCTCTGGATATGGTGATTCATGAAACCCATGGTATGATGTGTAAACACAGCCCTCCCTGGCGAATGGAAGTTGCATAGCACGACAATCATCGCCGGTGATATGATCGATGATTGGTTGGATGATCGGATAATTGAGCCCGAGGAACATGGAGTGGTTGCCGAGGCTGTAAACCCGCCTCCAGTTGAATACGCCTGGCCCACCGGAGCTGGGATCTTTCTCGAACACGAAGCAGCCATAGCCATCAATGTCACGAACGCCCCAGGCATTGTACTGCATGTGGTTTGATGAAATGGTCTGGTCAATTTGGTACGTGCAAATGAGCATCAAAAGACCATCGTCAGCTGAACGAGCAATAAACCACCACCCATCGGCTGGTATGATTCCAGGTCCTGGAATCATGAAGGCCAGCGCATTTGCATCTGCTGCAACAATTCAAATTGGAGACCAAAAGGACAAAAATAAACAATCATGTTTAGAGTATGTGTGGAATTAAGATTATTATAACAGTGACACATATCATAGACAGAGATTGCAATGCCGTGGTCATAATCATACCCGAAGTTAAAATAAATAAGCCAATGGCTTTCATATTCTAGCAAGCTTGGCGAACATGCGCTGTTATAAAAATCCTGGAAATGAGAGTAACATATAGCAATCATGAGGTTATAATCATAATATCTATTCTAACAATCATTAGATACCAATTGTTCTCATATCAACTCTAACAATAACATGTGTGGTCATAAAAATCTAGGAAATGAGAGGAACATATAGCAATGATGTGGTTATAGACATACTATATATTCTAAATTTGTAACAATGAACAGGCAGTCGTATTCTTAAGGTAAAGATGAGATGAGATAGAACAATTACACGATGATAGATTCCACCAGTATAGGCAGCCAATTTGTGCGTCGACCGCATAAACGATGCCATCATGCACTATAGCATCAGACAGAAGTGTTGGGTGAAGAGGATCGATGATAAGCCATAACCATGTATGGCGACCGGATTCCAGATAGACTAATCCCATGTTGAACACTACAATGAGCTTGTAATCCATGTAGTCTTCTGATGGTGTGGGCACTTTGCAGATTACAACCTTCAGCAAACAGAGGTCGAGCCAAAAGCTTGACACGTCTCGTGCGTAGTAGGCAGGAGTGTCCAGCGGGCCGCGAGGCTCGATGGCGGCGGTATCCAAAGATGGAAGGGTGATCTCTCGCTGGGTGTAGATATCCACGAGATGCCACAGACTACCGGATTGGTGGATGAGGATGATCCAGTTGGCCTTCATGCCCGCCCAGTAGTGGCCGCGCATGAAGGGCAGGTGGACGAGTAGTGGTAGCATGTCGAGGGGCACCACGACAACCTCCGTAGGATCATCAAGTCGGTGTCTGGGTCACCTATGAGGATCGGGCATCAGCAAGCAGTGTGTCCTGAAAAGAGCCGGACGGTTGCAGACGAGTAGACGGTACAAAGACACCAAGCATGCAGCCAGACGGATGGTGCTGAGTAGGTCCATACGATTACAAATCTGCTCCAAGAGAACATCGGGGAGGGAATTCCAATCGTGGCTCTGCGTGTCAGTCGGTTCTGCCATTGGGGTTTTCGGTACCTGCGAGCCAGCGGGGAAGTGGATTCGGGCGGGCGAGCGAAGAAGCTTCTCCTCGTGTGGCCGAGCAGTGAGTGGGGGGATATGGTACGCGCGAGCTACCAAGGAAGATAGCACGGGCGGGCGAGCAGTGAGCGGGGGGAAATGGTGTGCGACCGATGATGGGGAAGAGAGGAGGAAGAAGAAGAGAGGAGGAAGAAGAGTGGAAGATGGGGAAGAAAGTGCATTAAATCTCAATTCTACTACTATGACCAGGATATACCGTCCTTCGGAGTGTAAATAGTTAGACCAATGACATGTGGGTCTACCACAAGAGGGCCCATATGTCAGTTAATGGAGGACAGAAGCGTGCTCTACTGGCAAATATGATGGCCGTACTGGGTAAGGCTGATTTAGTAACACCAACACGCTGGTTCAACTTATTAATTAAGTGGCCCATGTGCTGCAGCGTGTATTGTCACTTCACTATGAAGACTAGTTGAATAGTTCTCTCTGACCGAGATGGGGAATAATGGATCGTGAAGACTTCCTTTCTACAATATCCCTATGCCTCTATGCTCACTTCACTCATTTTACTCCGTACGTTGTCACCTGCTGAAATCTCTAGAAAGACAAATACTCTGTATTTGGGAACAGAGGGAGGATTTTACTCCGTATTTGGGAACAGAGGGAGTATCACCATATGGAGGGTACAGAGGAAGCTTGAAATATGAACATGTCAATGGGAGGGAGTAAGATCCATGCATGCATGCATGCATGCAACATGCAACACTCACACATACACATGGACGCATGCAACACTCACGCACCCATGCGGCACACAGCGCACGATGCAACACACACGCTCACGCTCAAGTGCTCAACCTACTCCCTACGTCCGTGAAAGACTATACATTTAGAGATTTACACATTGACTAGGGCATAATTAACGCCCAAAAGTTATGTGTGCATGCGACCATTGAGAGAAGAAGATTAAATGAAGGTCGTTGCATGCTGTAATTAAGGATAGACATGTAGCCTATACCTAGAGCACAAGTTGGTGCATTAGTCAATCAATATCGATATAGATTAAAGACTAAATGCATTGGAAGTGTAGATGTACTACACTCTTTGTTTTGAGCTGATTTCTTTGCTCTGCCAACTGACAGGTGGGACCCAGAAACCAGGTGACAATTTAACCAGTCAACAAAGTGCCACGTCGACTATGTGGCCGGTCAGTAGGGTGCAATATGGTGCTCTACGATGATTTAGTGATAGTATAATCACCACAAAACTATATATAGTGACCGTAAAGAGTATTGTTACATACGTTAACTGCCAGTGTATTTTTCTCGTTTCAAATTAAGCCATATTAACCGAAAAGGACGTAGTATGGACTAGTACTAGTCCTGCTTTGATGTGTCCCATCAACTCACCGAACGAGGAGAAGCTTGCTTACTATGCCTCTCCCTCGCCCACGCGCGCGGTGGTTCACAGGACGAGGAAAGGGTTTTGACTACAGCGCGCCCTCTCCCTCTCCCTCTCCTTCGCCCTCGCCCTCGCGGTGGACGTGAAGCAGTTCAATCGGTGTCAGATTGCTAGAAGCATAATATGTACTGTAGTATTATCATTGTTGGACCTTCCGAAGAGGCGAAGAGCCAAGTGCAAGGTTCACACAAGTACGAATTGTTGAGCCTCCCGAAGAGGCAAAGAGCCAAGCGCAAGGTTTTATAGGAGTTGTCGTCCTAGTAGGAGCGTACTACAACTATAGCGAACGATGCTACTGTATGATGCCGCCACGTCACGTATATCCAAAGTTGTGCCACCTTTTTTTCTCAAAGAGCATGTTGGAGCCCGTGCAACAACCACACAAGTTGCACGTACACATAACACATTTACTAGTAATAAATTCTAAAGGAAAAATGCCAGTATGCCACACAAGTTCATCTCCAATTCATGTGATAAATTTGTGCACGACTAGTCTACATATATTCACAGCGCTACCGTTCACAATTTACTGTACTCCACTTACACGTTATAGATGGGCTACATGTCCTCCTCCAGGTTCTAGTTCTAGGTGTTCTTCATGGATGGCACGATCCATAGCAGTGGGCAGAGGGAATCATTGTCGCAGCTTTCTAGTCTGGTTCCACACGATGGAGACTCATCCAAGCTGAAGCAGCATAAATCAGGGATAGCGTGTCCCAGCATGTCGTTCATCCGGCGGCACGAAAGACACAACCATGCTTCATGAACGGCTGGCCTTCCGTGTCGTGCACGGAAGGTGGCATCCGCTTCACAATGGGATAGCTGTCCCCAATGAAAAGTGAGTACTCTCCAAGAGGGTTCCTCAGCACCCACGTAGCATGACGGGTGTCGAACTCGGCGCCGTTCATCTGGTACACGCGGCATCTCAGATCTGGACACATGGTGACATACATAGTCAAGGTCCATGCATAATAATGTTGTGCTCAAATATGGCTGTCAGTAATACTGTGTAGCAAATAGTACTACTCTGGTATAGAGGAAGTAAAATAACCGGCTTATTATATATAGCCACTCTTGGCAACATGGATGAGATAGTAAGACATGGAAAAACAAAAATGGTGGCAGCTAGTGGGTTCAAGTCTTCAAGGGCCTAGCTAGCTATACGTGTCCTCCAAGGTAAAAAGTACTCCTACTAGTACGTAAGTAGAGTACTAGTACAACAATGAAAGAGAAGGCGAGAGGGTTAAAAAAATTGAATACCTGGGTAGATGGTGACGGTCCAATCGTGGTAGATTGTGTGACCATGTTGCACATCAGTGGTTCCATGGGTAACGACTGCTAAGATAGTTGATCCCAATATGCCAAAGTCAGCTACAAGGTTCCAGGTTAGACCGAATCGCGGATGCAAATGCACATCCAGGATTGGCGATATTATTTTGATCGCGGGATGGTCCCTGCAAAATAATGGAGTACTGTTAGGGATGCAAATGATGGTTTGTGCATTCCATTTGTAATCTCCCACACCGTAGGATGGCAACTAGATGAAGCAAGTCCCCTGGCTTGTCACCGTGAAGATGCGGCCTAGATGGCGCACGGGGTCTTTGAACGTGTAGGGGTACAAATCTGCCGCCGCCAACATGCGCCAGCCTCTGCCGTTACTGCCTCTTGCATTGATGGCAATCCTTATGTCAAACACCGAGATGAGATAGTAATCAGCGTAGCCGTGTCGCTTTGTCGACCGTCCGCAATTGCTATCTTCTTCAATCTCATGTAGGCATCATCATACGTATTCAAGCCCAGCCAGTCCGGAAGGCCGGTCCCAATGGTGGAGAAGGGGTCAACCGGAACGGCCGCACTGCTGTGGATGTTGTGCAAAATGATGGTGGTATCCGGCCAGAGGTATGCAAGCCATTCTTCGTTGGCACCGACCCAGACCTATATATAAGATAGTGGGCAGCGGAGAAATTACGGGATGGAAATGGAATAACTAAGTACTACATGATCAAACTCCATTACTGACCTGCTCATCGGACAAAATCCGACTACCTCTCAACATCGGCAACTCTAGCGGAGTCAACGTGCAACCATGGCAAGGGAGCGGTGGACTGTTCGAAGGATTGTCCCATAGAAGAACCTTCTCCTCGAGGACGTATGGAAGACCAACAAGCATGGCCTTTTCCCAAGCCATTTTAAGCACCGTCTTGAAATAGTTGGTGCAGGAAGCACCGAGTCTTGCGGCGGTGAGGACGTCGGAGCGGCGTGCGATTTCTCCCAGAGGATCGTTGTCGGTGTCAAAACTGGCGGATCTCAGGTAGGGGGTCCCGAACTGTGCGTCAAGGTCGGATGGTAACAGGAGACAGGGGACACTTTGTTTTACCCAGGTTCGGGCCCTCTCGGTGGAGGTAAAACCCTACTCCTGCTTGATTAATATTGATGATATGGGTAGTACAAGAGTAGATCTACCACGAGATCAAGGAGGCTAAACCCTAGAATCTAGCCTATGGTATGATTGTGTATGATGACGATGTCCTACGGACTAGAACCCTCCGGTTTATATAGACACCGGATAGGGTTAGGTTACACACAGTTGGTTACAATGGTAGGAGATCTTGAGCATCCGCATCGCCTAGCTTGCCTTCCACGCCAAGGATAGTTCCTTCCGGACACGGGACGAAGTCTTCAATCTTGTATCTCCATAGTCCTGGAGTCCGGTGAAGGTATAGTCCGGCTACCCGAACACCCCCTAGTCCAGGACTCCCTCAATCATCGTCCAAGGTCTCCCAACCCCGACGAGGAGGAGAACCGCCTGGCGAATCCATGGGAGCAGCGACGAACTGCCTTCTCTTCGGGGGGAGGGGAACTGGTAGGGAGGAGATAAGAGCGTAGTAACCGCAGGGCCTCGTCCGTTCCAACTGTAGATCATTCCTTCCAACTGTAGCGAAGGGGTGAGGCTATTATTTACTACTAGTACTAGCATTATGGGACGTTATGGGATTGCATTATACTGTAAATAATAGCACTAGTAAGAAATTTTTGGCACTAGCTAGTAGTTTTTGGCGTGGATTAAGAATTTTTGGGTATGTTTTTGCTATTTTTTGTACACACCAACTAGTGTCAAAAAACATCTTACATTATGTGACGGAGGAGTACGTACTCGTACTGTAGTAGTACTAGTACTTACTTTCTCAACTAGTAGTGCGAGGCTACTACTAGTGCTATGTACTGTACTTCTAGTATAGTGCACCAGTTTTGAACTCTTGAATCTCAGGGCCTAGGAGCTACAGTTGGAAGTGGAGGGTACTACTGTTCTCTAGAACCATCGCTGTACTATCAATGCAGGGAAAGTACACCTGCGTAGTGGCCTAGTGGGTACTCTCGGTGCTCTATTCAGTCGCTCCTCTCATGTTGCTAGCCTACTCAGCCGCTCCTCTCACGCACACACTAGCAGCCTGTTTATCAACGACGGTTACTGCAGGGGCAGAACATTTGAGTTATTTGATATAGCGAGACTAGGCTTTTCGCTTCCATTTGTGGGGGTGTAATGGATCTCGTTGAGCTTTGTTAGCTGTTCCTTCTTTATGAATGAGATGAAGCAAAGCTTTTGCCTCCGTTTGAAAAAAAACACGTCAAGAGGAATTTCTTTTATAGTAGAGCCGATAATGGAGTGAAGTCCATGCGTGCAACGCCACAAGCTATAGAGTAGTAGAGCACTTTACGTACAGAGCCATATTGCACAGTTCCTAATGCCCCGCCAGGCTTTTCCGGCTCCTCGGGCTTAATTGGGAGGCGCTAGTTTAAATATGCTACTAGCTAATGAGGAAGCTGCAAGCGAGGTGCGGCTAGGGCGAGCACGCGAGTCATGAGATGCTGGGAAGGAAAACCCATTCACGTGGCTAGGCTATCCAGTGCACCTAGATTGTGGTGCCGCACGTCCGTTTGACTTCAAAACTTAAACTACCCGTGTAAAATATTGGCTCGCAACGAAGTTACTATTTTAAAAAAATGCCGTCGTGCGTTCGGCCGGGATCAAACCCACAAAACGAGGTATACACTCCCGCAACCACTAGTAGTACTCGTTGGATTACAACGCAACCTAGAATCGCCTTTTGTCACTAGTAGTACATTGTTCCTTACAAGAAACCCCTAATAATGCAAGAAACCACTAATAATGCCAAGAAACTACTACCACTTGCATACGTGGCAGACTTAAGATAAGACTACCTTATCAACCATTGTACGTGCTCTTACCAACCAGCCCTACCAAGAAACAACTACTCTACAAAGTGCCGTTATAGGCACGTTTCAACCCATGGCCCTGTTTGGATACATGTGTTGTCAATCTAACCCTGCCATCCAAACACCACTTTGGTTAGAGTTAGTTCAGGGTTGGAATCTAACCTCTGACTTAGAGTATCCAAATAGGGCCCGTGTCGCCCATTAAGTCAACGCCTTCTATTTGACTGGGCGTTATGACTTGTGGGACCTACATGTCAGTCTGCACAAAATTCCTCGACTGACCTCCTACCTCTGGCCCGTCCACCTAGTCATCCTCGGCCATGGGACGCAGCTACCGCCGCTGGCAGAAGGCGAGGTCAAAACCGCCGGCGGTGCGGAGCCCATCTTGCGGCAGCCCGGATGCCAGCTCCGTCCGGCGCTCGCGGCTGCTAGCTAGCCAAGATAGCTCCATCCAGCTGCTTGTCTGCAAGGTTTGCTAGCTAGATTGGCACGGCGGCGCGGCGGCTTGCTCGTGAGCACCGCGCTAAGGCCAGCCATCTGACTCGAGCGAAGGCTAGCACGGCGGCTTGCTCGCTCATGAGTCACGCTCGGGCCAGCCTGCCAACCTGTGTGGAGGCCAGCGCGGCGTCTGTCCCGTCCGACGGAGCAGCGGCCAACTCGCTCATCACCGGCGCCACCGACGAACACGCATCAACACTGTTTGAAGTAATGTTCAGGAAAAATAATGAATTGAGGGGGAATAACATGATAGAAGGTCAGATGTGGGTCCCTCGTGTCAATGGTCAAACAAAATGTGTTGTTTTAAGCTGCCTCGTCAGCACAGACGTGTGGGCCAACCCTGTCATAAATGGGTTTAAACTAACCTAATCGGTAGGTAGTAGTTTTTGGTGTGGATTAAGAAATTTTGGGTATGTTTTTGCTATTTTTTGTACAATAGATTGTTCCTAGGGCTAGTTGAAAGTGGTAGGCTTTTTGTTAAATACTCTACATATTGTAAGTAGGAGTGAAAGTTAAGCTTTGGAACTCAATAAGCAAGGCTAGTTACATAGTGCATATGTGTACATGATTGAAAGTAAATATCAACCATGAGTGACTAATATCTTGATGGAAAACTCGAAACTATGGAATACTAGGGATTTTTTTGCATGGTTGGAAATACTAGCAATGTTCATGTGCATTGCAACGAATCATAATTAGAATAATACTTATTCACAAACTTGATACAAAACACTCTAATTTTGGTATACATATATCACTAGAGATATATTATGTTTCAATTAGAATATATTCCTTGGGATGTTTTGGTGAGGTCAGGGAGGGATGTGGTTGGTTTTAAGATACTAATTATGGGTTTTTCTGCAAATTGGTAGACAAGTGGGATGTTTGTGAGAAAAGGCAACAACTTACCTCACAGTCGTTAGATGTAGATCTAATGGTCACAAACGACGGATGACAGACACACCATCATCACCAACTTAGTCTTGTGTAGGAGTACTAGCAAGATCCGTGCATTGCACGGAACATCAAGATGCATTTTTTTTATAAAAACACTCGTTGTGATTGACCCATGCGAGAGTAATCCCATGTGTAAAAACTAATGATATCTCGAGAAATAGGAGATAAGGTGAAGAGGAGTGGGGCGTGGCGGTGATTGGTGGTCGGACTGAGCGAAGGCATGGGGATTGATGACGCCGGCAGCGGCCACCAGGCAAGTTTGTTCCAGAGGCTTCATTTCTTAATTGATCAACAATGAGGTTGTTGGAGATAAGGATGAATGAGGGAAGGCCTTGTCTGCAAATGTGGAGAGGGGTGCAGGTATCTTTTAGTTTAATTTCCATCAGTCAGATATAGATCGGACGGTCTATATTGCAAGATGGCACGCATACCATCATCACCAACTCGGCTTTTTATAAGAGAAGAAATATAAGTATGGAGATACAAACGTATAATCGATACTTGTTTCTGTAAACTAGCATCTACATTCTATTCAATGCCTCAGCATGTGAGGCCTTAGCACAATGACTTCTCGACTGTGTAAAACAAAGGTTTTCCCGTCGCCGATAAGGAGGGGGTGACTGCGGCGCGCTTTTTGGCTTGCTCTAGTCCTAGTAGTCATACTAGGTGGTCTAAGTACATGTAGATTTATTCTTTTTCACGTCTCGTGTTCGTCGTACTGCCATGACTGTTGATGAATAGACGGTAAGTTATTCATGGGGAAACCCTTGTTGAGCGTGTTTGCGAGAGAGAGAGAGAGAGAGTGTGCATGTGTGATATGTCTAGAGACTGGGGCAATGATAATAGATTCTTTGTGTCTATGTGTGGAGGATAGAGAGAGACATGTACATGGGGCTTTGTGTTGTGTAACGTGGAGACACATATACATAATTAGAGAGTGAGTGTGCGAGATACACATGCGGACATGGGGAGAGATGAGGATCCAGATTAATGGGTGTTTGTGCATGTTTGTGTGTGTTTGTGCGCGCGTTTGAGTGTGAGAGGGAGTGTGTGTACGTGGAGTAGAGAGACCACTAATGATGTAAACCTAGTATAAGGGAAGGGGGAATGGTGTGACATGTGTAGTAGCGGGATAGCATGGGTGCGGGCGGGGGGAGCAGAATATTTGGAAGAGACATCGATTGTGTGTGGGAGAGGGGTGTGAGAGCGAGAGATAGAGAGAGAGAGCTAGCGACGGAGAGAGAGAGAGAGAGAGAGAGAGAGAGAGAGAGAGAGGGCGAGAGAGGGGGCGTTTGTGTCCATAAATGGCGTATAGATAGGGAGACAATGTTGATGTTGTTTGAAATTGGCCTATGTACGGAGACGCAAGGGAAGCGAGTCATCGTGTGTGTGATAGGGACTTCATGAGAGATCTAGAATAGATGGTGTAGAGAACAATGTGCGAGATCCAGAATGATGATACATTAGGGAGCTATGGAAAGAGTCACGACATATATGTATACAGGGAGGAGCTGGGGCGGGTCCTCATATGGGAGAGATAGAAAGAGGAGAGTGGTGCACAAGGAGACAAAGTGTGCTTGTTTTGCAGTGGGGGTGGTGTGTGAGGTGAGTGTGCGAGAACCAAATAACTAGGAAGATAGACGTTTGGGGGCGACGTTTTGTGTGTATGGGAAAGATACACTCTACATAGTGCGTGTGCTTGGGAAAGAGAGATGCCGAGAGACCTAGCTAGAGAGTGGGGGAAGAGGTGTGTGCATGCCCAAGAGATAAAGTGATAGAGACCTATATTGGGGTCCGGACATTAGAAGAGAGAGGGGTGTTAATGTGCTCGTGTGTTGGTGTTTGGGGGAGAGAACGACTTCTCTGTGTGTGGGGGGGCGACGGGGGGGGGGGAGGGTTGCTTCAGATAAAGAGGGAGGTGTCTATATTTGAGGGACTTTAGTGTAATTGAGATATACATGGTCAAATGTGTGTGCACTCAAGGTTGATCAATTTGTTTCACAGTTTGGACTATGAGATAACGATACTTTTGAACATGCGTGATATACTTTGATGTACCAGAATTACAAACCTAAGATTGGAAGTTTGGAATTCGACTCCATCATTAGCTTTTGTAATTCATTTAAACAGAGGTACATTTTCAAGCCGGGATTTCATGATTTCAAATTCATATATCAAACCTAGAGATATACACATACGGGCATGTTCAGACTTTATAATCATCCACTTTATTCATACACATACACATATTTGCTTTTGTCATCATATTTAGGATAAACACATTTGGAATTTCATTTGAATTGGACCATATGATGGTATTTGCTTGTAGTAGCTCAATGATCCATATTTGAATTGAATGGACAATCTAAGTTTCGAGTTGGAGACATTGATTTTTAAAACTTCCACTTTTTTTGCGTGAAAAACAAACAAATTCTCGGCCATGATATCATAGTTGGCCGGACAAGAGCAGAATATAATTTCAGGCGCCAAAAGCTTTCAAACTTCCCGCTCACATCGAAATATCTTGCGCCGAAAGTTTAGCCCTGCGATATTCCTGTTTTACCCCTGCCACATGAACGGAAAAGGGCTGCTTTGGTAACTCCATTGTCTTCCCCTCTTTGCCCCCAACATTCTTCCACAGAGCCCCTCCCCTTCCCCTCCCCGACCCCCCAACCACGGCAAGCCGCCGAATCTAGTCCTCCGCCGCAGCGGTGGACCTCACACCTCGACGAATCTACCTTCCGCACCTTGGAACCCCCAACTGCCAACTCACCACTTCACCGGA
This sequence comes from Aegilops umbellulata, assembly GCA_032464435.1. Lineage (NCBI taxonomy): Eukaryota > Viridiplantae > Streptophyta > Magnoliopsida > Poales > Poaceae > Aegilops > Aegilops umbellulata. Next base: position 593,047,931 of record CP136058.1, on the reverse strand, counting down.
GCCGCTTCAGCGACTGACTTGTACACCGCTCCAGATCTCCTTGACTGCCATCATGGTCCACCGCACCGGATCTGCTTAACCGTCGCCCTCGTCCACCAAAGTGTAGGCCCTTCACTGACTCCCTCGTCCATCCCTTCGCTGGCCCTTCATACAAGCCCTCGTCCGCCGCAACAGATCCGCCTCACCGAAAGCACTGTGCAACGCACCCGCCGAAGCCTTCATCCACTGCACCGGACCTGCTCCACGGACGCCATAGTCAACTCCATCGGCCTTGCTTTACCGATGCCGCAGCCTCATCAGGTTATTTTGATCTGTACTCCTTCGGTTTTTCTCTTTATCATGCAACTGTTCACTTACCACAGATGAGCTTTCTTGTATGTCGAGAGGCGCCACAACCGTAGCACCGGAGCCGCTTCAGCGACGGCGGTAGCCGGCCCAAACTCAACCGCAACACAAGCACCATCGCCGATCCTTAGCTATCAAGTATGCCAACGATACCCATACGCCGTCGAGAATCAGGTATTATTATCCAACCGCCGGTGCCTACGTTCACTTTCTTAGCATAAGCACCGCACCTTTGAATTTCTTCAGGGCATCATTCAGTTTTTCATGAGACGAGTTATTCTACTTGCACCTGTAGGGCCATACTTCTGGCAGTGAACATGTTACATGTGCTAAATTACATACCAGTGCACATATAGTTAATATGCTTTAGTTTTGTCCTAAGTATTACTGTACTACGTAGATATCACTGCCTACTATTTTACTTCTTGCAAGCTATATTTATGATAATGGTGTTGTTCTGATGCCACCTGTTGGTTCCATCAGACACCTTCATGTTCTCTATGCTTAATTACACATCAACAAACTAGCATGTGGTTCCGTTGTTTTTTGTTCATTTTACCCTACATTTTCTGATGCTAGCTATTACATCACTGCTACGAGCCTCTGTTCATTACTTTTTTGTGTGTTCTTGATCTTCCCAAGTTGCTTGACTAATTTGATGCTTATATTAATTATGGAGCTACTAACCCCATCAAGCACAATATTTGTTCTTTTGGGGCTAGCACCTCGAACAAACATAAAAATAGAGGGAAGCAGCTATATTGTCGTGTATGCACACACCCTGCCCTTCTTTCATTAGTTTAGATGAACCATTGATGATCAATTCGAACCAGTGCATGCGATTAAAATTAATTTTACCTAAATAGAGGGTGCAGAATAAACTACAACAAGTAGATTTGCAACCACGGGATGCTGCCGATATCTTCAAAGAACATTGCAACAGGAGCGAGGCTTCAGAGCAACATATGGTAAGCCAGTGTGTTTTAGTACATGTGAAATGTAATGCGTGTGGGCTGCTTTCTTGGCTTGTGCCCTCAACCTATAATCCTACAGAATAACAAATAGTTCAGTTGTCTGCTTTGCTGTATTGCTTGATTTGAATGCTCACTTCTACGACAGCACAGGTATGACTATCTTTATTCTGTCATAAATTTGTCATGGATGTACATGCATGACAAAAAACGCGACCTACTGTGACAAACACGTATCATCACGGAAGTGTCTCTTTTTGTAGTGAAGACTGCACCCGTGTCCGGATGGGACTCTCCTTGGCGTGGAAGGCAAGCTTGGCGACCGGATATGTAGATACCTTTCCTTGTAACCGACCTTGTGTAACCCTAGATCTCCCCGTTGTCTATATAAACCGGAGGACTTAGTACAGAAAGGGAGATTCATTATCATAGTCATACAGGCTAGACTTCTAGGGTTTAGCTATTACGATCTCGTGGTAGATCAAGTCTTGTAATACTCATATCCATCAAGATCAATCAAGCAGGAAGTAGGGTATTACCTCCATAGAGAGGGCCTGAACCTGGGTAAACATCATGTTCCCTGTCTCCTACTACCGTCGACCTTAGACGCACAGTTCGGAACCCCCTACCCGAGATCCGCCGGTTTTGACACCGACACCCACCTCGCTCGCGGAGAGACGCCACGACCGGTTTATATACCCGCGTCATCGCCGTATCACAAACTCACTACATAACACCTCAATGAATGCCCTGTTGTACGCCTTGGCCTCCCTGCTCGGCGGCCGAAAGGCCTTCCCGAAGGCGTTCTAGTATACTGTCCATGCGCGCACCCAGCCACGGCTCGGCCTTTTTTAATATGTTTTTTTCACATAGATTAATTTTTTAAAATCTTAAATAGTCGAGAAAGTCATGACAACAGTAACACATTCATACAAATATATCATATTTCACACATAACAATAAAAATCGCATGTCTCATAACGTTGAACAAGGTGGCATAAGGAATAAACTGAAAGTGCCATGTCTTATATCCTTTAACAAAGTAGGAAAACAAATAAACTGAAAGTGCCATGTCGCATTACAATCGAACAAAGTACCCAACAACGGCAGGGAAACCTTCTACGGGACTAAAACCCTACCGATGCTAATACCTATTCCTTCTCCATGATTTTAACAATTTTCATCTTGACCTTCTCTAATTTGTTCACCTTTGAAAAAATAATTTCCGCGACAATACGTGGCCTTGACGCATTAATCTCTTCCTGGTAAAATTCATATGTCCAGCGATCTCCGTCCCAGTATTTTATGCACCACATCAAGAGTCCACAAGACACTATGCAATAAACACGTGCGATCAGCTTAGGAAGTAGCATGCACTCGCTTGTACTAGTTGTATGCAGTATTAACTTACCCATCTTTTTGTCTCGGTATTTTGTACTCATTTATTGGCCACGATGAGACATCTGGAAATTTTTTTGCTTTAAGAGTTGAGTTGGCCTCCATAATATCCTTAGAAATTTCAGCTCTCTGAAACAAATTAACAAAACCAGAATATAATGTATGACCCAATATTTTTCTTAATGCGAGTGTGAAAATTATAGCGTACCAAGGTGGCAATCATATTGCGAATTCTTTGGCTAATTGCGCCATTAGAATTTGAGTCAAGAACTTGAAACTCCTCCTTGACGGTGTGCATCACTATGGTTATCCAATGATTATCATTAACGTGCATAGGAAAATACGCCTACATAGCAACCAAATGATGTTGGTGTAATTAAAAAGTGTTGACTAATAAAAAAATACATATGAAAGCAATACCTTGTCCCGTCTGAAATACTCATCCATTACTCTCGTGAGGACTTTTGTTTTCTTTGTAAGCGTCTCTGAGTTTATATTATTTACTGACTTGGTCTTTCCCCTTGCCCTATTCAACATAAATTTGGGGAACCACTGAAAGTGCTAGTTATCGACTAGAGGGGGGGTGAATAGGCGATTTTAATGAAAGTCTTCAAAACATGGGAGTTTCGAAGACAAACAATAGAAATGGTCCTATTGATATGCAGCGGAAGGTAAACTACACTAAGCAAGCCGTAGTCAAGTATGCAATGAAGTGAAAGAACGAAGACTAATAGCAGCTAGGTAGTAAGGATCGGGATGGAAGATGGTACGAAGCCAAACAATGATATTACTCACACAGTGAAGTCAAACAAGTAGGGCAAGCTGGCAATGACTTCACAAAGACAAACTGTAAGTAAAGAGGGGGAGAGGATAGAACCAGTCACTTGACGAGGACACATGATATGTTGGACCAGTTCCAGTTGCTGTGACAACTGTACATCTGGTTAGGGAAGCTGAGATTTAACTCAGAAGACCGCATCTTCACCTTATTCCCCTTGAGCTAAGGACACCCAGTCCTCGCCCAATTACTCTGGTAAGTCTTCAAGGTAGACTTCCAAACCTTCACAGACTTCGTTCACCGGCGATCCACAATCACTCTTGGATGCTCAGAACGCGACGCCTAACCGGCTGGAGGATTCACAGTCCTCAAGTGTAATAAGTCTTCAGGTCACGCAGACAGAAAGACTTCAGTGATGCCTAACACTCTTTGGCTTTGGGTGTTTGGGCTTGGTCCTCGCAAGGATTTCTCTCTCTCAAAAGCTTCGGAGGTGGGTTGCTCTCAAACGACAAAAGCCGTGCACTAACTCTGAGCAGCCACCAATTTATGGTGTAGGGGGTGGGCTATTTATAGCCACTTGGCAACCCGACCTGATTTGTCCGAAATGACCCTGGGTCACTAAGGAACTGACACGTGTACCAACGGTCAGATTTCAAACACGCGCGGCAACTTTACTTGGTCTCCAAGTAAAGCTGACTCATCAAGCTCTGGATAAGATTAGCTCTCATTGTCTTCGCTCGAAGACATAGGATTTTGGTTGAGCATCACTTCAGTCATCCTGACTTTGTTCACTGGGACCCCACTTAACAGTACAGTGGTTCCTATGACTCAACAAAGGGGAAAAGGAAACAACGAAGCAACTAAGTCTTCGTGCTCCATAGTCTTCACTGAATGTCTTCTCATGTCATAGTCTTCAATGTGAATATCTTCATATACCACTATTGTCGTCAATGTCTTCATACATTTTTAGGGGTCATCTCCAGTAGGTAAACCGAATCAATGAAGGACTACTACATGTGTTATCCTGCAATTCTCACAAACACATTAGTCCCTCAACCAGGTTTGTCGTCAATACTCCAAAACCAACTAGGGGTGGCACTAGATGCACTTACAATCTCCCCCTTTTTGGTGATTGATGACAAACTGGTTGAAGTTTTCAACGGGGATAAAAACATGTGAAATTGTAAAGGATAAGGTATTGTCTTCATAAGTAGCAAAAGGCTCCCCCTGAAGATGTGCATATAAGTAATTTGCTTTTGGAATGCAAATGCACATGACAGGTTGTACTTGTGGAGATCATCTTCAACTTATGAAGAAAATTCATAATGAAAAATGGACGTCTGCAAAATGACTAAGTGCGGAAGTTATCATCACACATGCGGAATTTATCATCGCATCACAGAATAGCAAATAAGTAGCAGACGGCCATCGAGTTTAAGTGTTACAACTCAGAGAACCAAATGTATCAAAAGCAAGAGTTGTAAACACCAGGCAAAGTATAAAGCAACCACCCATATGGACCCGCTTGAAGACTATCAACTCATATGCTTCTCCCCCTTTTGTCAGTAAGGACCAAAAGGGTTTGAAGGCATAGAGCCTCTACTCGTTCCCAGAAGGAGTAGGAGAAGATGCAGGGTCGGTGTCGAGGTTTGGCGGTGCAGACGAACTTGGTGCAGTGTTGATACGTGTTGGAGGTGGGGAAGTAGCATCGGCTTCATCATCGATGACACGGGCATTCACTGTTGCAGCAGAAGAGGAGTACTCAGAGTCTTCAAGAGATGGAGTGCGCCGCAGTACAACCTTTCTGGGAGGTGTTGTGTCAAACTTGAATCGTTCAGAGAAGCCATCATCTTGAAGATCATCTTAAGAACACATAAGCGTCAACCCTTTCCATGTACGCCAACAGGTTTCATGGGCGACAAAGGCATTCTTGGTGGCAAGGTTGCGAATCCTGTTTACGTCCACCAAGAGGCTTTTCATCTGGCACTTCAGCCAGTCATGATGCTTATCCTGTTTCTGATGAAGGGCAACGAGAAGCTCTCGGTCATTGAGAACACGAGATCGCTTCCGAGGCTGTTGAACAATTGTGCTTATAGTGGCTTCAGTGAGGGCACGGTGAGGTGCACGCATAGTACCAGCCAGGGGATAAACACGAGTTGCAGCCTGTACTCCTTCAATAGGCTGAGTGAAGCTTTGGTGATCTGCATTGTGAAGATGAATTGGCTCCTTGGCAGGCTCTGGGTAGATGGCTTCAACAGACAGGTCAACCTCTGGCAAAAAGATGATATGGTTGCGTGCAGAGGGCTGATAGTCGAAGGCAGAGTGGAGCTTGATCAGACGCATGATCCAGGGAGCATAGAACTTCAGACCAAAAATGTCAGATCCTAATGCAGAAAGTTGATGGATAAAGAAGTCTTATGTATTGAAGCATTTTCCGTGGAGAATATGGAAGACCAAGGTCTTCATTGCACCTTCCAGCTTAGCATGTGGAGAATGTCCTTTGATGGGCCAAAGAGTTCGCCGTATAATGTGATAGATGGTACGTGGCAGATACTCAAGGTCTTCAACAAAGAACTCCTTAGGATATTCTGCATCTAGAGGCAAAGGCTTCATCATGCTAAGCATCTGGCTCATGTCGGGTTCAGGCTTGTGAAAAATGCTCTCCAAGGCAGCACTGTGAAGCTGACAACCAGGTTCATATAGATCACTTGGAGTGGGCAGGCCAGTAAGCTCAATGATATCAAGAGCTTTGGCTTCATCATGAACATTTCCTGTCATCCACTCAAGGACCCATGTCTTCGGATCCCTTTTGTTGCCATGAATATGAAGGGTGGCATAGAATTGGAGCAACAGTTCTTCATTCCAGTGCTTCTTGTCAGTGACGAATTGCAATAAGCCAGACTCTCTGAAGAAATCCAGCGCTTCTTACAAACAGGGCAGACCAGTTATGGCTTCTGTGTCAAGACGCATATGTGGGAATATGCGACCTTGATTGTATAAAATGCAATAACTGCACTACTGATAGCTCCAGAACCGATCAGATGAAATCCTTGGTCTTGAGTAGGGGTTCTTGGCGTTATCAAAGAAGGTGTTGTGCGCTTTGAAGCCATTAGCATTGAAGGACCCTGGTGAAGTGGCGGTCCCTGGGAACCTTGGCAGTCTTGGCTTTGGCTTCTGAACCTGAGGCCTGTGCTTGACGTGATAATCAAATTGAGGACCAGCAGCAGGTGGAGGAACCAGAATAGGCCATTTGATAGTGATAAGATGGCCATAGTTGTATGCTTGCTCGATAGTATGTGGCCTTGGTGGCGGAACAGGAGCAGTAGCATCAGCAGAGGCGTCAGGCTGCACATTTGTTGCTGGTGCATCATTGGCTTCATTGGCTTCTGGCACAGTGTCTTCAGCCATGACAACGTTATTGGCTTCATTGGCTTCTAGCACAGTGTCTTCAGCCATGACAACGTCATTGGCTTCATTGGTGTTATTTGTGGCAGCCTCAGGATTCTGAACCTCCACTTGAGTAGCTGGAGGGTCGGGCACAAACACGTTCTCTTCTAAATCAACTTCTTGAGTGGTAGGGGGAGTAGTGACACGCGCTTCTTTTCCTTGTCTTTCTTCGGCTGATGCAGACGGATTGTCTTCAGCAACATTAGGTTCAGACACAGGGACCGTCACAGAAGGATTGTCTTCGGGGAACACTTGACGTGCCACTGAGATGGACAAGTTTGAGCCTTCTTCTGTGATGGTAGTCATGGAGACGGATGGCCTCAGGCCTTTGCGAAGCCGTTGGAACACGGGCGACGCTTTTGGTGACGGTGTGGTCTCCATGTAGTTGTCATCATTTGAATTGGGGCTGATGACTGGCACTGGTGAAGGACGGGGTGTACTTTGTGAGTCTTGATGTGGAGTTTCTGGTTGGGGGTGATAAGCCCATGAGGCATCTTGTGAGATTGGCATCAAAGGATGACCAATACTGATGGGCTCGCTGTTCATCAGAACAGGCGATGATACGGTTGGGCGCTCAATCTGAGGAAGAACTACATCATCTTCTACATTGTCGTGGGGACCAATGTCTTCAGTCGCGATGGGGTCAATGACTGGAACTTCTTGAGCTTTAGGCACCTCTGTGGAAGCAGGCTCATGAACGATCATCTAACGCTATTGATTGTCAGGGTCAAGGTGAGCGAAAGCAATGGGTTCAACAACTAGAGGCTCTGTGGGAGCAGCCCAATTTTTCTTGGTCTTGTGCTTCTTGATGGGTGGAGCTTCATCAGTAGTGTTCTTGGTTTTGCGCTTGCGGGCTTTGGCTTCAGCTGCCCTGGTTTTCTGAAGCTCTGAAGCCACTGTGGGGACCTTAGGCTTCATGCCTGTCATGCTGGTAGGGAAGACAATGCGAGGCTCTTCCCGCCTGGATGGTTCAGCTTGCTCCATAGTTGGCTTCTTCTTCTTGGCAGCCATCTTGGGGTCGATGCCAGGACGCCCAAGTGCCTTGCGCTTCTCATCTTCGTTGTACGCTTGCACGCACTTTGCAGCTAGTGTTTTCATGCGCTCTCTTGAGCCTTTGGCTTCCTCTCGTTTCTTGCGAAACGACTCCTTGAGATCATTCAGCATCAGCTTGAATTTCTGAACATCAGCCACACTAAGCTTGGCCACATACTTCTTGAACTGTCCCTTCTCAAAATCAATCTTGTGCTTCAGTTCAACAATTCGCTGGGCTAGAGCTAGCTCAGGAGCAATAGCGCCTTGAAAGGAGACGCTGATGCCAATTGGGAGTTCAAGATTATCAAAGCTGATATCTTGATTGTCGAACCATTCATCAATGAAATTGTGCAAGATGTTCACATCGAAGAGGGGCAGATCATTGAAGATCTCCGCCTCTTGCTTGCTCTTGATAAACTTTTCAAGAGCATCATTTCCAAATTCTTGATCTGAAGACAAATCAATGGCTTCAGATTCGTTCCTTAGAACGGCAGCAGGTGTCAGTGCTTGACTGTGTCGCTGAACAAGTTTCTTCTGTGGCTTCTCACGCCTTTTGGAGATGCGAGAGAGATATTCAGAGTTGTTACTGGGAGTAGGAGGGGAAGTTGTCAATGGCTTCACTTGGGAAGCTTTTGGAGCAGCAGATGACTTTGAAGCTTTAGACTTCTTTTGCTTCTGCGGCTTTGGAGGAGGGGCTTCATCAGACTCAGCGTCGTCTGCAGGTCGTTCCACGTCTGTTCCTTGGACCAGTATGTGAGAGATGAGACCTTCTAAGTTGTAGAAGGGCCCAACAAGATTTTGTTCAGCTTCGCGTGTGCCGTCGTCACGAGGCGTAGAGGGGCTTGGGTTGAAGTCTAATCCCCAAGACTTCTTATTTTCCTTTGCTGAGTTCTTGGCAAACTGAAAGTTGCGCTTGAACAGATTCTCATCTCGAAACCATAATAATGATGATGGGTCGGCATCAGCCGGCTGTGGCCCTTGGACCATGCAAGGATAGAATCCCTGAGCAATGGCTTCAGTTCTGGTCTTGGGTTGAAGATTTTTATAGAGGATATCTCCCCAAGGATGCTTGATAGCATTCTTCTCAGCATACTCCTTGGTGACGAATCTGTACTTAAACCATTGCTCTGCCCAATATCTTCGAATCCATTGGATTCGAGTTTTGCGCTATCCATAGCTTTCTTCGGGATCTGTTTTGTACAGTTCATAGAGGTCTTCAGGCAGATCCATTGATGTACCCCCACGGTGCTGTCTGCCACCCTTTCTTGCTGATTTTTCTGTCGCCATGAAGTTTAGACTGAATGGCTTCAACACAGTCAAGGGCTTCCGTCTGCTGGTCAGAGAGGAATTGGCTTCGGGAGAATTGATGTGATGTTGTAAGAATTCTGCAAATATGCAGACTATGAGAACCAAGGGATTCTCCCACGGACATGTACCTGTGACAGCATTAGAGATGCGAGGGAAGGGGAATAGGTCATATGCATTGTCAGAAGATTTTGAAGATAAATCAGTTTGAAGACATTGACCTCATAACGCGAAGACATTCACTTATTTGATGAGAGTTGGTTCCAGATTTGTACCAATCCAAGAATAAGTACAAGTGAGGAATCGAACTTGTAAAGAAGCATAAGTGAATGAACTAGGCATAGTATGAGATGTAGAAAGAGATAGATTCAACTTGGGGATCTAGAATCCACTTTTGGTAAGGTAGGATGAATCTATCAGATCGAAAAGATGGTAAAAAGCGATTTTAATTACCACGGGAAGAACTGCTAGACGGAGCGAAGTTGGAGGCCGAGCAGTTCAATCTTCTGTGCCCTAACTTGGCGACGGAGGACACCTACGGCGACAGCGGAGAAGTCGATGTCCACGGCCGGCGTGAGGACGGTGTCGGAGAGGTCACGACAGCTAAGCGCTTCGTCGCCGGCGTCGTCGAGAGCTAGCCGTGGCGCTAGGGTTTGTCGAGGTGGAGAGGTGGAAGAAGGATTTTTTACTGCGATTGGACATGTATTTATAGGGAAAGGGGCGACACAGCGCAATTACGCAGGTGCCCCTGGCAGTTCACATCTGAAGGACACATGGCGAACATGCAACTCACTTGGAGATGTCCCACATTCCCACGCCTGCCTTGACTGTCGGATGGTCATTCCGGCTTCTCTGGGGTTCAGGCAATAAGGATGGAGCATTTAAAACATATTTAATGGTTGTCTCTGTATCTTCTGCTGACAAGGACGCAGAGAAGACATTCGACAATTTCAATAGAATGCATATGATTTGATAGATAGAGTTCGAGATGGGAAGCATAGAGAGGTTAGCGTCCGATCACATTTACTTAGTTCAAAAGATTCAAAAAGAGAAGACATAGCTATAAATGAATGCTGTAGAGGACAGAGCACTAATATATAGCTATTTGGATCACGGGATAAAAATAGCTATTTGGATCACGTCAGCCCGTATATAGGGCCGATTAGGTGTTCCCGAGATTCCTGAAAATGCCCACCAGTCCGGCACCTCCCTCCCGCAGCTCGCTCTCCCTCGATTCCTCCTCCTGCGACGAACTCGTCGCCCGCCCTCGATCTGCCCCCTCACCACCCCCCCGCGCCCTGCCTCAAGATCAGGCCGCCGCGCCGACACCGACCCCCGGATCAGGCCGCCCCGGCGCCACCGGTCTTGGATCCGGCCGCCGCGCTGCCTGCCTCTGCTCCTCACCTGTCCGCCTCTGCGCCCGCACGAGGGGATGCCAAGCCCTCGTGCTCCTCGATCGGCAGCCACAGGGGGGCCTCCCGCGCACCTTACCTTCCTCTCCTTCCTTCTCCCTCACACCCTCTCTCTCTCTGTTCTCCTGCAGGTACCCGCCATGGCCATCATGGACAGCAGCCATGCGGCAGGAGCTCGCCACCGAAGTCCCCCGAGCACCGTATGCCCCGAATCTGGCCGGGAACCGGACGAGGTCGAGCACTCGCGTCCAGATCCGCTGCAGCAACCTGGAAGCTCGCCTCCGCCACCTCGGGCGGTTCAACTGACGCACCGCCGCCCTCACCTCCCTCCTCGACAGACGCACAGTCGTGACTCCACCTCCTGGCTGGGCCACCGCGAGCCTCCACATCCCGGCTTCCCGACGCCGCCCCGTTGGCCTCCTCCCGCGGCCTCGCTTAATCAAGCCCCGCCGTCTTCCCCGTGCGAGCCAACCATGCCAGACGGCCACCCCCGCAAGAACCCATCCTCAGTGTTCGCTCGGTGGAGACTAGGAGCAGCGACAGAGACGCCGCCCCGAGGCGGAATCCCTGCCTCCGCTTGGTTCCGTCCACAGCAGCACACCACATCTCCCCCGCCGTCCACCTGCCATGTTCATGTCCACAGGTGACCTTCTCTCCAAACATGTACTGACCTTCCTCCTCCTGTTGCTTCCAACTCCCTTCTTAGATGATTGAACTCTGTCTCATGGAGTAGTAGAACTGCTGGCATGTCCTGCTCCCATGCCACGATGAGAAACCAACTCATGCAATTTTGCAGGGTAATGGTGAAGTTCAGAATGAATGTGGATTAAGGTTCAGGATGTGCAGTATTTGTTTAGTACATTCAGAGTGTTTTCCCCTGTTTTTCATTTCTTAGCTTCTTCATAGATTATTAGAAAATTTCCGTGACCAACATTCCATCATCTGAAGCTTATAGTCTCATGTGCGTACTAGAAAAAACAGATTTTGATCAGTATATTCTGCATCCGTGTGAAATTATATGAAAAGGGATGAACCCTGCAGTGTTACCGGTTCAAGTTGAGTTCCCCCTGCAGATACTTCAGTTTGTTTTCCCAAGTATTCACTTCTCTATATATTTTGTGTGATGATGCATCTCCCTGGATCAGTGCCAGACATTACAAACACGGATGCTTTGGAAAATAACAAAATAACATGTTTTGATACACCATGGTGTCAGTTTCTTAGACCGCGATCTCATTTTCTTATGGTGCTTCCCCCATAGCTTCCATTTCAGCCGTTGAAGCTGTAGATGGAGCACGACATGCAGCAGTGTCGCCCCAACAGGCACGCAACGCCGACGATGACAGGGTGTGGCGTGCGTCTGTCCGGCATGCTGGGCGTGGTGCCGAGGTGGCAGCAGTTTGAATTGGCCGGGGGTTAAAGTTCAGATAATGCTATTGTCTGATGGCAAAGGACCATGCAGGCTGTTTCGTTACTGAAAAAACGTGTGACACAAGGAACAAGATTTTTTCAATAAACTCCTACTCTTATTCTTTTCCCCTTCGGCTTTCTCTGCCATGGATGTGTGCATGCGTGCTATGTGCGTGAGTGCGCTACAGCAATTTGTCTAAAAGAAGCATTTTCAATTGGGCAAAATTAGTTGGTGGTTGTCAAAGTTCAGACATTTGTATTGGTGACGTTCAGTAATTATAGAATGAGAAGTAGTGTGTGTCGTCTTGAGCCCACAAGGTGTTTGTGCTTGTGTGCCACTGGCCGCTACACACTCTATGTTGCTGCTGCTGCTTTAACTTTTACATTTTTCATTGACTTGCAAAAAAAAATTCTTTGGATATATGCAATCCAGTACACTTGTTCTACAGTGTACTACTAAGTAGCAGGGTAGGTGCTTCTTAGTGGCCAAGCATGTGAAATCTTTTTGCTAATTTCACTCGATGGCATGTACAGAAGTTCAAATAGAAAAAAGGGACATCGCTAGGCAAAATGCGACAAAAGCCATGGAACAAACTTGAGCAATTCAACTTGAAAATGCAAAAAGATAAAACAAAAAACAATCGCTTTCGAAAAAACAAAACACTTTGGGTGTCCAAAAAAAGAGAGTTGAACACCTAAAAAATATCAATTGACAAGTGAACCTTGTGAATCCAGGGTTTTACAAAAATGTTCCATTGTAAAAAAATCAAGTAACTAAAGTGAGCAGTAAAAAAATATGAGAAAAGGCAAAAATTGAACACTTGTTTTAAAAAATAGAAGTTCAAATTATAATGGCGGAGAAGTTCTTTGTTAATTATAAAACTGGGATTTTCACCTTTAACAAAAATAAATCAAGAAATTCAAATAAAAAAGCAGATTGGTTCAAAAATTATACAAAAATATGGTATTTTCCCCATTTAAAGAAAAAACAAGAGGTTCAAATTTAAATAATGGAGAAGTTCAATATTTATTACAATATCAAGAAGGTCAAATTGAAAAAACCAAATAGTTCAAAAAGTATATAAAAAAGATTTTCCATCTTATGAAAATAAGACCTAGTAGTTCCACTTTTAATTGAGCAGTACGATATTTATTACATAACTTGGACTTTTCCAGATACTAATGAATAACACTAGGAAGTCCAAAAATTAAAAAATATGAAGTTGCTTAATGTTTATAAAAACTCAGAATTTCCCCAATACTAAAGATTAAAACCAAGAAGTTCAATTTCAAAAGTGGTTTAGTTACATGAATATAAAAAAACTCAGGTTTTCACGTTACTAGAGAATAAACCCAAGAAGTTCAATTGGAAAAAGCGGAGCAGTTTGATATTTGTTTAAGGAATCATTTTTTTCTAGTTACTAAAGAATAATACCAATAAGTACTATTCGAAATAATGAAGAAGTTCGATGTTTCTAACAAAACTCTAATTTTCATATTTCTAAAAGAATACACAAAGAAGTTCAAATAAAAAGTTAGAGAGGTTCAATGTATATAAAAAACTCAGACTTTTTCTGTTACGAAAGAGAAATAGAGAGAAGTTCGGTTTGATAATTGTCAGAAGTTCATTTACTATGTGGTGTGCATTTCGTATGAGAGAAAAAAATAATAAAGGCAAAGTCCAAAAAATTTGTTGCTACAAGTTCAAGTGCTCGACCCGAGAAAGTTCAAGAATTCTTGTGAAAAGAGGTTGAACAAAAATATGTGACAGAAGGTTAAGGTGAAAACAACGAGAAGTTCAACTAGTGCAAGGAATGCATTTCAGGTGAGAATAAAAGTATACAAAAATAAAAGCTTAAAATGTTTGCTCAGAGAAGTTCAAGTGCTCTGTTCGGGGAGGTTAAAAAATCCTTGCGAGAGAGGTTCACCTTGTATTCCCATGCTCGATTTTTTTTCGTATAAAAATCGAATACAATTTTTTAATCAAAATATAAAAAGGTGAAGTTCAAATTGAAATAACACAGAAGTTCGGAGTTTACTTAAACCTAGGATTTACATGTTCAAAAAATAAAAAACACAACGCCATTTTTTGCACTTTTGAAAACACCTCATAAACGAAAAAAAGCTTGCTAGTTTTCTGCCTTGAAGTTCAAATTTAGAAAATGCGGTGGATCAGTGTTTGTTTGAATTTTTTCCTTTTAAATAAAAAACTAAAATTATTTCTGAAAAACAAAAAAATAAGAAGGTCAAACTACAACAACAGAGAAGTACAAGGTTTAAAGACAAAAAAACGGAGAAGTCCAAATTAAAAAGAGGAACGTTTCAAAAGAATTTATGAAAAAATCCCCGTTATAAAAAACTAGAAGTTCAAATTAGAATAAAAGGAACAAGTAAAAAAGTTTTAAAAAATTCCGTTTCTTAAAAAACTAGAAGTTCAAATTTAAGTAACGGAGCAGGAAAGTTGTGTGTTTTCAACAGCTTATTCATGTGCAGCAGAAGTTCAAGTCAAACTAATGGGGTGATTCAGTGCTTATTCTTGAGAAAGTGGAGAAAATAATACATGCTCTGTAGGGCAAAAGTTTGGCTTTAATTTATGTTTTGCGAAGGTCAAAATGTTGTGTTCGAGAAGGTCAAGTGTGTTATCTCAGCAAGTTCAAAATAAATTTAAACATGCAAGGTAAAACATGCAAAAAAAAAACAAAAGGGAGAAGTTCAATTTCTAAAGATGACGCGGTTTAACGTGTAAACCAATGTTGAAAGAAAATGAGAAGTTCAATTTCTAAAGATGAAGCGGTTCGACGTGTAACCCAATGTTGAATCAAAACAAAAAGAAAGGAGAAGTTCAATTTCTAAAGATGACGTGGTTCGACGTGCTAAACAATGTTGAAAGAAAACAAAAAGAAAATGAGAAGTTCAATTTCTAAAGAAGACGCGGTTTGATGTGCAAACCAATGCAAAAACACACACAAAAATGTTCTTCTGGTGTCTTAAAAAATATTTATTGATAAAAAAGGATTAAATAAATAAAACCAGGAAGTCCATATTAAAAAGATGGAGAAGTTCGATGACTATAGAAAACTCAGATTTTCCTCGTTATTAAAGAATGGAAACAAGAAGTTCAAAAATTAAATAACAAGAAGTTCAACTTTTAATAAATAGAGCGCTTCAAAATTTCGTAAAAAAAGATTAAGAAATAAAACCAGGAAGTCCATATTAAAAAGATGGAGAAGTTCGATGATTATAGAAAACTCAGATTTTCCTCGTTATTAAAAATACGTCAGAGTGAAAACAACAAGAAGTTCAACGTGAAAACGGCAGGAAGTTCAATTACTACACTGGATGGAGAGCTACGAGCAGTGGATGGAGAGCTAGGGGCAAAAAAAGCACGTGAAAAACAGAGTGAAGTTCAAGGTTTCATACCGAGAAGTTCAGGTACTTCACGCGATGCATTTTTCACGAATCTGTTTCGCGATAAAGGCAGAACGAATGATCTCGCCCTTTTCCAAATTACTTGAAAACGACTACGAATTAGATAAAACCATCAACATGAAAAAGTTTCGCATTTTCCGTAGGTTTTTAGTGGTATATTATTTGCCCCATTCCGATAAAGTTTGTAGAAATTACGGCGAAAATACGTTTTTATCCATTTTCAAAACTGACTTAAAACAGTAAGGAATTGGAAGAAAAAATATATACCAAAAAGTTTCGCATTTCCTCAAGCTTTCCAACGCCATATCATTTGTTACATTCGGACGTACGGTTAAAAAATTAGCTCAAAAATACACACTCGGTGTAACTTGGACCGTTTCATAAATCACTTTTAAACCATTTAAAATTAGAAAAAACTTTCAACGTGAAAAAGTAGCGCAATTTCATAAGCTTTCCAACGCCATATCATTTGCCTCAATTTTGATTAGCCATTTAGAAATGACATCGAAAATACGGACACGGCTGTTCGGTTTGTGAAATTTTACGTTTTTTCAAATTACTCTTTAACCGTAGGGAATTAGAGAAAACTTTTAACATGCGGAAGAAGCAGTTTTGCAGTAGTTTTCCAACGCCATATTACTTGCCTCATTCCGATAAATGGTTTAGAAATGCGATCGAAATTACGATTCACGTTTTTTGTGTGAAGAGAAAACGGTTTTCAAAACTGCTCTTAAACCGCTTACATTTGCGAAAAATTTAACTTGGGTCATGATACTCGTGTCCATAGCTTTCCAACGGTATATAGCAAGCCCTATTTGGGCAATGTTGCGGGAAGTTCAACCTAGCACAGGGGGAAGTTCAGGTCGAACAACTTAGGCAGTAAAATCGCAAAAAACGCGAGTTCTTCACGACCCGAGTGCGAAATCCGCCTATGAGCGAGGTTCCTATCTAAACCGAGTATTTAGTTTCTAAAAATCGTTTAAAGATTACACTTACATCACATGGAACACGACTAACCAGAAAAACTCGCGGTAGAAGGCACGGTTGCGAAGATAGCACGAAGGTCGGGTTCGTACAGAGAGAAGTTCAGGCGCGCGTACTAACAAAAATACGTCACAGAAGTTCAACGTGAAAACAGCAGGAAGTTCAACTATTACGCTGAATGAATTTTAGATGAAAAACTTTTAAAATCATCGCGAGTATGAAAAAATGATCAACACGGGAAAGTTGCGTGTTTACAGCAGCTTTCCATCGGTGTATCGCTTGCTTAATTCCGGTGAATGGATGGAGAGCTACGAGCAGTGGATGGAGACCTACGAGCAAAAAAATCACGTGAAAAAACAGAGTGAAGTTCAGGTACACGCGCCGAGAAGTTTAGGTACTTCACGCGATGCTTTTTTCGCGGATCTATTTCGCAATAAAGGCAGAACGAATGATCCCGCCGTTTTCGAAATAACTTGAAAACGGCTGGGAATCAGAGAAAACCATCAACATGAAAAAGTTTCGCGTTTTCCTTAGCTTTTCAACGGTATAATATTTGCCCCATTCCGATCAAGTTTATAGAAATTACGGCAAAAATACGTTTTTAGCCGTTTTCAAAACTGACATAAAACCTTAATGAATTAGGAGAAACAATATATACAAAACATTTTCGCATTTCTTCAAGCTTTCCAACGCCATATCATTTGCTACATTTGGAAGTACGGTTAAAAAATTAGCTCGAAAATATGAACTCAGAGAAACTTGTATCGTTTTCTAAATTAATTTTAAACCATTGAAAATTAGAAAAAACTTTTCACATGAAAAAGTAGCGCAATTGCATAAGCTTTCCCACGCCATATCATTTGCCTCAATTGGATCAGCCGTTTAGAAATCACATCGAAAATACGAAGTCGGCTGTTCGGTTTGCGAAATTTTACAATTTTCCAAATTACGCTTTAACCATAGGGAATTAGAGAAAACTTTCAACATATGGAAGGAGCGATTTTGCAGCAGCTTTCCAACGCCATATTATTTGCCTCATTCCGATAAACGGTTTAAAATGCGATCGAAAATACGATTCACGTTTTTTGTGTGAAGAAAAACGATTTTCAAAACTGCTCTTAAACCGCTTACATTTTGCCAAAAATTTAACTTAGGTGATGATGCTGGTGTTCATAGCTTTCCAACGGTATATCGCAAGCCCCATTTGGACACCTTTTAGCTGAAGTTCAACCTAGTACTCGGGGAAGGTCAGGCGCATTACTCGGGAAGTTCGGGTTGTGATTAGAATATTATTCTGATTCCGTGATCAGAATAGTGTTTATATATATACATATATATATATATTAGTGCAACCAAATCAACATAGTGAAGATAAGCATGAAGACAAATGAAATTGAAGATTAACTAAATGCGAAGACATAGCAAATGTAACGCCATGGGAAAACACTTCAACAGAAGAATTTGGTGGTGGCGTTACCCACCGTATAGGAAGTATTAGACCCAGACACGGCGCACAATTATCGTGGCGCTCCGAAGTCAAATTCCATGTTAATGTATTCACACTTAGAATGTAAGTCTTCATTGATTGAAGATATACTTTACTTCGTGTGTTGCACATCTAAGTCATCATCATGCATAAGTGTTAGGATGTGTGCCTGATCACAGGACATTTGAGGATTCCAAGATATTTAGCTCACACCGCAACTTGCAAAACCTTTTCTCATCCAAGGGCTTTGTGAAGATATCTGCCAGTTGCTCTTCAGTGTTGACGTGTATGATATCAATATCTTCCTTCATGACATGATCTCTGAGAAAGTGATGATGAATTTCAATATCCTTTTTCTTCGAGTGCTGAACTGGGTTGTTGGCAATCTTGATGGTGCTTTCGTTGTCGCAATAGAGTGGTACTTGTTTCAGATGGATGCCATAGTCCTTGAGAGTTTGCTTCATCCATAGAAGCTGAGCGCAGCAAGACCCAGCAGCAATGTATTCAGATTCAACAGTGGAGAGTGATACACAGTTCTGCTTCTTTGAAGACCAACAGACAAGTGAACATCCCAGAAAGTGACATGTGCCTGATGTAGAATTGCGATCCACCTTGTCACCAACATAATCAGCATCCGAGTATCCAACTAGATAAAACTCTGAGCCCTTTGGATACCATAATCCTAATGTTGGGGTGTAAGCCAAATATCGAAGAATTCACTTCACAACTAAGTGATGCGATTCCTTTGGTGCCGCTTGGAATCGAGCACACATGCAAACACTAAGCATAATATCTGGTCTAGATGCACATAAATAAAGTAAAGAACCAATCATGGAGCGGTATACCTTTTGATCGAACTCGTTATCATTGTCGTCGGGACTCAGATGACTTTTAGTTGGCATTGGCGTCGTGTATCCTTTGCAGTCTTGCATTCCAAACTTCTTCAGGCAATCTTTGAGGTATTTTTCTTGAGATATGAAGATGTCGTTGTGTTGTTGACGGATTTGGAGACCTAGAAAGAATTTTAGCTCACCCATCATGGACATCTGATATTGCTCTTGCATCATGTGTCCAAACTCATCACTGTATTTCTGATTGGTGCATCCAAAGATAATGTCATCCACATATATTTGGCATACAAACAGTTCGCCATCATATGTCTTCGTGAAGAGAGTGGGATCCATAGAACCAGGTTTGAAGCCTTTGCTCTTCAGGAAGTCTTTGAGTGTGTCATACCAAGCGCGAGGAGCTTGTTTGAGGCCATATAGTGCCTTGTTTAGCTTTTATACCATATCAGGATGTTTTGGATCTTCAAAGCCAGGAGGTTGTGCAACATACACTTCTTCTTCAATCTTGCCGTTGAGAAATGCACTCTTCACATCCATTTGATATAGCAAGATGTTGTGATGGTTAGCATAGGCTAGCAATATATGAATAGCTTCAAGCCTAGCCACAGGAGCAAATGTTTCATCGAAGTCAATCCCTTCAACTTGAGTGTATCCTTGTGCGACGAGACGAGCTTTGTTTCTGACAACTTGACCATGTTCATCTTGCTTGTTGCGATATATCCATTTCGTGCCTATTATGTTGTGCTTGCGAGGGTCAGGACGCTTGACAAGTTCGCATACATTCTTTAGCTTGAACTGTTGAAGCTCTTCTTGCATAGCTTGAATCCATTAAGGTTCCATAAAGGCTTTAGCAACTTTCTTGGGTTCAGATATTGAGACAAATGCAAAGTGCCCACAGAAATTTGCTAGCTGTGTTGCTCTTGAACGAGTAAGAGGACCAGGCGCATTGATGCTGTCAATCATTTTCTCAATCTGTACTTCATTTGCAACACGAGGATGAACTGGATGAAGATTTTGCTCTTGCTGACCATTGTCATCATTGGGAGGATTGTCTTCAGGCTGAGCATTGTCTTCAGGTTGATTAGGTGCAGAAATGATAACTTCCTCTTCAGGCTGTGCTTCAGATGGTATGATTTCTCCTGGTCCCATTAGCTTGATGGATTCGCTGGGTGGAACTTCATCTAGCACATTCGGCAGGTGCTCTCTTTGCGAGCCGTTGGTCTCATCAAACCGTACATCCATAGTTTCAACCACTTTATAGAGAAAGAGATTGAAGACTTTGTAGGAATGCGAGTCTTTTCCGTAACCAAGCATAAAACCTTCATGTGCTTTCGGTGCAAATTTTGAAGAGTGATGTGGGTCCTTGATCCAGCACTTAGCACCAAATACTCTGAAGTAACTGACATTTGGCTTCTTGCTAGTGAGGAGTTCATAGGATGTTTTCTTCAGAAGCTTGTGAAGATAAGCACGGTTGATGACATGGCATGCAGTATCGATAGCTTCAGGCCAGAATTTTTTGTGCGTCTTGTATTCATCGAGCATCGTCCGAGCCATCTCAATGAGTGTTCTATTCTTGCGCTCCATGATGCCATTTTGCTAGGTGTGTACGGAGTGGAGAACTCATGAGTGATTCCCGTTGTATCCAAGTAAAGATCGAGGCTGGTGTTCTTGAACTCAGTGCTGTTGTCACTTCTGATATGCTTGATCTTGACGCCATAGTTGTTCATGGCACGATTGGCGAACCGTCTGAAGACATCCTGCACTTCAGTCTTGTAGAGAATTATGTGCACCCATGTGTATCTTGAGTAATCATCAACAATAACGAAGCCATAGAGACAGACAGTGGTAGTGAGAGTAGAGTAGTGAGTTGGGCCAAATAAGTCCATGTGTAACAGCTCGAAGGGTTGAGTTGTCGTCATGATTGTCTTCGAAGGATGCTTGGCCCTAGTCATCTTTCTAGCTTCGGAGGCACCGCATAGATGATCTTTCTTGAACTTGATGCCCTCGATGCCTATGACATGCTTCTTCTTTGCGAGCGTGTGCAAGTTCCTCATGCCAGCATGCCCTAGCCTTCGATGCCAGAGCCAGCACTCTAAAGCTTTTGCAAGAAGACATACTACAAGCTGTGGTCCTGCTGAGAAATCTACCATGTACAAATAATCTCTCCGGTACCCTTCAAAGACTAGAGATTTGTCAGATTCCATTAGCACAAGGAACCGATATTTTCCAAATATCACAATCATGTTCAAGTCACAAAGCATTGAGACAGACATTAAGTTCAAACCAAGGGATTCAACAAGCATTACTTTATCCATGTGCTGATCCCTTGAGATTGCAAATCTACCTAGACCCAATACCTTGCTTTTACCAGTGTCTGCAAATGTGATGTTGCTCTTGTTAGATGGACGTAAGGTTGAGTCCATGAGAAGACTTCGATCACCAGTCATATGATTAGTGCATCTGCTATCCATAATCCATTCTGAAGCATGAGGTGTCATACCCTACAGTACAGTTAGGGGAATAGGCTTCACAAAGAGAAGTGTGAAGCATAAACATTTGACGAGCAAGTGGATTATGAAAGCTTAGATCCAAGTTAGGACTCATTGGATGTATGGCAAATGATTCAGGAACAAAATACATAGTGAGACCATTTGGGCATTTGATCTTGCGCCCTACAAGATGTTTTAGGTCCCCAGCAATAGCATCAGACGCCTTTGATTTCCGGCTGGAGACCTTTCCCTGCAAAAGAAAGTTAATTCTTCTTAACCACCCACATTTTCAGGGGTGGCTTAGAAGCAATGAGTCTAAGTGCAGCATCTGAGAACTTCGGCTTTGGAGCCCTAGCAAATAGCCTTGCAGGAGAAGAACGATAATCATATGAATAAGCAGAATAGTTCTTAGTTCTATGAACATAGCGGTTTGAAGACACACGCTCATATTCATAAGTCTGAGTATGGTTTCCCTGCAAAACATTGGCGTTAGGGTGACTCAGGTGAGTCCTCTGTCTGTATGAAGCCTTTGGGCCATATGAAGCCTTTCGTCTGGGATTTGTCTTCTTCCCAGGTGGTGTCATGATGACATTAACAGGAAGATTCTCAAGACAACTTTTGGGAACCCAGATCTTCTTCATAGGTGGCCCGTTCCTGCAGTTAGTACCAATATACCTGGCAAACACCTCACCATTCTTATTCTTAAACATTTTATAGTTTGCATCAAAGGATTCATCAATGATAATAGGATTAGCACAAGTGAAGCCAGATAAGGTGGATGGATCCACTGAGGGTCCCTTTGCAGCAACCCATGTGGTTTTGGGGTACTGCTCAGGCTTCCAGTAGGAGCCATCAACATTCATTTTCCTCTCGAACCCAACACCCTCTTTCCTAGGGTTTCAGTTCAGAATCTGCTTTTTGAGGACATCGCACAGTGTCTGATGCCCTTTCAGGCTTTTGTACATCCCTGTTTCAAGCAATGTCTTCAACCTAGCATTTTCATTAGCAATAGTAGTGGTATCCTCAGCAGAGGGGTTAGTTGAAGACATTGCAACAGTAGCAGCAGTAAAACACTCAACAACAGAAGTAGCGTTATCACGCTCAAGGCATTTTAGACATGGTGGTTCAAATATGTCCTGAGCGGAACTGATCTGTTGAGCGCGAAGTGACTCATTCTCTTTTTGAAGATCTTCATGAGCCGCTCTCAATTTCTCAAGCTCTTTCTTCCTTTGAAGATACTCATAGCAGAGCTTTTCATGAGTGGTTGAGAGCGTTTCATGATGACTTTCAAGTTCCTGGTACTTAACATGAAGATTTTTTATGTCTTTAATTAAGGATTGAGAATGGGTCATTTTAGCGTCCAACAGGTCATCTCTTTTGTCTAACAGTTTTTGAGTATGTTCCATAGCTTTCTGTTGTTCAATTGCAATTTTAGCAAGTGTTTTGTAGCTAGGTTTGGATTCACAATCAGAGTCATCTTCACTAGATGTTTGAAAATAAGCATCGCGTGACTTTACCTTGGCACCACGTGCCATGAAGCAGTAGGTGGGAGCAGAGTCGTCCTTGTCATTAGCTTCAGTGTTGGTGACGGAGCCATTGTCTTTAGTGTTGAAGATGGACTTGGCAACGTAGGTTGTAGCTAGAGCCAGACTTGCAACACCCGGGTCGGAATCCTCCTCAGATTCCACCTCTGCCTCCTCAGAAGCAGACTCCTCCTCTAAATCCGTCTCCTTGCCAACAAATGCACGAGCCTTGCCAGATGAGCTCTTCTTATGAGATGAAGACTTGGATGAGGACTTGGAAGAAGACTTTGAGGATTTCTTCTTCTTCTTGTCATCAGATTCATATTCCTTGCTCTTCTTCTTCTTCTTCTTCTCATTGTCCCACTATGGACACTCAGAGATGTAGTGACCAGGTTTCTTGCACTTGTGACATGTTCTCTTCTTGTAGTCATGAGTGTAAGCTTCATCATTTCTTGAGCTGGATCATGAAGACTTTCTGAAGCCCTTCTTCTTAGTGAACTTCTGGAACTTCTTCACAAGCATAGCAAGTTCCTTTCCAATGTCTTCAGGATCAGCAGAACTGCATTCAGATTCTTCTTCAGATGAGGAAACAACTTTTGCCTTCAAAGTGAGAGTTCACCCGTGGTTGGGACCATAGATATCTCGTTTCTCAGATAGCTGGAACTCATGTGTGTTGAGCCTCTCAAGTATATCAGACGGATCGAGTGTCTTGAAGTCAGGGCGCTCTTGTATCATGAGGGCAAGGGTGTCGAATGAGCTGTCAAGTGATCTCAGTAGTGTCTTGATGATTTCATGCTTGGTAATCTCAGTGGCGCCGAGAGCACGAAGCTCATTTGTGATATCAGTGAGGCGATCAAATGTGAGCTGGACATTCTCATTGGCATTTCTCTTGAAGCGATGGAAGAGGTTGCGAAGAACACTGATCCTTTGATCTTTCTGGGTTGAGACTCCTTCATTGACTTTGGAGAGCCAGTCCCAGACTAGCTTTGACGTCTCCAGAGCACTCACACTACTGTCCTTTGGTTAGATGACCACAGATGATGTTCTTGGCAGTAGAGTCTAGTTGAACGAACTTCTTGACATCAGCAGAGGTGACACCTTCACCAGTCTTGGGAACGTCATTCTTGACGACATACTAGAGGTCGACATAAATGGCTTCAAGACGCATGCGCATCTTATTCTTCCAATAGGGATATTCAGTTCCATCGAAGACAGGGCAAGCATCGGAGACTTTAATTATCCCTGCAGTCGACATAGCTAAAACTCTAGGTGGTTAAACCGAATCACATAGAACAAGGGAGTACCAAGCTCTGATACCAATTGAAAGTGCTAGTTATCGACTAGAGGGGGGTGAATAGGCGATTTTAATGAAAGTCTTCAAAAGATGGGAGTTTCAAAGACAAACAATAGAAATGGTCCTATTGATATGCATCGGAAGGTAAGCTACACTAAGCAAGCCATAGTCAAGTATGCAATGAAGTGAAAGCACGAAGACTAATAGCAGCTAGGTAGTAAGGATCAGGATGGAAGATGGTATGAAGCCAAACTATGATAGTAGTCACACAGTGAAGTCAAACAAGTAGGGCAAGCTGGCAATGACTTCACGAAGACAAACTGTAAGTAAAGAGGGGGAGAGGATAGAACCAGTCACTTGACGAGGACACAGGATATGTTGGACCAGTTTCAGTTGCTGTGACAACTATACATCTGGTTAGGGAGGCTAAGATTTAACTCAGAAGACCGCGTCTTCACCTTATTCCCCTTGAGCTAAGGACACCCAGTCCTCGCCCAATTACTCTGGTAAGTCTTCAAGGTAGACTTCCAAACCTTCACAGACTTCGTTCACCGGCGATCCACAATCACTCTTGGATGCTCAGAACGCGACGCCTAACCGGCTGGAGGATTCACAGTCCTCAAGTGTAATAAGTCTTCAGGTCACGCAGACAGAAAGACTTCAGTGATGCCTACCACTCTTTGGCTCTGGGTGTTTGGACTTGGTCCTCGCAAGGATTTCTCTCTCTCAAAAGCTTCGGAGGTGGGTTGCTCTCAAACGACAAAAGCCGTGCACTAACTCTGAGCAGCCACCAATTTATGGTGTAGGGGGTGGGCTATTTATAGCCACTTGGCAACCCGACCTGATTTGTCCAAAATGACCCTGGGTCACTAAGGAACTGACACGTGTACCAACAGTCAGATTTCAAACACACGCGGCAACTTTACTTGGTCTCCAAGTAAAGCTGACTCATCCAGCTCTGGATAAGATTAGCTCTCATTGTCTTCGCTCGAAGACATAGGATTTTGGTTGAGCATCACTTCAGTCATCCTGACTTTGTTCACTAGGACCCCACTTAACAGTACGGTGGTTCCTATGACTCAACAAAGGGGAAAAGGAAACAACGAAGCAACTAAGTCTTCGTGCTCCATAGTCTTCACTGAATGTCTTCTCATGTCATAGTCTTCAATGTGAATATCTTCATATACCACCATTGTCGTCAATGTCTTCATACATTTTTAGGGGTCACCTCCGGTAGGTAAACCGAATCAATGAGGGACTACTACCTGTGTTATCCTGCAATTCTCACAAACACATTAGTCCCTCAACCAGGTTTGTCGTCAATACTCCAAAACCAACTAGGGGTGGCACTAGATGCACTTACAACCACATTGTTGATATGTAACGATCAGAAAAATCATGGTGTTGTAGGTGTTTACAATATGCATTGATGATCTGCGTACATAAACAAAAAAATTCTATCAACTTCTGAAGTACAAATGAGGGTTTTGTTAAAAACAAACTCATACTTACAGCGCCATTCAACCATTTAAATGTCAGGACATCGTGAAGCATAGCTGGCGTGCATATGTCCGAATCTGGTGGCGGCACATCAACCATGGTTCGATGTGCACGCTTCTTTGACGATGCAAGAGTCTCAACAAAAACTTTGGCTGCCTCTATGTGATCCGGAGTCATATTAAGAGAAGTTGCTAGAATTGAATGTGGTGACGATGCAAACAGATCTAAAGCAATGCAGTTATGGTCAGTTAAATAAAAAAATTACATAACGCGTGAATGAATTATAAAGTAGTAATTGACTTACTTTTTTTAACATGTTTCTTGTGGGTAATGAGAAGGTCGTAGGGGGATTGACAATATTCCGACGGATTTCGTTTGCGTTTACCTTCATTGTCCTGACTACCTTCACCATTACCTATGTTGCTCTTTGCCGGGAAACTCTCAAACGTGTCTTCGGACTTTGTTGGTGACAAACCACCCATAGACTCACCAGAAATATCAACATTCTACGGGGTTCGGAACATAGATGGAAAGTCTTTTGTCCGTACAGTTGATGCCGAAGATGGAGAGTTTCCATTATCGTCTATAATGAAAGGATCAATAGCTTCACCTTTACCCAGTGCCGTCGCCGGAGCACCCGTGTCATCAAAGGGCATGGAGGTATCATTCATACCCGTGAAAGATGTTCCTATCTTTACGTCCGTAGGTGATTCAATATCTGATCAATATTTTGATGACTTGTACTTGCCATTCTCCATCCCGACTCCTTCACCTACATTATCAAATTCGTCAGCGTTGTCCCTCTTATTGGGTTTGTACAGCACACCTTCCGTGTTCAACCTTTCCATTACCATCTACAAACACAAATGAAACACGATAAGTAGTTGAACAATTAAAGCACGTTCAATACAACTTCTAAATTACCTGTGCACATCTTTCGGGTGTATTGTGAACCTCCTTGTGAAGCAGCTTTATGTATGTCATCACACGGTCCATACTATAATTCGTGTTCAATGAAACCGCGGACGTGCTTGGCTTTCTACTCTTGCCACCACCTTTCCGTTTAGTTTTCTTCGTTTCTTCCTCTAGGACAGTCCCTTCATGTGCTACCTTAGCACGTCTGTACTCTTCGCTAATGCAGTTTCCAATCTGTACAACAAACAATAAAATGAATTAAATAACGAATATACTTAATTACTATGTGAAACCAATAAGGACTATACTTATTGACTTACATTGTCGGTACCCTGCCCGTGCATGTTGTCATAGTCATCTCGCTTTTTCCCTTCCGTTTTTGGCCAGGTTAAGCATTAGTGGGTATTCACGAGACAAAGGATCAAATGTATCCACACCAATTGGCTCAAGTTTTTCCCAGTGTATATACTGCATGATAGTAAACACAAATAGTCAGACACATAGGTCACATAAAAAATATATGTACATACAACTATTATGAAATGACTTGTACCTGAAGAAGAGCCAAGTTCCCGATAGGCCACTTGAACTTTTCAAGATCTTCGACCATTTTTTTAATAGCATCCATGCACACCCCCAACGTGAAATCATTCCAATTGTATGACTTGATAGCGTTGACGTCCTCCACCATTTTGTAATAATGATAAGGAATAAACTTGGTGGATTGTGGTTCTAAGACTGTACCCATAAGAACCAGTATGGCCCTTCTCACAAAATCATCATCATATGACTGACTATCAACAATATTTTTTATCAAGTCATTGATGAGGATTAGGACTGTTCTTTTGTCTAGAAACGATTCGGAACAATTTTTTTGGCGTCTAGTTGTACTGTTGCTATCATGCTATTGACATCATCACCCTCGTTACGTAGCCCGAATATGTCATAAACATATTCATTAAGCACACTGATGCTGTCAGTATTTGGCCGAATAGTAAATCGCTTTCTACTACTATCATACGTTGTAATCATAAATTCCAATAAATTTTTCCTCATTTTCACTAAAGGAATTCTCAACATACTGTCCAAATTTGTGCCACATAGCATCATGCGTTGTCTGGGTGTGAATTTTCCCACCAATTCGCACCACTTCTCAACCGAGTAGTACACATCTCCGAATTCTTGCATTCTAAATAAGATGAACGTTATCTAACTAGTTACGAGATTCAAAAAACATTACATATGGTTTAATACCATACCTTCCGGCGCCGCGAGGTGCACCGGCAGCCCCCGTTGGATAACACCACCCGGTGTGGGTTAGTCGTGGCAGCCGCGCGCCCTCTGCCCTCACCACCGCGGTCGCTGATGGCCCGCCCTAGGGTTCTGGGTGCGGGCGACTTTGCCGAGACGGCCGGCCGGGCCGAGATCCAAGTCGCGCGTGTAGATGCTGGAGTGTATGGCCGTCGTGAGGGTGGCAGGGAAGGGAGTTGGGACGACCACGGCGGTGCGATCGTGGGATCGGGGTGAGGTCGTGCATGGAGGCGGCGGGGTTAGGCGGTCCTGGGGCGAGGTAATGGTCGCGTGGTTTCCATGCCCATGCACGCACGTACGGCGTCATAGACATGGTCACGCCATAGTGGGCCCCTTGGCCCGTCCCGTAAAACTACCATCGGCTGGCCCATGACGCATTTATTGAAAACAAATAAATGCATTGTACTTTAACAGTTCTAGTTTAATACCACATCGCTAAGCCGGCGCGCCGTTGACTCCTTTATATAATTTTCTTTTTTTCCATGAACAAACATTTGAGTTTGTGGGACTCTATTTGAAGGATATGCAGGATCGATGTGAGTCTTCACCTGCTCAGAGATTGTGAAGGTTCACATGGATCATGCATATTCTTCAAAAACAGAGCCATATCTCCGATATTTTTTTAACGACAGAAAATATTAATGCGTTTTTATCTAATTCAACCCTTCAAATTTTTTGCACACGCACTCATCACCAGGGCCATCATGCGTGCAAGTTTTCATAATTTTTCGACACCGTATGAATTTCTTATGGTTTTCTCTGTGAAACGCACCGAAAACACTGACCGGGCGTGACACGATGTGCGTTGGGTGTCCGAATTCGTTCAAATCTTGTGTGGGGCCCTACGATGGGCATGCCCACTGCCTCCCAAAATTGGGTGACATTTCACGCATGCCACCTCGTACCACCTATGCAACCGGCACTGATCGGATATGAAGTAGGTCAGCTTCGTACTGCGTTTTCTTTTCTGACTCAGCGGGTGGACCCCAAACTTTTTGCACATGGCCGCATCACCAGGGCCATCATGCGTGCAAGTTTTCATAATTTTCCGATACCTTATGAACTTCTTATGGTTTTCTTCGTGAAACGCACCGAAAACACTGATCGGGCGTGACACAACATGTGTTTGGTGTCCGAATTCGTTCAAATCTTGCATGGGGCCCTACGATGGGCATGCCCACTGCCTCCCAAAATTGGGTGACATTTCATTCATGCCACCTCGTACCACCTATGCAACCGGCACTGATCGGATATGAAGGAGGTCAGCTTCGTACTGCGTTTTCTTTTCTGACTCAGCCGGTGGACCCCAAACTTTTTGCACACACCCGCATCACCAGGGCCATCATCGTGCAAGTTTTCATGATTTTTCAGGACCGTACGAATTTCTTATGGTTTTCTCCGTGAAACGCACCGAAAACACTGATCGGGTGTGACGCAGCGTGCGTTTGTTGTCCGAATTCGTTCAAATCTTGCGTGGGGCCCTAAGATGGGCATGCCCATTGCCTCCCAAAATTGGGTGACGTTTCATGCATGCCACCTCGTACCACCTATGCAACCGGCACTGATCGGATATGAAGGAGGTCAGCTCCGTACTGCGTTTTTTCTGACTCAGCCGGTGGACCCCAAACTTTGTCCACACGCCCGCATCACCTGGGCCATCATGCCTGCAAGTTTTCGTAATTTTTCGAGACCGTATGAATTTCTTATGCTTTTCTCTACGAAACGCACCGAAAACACTGACCGGGCGTGACGCAACGTGTGTTTGGTGTCCGAATTCGTTCAAATCTTGCGTGGGGCGCTAAGATGGGCATGTCCACTGCCTCCCAAAATTGGGTGACGTTTCATGCATGCCACCTCGTATCACCTATGCAACCGACACTGATCGGATATGAAGGAGGTCATCTCCATACTGCGTTCTCTTTTCTGACTCAGCCGGTGGACTCCAAACTTTTTCCGTAGGTCGCACCACCAGGGCCATCATGCCTGTAAGTTTTCATAATTTTTTGAGACCATATGAATTTCTTATGGTTTTCTCCGTGAAACACACCTAAAACACTGACCGGGCGTGACACAACGTGCGTTTGGTGTCCGAATTCGTTCAAATCTTGCGTGGGGCCCTAACATGGGCATGCCCACTGCCTCCCAAAATTGGGTGACATTTCATGCATGCCACCTCGTACCACCTATGCAACCGACACTGACCGGATATGAAGGAGTTCAGCTCCGTACTGCGTTTTCTTTTCTGACTCAGCCGGTGGACCCCAAACTTTTTGCACACACCCGCATCTCCAGGGCCATCATCATGCAAGTTTTCATGATTTTTCGGGACCGTACGAATTTCTTATGGTTTTCTCCGTGAAACGCACCGAAAACACTGATCGGGTGTGACGCAGCGTGCGTTTGTTGTCCGAATTCGTTCAAATCTTGCGTGGGGCCCTAAGATGGGCATGCCCATTGCCTCCCAAAATTGGGTGACGTTTCATGCATGCCACCTCGTACCACCTATGCAACCGGCACTGATCGGATATGAAGGAGGTCAGCTCCGTACTGCGTTTTTTCTGACTCAGCCGGTGGACCCCAAACTTTGTCCACACGCCCGCATCACCTGGGCCATCATGCCTGCAAGTTTTCGTAATTTTTCGAGACCGTATGAATTTCTTATGCTTTTCTCTACGAAACGCACCGAAAACACTGACCGGGCGTGACGCAACGTGTGTTTGGTGTCCGAATTCGTTCAAATCTTGCGTGGGGCGCTAAGATGGGCATGCCCACTGCCTCCCAAAATTGGGTGACGTTTCATGCATGCCACCTCGTATCACCTATGCAACCGACACTGATCGGATATGAAGGAGGTCATCTCCATACTGCGTTCTCTTTTCTGACTCAGCCGGTGGACTCCAAACTTTTTCCGTAGGTCGCACCACCAGGGCCATCATGCCTGTAAGTTTTCATAATTTTTTGAGACCATATGAATTTCTTATGGTTTTCTCCGTGAAACACACCTAAAACACTGACCGGGCGTGACACAACGTGCGTTTGGTGTCCGAATTCGTTCAAATATTACGTGGGGCCCTAACATGGGCATGCCCACTGCCTCCCAAAATTGGGTGACATTTCATGCATGCCACCTCGTACCACCTATGCAACCGACACTGACCGGATATGAAGGAGTTCAGCTCCGTACTGCGTTTTCTTTTCTGACTCAGCCGGTGGACCCCAAACTTTTTGAACACACCCGCATCACCAGGGCCATCATGCCTGCAAGATTTCATAAATTTTTGAGACAGTATGAATTTCGTAGGGTTTTCTACATCAAATTATTAAACATTTCATAAATTATTAGTTATAGCGAAAACTCATTATTATTTTTAATAAACTGAAATATGTTAGTTCTTACTTATAAATTATAAAAAAACTCATTATCATTTTTGACACAAATAAAAAAATAAAGTTTTCATATGTATAATTTAAATACTAAATAAACTCTATATTAAGTAGTGTTTTTAATATAACTACTTAATAAATTCTATATTAAGAAGTGTTTTTAATGAAGGGTCTTTTCCAAATTATTAGTTATAGGAAAAAACTCATTATTATTTATTAATAAACTGAAAAATGTTAGGCATTAACGAAAAACTCATAAAAATTATAACAAAAAACTCATTATTTTTACCTGTAAATTATATTAAACAACTCATTATTATTATAATAAATCTAATTAACAATTCTATATTGCCTATGGTTTTTCATTAATTATAGAAAATTTATTAAACGATAATGAAAGGCATAAATAACTAAAAAACTTAATACTATTTTTTAAACAAAAAACAAAAAAGTCTTCGACAGCGCGCGTTGGCCGGCCCAATGACTGTGCGCGACAGCGCGCGTGGCCCGGCCCATTGACTGTGCGGCGGTGTGGGGGCAGGGTCGACGGGGGTCAAGACTAAAGTTTAGTCCCATCTTGCTCGCTGAACGATTCCGCGACCGCCTTATATACCTGCCTCCCACCACCCTTTCGAACTCCTTTGAATCCCGCCCCGTCCCGCTACAGCCCCTTTGTGACCGTCCTGCAGGCCGTAGCTGGGCCGAAAGGCCGGCCCTTTCGCCGCCAGGCTTGATCGGGCCGGACCGATTAAGCGTAGTAGCGGCCTGCAAGGATGGTTGGGCTATTTTTTTTCTTCATTTTTTGTCTCCTATGTGTCACGGCGTGGGGAAAGGTGGGAGGGGTGCTTGTTTAGTCCCACCTCGCGCACCGAGAGATGCCAGGACCAGCTTATATAGCCGTGTTTGTGGTCTTTGTAAGATAAAATAGCTAATACTAAAGAGATCTGCCCAGGCGGCCGCCCGGGCAGTTATGTAAAATCAAATCACTTTATTACCTAGCTATCTTATTTTTTATATCATTTCTTCCCTCCGTGCACTTTTTAACAAATAATATTGGAATGAGTGAATATATTTTATAATTATGTACCTAGCTATCTTAACGATATCATTTTGTCCCTCCGTGCAAAGCTCAATATTGTTTGTTTATAATTATGAAATATTTTTTAAATGATAACAAAATGCATATGACACTACTAAACTTTGCACATTACAGTACTAAACTTTGCATATATGTACAATTATTAAGGGTGTTTTCCAAATTATTTTTTAATAAACTCAAAAATGTTAGACATTAAAGAAAAACATATAAACAATTATAACAAAAAACTTATTATTTTTACTTATAAATTATAATAAAAAACTCAATTTTCTTACTTATAAATTATAACAAAAAACTCATTATTATTATGGCAATTTTTTTATGCATTCGTGAATAAGACATAGAAAATTAAATAATGAACATTACATAAATATTAAAAATCTAATTAACAATTCTGATGTAAATATTGTTTTAGGCATAAATTATCAAAAAACTCATTATTTTTACCTATAAATTATAATAAACAACTCATTATTATTATAATAAATCTAGTTAACAATTCTATATTACATATGGATTTTCATTAATTATAG
Organism: Aegilops umbellulata; assembly: GCA_032464435.1. Taxonomy (NCBI): domain Eukaryota; kingdom Viridiplantae; phylum Streptophyta; class Magnoliopsida; order Poales; family Poaceae; genus Aegilops; species Aegilops umbellulata. The sequence goes on along the minus strand of CP136058.1, from coordinate 593,015,038 downwards.
AAAATTTATTAAACGATAACGAAATGCATAAATAACTAAAAACTTAATACTATTTTTAAACAAAAAACAAAAAAGTCTTCGACAGCGCGCGTTGGCCGGCCCAATGACTGTGCGCGACGGCGCGCGTGGGCCGGCCCATTGACTGTGCGGCGGTGCGGGGGCAGGGTCAGCGGGGGTCAGGACTAAAGTTTAGTCCCACCTCGCCCGCCGAACGACGCCGCGACCGCCTTATATGCCTGCCTCCCACCTCCCTTTCGAACTCATTTAATCCCGCGCCTTCCCGCCACTGCCCCTTTGTGACTGTCCTGCCGGCTGTAGCTGGGCCGAAAGGCCGGCCCTTTCACCGCCCGGCTAGATCGGGCCGGCCCGATTACGTGCAGTTGCGGCCCGCAAGGATTGTTGGGCCTTTTTGTTTCGCCTCACTTTTTTCAACCTATGAGTGTCGGTGCTTGTTTAGTCCCACCTCGCGCGCCGAGGGACGCCTCGACCAGCTTATAAAGCCGCGTTCGTGCACTTTGCTATATGAGATAGTTAGTACTAATTTGATTTGACATCGCATTGTCCGGCGCGGCACTACCCGACTACCCGGGCAGTGTGCGACCATTACACGACAATGATGCCCCTGGCAGTGTGAAGTCAACTCAAATTATTACTTTTATACTGAAAAAATTATAGAAAATTCATAAAGTGACAAAAAGCCACGAAACTTGTCATGCATCCTAGAAATGATGGTAGAACAGAATGGCCTGAAATTTTTATCATTTGCCCCGTTTGAAAAGGAGCTTTTTTTAACATCCTTCAAATGATCCAATTTTTTTTTTCATACTGTTCTACCATCATTTCTAGGATGCATTACAAGTTTCGTGGCTTTTGTCACTTTATGAGTTTTCTATAATTTTTCAGTGAAAACACTTAAAACACTGACCGAACGTGACGCGACGTGCTTTTGGTATCAAAATACGATCAATTTTTGGATTCAGTGTTGAAGTGGGCATACTAACTCACATGCATAATTTCAGGCCATTCTGAAGATGTCAAAAAATTGACCTCGTTCTCCGTAGACCGTTCAGGTAGCAAAGGCCCCGTCCGAAAAGGAGTTTCTTTTCAACATCCTTCAAATGAACCCAAATTTTTTCCATAGTGTTCTACCATCATGACTAGGATGCATGACAAGTTTCGTGGCTTTTTGCCACTTTATGAATTTTCTATAATTTTTTTGGTGAAAACACCTAAAACACTGGCTGGACGTGACGCAACGTTCTTTTGGTATCGAAATACGATCAATTTTTGGATTTTGTGTCAGAGTGGGCATACCAACTCACTTGCAAAATTTCAGGCCATTCTAAAGATGTCAAAAAATTGACCTCGTTCTCCGTAGAACGTTCGGGTAGGAGCAAAGGCCCCGCCCGAAAATGAGTTTTTTTCGACATCCTTCAAATGAACCCAAATTTTTTCCATAGTGTTCTACCATAATTACTAGGATGCATGACAAGTTTCGTGCCTTTTTGCCACTTTATGAATTTTCTATAATTTTTTCGGTGAAAACACCTAAACACACTGGCCGGACGTGACGCAACGTGCTTTTGGTATCGAAATACGATCAATTTTGATCTAATAGTAGATCACTGGACAACGATCAAGAATATCCTTAGTGAGGACTAAGGAGATGTTTCTCGATTATGGAGGTGATAAAAGAGTTTGTTGTAAAAGTTACATCGGTGCAAACTTTTACACTGGTCCAGATGACTCTAAGTTTCAATCTGGATACATATTGAAAGTGGGAGCAATTAGCTAGAGTAGCTCCACGCAGAGCATTAAAGACATAGAATATTCGCAAAATACATACGGCTCTGTATGTGACAGACCCGTTGACTAAACTTCTCTCACGAGCAAAACATGATCATACCTTAGTACTCTTTTGGGTGTTAATGACATAGCAATGTGAACTAGATTATTGACTCTAGTAAACCCTTTGGGTGTTGATCACATGACGATGTGAACTATGAGTATTAATCACATATAGATGTGAATATTGGTGTTGATGATGTGAACTAAATTATTGACTCTAGTGCAAGTGGGAGACTAAAGGAAATATGCCCTAGAGGCAATAATAAAGTTATTATTTATTTCCTTATATCATGATAAATGTTTATTATTCATGCTAGAATTGTATTAACCGGAAACATAATACATGTGTGAATACATAGACAAACAGATTGTCACTAGTATGCCTCTACTTGACTAGCTTGTTGATCAAAGATGGTTATGTTTCCTAGCCATAGACATGAGTTGTCATTTGATTAACGGGATCACATCATTAGGAGAATGATGTGATTGACATGACCCATTCCATTAGCTTAGCACCCGATCGTTTAGTATGTTGTTATTGCTTTCTTCATGAGTTATACATGTTCCTATGACTATGAGATTATGCAACTCCCGTTTGCCGGAGGAACACTTTGTGTGCTACCAAACTTCACAACATAACTGGGTGATTATAAAGGTGCTCTACAGGCGTCTCCAAAGGTACATGTTGGGTTGGCGTATTTCGAGATTAGGATTTGTCACTCCGATTGTCGGAGAGGTATCTTTGGGCCCTCTCGGTAATGCACATCACTTAAGCCCTGCAAGCATTGCAACTAATGAGATAGTTGCAAGATGATGTATTACAGAACGAGTAAAGAGACTTGCCGGTAACGAGATTGAAATAGGTATTGAGATACCGACGATCGAATCTCGGGCAAGTAACATACCGATGACAAAGGGAACAACGTATGTCGTTATGCGGTCTGACCGATAAAGATCTTCGTAGAATATGTAGGAGCCAATATGAGCATCCAGGTTCCGCTATTGGTTATTGACCGGAGACGTGTCTCGGTCATGTCTACATTGTTTTCGAACATGTAGGGTCCGCACGCTTAACGTTACGATGACAGTTTCATTATGAGTTTATATATTTTGATGTACCGAAGTTTGTTCGGAGTCCCGGATGTGATCACGGACCTGACGAGGAGTCTCGAAATGGTCGAGACATAAAGATCGATATATTGGACGGCTATATTCGGACACCGGAAGTGTTCCGGGTGATTTCAGAGAAAACCGGAGTGCCGGAGGGTTACCGGAACCCCCCTCCCCCCGGGAGAAGTAACGGGCCTTATGGGCCTTACTGGAGAGAGAGAGGGGCTGCCAGGGTGGGACGCGCGCCCCCTCCCCTCTGGTCCGAATTGTACTAGGAGAGGGGGGCGGCGCCCCCCTTTCCTTCTCCCTCTCCCCCTTCCTTTCCCCCTCCTAGTAGGAGTAGGAAAGAGGGGAGTCCTACTCCTACTAGGAGGAGGACTCCTCCTCCTTGGCGCGCCCCAAGGGCCGGCCGGCCTTCCCCCTTGCTCCTTGATATATGGGGGCAGGGGGGCACCTCTAGATACAGAAGTTGATCTTCGTGATCGTTTTCTTAGACGTGTGCGGTGCCCCCCTCCACCATAATCCTCGATATTATTGTAGCGGTGCTTAGGCGAAGCCCTGCGACGGTAGAACATGAAGATTGTCACCACACCGTCGTGCTGAAGGAACTCATCCCCGACACTTTGCTGGATCGGAGTCCGGGGATCGTCATCGAGCTGAACGTGTGCTAAAACTCGGAGGTGCCGTAGTTTCGGTGCTTGATCGGTCGGGCCATGAAGATGTACGACTACATCAACCGCGTTGTCATAACGCTTCCGCTTTCGGTCTACGAGGGTACGTGGACAACACTCTCCCCTCTCGTTGCTATGCATCACCATGATCTTGCGTGTGCGTAGGATTTTTTTTGAAATTACTATGTTCCCCAACAGTGGCATCCGAGCCTAGGTTTTATGTGTTGATGTTATATGTACGAGTAGAACACAAGTGAGTTGTGGGCGATATAAGTCATACTGCTTATCAGCATGTCATACTTTGGTTCGGTGGTATTGTTGGATGAAGCGGCCCGGACCGACATTACGCGTACGCTTACGCGAGACTGGTTCTACCGACGTGCTTTGCACACAGGTGGCTGGCGGGTGTCAATTTCTCCAACTTTAGTTGAACCGAGTGTGGCTATGTCCGGTCTTTGCGAAGGTTAAAACAGCACCAACTTGACAAACTATCGTTGTGGTTTTGATGCGTAGGTAAGATTGGTTCTTGCTTAAGCCCGTAGCAGCCACGTAAAACTTGCAACAACAAAGTAGAGGACGTCTAACTTGTTTTTGCAGGGTATGATGTGATGTGATATGGTCAAGACATGATGCTATATTTTGTTGTTTGAGATGATCATGTTTTGTAACCGAGTTATTGGCAACTGGCAGGAGCCATATGGTTGTCGCTTTATTGTATGCAATGCAATCGCCCTGTAATGCTTTACTTTATCACTAAGCGGTAGCAATAGTCGTAGAAGCATAAGATTGGCGAGACGACAACGATGCTACGATGGAGATCAAGGTGTCGCGCCGGTGACGATGGTGATCATGACGATGCTTCGGAGATGGAGATCACAAGCACAACATGATGATGGCCATATCATATCACTTATATTGATTGCATGTGATGTTTATCCTTTATGCATCTTATCTTGCTTTGATTGACGGTAGCATTATAAGATGATCTCTCACTAAATTTCAAGATAAAAGTGTTCTCCCCGAGTATGCACCGTTGCCAAAGTTCGTCGTGCCCAGACACCACGTGATGATTGGGTGTGATAAGCTCTACGTCCATCTACAACGGGTGCAAGCCAGTTTTGCACACACTGAATACTCAGGTTAAACTTGACGAGCCTAGCATATGCAGATATGGCCTCGGAACACTGAGACCGAAAGGTCGAGCGTGAATCATATAGTAGATATGATCAACATAGTGATGTTCACCATTGAAAACTACTCCATTTCACGTGATGATCGGTTATGGTTTAGTTGATTTAGATCACGTGATCACTTAGAAGATTAGAGGGATGTCTTTCTAAGTGGGAGTTCTTAAAGTAATATGATTAATTGAACTTAAATTTATCATGAACTTAGTCCTGGTAGTATTTTGCAAATCATGTTGTAGATCAATAGCTCGTGTTGTTGCTTTCATGTGCTTATTTTGATATGTTCCTAGAGAAAATTGTGTTGAAAGATGTTAGTAGCAATGATGCGGATTGGATCCGTGATCTGAGGTTTATCCTCATTGATGCACAGAAGAATTGTATCCTTGATGCACCGCTAGGTGACAGACCTATTGCAGGTGCAGATGCAGAAGTTATGAACGTTTGGCTAGCTCAATATGATGACTACTTGATAGTTTAGTGCACCATGCTTAACAGCTTAGAATCTGGACTTCAAAGACGTTTTGAACGTCATGGACCATATGAGATGTTCCAGGAATTGAAGTTAATATTTCAAGCAAATACCCGAGTTGAGAGATATGAAGTCTCCAACAAGTTCTATAGCTAAAAGATGGAGGAGAATCGCTCAACTAGTGAGCATGTGCTTAGATAGTCTGGGTACTACAATCGCTTGAATCAAATGGGAGTTAATATTCCAGATAAAATAGTGATTGACAGAATTCTCTAGTCACCATCACCAAGTTAGTAGAACTTTGTGATGAACTATAATATGCAAGGGATGACGAAAGTAATTCCCAAGCTCTTCGTGATGCTGAAATCGACGAAGGTAGAAATCAAGAAAAACATCAAGTGTTGATGGTTAACAAGACCACTAGTTTCAAGAAAAGGGCAAAGGGATAGAAGGGAACTTCAAGAAGAACGGCAAGCAAGTTGCTGCTCAAGTGAAGAAGCCCAAGTCTGGACGTAAGCCTGAGACTAAGTGCTTATACTGCAAAGGGACTGGTCACTAGAAGCGAAACCACCCCGAGTATTTGGCAGATAAGAAGGATGGCAAAGTGAACAAAGGTATATCTGATATACATGTTATTGATGTGTACTTTACTAGTGTTTATAGCAACCCCTCGGTATTTGGTACTGGTTCAGTTGCTAAGTGTAGTAACTCGAAACGGGAGTTGCAGAATAAACAGAAACTAGTTCAGGGTGAAGTGACGATGTGTGTTGAAAGTAGTTTCAAGATTGATATGATCATCATCGCACACTCCCTAAACTTTCGGGATTAGTGTTGAACCTAAATAAATGTTATTTGTTGTTTGCGTTGAGCATGAATATGATTTGATCGTGTTTATTGCAATACGGTTATTCATTTAAATTAGAGAATAATTGTTATTCTGTTTACACGAATAAAACCTTCTATGGTCATACTCCCACTACTAGGAAAAGGCATGCTAGTGGCGCACCAGATTTGCCTTCTAATGGCGCACTGCTGGTACGCCACTGGCATCACGCCATTAGAATTAAATTCTAATGGCGCACCACTGGTGCGCCATTAGTATCTGGTGTTCTAATGGCGCACCACATAGTGCGCCATTAGTATAGCCCGCAGTGCGCCATTAGAGTGTCTCCCAGGGGCCATATGTACCCATGTGCTTTGGCACTCTAATGGCGCACGGGTAGCCAATGCGCCATTAGTGTGATGATCACAGTGCGCCATTAGTGTCTTGTGTGGTGCGCCATTAGTGTGAATATTAGGTTTTATTTTTTTTGCTTTTCTGATTTTTGCACAGGTTACAAAATATATTATGGGACAGAATATAGACAGCAGCACACAGCAACATCAGATTCATCAAATACAATAGAAGATTAGTCTCCGAATACAATTCATCATATTAGTCTCCGAATTCAGAAGACCGGACAAAGATAAAACATTACAAGTCTCAAGACCGCGAGTATCGAGTTTGCCTTCACATTACAAGTCAATATCGATCATCTAAAGTACCATCACATAGAAGAGAGCTGTGGTCATCACGATGAGCATCATCGCGATCAAACTGGTCTTCATCCGGTTCCTCCAACGCTCCCTCCTCTCTCCCGCTAGATAGCGGGCGTATCTAGATTCGGCCTCCGCCCTAGTGGTGTACCCTTTGTAACTGTTACCGCTGAAATGGTGAACCTGTCTCCGACACTCCTCCCAGTCATCGTAGACTCCAGGAACCTTACCCTTGTACACGACATACGACGACATCTCTATGCACAAGCCAACCAATAGACAATACATAAGCAATATGTACGTATGGAACAAAAGGATCGGAAGAGAAAAGCAAGACATTAATAGCACGATTCATGGTCCTACTAATAAATAGCATCGATTACATCTAAGTTGAACAACTGTCCAAACCAAAGAGACATACGAATTCATTAAAGTTTAATTACAACATGAGCCAATCAATGTTTCAGAACTACACATCACTACTTTCGACTCGACTCATCGGACAGGAGCGTGGGTGAAGCCACCGTCTGTCGTGATGGTCATGAAATCGCGGGTGTTGTCACCCTGCATTTGTAGCGTTCCGTCTATCTCACTGTTGGATGGTTGATATCTGAGGAAGAACTGCCCCGCGGTATGAAGGACATCTTGATGGATGATGTCCCCAAACTCCAACTGGATGCAAAAGAATTCTTGTCTGAGGTTCGCGTCCTGGACTGCCGACAAGCTCGCGGCCCAATCTTTGAGATTATTTGGTAGCAGAAGGTGATGATGGTCCCTTATGATCGCCCGCATGTGATGGAGGGCGTAGTAGGCATCCTTCTGACCGCCAGGCGGCTGCTTGACGCAGCAGAACTTCGTATTGTGTGAGAACATGTGCTTGCCATACTTACGAACTGGCCTGGTGAAGGTGCCTCCAGATTTGGCGTAGCCGGGGAGAACATCGTCAAGAACTTTCTTGACATTTGTGTAGTCTATCATGGAGTTACGGTTCGGGTCGAAATACGTGGCCATGGAATATTTCGGGCTTAAGAGGATGAGTGTGCAATGTGTGTCACTGCACAGAACACGGAATGTTAGAAAAAAAAGAACGATCGAAATCTAAGAAATCATATCAAACGGGGCGGTTAAGGGATGACTTACTCGGGAAAGTAAGGCACAAGGAAGTTATCCTTATCTGCGTTTGCCAGAATGACGCCTTCGAGGTGTGAACTCGCAACTTGGCGGTCCCCAGCGCTGCTCAAGTGCTTGGCACGCATGTCGAAGGGGTCGACTATCATGATGTCCGGGGTCTTGTCTCTAATGATCCGCATCTGCATGCTCGGCGAAAACAGCCGAACGAAGGTGTAGTGCAGCGGATGAAGGTTAAACATAGCAAAGATGTCATCAAACCGCAGGACGATCGTACCCCCGATGTCGCCATCCACAAAGCCCTTGCCCTCTGGCACCTTGGCCATGAAAACCGGGTATGCCACATCCTTCTCTCTGAGACGCCGCTTCTCCAAAGAAAGAACACTATCGTGCAGACTCCGCATAGCACCGGTTGCAGCATTTAGCATATTTGGCGGTAGCATCGCCCTACCCGCCACATGCACCCTCCTCGAGATATCCTTAGGTGAAGGTGGCCCGTCCTGAGCACGGATCGAACTCGGTGCCGGCTGGCTCGCACCGGCGCCCTTGTTAGTCTTTTGTTTCCGTTCCTTCTTCTTGATTTCCTGTAATGGGACCGAGTTCTTCTCACAAACCGCCTTCTTGAGCATGTTGGGGCTGATAATATTTTGCACCTCAGCTATCTGAGGCTCGGTGAAGGCGGGAGCTGGAGGCGTGTCCTGAGAACTGAACGCCAGACGACTCCTGTTGCAATTGGATTTCTCCGTCGTACCAGCTAGATCGCGGTCGTCTTGGTTGGGTTCTTGAGAAAGAGGCCCGCAGAACTCGTCAGCGTACCCATGTTCGGCAAAGTACTTATCAACTTTGGTAAATGTACCGTCGTCGTTGTCGTCGCCGTCCAGATCCTGTGCCATAGGGTTGTCCGGATCCTGTGCCATAGGGATGTCCGGCAGGTCCGGTAGCGTTGCGGCGTTCTTGCCATGGCTTGGCGCCGGCACGACTGGCGTTCTTGTCTGTGGGGTGGTGTCCCCCGCCCCCAAACGAATCTGGCTCTTCGGCCAAAGCAGGGGCCAGTTTACGCAGGTGCTGAGGGTCATCTCATCTTCTTCGTCGGCCTCAGCAGGTCAAATCGGAGGTAACAGCTCGTCGCAGCCTGGCAGCACCCGAATCACTTCAACCCTATACATTGTGGGTGGCATCGGATTACCGTGGAACATGGGGTTGCCCGGTTGAACGATTCTTCCCTTGGCGACATCGACCAACTCGGCGCCCACGAAGTGCAGAAGAGTGCAAGGAACGTCGGCGCTGCCCTGCGAAAACATGTACAGGGCGTCAGGGATGCCCAGTCAAAGGCAAGGAGATGAAGTCATCGGCCGAGAGGCTTAGTTACCGTGATGCCGTCGAGCTCGGCTAATGTCGAGGCACCGCCAACGGCGGGCGTGCAACTGACGGAGGGGGCGCTTGCTGGCGAGGTGCCGGCCCACGTACACCCGGGTGCAATAAAGAGGGGGAAGCGGCTCGGGTGCTCACTAGGGAGGTCGAGGGCGACTCGGGGCAGCCGGAGCTAGTCGAGGCGGCGCGAATTCGGTGTCGAGCGGTGGCGGTGCTCCTGGGCAGGCCGCGCGGTCGAGGGCGTCGAGCGGTGGCGGTCCTCCTGGGCGTCCGAGCTCGTCCGGGTCCTCCTAGTCGAAGAGGAAGACGGCGGCGGTCCTCCTGGGCAGGCCGCGCGGTGTTGGACGGCGAGCACGTCGAGGGCGCAGGCGGGGCCGCAGGGGAAGGGGGCGCTTGGGCGGGAGGACGTCGAGGGCACTCGGCTCGGGGACGGCGAGGGAGGCGGCGCTCGGCTCGGGGACGGCGAGGGAGGAGGCGAGGGAGGCGGCGCTCGGCTCGGGGACGGCGAAGGAAGCGAGGGGGCGGCGAGGGGGATAGCGAACATGGGGGCAGCGGGTGAGATCGATGAGGCAGGGGAGAGATTAGAGAGATTGGGGATTTAGTGTGGGGGAAGCTTTCTAATGGCGCACCACCCCCCGGTGCGCCATAAGTACGACTATTCTAATGGCGTACCACCCCTCGGTGCGCCATTAGAGTTTTGTTTTAATCTAGCCCCACCAGCCATATCTACAACCTAACCCTATCTACAACAGAACCCACCCACTAGCCCGACTGGTCAGCACGCAGCACACACACCAGGAGGTCCTGGGTTCGATTCCCAGGCTCCCCAATATTTTTTATGCATTTTAAATGCTGCTTTTTATATTTATTTGTGTTTAAATATGTTAAAAATATGTTCAAATTTGTTACTTGAAAATATCATCGGCGGCGGCAGTGGAGCGGGGGAGGGTGCGGGGGGCCGGGTGCTCTCGTCGGCGGCGGTGGAGCGGGGGAGGGTTGCGGTGGGTGGAGCTAGCGGGGGAGGGTGCGGGTGCGATCGAGACGGAGGGGGATCGAGATCGAGATGGAGGGGGAATCGAGATCAAGTGTCCTCATGAATTCAAAAAGTGCCCATGAAATTTAAAAATATTCATGATATCAAAAAGTGCCCATGAAATACAATCGAGAAATGAAGAGTACGATTTAAATACAATCAATCTTAGCTAGCTATCTGTTCACAATCTTCTTGCCCTTCTTTTTCGCAAACGGAGTTCTTCTGTGGAACGGACGTCCTTTAGGTAGGGTGGTCCTGCTTCTTCTTGTGGTGTGTGCTGCTACTTCATCATCGTCGTCATGTTCGATCTTCGGGTCGCCGTACTTGTCGAAGTCTTGCTCATTGGCTACTCCATCCATTCCGATGATCTTCCTTTTGCCTCTCCTCATGACAACACGACTGGGCTTTGACGGGTCGGTAACGAAGAAGCATTGGTCCACTTGGGAAGCCAGTACCCATGGCCCATTTTTCGCGGTGACGTTTGCGCCCGCGGTCTTGGATTTGGCTTCGGGTATAACCATGGTGGTGAAATACCGGTCTTCTTTTAGGACGCTCTTGGCCCATCTGACACGGAACATCGGGACCTTCTCTCCAGCGTAGCTCAGCTCCCAGATCTCCTCGATCCTTCCGTAGTATATGTCCTTGTCGTTACCGGTGTAGGATTCCATCGTTACCCCGGAGTTCTGATAACCATCGCTCTTCATGTCCTTGTCCTCGGTGTAGAATGTGTAGCCGTTGATATCATACGCCTCATAGGTCATCAGGTTGTGCTCGGCGCCCTGTGACAAGGCGAATATGAGTTGTTCTTCCGCGGAAGAATCCTCATGTAAAGGGTACGACAGAAGCTTCTGCTTGAACCAACGCGTGAAACATGAGTTGTGCTCTTTGAGTATATCTCCGTCCGTCCTCTGTTGGCCTCGGTCATTGTAAGTCTTCTTAATAAAGGTTTTGTGCTCTACCACCCAAGGATCGACCACGTCTATGTGTTGTAGCGCGACTAGGTTTGCTCTTTCAAAGTCGACGAGTCGACCCTCGAAGTCGACATGCATTTCGTGGCGACCCTCACGGTGACCCCATCCAGCGAGCCTGCCGAGGTGCCTGTTGACGGGCAGACCAACGGGGTTCTCGATGCCTAGATTGAAGGAAATATGCCCTAGAGGCAATAATAAAGTTATTATTTATTTCCTTACATATCATGATAAATGTTTATTATTCATGCTAGAATTGTATTAACTGGAAACATAATACATGTGTGGATACATAGACAAACAGAGTGTCACTAGTATGCCTCTACTTGACTAGCTTGTTAATCAAAGATGGTTAAGTTTCCTAACCATGGACAAAGGAGTTGTCATTTGATTAACAAGGTCACATCATTAGTTGAATGATCTGATTGACATGACCCATTCCATTAGCTTAGCACCCAATCGTTTAGTATGTTGCTATTGCTCTCTTCATGACTTATACATGTTCCTTTGACTATGAGATTATGCAACTCCCGTTTGCCGGAGGAACACTTTGGGTGCTACCAAACGTCACAACGTAACTGGGTGATTATAAAGGAGTACTACAGGTGTCACCAAAGGTAGATGTTGGGTTGGCGTATTTCGAGATTAGGATTTGTCACTCCGATCGTCGAAGAGGTATCTCTGGGCCCTCTCGGTAATGCACATCACTTAAGCCTTGCAAGCATTGCAACTAATGAGTTAGTTGCGGGATGATGTATTACGGAACGAGTAAAGAGACTTGCCGGTAACGAGATTGAACTAGGTATTGGATACCGACGATCGAATCTCGGGCAAGTAACATACCGATGACAAAGGGAACAACGTATGTTGTTATGCGGTCTGACCGATAAAGATCTTCGCAGAATATGTAGGAGCCAATATGGGCATCCAGGTCCCGCTATTGGTTATTGACCGGAGACGTGTCTCGGTCATGTCTACATTGTTCTCGAACCGTAGGGTCCGCACGCTTAAGGTTTCGATGACAGTTATATAATGAGTTTATGAGTTTTGATGTACCGAAGGAGTTCGGAGTCCCAGATGGGATCGTGTACATGACGAGGAGTCTCAAAATGGTCGAGACGTAAAGATTGATATATTGGACGACTATATTCGGACATCGGAAGGGTTCTGAGTGGTTCGGGTATTTTCGGAGGTACCGGGGAGTTACGGGAATACGGGGAAGAGTATTGGGCCTTACTGGGCCTTAGTGGGAAGGAGCCAGGAGGTGGCGCGCGCCCCTCCCAAGCCCAGTCCGAATTGGACAAGGGGTTTGGGGGCGCGGCCCCCTCTCCCTTCCTTCTCCTCTCCCCTCCTTTCCCCCCTTCTCCTAGTTGGACTAGGAAAGGTGGAATCCTACTCCCGGTGGGAGTAGGACTCCCCTTGGCGCGCCCAAACCAGGCCGGCCGCCCCTCCCCCTTGCTCCTTTATATATGGGGGCAGGGGGGCACCCTAGAACACACAAGTTGATCTACGTGATCGTTCCTTAGCCGTGTGCGGTGCCCCCCTCCACGATATTACACCTCGGTCATATTGTCGCGGTGCTTAGGCGAAGCCCTGTGTCGGTAGTACATCAAGATCGTCACCATGCCATCGTGCTGACGGAACTCCTCCCCGACGCTTTGCTGGATCGGAGCCCGGGGATCGTCATCGAGCTGAACGTGTGCCAAGAACTCGGAGGTGCCGGAGTAACGGTGCTTGGATCGGTCGGATTGTGAAGACGTACGACTACATCAACCGCGTTGTTATAACGCTTACGCTTTCGGTCTACGAGGGTACGTAGAAAACACTCTCCCTCTCGTTGCTATGCATCACCATGATCTTGCGTGTGCGTAGGAAAATTTTGAAATTACTACGTTCCCCAACATAGATAATTCGTGCAGTAGGAGATGCACTCTTCGGTGAGAAAGCCCCTGGCTATACTGCCGTCTGGACGTGACATGTTGCGAACGTATCATTTGATGACACCATTCATCCTTTCGAACGGCATCATGCTGTGCAGGAACGTCGGCCCGAGTTGGATGATATCCTCCACTATATGGACCAGCAGATGCACCTAACGTCGAAGAATGCGGGCGGGAAGTACATCTCAAGCTCGCATAGTATCACCACGATCTCTTCCTGTAGCCTTCTGAGTTGCCTCACGCCAATCGACTTCCGAGAGATGACGTCGCAAAAGTTGCATAGGCCAAATAGCGTTTCACGGACATGCGCGTCCATGATCCCACGGATTGCAACTGGAAGTATCTGCATCATCAGCACGTGACAGTCGTGAGACTTCATCCCGCTGAACTTCTGCTTCGCTGGGTCTAGGTATCTGCTTATCTTCCCCGCGTAACCGTAAGGAAGTTTTACTCCTAGGAGGCAGGTGAAAAACAGCTCGATCTCCTCCTGACTTAGAGTGAAGCACGCGGGAGGGTAGTCATTTCCGGTCTTCTTGGCCTTTTTGCAATTGCGACGACTTTCTGTGTCCTGCTTCGCCTCATCATCATCATTAGCGTGAAGCTCCTGCCTGATGCCCATTGATTTCAAGTCTGCCCTTGCTTTCGGCCCATCTTTGGTCCTCTCTGGCATGTTGAGCAGGGTACCAAGCAGACTCTCGCACACGTTCTTCGTGATATGCATGATATCAAGGCTGTGAGGCACACGGTGGATATTCCAGTACGGCAAGTCCCAGAAATCAGACCTCGTTTTCCATACCTTCAGCAGCGGCTCTGGCGCCTTTCGCTTCTTTCCCGGCTCTGACGCCTTTTGCTTCTTTCCTGGCAGTTGGCAGTCTTTCCAATTTTTCAACAGCTCAACTATTTCCTCGCCGCTCCTCGTACACGGGCGTTTTCGGGGTTCGGTTTCACCATCGAATAGATCCTTGCGTTTCCTCCATGGGTCATCGTCGCGAAGCCACCTTCGATGTCCCATGAACATGGTTTTCGAAGACCCGGGATCTCTATCTAGCTGGCAATACGTTGTGTCATCCATGCACCTTACGCATCCAGAAAATCCGTGGACTACCTGCCCCGCGAGATATCCGTAACCGAGATAGTCGTGCACCGTCGTGAGCAGTGCGGCTCTCATAGGGAAATATTCTTTCTCTACGGTGTCCCACGTATTCGCTGGCGTTTTCCATAGTGTGTCTAGCTCCTCCTTCAGCAGCCCCAGATACAGATTGATGTCGTTCCCTGGTTGTTTCGGCCCTTCAATTAGCATACTCATGTGAATGTACTTCCTCTTCATGCACAACCAGGGGGGAAGGTTGTACATCCACACAAACACAGGCCAGGTGCTATGTGTGCTTCTCTGGCTGCCAAACGGATTGACTCCATCGATGCTCGCGCCCAGCACAATGTTCCTTGGATCCTTCCCTAATTCTGGGTATTTGAAGTTCAACGCTTGCCACTGGCTCGCATCCTTAGGGTGACTCAGCATCTTGTCTTTTTTATTTATCTCCGGATCATTTCCGTCATCTTCCCGCTTCTTCTCCTCCCTATCCGCGTGCCAACGCAAGAGCTTTGCTACCTTAGGGTCCGCAAAATACCGCTGCAGACGAGGAGTGATCGGAAAGTACCACACCGATTTTCGAGGAGCTTTCTTCCTCTTCTTGCATCGAGTGACGCCGCACACCGGACATATGGTAGACTCCGCGTGCTCGTCCCGATAAATGATACAATTGTTCATGCACACATGGTATTTCACGTGCGGTAAATCCAGAGGACACACGATTTCCTTCGCCTCCTTGAAACTGGTCGGGCACTTGTTCCCCTTGGGAAGACGTTCGTGCCAGAATGACATGTTCTCGTCGAAGCATGCGTCGGTCATTTTGTGTTTTACCTTCATCTCCAGAGCCATGAGCGTTACTTTCAGGCGGGTATCCTCGGGCCTGCATCCTTCATACAATGGAGTAACCGCGTCTATCTCCAGTTGATCCAGCTTGGCTTTCTCTCGGGCGGCAGCTCTTGCGTTATCCGTCTGCTTGAGAAGCAGCTCTTGAATATGAGGGTCCTGCACCCAGCCTCCATCGTCGTCTGCTCCAGCATCTTCATCTTCATGATCATGCCCTTCGTCTTGATCTTCCTCATCATCATGTACGACATCTTCTACATGATGACTGTGTACAGCATCACCGTCATGATCATGTCCTGGAGATTCTTCGTCTTCTCGACCGCCCTCGCCGCGGTGGTACTTGTCTTGTTGCCCTTCCTCATTTCTTGCCCGGCCCCGGCCATGGACGACTTCATAGTCATCTTCATCACCTTGCCACCGATAGCCATCCATGAAACCACGCAAGAGCAGGTGGTCCCGCACCTGCCCGGAATCCAGGTCCGCAATAAGGCTCTTCAGCTTGCATCTTCGACACGGACATCTTATCTCCGTCTCGTTCTTTTGTAGCATCTCGGCCTTCGCGGAGCTCAAAAACCTATTCACGATGCCTTCAGTCATCGTGCGGACCATGGTCGCGTGTGGGGTAGAGCAAAACGATATTTTAGAACCAAGAAAAATTTTGGCATGACCTTCCCTAAAAATAGGACCAAAAAGAATGCATAGTGCCAAAATTCTTGCCGAAACGGAAATGAATCAAATCATTCCGGCAAAATTAATATTGGCAACTATCGCATTTCAAATACCGGTACCTTCAAACACAAACATATATGCAACACCACAAACACATGCAAAACCACAAACATACATAGATCTAGCTAGGCCACAAAAAGTGCATGTGCACGTTGTTGGAGCAAGCTAGGGAGAGAAAAAGTAGATCTACATCATGAAGATAGCTTTCCCTCACTTACCTATCAAAAAAGGTAATTTCACCACTTAATTTTGATGAATCTATGGTGGAAATGAGGTGAGGAGGAGTAGATGGCCGAAAGCTTGGAGAAGGAGGTGGAGGGAATGAAGTGGGGAAAGTGAGTGGGTAGGTGTGGAACTGTCCAAAATATCTTCTTGGGGTCCCGGGTTACTAATGGCGCACCACAAGCCAATGCGCCATTAGTAACCAGGGTTACTAATGGCGCACCAGCAGGTGGTGCGTCATTAGTAGTTTTGCAAAAAAGTAAAAAAATAAATATATATCCTAATGGCGCACCTTGTAATAGTGCGCCATTACTAGTTTAAACTAGTAATGGCGCACTGTGAGAACATGCGCCATTAGTAGTTTTGCAAAAAAAAGAATAATTTTTTTTTGCAGTAATGGTGCACTATCTGCTACGTGCGCCATTAGTACTTATAACTAGTAATGGCGCATTGGAGGCCTCATGCGCCATTAGTATGTATGGAAAAATGGAAAAAAAATAATACTAGTGACGCACCCTGTTTCTGATGCGCCATTAGTGTCTTCCACACTAATGGCGCATCACAAGCAGGTGCGCCATTAGTATATAGTAGTGGCGCACTACTTTCCTGGTGCGCAATTAGTATCAATCCTATCTATAGCCCTTTTCCTAGTAGTGACCCAATGAAAATGGTTTGTTGGATCTCGATCGTGTGATACACATATTCATAATATTGAAGCCAAAAGATGCAAAGTTAATAATGATAGTGCAACTTATTTGTGGCACTGCCATTTAGGTCATTGGTGTAAAGCGCATGAAGAAACTCCATGCTGATGGGATTTTGGAATCACTTGATTACGAATCACTTGATGCTTGCGAACCATGCCTCATGGGCAAGATGACTAAGACTCCGTTCTAACAATGGAGCGAGCAACAGATTTGTTGGAAATCATACATACTGATGTATGTGGTCCGATGAATGTTAAGGCTCGTGACAAGTATCATTATTTTCTGACCTTCATAGATGATTTGAGTAGATATGGGTATATCTACTTGATGAAACATAAGTCTGAAACGTTTGAAAAGTTCAAAGAATTTCAGAGTGAAGTGGAGAATCATCGTAACAAGAAAATAAAAGTTTCTACGATATGATCGCAGATGTAAAATATTTGAGTTACGAGTTTGGCCTTCAGTTAAAACAATGTGAAATAGTTTCACTACTCACGCCACCTGGAACACCACAGTGTAATGGTGTGTACGTACATCGTAACCGTACTTTATTATATATGGTGCGATCTATGATGTCTCTTACCGATCTACCACTATCATTTTGGGGTTATGCATTAGAGACAGTTGCATTCATGTTAAAAAGGGCACCATATAAATCCGTTGAGACGACACCATATGAATTATGGTTTAGCAAGAAACCTAAGTTGTCGTTTCCTAAAGTTTGGGTTGCGATGCTTATGTGAAAAAGTTTCAACATGATAAGCTTGAACCCAAATCGGAAAAGTGCGTCTTCATAGGATACCCAAAATGTTGGGTACACCTTCTATCATAAATCCAAAAGGCAAGACATTCGTTGCCAAGAATGGATCCTTTCTAGAGAAGGAGTTTCTCTCGAAAGAAGTGAGTGGGAGGAAAGTAGAACTTGATGAGGTAACTGTACCTACTCCCGAATTGGAAAGTAGTTCATCACAGAAATCTGTTCCTGTGAATCCTACACCAATTAGTGAGGAAGCTAATGATGATGATCATGTAACTTTAGATCAAGTTACTACAGAACTTCATAGATCAACCAGAGCATGATCCGCACCAGAGTGGTACGGTAATCATGTACTGGAAGTCATGTTACTAGACCATGATGAACCTACGGACTATGAAGAAGCGATGGTGAGCCCAGATTCCGCGAAATGGTTTGAGGCCATGAAATCTGAGATGGGATCCATGTATGAGAACAAAGTATGGACTTTGATTGACTTGCCCAATGATCAGCGAGCCATTGAGATTAAATGGATCTTCAAGAGGAAGACGGACGCTGATATTAATGTTACTATCTACAAAGCTAGACTTGTCAAAAAAGGTTTTTTGACAAAGTTCAAGGTGTTGACTATGATGAGATTTTCTCACTCGTATCGATGCTTAAAGTCTGTCCGAATCATGTAAGCAATTGTCGCATTTTATGAAATCTGGCAAATGGATAACAAATTTTCAATCCTTAATGGATTTCTTAAAGAAGAGTTGTATATGATGCAACCAAAAGGTTTTGTCGATCCTAAAGGTGTTAACAAAATATGGAAGCTCCAGCGATCCATCTATGGACTGGTGCAAGCATCTCGGAGTTGGAATACACGCTTTGATAAGTTGATCAAAGCATATAGTTTTATACAGACTTGCGGTGAAGCCTGTATTTACAAGAAAGTGAGTGGGAGCTCTGTAGCATTTCTAATATTATATGTGGATGGCATATTGTTGATTGGAAATGATATAGAAATTCTGGATAGCATGAAAGGATACTTGAATAAGAGTTTTTTAAAGCAAGACCTCGGTGAAGCTGCTTACACATTGAGCATCAAGATCTATATAGATAGATCAAGACGCTTGATAAGATTTTTAAATGAGTACATACCTTGATAATTTTTTTGAAATAGTTCAAAATGGAACAGTCAAAGAAGGAGTTCTTGCCTGTGTTGTAAGGTGTGAAGTTGAATAAGACTCAAGACCCGACCATGGCAGAAAATAGAAATAGAATGAAAAGTCATTCCCTATGCCTCAGTCATAGGTTCTATAAAGTATGCTATGCTATGAACCAGACCTATTGTATACCTTGCTCTGAGTTTGGCAAAGGAATACAATTTTGATCTAATAGTAGATCACTGGACAGCGGTCAAGAATATCCTTAGTGAGGACTAAGGAGATGTTTCTCGATTATGGAGGTGATAAAAGAGTTTGTTGTAAAAGTTACATTGGTGCAAACTTTTACACTGGTCCAGATGACTCTAAGTCTCAATCTGGATACATATTGAAAGTGGGAGCAATTAGCTAGAGTAGCTCCACGTAGAGCATTAAAGACATAGAATATTTGCAAAATACATACGGCTCTGTATGTGACAGACCCGTTGACTAAACTTCTCTCACGAGCAAAACATGATCATACCTTAGTACTCTTTTGGGTGTTAATGACATAGCAATGTGAACTAGATTATTGACTCTAGTAAACCCTTTGGGTGTTGATCACATGACGATGTGAACTATGAGTATTAATCACATATAGATGTGAATATTGGTGTTGATGATGTGAACTAGATTATTGACTCTAGTGCAAGTGGGAGACTGAAGGAAATATGCCCTAGAGGCAATAATAAAGTTATTATTTATTTCCTTATATCATGATAAATGTTTATTATTCATGCTAGAATTGTATTAACTGGAAACATAATACATGTGTGAATACAAAGACAGACAGATTGTCACTAGTATGCCTCTACTTGACTAGCTTGTTGATCAAAGATGGTTATGTTTCCTAGCCATAGAGATGAGTTTTCATTCGATTAACGGGATCACATCATTAGGAGAATGATGTGATTGACATGAACCATTCCATTAGCTTAGCACCCGATCGTTTAGTATATTGCTATTGCTTTCTTCATCACTTATACATGTTCCTATGACTATGAGATTATGCAACTCCCGTTTGCCGGAGGAACACTTTGTGTGCTACCAAACGTCACAACGTAACTGGGTGATTATAAAGGTGCTCTACAGGTGTCTCCAAAGGTACATGTTGGGTTGGCGTATTTCGAGATTAGGATTTGTCACTTCGATTGTCGGAGAGGTATCTCTGGGCCCTCTCGGTAATGCACATCACTTAAGCCTTGCAAGCATTGCAACTAATGAGATAGTTGCGAGATTATGTATTACAGAACGAGTAAAGAGATTTGCCGGTAACAAGATTGAACTAGGTATTGAGATACCGACGATCGAATCTCGGGCAAGTAACATACCGATGACAAAGGGAACAACGTATGTTGTTATGCGGTCTGATCGATAAAGATCTTCATAGAATATGGAGGAGCCAATATGAGCATCCAGGTTCCGCTATTGGTTATTGACCGGAGACGTGTCTCGGTCATGTCTACATTGTTCTCGAACCCGTAGGGTCCGCACGCTTAACGTTATGATGACAGTTTCATTATGAGTTTATATATTTTGATGTACCGAAGTTTGTTCGGAGTCCCGGATGTGAGCACGGACATGACGAGGAGTCTCGAAATGGTTGAGACATAAAGATCGATATATTGGACGGCTATATTCGGACACAGGAAGTTTTCCGGGTGATTTCGGAGAAAACCGGAGTGCCGGAGGGTTACCGGAACCCCCCAGGGAGAAGTAATGGGCCTTAGTGGAGAGAGAGAGGGGCTGCCAGGGTGGGCCGCGCGCCCCCTCCCCCTCTGGTCCGAATTGGACTAGGAGAGGGGGGGCGGCGCCCCCCTTTCCTTCTCCCTCTCCCCCTTCCTTTCCCCCTCCTAGTAGGAGTAGGAAAGAGGGGAGTCCTACTCCTACTAGGAGGAGGACTCCTCCTCCTTGGCGCGCCCCAAGGGTCGGCCGGCCTCCCCCTTGCTCCTTGATATATGGGGGCAGGGGGCACCTCTAGATACAGAAGTTGATCTTCGTGATCATTTTCTTAGCCGTGTGCGGTGCCCCCCCTCCACCATAATCCTCGATATTATTGTAGCGGTGCTTGGGCGAAGCCCTGGGACGGTAGAACATCAAGATCGTCACCACGCCGTCGTGCTGACGGAACGCAGCCCCGACACTTTGCTGGATCGGAGTCCGGGGATCGTCATCGAGCTGAACGTGTGCTAAAACTCGGAGGTGCCATAGTTTCGGTGCTTGATCGGTCGGGCCGTGAAGACGTACGACTACATCAATCGCGTTGTCATAACGCTTCCGCTTTCGGTCTACGAGGGTACATGGACAACACTCTCCCCTCTCGTTGCTATGCATCACCATGATCTTGCGTGTCCGTAGGAATTTTTTTGAAATTACTACGTTCCCCAACAGGCGGGCCTTCCTGTTGTACCGGGCGCCAGGGAAGGCGTGGAGCTGCTCCGCCATCGGCGCCGGGCTGCGTGTGGGGACGCCGTATGCGCCGATCCGCCATGGCCCCATCACCTTCGAAGCCGGCGGCACCATCAGGCAGATTCGGGCGAGGTCCTCCGTGTCGTGGATGGTTAGGCTCAGCGGCCAGACACCGCCCGGCCACGCGCCTTCGTCGGAGTTGCTCGAAGACACCGCCGGGGTGCGTGTCAGTGGCGAGGAGAAGAGATGGACTGCCGTGGAGTGGTTTAGGGTGGAAGGAGTGGATGGACTGGCGCAGGGGCGGGGCGGCCTTTTATAGCCGGCGGGTGAAGGGACTGGCCCAGGGCGAGGCGTCGGTGACGCGTGTCACGAGGGAGAGGCGGGCGGCCCGACGCGGGCGGCTCGCGGCACGCGCGGCTGAGGTGGCGTGGGAAGGCGGGCGGGCTGCAGGCGCGGCAGCAGTGGCTTGTGAAGGCGCGAGGACGGCAGGCGCGGCAGGCGAGGCAGGCGAGGCATCAGTGGCGTCTGAAGGCGGGCGGGCGGTCAACATAGCAGCGGCAGCCGAGCGGTCGCGTCAACTGCCGGCCCGAGGCGGAAGGCGGCTGGTCGCCGCACGCGTGGCAGTGGAGGGCGCGGCAGGTGAGGCATCGGTGGCGTCTGAAGGCGGGCGGGCGGTCGCCGCAGCGGCGGCAGCCGAGCGGTCGCGTCAACTATCGGCCCGAGGCAGAAGGCGGGTGGCAGGCGGCCGGTCGCCGCACGCGCGGTAGTGGAGGGCGCGGTCTACGAGGGCAGTAGGCGGGCGGCCGGAGATCGGCCGCGAGCAATCGGTGCCTGCATGCACGCCGCAATTACTGCAAGCAGTTAACTGCACGACGATACGACCGTCCGCGCCACGTCCACACGTACGTCCCCACCGGTCAACACCGACTTTCTAAAAAAACACGCCCTGCATCTGACATAGTGGGTCCATGGATGCTAACTGCTCGGCTCGGCTCGCGTCCTCACGGCTGCCAAGCGGCTCGGCTTGTCCCGCAGCCCCGTATACACAGGCGCATGGGGGTATCGACGTGGACGCGCGGGGGGTTAATTTTTTTACATAAGACGATCGTACCCCTGCCAGCGAAGGTGTATGGGCAAATCTCAGCCTTTGATGTGTTTAAGGGGGGTGTACCGAAGCAGAAGTGCCGCCTGATTTGTAGCAGCCGCCTTCTTACATGGTATCACGTCAAGCACTTCAAAACGGAAATATAATACATGTTTTAACTGGAAATGTAATGATAAATGTTTATCACGTCAAGCAGAAGTTATTATTTATTTCCTTATATCATGATAAATGTTTATTATTCATGCTAGAATTGTATTAACCGGAAATATAATACATGTGTGAATACATAGACAAACAGAGTGTCACTAGTATGCCTCTACTTGACTAGCTCGTTAATCAAAGATGGTTATGTTTCCTAACCATGAACAAAGAGTTGTTATTTGATTAACGGGATCACATCATTAGTTGAATGATCTGATTGACATGACCCATGCCATTAGCTTAGCACCCGATCGTTTAGTATGTTGCTATTGCTTTCTTCATGACTTATACATGTTCCTATGACTATGAGATTATGCAACTCCCGTTTACCGGAGGAACACTTTGTGTGCTACCAAACGTCACAACGTAACTGGGTGAATATAAAGGTGCTCTCACTACTAGAAAAAGGGCTACTAATGGCGCACCTAATTTGGCCATTAATGGCGCATCAGTGGTGCGCCATTAGTAGCACGCCATTAGTATCTGGTATACTAATGGCGCACCACTGGTGCGCCATTAGTATAGGGCACGGTGCGCCATTAGTATGCCTCCCATGGCCATGTATAGCCAGGTGCTTTGGTATACTAATGGCGCATCACAGGGTGATGCGCCATTAGTAACCTCGGCATACTAATGGCGCACTGCTTAGTGATGCGCCATTAGTATCCTCTGGAATACTAATGGCGCACTGTTATGTGATGCGCCATTAGTATGAATACTAGTTTTTTTTCTGTTTTTTTGCACAGGTTACAAAATGTATAATTGGACAAAATATAGACAGCACACATCAACAACAGATTCATCGAATACAATAGAAGATTAGTCTCTGAATACATTTCATCATATTAGTCTCCAAATACAATTCATCACATTAGTCTCCGAATTGAAAAGACCGAACAAAGATAGAACATTATATTACAAGTCTCGAGACCGTGAGTAGCGAGTTTGTATTCACATTACAAGTCGATATCGATCATCTAAACTACCATCACATAGAAGAGAGCTGCGGTCATCACGATGAGCATCATCACGATGAAACTCGTCTTCATCCGGTTCCTCCAACGCTCCCTCCCCTCTCGTGCTAGATAGCGGGCGTATCTAGATTCGGCCTCGTCCCTAGTGGTGTACCCTTTGTAACTGTTTCCGCTGAATCGATGAACCTGTCTGCGACACTCCTCCCAGTCGTCGTAGACTCCGGGAACCTTACCCTTGTACACGACATACGACGGCATCGCTATGCACTAGCGAAACAAAACGTTAGTACCAATTCACAGACAATACATAAGCAATATATAAGTATGCAACAGAATGATCGGAAGAGAAAAGCAAGACATTAATAGCATCAATTACATCTAAGTTGAACGACTCTCGAAACCAAAGAGACATACTACAAGTTCATTAAAGTTTAATTACAACATGAGTCAATCGATGTTTCAGAACTAGACACATCATCACTGCTTTCGACTCGACTCAAGGGACCGGAGCGTGGATGAAGCCGCCGTCTATCGTGGGAGTCATGAAATTACGGGCGTTGTCAGCCTGCATTTGTAGCATTCCGTCTATCTCACTGTTGGACGGTTGATTTCTGAGGTAGAACTGCCCCGAGGTACGAAGGACATCTTGATGGATGATTTCCGCAAACTCCGACTGGATGCGAAAGAATTCTTGTCTGATGTCCGCGTCCTGGATTGCCGACACGCTCGCGGCCCAATCTTTGAGTTTACTCGGTAGCAGAAGTTGATGATGGTCCCGTACGATCGCCCGCATGTGATGGATGGCGTAGTAGGCACCCTTCTGACCGCCAGGCGGCTGCTTGACGCAGCAGAACGTCGTATTGTGGGAGAACACATGCTTGCCGTACTTACGAATAGGCCTGTTGAAGGTGCCTCCAGATTGGGCGTAGCCGGGGAGAACATCATCAAGAACCTTCTTGACATTTGTGTAGTCTACGTTCGACTGACGGTCCGGGTCGAAATACGTGGCCATGGAATATTTGGGGCTTAGGAGGATGAGCGTGCAATGTGTGTCACTGCAGAAAACACGGAATGTTAAAAGAAAAACGATCGAAATCTAAGAATTCGTATGTTACGGGGCGGTTGAGGGGAGGACTTACTCGGGAAAGTAAGGCACGAGGAAGTTATCCTTATCTGGGTTTGCCAGAATGACGCCTTCGAGGTAAGAACTCGCGACTTGCCGGTCCCCAGCGCTGCCCAAGATCTTGGCACGCATGTAGAAGGGGTCGACTATCACGATGTCCGGGGTCTTGTCGCGAATGATTCGCATCTCCATACTCAGCGAAAATAGCCGAACAAAGGTGTAGTGCAGCGGATGAAGGTTCAACATAGCGTGGATGTCATCAAACCGCAAGACGATCGTACCCCCGATGTAGTTATCCACAAAGCCCTTGCCCTCTGGCACCTTGGCCACGAAAACCGGGTATGCCACATCCTTCTCTCTGAGACGCCGCTTCTCCAAAGAAAGAACACTGTCATGCAGACTCCGCATAGCACCAGCTGCAACATCAAGCATATTTCTCGGTAGCATCGGCCTACCCACCACATGCACCCTCCTCATTAAATCCTCAGGTGAAGGTGGCCCGTCCTGAGCACGGATCGTACTCGGTGCCGGCTGGCCCGCACCCTTGTTAGTCTTTCTTTTGCGTGCCTTCTTCTTCTCCTGTAATGGGACCGAGTTCTGCTCACAGACCGCCTTCTTGAGTGTGTTGGGGCTGAGAATATTTCGCACCTCGCCTATCTGAGGCTCGGTGAAGTCGGCAACTGGAGGCGTCTCCTGAGAGCTGAACGGCAGACGACGCCTGTTGCAACTTGGCTTCTCCGCGGTACCAGCTAGATCGCGCACGTCTTTTGTTGGGTTGGGTTCTTGAGAAGGAGGCCCCATGAAGTCGCCATCGTACCCATGATCGGCAAAGTACCGATCGATGTTGGCAAATGTATCGTCGTCGTCGTCGTTCTGATCCTGTGCCATATGCATGTTTGGATCCAGTGGCATATGGATGTCCGGCACCGTTGCGGCGGTCTTGCCATGGGGCCGACTTGGCGCCGGCACGACTGGCGGTGTTGTCTTTGGGGTGGTGTCCCCCGCCCCCAAACGAATCTGGCTCTTCGGCCAAAGCAGGGGCCAGCTCAGGCAGGCGCTGAGGGTCATCACGACATCATCGTCGGCCCCGACGGGTCGAATCGGAGGTAACAACTCGTCGCAGCCTGGCAGCACCCAAACCAGTTGAACCCTAAACACGTTGGGTGGCATCTGGGTACCGTGGAACAAGGGGTTGCCCGGTTGAACGATTTTGCCCTTGGCGACATCGACCAACTCATTATTCACGAAGTGCAGGAGAGTGCACAGAACGTCGGCGGCGCCCTGCGAAAACATGTAGGGCGTCAGGGATGCCCAGTCAAAGGCAAGGAGATGAAGTCCTCGGCCGAGAGAGGCTTAATTAGTTACCGTGATGATGGCGTCGAGCTCGGCTGATGTCGAGGCACCGCCAACGGCGGGCGTGCAGTTGACGGAGGGGCCGCTTGCTGCAGAGGTGCCGGCCGGCGTACACCCGGGTGCATTAAGCTCCCGTGCCGGCGTTGGAGACACCAATGGCCCCGCCATCGCGTTCTGCGAGTTGCTGGCCGTGAAGCTAGGAATCGGGGGCGGCCCCTGTTGGCCGCCCGCAATCCATGCACTCAACCCCTGGATCAAGGTAGGCACAATGGCGGTGATCGTCGCTCCGAGTTGTTGTTGCACTTGCTCTTGGACAATCTCCGGAATCCGCGCCACCTGTGCCTTGAGTTCTTGAACCTCGCGCGCCTGGCTTTCCGAGCTGGTCTTTTTCTCCTTTCGCCCACCAGTGTTATAGTATGGCCCCCATTTTGTCGACAAGCCTTTGCCGGCCACACGACCAGCTGACGTCGGCTTACTGAGCTTATCCTTGTTCTTCATTACATTCAACGCCCTATTTAGAGTGGTGTCCCAAGGGTTGCTCTTAGTCGACCCCGCGCTACTGCTTTCTGTCGCCTGCGGAAGGAATGTGAACCATTTAGAAATTTGGCTTCATTAATTAGAATGCAACCATATGGAGCTAATTACACGGGGGTGTATTCCTTACCAGAACAAGCTCAAGCGCCCTGGTCTTCGGATCCGTGGTAAGCTCCTTTGTTTTTGGGTCCTTCTTGTACCGGGCCCTGACATAGTTCCTGGTCTGCTTGTCACCGTATTTATCGAAGAGGGGCGGTAGGCCTTGCTCGGCACGGTCCGCCTCCTCCTTGTCCCATATAGGCTCTGCCACTCTATAACTGCCGGGACCGAGTGTGTGTTCCCCTAAGTTCAGCTCCCGCATTTCTCGAGCAATTGATCTTGAAGTCGTTGTAGTCATCTTCGGTGATCGAAGGATTTTCTCCTTGATCTTCTCATAACTCTCACCTTTCTCGATCATTCTCTTCACATTGCTTTTCCAAGTAGACAGGGCCTTGCTCATCTTCGTGAGGGCAGCATTGTTCACTTTATTCCCTTTGAGGCTTGTGTTTGCAAATTCAGCGGGGAACTTGTATC
Source organism: Aegilops umbellulata (assembly GCA_032464435.1). Lineage (NCBI taxonomy): Eukaryota > Viridiplantae > Streptophyta > Magnoliopsida > Poales > Poaceae > Aegilops > Aegilops umbellulata. Next base: position 592,987,970 of record CP136058.1, on the reverse strand, counting down.
GTTCGTGCAGCTTCATGAAGAGGAGGTTGCGCAAATTCCCTCGGTCAGGATGCCTCAGGTTCTCGGTGTTGATCGAGACGGTGCTCCGGAGAATGCACCCGAGCTGAAGCGAGTACCCCTTGACTATTCGTTCGGGCGCCGTTGGATTCCCGTCGGAGTCCACTTCAGTAACTTCCTCCTTGAGGGTGCGGAGCACGTTCGGGCGCCGGTCCTTCTGTTGCCTCTTCTGGCTGCCATCTGTGCGTGCGCCGCCATCATCAGTGGTGGCATCCTCAGCGGCACCATCAGTGGTGGCATCAGTGGGGTCATCCTCGATGGCACCATCAGTGGTCTCAGGATCGGTAGGGAAGGCGGTGTCCTCATACAAGTGAGGTTGTTCCTCCATCTCCTGGGACAGCTCCCAGAATGCCTTGCCGCCCGAACCCCCGGCCTCATCGTTGTGGGCCATGTTCCTCTCTAAATAGAAACAAAGTTTGGTCAAAAAGTTGGTTATTGTCAAGGAACAATATCATGGTCTCATCATTTAGGGTTTGCCGACACCGAGGCATCCTAAAATCTAAGCTTTTATCATTGAGGGTTTTTCGACGCCGAGGCACCCTAAAAGCCATGCATTAGTCACAAGTACGCCGGGGCACTTGATCCTACTTAATTAACTACTAAGATACCCCGGCCCATGCATTAGTCACAAGTACCCCATATGTCCTATTTTTAGCAAAGTCATGCTAAAATTCACGGAAAATTTCAGCATGACCTTTGCTGAAAATAGGACATATGGAGTACCCGAATTTGCCGGAACGGAAGTTAATCGACATTCCGGCAAACTCAAGGGCCTCTCGGGGTACCTGCAAAATCATTATCCCAGGTGGACATGGATGCAATGTCACATGTCACATGGATCCCACACCCACAGGAGCTGGTGAAGCTTCATGTGTATTTCACGAAAACCAGCCTGACTAAAGAGCTTTATGTAGAAAACCAGCAGGTAACAATCTCGGTTTTAGTTTGAAATTGGCCCTTTGAAAGATATAAACAAAATATGATATCATAAACACTCAGGACAGTGTGTCTATCATCTTTCTAAAACATATCTACAGCAGTCGTTGTTGTAAAATAAAATAAAATCAGGACATTGCATCTTAAGCATTACTACTACATTTTAGTAGGCAGTACACTAAGCATATACTAATACTACCTCACTAATACCACCTCAGCCCTTGCATCTTATCAGCAAGTGTCTTGGTGAAGCACTCAAATCAAACATAACAATTGCAAGGTAGCTAGGCAGGCCATGGAAAACTGAGAGATATTTTTTCTTGGTGGTTGCTACGATTTCCATCCTTCCCAGTCCTCCTTCACATATTGCTTTGTTAGGGAAAACATTTCACATTATTGCTCATGCAGGATCGTTATCATACCTAATGATCTCTTGCAGTTGTTGTACAATTATGCTGGTTAAGTATTTTCTCAACATGTCTGTTTATCAGTCTAACTCTCATAACCTCCAATATAGTTTGTCTGATCCAAAGTACATGTTGGGTGGTGTTGTGGTTTGTGTGCAGTCTGATTTCTTCGATGTTGGTAATTATAGATGAAACCGGGTCAAAAACATGCCACAATGGCTCATCATCGCTACTGTAGGAAGGTTCATTTGCTGGGCACGGGAAATAACACTGAAATTAAGCAGGGCATTACATCACAGTGCACGATACTGCTCAACTAATTTCTCCTGCCTCGCGCAAGAGATGGGAACCTCATCAGAAAGAAGGCGCCTTTGCCTATCTGTGATTTGCATGAGCCTATCTGTACAGTAGGAAACTTAATTTGCTGGACAAGGAAAAAAACTCTGAAATTAAGCAGAGCAGAGCATCACAATGCACTATGCTGCTACAGCTAATTTCTCCTGCCCGGCATCACATCATCACAAGGCACGCAAGAGATGAAAAAGTTATCACAACGTCTTCGCCTATCTATGATCTGGACCATCTATACAACATTATCTTGGCCCGATCTGAACATATGAACGCCCAATTTTGTGCAATCCATGGGCCCGATCGACTTCAAACAATTCAACCCGGGAAGATTGCGCGGTCTGTCACCCACGGGCACGAATCAACCAAGCGAAACATAGAGAAATGGTAATTCGTCAAGTATCTTGAGATGTCACTGCTGCTGCTGGCGACGGGGCGGCGCTGGTGTCGGGGCGGCGTCAAGGGCGGCGGGGCGACGGTGGTGTCGGGGCGGCGCTGGCGACGATGGTGTGGACGGGGCGGCGCTGGTGTCGGGGCGGCGTCGAGGGCGGCGACGCGACGGTGGTGTCAAGGGGCGGCACTGGCGACGGTGGTGTGGACGGGGCGGCGCTGGTGTCGGGGCGGCGTCGAGGGCGGCGGGGCGACGGTGGTGTCGGGGCGGCGCTCGCGACAGTGGTGTGGACGGGGCAGCGCTGGTGTCGGGGCGGCGTCGAGGGCGGCGGGGCGGCGGCGTCAGGAGAGGAGAGGGGAAGGGGATCACGGGCGAGGGCGAGGGAGAGAGAGGGGATCGATACGAAGTAGGGGCGGCACAATACTAATGGCGCACCACCACTCGGTGCGCCATAAGTACATACATGCTAATTGCGCACCTCACCCTGGTGCGCCATTAGTATTTTTGGCGCCGCTTTTGTTCCCGCGCAGAGAGACCCTTTAGTCGCGGTTGGGGACAACAACCGCGACTAAAGGGTACCCTTTAGTCGCGGTCTGCCTCCCCAACCGGGACTAAAGGGTCTGTGCTAGAACTGGCGCTTTCTTTCTTCTGTTTTTCCTTTTTTCTTCTATTTTTTTCTTCTGTTTTTTTCTTCCTTTTTCCTTCTTTCTTCTTCTTCCTTTTTCCTTTTAAAATCAGAAAAATAAAACTAATTCATTTTAAAATCTTAAAAATACAATTATATATCAAAAAAATCAGAAAAATAAAACTAATTCATTTTAAAATCCCTTGAAGGTTTGACAAAAGGTTTGATACATCATTCAGTTCATCGACCAAATACAAAGTTTGGTACAATAAATTATTACACATCAATTCTTCCCTTGTGTCCCTGCTTGCTTACGTTGTGCCGTATCCATGGAGCATCCTCATCATTATACTTATTTGTGTTTAAATATGTTCAAACTTGTTTAAATCATAACAGTAATTTTTTTTATAAGACAGTAGTAATTTTTTAAAAAATATCATCAAACAGTAATGCCGGTGGAGTAGGGGAGGGGTGCGGGGGGTCGGTGGCGGCGGTTGAGTAGGGGAGGGGTGCGGGGGGTCGGCGGCGGCGGTTGAGTAGGGGAATCGAGGGTGCGGGGGGTCGGCGGCGGCGGCCGGTGGACCGGGGGGTGCTCGGCGGCGAGGGGGACCGGATCTGGCGAGGTGGGATAGCGATCGAGATGGAGGGGGATCGAGATCGAGTGTCCATGAAATTTAAAAATATTCATGATAGTTTAAAAAGTGCCCATGAAATACAATCGAGAAATGAAGGCTACGATTTAAATACAATCGATCTTAGCTAGCTATCTGTTAACAATCTTCTTGCCCTTCTTTTTCGCAAATGGAGTTCTTCTGTGGAACGGACGTCCTTTAGGTAGGGTGGTCCTGCTTCTTCTTGTGGTGTATGCTGCTACTTCATCATCGTCGTCATGTTCGATCCTCGGGTCGCCGTACTTGTCGAAGTCTTGCTCATTGGCTACTCCATCCATTCCGATGATCTTCCTTTTGCCTCTCCTCACAACAACACGACTGGTCTTTGACGGGTCGGTAATGAAGAAGCATTGGTCCACTTGGGAAGCCAGTACCCATGGCTCATTTTTCGCGGTGACGTTTGCGCCCGCGGTCTTGGATTTGACTTCGGGTATAACCATGGTGGTGAAATACCGGTCTTCTTTTAGGACGCTCTTGGCCCATCTGACACGGAACATCGGGACCTTCTCTCCAGCGTAGCTCAGCTCCCAGATCTCCTCGATCCTTCCGTAGTATCTGTCCTTGTTGTTACCGGTGTAGGATTCCATCGTTACCCCGGAGTTCTGATAACCATCGCTCTTCATGTCCTTGGCCTCGGTGTAGAATGTGTAGCTGTTGATATCGTACGCCTCATAGGTCATCAGGTTGTGCCCGGCGCCCTGTGACAAGGCGAATATGAGTTGTTCTTCCGCGGAAGAATCCTCATGTAAAGGGTACGACAGAAGCTTCTGCTTGAACCAACGCGTGAAACATGAGTTGTGCTCTTTGAGTATATCTCCGTCCGTCCTCTGTTGGCCTCGGTCATTGTACGTCTTCTTAATAAAGGTTTTGTGCTCTACCACCCAAGGATCGACCATGTCTATGTGTTGTAGCGCGACTAGGTTTGCTCTTTCAAAGTCGGCGAGTCGACCCTCGAAGTCGACATGCATTTCGCGGCGACCCTCACGGTGACCCCATCCAGCGAGCCTGCCGAGGTGCCTGTTGACGGGCAGACCAACGGGGTTCTCGATGCCTAGATAATTCGTGCAGTACGAGATGCACTCTTCGGTCAGAAAGCCCCTGGCTATGCTTCCCTCTGGACGTGACATGTTGCGAACGTATCCTTTGATGACACCATTCATCCTTTCGAACGGCATCATGCTGTGCAGGAACGTCGGCCCGAGTTGGATGATATCCTCCACTATATGGACCAGCAGATGCACCATAACGTCGAAGAATGCGAGCGGGAAGTACATCTCAAGCTCGCATAGTATCACCACGATCTCTTCCTGTAGCCTTCTGAGTTGCCTCACGCCAATCGACTTCCGAGAGATGACGTCGAAGAAGTTGCATAGGCCAAATAGCGTTTCACGGACGTGCGCGTCCATGATCCCATGGATTGCAACTGGAAGTATCTGCGTCATCAGCACGTGACAGTCGTGAGACTTCATCCCGCTGAACTTCTGCTTCGCTGGGTCTAGGTATCTGCTTATCTTCCCCGCGTAACCGTAAGGAAGTTTTACTCCTAGGAGGCAGGTGAAAAACTGCTCGATCTCCTCCTGACTTAGAGTGAAGCACGCGGGAGAGTAGTCATTTCCGGTCTTCTTGGCCTTTTTGCCTTTGAGACGACTTTCTGTGTCCTGCTTCGCCTCATCATCATCATCATAATAATCATATATAGCGTGAAGCTCCTGCCTGATGCCCATTGATTTCAAGTCTGCCCTTGCTTTCGACCCATCTTTGGTCCTCTCTGGCATGTTGAGCAGGGTACCAAGCAGACTCTCACACACGTTCTTCGTGATATGCATGACATCAAGGCTGTGAGGAACACGGTGGATCTTCCAGTACGGCAAGTCCCAGAAAACAGACCTCGTTTTCCATACCTTCAGCAGCGGCTCTGGCGCCTTTCGCTTTTTTCCCGGCTCTGGCGCCTTTTGCTTCTTTCCCGGCAGTGGGCAGTCTTTCCAATTTTTCAACAACTTGTCTATTTCCTCGCCGCTCCTCGTACACGGGCGTTTTCGGGGTTCGGTTTCACCATCGAACAGATCCTTGCGTTTCCTCCACGGGTCATCGTCGCGAAGCCACCTTCGATGTCCCATGAACACGGTTTTCGAAGACCCGGGATCTCTATCTAGCTGGCGATACGTTGTGTCATCCATGCACCGTACGCATCCAGAAAATCCGTGGACTACCTGCCCAGCGAGATATCCGTAACCGAGATAGTCGTGCACCGTCGTGAGCAGTGCAGCTCTCATAGGGAAATATTCTTTCTCTGCGGTGTCCCACGTATTGGCTGGCGTTTTCCACAGCGTGTCTAGCTCCTCCTTCAGCAGCCCCAGATACAGATTGATGTCGTTCCCTGGTTGTTTCGGCCCTTCAATTAGCATACTCATGTGAATGTACTTCCTCTTCATGCACAACCAGGGGGGAAGGTTGTACATCCACACAAACACAGGCCAGGTGCTATGTGTGCTTCTCTGGCTGCCAAATGGATTGACTCCATCGGTGCTCGCGCCCAGCACGATGTTCCTTGGATCCTTCCCAAATTCTGGGTATTCAAAATTCAACGCTTGCCACTGGCTCGCATCCTTAGGGTGACTCAGCATCTTGTCTTTTTTATCTATCTCCGGATCATTTGCGTCATCTTCTTGAAGGAAATATGCCCTAGAGGCAATAATAAAGTTATTATTTATTTCCTTATATCATGATAAATGTTTATTATTCATGCTAGAATTGTATTAACTGGAAACATAATACATGTGTGAATACATAGACAAACAGAGTGTCACTAGTATGCCTCTACTTGACTAGCTCATTAATCAAAGATGGTTATGTTTCCTAGCCATGAACAAAGAGTTGTTGTTTGATTAACGAGATCACATCATTAGTTGAATGATCTGATTGACATGACCCATTGCATTAGCATAGCACCCGATCGTTTAGTATATTGCTATTGCTTTTATCCATGACTTATACATGTTCCTTTAACTATAAGAATATGCAACTCCCATTTACCGTAGGAACACTTTGTGTGCTACCAAACGTCACAACGTAACTGGGTGATTATAAAGGTGCTCTACAAGTGTCTCCGAAGGTACATGTTGAGTTGGCATACTTCGAGATTAGGATTTGTCACTCCGATTGTCGGAGAGGTATCTCAGGGCCTTCTCGGTAATGCACATCACATAAAGCCTTGCAAGCATTGCAACCAATGAGTTAGTTGCGAGATGATGTATTACGGAACGAGAAAAGAGACTTGCCGGTAACGAGATTGAACTAGGTATTGGATACCGACGATCGAATCTCGGGTAAGTAACATACCGATGACAAAGGGAACGACGTATGTTGTTATGCGGTCTGACCGATAAAGATCTTCGTAGAATATGTAGGAGCCAATATGGGCATCCAGGTCCCGCTATTGGTTATTGACCGGAAACGTGTCTCGGTCATGTCTACATTGTTCTCGAACCGTAGGGTCCGCACGCTTAACGTTACGATGACAGTTATTATGAGTTTATGCATTTTGATGTACCGAAGGAGTTCGGAGTCCCAGATGTGATCACGGACGTGACGAGGAGTCTCGAAATGGTCGAGACATAAAGAATTATATATTGGAAGCCTATGTTTGGACATCGGATGCATTCCAGGTGAAAACAGGATTTTACCGGAATACCGGGAGGGTTACCGGAACCCCCCGGGAGCATAATGGGCCAACATGGGCCTTGGAGGAAAGGTGAGAGGGCAGCCCTAGGGGCTGCGCGCCTCCCCCCCTTCCCTAGTCCTATTAGGACTAGGAGAAGTGGGGCGCCCCCCTCTCTCTCTCTCCCCCTTGGAGAATCCTAGTCCAACTAGGATTGGGGGGGAGGAATCCTACTCCCAGAGGGAGTAGGACTCTCTGGCGCGCCCTAGCTTGGCCGGCCAGCCCCTCCCCCTTGACTCCTTTATATACGGGGGCAGGGGGCACCCCAAAGACACACAAGTTGATCTACGGATCGTTCCTTAGCCGTGTGCGGTGCCCCCTTCCACCAAATTCCACCTCGATTATATCGTTGCAGTGCTTAGGCGAAGCCCTGCGCCGGTAACACATCAAGATCGTCACCACGCCGTCGTGCTGACGGAACTCTTCCCCGACGCTTTGCTGGATCGGAGCCCGGGGATCGTCATCGAGCTGAACGTGTGCCAAGAACTCGGAGGTGCCGGAGTAACGGTGCTGTGATCGGTTGGATCGCGAGGAGAACGTACGACTACTTCCTCTACGTACGACTACTTCCTCTACGTTGTGTCAACGCTTCCGCTTCGGTCTACGAGGGTACGTAGACAAACACTCTCCCCTCTCGTTGCTATGCATCACCATGATCTTGCGTGTGCGTAGGAAAATTTTTGAATTTACTGCGTTCCCCAACAGTGGCATCCGAGCCTAGGTTTTATGGTTGATGTTATTTGCACGAGTAGAACACAAGTGAGTTGTGGACGATACAAGTCATACTGCCTACCAGCATGTCATACTTTGGTTCAGCGGTATTGTTGGATGAGACGATCCGGACCAACCTTACGCGTACGCTTACGCGAGACCGGTTCCCTCGACGTGCTTTGCACAGAGATGGCTTGCGGAAGACTGTCTCTCCAACTTTAGTTGAACCGAGTGTGGCTACGCCTGGTCCTTGAGAAGGTTAAAACGGAGTCTATTTGACAAACTATCGTTGTGGTTTTGATGCGTAGGTAAGATGAGTTCTTGCTTAAAGCCCGTAGCAGCCACGTAAAACTTGCAACAACAAAGTAGAGAACGTCTAACTTGTTTTTGCAGGGCATGTTGTGATGTGATATGGTCAAGACGTGATGCTAAATTTTATTGTATGAGATGATCATGTTTTGTAACCGAGTTATCGGCAACTGGCAGGAGCCATATGGTTGTCGCTTTATTGTATGCAATGCAATCGCGATGTAATGCTTTACTTTATTGCTAAACGGTAGTGATAGTCGTAGAAGCATAAAATAAGCGAGACGACAACGATGCTGCGATGAAGATCAAGGTGTCGCGCCGGTGACGATGGTGATCATGACGGTGCTTAGAAGATGGAGATCACAAGCACAAGATGATGATGGCCATATCATATCACTTATATTGATTGCATGTGATGTTTATCCTTTTATGCATCTTATCTTGCTTTGATTGACGGTAGCATTATAAGATGATCTCTCGCTAAATTATCAAGAAGTGTTCTCCCTGAGTATGCACCGTTGCGAAAGTTCTTCGTGCTGAGACACCACGTGATGATCGGGTGTGATAGGCTCTACGTTCAAATACAACGGGTGCAAAACAGTTGCACACGCGGAATACTCAGGTTTAACTTGACGAGCCTAGCATATACAGATATGGCCTCGGAACACAGAGACCGAAAGGTCGAGCGTGAATCATATAGTAGATATGATCAACATAATGATGTTCACCATTGAAACTACTCCATCTCACGTGATGATCGGACATGGTTTAGTTGATTTGGATCACGTGATCACTTAGAGGATTAGAGAGATGTCTATCTAAGTGGGAGTTCTTAAGTAATATGATTAATTGAACTTTAATTTATCATGAACTTAGTACCTGATAGTATCTTGCTTGTCTATGTTGTGTAGATAGATGGCTCGTGCTGTTGTTCCGTTGAATTTTAATGCGTTCCTTGAGAAAGCAAAGTTGAAAGATGATGGTAGCAATTACACAGACTGGGTCCGTAACTTGAGGATTATCCTCATTGCTGCACAGAAGAATTACGTCCTGGAAGCACCGCTAGGTGCCAGGCCTGGTGCAAGAGCTACGCCAGATGTTATGAACGTCTGGCAAAGCAAAGCTGATGACTACTCTATAGTTCAGTGTGCCATGCTTTACGGCTTAGAACCGGGACTTCAACGACGTTTTGAACACCATGGAGCATATGAGATGTTCCAGGAGTTGAAGTTAATATTTCAAGCAAATGCCCGGATTGAGAGATATGAAGTCTCCAATAAGTTCTATAGCTGTAAAATGGAGGAGAATGGTTCTGTCAGTGAGCATATACTCAGAATGTCTGGGTATAACAATCACTTGATTCAACTGGGAGTTAATCTTCCGGATGATTGCGTCATTGACAGAATTCTCCAATCACTGCCACCAAGCTACAAGAGCTTCGTGATGAACTATAATATGCAAGGGATGACCAAAACTATGCCCGAGCTCTTCGCGATGCTAAAAGCCGCGGAGGTAGAAATCAAAAAGGAGCATCAAGTGTTGATGGTTAACAAAACCACCAGTTTCAAGAAAAAGGGCAAAGGGAAGAAAAAGGGGAACTTCAAAAAGAACAGCAAGCAAGTTGCTACTCAAGAGAAGAAACCCAAGTCTGGACCTAAGCCTGAAACTGAGTGCTTCTATTGCAAGCAGACTGGTCACTGGAAGCGGAACTGCCCCAAGTATTTGGCGGATAAGAAGGATGGCAAGGTTAACAAAGGTATATGTGATATACATGTTATTGATGTGTACCTTACTAATTCTCGCAGTAGCACCTGGGTATTTGATACTGGTTCTGTTGCTAATATTTGCAACTCAAAACAGGGGCTACGGATTAAGCGAAGATTGGCTAAGGACGAGGTGACGATGCGCGTGGGAAATGGTTCCAAAGTCGATGTGATCGCGGTCGGCACGCTACCTCTACATCTACCTTCGGGATTAATATTAGATCTAAATAATTGTTATTTAGTACCAGCGTTGAGCATGAACATTATATCTGGATCTTGTTTGATGCGAGACGGTTATTCATTTAAATCAGAGAATAATGGTTGTTCTATTTATATGAGTAATATCTTTTATGGTCATGCGCCATTAAAGAGTGGTTTGTTCTTACTTAATCTCGATAGTAGTAACACACATATTCATAATGTTGAAGCCAAAAGATGCAGAGTTAATAATGATAGTGCAACTTATTTGTGGCACTGCCGTTTAGGTCATATCGGCGTAAAGCGCATGAAGAAACTCCATACTGATGGACTTTTGGAGTCACTTGATTATGAATCACTTGGCACTTGCGAGCCGTGCCTTATGGGCAAGATGACTAAAACACCGTTCTCCGGTACTGTGGAGAGAGCAACAGATTTATTGGAAATCATACATACTGATGTATGTGGTCCAATGAATGTTGAGGCTCGTGGCGGATATCGTTATTTTCTCACCTTCACTGATGATTTAAGCAGATATGGGTATATCTACTTAATGAAACACAAGTCTGAAACATTTGAAAAGTTCAAAGAATTTCAGAGTGAAGTGGAAAATCATCGTAACAAGAAAATAAAGTTTCTACGATCTGATCGTGGAGGAGAATATTTGAGTTACGAGTTTGGTCTACATTTGAAACAATGCGGAATAGTTTCGCAACTCACGCCACCCGGAACACCACAACGTAATGGTGTGTCCGAACGTCGTAATCGTACTTTATTGGATATGGTGCGATCTATGATGTCTCTTACCGATTTACCGCTATCTTTTTGGGGTTATGCTCTAGAGACGGCCGCATTCACGTTAAATAGGGCACCATCAAAATCCGTTGAGACGACGCCTTATGAACTGTGGTTTGGCAAGAAACCAAAGTTGTCGTTTCTTAAAGTTTGGGGCTGCGATGCTTATGTGAAAAAGCTTCAACCTGATAAGCTCGAACCCAAATCGGAAAAATGTGTCTTCATAGGATACCCAAAGGAGACTATTGGGTATACCTTCTATCACAGATCCGAAGGCAAAATTTTTGTTGCCAAAGTCGGAAACTTTCTAGAGAAGGAGTTTCTCTCGAAAGAAGTGAGTGGGAGGAAAGTAGAACTTGATGAGATAACAGTATCTGCTCCTTTATTGAGAAGTAGTACATCACAGAAATCTGTTTCTGTGACACCTACATCAAATAGGGAGGAAGCTAATGATAATGATCATGAAACTTCAGATCAAGTTTCTACTGAACTTCGTAGATCGACCAGAGTAAGATCCGCACCAGAGTGGTACGGTAATCCTATTTTGGAAGTCATGTTACTAGACCATGATGAACCTACGAACTATGAAGAAGCGATGGTGAGCCCAGATTCCGCAAAATGGCTTGAGGCCATGAAATCTGAGATGGGATCCATGTATGATAACAAAGTGTGGACTTTGGTTGACTTGCCCGATGATCGGCAAGCAATAGAAAATAAATGGATTTTTAAGAAGAAGACTGACGCTGATGGTAATGTTACTGTCTATAAAGCTCGACTTGTTGCGAAAGGTTTTCGACAAGTTCAAGGGATTGACTACGATGAGACTTTCTCACCCGTAGCGATGCTTAAGTCTGTCCGAATCATGTTAGCAGTTGCCGCATTTTATGATTATGAAATTTGGCAAATGGATGTCAAAACTGCATTCCTGAATGGATTTCTGGAAGAAGAGTTGTATATGATGCAACCAGAAGGTTTTGTCGATCCAAAGGGAGCTAACAAAGTGTGCAAGCTCCAGCGATCCATTTATGGACTGGTGCAAGCCTCTCGGAGTTGGAATAAACGCTTTGATAGTGTGATCAAAGCTTTTGGTTTTATACAGACTTTCGGAGAAGCCTGTATTTACAAGAAAGTGAGTGGGAGCTCTGTAGCATTTCTGATATTATATGTAGATGACATATTACTGATCGGAAATAATATAGAATTTCTGGATAGCATAAAGGGATACTTGAATAAAAGTTTTTCAATGAAAGACCTCGGGGAAGCTGCTTACATATTGGGCATTAAGATCTATAGAGATAGATCAAGACGCTTAATAGGACTTTCACAAAGCACATACCTTGACAAAGTTTTGAAAAAGTTCAGAATGGATCAGGCAAAGAAAGGGTTCTTGCCTGTGGCACAAGGTGTGAAATTGAGTAGAAATCAATGCCCGACCACCGCAGAAGATAGAGAGAAGATGAAAAATGTTCCCTATGCTTCAGCCATAGGCTCTATCATGTATGCAATGCTGTGTACCAGACCTGATGTGTGCCTTGCTGTAAGTTTAGCAGGCAGGTACCAAAGTAATCCAGGAGTGGATCACTGGACAGCGGTCAAGAACATCCTTAAGTACTTGAGAAGGACTAAGGATATGTTTCTCATTTTTGGAGGTGACAAAGAGCTCGTCGTAAACGGTTACGTCGATGCAAGCTTTGACACTGATCCGGACGATTCCAAATCGCAAACCGGATACGTATTTACATTAAACGGTGGAGCTGTCAGTTGGTGCAGTTCTAAACAAAGCGTCGTGGCAGGATCTACATGTGAAGCTGAGTACATAGCCGCTTCAGAAGCGGCCAATGAAGGAGTCTGGATGAAGGAGTTCATATCCGATCTAGGTGTTGTACCTAGCGTATCGGGTCCAATGAAAATCTTTTGTGACAATACTGGTGCAATTGCCTTGGCAAAGGAATCCAGATTTCACAAAAGAACCAAACACATCAAGAGACGCTTCAACTCCATCCGGGATTTGGTCCAGGTAGGAGACATAGAGATATGCAAGATACATACGGATCTGAATGTTGCAGACCCGTTGACTAAGCCTCTTCCACGAGCAAAACATGATCAGCACCAAAACTCCATGGGTGTTAGAATCATTACTTTGTAATCTAGATTATTGACTCTAGTGCAAGTGGGAGACTGAAGGAAATATGCCCTAGAGGCAATAATAAAGTTATTATTTATTTCCTTATATCATGATAAATGTTTATTATTCATGCTAGAATTGTATTAACTGGAAACATAATACATGTGTGAATACATAGACAAACAGAGTGTCACTAGTATGCCTCTACTTGACTAGCTCATTAATCAAAGATGGTTATGTTTCCTAGCCATGAACAAAGAGTTGTTGTTTGATTAACGAGATCACATCATTAGTTGAATGATCTGATTGACATGACCCATTGCATTAGCATAGCACCCGATCGTTTAGTATATTGCTATTGCTTTTATCCATGACTTATACATGTTCCTTTAACTATAAGAATATGCAACTCCCATTTACCGTAGGAACACTTTGTGTGCTACCAAACGTCACAACGTAACTGGGTGATTATAAAGGTGCTCTACAAGTGTCTCCGAAGGTACATGTTGAGTTGGCATACTTCGAGATTAGGATTTGTCACTCCGATTGTCGGAGAGGTATCTCAGGGCCTTCTCGGTAATGCACATCACATAAAGCCTTGCAAGCATTGCAACCAATGAGTTAGTTGCGAGATGATGTATTACGGAACGAGAAAAGAGACTTGCCGGTAACGAGATTGAACTAGGTATTGGATACCGACGATCGAATCTCGGGTAAGTAACATACCGATGACAAAGGGAACGACGTATGTTGTTATGCGGTCTGACCGATAAAGATCTTCGTAGAATATGTAGGAGCCAATATGGGCATCCAGGTCCCGCTATTGGTTATTGACCGGAAACGTGTCTCGGTCATGTCTACATTGTTCTCGAACCGTAGGGTCCGCACGCTTAACGTTACGATGACAGTTATTATGAGTTTATGCATTTTGATGTACCGAAGGAGTTCGGAGTCCCAGATGTGATCACGGACGTGACGAGGAGTCTCGAAATGGTCGAGACATAAAGAATTATATATTGGAAGCCTATGTTTGGACATCGGATGCATTCCAGGTGAAAACAGGATTTTACCGGAATACCGGGAGGGTTACCGGAACCCCCCGGGAGCATAATGGGCCAACATGGGCCTTGGAGGAAAGGTGAGAGGGCAGCCCTAGGGGCTGCGCGCCTCCCCCCCTTCCCTAGTCCTATTAGGACTAGGAGAAGTGGGGCGCCCCCCTCTCTCTCTCTCCCCCTTGGAGAATCCTAGTCCAACTAGGATTGGGGGGGAGGAATCCTACTCCCAGAGGGAGTAGGACTCTCTGGCGCGCCCTAGCTTGGCCGGCCAGCCCCTCCCCCTTGACTCCTTTATATACGGGGGCAGGGGGCACCCCAAAGACACACAAGTTGATCTACGGATCGTTCCTTAGCCGTGTGCGGTGCCCCCTTCCACCAAATTCCACCTCGATTATATCGTTGCAGTGCTTAGGCGAAGCCCTGCGCCGGTAACACATCAAGATCGTCACCACGCCGTCGTGCTGACGGAACTCTTCCCCGACGCTTTGCTGGATCGGAGCCCGGGGATCGTCATCGAGCTGAACGTGTGCCAAGAACTCGGAGGTGCCGGAGTAACGGTGCTGTGATCGGTTGGATCGCGAGGAGAACGTACGACTACTTCCTCTACGTACGACTACTTCCTCTACGTTGTGTCAACGCTTCCGCTTCGGTCTACGAGGGTACGTAGACAAACACTCTCCCCTCTCGTTGCTATGCATCACCATGATCTTGCGTGTGCGTAGGAAAATTTTTGAATTTACTGCGTTCCCCAACACTTCTCGCTTCTTCTCCTCCCTATCCGCGTGCCAACGCAGGAGCTTTGCTACCTTAGGATCCGCGAAATACCGCTGCAGACGAGGAGTGATCAGAAAGTACCACACCACTTTTCGAGGAGCTTTCTTCCTCTTCTTGTATCGAGTGACGCCGCACACCGGACATATGGTAGACTCCGCGTGCTCGTCCGATAAATGATGCAATTGTTCATGCAGACATGGTATTTCACGTGCGGTAAATCCAGAGGACACACGATTTTCTTCGCCTCCTCCAAACTGGTCGGGCACTTGTTCCCCTTTGGAAGACGTTCGTGCCAGAATGACATGTTCTCGTCGAAGCATGCGTCGGTCATTTTGTGTTTTACCTTCATCTCCAGAGCCATGAGCGTTACTTTCAGGCGGGTATCCTCGGGCCTGCATCCTTCATACAATGGAGTAACCGCGTCTAACTCAAGTTGATCCACCTTGGCTTTCTCTCGGGCGGCGGCTCTTGTGTTATCCGTCTGCTTGAGAAGCAGCTCTTGAATATAAGGGTCCTGCACCCAGCCCATCGATGGTCCACCATCGTATGCTCCGCCGGCATCATCATCTTCATGATCATGCCCGTCGTCTGCTCCGGCGCCATCTTCCTCATCATCATGTCCTGCATCTTCTACATGATGACTGTGTACAGCATCACCGTCGTGATCATCTCCTGGGGATTCTTCGCCTTCTCGCCCGCCCGAGCCGCGGTGGTTGCCTTGCTGCCCTTCCTCATTTCTTGCCCGGCCCCCATGGACGACTTCGTAGTCATCTTCATCACCTTGCCACCGATAGCCATCCATGAAACCACGCAAAAGCAGGTGGTCCCGCACCTGCCCGGAATCCGGGTCCGCAATAAGGCTCTCCAGCTTGCATCTTCGACACGGACATCTTATCTCCGTCTCATTCTTTTGAAGCATCTCGGCCTTCGCGGACCTCAAAACCTATTCACGATGCCTTCGGTCATTGTGCGGACCATGGTTGCCTGCGGGGTAGAGCAAAACGATATTTTAGAACCAAGAAAAAATTTGGCATGACTTTCCCTAAAAATAGGACCAAAAAGAATGCTTAATGCCAAAATTATCGCCGAAACGGAAATGAATCAACATTCCGGCAAAATATTGGCAACTATCGCATTTCAAATACCGGTACACCTCCAAACACAAACACATATGCAACACCACAAACATATGCAACACCACGAACATACATAGATCTAGCTAGGCCATAAAAAGTGCATGTGCAAATTGTTGTTGGGAGAACAACATAAATATAGCTTCCCCCCTTACTTACCTATCAAAACAAGGTAATTTAACCACTTAATTTCAATGAATCTATGGTGGAAATGAGGTGAAAAAGAGGAGGCACCCGAGACAAGGAGAAGGTGGAGAGAATGGAGTGGGGAGAAAGTGAGTGTGGGTAGGAGAGGCTGCCCAAAATATCTTATTGTTGACCACTTACTAATGGCGCACCAACTGTAAATGCGCCATTAGTAATCCAGGTTACTAATGGCGCACCTCTATCTGATGCGCCATTAGTAGTTTTGCGAAAAAAAGAAAAAAAATCATACTAATGGCGCACTCTCCAACGGTGCGCCATTAGTAGTTTGAACTAGTAATGGCGCACGGTGGGACAGTGCGCCATTAGTAGTTTTCCAACAAAAGGAATAAAAAATATAATTAAAAAAGCAGCATTAGTGGCGCACTCTGGTACTAGTGCGCCATTACTAGTTACAACTAGTAATGGCGCACCGTGCCAGGATGCGCCATTAGTGTGTTTGGACAGACACGCTAGTTCAAAAAAAAAATTAGGATACTAATGGCGCACCCTAGGCAAGGTGCGTCATTAGTACTTTCAACACTAATGGCGCACCAGATAGTGGTGCGCCATTAGTATATACTAATGGCGCACTACCTATCTGGTGCGCCATTAGTGTCAATCCCACCTATAGCCCTTTTTCTAGTAGTGTCTACAGGTGTCTTCAAAGGTAGATGTTGGGTTGGCGTATTTCGAGATTAGGATTTGTCACTCCGATTGTCGGAGAGGTATCTCTGGGCCCTCTCGGTAATGCACATCACTTAAAACCTTGCAAGCATTGCAACTGAAGAGTTAGTTGCGGGATGATGTATTACAGAACGAGTAAAGAGACTTGCCGGTGACGAGATTGAACTAGGTATTGGATACCGACATCGAATCTCGGGCAAGTAACATACCGATGACAAAGGGAACAACGTATGTTGTTATGCGGTCTGACCGATAAAAGATCTTCGTAGAATATGTAGGAGCCAATATGAGCATCCAGGTTCCGCTATTGGTTATTGACCGGAGACGTGTCTCGGTCATGTCTACATTGTTCTCGAACCGTAGGGTCCGCACGCTTAAGGTTTCGATGATAGTTATATTATGAGTTTATGAGTTTTGATGTACCGAAGGAGTTCGGAGTCCTGGATGAGATCGGGGACATGACGAGGAGTCTCGAAATGGTCGAGACGTAAAGATCGATATATTGGACGACTATATTCGGACATCGGAAAGGTTCCGAGTGATTCGGGTATTTTTGGAGGTACCGGGGAGTTACGGGAATACGGGGGAGAAGTATTGGGCCTTATTGGGCCATACGGGAAAGAGAGAGGGGCTGCCTAGGGCAGGCCGCCCCCCCCCCCCCCCCAAGGCCTAGTCCGAATTGGACTAGGGGAGCGGCTGCGCCCCCACCTTCCTTCCCTTCTCCTTTCCCCTTCCTTGTCTCCTACTCCTAATACATGGAAGGACTCCTAGTTGGACTAGGAAAAGGGGAATCCTACTCCCGGTGGGAGTAGGACTCCCTAGGGCGCGCCATAGAGAGGGCCGGCCCTCCCCTCCTCCACTCCTTTATATACGGGGGCAGGGGGGCACCCCATGACACACAAGTTGATCTTCGTGATCGTTCCTTAGCCGTGTGTGGTGCCCCCCTCCACCATATTCCACCTCGGTCATATCGTTGCAGTGTTTAGGCGAAGCCCTGCGTCGGTAGTGCATCAAGATCGTCACCACGCCATCGTGCTGACGGAACTCTTCCCCGAAGCTTTGCTGGATCGGAGCCCGGGGAGCGTCATCGAGCTGAACATGTGCCAAGAACTCGGAGGTGCCGGAGTAACGGTGCTTTGATCGGTTGGATCGAGAAGATGTACGACTACTTCCTCTATGTTGCGTCAATGCTTCCGTTGCGGTCTACGAGGGTACGTAGACAACACTCTCCCCTCTCGTTGCTATGCATCACCATGATCTTGCGTGTGCGTAGAATTTTTTTTGAAATTACTACGTTTCACTTAGTCTTCAGCTATGTATGTGATCGCAGAGGTAAAATATATTTGAGTTACGAGTTTGGCCTTCAGCTAAAACAATGTGAAATAGTTTCACTACTCACGCCACCTGGAACACCACAGTGTAATGGTGTGTCCGAATGTCATAACCGTACTTTATTAGATATAGTGCGATCTATGATGTCTCTTACCGATCTACCACTATCATTTTGGGGTTATGCATTAGAGACAGCTGCATTCACATTAAATAGGGCACCATATAAATCTGTTGAGACGACACCGTATGAACTATGGTTTAGCAATAAACCTAAGCTGTCGTTTCTAAAAGTTTGGAGTTGCGATGCTTATGTGAAAAGTTTCATCCTGATAAGCTCAAACCCTAATCGGAGAAATGCGTCTTCATAGAATACCCAAAGGAAAACTGTTGGGTACACCTTCTATCACAGATCCAAAGGCAAGATATTTGTTGCTAAGAATGGATCCTTTCTAGAGAAGGAGTTTCTCTCGAAAGAAGTGAGTGGGAGGAAAGTAGAACTTGATGAGGTAACTGTACCTACTCCCTTGTTGGAAAATAATACATCACAGGAACTGGTTTCTGTGACGTCAAAACCAACTAGTGAGGAAGTAGATGATGATGATCATAGAACTTCAGATCAAGTTGCTACAGAAGCTCGTAGGTCGAACAGAGTAAGATCCGCACCAGAGTGGTACGGTAATCCTGTTCTGGAAGTCATGCTACTAGATCATGATGAACCTACGAACTATGAGGAAGCGATGATGAGCCCAGATTCCGCAAAATGGCTTGAGGCCATGAAATCTGAGATGGGATCCATGTATGAGAACAAAGTGTGGACTTTGGTTGACTTGCCCGATGATCGGCAAGCCATAGAAAATAAATGGATCTTCAAGAGGAAGACGGACGTTGATAGTAGTGTTACTATCTATGAAGCTAGACTCATCGAAAAAAGTTTTTGACAAAGTTCAAGGTGTTGACTACGATGAGAGTTTCTTACTCGTATCTATGCTTAAGTCTATCCGAATCATGTTAGCAATCGCCGCATTTTATGAAATCTGGCAAATGGATAACAAAACTGCAATCCTTAATGGATTTCTTAAAGAAGAGTTGTATATGATGCAACCAGAAGGTTTTGTCAATCCTAAAGGTGTTAACAAAATATGCAAGCTCCAGCGATCCATCAATGGACTGGTGCAAGCATCTCGGAGTTGGAATATACGCTTTGATAAGTTGATCAAAGCATATAGTTTTATACAGACTTGCGGTGAAGCCTGTATTTATAAGAAAGTGAGTGGGAGCACTACAGCATTTCTGATAAGTATATGTGAATGACATATTGTTGATCGAAAATAATGTAGAATTATTCTGCAAAGCATAAATGAGTGTTTGAAAGGAGTTTTTCAAAGAAAGACCTCGGTGAAGCTGCTTACATATTGAGCATCAAGATCTATAGAGATAGATCAAGACGCTTGATAAGTTTTTCAATAAGTACATACCTTGACAAGATTTTGAAGTGGTTCAAAATGGAACAGTCAAAGAAAGAGTTCTTGGCTGTGTTACAAGGTGTGAAATTGAGTAAGACTCAAAGCCCGACCACGATAGAAGATAGAAAGAGAATGAAAGTCATTCCCTATGCCTCAGCCATAGGTTATATAAAGTATGTCATGCTGTGTACCACATCTATTGTATACCCTGCACTGATTTTGGCAAGGGAGTACAATAGTGATCTAGGAGTAGATCACTGGACAGCGGTCAAAATTATCCTTAGTGGAATAAGGATATGTTTCTCGATTATGGACGTGACTAAAAGGTTCGTCGTAAAAGGTTACGTCGATGCAAGTTTTGACACTGATCTAGATGACTCTAAGTCTCGATCTAGATACATATTGAAAGTGGGAGCAATTAGCTAGAGTAGCTCCGTGCAGAGCATTGTGGACATAGAAAATTGCAAAATACATAACGGATCTGAATGTGAAAGACCCGTTGACTAAGATTCTCTCACAAGCAAAACATGATCACACCTTAGTACTCTTTGGGTGTTAATCACATAGCGATGTGAACTAGATTACTGACTCTAGTAAACCCTTTGGGTGTTGATAACATATCGATGTGAACTATGGGTGTTAATCACATGGTGATGTGAACTATTGCTGTTAAATCACATGGCGATGTGAACTAGATTATTGACTCTAGTGCAAGTGGGAGACTGAAGGAAATATGCCCTAGAGGCAATAATAAAGTTATTATTTATTTCCTTATATCATGATAAATGTTTATTATTCATGCTAGAATTGTATTAACCGGAAACATAATACATGTGTGAATACATAGACAAACAGAGTGTCACTAGTGTGCCTCTACTTGACTAGCTCGTTAATCAAAGATGGTTATGTTTCCTAACCATGAACAAAGAGTTGTTATTTGATTAACGGGATCACATCATTAGTTGAATGATCTGATTGACATGACCCATTCCATTAGCTTAGCACCCGATCGTTTAGTATGTTGCTATTGCTTTCTTCATGACTTATACATGTTCCTATGACTATGAGATTATGCAACTCCCGTTTACCGGAGGAACACTTTGTGTGCTACCAAACTTCAAAACGTGACTGGGTGATTATAAAGGTGCTCTACAGGTGTCTCCAAAGGTAGATGTTGGGTTGGCGTATTTCGAAATTAGGATTTGTCACTCCGATTGTCGGAGAGGTATCTCTGGGCCCTCTCGGTAATGCACATCACTTAAAGCCTTGCAAGCATTGCAACTAAAGAGTTAGTTGCGGGATGATGTATTACAGAACGAGTAAAGAGACTTGCCGGTGACGAGATTGAACTAGGTATTGGATACCAACATCGAATCTCGGGCAAGTAACATACCAATGACAAAGGGAACAACGTATGTTGTTATGCGGTCTGACCGATAAAAGATCTTCGTAGAATATGTAGGAGCCAATATGAGCATCCAGGTTCCGCTATTGGTTATTGACCGGAGACGTGTCCCGGTCATGTCTACATTGTTCTCGAACCGTAGGGTCCGCACGCTTAAGGTTTCGATGACAGTTATATTATGAGTTTATGAGTTTTGATGTACCGAAGGAGTTCGGAGTCCCGGATGAGATCGGGGACATGACGAGGAGTCTCGAAATGGTCGATACGTAAAGATCGATATATTGGACGACTATATTCGGACATCGGAAAGGTTCCGAGTGATTCGGGTATTTTTGGAGGTACCGGGGAGTTACGGGAATACGGGGGAGAAGTATTGGGCCTTATTGGGCCATACGGGAAAGAGAGAGGAGCTGCCTAGGGCAGGCCGCACGCCTCCCCAAGGCCTAGTCCGAATTGGACTAGGGGGAGGGGCTGCGCCCCCTCCTTCCTTCCCTTCTCCTTTCCCCTTCCTTGTCTCCTACTCCTAATACATGGAAGGACTCCTAGTTGGACTAGGAAAAGGGGAATCCTACTCCCGGTGGGAGTAGGACTCCCTAGGGCGTGCCATAGAGAGGGCCGGCCCTCCCCTCCTCCACTCTTTTATATACGGGGGTAGGGGGCACCCCATGACACACAAGTTGATCTTCATGATCGTTCCTTAGCCGTGTGTGGTGCCCCCCTTCACCATATTCCACCTCGGTCATATCGTTGCAGTGTTTAGGCGAAGCCCTGCGTCGATAGTGCATCAAGATCGTCACCATGCCGTCGTGCTGACGGAACTCTTCCCCGAAGCTTTGCTGGATCGGAGCCCGGGGAGCGTCATCGAGCTGAACGTGTGCCAAGAACTCGGAGGTGCCGGAGTAACGGTGCTTGGATCGGTTGGATCGGGAAGATGTACGACTACTTCCTCTACGTTGCGTCAACGCTTCCGTTGCGGTCTATGAGGGTACGTAGACAACACTCTCCCCTCTCGTTGCTATGCATCACCATGATCTTGCGTGTGCGTAGGAAATTTTTTGAAATTACTACGTTCCCCAACATCTCAGTGGGTCTAGGATCATCCTTGAAGGTAGTTATGTACAACAAAACTGATTTGACACATGCGATGCGAACATGCTATCTTTGATCATAATTTTTACATACAAATTCAAGAAACGAACTAAGCAAGTCACAAAAATCTATGTGTAATGCATCTTGTAAGCAGGTAGATAGCTCGTTGCTATTCCTCTTGGTTTGATCTACATGCAGCTCTGATGGATTTGGCTGTCATTCATTCAAAACATTCTAAGCTATGCATGCATGTGTGATATCAAATAGAGCCACACCTACCACGGCATCAAAGTCCTGGAGATAAAAGATCGTTAGTATTCCACTTGTACAGATACATTAACTATGAATGGTGTACATTTAAGATAGTAAACTTACATTCATCAGAATATTGTTGATATAAGCTCTGGATGGCTTCGATTCTGACTACCATTCCCAAACGGAATAAACTTAAATGGAACTGGATATTGTAACAAGTTTGTTGCAGCAACAAACACATCTGTACAAAGAAACATAGTATGGGGAAAGTTGACATAAGTGCTGGATTCAACAGAATTGCATTAGAGTAACTCCATAGGTCCTACTATAAGTGATGGTAGTGGCTTGTCCATAGATCCTACTATACACATTGTTGTTGCTCGTTAGATTAAAAGTAGAGGGACAACATGCATGCAAAGGTAATGTCATTGCTTGCTTGCATATTCTGTAAGGTCATGACCAGCTCCTCCAGTGATGCCTTCTTAGGGGAGTTTTGTTTCTAAGCCATGACCAGCTCCTCCAAAATTGTCCTAAAATCAAAGCGAGCAAATTTTATTATTGCACATATGAGATAACCGAAGGCACCAGACAGAGATTACCATAGGTAGTGGTGCCCATAGAATAAAGTCTAGACCTTGTAAAACTCTGCTTAAAGCCACTAATACAGATAACTACATAGACATGCATCAGAAAACCAGATAGATAGACACCCGACACAACAATCATAGACACACACATGGTTTATCTGTTGGATTAAACCACCATGAGAACAAAAAGAAGAAAAGCATTTTTTTGACAAATCTAAACAAAGATTCTTCACACACGCATGCTGATCACATTAATGCATCAGCTCACAGATTTTTCAGCACACTTTTTCAGGTTTTTAACTTCTGCAAAATATAATATTAACTGTTACAGAAACCAATTTGGAACTTCCTATTTCAATGCATAACTTCTGCGACTAACCGAGTCACAAAAAATGTGGATTGAAGAGAAGGGGAGCCAAATCATGGCAGTTAACAAGATCAACTTAGCAGTTAAGAGATGATTATCACGGAGCGGCAGTAGAGACAATACACTCAAAATCCGTACGCGGTGTCGTAGTAGTACGAACTTAATTCTCATGAGCGAGTAAAAATGGTTCCTCGTCTCAACTGAATTTAACTGAAGAACAGAGGCGGCACTACATGTTCCTCATCTTAAACTGAATTTAACTGAAGAACAAAGGCGGCACTATAGGTTCCTCATTTGAACTGAATTTACACTCAAAGTTCGTACGTTGTCTTGTAGTAGTACTAACTTAAAATTGCATATGAACCTGGACATTTGTGGTGCTATTATCAAGGCATGTGTAGCCCCTGGAACATAATAAACTTGCAAAAAAATATTTTTGTAAACAAACACATCACACATCTACTCCCTCCGTCCGAAAATACTTGTCATCAAAATGGACAAAAAGGGACGTATCTAGAACTAAAATACATTTAGATACATCCCCTTTTATTCATTTTGATGACAAGTATTTCTGGACGGAGGGAGTAATTAATTAAAGTCTACTCCAATACAAATTATGCTAGGCTCTAAGGGGGCAAGCTGCGCTAGGCGACCAAGTTCCAAAGCACACCAGGAGCAAAATTTGAAGAGAAAAGTAGAGTTGCGGATCAGGGTATGGTTTAGGCAAGTTGCGGTCCAGTAAACTAAGGCAAGGAGTTGCCGCCACTAGGGTACCCTGCAGTAAACTAAGGACACCAGGAACTCAATGACCCGGTCACTGCTTGACCAGCCCACAACAGCATAACCCTACGCATGTAAGGCAAAGTAATGTGGCCATAAATGGTACTCCCTCCATTCCAAAATAGATGATTCAACTTTGTACTAACTTTAATACAAAGTTAGTACAAAGTTGGGTCATCTATTTTGGAACGGAGGGAGTAGTAAGGAACCAAGAAACAAGCAGCAACAGACACAAGAATAAGCAAGATGACCATTGCAACACCACCAACAAATATCCTGGGTCGCCATAACCGAAGAAAAAAAAAGCAAGATATATAGATATACATGCTCTAATTGGCCATAATCAGTCAAGCCATGGCCTACAACATCAAGGGATGCAGATATCATTATTTGAGAAAAAAGTAGGCCGCATTAAATATAAGACCTATTTCTGCGGCGAAAAACATTTAGGCATATAACTGGAACCGACACGAAACATCTGCTTCTTAACTAACATGGAATAAGAGCAGAATAACTAACCCATCAGTACGGCGTAAACTTTTCCAGATATATATTTTGTTGCGTGTATTACTATTCTGCACATCCAACACAAACATAATTCTTGATAAATTCAAGCAGATAGATTATTAATTCCATGCTCAAAGTCAATCTTTTTCATTTTGGAAAAAAATCTATAGTAGATGAACTTGGTCTATTCGTCACTTAAGCAAATATAGGACTCGGCAACAAACCAAGCAATATTATCTAGGAAGGAGCTGCACTAAATGGAGAATAAAAACACCGAAACTACGGAAAATGGGGGTACCTTGCAAATCAAAGTAGATTTTATAGTTGTTTCCGTAAACCATTAATCAGATTACATATCAAACATAAACCAAGTCAAGGTAAATGCTGACAGAAATTTATTCTATAATAACTCTACTATCCTTGTACAACTATATGTATGTTTCTGTGTCTATACTGACACAAATTTATTCTATAATAACTCTACTATCCAAGAAAGCTAAAGCACTGGAATCAAATATGAAGTAAGCAGTGTACATTTATTCAAGCTAACGATAAAAGCTTACATTTTCCTGTATACTGACTCTGTTCTTTCAACCAATCCTTTCCAAATGTCACCAAACTTAACGCAGCTGCAATTTCAACTCCATTTGATAGTATCCTTGTATGCAGAACCAATAATATTGCTGAAATCCAATGTTCCATTGCAGGCACACCTGAGAATATAATCAAATTGCCATATGATACTGCATAATTCTCATAGATACATATACAAAAAGCACGAAGAAAAGTATAACTGTTTGAAAAGTTTTTTGCATTTGTCATGTAAACCAAGGCTTCACCGTCCCTACCTTTTCCTCTCTACTAAATCTGAATAGAACACTTTGCCTAGCTATTGCCTTACTGATATGATGTGTGCAGGAAACCAAATTTCTGAACCTATTTGCAAACAAAACTGCTATCGTTCATTGAGTACAATCTTTGTTCTACTACAACATAAGGATAACCTCTTTGACAGTCCCTAGTTCCTAAATATGCAGTTTCCTGATCTAAGTAGGTGCATAGAATTGCTTCCGATGACTAAATCATTGGACAAGATTAGTGTTCTGAAAACTGGTATTAATCTGTACATAATTCCGAGATGACACCAAAATCAGTTTTGCTAAGCTTGTTGATATCTTTCCAAAGGGACTGAGTTTGCTCAATTCAGATAAATGGTTGTTGAGATATCACCAAAATAGTATTTCTGTACCAGTATTGTCAGTTTGACCAGATTATGTGAGTATATACTGACGAGCCTAATGTTCATGATGATAGCAATTACTTGCAGCTTATCAAAAAAGAGATCAAATACAAGAATAGAACTTGGATGTCCCTCCCATCCAAAACACCTGCTGCAAAGGCACAACCCTTGTAATCGATCTTATCTCGTACTGCCCCGATTCGTGAACACCACCCCCGCTAGTTACCTTGACGGATGTGTAGGTCCATCCCGCCCCCGACCAATGTTGAGGAAGAACTATGGGATGAATTATGGGTTTCGCGAACAGCAAAGGGTCCAACCATAATCAGCAAGGAGACACGTCACTGGGTGATGACATCCACCCCCATGCGTTGTTGGCATCTGGGCAACCACCACAAGCAGCAAGACAACTTGTATCAGATATAATTGCAGCCATCAGCACACAAGAAAATACTATGAGCAAGGAAAGAATATGCGTAGCTGGGACACATCAAGAAACAAAAAAGAAAGCACATTGATTAATCCATCTAGGTAATACAAAATGTATAGGTTCAACATATCTATTAATCCATCCAGCTAGCACTGCATATAGACATTCAAAATCAACGGCATAGCAAGGGCCAGAACACAAAAAAGGTCCATGAATATGTACCAGAGAAGGGAGATGGCAAGGAGGAGCATGGCACGTGTTAGATAATAACGAGAAATAAACGAGACAAAGAGACATGGATTTTTACATGGAAACCCTTGCGGGAGAAAACCACGGACGCACGAAGGCGCAATCACTATGAGGAGGAGTATTACAAGCACGAGACGACGGGCCGTCTGAGGTGCAACTACATGGGGTATATATGAGGGGTAACACATAGGAGTCCTTGTAGGACAAGTAAACGAATTGTACTCGTACGCGTCGGTACCAACGCAAAAGGCCCACACCGTATGTACTACGTCTAGTCCAATACGGTACTAGAATTTGGATCACAATTTAACAATCTCCACCTTGAGCCAAATTCCCTCCAGTAGTCGAAGAAAGTGAATAACTCCATCCAAATCAACATAAACACCTTGTGCGTCAAAGTCCATAGGACTAGTGAGAAATACCAACTAAGCCTGAGCAAAGATCAAACTTATTGGTTGGAACTGGCTTTGTCATCAGTAGGATTATCATGAGTACTTATCTTGCATACCTTCAAATTGCCTTCAGCAACAACATCTCGAATATAATGAAATTTGACATCAATGTGCTTTGTCCTCTCATGATACATTGGATTCTTTGTAAGATATATGGCACTTTGACTGTCAAAAAATATGGTAGGGCAAGATGAATCTCCACAAAGCTCAGTGTATAAACCTTTCAACCAGATAGCTTCTTTGCATGCCTCAGAAATAGCCATATACTCGGCATCAGTAGTGGAACAAGCCACAATAGACTGCAAAGTTGCTCTCCAACTCACAGCACAACCACCAATGGTGAAAACATAACCTGTGAGTGATCTTCTCTTATCCAAATCACCAGCAAAATCAGAATCAACAAAACCAACAAGTCCATCTCTAGATTTTCCAAACTGTAAATAAGCATTAGAAGTACCACGCAGGTATCTGAAAATCCACTGAACTGCTCTCCAATGCTCTTTTCCAGGATTAACCATGTATCTACTGACAACACTTAATGCATATGATAAATCCGGACGAGAACAAACCATGGCATACATAAGTGAACCAACTGCACCCGAATAGGGAGCTCTAGACATGTACTCAATATCTGCATCTGACTTAGGACATAAAACTGATGATAATTTGAAGTGTGCAGCTAACGGTGTACTCACCGGCTTGGCATTATGCATATTAAAACGACGAAGAACTTTATCAATATATCCTCTCTGACTTAGATATACTTTTCTAGACGGTCTATCTCTGGATATTTCCATGCCAAGTATTCTCTTTGCTGCACCCAAATCCTTCATCTCAAATTCATTACTCAATTACTTCTTTAGTTCATTAATATCTGACATACTCTTTGCAGCAATAAGCATATCATCAACATAAAGAAGCAAATAAATAGTTGAACCACTGACAGTTTTCAAATAAACACAACTATCATAATTAGACCTTTTGTAACCTTGAGAGAGCATAAAGGTGTCAAATCTCTTGTACCACTGTCTAGGGGATTGCTTCAATCCATAAAGAGATTTTTTTAACTTACAGACAAACTTTTCTTTTCCAGGAATAACAAAACCTTCAGGTTGTTCCATATAAATATCCTCTTCTAATTCTCCATGTAAGAATGCAGTTTTAACATCCAATTGTTCAAGCTCAAGATCATGCATGGCAACAATACTGAGTAAAGTGCGAATAGAGCTATGCTTCACAACAGGAGAAAAGACTTCGTTATAGTCAATACCTGGAATCTGACTGTAACCTTTAGCAACTAACCTTGCTTTATATCTTGTCTCATCATTAGGAGAAACACCTTCTTTCCTCTTGAAAACCCACTTGCAACGAATAGGTTTCTTCTCTCTAGGTAAACTTACTAAATCCCAAGTGCCATTCTTTTCAAGTGATTCCATCTCATCATGCATAGCGGTCATCCACTTATTACTACCACCAGAAATTATAGCCTCGGAATATGAAGAAGGTTCAACATTACCTTCAATTTCTTCTGCAACAGATAAAGCAAAAGGAACAATATTGCACTCTTCAATTAACCTGTCCGGTTTATTGATACCCCGTCTAACTCTGTCACGTGCAAGATTCCAACTGGGCGGAACAATAGGCTGATTTGGAGTGGGAGTGACATTATCATCATTAACGACGGGTTCATCATGTGCATCAACAATTTCATTACCAGATGTATCACCTGAATCAATAACATGCTCCACCTGAACAGTAGGCTCCTAAACAATAGGCTGTTGTTCACTCTCAACAGGAACATTAGTAGATGAAACATCATGTAACATAGCAGATTCATTAAAGATGACATTTCTGCTAATAACAACCTTCTGGGTTTCAGTATTCCATAATTTAAAACCTTTAACACCAGACTTATAACCAAGAAAGATGCACTTAACAGCCCTAGGCTCCAACTTTCCATTATCAACATGAGCATAAGCAGTGCAACCAAAAACTCTCAACTGTGAATAATCAGCAGGTGAATCAGACCATACCTCAATTGGAGTTTTCTTATTAAGAGCAATAGATGGTGAACGGTTAATGAGATAACAAGCAGTGGAAGCGGCCTCAGCCCAAAAACGCCTATGCAAACCTGCATTAGACAACATGCAACGGGCTCTGGAAATAATGGTCCTGTTCATACGCTCAGCAACACCGTTTTGTTGAGGAGTATAAGGGACAGTGTAATGTCTGACAATGCCTTCAGACTTGCAATAATTCTTAAATTGCTTAGAACATAATTCCATACCATTATCAGTGCGAAGTATTTTTACCTTCTTTTCAGTTTTTCTTTCAATCATAATCTTCCACTCCTTAAATGTTGAGAATGCTTCATATTTATGCTTCAAGAAATAAGGCCAAACTTTTCTTGAATAATCATCAATAATAGTCAGCATGTAACTAGCACCACGTAGTGACTTCTTGCGAGATGGTCCCCATAAATCAGAATGCACATAATCAAGAGTACCTTCAGTTGTATGAGTCGAAGTGTTGAACTTCACCCTCTTATGTTTGCCGAAGATACAATGCTCACAAAATTTCAATTTACCAGG
Source organism: Aegilops umbellulata (assembly GCA_032464435.1). Taxonomy (NCBI): domain Eukaryota; kingdom Viridiplantae; phylum Streptophyta; class Magnoliopsida; order Poales; family Poaceae; genus Aegilops; species Aegilops umbellulata. The sequence goes on along the minus strand of CP136058.1, from coordinate 592,958,337 downwards.
TTCATATCCATCAAGAAGACCTCTCTTATTTAACTCTGCTAAACCAAGTTCACTCATATGTCCAAGACGCATATGCCAAAGGTTAGCAGCATCACAATCAGAATTCTTTGAAATAGCTGGAGTAGCGTTACCTGAAACGGTAGAACCTCGAAGGTAATAAAGACCATTGGTCGAACTTAAGTCGCCTTTCATCACAACAAGGGAACCTTTGGTGACCTTCAAAACACTATCTCCACCTGAATATTTGTACCCCTTTGCATCAAGGGCACTCATAGAAATAAGATTTCTCTTCATCTTCGGAATATACCGAACATCTGTCAAAGTTCTGATTATGCCATCAAACATCTTGATTCGAATAGAACCTATGCCTTCAATCTTGCATGGTGAATTATCAAAACCCAAAACGGAGCCAGCAGAAGTAGTGGAATCAAAATTATTAAACCAATCTCTATGTGGACACATATGAAAAGTGCATGCAGTATCAAGTACCCACTCATCATTGGTCTCAGCACATCCAGCAATAACGACAAGAGCATCATCGGAAGTATCATCACGAGCAACGTTAGCAGAATTGTCATCTTGTTTGTTACCTTTCCTCTTTTCTTTATTCTGCAACTTGAAACACTCTGAGATGTCATGCCCATCTCTCTTGCAATATCTGCAATATTTCTTGTCTCTGGATTGTGACCGGACCCTGTAGCCATTTTTACTTTTGCCTCTGTTTCCATTATTGGAGTTATTCTCCTTTGTCCTGCCACGAACAGATAATCCCTCTGCTTGGGATGAACTTGAACCATCATGAGGCACCATTAGTTTCATCTTCTCCTTAGAGTTCAAAGCTTCATAAACTTCATTAAGTGTGAGAGTATCACGACTGTATAATATGGTGTCTCTAAAATTGGTATAAGAACTTGGCAGTGAACAAAGTAACATTAAAGCAGTATCTTCCTCTTCATACTTAACCTCCATAGCAGCTAGATCAGATATGATCTCTTTAAATTCTGAAATATGATTCAAAACATTACCTCCCTCGGGTAACCTGTGCAGGAATAATTTTTTGCTTCAGATGCATCTTGCTGGTGAGATCTTTAGTCATGCAAATCCCTTCCAGCTTTAACCATAGAGCGGCGGCTCACTCAAAACTTTCTGCAAAATATTATTATGCAAATGGAGTTGAATTTGTGAAAAAGCCTTACAATCAATTCTTTTCTCCTCATCAGTCCAGTCCTGAATTCTGTTCTTCCCAAAACTATCCAGTGCTTCTTCATAATCGGACTGTGCCAACAACGCCCGCATCTTGACTTGCCATAGGGTAAACCTTGTGTCACGATCCAGCAGCGGAAGATCGTACTTCATGGATGCCATGAATAGATAAATCTGTGCACAAAGTAGTACAAGTCGAAAGAAAAATTCTTGACAGAACTTAAATTACGCGGAGCAAAGAACTAGAAACAGTAGCACCTGGTAGTAGTTGGCTGGACGTAGCAACGGGACAGAGAACAAAAAATCTGAACTAGCAGATAACCTTTGACCTCCACGTGAGAAGTACTAGTAGTAGTACTAATGATCAGGTTGAACCAAAGTAGCAGCAGCAACTGGGTAGCAGCCTCGGGACTTGAAGCCTGTCCAGCACCAGCGGAACTCGGCGGATCACGTGTATACTGCTCCCTAGGTTCAGACGCCGAGTTGCAGCAGAAAACGGATTCCGTCCGGACTCGGCGAACTCCTGTAGGTCTCAGCGATGCGCGGGTGCAACGGCTGTCGATTGACTCGAATTCATGTCGTCCTCGGCGGATTGCGGTGGCGGCGGCACACGAACCCGCAACCCTAAACCTCTCGTCTCAAAAATCTCGTACCTATAACTTCTCTGTATACCACTTGTTGCGGGAGAAAACCACGGACGCACGAAGGCGCACTCATTATAAGGAGGAGTATTACAAGCACGAGACGACGGGCCGTCTGATGTGCGGCTACATGGGGTATATATGAGGGGTAACACATAGGAGTCCTTGTAGGACAAGTAAACGAGTTGTACTCGTACGCGTCGGTACCAACGCAAAAGGCCCACACCGTATGTACTACGTCTAGTCCAATACGGTACTAGAATTTGGATCACAATTTAACAGCACGTACCTGATCACTGTCAATCATGGATGGCATAGGAGCTGAAGTACCAGTGCCTTATCTCCAAGCAGGTCGAGGCCGGCGCTGGAGGAGTCAGGATGGGGAGGGGCGGCGGCGGCGGCGGCAACCCTAGCCACGGCGAGAAGACAGAGAATCCCAACTGCCAAGAGGCCGCAGAAGAAAAGGTCATGCTCGTCCCGAGCGCTCGCTTGCCGATCCACGGCACCTCGCTCACATCGAATCCCCTCCGTGCAGCCTCCCGGACGAGCAGCGAGACGGAGACCTGCGAGCGGAGGCCCTTGCCGTTGCCGCAGACGTGGTCGAGGTCGAATCCCCTCCGCGCGCCCGCCTTCTCCGTTGGCCAACGCTGGACGAGAAGGGATGGCGCCGGTGGCTGTGGCGGCGCCGGCGGAACCCTAGCCGGTCGGGATGGGAAAGAGAGGAAGTTGCGTGGGAATAAAAAAAACTGCTCGGGTCTCTCTCTCTTTTGTCCCCACCCACTTCTTTCCTCCTCTCTCACACAAGCTCTCTCATCATTGGCTCGCACGCACCTGGAATGACCTGGAATGACGTGACAACGCGCGAGGATGCGCCATTGTGGCGACTCTTATTGGGTTTTATTATGGCGTTTCACTCAAAGGAAGGATTTGGAGGTGAGATTTGTCTTAAGTGCAAATGCCACTTGTTGGTTGTGAAGGCTTTCAATTCCCCATGCGCTTGTTAATGGATCAGACTGATCTTTTGCCTCTATTTTTTAAAAGAAAAGAACATGCCAAAGCCAAGCAGCTCATACACAAGCGGATATTAGAAACTCATAAAAACAGTTGCACCATCATAACGTAGCATAGATTCTAGGTCACAGAAACAGTGTGCAGTACAAGCAGCACCAGATTTATTTTTTTCCTTTTGTTCCAACAGCATCTTGTTTCATCAGAAAACCGTCTCTTGAATCACAAGTCCAGAAGCTAGGCGTGCTCAACTTCTTGCTTAGGACCTTCCAGTTCCAGGACAGTACCAGCGCGCGAGCCAGCTCCAGCCTTAGTCACTGACGCCTGCACTCCCACACAATTGTATGTCACCGGTTAATAGTGCGCAAGACAGTAGTACAAGAAAAGGACACTAGGAACTGCAATGATCCATTTCGGACTGTTATATCAGCGTGGATAAGAAGTAAGGAAATGAAACCTGGTTTCTTACCAGACATGCTTCACCAAAAGCCCCCCCATGTGTCCGTTGCATTTTTGGATGAGGACCTTGCTCGAAAGTTGCTTCTTCTGTCCTTTGATGCTTTCTGAGGTTGGAGATTTTCGAACTCACAACCTTACTTGTGCCTGCCCAAGAATTAATGATACTCTTAAGGATCACCGAATTAAGTATTCCCTCTATAAACTAATATAAGAGCGTTTACAGAACACTAAAGTAGTGATCTAAATGCTCTTACATTAGTTTACGGAGGGAGTAGTAACTAACACCATGTCATAACATGCCTTGGCTCAACTTTTACAAGGATCCAAGGTGAAGAAAGAAGCTTGTGCACAAGAGAATCTCAACTTGTTCACTTTCATTAATCTCTTCTGATGAGGAACGCTTATTTTGTTTTTTAAGCAGGGCCTATATATAGTGTTAAAAATGACTGCTTCAAGTATTGTGATGCAGTATAAACATGAAAGAAAAATTAGCCCCTCCCATCCAAATTTAGCCCTGGAACTACCATGAACGTAATATAATATAAGCAAAACAACCAAAACAGCTAACAGATACTCCCTCCGTCCCATAATATAAGAGTGTTTTTTGCACTAGTATAGTGTCAAAAACGTGTGTAAAAAACTCTTATATTACGCGACAGAGAGAGTACTTGATAGAAAAAACAATGTCTTCCACATTGTTCAAAAGGTAATAATTTACAAAGGAACAAAGTGGTAAAAAGACAACAGAAAGCAGCACAGCCAGTTCTATGACAGAACAAATGAAACTGAAACATGGCTTATTACATAATAAATATTATCAGTGATGCATACATCTACTTGACTATACATTTGGTATACTCGCAACTAACAATATTAGGTATCAATTGAGCAGATGATTTTCACCCTGATACAGAAACAGCTGACACTGTTCAACAACTTACCTGCATTTTTCACTGCCGAGATCCCAGAGTTTTCAGCATGGCTTGTCAAATTAACATTCTGTGAGACTGCAGCAACAGGAGCACCTGCAACGAGTTCAGCAATTAGAAATGCAGCATGTACAGGTGCTTAAGGTAGTGTAATGAACACCATCAAAGCATGATGGTGTTGTTGCATAAGACAGGTACAATATGTGAATGGAAAAATAAAAGATTGGCAATGAAAAGCTTAGGGGGGGGGGGGGGGAGGGAATTGTTCCCTGATGTAGATACTAAAGAGTAACTTCTGTACCTATGGGCAGACAATGTGCATATGAACCAAACAATAAATCAATTATTAGTGTTGGGACCATGAATCAGACAATAAATTAGTAAGTGTTGTGATATAATGAAGACATGCCAATGGTTACAGGCACATAGGTTATAGACTGGAATTGGTTAACAGATTTTTGTAACATAAGAACAACTGCATGCCATCAACAAAGAAAATATCATTATGATGATGCATATAGCCCATGAGTACATTTGATACACTATGATAATGAAAAAAATTAGTGATTAACTAACAACGTGGAAGTTTGTCAAAGTTTGAAAAAAAAATTGCATGCAATTGTCACAGTTGAGATACCGGATATTTTAGCAGGAACTGTCAATGTGGACATAGTCTGCGAACCTGGAGCACCTGCAACAGATCCAGCAGTAGTAAAGGCAGCAGGTAAACATGCATTCATAAAGGGCAAAAAAATAACACGAGCCTTATGGTAAGTGTTATTAAGAATTATAATGTAGCTAAAACAGAAAGAGAAGCAATCCATTAATAAATGATAGATTGAAAAATTCAAGGGAAAAAACATTCCACTGCAGATCTTTCAAAGTAGATGCTATAGTCAGGGGAAAACAATGTACATAGGAATGAGAAGGTAAGTAGTGAAACAAACTGTTGCACGACATGGTTTTACATGGCAATAGGCACACAGCACAGACACGGCCTGGTATTATACATTGTGAGGCCCATGTGAACTGTCAAGTAAAACTAAGTGCCTGAAATTATAATGTGCTTCCTCTACGACACTGGACAATATAAAAAACGAGAACGTTGGCTATTATCTGTCACATATAAGATATATTTACGAATTCCAAAAACACACCTCCTCATTATTGTGGCTAGTCTCAACTAGGTTATGGCCATTATTACCTCAGCAATATATATATCGATGGATAATTGCTGAGACATCTCAACCACTGCATATCGTCACTAAATTAAATACTCCCTTCGCTCACTATTATAAGATGTTATAGATATTTCAATATGGACTACATACGGATTGAAATGAGTGAACAAACCCACTATAACATGTATACATACATCCCAGTTAGAAAAAAGTTAAAAACATATTCTAATAGTGAATGGAGGGGGTATTATCATCAATAATGAATATAACCCCTTGATGCATACATTTGGTGATTTCTAACAGCAAACATACCCTGCTGCTATAGTGTAAGGTCTGCACCCAAGATGATGGAAGTTCGTCCTGGTTGGGGAATGAACAAGGGTGATAAACCAACATACCTGAATTTGTCAATGAAGAGGTCCCAGACCCAGAGTTTTTAGTAAGATCTGTCGACGTATTCGACATGGTGTACGAGGCTGTAAGACCAGGAACACCTGCAACCAGTTGAACGGTTAAAAATGGCAGCAAGCAGCCAAGCACTGATATAATGCAAACAACATCATCAAGACCAACAGAGAATGCAGTTCTGAATTGTGTGCACATCAAACAAACAAAGAATGCAGAGCAACCAACGAAAGAATGACAGATTTGAAAAATCAAAGGACAATGTGTTTTTACTACAGATACTTCAAAGATAACTTCTACAAGTAAAGAGTTGATAATTTGCATGAGAACAAAACAATTGGCTGAGGTACTAATGGCCATAAACTAGTAGAGGCACAATACAGGAATATCCAAAGTATAACCTAGTGGAGCACTTTAAAAGCAACAAACAATCAAAAAAATGACTGAAAGATGATACTAATACTAATAAAATTGGTGAAGCAAGAACAAAGACCTGGTTCAAACATGCAAATGAGGCATGTGCACATAACTAACAGGGCTACGGTCTCCAAATCATTAGCTAAAATTGTGAAATTGAAAGAGAAGGGACCGCTCAAATTGGTTTGGGAAATGCTGTGCAAACATAGCCCAAAAGGATTAACAAATTAGATGGGTAGTGGAGACTCCATATAATAAGTAGGGACAACAACAAATGAGATGGGTGAGCTAAGGTTACCTTCCTTCCCACTTGATTGAAGTTCCAAACCAGCTTGCAAACTTTCATCTGAAGATGACACAAGTTGAACAGTTTATAGGCATATACATGATCCAATAAAAAGAGTGAACCAGTAAAAATAAAAGGTCCTCACAGCTTGCTGCCAAATATATCTGGATTGACAGTAAGTCAAGCACAGTAATAGATGTGCAAAGTGCAAAGTAAACAAGACAAGGACACAAGGGCAGAGGCTAGTTTTACCAATAAGATCTACAAACCACTTCCTTGTCTTCTCTGTCAATCCTGCCACCAAAAACAGTAACGATGGCTTTTAGCATTCAGATTTAGAATCTACACGGAAGTACATTGCTTAATCATAAGATGCTTGTAAATAGGGCATTGTACCACTATTTAACTTGTGACTGCGGGTCGACGAACGCAGCCTGCAAAACATGGAACATGTGCTGAGTTGGTCAAGAAAGAGCCAGCAAGAACAGAATTGAGGGACGCCTTGAATTTGCCATGTTTCAAGATCATATTTTTACCCCTTTTTGGTCCTAAGATAGATCTTGGCCAGAGTTTTAGGTGCTGGCAGGTCTTGTTCCTTGACGTGACGCCTCTGACGGGACCTAGGCAAGCAAGATTGCAGGGCAATCAAAGTGAGTTACAGTGAAATCGACAGCAAAGTTTTACACATTAAAGTGATTTCAGGGCAATGGGATGCATCAAGTGAACATGGGTGACCAAACTGATAGAGTATGGAGCCGGAATCACCTGAATCCGATGGGAAGCACATCGTGGGGCATCATCGGGCCGCCCGGCAATAGGGCCACGTTTCTCAACTCTGGAGCCTTATAAGCCAAGTGTTGGACGATTTGAGACGCCTTGTACCGAACGCGCTCCCAGTCCAGCGAGGATCTGCTTGCACATATATATGTAACAGAACAGTATTGAAGTTGAGATGTAAAGAGGAAAACTTTGGATAGGAACTGAAGATGGCTTGAAGATTGAGTTATGTGGTGGTACCTGACTTGCTCCGAATGGAGAATGGAGAGGACGATGGAGCGGATCCTGAGGCAGTCCAAGGAGACGGAGTCGTCGTGCTTGAGGTACCGTGTGTTGTACTTGTGGTTGAAGTAGCTGAGGTTGCGGTCGGGCACGCCGGCGACCATGCTGGCGAAGGCGGCGTGGTGCATGAGGAAGTGCAGGAGCACCTGGGCCTCGTCGCTCTGCGGATGCGTGACCGGGCGCAGGAAGCGGGAGACGTAGGCGATGGCGTCGTCCCACAGCCCCTGCTGCACCAGCCGCGACAGGTGGATGACGCTCATGTACGCGTCCGTCTCGTTGAGCAGCCTGCGGGTGATTGATTCGGCAATTAATGGCGGCCGCCGTTGAGCGAGCGAAGCAGCAGTCTAGGAGGACGGAGGGGGTGGGGACGCACGTACCCTCGGAGGGCGTCGCGGAAGCCGTGCAGCCAGAGGTAGGTGGCGAGGCGGCGGTGACGGCACCGGCGCACGCAGCCGTAGTCGACGGGGCCGACGGACTCGCCCAAGTCGCCCACCCAATCGGGGACGACGTCGACGGAGGCCCCCATGGATCGATCACGGTGCCGGCGAACAGCGGCGGGCTGGGGATTTGGGGGGAGCGAGCAGACAGAATTTGTTTGTTTTGGATGGAAACGGGAGGGGGGAAATATGTAGAGGAGGCAGCCTCACCACCACGTCCCACCGGACTCCACCTAGCCCCAACGCCACCACCCCACCCCACCCCGCCCCGCCCCACCCCGCCCAAACCCCTGTGCATTTTTTTGAAAACGTCCCTCTACTTTTCTGAAAACGTCCCAACGCCACCACCCACCCCACCCCACCCCACCCAGGTGGCCAGGTGTCCTATGCCACTTTTTGAAAACGCCCCTCTGTCTTTCTTTCGTTGACGGGACTAGATATCAGCACCGCGTCCTAACTCAGGCTATTTTTATGTGTCTAACATTTTTAATAAATAATAATTAAATAGTAGTAAGATTTTACGTTGTTACATTATCACATTATTGTTTTTATTTGAAGGGAAACGATTCCTTTCGACCGGCTGATTTCTTGGCTACGTCTACCGCCTCGCTCGCACAACACGTGTCCCACGTGATGTGCTCCTGACTGCTGGCGATTTATTTTGCAATTTCTGCAACATAACCAATGTTGCAAAATTTTCTCCCATAACATCACCTATGTTACAAAAAAGAGCGAAGATGAAAAAAAAATCTTCAACAAAGCCTTCATTGCAAAAAAGAAAATCTGCAACAAGCCCTTTGTTGCAAAAACTTTTTTACAACAAAACCTTAGTTACAAAAATTTCTGCAACAAGATCACCATTGCAGAAATTTTCAACAATAAGACCTATGTTGCAATGATGGAGGGCGCTGATGCGCCAAATCTAACGGCCTGCGAGCCGGCCGATCTTTTAGAAAGATCAGCCGGTGGACGCGTAGCACGCCCTGTATTTGAATTAATTTGAAGGTATTTGGATTAAATTAGGCTCGAGTAACTAGAAAAATGTCCGCCAAAATATGTTTTTTGGATTCTAAATATGTAACTTCATTTACGAGAAATTTCTAGACTGGTTTGGATTGGTTTGAATTTGGTATTTAAATTTGCATAAAAATAAAATTAACAAATTTTTGGTTTTCCCCCTTTTTTAACAGGAAACGGTCCAGAACGATGTGGACCAGCTTCATCAAACATTTGGAATACATCTGCGAAAGGACCCCAAAGAAATGCAAAAATACAACTCAGTCAGAGTATTTTATAGAAAAGACCCTAGACATGAGAGGGAGATTACAATGTGATCCACAATCCACCGTCTGTGAGCTTCACCTCTAGGCCAAGAATCCCCCTCACCGGGGACAAAACCACTTACTCGGAGCCTAAGGAAGGTGACTCGCGCAGACAGCTGACTCATTTTCAATAGAAAGGAATATCCAAACCTACCCAGCTGGCTGGTCAACCTCAGTGATCTTATCGGTCGGCAAAGCAGAAACGGACGACCACGGTCCCGGGAAGGGGACCTTGTCGTCGCTTCATTGTCACTGGGACAGAGAAGGAATGAACAATGGGAGAAAGTCAAATATGCCTTCCTTTCAGCACCATGGCAGGAGGAAAAGTGTCGCCCTTCGGTTAGAACAATTGGCGGTGCAACAATTGAGGCGGCTGCAGAACACCACCGATGATATGCGGAAGACAGAGCATTCGTAAGTGCTCCAGATCTGATGTCGGAGACCATTGTCTTCTCGTCTGCCACCACGACGACAAAGAACACACGAAAAAAACAACTCCACTCTTGCCAGATCCAATTGGCCCACGAGCTTATTCATGGAGCTATCACTGGATCAACCAACCTCCACCCTCCTCCGTGAACAGTGAGCAAAAGGGATGGAATCCGTCAATTGAAAGTCGCTCAAGATCTCCAGCACGAAGCTCAGACATGATATGGCGCCAATCTAACCCTAAATCTACCTACGAACATGGAAAGGAAAAACGGGATGGGACCCTCACACAACTCGTTCCCGGCAAGGCCGAGGGAAGAGGGGAGGGGCCGGAGTGGCGTGGAAGGAAGAACTCTCTAGGAGAAGGGGGCAGAGAGAACGAGAGGGGGTCAGAAAGAGGTCCTTGGGTTTTTCCTTCGATTGAGCTTCACATCTAGTGACCTATGCCGGACAATCACCATGATACTTTGAGAAAGAAGCCCCCTCCCAACCTTCAAGTTAGCCCTTGTTGCATAATCATATCTTTAGTTGAATTGATTCGCCGGGATTTGGATTAATTTGAGTTAAAAAGGAAAGGAGGGCTAGTGGTCCATCGGGTATTAACAACTATTTTTTTGCTCCATTTTTTGAGCGGATTTTAAATATGTAACTTCATTTATGATATGGCGCATTCTTCATTTCACACCTTCTCCCTGAGTTAAATACCGTAATGACCCCTGTACTTGCTAAAAAGTTCTCTATACCTTTGTAGTCGTAAAATGCAGGCTTTGCGTCCTCTACTTAGCAATTGACTTGGCTTAGTCCAACATAAGCTGACTTCGAGCAAAAAATGCCGACGTGAACAGGTAGGTAGGTAGGGGGTGGCCGAAGCAGTTGGAAAATTTTCATTTAGCCCCTGACATGACTTTTAGCATCCAATAGACTCTCTGTATGTGTGTGTGCGCACTAGTAGAAAACGGGCCTATTATCCCGGTTCATAAGGGCTTTTTGTCCCGGTTCCTGAATGGGGACTAAAGGGTCGTTACTAATGCCCTGACACTTTAGTCTCGGTTCTAACCAGAACCGGGACAGATGGACCTCCACGTGGCCGGTGCGCCGAGCCCAGACAGGAGGGCCTTTGGTCCCGGTTGGTGGAACCAACCGGGACTAATAGGCATCCACGCGTCAGCATTTCTGTGGCTTTTTTTTTAAAGGGGCTTGTTTAGGGGTTTTGGGGGTTAATCTAGTTTGTTATTAGCTAGCTAATAGAGAGAAGTGTCCTCTCTTATATCTCTGTGCTTGGTTTATACCAACGCTATGCTATGCCTAAACATGGCTTAGATTAAAGTGAAGGCAACATATGTGGTGCATGTCGAAAGTAATACTAATTAATCCTAACTTGATCAAGTTTGGATTAGTACTACTTTCGACATGCACCACATGCATGTTGCCTTCACTTCAATCCAATCCATGTTCATTTCACCCACTGATATATATATAATAACTCTTCATGCTCACATCATGCATCATCATAATAATAAGTCCTACTAATCATCATGATAGAACTTCTACTCGTTATTATAATAACAAGTCATACGATCATCATCCTCATAGTCATCGAACCCAACCCTACTTAATTGTTCTTAGCACATGATCATCAGTATTAGGTAGGACCTAAATACCCTCTTTAAGGTAAAATAGCATAAAACAATATAGACCCTGACTCTCCATTATGGAGAATGGAGATCATCCTGTCTCCAATTCTTGCGCCGCGCTTCCTTTTGCGTCCAAGAACCTCTTTACGAGTGTCCATACATTTTTCCATTCTCTGATTTGCATGTCTCCACTTCTTTTAGAAATCCGGTATGGACAGTTGAGATTCATAGGATGACCTGGATATATGTTCAAAACATCAAGGCGACCATGCTCGTACATCAGATGAGGCACACAATCCTCTGGGATTATCTGTTGAAAAACATAGTAATAACTTCATAGTTAGCAATGAAGTATACTAGTTTTATATAGAAGTATGCAAAAGATGCACGTATGTCGTAATAGTAAAAAATCTTACCAGGGTATCTCCATAGTAGTTACCGTAGTTCAACACGTGCACTAGTGGCACGTAATGACCATAATGTTGAGGAGTTCGATTGTAGATATTGTAATTCTCAAGATCATTACAAAATCCAACCAGATGATTTTTCTCCTTCTAAGTTAACTCAGAGCCATCGGTATAGTAAGTTCTATCTACCATCTTCTGCACATTCTTTAATATTTTAAAATAAGCTGTCAATGGAAATAAGCTGTCAACTATTTTGAAATGAACAATATAAATTAGTTAATAATTAACTATGTTTGAGAAACTCACATAGCGGTAGAACTGGAGGCGTATCAACACGGACCCAAATGTCCATATTGTCTTGCTCGATTTCAGGATCACCAAGATCCATGGTGACAAGCATACCGTTATCAAAACCATACAATTTGCAAAATGCTTCCCAATTTTTGCAACCAAAATGGGTTACGCTCTCAGCATTATATAGCTTTACTTCAAAATCCACATCATGATGGGTCCTTAGGTGAATTTTCTTCGTTTCAAAATTTTCATGGTCTTCAAAATCCATCCTCTCCAAGACATAGCGTCTTGCATGGCATGGGATAAACTATACTCGAATTGTAAAAGATGAAAATTACACGTTGAAATAGTTGAAGTCATGCTTAATTATGAAAAAAAACACTTGTCGTCGTTGCGTACCGTTTCAACTTCGAAGGTCTCCTCGAGCTTAATGCTGAAGCGCCGATCATCGTCCAGGTGAGGCCTGTCGCACAGACCTCGATCGTCGTGGCACCAGTCGCACTCCCCCGGGAGACTTCCGTCGTCCGATGATGACATTTCCTACGTTCATAATTCAAAGATTAAACATGTACAATTATATATATATATATATATATATATATATATATATATATATATACTATAAAAACTAAATTAGATCATTATTATTCAACTAATCATATGCATATGCCTTGCATAGTGCTCTCCAATTTGAGCATTCAATAAGAAAAATCAAATCGCAAAATAAAGTAGTATTCAAATTAGGATGCATTCAATTATAAGAAAACTACATCATCTCCATGTGTCCGTACATCGTCGAATATTATCACTAATACACGTCGAATACTATCATACATATCGCCAGTACAGCTAGAACCGTAGCGCCCGACGGGTATCGGCGCGGGCGGTGGACACCCAAAGGGAAGGAACCATCACAGGATCATAGCTCCAGTGAGATCTCTGAAGAACCTGCCAGGTATTCTCGAACCTGCCCTCCAACGCAACCATGTAGCGACGGACGTGCTGGTCCTCCTCGCTGACACGGTGACGTACCACCTCCGCGGTGTCCGGAAGCCTCGGCACCGTCACTGGCCCACGCGACCGCCACCAAACAAGGATCGGGTCAACGACGGGCTGACTCCTCACCAAGCTACGCCCCCCGGAAGGTAGTGCCTCCCAGTACCACCCCGGCAGAGCCCAGTCTCGGACATGGCCCATCTGGTCAAGCAGGTGTCGTACTCCGCCGACTCGACGACGAGGATGCTGGATAGGCATCGTCCACGTCGATGCGGGAATAATTGCTTTAACTAAAAGAATAAACTAGTTCTATTAATTTTCTTGCTAAAAATAAACTACTTCTATAGTAAAATAGATCCGTTTTATTAAATCAACTAGTTTAACTACTAAACACTTACTATAAATAGAATAAAGTAGTACTTACTAAAAATAAACAAGTTTACCTAGTTCTAACTAATTCCATTGAACACTTTCTAAGTAGTACTAATTACTAAAAGTTATCGGGGAGGGAGGTATATCGACAGCGACATACCCGATAGCAAAAATAAGAAGAGGAAGAAGAAGAAAAAAAAGAGGAGAAGAAGAAAGGAATAGAGAAGGAGATCCAAGAAAAAAAGAAAAAAAGAGGAGAAGAAGAAGGAATAGAGGAGAAGAAGTCTTCTCCTCTATTCCTTCTTCTTCTCCTCTTTTCTTTTTCTTTTTCATCTTCTTATTTATTTCTCCTCTTCTTCCTCTCCTCTTCTTCTTATTCTTCTTCTTCTTCTCCTTCTTCCTCTTCTTATTTTTCTTTTTTCTCTCCTTCTTTTTCTTTTAAATATGAACATATACATAAATGACTTTGATCATACATAATTTTCAGATTCCTACACAATATGAACATATACGTAAATTGACAAAGAAAATTCTATGAACAAAAAAATCATAAAAAATCTATGAACAAAATTACAACAGAAAAAAATCATAAAAAATCTATAAACAAAATTACAACAGAAAAAAATTATAAAAAATCTATGAACAAAATAAACAGTATGCATATAATATCATCAAAAAAATGTATGAACAGAAAAAAATTCTAACTTTTGCATATAATTATGAACAAATACAACAACTCAATTAACTATACATCTAAACTACGCATCTAAATTAACTACACATCTAAATTAGGAAATTCATATATGGAGCTCACTGCGCAACGGGGCGGTGATCGACGAGGAGGCAGGACACGGGGGCGACGGTGAGGGGCGCGGCGACGGCGACGGTGAGAGGCGCGGAGACGGCGATGGTGAGGGGCGGCGCGGCGACGGGCGATGAGGAGGCAGGGGGCCGCGACGGCGACGGTGAGGGGCACGGCGACGGGCGGCGAGGAGGCAAGGGGCACGGGGCGGCGACGGCGTCTGGGCGGCGCGGGACGACGTCGGAGGCAAGGGCGACGGCGAGGCGCAGAGGGGCAGCCTGGCGTCGTCGTCGGGCGGGGAAGACAAACTGAATGAAAAATTTCACAAGGCCTTTAGTCCCGGTTGGCGCCATCAACCGGGACCAAAGGCCACTTTTCGGCAGCCCAAAGGGCGGGAAGCGGCGGCCTTTGGTTCCGGTTTGTGCCACCAGCCGAGACTAAAGGGGGGCATTGGTCCCGGTTGGTGCCATGAACCGGGACCAAAGCACCCTTTAGTCCCGGTTGGTGGTACCAACCGGGACCAAAGGCCTTGTGCTGTCCCGCGCCAAATCTTTAGTCCCACCTCGCTAGCTAAGGGAGCTCGAGAGTGGTTTATAAGCGCTGTTGCGCCTTCCCTCTCGAGCTCCTCTCAAATGCAGGCTTTCAGGCCTAACCCTGTGCGATGTGCCTGTGGGCCCACTGGGCCTCCTGCGGGCCTGAATCCTGGCCCATGGTATGGTTTCTAGTCGTATTCACGCCGTGGGGGCCAAGTAGGTGGCACATTTTTTTTCTTTGTTGCTTTATTTATTTTATTTTGTTTCTACTTACAACAAAATACTTATTGTTGCTATTTTTTCCTGTTTTTTGTTTTGTTTTCTGCATTATTTATTTTCTTTTGTTTTTTGCTTTGTTTTTTAATTCTTTATGCTTTTAGTTTTAGAAAAATTATAACCTTTTTGTTAATGCCATTACTTTTCAAATTTGAAAACACTTTTTTTGTTTTCTTTGTTGCTTTATTTATTTTGTTTTGTTTCTATTTATAACAAAATACTTATTGTTAATATAAGTATTTTTTTTCAGATTTTTTGTTTTGTTTTCTGCATTATTTATTTTCTTTTGTTTTTTGCTTTATTTTTAATTCTTTATGCTTTTAGTTTTAGAAAAATTATAAACTTTTTGTTAATGCCATTACTTTTCAAATTTGAAAACACTTTTTTGTTTTCTTTGTTGCTTTATTTATTTTATTTTGTTTCTATTTATAACAAAATACTTATTGTTAATATAAGTATTTAAGGGCAAGCCGAGCCATCGAGCCTTTCGTCGACGACACAGTGGATCTCTCAATGAAAGCACCACAGTCGGTGTCAAAACCGGCGGATCTCGAGTAGGGGCCCCCGAACTGTGCGTTTAAGATTGATGGTAACAGGAGACGAGGGACACGATGTTTACCCAGGTTCGGGCCCTCTTTATGGAGGTAATACCCTACTTCCTGCTTGATTGATCTTGCTGAATATGAGTATTACAAGAGTTGATCTACCACGAGATCATAATGGCTAAACCATAGAAGTCTAGCCTGTATGACTATGGTAATGAGTATCTCCATTTCGGACTAACACCTCCGGTTTATATAGACATTGGGGGGGGGATCTAGGGTTACATGGAGTCAGTTAAATTATTGTTGAGCCTATATCCATGATCATTGCCTTGGATATCGTTATAGCTATGCGCTTTTCTACCAATTACTCAACAATAATTTGTTCATCCACCGTATGTTTCTTTCAAGAGAGAAGCCTCTAGTAAAACCTATGGCCCCGGGGTCTATTTTCTATCATATTATTTTAGGATCTATAAAATCAAAAACTCAAAAATACCTTGGTGCAATTTATTTATCTTTACCTTATTTTACATGTTTACTTATCTTTTATACCTATCTCTAACAGATCTCAAATTATAAACCTTTTGTTAATGTCATTAGTTTTCAAATTTGAAAACACTTTGTGTATTATATTTACCATGAATTTTAGAGAAATTCATTATGAATTTAGGTCAAATTTCCTGTATAGGGGCATCTATTTTCATTTTGAGAGGAGCTCAACAATGCAGAGAGGGACGGGCTTATAAACCAGTGTGGGCACCCTTCGGTTGGCGAGGTGGGACTAAACTGTGAATCGCAACGAGGACCGACCATTTAGTCCCGGTTGGTGGCATGAACCGGGACTAAAGGGGACCTATTGGTCCCGGTTCATGCCACCAACCGGGACCAATGGTGGTGGGCCAGGAGCGAGGCCCATTGGTCCCGGTTCGTCCCACCAACCGGGACTAATAGGTCCAGACGAACCGGGACCAATCGCCCACGTGGCCCGGGCGGCCCCCTGGGCTCACGAACCGGATCCAATGCACCCATTGGTCCCGGTTCTGGACTGAACCGGGACTAATGGGATTACCCGGCCTGAACCTTTGCCCCCTTTTCTACTAGTGGGGTGTGTGTGTGTGTGTGTGTGCGTGCGTGAGAGAGAGAGAGAGAGTGGAAGAAAAAGGGGTTGTTAGAGAGGTGGTAGCTATGGTGACGAATGGTGTTCGATTAGGACGATCAGCTGTTAGGATGAGGATCTATGGGAACAAGAGGGTCGTCAACTCCATCGTTGCAGCGGCGGCGCATAGATTGCCACTGATGGCCCCAAGCTGTTTGATAGCTCGATAATTTGTGATATTTTTTGAGTGATTCTTATTTGGTTTCACTGGAACTTTGTTAATTTTTGATAATTTCTAACGCTAATCCTTCGAAAAGGAAGAAAAATTGTTTTTCTGTTGTTTGGCAGAAATATCACATATGGAAGGAAACCAAGGAGAATTACTGCAAATCAAGTCAAATGGAGCAACTTTCCATGTGGAGGGCCAAGCCACCAGGTGCAGCAGATCAAAAGACGAGCTTCCATATGACCGCAAGCACTCCTATGAGAGGTCGTATGAAGTGCTAACATCTCCACCACGTCTATACAAGAAACTTTCATGAAGGGGGCCAAGGGAGAAGAGAACCCTAGCCGCCGCCACTCCAGAACAGAAGAAGAAGGGATCCGAAGAATCTTTAGAGATCTTCTTAATTTTGGTCCTTTTATCTCCATCATCATCTCATCCTTCACCGTTGTAAGAGGAATTCCAAGTTGTGAGAATGATTGTAACTCTATTCAATCTCATCTGGAGATCAAGATTATTTGAAATATCCATTTCATCTTATCGTGGATCTTCATGGTATTATTGACATGGTTTTCATGAGTTTAATCTCTGGTGTGATTGGTTTCTTTCTTATGATGTGTGAGTAATCCTCCATAGGAATGGGAGATGTAGGTGAGTGGTAAGATTCATTTGTGCCTAATCTATATGTCATCTTTTGTATTTCTACAGGTCCATAACAGCAATGCCTTCAGGAAGAAAACGACGATCAAGCGCCATCGTCATGGGATCCAACCATCCAAGGCTAGATTCTAGGTTTCCATCCTAAAGAACAACTCCAAGCATATCCAAACAATGCCTTCAACAAGGTAACGATGCAAAAAACATCACCATTGCCAGGTATGACCAACTTGGGCTAGGCCTAAGGTTTTCACCCTGGAGCTCGAGACCGGGTGTCGGTGTCAAAACCGACAGACCTTGGGGTAGGGGGTCCCGAGCTGTGGATCTCAGCTCGAGGGTAACAGTAACGAAGGAGAGGATGTTTACCCAGGTTCAGGCCCTCTCTATGGAGGTAAAACCCTATGTCCTGCTTTTGTTTATATTGACGAAGATGTATCGAATACAGAGTTGATCTACCTCGAGATCGTAATATGTGGTCTAACTCTAGGGCTAGGTGAATGATATTGTGTTGATGTCCCCTCTACAGGATAAACCCTCTGGCTTATATACACGCCAGGGAGGGTATCTAGGGTTACAAAGTCGGTATCTAGGAGCAAGGCAGCAGTGGAGATCTTGGAGTATACGCCAAGTCTTCGATGGAGGTAGTCTTGATCACGCCTCCTGCGTACGGCCTCCAGAGTCCATCTTGACCACGAATGAGGGCCCATCGTCCCAACCCGAAGAGGATGGGCCGACTAGGTTAGTACCCCCTAATCCAGGACACTATCACCGGGTACTCGAAAAGCACCACCAAATCGAAGTCAATCAAGTGTAGTCGCCGCCACTTTTCCACAATCACACCAGCTCGTTGGACAAGAAATGTAACCATTATTGTTGCACAACCATACCCTCTGCATCAAACCACCATCCATAGATTGCATCTCATCGTTGAAGACAAACTAGCCGAAGCAAGAGTCGCCAAACACCAAAATAAAGCTTTCCGGCTACATCCCACAACGTTGCCAGTAAAAGCCACTGGCAGCAGCCACTGGATCTGTAGAGAAAAACTTTCAGGAGATATTTGGTGGTTACTAGTTAGCAAAATGCAAATCTCATCGGAGAGAACCCTTCTCAAAGGCCGCTATCTGCCAACTACGCTGTCGGGAGGAGTAGACGCCGCTCCGTCATATCTACCACGGGCTAGACAACACCACCTATGTCGGGGCAAGCGGGCGCGACGGCGCTCACCATGATGCGTGGCTTATGGCACTGCTGCCAGGCGTCGTACATGGCACATGCCATCGGATTGAAATGTTGGGGATCGTAGCAGAAATTGAAAATTTTCTACGCAACACCAAGATCAATCTATGGAGTAATCTAGCAACGAGGGAAGGAGAGTGCATCTACATACCCTTGTAGATCGCTAAGCGGAAGCGTTCAAGTGAACGGGGTTGATGGAGTCGTACTCGCCGTGATCCAAATCACCGATGATCCTAGTGCCGAACGGACGACACCTCCGTGTTCAACACACATGCAGCCCAGTGACGTCTCCCACGCCTTGATCCAGCAAGGGGAGAAGGAGAGGTTGGGGAAGACTCTTCCAGCAGCAGCACGACGGCGTGGTGGTGAAGGAGGAGCGTGGCAATCCTGCAGGGCTTCGCCAAGCATCGCAGGAGAGGAGGAGAATTTGGGAAAGGGGGAGGGCTGCGCCAGAACTTGGGTGCGGCTGCCCTCTCTCTCTCCCTCACTATATATAGGGGGAAGGGAGGAGGGGGAGGCGCCCTAGGGTTCCCTAGGGGAGGGGCGGCGGCCACAGGGGAAACCCTAGATGGGTTTGGGCGCCCCCACCCCCTAGGAAACTTGCCCCCAAGCCGGGAGGGGCGGCTGCCCTAGGTGTGGTGCCCCCACCTCTCCTGGTTACGTGAGATGGGGTGGGAGGGGCGCTCAGCCCCTTAGTGGGCTGATGTGCCCTCTCCCCTTGGCCCATAAGGCCCCCCAACGCTTGCCGGGGCCCCCGAAACCCCTTTTGGACACGCTGGTCATCACCTGGTACTCCCGGAACAATTCCGGACTCCAATACCCTTCGTCCAATATACCGATCTTCACCTCCGGACCATTCCAGAGCTCCTCGTCATGTCCGGGACTCCGAACAACCTTCGGTAACCACATACTATTTCCCATAACAACTCTAGCGTCACCGAACCTTAAGTGTGTAGACCATACGGGTTCGGGAACCATGCAGACATGACCGAGACAACTCTCCGGCCAATAACCAACAGCGGGATCTGGATACCCATGTTGGCTCCCACATGTTCCATGATGATCTCATCGGATGAACCACGATGTCGAGGATTTAATCAATCCCGTATTCAATTCCCTTTGTCTAGCGGTATTGTACTTGCCCGAGATTCGATCGTCGGTATCCGATACCTTGTTCAATCTCGTTACCGGCAAGTCTCTTTACTCGTTCCGTAACACACCATCCCGTGATCAACTCCTTGGTCACATTGCGCATATGATGATGTCCTACCGAGTGGGCCCAGAGATACCTCTCTGTCACACGGAGTGACAAATCCCAGTCTCGATTCGTGCCAACCCAACAGACACTTTCGGAGATACCCATAGTGTACCTTTATAGCCACCCAGTTACGTTGTGATGTTTGGCACACCCAAAGCATTCCTACGGTATCCGGGAGTTGCACAATCTCATGGTCTAAGGAAATGATACTTGACATTTAGAAAAGCTTTAGCATACGAACTACACGAACTTTGTGCTAGGTTTAGGATTGGGTCTTGTCCATCACATGATTCTCCTAATGATGTGATCCCGTTATCAATGACATCCAATGTCCATGGTCAAGAAACCGTAACCATCTATTGATCAACGAGCTAGTCAACTAGAGGCTTACTAGGGACATTGTGTTGTCTATGTATCCACACATGTATCTGAGTTTCCTATCAATACAATTATAACATGGATAATAAACGATTATCATGAACAAGGAAATATAATAATAACTAATTTGTTATTGCCTCTAGAGCATATTTCCAACAGTCTCCCACTTGCACTAGAGTCAATAATCTAGTTCACATCGCCATGTGATTAACACTCACAGGTCACATCGCCATGTGACCAACATCCAAAGAGTTTACCAGAGTCAATAATCTAGTTCACATCACTATGTGATTAACACTCAATGAGTTCTGGGTTTGATCATGTTGCTTGTGAGAGAGGTTTTAGTCAACGGGTCTGCAACATTCAGATCCGTATGTACTTCGCAAATCTCTATGCTATATTTGGAGCCATTTCAAATAACTATTCTACTTGGAGCTATTCTAAATTGTTGCTCCATTATACGTATCTGGTATCTCTACTCAGAGCTATCCGGATAGGTGTTAAGCTTGCATCGACGTAACTCTTTACGTCGAACTCTTTATCACCTCCATAACCGAGAAACATATCCTTTATTCCTCTAAGGATAATTTTGACCGCTATCTGGTGATCTACTCCTAGATCACCTTTGTACTCTCTTGCCAGACATGTGGCAAGGCACACATCAGGTGCGGTACTCAGCATGGCATACCGTATAGAACCTACGACAAAAGCATAGGGAACGACCTTCGTCCTTCCTCTTTCTTCTGCCGTGGTCGAGCTTTAAGTCTTAACTTCATACCTTACAACTCAGGCAAGAACTCCTTCTTTGGCTGATCCATCTTGAACACCTTCAAGATCATGTCAAGGTATGTGCTCATTTAAAAGTACCATTAAGCGTTTTTGATCTATCCTTATAGATCTTGATGCTCAATGTTCAAGTAGCTTAATCAAGGTTTTCCATTGAAAAACACTTTTCAAATAACCCTATATGCTTTCCAGAAGTTCTTCATCATTTCGGATCAACACTATGTCATCCACATATACTTATTAGAAATGTTGTAGTGCTCCCACTCACTTTATTGTAAATACAAGTTTCTAACAAACTTTGTATAAACCCATAAACTTTGATTACAAAGTGTATATTCCGACTCCGAGATGCTAGCTCTAGTCCATGGAAGGATCGCTGGAGCTTGCATACCTTTTAGCATCCTTAGGATCGACAAAACCTTTCTGATTGTATCACATACAACCTTTCCTTACGAAAACTGGTAAGGAAACTTGTTTTGACATCCATCTGCCAGATTTCATAAATGCAGCTTATGCTAACATGATTCCGACGGACTTAAGCATTGCTATGGGTGAGAAAATCTCATCGTAGTCAACTGCTTGAACTTGTGAAAAACGCTTTGCCACAAGTCGAGCTTCATAGACGATGACATTACTGTCCATGTCCGTCTTCTTCTTAAAATCCACATGTACCTAACAGCCTTACGACCATCAAGTAGTTCTTCCAAAGTCTATACTTTGTTTTCATACATGGATCCTCTCTCGTATTTTATGGCCTTGAGCCAATTTTCGGAATCCGAGCCCACCATCGCTTCTCCATAGCTCATAGGTTCATCGTTGTCCAACAGCGTGACCTTTAAGACAGGGTTACCACTTAGAAGTTGTACACACCCTTGTCAACCTATGAGGTTCGATAGTAACTCGATCTGAAGCTCCATGATCATCACCATTAGCTTTCTCTTCAACCGAGGCAGGTGCCACAGAAACATTTTTCATGTGCTGCGTTACTCTCTGGTTGAAGTAAAGGTTCAACAAACTTATCAAGTTCTATCTTCCTCCCACTCAATTCTTTCGAGAGAAACTTTTCCTCGAGAAAGGACCCGATTCGAGAAACAATCCCTATTGCTTTCGGATCTGAGACAGGAGGTATACCCAATTGTTTTGGGTGTCCTATGAAGATGCATTTATCCGCTTTGGGTTTCAGCTTATCAGCCTAAAACTTTTTCACATAAGCGTCGCAGCCCCAAACCTTTTAAGAAACGACAGCTTAGGTTTCTCTGAACCATAGTTCATACGGTGTTGACTCAAATGGAATTGCGTGGTTCCCTATCTAAAGTGAATGCGGTTGTCTCTAATGCCTAAACCCATAAACTATAGTGGTAATTCGATAAGAGACATCATGGTATGCACCATGTCCAATAGGGTGGAGTTATGATGTTCGTACACACCATCACACTATGGTGTTCCAGGCTGTATCAGTTGTGAAACCATTCCACAATGTCTTAATTATGTGCCAAACTCGTAATTCAGATATTCATCTCTATGATCATATCATAGATATTTTATCCTCTTGTCACGACGATCTTTCAACTTCACCCTGAAATTACTTGAACCTTTCAATAATTCAGACTCAAGTAAATATACAGCATCTACTCAAATCATCTGTGAAGTAAGAACATAACGATATCCACTACATGCATCAGCACTCATTGGACTGTACACATCAAGATGTATTACTTCCAACAAGTTGCTTTCTTGTTCCATCTTACTGAAAATGAGGCCTTTCAGTCATCTTGCTCATGTGGTATGATTTGCATGTCTCAAGTGATTCAAAATCAAGCGAGTCCAAAGATCCATCAACATGGAGCTTCTTCATGCATTTTATACCATTGTGACTAAAATTGCAGTGCCACAAGTATGTGGTACTATCATTACTATCTTGTATCTTTTGGCATGAACATGTGTATCACTACGATCGGGATTCAATAAACCATTCATTTTAGGTGTAAGACCATTGAAGGTATTATTCAAATAAACAGAGTAACCATTATTCTCCTTAAATGAATAACCGCATTGCGATGAACATAATCTAATCATGTCCATGCAAACACCAAATAACAATTATTTAGGTTTAACACCAACCCTGATGGTAGACGGAGCGTGCGATGTTTGATCACATCAACCTTGGAAACTCTTCCAACACCTATCGTCGTCTCACCTTTGGCTAGTCTCCGTTTATTCTGTAGCCTTTTATTTCGAGTTACTAACACTTAGCAACCGAACCGGTATCTAATACCCAGCTGCTACTAGGAGTACTAGTAAAGTACACATTTAATATATGTCCAATACATACTTCTGTCAACCTTGTCAGCCTTCTCATCTACCAAGTATCTAGGGTGGTTCTGCTTCAGTGACCGTTCCCCTTATTACAGAAGCACTTAGTCTCGGGCTTGGGTTCAACTTTGGGTTTCTTCACTAGAGCAGCAACTGGTTTGTTGTTTCATGAAGTATCCCTTTCTTGTCCTTGCCCTTCTTGAAACTAGTGGTTTTACTAACCATCAACAATTGATGCTCCCTTTTGATTTCTACTTTCGCAGTGTCGCGAATAGCTCAAGGATCATATCTATCCCTGATATGTTATAGTTCATCACGAAGCTCTAGTATCTTGGTGACAGTGACTTTGAAGAACCATCACTATCTTATCTGGAAGATTAACTCCCACTCGATTCAAGCGATTGTAGTACTCATACAATATGAGCACATGCTCAACGATTGAGCTTTTCTCCTTAGTTTGCAGGCTTAGGAAACTTGTCAGAGGTCTCATACCTCTTGACGCGGGCACTAGCCTGAAATCCCAATTTCAGTCCTTGGAACATCTCATATGTTATGCGATGTTTCAAAAACATCTTTGGTGCCTCAATTCTAAACCATTTAGCATTACGCACTGAACTATCATGTAGTCATCAAAACGTGTATGTCAGATGTTCGCAACATCCATAACCGACGTTCGAGGTTCAGCTCACTGAGCGGTGCATTAAGGACATAATCCTTCTGCGCAGCAATGAGGACAATCCTCAGTATACGGACCCAGTCCGCATAATTGCTACCATCAACTTTCAACTAAATTTTCTATAGGAACATATCTAAAACAGTAGAACTAAAGCGTAAGCTATGACATAATTTGCAAAGTCCTTTCGACTATGTTCATGATAATTGAGTTCATCCGGGACTCAGATAGACAACCCTCTAGTCATCTAAGTGATACATGATCCGAATCGACTAGGCCGTGTCCGATCATCACGTGAGACGGACTAGTCATCATCGGTGAACATCTCGTGTTGATCGCATCTTCTATACGACTCATGTTCAACCTTTCGGTCCTCCATGTTCCGAGGCCATGTCTGTACATGCTAGGCTCGTCAAGTCAACCTAAGTGTTTTGCATGTGTTCCGAGGCCATGTCTGTACATGCTAGGATCGTCAACACCCGTTGTATTCGAACGTAAGAATCTATCACACCCGATCATCACGTGGTGCTTCGAAACGACGAACCTTCGCAACGGTGCATAGTTAGGGAGAACACTTTTCTTGAAATTTTAGGGAGGGATCATCTTATTTAAGCTACCGTCGTTCTAAGCAAATAAGATGTAAAACATGATAAACATTACATGCAATAAAATAGTGACATGATATGGCCATCATCACTTTGCTCCTTTTGATCTCCATCTTCGGGGCTCCATGATCATCATCGTCACCGGCATGACACCATGATCTCCATCATCATGATCTCCATCATCGTGTCTTCATGAAGTTGTCTCGCCAACTATTACTTCTACTACTACAGCTAACGGTTAGCAATAAAGTAAAGTAATTACATAAAGTTTATGTTGACACGCAGGTCATAAATAAATTAAGACAACTCCTATGGCTCCTGCCGGTTGTCATACTCATCAACATGCAAGTCATGATTCCTATTACAAGAACATGATCATCTCATACATCACATATATCATTCATCACATCCTTTGGCCATATCACATCAGAAAACACTTGCTATAAAAACAAGTTAGACGTCCTCTAATTGTTGTTGCAAGTTTTTACGTGGCTGCTATAGGTTGCTAGCAAGAACGTTTCTTACCTACGCCAAAACCACAGCGTGAATTGCCAATTTTTATTTACCCTTCATAAGGACCCTGTTCATCGAATCCGATCCGACTAAAGTGGGAGAGACAAACACCCGCCAGCCACCTTATGCAACTAGTGCATGTCAGTCGGTGGAACCAGTCTCACGTAAGCGTACGTGTAAGGTCGGTCCGGGCCGCTTCATCCCATAATGCCGCCGAATTAAGATAAGACTAGTAACGGCAAGATAATTGACAATATCGACACCCACAACTGCTTTGTGTTCTACTCGTGCATAGAAACTACGCATAGACCTAGCTCATGATGCCACTGTTGGGGATCGTAGCAGAAATTCAAAATTTTCTACGCAACACCAAGATCAATCTATGGAGTAATCTAGCAACGAGGGAAGGAGAGTGCATCTACATACCCTTGTAGATCGCTAAGCGGAAGCGTTTAAGTGAACAGGGTTCATGGAGTCGTACTCGCCATGATCCAAATCACGGATGATCTTAGTGCCGAACGGACGGCACCTCCGTGTTCAACACACATGCAGCCCGGTGACGTCTCTCACGCCTTGATCCAGCAAGGGGAGAAGGAGAGGTTGGGGAAGACTCCGTCCAGCAGCAGCACGACGGCGTGGTGGTGAAGGAGGAGCGTGGCAATCCTGCAAGGCTTCGCCAAGCACCGCGGGAGAGGAGGAGGACCTGGGAGAGGGGGAGGGCTGCGCCAGAACTTGGGTGCGGCTGCCCTCTCTCTCCCTCACTATATATAGGGGGAAGGGAGGAGGGGGAGGCGCCCTAGGGTTCCCTAGGGGAGGGGCGGCGGCCATAGGGGAAACCCTAGATGGGTTTGGGCTCCCCCACCCCCTAGGAAACTTGCCCCCCAAGCCGGGAGGGGTGGCTGCCCTAGGTGTGGCGCCCCCACCTCTCCTGGTTACGTGAGATGGGGTGGGAGGGGCGCTCAGCCCCTTAGTGGGCTGATGTGCCCTCTCCCCTTGGCCCATAAGGCCCCCCAACGCTTGCCGGGGCCTCCGAAACCCCTTTCGGACACGCTGGTCATCACCTGGTACTCCCGGAACAATTCCGTACTCCAATACCCTTCGTCCAATATACCGATATTCACCTCCGGACCATTCCGGAGCTCCTCGTCATGTCCGGGATCTCATCCAGGACTCCGAACAACCTTCGGTAACCACATACTATTTCCCATAACAACTCTAGCGTCACCGAACCTTAAGTGTGTAGACCCTACGGGTTCGGGAACCATGCAGACATGACCGAGACAACTCTCCGGCCAATAACCAACAGCGGGATCTGGATACCCATGTTGGCTCCCACATGTTCCATGATGATCTCATCGGATGAACCACGATGTCGAGGATTTAATCAATCCCGTATTCAATTCCCTTTGTCTAGCGGTATTGTATTTGCCCGAGATTCGATCGTCGGTATCCGATACCTTGTTCAATCTCGTTACCGGCAAGTCTCCTTACTCGTTTCGTAACACATCATTCCGTGATCAACTCCTTGGTCACATTGCGCATATGATGATGTCCTACCGAGTGGGCCCATAGATACCTCTCCGTCACACGGAGTGACAAATCCCAGTCTCAATTCGTGCCAACCCAACAGACACTTTCGGAGATACCCGTAGTGTACCTTTATAGCCACCCAGTTACGTTGTGACGTTTGGCACACCCAAAGCATTCCTACGGTATCCGGGAGTTGCACAATCTCATGGTCTAAGGAAATGATACTTGACATTTAGAAAAGCTTTAGCATACGAACTACACGATCTTTGTGCTAGGCTTAGGATTGGGTCTTGTCCATCACATGATTCTCCTAATGATGTGATCCCATTATCAACGACATCCAATGTCCATGGTCAGGAAACCGTAACCATCTATTGATCAACGAGCTAGTCAAGTAGAGGCTTACTAGGGACATTGTGTTGTCTATGTATCCACACATGTATCTGAGTTTCCTATCAATACAATTATAGCATGGATAATAAACGATTATCATGAACAAGGAAATATAGTAATAACTAATTTGTTATTGCCTCTAGAGCATATTTCCAACATGAAACCCCTGCTTGTAACGCATACTTTCCCATGACCGCCCTGCCATAGGAGCCAACGCAGGTCAACCGTTGTCGTCCCCGTCGCTGAGGTGGATGGATGACCACCGTCAGATCTGCACGTGAGGAAAGCCGGTCGCATCCCAACTAGGCGCCTCCAGCCGCGACGAAGGACTAGCCTCCTTCGATGATGAGGCAAGCAGATGCTAAACGAGAATATCTGTTGCGAGAAACCTTCGAGTGCGTGGCACAAGAGGGGAGATGGCCCGCCGCCACCGACAGCCGGCCGGAGCGTTGCCCGACGGTGCTGACCAGCGATGGCGAGGTGGGGATGGACGTGGGGAGGCGCATGCGATAGCGAGATGGAAGGCCGTCCGAGTTGCCCAAAGTAGGCGATGCGGGTGTGCTTTTTTCGGGGGTGTACAACTGCTATGCTAGTGTTAAACAACCTTCATAAACTTGTCTATCATGGACTTATTATATATATGTTGCATGTTGAATATTTGTGTCATACAGCTATTGATTATTTTCTTTAACTAGCATGTTGCTATTATTCGTAACCTCTCCAAATTGAGTAAACATCCGATACAAAATCCATATTTGAGTAACATCTAATCTGCATTCATATCGATAACATCAGTATTCGCACTGGTATTTGTTTTAAAAATATTAAATTAAAAGTGGCAAGAGCACTATCCGATCCATTTCTACCCTTATCTATTGAGCTGGCTAGGCTGGAAGTCTAATATTTTTCAGCATCAGGCCCAATGATGTCTAGTTCACGTACCAATTCATGTACTCACAGAAAGGTTACATGAGTAGCTAGCGTACCAATTCATTTACTGAGAACCAATTCATCAACTTAAAAAACCAGAGGATGATACACCAAAACGGTAGCTAGGACAGAGCATGATCAACTTGAGCCAATGCACGCTCAAAGCTTTGGAGGGAACTAGCTAGCGATGGCAAGCAGAGTTCACACATAAGCAGAGAAGACAATAGACGAACGAACTTCACTCAACGTCGGCGTTGCCCCACCATGGTGGCGGCGAGGGCAGGTTCAGGTGGAACCACAACCAGCACGACAAAGTCGAGCCTCGTCCTCTTGAGAGTTGTGTTGGGACATCCTTCTCATGTGGGCCATGGGGAGATGACTAATGAGGCTTTTCAGGAAACCCAAACATGTGGCAAAGCCCACTACCCATTAGGGTTATGACGTAGGGTCATTTTGTTCTTT
This sequence comes from Aegilops umbellulata, assembly GCA_032464435.1. Taxonomy (NCBI): domain Eukaryota; kingdom Viridiplantae; phylum Streptophyta; class Magnoliopsida; order Poales; family Poaceae; genus Aegilops; species Aegilops umbellulata. Next base: position 592,929,646 of record CP136058.1, on the reverse strand, counting down.
CCAGGTGAGGGAAGGGGGTGTCTAGCCCTCTATCCAACAGCCACCAACACAAGTGACACAAATCACGATAGCCTCTATTGGAGAAGAAAAGAAAACCAAGAGAGAAAGGACAAGAGAGGAAGAATGAAGGAAGAGCTTACAGGCAAGAAAAACGAGCTCCTCCCAAAGGTTGTAATGATCTAGATCCACTACCTTGTCTCCTTCGAGCTGCTTTTCGGTTGTCTTTGGTGAGAGTTTGAATCTCAAATCTTGTTGTTGCCATCCAAGATTGACATATCTTGGTGTATGAGAACCTGTAATGCTATCCAAAGGAGAACTTGTTGTATTCCACCATATGATTGTAGTGGAAGAAGATTTGGGTGGTTCGGCCGGTGTTTTTCCCCTCAATTTGGGGGCTTTCCACGTAAAAATACTGGTTTCATCTTTACTAATTTTCTGCTACTGTTCCGTGTACTTTCACTTGGCACCGGACTAACTCTGTGCATTCGGTTTATATGGTTTAGTTTATATGGTTTTTCTGTTTGTACGGTATTGATACTTCCGTAAATACGGTATGAAATTAAAATTTGGCTTGGTTCGGTATGTACCATAATAACCAAAGTTGATGTTAATTTAAAAATGACATAATAATATTTTACAAATTTATGACTCAAAACTCATGCTTTTTTATGCAACCAGTATAAAACTCTTTATAAGTATATGCATGCATGGACCCATGCCTTGATGGGTTTTTTAGAACCCACGCCTTGATGGTTGTGCATGCATACAAATGTGTAATGTATACTTTCATTTGTTTATAGATGTGCTTAATATTTTGTTTTCAAGAGAGAAACATGACTACGTTACAAGAAAAATGGACATGCTTAGCAGGGAATCTGGCTTATGTACAAAAAAATTCACTACATTAAAAGATCTTTCAGTCCTTAGTATGGTTGTTCGCTGAGAATAATGAATATTTTTTTACCTTGTCTTATTTGTTTAACCGCTTGTTCTTCAGTATATAAATAAAATAAAATTCAATATGTTTATACCGTACCAAAAACTAGAAACCATAAAAACTATATAAATAGTTCGGTTCGGATTATTTCATATTGTTTTTGGTTCAGTTTTAAAATGCACAGAGTGACACCAGACACTTCGAGATGGTTGTCTGAGGTGCTGCGACGCCGGAGAAACTTAGTGAAGAAATTTAAGAGTTTTGGCTGACAAAACTCATTCACTCATTCCATTTCGTCTAAGTTTTGGCTGAAGGAACTAATTGTTTCCACTGTACATTCAGATCATGGTTAATTGTACACTAATTCGCCCCTACGACCATAACTATATTTTTGAACTTTGGTTTAGTCGGTTAACCGTTTGTTTTGGGGGTATATAATAAAAGAGAATTCAAAACTGTAAGGAAATTTCATGTCATAGAAAAAACCAGAAACCATAAAAACTGTAAAAATGGTTCGGTTTGGTTTATTTCATATGGTTTTTTTGCTTCGGTTTTTAAAATTCACAGAGTGACACCAGACACTCTGAGATGGATATTTGGGGAGGCGCAGCGCCGCCGGAGAAACTTAGTGAAGAAACTTAAGTTTTGACTGAGATAATTTACATCATTTCGTGCTAGGTTTTGGTTGACAAAACTTATTTTCACTTCACATTGTTTTCAGATCGCGGTTAATTGTGCACTAATTCGTTGAGACCCTAGATAAGCAGATTCGGGGGCCCGCGATCCGGCGGAATGTGCAGTTCATGGAACTCCGTAATGCAAAAAAGAGCCATCTCTGGAGACTTATGGGTGCTCCTCGTTAGGATCGGCAAAGATCTCGTCCGTTTTCTCCTCCTCGTAGTCAACCAGACAGCTTGCCGGATCGATGAAACTGCAAATAGAGCTAGATCGATCAGGATCGGTGCGAAAGCGGCGCCGTGCACGTCCAGTGCAAGCAAGCTAAGAGGCGTCATCCTGGGGCTGCGACCCTTTCGGATTTGGCCCCGGCGGAGTTCGTAGGAGTCATGAGAAGTTGAAGAAACGTTACGTTTCGTCAGTGGGGTCGTCCTCTTTGTCGGCGCTCTGAGCCCCTGACTCCCTCCGCCTTGGAGTCCATAGGCGGGCGCAGGCGCAGGCGGATGCATGATACTCTGCTTGCGTTGCGGGCGTTGGAGAAGAGGCAGTGGAGGACGACGATGAAGAAAGGACAGGCGCAATTATCAGGGGCGCGTTCTACCACTGAGCTAATAGCCCGTCGCGCGGGCCTCCCCTTCTTCAACGCCCGCAACGCAAGCAGAGTATCATGCATCCGCCTGCGCCTGCGCCCGCCTATGGACTCCAAGGCGGAGGGAGTCAGGGGCTCAGGGCGCCGACGAAGAGGACGACCCAGAAGGGTCCTTTCTTCATCGTCGTCCTCCATTGCCACTTCTCCAACGCCCGCAACGCAAGTAGAGCATCATGCATCCGCCTGCGCCTGCGCCCGCCTATGGACTCCAAGGCGGAGGGAGTCAGGGGCTCAGGGCGCCGACGAAGAGGACGACCCCACTGACAACCTATGAGTATAATTTTTTAAATTCTTTTTGCATGGTAGATAATTTAGTGCGCAAGGTCCATTTTAAATTTCAGATCATTTGAACATTTAAGTAGCGCTCGTCAAAAAACAATGTTTTAAATAGCGGTTGACCTTCAAATCAGTTATAGCGGACTATTTGTAAAGGCGATCATTTAGCGGCACCCTGCTTAAAAGGCTAGAGCTTCTGCTATAACCGGCTATTTAAAACTATGCAAAAAGACGACAAATTTGGGCTTCAGTAAAAAAGTTTACTGTTCTGATCCAATTTATGCTACTCATATGTCCAAATTGTTTGAAATTTCAAGAGCACCTTACGCACCAAATTATCTACCATGCAAAAAAAAAACTTTTTATGAAATTTTTGTTGAACGGATGTAGATGAGTCTGGGCTCAGTAATGAATATTTGCATACTCTTTCTTTAAAGTTTTAGTCTTCAAACTTACAATCTTGTTGGTTACAGGTACTGAAATTTACGATTTTGTTGGTCGAGGGTTCTGAAATTTATGATTTTGTCAATCGCACGTACCAAGTTATAATGTTGAAAAAAAGAACAAGTTTGAAAAACAAATGTTGAAAACTTAAAGCTTACAATTTTGCCAGTCGCATGTTCTAAAACGTAATATTTTGTCGGTCGCTCGTACCAAGTTTCAGAAGTTGAAACTTAACGGATTTAAAAAAAACTCATCCAAACAAATTCAAAATGATTCATTTGAAAGTTCTCCTCACCAAAAACACGAATATGCAAATGAAATTTAATTTAGCCTTTTGCGGTCTTCTTAAAAAATGTGCTTTCTCGTTCCTAAAAAATAAAGAACATGATTTCTCGTTGGTCCTAGTTTGACTGCTTTTGCCAATACAAATATACTACTTTTGTGATCTAAACCATCTTATATTAGTTACAGAGGGAGTGATGGAAAATGTTGTATGAAAATAAAAAAAATCCTACGAAACACCCAAGATCTAATCTATGAGATGCATAACAATGAGAGGGGTGTAAGTCTACATGCCCTTGAAGACTGAAAGCGTTAGCGTATGTAACACAATTGATGTAGTCATACTCTTCACGATCCAATCCGATCGAGTGTCCAACGGATGGCACCTCTGAATTTAGCACACGTTCAGCTCAATGGCGTCCTCTCCTCCTTGATTCGGCAAGAGAGGGAGAGGAGGTAGATGAGATTGGGACCAGCCTAACGGCAAGGTGCTGGTGGGGGCAGTGGAATTCCGGCAGGGCTTTGCCAAACGAGTACCGGAGAAACGTGGGAGGAGTTGGGAGAGGCAATTGGCAAGGGTCAAGGGGCGGCTGCCCCCATGCGCCTCCCCCTCTTTAAATAGGCTAGGGGCAGGGGAAGGCGTCCAAAACCCTCCTAGGGTCGGGCACAAGGGAGAAATCCTTTTAAACTTGGAGATAACATCTTATCTCTAGATTTAACCCTTTAAATTTAGAGATAAGACTGTATCTCTAGATTTAAACAACATGTGCCTTGGGGAATGGTCCGGTCAGGCAATGTGGGCTATAGCCCCCCCCCCCAGTCCATGCGGGCCCTTCCTAGATCGTTGGACCCATGGTGGAACCCCCGGAACCTTCTAGAACCTTCCCCATACTCTACCGAAAATTCTCGTCCTTTTCCAGAACCCTGAATATGACTTCCCATATACTCCCTCTGTCCCAAAATAAGTGCCTCAACTTTGTACTAGCTTTAATACGAAGTTGTACTAAAGCTGAGACATTTATTTTTGGACGGAGGGTGTATAAATCCTTACCTCCGAACCATTTCGAAGCTCCTCATGATGTCCCGGATCTCATTAGGGACTCTGAACTACTTTCGGACTTTCCACTATTAATATCTCAACATTACCTAGCGTTGCCGAACGTTAAGCGTGCGACCCTACGGGTTCGAGAATCATGTAGACATGACCGAGACACCTCCCCGGTCAATAACCAATAGCGGAACCTGGATGCCCATATCGATTCCTACATTTTTCACAAAGATCTTTATCGGTTGAACCACAATGTCGGGGATTCAGTTAATCTCGTATACAATTTCCTTTGTCTGGCGATATGTTACTTACCCAAGATTCAATCATCGGTATCTCCATACCTATTTCAATCTCGTTACCGGAAAGTCTCTTTATTTGTTTCATAATACAAGATCCTGGGGCTAAACTCATTAGTCACCTGCTTGTAAGCTTCTTGAGATGTTGTATTACCGAGAGGGGCCTGAGATATCTCTTTGTCATACTGAGTGACAAATTCTAGTCTCAATCCATGCAAGCCAACGAATACTTTCAAAGATAACAGTAGAGTATCTTTATGATCATCCAGTTGCGAAGTGACATTTGATAGCACACAAAGTATTCCTCCGATATCCGGGAGTGGCATGATCTCGTGGTCTAAGGAACAGTTACTTGACATGAGGAAACCTGTAGCAAATAAACTAAGTGATACGATCTGATGCTAATCTTATGGTTAGGTCTGCCCATCACATCATTATCCTAGTTATGTGATCCCGTTATCAAATGACGACTCATGTTTGTGGTCAGGAAATCTTAACCATTTTTTATCAACGAACTAGTCTAGTAGAGGCTCGCTAGGGACACCGTGTTGTTTATATGTTCACACATGTATTTAAGTTTCCGGTCAATATAATTATAGCATTAATAATAAACATTTATCATGAACAAGGAAATATGATACTAACTCAATTATTATTGCCTCTAAGGTATATTTCCAACAGTCTCTCACTTGCACTACAGTCAATAATCTAGTTTACATTGTAATGTACCTAACACACATAGAGTTCTGGTGTTGATCATGTTTTGCCTGCGCGGCCTGTGTACTTATGCCGTACAAGGCCCAGCCTACGTGACATACCCAAACCCTATTTGACGCCCTGATTTTTTTTTCAAAAAATATGCATGGGGGATTCAAACTCTTGTTGTGTCTACTTGCTTTCTTTTGCACTTCTTATGTGGCAAATATAACTTCGTGAACTTTCAGGCTGGTTTTTTGTGTTTTTCAAACCAGTTTTTGTTCTATTTTATTACGGGCTTTTTCATATTTTTTCCTTTTTTCTGTTTTATCAAATGCGTGAACTTTTTGAAAAAATAAAAAAAATCAAATTCATGATTTATGTCAAATTTGTGAATCTTTTTCAATTTGTCAAACCTCTTTTGCAAAAAAATTAGTGAGTTCTTTTTAACTACAGTTTTTTTTAAATTTGATTAACTTTTTTCAAACCACGAACGCTTGGGCCGGCCTAATAGGACTCCTAGACCCATGCCCAACAAGTTGATCGGGTCAAGCGCTATCCAACGACCCCACCACCCATGGGTCTTGAATCTTACCCACACCATGCAACCCGACCCTAATGGGCACCCACCTGGTTGCGTATATTTTTATATTTTATATTAAGGCAAATACACGAGTGGTACAACAAGTTGTATAGGATGATCACTTTGGTGTTTTAAGTTAAAAAATACATGAAAGCAGTGCCTAAACTTGTCCTCTGGTGCATATGCGGTGCAAATTTCATCTGTAGCCGTATACGTGCCAGCATGGTGTGGTGGCTGGCCCACCATCAGTGACTAGAGCTTCACATTTAAAAAACCTGAACAATGCACAATGTGTCTATATAATCATTGGGTCCCACTGTCCGGCTGGCCCACCATCAGTGATAAGAGTTTCACATTTAAATAGACCTGAATAATGCCCAAGGTGTCTATATAATCATTGGGTCCCACCTGTCCGTAGAGAGAACAATAAAAGAAAAATTCTAATAAAAGGCTAGGTGCTAGGATCGAACAAACGACCTCGCAAATACCAGCCTACGGAGCTAAGCCATTGCACTGAAGTAACTTTCACGTCTAAAGAGGATAAACAGACTTTTAAAAATTATGTATCCCCAAACATTAATCATAATTTTAATCATATTTTATGGTATTAATCATATTATTTGATAAATAGGCTTAATATCCACATGTGCTACAAATAGACTTAATATTTATGAATATTCAGAGAAATAAAATAACTCACTTTAGTGCAAGTTATTCACGTACTGTTAAATAATAGTGACAGAAATAAAATTATATTTGTGAAACATACTTAAATACTATTTGGAAAACACAAAACTTTATAAAACATGTAAAAACATTTGAAAATAACATAAACCTTTTCATAAAGCAGAAACATTTGTATGTACTAATAATATTTAAATAAAAGCATGACATTTTAAAACTTTATGAATATTTACTTAAATAAATAATAACTTTTCATATTATGTTAATATTTTTCTTAAGTATGTGAAAACATCTTCCAATTATGTAAACATTTTAAAACTCAGAAGTAATATTTATTCAAATGAGTGTTATTTAAAGTAATATGTGAAAAGAAATAACATATCAAAAAATGGGTTGCACTAACTGCAACAGTTTTAGGCCCGTGATCGTGTCTGCTTCCAAATAATAAACCTTCGTTATCTGTCACAAATAATGTTAATTTTTCTTAGTGGTTAGCACAGATGGCGGCATCGTGTGAGGACGCAGGTTCGATCCCCAGTACGCACCATTTTACGTAATTATTTCTTTGTACTGCTCACTGACAGGTGGGCCTTACGGTTGTGGGCGTGCACAGTGGCATTTTGGGTCCTTGTACTAATTCAGGGAATTTTTCACAAAAAATACAACGCTCCAGTCATGGCTATTCACTGAGAGTGGGCCTGCCGCCATGCTGGCACTTTATATGGTTGCAGATGATATTTGCACCGTATATGTACCAAAAGACAAGTTTAGACACTACTTTCATGTCTTTTTTTTAACTTAAGGCACCAAAGTGATCATCCTATACAACTTGTTGTCTCACTGGTGTATTTGCTTCTTTTATATTCATATTAATTAAATCATCATGCGACCTACAGGGTGCAATGGAGCTCCTCGTCTTGTGTGCTCGTTGGGCGAGGTGGTACTCCCTTTGTCCTTGAAAGAGTGTACTTCCAACTTTGTTGGAGGGTCAAATTATCTCAAAGTTTGACCAAGTTTGTGCAAAAATATATCAACACTTGTGAAACCAAATAGGTATATGACGAAAATATATTTTATCATGAACCTAATGCTACTAATTTGATGGCATAAATGTTGGTATATTATTATATAAATACGGTCAAACATAAAAAAAGTTTGACTTTTCAACAAAGTTGGAAGTACACTTTTTGAAGGATGGAGGGAGTAGCTAGCAAGCTTCATGTTTGTTGAGGCTATTTTTTTAGGGTCTGTCTATATCTCATCTAGATGTGAAATAATATCTCACATCTAAGTAGCATCTTTTTTTATGTGGCCACTTTTGTTTGCTTGTTTGTTTTTTCCTTTTTTGTTTCTCTCGGGCATGTTTGTTTGTCTCAGTTTTTTTGGTAGGTTGTGCAGCTGCTGGGAGATGTGTTTGATTGTCACGCGGCGCACGATGGTGGATAGTGCAACGTACAAAATTCAAAAAAAAAAAGAAATGTGATCACTCACAATCGAACACAAGACCTCTGACAAAGGCACTCCTGTAGTTAGCCACTAGAGCTATAGCGCGTTAGTTACTTCTTCCCACCGTGAAATACTAAAGACTATTCCGCCGCAGATTGAACAATTCAAAAATTTAAACATTTCATGAACTTGTGATTTCTAATTGAGTCGAACAATTTTCAAATTTGAGATATGTTTTTGCAAAAAAGAGAACAAATTTTAAAAATTGAGAAACATTTTTAGAAAGAAGAATTTTTTTTTGCAAACTTTCAAATGTTTTATGTGATTTTTTTAAAAAATGCATACACTTTTCAAACAGTTTTTGAAAATCGCAAACAATTTTTTGTTTCAAACTTTTTTATAACTTGTGAACAATTTTTGAAAAATATGCATGCATTTCAGAATTTCCAAAAAAATTGACAGACACGAACAATTCTGGAAACTTGAGCAAATTTATGAATTTGGAATATTTTGTGAAACTTCTAAATTTACAAAAAAAAGGATCAGAAAAAGAAAAAATAAAATAAAAATGACAAAAGAGATCAACTTTTGAAAAATAGTAAAACTAAAAAGAAAGGAAAACCAGTGAAGACAAAAAGAAAAAAAACATGAAGAAAAAAAAGTATCCTAACTATTTGGGTCAACTCGTCTGTGGTTTGCTCGCTATCGAGGATAGGCTTGCAACTGGAATAGAAAAATGTCGGACCCCTAGTTGCGAGTTGACGGTGGACTCAGAATTGGGACTAAAAAAGGCCGAGCCCCAGTTGCGAGTCGTGTTGGACTTGCAACTATTACAAAAAACGCTGGCCCGCCGTTGCGAGCCGATGATGGACTTGCAACTGGGACAAAAAATTGTTGGGGCCTAGTTACGAGTCGAGGGTGGACTTGCATCTGGGACAAAAAGGGTCTGACCTCAGTTACGAGTCGAGGATGGACTTGCAGTTGGAAGTAAAAAACCTCGGCCCAAGTTGCAAGTCGATGGTGGATTTGCAACTCTGACAAGAAAGGTTGGGTACCAGTTGCGAGTCGAGGGTGGACTTGCAACTGGGACAAAAAAGGTCAGACCCTAGTTGTGAGTGGAGAGTAGACTTGCCACTAGGACAAAAAAGGTTGATTCCCAGTTGCGAGTCGAGGATGGACTTCCAACGGGGACAAAATAAGGCTGGACCCTAGTTGCAAGTTGAGGGTGGACTTGCAACTAGGACAAAAAAATTTCGGGGTCCAGTTACAAGTCGAGAGTGGGATTACAACTGGGGAGAAAAGGTCGGATCCCAATTGCGAGTCGAGGGTGGACTTGCAACTAGAACAAAAAAATCGTACCCTAGTTGCGAGTTGAGGGTGGACTTGCAACTAGGACAAAACAAGTCTTGTCCCAGTTACAAGTTGAGGGTGGGTTGCAACTGGAACAAAACAATATTGGGGCCCAGTTGCGAGTCGAGGGTGGACTTGCAACTAGAAGAAAAAAAAGGTCGGGCCCCAGTTGCTAGTTGATGGTGGACTTGCAACTGGGACATGAAAAGGTCGAACCTCAGTTGCGAGTTGAGCGTGGAGTTGCAACCGGACAAAAAAAAGCCGGACCCGAGTTGCAAGTCAAAGGTGGACATGCAACTGGTATAAAAATAGGATGAGCCACAATTATGAGTCGAGGGTGGAATTGCGACTGAGACAAAAAAAGATTAAGCCCCAGTTGCGAGTCGAGGGTGAACTTACAACTGAGAAAAAAAGTTTAGACCGCAGTTGCGAGTCAAGGGTGGATTTGCAACTGAAATGAAAAATAAATTGGGATGAAAAATATTTTCGAATTTAGATTTGTTCACATACTTAAACTTTTTTCTAAATTTTATAAAAAATATTCACACTAATCTTATTCATGAATTTGAAAAGGGGAAAAATAAAAGATAAAATGGAAAAGGAAAAGGCAATAAAATGAACTGGCACAAAAAGAGAAGTTATATGGAGACAATAGAGCAAAAAAAATTGATAATAAAGAAAGGAGAACGGTAGATGAAAGAGAGAGTAATGATAGATAGTGAGAGGAGAGTCGATCAGACAACTCTTCATTTGTGAAACAAACGAATGAAAAAACAAATCTTTGCCAAGCCCCATAAACAAACAAACGAAAAAAGGGGCCGAGCCTATCCTTCTCATGACCAGACAACGTGCAACTAAGATGAAACAAATTACAGTCCTAGTTGCGAGTCAAGGCTGGACTTACAACTGGGATGAAAAACAAAACAGATGCCTGGTTGCAAGTCAAGGGTGAGCTTGCAACTAGAAGAACTATGAGCCCAATTGCGAGTCAAAGGTGAACCTGCAACTAGGACAACTATGAAACTACAAGTGCAGTTGCGAGTCAAGGGTCGACTTGCAACTAGGATGAAACAAACTACAGTCCCAGATGTGAGTCAATGGTGGACTTGCAAATGAGATGAAAGGCAAAAAACATGCCTAGTTATGGGTCAAAGGGTGGGCTTGCAACTCAGAGGGTGGACTTGCAACTCGGACAAGTACGAGACCAATTGGCGAGTCAAGGGTGGACCTGCAACTAGGACAACTACGAAACTACAAGCTCAGTTGCGAGTTAAAGGTTGACTCGCAACTGGGAGGAAACAAGCTATGAGCAAGTTGCAATCAAAAGGTAGACTTGCAACTGGGATAAAAAACAAAGCACATGCTCTAGTTGTGAGTAGAGGGTGGGCTTGCAACTTGGACAACTACGAGCCCAGTTGTGAGTCCAGAGAGATTTGAACCTGGGACAACTACAAAACTACGAGCCAGTTGCGAGTCAAGGATCGACTTGCAACTGGGATGAAACAAGCTATGGCCCAGTTGCGAGTCAAGGATCGACTTGTAACTGGGATGAAAAAACAAAATACATGCTCCAGTTGCGGGTCGAGGGTGGGCTTACAAGTCTGACAACTATGAGCCCAATTACGACTCAAGAGTGGACTTGAAAATGAGACAACTACGAAACTATGAGCCTAGTTACGAGTCAAGGGTCAACTTGCAACTAGGATGAGAGAAACTACATGCCCGATTGCATGCCAATGGTGGACCTGCAACTGAGATGAAAAACAAAAACACATGCTCCAGTTGCGAGTCAAGGGTGGAGTTACACTTGAGACAACTATGAAACTACGAGCCTAGTTGCGAGTCAATGGTCGACTTGTAACTAGGATGAAACAAACTACATGCCACTTGTATGTCAAAGATGGACCTATAACTGAATGAAAATAAAACACAGGCAAAATAACCGTGGTCAAATGTCGGTCAGTGAGAAGACGGGGGATAAGCTTCATAGTCGAGCTCCCCAAATGACAACATATATAGGCCCCTATGAAAAATAAACGCGAGAACATGACGACACAAAACAAATGGGACAAGAGGACGCGTGACAAAAAAGAACAAGCTGACACGGACGTACATGATTCAATTTGTGCGAACATTAAATTTAGATGAGCTAAATTTTATCTAGATTAGATTTAGCATATCTGAAAACGAAAAATCTAGTTACACTCCACTCTAGCTACACGGTCAAACAGAAAATAATAGAAAACAGAGAATGAAAACACACGTGTCCCTACAAAAAAAACTAAGCCCATAAAAAAACAATACACAAAACATAATAAAGGTTCAGTAGAAAAATGTCATATCAGCTCTCACTCCTTCACGAGGGACAAATCAAAAAAATACGACGCAAGGACGACCAGCATGACTCGGAAGTATGTGTATCTTACGTATATGAGTTAGATGAAACATTGTTAACTCCCATTTAGATAATAATTAGCAAACTAATCCGAAACGGGACCTCTGACCGCGAGGCAAAAAAGGTCCAACAAAGGACACGCGCGCGAACCGGTTGACAAGTAGACACCAAACACATATTCGACACAGAGCACGTGAGACAAAATAACCCGCAATCAAGATTTGCACGACATTTAAAGCGAACATATGACAGAGTAAAAAACAAGTTCATGAATTTAAACGAATAAATAAAGAATAAAGGGGAAAATAAAAATGGAAATAGAAAATATAAATAAAAAACCATGAATACAAAATACTTTATAATTTAAAACAAACAATAAAATAGAAAAAGGAAAACAAAAAAGAAAATAAAATGAAAACAAACAAGAACAAATACTAGGTATCAAATAAGAGTGTAGAAAAATGAGAAGAACTAGGACTGAGTGTACACCAAGTGGTCAGCTTGGTAAGCTATCAACAAAAAATTACAAACTAGGACTGAGTGTAGCATGGACTTATGAAAGAAATGAAAAAAAATGGCAATCAACTTCGCAGTAGCAACGACCTTGAGTAGCATAGACTTGGAAAAACCAACAACGCCCGACCTAGCACTAGCAACCTGGACACATGCAACGCCTGAGACAACGCACCGCCGAGCGAGCGCAGCATCCAGATCATGGCCTTTTGCACGAATATTAAAGACATATAATCTAATGGCTCTAGATTTAGATGTGAGATAGCTATTTCACATCTAGATGTGAAATAGCAAACCTGTTTTTTTTAACTTGCTCCTTTGAGGCTACTTAGCTAGCCAAATCCTATTCGGCGCCCTGAGTGCCCGCTAGAATACAATTTATAAATGGGCGCACACCCGTCATACGCGCTGGGCTGGCCCATTCTGCCTTTTTTTACAGCTAAAACTGCAAAAAGTATGTGCCCAACAGTAACCACCCCGGCCAGCTGATACATTGTGACCATTTACTACCTTTTCCTACTTTTATTTCTTCCATATGTTCGTGCCCCATACCGTTTTTCTTGTTTTGCCGGTTCTTATATAGTTTTTTCTTTCTGTTTCATACCCCAAGTCGTTGAACTTTTCAGAAATGCATTTTTTTTCCAAATTCGTGAATTTTTTATAAAAAATATTGTTTTCCAAACTCATGAATTTTTTTTGAAAATTGATGTACTTTTTTCAAACTTGACGAACATTTTTCCAAATTTGATGAAATCTTATTTGAAAATCCATGAACCTTTTTTCAAATATCTGAAAAAAATCAATTGACGGTGAACTTTTTTTCTAATTGATGAACTTTTTTAATGAAAACCGATGAACTTCTTTAAAATCCATGAACCATTTTTCCTAAATCTGGTGAACATTTAACACTTTTTTTTATCAAAATCAAAGTACCTTTTCAAATCCATGATTTTTTCAAAATATTGTGAACTTTTTTCAAATCCATGAACTTCTTTTAAAAATTTATGAAATATTTTTTATTTTTGTGAACATTTCTTTGAAAATCTGTGAATTGTTTTAAAAATCGATGATCTTTAAAAAATGTGGATTCTTTTTCAAATTTACGTTTTCTTAAGAAAAGGATTTGAACTGCGACCGAAACAATGATCATATACTCTTTTTTAGGAATGAACACATCAAAGTCATTGTGGTGCGTTGGTTATTGCGCCAAGTCCCTTGTGGTGGCATTTGGGTTCGAATCCCTGTTCTTGCATATTTTTCTAGATGTTTGTTTTTTGAGCATATGGAGGTGAGCAATGATGGGACGGCCCACTGTTGCACACCTTCGGGCGCCCTCTACCCTAAGCGGCGCAGAGGGTGTCGAAGATGAGCTCTCACTTAGCTAAGCGTCAATTTACTCACAGTTCCTTTTTTTTATCCAGCAGTAACAAAGCAATATGGATGCATCATGTTCTAAACAAATCTTCATAAAAATTGCCCAGATGTCATGTCAAATAAAACATTTATATGATTATTAATGTTAATTGTGTGACCCATTGGGTGACCCACGACAGGACCTCATGTCCATATCCTACCCGCAACTAATTGGGTTGCCCATCGGGCTTACCCATGGGTGAAGATGACGACCCATACCTTATCCAATCGGGTCAAGTGCCCATGGGCGACGCTGCACATAGGGATTGCTGGATTGAAACGGGAACGATGGCGTCCCCCAGTTGGACCAAGACCTAAGCGTTTTTTTCTTTTTCCTATTTTTTCTTATTCTCTTTTTTTAACTTTATGTTCTTTTTGAAACCTATTCCAAATTTTTAAAATTTTATTTGCAATACAAAAAAATGATCTTGTTCTAAAATATTGTTTATAATTCTAAAAAATATTCTGGAATAGCAAAATATGTTCCATTTTTTCAAAAAATTGTTTGCAAATTTAAGAAATGTTTATGTTTCCAATACAAAATTGATAATATTTTTATAAATAATTTTTGCAATTTTTGTTCAAAAATTTTCATCAATTATTGGGAATTTGTTAACAATTTTGAAAAAATTGTTAAGGTTTCTAGAATTTTCATACACAATTTGAAATTCCAAAATTATTAACAAATTTCAAGAAATGTTTAGGACATAAGAAAATGTTTATGTTGATTGATAATGATGGAAATTTAAAATAAAAAAATTCAAAATAGCAAAAACTATATGCTTGCAGATGCACTCGTCTTGCCTAGTCTGGCACACTCGTCTCAGTTGGTGTGTTTTTTATACTATGGATAAATGACCCCAACTTTTTCAGCAATGTGGCATGGACATATGAGGCATCTTGGCCAGATTTGTACGAGTTCCGACATTGTTTGCACATTGCGACACATCCAACCATTTATCGGCCAGTTTTCATCGAGAAAACTCCAGAATATGCAAAACTTGCCAAAAATCTAAACAACTTGACATGATGCCGTGAATTGGTCATATAAGCTGGTGGAAAAATTTCGGGGCCATTTGAGCTTTCAAACGGTCCCTTCTGGCCTACCTGAACACTCTTCGTTGAACATGGCCTATTTTTAAACATTCTTGAAATGAACCCAACTTTCGGAATCAGGTGGGCATGCCCATGATAGGCATACTGGTTTGAACGATTTTTAACACCGTATGCAAGTTGCGACACATCCGGTCATTTATTGACCTTTTTTAATCGAGAAAACTCCATAAAATCCAAAACTTGTCGAAAACAATTAACTTGGCATGATGCCTTGAATTGTCATATAAGTCCATGGAAAAAATTGGGCCCATTTCAAGGATGTAGAAAAACAATGTGCTCTGAGATGGAGTCTTTTAGCCCTGCCTGAACACCCTCCATTCAACATGGTCTATTTTTGTACATCCTTGAAATGACCCCAACTGTTGCAAGCGGATGGGCATGTCAATGTTAGGCATTCATGTCAGGTTTGAATTTTTTTTGTCACCATACACAAGTTGTGACATGTCCATCGACCTTTTTGACTGAGAAAACTCCACAAAATGCAAAATTCATCGAAAATTAAAACAACTTGGCATGGTGCCTTGAATTGGTCAAACAAGACCATGGAAAATTTGGGGCCACTTCAAGGATATCGAGAAATAACGTGCTCCCAGACGGAGCCTCCCTCGCCTACCCAAACCATTTATAGCCCTTTTTTGACCCAGAAAACTCTCGAATATACAAATGTGTAGCAAAACCCAAAACAGCTTGGCATGGTGCGCTGAATTTGTCATACGAGCCGATGAAAAAAATCGTGCCATTTGATGGATATAGAGAATTAACTTGCTCTCAAACTAAGCATCATCGCCTACTCACCCCCCCCCCCCCCGGTTGAAGATGCAGCTTTTTGGACATTCTTGAAATGACCCAAACTTTTGCCAGCAGGTGGGCATGCCCATGGTAGACATCCATATCAAGTTTGAAGGAAAAAACTATTTATAATCATAATTTAAACAGGTACCTAGAACTGTTATTGTAAGTTGTTAACATAACTAATAAATTCAAACTGATAAAATAATAATTTAAGTTTCTTTTTAAAAAGCATTTAATAAATACTTAAAACAAAAATATATAATAGATACTGAAAACTGTTATTTTGGTATTCCAAAAAATATTTCAATATTTCAAACAGGTTTCAAAAAGAACAATAAAGTTCAAAATGGAGAAAAATAAATTAATGAAAAAAGAGAAGAAAAAGATAAAAATAGAAAATAAAAAATGTTTAGGCCTTGGCCAAACTAGACGAGGATGTCGCTCCCGTCGGGCGCCTGTTGGCCCGGCCCAAACACTCGCAGATTTGAAAAAACTTCACTCATTTTGAAAAAAAGTTCATTAATTTTAAATTTTCGAAGATTTTGTGAAGAAGTTCACTAAAAAAAGTTGCAAAGAAAAGCATTTCTAGTTATGGGAGCCTCCGATTCCTAGCCATTCTTTTTTCAGTTTTGGGAACTTTCTAGGAGATTCCTGAACCGTGTTTCTTTCTTTTTCTTTTTATCTTCCCTCCTATTTTTTTATGTTTATTTAAATTCCCTTTTTCATTTTCTTTGACTTTTCCTTCTTTTTATATTGATTTTTTTCGTAAATTTAAAATTCCATTCTTTCAAAATTTTGTTTTGCATATGAAATACTTCATGTTTTTAAAATTTTATTCAGTTTTGAATTTTAAAGCAGACCTAACTTTTTCCTATTTTCTGGTTTTCAAAAAATACCTACTTTGAATTTTTTTATTTTGAAAAAATGGTGAACAAATTTTCGAAAACGTAATATTTTTTGAATTTGTGAACCATTTTTCATAGCAAGGAAATTTCTTGAATCATTGATTTTTTTTCAAATCCGTGGCCGTATTTGTGAACCAATTTCACAAAAGAATTCCTCGTATATTTTCAAAAAACATTGTTGTGTGTTACAAAATTCCCACCATATATTATAAAATTGTTCAGTATAGTAAGGTGTATTTATTAAAATGTAGATCCTAGATTATTAAAATGTCCAATATTTCTATAAAATTTTCATAATGTAACTGAAAAATGTTCATCGTTATTATAATTTTTTCATCTTTTTTAAATTTTTGTTCAGGTATTCAATAATTATTCAAGTTTCAAAAAATGTTCACCATACATCGTATATTTTCAATGTGCATTTGAAAAAAAATTCACAGTGTATTTTCAAGTTTCAATTTTTTTCATCTTTTTAAAACATTGTTCAAGTTTTAAAAATGTTTATCATGTATTCAAAAAATTTCAGTGTGCATTTGAAAAAAAAAGTTCACCGTATATTTTAAAAAATGTTCAGTGTGTATTTTAAATTCACTTTAAAACAATTGCTGACAGTTAATAAAATTGTTCACAGTTTTCAAACAAATGTTCACATTTTCGAATAAAAATGTTCTTGTTTTCAAATGTATTCCCTTTTTCAAAGTATTGCTAACATTTTAAAATTTAATATTATAATTTCCAGATTTGTTGACCATTTTCAAACATTGTTCGCATTTTGTAACAAGTTTTGTTCACGATTTTTCTAAGAAATGTTGAAATTTTTGAAAAATAAATAAATGGATATGCCCGTTGTAGTTATTACCTTATCATTAGTCCGCATTTTACCATATATTGTTGCCAGCTCAACTGGCTAGTAGTTGTAGTTTCTATCGTGAGGTTGGGAGTTTGACTCCCACCTGGTGCTTTTATTTTTCGTGAAAGTGAAATTCCCATGTTTGTGCTCCTGCGTGCCTCCCTCGCCCGGGGAACGACGTCAAGCGGGCGGCGTGTAGGAGGGCTTCTACGGCGTGTCGGAGTGAGGTCGAGATCTCGCAGAGGAGGTGTTGGTGGCCCCGGGAGGCACCAACGTGGGAGAGGTCAGATGCGCGCGACTCGGCTAGGTGTGCGGCAGCGACCTCCTATTGGTGTCGGCGGGCCCTGCTGAGGTGGATTGGTGAGTGTGGTGGCCTCCTGGTGACATCGACCGATGTGCCCCTGAGGTGGTTTGGATAGCGTGCCAGCCTCCTGGTGGTGCCACACATCCCTTGGAGGTGGAAGAGCGATCTGGACCTGCGGCTTTGGGTCGGCCTGGGGCTTATGGATGCGTTCAGGGATGCGGTTGTTGTGTTGCGGCCTACTGGAGCTGGTACGTGGGTTGCTGTAGCGGTGTGGCGGTCCTTGGTTGCACTGGAAGTGGAGCATGTTCTAGAGCTGCAAGTTCTTGGCCGTGATGGAGGAGGAAGAAGGGTTGCGTGTCATTGGCTATGCAGGGTGTCGGTGTTCCGCGGAGCATGTTCTAGAGCTGTAGGTTCTTGGCCATGAGGGAGGAGGAAGAAGGGTTGCGTGTCATTGGCTATGCAGGGTGTCCGTGTTCCGCGACATTATGATCACTTTGGCAAGGTGCTGCAGTCATGGCAGAGTGACTCGTCATGGATAGTGGCCTCAATTCGGTGGGCAAGGATGGAGGTGCTCGACGTTACGGATGAAATCCTAACCGTCTTCGATTGATGCCGGTGATGATGACGCCTATGGGTGTCGTTCCTCTCCTTGGAGGCGTCACAAAGGTGTGTTGGCATCTTTCCTTTCTCGCTTGGTTGTTGTCTCTAGGCGAAAGCCTAGATTCGTTCCCGGATCGGCGATGGCGGCGTCTCGGTGTTGTTACTCTGTTGGGAGCATCACGTGGGGAGACACGGCTTGGAGGTTATGTGTTGCAGTTCTTCGGTGCTTGCCGCTAGTCCAAGTAGATCTGCATCGACGCAATGCATGTTGTAGCCAGTGAGTGAAAGACGATGGCTTTTTCGGGACCAATTGAGTGTCGCCACCCACTCACCATCTCCTTTTAGGAATTCAAGGGTGGTTGGTGCGTTGGCAAGGATGGTCTGGTTGTAGTCGTTGCTCTACAGGTGACTGGTGTCAGTCAAGATGCGGGTTTGATGTTTTGTTTAGAATAGGCTCCTTACGTTGTGTTGTAATATGTGTGCTTGTGTTCTACACTTGCTGTTCGTATCGAGAGGTAGTCTTTTGTAATTGTCTTCTATCTTCTATAAAAATATGGTACGTCATGGCTTATTGCCAAGGAAAAAATTCCAAAAAACTTTCCCACCTTGTGATACAACATCGTTGGAGGCAGGCGCTACAGTGGGAGTGGTACTTGCCCAAAAGCATCTCCGCTTGGACTTGAGGGCTAGCAATTATAGTTGTAGTGAGATGGGCGACGCTGAGATATTTTTGTTAACAATTCTTCTTCGGTAACCCTTCATAAACACATCAATGGCTGAGATTAGTCCATATCTCTTCATAAGAAAGGGTAGGACAGACTTTTTTAGATGTACGTCATGGGACATCGTATCCGATCGCAGGAGCGAGCGGGCCAGTCCATTAAGCCATGTCCTCCTACCACGTTCAATATAAGTGATGTAAAAATACAGAGAAAATGGAGAGCTTGTGAGGACTCAAACTCAAGACCTCGCACTGAAAGGCGCACACTGCTAGGCACTTCACCTAAGCGTAGCTTGTGGTATTTTGTAGGGCGAAATATATAAGAAAACACAACATCGCTCATATATATGAAATAGTTTCTAAAAACATCAGAACTTTTATTGAAAAAAATGTGAACAATCTTGAAATGCCAAACAGTTTTAACATTTATAGACTATATTTGAGCAAACATTGTTTGAAATTTGAACAAAATTTTGAAACATGAACAATTTTTGAACATCTTCCTAAACAGGAACAATTATTAAATTTTGTGGATTTCTTTTTTGGTTTTTGTTTGTCCCGTTTTCCTTTTTTTCACTTTTCCTTCATCTTCTTGCAACCACACCTGCCAACTTAACTCTGTCCCCAAGATTATTTGATACGCTGGTCGTACACTAAAGGTCCCATGGTTCTCTTCATGTCTGGCCCAAAAATCTGCTACCTTTCATGTGCACAAAAGGTATCTTGAGGATTTCCGCAGCATCAAAAGGGGGTAAAGATGAAACGAACCAGTCCCTCATTCCACGATGTTGTAGTAGCATCGATGAGCTGTGCCACTCTCCTTGGAGGGCTCTGAAGAAGGGATGTGATCGGCCGTTTAAAACTGTCTCTCGGAATCCAATTGTGTACCCAAGTGTCTGTAGTTTCGCAATCTCCAGTTCTCCAAACAATGCCATGCGCCGAAATGTCCCGGCCATCCAAAATAGCCCTCCATATTTGAGATGGGTGTGATCCTAACTCGGCTACTAGTAGTGAGCACTCCAGGAAATTGACTGATTTGAGGATCCTGGTGCTTAGGGATGATTCCTTTGTCATTGTCTGCCATGCTTGTCGCGCAAGGTGGGGGCCAAGTTGAAAATCTCTAAATCACGGAAGCCTGGACCTCCTATGTGTTTTGGTCTAGTCTTTATGTCCCATGCCACCCAACTAGGCTTCCTCTTCCGTGCTTCCTTCCCCACCAAAATTGCCTTATGATTGACATGATGTTCTCGCACAACCCTCTTGGTAGTATGAAACAAGACATGTAGTAGACAGGTATAACCTGCACTATAGACTTGATCAACACCTCCTTTCCTACTGAAGACAAAAGTTTTTCCATCTAGCCCTTTATCTTCTCCCATACTCTATCTCTCAAGTACTTGAACATTCTGTTCTTCAAGTGACCAACATCAGTCGACATTCCCAAATAATGGAAAGACAATGATTCATTCTGAACCTGCAATGAGTTCTTGACTACTTCTCTAGTTCGACCCGGACAACCTTTGCTAAAATATATTGATGATTTCTTATGATTTATACTTTGTTCGGACACACCCAATAAATGTCTAGCAGGTTTGACGCTGCAAACTGATCCCTCTACATTGGCCTTGAATAGCAACATGCTGTCATCTGCGAATAAAAAATGGTTAAGGGTAGGAGCCATTGGGGGCACCTTAATACGTGCCAATGATGACTGAGAGCTGGATTTCAGGAGGTACGAAAGAACCTCTGCTGCAATCAAGAATAAGTAGGGGGAGATTGGGTCTCCCTGCCGGATTCCTCTCGTTGGTTTGAACGAGTCAAACTTGACTCCATTAAAAATAACAGAAAATTAGACAGATGACACCATAGACATGACTGTATTAATCCATTGTTCTACAAAACCAAGTTTGGACATGATGGCTATCAAATAGGACCACTCCAATTTGTCATAGGCTTCCATCATATCCAGCTTAAAAGCATAAAAACTGTTTGATTTTAATCTAGACCGTTTCATAAAATGCAAGCATTTATAAGCACATATGATGTTGCCTGTGATCAACCTTCCTGGGACAAACGCTAACTGCTCCTCAGACATTATATCAGGTAAGATAACCTTCAGTCTGTTTGTGACACCTTTGATGCAATCTTGTATAAAACATTGTAGAGGCTAACGGGACCGAATTTGGATAAAACAGTAGGATTCGTTACCTTAGGGATTAGGACCAATATTGTGTCATTTATGCACTGTGGGCTTTCTTCTCCACAAACTGTCATCAACACTATTTTTGAGACCTCGTCACCGCATATGTCACAATGGCGTTGGTAAAAGTGAGCACGGAACCCATCTGGCCCCGGAGCTTTAATACATAACTTCTGAAATAAAGCGATTTTTACCTCCTCATTAGTATATGGTGCACAAAGGTTGTGTTAATCTCCTCCATCACCTTTTGCAGGACATGCTCAAGCACCACACCCATATTATGTACTCCCTCAGAAGAATACAGATTCTGATAGAAAAGTATTGGCCATCGCCTTTAACTCCGCCGGGGCAGAGACAACTACACTAAATGAATTTTATAGAGCTTTTACCATGTTTTTCTTTCTGTAAAGACTAGTGTAAGTGCATCTAGTGCCCCTTAGTGATTTTGGTGTATTGAAGACTTATAGGTTAAGTATCTAATGTGTTTTTGAGTGTACACAGGTCTATAAGTCTATGAGGAGTTTGATATTTACAGTGAAAGTCGACCCCTAAAAATGAAGTTCTTCAACTGAAGACTTTGATATTCTGAAGACTTTCTGAAGACTTTGAAAGTGAAGAAATTGGTGTGACCTTGAAGACTTGGTATTCATTCGAGGAACATGAAGCATGAAGACTTTTGTTTTCGTTGTTTCATTTTCTCTTTCTTGAGTCATAGGAAACACTGTACTGTTAAAGGGGGTCGAGGAAATACTAAGGAGAAAATTTCCATGTGATGCTCAACTCAAATCCTACACCTACCAATCCCTTCGAGTGAAGCCATTGGAAATCTCATACAGTTCAGTCAAATTCTTAAGTGACAGAGACGCAGTTCTTCTGGTCACTGAGGACTTTGCTCTGACTGAGGAGTTAGGAATTCGCCAGTGCGAATTGCCTACACACTGAGGAACATGATAGCCCTGAGGAATTTGAACCTCAAATTTCCGACCGTTGCTGTGCTACGCGCCAGCTGTCCCAAAATATCTTGTCCACCTAACGGTCATATCATTGAAGGGCATTTATGTCTTATCATGTCGGGCTGCTCCCTAGGCTATAAATAGCCGCCCCCTACAACCACTAGCTGGTTGGCTGCTCCGAGAGAACTTGACACTTGTCATTTGAGAGCAACCCATCCTCCGAGGACTTTGAGCGAAAATCATCAAGTGAGGAAAATCCAAACCCAAACCCAAACACCCACAAACCCCAAGTGATTGAGCATCACTGAAGAGATTGATCCTGCGTGGATCCGACGCTTGTTACCTTTGAAGACTGTGCTTTTTCCAGACGGTTAGGCGTCATGGTCTAGAGCATCCAAGAGGAATTGTGGATCGCCGAGTGACCAAGTTTGTGAAGGTTCGGAAGTCACCTGAAGACTTACCACGAGTGATTGGACGAGGACTGTGTGTTCTTAGTTCAAGGAGAATACGGTGAGGACTTGGTGTCCTGAGCTGCGTGCTCAGCGACTGGGTGTCCGGGACTATGTGTCCTCGAGTTTAAATACTCAGCCGCTCCAACCAGATGTACAACTGAGACAGCAGTTGGAACTAGTCTACCAAATCATTGTCTTCACCAAGCTTACTGGTTCTATTTCCTCAACACTTTCATTTCCTCATTACTGAGTTGTGTGTTTGTTCATATCTGTGTTTGAAGACTTTGACTGAAGACTTTCTCAATTTCCTCAGTTCAATTTCTTTAGTCTGTTTGTCTTCATCTTGAGCTATCCTGTGTTTACGCTTTCCGTACTCTGTGCTTGTCTTCATTTCATCATAATGACCATGCGTGTATTCTGCTATGTTTACTTCTGAGTACTTATTCCGCTGCTAGTAGTTCTTCACTAAGGAATTTCCTCACGAGCAAATTCCTCAGTGAAGAATTTCATAAAAATCGTCTATTCACCCCCCCTCTAGTCGATATAACGCACTTTCAATTGGTATCAGAGCAAGGTACTCCCTTGTTCTGTGTGATTTTGGTTTAACCGCCTGAAGTTTTAGTTATGTCGACCACAGATATGAAGAAAGTACCCTGCCCCATCTTTGACGGTCACGAGTATCCCAAATGGAAGGCTATGATGAAGAAGCGTCTCATGGTGATGGACAGCGAGCTATGGACCGTCACTGAGATTGGTCTGACCGATCTGTGCAAGATGGCGGAAGCTGATGACATTCGCAAGTACACTCAACTCAACCTCACAGCAAAGGCCGTCATCTGCTCCAGTCTGTCCAGAAACTAGTTCAGAAACATCATGCATCTCGATCAGGCGAAGCTTATCTGGGATCATCTCTCCGATGTCTATGAAGGCCATCGAACCTGTCAT
Organism: Aegilops umbellulata; assembly: GCA_032464435.1. Lineage (NCBI taxonomy): Eukaryota > Viridiplantae > Streptophyta > Magnoliopsida > Poales > Poaceae > Aegilops > Aegilops umbellulata. The sequence goes on along the minus strand of CP136058.1, from coordinate 592,906,121 downwards.
GATCCTTGGTTTGAGGATTTCAAGGAATCGCTCAAGTCAATGACATGTGAACCAGAATCATCATCTTCCTCAGCATGTCTTATGGCAGATGGTGAAAAGGTAACTGAATGCTATCTGTCTGAATTGAGTGGTGATGAATCTGGTGATGAATTTGGACCCAGTTATGTAAAACTTGCTTCTCTTGCTGCTAAACAACAAAGAGCTTTGAAAAATGCTAATGACATGCTTAGCAAGAGCAATGATATGTTGGGTGAAGAAATGGATCAGTCACAAGCCTTGGCTGAAAGTCTTCAGAACCTTCATTCAAAGTATGACTCCCTTCAAGATCAACATAACTCTCTCTTGTCCGATTTTGAGAAGATGAGAGTGAGTTATGAAGATCTTCAGAAGGAGCGTGATTCATTGCTTGCTCAACAAATCAGCGCTGCTCAGGAAGAATTTATTCCTCCATGTTTAAAATGCATTGAACGAGAATCTGCTAATTCCTCACCTGAATGTTCAAATGCTTCAAATGTTACAAATTCTTCACCTGTCTCTGCTATCACTAATTCCTCATCTGAGAACATTGCTAGTATTACTGACGATGCAGGGCTGAAGGAATTGTACATGACAGGCATGTACAAAAGCCTCAAAGGGCATCAGACTCTTTGTGATGTGCTTAAAAAGTAGATCCTCAACAGGAACCCTAGGAAAGAGGGTATTGCCTTTGAGAGGAAACTCAATGCTGATGGTACATATTGGAAGCCTGAGCAGTACCCCAAAACCTCATGGGTTGCTGCGAAGGGACCTCCAGTTGATCCATCTAATTTATCTGGCTATACATGTGAATCTTCTCATTCTTTTGATGAGTCATTTGACTCCAACTATAAACTGTTCAAAAATCAAAATGGTGAAGTATTTGCTAGATATGTTGGCACTAATTGCAGGAATGGATCTCCTATGAAGAAAATCTGGGTTCCCAAAAGGTGCCTTGAAAGTCTTCAGGTGAATGTCCTCATGACACCACCTGTGAAGAATAGGAACCCCAGATCAAATTCTTCATATGGACCAAATTCTTCATATGGACCATATTCCTCAAGGGGATCAAATTCCTCACATGGATCAAAGTCCTCATATGAACATCATCGTGCTAACAACTCTGTTTCACAGGGAAGAGCCAAGGACTATGAATATGAGCATTATTCTTCAAATTATTATGTTCATAAGTCCTCGAAGAATTTCTCTGCTTATTCATATGCTTACCCTGACCCCTCTTATGTGAAACGAAATGGTTTGGCTGCTATGCCACCATTCTCATATGGAGCTCGCAGAGTGATGAACTCTTTGCCACCCCTTCAAATGTGGGTGGTGAAGAAAAGGAACTAATCTCTTATGCAGGGTCAGGTCTCCAGTCGTACTATAACGTCTGAAGAATTTGCTGGAGACCTGACAAAATGCCTGAAAGGACGCAGGCTAACCATGATGAAATGAACTTTCATTTCACACGTCCTCCCTCTGTTTTATCTGTTCTACTGCTTGATGAAATTGATCTGATGAATTGTGATACCATATTCTTCACTGTTGAAGTATATGAGGTTGTAAGTTGCACTAATTCATCTGCAGGATGATCAACCCAAAGCCACTGAATGGGTACTTGATAGTGGATGTACAAATCATATGACTGGTGACAGGAATCTGTTGATGGATGCTCCCTTATCGTCATCACATATGAAGCATATCATCTTCGCTGACAAAAGCAAAAGTCAGGTATTGGGTCTAGGTAAGGTTGCTATCACAAAGGATCGACACATGGACAAAGTCATGCTTGTTGACTCCTTAGGATACAATCTTATGTCTGTCTCAATGCTTTGTGATCTTGATATGGTTGTTGTCTTTGGCAAGTATCGTTGTGTTGTGATTATGGAAGCTGACAAATCCAAAGTCTTCGAAGGCTTTAGGAGAGGAGACTTGTATATTGTTGATTTCTCTGCAGATTCACAACCAGCCGTGTGCCTACTTGCAAAAGCTTCAGAAGGATGGCTATGGCATCGATGACTTGGTCATGCAGGAATGAGGAATTTGAACACGCTTGCGAAGAAGAAGCATGTCATTGGCATTGAGAATGTCAAATTCCTCAAGGATCACTTATGCGGTGCCTGCGAAGCTGGAAAGATGACCAAGGCCAAGCATCCAGCGAAGACTATCATGACCACTACTCGTCCATTTGAATTGCTTCACATGGATCTCTTCGATCCTAATCATTATTCCTCTGTTTCAAATGAAGCATCTCAATATGGCTTTGTTATTGTTGATGATTACTCTCGTTATACATGGGTACACCTTGTCTCTTACAAAACTGAAGTGCAGGAAATCTTCAAACGATTTTCCTCAAGGGCTTCAACCAACTTTGGTGTGAAGATCAAGCACATCAGAAGTGACAATGGCACTGAGTTCAAGAATTCGGGTCTCGATGACTATCTTGATGAACTTGGTATTACTCATGAGTTATCTGCTCCTTATACTCCTCAACAGAATGGCGTTATGGAGCGCAAGAACAGGACTGTTGCTGAGATGGCTCGCACTATGCTCGATGAGTACAAAACCCCTCGTCGTTTCTGGGTTGATGCAATTGATACGGTGTGCCATATCATCAACATAGTATATCTTCACAAATTCTTCAAAAAGACTGCCTATGAACTCCTCACTGACAAGAAACCCAATGTGAGTTATTTCAAAGTCTTCGGTGCTAAATGCTGGATTAGAGATCCTCATCACAACTCTAAATTTGCACCGAAAGCACATGAAGGTATTATGCTTGGTTACGGAAAGGACTCGCACACCTATAGAGTCTTCAACAATGTTCTTCACAAGATTGTTGAAACTGTTGATGTGCGGTTCGATGAAACTAAGGGCTCGCAAAGAGAGCACCTACCTTCTGTGTTAGATGAACCAGCACCTGAGGACTCTATCAAGCACAAGGCTACTGAAGATGTCATTCCTACTGAAGAATCTGCTGAAGAATTCATTCCAGAACGAGAAGAACATCGAGCTGATGCACCTGAAGAAATTGATGCTGAAGAAAGTGCTGATCAAATTCCTCAACGACAACCAGCTCACCCTCGCGTTGCGAAAGAAGTGCAAGTGGAGAAGATCATCGATGACATTAGAGCACCAGGTCCTCTCACACGCTCAAAAGCTTCACATCTATCTAACTTTTGTGGACACTTTGCTTTTGTCTCTATCATAGAGCCCACTAAGGTAGATGAAGCATTTCTGGAGCCTGAGTGGATTCAGGCCATGCAAGAAGAATTACATCAGTTCAAGCTCAACAACGTATGGGAACCAGTCAATCGTCCCGATCCTCGCAAGCATAACATCATTGGCACAAAGTGGATCTACCACAACAAGCAAGATGAAAATGGTGTTGTGGTGAGGAATAAGGCACGACTAGTAGCTCAAGGCTACACACAGATTGAAGGAATTGATTTCGATGAAACTTTTGCACCTGTTGCTAGACTTGAGGCTATTCGCATATTACTTGCTTATGCTAACCATCATGATATCATCTTATATGAAATGGATGTGAAAAGTGCATTCCTCAATGGTAAGCTTGAGGAAGAAGTATATGTTGCTCAACCCCCAGGTTTTGAAGATCCAAAACATCCTGACAAAGTCTTCAGACTTAACAAGGCCCTCTATGGCCTCAAGCAGGCCCCACGGGCGTGGTATGACACATTGAAGCAATTCTTCATGAGCAAAGGCTTCACACCCGGTTCACTCGATCCCACTCTCTTTACTAAATCTTATGATGGTGAACTGTTTGTGTGCCAAATATATGTTGATGATATCATCTTTGGCTGTACTGACCAACGTTATAGTGATGAATTTGCCTATATGATGAGTGAAGAATATCAAATTTCTATGATGGGAGAGTTGAAATTCTTCTTAGGTCTTCAAATTCATCAACAACGCAATGGCATATTCATATCTCAGGAGAAATACCTCAAGGATGTCCTAAAGAAATTCGGCAGCAAGATTGCAAAGGCATCAAAATTCCTATGCCCACAAATGGTCACTTATCCACTGATGAAAATGGTACTGACTTCGATCATAAGGTATACCGCTCCATGATTGGCTCTTTATTGTAATTATGTGCATCTAGGCCAGATATAATGCTTAGTGTTTGCATGTGTGCACGATTTCAAGCTGCACCGAAGGAATCACACCATAAGGCTGTGAAGCATATTCTTCGATATCTAGCTCACACACTAACACTAGGATTATGGTATCCCAAGGGCTCGGATTTTGATCTCATTGGATATTCAGACTCTGACTATGCTGGTGATCGTGTGGACCGCAAGTCAACATCTGGTACTTGTCATTTCCTCGGACGATCCTTGGTCTGTTGGTCCTCGAAGAAACAGAACTGCGTATCACTGTCTACTGCTGAAGTTGAGTACATTGCTGTTGGTTCTTGCTATACTCAATTGCTATGGATGAAGCAAACACTCAAGGACTATGGCGTCAACGTGGAGAATGTGCCTCTCCTCTGTGACAATGAGAGTGCCATCAAGATTGCTCATAACCCAGTTTAGCACTCGAAGACAAAGCACATTCAGATTCGTCATCATTTTCTTCGCGATCATGTGTTGAAGGGCGACATTTCTATTGAGCATGTGAAGACTGAAGAACAGCTGGCTGATATCTTCACTAAGCCCTTGGATGAGAAGAGATTTAGGAAGTTGCGGTGTGAGCTAAATATCTTAGAGTCTTCGAATGTACTTTGAAAAGGCACTCATCCTAACACTTATGCAAAATTGATGACTTAGATGTGCAACACATGAAGAAACGTTTTTCTTCAATCAATGAAGAATAACACTCTAAGTGTGAAGAAAGTAATGAAGAATTTGATTCTCAGAACCCTACGACAATTGTACGTGGTGTCTGAAATCATCATTCTTATACGGTGGGTCACGCCACCACAAAAGTTGAAATTATTCAATTTGAGTTTTTCTTCAACTTTTGAAATTCCTCAGTTGTTCAAATTCTTCAACTTGCAAAGTCTTCACTTAAGCCGTCGTTTTTCTTCATTGGATATATATATATATATATATATATATATATATATATATATATATATATATATATATATATAGACACACACACACACACACATATGAGTTTATGTCCTCTACAGCATTCACTTATAGCTAATTCTTCAAGTTGATTTTTCTGTTAAGTGAATGTGATCGGACCCTTCCCCTCTATGCTATACTCAATCCAATCTGTTCACAAATTCTTCATGTGCGTTCTATTTGAAACTCGTTCAAATTCTTCACTGTGTCCTTGTCAGCTGAAGAAAATGCGAACGGAACGTTAAAACTAATCTTATCCAAACTTTCGGTTTTGCCGCTCAAACCGTTCCGCATCCCACGAACCATTATTTTATCCACACACGATCTTACACGATCTCCACTACACAGTACGTGGGTGACACATGTCGTGAGAAGGAGAACGACCAGGGGCACGTTCGTCCTAAATCTTCGGACAAGCTGTTTTTCACCGTGGCTATAAATACCCCTGTCGCCTTCCTCACTTCTTTTACCTCGCTCGATCTCACTTTCCCGCTCGAGCTTCCAAACCGTAGCGCCGCTGCTAATCCATCATCGCCGGTGAGGAAGAGCTTCGCTGCCTCGACCTCGTCGCCGTCGTACTCGCGCCGACCGCGGAAATCTTCACCTCCGCCGCCGCCGTAGACGTCTTCCTCCGCCAAGTTAGGGCGTGGAAGATCTGCATCGACGAACTTCCCTTTTTCAACTCACAGTTCGTTGTGTTCTTCATTTCAGGGTAATTAAAAGCTAATTTTACTGCCCTCTTTGATTCAAAACTTTTCTATAAAATCTTCAAAAGGTGTTTTATTCTTCAAATCCTCACACACAAAACACTTCACATGTTATCTGTTCTTGATTCATTTTCCTAAGCCTCATTTTCTTCAAGATTCCTCAATTGTGTGGATCCTCGATCTATACAACTCTGGAACCTAAGATATAAGCGGTTAGTGAAATTCCTCAAGACGAATCTGGTCAAATTCCTCAAACTTGTTTTTTATGGAAAACCCTCTGAGAACGCATATGACCTCTTCAAATTCCTCGCAACTATACTCTGTTCACAGGTACACATGTCCGCTGCTGAATCATTAGGTTCTCATCAACTTAACTCGTTTGCAGCGTTCCTCGAAGAAAAACTGCATACTTCTTCAGAGAACTCAATTGTTCAAATTCCTCAACTGAAGAAAATGGCTGACGGTAAAAGGCCGCAGAAAGGAGGAAAGAAGCCTGAGGTCATGACTGCTTTTGAAATTCCTGAGGACATCTATGCTGGGTACTGCACACCTCCTGAGGAAGATAGAAATCAGCGCAAGGTGCGCATTCAGAAGATAGAAAGGAGATGGGCACGTGAATGGAGGGAGTACAGATACGTCACTCCTAAGTATATGAAGAAATTCGCTTTGAATCCTCCATGCACAAGAGCCCCATTGGCACCTGGCCAAGAAGCTGATCCCACTAGCCTCATGCGCGGTGAGGATTTTCCTGAGGAATGGGCCAAGCGCCAAGCTAAACTGGCAAGACAAGCCAGAGAAGCAGTGAGGAAATTCAATAAAGACTCTGCTGCTGCTGCTGCCACTGAGGCTTCTGTGAAACCGAGGAAATCAATGCCCAAGAAGCCCGCTCGCAAGCCAAGTGCTTCACTAGCAATGCCCTCACGGCCAAGTTCCTCGGCAATGCCCTCACGGCCAGATACCTCAAAATCTTCAACGCAAATTCCTCATGCTGCTCCTGCTCCACCAAAATCCTCAGCACCTCCTCCACAATCCTCAGTTGTCCCGACAGAGTCCTCAACACCTGTGCATCTGGCCACGTGCCAAAGGACTACAGGCATCTCAATCGCCTCTGGTGTCTCAGCTAGTTCCTCAGCTGCACCAAATTCCTCAGCTGGACCCTCTCTGCTGAAAAAAAGGCTACTGCTGGACGCGGCACTCGCCCAAGTCCTCAGAAGAAACAGGTCGCCTTCCATGTGCCATCTGATGATGATGAAGCTGATGAAGAAGAACTTGCTGAAATCATCTGGGACCGCCAAGAAAGGGCCGCTAGAGCCAAAGGCACACCTGTGCCCCTACTATTGGATCCAAGGGCGATCCTAGATTATATTGATCTCTGGCATAAGGACCCTAACACACCTATGCCTGATTTCAAACTGACACCTGGTCAAAGTCACTTGCTGACTCACTTCATCCAAGAGGAGAAGTGGAAATATGATAGGGCCAGAGAGATCAAGAAATCGCAGTATCGCAAGGAGAAGCTGCTGAAGAAAAACGTTGTCAAGATGACAACTGAAGGACTTGTAAAGATGCAAGCTGAGATCAAAGCCCTCAGCAACAACTTTGACTCCTGCTATGCTGATTGGAAGGGAGCCAAGGTCAGATTTGTGAAGCTGACTGAAGCTTTCACCAAGGGGGCAGCCCCAGCGCAACAAGATATTCCTCAAGCAGAACCTTCAATGCAGCCCACTGAAGAACATGCCAGCACTGCTGATGAAATTCCGGCTGCTGAAGAAAATGCCAGTTCCAAGGCTGATGACTCTACTCCAGCTACTGAGGAAATTGCCAGGGCATCCACTAGTGGTGCGCCTGTAGAAAATGAAGAAATCAGGGCAACTGCATCAGTTGCGCCCGAGGAAAATCAACCAGATTCCTCAGCTCCACCTGCGCCTACGCCAACTCCAATTCTTCCCTCTGCTCTAGATGTGAAGACGACAAAGGCTGCAGAGCGAGCTGCTGTGAAAAAGAGGAAAGCATCACAAGCTTCAGAATCTTCAGCTCCCAAGAAGATGAAGCCCATGACCAGCTTATTCGAAAATCCCATTGATGTTGTTCCTATCTCATCCATGCCATCAAAGGACCTTGTTCCTTTTGATGAAGAATATGTGATCCCAAGCGGATCTGATGAAGAAACTCAATCTGCTGCTTCGTTAGAGCAGATTGATGAAGAAATTGAAGTGGATGCAATCCCTTCACCCCCAAGGCCTCATCACCAATGCCTCAGTTTGATGCTGAAGAGGCTGGTGTTGAAGAAATTGATGAAGAAGATGTGGATATTGGTAGCACAACCCCGTTGATGAATGATGACTTTTGGGAAAGTCAGCACCCCAATTCCCCACTCTTCACCCCACTGCAGCAAATTCCTCACTCCCCTACACCAACTGTTCCGATGGGCTCTGAAGAAACTCATCCCACTGCATCTGTGAATGAAGAAATTCCAGCCACTAGTCCTGATGAAACTGCTGCTAATACTGAAAAGGTGACTACACCTGAGGAAGAACCAGAAATTCCTTAGCCTGAAGAACCTGAGATCGCGATTCCTGAGGTAGTGTTGCAACTCACTGACACTCCTCTGCCCAAGCCAAAGGATCCGTTCTCACGCAAGCAAAAGTTCAAGGCTGAAGACTTCTATGGCGAGCATGTGTTCTTCACTGAATACAACCCCTATGATTCTGCTCGCATAAGGAAGCGGCGTTTCTGGACTACTAGTCAAGCAAATTTCTATTCCTCAGTGCTTTTCAATAAGGACAAAGTCTTCGATCATGCACATATTCCTCACGTGCATATGGAGTCAATGTTGTGCTTCACGCCAGTCCTCAGTGTTCTTCACGACGCTGGGCTACTCAACTTCTGCACTGACATCTGCGATTGGAATGAAGAACTCATTCTTCAGTTCTATGCTACACTGCACATCACCGGAAACTCTGAAGATGTGAATTCATGGGTTCTGGACTGGATGACTGAGAACACCCATTATAAGGCCCCAACATCTGAATTGCTTCGTGTCCTTTCTCTGAGTCCACCCACTGAAGATGCACGTTGTATTTACAACGAACCAGAACTTTCAAATCACTATATGCAAGTGCTCATGAAGCCTTTGAAGCCAGGACAGGCTCCTCGAACCAAATTCCTCGTCAAGGAATTGCTCTACGTGCCAAGGACTGTCTATCGCATTCTGTCGAAGACAATGAGTCCCATCAAAGGCCACGACTCAACTGATGAAGAAGTCGTTGGCATCATGAAGAACATGCTTTTCAACATCATTCATGGCGTTCCCGTCAACTTCCATGATTTCTTCATGAGGACTCTGGCCAACATTGCCATGTCACCATTTGAGCTGAAGCCTTATGCACCTTGGATTATGAGATTCATCAAGGCAAGGTCTTCACTCAATTACAAAGCTGATACTCTGAACCACTGCAGCTACTTGCCTCCCATTGAAGTCCTCAAAAGGACATTTTCCTCAGCTGATGAAAAGGGCAAGGCCACTGCTGTGATAGATGAAGGCATTCGTCCATTGGATGGTCAATTTTGCAAGGCCGCATCTTACTCCACCAATGATGACTCTGCCACACATGACTCTGCTGCAAACACTGCCAAGCCAAATCTTCAAGCCACAGCACCCAGGGTGATGACTGATCGTGAGTTACTCCTCAGTCTTCATCAAAAGGTTGATCGCAATCACAAATGGGTCAAGCGTCAGTTTGGTTCAATTCTTCACAACATGACTTCCACACATAATGCAGTGAAGAAAAACCATTACTACCTTCATGAAACCCTCAACCGCACCTGGGCTGTTCTGTCTCAAGTTTACAGTGCTGAAGATCTGGAGAAAATGGGTCTCAAAGAAGAATTTGCCTGGTCAGCACCTCGTCCGAAGAAATACAAGAAGGTCCCAGTTCCTTCTTTGGTGGCCAGCTCATATTCTTCGTCACGCGACACTGATGAAAATGAAGACTTGGACGACACTGCGGCAGGCCCTACTTCAACGACCGACCCCAACAACGCTGGCGCTCCTTCATCAACTTGAATATCTTCAGGGGCGTTAGTCCTCAGATTCGATCCTTTTGGTCATTTGATGACAAAGGGGGAGAAATCTGAGTTAGTCTTCAAGCGGGTCTATAATAAGGGCATATTCTTTTAAGTTACAACTCTCGTTCTTTCGAAACTTTTATTGGATCGAGTTGTAATCTTAAACCCTATGGTGCTCGGTGCTCTGATACTTTTGTTGCACTATGCTTTGTTACTTTTGATGCGCTATTCTGCATGCTTATTCCTCATTAATATTATCGCACGCATGCTGAATTGCATCAGGCACCATATTTCATCATGCATTTCAAATTCTTCATATTACATATCAAATGCGTGTATGAATTACAAGATATAGGGGGAGATCTCCATGATTCAACTCTTCAAAGTGTGCATTGCTTCAAAAGCAAATTCCTCACTATGCACAACTTCAGGGGGAGTTCTTCTATATCTTGCAATCAAAGTCCTCAAAATCAGTACTTACACCTCATATATTTATCCCCGTTGAAAACTTAACCTATATTGTCATCAATCACCAAAAAGGGGGAGATTGTAAGTGCATCTAGTGCCCCTTAGTGATTTTGGTGTATTGAAGACTTATAGGTTAAGTATCTAATGTGTTTTTGAGTGTACACAGGTCTATAAGTCTATGAGGAGTTTGATATTTACAGTGAAAGCCAAGTCCTAAAAATGAAGTTCTTCAACTGAAGACTTTGATATTCTGAAGACTTTCTGAAGACTTTGAAAGTGAAGAAATTGGTGTGACCTTGAAGACTTGGTATTCATTCGAGGAACATGAAGCATGAAGACTTTTGTTTTCGTTGTTTCATTTTCTCTTTCTTGAGTCATAGGAAACACTGTACTGTTAAAGGGGGTCGAGGAAATACTAAGGAGAAAATTTCCATGTGATGCTCAACTCAAATCCTACACCTACCAATCCCTTCGAGTGAAGCCATTGGAAATCTCATACAGTTCAGTCAAATTCTTAAGTGACAGAGACGCAGTTCTTCTGGTCACTGAGGACTTTGCTCTGACTGAGGAGTTAGGAATTCGCCAGTGCGAATTGCCTACACACTGAGGAACATGATAGCCCTGAGGAATTTGAACCTCAAATTTCCGACCGTTGCTGTGCTACGCGCCAGCTGTCCCAAAATATCTTGTCCACCTAACGGTCATATCATTGAAGGGCATTTATGTCTTATCATGTCGGGCTGCTCCCTAGGCTATAAATAGCCGCCCCCTACAACCACTAGCTGGTTGGCTGCTCCGAGAGAACTTGACACTTGTCATTTGAGAGCAACCCATCCTCCGAGGACTTTGAGCGAAAATCATCAAGTGAGGAAAATCCAAACCCAAACCCAAACACCCACAAACCCCAAGTGATTGAGCATCACTGAAGAGATTGATCCTGCGTGGATCCGACGCTTGTTACCTTTGAAGACTGTGCTTCTTCCAGACGGTTAGGCGTCATGGTCTAGAGCATCCAAGAGGAATTATGGATCACCGAGTGACCAAGTTTGTGAAGGTTCGGAAGTCACCTGAAGACTTACCACGAGTGATTGGACGAGGACTGTGTGTTCTTAGTTCAAGGAGAATACGGTGAGGACTTGGTGTCCTGAGCTGCGTGCTCAGCGACTGGGTGTCCGGGACTGTGTGTCCTCGAGTTTAAATACTCAGCCGCTCCAACCAGATGTACAACTGAGACAGCAGTTGAAACTGGTCTACCAAATCATTTTCTTCACCAAGCTTACTGGTTCTATTTCCTCAACACTTTCATTTCCTCATTACTGAGTTGTGTGTTTGTTCATATCTATGTTTGAAGACTTTGACTGAAGACTTTCTCAATTTCCTCAGTTCAATTTCTTCAGTCTGTTTGTCTTCATCTTGAGCTATCTTGTGTTTACGCTTTCCGTACTCTGTGCTTGTCTTCATTTCATCATAATGACCATGCGTGTATTCTGCTATGTTTACTTCTGAGTACTTATTCCGCTGCTAGTAGTTCTTCGCTAAGGAATTTCCTCACGAGCAAATTCCTCAGTGGAGAATTTCATAAAAATCATCTATTCACCCCCTCTAGTCGATATAACGCACTTTCAACTAGCACGAAGATGAAAAGAATTTTGTATTCTTGTCTCCTGTCAAAAGCACTCAATTATGGCTTGTTGTCGCCACATGATCTCTTCTCTATGATGCATCTCAATCGGGCGTTCTTTGACTTTTAATTCAGCGTGGGATGGGCCAGTACACAATGGATCACTTCTGAGCTCCTCAAGAACTTGCTTAAGTTGTTTGGTCTCCTTCCTTACACTCCCAAAAGTGTCTCTACTCCACTTGCCCACGCCCTTGGCCAGGTTACTCAACTTTTGTCGCATGTCCTCTACGGAGGTACACAGTGTCCCTGCGTTCCATCTATTTGTAAGCATATCTCAGAGTCCCTCATGTGTCTCCCACATTAACTCATACAAGATCTCTCTATGTGTTCCTCTCATGTACTTCCGAAATCAAGAAATATGGGTGAGTGATCGGAAGTAGCACTGGTAAGGTGTGTAACTGAAGCTGATGGAAACCTTGCCATCCAATCTGCATTCACCAGCGCTCTGCCAGGTCTGCATCTCGTGTAACTGCCACTAGAATCTTTCTTCTCAGAGGTCCAGAAAGTGCCCTTATACCCTAAGACTAGCAACATGCAAACATCCATAGCATCCCAAAAAGCCTAGATTTGAGCGTTGATGCACCGACCCACTCCTTCATGTTCATTTAGACGTAAAACTTCATTAAAATAACCCGCGCACAACCATGAAAGTGCGTTCAAAGTACTGATATTTTTTAGCACTTCCCATATCTGGTGCTGCAAGTGTTTTTGCGCCTCCCCATATAGACATGTCATCCTCCACTTCTCCTGATTGTTTTCCTATACACAAAAATCTCGATGTTAAACAAAGTAATCAAGAATCTCAACTTTTATAGAATTGTTCAAAAAAAGATCGATACCACCACTTCTACCTTGACTACCCACATCATAAGGATTGTCATAACCAAGAGTACTAGCTAAAGCTTCTACCCTAGCACCTTCAATTGTGTTTCTACAATGCATAGTAGGGCAGGGGCAAATCTCCTCACGAAATCGCAAAGCTCACGGATTGTCGTGGCTTTGCCTGCGCCACGAAAGTTCCAGCAAATAGCACTCATTGGGCTTGGCAACGCCTATCTCTGGGGCCCGTCATCTTTGATTCACCTTTACTGTATACTCCATTCCTAGTTGTGGTGTTCTTTTCTGCATATACTATCAGTCTATCACCTTTGACCTCTTAGGATCTTGCTTCGCGCTAGGGCTTTGAGGAAGGAGGGAGCGCCAGTACCCTATTTTGCTCCAAAACTATAGTAACATTGCTTGCTACTGGTAATGCATTTTGTCCCACAGCCAACTCTAAATCCCTTTTCATATCGTTCTCCGCATCCCTCATATCTGAATCCAGGTCGGCCCCCCGATGTTCATCAATAACAGTGTCCTCATACTATGAGCTACGTTGTGCGCCCCGTCCTCAGCCATCATTACGGCCGCCTCGGCGCCCGCCTCTCCAACCATGGCCACCTCTGGGCCCTTGTCTAGTTCCCATGAACCAAGTGCCCTCGAGGCCTTAAATATTAGCATTGAAGGGGGGTGAACTCCGTTGCCATCCTCTTTGAATAGATGACCAAGCATTCCATAAACGGCGCACCAGTCGGGCAGCTTCTCATATTTGACTCCATAGATTTGACGCTCGCCATCACGAATCATGGAGACCGCATTTTTCAAGGGTTTTAGTGACATTGATCCTTACCCGTAGAAATTACCCGTGAAGTCTTACGATTGTGGTTCCGTAAACAGCACCAACCTTTGCACAAGAGATGGCACAAGATGTGCATATAAATCTGGTACACTATGAATTTGCATCCAGATCTCGATGGTATATACCTAGCCAGTTGACCCAGCACACAGCCGGCTAGCTGGTTATATATAATGGATCGGCTTTGCAGTAGTTCGAAGCGCACAACTCTATGCCTCTATCTAACGGCCCTTACGGGTATTTTTTTCAATCAAATTTTGTTTAATTTAGTTTAATGAATGGTTTTGGGTTTGTAAGCAATAACTGAAAAAATCAAGGGTCAAATAGTTTATAAATATGAAAACTGAAACCTAAACCAAAAACAAGAAAAACAAAAAATCGGTTTGGGTTTTTTGAAGTTCTGTTTTTGGTTCCGAATTGGTTTTGCACACCTTGACATAGATTAAAGAAAAGTCCACAAGTTTAAAAAAGTTTACCAATTTGAAAAAGTTCACGAATGTGACAAAAACGTTCATGAAATTGAAAAATATGGATTAAAAAATTATTAACAATTTTGACAAATAAGTTCATGAATTCGACACAAAAGTTCACAAATTCTAAAGAATCATGAAATTGAAAAAATTCATCGACTTGAAAAGTTCACAAATTCAACAAAAAAGTTCATGAATTTGGTAAAAGTTTGCAGAATTTAAAAACATTTGTTCATCTGAAAAAGGTTCACTGATTCAAACAATAAGTTCACGGATTTAAAAAAATCATGAATTAAAGAAAATAGAAAATAAAAATAAAAATTCAAACAAAAAACCAAACAAAATCAAAGAGAAGAAAAAAAAGACTGAGAGGATGCAAAATAATAAGAAGATGAAAGAAGTAAATAGGCATAGCAAGTAAGCTGTCCCAGTTGGTCGCGAAGGTTGGGAATTTGAATCCTACGTCGCTACAAACGGAGATCGGTATACATATGATCAAATGACCATATTGCCTTTATACAATTTGTATGGGGGTGTACCGAAGCAGGTTAATTTATCTTTCCAACGATGAACAAGAAAAATCACGCATGTACCCTGAAAATCAACCAACACACAAAATCATGCATGTACGTGCATACTCCTTTTTTTTTCTTAATTGTTCTACCAAATTCACTGATCAGAGGAAAGAAATTTGGTCCAGTTTATGAGGGAAACCGGACACACAAATCATAAAAACAGTGCCTTTGGGCATACAACATACACATTCTCATAAGCCACGGGTCCCTCTGATCAGATCCACCTCCAGGACGATGCCCCCAAAAGGGAACGCGAAACCGGATAGCGCCGCCAGCATCCGATCTAAACTAGATCAAGGGTTTCCCCCAGAGCACGATAGGAAAAGCAAGGTGGGAGCAGCTACATCGATGCCTCCAACGAGGAAGCGACGCCAGAAGGCGCCGCCATCGAGGACTCCGGACACAGCTGGAGTACGACTTTCGCCGGCCGTCTCACCTACACAGCTCGAGCCGAGGATCCGATCAGCCTACACATCAAACCACTACCCCTACCTCCACGGCCAACCGCACCTCCCGGCAAGCATGACGTGCTTTCCACCTTGCATCCGCGTCTCCCACTGGATGGAGGATGCAACTCCCGCAGCGGCGCCATTCTTCTCCCATCGAAATGATGCAACCAAGCAAGACGCCATTCGTCTCCTCGAGGATGCAACATCTGCCGGTCATTCATCTCCCGACGAAGGATGCAACAACCACAACGACGTCATTCCTCTCCCTCCAGCCACCACCCATCTCGTTCTTTCACTCGTAGCAGCATCAAGCTTTCAGAACCACCATCAGGAGGATGCAACACCGAGCAAGGGTGCCATTCATCTCCCACCACTTCTTCGCACGGTTTATGGTCAGCAGCAGCGCCGACCCCATCGCCAGCCAAGCCGCCTCCTGACCCCCAGCCGCCAGATCCGGCCAGCTCACCAGATCCGACCGCCACCAAGCCAGGGGCCGTCCTCCAGGTGGAGCCCGCGTCCTCTCGCAGCATCTCACGGCAGCGACGCGCGGCCACGCCGCCACACTGCCACCAGTGTTCGCAATCCGCATAGGCCGGGCCGCTCCTGTGCCCGCAAGCCGCACGCGCTGCACCCAGCAACTCCATCGCGCAGCCGCGCGCGCGCGAGCTGCCCGATGGGCGCGCGGCCAGCCGCCACCATCTCCCCGTCGCGGACGCGCACCGACCAGATCTGGACCGCGCAGAGCTCCGTGACGCGACACGCCATTGTGCTGCACCGGCAAGGGTTAGCGCCCCACCGCCGCCTTCCTTGGGGCCGGCCCGGACTTTCCCGGTGGGCGCCCTCTGACGGTGGCGCGACTGGAAGGAGGAAGGGGGGAGAGGGTGGCGGCGCTAGATCCCCCCCCCCCCCCCCGTGTCGCCGGAGCGAGGCGACACACGTGCATACTCCTAGAGCTTGGCAAGGAAGAAAAAAAAAAGTAAAGCAAAGAAAGGGAAGCAGGTGACTGTTGAACAATGTTGCCAAACTTGCCTAAGGTTAGTTCTGTAAAATGAGAGCCACAAGTTGGCAAACCTAAGAGAATCTTGCCACATTTTTTATGTGTATGTCATGTGGGGCTCTAGTGCGGCTTGCCTAAGGTGTGGTTTGAACCAAACACTCACCTAAATTGATCAAACTTATCTAATCTTAGGTGTGGCAATCTTTGACAATGTTAGCCGCAGATCAAACAACCTGGGTCGCTGTTTGGTTCTCAGCCTCAGCTCGCCACGCCGAAGATGCGGCCGCGCCGCAGGGGCGGCGAACGAAACCAGCGCCACACTTTTGACGAGTTGTGCCGTGAAAAATAAACTAGCAAGCTGTGGCGAGCGATGCGGCACGCCACAGCACCGGCATAAAACAAACAGCGGCTAAGTTTAGGCGTAGGGAGCTTTGGCGAGCTGTGACATGCGTGGTCACGAACCAAACACGCCTGGCAGCCGGTGGCCGGAGCGTGGTCGAGTAGTGCGCATGCAAGGTGTACGGCCCCATCGCAAGGTCGACACGTCGAGCGTCCTGCTCCGGTGGCAGGCACATGTCATCACGGCAGTGATCAGACAAAAGGCTAGCGGAGACGAGACCGTGCCACGCCAACACCACTGCCCGAGACCGAGACATGTCCTCTCTCCTCTGTGCCTGTGCTTGTGCTATCTACTGTATGTAGCTAGCCCGTGGCCGGCCGGCGAAACGAAAGCATATGCGCGCACGGCGCACCACGCCCGTCCTTTCACTTTGTACGCCTCTGTTTCAGTCGGACTGGTGCATAGATTTGCCGCGAAGCAGATGTAGACTGGTGCATAGATATAACTATAAAACACTAACAAATGCCGGTTAATTGCCACATTTTCTTAACCTCGTCGAGGTGAGTTTTTTTTGAAGGAGGATAATCCAGGGCCTCTGTATCGAGCGACGCAAAGCCATCGAGAGAGGGAGAGAAAATACAAGTATTTTTATGAACGTGACTTAACGGTGAGAGAGTGAGAACCAAGCTACTCCCATCGTCCCATAATATAAAAGCATTTTTAATACTACATCAGTATAAAAAATACTCTTATATTATGAGACAGATGAATTATATCTGTTGCTACTAGCTACACTACAAAGTGTGACTAGCTAGTACTCCTACACACGTAGGAGTACGTGAAAAGTGAAAACAAAGCCAAACACTTACGGCCAACGATGGCACGGCCAGTTGTACAGTCGAATGCAGCCAGCTCTCTGATGCAGCGGATTCTCTTGCTCGCTTTCTCATGCCGGTCCATGGCCATGGCCATGCCACAATAGCAAGTACTCTAGACCGTACTCCACTGTCTTACATAGTAGTAGAGCCTAGGGTAGCGTGCACCTGTGCGCTAGCTAGATTGAAGCAGCAAATCAATGGCCTGGCCAATATAGCGGGATGCATGAAACAGTGATCGAGAGCGTTGCACATCTCCCTCCACCGGAGCAAAAAAAAAAAAAAAAAATGTAGGAGCATGCATGAACAGTCGTCAATGCATGGAGTATGATATATCTACATGCAAATGGAAATATGGAAGCATATTCATCAGCTATTATTGGCCCAGCCAGCACTGCACTGCCTGCAAAATATGCTTCCCCATATATGGTCCATACGCAAAAAAGTGAAAATGCACAACCTATCCATCATATATGCACACGCGTCACATCTTAGCTTGCACTCTCTGCTCGATTACTGCCACCTCAAAATTACTACATTTAGGCGGTTGCTCTTGATGGATGTATGCACCGATGCCGCGCACACCCTCCCCGCACTTCCAAATGTAGTTTAAATTAGTCAATGTGTTCCTGCTTTCATTTATCGATAATGTCAATAGGTAAAGAGCAGACTAAATCCTGGGCATGTCCACGTTTCAGTCGATTGATTTTTTTTTCTTATGTCTCAATAGGTTCTGAAAAGTGTAACTTTAGTTTAGGGAAAAGTGCAACTTGCAATTTTCACCCAGTTGCACTTTTCTGAAACACTTTTCACTAAACTAATTTGCGCTTTTCAGAAAACAAATTCACAAATGATTGAGAATTAGCAAAATCATTATTTTTTATGCACACTCTTTCCAAATTACATGTGAGGAAAGGGGTTGCATTTTATTACATGGTGATAATTTAAATGGCTCATAAAATATTTATATTTTTTATTTCCTAGAGATAAGACATTCATAGCAACAACTATTGTGGATACATTTTAACTACTTTATATTTAGTTGTTTCAATCATAATTTCAATTCAACTTTAGAAACATTTCATTCATTTCACATAATTTTTAATTAGAGTCATATTTTAGACAATTCAGAAGAAGAAAAACACTAAGGTTTGGCACAAATTCCAATTATTTCAGTCATAGTTTAAGCTAATTTAGGAACATTAGACATAAATACCAATTATTTCATAATTTTAGTAAGTCTACAAATAATTGAAATTCAGGTGAAATATCAAGAGATAGACTTGTTAAACGTCACTGAAATCGTCATGAGATTTGTGTAGTTAATGAAAGCAAAGGAATTTTAAGAAATGAAACTTTGGAAATCGTACTGAAATTATTCTGAGAACTGTGACAATTGTGAAACCAAAATTAACAACGTGTATTTTCGATGAAGTGTTTTGAAGTAGTGCTAGAAGTGAGATTATCGAGAAAAAAGGTTAATTTTTTTTTAGATATTTTTGAAACTAGACTATGAAAATTGTATTACAATTGTTGATGTTTGTTCAATTTGTATGATTTGTGTATATGTGCGGTTTGCGTGACATGGCTATGGAATTATATAATTTTCCACAGCGTGAAATTTATGAAAGTAAACTTGTGAAATGTTACCAGAATTGTGTGAAATGGTATTAAAACTGTGAAAAAAACTAAAATAATTATAGTATCAATTGAAATCTTACAGAAATAATTTATATACGTGAGTCAATGTATGTGGAATGTTCTAGTTTTTATTTATAATAAATAAAATTGAATAAATAAATAGGAAAATTTTGAATGTGAACTATGATTTTTGGGTTAACGACTGAAATATAGAAGATTCGTGAAAAAAACTTGAACACATCGAAAGGATTTTTTTTAGTGTGTGAAAGCAGTTTCAATAAAATATTTTTCAAAATATTTAAACTATAAACAAAACTCTTTTAACCATACCTTTAATGGAAGAGGCCCACTGGTGTCGAAATACAGAAACGGAGAAACACGGAGAAGAATCTAATGCAGAAATACACCCATGTAGGTGTAGCCAGACATGACAAGCTGGCAACCTGATATTGGACCAGACTACTCGGGTAAATACGACTTTCTGAAGAAAGAACAGCTGAAATAATGGAAGATTCATGAAATAAACCTATAGAAAAAGAATATTCTGAAAATTATGTCAAAAACACTTTTAGTAGAGATTCGTAAAACATTTAAAAAATATTTGCATCGCAAAGTTATTTTTTTTAAAGAAAAACTGACATAAGTCTAGACACTGAGCGGGAGAGAGAAGGAAATCAATCACCCTAATCATACATATACTAAACCTAGCCAGGTTTGATTTATCTGAATTTTTTGACTTTTTCTTATCAGTGAAAATCTGACCAATCAAGTGTTGACAGCTTATTTATTGGGGATGTGGCTGTGTGAGTTTCGGGTGTCTTTAGCAGGTCGCCCGTACGAATCGTGCGAGAGTTTGCTATTGGTGTGCATGCCTTTGGATTGGCCTGTTCCCATTGGGCCGGCTGAAGCGATTTGATTACGTATTCTCTGTCGGCTAGCGCTCTCTTTGGTTGCGTGCGCTCATTACTTGCCTGCTGCAGCGCCTTTTCCCTTTTTTTTTATTTGCTTCTTCCTGCATGTATGAGCGGCACGCACGCGCGATCCTTCAGGCAGGTTCGGCCCCTTTTCTCAGGTGTCCTGTGGTTCGGGTGGAAGGATGCCACGTACATGGCTGTTTGCAATTTGACTTCGTTCCATAACACGTGTGTCATTGGTTGGGCAGCATAGAGGCAGCGGCCGCTTGCGTCGCGTGTTCTGGTTTTCATCCGTCTGGATTGTTCGAGGCGGTTTACATCCACTGGTCCACCGCTGTATCAGCCTATAAAAAGGCTCTCCGCTTCAGGCAATCAAGCAAGGGTCTGGGCGAGCAGAATCGCCGTTGTGTTCTGCTGCTCGCCATGACTCTCTCATGATCGGCCCTCATATTCAGGCAAGTTGGACTTCATCGGCGAGGTCCTTTGTGTGCGCTTGTTTCTCCGTCTGGCGCCTTAGGCAGGTGGCACGGTAGCAGCCGACACGACGGCGACCGGGCTAACGACTAGATGCGGCGGCTGCGGGAGGCCTCCGGCCAGCCGTGATGTTGGCGTTCGGCGAGGACTTGGCGGCGCGCGGCGTGGCTCTCACTCTATGGCCATGACGATGGCACAACACTACAGTGGGAGCACGAGGCCATGGCCCATGAAGGGGCTCAACATGTGCAGGTGGCTCGCAGATCGACCGTGAACCATGTGCGTCCGCAGAGCTCACACGTGGTCATTGCGTTGCACGGCCAGGCGGAGCTCATGGCGCGACGGCGACTGATGCATGCGCGTGGTGGCCCATGAGTGGCGTACCACGCCTCCTCTCAGCCCTTCCAGCTCTTCTCCCGGTGCCGTCCCTATTGGTGTATTCCCATCTCTTCTCCGCGTGGCCCAGCTGATGGCATATGCAGCAACTATCGATGATGGCGTACGTAGGGCACTACCGAGGCGCCAGCGGCGGAGGCTACCAACACGAGTCGTGGAGAGGCGGCGGGCCTGCCGGCCCAGCCACCAGCCGGCGTCCTCTTTTGTTTCCCGACCATCGAGGAGGACTGCCACGACAACTGTGGCTACTCCTCATCGACGCTCTTCAATCTCAATATGGTGAACGCCACGGCCGTCGACAACATGGGCAGAGCTGTGACACGCTCCTGCTCCACCTCGCCGACTCATGCCTCATCAGAGCCAGCCTATTGCCGGCCCCATGTTCCCTCTTGTCACCAGACCCATATAGCTAGAGACGATGCGAGCATGCAGGAGAGCCGAGGTCGTGTCCGTCCAGGATGCGGAACTCCGGCGCGTCGTCCTCGCCTTCGTGAGACCATGAGGTGGTGTTCTCCACCTAAGCTCACCAAGCCCGCATGCATCTCGACCTCGCAGCCGTCGCGTCGACCTTGCGCCCATCTTCGGCACCCCGCCGTTTCCGGCCCGTGAGGTTGCCATGGGGATCTGTTGCCTCCAGTATATCAGTGCAGAAACCCTCACAAAGGGTTCTTCAGCTTCCTATCGATTCGCCTCCACTTGAACTGTCTTCTCCTCGCTCTCTTGCCGTGCGCCCTGCTGCGCATTCGCTGTGTGCGGCGTGCTTCTTGCTTGCGCGGGCTGCTGCTGTCGCGTGCGTGCAGGGCTTACGAGCTGTTGCTGCATGTGTGATGTGTGGGCTTGATGCATGCGTGTAGTAGCTAGGTGATGGTCTCACACTCGATTCGTATATGGATGGTGTAGATACACTATTTCTTAGTAACTTGAGTACATAGCTCTTTGTTTCTTATCAGAAGAAAACTCATGATGGCTCCTGAATATTAGGTGCCATATTGTATTTTTACATAAGTCACCGGATGTTGCTTTGTTTAATTATTTCACTGTTGATCGCACTATTGTACTATTCTTTACAGAGAAAGATCAAATGAAGGGAAACACTAGGTTTGTATTATCCAATCTAAACCAGTTCTGATAATCTCTAATTTATATTCTATTGTCTGGTTGTATGAGTCATTAAATTGCCTATCTTGGAATAGCAGTGGTAGGTTAAGGAGGCTGTGGTTTTTACTTGGAAAAGACAATGTTCCATACTAAAGGATTCGGGTCCATAACCACGAGTTCCAGTGCACTAGATCTTGTAGCACTTAGCAACGAAGCCCTATCCATTAGTATTCTGTTGGGAGGGGTGTTCTCATATGTCACTCCATCAGTTCAATGACGTTTGGTTGCAGCTACTTTCCTTTTTTTTCAACAAATAACTTAAGAGTAGAAAAAACCAGATTTTGCCAAACCTTTTAGGCATGATTGTCAATATAGTTTTATTTTGATGTAAGATTTTGTAAATGATGTCATTGTCACTCCTAAAACCGTTATGGATGTTCATCGCCGTTCTGCATCATTATTTTGTGTCTCTTTTGAAACAAGGCAAGCTTCTGCTCATTCACCCTAATTATTGACGCTTGACACACATTTCCTAACTTGGCATTGATGGTCATCTGTTGTTTTCTTTACATGTTTGCATTTGAGGAATTGTTGAACAGATTTGCAATATTGTATGGTTTGCCACTACCATCTTTGTTTCCATAAATGTTGCACCATGCTTCATGTACGAGGCTATCAAAAGAAGTGTGTCCACATTCCATGTCATTATTTTCTTCCATGTCATTATTTTCTTCAATTTTTGACCTGAATGTACATTAGAAAAGATTTGTCCAGCAATAATTTCAAACCTATACAGTAAAGGATCCATTATCTCCAGTGTTTGCATATTTGAATTTCCAGTTTTTATTGGATGTAGATCTCTGGAACCGTAGGATTTGTAGTGAATTTCCCAAATTCTATATTTCCTAGGATGCCTTTTCCTCGCAGCCCTTTGAGGAGGATATTTCTCCAGAGAATCATAAGGCAGAAAAGGTGACAATGATTTGTGTAGTTAACCGCCTAATGAAACTATTAGTATTGTTCTATCCTTCTTATCATACTCTGCAATTGTTACTGAGAAAATATGACGACACATCAACTATTTCATGCTGAAACGAGCTCCTAATGTATGCAAATTTCTTACTTTCTCATGGATGTTCATATTCTTAGGAACATATAATATGCTCTTTGTGTACACTTCTGTACAATATGGGAGTGATCCTTCATTTGTAGCACTGACAGTACTGTTTAGCAAGTCAGTTTGTTAAGGTTTTCCAGTCTGTTATTCTTATCGGTTCTGTTGTACATCCCTCTACTCTCATCTACATGTATGTCATTTAGATCTGGCAATATTTTTCATCATGCAAGCTTCACATCTTCATTCCTCATCACGTGGAACTCCCACGATTGTTGTCAATCCATGTTTTGACAAAAGATACCGTTCTGCACACTTCACAAGCAGCGTGTAGCTAACCTTATTTAAACTCATCGACCTCCTACTAAATGCACAAGGGTGCAATGACATCAATAAATAAACTTGACATGTTCTCGAATTCCTGACTTATATACTGCCCAAGGTGATGCAATGTAGCCAAATAAAGATTTGATTGTATCACCTGTACCCAAACGAAATATTTGATTGTATCACATGTGCTCATGTGCACCCAGCTACCAATGATCCTACAATTCATATACTGGCCCAACACCAGCACGCAACCAAGTTCAATAATTCGGTCAAGTTATTTACTACATTATCACGGAGGGAAAACCAGAACACTGTAGACCATCTACTCTATCGCCATAAGAAATAAAATCTTCTTTTTTCCTTTATGTATTGCACTCTATTTCCTCAAGTCCACATAGCATCCGTATAGCTCCAAATTTATGATTATTTTAGTCCACATAAAAAACAATATACAGAAACAATGCAATGCCGCAGACACAATGAATCCCTATTTTAGCACCATCTCCCTTAGGCTAGAACATTCGAGATCGAACAATATCTATAAAAAAGAAATCAATTGTGGCACAAGCTACACAAATCGTATCATCATCCTTCACATGAATATGTAACATGTGTGCATCGATAACACATGTTTTGAGCTTGATCCACACATCAAACCTCATGTATAAGGACTCGATCCACATATGTCTCATATAACATGCATACACTCTGCCCAAGTTTAAAGGGAAGAGAGCCAAAACTATAAAAATTTCCATTTATCTCATCGATCAAAACAGCCAACTAATATTTTCTCCCTTCCTTTGACCACCATCCCACAAAAAATGAATGCCGAACTAAATGTGTCAATCTCTTTTTTGAAAAATAATCATCAACATAAAAATATTTACTTACTATACAACAACATATATCACTGCCAATAAGCAAGGCGTGGCGTGCCGCCGCGCGGGTATCAGCTAGTACAATCAATATCTCTCGGCTTCAACATATCTCGTGCGAACAAACATTTGTTAGGGTTTGCCTTGCCTCCATCGGCATCGCCGCCGATCTGCCAATTCTCCTTTGGCCTTAGGGCCATGGAGGCACGGTTGATCCCAGTCATTGACAGCGTGAGGGCTTTGTTTTTAGGTTTTTTTATTTGGTTAGGGTTTATGTCCTGCATAGGAATGAAGTTCTCCGCTTCTAGCCCCTGCCCCGTTTGGCGGTGCATCTAGTATCGTCAGAGGGCGTGTGAGAGTGTCTCTGGCAGATCTCGCGAGATTCGGCGGTGTTTGTCTTCGATGGATCCGCTTGGATTCGGTTTCCATTCATCTACGTTCATGTGTCTACAGGTTTTGATCCTTCTGATCTACGCTTCTCTTCATCTGCCACAATTGTTATTCTGATGCGCTGGTCCTGAGGGGCATTGGCATGTGAGTTTCCAACTGTCTATTATGACAAGCTTTGTCTCACTCCAGCGAGGAAGGGGGTTGATTGCGGCGCGCCTTCGGCTTGCTTCAGTGCTTTTAGTTGTCGCTAGACGGCTTATAGACATGAATGTAATCTCTGTTATGTGTAAAGTTATTCCGGTAAAAGAATCACCCTGATACAGAAATACAAATATAGAGAAATGCCGAGAAGAATCTAATACAGAAACGCACACATACATGCATGCATGCGTAGCCAGATATGACAAACAAGCAACACGCCATTGAAGCATAGTACTCCGGTAGATTACTTGCACCCACACACACCGGGCCACCCATGGGTGGACAGGGCATTGCGTTTGTGGCTATAAACTAAGAGAAGAAAGCCACAAGGAGCATGCCATATATGCTTAGCGTTACGCGTGTGCCAGCGTCTCTCACCTTGCACACACATTAGGTGAAGGCCAAGTAGGATCCAGTGGAGTGTTTCCGATGGAGGAGTTGTGGAAGGACATGTCCCTGCCTTCCACCCCGGCCGCGCTGCAGTCGTACCACATCCGCTCTCCAGCCGCCGCCGTGTACCCCCAGGACTACCTCGCCGGCCCGGTGCCGCTGCGGCGGGGGCCTCCTTACACGGCGCTCACCCTCAGCTCCTCCGTCCAGTTCACCTTCCACGGCGGTGGCTCCGGTTCCGGTACGCCCTCCGGCTCCAGCTCCTGCAGTGACTACCCCTTTGGCTTCCCCTCCGCCTCCGGAGCCAACAGCAGCAACAACAACAGCAAGAGGGTGCAGGTCGATGCTCCGGCGGCGGTCGACCGTCAGCGCCGGATGATCAAGAACCGGGAGTCGGCGGCCCGGTCGCGGGCGCGGAAGCAGGCCTACACCAACGAGCTGGAGATGGAGCTGGCGCAGCTGCGCAGGGAGAACCAGATGCTCATCAAGCGCGAGCAGGACTTCATCAAAGTACGCGCATATATATTCACCATGGCCATTTATAGTTTAACAGATTACGTCTATCACTCTACGTCTATATATATTTGATGCTTAGCATGCAGCATTATGATATTGGTTGTATTGCGCATCTGGATGCAGGAACGTTCGGCGACGGCGGCGCAGGCGGCAGTCCTCCCCGACTGCAGAAGCAGCAGCAGCAACGGCGGCGGCAGGAGCAGGTCCACTCTCCACTTCGAGCTCGAGCAGAGGCAGAGGTGCCGCTCCGCCCCTGCGCCATGATCGGCGGCGGCCATGGTCCATCGACCGCAGCAGCTTAATTATCCCACTAATTAATTAGTTATATACAAGACTACGCAATGCATGTGCTTGCTACTTACATGGTTGATTGTCCAAGCTAGCTTTAGGTGATGGACTTATCAATATCAATTGGAGTCGTGAACTATGCACGTGCATATGTAATCTAAGCTAGTACGTAGTAGTAGCTTTGTTGCAAAATTAGGCTAGTATGTAATATATCTCCTTAATATTGAGGTGATGGACGAATCAATCAATCGAGCTATGCAAATTAACAGCATTTCCGTCACAAGTAAGTGATGGCTGATGCATGATGATAAAGATCGATTGTGTCAGCCCAGACGGCAAGTGGTCGTGGATTCGATTTCCTTTTCTTCCTGCTTTATATGTTGTCCTAGCGGGCAGGACGTGGAATGGAATCCTATGTATATCTCCCCACCGGCCAACAGCACGTACGCATGCAGCAAAAATATGGTTAGTATTCACCGTAATTTCGCTATGTGTGCATGTTTATGGACGGCAATGCTATGCTAATCTGGTGAGAACGGACGTGTTCCTAATTTCCTAATATCGCGTGTTCCATTTTTTAAAAGTTATAAACTTTATCAACATTGACCAAGTTTATGTGATAAGAATATCGAGTCAACACCATTCGATTAATCATGAGATCTGTATTCATATGGTATATGTTTGGTATTGTAAACGTAGACAAGTTGTTCCTATAAACTTGATGTGTGAAGCTCAACTTTCACGGAATGATGGAGGGAGTACTAGAGATGGAAACAACCTGACTTCGACAAGTGGAAATGGCCCCAAATGGGGAGTATAAACCACTACTATCGTTTCTTTCCTTTGCACGGATGATCGACACGCAATACCCACCTTTCCCTAGCCTCATTGTTCCCCTTCACATCAATCCATCTAGCTAGTACTACCACACATGCCGCTATGTGCATCTTTTCTTTCTCTTCTTTTCCCTGTTTGTGCGTGCAGAATATCTTTTCCTTTTTTTTCAAACACTTTAGATTCCCCACATCCATCTATTCATATGTATTCCCTTGATTTCCTATATTGTAACCAAAGAGATCACTTCCAAAACTGCTCACAGTTGAGCTACACATACTCCATCTGTACTAAAAAAAATACATGTGCGTAGGAATACAGCCTGGAAGGAATCAACTGGATAAAACACTCGCTAGCCGGAGCATTCCTGCCGCTTCTGCCTGAACATCTCTGATTTCCTTACTCTTCTGTTGAATTAGTTTCTCTAGTACTCCCTCCGACCCAAATTAATTGATGCACACTTGATATAAATACATTTCAGCTTGCAGCTCCTTGTCTCTTCCTAGTGTGGGGGCAGTGGCTAGAGGCTGCAGGTGATAGAGGTGCTCTGTCTGCATTATCTTCTTACTCTCCTGTTCCCACTGCTCCCTTGTAGCATGAATACATTGATTTCATCAATGAAATCAGAGAGGGAGCGCTCTGTTAGAAATAATGGGCCAGCCCATTAAGAATTATTGAAATCTTAAATTAGGCCCATGAATAATGATAAGTGGTGGTTCTAAAGTTTAGTATCACCCCCAAAGTTGAGAATATATGAGACTTTTTTATATAGTGAATTCTCTATACCACACTTAGTAATGTGTGAAATAGAGAAATGGAAGACCACACACACGCTTTTGCTTGCCTGGCCAAGCGGGGTTGGGGCGGCGCGCGCGTGAATGGTCCGCCAAAATTTTGTAGGGGCGCAACTTTCTTTTGTTGTTTTATTTTTTGATGTCTTGGCAGGTCCTATTATATATACTCTTACCGGCCGCGGCCAACGATACATCAAAAACACTTAGGATTTTGCTTCATCTCGCGACTTGCGCCGCCACCGTAGTCTACACCATCCCGAACGCTGGCATGCGGGAGAGCAGGTCTCCGGAACCGTCCGTATTTGCGATCCTCCAACGTTTGAGGACGAATTAGGTTTTTTAAGAAGCGCTCTGCGCAACTGCTGAAGTTCGTCATCACGGTTCGTCTTCCGCCCAAATCGGGTGGTGCTACTCATCCTCGTCTCCATCGCCGTCAGCAACAGATCGTCACCAACATCACCATCAACAACGTCGCTCCTACAGCAGCTAACGAACAGTACGTCCATCGTGATCCGTTTATGTCTCTATATGTAGTTGATATTATTATATGTGTGATTATATTGTACATGTTTTCCTGTTCATCTAGTAAGCTAGATTATTGCATGCTATTTTCTGTTCTAGTCATGAATTATTTACCGAAATTAATTAATCATGAATTATTTACTGAAATTAATCATAAATTTGTCTAATATTCCAACACTCTCTTTATCAAAATTTAATATTCATACAAGGAAATATTCATTTAAACCAAATAAATAATAAGACCACAATGTGAATAAGGTCAGCATCCCCCAACAAGTGTTCTTGACCTCAATAACAGTTTTAGTTATCACCTACACATGCATCCTGCAACCTCATATAAGCGCGAAAAGGCCAAGCTGAAGGAGCAGCAATCATAAACATTCTCAATAGACGTCACAAGAAATCTCATCCTTACAAGTAGAATATTACCTCTCCCGTGTCACAAACATTCTCAATAGAAGTCATAAGAAATGCCATCCTTACCAGTAGAATATCTCCTATCCCGTGTCACAAACTTCGCCACAAAACTCGTCTTTATTCGGTCCACTATCTGTCTCATTTCATGAGCTTTTGGCACCAGATATCTTTCTACAAGAGCTAAATATTCCAAAGCATTTTGTCGGACTGGTATTTTTTTTTAGAACGAAGGTTCGCGAAGAGCCCGACTTTGAATTAACAAAGCCATCAACCGGCCAGGAAATACAAAAAACACAAACCCCACGACCAAACGATACAAGGGGACACTCTAGGAGGCTTACAACTCAACGGGTCGCACAAGCTCAAAAAGAATACATGAAAAACAAAGCTCGAAGCTTGTCCTAGCCGAAGACTACAACCAAACAGCCATCTAGGGGTGAGGCACACACGAGTACGACGAGGACCTGCTTGCAACAGAGTGTGGCAAGTGAGCCCGACCAACGCCCAAGTAGAAAGACCACACACATCCGCCGTCTCTCTCGCCGCAGAGGGACCCTTCCCTCTCGCCATGGCTCGCAAGGCGCCGTACCCGGCGGACTTGAGAGACGCTCACCCTAGAGCAGGGGACGTGCCAGCTTCGGGACCTGGAGCAGCCGCAGCACATCACCACTTGAACATTCGAGCACTCCGCGACTGCCGCATCGCCACAACCTAGAACGCCGGAGAGCTGTAGGAAAACCACCAGGTGCAGCTACTGAAGAAAGGCAGCATAGGCATCAAGTAAACCGACAGGCCAACGAGGATTGCCAGGCAATCGACGGGGACGCCTACAGCCATGCCGAACCTTGTGACACCGCCGTCACCGGACCACCCAAGCCACCAAGCTCCGAACAATGAACCCCTCACCTGAACGCAACCCTCCCCAGGCGGCGCCCCCAAGGAAGACACGACGCACAGCGCGCCGTCGCCGCCCAATCCAAGCCGGATTTTGGGCTTTCACCCGGGAGGAGGAACAGGGGTGGAAAGGGGAAGGACCTCTGCAGCACCTCCAAGGAGGAGACGGCGTCGGGGACGTCGATGCTGCCAAGCCGGCCAAGCCGGCCAACGGTTTCCCGCGCCCCAAAACCAGACCACCGAACACCCACCCACATCGTACCGGCGCTCAGAGGGAGGCAGGCGAGAAGCAGCGGGGACGAGGAAGACAAGGGAAAGGAGCCACCTTCAGATCTGACAAGGAGGGGAAGACCTCCGCGCCGCCGCCGCCACCCGCCGTCGTCTCACCACCCGCGTGTCGAGGCCGCCGGCCAGAGCACCCCGCGGACGACGCCGGCCGAGAAGGCACCGCCGCCTCGCCAAGAAGGGCCGCCGCCCCAGATCCGAGGTCCTCCTCGAGGAAAGGAGCGACCGAGGCCTCGCCGCCACCATCACGGGCGGCCGCGCGAGCGGATCCGGTGCCTTTCTCAGGTGGCGGCAAGTGAGGGAGGGTGAGGGAGCGGCGGCGCGATGGGGAAACCCTAGCCGCCGCCCGAGTCGCCCGAAGCGGACGACGCGGGGGCCGGGGGGGGGGGAATAATGTCTAAGAATGAGGTCGGTCGGACTGGTATTAGCAGGCTTATCACCGAATGTCTCATGTGTCTTTTTCGACTTGGATGTAGTGGCTGGTGTTCGGACGTGAAGTTTCTACACCCAGGAGCAAATGCTCCTGGTGTGAACAGTAAAATCAAAAAAATTGAAAAAAAGTTTAAAAAAATCTGAAATTTATTTGAGGAATACTTTCACAAATGTTTGTTGTGCATGCAAACTTTCATCACAAAATCACATTGGTGGAAGGTGTGGTAAAAAAAACAAAATCGATGCTCTGAAAATGTTACTTACAAAAGCATTTTGGAACTCCGATTTTGTTTTTTTTGGCACGGCTTCCACCAATGTGATTTCACGATGAATTTTTGCGTGCATGACAAACATTTGTGTAAGTATGTCACAAAAAAAATTCAGAATTTTTTGAATTTTTTTTCTATTTTTTTGATTTTACTGTTCACTCCAGGAGCATTTGCTCCTGGGTGTAGAAAGGCACTTTCGCTGGTGTTCGAGTGCTAAAGACACTCAGACTCCTGGCTCTGGAAGTAGGGTTTCCTACATCACGGCCTAATGATTTGGTGTTCCGATTTTATTGTTGGAACTGCCATCAGACATGACGAGGCTGCACCTACTAGCGAGACATCTGTCGATCTTTGTGGATAGGAAGCCCTCGAGGTGAAACTTCCCGGTGGCGAGCAGAAGCCCCATGTATTGATGTGGGAAGGAGGCGAAGAGAAAGACAAATGTGGTGGTGAGCGAGGCGAGAAGAGGATTTTTTTTGTGTGTGTGTTTGTGAATGCAGTAGACTTCCTGAACTCAGGAAAATATGGGGAAAATCAGGTGCAATTTTTTTCGGATCATGAAGGCTCGCCAAAGGACGCTACTATGTAATTTTTTTGGTTATCACCCACCCATGCATCCTGCACCGCCAACCTTTTTTTTTGGCGGGTTGTTGGATGTGAAGACCGCACAGGTTGGGATGGATGTGCTCTCTTTTTAGCACCTGCACCGCCAACCTCATATAAGCACAGAAAGGCGAAGCTGGAGCAGCAATCACAAACATTCTAAATAGACGTCACAAGAAATGCTATCCTTACAAGTAGAATATTTTCCCTCCCATTTCACAATCTTCACCACAAAACTCGTCTTTATTTGGTTCACTATCGTCTCGTTTCATGAGCCTTTGTCGCCGGATATCTTTCTACAAGGGCTAAATATTCCATAGATTTTTAATGGACTGGTATTAGCGAACTTATCACCAAATGTGACATATGTCCAATGTTGCTATGTGAATGACGACGACCCAAAGCAGAACTGTCCAATTCCTCTTTACCATATTAACCTTCGTGACTGTTGAGTATCGTGATTATCAGGAAAGCTAGGATAGTGTAGGATTTATTCTACCTTGCCTTCTACTTCAAGATGATCATGTACTCCTGTATATACACCCACGAGGCTTAAAAAATACAACAACAATTCCACCAATCCCTCTATATCCCTTCTAACATGGTATCAACCTAATCGATCCAACCCTAGCCGCCGCCGCGCCTCCCTCAGGCCGCCGCCGCCGCTCTTCTTCCCAGTCGACGGCGACTACCTCGACACCGGCCATCCCGACTCGACATCGACCACGACGTCCATCGCACGGCTACCTCAGCTACACCACCCTACGCTCTCGGCTACATTGACATCGGCACAAAGGGCTACCGCCTTGCTTAAGGATACTCGCCGGTTTCCACTCCAGCCACGACTCCCGCGATGCATCGACCGTTACGACGGGGGGTATCTGTCGGCTTACCTTCGGATTCTTCTCCAGTCTCACCGTCTGCGTCGCTACCGTTGTGACTGCGGGGGGATGTTAAGTATCGTGATTATTAGGAAAGCTATAGGATAGCGTAGGATATTATTCTACCTTGACTTGTACTCCAAGATGATCATGTACTCCTATATATACGCCCACGAGGCTCAAGCAATACAACAACAATTCCATCAATCCCTCTCTATCCTTTCTAACAGTGACAATGGCATTATGTCAAATGAGCCACAACAAGATTCTAATTTTAGCAGGAATTTTAGCTTTCCATAAATGCCAAGAAGATCTGTCAAGCCCCACGTTAGACAGATGATCATACAAGGATTTGACTGAAAATTTGCCACTCTTATTCCACTTCCACCTAGGCATGCCTTCATTCTAATTCAAAACAACTCTGCGAAGCAGAATCCTCGGTTCAACAAATTTACCATGTCACTCACAATCAGCCATCTTCTGAACCTGACATGCCAACCTCTATCAGCTAGTTGCTTCATCGTGCACACAACTCATGGTACTGTACTTTCAAAGTTTATGTCCACACCAAATAGCATTCCAGAAATATGTTTGTTGCACATTGCCCATAGTCATGCATCTAACACTAATGTATAAACTTTTATCCGATCTTTACTCTTTTTCCAAAAAGGATCAGATCTATTATAAAGATTCACCGGAAGTACAAAGCACCTCAAACATAATGAAAATTAAAATTAGGTCCATGGACCACTGAACGACCATTGCCGCCGCTAGAACTAGCCGCCAATGGATCCGGCCTGACCTTGTCAATTACAGCCAGGAAGTCTTCATGCACGTGCCCCTAAGGACCATCGCCGCGGAGCTGCAGTCGTCGCCGTTAAATCCCTAAATTGATCTAAAGAATCTGACACCAAATCTCGCCATTGCGTACGCCCTACGAGAAACCCAAATCTCGCCTCCCCGAGGAGCTAGCAGGAATCTATGCCGAAGTGCACATACCAAAGGACGAAATTTAGAGGACCGCCTGGGACGAGCAGGGGACAAGATTTTCGGCAAGAAAACAGGGGACAGGTGCGTGGCGACGAAGAAAGAATGGAGATAGCTACAAGATGGGCGGAAAGTTGCGGCCCGGGCTGTCGCTAGACGAGTCGCCAGATATCCACTCGGTTTTGTTATACAACATCTGAATCTTTAATAGTTTTTAGTATACTGAATTGCTGAAATGAATGTTTATTTTAGTTTTGTTGATGGTTAGTCTAGAGTCTATTCTTGAGACTTGTATAGAAGACGGGATATATCTCTGTTATGTCCATTTACATAGATTTGGGTATGATCATTAGAGCATCTCCAGTAGCTCTTCTAAAGGGTTGTGTATGCTGAATCCGGACTGCTAGGGGAAACCCTTTTTCTTAAAACTCACTCGACTGAGTTGTAACAAAGCTGAGTCAACAACCTGGCTGCTGGATCATTTCATGTGTCAAGATTCATGCACCTGGATGTCTTTGTTTTAGATAGGCCTGTTTAGGCTCGCGATCGGACCCCTTTTCCATTTCTATGTTCGGCTTTCTTGGTTTTTTTGAGACAATTCGCGAAGCTTTATTACGCCGTCACCAGCTGAGCTGGGATGAATGAGAGGTTCTCGGGATGGCATAACCATACACGGCGGCCAACCCCTAACTGTAAAGCATGCTTCGCTAAATTATGAGCTTCCACATTGGAGCTCCTAAACTCATGGGAAAAGTTACAAGAAGTAATACTACTAGAATATTCTATGATTTCATGTACAATCGCGCCGTACTCCGCCCCACTCTTCTGTTTGATATCATCGATCACCACCTTATAGTCCGAGGCCCCATGGATAAACTGTAGCTGAAGGTCTTCTAACAATGCCAAAGCTTCCCTGACCGCCAGTGCTTCTAGAGTGGTAGGATCCGTGATATCTCTGAATCCCAATGTCGAAGCACTCAAGAACGCTCCTCCAGAATCTCTGGCCATATCCGCGATTGCACCGACTCCCCGTCTCTCTGCAACTGCTACATCTACATTCAGCTTTGCCATGTTGGCCGGCGGGCTCAGCCATCGGTTCGGTCTTGGTGCCGCAATGCTGCCCCCCCTCCCCCCCCCCCCCGCCGCCGCCGCCGCGGCGGCCTTGGCCAGAATATGAAAATCACCATTGTATCGTTGTATAAAGAGGTGTGTGGACAAAGGAGGTTGATGGATATCCTCATAAACAACTTTTCTCTTCGCAACCCAAACGGCCCATAGTGTGATGGCCATCCGCATGAACTGGACTGGGTTAAGAGCTTCATTGAGGGCAAACAAACAATCACGCGGATTATCGTTGACATGTTGGCACATTTGCTGAACTAGATCTTCTTCCGAGAGCGCCCATATTCATCGGGCCATGGTGCAGCCAATCATCGTGTGTCTCCATGAGTCCAAAGCTCCACAAAGCATGCAAGTTGCAAAGTCCGCCATATGTCTATGTTCGAGCACACCGGCCATTGGTATAGAGCTTCTAGCAAGTCTCCACAAGAAGAATTTCATCTTGGGTGGTAACTTTACTCTCCATAGTGATGACCACGAGTTTCTCTCATGTTCAGATCCTGAAGTTTCCTCTACTTCATCAATCCAAGACTCTCTCGAAAGCTTGGTGTTCATGATCATCATGTGCGCTGATCTTATAGAAAAACCACCCCTCTTCTCGCCACTCCATGCCCAAAAGTCACTGACATTTCTTGTGCAAATTGGAATGCTCAAAACTGCCTCGACATCGATTGGAAGGAAAACTGATCGAATAAGTGCTTCATCCCAGGTAGCTGTAGCAGTGGAGATTAGCTGAGGCACCAAAATGGGCGGGTTCGGAACCATCGACGTGATGGGTCTCATCATGCCCCATCTCGGTAGCCAGTTATGCTGCCAAATATCTGTTGTATGCCCATTCTCAGTCCTCCATATAATACCTTGTCTTAGCATATCCCTTCCATCCAGCACTGCCCTCCAAATCTGTGATGGTCTCTCGTAGTTCAGCTTCCAGTAATGTGAACTCCGGGAAGTATGCAGCCTTCAAAATTCTTGCGCTCGGAGAATTAGGCTCGGTCAGTACTCTCCATACCTATCTGGCAAGCAAGGCAAGGTTAAAAATTTCCATATCGCGAAAGCCCAAACCGCCCAAGTGTTTAGGTCTAGTCATAACATCCCAAGCCACCCAGCTAGGCTTCCTCTTGCCCGCTTTGCTCCCCCACCAGAACTGACGGATGATGGACGTGATGTTCTCACATAGGCCCCGCAAAAGCCTGAAACAAGCTATAGAATAAACAGGCGGGGCATGTGCTACTGCCTTAATGAGGACCTCCTGGCGGGCTACCGATAAAAGTTTTTTCATCCATCCTTTCACTTTCTCCCAAACCCTATCTCCGAGATATCTGAAAGTGCCCATCTTCGACTGACCCACATTTGTTGGCATACCTAATTATCGGTGACTCAACGTTTCATTATGGACGTTGAGGGTGTTTTTTATATTTTCTCTCAAAAGTTGAGGGCATCCCTTGCTGAAGAAAATAGATGACTTACCATGATTCACCCTCTGTCCCAAAGCATTGCAATATTTATCCAATAGGTTTGATACTTCCACTGCCCCTCCACACTTGACTTGAAAAGCAACAGGGTATCATCGACGAAGAGAAGATGGTTAACAGTCGGAGCAGTGGGTGCCACCTTGATCCCACTTGGTGCTGATGATTGAGAACTGGTTTTTAAGAGTCACGAGAGGCCCTTTGCTACAATCAAAAGGAGGTAGGGGGATATCGGATCTCCCTGTCGAATACCGCGTGTTGGTTTGAAACTCTCAAGTCTCTCACCATTGAACTGAACTGAAAAAGATACTGAGCTGATCATACCCATAATTATATCCACCGATTGCTGATTGAAGCCGAGCTTGATCATGATAGCTTGAAGGTAAGACCACTCCAGTCTATCCTATGCCTTCATCATATCCAGCTTCAGCGTACAATGACTATTTGACTTGGCTTTGCTTCGCTTCATGAAGTGTAAACACTCAGAGGCATAAATTATGTTCGGCTTTCCCGTGTGAGCTAGTCAAAATGGAATGGGCTTGAGTTGTTGGGTCTACGGCTTTCCTTTGTCATGTTGGCCTTTTTTCCTTTTTTTTCTGTCTTTTTTGGACTGCGATTTTTGTCAACAGGCGAAAATGATTTAGAAATATTTATCGCGCGGGAGAGGGGTGCGTGTCCCTTCGTGTCAGTTCATCTCCCCTATTTCGTTATTTTATTTTTCTTTTTTTCTTTTTTGTTATTTCCATTTTCTTTCCTTTTATTTTTATTTCATTTATGTTTTTTTATTTTCTCCGTATTTTTTCTAGTAGATTTCCCATTCTTTTACCAAATTAATTTATATTTCATTTTCTAGATCGATGGAGAATTGGTTAAATGTCTGTCGATCCAGTAGCCATGGATTCTGGACATCAAGTTTGTGTGTGTTTGTTTATTGCATGATGTGCTGTTTTCAGTATATTTTTCCTAATCAATTAGAAAATAGATATATTATTACATAGGGCAAAGACAAAAAAAATTCTCTGTCACATTGGTTTTTTCAAATTTTATTTGTTTCTTCTTGTAATAATTATTAGTTCTTGGGCAACTGCATATGACACACCTTATGTTCAATTGCAACTACTACAACACACTCGTAACTAGCGCGCCTCAACTTACTTTATTCTTCTTTTTAAGTATTTTGTATTTATTTTTCTTTTTAGACCATTGCCTATAAAGAGATATAGGCAACCAAATATACACAAACTGCCTGAGATGCTTTTAGTCGCTTGTGCTAAAGAATTATAATGAAGCATTTCAAGAAAAGTTAAAGTGTCCCATATAGGGTGGAAGCCAGTTTTTTTTTTTTTTGGTACGGACTGAAATGGACTCCCCACGTTCTTCTGATCCGCTACCACGTGAATGACGCCGACCCTGTAGTAGAAGGCGGCGGTTTTAAGATCCGCCCGAGCCACTTCAGAGGAGCGACGCTGGAGTAAGAACCGTTTTTACAGTGTACAGTTTTCTAGGGAATTTACAGTGGACAAACTTTTTTAATGAAATGCTACAATCTTAAGAGATGAAACAGTGAGTGTATGATCACTGGTATCTCGCTTCCATAACAACCAAACTAGCCAGCCCGACTAAGTTTGTGCTACGCAATGCTCCCTTCTTTCTATTTCGCATATTAGCTTTGTATTAAGCTAAGCCTTTTAAAGTTTGACCACATTTATAGGAAAAATATCACCATTCATAATAAATCAATATCATTGTAATATATTTTTATATTGTATTTATTTTACATCATTACTTTTTTTCTAAATTTGATCAAACTTTACAAAGTCCAACATTAGAAAACAAAATACGAGAAGCAAAAAAATCGAAAGGAAGTACTAAAAAAGAAGTTTTTTTAGACGATGTATTAATAATGAAGTTTTTCGCCATTCCCCTCCCTTCAAAGAGAAATGAAGATGGCCCATGCAAAATAGCAGAATGACGGCCCAAAGCACCTGCTCATTTAGCCAGCTCGACTAAGTGTTTCGCTAAAAAAAACTAAGCTTGTGTTACCCCTAAAAAAAGACTAAGCTTGTGTTCCGCAATGCTTCCTCCATTTCTTTTTATTTCACATTTTTTTGCTTGGGTTTTATTTCACAAACTAGCTTTGTACTAAGTTAAGCTTTTAAATTCCACCACATTTATAGGTAAAATATCACCATTCGGAATAAATAAATATAATTAGATCCATCAGGTAATATTTTTTTATGTTGTATTTATTTGATATCATAGGTGTTGTTACTTTTTATCTAAATTTGATCAAACATAACAAAATCTGACTAAGAAAGAAACTAATATGAGGAGTAAAAAGATCTGAAGGAAGTACTAGTAAAGAAGTTTCTTTTTTTTTACAAAATAATACTCCCTCCGTCCCATAATGTAAGACGTTTTTTGACTCTAGTGTAGTGCCAAAACACTAGTGTCAAAAAACGTCTTACATTATGGGACGGAGGGAGTATTATTTTTGAGGTGTTGACAAAATACTAATAATAGAGAAGCATTTCGTCATTCCCCTCCCTCCAAAAAAGAAAGAAAGAAGATGGCCCATGCAAAACAGCAGAATGACGGCCCAAAGCACCTGCCCAGCAGAAAGACCCAGCTCATAAGCGATGTTGCAAAAAAAAAAAATATGTAAAATCAAAAGGTGCACCAGCCTAGGATCAAATCCGAGTCTGTACTAACCGTTTAGGGTATCTGCTTTGCTAGAGTCTAATCCCTTAAAACAAAAGATTTCTTCTCAAATATGACTTTTAGAGTCTAACTATATGTGGCCCCTCCCGTTGACATCTAACTAAATGATCTGTTGTATTGTTTGTTTGTTTTGCCTCGTTGTTTTGTTGTTTTTTTTTCTCACTCATGACACCCAGCCCAGAGACGCCCCTTCGTTCAGGACGCGCCGGCCGACCCATTGGTGTGAAACTGGCAGCGAGCGGTCGCGCGCAAAAATCAGCAAAAAACAACGTCATGTTTGTGCTACGACTCAAAATGCAGAACTCTTGTTCATGCATGAATAAAGCTAGCCATTGAAACTGACAGCTCGCCGTGACATGTGGAGCGAGAAATTTGAAGCGCTAATAGCAGTGGCGTAATTGAACATTACTGGGAAAAGAACGGCCATTTGTTTTTCAAATTTTCAACATGTTTTAGCAATTACGAATATTTTTTTCAACCACAAAGAAAATTCTAAAAGTTCTGAACATTTAGAAAAAAATGAAGAAAAATTAAAATTCCGGAACATTTTTTGAATTTGTAAACAAAACTTGATAATGAGAATATCTTTTGAAATTCTGAAAAAATAACATTTTCTAAAATTCCAAAACATTTTTTGAATGGGTGAACACAATTTTTGAAAAAACCAACATTTTTTAAAATCCCAAATATTTTTTGAAAACACGGGATTTATCTGAATTGGTAGATAAACTAGCTTTTGGAAATATGCCCTAGAGGCAATAACAAAGTGGTTATTATTATATTTTCTTAATCATGATAAAGATTTATTATTCATGCTAGAATTGTATTGATTTAAAACATAAATACATGTGTGAATACATAAGCAAATACCAAGTCCTTTGTATGCCTTTACTAGACTAGCTCGTTGATCAAAAGATGGTTAAGTTTTCCTGACCATAGACATGAGTTGTCATTTGATAACGAGATCACATCATTAGGAGAATAATGTGATGGACAAGACTCATCCGTTAGCTTAGCATATGATCGTTCAGTTTATTGCTACTGTTTTCTTAAATGTCAAATACATATTCCTTCGACCATGAGATCATGCAACTTCCGGATACCGGAGGAATACCTTGTGCGCTATCAAACGTCACAACGTAACTGGATGATCATAAAGATGCTCTACAGGTATCTCCGAAGGTGTCTCTTGAGTTGGTGTGAATCGAGATTGGGATTTATCAGTCCGTATGATGGAGAGGTATCTCTGGGCCCTCTTGGTAATACAACATCACAAGAAGCTTGCAAGCAAAATGACTAAGTAGTTAGTTACAAGATGATGTATTACGGAACGAGTAAAGAGATTTGCCGGTAACGAGATTGAACTAAGTATGGAGATACCGACGATCGGATCTCGGGCAAGTAACATACCGACGGACAAAGGTAACTACGTAGGTTGTCATAAAGGCTCGACCGATAAAGATCTTCGTAGAATATGTAGGAACCAATATGGGCATCCAGGTCCCGCTATTGGTTATTGACCGGAGAAGCGTCTCGGTCATGTCTACATCATTCTTGAACCCGTAGGGTCTGCACGGTTAACGTTCGTTGACGATATAGTATTATATGAGTTATGTATGTTGGTGACCGAATGTTGTTCGGAGTCCCGTATGAGATCATAGACATGATGAGGAGCTCCGGAATGGTGCGGATGTAAAGATATATATAGGATGATATGGTTGGGTAAAGGGGTAAGGCCCACGGGGCTTTAGGTCGGTGCAAAAGGAAGGTTTGCGGAGGTCAGGGACCAGACCCATGGACCTTGGCGTCTGGCCCTGGGCTAGATGTCGAGGCCCATGGCGTCTGGGCCAAACGCCGAGGACCGTGGCGTCTGGTCCTGGAGTCCGAGAAGGACTCTTGCCTTGCGGGCTAAACCGACTTTGCGGAGGCTCTTTCTCCAAGAAACGATCCCATGGCTCAACATATAAATAGAAGGGCTAGCACCCGGAACACATGAAGATTCACCAAGCCGTGTGCCGGCAACCCCGCACCCTCTAGTTTATCCTCCGTCATAGTT
Source organism: Aegilops umbellulata (assembly GCA_032464435.1). NCBI lineage: Eukaryota > Viridiplantae > Streptophyta > Magnoliopsida > Poales > Poaceae > Aegilops > Aegilops umbellulata. The sequence goes on along the minus strand of CP136058.1, from coordinate 592,865,792 downwards.
TCCATTATGCTTGGCGAAGCCCTGCGAAGATTTTTCTTCACCACAACCGTCATCATGCCACCGCGCTGCCGGAACTCATCTACTACTTCGCCTCTTTTGCTGGATCGAGAAGGCGAGGACTGATGACCCACAAGTATATAGGATCAATTGTAGCCTTTTCAATAAGTAAGAGTGTCAAACCCAACAAGGAGCAGAAGGAAATGACAAGTGGTTTTCAGCAAGGTAATGTCTCCAAGCGCTGAAATTGTAAGTAACAGAGTAGTTTGATAGCAAGATAATTTGTAACGAGCAAGTAACAATAGTAGTAACAAAAGTGTAGCAAGGTAGCCCAATCCTTTTGAGGCAAAGAACAGAGCAAAACAGTCTCTTATAATAAGCAAAGCGTTTTTGAGGGTACACGGGAATTTCATCTAGTCACTTTCATCATGTTGATTCGATTCGTGTTCGCTGCTTTAATAATTTGATATGTGGGTGGACCGGTGCTTATGCGTTGTTCTTACTTGAACAAACCTCCTACTTATGAGTAACCCCCTCGCAAGCATCCGCAAATATGAGAAAAGTACTAAGAATAAATTCTAACCATAGCATTAAACTTTTGGACCCAATCGGTCCCTTATGGAATAGCGCATAAACTAGGGTTTAAGCTTCTGGCAGTCTCGCAACCCATCATCTAATAACTACTCCACAATGCATTCCCTTAGGCCCAAATATGGTGAAGTGTCATGTAGTCGACGTTCACATGACACTACTAAGGAAATCACAACATACATACTATCAAAATATCAAACACATATCAAGTTCACATGATTACTTGCAACAAGATTTCTTTCGTGACCTCAGGAACAAAAGTAACTACTCACAAATGATAATCATGCTCAAGATTAGAGGGGTATTATATAGCATATTGGATCTGAACATATAATCTTCCACCAAATAAACCATATAGTAATCAACTACAAGATGTAATCAACACTACTAGACACCCACAAGCACCAAACTATAGTTCTGGTACACAGACTGAACTCAAGAGATGAACTAGGGTCTCAGAGGAGATGGTGTTGTTGAAGATGTTGATGAAGATTGCCCTCCCCAAGATGGGAGAGTTGTTGGTGATGATGATGATGATGATTTCCCCCTTCGGGAGGGAAGTTCCCCCGGCGGAATCGCTCCACCTGAGGGCAAAAGTGCTCCTGCCCAAGTTCCGCCTCGAGACGGCGGCGCTCCGTCTCGAAAGTCCTGTCCTTATTTTTTTCTAGGTCAAAATGACTTATATACCAGAAGAGGGGCACCGGAGGTGGGCTGGGCTGAGCACAACCCACCAGGGTTGACCAGATGGCCCCCTCTCCGGTAGTTATTTGCTCCAGTATTTCTTATTTTATTTCATAAAAAATGCTCGTGAAGTTTCAGCTCATTTAGAGTTGTGCATAATAGGTAGCCTGATGTAACTTTTTCAAGTCCAGATTTCCAGCTACCGGAATTCTCCCTCTTTGTGTGTACCTTGCATATTATGAGAGAAAAGGCATTAGAATTATTCCAAGAAGCATTATTATGCATAATAACATTATAAATAACAGTAGGTAAACATGATGCAAAATGGACGTGTCAACTCCCCCAGGCTTAGGCTTTGCTTGTCCTCAAGCGAAAACCAAACATGTCCACATACTTAGAGCGAGAGAGATGTCGATAAAAACAAAATATCGACATAGAAGCATCATGTGAATTATTATAACAACAACAAACTTTAACATAAAACTTTTATCATAGACTTCTCATTAATAAGTAGCAATTCATCAGAACATCGAAGTATAAAGCATAAACTCTATTGGAAACCAACAAACTATGTTCTCAGTCAACTTTGCAACTACAATTCATCATCTTTTCAAGAAGGGTCACGTATCGGAGCCTTTAGGAAAGTCCACATATTCAACCATCATATAGTCTTTTATGATTGCTAACACTCACCGCATACACATGAGCAAAACGTTTCAACCGGGCACATAGAAAGATAGGGGCTTATAATTTCGCCTCCCAACGTATTCACCTCAAGGGTGGTGTCAACAATAATAACTCATACTACCCATATTCAACTGGACATATGTGCCTAGATCTTTCCTCACCACATGATGCTTTCCAAAAGAGAAAATAAAAAGGAATAGAAAAAAACTTTGACTCTTGCATGAAAGTAAATACATAAAAGTAAAAGATAGGCCCTTCGTAGAGGGAAGCAGAGGTTGCCATGCGCTTTTTGTTTGTATGCTCAACCCCTTAGTGCAAAAAAGTCACGTTATATTGCCCCTTATGATAGCAACCTTTATTAAGCAATTTGTCGCTTTTATTCTTTGCTATCACAAGTTCGTACAACGCTCAATTTTCTCTTACACTAAATGCTATAACACTTTTAGAAAAAAAATTATTGCCTTATTGCACCGATGGCAACTTACTTGAAGGATCTTACTCAATCCTTAGGTAGGTATGGTGGACTCTTGAAAATAAGATTTGGATTTAAGGGTTTTTGGATGCACAAGTAGTATCTCTACTTGGTGCGAAATTTTTGGCTAGCAAAGGTAGGGGCAAGCACCACATGTTGAAAGATCTATGACAATATCACTTCTATGTGAATATGAACAAACATAAAGCATCACGTTGTCTTCCTTTTCCAACGTCAACAATTTTGGCATATAATATTTTGATGGAGGCTCACAATCACAAAAGATTTTCAGGATAGTGTATTTGCATGTGAATCTTCTCTTCCCTTATTAATTCTTTCATGAGTTGCATCATTGACCAATGCTATGTTTGTCAATCTCTAATAAAAATTTTCTACTTATACTCTTCCTTATGTGTTGTCATTGTTGTATCAAGGAACAATCTTATCATAAACCATCTGGATTGTCGGTCAAGTGAATCAATCACATAACCTCCTTTTTTCAACCAATGAATAACTTATGCAATACTTGGGCACGAGCCTTGATCTTTCCACTAAAATTGAAAAAATAATAATTATAGGTTTAAGAAAAGACAAAAGTGAAAGTAAGTCTTGCATCAACGCAGTTGATCATTTAGGCAATGAAGAAATGTTAGAATCGATGTTAATGCAAATGACTAGAGATTGTCATACAATGGAATCACTAGAGCTATGAATATATGAAAGCTCTCCTAATAATGAATTAATGGGGTGTGCAGCCAACTTCACTTGCTTAAGAACACCTACAGCCTTTGAGGAAGCTCAACATCTGAACCCACAAGCTAGGATCTAGAGTTTAAAAATTCCCCAACTAGTAACGCAATGCGCTACTTTGAAGTATGCAAAAAGGATAGTAGTGATGCCCCTATCTCTTTTTTTCTCCTTTTTTGGCCTATGTGGCTCTTTATCTCTTTTTTTCTTTTTTTGGCCTATGTGGCTCTTTTTTATGTGGCTCTTTTTTTCTCCTTTTTTGGCCTATGTGGCTCTTTTTTTCTCCTCACCAAGTAGGGGCACACTCTAAAATGAAGATCACTACAATGATTTTACTCATAACTCAAAAATAAACATGATGTAGAAACACATCTAATGAATGCCTCTAGTAGTGTACCAGTACATGCAATAACCTAGCATAGCTGAGATATCAAAAAATGGACGAACCATACAAATCATGTTTGCTATCATACAATCATGCCAGCAATGCAGACATGAAAATTGTACATGTTGAGCAAAATTTCGAAAATCATTATAGTGTGGCTACAATACAAATGTGCATACTAGCAAATCAATGCTTAAGTGTCGCCCCTTTTGTCCAATCCATTGTTCCCGGTCACTGTGTCACCGATGTAAAGTGTGGCGAAAGGCAAGTTTAAAAATAATAATGAAAGGCAAGAATGGTGCCAATTCAAGATGCTTTAGTTCAACAGAATGAGCAACCATATATTTGTGTTTTCTTAAAAAAAACTGCCATCTCAATACAATGCAACAACTAGTTAAAAGTACCGGACAATCATATCGATCACGGCACACCGGCGTACACGACAAATCTACATGTTGAGCGCTCATTTGAGAAAAAATGCGCATAAATTTTTAAGCAAATTAGAAAATCTATAGAAAGCGGTCACAACAATAATGTGCAAATTAGTGAAACAAAACAAAAGGTAAAGCTTGCATTTCACAACAGACTCATTTGCACGCCTCCTCACAAAAAAAAGACTCATTTGCACGCCTACGTGGCACATAATTGTGGTCTTAGTGACGTCACCAGGTCTACGTGGCATGACACACCGCCCTGGGCACATGGTTTAGTCTATTACAAGGATGAATTTCAGAACTTGAAGTGGTGGAACCAAATTGGTTGAGCACCAAATTGGCTGATCTCTCGTGGAACTTGGCAAGAAAGATGAAAAGAAAAGAAAATGATCAATCAAGCAAACTGGAACTGAAAATTAAACGGTGTGTACATCGTGCACTAGCTTAATTTGCCTCCCTTGTGTCGATCTGAAACTGAAACTGGATCTCAACGGAAGACTCATCTCGTTGGGTTCATTGATCATCCTTGGACCTTGGGCCCTCCACCCTCGGCCTTAGAGCCGGTCTCAGGCTCGCTGCCCCGATGGGCCCTGATCGCCGCGTAGTACTCCCCGGCGGCTGCCCGTACCTTGTTACTGATCACGCTTCCCCATCGCATAGCGCTGCCTCGGTCCCCGTCCGCTCCTGCCTTGACCATGGAGCCGATCTTGGGCTCGCCGAACATGGAGACGCCCTGGCGGGTCACGGCCGTCGCGTACTCGCCGGCAGCGCGGGCCTTGCCCTTGAGCACCGCCACAGCTTCCTTGAGCCGCGGGAGCGGGGCGGCGTCGACCTTGGCGCTCTCCGCAACGGACGTTGCCACCTTCTCGTCCTTCTCCGTGGACGTCGCACCCCGCGCCTCCATACCCGTCAAGGTCAAGAGCGCCGCCCCGTCCTCCAAAGCCCGTGGATCAAATCCTATGTTTTTCTCCATCACCATTCACCACCAATGTATCACCAAATTACGCTACGCTGGCCGAGATCGGAAATTAATTTGGTGCTATAAGGCTTCGTATACGCATATTTATATAGCTAGGCCGCCGATCGATGAGGGAGCTCCGGCCTGGACTTGGAGTAAGGGACAAGAAAGAAGGAGATGGATCAAAAATAGTAGAACCAGGTGAAACTTTGGATAATTACGCAGAAAAAAACATCTGCTTTTCGTTCAACAACAAATATATTTGCATATTTCTATCACCGGGCGTTACATTGCGGGGCCCCTTTCTAACATGTCATGGGTCAACGTCGCCAGCTGGCCGGTCAGGTGGGTTCGGACAGATTTTGATCCTGAATGACACACTTACCCAAGGATTTGGATCCCAAGGGCACATTTTTTCTCGCGGGCCACCGAAATTCTCGGTTAGCGCGGTAACCGCAAAATCCCGTAAAAAATTCTAAAGAAATTTGAATTCGAATTTTTTTTAATCTCGTATAGATTATCTCTGGACTCAATATTGTCACCAACAGCCACTTGGCGCAGTGGTTAGGTCGGACATGTATAACTATTGCCTCGAGGTTGCAAGATCGAATAGGCACAGCAACAATTATTTTCACATCTTCTTTCTTTTTTATTTATCATAAAAATGTGGAAAAAAACCAGCAGCAAGGAGAGTCGAACTAAAGACCTGAGGAAAGTTAGTAAGGCCACGCTTACCAGTAGGCCACAGCTCGCTGGTTGTCTTGCAAGAGTTCTTAATATATCTAACCTAAGTACCAGAGTTTAAATTCAAAAAATTCGAAAAAATTCAAAAGAATTCGCTCGGTATGTTGGTTTCTCGTGGGGTGGCGAGAAACGCGGTAACCGGGCGGTATCCGAATATTCCGCCCGGTACCCAAAACCATGCACTTACCGCACTTGGAGGATCTAGATGCCGATTTTCATAGTTTCAGGACCTACATGACACCCCTGAAGTAGTTCAGAGACCTACAATACACTTCACTCCTGATCTTGAGGCAATGAAAGATAAGATATACTCCAACTTCAGTAGCCACAAATCTGGAATTATTTTACACTTAAATGCAGCATCAGAATAGACTTTAGGACCTTTAATGAGAATATCAAATTTAAGAGATTGACCCTGTATAGTAAGCTGATTAGAAGAGAGGTGGACCTGATCTACAATCCTGGGCCTAGAATGACGAACCAAGTGATGAGATTCAACAGAATGAGAGGACAAAGCATTAGCAGCAATTTGCACATGGTGAGGGACAGATTTTTTTCCTATCAAAGAGAAAATCATTTCTAGCATTAGAACCAAGTGATAATAGCATGCATACTAGTATGGTCCTGAAGTAAAACATGAGTTCTAATGAACCATGGCTGATAGAATCATGACGCTCTAGCAAAATCACATTGAAAAAAAGAGGTGAAGTTCATTCTCCTGCTGACGGCATCTACAACAAAATTGAGAAATGTGCACAGAGAAACGGCCTAATCCAGCCTAAATACGGGCTGGCACTAACTCCTGATACACAACCGTCCTAAACAGACCCAGTGCAACTCCTAAGTCGGACTCAACTTGCAAAGCCAACTCCAAGGTAGACTCCTAGTAGGACTCCAACTTGCATTGACCTTACCCGCTAGTCGTACCTAACTTAATTAACTCAAGATTGTTTCTAACAATCTCTCCTTAGTCTTGAGACACTTTGTCTTCTGTGCTTTTCCGATCTTGACTCGATGACAATCCGCTCTTTGTCGACTCATCTATCTCGCACCACAACAAGTCAAATTGTGGGCCTGGTTGCTCGAAAAAGTTGAATTTGGAGCCATGGCCGTCGTCGTCGCTCGGGTCCTTGAGGGCCTTGCGGCGGCGGCGGCGCTCCTTCCGAGACAGTCGGGGAGGGTGGATGCGGTTCTCCTCCTCATCTTGATGCAGGACCGCGATGATGAAACGCTGTCTCGCCTCGCCCAGCAACTCCCACCCCACATCGATGAACAGGCCGTCGAACTCCGGCGGTCGTGGCAGGCCAGGGCCGGGGCCAGGGTTGCCTTCACCGGAAGCTTCTTCCATCGATGACAGAGATCGATGGCGGAATCGTTCGTTCAAGATTGTTGGGATTGGAGATTCAGTGAGGGGTATATATGGGCGTGAGATGGCTCCGTGTCTGTGTATGTCCGAGCCGAGCCGGCCCCTCTGATTCGTTCTGTTGTCGGAACGGACTGCATACTGATACTGATACTGTACCAAAAGGCCGTAGCGTATATAGCTGCAATCTTGCAGTACTACGCGCTATAGTAAAAAAGTTAACTAAGCCATTGGCTCGGAGTGAATCTTCTTGGCGGCCTCGCGCTGCGCCTGCACGTCCATGTCGACGTCGATGGTGTCCGTGGACTCGGCCCTGTACTTGTAGCGGTGGGCGAGCACGGCGAAGACGACGCAGTTGGCGGCGGCGAGCAGGGTGAGGAAGGCGTAGTAGTAGTCGAGGTGCGCGGCGTTGAGGTTGTCGGCCACCCAGGGGCTCCCCCGCCTGCGCGTCACCCGCGTCACCAGCGACAGGATGAAGCTGCTGAGGACGTTGCCGACGCCGTACGCCGTCAGCGACAGCGCCGTGCCCAGGCTCTTCATGCTCTCCGGCGCCTGGTCGTAGAAGAACTCGATCTTGCCCACCACCAGGAACGCGTCCGCCAGCCCCATCAGCACGAACTGCGGCAGGAGCACGAAGATGCTCAGCCGGAGCTTGCCGCCGGTCACGTCCAGCCCGCGGCTCCGCGCGTAGCTCAGCCGCTGGCTCTCGATCAGCGACGCCGTGCCCATCGTCAGCACCTGCACCAGCAGCCCGATGCCCATCCGCGTCAGCAGGCTGATCCCTCTCGGGTTCTTGGTGTACCTCCGCACGGCCTTGACGAAGACCCGGTCGTACACCACGATGGTGACGAGCATGGTGAGCGTGACGAATGCGCCGAGGCTGGCCGGCGGGATCTCGAAGCTGCCCGCGCCCATGTGCCGGTTCATGGTCGTGCCCTGCTTCACGAACAGGGTGTTGGTCTGCGCGATCAGCGTGCACGGCACAAACATGGTCACCAGCAGAGGGATCAGCTTCATGATCTGCTTCGTCTCCTCCACCTCCGTCACTGTGCACAGGCTCCACTTCGGCGCCCTGGACGATGACCCGTCGACGACGTCCTTCACGGCGGCCTTGTTTAGGAACCTCATGGTGCTGGTGGAATCCATCCGGAACTTGTGCTTCTTCGTGTACGCCTCCAGCTCCAGCTCGTGCAGCTCCTTGGAGTCGGCCGGCACGGGGAGGCGCCACTTCCGGAGCGCGGCGCCCACGACCTTGCCCATGCGCGTGAAGGCGCTGCCCTGCGGCAGCTTGTGGCGGTACACGGGCGTTCCGGCGAGGAAGATGGCGATGGAGGCGATGAGGCCGAGCGTGGGGATGCCGTAGCCGACGGACCAGCTGACGTTGTCTTGGAGGTAGACGAGGACGGTGGAGGAGAAGAGGATGCCGACGAAGATGGTGAACATCCACCAGTTGAAGAAGGAGAGCTTGTGCGACTTCTCGCGGGCATCGAAGTCGTCGAACTGGTCGGCGCCGATGGTGGAGATGTTGGGCTTGGTGCCGCCGTTGCCGAAGGCGATGATGTACAGCCCGCCGAAGTAGACGCCCGCCTGCAGCGCCGACGCCCGCGGGCAGACTTTGCCGACGCACTCCGGCGGCTTCAGCGCTCCCACCGACACGGACAGTGTCAACAGCAGCATCCCCTGCATCAGGACACGCACGTCATTTCTAGTCTAGCTCCATGCATGCATCCATGACAATGAGTCAGCAGAATACCTGATATTTTTATAAAACTTCAAAATGGTTTAACTTTCAAACCTCAAATTCGACTTATGATCCGTCGTCATCGTCCGGGTTTTCTTGACAAGTGTTTCAACACTATATCCCATCGATACCCAAAGGATTAATGAAGTTGCTACGGTATTGGTAGCAAAGTTGTATCGCACAAGAGCAATTGAGCGAACGTCAGTTCATTACCTCGTTTCTAAAGTAGATGGAATTTCAGATTTATTATTGGTGTATTTTATAAGTAGTAATTCACTACAATTAGCACCTGATGTGTTAACTATTCAGGTCGCGAATTGATCATAGCTCAGATGGTCCATCAGGTTTCAAATCCTAAACTTGATACTAATGATCGCATTTTTCTCATCAATTTTAGGCTTTTCGGCTATGGCGTTTTGTAAGAGGAGACGTTTTCGTCCACTGCGATGTGGTCTCACTTCATCAATCTTAAAATGTTGTGTCGTCTCATTACATTGGAGGTGCTCGTCGAAGTAGAGTGTGCATGCGTATGTGTCTTCATAGGGATGCGTGTATGTGTGTATTTGAACATTTGCGTTCGTATTGTGCTAAAAAAACTATTTGGATAAAAATATATACAATTGGACGTGTTACCCATAGTTGACTACAAAGCAAGTTTCTTGTCCTATGTGATGGAGCCCTCCTATCGCTGCAGCCATTTTGGCACATGCATACCGCCATCTTAGGTGCGTAAGTTGCAAATGATTGTGCTAATGAGTGATATGCTACTTTAACACTATCACTAAAAGGACATGCAAGACGTGACAATTTAGGGGTGGCCACAAGTCTCGTGCAGTGACTTTTCACCGGTGCATGGAAATTAGCTTACATACCAGCACAAGTATTTACTTGGTGATGATTTACTCACATGGAATAAAAGAAAATTCTCCCATAATTATTCCACTAGCCCACTGATTTCTGCGTGTGATAGTGGCAGATATCGCTCTCCATGAGATACAGAAAATCTACCGTGTTCACTTGGCGGCATTCAACGTTTGAAATATTTCTGTACCAGTTGATCTGAATCGAACGGTCCGTGTCACGCACCACTGACCGCGACACTTTAATAGTCTCCACCTCCAATAATTGAGCCCGAACGTACGTACATAAGTTTCGGATGAAGTGGTACATCACGCATCGTGCACGTATGCGTCACGCTTACGTGCTTGCCATTTGTTCTTTGTTTTTGTTTTGGTGCCGGGGAGCATGTCACTGTGAGTTCGTGACATGTAGAGCCACCGTATCTCGTGCATGCACGGTGAGCGTGAGAGAGAATCAAATGCAGGTCTTGTGACTTGTGAGCAGTCAAAACCTACCAAGCACGTGCAGTGACTTCGGCAGCTAGATATGCATGCATGCACTCCTGGTGCTAGCTACATGATAGGGTCGCACTAGATATGTAGTAGGTCCACTGGTCACTGGACGAGTCAAGATTCCACGGCCGGATCGATCGATCAACTAAAACGGCTGTTCTCTGGTCCATCATGCAGTCCACATACGTGGTACTACTTTATAGAGTGTGGAGTCAACAAATATGCACGTCAAAATCGATGGATCGATCTCACCGGTGCGGTTGTCACGATCTGGACCAGTACGTCCGATCGACAAGATGCTAGACATCTCATCCGTATCCGACCATACGCCGGCCACCCCGGCAACGGGAACGGATCAGCTATAGTACGTGGTACGACTCATTCATCTGCACATGCGTACTACTGGCCCAAGCTCATTCATCCATCCGCGCCAATCCGAACCAGGCAGCTAGCTCTAGCTGCGTGGACAAACTTGGAGCACTAGTGCTACTAGGCTACCTCCATCCGAGTTTATTACGCCTAGTATTTTGGGTTAGACTTTGATCATTCATATAACTAATTAAATATAAAATATATGCTATAAAAAGTACACTGTTAATTAGATTTGTATTTGCAAGAGCTTTTCAACGATATAATTTTGATGACATGTAGGTTACATTTTATTAGTTAAATATGTTGATTAAATTTAATTCCAAAATAAGAGGGGGTCGCTACATCCTAGTACTAGGCAGCTAGCTCTAGTATGTCTCGTGGCTAGGGAGCTACTCGCCCGCCTCCAATTTTCTGTGGCGCGACACGGACGGACGTTTTGTGCCACACCAAACGTATGTACTTTTTTCAGGGTACCAAACGTATATACAGTATATATATGATACAAATCCCCATCCAAGTCTCAAAGACTCCGCCGTAATCGCTTGCTGCCACATCAGCCATGATGTTAACATTTTTTTTTTTGACGCGTCCATGATGTTATCATGACAGACCGCGGCGACGTCTTCGGACGGCGCATATACGCTATGTATCTACGGAAGTTACCATGAGGTGAAGTGTGTGGGAGGAGTATAGGAAGGTGTTGTGTTGTTACCATGAGGTAGATGGCGGAGCCGACGACGAAGGTCCAGTAGCGGCCGAGGTATGCGTCGGCGACGTAGGCGCCGAGGAGGGGCGTGAGGAAGACGGTGCCGGACCAGTTGGTGACGTTGTTGGACGCCTCCACCGTGCCCTGGTGCATCTTCTCCGTGAGGTAAATGAAGAGGTTCGCCGCGATGCCGTAGTAGGCCATCCGCTCGAACAGCTCGTACACTAATTCACACATAAAAATGCATCCAGTCTCAGACAAATATGGATCAGCACGTGCGTCCATCCATGGCCTATGAGATGGATTAGCTAGCTGGATGAACCGAAGCAATCATGTATGCATTGATTGGCCGGCACAGTACGTACCGACGATGAAGGTGCAGGCGGTCCAGCCGCCCCTCTTGGAGCGGAGCACGGGGTTGCCCCGGAGGTCCACCGACCCGTCCTGCGTGTACTCCTGCCCGCCGGCGCCGGCGCCGGTGCCGGTGCCGTCCTCCACGGCCAAGCTCTGGTTCGCCACCGCCATCGCTGCTACCTCCTCAAACCTCAAGGATCACTCTGTAGCTAGCTAGCTAGTCTCTCTCCACACTCTTCCTGGCCGGCTGCAGGCGGGTATATGTCGACCTCGCCCGAGCTTCAAATAGGGCTGCCTGCGCTAGGCTGCTAACCTATCGCTGGTGACGGGACCTCCATTTATAGACTTGGTACCAGTACACATCTTGCTCCTAGCGCTACTCTCTGGTTGTCGTAGCTAGCGTCGTCCCCACCACGGAGCCGGGCTTGATGTGGCCTCGGTCGACCACTTGTACGGGGCACCGGCAGCACGGCATTGTCATCACTTTGTCAGCTAGTACTACTAGTATCTTGTTACGGTGTGGCCAAAGGGCCTCGGAAGCGTCCGTCCGATTGGGCGACTGCTCATGCTCAAGAGAAAGCGATGCGGATGCCAACTTGCCGATTTGTGTGAGGACTGAGGAGGGTAGAGATCAATCGGTGTTGGATCTCCTCTCCTCATTGTACTACTAGTCCGATTGATGGACGCTAAGCCGCAACCTCGGGTGGCCACACGTACAGGTATTGAATCTAGAAGATGAATTATGAGGTATTCAGATGCATATAAGGTGTGACCGGTGAGTGCCCGTGGACGCATCGGCGTGCGTTTGAGGGGCCAGATTTGGCAAGTCTGGCAGTAGGCGCTCTTAGCTGCACGGACGGGAAGAGGAGCATATGTGGACTAGGGCGGTCGAGGGCCCATCTGTTTTCTTCCCCGCGACGGTGACCTACTCTCGGGCGCACATGATGTGCTACGGCCGGATAAGGGCTGGGGCACCATTTGCTTTTACTCGGCGTTACGTGGCAAGTGCCTTGTACCAACTATTACGTGTACCCGACAGACACATACGAGTTTGCTCCGGTCGCAGGGACCAATGATGGCGGCTCCGAGGTCGCGGCGGCCTTGTTTTCTTCGGATCGACAGGCCTTTGGAGCGGGATCTGCATCGATTTGCCGTGAGGAGGTGGTGACTGTAGGTGGTTATTGTTGTGTGGCAGCACAATAGCCTACAACCAGTTTGTTGGCGGCGTTCTGGAACCATTTCTTGCTCAATGTTGCTCGGGAGGTGACACATGCACCGTTTTCGGAGTCGTCGGGCGGTGCCTGTTGCCAACCGGTGAAGCCTTCGATGGATCCGTCTCATGCGGAGGTGTCAAGCTACGCCTGCTACCGCCACATGCTGCAGGCTGGCTTTGACAATGGTGTCATGTCTAGCATGTTGCTGCTGGATCGGAGATGGTGTGATAGTGGCAGGAAGTAGGCGGTATGGGACGTCTGTCTTCTGTTGTCTTCTGAAAAGGTATCTGGTTATCGAGGCGCCGTTAGTCGGATTAGGGATGATGGTACATATGGCTTCAACGACGACTTTATGCACTCGATGGAAACACAAGATCTCTGATCAGGTTATGTCGGCGCACGCCTGCGTCGTGACCTTGCTGAAGGTGATGGATTAAAACTTGGCTTTGGAGATGAGAATCCAGAGTACAATCTTGTATTGGACTCGCCATCATCGGCACACTTGTGGCGATTCCTTCTTCAAGGCGTAGCCTAGGAGTTGTGTATTTTATATTTTGACGGCGTCTTGTAACATAGGGTTAGTGGCTATCTGGTTAAGTTACTGTCGTGAGGCATGCAGTCTCTGATTTTTTTTGCTTTATTTTTGGGTCGATGTTGTTCTGTTGTTTGTTCATAAATAGTTTGAATCGCTTAACACATGTATTCGGCTGTTGAATTGCACATTCTTAATAATATATGGTTGTATGCACCGTCCTGATGCAGAGGCCGGGATTATCCTCCTTTTCGAAAAAGAAAAAAAAGCCACAGACGAGAGGAGAGCTAGGCAAGCTTGCCATGCATAATTCTATGATCGGGCGGCGGTCGTATAATACTGTTGGTGTGATCCACGAGATTCTTCCAGTGACCTCACAGCACAACAGACTAATATTTTCCCCTTATGATTACAGAGCAGATGGACACGAATGCTGGCTGCAGCTACTATATGGCATAACCATACCGAGATTCTCCAAAGTCGTATAGTATAAGCAGCCGGGAGCAGATTAACAAGGTGGCGTCACGCAGCAATCAGGCACCACGGCGTCTGTCCCGCGGCTATTATATGGGAAGGAGGAGTAGCTGATGGCCTTTGCTTTCGGCACCATGGATCCATCAAGTACCGAAAACTCCACGACATGGGCCACCATGCCCGATGGATCGGCATGCTCGATTCGTCGAGACGTAGCTGTCCGGGGTTGCGAGATCGCGAAAGGCGCCGCAGCGACGTGTTCGATCGATCCAACGGCAGTGCTGCGTTCAGACTTCACTTGAGACGGCCGGCCGGACGACGCCAAAAGCTACACGTACTCCTGCTCCAGATAATGCATCTAAGCTGGAACCGTGCCAGGCGCCGCTCTCCTATCTTGCTTCTCCTCTCACGCTGTCTCTGCGCTCTGCCGTGGTGTGAACTAGTAGCTGTAGCTGGTACGGTACCACTGTTCCCTTGAGCTGTTGCTGGCCAAGCAAGGAAGTTGCGTCCGTCGCTGCTGCTGCTGCTGTACCTGTACATGCCACCGTTCCTGGAGCAAGGAAGAAGGGGACAGCGGCCGGCCGTACGTTACATCCGTTCCGTCACCGCTAGCCCTTGGCCTGTAGGCTGTGTGTGCGTGTCGACGGCTGCCCTTTTTTTCGTGAAGGAAGAAGGAAATCATTGAGCAAACGGCCAAGATGCAAGAGCTGCAGGGCAGTCTATTTGCTCTTTGCAGCTACCGACATTCAGTGGGTACACTCGCTGCCTCGAGCTTAAAGTCCAATAGAAGGCTTTCCCTATTTTAATTTTCACGGAGGCACCAGTGGTCTAGTGGTAGAATAGTACCCTGCCACGGTACAGACCCGGGTTCGATTCCCGGCTGGTGCATGCTGAATTTTTTCTTTTGGCGCATGTCACACGAAATTTTTTCTATTATAGGTCCCTGAACTATTTCAGGGGTGTCATGTAGGTCCTCAAACTATAAGAATTGGCATCCAAATCCTCGAAGTGCAGTAGGTGTGTCATTCAGGTCCAAAATCTGTCCGAGCCCACCTGATCGGCCAGCTAGCGTCGTTGATCTGTGACATGTTAGAAGGGTGCCCCGCAATGTAATGGTTGGTGACGGAAATATGCAAATAGATTTGTTGTTGAACAGAAAGCAAATGGCTTTTCTTTCGGCAACAATATGCGCCGGTGCGCCGGCCCAACTGTTCGGCCGGTCGCACCGCGACCGTTGGATCTGAGCGTGTGGGCCGCTGGATCCGCTGAAGAAAACGGTTCGCCCTATCGTCTTCTACCTCGCGCCAGGGCACCGCGCCTCCTACCGCCCTCACCGCTCCAAGCGTTGCGCAACCCCTCCCCTCCCCCCGCCCTAGGTCGTGCTCGTCGCTGCGTTCGCCGCCGGTCGCCATAGCCGCTCGCCGTCGCTGCTGCAGCAACAAAAGCTCCGGATCATCAAAAAAATGGTGGTCGTCGGTTCCAGCAATGGCAGGGGCGCTTCTAGCACACAAAAAATGCTTCCTCGCCATTGCCATGGTGTTGTGCTTGTAGCATCACCAGCAGTCGCCGGTTGCAAACAAAAATCGCACTGATTTCTAGGAAAAATCTAATGGCCGGTTCCAGCCAAAATTCTGCAAGTGTCACCGTTTGAAGCAAAATAAATTGCCGGTTCCAGCAGAAAATGAAGCCACTTCTAGCAAAAAAACGCGTCGTCGTCGCCGGTTGTAGCTCGCCATGAATGGTCGCAATAAATTGAGTCGCTGGTTGTAGCAAACGACGCCGCTGGTTCCAGCAAAAATGACATCGTCGCAGGTTCCAACATTTTTGTTGAAGCTTTCTCGGTCTCTGGTAGAAGCTTTTTCATCTGCGGGATGAAGCTTTTTTTAAAACGGTTGCAACTTTTCATGTGTACCTAAAAAGCGATTGAAACTTTTGAAGGGGCTGGTTTAAGATTTTCAATCTCTGGTTGAAGCTTTTTCATCTGCGGGATGAAACTTTTGTTAAAACGGTTGCAGCTCTTCGTGTGTTCCGAAGTCTGGTTTGAAGCTTTTTTATCTACTAGATGTAGCCTTTTGCATTCATGGTTGTAGCACGAGCATTGCCGTTTGCAGCTACAGTACCAGTACGTCCGTGCGGCCGTCGTTACTGGTTCCAGCAAAACCAGTACGCGATTGCAACTCTCTCCCCAACCGGTTGTAGCTTGTCCCATTGATTCTCGCTGTCGGCGCTCTGAGTAGCTGGAAAAACCGTGGGTGGATGGGGTTGAGACCCAACGGTGGAGGCGACTTCCGGCGACCGGCCGGCGAGGCGGCGGGGCGCGGGGCGACGGAGCTCGCGGGCGCGCGCAGCCCTCCGACGACCGGCTGGCGAGGCGTCGGGGCGCGGGGTGACGGAGCTCGCAGGCGTGGCTCACGGGCGCGCGCAGCCCTCCGGCAACCGGCCGGCGAGGCGGTTGGGCACGAGGCGACGGAGCTCGGGGGCGCGACTCACGGGCGCGCAGACTGCGTGGGCACGACGGAGGGAAGGATGGATAAAATGCACGGGCCTACATCAGGGGAGAAGTTGCTATATGTGCATGTGTGTTGTGCGTGACGAGGCAGGAGCCGGCTGAAGTTTCGGCCGGTGCGCCGGATCTAAACATTTCCCTTTTCTTTTCCTGCGTAATTATCCAAAGTTTCACTTGGTTGGTTGTACTACTATTTTTGTTTATCTCCTTCTTTCTTGTCCCTTACTCCAAGTCCAGGCCGCAACTCCCTCCTCGGTCGCCCCTATAATATAAACTAGATAACAGCCCGCGCGTTGCTGCGGAATGTGTGCATTTGATTAAATTGGTGAACAGTTGGAAACTAATGGGAAATAGAAATATTGTCATACTATAGTAAATATTGGTCACTACAAATAATAAGTTGCATGTGGACATAAAAATTATCTTTAGTAGGAAAATACCGGCATAATACAACACATAATCGGAGGTGGTACAATGCATTCATCGATGTATCATTTACATACAGCACACTCATCCGATTTATTATACTTCCAGGTCCAATAGACCAAAATACAGTCATGCTTGTGTGTGCAGAAAGGTTCTGGAAGAAAATACACCCACAACAAAATCTAAGGTAATAATTACAAAGAAAACACAACATATATACAGAAAATGACCTATTACATGAGAATGGTGAGTCAGATTCTGCAAAAATAAATTAGAAAATAGATTGTTGACTAACAGCGGCATCTCGTAGTTGAAGGTGTAGATTTGTTCAGTCACGTACATCTGAAAAGTAAACATTTACTTCTTTGACCTTTTTCCTCCATAATAGGAAAAGGATGCAACTACTTCGATTGGATTTCTACCACTACCATACGTTGTGCAGGTGTATAAATAATCATGCAAATATCAAGTGAGTAGACAATACCAACTCTATGTCAGGTCAACTTCATTATCTGCAATTAATATTGAATCACAAAACACATACTGCATATTAAGCATAACCAATTTTAGTTCTTGCTTCTTCCTTCTAATATCCAGTGAACCCAAACATTTGTTGATTCTTGATTTGATATATAAAAAGGATTAGATTATCAAAGGAGCCAGGAATGATAGGAACACCATCCCCTAAAAGATAAATACATCCCTCCAAATAAAATTCTAAAATACATTACCGAGTTATGAGGTTGGAGACGGTATATGTAACTTGTGAAAAAGCAGACCTGTTATAAAACTGAAGTATTTATTTCCTTGCTAACCCTCTGCAAGAACTTAAAGTGTATGTAAAAGAATCGAGTATTGTAGTATTTAAAAAGAACAAATGAACATGTGTTACTAACATTCCACCAGACCAGAAAAATAAGAATAAATTGTATGGGCAAAACCTAGCTAGAACAAACTGTAGTCAGAATCCTAAAGGTGCTTCATTGTCGCGTCAACAGTTGGCACAATCATCTAATTCTGGTGAGGCTATGACGGCACAAAACAGTTGTGACCCAACCCGAGGTAAGTCGATGTCAGGCACAATGGCACAGGAGGAGAGCACCAGACGCAATGCAAAGATGGTTGCCGAGGGATTTGTGGCAGGGAAGAGTACGCAGCTACATCACACCACACTCATGCATATGCTAGAAATTCTCCACGTCCTAGTGAAGATCTAGAAAATCACAATTTATTAACATGTCGGTGTCATCAAGATTCATCGTATTAGCTAACATGAATCGTTGACCTTAAGATTGCTCCTAAAGGACTGAAAATACATGCACATGACAAAGAAAATAAAAACTGCATCAACTGGGGATTTAGAGATGAGATAACATAGCCTGGTCTTCCTGGCCAGTCTCGTCGGCGAGCTCCTTATTGCCGAGCTTGGCAGCGACGGGTTATGGGCAGAGCTTCTTCCGCTGAATTGCCGTCGCTCTGCTTATTAAGACCTCCAATCCTCGTTTCTTAGATCTGGAGGGGAATTCCATCCGGAGTTTGCTTCGTTCGTGCTTGCAGTGGAGGCTGAGCGCACATGAGGCAATGGTATATCATTGCAGGGGACGCATAAGGGGATGGGGAGGGTCAGAGGAGAAGCCAGGAAGATTTATGGAGGAGAGGAAGAGGAGACGCACTGGTGCCATCAGTGGGGAGAGGATGGGACATGGCCGTTCAATTAAATCTAACAGTTTCTTGCACATTTGTTGGAGTAGTGGACAGAGAGTTGATGAATGTTGTCGTCTCATGTGCGCTGGAGGTACATTGTGGCCGGGAGATCGCGTCAATCTTTGCAGCGGCTGGCAGAAGATAAAACGACTGTAGTTTTCTATTTTAGTACTACTATATAAACCACACGGCCAGCAGCTGGAGAAAATTAGCCACGATCAAGCCTCGAGATTAACAGCGGAAGACCAGCAGCAAGAAAGGAAGAGGCGTGACGCATTTTTTGAAACCGAAGGAAAGTGGCCACGGTGCGATACCCATCTGCAAGATGTACATGATAAAAGAGGATGACGTGGCTGCATGGGAAATAATTAGTGGTTGTGTGGGACATAGATGATGAGGTGGATAGGCTGCATGTCAAGAGAAATAGGGTAGTGGGGATGAACTATTTAGTTATTATAGATATGTGTACACGAGGCCTTATAGCACCAAATTAATTTCCGATCTCGGCCAGCGTAGCGTAACGTGGTGATACATTGGTGAATGGTGATGAAAAAAAACATAGGATTTGATCCACGGGCTTTGGAGGACGGGGCGGCGCTCTTGACCTTGACGGGTATGGAGGCGCGGGGTGCGACGTCCACGGAGGGCATGATAACATGTCATCGTCATCTGTGCCCCGATAGGGCGCCGGAGAAGGACGAGAAGGTGGCAACGTCCGCTGCGGTTGCGGAGAGCGCCAAGGTCGACGCCGCCCCGCTCCCGCGGCTCAAGGAGGCTGCCGCGGTGCTCAAGGGCAAGGCCCGCGCTGCCGGCGAGTACGCGGCGGCCGTGACCCGCCAGGGCGTCTCCATGTTCGGCGAGCCCAAGCTCGGCTCCGTGGTCAAGACAGGAGCGGACGGGGGCGGAGGCAGCGCTATGCGATGGGGGAGCATGATCAGTGACAAGGTAAGGGCAGCCGCCGGCGAGTACTACGTGGCGATCACGGTCCACCGGGGCAACGGTCCCGAGACTGGCTCCAAGGCCGAGGGAGGAGGCCCCAAGGTCCAAGGATGATCAGTGAACCCTACGAGATGAGTCGTCCGCTGAAATCTAGTTTCAGTTTCAGATCGACACAAGGGAGGCTAATTAAGCTAGTGCACGATGTACACACCGTTTCATTTTCAGTTTCGGTTTGCTTGATTGATCATCTTCTTTTCTTTTCTTTTCATCTTTCTTGCCAAGTTCCACGAGAGATCAGCCAGTCTGGTGCTCAACCAATTTGGTTCCACCACTTCAAGTTCTGAAATTCATCCTTGTACTAGACTAAACCATGTGCCCAGGGCGGTGTGTCACGCCACGTAGACCTGGTGACGTCACTAAGACCACAATTATGTGCCACGTAGGTGTGCAAATTAGCCTTTTTTTTTGCGAGGAGGCGTGCAAATGAGTCTGTTGTGAAATGCAAGCTTTACCTTTTAATTTGTTTTGTTTCACTAATATGCACATTATTGTTGTGACCGCTTTCTATAGATTTTCCAATTTGCTTAAAAATATATGCGCATTTTTTCTCAAATGAGAGCTCAACATGTAGATTTGTCGTGTACGCCGGTGTGCCGTGTGATTGTCCGGTACTTTTAACTAGTCGCTGCATTGTATTGAGATGGTAGTTTTTTTTCAAGAAAACTCAAATATATGGTTGCTCATTTCTCTTGAACTAAAGCATCTTGAATTGGCGACATTCTTGCCTTCCATTATTATTTTTAAACTTGCCTTTCGCCACACTTTACATCGGTGACACGGTGACCGGGAACAATGGATTAGACAAAAGGGGCGACACTTAAGCATTAATTTGCTAATATGCACATTTGTATTGTAGCCGCAATATAACGATTTTCCAAATTTCTTAATACCACCAACATCACACATGTTCTTAAATGAGTGCTCAACATGTACAATTTTCATGTCTGCATTGCTAGCATGATTGTATGATAGCTAACATGATATTAGTATGGTTACTCCATTTTTTGATATCTATCCGCTATGCTAGGTTATTGCACGTACTGGTACACTACTAGAAGCATTCATTAGATGTGTTTCTACATCATGTTTAGTTTTTAGTTATGAGTAAAATCATTGTATTGATCTTCATTTTAGAGTGTGCCCTACTTGGTGAGGATAAAAAAAAAGATCCGCATAGACCAAAAAAGGAGAAAAAAAGAGATAGAGGCATCACTACTATCCTTTTTGCATACTTCAAAGTAGCGCATTGCGTTGCTAGTTGGGGAATTTTTACACTATAGATCCTAGCTTGTGGATTCCGATGTTGAGCTTCCTCAAAGGTTGTAGGTGTTCTTAAGAAAGTGAAGTTGGCTGCACACCCCATTAATTCATTATTAGGAGAGCTTTCATATATTCATAGCTCTAGTGATTCCATTGTATGACAATCTCTACTCCCTTGCATTAATTAACATCTATTCTAACGTCTCTTCATTGCCTAAATGATCAACTGCGTTGATGCAAGACTTACTTTCACTTTTGTCTTTTCTTAAACCTATCATTTTTTTTCAATTTTAGTGGAAAGATCAAGGGTCGTACCCAAGTATTGCATAAGTTATTCATTGGTTGAAAAAAGGAGGTTATGTGATTGGTTCACTTGATCGACAATCCAAATGGTTTATGATAAGATTGTTCCTTGATACAACTAAGACTTAGTGTACTATGCTTTCATGATACATCTGGCATTCTTTTCCCACACCTAAAGGCTTGACATGAAAGCACTAAGCCATGAGCAACGAGAACGATTTTACTTATGTATTTTGATGTTGCTTGTTTTGTATCAACTATAGACTATCCCAAATGATAAGTGTCACATGTGTGGCACGAAGCAACATGGTCCAAACGTCCTTGTTACCATACATTTTGCCACATCAAACAGATTACGTTGGTTTTTCGGACTTAAAAATGTTTCAGTTTCAGATCGACACAAGGAAGGCTAATTAAGCTAGTGCACGATGTACCCATCGTTTCATTTCAATTGCTTGATTGATCATTTTCTTTTCTTTTCATCTTTCTTGCCAAGTTCCACGAGAGATCAGCCAATTTGGTGCTCAACCAATTTGGTTCCACTACTTCAAGTTTTGAAATTCATCCTTGTGCTAGACTAAACCATGTGTCCAGAATCCCTAAAAAAACACGTGCCCAGGGAGGTGTGTCACGCCACGTAGAGCTGGTAACGTCACTAAGACCCAATGTTAGGCCACGTAGGCGTGCAAATGAGTGTTATGAAATGCAACCTTTACCTTTTGTTTTGTTTAGCTAAGGGCATCTCCCATGACGGCCACCCGCATACATTCAGATCGCGCGGTTCGGACCTATCTGTCCGCCGACGGTCTGGACCACGTTTTTCCTACAAACCGGAACCAAACGTGTTGGACTCTTACATTGATGGTCCACCCAAATGGAAGACGGAGCCCACACTTTTTAGCTTCCCGCCCTGTTTTCGTGGCAAAATTTCCGCTCTCCTTCTTTCATCCGCCGTTCTCCACCCAATGCCCCAACATAACATAAAAAACTAGATGATACCCCGCACGTTGTTGCGGGACTTGGTAGGGGGACAACAACGCATGGATTTTTAGTTTTCACAATGTAGAATAACCGGATACATAATTATTGACATGTTTTTTTGTCATTAGATATTGGTAAGCTACAAATCAACCATGTTAGATATATGTACTGACCACAAACTGGGTAAATACGTTCATGCGGTACTTACAGTATATCTATACATCATCAAGGTAGTTCTTGTCGCTATGTTAACTCACCAATTGTACTTTCTTGAATGTTAAGGTTAGCTTCACCGAATCTTGCACATCATTTGCATAATATTTTAAAAAAATCAAGAATAAAGTAACCCACTTATTTGTAGAAGAATGCAGAAATTCTTATAAATTTAAAGATGCAGTGCTGAAGTAGTATTTTCAGTTATAGCATCTTTTTGCGAATCAGTTCGAGTACTTATTTCCACATTTTTCTATTGCCCTTAATAAAATACCCAGACAAATTTATAATATAAAGATAAGATTGTAATTTTACATATAGAATTGTGAAAAAATGCCATGTACTTGTGTGTTGTGCCTTCTCCCGCGTACTGGAGACGCCGCAGCCGACAGCGTGTCCCACTTAGAGGCACCACAGGGGAGGCTCCTGTTACCGGTGATAGTGTACTCGAGGGCGTGTCATGCGTAGCAAGCACGACGGAGGCGGCCACCATGTTGCAGAGGAGGCGACACGACGTCTACCAGCAGACACATGAAAGGGAACTTGACATATTGTTTCGATACTTCAATTAAAACTGCAATCTGAAATCTACCTCCAAAGTGAGGTGAATAAATCAGTAGCAGAAAGAATATCCCCGCAAAAAAAAATCAGTAGCAGAAAGAATAGGAAACCTGGTCCTTACATAGATAGAACAACAGGTGGCTTCAGAATATAGCGCGAGCAGAAGTACGCCCCAACAATTGCGTCAGACCAACGCATGTTCAGACCTGCCATCAAGGAGCTGAACATATAAATTCCATGGATGCTCACGGCATGTCTTGGCAATATTTTCAGCTTAGGGGTCTGGGATGGGGCACTTGATTGAAACGACCTGCTGCTGACCTAAGATGTGCTGCTGTACAAAGCATCAGCAGACCTCAATTGTTTTGGACGTGCAAGCTGTAGCATTGACCTGCCGCCTATTCTTGTAGTAGGCCATGGCCGAAGTGCACGGAGGATATTTAACGTAGGAAACTGAAAAGATGAACCGGCCGGAAAGGAAACCAATCGATGGAAATGGATGGGTTAATGCCTCAGTCAGTTTCACATGCACTTGTGGCTGTATTTGTGACGCGGCCGTTGGTGGCGGAACATAAGACGATCAGCACGAGTCAATGCGATGTATTTACGTGTGGATTGGCGAGTTGATTCAAATTAAAGTAGAGAAGGTGTTGTTGCAAGGCGATCTGTACACTGGTCAAAATATTAACAAATTAATAGCCTAGGAGCATTCATGCAGTGGACCACAATCGGCTCGTGAGAGAGAGAGATAGTCAGGGAGAGGTAATTGCCAAGATGAGATTGTAATCTGTAACTGAAGTGGTGACATGGCAATGTGCTGATGTGGACAATCTGCATGTTGAGAGAATGGCTTGTAGTGGGGATGAACTTCTTAAGAATGTAAGATTGGTTCCCTCTGCTATTCGGGTCAAACGCTTACATAGATAAATCATTTTTAATTATATAGAAACAATGATAAAGTATAAATCCCTTTTCACCTAATTAATTCATAACATATTGTCAAGTATTTAGTTTTGGGAAGAACACATCTTGTCACTAGAATTTCCTTTTGGACCCTAAATTACTTTTTGTGCATGCCTAATTTTTTGTTATAAAAGCATTTTTAGTGATATGGATGCAACTATACACTTGCTTTTTCATATAATCAATTCCCCAAGACCAGAGATGCTCTATTCTGAGGAGAGAAGATGTTCATTCTTAATTTTTATAAAGACGTTTGACAATGTGTGAAATCTACCTGATGCAGCAGGTTTTGTCTGGTCAGGCTCTTAAGTATACTAGATGATGCCCCGCGCATTGCGGTGGGACATTGGTACGGGATAACATTATTTTCTAAGCATGTTAGCATGAACACATGTCAGATGAAAGGCGGATTAACGACTGGTAATTGTAATTAACAACAAACCCAATAGTTTTTTTCATGTCTGGCAAACATGGGGAACTACATTCACAATTTGGCCATCTTCACATCAATATATCATCAGATATAACTATATAAAACAGATAGACATATGAAGTTTATGCTAGCTCAAAAGATTATATGTACATCTTGGTTAACATACACGCTAAAGAAATAGTCATATCTTTTAAACCGTAACTTCAATTTTAACGTGTTATATATGAAATTTGATTAAAAAATGTGTAGAATCTACATATTATATTATTTTATCTATTAAACATTTTAAAAATGTTGTTTTGGGTGCAACCTTAATTAATAGTGCAGGATCCGTTTTTATTTTGTATCGGTACAGATCCAGATAGAAAATGAACAACTCAACAAAATCAAATTGGAGATGAAAGAAAGTAACTAAAACCACACATGTAGGCGACGGCAAGGGGGCAAAGAAAAGCAAAATTCTGATCTTATACAGAGAAAGAGAGAGAGAGAGAGAGAGAGAGAGAGAGAGAGAGAGAGAGAGAGAGAGAGAGAGAGAGATGCATTAGGATTGACACATTCAAACGCATTGTGATTGTGTGGGCATTGATGTCATGTTCAAATAAAGAACGTGGACCTACAGAGGTCTTGAGTCATGATTATTGGATTAGAGGCGCATGTTATTTTTTTTCTCCCGTTGCAACGCATGGGCTCTTTTACTACTTTTTATAAAAACATTTAACAATGTGTGGAATCTACCTGATGCAGCAGGTTTTGTCTAGTCAGGCTGTATACTAGATGATGCCCTGTTTGTTGCGGCGGGACATTGATGATGCCCTTGTGTGTGCTCCATAGGTTTTGATTGGCTACGAGACCTTTGGTTCTCACTATACCTGGCCATGGAAAGCCCGGCCCTGCCCGACGTTGCCTCCGGGCCGAGCTCGGGCCTAGATTTTGAGCCCGAAGGCCAGGCCCAGGCCCGTCGTTTTTGCATTTCTCTGAAGGTCGGGCCGGGCCGGCCCGAAGTCCAACGGGCTTTTACGTGTTTGGGCCGGGCTCGGGCTCAGAAAACAGGCCCGATGGCCGGGCCGGGCCGGGCTCGGGCCTGGGTTTTTTTCATCGGGCTTGGCTAGGCCCGGCCCGAAGCCCGGCCCGGCCCGAGGTATGGCCAGGTATAGTTCTCACGCTCAGCATGCACGCACGAGATACGGTGGCTCTACATGCTCCCCGGCAGCAAAACAATTAAAAACAAAGAACAAATGACATGCACGTAAGTGTGATGCATACGCGCACGTCGCGTGATGTACCACTTCATCCGAAATTTATGTACGTACGTTCGGGCTGAATTATTGGAGGAGGAGACTATTAAAGTATCGCGGTCAGTGGTGCGTGACACGGACCGTTCGATCCAGATCAACTGGTACAGAAAATATTTCAAACGTTGAATGCCACGAAGTGAATACTGTAGATTTTCTGTATTTCAGGACCATGGTTACCCATGGTCTATGTCGTACGATTTAACATCCTACTACATGTGGATCTGTGACATGCATGCCAACTTTATTTTTTAATCAACCATGCATGAATCCTCATGAATAGACATGTATGCAAACTGCATTTTTTAATCAACCATGCATGTATCCTCATGAATAGTGTCTAGAAATCAATGATGTCAAGCGTAGGTTCGGCTGAACCATGGTTCCGTAAAATATTTCCGGAGAGACATACGCTATTATTATTTTTTGCGCGAAAAACTTCTAGTCTATTCATTTTCAATTATGGTAGTACAACAAACACTAGAAATAATAAAAATTACACCCAGATCCGTAAACCACCTAGCGACGACTACAAGCACTAAAGCGAGCCGGAGGCGCACCGCTGTCATCGCCCCTCCCTCGCCGGGGCCGGACAAACCTTGTTGTGGTAGACAGTCCAAAATTCGTCGTGCTAAGACCCCATAGAACCAACGCACTAGAATAGCACCCGCTGCCGATGAAGAGTGTAGATTGGAAGGATCCAACCTGAAGACACATGAACATAGACGAAAGGCGAACAGATCCGAGCAAATCCACCAAAGACAGATCCGTCGGAGACACGCCTCCACACGCCTACCCCCGATGCTAGACGCATCACCGGAACGAGGGCTAGGCGGTGAGACCTTTATTCCATCTTCAGGGAGTCGCCGTCGTCTCGCCTTCCTGAGTAGAACACAAACCCTAACAAAACTCAAAAATAGATCTAAAAACGGAGCTCTCCCACCGGCAAGGATCGAGATCCACTCCGCCTCCATGGCCCTATGACCACCGGAGACGGGGCGGACCGACGCCGGCGCCGGCGGGAGGCAAGAGGAACCCTATTTTTGGAAGCCGGCTATTGGGTGCAATTTCGGTTAACATACGCCATTGTTACAGCACAAATCAGTGGAGTAGTTGAATAATTCTGGGAGCAATTTCCTTTTATTGTTCAATGTGTGTGTCGCATGTATGTAAGCTAATTTCCATGCACCGGTGAAAAGTCAGTGCACGAGACTTGTGGCCACCCCTGAATTGTCACGTCTTGCATGTCCTTTTAGTGATAGTGTATTAAAGAAGCATATCAGTCATTAGTACAATCATTTGCATCTTACGCACCAAAGGTGGCGGCATGTGCCAAAATGGCCGCATTGATAGCAGGGCTCCATCACATAGAACAAGAAACTTGCTTAGTAATCAACTATGGGTAACACATCCAATTGTATTTTTTTATCTGAATAGTTTTTTTAGCATGATACAAACGCAAATGCTCTGATACACACGTACACTCATTCCTACGAAGACACACACGCATGCACACTCTACTTCGATGAGCACCTTCAATGCGACACGGCATTTTGAGATTGATGAAGTGACAACATGCGCCTCGCAGTCAACGGAAACATCTCGTCTCACAAAACGCCATCGCAGGAAAGCCTAAAATTGATTAGAAAAATGCGATCATCAGTATCAAGTTTAGGATTTGAAACTTGATGGACCACCTAAGCTATGATAACACATCAGGTGCTAATTGTAGTTAATTACTACTTATAAAATACACCAGAAATAATCCATGGTGATTATTTAGTATAAGATAAGATAGTACCAATTTATTTCATTACATAAAAACTATGAGATGAAAAAACAATTCCATGATACATGTTTATTGTGATTATTCAAATACTTGTACAATGATTAATAGTCAAAGTTGTCTACATGTAAAATCTGAAATTCCATCTACTTTAGAAACGAGGTAATGAACTGACGTTCGCTCAATTTCTCTTGTGCGATACAACTTTGCTACCAATACCGTAGCAACTTCATTAATCCTTTGGGTGTCAATGGGATATAGATATAGTGTTGGAAACACTTGTCAAGAAAACCCTGACGATGATGATGGATCATTTGAGATTTGAAAGCTAAACCATTTTGAAGTTTTATAAAAGTATCATGTATTCTGTTGACTCATTGTCATGGATGCATGAGAACGTATCCTGTGCTACCGCTCAACTCGTGCTACGGCTGCTCCGGTCCATTCTATGCCACTCGATGGAAAATTGATGGATGGGATGTTATCTTCAGGTGTCCGCCGGTACACTTTACATGAGGGACCTTGTAAAACCGTTTAACTACGCAAAGAGTCCCTCAGAAGTCCCAGCGTCTCCTTCCTCTGCTATGTTTCCTTCCTGTACCTGTACTGGCGATCTGTGAGCTAGGGTTAGCAACTTGCTCCATCGGCCACTCTCTCGCCATCCGCCGGTCCACCCTACCTAGTTCTAGGACCGGTGGCCCTCCTATCCTCTGAAACGCCTCACCAAGCAGCCACCGTCAGCACCGTCAGGGAGCATGTTATGTAGCGCCGCCGAGCTGTAGGTCCGGTCAACGTCGGCGCAGCCGTCGCCAAGGAGCCGCACATCTTCTGCAGCTTAAAGAATCCTGTGTATGACCTCCTATTCGTACTGTCATGTAAGAGACATGCTTGTTCTTCCCATCCCAAATTTGTAAAGAGTATCCATATGTCTTGGGAATATGTATGTAAAGTAAGATTTGTTGTGTTTCTCTTCTTGTTCACTTTGTTCGTCTCAAAATGAAACTGCAGTTTTGATGTCCAACTGAAATTTCTGAAAGCATCACTAGTCCATCTTATTCCTGATTTTTTTTCTTGTTGCAATCTACATTCTAACAATACTTTAAGAGACATTTTACGGTGCATCAGATGAATTTTGGCCGTTCATTTTTCTGCATGGATGGCTCAGATATGGAAATACTACTCACGATTTCTGGTAGTATATTTTGCGCTCAGGGGTAGTTTCGGTAGTTCACTGTTTAACGAAAACGCGGGCTGGTTCCCCCGAAAAACAAGTGAAGGGCATTAGTGGAATTTAACGTGATCATTTGTTTTTTCAATAGCCATCGTCGCCCTTCCTCACCCGCAGTCTGACGGAAGACCCACGCACACAACCTCGACTGAAAGGTCAAAGAAAAAGGGCGACCGATGGCGGCGCTATGGCGACAGGACGACGGCGAACCCCGGTCGCCGTGAGTGCCCTCCGCGCAGTATTTGCGGGCGGTATGGTTTGGCGCCCCGCCGTACCCGGACGAGCCAGCACCGCGGGCGCCGCCCCTCCCCGGTGTCCTAGGCGGGTGTGGTCGATGTCCCCGCCGTTCGTGTTCCCCTCCTAAGCTGCGGGATGTGGAGCGGGTCGCCGAGGGGGACGACTAAGGCAAGACGTCGCCGGCATGCCCCGTCGCCGTCAAGGCCTTACGTGCCGCGGACCAGTGCCGTACAGATCTGTCGCGGCCGATGCAGGTACTCGCATCCGACCCATCGATCCATTGGCCCCCATTTCTTTCCTCGATTTCGTAAGCTAGCTTCTCCATCGTCTCTGGCCCAGGCACCGCCACTTGCTAGCTGTGTCTGTACCGAGGCTTATTCTGAAATTGGACCTAGGCTTATTCAGCTTAGTTCATGAATCATTAAGATATCTATCCTTCCTGTGTAGCAGTGACAAGCGATTTGGACGGAAAAAGCTGATCCAGCCATGGTCCTCGCCTAGGAGGAGGACGAGTTCCATCACACCAGCAGCAGTTCAGGTCCATGCTCGTCCTCTCTGCTAATCTTGTGTACTTGTTCAAATTCAGAAATCCACACTAGCTTGTATAGCAGCAAGTCCGAAAGTACAGGAGCTCATGTACACAAGGATTTTTTTTGTATGTGATATATAGCAGCAAGTCCGAAAGTACAGGAGCTCATGTACACAAGGATTTTTTTTGTATGTGATATTAGTGCAGAGCATGTGCAGTTTCAGATTCCACATAGAGCATGTTTCAGTTTCAGTTCAGTCTAGTTAATTAGTACACCTGTTGAACACTCAGATAGGCAATGGGTAGTTCCCAAGTTGGTGGCCAAGTTGGCTCTTTACAAAATCCTGATCATCAATTAAATGGTAGGATGCAGAAGTTGACATAACAGGACAGCATTTGCCTATCATTCATTGGCATAATACAGAATTGAAACCCCAGGTTTAAAAAGAATGTGTTGCTTCCAAGGACAGAAGTAAGAAGGAAATTGCGACCGAAAGTGTAAAGCCAGTTAGAAATTTTGTTTTTCAATCACATCCTATAAACCAAAGGGAATTGCATCATTAAACAAAGAATACAAGATTTTGTGCGTGAAAGACTTCTAATGAAAAATTAACGTAGATATTCAATGCGGATAAAAGTAGGTAAATTTACGGCAATTTGCCGTATAGATAAAGTAGCACAACCAAAAGAATTGTTTGATACATCTCCGCTGTATAGATAAAGTAATAAAATCGAAAACAGTGTGGAAACCGTCTACGGGGCAAAAACCACACCACGCCCAATCCTATTAACTCTACCCTAGTGCAGAACCATCGTCTCCCGAGACATCTCCGCCGCTGTCGTTGTGTCCGTCGTCACCTCCGAGGTCGAGGTCTTCTAAATCATCTTGTAAGTCAACCGCTGGTATGGACTTCCGAACTTTCAACTCATTGTGAGGTGAATTGATCAACGCAGCAGCAAGCCATCTTCTGAACTGTGTTATGTCATCCTGCATAGGAGGTAGACGTTAGGAGGTAGACGTTAGGACCCTTTGTATATGTGAAAGTAAAGTTAGATAGGGAAGATGTAGGTACCTGGTTGAATATTGCCGACAATCTCACTCCAGTCCAATATTGGATGTATTTCAACACCCAGAGAGCACAGGAACAGCCATCTGTTTGCTGTGGCACTTCATAGTCTTTGATAGGCCATGAAGCCACTTGAGTGTCCGGCCATCTACTTCCTTGCATTCCATTTTGCATCACTGCTATATCAATATGTGTTTCCATTCCAAGAAGCTGCAAGTAACATATCACACAATTTAGTACATTATTCGTATAAACTGTAAGTTATATAAAATGTTGTTAGAGCCTCACCGCAGCAATTACTTCTTTGCGGTTGTTGCGTGATTGGCTTGAGTCCAGAATTTGAATCTCCCTCTTTTGGGAGTTGACAACAGCCAGGAACCAGTGGTTCTTGGGAATATTTGAAGGAAGGAAAATCTGCGTGCAAAATTTGTAAGTGGTTTGAAGTGCCTAAAAATAAAATTTCTTATTAATATAAGAGAAGAGTGGATGGTTGGTACCATGTCATGTTTGAGGTAGTTATCTCCCCATTTAGTGCCTGATTTGCCGCTTAAAACATCCAAGGTACAATTCGGGATTGTGCCATCTCTCTTCAGGATGTTGACAATGGTCGACCTTTCAACATACACGGTACCATCGTCTCGTACACCTTCTAGTCCGTCCAAGCGTAGGAGTTCAATGGCCGCATCGAGTACCTAAGAAAGAAGATATTAGTTTACCTGGAAAACATATAAATAATCAAACATAGTAATTTGCGTTAGCACTTACATCGTCATCCACCCAAGCTGCAAAGGAGGAATGATCTGGTGTTGTGAGGCACTTCAGGTACTTCTGCGTTATAAGTATGTCCTTGATCTTCACCAACTTGGCATTCTCAGGAGTACTGTTTACATAGTCAGCTACTATAGTCTGTGTAATTCGATCTGTTTCTGCCTGAAAATTGATCAAGTCCTGCTTGAGCTGTTTTAGCTGCTGGGCGCTGCTTTTCCCAAGATTCATCTTCTTATTCTGTGTGTACATAACATCGTTACTGTCATGTGTCTGTTGCGATACAACTCTTTTTCTTCTGAGCGCGGGGGTGTAAAATTCGTAGTCCTCGCTCTGAAGGAGTGAAGACTTCTTTTTCTTGCGGCCGTCTTGTCTGACGCGCCTCCCTATGGAGTCCATGGCATCCATGGACGTATGCTTGACCTTTTGCGATATTTAATTTAAGGTTAGGAATATGCGTTGAGAAAAATGTTCGTTAGCAATTTGGTTCAGATGTGATGCTGACCTCAGATTCGGAGGGTTCAGTCTTTGACTTCTGGGGGTGCACATATGCTTTCTTCACCTTCTGCAATATTGTCATCAAGTTAAGAATATGGTTGAAATAAATCCTTTCCTAGCAATATAGTTAAGACATGTGATGCTGACCTCAGATTCGGAGGGTAAGTTATTGCTGTCACTCCTAAAACGCTTACCAAATGAGTCCACAGCGTCATCTCTGTCTGTTTTTCCTTTGTGGGGGTCCACAGGTGTTTTCTTTACCTTCTGTACAGATGGAAGAGTTAGCAGTAAGTATGGTTGACAAAAAAACATTGTACCAAGATGTTATTCATACCTCAAAGTCCCCAGCAAGGTTCTTGCTGGGGTTGCTGTAGACACGCTTTGGCACTTCATTTGTACTAGCAGCAACATTCTTTGAGGTTTTCTAGTTCGCACGTTAAAATAAAAAATGGTTAGCATACATTCTCTGACATGAAGACAGTTAGAAATTTTGTGACATACCATGATATTATTATCAACTCTCTGACCCTCATTAAAGTCCTTCTGTCCTACGCCAAAACGATGATCCTATTAATGAAAAAATGTTAGCCATGCACTTATCTAGAAGGATGAATTAAAAAAAAGAAATGCATACATTGAATGCAGAAATGAAGTCCTCCAAGCGCATGCTGTTTTGGTTCTGGCGCCTTTGTACTCCCTCCAGTTGTGCGGAAATCTCCGAATATTGCTGACACACTATTGCTTTCATCTCTCCCACCTGGGCGAGTACGCGGCCTAGTGTCCCATCGACCTACAAGTTAAGATAAATTAAGACAAATTGTTTCATCCTAAGAAACGAGTAGTGTCATTGTACAAGTTACATAGGACGTACCTCAGTAGACTTTGTAGGTTGACGTGAAGCCTTCGGCACTGGCTTCCAAGGGCGCCTGAGGTCGTCTACCATCTGCAATTTTTTTAAATATGAGTCATTTTGCAAGAACTGAACAGATGACAACTAGCAACAGTAAGCATATACCTGTCCTACTCCTACGTAGTTCTGCGATATTACTTTGTCGACTTTTCCTGCCTTTCCTTCATCCCAGTATTGGATCAATGGTTTATCTCATTGAAGATAGGATATGGTGCGATCAATATGGTTTACTCGGAACTTTTCATAGAACCAAGTCTGCGAAAGATTTAAAAAGAATACATAAGTGACCAATTAAATAATATCATAGGAAATAATGAATTTGTACTACCTGCAGTAGTGGGAGGTTGCCCTCCAAGTTCGCGGCACCGTTCACAAACTTCCTCACACTTGACATTAAGTGGTCAAGAGATAGTTTAGCATAATTTATTGAATTAATCGTATGTATGTCGACAACAATTCCCAAATATTTGGGATCAACATAGGGTTGTGTCGTTGGGCAAACCAACTTGCCAATGGTGTACAAGACGTAAGGCTTCACAAATCGTGGCCTCTCTTCGCCGATCATCTTCTTACGAAGACCTGAAAAGGTTGTTAGTCAATAATTGTGTAATTATAAAATTTATCAAACGAAAAAATAGGTCTGAAAATATCATATACCTTTCAAGGTAAGTTTGTTATCTTCAGGATCCTTTAAATCAAGCCATAGGTCCTGCACTTCTTTGAACGGAGGAGGGACATAGTCCCTCCCCATGCTGGGCAGGCCTGTGATGTGTTCTACGTCTTGCAAGGTTATTCTCATAGGTACCCCACTTTGTAAGAATAGATTTCACCTACAGATCATTAATGTTGAACTCAACGAACGTACTGGTTCATGGTGGTTTTCTTGCTCTTACTGACTCATGATGCGCTTATGGTCCATCTGAAAGCGTCTGAACATTCAGATCAATTCCATGTAACGTATGACTGGCACGGGCATGCATGGCAGCTGTGAAAAGACGGGCACGTAGTCATGCAGTAGAGACTAGGCCAGTACGATAACAACAAGAGTCAACGCTGATGCATCTTGTAAATTCCAATCTCATAAACAGGAAAATGTAGCATGCATCTACATGTCATTCAAAGTACAAATATAATTCTGATGATAAATTCCATAGTAAAAAACTGAATGTATAACACTTGTGACCAACAATTTGATAGAATAATGGCAAACAGAAAGTGGATTTATTGTCATCTTTTCTTTGTCCCCCTTGTCATCTTTGTCCGTCTACTTAGACTTTCCAGCCGTTTTCCTGTACAAACTCAAAATTACCATGAACTTTCCTGCAAAAAGTAAACCATATTGACAGGCTGCAACCAATAAATGAATATATGCAGTACACATCAAAATTACCAAACACTTACTTCAATGTTTTCTTTTTTGCTTTCAAGTTCTCCAAGAATGGCTTCAGCCTCTTATTCGATTCTTTGGCTGGTCTGCCTTTGGGATTTATTATTGGTATAGGGTCTTGGACTTGATCTGTAAACCATTGCCGCGCCCCAGAAAAATACGCCGGCATAGGAACAAATGATGGTGTGCCAGTATTTCCATCATTTATGTTGCCCTCGTCCAATACGCTCCTGAGGTACTCCATCACCTTTTCTGACCGCATTTCGCTAGCTGAGGCCGTGAATAAAGCCTCACTAGCCATATTGCGCAGTTGATGGTACTTATCCATCTGTTCTGACCATACATGTGTATTGGCACTCCTCACAGAATCGAAAGCAGGCTTGGCTTGCATTGTCCATCTAGCCTTCACACAACATGCGGGGATGGTGCATATCCCATTGTACTTCAGAACGCAAAATATATGAGCACATGGAAAATCCTCGCTTTCCATCTTCCTACATCCACAATATGCACTTTCCATCTTAGATCCATCAAAAATACATGTGACATGGAACCTAACGTGCACCGACTCTTTGCGAGCAACTCCATATCTAACCAAACCAGTGTCCTCTTCCACCTCAAGAACATTCCATCTTGATAAGTAGACAATCTCGGCCTTTACCTTACTGAACATAACAGGGGTATAAATAGACGACGCACTTATCTCAAGTGGGTCGGCAGTCAATCTAGTGAAGGGGATTGTGTGCGAAGCTACAGCGTCCAATGCTGCTTCATTCCGACGCAAAACTGACACACAATGTTCAACGTGTTGCACGAGATCAACGAGTTTCATTCTCCTATTCAGGTGCACATGAAGCCTCGAGTTTAGAGACTCACTTCTCTGATTGCTCAACATCCCTAGGAAATACCTTTCCTTGTTATATGCTACAGACCACTTCTCTCTCAGCTCGTACATCCTGTGAATCCATGCATCTTTCTTTTTCCTTGTGATTCTGAATCTCTTCTTATAAGCCAACCAGCGTCTCTCAAACTCATGAACCTCCATGGGATAGTAAATAAATTTCCTAAATTCCTTAAGCTTTTCCTTTCGGAGGTGAAGCACCATATTCTACTCGATATGCCAGCTGCACGGACGGTGATATGTGCTAGGCCAGACTGATGATATGGCTTTGGCCATTGAATCGTCTGTGATCGCTGAAATGGGATGCTTCTGGTGCATTGCCTCCAAAAAAACCTGAAGCAGCCACTCATATGAGTCAGCCGACTCGTCGGATACAAGACCAACCCCAAACACGACTGTGCTGCGGTGATGATTCAGCCCCACAAATGGAACAAACGGCAACCTATATTTGTTTGACCGGTATGTGCTGTCAAACACCACCACACCACCAAAAGCAACATAGTCCAAGCGAGATTGGGCGTCTGCCCAGAATATGTTCTGCAGATGCCCATCACTGTCCGTGGTGTATCTGTAAAAAAAATCTGGGTCTTTCATTTGTTGTGCTGTCATGTAGTTCAGCATAAACTGAGCTTCGCTACCTTCTATCTTTTTCTTCTTCTCCAACGCGACATGGTTATACAGATCGCGAGATATAAATCCAGCCTTGCAGAAACCACCAGCCTGCTTCTCCATCACATCCATTATCTGATGTGTGCGAAGTCCACCAACCGAGTACTCAATGACATCCGCCTTCTGTGGATCGTTCAGGCCACGATGAGACCACAAGAAAGGTGACAACTCAGGATTTATGAATGGATGGCTATGTTGGTCAACAAAATTCTTTACAAACCACAACCCAGTGCTTGCTTGAAGCTCAACCTGCAAAAGAGCAGGACAACCACACCGAGAGAGTGCCCTTGGCGTCCTTTTCTTGTCGGTTTCATCAAAGTGCTTTACGTCACGATATCCTTGTTTGCAGCACACAAACGTCCTCCGGTATGCATTTTCCTTATTTCCCTTATATTTCAGATCGCCCTTTCTAACACCAAACCCTTTGCTCTTCGCATACGCTAAGTAGAACTTGTACGCTTCGTTCTCACTTTTAAATGTCTGCCTGACCATCGAGTCGTACTCCATAAATTCATCTATCGAGATGCCTTCACCAGCCATGCCGATATCTTGCAATAAGAAACAACAAAACCTGTTACATATTTACATGAAAGAAAATACGCTGTAACTAAAACATATTAATTATACATTGTCAACGATTATCATCTGTAACTGAACCAATAATCTGTGACATCCTTACTAATTTTCTGAGAAGCCAAGAATCCTACTGGCCATAGTAATTTTTAACCCATCGTTTTCATGTTCCAACAAATTTGTATTATGTTCTTGTAAGAAGGAACATGCATCCCACAATATCAAACACATAATCTGACAACATTTTACTCACAGTACAAGAACTAGAAACCTGTATTATGTTCTTGTAAGAAGGAACATGCATCCCACAATATCAAACACATAATCTGACAACATTTTACTCACAGTACAAGAACTAGAAACCTCACACACACTATTAATTCAGCATCCACACGCACAGAAAACCCAGCAGCCATTTTTGAATTGGTATTGCGTGCACAGAGGCAACGTACCTATGCGAGGGATCTCAATCACGACACGCGGAGGAACCGATCTCGGGCGCCGTCAGAAGATCCTGCGACAGAGAGAGGGCAGCCGGGCGGCGCGGGCCGGCTGCGCCGTTGAAGATCCACAGAGAGAGAGAGAGGGCGCCGGGCGGCGCGGCCCGTCTGCGCCGTTGAAGATCTTGGGGGCCGTCCAAGATCTTGCGGCGGCGACCGCAGGGCGGGAGACGGAGCGGCCGCCCAAGTGCGACTCAGGCAACGGCGACCGATGGGAGGGGGAAGGAGAGGCGGCCCGTGTGCGACGGGGCGATCCGCAGGGCGGGAGAAGGAGAGGCGACCCCTGTGCGACGGCTGCCGGGCAGATAGGCGGCGGCAGGCGGCGGCGCACGAGAAGTGAAGAGATCTCGAAGTGAAACCTATGAACGATACGGCAGCGAGTCTCTACGGCAGCTGTGATTACTTACGTTATTAATCTCTGCAATTACCCATATTATTAATTAATAACATTATCATTAAGAAAGGACTAATCTACCCTTACATCCAATTACTAAAATGTCCTCAAGAGAAAAAAACAGGGATCAATAATGACCATTGGATCACCTATATACTACCCACTATTTAGAGGAGTATGATGCACCGTAAAATGTCTCTACTTTAAAATCAACAATACTGATCTGGCATGCAAATCTTAAGCAGTATGGTTCAAATGGTCTTTAGCCAACCAGATAATTTTTTTTGACCTTTCGTCTTGGATATGCATCTGAAAATAGTTGATGTTCCTTTTTTTTTTCAGGTATTGTTTGCATGTTCAGCTGCAAGCTCATCTCTAGAGAAAATAAATTGTTATACAAGCTAGTGTTGTAGTTGAGTCCACTTTGTCTCTTTCAGCAAGCTTGGAGCTGGATGGTGCTTAAGCTATTTCGTTCGCCAAGATATATTGAAATTTGGAAGTTTCAGTGTGTAAAGCATCTCTTGTAGTAAGCGATCGATGTATGTTTGGACAGACAAAAGGCAGATACAAGAGTTGGAAAACGTCAAAACAGACACAGTGGGCCTTCTATTCAAGATAGTTGTGTAGAACAAAGCTATCCTTATGAAATAAGTATATTACATCATATGTATGTGTACAATGTTTGAGTCAGACTGGGTATATGACAGTGGTGAACAGAAATTTATATATGATCCTATCAAATTTCTGGAGTTTTTACAGTACATATCCTACTTTGATAATTAGCCTCACTACATTAGTACAGCTTCGGCAAGACAATTGTAGCCTGGATGAAACTACTTAAGTACATCTTGAAGTCTTACTGCAACTTCTCCAGACAATATGGCACTTGATATGTAATTATTAACACTGTCATACAAGAGCATCTCTTAATTCTGCCATAGAAATAATCAGACCATGGAAGTATCATTCTTTTCCACAGAATAGCCGCAGATTCTTTGGTTCTCAATAATCTAAAGCATCCCTTGCAAAAGAAAGAAAAAAGAAGCAACTACAGATTTACATAACTCCTGGCCACTCTTTCTAGTCATCTAAAAAATGAGTAAATCAGCCCACAGCCTGAATCCTGATGGTCAAACAACTGTTAAAGCTGGTATGAACTAGTAACGAACATCACAGGCTCACAGATAATTGTACATAGATGAAAGATCATACCACGCAGAGCACATCCCCTAATCTATTTTCCACTATAACATTAGTAATTAGTGGTTAAACTTTACCATTATGGCTGAATCTCGCACATAAACTGTAACAGCACTCTGTTTTCGAACGTATTGGGGGAACTGAGGAAACGGAGGAAGAACCAATATGGCTGCACATGAATAATATAGGAACCAAATTCGAAGTACTGGATCTTGAGCTGTAAAGGACGATGGTCCGCTCCTATGCAGCCGTATCGTCGATCCATGGAGCCACAGCCCCACGTCGCTACAGAGACGCAAAGGCGGCAAGCCGCAGACATTATGATTTTGTTCTTCGGCGCTCATGCTTCAACACCGGAAGCTGACGAGGAAGAGGTACAGGGAGAGGGAGAGGGAGAGAGAGATTTGCCTGATTTTTTCAGTTAACCCTAGCTGGACCTCGAGCAGGTACAGAAAGGGAACAGAGCAGAGGAGTGAGATGCTGAGATTTCTGAAGGACTCTTTGCGTAGTTAAATGGTTTTACAAGGTCCCTTATGTAAATTGTACCAGCGGCCACCTGATGTTAACATCCCGTCCATCAGTTTTCCATCCAGTGGCGCAGATTCCACCGGAGCAGCCGTTGCACGAGTTAAGCCGTAGCACAGGATACGTGCTCATGGATGCATGCATGGATGATGTAACAAATGACGTGCGTGTCCTGATGCAGGGGATGCTGCTGTTGACACTGTCCGTGTCGGTGGGAGCGCTGAAGCCGCCGGAGTGCGTCGGCAAAGTCTGCCCGCGGGCGTCGGCGCTGCAGGCGGGCGTCTACTTCGGCGGGCTGTACATCATCGCCTTCGGCAACGGCGGCACCAAGCCCAACATCTCCACCATCGGCGCCGACCAGTTCGACGACTTCGACGCCCGCGAGAAGTCCCACAAGCTCTCCTTCTTCAACTGGTGGATGTTCACCATCTTCGTCGGCATCCTCTTCTCCTCCACCGTCCTCGTCTACCTCCAGGACAACGTCAGCTGGTCCGTCGGCTACGGCATCCCCACGCTCGGCCTCATCGCCTCCATCGCCATCTTCCTCGCCGGCATGCCCGTGTACCGCCCCAAGCTGCCGCAGGCACTAATAAAAAACCGGCCTTTTGTCCCAGTTCATAAGGGCCTTTAGTACCAGGACTAAAGGGTCGTTACTAATACGTCCCTCCTTTAGTCCCGGTTCAAACCAGAACCGGGACAGATGGGCCTCCATGTGGCCGCTGCCGGCAGCCCAGGCAGGGGGGCCTTTGGTCCCGGTTGATGACATAAACCGGGACCAAAAGGCTTCCACGCGTCAGCAGCTGGCTGGAGTTGAGGTTTTTCTTAAAAAAAAAAAACAGTGACTGTTTTAGGGGTTTAGAGGGTATTTTTAGGTTGTTATTAGCTAGCTAATAGATCTTCATCCTTGGTTTACCAACGCTACTGCTATGTTCATTTCACCCGCAGATATATATATAATAACTCATGCATGCTCGCATTATACATCATCATATATAATAACAAGTCCTACTAATTAATCAAGCATCATCATACAACTTCTACTCGTTATTAATAATAAGTCATACGATCATCATCCTCATAGTCATCGAACCCAACCCTACATAATTGTTCTTAGCACATGATCATCACCTAAACACACTTAAGGTAAAATAGCATAAAACAATATAGACCCTGACTCTCCATTATGAAGAATGGAGATCATCCTGTCTCCAATTTTTGCGC
This sequence comes from Aegilops umbellulata, assembly GCA_032464435.1. Taxonomy (NCBI): domain Eukaryota; kingdom Viridiplantae; phylum Streptophyta; class Magnoliopsida; order Poales; family Poaceae; genus Aegilops; species Aegilops umbellulata. The sequence goes on along the minus strand of CP136058.1, from coordinate 592,825,954 downwards.
CCCGCTTCCTTTTGCTTCCAAGAAGCTCCTTACGACTGTCCATACATTTTTTTCCATTCTTTGATTGTCATGTCTCCACTTCTTTTAGAAATCGGGTATGGACAGTTGAGATTCGTAGGATGACCTAGATATATGTTCAAAACACGAAGGTTGCCGCCATTCTGATACATCAAATGAGGCACACAATCCTCTGGGATTCTCTGTTGAAAAACATAGTAATAATTTCGTAGTTAGCAATGATGTACTAGTTTTAGAAGTATGCAAAAAGATGTACGGATGTCGTAATAGTAAAAGTGGGCAGGGTCGTCGGCGCCGCACTCCGCAAGTGGCACCTCCCCGTGCCGGCCGACGCCAAGGAGCTGCACGAGCTGGAGCTGGACGCGTACACGAAGAAGCACAAGTTCCGGATGGATTCCACCAACACCATGAGGTTCCTCAACAAGGCGGCCGTGAAGGACGCCGTCGACGGGTCATCGTCCAGGGCGGCGAAGTGGAGCCTGTGCACGGTGACGGAGGTGGAGGAGACGAAGCAGATTATGAAGCTGATCCCTCTGCTGGTGACCATGTTCGTGCCGTGCACGCTGATCGCGCAGACCAACACCCTCTTCGTGAAGCAGGGCACGACCATGAACCGGCACATGGGCGCGGGCAGCTTCGAGATCCCGCCGGCCAGCCTCGGCGCGTTCGTCACGCTCACCATGCTCGTCGCCATCGTCGTCTACGACCGGGTCTTCGTCAAGGCCGTGTGGAGGTACACCAAGAACCCGAGAGGGATCAGCCTGCTGAAGCGGATGGGCATCGGGCTGCTGGTGCAGGTGCTGACGATGGGCACGGCGTCGCTGATCGAGAGCCAGCGGCTGAGCTACGCGCGGAGCCGCGGGCTGGACGCCACCGGCGGCAAGCTCCGGCTGAGCATCTTCGTCCTCCGGCCGCAGTTCGTGCTGATGGGGCTGGCGGACGCGTTCCTGGTGGTGGGCAAGATCGAGTTCTTCTACGACCAGGCGCCCGAGAGCATGAAGAGCCTGGGCACGGCGCTGTCCTGACGGCGTACGGCGTGGGCAACGTCCTCAGCAGCTTCATCCTGTCGCTGGTGACGCAGGTGACGCGCAGGCGGGGAAGCCCCTGGGTGGCCGACAACCTCAACGCCGCGCACTTCGACTACTACTACGCCTTCCTCACGCTGCTCGTCGCCGCCAACTGCGTCGTCTTCGCCGTGCTCGCCCACCGCTACAAGTACAGGGCCGAGTCCACCGACACCATCGACGTCGACATGGACGTGCAGGCGCAGCGCGAGGCCGCCACAAAGATTCACTCCGAACCAATGGCTTAATTACACACTTTCTTGTACTGCACAATTTACTACTCCGAGCCAATGGCTTAGTTAACCTCTTCTGTAGTACTACAGTACACACGTATAAAACACGTACAGTATCAGTATACAAGATTGCAGCTATATCTATATACGCTACGATCTATTGGTACAGTATCAGTATGTTAGACTCTGTATATACTGGGCCCCACTTGTAATTATGTTGTACATCACTATATAATGAAAAGGTCACCCCACGTTTGGAGGTGTGCCACAAACCCTAAAACCCTTGTCTAATATGGTATCAGAGCTAACGATCTAATGTCTTCCGCTCCGTCTCCGCCACCAGCCGCCGCCGCCGCCTCAAGCGCCGCCGGCACCGCGGTTTCCTTCCCCGCCCTTCTGCCGTCGGCCCCCGTCCACATGGATCACTCGTTCCTCCCGCCGTCCCTCGAGGCGAGTCCTCAACGTCGGGACTGCGCCCTACACGGCGGACGGATCGCTCGGCCCTCTGCAGACTCAATCGGCGGGGTCTCTCTTCGCCGTCTTCGCTGTACGCCGGCGTCTCCTCTTCATCGCCTGCTGCCTTGGCCCGGTCCCAGCAACCGTCGCCGCCGCCGGCTACCGTGCACTCCCTTGTGCCCGCGCCGCCACCACCTACCGCGTCGCACCAGCTGCGTGTGATCGCGCCTGCTCCGGCTGCCTCCATCTACACCGCAGCCGGCCCTACTGTTGCTGATGCCGCCCATGCCAATCACGACGGCTACCCACTGTACGCGGCGCCATACGGCCCGTCACCATCTGCGCGTCCTTCCTATGGTGCGTACCCTGGCCAGGGCGCGTACCCGACTCCGCCGCCCTATGGGGCGCCCTACCCGTACGGCCCCTCGCACTTGTACGCACCGGCTGTGGCGCCATCTGCACCAATGCCCTCTCCGACGCCATACGTGGATGCCGAAGCTGCTCTGGCCGCGATCTCCTCGCCGCCGTTTTTATTCATGCACCTCCTTCCGGTGAAGCTTAAACCGGACAATTATCTATATTGGCGTGCGCAGGTGCTTCCTCTCCTTCGCAGCCATTACTTGGAGGGATTCGTCAACGGTACACTGCCATGTCCACCGCCACATCATCCGATGTTCCGTGCGTGGATCGCTCAGGACCAAGCCATCCTCTCAGCCATCCAGTCTTCTCTGGGTGAGGGTGTTGCCGCCTCGTCCTCTTTGCTTCGTCCTCTCATGAGGTGTGGGACATCCTGGAGTCGAGTTTCTCGTCTCAGTCTACTGCTCAATCCATGGCCATCCGTGCCAAGCTTGGTGAAACTCGCAAGGACAATGGTACGGTGACCTCCTTCTACAACAAGATCAAGAAGTTGGCTGACACTCTTGCTTCCATTGGAGAGCCCCTTCGTGATAGCGAGTTCACATCCTTCATCCTAGCCGGCCTCAACAGCGACTACGACTCGCTTGCCGAGGTGATTAATGAACGCAAGGAGCCTCTTCGTCCTCAGGAACTCTACAGCCGTCTCTTGTCAACGGAGCAACGGCTCAACGCACGCCGCCCCGACGTCTCCATCGACTCCTCCGTCAACGCCGTGTACCGCGGCAAAGGCGGTGGTCGTGGCCCCTCTGCAGTTTACTCGGGAGGAGGGGGCAAGTCTGGTGGGGGTGCGCCCTCGGCACAAGAGCAGCAGGCCCCGCGTTCTGGTGCCCCGGTAGTCGTCATTGACGGCCGCGCCTGCGCCTGCTGCACCGTCTGTGGTGCGGCTCAGCCATGTCAGCTCTGTGGCCTGCCTCGCCATGTCTCCTCTCGCTGTCATCGCTGGTTCAAGACGGACTTCCTTGGCCTCGGCAATAATGGCAAGGGCAACGAGCGTCAAGTTAACATGGCGCAACAGGGTCACACCCCTTCTTATCCTGCTGATCCTTCTTGGTACATGGATACTGGAGCAACCACGCACGTCACGAACGAGCTGGGCAAGCTAACTGTCCAGCAGCCTTACCATGGGCATGACAAGGTTCACACAGCTAACGGGGCAGGTATGCACATTTCGCATGTTGGTCAGGCATCACTTCTCACAAACACCTCTAGGACATTGCATCTTAGAAATGTTCTTCGTGTTCCCACAGTTGCACGTAATTTACTCTCTGTTCCTAAACTTACACAGGATAATAATGTTTTCTGTGAGTTTCACCCGTTTCATCTCTTTGTTAAGGATTGTGCCACGAGGAACATACTTCTTAGAGGTCGCTATCGCCATGGTCTATATGCTCTTGATGCCCCCACCGACGTTCCCGCTCCTGCTGCTGCGTTCCAAGTCTTCAGTGGCGTTCGTGTGTCTCCATCACTATGGCACTCTCGTCTTGGTCACCCAGCATCTCCCATTGTTCGCCATGTCCTCCATCGTCATGAGCTACCGTCCGAGTCTAGTAATAAAGATGTCGCTGTCTGTGATGCTTGCCAGCAAGGCAAGAGTCGTCAGTTACCTTTTTCTGTTTCTACACATATAGTCAAAACTCCTCTTGAGCTTGTGTTTTCAGATGTATGGGGTCCTGCCCAGCTGTCCGTTAGTGGGCACGAATATTATGTCAGTTTCATTGATGCTTATAGTCGCTTTACCTGGATTTATCTTCTTAAGCATAAGTCTGATGTGTTTAATGTGTTTTTACAATTTCAAGCACATGTTGAGAGACTCCTAGATCATAAAATCATTCATGTACAGTCAGACTGGGGGGGGGGGGGGGTTGTTGAATACCGCAACCTCAGTACTTTCTTTGAAAAACTTGGAATTTCTCATCGTGTTTCTTGCCCACATACACATCAGCAGAATGGGTCAGCTGAACGTAAGCACCGTCATATTGTTGAAACTGGCTTAACCTTGCTTGCTCATGCCTCTGTCCCGTTTCGTTTTTGGAGCGATGCTTTTACTACAGCCTGTTTTCTCATAAATAGGCTTCCTTCGCGGCTCCTTCATATGAAAACTCTCCTTGAACTCTTGCTTGGTCAGACTCCTGATTACACTTTTCTTAAAGTGTTCGGTTGTGCGTGTTGGCCGCATCTCCGTCCGTATAATAATCGCAAGCTTGAGTTCCGATCAAAGAAGTGTGTCTTTCTGGGGTATAGTTCTGTTCACAAAGGGTATAAGTGCCTTCATGTCCCGTCCAATCGTGTGTATATCTCCCGAGATGTTGTTTTTGATGAGCACGTTTTTCCCTTTGCTGCTCTTCCCTCACCTAACACAAGCTCCACACCGCCAGTGCACCCATCCACTATATTGCCTGATCAATTTGTAGATGCTGCACATTCGCCCTCTTTGTTGTCTAACCATGGTGCAGGTATTGGGAGATGTGCGCGGCTTGAGCTCCTGGATGAGGTTGACACTCCGGCTCCCTCGTCCCCGATGGCTACGTCATCACCACCCGCTCACGTCGATCGGCTGGCTTCGTGCATGTCCCATGCAACGAACCCGCCTGTGTCCGTGACCACGGCTGCTGCACCGCGCGTCACCACTCCGGCCCAGCTGCCGCTTCTGCTGACTAGTGCGTCGGCCCAGCGGGCCGTTATGTCCACGCCGGCGTCCTCGCCATCGACGCCTGGGCCGTCACCTGCACCGATGCATGGGCCGTCCCCGCCTGGGAGTCCCCCGTCATTGACGCCTGGGCCGTCTTCGCCTGGATTGGCGTCGCCCTCGAGTGGGTCGGCGTCTCCTGCTATGTCTTCCTCGTCACCACCACCGACTGCATCAGCGTCTGCCATGACGGATGCTGCGTTCACCTCATCATCCTCACCATCGGTTTCGCCACCTGCTCCGCCCCCGGTGTTGCGTCCTCATACACGCAGCCAAAGTGGCGTGTTTCTTCCTAAGGAATGCAAGGATGGCACGGTGGCCTGGCTTGCGACTTGCATGGCGCAGGCGCAGTCCGACCCTACTGCTGAGCCTGACATTTTCAGGCTGCCTTGAGTATCGATCCCTCACTGGCGTACTGCGATGGAACAAGAATACCACGCTCTTCTTAAGAATGACACGTGGCGACTGGTTCCTCCCAAGGCTGGTGTCAACATCATTGACTCAAAATGGGTCTTCAAGGTAAAGAAACATGCTGATGGTTCTATCGAGAAATACAAGGCTCGACTGGTTGCTCGAGGATTCAAACAACGCCTTGGCCTTGATTATGAGGACACCTTCAGTCCAGTGGTCAAACTGACCACGATTCGGCTTCTGCTCTCACTGGCAATTACCCGTGGATGGTCTCTTCATCAGCTTGATGTTCAGAATGCTTTCCTTCATGGTGTTCTTGAGGAGGAGGTTTACATGCGTCAGCCTCCCGGTTTTGTTGATCCAGCTCGTCCGCAGCATCTATGTCGTCTTGTTAAGGTACTCTATGGTCTGAAGCAGGCTCCGCGCGCTTGGCATGCGCGTCTTGGCACCACTCTTCGGGCTCATGGATTTGTTCCCTCTCTGGCCGATACCTCGTTATTTCTTCTTCAGCGACCTACAATTACTATGTACCTACTGGTCTATGTTGACGACATCATCGTGGTCAGTTCCTCAGACTATGCTGCGGATCGCTTAGTTTCTGCTTTGAGTGCTGACTTTGCGGTTAAGGATCTTGGGCAGCTTCACTATTTCCTTGGCCTTGAAGTATTGTCCTCTGGTTCTGGCTTGACTCTCACTCAGCAGAAGTATTCTCTTGATATTCTTTGGAGGTCTGGTATGCTCCAGTGCAAGCCAGCTACTACACCTATGTCCTCCACTGACCGGCTATCTGCTCTCGATGGTTCTCTCCTCTCTGCTGATGAGGCTACTGAGTATCGCAGTATTGTTGGTGGTTTGCAGTACTTGACTATCACTCGTCCTGATATCTCCTCTGCGGTCAACCGGGTCTGCCAGTTTCTTCATGCTCCTCGAGACTCTCACTGGGCTGCAGTTAAGCGCATTTTGCGTTACATCCGGTCCACTTCTTCTTATGGCTTGCATCTGCAACCGGCCCCCTCTGGCGTTCTCTCTGCGTTCTCTGATGCGGATTGGGCTGGGAGTCCAGATGACAAACGATCAACGGGGGGATATGCAGTCTTCCTTGGTTCGAACTTGATCGCCTGGAGTGCTCGTAAACAAGCAACGGTGTCTTGCAGTAGCACTGAAGCTGAGTACAAAGCAGTTGCAAATGCCACAGCAGAGCTTATTTGGATACAGTTTTTGCTCAAAGAGTTGAAGGTTCCTCAGAAGCAGCCGCCGGTGCTTTGGTGTGATAACATTGGGGCGACGTATTTGTCTTCAAATCCGGTTTTTCATGCTCGCACCAAACACATTGAAGTTGATTACCACTTTGTCAGGGAACGTGTTGCCCAGAAACTGCTTCTTATCAAGTTCATCTCCTCGAAAGATCAACTTGCTGACATCTTCACGAAGCCACTGTCTCTTCCTCAGTTTGAAGGGTGTAGGCGCAATCTCAACCTAGTGAATTCTTCTGAGCACGGTTAAGATTGAGGGAGGGTGTTAGACTCTGTATATACTGGGCCCCACTTGCAATTATGTTGTACATCACTATATAATGAAAAGGTCACCCCACGTTTGGAGGTGTGCCACAAACCCTAAAACCCTTGTCTAATACAGTATCAGTATGCAGTCCGTTCCGACAATAGAACGGAACAGAGGGGCCGCCTGGACTCGGACATACGCACACATGCACTGATCGATCTCACGTCCATATATACCTCTCGCTGAATCTCCAATCCCAATAAAGAAGCTTCCGCTATCAATCTCTGTTGTCGATGGAAGAAGCTTCCGGTGAAGGCAACCCTGGCCCTGGCCCTTGCCTGCCACGGCCGCCGCAGTTCGACAGCCTGTTCACCGATGTGGGGTGGGAGTTGCTGGGCGAGGCGACACGGCGTTCGATCATCGCGGTCCTGCATCATGACGAGGAGGAGAGACGCATCCACCCTCCCCGACTGTCTCGGAAGGAGTGCCGCCATCGCCGCAAGGCCCTCAAGGACCCGAGAGACGACGGCCATGGCTTCAAGTTCGACTTGTTCGAACAACCAGGCCCACAATTTGACTTGTTGTGGTGTGAGATAGATGACTCGACAAGGAGCGGATCGTCATCGAGTCAAGATCGGAAAAGCACAGAAGACAAAGTGTCTCAAGATTAGAGACAGATTGTTAGGAATAATCTTGAGTTAATTAAGTTACGTAGGACTAGCAGTAAGGTTAATAGTTGGATTCCTACAAGGAGTCTACGTTGGAGTTGGCTTGCAAGTTGAGTCTGGCTTAGGAGTTGCACTGGGTCTGTTTAGTGTCCGTGACGTATCAGGAGTTAGTGCCAGCCCGTATTTAGGCTGAATTAGATGTCCTATACAAGTAGGTTAGCTGGCCGTTTCTCTGTGCACATTTCTTAATTTTGTTGTAGATGCGGTCAGCAGGAGAATGAACTTCACCTCTTTTTTCAATGTGATTTTGCTAGAGCGGCATGGTTCTATTAGAACTCATGTTTTACTTCAGGGCCATACTACTTCCTTCGTTTCTAAATATTTATTTATTTTAGACATTTTAAATGAACTATCACATACGGATTTATGTAGACATACTATATTTTAGAGTGTAGATTCACTCATTTTGCTCCGTATGTAGCCACTTGTTGAAATATCTAGAAAGACAAATATTTATAGGAATGGAGGGAGTAACATGCATGCTGTTATTCTTGCTCTCCTCAACATGTATCATCCGCATTGCCTCTATTTTAAATGTTTTCAACTTGTTATGGTGTCTTTGGAAGGCTAGAGACGATTTCCTCTTTGATAGGAAAGAAATCTGCCCCTCACCATGTGCAAATTGCTGCTAATGCTTTGTCCTCTCATTCTGTTGAATCTCATCACTTGGTTCGTCATTCTAGGCCCAAGATTGCAGCTCAGGTCCACCTCTCTTCTAATCAACTTACTATGCAGGGACAATCTCGTAAATTTGATATTCTCATTAAAGGTCCTAAAGTCTATTCTGATGCTGCCTTTAAGTGTAAAATAATTCCAGGTTTGATGCAGGGATCTGTGGCTACTGGAGTTGGAGTCTATCTTTCATTGCCTCAAGATCAGGAGTGAAGTGCATTGTAGGTCTCTGAACTGCTTCAAGGGTGTCATGTAGGTCCCCAAACTATGAAAATCGGCATCCAGATTTTCGAAGTGCGGTAAGTGTGTCATTCAGGTCCAAAATCTGTCCAAGCCCACCTGATCGGCCAGCTGGCGCCGTTGACCATTGACATGTTAGAAGGGTGCCCCGCAATGTAACGGCCAGTGACGAAAATATGCAAATAGATTTTTTGTTGAACGAAAAGCAAATGGCTTTTTTCTGCGTAATTATCCAAAGTTTCACTTGGTTCTACTGTTTTTATTTCATCTCCTTCTTTCTTGTCCCTTACTCCAAGTCCAGGCCGGAGCTCCCTCATCGATCGGCCCTAGCTATATAAATATGCGTATACGAGGCCTTATAGCACCAAATTAATTTCCGATCTCGGCCAGCTAGCGTAGCGTAACGTGGTGATACATTGGTGAATGGTGATGGAGAAAAACATACGATTTGATCCACGGGCTTTGGAGGACGGGGCGGCGCTCTTGACCTTGACGGGTATGGAGGCGCGGGGTGTGACGTCCACGGAGGGCATGATAACATGTCATCGTCATCTGTGCCCCCATAGGGAGCCGGAGAAGGACGAGAAGGTGGCAACGTCCGTTGCGGAGAGCGCCAAGGTCGCCGCCGCCCCGCTCCCGCGGCTCAAGGAGGCTATGGCGGTGCTCAAGGGCAAGGCCCACGCTGCCGGCGAGTACGCGGCGGCCGTGACCCGCCAGGGCGTCTCCATGTTCGGCGAGCCCAAGCTCGGCTCCATGGTCAAGACAGGAGCGGACGGGGGCCGAGGCAGCGCTATGCGATGGGGAAGTGTGATCAGCAACAAGGTACGGGCAGCCGCCGGCGAGTACTACACGGCGATCACGGCCCACCGGGGTAACATGCCCGAGACCGGCTCCAAGGCCGAGGGAGGAGGCCCCAAGGTCCAAGGATGATCAGTGAACCCTACGAGATGAGTCGTCCGCTGAAATCTAGTTTCAGTTTCAGATCGACACAAGGGAGGCAAATTAAGCTAGTGCACGATGTACACCGTTTCATTTTCATTTTCAGTCGTTTCAGTTTCTTTTTTTTCCAGTTTCAGTTGCATGATTGATCATTTTCTTTTATTTTCATCTTTCTTGCCAAGTTCCACGAGAGATCAGCCAATTTGGTGCTCAACCAATTTGGTTTCACCACTTCAAGCTCTGAAATTCATCATTATGCTAGACTAAACCATGTGCCCAGAATCCCTAAAAAACACGTGCCCGGCCAGGGCGGTGTGTCACGCCACGTAGACCTGGTAACGTCACTAAGACCCAATGTTGGGCCACGTAGGCGTGCAGATGAGTGTCAGGAAATGCAACCTTTACCTTTTGTTTTGTTTAGCTAAGGGCATCCCATGACGACCACCCGCATACATTCAGACCGCGCGGTCCGGACCTATCGATCCGCCGAGCGGTCTGGACCATATTTTTCCTGTAAATTGGAACCAAACGTGGGGGCTTCCCGGGAGTTTGGACACGAAACACGTTGGACTCTTACATTGATGGTCCACCCAAATGGAAGACGGAGCCCACATTTTTGTAGCTGTCCACCCTGTTTTCGTGGCAAAATTTTCGCTCTCTTCTTTTATCCCGCCGTTCTCCACCCAATGCCCCCAACATAACATAAAAAATTGGTTCCCTCTGCTATTCAGTCAAACGCTTACATAGGAAAATAATTTTTAATTATGTAGAAACAATGAGAAAGTATAAATCCCTTTTCACCTAATTAATTCATAACATATTGTCAAGTAATTAGTTTTTGGGAAGAACACATCTTGTGACTAGAATTTCCTTTTGGACCCTAAATTACTTTTTGTGCATGCCTAATTTTTTTATAAAAGCATTTTTAGTGATATGGATGCAACTATACACTTGCTTTTTCATCGAATCAATTCCACAAGACCAGAGATGCTCTATTCTGAGGAGAGAAGATGTTCATTCTTAATTTTTATAAAGACGTTTAGCAATGTGTGAAATCTACCTGATGCAGCAGGTTTTGTCTGGTCAGGCTCTTAAGTATACTAGATGATGCCCCCTGCGTTGCAGTGGGACATTGGTACGGGGTAACATTATTTTTCTAAGCATGTTAGCATGAACACATGTCAGATGAAAGGCGGATTAACAACTGGTAAATATAATTAACAACAAACCCAGTAATTTTTTTCATGTCTGGCAAACATGGGGAACTACATTCATAATTTGGCCATCTTCACATCAATATATCATCAGATATAACTATATAAAACAAATAGACATATCAAGTTTATGCTAGCTCAAAGATTATATGTACATCTTGGTTAACATACACGCTCAAGAAATAGTCATATCTTTTAAACCATAACTTCAATTTTAACGTGTTATATATGAAATTTGATTAAAAAATGTGTAGAATCTAAATATTATGTTATTTTATCTATTAAACGCTTTTAAAATGTTGTTTTGGGTGCAACCTTAATAAATAGTGCATGATTTGTCTTTATTTTGTATCGGTACAGATCCAGATGGAAACTGAACAACTCAACAAAACCAAATTGGAGAGGAAAGATAGTAACTGAAACCACACATGCAGGCGACGGCAAGGGGCAAAGAAAGCAAATTTCTGATCTTATACAAAGAGATAGAGAGAGAGAGAGAGAGATGCATGCATTAGGATTGACACATTCAAACACGTTGTGATTGTGTGGGCATTGATGTCATATTCAAGTAAAGAACGTGGACCTACGGAGGTCTTGAGTCATGATTATTGGATTAGAGGCGTGCGTTATTTTTTTCTCCTGTTGCAACGCATGGGCTCTTTTACTAGTTTTTATAAAGACATTTAACGATGGGTGAAATCTACCTGATGCAACAGGTTTTGTCTAGTCAGGCTCTTAAGTATACTAGATGATGCCCTGCGCGTTGCGGCGGGACATTGGTGAGGGATAACATTAATTTTTAAGCACATTAGCATGAAACATGTCAGATGAAAGGCAAATTAACAACTAATAATTATAATTAACAACAAACCCGGTAGTTTTTTCATGTCTGGCAAACATGGGGAACTACATTCATAATTTGGCTATCTTCACATCAATATATCATCAGATATAACTATATAAAATAAATAGACATATGAAGTTTATGCTAGCTCGAAAGATTATATGTACATCTTGGTTTTTCTACACCCCAGGTCGGTGCACCCACGCAAGAAAGCATAGCAAAACATTAAAAAAATGAAAATTTGTGTGAATGATTATCAACAAAAATTGAAATCCCGAAAAGGTGCGATGGCACCCGGGGGTCCTGAACCCCCTTTATCTATGCGTTCAGCCACGTTTAGATTCGTGCTATGGCGGCGTCGTTGAAGGTGCGACAGGTCGGCGGGTCGAGGCACTGGGTGCGGTAACTGCGGATCGAGGCGATGGGTGCAGCGGCGGCGGCGGCGGGTCGAGGCGATGGGTGCGGCGGCTCAGTGCAATGGGGGCAACGTCGTGAAGGTGCGGCGGTTGGAGGCGATTGGGGCGGAGCGAGACGATTGGGGCAGAGTAAGCCGGCGTCCCCGACGGTGCTGCAGTTAATTTCCTTTCGTGTGTGCAGCAGTTCCTTTCCTGTCATGCACTAGTAGAAAAGGGGGCAATGGTCCAGGCCGGGTCAGCCCATTAGTCCCGGTTTAGTTTAGAACCGGGACAGATGGGGGCAGTGGACCCGGTTCGTGAGCCCAGGGGGGCGGCCGGGCCACGTGGGCCATTGGTCTCAGTTCGTCTGGACTTTTTGGTCCCGGTTGGTGGGACGAACCGGGACCAATGGGCCTGGCTCCTGGCCCACCACCATTGGTCCGGTTGGTGGCCTGAACCGGGACCAAAGGCTGCCCTTTAGTCCCGGTTCATGCCACGAACCGGGACCAATGAGGTGCCTATATATACCCTCGCCCGCGAGCAGAGCACTCAAGTGCTTTGTTTTTTTCTGGCCGGCGAGGGGAGGGGTTTGTGGTGCTCTAGCTCACCTCCTACGCACATGAGGTGTTCGATGAAATGCCCGAGCCACAGTAGTTATGCTTTCTCCTCTCGAAACTCGACCTCAAAGCTCCATTTTCCTCGAGATTTGTCTAGATTTAGCATTCCGTCACGCCCCACCCCCGTCTTCACCGCCGTCGATCACCCGCGCCGATCTCATCACCGACACCATCGTGGTGAGCCTCTTGTTCTTATCTTCTTTCTGAAAGGAAAAATATTCTTACTTGTATGTTTAGATAGATACTTATATAATTTTCTTACTTTTATTATTGCATCTTATATAGTGCGATGGTTTTGGTATCCGCCCCCGTCGGCCCTCGTCCTGTCTATGATTCGGATGTGGTATATATATTATCTTTATAACTATTGGTTCATTTATTGTTTATGAAGATTATGCGGACCAACATGACATAGATTTTATTTATCTAGGATGTATGTGAACTGGAAATTCCAACCGACCCTATTGTCTAGAGGTTAAATTTAGTTGAAGAAGAAAACAATTTCTTGAAGGAAAAAATAAAAAAAATTGAGGAGGAGAAGATGACATTGGAGTTGCATGTTGCGGATGTCGTCGATGATCACAAGATCAAGATGGATGCAATGCGCTTGAAGATTAGAAAGATTAGAAAATATGCCATTCATACCGAGGCTTGGTATCATTATGCCGTTGGATCAATTGCTACCTTGGTTGCGATTATGATCGCCTTTGTTTTCGCATTAAAATGTTTTACATAGTTTCAATGTATGGTTTAATTAATTAGATGCTCTGGAGAGCTATATGTTGTTAGATGAGAACTATGTATGTACTTTGGTTTTAATGTGATGATGAACTTCTATTAATTTGGACACTTAATTATATATAATGCACGCAGATGAACCGGCAATGGATGTACGGTGACAGACACACATCCGAGTACATTAAGGGCGTGCATGAGTTTCTCGATGCGGCTGAGGCAAACAAGCAGAATGGTTTTATGTGTTGTCCATGCCCTAATTGTGGGAATACGAAGTCTTACTCTGACCGAAAAATCCTTCACACCCACCTGCTTTACAATGGTTTCATGCCACACTATAATGTTTGGACAAGGCACGGAGAAATAGGGGTTATGATGGAAGACGGCGAAGAAGAAGAGTACGATGACAACTATGTGCCCCCTGAATACGGTGATGCTGCAACGGGGGGAGCTGGTGAAGATCAAGAGGAACCAGACGATGTGCCCAATGATGCTGCAACGGGTGAAGCTGCTGAAGATCAAGAGGAACCAGACGATGTGCCCGATGATGATGATCTCCGCCGGCTCATTGTCGATGCAAGGACTCAATGCGAAAGTCAAAAGGAGAAGCTGAAGTTCGATCGCATGTTAGAGGATCACAAAAAAGGGTTGTACCCCAATTGCGAAGATGGCAACACAAAGCTCGGTACCGTACTGGAATTGCTGCAGTGGAAGGCATAGAATGCTATGCCTGACAAAGGATTTGAGAAGCTACTGAAAATATTGAAGAAGAAGCTTCCAAAGGATAACGAATTGCCTGACAGTACATACGCAACAAAGAAGGTCGTATGCCCTCTAGGATTGGAGGTGGAGAAGATACATGCATGCCCTAATGACTGCATCCTATACCGCGGTGCATACAAGGATCTGAGCGCATGCCCGGTATGTGGTGCATTGCGGTATAAGATCAGACGAGATGACCCTGGTGATGTTCACGGCAAGCCCCACAGGAAGAGGGTTCCTGCGAAGGTGATGTGGTATGCTCCTATAATACCACGGTTGAAACGTCTGTTCAGAAACGGAAAGCATGCCAAGTCGATGCGATGTCACAGTGAGGACCGTAAGAAAGACGGGAAGTTGAGAGCACCCGCTGACGGGTCGCAGTGGACAAAAATCGTGAGAAAGTACTGGGATGAGTTTGCAAAGGACCCAAGGAACGTATGGTTTGCTTTAAGCGCGGATGGCATTAATCCTTTCGGGGAGCAGAGCAGCAATCACATCACCTGGCCTGTGACTCTATGTATGTATAACCTTCCTCCTTCGATGTGCATGAAGCAGAAGTTCATTATGATGCCAGTTCTCATCCAAGGCCCTAAGCAACCCGGCAACGACATTGATGTGTACCTAAGGCCATTAGTTGAAGAAATTTTACAACTGTGGAATGGAAACGGTGTACGTACGTGGGATGAGCACATACATGAGGAATTTAACCTAAAGGCGTTGCTGTTCGTGACCATCAACGATTGGCCCGCTCTCAGTAACCTTTCAGGACAGACAAACAAAGGATACCACGCATGCACACACTGTTTAGATGACACTGAAAGTATATACCTGGACAAATGCAGGAAGAATGTGTGCCTGGGCCATCGTCGATTTCTTCCGACCAACCATCAATGTCGAAAGAAAGGCAAGCATTCCAAAGGCGAGGCAGATCACTGGAAGAAGCCCGCCATGCGTACCGGTGATCACGTACTTGCTATGGTCAATGATTTACACGTAATCTTTAGAAAGGGTCCCGACGCACTAGCTGTTCCGAATGACGCTGAGGGACACACACCCATGTGGAAGAAGAAATCTATATTTTGGGACCTACCCTACTGGAAAGACCTAGAGGTCCACTCTTTAATCGACGTGATGGACGTGACGAAGAACCTTTGCGTGAACCTGCTAGGCTTCTTGGGCGTGTATGGAAAGACAAAAGATACACCTGAGGCACGGGAGGACCTGCAACATTTGCACGAAAAAGACGGCATGCCTCCGAAGCAGTATGAAGGTCCTGCCAGCTACGCTCTTACGAAAAAATAGAAAGAAATCTTCTTTGAAAGCCTGCTCAGTATGAAGGTCCCGACTGGCTTCTCGTCGAATATAAAGGGAATAATAAATATCCCAGAGAAAAAGTTTCAGAACCTAAAGTCTCATGACTGCCACGTGATTATGACGCAACTGCTTCCGGTTGCATTGAGGGGGCTTCTACCGAAAAACGTCCGATTAGCCATTGTGAAGCTATGTGCATTCCTTAATGCAATCTCTCAGAAGGTGATCGATCCAGAAATCGTACCAAGGCTAAGGAGTGATGTGGCGCAATGTCTTGTCAGTTTCGAGCTGGTGTTCCCACCATCCTTCTTCAATATCATGACGCATGTCCTAGTTCATCTAGTCGACGAGATTGTCATTCTGGGGCCCGTATTTCTACACAATATGTTCCCCTTTGAGAGGTTCATGAGAGTCCTAAAGAAATATGTCCGTAACCGTGCTAGGCCAGAAGGAAGCATCTCCATGGGCCATCAAACAGAGGATGTCACTGGGTTTTGTGTTGACTTCATTCCTGGCCTTAAGAAGATAGGTCTTCCTAAATCGCGGTATGAGGGGAGACTGACTGGAAAAGGCACGCTAGGAGCAGACTCAATATTATGCAGGGACGGGCATTCTTGGTATCAAGCACACTACACAGTTCTATAGAACTCTACCTTGATGACCCCGTGTGTCGATGAACACAAGAACAGTCTGCGCTCCAAACACCCGGAGCAGTGCGACGACTGGATTACATGTCAACACATTAGGACTTTCAGTAGTTGGTTCGAAGCACGTCTCAGAGGTGACAACACTGTTTGTGATGAGTTGTACTTGTTGTCCAGGGGACCATCTATGACTGTATTGATTTACAAAGGATACGAGATAAATGGGAATACATTTTACACGATTGACCAAGATCAAAAGAGCACCAACCAAAACAGCGGTGTCCGCTTTGATGCAACAACCGAGAAGGGAAAGGACACATATTATGGTTACGTAGTGGACATATGGGAACTTGACTACGGACAAGATTTTAAGGTCCCTTTGTTTAAGTGCAAATGGGTCAATCTGTCAGGAGGCGGGGTACATGTAGACCCACAGTACGGAATGACAACAGTCGATCTGAAAAATCTTGGGTACACTGACGAACCGTTCGTCCTAGCCAATGATATGGCACAGGTTATCTATGTGAAGGACATGTCTACCAGACCGAGAAAAAGAAAAAATAAGGAAACGAATACATCATACGATGAGCCAAAGCGCCACATAGTTCTTTCAGGAAAAAGGGACATCCTGGGAGTGGAGGGCAAGACAGACATGTCTGAAGATTATGAAAAGTTCCATGAAATTCCTCCCTTCAATATCAAGGCTGACCCAAGCATCCTGATAAACGATGAAGATTATCCATGGTTACGGCGCAATAAGCAAATGACACAAGCGAAGAAAAAGTGAAGACTTTCTCCCGCAACTATTATGATGATTGTTGGGGAACGTTGCAGAAAATTAAAATTTTTCCTACGGTTTCACCAAGATCCATCTATGAGTTCATCTAAGCAACGAGTCATGGGAGAGAGATTGCATCTACATACCACTTTGTAGATCGCGAGCGGAAGCGTTCAACGAACGGGGATGAGGTAGTCGTACACGACGTGATCCAAATCACCGGAGATCCTAGCACCGAAAGGACGGCACCTCCGCGTTCAACACACGTACGGTCAGCGTAACGTCTCCTTCTTCTTGATCCAGCAAGGCAAAGGAGAGGTTGAGGAAGACCGCTCCAGCAGCAGCACAACGGCGTGGTGATGGTGGAGCTACAGTACTCCGGCAGGGCTTCGCCGTGCTCTACGGAGGAGGAGGAGGTGTTGGAGAGGGAGAGGGAGGCGCCAAGGACCAGGGGTGCGGCTGCCCCCTCCCCTCCCCCTTTATATAGGCCTCTTGGGGGGGGGCGCCGGCCCTGGGAGATCTGATCTCCAAGGGGCGGCGGCCAGGGAGGATTTCCTCCCCCCCAAGGCACCTAGGAGGTGCCTTCCACTAGTGGGACTCTTCCCCTTTGGAACCCTAGGCGCATGGGCCTCTTGGGGCTGGTTCCCCTTGGCCCATGTAGGCCAAGGCGCACCCCCTAGAGCCCATGTGGCCCCCCGAGGCAGGTGGCCCCACCCGGTGGACCCCCCGGGACCCTCCGGTGGTCCCGGTACAATACCGATAACCCCGAAACTTGTCCCGATGGCCAAAACAGCACTTCCTACATATAATTCTTTACCTCCGGACCATTCCGAAACTCCTCGTGACATCCGGGATCTCATCCGGGACTCCGAACAACATTCGGGTTACTGCATATACATATCTTCACAACCCTAGCGTCACCGAACCTTAAGTGTGTAGACCCTACGGGTTCGGGAGACATGCAGACATGACCGAGACGGCTCTCGGGCAATAACCAACAGCGGGATCTGGATACCCATGTTGGCTCCCACATGCTCCACGATGATCTCATCGGATGAACCACGATGTCGAGGATTCAATTAATCCCGTATACGATTCCCTTTGTCAATCGGTATTTTACTTGCCCGAGATTCGATCGTCGGTATCCCAATACCTCGTTCAATCTCGTTACCGGCAAGTCACTTTACTCGTACCATAATGCATGATCCCGTGATCAAACACTTTGATCACATTGAGCTCATTATGATGATGCATTACCGAGAGGGCCCGGTGATACCTCTCCGTCAAGCGGAGTGACAAATCCCAGTCTCGATCCGTGTCAACCCAACAGATACTTTCGGAGATACCCGTAGTATACCTTTATAGTCACCCAGTTACGTTGTGACGTTTGGCACATCCAAAGCACTCCTACGGTGTCATGGAGTTACACGATCTCATGATCTAAGGAAAGGATACTTGACATTGGAAAACTCTAGCAAACGAACTATGCGATCTTATGCTATGTTTAGGATTGGGTCTCGTCCATCACATCATTCTCCTAATGATGTGATCTCGTTATCATTGACATCCAATGCCCATAGTCAGGAAACCATGACTATCTATTGATCAACGAGCTAGTCAACTAGAGGCTTACTAGGGACACGTTGTTGTCTGTTATTCACACATGTATTACGATTTCCGGATAACACAATTATAGCACGAATAAAGACAATTATCATGAATAAGGAAATATAATAATAATGCTTTTATTATTGCCTCTAGGGCATATTTCCAACAGTCTCCCACTTGCACTAGAGTCAATAATCTAGTTATATTGTGATGAATCGAACACCCATAGAGTTCTGGTGCTGATCATGTTTTGCCTTAGGGAGAGGTTTAGTCAACGGATCTGCGACATTCAGATCCGTGTGCACTTTACAAATTTCTATGTCTCCATCTTGAACATTTTCACGAATGGAGTTGAAGCGACGCTTGATGTGCCTCATCTTCTTGTGAAACCTGGGCTCCTTGGCAAGTGCAATAGCTCCAATGTTGTCACAGAAGAGTTTGATTGGCCCCGACGCATTGGGTATGACTCCGAGGTCGGTGATGAACTCCTTCACCCAAATTGCTTCATGTGCTGCCTCCGAGGCTGCCATGTACTCTGCTTCACATGTAGATCCCGCCACGACGCTCTGCTTGCAACTGCACCAGCTTACTGCCCCACCATTCAAAATATACACGTATCCGGTTTGTGACTTAGAGTCATCCAGATCTGTGTCGAAGCTAGCGTCGACGTAACCCTTTACGACGAGCTCTTCGTCACCTCCATAAACGAGAAACATTTCCTTAGTCCTTTTCAGGTACTTCAGGATATTCTTGACCGCTGTCCAGTGTTCCCTGTCGGGATTACTTTGCTATCTTCCTACCAAACTTACGGCAAGGTTTACATCAGGTCTGGTACACAGCATGGCATACATAATAGAACCTATGGCTGAGGCATAGGGGATGACACTCATCTCTTCTATATCTTCTGCCGTGGTCGGACATTGAGCTGAGCTCAATTTCACACCTTGTAACATAGGTAAGAACCCCTTCTTAGATTGATCCATATTGAACTTCTTCAATATCTTATCAAGGTATGTGCTTTGTGAAAGACCTATGAGGCGTCTTGATCTATCTCTATAGATCTTGATGCCTAATATATAAGCAGCTTCTCCAAGGTCCTTCATTGAAAAACTTTTATTCAAATAGGCCTTAATGCTGTCCAAGAGTTCTATATCATTTCCCATCAAAAGTATGTCATCTACATATAGTATGAGAAATGCTACAGAGCTCCCACTCACTTTCTTGTAAACGCAGGCTTCTCCATAAGTTTGCGTAAACCCAAACGCTTTGATCATCTCATCAAAGCGAATGTTCCAACTCTGAGATGCTTGCACCAGCCCATAAATCGAGCGTTGGAGCTTGCACACCTTGTCAGCATTCTTAGGATCGACAAGACCTTCCGGCTGCATCATATACAATTCTTCCTTAAGGAAACCATTAAGGAATGCCGTTTTGACGTACATTTGCCATATTTCATAATTATAGAATGCGGCAATTGCTAACATGATTCGGACGGACTTCAGCTTTGCTACCGGTGAGAAAGTCTCATCGTAGTCAACCCCTTGAACTTGTCGATAACCCTTAGCGACAAGCCGAGCTTTATAGATGGTCACATTACCATCCGCGTCTGTCTTCTTCTTAAAGATCCATTTATTTTCTATGGCTCGCCCCTCTACGGGCAAGTCAGTCAAAGTCCATACTTCGTTTTCATACATGGATCCTATCTCGGATTTCATGGCTTCCAGCCATTTGTCGGATCCGGGCCCGCCATTGCTTCCTCATAGTTCGAAGGTTCACCGTTGTCTAACAACATGATTTCCAAGACAGGGTTGCCGTACCACTCTGGTGCGGAACGTGTCCTTGTGGACCTTCGAATTTCAGTAGGAGCTTGATTAGAAGTATCTTGATCATCATCATTAATTTCCTCTCTAGTCGGTGCAGGCACCTCAGGAACGTTTTCTTGAGTTTCGCCATTTTCCGGTTCAAGAGGTAACACTTCATTAAGTTCTACTTTCCTCCCACTTACTTCTTTCGAGAGAAACTCTTTCTCTAGAAAGGATCCATTCTTGGCAACAAAGATCTTGCCTTCGGATCTGAGGTAGAAGGTATACCCAATAGTTTCTTTAGGGTATCCCATGAAGACGCATTTTTCCGACTTGGGTTCGAGCTTTTCAGGTTGAAGTTTCTTGACATAAGCATCGCATCCCCAAACTTTTAGAAACGACAGCTTAGGTTTCTTCCCAAACCATAATTCATACGGTGTCGTCTCAACGGATTTCGACGGAGCCCTATTTAAAGTGAATGCGGCAGTCTCTAAAGCATAGCCCCAAAAAGATAGCGGTAGATCGGTAAGAGACATCATAGATCGCACCATATCTAATAGAGTGCGATTACGACGTTCGGACACACCATTACGCTGAGGTGTTCCAGGCGGCGTGAGTTGTGAAACTATTCCACATTTTCTTAAGTGTGTGCCAAATTCGTGACTCAAGTATTCTCCTCCACGATCTGATCGTAGAAACTTGATTTTTCTATCACGTTAATTTTCAACCTCACTCTGAAATTCCTTGAACTTTTCAAAGGTTTCAGACTTGTGTTTCATTAAGTAGATATACCCATATCTACTTAAGTCATCAGTGAGGGTGAGAACATAACGATAGCCACCGCGAGCCTCAACACTCATTGGACCGCACACATCAGTATGTATGATTTCCGATAAGTTGGTTGCTCGCTCCATTGTTCCTGAGAACGGAGTCTTGGTCATTTTACCCATGAGGCATGGTTCACACGTGTCAAATGATTCATAATCAAGAGACTCTAAAAGTCCATCTGCATGGAGCTTCTTCATGCGTTTGACACCTATGTGACCAAGCCGGCAGTGCCACAAATATGTGGGACTATTGTTATCAACTTTAACTCTTTTGGTATTCACACTATGAATATGTGTATCATCACGTACGAGATTCATTAAGAATAAACCATTAACCATCGGAGCATGACCATAAAACATATCTCTCATATAAATAGAACAACCATTATTCTCAGATTTAAATGAGTAGCCATCTCGAATTAAACGAGATCCAGACACAATGTTCATGCTCAAACTTGGCACTAAATAACAATTATTGAGGTTTAAAATTAATCCCGTAGGTAAATGTAGAGGTAGCGTGCCGACGGCGATCACATCGACCTTGGAACCATTCCCGACGCGCATCGTCACCTCGTCCTTCGCCAGTCTCCGTTTATTCCGCAGCTCCTGCTTTGAGTTACAAATGTGAGCAACTGCACCGGTATCAAATACCCAAGAGCTACTACGAGTACTGGTAAGGTACACATCAATTACATGTATATCACATATACCTTTGGTTTTGCCGGCCTTCTTGTCCGCTAAGTATTTGGGGTAGTTCCGCTTCCAGTGACCACTTCCCTTGCAATAAAAACACTCAGTCTCGGGCTTGGGTCCATTCTTTGGCTTCTTCCCGGCAACTTGCTTACCGGGCGCGGCAACTTCCTTGCCGTCCTTCTTGAAGTTCTTTTTACCCTTGCCCTTCTTGAACTTAGTGGTTTTATTCACCATCAACACTTGATGCTCCTTCTTGATTTCTACCTCTGCTGATGTCAGCATAGCATATACCTCAGGAATGGTCTTTACCATCCCCTGCATATTGTAGTTCATCACAAAGCTCTTGTAGCTAGGTGGAAGCGACTGGAGGATTCTGTCAATGACCGCTTCATCCGGGAGATTAACTTCCAGTTGAGTCAAGCGGTTGTGCAACCCAGACATCTTGAGTATGTGTTCACTGACAGAGCTATTTTCCTCCATCTTACAGCTAATGAATTTGTCGGAGACTTCATATCTCTCGACCCGGGCATGAGCTTGGAAAACCATTTTCAGCTCTTCGAACATCTCATATGCTCCATATCTCTCAAAACGCTTTTGGAGCCCCGGCTCTAAGCTGTAAAGCATGCCGCACTGAACGAGGGAGTAATCATTGGAACGTGACTGGCAAGCGTTCATAACGTCTTGTTCTGCAGGGAGAACAGGTGCGTCACCCAGCGGTGCTCGTAGGACATAATCTTTCTTGGCAGCTATGAGGATGATCCTCAGGTTCCGGACCCAGTTCGTATAGTTGCTGCCATCGTCTTTCAGCTTGGTTTTATCTAGGAACGCGTTGAAGTTGAGGACTACGTTGGCCATTTGATCTACAAGACATATTGTAAATATTTTAGACTAAGTTCATGATAATTTTAAAGTTCATCTAATAAAATTATTTAATGAACTCCCACTTAGATAGACATCCCTCTTCTAGTCATCTAAGTATTACATGATCCGAGTCAACTAGGCCGTGTCCGATCATCACGTGAGACGGACTAGTCAACATCAGTGAACATCTTCATGTTGATCGTATCTTCTATACGACTCATGCTCGACCTTTCGGTCTTCTGTGTTCCGAGGCCATGTCTGTACATGCTAGGCTTGTCAAGTCAACCTAAGTGTTTGCATGTGTAAATCTGTCTTACACCCGTTGTATGTGAACGTTAGAATCTATCACACCCGATCATCACATGGTGCTTCGAAACAACGAACTGTCGCAACGGTGCACAGTTAGGGGGAACACTTCTTGAAATTATTATGAGGGATCATCTTATTTACTACCGTCGTTCTAAGTAAACAAGATGCAAAAACATGATAAACATCACATGCAATCAAATAATAATAGTAGTGACATGATATGGCCAATATCACATAGCTCCTTTGATCTCCATCTTGGGGCTCCATGATCATCTTGTCACCGGCTTGACACCATGATCTCCATCATCATGATCTCCATCATCGTGTCTCCATGAAGTTGCTCGCCAACTATTACTTCTACTACTATGGCTAACGCGTTTAGCAATAAAGTAAAGTAATTTACATGGCGTTTCCATTGACACGCAGGTCATAAAAGAATAAGGACAACTCCTATGGCTCCTGCCGGTTGTCATACTCATCGACATGCAAGTCGTGATTCCTATTACAATAGCATGAACATCTCATACATCACATATAGATCATTCATCATTCATCACAACTTTGGCCATATCATATCACCAAGCACTTGCTGCAAAAACAAGTTAGACGTCTTCTAATTGTTGTTGCAAGTTTTACGTGGCTGAATTAGGGTTCTAGCAAGAACGTTTTCTTACCTACATGAAAGCCACAACGTGATTTGTCAACTTCTATTTACCCTTCATAAGGACCCTTTTCATCGAATCCGCTCCAACTAAAGTGGGAGAGACAGACACCCGCCAGCCACCTTATGCAACTAGTGCATGTTAGTCGGTGGAACCGGTCTCACGTAAGCGTACGTGTAAGGTTGGTCCGGGCCGCTTCATCCCACAATACCGCTGAAGCAAGATAAGACTAGTATGCGGCAAGAAAGTTGACAACATCTACACCCACAACAAATTGTGTTCTACTCGTGCAATAGAGAACTACGCATAGACCTAGCTCATGATGCCACTGTTGGGGAACGTTGAAGAAAATTAAAATTTTTCCTATGGTTTCACCAAGATCCATCTATGAGTTCATCTAAGCAACGAGTCATGGGAGAGAGATTGCATCTACATACCACTTTGTAGATCGTGAGCGGAAGCGTTCAATGAACGGGGATGAGGTAGTCGTACACGACGTGATCCAAATCACCGGAGATCCTAGCACCGAAAGGACGACACCTCCGCATTCAACACACGTACGGTCAGCGTAACGTCTCCTTCTTCTTGATCCAGCAAGGCAAAGGAGAGGTTGAGGAAGACGGCTCCAGCAGCAGCACGACGGCGTGGTGATGGTGGAGCTACAGTACTCCGGCAGGGCTTCGCCGTGCTCTACGGAGGAGGAGGAGGTGTTGGAGAGGGAGAGGGAGGCGCCAAGGACCAGGGGTGCGGCTGCCCCCCTCCCCTTCCCCCTTTATATAGGCCTCTTGGGGGGGGGGCGCCGGCCCTGGGAGATCTGATCTCCAAGGGGCGGCGGCCAGGGAGGATTTCCTCCCCCCCAAGGCACCTAGGAGGTGCCTTCCACTAGTGGGACTCTTCCCCTTTGGAACCCTAGGCGCATGGGCCTCTTGGGGCTGGTTCCCCTTGGCCCATGTAGGCCAAGGCGCACCCCCTAGAGCCTATGTGGCCCCCCGAGGCAGGTGGCCCCACCCGATGGACCCCCCGGGACCCTCCGGTGGTCCCGGTACAATACCGATAACCCCGAAACTTGTCCCGATGGCCAAAACAGCACTTCCTATATATAATTCTTTACCTCCGGACCATTCCGAAACTCCTCGTGACGTCCGGGATCTCATCCGGGACTTCGAACAACATTCGGGTTACTGCATATACATATCTTCACAACCCTAGCGTCATCGAACCTTAAGTGTGTAGACCCTACGGGTTTGGGAGACATGCAGACATGACCGAGACGGCTCTCGGGCAATAACCAACAGCGGGATCTGGATACCCATGTCGGCTCCCACATGCTCCACGATGATCTCATCGGATGAACCACGATGTCGAGGATTCAATTAATCCCGTATACGATTCCCTTTGTCAATCGGTATTTTACTTGCCCGAGATTCGATCGTCGGTATCCCAATACCTCGTTCAATCTCGTTACCGGCAAGTCACTTTACTCGTACCGTAATGCATATGATCCCGTGATCAAACACTTTGATCACATTGAGCTCATTATGATGATGCATTACCGAGAGGGCCCGGTGATACCTCTCTGTCAAGCGGAGTGACAAATCCCAGTCTCGATCCGTGTCAACCCAACAGATACTTTCGGAGATACCCGTAGTATATCTTTATAGTCACCCAGTTACGTTGTGACGTTTGGCACATCCAAAGCACTCCTACGGTGTCCGGGAGTTACACGATCTCATGGTCTAAGGAAAGGATACTTGACATTGGAAAACTCTAGCAAACGAACTATGCGATCTTATGCTATGTTTAGGATTGGGTCTCGTCCATCACATCATTCTCCTAATGATGTGATCTCGTTATCATTGACATCCAATGCCCATAGTCAGGAAACCATGACTATCTATTGATCAACGAGCTAGTCAACTAGAGGCTTACTAGGGACACGTTGTTGTCTGTTATTCACACATGTATTACGATTTCCGGATAACACAATTATAGCACGAATAAAGACAATTATCATGAATAAGGAAATATAATAATAATGCTTTTATTATTGCCTCTAGGGCATATTTCCAACAATGATACCATGCCAAATTTGTAATAGACGAGTATGCTATGCCAACTTTTTCAGAGTTCATTTGAAAACTATGAATTTAGGTCGAATTTTCTCTATAGGTGCATCTATGTTCAAATTTTAACTATTCAAATTTGAAAACTAATGGCACTAACAGAAAGTTTATATTTTTTTTCTAAAACTAATGGCACTAACAGAAAGTTTATAATTTTGCTGACGTAAAAGAAAAAAGAATTAAAAAATAAAGGAAAAAACAAAATAAAATAAAAAATACATAAAACAAAACAAAAAAACTGGAAAAAAATAAAAATAGCAACAATAAGTATTTTGTTGTAAGTAGAAACAAAATAAAATAAATAAAGCAACAAAGAAAACAAAAAAACTAAAAAAGTGTTTTCAAATTTGAAAACTAATGGCACTAACAGAAAGTTTATAATTTTTGTGACCTAAAAGAAAAAAGAAATCACTAAAAAACTATAAGTATTTAGTTCTAAGTACAAATGAAAAAATAAATAGCAAAAAAGAAAAAATGCCTATAATATTTGTTATGACTAACTAAAATTACCAAATTGAGTATAATGATAAAACACAATAATATTAAATAGTAGGAAAAAGATTGACTCAAAAATCAATTTTTATAGTAAACTTATTCATAAACTAGTGATTCACACAAATTTTAAAAAATTCAAATTTAAACTCTTCAAATTTTAAAACTAATGGCACTAACAGAAAGTTTATAATTTTTGTGACCTAAAATAAAAAAGATATCACTACAAAACTATAAGTATTTAGTTCTAAGTAGAAAAATAAAGTGCCACCTACTGGGCACCCACGGCCTGAATACGACTAGAAACCCTACCATGGGCCAGGATTCAGGCCGCGGGAGGCCCAGTAGGCCCACAGGCACACATTGCATGGTTAGGCCCGAAAGCCTGCTTTAGAGAGGAGCTCGAGAGGGAAGGCGCACCGCACCTTATAAACAGGTGCGGCTCCCTCTCAACTAGCGAGGTGGGACTAAACATTTGGGCGCGGGGCAGCACAAGGCCTTTGGTCCCGGTTGGTGGCACCAACCGGGACTAAAGGTGGCATTAGTCCCGGTTGGTTTCACGAACCGGGACCAATGCACTTGCTATATATACAGCACTTCGCAGTTTTCGACCAAATCACCCACTTCTCCCCTGACGCCCCCTGCTCCTCCTCGTCGCCGTCGCCGCCCGACGCCCCTGCTCCTCCTAGTCGCCATCGCCACCAACGCCGTCAGGCTGCTCGCCTTCGCCGTCGCTGCCGCCACCGACGCCGTCAGGCTGATCGCCTTCGCCGTCGCCGCCGCCCCCAGTGAGCACAGCCCCTCCCATCCCGCGCCCCTGCCCCGACGCCGGCGCCACTCCCCGCGCCCCGGCGCCGCCCGCCGTGCTCCGCCACCCCTCTGTGAGCACCTGCCTCGCGCCCCTGCCTTGCCTCGCTCCCGCGCCCCTGCCCTGCCCTGCCCCGCCGGCGCCACCGCTGCCGCCATGCCCCTCTGCCCCGCCGGCGCCACCACTTTTTTTATTAGTTTAATTTTTTTCATATATATATATAATGTATGTGTATGTATGTGGCTATATGTTTTTGTTCATATGTTGCAATATGTTTTTTTATTTTTATTAGTTTATTTTTTGTTCATATGTGATGTATATGTGTTTGTGGCTATAATGTATATGTGTATGTGATGTATGTGGCTAGAATTTGCTAAATATATACGTTAAAAATGTTTTTTGTTCATAGAAAGTTTTTTGTTCGTATATAAAAAGTTACAATTTTAGAAAAGTTTTATATATGCAAAAGTTACAATTTTAGATATGAAAGAAGAAAATAAGAAGAGGAAAGAAAGAAGAAGAGGAGAGGAAAAGAAGAGGAGAAATAAATAAGAAGAAGAAAAAAGAAGAAAAAGAAGAGGAGAAGAAGAAAGGAATAGTGGAGAGGAAGAGAAAATAGTGGTTCTTCGGGGCTGGCGGAACCTTGGACCCTGTAACAGGGAAGTGCATTTGGATGGACGAGCAACTTGACATACCCTTGAAGAAGCTTCGGTACTATATCAATGCAGCGCAGAAAGGGACGTTCCTTCCAGACAGAGAGAACGACGAGCTCACAAAGGCCCTCGGGAATCCTGAGCACCCTGGACGGACACGAGGCACGCCAGGCTCCATTCCATGGAAGGCTGGGTTTCCAGACGCAGGCGGTTACAAAAGCCAGGAGAGGAGGAAGAAAGTGCAGCAGTCCGAACTGCAGGCGCTTAAAGCAAGGGTACTCGGGATAGAGGAACGAGAAGCAAATCGCAGCAAACGAACTGCCGAAGCTTCCCCTGAAGCTACCCCGCCATCTCAGCGGAGAAGCAGCGTGGCTTCCACCGAGCTGCTTCAGCCGGAGCTTGTCTTGACGGCTCCTGCCAGCTATCCCGTGGATGCTATCACGGAGGCTCAAAATTGCCACCTTATGACGCAATGGATTAATATGAAGGTCAAGGCGGCTGTTGGCTCTGTTTTTCCTAATGAACCCGGCGCAACTTTTCACTGCCGGCCGATTCCAGAAGGATATGCTAAGGTGATGGTGGATGAAATAACGGAGGGATTTGAGGACCTCCCGCTTGACCACCCTACTAGAGAAGGGGAGACTCGGCTGGGTTCTGCTCTGAAGACTCCATGCCTATGGCGGAAGGAGCTCATCAACCTTCCGAACTAGACGCCTCCGCCTCCTCCTCCTCCTCCGACGAGTCAGGGCACTCCGCCTCCTCCTCCAGCGAGTGACGATCAGGGCCCTCGGCCGGCTCCTTCTCCGGCACGTGGCGGCACTCCGCCTCCTTCTCCGCCTGCGCCGGCGCGCTCAAGCAGCCAGCCTCCTCCTTCTCCACCTCGTCAGCAAGGGCGGAAGAGACCCGCCGCCGCTCCGGCAGCTGCTCCGGCGCATCATAGTCTTTCTCCTCCGCCTCGTAAGCAAGTAAATAAGACTGCCGCTCCGTCTGCTCTGCCGGTGTCTAGCAGTACAGCCAGACGCGGGAGGACATACAGATTCGATCCTTCTCTGAAGACTCCAGAGAAGTTACCATACGAGATGAGCCCGAAGGAGAACGCGAAGATCGCGCGAACCGAAGCGAAGGAATAGTTTGAAGGGTTGAAAGCACAAAGACATCTACCTCCGGAGGAGAAGGTAGATTCGGTGAAAGTGAAGCGCACTCTGGCTGCCCTGAAAAAACTACCCAAGTCTTCGCCGAAAGGCAACTATGAGCGCATTATTGCAAAGACATGGGCCGAAGCGGAGCGGTCGGGAAGTACAGTCAGTGATCAAAGGCTGAAAGAACGACGAGCATCTAGGAAACAAATTGCCCAGCTCGGCGAACAAGCGAAGCAATCGTGCCCCCCACTCAAGGTGCCTAGCGACATCGTCGATCCGAGGATGGTGCCCGGTTATAGCAATCTTGACAATTACCTGCCCGATGATGTACATTATGATCCAATGGAGGTGCAGATACACAGATACGAGTACGGGAAGCCTCTCGTCAAAGACGAAAAATCTCTATCAACGATGATGCGAAGATTGCATGATTGGTACTTGAAAATCTGTAGAGAGTCTGGGGGGAGGAGTACTTTGTATGCGAGAGTTAAGCGGGAGCATGACCTCGTTGGAATTGAACTGTTGCCTATTCCATTTGAGGAGTTCTATCAGTTTTTCAATCAATTGGCCCTCGATAAAGCAATGGTCACCTGCTACTGTCTGTAAGTACTACTACTTCTGTCATTAAGTCTCTCTATATAGCTCAGCTCTTTGATTGCATGTATTTATAATTATCCTCACTATATTATGCAGATTGAAGATCGCCGAATTGAAGAAAAGACAAATCGGTGATATTGGGTTCGTTAACACATATCTCATAGATGCAAATGAGGTTGAACATCGTCCCGAAGATACCGAGCCAACTTGCTACGATCATTCAAAATAAATAAACACAAAGATATAATACTCTTTCCTTACAACTTCAAGTGAGTGTTACTGTCTTGTGCATATTCGGTTTCCCTTATATATTAGTCCAGGTTATAGTAATGTAATTGATGAGTTATGCATGCGTGCGCAGTTTCCACTATATTCTCCTGGAGATTAGGCTTGAGCAGGGAGTAGTAACTGTCTTGAACTCTACACGAAAAGATCCCCAGGAGTATGCGGACATGACTGAAATCCTCAAGAAGTAAGTTAAATCGATCGTTATCCAGCAACTTTGTTCATTTCCTGATATCAAGTAATTGTTTTCTTTGTCCGGCAGGGTTTGGAGAAAATTCACCAGAAAAGCTCCGGGACTGCGAAGGAGCTGCAATTTAGATACCCGAAAGTAAGTACTATAGTAGCATGTTCCGCGCGTCTCCTAGCTATTGATTCAAGCGCTAGTTTCATCAATACCATTTGGTATTCTTGCTTATCAGTTTGATTGACCTCTATTTCTTGTAAAGTGGTTGTGGCAGGAACAAGGGAATGATTTCTGTGGATACTACGTCTGCGAGTCCATCCGCCACACGACCTGTGAGCGGGGCGGGTACTCTGACGAACAATATGAAGTGCGTAAATAACAATATTCACAATTTTATTTTATTACCATCATTTGTGTTGAGTTTCCATTCATTCATATATATATGTATTGACCCCCTTCTTCAAATTAGATGTTTCGTATGCGGAATGAACTCCTAGCACCAGATCGCATGCGAGCAATTCAAGAGGAATTGACGGCATTCTTTTTGACCACGTGATCGCTGAAGACGGAGAATACTATGTGGACCATGCGTCCATAATTTAGGAGATTATATTTGTAAGAGATAATTATTGAGAAACAGTATAACGTAACTAGTTAGAAGCCTCCACAGCGCTGACTTTCTCAGCCGTCGGATCACTGCAATGTATGATCTAGATTCAGCTCGGTCGTCCCCAGGTCGTTGACGCACCTAGCGTCGTTTCGCGGGCTGCTGCTCCACAGAACGAGCTGCCGTTCTCTCCGTAATCAGGCCTTCGAAGGCCCAGGTTTGGTCGGAATAGTCGCAGCCCAGGTCCAGTGGAAACACTTCCGAGTCGCGCACATGTTATCCGCCTGAGTTTCGAACTGCTCGTTTTCTCTTCCTTCATCCGCGACGCCGCCGTTCCTTCCTCCGTGATGCGCCGCCACCGTCCTCCGTCCCGTCGGCGTGCTTGTGCTGCGCGTCTGGCTCCGCGTCGGTGCGATCGATTCACCTTGTACTCTTCATCCGCAGGCCCTTGTTTACTGTTTTCTAGCGCCCTGTCTTGCAGCATTCCTCCATGGCGGCGGCGGCGGTCGCCCGCGCCGTCGGCGTCCATCGCCGGCTGTCCTCCTCCTGCACCCGACTCCATGACCATGCAGCCGTACCGCGCATCCCTCCCCATTCCGTAACTGAAGCTGAAACTGCCACGTAATCATCCTGATAAATGCCCACTTTCTACCTCATGTAATTAGTGGTGGTAATGGTAATTGATTTCAGAGGCGACGTTGATAAATTAATGTCCGCTATTGGTGCGTTACCTCAATCTCCCGTACTCCCTCATATATTATGCCTCGCATCATCTTTTCCTTCATGCCTTCTGTATCGTCTCTCTCGCTGTTGCTTAGTTTCGTTCTTGCCGACCATGCGTCTTCCTCCCTCTAATTCTCCTCCATGTCTTCATATCTATGGAACAACTGACTTGTTATCTTACAGGTTAGCAGTGCTCCTTCGTTGGGATTTCCGTGTTGGAATTGCTACTAGAAAAAAATGTTTAAGATAGCAATATAATTATCAGGTCATGTGGAAGCTAAAGATTGAAGGCGCACTCTGTCTCTAACAGAGTACATTGTGAGATCCATTCCTGCGGGTAGAATAGTTGGAGAAAGATAGACTAAAAGTCTTATCTTATGCTTTATTATGCAAAACTTCTACTTGCTTTGTATCAACAAAAAGGGGTAAAGTCCGCGCATGAAACTAAGAAATTCATTATCAAATTGAAGTATATTTAAATGCTTTGTTTTGTGAACTGTTGCATCTCCTCTTCCCATGAACATAACGAAGATTTTTTTAAACGAAAGCATTTATGCAAGTGATCAGTTCTATATAGGGGAAACAATTGTCTTGATAGTACTATGATCAATTCGGGTTTTGTATGGCGGGATGATTCTGGTTCTTTATGATCCATTTGTTAGAAACTTACTTTTTTGCCTTCGCGGAGGCTTAACTATTTCCAATATAGTCATAGGAATAGGAGCGGTACACAATCCTTGGTGGTAAAACTTTTGTTCCCTCAAACTAACAATATTGACCTGTTGTCTGAAATGTAATGTATAATATTCTACCGTGTGGTATTTATGGTAGTTCTTTGCTGTTGTTTATTGTCCTATTTTTTCCCTGAAGGTTTAACACCCGATTCTTCCCCTGCAGAGTTCGTTGGTAAAAGGTGGAAGAACCTTTTAGTGGACCCTGGATGCAAATGTTTAGCTGATGTTTCGAACAATCAACTACCGCTGATATATTGATCTTTTAGTGGACCCTGGATGCAAATGTTTAGCTGGAGTTTAAGTTAAGAAAAGTGTGAGATATGCCTGCAGGTATTCTTCCTAGATGATCTTTTGGTTGTTGGCACACTAAAGCTAATTACCTTGCAGGTTGTGGTCAATATTGTCCACCACAGACACAACTACGCAAGCTAGTAAACTACATGTTCTCCTTTTGAGATGTTACCTTACTAATATTCAAGATGGTCTGGCAAAACTGTACTTCTTGCTTTTGAGGTTTATGTAATCATATATACCGTCTTCTATTGACTGCACTTTCAGATATCTTCATACCACAGTTGAATAACTCCTGGAAATGTCTCGGGGAGTGATTTTGTTTCAATGTGCGGCCAAGATATTAAGTTTGGATCACCCGCAAAAAAAAAGATATTAAGTTTGGAGAGTTGAATCAGTTATAGAAGGGTCCGTATGCACTAAAAGGTAAAGAGATAGGGATGCTCTTGGGGTTTGCGAACCTAAGGAGCCAGATCAAGGATATTATTGAATCTTCTCTTCTCATCTAACCCTTAAAGTTACATGGAGAAATATAATTCGGGAAGCAGCTACATCTGTGCATCTGTTTTTATTTTGAGCAAATATGCTTCACCAGCTATATTAAGTCACTGTAATTTGTACCATTTATATTTTAAATGATTTAATAGGCCAAAATTTCCTAAGTATTTCTACCATTATTTTCTACGGGCGCGGCAACGCGCGCCTTAATGTTCTAGTTGTATATATGTAGCCGGTAGTGTCGGACGATAGATATACGAGAACTTGTTGTTCGACCAATCTCTCGGAGAAGGAGAGGTGGTCGATATCACTTCTCTCTGTATGCATGTATGTTCATGACGATCTTCTGTTTCCTTCGTTTGCTTATTAGCTAGCTAGCGTGTCTAGTCCTCTCTATACGTATGTATAGTATGTAGCGTCGACCAAACACGGACATAAGAGAGGACACTTCTCTCTATTAATTAGCTACCTAACACAATATATGAAATACCTAAATTAACCCCCCAAAACCCCCAAACCCCCCCCTCTTTAAAAAAAATCAAAAACTCCAGCCACAGAAATGCTGACGCGTGGAGGTCTATTGGTCCCGGTTTGTGCCATCAACCCGGACCAAAGGCCCTCCTGCCTGGGCTCGGCGCACAGGCCACGTGGAGGCCCGTCTGTCCCGGTTCTGGTTTGAACCGGGACTAAAGGGTGAGGGCATTAGTAACGACCCTTTAGTCCCGGTTCAAGAACCGGGACTAAAGGCCTTTATGAACCGGGACAAAAGGCCGGTTTTTCTACTAGTGATGCGAAAGGAAAGGGATGAGAGAAGAGACAGAATTGTTTAGCGCTAAACGTGTTTAGTCGCTCATCATCAAGACAATAAAGACGCTTGGATTAACGTGATTGGATGGCCGAGATCAATTGGATCTGCCTCTTTGGGTCTTTTTATATTGGTATAGATATAGATAAAGATGTTTAGCGATGCATGAAACCTACCTGATGCAGGAGGTTTTGTCTAGTCAGGCTTTTAAGTATACCGGACAACAGCTGCATTTCTTTTTTACTTTGTATATTAGTTTCGACTGTGTCTTTTGAAGTTTGACCAAGTTTATATTCCTCCATGTTTACACCACAAAAAAGTAGTGCATGTTTGACCAAGTTTTTAGAAAAAAATATCTATATCATAGATCCATAATGCAAAGTATTTTCATATTTTATTTATTCTGTATTGTGATTTTGATATTTTATTCTAAAATATAGGTCAAACATACTATGTTTGACTTTGAGAGAAATCTATATACTGGAACAGGGGAAGTAGAAGAAAAAGGTCCATCATGAAATATATTTTCATACGAAAAGACTCTTTGGCGTTCGCGTGCATTAGTCATCCACATTTTCATATGGTATTTATACTGTATTGTAGATGTTGCTATTTATTAAAAATAATATGGTCAAACATACAAAGTTTGATTCAAGACAAAACCAATATGCAGCATATCGAAATTATTGGAGATCTGGACGAAAAATGCAAACGGTGCAAATTTTATAATAATATTTCATACTCGGACCGAAAAGACAAATACGTTCACGGAAATAGGCTGACTTCTTTTGTTCTTGGGTCGGCAATTTTTTTGTGTGTACCTTACAAATCACGGTATTTTTTTGAACGAAGTTTTACTGATCCGTAAAGAACATGTATAAGTTTTCACAAAATTTGTTTTGATTTTTTTTCTGAAACTTGGAGATTTTTTTTTTCATTTTTTTTGAATTAACGGGCATTCTGTCGTGCTTATAATTATCTTATTATATAGTAAATCTCCTCAGATCATATCTGTGTGAGTTATCGTTTAGACCGTTAGATAAAGATCCTGCTACCCAAACTGCATCTCATTGCCCTATACCAACCCCACACAAACTGCCGTCTCTCCCGGCGCCGCCGCCTCGACGGTGCCAGGGGACCCGGCGGCGCCCCTCCTTTCCTCTCCTCGCCGAATCCGTTTTCTACTCCTCCACGGCCCCTTCTTCATCACCGGGACGTTGACGCCCGGACCCAGCGCACCGCCGCTCCTCTGCCACCACGGCCAGGGTGCGTTGTTCCTCCGAGGCTTGTTTGGTCCCCTTGCACCCGGTCGTTCAAAGCAAGGGTTGTTCGTTTTGATCTCTTAACTTACGAGGTACCTACTCATCTCTACTTATTTGAGTAAAAATCTTCGGGATCGACATATTGTACTTGAAGTGCTTGTTTTTTTATATTAAAACTTAATGTATACGTGAAGTGTATTGACTAGCTGCATTGAATTTTTCAGAAGTCATTGATTAAGATATGTGCAGTACTTCCAATAGTAGAGGGGATTGAAAAAATAGAGAGAAGAAACATGTCAAGCAACAACAGGTCAACAGCAGAATCAGTTTATTTAACAAATACGCTAATAAGTGACTTGGCTAGCTGCAGTGAATTTTAACAAACGTCGAAGTCTTTGATCAAAATGTGAATTTTAATAAGAGAAGATGAGATTATAAAAATGAGGAGGTTAAAACAGGACAGACAACAAGAGGTCAACAGCAAAATCACAGTCATTAGAGCTGATGTTTTAGTGTATAAAAGGAGTATCAAAGCTGCTAGGGTCACTGCTGGCTTTTAACCCACCCCCTACACTCCTGCAAGCCTGCAGTGTGTGATTGCCTTGCCTCAGGCAGTTCCTTGCTTTTGCCAGCAAGGGAGTTGGGCAATTTCTGTCTTGGCAAAAGATCCAAGCAGCCCCTTATATACTTGCACTATCTAAATGACCTGACCTCTAGCAATTGTCTGTCATCTCAGCTAGTTTTGCATTTTCTGTTCAAGTTAGTTGAGGTGTTTCTTTTTCTGTACACAGCTTCCATCATAGTATATCGATTCATCACATTTGTGATTTTGATGTAAAATTACTTGTATTTTCAGATACCTGCTAGTGTCTAGTATAACAGTTTTTACAACCATATTCTGCTTGTTCTAAAGGGCATTTGGATTGTTTCATTGACTCCAGGGTTGAGAAGATGCAGAAAACCAAGCGCAAGCGAAAAAGCAACGACATTGGATGCCTTAATGAAAATAAAAGTGCTAGCAAAACAATACTTACGCAACGTTAGTCACTGATTCTTCGTCCTTTTATTTCCCTGAGAGTATTTTTACACGGCAAAACTGCTGTAGCACTCACAATTGCTTACCAGTACCATGTTTCCTTAATTAACTAGGACCCATCCGTCCAGATATTACTACCTTTGAAGATGGATTTGGTAACTTGCTTAAATCCTCGGAAAGTTCCTCTAGTGAACTCACCAAACAGATTGAGTCGGAACTGTCAGAGAGTGTTGTCTCCCTTGCTTCCTTCGTTGGTAATTATATTGTCACATGCCCATTATTTTCCATATCTGTATTTCAGTAATCAATGTCGAAACTATTATAATCTGTAGGGAGTACAGTGCTATTTGAATGCACCGGAATATTTACTGAGAATTTATGTATTGATGCCACAAGTATTCTGACTTCAACTAATATAGTTGGGTGTTCAGATTCTGAGATCACTGATAACTTGACGGTTGGTACTGCAAACTTCTCTCTACTTTTCTTTGCCTATGAATAATAGTATCATCCTGTTCACCTATTCTTGGTTTATCGATGCAGATTAAAGTGCGTCTTCCCAGTAATCGAGTTGTCATTGGCTGGTTACACCATTGTGATTTCAAGTATAATCTTGCTGTTGTGAACATCAGACGCGCACGTGGTTTTCAGGATGCACATCTCAGTCGTGGCCATGGCATGCAATTTGAGCCCAATAGTAAGTTAGTGGCTGTGGGTTGTTGTTTCGACTCAGGCATGTTAAAGTCCACAAATGGGACAGTAATTGGCAGTGCAAGCGAAGGAGTCTGTGAGCTTATGCTCTCCGCATATGAAATGAACATGGTGAGGTGCTGTTTTTCTTAGTTCTCTGCCTGCTGGAAATAATTAGATGTATATAGCTTAATCTATCGCATACCCACTGGATTATCAGTTGAGATACTATCGATCCCATTTTTCCTGTGCAAATTTCTTCATTGTCACTTTATTTTTGTGCTAGGCTTGGATTGGGTGCCCCCTTATTGATTTTAATGGGAACTTTGTTGGAATGAACCTCCGAAGTGGCGAAAGGACTATGTTCACACCAGTGAACAAAATTCTTGAATGCCTGGGGTGCCTTGCGACAGTTAGGTTGGTATTTCTAGACTTGCAGTATTTAGAAGTTGTGGCTTCTCTGTTTGGCTTTACCATGCTAGCTTGTCCTCCCATTGTGCTACCGTACATTCCTGTCTGATTTGAATCTTCTGTTTTGGGTGCCAAACTGTATCTGAGGTTTACCCAGTATGGTTTTTTTGGGTACATTTCCATCTTTTTTCTGCTGTCCTCATAATTGCTTTGCAATTTTTGAACCTGGACGTTTGTGCCATTACCATCTGGCATGCCGCCCTGCTTTGGAGGCTAAACTGAGCTAATAAATTTTGCTAATTAAAAGTGTAATCAAACTTTGGTTTAAACTTTAAAACTATAGTATCGATACTAGAACTTACATTCATGACATCCCTGGAGATTGCTGTGTTGTTTGCTCAATTCTATTTTGTTGTGAATTATATGTAAGACCGTAAGCTACTTCCTCCTTTCTGCCCCTGTTTGATAAATCAATTTGTTAATTATCTTTTGACTTCTAGTCTTTCAGTGGATTAGTCATGATGTGTTTTTGAACAACGTGTAGGGTTGAAAGTAATCAAGTGGTTGCTGGTATAAAAGAAGCAATCACAACCAAGGCACAAAATGCTGGCATGCTGAAAGGTTAGTTCTTTCTTTTTGTGGTATACTTCAACATCTTAGCGATACGATATAAAAAAGGCGTATCAAGTGCTGAAAGCTCCCACACAAGGTAGGATTGAGGAGGCTGGTTCTTACCCTCCAAGCCACAAGTGGGAAGACTCAACCATTGCGCTAGGCGCGCCCTGCATCTTAGTGATAAGATACATTTGCTAATTGACTCACCTTGTTGTACATATTTCATGCAACGATTATAGTGAACCTTTAGAGCAACTCCAACGGGGCGACCCATTTCGTCCGCTGGTGTCCGTTTGGGTCGGCGCGGACACAAAAGGTGGCCCAACGCGTCGACCCAAACGGACGCGCGTCCGCTTTTCGTCCGCGGGCGACCCATTCCTGGCCCATTTTTGAGCCGGATTTGCGTCGGCGCGGACACGAGACGGACGCGCGCGCTCGCCTTCTCCTCCCCCCATCCAACAGAAACCCTCGTCCGCCTCCTTCGTCGCCGACGCCGACGCCCATTTTTGCCGGCGACTCTGCCAGCTGCTGGCGCCTTCACATCCGCCCAGCAACACCGCCCCACTCCCACGTCGCCCGCCACCGCCGCCTTGCCGCCGGGGAGCCGACTGCTTCCCACCCCCGCTCCCCCACCACATAGCCGCCCGCGACCAAGAAGCCGCCCCGGCCAGATCCTCACCGGCACGCTCGTCGGACGCCGGCCCACTCGTCAGACACCGACAGGGCAGCTAGCTGGTCCGTGCGCGCGGCGACTCCCTTCCCTGGCCGTCTCCTTCGTCGACGCCCGCAAGCTGTTCGACAGTTTGCCAAGGTACAAATGGACTTGCCGACGAGTTCTTTTTTCACAATTTCCTTTGCGACTCCGACGATTCGTCGTCCGATGACGAGGAGGAGATATTGGCTGCCGTGTTGGTCCATCACCACCTCAACAGCCAGTCGCCGTTATTCCGTGGCTCCATTTCGGATCACCTTCCGGCGTTGAATCGCATCCGAGAGAGCGGGCATTTTCTTCTTTGGAAGGACTACTTTGATACAACAAACCCGTTGTTCAAACATCACAATTTCCGCTGTTGTTTCCGTATGAGTAGTCATCTTTTCAACCGTATTAGAGAGTGGGTGGTCGGCTATGATGACTATTTCGAGTGCAAACAGGATGTCGTTGGCAAGATTGGTTTCTCCTCTTATCAGAAATGCACTGCCGCCATCCGAATGCTAGCATATGGAGTGCCCGGTGATCTCATTGACGAGTACGTCTATATCAGCGAGTCTACATGCTTAGTCCCTGTATAAGTTCTGCAAGGCTGTTATTGCTGTGTTTGGCCCTGAGTACTTGAGAGAGCCGACTCCTGAAGATACAGCCCGTTTGTTGGCGATGAATGCCAGCAGGGGCTTCCCAGGGATGCTTGGCAGCATAGACTGCATGCACTGGGAGTAGAAGAACTGCCCTTCTGCTTGGCAAGGGCAGTATAAGGGCCATGTCAGGGCTTGCACTATCATACTAGAGGCCGTGGCGTCTCAAGATCTCTGGATCTGGCACTCTTTCTTTGACATGGCTGTATCACACAATGATATCAACGTGCTTTAGCGTTCGCCGGTGTTTGCTAGGCTTGCCGAAGGCAACTACCCACCGGTGAACTTTACTATCAACGGCCACAACTATGACAAAGGATACTACCTAGGTGACGGTATCTATCTTTAGTGGACCACTATTGTCAAGAAAATCCCCAACCCTGTCGGAGAGAAGAGGAAAAGATTTGCTCAAGAGTAAGAGAGTGCTAGGAAGTATGTCGAGCGTGTCTTTGGCGTTTTACAATCTCGATGGGGCATCATTCGGTATCCTACTAATACCTGGAGCACGCAGAAACTATGGAAGGTGATGGCTGCTTGTGTGATCATGCACAATATGATCGTAGAAGGCGAGCGCCCGGAACGTTTGTACGATCAAGGATTTCAGTTTCAGGGTGAGAATGTTGTGCCTGAGCATGGAGGAGCAGCAACGTTTGAACAGTTCACCCAATTTCATCATGACATGCGTGATTGGGAAACTCACGTGCAACTGCAAAATGATTTGGTTGAGCATATGTGGGCTCATGTTGGCAATCAATAGATGTATCTTCTTTTATGTGTTTGCAAAACTATGCGAGACATTTTTATTTTTATTCGGCTTGTAAAACTATGCTATTTTATTCAGTTCAAACTATGTTATTTGACTATATGTTTAAATGCAAATTCATCAATGAAAAATCGAGTTATTTGTTGAAATTGGGCGGCCAGCCGGCCGGCCGCCGGCACATATGGATCGGCGCATTGGGCGCGCTGCTGACCCATATCTAAAACAGGGCGGACGCTGGACGTGCGGCCGACCCAAACGGACAAAAAATGGACGAAATCGCCGTCCGTTTGGGTCGCCCCATTGGAGTTGCTCTTAATACGTAATGGTTGTCCCCCACCTGCTATGTTATGTGGTGGCAAGCTGCGGCTGTTATCTTTTCTGGGTATGCCTTTAATGCTGCAACTGCTTTATTTGAGGAGTGCCAACTGACATGTCATGTTTCTTTAAACAGATGGTATGCATGAGATTAACTCTTTTGAAGAGGAATTCGTGGACAATATCTGGAGCACACTCAGTGAAGATGTTGCAAATACTATGGCTGGATGTGTTGTCTCACTTGCTTCATTCAATGGTGATTGTGTTGCGATATTCTCACTTCTATTTCTCTTATTTCACCGATTATTAAAGACCAAATTATGATGTGTGCAGGAAAGGCA
Organism: Aegilops umbellulata; assembly: GCA_032464435.1. NCBI lineage: Eukaryota > Viridiplantae > Streptophyta > Magnoliopsida > Poales > Poaceae > Aegilops > Aegilops umbellulata. The sequence goes on along the minus strand of CP136058.1, from coordinate 592,785,806 downwards.
GTGTGTTTTGCTTGCACAGGCCTAATTATAGACTGTAATCCTGTGAGAATTCTTACTTCGGCAAGTTTGGTTAAAATTTCTGGCGATGAAAACAAGATTGATGATAACTTGCAGGTTGGCACTACTGGTAGTGCATATCATTGTTTGTGCCTTTTGTTTGTCTGTTTATGAACCAGTTTATAACCTTATCATTGCAGATTGAAGTGTACCTTAATAATACAGAACAAGTCACGGGGACATTGAGACATTATGATCTATGCTACAATGTTGCGGTTGTAGAGATCATGGGTTCCTGCGGTTCTACCGCAGTGGGATTGAGGAGGCATATTTCTTTCACCCCTAATATGGAGGTTTTAGCTGTAGGGCGTCTCATTGAACATCGGAAACTAATGGCCTCAAGAGGGGTGTTAATTGACAGAAAAGGCAAACTTGCTTGTGAAGAGCTTATGATTTCCACTTGTAAAATCACCAAGGTATATGTATATTTTGCCAACACGTGTTTCACATGAGGAAAAAAAATTATTTGTGTTAGAAATATGATCAACTCATCATTGAATATATTGAACTCAATCTGTAATTAATTACACATATCATTTTTTTGCACCCCCTTTTCCTGGTCACTCATGTTTTTCTTTGTCCAGGCCGGAATTGGAGGGCCTCTTATTGATGCTCGAGGGAATTTTGTTGGTATGAATTTCTTCCATGATGAAGAAACCCCGTACCTACCAAGGGAAAAAATTCAGGAAGTCGTGAGACGTTTCGATGAAGAACGGTATGCCCAATATTTTTTGTCATGTTGTAGTGTTCAGGTTTGCGTAAGCTCTTTTTGATGCCTGATTTACATGTAGTTGTACATGGTTTTTTGTTCCAACAATGTCGACAGTGTTTACAAATTTTCTCCTCCTTATCATCCCAACATTAGTTTTTTTTAGAACATCCCAACATTACTTAGGGATATCTTGTTTGGACATGAAAAAGGGCCCACACAGTTGACATGATGCTGATCACTTTTCCTCATTTGGGCTCCAATCTATGGATTCTTAGCTACTCCCTCAATATAGATGTATAAGAGCATTTAGATCACAAAAGTAGTGATCTAAGCACTCTTATATTTCTTTACGGAGGGAGTAGAGGCCAACAGTAGAGACTATATAGTAGCCAGAAGGCCTTACTGATGCACCTTAAAGTAGAGTAGGGACCAATGGAGAGTAATGTTGCTTTGAATGCTCCAAGGAAATGAAGGAACAATATCTGAAATTTGAGAGCTAATTCAACAATTTGAAAATTCCCTCTGATATCTATCTAGTTACTAAGCTCCCGTGATTTCCTAGCCTATGGTGGCTTGGGGGTTGTGTAGGGCATTTTTAGGCCGGTTTGTCAATCTGTATTTCCTTTTTGTCTGCTTGACACTAACGGCACGACGTGTAGCCTTGCAATGCCCCTTGCCACTATACCATTTGCTGCATAGTCAATAATTAACAACTCAATTTACTGCAAGCAACACTTAATGCTGCAATTAATACTTAATTAAATAAAAAAGAACATATTATCTCATGCTTATGAGCCAATTTATAAATCGGCCAGGGGGATGCCTCACCAGACCAAAATGTTCTGCATGCGTACTATGCAGAAAAGAACTAACTTTTGTATCTTGGGGGTTCACAAAGCCACCACTAACAGATGTAGATATAAAAAGTTTAGGTCACCTGGTCCAAGTGATGTAAAATTTGCATCTCCACGCCAGCCCCTGTTCATTTTTTTCCCCATCGTACGTCTTCTTTCTCTTGCCACACGCCGCAATGCCGCCGCCGCCCACCCAGCCACCGCACCACGCCGCCGTCGCCCTGCGCTAGATCCGCCCGCCAACCATCCTCGTCGCCGGTTCCGCGACTCACCGCCGCCGCCCGCCCAGCCACCCCACCGCGCCGCCATCGCCCTACGCTAGATCCGGTCGCCAACCACCCCCGCCGCCGGTTCCGTGACTCCACCTTCGCCGCCCGCCTCGAATCGGGCCTGATTCGCCACCGCCATCGTCGCCTGATTCTCCACCACCGTCGCCCGATTCGCCCCTGCCAATCCCCCACCCCGAGCTCCCAATCCACCGTCGCCTGCCTCCAAGCCCCCGCCCCGAGCCCTACCCCCCCTCCGCTGCACGATTCGCCAACGCCGCCCCGCCGCTTGATTCTCCACCACCGCCGCCTGATTCGCCACTGTGAAGCCCATGCCCCGAGCCCCAATCCGCCGCTACCTGCCACCTAGCCTCCGGCCCAAGCCCCCACCCCACGACGCCCGCGACCAAGCCCCCACCCTGAGCCCCCACTCCACCGCAGCTGCCCAGATTCGACCGCCGCGCCGCCGCCGTCGACGCCCCGTTGTTGACATGCCGACGCCGAAGATCCCAAAGAGAAAAACGAGGTTCTTCCGCGTGCGGGTGAAGCCGTCCAACAACCTCGGCATGGAGTTCTATGACGAGGAACACTGCTTCTGGCTCAGCACGTACTACACTACTGATGAGGCCTCGGTGCTTACATTGGAAGCAAGGAGCCAATGGGTAATATGCAGAAAGTTAGCAATTTACCCTCTTGCATCCAACCAGAGTGTAATTATGATTATAGATTTACCATTCTATTCTTCCAATTTTGTAATATTCCATGTAATAACCATTGAGTAAGAAATTAAGCTCGGGCATAGAACGAAGCTCACACAAAAAATGTTCATTAATTTCACTAGACAAATACTTTTATAAAAATGTTTAAACATGATTGTCACTGCTATATAGCACAATTAAATGACTTACACACGGCGAGCCAACCAACTGAAATAGACCGCGTACAAAATAAACATAGGGGACTTAACCCACGACCGAAGAATAGGCGCGGCAAAGCGCGCGTCGTGCTCTAGTCTTTATCAACGCTAAATGTTGGTCCCAAACAAGGCCTAGAGTTGAAAGCTTGAACCATTAGACCCCTCTCATTGATTAATCTGATTCAATTATGTGATGTTAAACCAATTTTTCTTCCTTTTTATTTTGTAGCGCGAATGACGGTTGGCCTGAACCAAGACATCGTTATTTTATACCAACTTGGTACCCTGTACCGTTTGGTTTGTTCCCAGACGACGACGTGTACGTTGATAGTTTAGACGATTTATATTCAAAGTATGCTTGGCATATGTAGTGAGACTATTTGTTGGTTGTGTGTAGCTGCACTCTATCTAGTACCCTTGTGAATCCGAGACTACTAATGAGCGAAATCGTTGTTCAGTTATGTGTTTATTTCTACCAACCCCCTTGTATTTGAGATATACATGGTTGTCCAATAAGCTTTACTTGGATTCTTGAGTTATTTGTTTGGCAATTACAACCGCTAATCGACTGTTTTATTTTGATTCTATGTCCAACACTCGTTGTAGAATGTCGCTTCTTGCGTGTAATACATCATTTTGAGGAATCTCCTTAATCACGTGAAACTCTCTCATTAATCACGTGAAACTCCTTCAAGAACTCTGCTGGCGACCGAGACTTGCGTCGATCGATTGATGTCTTGACAGCTCGCACATGCATCGGGTTGAAAGTATACATACGTAGGCATATGAGAATACAAAACTGCTGTGCACGTGACGTTTCGTGGTCAATTTGCAAACGACAGTCCAATAGCGGTATAGAAGTTCGCTGGACAACTGTGTCGGCCGTTAATCGGCCGGAGTTATATCGTTCGCAGATTTTTTTTTGAAACTGTGATGATTTTTATAGCAAATTTAGAATCTATACGTCCTGACGCAGAAAAATCAAAAATATCACCCGGTCGGCCTCCAGTTGGCCAAAGAGAGGCTCTTCGGTCTGCGGTTGCCCGAAGTGGGCTCTTCAGCCTCCCATTAGCCAAAGTGTGCCCCAACTGGGCCGAAAAGGAGTTGTCAGTGGCCTGGCGACCGAAGAGGTGGGCTTCGGCCTACCGACGACCAAAGAGCCCGTCTAAGGCCTACCAGCGGCCGAAAAGATCTTCGGCCTACCTGCGACCGAGGAGGTCTGGATAAGGCCGACGCAGCCGTCTTCTTCCTCTGGCTGCCCCAGGGGCGGACCCAGCGCACGAGCGTTGGGTTCAGTTGAACCCAACGATATATTTTCTGGCCGGGTATATGTATACATACGTACGTGCTTGAACCCAATCAAAAATAAGGATTGAACCCATTAACTTAGGAGGCAACGCTTAAGCCCAAAAACCCACTGTGCACCCTTCCGTGCCAGCCTGCTAGGCCTGCTCATGTCCTCCTGCCCCTGTTTCCTATTCTCATGTAGTTCTATGTTGCCTTTGTAAATAAACTCAAGGGGGACAACGTATATCGTTTCGCACTCAAAGGTGGCACGTTCCCTCTCAGAACCACGAGCCTTCTTGAGTGAAGCTTGGGTTTGCAAGAAGCTTATATCAAAATCTGTTCCTATTCGACCAATTTTTTTTACCACAATATGATAGTATCATGACATGACATGACATCCATGCCAAGTTTCATAATTTTCAGACGTGTTTTGGATTTACAAGAATTTTAAAACCAAGTTTCTCAATGTTCTCGGCCGAGCCACGATGCCCAGATGTTTGAATTTGATTCTCATTTCTTGCATGGAACCTAGAAATTCACCCGAGGACACAAATGTGATTTTTCAACCAACTTTGGTGCACGAGAGTATGTGCTTGTAGTTCAAGTTTGACTTATGCACATTAAATGACCAGAAATTCAATTAATGTATAAAAAACGACAAACGAACCCGGAATAATTCCAAAATTTAACAGGGCACTAATGTAGTTCTATGTTGCCTTTGTTAAGAAATTCAAAAAGGGGGGGGGGGGGGGGCAGCGTATATCGTTTCACACTCAAAGGTGGCACGTTCCCTCTTAGAACCACGAGCTTCCAAATCGGCCCAATTTTTTACCACAACATGTTAGTGCCATGACATGACACCATGCCAAGTTTCATGATTTCCAGGCGAGTTTTGGACTTACATGAATTTAAAATCAAAGTTTCTCAATGTTCTCGGCCGAGTCATGACGCCCAGATGTTTGAATTTCATTCTCATTTTTTCCATGGGACCTAGAAATCAACCAAGGACACACATGTAATTCATATTTAGATTATGCACATTAAAAGTCCAGAAACTCAACTAATGTATAAAAAGGCCAAATGAACCCAAAATAATTCCAAAATTTAACAGGGCACTCATATAGTTCTATGTTGCCTCTGTAAATAAAATCAGGGGGGAGGCAGCGTATATCGTTTCGCACACAAAGGTGACACGTTCCCTCTCGGAACCACAAGGATTGTTGAGAGTATCTCCGGTTTTGCAAGAGGCTTATACGAAAACTTGTCCAATTCAGCCAAAATTATACGTATGTAAACAGGGTTTAGATTATCCCAAACATCTCGCTACCTAGACCAATAATGTACTATGATTTGAATTCAACATAAAATGGATACAAATATTTGAATTGGAGAGCATATGGTACATGTAGTTCATAGTGAAATATGCTTACTGCTATATGTATGTTTTTTGTTATCAAGATAATATTTAAATTATTGTATAACTTGACAAAAATTGTATTCAAATAACGAAAATTGATTCAAATTTAGTCCATATAGTAGACGGACTAAAAAGTTCATATATGATGGAAGATCAAAATGTACGACTATATCAATTATAAACCGCAAGGTCACCTAACGATATATTCGAATTCAACATAACGTGGATTCAAAAATTGAAATTCGAGATCATGGCATCTGTAATCATATAAAAAGGGACATTACTCTTTCTTTGGTGGGAATCGATTTGTTTTTTGTTCTTGTTGAGGGAAGTGCGAATCGATTTGGTACTGTGCAGGGTAATCTTGTTCTCCCAATTTTTTTTTACATTTTTCTTGTAGTTTTTTCAATGGCATCTATAACAATATAGTAAAAGGGGACATGACTCTCTTGTGTCTTGTATGAATTGTTTTTTTACACGTTAAGTTTGTTCTGCCAAACAAGGAATCCGCACCTTGTTATCCCGAAATTTTCAAGCTCGAGTATCTTTTGTCTCACCTGCTTTGAAACTCCCGCTTCTTCAACCCGCGCCGCGCCTTGTTATCCCGAAATTTGGACGCGCGCGAGAACTCCCTCCTCATCCGAAATCGCTCCCGCAGCCCAGACACGTGAAATACCCCTTCTACCCCTCAGCCGGAAATGAAGCTCCACGTCGCGGTGTCAAAACCGGTGGGGGTACGCTGGTAACTTACCCTACATTTCGGATAAGCGCGTCCCTAAGCTTGGCCCCCCCTCCCCCTTCGCCCCCATTCATACACCGAGGCCGCCAAAACCCGTGAAACCTCACGCTCCTCCGTCGGCCTCCCGACCGCCGCCCAGCCGGAGACTCTTCCCCGACTACGTCGTCCACCGCAACAGCTCGCCGTCCCTCATCCACCGCACCGGACGAGGATCCGTTGTCGATCTCGTCGTCCCGCCGGATCAGCCGCCCCGTCCTCCACCTCCAAGGAGCTGCCCCAACGTTCGCCTCGTCTATCGCGCCACCTCAATCCCCACAGCACCGTCTTGACCTGCCCCACCGGAACCGCAACACCCTCACCAATTCCTCCGATGAAGCCGAGGCCAACTCGGCGCAATCAAGGAGGTTCTACACTCACCGCTGCATTTTATCTTTTATTCGATCTCACGGGGCTGTCGGTGCTCGATACCAAGGAGACATGGCGTGTCTCCATCGACGGCGCCGTCGCCGGCCACATCATCCATGGCGTCTCTCCCCCATGTCGTTGCTTCCTCGGCGGCGACTTCCACAGCAGCACTAGTTGCAGCTGCTCCAGCTCTCGCTCGCGTTGCGGCTCTATTCTTGCCGTTGGTTGCGCTGCTGCACTGCTCCTGCTTTTGTTCGTGCCGCTGCTCTGCTCTTGCTCTCGCTTGCGCTGCTGCTGCTGCTGCATGACCTCCGGCAGCTACAGGAGTTGCTGCTTTAGCACTCGCTCGCGGTGCTACTGCACGACTTGCTCTCTGCTAGTGTGTTCCCTGCTTGAGCGTCTGCTGATTTAGATCACGGCTTCTCTGCTACTAGTGCTCGAACGCCCTAAACATCTATTGCAATGCTCTGTTACTAGTTTAATCAGTTTCAATAGTAAAATTCAGTTTTGACTGTGAAGTTCATTTTCTTCAGTTAAGTTCAGAGTGAACAGCACTTACAGCATCTGTCGAAGCGGCCATGGCGCGGCTGCGTTTTACATCTAGCACTTTTTGGTGATGTATTTTACATCATCTATTGCAGATGATATTAGGGTCCCACTTCAGATTAACGTTGTCTATCTTGTCATGCTTCAGCCTCGTCGCCGTACACCTTAGCGGAGCTGCTCCAACGACGAACTGTCCATCACAGCGGAGCAGTACCCTCGGCGCCGTTTCCAGAGGCCTCGGATCTTCTTCCCCGCCTCCGACAGTCACACCGCCATCATCACCATCCTCCACGTCCAACCCAATGATGCTGAGGTCCACAAGGCTATGCCAAAGAGGTTTCGTCGCATCACTTTGTTTCTCCATTCCTCTGTTCTTCCAATTCATGTGAGCAAAACACACAGGTTGACTGAAATCCTATGTTTCCAAATGCTCTGTTTTGCACGTGCATTCCTATCCTATTCCTGTGTTTTTCCTATCCCTGCGTTTATAGAATCCTCCAATTCTAAGGAGCCCTTACAGATTTACTTCATTTTCAGATAGGCGTCAAAGAAAACTCTGTGTGTGATGTCCTGCTCCTGCCGTGCCGTCATCCACCCCACCTGAGGTGCACCATCGACAGAAGCATTCACTTCAGCAGAGATCCCCCCTGCAGACTTCCTTTCGCCGCCTCAGATCATCTTCCCCATTGCCGGCAGCCACGCCAACCGCATTACCATCACCGACTGAGTAGATGAACCTGAGGACTACACAATTCCGGAAGAGAGGTCGCAGTCTTTCGTGTTTGCTAATGTTACACATCAGTTATTATTACCTGCTACTTTATCGTTCAATCTTGAGTTTTGAATTGCCCATGGGTGTCATATCGAGCCAGCAATGAATACTATCTGTCTACTATCTGGTTCATCTGGGGTCTTCTATGTGGTTCATGTTGGGTGGGCAACAAACAATAGATGATCCATTGTCTATCTTTTTAAACTGAAGCGATAATCTACCTGGTATCATTAGTTTTGGATCCATCCACTAGTTTGCTACCATCAGTCTTGATTTTTGCATGCACCCCTTAGGCCTTACAAAATCTAACTATTTTTTTATTATGCATGTCAGATATTGTACACAATCGTACTGAACATGTAGAGAAAAAGAGAAGACCGTTGCGTGCGAATATAATGTCATGCAGACGCCGCTCCATGGTGGACGAAGTGCCCCCCCTCCTGCATTTCCAGATCGTATTCCAGAGGAAGATAACTGTTCAGATGGAGATTCAGAAGGAGCCGACCACGCCTGTTTACCACCTGAGGTGTTTGCTCTAACCTGGCATGCTGATGTTGGTCATATCATGCATATGGCGCCTTGCATTGTTACATTATACATCTTATATGTCATCAGCTTAGTTTAGATTTGCTTTGTGTGAATGCCACATGTTTGGTTTTTATATCATACTCCCACCATCCCTAAATATTTGTCTTTTTAGAGATTTCAACAAGTGACTACATACGGAACAAAATGAGTGAATCTACACTCTAAAATATGTCTTTATACATCTGTATGTGGTAGTCCATTTGAAATCTCTAAAAAGACAATTATTTAGGAACGGAGGGAGTATATGGGAATTATGCAATGCCATCTTCTTTAGCCAGGCATCATATACGTGAATCATGCAATGCCATCCTGTTTAGCCAGTCATCGTATATGAGAATTGTATCGTGCCGTATTTTTTCCATAATGTACTCCATTTGTCAACAATGTTTATACATTCATCTACTCTTCCTGTGCATCAGCCATTTGAGTCGGTCATTGGAAAATCTGGAGTGAAAACAAGGTCTTCTGAGCAGTCAGTGCTACCTGTCGATGCAGATTTCTTGCTGGTTACAGATAGCTCCTCAGAGGAGGATTCAGAGAGAGATGACCAGTCGTATTCCCCTCCCCCCGAGGTGCATGCTCTAACTTGGCTGGGTTATATTGCTCATATCTTGCATATCTTGCATTGCCATGCCATTTGCTTAGATTAGACATGCTTTGTGTGAATGCCTCCTGTTTGCTTTCTATATCAGATATGTGAATTATGCAATGCCATGTTTTTCATCCAGTTATCATATATGTGAATTATGCACCGCCATGGAGCCAGGCATCATATATGTGAATTATCTCATGCCATCTTTTTTTTCATTACGTATTCCGTTTGTCGACAATCTGTGTATATTGAACTACTCTTCATGTGTATCAGCCATTTGAGCCGGTTATGGAAAAATCTGGAGTGAAAACAAGGTCTTCAGAGCAGGCAATGGTACCTGTTGAAGCATATATCTCGATGGTTCCAGGGAGCTCCTCAGAGGAGGATTCGGAGACAGTTGACCAGTCCTATATCCCACCTGAGGTGTATGCTCTAAGTTGCAATATTTATATTTCTCATATGATGCATATGGTGTCTTGCATTGCTTACTTTAGACATCATATGCACACTATTGAATTCTATCTGCTTAGTTTAGAGATCATACATGCGAGTGCCAGTTGCTTAGTATATGAATCAATTATGTCAATTATATCATGCCATCCTGTATACTTAGACAACATGTATGTGAATTATTTCATCCCAACCTATTTTAGAAAGACATCATATAGTTTTGTCATGTCATCCTGTTTAGGTACTCATCATATGTTGAATTATGCCATTATATCCTGTTTAGTTATCCATCATATATCTGAAACTGTGTCATGATATCCTGTTTATTTAGGCATCATATATGTGAAATTGTGTCATGCTATCCTGTTTGGTTAGACAACATACATGTGAATTACCACATCTGTCTATCATACAATGTCTGTACGTTCAATTTATTTTCTTGTTTATCAGCCATTTGAATTGGAGGGGGTGATGGAAGTATCTAAGGGAGCAAAAACCCGTTCTTCACAAAAGAAAGTGCTACCCGTTGATGCAAATAGAACCATGGTTGTACTGGCCCACAAACTAGTCCCACCACACATAATCGAGACTCTTCCAGATTGCACACTTACACCGTTGGGCAGAGAACCAGCTACAACCCATCTAACCACAACCCCAGCGGATAGTAACCCACTTATAGTTGACAAAGCACCATGTCCACCATAGAGTACCCCCACACGAGCAGTTTGTAAAGCTACCGCAGTGCCCAAAGCGCGAAGACCACCACAGCTAACCCAAACTCCACGTTTAAAGCAGAAGAGCAACTATTCTCAGGTCAGATTCCATAGCTATGGTCCATACTCCTTTGCTGTTGCATCACTGTATTTACTCATACCAACTACTTTCGAATTTGAAGGATCCAATTGAAACTCCAATGGCGCAACAAGTATGTTTTAAACCTATTTCTTTAACTGGATTGCTGTTCTAACTTCTTGCTCTATGTTGATTCAGTTTAAGTTGCATAAACAATTATGTTCTCATGTGATGCACATTACAAGTGCTGCCAATGCTGTGTAGTTTCTCACACTTATATTCTGTCTATGCTGCTGTGTCTTAAAAATATATGAGTTGAACTGTGTCTCTATCTTGATTAGGGAACATAAACTAGAATGATATGGACAATACAGTGACCATAGTACATAGATATATGTTTGTTTCATACTGTTATCCTATCCACCTTACTACTGAACCGGTTTACCAAAATGAGTTTCGTATACTACAAGCTAAACCTGTGATGTGTCTGCTTGTTTCTCTTGTAGTATGCAAATAGAATATTGGAGAAGAGCACCCTACTATGCAATGGTAGAGAAAGTAATGCAGATAAGGTTCAAGATAGTGAGACAACCCTGTTAGTCTCCAAGAAAGGTGATAAAAACGATCTTGTAGACAGTGAGAAAACCCCACAATCCTGCGTTGACGTAGTGTTCGAGTTACTGGCTAGTACCGCTGGCACAAGCTCTTCGAACTCGCTGCTTGAATCACTTCAGCTTCTTCAGTCTCAGCTACAAGCTGAAAGGCATCAGTCAGCTGTGCTGCGGCAAGAAGTCAAAGGACTGAGGAAGTCCCTGCAGAATTCAGATGCGTACTTTCTTGTGCAATAGCAAGCGCTGGAGGATTTAAGCGCCAAACAAGAGAAAGTTAATAAGCTTGCTAAGCATCTTGCCAGCATTATGGGTACCCAGGATATTGTTTCTTGAGCTCTTCTGAAGTGGTTTCAGTTCTGGACTTGTTTTGCTGCGGCATTTATATGCTGGTGTGTTCCCTATATTTGCACTGGTGGCGAACTTCGATGCCCAGTAGATGTAATATGTGTAATAGACGAGATAGCCTAGCATAAGTTGCTTGCTTATTTATTTACTTCTTTTGTTTATTTGTTTGCTTGTAGTCAGTGCAGTTCTTTTTCCGGGGTTTGCTAGTGGCTGCAATAACCTATTTTTTAAAACTAGGCCACAATAACCATGGGCTAATATTTACTGTAGTGACACTGGGCCTCCTACGGGCCGTAGAAACAGTGGGCCTTCTACGGGCTGTAGAAACAGTAGGCCTTCTACGGGTGTCGGAGTAATGGGCCACGGGTAGGCTAACCCGAGACCCAGAACCTTTCAAGACATCGGGGCAGGCTTCACCCCTTAAAGATCCCAAGACAAAGGGCTGACTTTGGGAGTCGGCTGCAGCATCACCGACTACGCGCTCATGGCCGAATCCCAGAGGCGGCTACGACATAAGCCGACTCCCTGTTGGTGACTCCAGGGAAGCCGACTATGGGGAGTCGGCCCGCGACTTTGCCGCCCTCTGCCTTCAAGAAGAAGGACGAGACCGGGGATGGCCGGAGTACGACCCTCCCCTACTTTGATTACCAAGGGCAGGTATGGCTACAGTATGTCGTACCGGAGGAGATCTCCGTCCGGCGCGACACTGTTGCCATATTGGCCCTGACATCTGCCCAGCGGCGAAACCCTGTTCCCACGTTGGCCCGCATGTACGGCCCAGAGACGGCGGGTCCTGCTAGTCAGCGGGGGGAACGAAAGACGGCGAGAGCACCTGAAGACGGACCTCGTGGGAGTCGGCCTCCGAGAGTCGGCCCGTTCCTCCCACGGGCCCCACACGCCGTTAACCAGATAAGACGGGGAGTGGCGACAGTGATCGCCCGCCAGGCGGCGACACTGTTGCCACGACCCCACGACCAAGCCAACGTTATCAGAGGCGCGGCTACAGTGACCAGGTCAGTCGGCGGGGCCCGCCAGAGGCGGGCCCTAGGAGTCGGCGGAGAAGACGGCGGCCTAAGAGACAGACGGCTGGGACCCGCGCCCAGTCAGATTACCATTGTACCCCCGGGGCGTAGGCCTATATAAACCCCCCGGAGCATCCATGCAAAGGGTTGGATCCTTTTACCACGAGACCAGAAACACAACAGGGAGAGAGCTAGCCTTGCCCTCTCCTGCCTCAAGAACACAGCTCGAGGAGCAACTTTGTACACATATCACCATAGTGATCATGCGGAGACCCCGCAGAGCAGCAGTAGGGGTATTATCTCCTCGGAGAGCCCTGAAGCTGGGTAAGATTCGCCGGCGTGCCTGTCTACGCCTCATCCCGCTTCCAGGCACCGGCGACGTTCTACTCGCCCCCACCATGATAAGCCATCCTTTGGCATATGTCGCATCCAACCCCCGACATTTGGCGCCCACCGTGGGGCGAGGTGCACCGTCGTCCGAAGATCTGTTCTGGACGGGAACCCTTTTCCTCCCTGGCGAGCGCGGCCAGCCCGGCACGCCAGAGGGAGTCTGCGCCGACGCGCTGCACGGCGCTGAGACCGCCTGCGCGGCCAGCTGCCTCGCCGATCTTGTCGGCAAGGTTCGCCTCTCCGACGAGCCTGCATCCGACGCAGGCACCGGCGTCCCCGAGAGCCTTGTCGCGGGCCTCCTCGACGAACTCCACGTTGCCGGCGAGCCTGCCGCTGACTTGGAGTCCGTAGGCTCCACCGACCCGATGCTGGTCGACTTCGACACCGCGTCGCTCGACGCCTTTCCCACCAACGTGGTGGTCGACGACGAGCCGCTCCCTCGCGCGGAGGGTAGCGGAAGCACCGTCACAGAAGTGCTCGTCATCGGCCATGGCGAGCGCTCCGACGGAGGAGCTCGCGACCCGCTTGATGCGGCACTGCAAGACCTGGATGCGCCCATTCCAGAGGACGCTGACGCCGAGACGCTGGAGGCACGCCGCCTCCAGCTCGTCAAAGGCGCAAAGAAGCTGGCAAGCATGAGACACTTGTCGGAGGCCTATCAGCGTGAGATGGATCGCGCTGTGGGCGGTTCGCCGACTCCGACGGGGCCAAGCCGCCTAGGCGCGGTCCGGCAACGCGGCGCGGACATCGCCAACATGTTCGGGGCCAATTGCTCCGTATACGCCACGCCCGCAGAGAACATTCGAGCCGCCCAGGCGGCGGCAGACGAGTTGGACAACCTCGAGGGCGAAGAACGCCGATTGATGACGGAGCGAGTCCAGCAACTCCTCGACGCGGCTGGCGCGCAGAACGCGGCCGGCTGCCGAACCGAGGGGCCGCAGCAACAGAACGACGACCTGCCACCCCGCCGAGATCAAGGCGCGACGTCTCGGACGCGACTGGCGGCGTCCGCGGAAGGAAAGACAAGGAGCCGGCTGCTAGCCGCAGTCGGACTCACATCACCATCGAGCGCGATCAAGACGGTCGCCCGAGAGCAGTGGAGCGGCGGGATGACTATGTGCCTCCTCCACCCCGCAGAGAAAGACGAGTCTCCACGCCGCCCGTTGAGCATCCGACTCTCGGAGGTCGCCTCAGCCGCCGAGAGGGATTCGGAGAGAATGATGCCCGCCACCGGATCGACCGACTCCACCCCCTGGCGCTGGAAGAAGAAGATGAGCTAGGACCGCCGTGTTTCGGTCCCCGCATCTGAGATGAGCCCTTTCCCAAAGGGTTCACTCTCCCTAGAGACACTCCCAAGTACACCGGCTCCGTGAAGCCGGAGGACTGGCTGGTTGACTACTCCACAGCCGTCAGCATAGCAAACGGCAACAAGCGTGTTGCTGTGAAGTATGTTCCGCTCATGCTCCAGGGCACGCCCCGGACATGGTTGAACAGCCTGAAACCCCGCAGCATCAACGGCTGGCCCGACTTCACCGAGGCTTTCATCCGCAACTTCACGAGCACGTACAAGCGACCTCCCAAGCCTCGCCAGCTCTCCTTGTGCGTGCAAGGCCCCAACGAATCGACTCGCGACTACCTCACGCGTTGGGCCGAGCTCCGAAACTCCTGCGAGGGCGTGCACGAGGTGCAGGCCATCGAGTACTTCACCGCCGGGTGCAGAGAAGGCACCCTCCTCAAGCATAAGCTCCTCTGTGATGAGCCAGAGACCCTGGACGAGCTGCTGATCATAGCAGACAAGTACGCCATAGACGACTCTTCTATGAAGACGGAGATCCAAGTCAGCACGGCCGGCAAAGTGGCCCCTCAAGCTCCTAGAACTCCGTCTGGAGACGCCAGTCGGCGGCAACAGCAGAACGATCACAAGCGCAAGGCCCCGCAGCCGGCTTCCAGTAGCCGGCATGTCGCAACAGCCGGAGGGACAGCCTCCGCCCAAGCGGCAGAAGGGCGGCAAGTCCAACTGGTTGCCGGCTTTCTCCTACGAGCAGACTCTAGATGGTCCCTGCAAGTTCCACAGCGGCGCGAAGCCGTCGAACCACACCACCAGAAAGTGCCACTGGCTCACCAGGATTGCCAAGGAAGACGACCTGGTGCCTCCTCCACCTGGTGGGCAGCCGCCTCCACCTCCACCCCAGCAGCCGGCTGTCAGGCCAGTTGGCGCAGTACAAGACGAGTACCCGGAAGAGCATGGAGCCTACGTGGTGTTCACCAGTGTGGCAGATGACAGGCGCAGCAGGCGGCTGCAGCAGCAAGAAGTTAACGCAGTAGTTTCAGATACTCCAGAGTTCATGCACTGGTTTGAGAAGCCTATTAGTTGGAGCAGAGCTGATCACCCAGAGGTGATGCCGAATCCAGGTTCCTATGCCCTGGTCCTGGAGGCCACCTTTGCCACTGATAGGCGGGTAGCTCGCTTCTCGCGAGTTCTGATAGATGGAGGTAGCAGTATCAACATCCTGTATAAGGATACAATGGAGAAGCTGAGAATCAAGCAAAGACAACTCCAGAGCAGCCGGGCCGTATTCCATGGGATTGTCCCTGGCCTTTCCTGTTCCCCAATTGGCAAGATTCTGATAGACGCCCTTTTCGGAGATAAGGAACATTTCCGCCGAGAACCAGTCTGGTTCGAAGTGGTGGACCTCAAAAGCCCGTACCATGCGCTGCTTGGCCGACCTTCTTTGGCCAAGTTCATGGCGGTGCCCCACTAAGCCTACCTCAAGATGAGGATGCCGAATTCCAAGGGATTTCTGACTGTGGCCGGCGACTACAGAAAGTCGTCCGCTTGCGCGGCCGAGAGCAGTCGGCTGGCCGAGTCCCTGGTTATTGCAGCAGAGAAGCGGCTTCTTGATCGGGTTGTGGCGATGGTCGGCAAGCAGCCTGAGATGTCGCCCAACCCCAAGGAGTCGGAAGCTGAGGGCTCGTTCAAGCCAGCAAAGGAAACGAAGAAGCTACCCTTGGACCCAAAGCACCCGCAGAGGTACGCTGTCATGGGTGCAAACCTTGACAGCAAATAGGAAGGCGAGCTCGTCGATTTCCTCCATGAGAATCGGGACATCTTCGCATGGTCCCCCAAAGACATGCCAGGTGTACCGACGGAATTCGCCGAGCACAAGTTACATGTCCGGTCTGATGTGAAGCCCGTTAGGCAGCCCTTGCGCCGCCTGTCAGAAGAGAAAAGAGGAGTTGTTGGTGAAGAGATAGCCCGGCTCCTTGCAGCTGGCTTTATCATGGAAGTATTTTTCCCAGAGTGGCTAGCAAACCTAGTTTTAGTACTGAAGAAGAACAAGCAGTGGCGAATGTGTATTGACTACACGAGCCTCAACAAAGCCTGCCCCAAGGACCCGTTTGCTTTGCCGAGAATCGATCAGGTGATAGACTCCACAGCCGGATGCGAGCTGTTGAGCTTCTTAGATGCCTATTCAGGATATCACCAGATCAAGCTGAACCCAGCAGACAAATTAAAGACCGCCTTCATCACGCTGTTTGGAGCCTTCTGCTACCTGACCATGACGTTCGGCTTGAGGAACGCCGGCGCCACCTTCCAGCGTTGCATGCAGAAGTGCCTCCTCAAGCAACTCGGCCGAAATGCCCACATTTACGTGGATGATGTGGTGGTGAAGACGAAAAAGCGCGGAACTCTGCTGGAAGACCTCAAGGAGACCTTTGAGAACCTGCACCGATTCCAGATCAAGCTTAACCCCGAGAAGTGCGTTTTCGGAGTACCAGCCGGCCAGCTACTCGGCTTCCTGGTCTCTGAACGTGGCATAGAGTGCAACCCTGTGAAGATCAAGGCCATCGAGAGGATGGGGGTACCTAGCCGACTGTTGGATGTGCAGAAGTTCACCGGCTGTTTGGCATCCATCAGCCGTTTCATCAGTCGGCTGGGCGAGAAAGCTCTCCCTTTGTACCAGCTCATGAAGAAGACCAATTTTTTCGAGTGGAACCACAAGGCGGATGAGGCCTTTCTGCAGCTGAAGAAGATGTTGGTTACTCCCCCTATGTTGGCAGCTCCGACTTCTAAAGAGCCCATGCTCCTGTACATCGCCGCCACCAGCCGAGTAGTCAGCACAGTCATTGTAGTAGAGCGCAAGGAGGAAGGCAAGGCACTGTCAGTCCAGAGACCGGTATATTACCTGAGTGAAGTATTGTCGACCTCCAAGCAGAACTACCCCCACTAATAGAAGATGTGTTACGGTGTGCACTTTGCCGCCAAGAAGCTGAAGCCTTACTTCCAAGAACATCCAATCACTGTGGTCTGCACGGCCCCATTAGCAGAAATCATTGGAAGCCGTGATGCGTCTGGCCGAGTGTCCTAATGGGCCATAGAGTTGGCGCCCTACACGATCTACTATCAGCCCCGCACCGCCATCAAGTCGCAAGCACTGGCCGACTTCCTCGTTGACTGGGCCGAGACCCAGTACCTGCCGCCAGCGCCCGACTCCACCCATTGGCGGATGCATTTCGACGCTCCAAGATGCGCACCGGCTTGGGAGCCGACATTGTCCTCACCTCTCCTAAAGGCGACAAGCTCCAGTATGCACTGCAGATCCATTTCGCCGCCTCCAACAACGTCGCTGAATACGAGGCACTCATCCACGGGCTCCGGCTTGCCAAAGAACTTGGCATTCGCCGGATCCTGTGTTATGGCGACTCCGACTTGGTGGTCCAGCAATCATCTGGCGACTGGGACGCCAAGGACGCAAACATGGCAAGCTACCGCTTCCTCGTGCAGCAACTCAGCGGATATTTCGAGGGGTGTGAGTTCCTCCACGTGCCAAGAAACGACAACAACCTAGCAGATACTTTGGCACGAATCGGCTCCACTCGCCAAGCAATACCATCTGGCGTCGCTCTTCAGCGCCTCCTCAAGCCATCCATCAAGCCTTCACCAGAGTCAGACTCCATTTTTGTGCCGGCTCCTCCAGAAGAAGTCGGATCCGACTCCAAAGCCCAAGTAGACGGCGCAAAAACCCTCGCAGATGACTCCAAGAACGCCGTAGTCAAAGCCGGCCCAGGGACTTCAGAACTCGGCCCGGGGACTGCGGCGACCAGAGAAAAGATTCTAGAACTCGGCCCGGGGACTGCACCAGTCGGCCCGGGGACTTTACTGATCCAGCAAGCGGCCGCGGACTCCAGCCCGCCGCCTCCCAGCCCAGCCGCCCTCGTCCAAGTCGCAGTTCTGGCAGTTGAATGTTGGGTAACGTAGCAGAAATTCAAAATTTTCCTACGTGTCACCAAGATCTATCTATGGAGAAACCAGCAACGAGGGGAAGAAGAGTGCATCTACATACCCTCCTAGATCGCTAAGCGGAAGCGTTCAAGTGAACGGGGTTGATGGAGTCATACTCGTCGTGATCCAAATCACCGATGATCCTAGTGCCGAACGGACGGCACCTCCGCGCTCAACACACGTACAGCCCGGTGACGTCTCCCATGCCTTGATCCAGCAAGGAGAGAGGGAGAGGTTGAGGAAGACTCCGTCCAGCAGCAGCACAACGGCGTGGTGGTGGTGGAGGAGCGTGGCAATCCAGCAGGGCTTCGCCAAGCACCGCAAGAGAGGAGGAGGGAGAGAGGTAGGGCTGCGCCAAGAGGGAGATCGAATCGTCTTATGGGCAGCCCCAAAACCTCAAGTATATATAGGGGGAGGGGAGGGGCTGCGCCCCCATCTAGGGTTCCCTCCCTAGGGGTGGCGGCAGCCCCAAAACCCATCTAGGGTTGCGGCCAAGGGGGGGAGAGGGGGAGGCGCACCAGGGGTGGGCCTTAGGGCCCATCTGCCCTAGGGTTTGCCCCCTTCCCCTCTAGGAGGCGCCTTGGGCCTTGGTGGGGGGCGCACCAGCCCACCTGGGGCTGGTCTCCTCCCACACATGGCCCACGCAACCTTCTGGGGCTGGTGGCCCCACTTGGTGGACCCCCGAGACCCTCCGGTGGTCCCGGTACACTACCGATAAAACCCGAAACTCTTTCGGTGACCAAAACAGGACTTCCCATATATAAATCTTTACCTCCGGACCATTCCGGAACTCCTCGTGACGTCTGGGATCTCATCCGGGACTCCGAACAACATTCGGTAACCACATAGAAACTTCCTTTATAACCCTAGCGTCATCGAACCTTAAGTGTGTAGACCCTACGGGTTCGGGAGACATGCAGACATGACCGAGACGTTCTCCGGTCAATAACCAACAGCGGGATCTGGATACCCATGTTGGCTCCCACATGTTCCACGATGTCAAGGACTTAATCAATCCCGTATACAATTCCCTTTGTCTATCGGTACGATACTTGCCCGAGATTCGATCGTCGGTATCCCGATACCTTGTTCAATCTCGTTACCGGCAAGTCTATTTTACTCGTTCCGCAACACATCATCCCGTGATCAACTCCTTGATCACATTGTGCACATTATGATGATGTCCTACCGAGTGGGCCCAGAGATACCTCTCCGTCACACGGAGTGACAAATCCCAGTCTCGATTCATGCCAACCCAACAGACACTTTCGGAGATACCTGTAGTGTACCTTTATAGCCACCCAGTTACGTTGTGACGTTTGGCACACCCAAAGCACTCTGACGGTATCCGGGAGTTGCACAATCTCATGGTCTAAGGAAACGATACTTGACATTAGAAAAGCTTTAGCATACGAACTACATGATCTTGTGCTAGGCTTAGGATTGGGTCTTGTCCATCACATCATTCTTCTAATGATGTGATCTCGTTATCAATGACATCTAATGTCCATAGGAAACCGTAACCATCTATTGATCAACGAGCTAGTCAACTAGAGGTTTACTAGGGACATGGTGTTGTCTATGTATCCACACATGTATCTGAGTTTCCTATCAATACAATTCTAGCATGGATAATAAACGATTATCATGAACAAGGAAATATAATAATAATCAATTTATTATTGCCTCTAGGGCATATTTCCAATAGTCTCCCACTTGCACTAGAGTCAATAATCTAGTTCACATCGATATGTGATTAACACTCAAAGTCACATCCCTATGTGACTAACACCCAAGAGTTCTAGGTTTGATCATGTTATGCTTGTGAGAGAGGTTATAGTCAACGGGTCTGAACCTTTCAGATCCGTGTGTGCTTTACAAATATCTATGTCATCTCCTAGATGCAGTTACCACGCTCTATTTGGAGCTATTCCAAATAACTGTTCTACTATACGAATCCAATTCACTACTCAGAATAATTTGGATTAGTGTCAAAGTTTGCATCAGCGTAACCCTTTACGACAAACTCTTTTACCACCTCCATAATCGAGAAAATTCCTCAGTCCACCAGTTACCAAGGATAACCTTGACCGCTGTCCTGTGATCCATTCCTGGATCACTCTTGTACCCCTTGACTTACTCATGGCAAGGCACACTTCAGATGCGGTACACATCATAGCATACTGTAGAGCCTACGTCTAAGCATAGGGGACGACCTTCGTCCTTTCTCTCTCTTCTGCCGTGGTCAGGTCTTGAGTCTTACTCAATACTCACACGTGTAATACAGCCAAGAACTCCTTCTTTGCTGATCTATTTTGAATTCCTTCAAAATCTTGTCACGGTATGAATTCATTCGAAAGTACTATTAAGCAATTTTGATCTATCCTTATAGATCTTGATGCTCAATGTTCAAGCAGCTTAATCCAGGTTTTCCATTGAAAACACTCTTCAAATAACCCTATATGCTTTCCAGAAATTCTACATCATTCTGATCAACAATATGTCAACAACATATACTCATCAGAAATTCTATAGTGCTCCCACTCACTTCTTTGGAAATACAAGTTTCTCATAAACTTTGTATAAACCTAAAATCTTTGATCAACTCATCAAAGTGTACATTCCAACTCCGAGATGCTTACTCCAGTCCTCAGAAGGATTGCTGGAGCTTTGCATACTTATTAGCATCTTTCAGGATTGACAAAACCTTCTGGTTGTATCACATACAACCTTTCCTCAAGAACAAGGAAACAATATTTTTGACATCCTATCTGCAAGATTTCATAAATAATGCAATACCTGCTAATTCCAACAGACTCTTAGCATCGCTACGAGTGAGAAAGTCTCATCGTAGTCAACTCCTTGAACTTGTCGGGAAACATCTTAACGACAAGTCGAGCTTTCTTAATGGTGACATTTACCATCATTGTTCGTCTTCCTTTTAAAATCCATCTGTATTTAATAGCCTCACGACCATCGAGCCGTTCTGCCAAAGTCTACACTTTGTTTTCATACATGGATCCTCTCTCGGATTTTATGGCCTCGAGCCATTCATTGGAATCCGGGCCCACCATCGCTTCTCCATAGCTCGTAGGTTCTTTGTTGTCTAGCAACATGACTTCCAAGACAGGATTACGTACCACTCTGAAGTAGTACGCATCCTTGTCATCCTACGAGGTTTGGGAGTGACTTGATCCGAAGTCTCATGATCATTATCATAAGCTCCCACTTCAATTGGTGTAGGTGCCATAGGAACAACTCATGTGCCCTGCTACACTAGTTGAAGTGATGGTTCTATAACCTCATCAAGTCTCCACCATCCTCCCACTCAAGTCTTTTGAGAGAAACTTTTCCTCGAGAAAGGACCCAATTTGAGAAACAATCCCTATTGCTTTCGGATCTGAGACAGGAGGTATACCCAACTGTTTTGGGTGTCCTATGAAGATGCAATTATCCGCTTTGGGTTCGAGCTTATCAGCCTGAAACTTTTTCATATAAGCGTCGCAGCCCCAAACTTTTAAGAAATGACAACTTAGGTTTCTCTAAACCATAGTTCATACGGTGTCGTCTCAACGGATTTGTGTGGTTCCCTATTTAAAGTGAATGCGGTTGTCTCTAATGCCTAACCCATGAACGATAGTGGTAATTCGATAAGAGACATCATGGTATGCATCATATCCAATAGGGTGCAGTTATGATGTTCGGACACACCATCACACTATGGTGTTCCAGGCGGTATTAGTTGTGAAACAATTTCCACAGTGCCAAACTCGTAACTCGGATATTAATTTCTATGATCATATCATAGACATTTTATCCTCTTATCACGAAGATCTTCAACTTCATTCTGAAATTACTTGAACCATTCAATAATTCAGACTTGTGTTTCATCAAGTAAATATGCTCTGTATCTACTCAAATCATCTGTGAAGTTAGAGCATAACAATATCCACTGCGTTCCTCAGCACTCATTGGACTGCACACATCAAAATGTGTTACTTCCAACAAGTTGCTTTCTTGTTCCATTTTACTGAAACCGAAGCTTTCAGTCATCTTGCCCATGTGGTATGATTTGCATATCTCAAGCGATTCAAAATCAAGCGAGTCCAAACGGTCCATCTGCATGGAGTTTCTTCATGCATATATACCAATAGACACGGTTCACATGTCTCAATCCTTTTCAAAAATGAGTGAGTCCAAAGATCCATCAACATGGAGCTTCTTCATGCGTTTTATACCAATATGACTTACATGGCAGTGCCACAAGTAGGTGGTACTATCATTACTATCTTATATCTTTTGGCATGAACATGTGTATCACTACGATCGATATTTCCATAAACCATCCATTTTAGGTGCAAGACCATCGAAGGTATTATTCAAATAAACAGAGTAACTATTATTCTCTTTAAATGAATAACCGTATTGCGATAGACATAATCCAATCATGTCTATGCTCAACGCAAACACCAAATAACAATTATTTAGATTTAACACCAATCTCGATGGTAGAGGGAGCGAGCGATGCTTGATCATATCAACCTTGGAAAACCTTCCAACACATCTTGTCAGCTCACCTTTAGCTAGTCTCCACTTATTCCGTAGCTTTTATTTCGAGTTACTAACACTTAGCAACCGAACCGGTATCTAATACCCTGATGCTACTAGGAGTACTAGTAAAGTACACATTCACATAATGTATATCCAATATACTTCTATCGACAGCCTTCTCATCTACCAAGTATCTAGGGTAATTCTGCTCTAGTAGCTGTTCCCCTCATTACAGAAGCACTTAGTCTCGGGTTTGGGTTCAACCTTGGGTTTCTCCACTAGAGCAGCAGCTGATTTGCCGTTTCATGAAGGATCCCTTCTTGCCCCTGCCCTTCTTGAAACTAGTGGTTTCACTAACCATCAATAATTGATGCTCCTTCTTGATTTCTACTTTCGCGGTGTCAAACATCGCGAATATTTCAAGGATCATCATATCTATCCCTGATATGTTATAGTTCATTACGAAGCTCTAGCAGCTTGGTGGCAATGACTTTGGTGAAACATCACTATCTTATCTGGAAGATCAACTTCCACTTGATTCAAGTGATTGTTGTACTCAGACAATCTGAGCACAAGCTCAACGATTCAGCTTTTCTCCCTTAGTTTGCAGGCCAAGAAAATCGTCGGAGGTCTTATACCTCTTGACGTGGGCACGAGCCTGAAATCCCAATTTCAGCCCTCAAAACATCTCATATGTTCCGCGACATTTCAAAAATGTCTTCGGTGCCTCAATTCTAAACCATTTATCATTACCGAACTATCATGTAGTCATCAAAACGTGTATGTCAGATGTTCGCAACATCCACAGACCACGTTCGAGGTCCAGCACACCAAGCGGTGCATTAAGGACACAAGCCTTCTACTGTCCGCATAATTGCTACTATCAACTTTCAACTATATTTTCTCTAGGAACATATCTAAAATAGTAGAACTAAAGCGCGAGCTTACGACATAATTTGCAAAGTTCTTTTGACTATGTTCAGGATAATTAAGTTCATCTTATGAACTCCCACTCAGATAGACATCCCTCTAGTCATCCAAGTGATTACATGATCCGAGTCAACTAGGCCGTGTCCGATCATCACGTGAGACGGACTAGTCATCATCGGTGAACATCTTCATGTTGATCGTATTTACCATACGACTCATGCTCGACCTTTCGGTCTCTTGTGTTCCGAGGCCATGTTTGTACATGCTAGGCTCGTCAAGTCAACCTAAGTGTTTCGCGTGTGTAAATCTGGCTTACACCCGTTGTATGTGAACGTAAGAATCTATCACACCTGATCATCACGTGGTGCTTCGAAACGACGAACTTTCGCAACGGTGCACAGTTAGGGGGAACACTTTCTTGAAATTTTAATGAGGGATCATCTTATTTACTACCATCGTTCTAAGCAAATAAGATGTATAAACATGATAAACATCACATGCAATCAAATAGTGACATGATATGGCCATCATCACTTTGCTCCTTTTGATCTCCATCTTCGGGGCTCCATGATCATCGTCGTCACCGGCATGACACCATGATCTCCATCATCATGATCTCCATCATCGTGTCTTCATGAAGTTGTCACGTCAACTATTACTTCTACTACTATGGCTAACGCTTTAGCAATAAAGTAAAGTAATTACATGACATTTATGTTGACACGCAAGTCATAAATAAATTAAAGACAACTCCTATGGCTCCTGCCGGTTGTCATACTCATCGACATGCAAGTCGTGATTCCTATTACAAGAACATGATCAATCTCATACATCACATATATCATTCATCACATCCTTTTGGCCATATCACATCACATGGCATACCCTGCAAAAACAAGTTAGACGTCCTCTAATTGTTGTTTGCATGTTTTACGTGGCTGCTATGGGTTTCTAGCAAGAACGTTTCTTACCTACGCAAAACCACAACGTGATATGTCAATTTCTATTTACCCTTCATAAGGACCCTTTTCATCGAATCTGATTCGACTAAAGTGGGAGAGACTGGCACCCGCTAGCCACCTTATGCAACTAGTGCATGTCAGTCGGTGGAACCTGTCTCACGTAAGTGTACGTGTAAGGTCGGTCCGGGCCGCTTCATCCCACAATGCCGCCGAATCAAGATTGACTAGTAACGGTAAGCATATTGAACAAAATCAACGCCCACAACTACTTTGTGTTCTACTCGTGCATGGAATCTACGCAATAGACCTAGCTCTGATACCACTGTTGGGTAACGTAGCAGAAATTCAAAATTTTCCTACGTGTCACCAAGATCTATCTATGGAGAAACCAGCAACGAGGGGAAGAAGAGTGCATCTACATACCCTTCTAGATCGCTAAGCGGAAGCGTTCAAGTGAACGGGGTTGATGGAGTCGTACTCGTCGTGATCCAAATCACCGATGATCCTAGTGCCGAACGGACGACACCTCCGCGCTCAACACATGTACAGCCCGGTGACGTCTCCCATGCCTTGATCCAGCAAGGAGAGAGGGAGAGGTTGAGGAAGACTCCGTCCAGCAGCAGCACAACGACGTGGTGGTGGTGGAGGAGCGTGGCAATCCAGTAGGGCTTCGCCAAGCACCGCAAGAGAGGAGGAGGGAGAGAGGTAGGGCTGCGCCAAGAGGGAGATCGAGTCGTCTTATGGGCAGCCCCAAAACCCCAAGTATATATAGGGGGAGGGGAGGGGCTGCGCCCCCATCTAGGGTTCCCTCCCTAGGGGTGGCGGTAGCCCCAAAACCCATTTAGGGTTGCGGCCAAGGGGGGGAGAGGGGGAGGCGCACCAGGGGTGGGCCTTAGGGCCCATCTGCCCTAGGGTTTGCCCCCTTCCCCTCTAGGAGGCGCCTTGGGCCTTGTGGGGGGGGGGGTGCACCAGCCCACCTGGGGCTGGTCCCCTCCCACACTTGGCCCACGCAACCTTCTGGGTCTGGTGGCCCCACTTGGTGGACCCCCGAGACCCTCCGGTGGTCCCGGTACACTACCGATAAAACCCGAAACTCTTTCGGTGACCAAAACAGGACTTCCCATATATAAATCTTTACCTCCGGACCATTCCGGAACTCCTCGTGACGTCCGGGATCTCATCCGGGACTCCGAACAACATTCGGTAACCACATACAAACTTCCTTTATAACCCTAGCGTCATCGAACCTTAAGTGTGTAGACCCTACGGGTTCGGGAGACATGCAAACATGACCGAGACATTCTCCGGTCAATAACCAACAGCGGGATCTGGATACCCATGTTGGCTCCCACATGTTCCACGATGATCTCATCGGATGAACCATGATGTCAAGGACTTAATCAATCCCGTATACAATTCCCTTTGTCTATCGGTACGATACTTGCCCGAGATTCGATCGTCGGTATCCCGATACCTTGTTCAATCTCGTTACCGGCAAGTCTCTTTTACTCGTTCCGCAACACATCATCCCGTGATCAACTCCTTGATCACATTGTGCACATTATGATGATGTCCTACCGAGTGGGCCCAGAGATACCTCTCCGTCACACGGAGTGACAAATCCCAGTCTCGATTCGTGCCAACCCAACAGACACTTTCGGAGATACCTGTAGTGTACCTTTATAGCCACCCAGTTACGTTGTGACGTTTGGCACACCCAAAGCACTCTTACGGTATCCGGGAGTTGCACAATCTCATGGTCTAAGGAAACGATACTTGAAAATTGAAAAGCTTTAGCATACGAACTACATGATCTTGTGCTAGGCTTAGGATTGGGTCTTGTCCATCACATCATTCTTCTAATGATGTGATCCCGTTATCAATGACATCTAATGTCCATGGTTAGGAAACCGTAACCATCTATTGATCAACGAGCTAGTCAACTAGAGGTTTACTAGGGACATGGTGTTGTCTATGTATCCACACATGTATCTGAGTTTCCTATCAATACAATTCTAGCATGGATAATAAACGATTATCATGAACAAGGAAATATAATAATAATCAATTTATTATTGCCTCTAGGGCATATTTCCAACATTGAAGAGATAGCAGCACCCTCATGGGCCCAACCCATCCTCCAATTCCTGGTGAACAAGGAGCTGCCGTCTGATGAAACCTTAGCCCGGAAAGTACAACGCTGGGTAGCAGCATACACCATAATCAACAGATAGTTGGTCAGGCGCAACGTCACTGGTGTTTACCAGCGCTGCGTCGAACCAGAGCAAGGCCAAGAAATTCTCAGAGACATCCATCAAGGTGAGTGCGGCCACCATGCGGCCTCAAGAGCACTCGTCGCCAAAGCTTTCCGACACGGTTTCTTCTGGCCGACTGCCCTAGAAGAGGCCAAAGAGTTGGTCCAGAGATGCAAGGGGTGCCAGAAGTTCCGATCCAAGCCGCATCAGCCGGCTTCAGCACTCAAGACTATCCCCGTCGCCTGGCCCTTTGCAGTTTGGGGCCTGGATATGGTGGGACCCTTCAAGACGGCACGAGGCGGCCTAACTCATCTGCTTGTCGCGGTGGACAAGTTCACCAAGTGGATAGAAGTGAAGCCCATCAAGAAGTTGAATGGTCCGACTGCCGTGACTTTCATCTCAGACATCACAATCCGGTATGGCATACCGCACAGCATCATCACCGACAACGGCACCAACTTTGCCAAAGGCGCCTTGGCCCGTTTCTGCGTGACGCAGGGCATCCGACTGGACTTAGCGTCCGTTGCCCATCCGCAGTCAAACGGGCAGGTAGAGCGGGCGAATGGCCTCATCCTGTCCGGCATCAAGCCTCGGTTGGTCGAACCACTGGAGCGTTCGGCCGGCTGTTGGCTTGACGAGTTGCCAGCCGTCCTCTGGAGTCTGCGCACGACTCCAAACAAGTCGACCGGCTTCATGCCCTTCTTCCTCGTCTACGGTGCCGAAGCCGTCATCCCAACGGATATAGAGTTCGACTCCCCGCAAGTCACGATGTACACCGCGAAGGAAGCAGAATAAGCACAACAAGATGGCGTCGATCTGCTGGAAGAGGGCCGGCTGTTGGCACTTAGTTGGTCCAGCATCTACCAGCAGAGCCTACGTCGCTACTACAACAGGAAGGTTAGGCCTAGATCCTTCCAAGAGGGCGACCTTGTGCTCCGGCTGATCCAGCGAACAGCCGGCCAACACAAGTTGTCGGCTCCTTGGGAAGGCCCCTTTATCATCAGCAAGGTGCTGGGCAATGACTCCTACTACCTGATCGACGCTCAGAAACCCCGAGCACGCAAGAGGGACGACTTCGGCAAAGAGACGGAGCGACCATGGAACGCGAATCTTCTTCGAAGATTTTACAGCTGATGCAGTATGTACCACGCTACCCTTGTGTATTTAAAGTACCGAGACTCTGGGGCCCCCGAGACGAACTCGGGGACTGCCCCTTTTGTTATCTATATAATAAGTATTATGCTTCCGAGTACGCTACTCTGTGTTATGCCGCTTGGCACCGGGCTCGACCAGTCGGCCTGGGGACTTGCCGTCTCGCGCTATGAAAACGCTTCCTGCAGTCAGACAAGTAGTGCGCGGCGCCTAAGCCGACTCCCGCCATATGCCATAGCTTGCGGAGCGACTGTCTGGTGGGCGGGAGTAAGGTAGAATGGGCGCCCACATGAAAAAAGGCTAAGGACTCAAAGCATAAAAGCATAGCTCGAGCCGGCTTTCCAGCTGTTCCTCGCAAAACCGACTCCGAGTAGTCGGCTTGCCGTTTTCTATCCGACTTGCTAAGAAAACTCTAGAATGGCTAAGTACTTGCCTTCCCAAAGTAGCCAAGTATTTGATCCAGCGGCAGTTTGCGGAGCGGCTGTCCGACTGGCAAAGACGGCGTCCAAGGGAAGGCGGCAAAGGGAAAAAGCCAAAAGAGCAATAAGCAAGAAATGATAGAACCTAGATAAATATTTACATCACAGAGGCCATTGGCCGAATCTTTGAACAGAAGTTCAAAATACACCCAGCGGGTGGAATTGTGCGAATTAACAAAGTTCTTTGAGAAACTACTAAGCAGATGAATAAAGCAAGGCAACGGCCTATGAAGCCGCAGACGGGTTCGGGGGCTCGGAGGAGATGGCGGTGTCGGACGTTGGGGCGGCCGGCTGGGCAGACTCGGCTTGATCACCTCCAGCAGCAGTCGACGCAGGCTGGCGCGACTCGTTGTTGGAGGCACGGTCGAGCTGAGGCTGATCGCCCGCTCCAGCTTCTGGCGCCTCCATCTCATTGCCGGCCTCCACCTCGTCTCCCTCCTCGACACTGGAGCCGATCACCTCCGCCGAGTCCTCGCCGTAGTTCGGGTTCATCCCAAACCACTCCGGCGGCGCCTCCTCGCCGTTCTTAGCTCGCTCAGGAACGAAGACATTGGTGTCGACGTACTCGGCGATCGCCGCGGCGCGCTTGACAAAGTCGTCCTTCATGGCTGCCAGCTCCGGCTGGGCCTCAGCCCGGAGCGTGGCCAGCTGGTCCAGGCTCAGGTCTGGATACCACGCCTTGACGAACTCCAAGGCACAACGCGCTCTGGCACTTGCCTAGGAGCCTTTCCAAGCCTCCAGACGGCCCGCTGTGACCTCCAGCCAGTCGGCAGTCCAGCTGGGAGTGCGCAGAATCGGCATCTCCGGCCACAAGGCAGCAATCGCCTGGGCGCCGACACGTTGAAGCCGGCGCAGCATCCAGTGAGCCGGCCGCAGGCGAGCCTCGATGCTCAGAAGCTGTTCATCAAGAGTCCGGGGGGCGTTGGCAGCAACCTCCTCGCCGGCCGCCCTCCGCGCCTCGCGATCGACCTCGATGGCTTGAACGGCAGTTTGCGCATGGCCCGGGAAGAAGTCTACCAAGACGGAAAAAGAAGCAAGTCAAAAAAAGCAAGAGTCGGCCCGACCCAAAGTCGGCTGCTCAAAGAAGGCGAGTAAAGAAAACTTACCATCAACGATATCTTCAATCTCATGGAAGCCGGAGGTCAGCATCGCCTCCTTGTCGGTCCAGGAGGAGCATTCGGCTTTGAACTTGGCTTGGAGTTCAGTCTCTCTCTCCTTCGCCTCCTCCTGCGCCTTCTTGAGCAGCTCCTTATGCTCCGCCAGCTGCGCAGCGAGCAGGTCGCGCTCCGTGACGAGCTTGCCGCACTCCACCTCCTTGGCGCGCAAGGCGGTGTTGGTTTCGCCCAGCTGCTGCTGAAGAATGGCGTTGGCCTCTGAAGAAAGAAGAAAAAGGACACAAGTCATCAGAAAAGGTCGCCAAGAAGATCCGGCCTGACTGCGCAGCAGTCGGCCCGAATCTCGGGGACAACAGCCCGCGGGTGCGCCAGCGCGCCCCCGCGAAGAAGGAAACTCACTCCGGCTCTCCGACAAGTCGTCGGTCCGCTTGCCCAGCTCTTCAACATTACGGTTGAAGATGATGACTCGGAGGTTGTGGTAGTCGTATGATAAGCATTTCAAAAAGAATAAGCATTTGGAACTCGCCAATAGAGTTCCAACCCGCCTGCTCAGCAGCCGGCTCAGAACTCGGGGACTACACCCAGTGGGTGCGCTGGCGCGCCCCCACAAAGAAGAGCAAGAAAAAACAGAGTCAGAAGAAACATACCCGGACGGCCGCACGCGACGCCAGATGCGCCTTGGTGCAGTTCTGGAGGGCGTCGCTTTCGGCTCGCAGCTTCGCCTGGACGTCCAGGAGCGCCTGGTTCAGCGGGCCGGTGCCGCCTCCTCACACCCACTCGACGGGCGCGGCGCTCATCACCTCGATGTCTGGGACGGCCGAGCTGGCTGCTTCGGTCTCCAGAGGGCGCGGCGCTGAAGTCGCCTTCTCCAGACGGCGGCGCGTCGGCGAGGCGGCTTGGAGAAGCAAGTTCGCCATGGCTTCGTCCGTAGTCGGTGGCACCGGCGGGTCCGCCGGCTGTTTATCCCTCGCGCTTCCCGATGGCGGCGGGGGCGGTGGTGGAGGCACCACCGTGTCCGGCCCGGGGGTCTCGCCGCTCTCCCTCTCCACGATGGGGTGCTCCCCGCCGACTTCCCCAGACTGCTCCGTATAATCCGGAGGCTGCGCCGAGTTCAATGGGACGACGAACAGCGCCGACTGGCGGCGCGCGGCTTCTTTGGCCCGCTCTTTGGCCGCGGCGGCGGCTTCGGCTCCCTCCAGCCCCTTCTGGGTGGAGGCGGCCGCCTTCTCGGCCTCCTCCTTCTCCCGGCGGGCGGCTTCGTCCTCGTCGCGCTTCTCCTACGCGTTCCGCTCCGTCGCTTCCCGGAGGTCGGCAGGAGGGTCAATACGCCGAGTCATGGCGGACGACTCCACCAACCCCCTGATGGAGGCGGCGGCGACCCTCCCAAGGGTGAGAGGAGCTCTGGAACAAGGAAGACATGTAAGGACCCAGAAGATAAAACAAGACAAAGAAGCAGAAACACTTACCCAGAGGATAGCGGCGGCTTCTTCACTTCCTTACGGAAGCGTTGGGCCCTCGCGACCGCCTCTTCCCGTTTGGTCGCGGTGGCTGCCCCCTTAAACTTCTTCTCCCGGCCTTCGAGGGAACTCGGCCCAGCCCGGTGCTTCCTCGCGCCGTCTTGCCTCGGTTGATGGCGCGGGGCGACTTCTCCATCTTCGTCGGCGGGCCAGTCGGCGAAGGTGGCCGAGGGCCTCAGGCCGCGTTCCTCTCCTTCGCCGCCTCCTTCGGCGTCGGCCTCCATCGCCGCCGCCCCCAGGTCGGGGTCGTCGATGTCGCTCTTCGCTCGATCGGGGGCGAACTGGCGGGGCGGACCCACGGCGCCGGTCGAGGGATGGATGAGAGGATTCTGAGT
The DNA here is from genome assembly GCA_032464435.1 of Aegilops umbellulata. Classification (NCBI taxonomy): domain Eukaryota; kingdom Viridiplantae; phylum Streptophyta; class Magnoliopsida; order Poales; family Poaceae; genus Aegilops; species Aegilops umbellulata. The sequence goes on along the minus strand of CP136058.1, from coordinate 592,754,465 downwards.
CAAAAAATAAAAATAATAAGATCAGGAGTCGGATTCGGCTGTAAAAGAAGAAGAAGAAGAAGAAGAAGAAGAAGAAGAAGAAGAAGAAGAACCACTTACCACCGGCGGGGGGTTGGCGCGCGAGTACGGCGCCATGCCGTACTGCCAATCCTCCGAGAGGCCGCAGTTCGCGATGTAGTTCACCGTGTCCGCTACCTCCGCGTGGGGCATGTCCTTGGTGCACATCCGACTGGGGTCCCGGCGGCCGCTCATCTGACAGATCAGATGAGGCCGGCTTTGGAGCGGGAGGACTCGGCGCGCCACGAAGGCGGCCAGCAAGTCGGGCCCAGTCAGACCGGCCGACTGCGTCAGCACTCGAAGTCGCGCCACGGCGGCGGCTCTAGCCGGAGTCAGCGTCTTGGCGCGGTAGGACCAGCTGGGCTGCCTCCCAGCTGGCGCGCCGGCTACGTAAGCCGGCAGATTAACCCAGTCGCCGTCTGGGGCGACGTTCTTCACATAAAAGTAAGAGCGCTGCCACATCTTCACCGACTTGATTAGCTGGATGGCGGGGAACGGGTTGTCGACCGTCGTCCTCCGCATCGCGATGAAGGCGCCGCACTGGGCTGGCACGCCGGCGACATGCGTGCCGAGCTTGGATTGAAAGAACTCCCCCCACAGCTCGATGGTGGGGAGAACGCCGAGGAAGCCCTCGCACAAGGCGGTGAAGGCCGCCAGCAGCACCACCGTGTTTGGGGTGAGGTGGTGCGGCTGGAGGCCATCGAAGTCCAAGAACGAGCGGAAGAACCCGCTCACCGGCAGCCCCAGGCCGCGCATGAGGTGGGAGCGGAACACGAGCTGCTCGCCCTCCTTCGGCACCGGCGTCACCTCCGTCGACGGCGGAGCGCGGGCCTGCACGAGGTGCGCGCAGGGGAGGCGACACGTCTTGCGGAGGTAGTCGATCATGTCGTCGTCGATCTCGGAACCGTCCCATACGCCGGAGCGCACGGCGGCGGCGGCGGCGGCGGAGGAAGAGCTCATCGCTGCAAGCGGGGCGCAGTTCGGCGCAGCAGCGGTGGGAGAAAGAAGGGAGAAGAAAGAAGCAAAGGAAACAGAGGGGAGCGGGCGCGCGTGCTTCGCCGCCCCGCTCCCTCCGCCTACTTATAGACCGGCGGGCTGAGAAGCCGAGGGGGCATCGTGGGATTAACTGCGCCCACGCCCCCACGACCCCCACGATTTACCACGGAAGTTACCACACGCATTTACTGCGCTGGGAAGCTCAACCGCCCGCGCGACCACAATGGATCCGTTCGAAGGCCGAGGCGCGGTAATGGCGGGCCCCACCCACGGGCCTGTCCCATCACGCGCGTGGGCTGGTAGACTGGCCCGGCCACTCGGCGTCCCCCAGCAGGTCCGCGGCAGGCGGCGGTTGTGTAGCTTATCAAGCACGCCGTCTAAATCCCGCCAAGACTTTCAAACTCTTTGAAGAGCAAGACGACCTTCGGCGAGTCTGGCTTCCCATAGTCGGCTTGTCGGAGACGGCCTGAATAAGATCACCTCCCAATGATCGGCTCGGAGGAAGACGGCAGGCAAGCCTGAGATCTAACCACTCGAAGGAAGAAACTGTTGAGGCTCCTCGACATGTCTCCCTCGGCGCCTCACCAGCTTCGGGGACTACTGTCGGAGTAATGGGCCACGGGTAGGCTAACCCGAGACCCAGAACCTTTCAAGACATCGGGGCAGGCTTCGCCCCTGAAAGATCCCAAGACGAAGGGCTGACTCTGGGAGTCGGCTGCAGCATCACCGACTACCCGCTCATGGCCGAATCCCAGAGGCGGCTACGACATAAGCCGACTCCCTGTGGGTGACTCCAGGGAAGCCGACTATGGGGAGTCAGCCCGCAACTTCGCCGCCCTCTGCCTTCAAGAAGAAGGACGAGACCGGGGATGGCCGGAGTACGGCCCTCCCCTACTTTGATTACCAAGGGCAGGTATGGCTACAGTACGTCGTACCGGAGGAGATCTCCGTCCGGCGCGGCACTGTTGCCATACTGGCCCTGACGTCCGCCCAGCGGCAAAACCCTATTCCCACGTTGGCCCGCATGTACGGCCCAGAGACGGCGGGTCCCGCTAGTCAGCGGGGGGAACGAAAGACGGCGAGAGCACCCGAAGACGGACCTCTTGGGAGTCGGCCTCCGAGAGTCGGCCCGTTCCTCCCATGGGCCCCGCACGCCGTTAACCAGATAAGACGGGGAGTGGCGACAGTGATCGCCCGCCAGGTGGCGGCACTGTTGCCACGACCCCACGACCAAGCCAACGTCATCAAAGGCGCGGCTATAGTGACCAGGTCAGTCGGCGGGGCCCGCCAGAGGCGGGCCCCAGGAGTCGGCGGAGAAGACGGCGGCCTAAGAGACAGACGGCTGGGACCCGCGCCCAGTCAGATTACCATTGTACCCCCGGGGGGTTGGCCTATATAAACCCCCCGGAGCACCCATGCAAAGGGTTGGATCCTTTTACCACGAGACCAAAAACACAATAGGGAGAGAGCTAGCCTTGCCCTCTCCTGCCTCAAGAACACAGCTCGAGGAGCAACTTTGTACACATATCACCACAGTGATCATGCGGAGACCACGCAGAGCAGCAGTAGGGGTATTATCTCCTCGGAGAGACCTGAAGCTGGGTAAGATTCGCCGGCGTGCATGTCTACGCCTCATCCCGCTTCCAGGCACCGGCGACGTTCTACTCGCCCCCACCATGATAAGCCATCCTTTGGCATATGTCGCATCCAACCCCCGATAACGGGTCGTAGAAACAATGGGCCTTCTACGGGCCGTAGTATCATCAATGGGCCTTATATGGGCCGTATGATCGATTGGCCAAACATGGGCCAATAACAGGCCTCATTATGGCCGTAAACGGGCTAGAGTTGGAATCGTCCATTCATGGGCCGACCATAACGGGCCATCGTTAATAGGCCGTATTTGATGACGCTATGTAAACAGCCCAACGTATTAACGGACCACAAACGGGCCGACTGTAACCACAGGCTGAATTTGGCCCACAAGCAGAAAATGACAGTAACGGGTCGTAAGTAAATGAATGCTGGATATGAGCCCAAGAATAAATGGGCTCTGAGAAGGCCGAAAGATAACATGGGCTGGAAACGGCCCAACGGTATAACGGGCCGTTAATGGGTATAAAGTGATACGCTGTTCATCACGGGCCAGTTTCACCACGGGCCGTTAATGGATGTAAAGTGATACACTATTCATTACGGGCCAGTTTCACCACGGGCCGTTAGTAGGCCAAGAGTTACATAGGGCCTCATATGGGCCGAAAGACGTCATGGGCCATACATGGGCCAGAAGTGAAAACGGGCTGGAATCATGTTGGATGGCCCAGATGACGCTACTGGGCCTAATTCGGATAGGGCGTAACGGGCCTTGGGTTAGCGGGCTGTAAATGGGCTATATTCAAACAGGCCGTTAACAGGCTTTCCATGGGCCGGCCCGCCAGCTTTTGACCAAGTCAAACGGGCCGGCCTTTACACAGGAATGGGCCTTTGTTGGGCCGTGCCACGTGTCGACGTATCATAGGCGCCTATCTAACCCACTGACCAGCTGACACGTGTTTCGTCTGGCCAATAAGAATTTTACATGTGGAAATTTCCCATTGGTCTGGGCTGTTAACGGGTTATCGGATCCAAAACCCGACCCGATAGCTTAACGGTGTTTCGTTACGGTGGATGCCACATGTCGGTCACCCTTGACGAAAGCACTTCTGTGACGCGCGATTTATCGTCATGGAAGTGGACACTTCCATGATGATAATTTTGGCAATGTCATGGCACACTTCTACGACAACATAGGTATGACTATCTTGATTCTGTCATAAATTTGTCATGGATGTACATGCATGACAAAAAAGCGACCTACTAAGACAAACACGTATCATCACGGAAGTGTATTTTTTTGTAGTGTATGACTAGCCTAAGTCATCTTACGAAAACCAAATAATCCCAAAACACTTAGGCGCGGTGCATTAACTTCTACCTCGTTTCTTGTTTCTTGACATATCAACCAATAGGAGATGTGGGTGTGCATGCTTTTAATGACTTGAGACTACCAAACAGGACATGCAGTGGTTAGTTCATTGCATGCAATGCTATTAATTAGCAAATAAACATTAAGATCTCTCGTTTTCCCCTTCTCCTTGGTCACAGTGGACAATCTAAGATGACTTACTCACCTAGACGGAGGGAGTACTGATTATAACGAGTATAAGAATTACGTTTTATAATGAGTGTAAAAATATTGATTTGACATTGTGAATGTTGACACATTGTGGAATAGTTTTTGAAGTCTGCAAAAGTACTCAACTTATGCTGTTGTTCTTAAAAAAATGTGTTTACCAATGCATGCATGAACACTAGTTACTCTAACCCCCCATCTCTTCTTTAATTCTTTGCCACATCAGCATGTTTGCTATTCCCGTGTGCATGATACCAGCTAAGATACCACCATTATGGCCAGCCTTAATTATCGCATGCAATAATTTAGTGCACCTTGAAATATGAACATGTGTGGGGCGTGTATGTTTTTAATGACTTGAGACTATACCTAGCCTGGCATGCAAGATGACTTATTATGCACCGTTCCCCATACCTGCAGGAAGCCCGTTCATCTCCAAATCTTTTCCTCTCCATGTGTGGAAACAATATGCCTGCCAAACTCTCCTTCTCCCTCCGACGGTCCCACCACTCCACCCCGTGTGAAAAAAATCTGCATGCATGACTGTCCTCCCCCCACGCTCGTCCAATACGTTGTGACCAGCAATATTTCCACCCCTTCCCTCCCCCGTAATTTACTCCAACAAATATGCCCACGTAGCTGTTAATTAACTGCAGGTGCATTGGGTCACTGACATATGGGCCCAACAAGGGTCTGGCCCACATGTCAGTGACGCAACTGGACCTGCAGTTAAGTCAGTGCAGCTCAGTCCATATCTTACGTAGGTGTGCCATTGCTCGCTATAAATAATGCGCCTCCCACGACATCGCTATCTCCTCCCCCTCACGTTCACGTTCATCGCTCTCTCCTCCCCCTCCCTCTCACGTCGACCACCATGGCATCACCCCTCCCAAGCCCTAGGAGCCCCTCGCTGCACCGCGCGGACGGTCACGCGTCGCTGTTCCGTTCCTCGCCGCCACTAGTCGAGGAGGACGCGTCGGTGTTCCGCTCCTCGCCGCTACGCGACGCATCGCCGTTCCGTTCCTCGCCGCCACTAGTCGAGGAGGACGCGTCGGCATTACGCTCCTCGCCGTGACGCGTCGAGGTGGATGCGTCGGTGTTCCCAATCTCGCCAGCACGCGCGCCGGAGGACGCGTCGGCTCCCCGCTACGAGGAGAACGCCGCACCGCCCGCCGAGCCCCCCAGACTTGAGGAGCTTTGGAAAGAAATGGATGTCGCCTTGTGGGAGGCTTTGCCTCCAGCAGAGCGTGCCAAAATAGAGGCGGAGAAGAAGGCCGAGGAAGAGAAGCACACCGCGGAACAAGTTGCCTGGGAGGCCTATGTCGCGTCCGAGAGAGTCAGGCAATTGGCTCTTTGGCAGGAGGCTCGTGCGAGGGCCGTTAGGGTGGCGGAGGACGCCCGTGCCGACGCCCTGAGTGCAGTCGGGCCCAAGCGCCTCATCTACGCTTGGCGGTATGTGGACCGGGTGCATGCTTCCAGCAAGGAGGAGTACCTGCTGGCGCTGGATCACCACACCGGTGAGATCGTGTTCGCCCGCCGGCAAGCCGCCAATCAGCACCTCGCGATTTGCGAGGCTGAGGAAGAGGCGTTGTGTTGGTGCGCTGGGAAACGACCACGCACCAGGGCACTCGTGGCGCGCCGCAAGCGCGCCGCAAGCGCTCCTGCGAGCGCCATGGCTTCTAGGAGGAGTATACTTTTTTGTTTCGTAAGGCGATCTCATTAGTTTTGGGACGTAAATGATAAATCCCGAATGTTCAGGAATTTTTAGCGTCCTTAATTAAGTATGTAAAAGGGAAAGTTTGGAAACCTTGTGTATTCGTACGCATTTTGCAAGTACGTGCATATAGCACAAACTTTACTATATACTATCACACTACACGTCTCTCTCGATATATGCTTGCAGACTGTGCTACTCCCTCCGTCCAGGTCAATAAGTCATCTTTGGTTGTGCACCATGACCAAGAAGGAGGGAAGACTTATACACCTAGACGGAGGGAGTACTACTATTACTTATGTACGCGCAAATGCATGTTTTAACATTACGATGCAGTTTTTGTAAAAGTAGAAAAACAACACTAGTCAAGCTTGTGTAACGATTCAATGCAAAACAAATGCAAAAATGCTCGTTTGATTGTTTACTTTTAGCTTCCTTCTCTGTGGTTATTTCTCTGTCGTAATTTGTATGGAGTATCTCACTGGTTGGAAAGGCATGCAAATTCCCAAACCGCTTCCTACACCCTGTATCGAATTTTTTGCCTAACAAGTTGTGCCATGCAATTGGAATTCCAACTTGAGTACTACTACTAGTAGGAGTACCAGGGGCCAGTTCTTTTAGGCTTCTAGATTAGTGATCCCATAACTACTACCTCCGTCCTGGTTTATGGGTCCCCATTGTAACATGTGTCAAATTTTGATCATAAATTTAACTAATGAAATGTTAGTGCATGTCACATGCACTACTCCATCCGTCCAGGTGAGTAAGTCATCTTAGGCTGTGCACCGTGACCAAGGAGGAGGAGAAAACAAGAAATGTTAATGTTTATTTTGTAATTAATAGTATTGCATGCAATGAACTAACCACTGCATGTCGTGTTTGATATCTCAAGTCATTAAAAGCATGCACACTCTTTATCTCTTATTGGTTGATATGTCAAGAAACAAGAAACGAGGTAGAAGTTAATGCACCACGCCTAAGTGTTTTGGGATTATTTGGTTTTCGCAAGATGACTTACACACCTAGACGGGGGGATTACAATGGTGAGGAATAAACCAGTTAAATCTTTGGTCAAAATTTAGCACAAATTACAATGGTGAGGAATAAACCAGGACAGAATAGTAGTTTATAAGCCCAAATAAATGAGTGAGGCGCCTTATTGTTACTCTCCACTATGACTAGTCTTGTGGGAAAAGCTGGGGAAGCCGCCAAAAGAACTGGCCCTAGAGTAGTAGCTAGGGATCGAGTGTGCGAGATGACAGGAGAATGTAAATGCAGAGAGATGAAATGCAAAAAAGACGGAGGGATGTGATGGTTGCTTGTCCGTTTATTTTACCAGGCCACTTATTACTGGGAGTGGTTGGGTTTTGTGATATGACGGCTTTACTGCCGCGCCACGAGCGGGGTGAGAAGTGAGACTCCCGTGCAGCGCCGCCCTCTACACTAGTACTACTAAGCCCTCCATCCATTTTTACAGGGCCTAACTTGTCAATCTCTCGTACCAAGGCATGTCCGCAAAAAGAGGAACTGATTTTGGGACTAGTATCTGGATCCCGTGTAATCTTGCATGCAGCCTCCTTTGAATGCCTAGCCGCTGGCCTCCCTTCCTTTAATCCCTCGCATGCAAATTACTCTCCTCCCTTTTCTACATGCATGCCCAACCATAATTCCTCAAATCATGCATGCATTGGCTGAAATATAGAGCTCGCTCCTCCTTTGAAAATATGGTGGTGCTATCCATGCATGCAAATCAATGCGACGGCCAGAGCATTTTCACGATGAAGGGACCACACGACTTGCAAGAGAAAATTAAGATGGAGATGCCTCGGTTAGTTCATTTGGATAGGTTTGTTAGGATATTATTTCATCTCTAGACCTCACAAACATCTGGGTGAAATAGATAGAAAGTATCTTTTGCAAACAAAAGCGTTCAACTGTTCAACCTGCATCCAAAACTTGTGAAGAAATAACTCTTATTGTGCTTTGCAGGAAATGATCTTCAAGAATTAGTTTTTGAGTATCCATTGTTATACATGTTGACTACAGATGACATGGCACTTTCTTATAGCCAATAGTTGGCTATACTATTTAAGTATTAACCATGCCCTTATACACCTAGATGGAGGGATTAAATCAGGATGACTTGGGAGGGGCAGAGGATATGTAAGAAATGGTTCATCATAAGTCTTTCACCAGTACTATAGTAAAAATTCATACATGGAAGATTCTAGACTAAACCATAAATGGATACACTTTTATTCATGCGCGATACTCCAATAGAGCAAGATCATGCATGGAAGTCTCCACATGCTTAGACAACGGATTACATTGAGTGAAGACTAATGATCAACATTTAACTTGATAATGCAGATGTCCAGGTGAACCTCCTTGGAGTCCCCGTGCACATCGTTGAGGTTCAAATAACACCGTGCCCTTTCCATGTCCACATCGGCGGGAAAGTCCCAGCTCAGCAGAGTCCAAGTATGCTTGGCGTAGCCAGTGTCGTCGCCCACGTACCTCCGAGGGGTAGTAATAGTGAGCACGCACCCGTACATCAGCCTCATGTCAGCGTCAGCGTCAGTGGCGTCGCCCCTGACGCACACTACAGAGATGTGGCGGCGGCCTGCATGGGCCTCGCCGGTGGCCACGATCAAGAGGAAGACGCTGTCGTCCTCCTCCGAGACTAGTAGGCGGCACTGATCCTCGAGCGACTCCGGCACGGTGAACGGGTAGCACGTCTTGTACTGGATGTTCTTCGCCAAGGGACGGTAGTGATTGCCGCACGCCTGCGTCAGGTGATGCACAATGTCCGCCGATGAGCCCCAAAACGGCACCGGGCACTCATAGCAGTAGACGAAGGGCTCCTTGGAGGCATCGACCAGGCCGTCCATGAAACGGGAGTGGCTGTAGGGGACGTTCCGCTAGTTGAATATATGAGCAAGTTACTACGAGATTTACTACAAAATAAATCATGACGGCTATAACAGAGATTAAACTAATCATGCGGACTAGCATAGTAGATGAATAGATCGAATCTAGGACACAGACTAGAAAGATGAATTATACCACGATTTCAAACAGGAAGGACAGAAACACATACGGTGCAATGGGAGCAACACCATTGGCGTTGAGGTTGTCGCCCATGTCGTTGAGGAAGAGGTTGCCGAGGTCGGGGAAGAAGTCGTCGTCGATGAAGTCGTCGCTGCTAGTAGTCGCGAGAGTGCGCTCCCCAAATTTCAACAGCGCCCGCCGAATAGAGCGCAGGAGGGAGTGGCTGTAGGGGACGTTGCGGCCGCCGAATGGAGCGCAAGAGTAGCCCACGAAGCAGTAGATGGTGCTCCTCCCTAGTCTCTATTCTTATCTCTATCTCTACTACTCTTCTTTGTTTTTTATAATATACTGGTTGTAGTTGTCAAATTGAATAGTACTGCACCGTCCACTGCACGCCCGACTGAACACGCCTCCTCGCCTCCATCAAACCCCTCCGTTAAACCCGCATGCAAACCGAGAGACCTACTCCGGCCCGCGGGAGGAAATTTGCCGGTTGCCGTTGGAGAATAATAGAGTCACGTCCAATCCATTTGAGTTAATTGCGTGTATGATTCTCCCTCTATAAAAAGTAGCTAGGATACAGAGTAGAAACATGAATTCTACCATGATTTCGAACAGGAAGGACAGAAACACATACGGTGCAACGGGAGCAGCACCGTTGGCGTTCAGGTTGTCGCCCATGTCCAAACACCACGTAGACACGGTCTTTGAGCATGGTTCGTAGTCGTTCCACGCTCGAGCATTGAAGTTTGTAACTATTTTAGATTAGAATATACTACTCCTCCGGTGCTAGTAGTAGAGCAGAGTCCTACTCAACTACTCTACTCAAGCAAGTTAGGGCATAGCAATGTAGGGAGTACCAGTACTGTGATCACTCAAGCAAGTTGTCTGGCATCAACATGACCCTACGCTGCTGGTATGTGTCTCGTAAGTCAAGCGGCGTGCTGTAGTCATCATCACATGTCCACTTCCCACAACACATATTCACTTCTCCATCTTTGTCCGCACATAATCTCGTCCAATCTTCCATCCCCACTAAGGCGCCTCCCCCCTCGTCCGAAACCCAAGCACTAACAATGGCAGAACCGAGCAGTGTCCGCCGAAAGAGTGGCTGGAATTTGCTCTCCACAGAGGTAATCAAGCTCATTGTTTCGCGTGTGGACAATCTCAGTACCATGTCGCTCATCGCGTGCTCGCCGGGGCTGTACCGTTTACTAAAAGCCCTCAGGCTGGAGCTTTTTAAGCCAGCTCCTTGCTTGCTGATGCCGCCTGATCTTCAGAAACGGCATGTCACGCAGCATAACGATCATAGGGTGGCGAGCATCAACCCCCTTGACTGCGATCCGATCCCCGTCAGCCTCAACTACATTAATGGTATGTACTGGGTCGGCATGAACACGTCTTGGATGGTGCTCGTCGACGGTCACGACAGCTGGATGCTCGTGGAGGTCTACACCCGGCTATTGATCCCCTTCCTTTGATTAACACTACACTGCTTTGGCACCGTGGCCCAGAATACTCATAATCTTACAGTAGCCAACATGATACCAAGTTTGATTTGTTCAAGGTTGTAATCTGCCAAGTGCCCACAAGATCTACGAATTATAAAGACTTCAGGCTAATTGCGTTCTTCAACCGCAGTCTCGCCTATCTGACAGGTCACTACGATAAGTGGATAAATCTGCATGTCCATCGCAGGATCATACATCCTCCATGGTTCTCTGATGCCATTGAACACAAGGGCTTCATTTACGCCGTCGACTCCTTCTATGGCTGGACGTATTGCTGGCCTAGTCCAGTCATCGCTACAAACGGCTGTTACAGTAGTATGTTACTTTCCTATGTTATCATGATGGCTTGCTTATATTACTGTCAACATTTGCTGAAAAAATATTCATGCTCATAACATGCTGTTCTTAAGATTGACTAAACCAAGAGCCCTTTTTTATTTGACTCCAACTTGATATGATGTTGTAGGCCGCCTGGTGTCCCTACCCTTCCTAATCCCAGAACCTTTCAAAGAAAAGCGGCATGGCAGTTGCAGGTGGTTCCTGGCTCGATCAGACGATGGTGAAAGATTGATGATCGTTCGCACATACCGGACATGTTGTTTCGCGGAATACAATCACAGTCACTGCAAGGTCTTTGAGCAGGATCCCAGCTTCTCTGGGCCTTCAAGAATTTTTGACTGGAGGCTGGTAAGTAGCCTTGGTACACGCTCTCTGTTTGTCGGACTGAATTATCCGATTAACCAGGAGATAACCGACGGCAAGGATCATGATGGCAGCGCGGTTTCGTTCATCAGGCAAAACTGTGTGTACACAGCGTACCATGCGTCTCTGCATGCACCATACCCTGATATGTGCCGCCATGCTCTGCAGCCCAAAGTAGGAGAGAGGGTCGCAAGTATCAGGCTTCGACCTGCTGGCTGGAGTTTCCCCCGTCAGGCACCCATCTGGTTCAAGCCGTCAGCCAATCTCCACAGCTTAATAAATAGTAACGTCTAAATGAGTCAGTTAGTTAGATGCGTACACTTGGTGTAGTAGGATCTTTATTTAGTTTGATGCATACACTTGTTCTTTTTTGGTAGCTCCTTGGTAATGATAGCTGATGTTTGGTTTGGAAGAGAGAGTTGCGTCTTCACTCTTCTAGCCTGCTTACTGCTTCTGTTGCACCCCCAACCCTGGTTGCTGCTGCTGTTGCTGCTGTTTTCAATGTACAATCAGTAGTATATTTCGTCTGTTGGTTGAATAAATGTGTTGTTAGAACGACAAACACAATGTTTTGGAAGTCGTTGCACGGTTCGATCCTTTAGTGCCCCGTACCGTACAGAGCGCATACTATTTATCGTACGGAACACTTTTTTTTGAAACTCGGAACACATTTTCCACTTGTTGATAACATGCAGCCCACTGATGAAGGCCCAATAGAGAAGCCCATAATTAACTGGAAGGGAGGCTCTCACATGAATCCGGCCTAGGTACATGCTCATGGTCCCCTAAACATAAATAAGTAAATAAATAAATAAATCTAAATGCTCATGCACCAGTTCTTTGGGAAAATAGGTAGCCCAGTATTTCTTTTTGAAGAATACCCAAGCTAGGCCTATTTGTTTTCTCCGAATTACTGGGCTGCAAATCTTTCAAGACGAGGAGGGATGCATTCCGGCCTGGCTTAATAGTATGGTCAATGTCTGTTAAAAGTAATATCAAAAGGGGTTGAAAATTCTAAAAAAATTATAGCAAATGGGATATAAGTTTCTTTTTTTGTTTTTGTTCTTCACTGATATCCTATACGTATTTCATTGGATATAACATGACATAGTACTAATTTATTTTTAAATTTGTTTTAGTATGGCTATTAATTTTTGGATTAAGAATATTTTGTTCCCCAGCAAAAAATTGCGAATTTTCAAAATTTCCCACATATTTAGTTAATTTTTTGACCCTGGTACTGACCAGAAAATAGGCAGGAGTTCTAAAAATGGAAAACGGGCTGCAATAAATTCCATATGAATTAGAAAATGAGTAAAAATTATAAAAATGGAAAATGAGTAAAATGAGACATGAAGATTGATATATTGGAAGCCTATGTTTCGATATCGGAAGTGTTCCGGGTGAAATCGGGATTTTACCGGAGTACCGAGGGGTTACCGGAACCCCCCGGGGGCTTAATTGGCCATAGTGGGCCTTAGTGGAGAAGAGGAGAGGCGGCCAGGGCAGGGCCGCGCGCCCCTCCCCCCTAGTCCGAATAGGACAAGGAGAGGGGGGCGGCGCCCCCCTTTCCTTCCTCTCTCCCTCCTCCTTCCCCCTCCACTCCTAGTCCAACAAGGAAAAGGGAGGGAGTCCTATTCCCGGTAGGAGTAGGACTCCTCCTGGCGCACCCCCTCTTGGCCGGCCGCACCTCCTCCCTTGCTCCTTTATATACGGGGGCAGGGGGGCACCCTAGAGACAACAATTGATCGTTTGATCTTTTAGCCATGAGCGGTGCCCCCCTCCACCATAGTCCACCTCGATAATACTGTAGTGGTGCTTAGGCGAAGCCCTGCGTCAGTAAAACATCATCATCGTCACCACGCCGTTGTGCTGACGAAACTCTCCCTCAACACTCGGCTGGATCGGAGTTCGAGGGACGTCATCGGGCTGAACGTGTGCTGAACTCGGAGGTGCCGTACGTTCAGTACTTGATCGGTCGGATCGTGAAGACGTACGACTACATCAACCGCGTTGTGCTAACGCTTCCGCTTTCGGTCTACGAGGGTACGTGGACAACACTCTCCCCTCTCGTTGCTATTCATCACCATGATCTTGCGTGTGCGTAGGAAAATTTTGAAATTACTACGTTCCCCAATACCTCTTAGATAACTAAGGATAATTTTGACCGCTATCCAGTGATCCACTCCTGGATCACTATCGTACCCCCTTGCCAAACTCATGGCAAGGTACACAATAGGTCTGGTACACAGCATGACATACTTTATAGAACCTATGGTTGAGCCATAGGGAATGACTTTCATTCTCTCTCTATCTTCTGCCGTGGTCGGGCTTTGAGTCTTACTCAACTTCACACCTTACAATACACGCTGGAACTCCTTCTTTGACTGATCTATTTTGAACTCCTTCAAAATCTTGTCAAGGTATGTACTCATTGAAAATCTTATCAAGTGTCTTGATCTATCTATATAGGTCTTGATGCCCAATATTAAGCAGCTTCACTGAGGTCTTTCATTGGAAAATTCTTATTCAAGTATCCTTTTATGCTATCCAGAAATTATATATCATTTCTAAATTCTAATTAGCAATATGTCATCCACATATAATATCAGAAATGCTACAGAGCTCCCACTCACGTTCTTGGAAATACATGCTTCACCATAAGTCTGTATAAAACCATATGCTTTGATCACCTTATCAAAGCGTATATTCTAACTACGAGATGCTTGCACCAGTCCATAGATGGATCGCTGGAGTTTGCACACTTTGTGAGCACCTTTAGGATCGACAACCCTTTGGTTACATCATATAGAACTCTTCTTTAAGAAATCCATTAAGGAATGCAGTTTTGACATCCATTTGCCAGATTTCATAAAATGCGGCACTTGCTAACATGATTCGGACAGACTTAAGCATCGCTACGAGTGAGAAAATCTCATCATAGTCAACACCTTGAACTTGTCAAAACCTTTTGCGACAATTCAAGCTTTCTAGATAGTAATACTACCATCAGCGTCCGTCTTCCTCTTGAAGATCCATTTATTCTCAATGGTTTGCCGATCATCGGGCAAGTCCACCAAAGTCCACACTTTGTTCTCATACATGGATCCTATCTCAGATTTCATGGCCTCAAGCCATTTATCGGAATTTGGGCTCATCATAACTTCTTCATAGTTCATAGGTTCCTCATGGTCTATTAACATGACCTCCAGAACAGGATTAACGTACCACTGTGGTGTGGAACATGCTCTGGATGACCTACGAGGTTCGGTAGTAACTTGATCTGAAGTTTCATGATCATTATCATTAGCTTCCTCTCTAATTGGTGTAGGCATCACGGGAACGGTTTTCTGTGATGAGCTACTTTCCAATTTGAGAGAAGGTACAATTACCTCATCAAGTTCTACTTTCCTCCCACTCACTTCTTTCGAGAGAAACTCCTTCTCTAGAAATGTTCCATTCTTGGCACCAAAGATCTTGCCTTCGGATCTGTGGTAGAAGGTGTACCCAATTGTTTCCTTAGGTTATCCTATGAAGACGCACTTCTTCGATTTGGGTTTGAGCTTATCAGGCTGAAGCCTTTTGACATAAGTGTCGCAACCCCAAACTTTAAGAAACGACAACTTAGGTTTCTTGTCAAACCACAGTTCATACGGTGTCGTCTCAACGGATTTAGACGGTGCCCTATTTAACGCGAATTCAGCTGTCTCTAATGCATCACCCCAAAACGATAGTGGTAAATCGGTAAGAGGCATCATAGATCGCACCATATCTAATAAAGTAGGTTACGACGTTCGGACACACCATCACGCTGTGGTGTTCCAGGTGGCGTGAGTTGTGAAACTATTCCACATTGTTTTAAATGAGGCCAAACTCATCTATAATACCTAAATGGTTCATCCCTACCATCATATTTCTCTTGACATGCAATCTATCCACCTCATCACCATGTCCCACACATACCACTCACAACATGCTGCCTTCCACATCAGCAATTTCCCACCTCTGCAATTATTTTCCTTTTAACCAAATTCTCTTAATATTCACAAACATGTCAGGTTGTCCATTCCGTTTCCATCCTTAAACGATCAACTGAAGCTCAAGCGTCTCATTCTAAGAAAAGAAGCCCAATCTTCTCTTGCACATCATCCTTTACATGCAGACGAGGTTTCCGTTCAGTTTCCAGGCTTCTTAAATAACTGACAAAAGACCAATCATCTTATCTCTTGCTCGGTTTTTCTTCCCCACATCATGATTTATATCTAGCCTTCTGTCCCTAAGAAAAGGCCAATATTTTTCATTGGCTATGGTACAGTGTGGCCGTGCTACCTCTTGAGCAGTGCGTTGGTGTTCCCTTGAAGAGGAAAGGGTGATGCAGTAAAGTAGCGTAAGTATTTCCCTCAATTTTTGAGAACCAAGGTATCAATCCAGTAGGAGATCATGCACGAGTCCCTCACACCTACACATACAAATAAGAACCTCGCAACCAACGCAATAAAACGGGTTGTCAATCCCTTCACGGTCACTTACGAGAGTGAGATCTGATAGATATGATAAGATAATATTTTTGGTATTTTTATGATAAAGAGAAATAAAGATGCAAAGTAAAATAAAAGGGAATAAAAATAACTAAGTGTTGGAATATTAATATGATGGAAAATAGACCCAAGGGCCATAGGTTTCACTAGTGGCTTCTCTCAAGAGCATAAGTATTACGGTGGGTAAACGAATTACTGTCGAGCAATTGATAGAATTGAGCATAGTTATGAGAATATCTAGGTATGACCATGTATATAGGCATCATGTCCGCGACAAGTAGACCGAAACAATTCTGCATCTACTACTATTACTCCACACATCGACTGCTATCCAGCATGCATCTAGACACTACAGGAATCAGCTATTTTGCTGTCTGCCACGGCGGACAGCAAAGGCCTTTGCCGTCTGCCACGGACGGCAAAAGGCTCCGGCAACGTAGGCTACGGTAAACAGCTACTTTGCCGTCTGCTTTCTGGGGGCTGACGGCAATGTCCCTTTGCCGTCCGCGGCGGACGACAAAGAGAGCGGACGGCAATAATTGCGCTGTCAGTCCGTTAAGTGGCTAACGGCAGGCCTTTGCCGTTCGCCGCTGACGGCAAAATTTCTAGTGTCTTTGCCGTCCGCCGTATGATGTCATCTACACGTCACTACATGGCAGGTTCTTTGCCTTCTGCCACTGATGGCAAAGTGCAGGTTCTTTGCCGTCTGCCACTGATGGCAAAGTCTTTGCCGTCTGCCACTGTAGGCAAACTGATCAAATGAGTCAGCTCCCATGAAGCACAGCTGGATGCCACGTGTCTTCTTTGCCGTCTGCGGCAGACGGCAAAGAGCCCGTTGCCGTCGGTGGCAGACCGCAAAGAGCCTGCATATTGGCTCTTTTATCTGTTTTTTATTAAATCCAACAATTTTCATCACAAATATATATGACATATATAGATATATTTCAAAAGGCCATTACAGAGCAAACATATAAGATATCCAACACATAACTTCATCATCCAACCATATATATTACATGCATAGTTTCATCATACATAACAAGTTCAACATAGAGGCATCCAACCATATATATTACAATAGTTTCATCCAAAGATACATGCATAGTTCAACGATACAAAAGAAACAGAGAAAGGGATAAAGGGATAAGGAGCACTCCATCTATGCAAGCTTTCGTCAAGTGAATGAAATCTGCAAAATGAAAAATAAGAAAGTTAGAACAAGAAGAGTAGAACAAGAAGAAGACTAGAACAAGAAGAGTAGAACAAGAAGAAGACTAGAACAAGAAGAGTATGTCATTTATGAGCTAACTTACGTGAAATGGATCATATATGAGCTAACTAAGTTGAAATGGGTCGTTTATGAGCTAGCTAAGGTGAAATGGATCATTTATGAGCTAACTTAGTTGAAATGGGTCGTTTATGAGCTAACTAAGGTCAAATGGGTCATTTTAGAGCTAACTTAGGTAAAATGGATCGTCTATGAGCTAACTAAGCTAATTATGCAATTTTTGACATAAGTAAGCTAAGTACAGATCGTTTTAGAGCTAACTTAGGTAAAATGGATGGTTTTGGAGGTCAGTAAGCTTATTAAGTCATTTTGGAGGAGAAGAAGCTAGGTCTAGGTCATTATGGTAAGCATTGGAGGAAATAAAGCTAAGTCTAGGTCTTTATGCATGTGTTAAGCAAAACACTAGATAAACTTACCAAGATCCAGGAGGTGTAGGAGCGGGGTGGCTCGTGTCGGTAGCTGGAGAAGGATCGTGCGATGCTTGTCTAGAGTTACGCTGCACCAAAGATCATTTCCAATGTCTTGTTAGCATGATGATGTTGGAGAACGTTGCAGAAAATTAAAAATTTTCCTACGGTTTCACCAAGATCCATCTATGAGTTCATCTAGCAACGAGTATTCAGATTAGATAGCATCTACATACCACTTTGTAGATCGCAACGGAAGCGTTCGAGTGAACGTGGATGAGGTAGTCGTACTTGCCGTGATCCAATTCACCGATGATCTAGTACCGAACGGACGGCACCTCCGCGTTCAACACACGTACGGGACGGGAGACGTCTCCTCCTTCTTGATCCAGCAAGGGGGAAAGAGAGGTTGAGGAAGATCCAGCACGACGGTGTGGTGGTGGATGCAGCAGAACTCCGGCAGGGCTTCGCTAAGCAACTACGGGAGAAGGAGGAGGTGTTGCAGGGAGGAGGGAGGAGCCAGGGCATTAGGGTTGGTTTGCTCCTCCTTTTCCCCACTATATATAGGGCCAAGGGAGAGGGGGAGGCGCAGCCCTTGCCCCTTCCTCCAAGGAAGGGTGCGGCCAAGGGTGGGGAGGAGTCCATCCTCCCCAAGGCACCTCGGAGGTGCCTTCCCCTTGTAGGACTCTCCCCTTTTTTCTCTCTCTTGGCGCATGGGCCTCTTGGGGCTGGTTCCCCTTGGCCCAAGCAGGCCAAGGCGCACCCCCTAAGGCCCATGTGGCCCACCAAGGCAGGTGGCCCCACCTGGTGGACCCCGGGACCCCTCCGGTGGTCCCGGTACAATACCGATAACACCGAAACTTGTCCCGATGGCCAAAATAGCACTTCCTATATATAATTCTTTACCTCCGGACCATTCCGGAACTCCTCGTGACGTCCGGGATCTCATACGGGACTCCGAACAACATTCGGGTTACTGCACATACATATCTTCACAACCCTAGTGTCACCGAACCTTAAGTGTGTAGACCCTACGGGTTCGGGAGACATGTAGACATGACCGAGACGGCTCTCGGGCAATAACCAACAGTGGGATCTGGATACCCATGTTGTCTCCCACATAATCCATGATGATCTCATCGGATGAACCACGATGTCAAGGATTCAATTAATCCCGTATACGATTCCCTTTGTCAATCGGTATTTTACTTGCCCGAGATTCGATCGTCGGTATCCCAGTACCTCGTTCAATCTCGTTACCGGCAAGTCACTTTTCTCGTACCGTAATGCATGATCCCGTGATCAAACACTTTGATCACCTTGAGCTCATTGTGATGATGCATTACCGAGAGGGCCCGGTGATACCTCTCCGTCAAGCGGAGTGACAAATCCCAGTCTCGATCCATGTCAACCCAACAGACACTTTCAGAGATACCCGTAGTATACCTTTATAGTCACCCAGTTACGTTGTGATGTTTGGCACACCCAAAGAACTCCTACGGTATCCGGGAGTTACACGATCTCATGGTCTAAGGAAAGGATACTTGACATTGGATAACTCTAGCAAACGAACTATGCGATCTTATGCTATGTATAGGATTGGGTCTTGTCCATCACATCATTCTCCTAATGATGTGATCCCGTTATCGATGACATCCAATGTCCATAGTCAGGAAACCATGACTATCTGTCGATCAACGAGCTAGTCAACTAGAGGCTTACTAGGGACATATTGTTGTCTGTTATTCACACATGTATTACGATTTCCGGTTAACACAATTATAGCACGAATAAATACAATTATCATGAATAAGGAAATATAATAATAATGCTTTTATTATTGCCTCTAGGGCATATTTCCAACAGTCTCCCACTTGCACTAGAGTCAATAATCTAGTTACATTGTGATGAATCGAACACCCATAGAGTTCTGGTGCTGATCATGTTTTGCCTTAGGGAGAGGTTTAGTCAACGGATCTGCGACATTCAGATCCGTGTGCACTTTACAAATCTCTATGTCTCCATCTTGAACATTTTCACGAATGGAGTTGAAGCGACGCTTGATGTGCCTAGTCTTCTTGTGAAACTTGGGCTCCTTTGCAAGTGCAATAGCTCCAGTGTTGTCACAGAAGAGCTTGATTGGCCCCGACGCATTGGGTATGACTCCGAGGTCGGTGATGAACTCCTTCACCCAAATTGCTTCATGTGCTGCCTCCGAGGCTGCCATGTACTCCGCTTCACATGTAGATCCCGCCACGACGCTTTGCTTGCAACTGCACCAGCTTACTGCCCCACCATTCAAAATATACACGTATCCGGTTTGTGACTTAGAGTCATCCAGATCTGTGTCGAAGCTAGCGTCGACGTAACCTTTTACGACGAGCTCTTCGTCACCTCCATAAACGAGAAACATTTCCTTGGTCCTTTTCAGGTACTTCAGGATATTCTTGACCGCTGTCCAGTGTTCCTTGCCGGGATTACTTTGGTACCTTCCTACCAAACTTACGGCAAGGTTTACATCAGGTCTGGTACACAGCATGGCATACATAATAGAACCTATGGCTGAGGCATAGGGGATGACACTCATCTCTTCTATATCTTCTGCCGTGGTCGGACATTGAGCTGAGCTCAATTTCACACCTTGTAACACAGGTAAGAACCCTTTCTTAGATTGATCCATATTGAACTTCTTCAATATTTTATCAAGGTATGTGCTTTGTGAAAGACCTATGAGGCGTCTCGATCTATCTCTATAGATCTTGATTCCTAATATGTAAGCAGCTTCTCCAAGGTCCTTCATTGAAAAACTCTTATTCAAGTAGGCCTTAATGCTGTCCAAGAGTTCTATATCATTTCCCATCAAAAGTATGTCGTCTACATATAATATGAGAAATGCTACAGAGCTCCCACTCACTTTCTTGTAAACGCAGGCTTCTCCATAAGTCTGTGTAAACCCAAACGCTTTGATCATCTCATCAAAGCGAATGTTCCAACTCCGAGATGCTTGCACCAGCCCATAAATCGAGCGTTGGAGCTTGCACACCTTGTCAGCATTCTTAGGATCGACAAAACCTTCCGGCTGCATCATATACAATTCTTCCTTAAGGAAACCACTAAGGAATGCCGTTTTGACGTCCATTTGCCATATCTCATAATCATAGTATGCGGCAATTGCTAACATGATTCGGACGGACTTCAGCTTCGCTACCGGTGAGAAAGTCTCATCGTAGTCAACCCCTTGAACTTGTCGATAACCCTTAGCGACAAGCCGAGCTTTATAGATGGTCACATTACCATCCGCGTCTGTCTTCTTCTTAAAGATCCATTTATTTTCTATGGCTCGCCGTTCAACGGGCAAGTCAGTCAAAGTCCATACTTCGTTTTTATACATGGATCCTATCTCGGATTTCATGGCTTCTAGCCATTTGTCGGAATCCGGGCCCGCCATTGCTTCCTCATAGTTCGAAGGTTCACCGTTGTCTAACAACATGATTTCCAGGACAGGGTTGCCGTACCACTCTGGTGCGGAACATGTCCTTGTGGACCTTCGAATTTCAGTAGGAGCTTGATCAGAAGTATCTTGATCATAATCATTAATTTCCTCTCTAGTCGGTGCAGGCACCTCAGGAACGATTTCTTGAGTTTCGCCATTTTCCGGTTCAAGAGGTAACACTTCATCAAGTTCTACTTTCCTCCCACTTACTTCTTTCGAGAGAAACTCTTTCTCTAGAAAGGATCCATTCTTGGCAACAAAGATCTTGCCTTCGGATCTGAGGTAGAAGGTATACCCAACAGTTTCTTTAGGGTATCCTATGAAGACGCATTTTTCCGATTTGGGTTCGAGCTTTTCTGGTTGAAGTTTCTTGACATAAGCATCGCATCCCCAAACTTTTAGAAACGACAGCTTAGGTTTCTTCCCAAACCATAATTCATACGGTGTCGTCTTAACGGATTTCGACGGAGCCCTATTTAAAGTGAATGCGGCAGTCTCTAAAGCATAGCCCCAAAAAGATAGCGGTAAGTCGGTAAGAGACATCATAGATCGCACCATATCTAATAGAGTGCGATTACGACGTTCGGACACACCATTACGCTGAGGTGTTCCAGGCGGCGTGAGTTGTGAAACTATTCCACATTTTCTTAAGTGTGTGCCAAATTCGTGACTCAAGTATTCTCCTCCACGATCTGATCGTAGAAACTTGATCTTTCTTTCACGTTGATTTTCAACCTCACTCTAAAATTCCTTGAACTTTTCAAAGGTCTCAGACTTGTGTTTCATTAAGTAGATATACCCATATCTACTCAAGTCATCAGTGAGGGTGAGAACATAACGATAGCCTCCGCGAGCCTCAACACTCATTGGACCGCACACATCGGTATGTATGATTTCCAATAAGTTGGTTGCTCGCTCCATTGTTCCTGAGAACGGAGTCTTGGTCATTTTACCCATGAGGCATGGTTCGCACGTGTCAAATGATTCATAATCAAGAGACTCTAAAAGTCCATCTGTATGGAGCTTCTTCATGCGTTTGACACCTATGTGACCAAGGCGGCAGTGCCACAAATATGTGGGACTATTGTTATCAACTTTAACTCTTTTGGTACTCACACTATGAATATGTGTATCATCACGTACGAGATTCATCAAGAATAAACCATTAACCATCGGAGCATGACCATAAAACATATCTCTCATATAAATAGAACAACCATTATTCTCGGATTTAAATGAGTAGCCATCTCGAATTAAGCGAGATCCAGATACAATGTTCATGCTCAAACTTGGCACTAAATAACAATTATTGAGGTTTAAAACTAATCCCGTAGGTAAATGTAGAGGCAGCGTGCCGACGGCGATCACATCGACCTTGGAACCATTCCCGACGCGCATCGTCACCTCGTCCTTCGCCAGTTTCCGTTTATTCCGCAGCTCCTGCTTTGAGTTACAAATGTGAGCAACTGCACCGGTATCAAATACCCAAGAGCTACTACGAGTACTGGTAAGGTACACATCAATTACATGTATATCACATATACCTTTGGTTTTGCCGGCCTTCTTGTCCGCTAAGTATTTGGGGCACTTCCGCTTCCAGTGACCACTTCCCTTGCAATAAAAGCACTCAGTCTCGGGCTTGGGTCCATTCTTTGGCTTCTTCCCAGCAACTTGCTTACCGGGCGCGGCAACTTCCTTGCCATACTTCTTGAAGTTCTTTTTACCCTTGCCCTTCTTGAACTTAGTGGTTTTATTCACCATCAACACTTGATGCTCCTTCTTGATTTCTACCTCTGCTGATTTCAGCATAGCATATACCTCAGGAATGGTCTTCACCATCCCCTGCATATTTTAGTTCATCACAAAGCTTTTGTAGCTAGGTGGAAGCGACTGGAGGATTCTGTCAATGACCACTTCATCCGGGAGATTAACTTCCAGTTGAGTCAAGCGGTTGTGCAACCCAGACATTTTGAGTATGTGCTCACTGACAGAGCCATTTTCCTCCATCTTACAGCTAAAGAACTTATCGGAGACTTCATATCTCTCGACCCGGGCATGAGCTTGGAAAACCATTTTCAGCTCTTCGAACATCTCATATGCTCCATGTCTCTCAAAACGTTTTTGGAGCCCCGGCTCTAAGTTGTAAAGCATGCCGCACTGAACGAGGGAGTAATCATCGCAGTGTGACTGCCAAGCGTTCATAACGTCTTGTTCTGCAGGGAGAATAGGTGCGTCACCCAGCGGTGCTCTTAGGACATAATCTTTCTTGGCAGCTATGAGGATGATCCTCAGGTTCCGGACCCAGTCCGTATAGTTGCTACCATCGTCTTTCAGCTTGGTTTTCTCTAGGAACGCGTTGAAGTTGAGGACTACGTTGGCCATTTGATCTACAAGACATATTGTAAATATTTAGACTAAGTTCATGATAATAAAGTTCATTTAATCAAATTATTTAATGAACTCCCACTTAGATAGACATCCCTCTTCTAGTCATCTAAGTATTACATGATCCGAGTCAACTAGGCCGTGTCCGATCATCACGTGAGACGGACTAGTCAACATCGGTGAACATCTTCATGTTGATCGTATCTTCTATACGACTCATGCTCGACCTTTCGGTCTTCTGTGTTCCGAGGCCATGTCTGTACATGCTAGGCTCGTCAAGTCAACCTAAGTGTTTTGCGTGTGTAAATCTGTCTTACACCCGTTGTATGCGAACGTAAGGACCTATCACACCCGATCATCACGTGGTGCTTCGGAACGACGAACCTTAGCAACGGTGCACAGTTAGGGAGAACACTTTCTTGAAATTATTATGAGGGATCATCTTATTTACTACCGTCGTTCTAAGCAAACAAGATGCAAAACATGATAAACATCACATGCAATCAAATAATAAACGTGACATGATATGGCCAATATCACATATTTCCTTCGATCTCCAT
The DNA here is from genome assembly GCA_032464435.1 of Aegilops umbellulata. Taxonomy (NCBI): domain Eukaryota; kingdom Viridiplantae; phylum Streptophyta; class Magnoliopsida; order Poales; family Poaceae; genus Aegilops; species Aegilops umbellulata. The sequence goes on along the minus strand of CP136058.1, from coordinate 592,730,591 downwards.
CTTGGGGCTCCATGATCATCTTGTCACCGGCTTGACACCATGATCTTCATCATCGTGTCTCCATGAAGTTGCTCGCCAACTATTACTTCTACTACTATGGCTAACGTGTTTAGCAATAAAGTAAAGTAATTTACATGGCGATTCTCAATGACACGCAGGTCATACAAAAAATAAAGACAACTCCTATGGCTCCTGCCGGTTGTCATACTCATCGACATGCAAGTCGTGATTCCTATTACAATAGCATGAACATCTCATACATCACATATAGATCATTCATCATACATCACAACTTTGGCCATATCATATCACAAAGCACTTGCTGCAAAAACAAGTTAGACGTCCTCTAATTGTTGTTGCAAGTTTTACGTGGCTGAATTAGGGTTCTAGCAAGAACGTTTTCTTACCTACATTCAAACCACAACGTGATTTGTCAATCTCTATTTACCCTTCATAAGGACCCTGTTCATCGAATCCGATCCAACTAAAGTAGGAGAGACAGACACCCGCCAGCCACCTTATGCAACTAGTGCATGTTAGTCGGTGGAACCGGTCTCACGTAAGCGTACGTGTAAGGTTGGTCCGGGCCGCTTCATCCCACAATACCGCTGAATCAAGATTGACTAGTAACGGCAAGAAGAATTGACAACATCTACGCCCACAACAAATTGTGTTCTACTCGCGCAAGAAGAACTACGCATAGACCTAGCTCATGATGCCACTGTTGGAGAACGTTGCAGAAAATTAAAATTTTTCCTACGGTTTCACCAAGATCCATCTATGAGTTCATCTAGCAACGAGTATTCAGATTAGATAGCATCTACATACCACTTTGTAGATCGCAACGGAAGCGTTCGAGTGAACGTGGATGAGGTAGTCGTACTTGCCGTGATCCAATTCACCGATGATCTAGTACCGAACGTACGGCACCTCCGCGTTCAAAACACGTACGGGACGGGAGACGTCTCCTCCTTCTTGATCCAGCAAGGGGGAAGGAGAGGTTGAGGAAGATCCAGCATGACGGTGTGGTGGTGGATGCAGCAGAACTCCGGCAGGGCTTCGCTAAGCAACTACGGGAGGAGGAGGAGGTGTTGCAGGGAGGAGGGAGGAGCCAGGGCATTAGGGTTGGTTTGCTCCTCCTTTTCCCCACTATATATAGGGCCAAGGGAGAGGGGGAGGCGCAGCCCTTGCCCCTTCCTCCAAGGAAGGGTGCGGCCAAGGGTGGGGAGGAGTCCATCCTCCCCAAGGCACCTCGGAGGTGCCTTCCCCTTGTAGGACTCTCCCCTTTTTTCTCTCTCTTGGCGCATGGGCCTCTTGGGGCTGGTTCCCCTTGGCCCAAGCAGGCCAAGGCGCACCCCCTAAGGCCCATGTGGCCCACCAAGGCAGGTGGCCCCACCTGGTGGACCCCGGGACCCCTCCGGTGGTCCCGGTACAATACCGATAACACTGAAACTTGTCCCGATGGCCAAAATAGCACTTCCTATATATAATTCTTTACCTCCGGACCATTCCGGAACTCCTCGTGACGTCCGGGATCTCATACGGGACTCCGAACAACATTCGGGTTACCGCACATACATATCTTCACAACCCTAGTGTCACCGAACCTTAAGTGTGTAGACCCTACGGGTTCGGGAGACATGTAGACATGACCGAGACGGCTCTCGGGCAATAACCAACAGCGGGATCTGGATACCCATGTTGGCTCCCACATACTCCATGATGATCTCATCGGATGAACCACGATGTCAAGGATTCAATTAATCCCGTATACGATTCCCTTTGTCAATCGGTATTTTACTTGCCCGAGATTCGATCGTCGGTATCCCAGTACCTCGTTCAATCTCGTTACCGGCAAGTCACTTTTCTCGTACCGTAATGCATGATCCCGTGATCAAACACTTTGATCACCTTGAGCTCATTGTGATGATGCATTACCGAGAGGGCCCGGTGATACCTCTCCGTCAAGCGGAGTGACAAATCCCAGTCTCGATCCATGTCAACCCAACAGACACTTTTAGAGATACCCGTAGTATACCTTTATAGTCACCCAGTTACGTTGTGACGTTTGGCACACCCAAAGCACTCCTGCGGTATCCGGGAGTTACACGATCTCATGGTCTAAGGAAAGGATACTTGACATTGGATAACTCTAGCAAACGAACTATGCGATCTTATGCTATGTATAGGATTGGGTCTTGTCCATCACATCATTCTCCTAATGATGTGATCCCGTTATCGATGACATCCAATGTCCATAGTCAGGAAACCATGACTATCTGTCGATCAACGAGCTAGTCAACTAGAGGCTTACTAGGGACATATTGTTGTCTGTTATTCACACATGTATTACGATTTCCGGTTAACACAATTATAGCACGAATAAAGACAATTATCATGAATAAGGAAATATAATAATAATGCTTTTATTATTGCCTCTAGGGCATATTTTCAACAGATGACACTCAGATGTTAAGACTAGCAAGTAATGTCCATTCAAATAAAACTCACCGTGGTCCCAGGAGCAATCACTGGCATCGGCGGAGCGGTCTGACCTGTCTTCTCGCACACAGACTGCACATTTGGTTTTGACGACTCAGTCATACTAGTTAGTAATGAGACAAACACTACATGAATGTTTTGGCTAATCTGCAGAAGAAACTTACCACAAGGAGCTCGTACATGGCCCTTGCCTGCATGTCATTCCGTGCCCTCTCCTCCTCCATCATCTTTGTCGTCCTCTCCTCCAACTCCCACTGCCTCTCCGCCGCCTCCGCCAAAAGTTTCTCCGTTCTATCTCTCTCACTCTATATAGCAGCCTGCAACACCACTCACATGACCATTTGTAATCATTGATGGAAGTGCACACAATGTAATGGAGAAAGATAACTGAGTACGTATCACTAACCTTGATGGCGAGTTGCACTGGCCGTTCACGAGGCCTTATCTCAGGAGCGGAGCTCGACTGGCGCGCCTTGATCTCCGGGAGAGTGCTAGGACAACGGATAAGTCCATCTCCAATGGCTATGGAGCCATGGGACCTCCCGCCACCAGATATCATCAGTAGCTCTGGATCAATGGGACCCTGGCTCGGGTTAAAGTCCTCCCCTTTCCTCGCCTTCCCCTCATCTCTATATCTCACGAGCTTGTTGTGGGAGGAGATGTTGGTGAAGTTGTTTGCATCATCGAGGTCAGACTGAGAGAAAGCCTTGACTTTCTTGAAAGAGGCAGTGTGGGCCATGGCATACAGGTCGTACACCTATGGCACCTTATCCGCCTTATTATAGCAAGCCTGAAAGAGAGAAACAAGGAAAATTAGTAATTAAAGGGCTCAAGCTAGCATGATGAATGAATTGCATGAATCATGAAGCAAACCACATACCATGTTGCGCCCGAACTGATATAAGTTGGAGCTGCCTTGATGGTGTGGCACACCTTCCATTTGGGCACGTTTGTCCTTCGCCTCTTTGTGGAGGGCTAGCCATTGTTTTGAGCACCACTCATCGACCAACACCTCCCAACAATCCATCCGATCCGCACACCATCTTGGAGGCGCCTAAGTTAGCAAATAGAAACTTGAGCGCTACGGCTAAGAATTACTAAATGAAGGAACTTAAGTAGAGAAGGCCTTAAGAATTACCTTTATGTACTTATCCTTACTCAGGAACTTATCGCGGCACGCCGGCTTGGTCTTCTTGATACCACGCAAGGCGTAGTAGTCTCGAACAGCCTGCACCCGAGCCTCGTGCCGTAAGTTCTGGAGTAGGCGTTTGCAGACATTCTCGATAACATGTGCCGCGTCCTCCTCGTATCCCTCCTCACACCTGTAGAATGTCTGCAATCAAATGAGACAATATTGAGTAGTACAATTAATAACTAGCTAGTTGAAGATTTTTAAATGTGTAAAGGAGAAATTACCCAGAACTTTCTGATCACCATGTCTGCCCTCGTGTCGCACACGACACCGTCGATAATCTCATCCGGCGGGGCCGGGGCAGCCACGTAGTGCTCCCAGCTCAATCCAAGCTCTGGAAGCCGACCCTCACCAGGCAACGTGACAAACCCCGGGAAGTTTTGCCGGCAAAGAACTCTAAGGACAAAGTTGGGCCGGCGGACACTATGATGGTGGTCCCAACCCCTGCAGCATGACAAGGCCAACGCATTAGTTATTTGAAGAAACGTGAATGCAAAAGGTACAAAAATATTAAATGCACTTATGTACCTCTCCCCATCAGGGAAAATCAACCACCTCTGCTCGCGGGTCGCCGGCACGGACGGGAGCCGTGTAGCACCACGCTGGTAGACATTGCCCCCTCCTCCCCCTCCTCATCAGTCGGCTCCCCGCCATCATCAGCATGGCCACTCGGTTCCCCGCCATCCTCAGGCTGACCTGACCAGGTACCCCATCCAGACGTGTGCTCCTCCGGGGTCTCGTGGGCCCAAGTCTCGTGTGTCGAAGGCCCATCGACCCGAGGCTTGTGGGCCGAAGACTCGTGGACCGGAGGCTCATGGACCGGAGTCCGTCCAGCCTCCTCCTCAGACGAGTCCACCCTAGCAGTCACGTGCTCGGGTGAAACAGCTGGGGGCGGTGGCGAGGAAGGCGTCGTAAGAGTCACCCTACCTCCTCTCCCGCGACCACGTGCTCCACCTTCTTTCTTCTTCTTACCTCGTCCCCTGCTGGGCACCGCGGTCGACGAAAAACGGCCCGGCGGTGTCGCCATACTGTCCAGCAACGCTCGGCGGAGAGGTGCGTGTGGAATGGAAGACCTCGCACCACGCGCCGACGAAGAAGGGGCCTCGGCGCGCTCCCGACCAGCGCCCACCATCTTTCAACACCTGCCATGACAAAGAATAAACGAAATTAGTACAACAAAAAAAAGTACCGACATGAATAATAATATGTATATCACTTAAGTGTATCATCATCAAGTACAACATCAAAAAATTGAATACCTGACACTACTAATAATCTCGATCAGTATCATCAATAAATGCATAATAATCATCATCACTATAATCAATGATGGGCTCATAGGTTTCATTGGCATCAATATATGCAAGGCCACCTTGACGTAATCGGTCAAGCATTGAAAGATCATCCGCAGCAGTAACCTCTTCTTGTTCCGGCTCTTCTTGTTCCTCCTCTGGGGTGATGTCGGATTCATTATCGCTGTCTACTTCAATGGTTTGGGGTGAAGTATAGCGGTTCTTGAAACGCTTTTTGGAAAGACGTGTCTCTTGGAAGAATTCTCCTTCATATGTGTCTGGGTTAATGTGAGGTTCATAATCCTCTTCCTTTGGGGGAGAAAGTCTAGCACGTGGCGGCACTTCATAAACGACATCCCAACCTTTCAGATTTGGATTAGTTTGGCAGGCCCATGGTAGATAGAATACTTGGGTCGCCTGTTGAGCCATAATATAGACATCAGGAACATCTAAATGAGTGCTTTGGTTGATTTAAACTAGCCCTATATGTTCATGAGTCCTTCTAGTCTCCTTCGGCTGAAACCAATAACATTTGAAGACTACGACATTCGGTGGGTTTTCACCATAGAACAGAAGTTCATAAATTGCTTCAACTCTCCCATAATACTCGGTACCTCCTTCGCCGATAGCAGATACACAACAATTTGTAGACTTTCGGTCGGCCATAGATAGCTCTTTGCCATAGGTACGAAAGCGATACCCGTTGATGTCATACTTGTCAAATGAACGGACCTTATAGTCAAAACCATTAGCGACTTGTCTCAATTCGGCGTCCATAGACTCTGAATTAGCCTACAAGTTTCATATGAAAGGATTGTTGCATTATGCACAAATTAGCGAATGAAATGAAATTGTCTAATAGAAATTACCGTTTGTTTGAACCAAGAGATGAAACCGGGATAGCCACCTCCTTGCTTTGCGAGAAGCTCATACTCTTCGACGGAATCCTTTTGGATCTCCGCTCCATACGAGAATATGGCGACGTATCGACTGTATGACATATCCAGGAATAAGAGTAGTTCAAAGGAAATAGAAGTTGCCGCCTCCTCTATGATGAATGCCTCAGCTATCGATGCTTCAATTCTACGTTTATTTTTACATTTTTCTCGAAGCGTCTTCTGCATCCTCTTAGTTGGGTAGCACCAACAATTTTGCACGGGCCCCCCAATCTTGCCTCGGTCGGGAGATGCAAAATCAAATGCTGCATTGGATTAAAGAAGCCCGGTGGAAAGATCTTCTCTAACTTGCAGATCAACTTCGGCGCCAACTCTTCCATTTCTTCTAGCACGCCAGGCGATAGTTCTTTCGCACAAAGAACACGGAAGAAATAGTTGAGTTCTGCCAGTACTAGCCATTCATCCTCAGGGATGAAGCCACACAACATCACCGGCATTACCCACTCAATCCATATGTGCCAATCATGACTCTTGAGACCAAATATCTTCAGTTTATCAAGATTCGCTCCCCTCTTTAGATTCGTTGCATACCCATCGGCGAACATCAACTGCTGTTGCACCCACAAGAGAATTTCCCTCATAGCTGGCCTTCCAAGATTGAACCATGCCTTTGGCTTCGTCCAGTTCTGCTTTCCTTTCGGTTCTTTCATGTTTTGTAACGGCCTATCACATAGCGCCTCCAGATCGACTCTAGCCTTAGTATTATCCTTTGACTTCCCATCTATGCCGAACAATGTACCAAAAAGTGCCTCGGCGATATTCTTCTCAGTGTGCATCACGTCGATGTTGTGTGGGAAAAGGAGGTCTTTAAAGTAAGGCAGATCCCATAAGCATGTTTTGTGAGTCCACGCGTGCTTAGTATTATACCCTTTGAAGTACCCTGGACGTTGTGGATCTAGCTCGAGAGCGTTTAACTGATCCAGGGTGTTGGCCTGTCAATGCAGGTGGTGCAGAGTTTTTGACAACTCTACCCCTGATGAAGTTCTTCTTGTCTTTCCTGAACTTACGGCGAGGATCCAGGAACTGTCTATGCATGTCGAAGCAAGAAAACTTGCGACCGGCCTAAAGCCAACGAAACTCAAGAGCTCCCTTGCATGTGGGGCACGGGAACCTTCCATGCACACATCAGCCAACGAATAGCGCATACGCCGGCAAGTCATGCGTCGAGTACATGTACCAGACACGCATTATGAAGTTCCGTTTGCTAAAGGCGTCGTATGTCTTGAACCCATTATCCCAGGCTTCTTGCAATTCGTGCTTAAGCGGCTGCATGTACACATTCATATTTTTGCCCGGACAGTTGGGTCCTGGAATTATCAACGTCAGGAAAATGTTCTTTCTTTGCATAATATGTCTGGGGGGAGATTGAGTGGAAAGACAAATACGGGCCAACAACTGTATTGGGCTGCCGTCATACCAAACACACTGAACCCATCCGTGTTGATGCCGACTCGAGGATGCCTCGGATCTGCCGCTTTGGCAGCATGTAATTCATCAAACTTTTTCCACGCAACACCATCCGATGTGTGTACCATCATCAGATTCCCATTTGCATCTAGTTCGGTTCTTTTGCCTGTTTTGTGCCATGTCATCTGTCTGGCCGTCTCTTCGACCATGAAAAGACGTTGAAGTCTTGGTACGATTGGCATATACCGAAGAACACTAACGGGGATTTTGGTCTATGTCTTCTCACCCATACCGTTGTCCACCACAATATACCTGGAAGACTTGCAAATGGGACAATAGTTCATGTCCGCATAGTCAAGCCTAAATAAGGCACATCCTTTCTCACAGGCATGTATCTTCTCATAGGGCATCTTCAGTGCACGGAGGATTTTGTCCGACTGGTACAGGTTTGCAGGCATTACATGGCCTTTGGGTAGAAAGCGTCCAAATATTGTCATAATTGCGTCATAGCATTCTCTGCCCAAGTTGAACTGAGCCTTCAGAGCCATTACTTGTGAGATGGCATCCAACTGACAAAGCTCAAAGTGCTCGTGGAGCGGACGTTTCGAAGACTCCAACATTTCATTGAAGGCCTTTGCAGATTCCTCCATCTCCTCGTCCGAATCCCAAGCATCATCATAGCCTTGCACCATGTTTTCCATCCCGGTACCATGCTCGTCGGTGCGACGACGATCCACCTCAGCTCGGTCACGTTGGGCAGACTCACCATGAAATGTCCACACCGTATAATCGGGCGTAAAACCACTCTTCTGCAGGTGTTTGCCCATTTCAGCCTCTGTCTTCTTTTCCCAATTGCCGCACCGGAAACAGGGGCACCAGGTTTTCTTTTGGCCATTTGCAAATGCGGCTTGCACAAACGCCTTAGTTTTTGTGAACCATTCAGCGCTCCATTTATTCTGACCAGTGTGACCGGTATACATCCAAGCACGGTCACTCATCTTGACTTTCAGAGCTACTGGACACATAGCAATTATATATGTAATTCACCATGTATATATTCATCAGTTGATCTACTTTGTCAATTTTATTACATCCATGCAACCTACACTCTAATAGGTAATGATAGGTCCTAATCCCACCCGTGTATGTGTAGATTGGGTTCATTTTCCCATGCTATGTTCCGGATCCGACGCAAAATTTCGGCAGCACCTCCCCGTTGTTCTCCTGATACACGTCTCTGCAATAAACAGAGAGGATGTGTACCCGGAGAACAACAGGGGAGGCACTGACGAAATATATGCGCCGGATCCGGAGCAAAGCATATGGGAAAACGAACCCAATCTACACATACTCGGGCTGTCCATGGATAGCGTTGGACAATTCGAAAGAATCAAGGTTATAAATATGCAAATGCATGCATATTTATAACTATGACGCTTTCGAACAGGAGACACATATTGGTTACGCATACTGATGATTCAAGACACATATATAGCTAGCTATCAAGTTTCATCGGAATAGATCAAATAATTAATGGGGGAGGAGGACTTGTCATTTGTGCTCACCCACGAACGAAGGGGCAAAGTTCGTCAAACGCACGGCGAGGTCGTCGAACACCAAACCTCGCAGCGATGAAACAACTGCACATTTAAAGCTACACGATCAACACAATTATATATGATGTTTTTCATAACAAAATCGAAAAATATATGACCTAACTAATAATTCACAAATATATGACCCCGTCGGCCTCTGGAAGGCCAAAGAACACCTTTTCGGGAGGTGTCGGTGGTCGGGGTGTCCTGCGGTGTCGGGGTGCCGTGTCGGGGTCGGGGTGCTGTTTCGGGGTCGGGGGTTCGGGGTGTCGTGTCGATGTCGGGGTAGTGCCGTGTCGGTGTCGGGGTGTTGTTTTGGGGTCGGGGGTGTGGTGTTGGGGTCAGGGTGTCGGGTCAGGCTCGGGGTCGGGGTGTCGGGTCAGGCTCGGGGGGTCGGGGTGTCGGGGTCGGGGTCGGGTTGTCGGGGTCGGGGTCGGGGCGGGGTGTCGGGGTCGGGGTCTCGGGGTCGTGGTGTCGTGTCGGGGTGCCGGGTCGGGGTCTTTTTTCCTTTTCTTCTTCTTCCTCTTCTTCCTTTTCTTCCTTTTCTTCCTTTTCTTCCTTTTCTTCCTTTTTTTCCTTCTTCTTCATCTTCTTCTTCTTCTTCCTCCTTTCCGTTTTCCTCTTCTTCTTCTCCTCCTCTCCTGTTTTCTTCTTCCTCTTCTTCTTTTTTCTTCTCCTCCTCCTCTTCTTCTTCTTCCTTTCCTTTTTCCTCTTGTTCTTCTCCTCCTCTCCTGTTTTTTTCTTCTTCCTCCTCTTCTTCTTTTTTCTTCTCCTCCTCCTCCTCTTCTTCTTCCTTTCCTTTTTCCTCTTCTTCTTCTCCTCCTCTCCTGTTTTTTTCTTCTTCTTCTTTTTCTTTCCTAAAACTGAACTAAACCTAAATCTAATCTAAACATAAACCTAGAACTAAAAAAACAGAAGAAAAAAAAGGAAAAAACTAAATCTAAACCTAAAACTAAACTAAAACTAAACCTAAACCTAAAACTAAACCTAAAACTAAAACTAAATCTAAACTAAACATAAACCTAAAACTAAAAAAACAGAGAAAAAAAAGGAGAGGTAGAGCTCACCTTGGCCGGTGGAGGAGGTGGCCGGTGGAGGAGGGGGGCGGGGTGGCCTGGAGCGGCGGCGCCGGTCCTAGGGCGGTGGGGCGCGGGGGGGCCGGGGCGCCGGGGCGCGGCTGGGGCGACGTGGCGGGCGGCCGGTGGAGCGACGGCGCCCGGGGCGACGGGGCGCGGGGGGGCCTGGGCGCGGCGGCGCCGAGATGGGGGGGGCGGGGCAATGGGGCGGTGGGGCGACGGGGCAGGGGGACGGTGGGGCGGCGGGGCGGTGGTGCGACCGGGCGGCGGCGAGTGGTGTGGGGGCGGCGGCGCGCGTGTGTGGGAGGGAAACAGAGAGATAGAGGGGGGTGGGGCGCGCCGGCCGTTAGATACGTTCCGTTAATCTTTGCCGTCTGCCACCTTTGTCGTCCGCTATTGTGCGCTTTGCCGTCCGCTAGCGGACGGCAAAGAGGGGGGCTGTTAAGTATTTTTTTAACCCGCTCCTCAGTGGGGCCCCCATCCCTCTTTGCCGTTTGCTAGCGGACGGCAAAGATTCTTTGCCGTCAGCTAGCGGACGGCAAAGAACATGCTGATGGCAAAGGCTTTCTTTGCCATCAGCCTGTTCTTTGCCGTCCGCTTTCAGGTAGCTGATGGCAAAGAGCTTCTTTGCCGTCCGCTAGCAGACGGCAAAGAGCTGGCAGATGGCAAAGTAGCTGATTCTAGTAGTGAGAGTATTAAGTTCATAAGAACAGAGTAATGCTTTAAGTAAGATGACATGATGTAGAGGGATAAACTCATGCAATATGATATAAACCCCGTCTTTTTATCCTTGATGGCAACAATACAATACGTGTCGTTTCCCTTTCTGTCACTGGGATCGAGCACCGCAAGATTGAACCCAAAGCTAAGCACTTCTCCCATTGCAAGAAAGATCAATCTAGTAGGCCAAACCAAACTGATAATTCGAAGAGACTTGTAAAGATAACCAATCATACATAAAAGAATACAGAGGAGATTCAGATATTGTTCATAGATAATCTTGATCATAAACCCACAATTCATCGGATCTCGACAAACACACCGCAAAAGAAGATTACAACGAATAGATCTCCAAGAAGATCGAGGAGAACTTTGTATTGAGATCCAAAGAGAGAGAAGAAGCCATCTAGCTAATAACTATGGACCCGAAGGTCTGAAGTAAACTACTCACACATCATCAGAGAGGCTATGGTGTTGATGTAGAAGCCCTCCGTGATCAATGCTGTGACGCCCGGATAATTAAGCTACAGTAAACCTCTGCTAATGATGCCACGTCACCTTGGTTACTTTTGATAAACTCGCGTTAGTATGAAACCCAGTTCAAAATTTAAAATAAAAACAAACAACAAAACAAAAATGTTCGGGTTGTAGCAAGAATTCCATACTAAATATCGGTGAAGGAAGCACACTTCTGTAAAGTAATTGAGTGCACTATATTAATTAAAACAATAGCAAAAACAATTATTTGAATGCTTTTAAATTAATAAACAAATGTTAAACTATTTTTTTAGTCACCAACCTTTTCAAGGCAGTGGTTTATTCGAAGACATTAATTTAGGAGCTATTGTCATATTTTACAAAACTAAAGAAATTAAAAGTAAAATAAAACCGAATAAAAGAAAATACAAAAAAAAGACAAATAAGAAAATAAAAACGAGAATACACCCCCCATGTTTCCCTATAGGCCTAAACCCCACTGGGCCTCGCCACCCCAGCTAGCCCACCTACCCCCACCGGTCTCCTTCTCCCCCTGTTCCCGTGGCGCGGTCGCTAAAGGGGTGAGGTCGACCCCGACCACCTCGCCGGCTTCGCCGAGAGGATAAGGCCGCAGCACCCCCCACCCTCAGACCCTCGCCGCCCAGATCCACCTCGCCTCCCAGATCCCTCTCGCTTCCTCTCCCTTCTCCAGTGCCGGGGAGACGCGCCAGAAGTCGCCGCCCGACGCCGTCGTCGCCATGGCCTCGCTGTCCACGTAGCCACGGTCATCCACTCGCCCGTGGGGACGTGTCCGTCCACTCCTTCGTCGTCCACTACATCGTCCTTGAGCATCAGATCGAGATGGGGAGCCCCTCATCGCCGGAGCGCGCACATCATCTTTCTATGCGGCCGCTGTCGATTGCCGTCGATTCCGGCCACTCTGCTGCTCCTAAACGTCCACCAGGCCTACGTGAGCCTCCACTGTGAGCCCCCTCTCGAATTCCCTCTCCTTATGATGTGTATTCGTGCTCACTTGCTACACGCCATGCCTGTCGTCTCCCGCGTCCCGTGTCCGGTCGCCGCGGCCGTTGACGCGCCCCACACGCCAAGGCGTGCGCCTGCGCGCTCGAAGCCTTGACGTTGTGCGGCTGCTGCTGCTCCGCCACCGCTGCTGCTCGACGCCCTGGCCGCCCCTATGCCACGCTGCTCCTACCGCTGCTCGCGCACAACTGCAGCCGCTGCTGCCTGCTCCTCTACTGCCTGCTGCTGCGTTGCTGCCATAGCCGCCCGTCGCCCCGCCGAAAGCACTCCGCCTCCACCCCCCCGCGCGCCCCTCCAACTCCGGCCGCCGCGCCCGCAACCCGCCCGCCGCCTTGGCCCTCCGGCAGCCGCCCCGCTCGTCGCGTTGGCTGCGCCGAGTCCGGCCATCGCCTGTATGCGTGGGCGCCATCCCCCTGGTTTGTGACATCAACAGGTGGGACGGGCCTCACTTAATTATGGGCTAATCCCACTCCCACTAAACTAAACCCTGTTTAGTTAATTCCACTAATAACCCCCCCTGACGCTGACAATGGGACCCGCTCCTGTTTAGTCTAATTAAAATCAATTAAAAAAACCCAGTTTAGTTAAAATATATCCTCAGCCTATGACATGCGGTCCCCGCTTGACTCTGTTGACTAGTCAACAGTTGACTCGTCAACTATTGACTGGGCTGTTCACTTGACCCCTGGCCCCACTTGTCATACACAGTGGCTAGGTGCTGTTGTGTATAAAAAGTAACTGCACTAATTATTCTCGAATTAAAATAATTCCAGTAATTATAGAAAATGATTAAAACTTTGAAAATTAATAGAAAATAATCCGTAACTCGGGTGAAAATACTTTCTACATGAAAGTTGCTCAGAACGACAAGACGAATCCGGATACACTCTCCGTTCGTCCGCCACACACCCCTAACATATCAAACTCGCAACTTTCCCCCTCCGGCTCCCTTGCCCGAAAACGCAGAACACCGGGGATACTTTCCCGGATGTTTCCCCCCTTCGCCGGTATCACCTCTCCCTACGTTAGGTCACCTCTAGCACAACGTATTTCCGCTTCTTGCTTTTTGTTACATTTGATTGCTCTGTTATTTATTGTGTTCCCCCTCCGTTACTTCTTTCCGGTAGACCCTGAGACCGATGCCGGTACCCCTGTGATCGACTACATCGATGACCCCTCCTTCTTGTCTAAGCAACCAGGCAAGCCCTCCCCTTGATCACCAGATATCGCCTACTCTCCTCTATACTGCTTGCATTATAGTAGTGTAGCATGTTACTGCTTTCGTTATTCCTATCCTGATGCATAGCCTGTCTTTGATACTGATGTTGATACCTTTACCTGCAATCCTATTGCTTAGTATAGGATGCTAGTGTTCCATCAGTGGCCCTACACTCTTGTCCGTCTGCCATGCTATACTACTGGGCCGTGATCACTTCGGGAAGTGATCACGGACATATACTATATGCTTTACACTGTTACATTACCTGTGATACTGTTCGGAGATGGGGGCTGAAGGGGCAGGTGGCTCCATCCCGGTAGAGGTGGGCCTGGGTTCCCGACGGCCCCGACTGTTACTTTGTGGCGGAGCGACATGGCAGGTTGAGACCACCTAGGAGAGAGGTGGCCTGGCCCTTGTCGGCGTTCGCGGATACTTAACACGCTTAACGAGATCTTGGTATTTGATCTGAGTCTGGACATTTGGTCTATACGCACTAACCAACTACGTGGGAAAGATATGGGCACTCGGCGTCGTGGTATCAGCCGAAGCACTTCTTGACGTCAGCGACTGAGCGGCGCGCGCCGGATTGGAACGTAAGCCTGCTCTTGTATTAAGGGGGCTAGTTCTGCTTCCGGCCGCGTACGCAACGTGCAGGTGTGCTCAGGGCGATGGGCCCAGACCCCTGCGCGCATAGGTTTAGACCGGCGTGCTGACCGCTCTGTTGTGCCTAAGTGGGGCTGCGACGTGTTGATCTTCCGAGGCCGGGCATGACCCAGGAAAGTGTGTCCGGCCAAATGGGATCAAGCGTGTTGGGTTATGTGGTGCACCCCTGCAGGGAAGTTAATCTATTCGAATAGCCGTGATCTTCGGTAACAGGACGGCTTGGAGTTGTACCTTGACCTTATGACAACTAGAACCGGATACTTAATAAAACACACCCTTCCAAGTGCCAGATACAACCCGGTGGTCGCTCTCTAACAGGGCATCGAGGAGGGGATCGCCGGGTAGGATTATGCTATGCGATGCTACTTGGAGGACTTCAGTCTACTCTCTTTTATATGCTGCAAGACGGAGGCTGCCAGAAGCGTAGTCTTCGACAGGATTAGATATCCCCCTCTCACTCTGGCATTCTGCAGTTCAATCCACTGATATGGCCCCTTTACACATATATCCATGCATATGTAGTGTAACTCCTTGCTTGCGAGTACTTTGGATGAGTACTCACGGTTGCTTTGTTTCCCCCTTTTCCCCATTCCTCTACCCGATTGCTGCAACCAGACGATGGAGCCCAGGACCCAGACGCCACCGTCGACGACGACTCCTACACTGGAGGTGCCTACTACTACGTGCAGCCCGCTGACGACGACCAAGAGTAGTTTAGGAGGATCCCAGGCAGGAGGCCTGCGCCTCTTTCGATCTGTATCCCAGTTTGTGCTAGCCTTCTTAAGGCAAACTTGTTTAACTTATGTCTGTACTCAGATATTGTTGCTTCCGCTGACTCGTCTATGATCGAGCACTTGTATTCGAGCCCTCGAGGCCCCTGGCTTGTATTATGATGATTGTATGACTTATTTTATTTTTAGAGTTGTGTTGTGATATCTTCCCGTGAGTCCTTGATCTTGATCGTACACGTTTGCGTGTATGATTAGTGTACGATTGAATTGGGGGCGTCACAAATGCCCCCTCCGGTGGAGTGCCGGAAAAGGCCCCAAGATGGGATCTCACGGGTACAGAAGGTTGCGGCGATGGAAATAGGTTTTTGGCTCCGTATCTGATAGTTTGGGGGTACGTAGGTATATATAGGAGGAAGAAGTACGTCGGTGGAGCAACGAGGGGCCCACGAGGGTGGAGGGCGCGCTCAGGGGGGTAGGCACGCCCCCTACCTCGTGCCTTCCTCGTTGATTACTTTACGTAGACTCCAAGTCCTCTGGATCATGTTTGTTCCTAAAATCACGTTCCCGAAGGTTTCATTCCGTTTGGACTCCGTTTGATATCCTTTTCCTTCGAAACACTGAAATAGGCAAAAAAAAACAGCAATTTGGGCTGGGCCTCTGGTTAATAGGTTAGTCCCAAAAATAATATAAAATTGTATAATAAAGCCCATTAAACATCCAAAAGAGAATATAATATAGCATGGAACAATAAAAAATTATACGTTGGAGACGTATCAAGCATCCCCAAGCTTAATTCCTGCTCGTCCTCGAGTAGGTAAATGATAAAAAACAGAATTTTTGATGTGGAATGCTACTTAGCATAATTTTCAATGTAATTCTCTTATTTGTGGTATGAATATTCAGATCCGAAAGATTCAAGATAAAGGTTTATTATTGACATAAAAATAATAATACTTCAAGCATACTAACTATGCAATTATGTCTTCTCAAAATAACATGGCCAAAGAAAGTTATCCCTACAAAATCATATAGTCTGGCTATGCTCTATCTTCATCACACAAAGTATTTAAGTCATGCACAACCCAGATGACAAGACAAGCAATTGTGTCATACTTTTGGTGTTCTCAAACTTTTTCAATCTTCACTCAATACATGAGCGTGAGCCATGGACATAGCACTATATGTGGAATAGAATGGTGGTTGTGGAGAAGACAAAAATGAGAAGATAGTCTCACATCAACTAGGCGTATCAATGGGCTATGGAGATGCCCATCAATAGATATCAATGTGAGTGAGTAGGGATTGCCGTGCAACGGATGCACTAGAGCTATAAGTATATGAAAGCTGAACAAAAGAAACTAAGTGGGTGTGCATCCAACTTGCTTGCTCATGAAGACTTATGGCATTTTCAGGAAGCCCATCATTGGAATATACAAGCCAAGTTCCATAATGAAAAATTCCCACTAGTATATGAAAGTTATATCATAGGAGACCCTCTATCATGAAGATCATGGTGCTACTTTGAAGCACAAGTGTGGAAAAAGGATAGTAGCATTGTCCCTTCTCTCTTTTTCTCTCATTTTTTTATTTGGGCCTTTTCTCTTTTTTATGGCCTCTTTTTTTCATCCAGAGTCTCATCCCGACTTGTGGGGGAATCATAGTCTCCATCATCCTTTCCTCACTTGGGACAATGCTCTAAAAATAATGATCATCACACTTTTATTACTTACAACTCAACAATTACAACTCAAAACTTAGAACAACATATGACTCTATGTGAATGCCTCTGGCGGTGTACCGGGATATGCTATGAATCAAGAGTGACATGTATGAAAGAATTATGAACGGTGGCTTTGCCACAAATACGATGTCAACTACATGATCATGCAAAGCAATATGACAATGAAGGAGCGTGTCATAGTAAACGGAACGGTGGTAAGTTGCATGGCAATATATCTCGGAATGGCTATGGAAATGCCATGATATGTAGGTATGGTGGCTGTTTTGAGGAAGGTATATGGTGGGTGTATAATACCGGCGAAAAGTGCGCATCATTAGAGAAGCTAGCAATGGTGGAAGGAGTAAAAGTGTGTATAATCCATGGACTCAACATTAGTCATAAAGAACTCTTATACTTGTTGCAAAAATCTACAAGTTATCAAAGCAAAGTATTACGCACATGCTCCTAGTGGGATAGATTGGTAGGAAAAGACCATCGCTCGTCCCCGACCGCCACTCATAAGGAAGACAATCAATAAATAAATCATGCTCCGACTTCATCACATAATGGTTCACCATACGTGCATGCTACGGGAATCACAAACTTTAACACAAGTATTCCTCAAATCCACAACTACTCAACTAGCATAACTCTAATATGACCATCTTCATATCTCAAAACAATTATCAAGCATCAAACTTCTCATAGTATTCAACACACTCATAAGAATTTTTTTTACTAATCTTGGATGCCTATAAAATTAAAGCAAATTACCATGTTGTTTTGTAGGACTCTCAAAATAATATAAGTGAAGCATGAGAGAACAATAGTTTCTATAAAACAAATCCACCACCATGCTCTAAAAGATATAAGTGAAGCACTAGAGCAAAAACTATATAGCTCAAAAGATATAAGTGAAGCACATAGAGTATTATTATAATTTCCGAATCATGTGTGTATCTCTCAAAAGATGTGTACAGCAAGGATGATTGTGGTAAATAAAAAGCAAAGACTCAAATCATACAAGATGCTCCAAGCAAAACATATATCATGTGGTGAATAAAAATATAGCTCCAAGTAAAGTTACCGATGGACGGAGACGAAAGAGGGGATGCCTTCAGGGGCATCCCCAAGCTTTGGCTTTTTGGTGTCCTTAGATTATCTTGGGGTGCCATGGGCATCCCCAAGCTTAGGCTCTTTCCACTCTTTGTTCCATAATCCATCAAATCTTTTACCCAAAACTGGAAAACTTCACAACACAAAACTCAACAGAAAATCCCGCCAGCTCCGTTAGCGAAAGAAAAACAAAAAACCACTGTATTCCAACTTTTCTATGGTTTACAAACTATTTTATTAGCCATAGATTCATCAAAATAAGCAAACAACACACGAAAAACAGAATCTGTCAAAAACAGAACAATCTGTAGTAATCTGTAACTAACGCAAACTTCTGGAACTCAAAAAAATCTACCAGGAAGACCTATACAATTTGTTTATTGATCTACTGCAATTGGAATCAATATTTTATCACTTTCTGGTGATTTTTAACAATTGTTTTCGTGAACAGAAAGTTTTTGGAATTTTCAGCAAGATCAAATAACTATCATCCAAGAAGATCCTATAGGTTTAACATGGCACAAACACTAATTAAAACATAAAAACAAATCTAACCAGAGGCTAGATCAAATATTTATTCCTAAACAGAAGCAAAAAGCAAAAAAAACTAAAATAAAATTGGGTTGTTTCCCAACCAGCGCTATCATTTAACGCCCCTAGCTAGGCATAAAGCAAGGATAGATCTAGGTATTGCCATAATAATAGGATAGATCACGAAAACTCATTTCGTATTCTCTACGTTCAGCGGCAAGTTTTCTTTGAGGCAAGCAAAAGTAATCGAAAGGGCTAAATTTCATGGGATAGAAGTCCCCAAGATCAACTTTGGGAGGTATAGGTTCCTCCTTCGTCCCTTCGTATTGCACAACCAATTCATCATTATAAGCATTTTTCTTACAAAACTTTGTGAGCTTAAACTCGAGAGAATATCCTAGCTCATTATTTCGAATAGCAAAATCATTATTAAGTTCAGAAATTCTATCAACTAGAACATTGGTGGGAACCCTTTTTCTAATGTTTTCATTAAAAGCAACATAGTATAGAGATTGAAAATGCATTATTTCTTCTTGATCAAAGAGGATAGCCTCTATGGGAGGATGTCCAGAGTCCACCCTATAGTGCGCAAAGATTTCTTTGGCCTCTTTTATTATAAATCTGAACTCATGAGCCAAAAAGATAGTAGCGACACGCTTAACAGAAGAATGCTCAATATTAGAAAATTCTAGGAAAATCCTTTGTATGCAAGGATGCATGTGCATAAATTGCCTTTGAAGTTCAACTACAAGCATGGCGATAGCGTCCGCAAGACTACTAGTTCTATGAAGAATAGAACTACCCATAGAAAGCAAAGCACCGGCAAAATTCAAGAAATCTTGGATAGCTCCTTTCCCAATAATATTACCACTACCAATTCGAATGTTTTTGTATGTAAGATAGGGGGTTCTTCAGTAAGAGCATAAAAAATTTCCATGTTATTATTATTGCCTGTAACAACAATAATTTCCCCAATTTCAGACATAACAACAGAAAGTGTGAGGAGCAAGGAAAGAGGGAAGCGAACAGAAAGGAGAGGGCGAATAAAATGGAATGGGTGAAATGGGGGAGAGGAAAACGAGTGGCAAATGACAAATAATGTAATGTGAGGGATAAGAGTTTGTGATGGGTACTTGGTATGTCTTGACTTGACTTGACTTGGCGTGAATCTCCCCGGCAACGGCGCCAGAAATCCTTCTTGCTACCTCTTGAGCACTGCGTTGGTTTTCCCTTGAAGAGGAAAGGGTGATGCAGTAAAGTAGCGTAAGTATTTCCCTCAGTTTTTGAGAACCAAGGTATCAATCCTGTAGGAGATCAAGCACGAGTCCCTCACACCTACCCAAACAAATAAGAACCTTGCAACCAACGCGATAAAAGGGGTTGTCAATCCCTTCACGGTCACTTACGAGAGTGAGATCTGATAGATATGATAAGATAATAGTTTTGGTATTTTTATGATAAAGAGAAATAAAGATGCAAATTAAAATAAAAGGCAATAAAAATAACTAAGTGTTGGAAGATTAATATGATGGAAAATAGACCCGAGGGCCATAGGTTACACTAGTGGCTTCTCTCAAGAGCATAAGTATTATGGTGGGTAAAAGAATTACTGTCGAGCAATTGATAGAATTGAGCATAGTTATGAGAATATCTAGGTATGATCATGTATATAGGCATCACGTCCGCGACAAGTAGACCAAAACGATTCTGCATCTACTACTATTACTCCACACATCGACCGCTATCCAGCATGCATCTAGAGTATTAAGTTCATAAGAACAGAGTAATGCTTTAAGTAAGATGACATGATGTAGAGGGATAAACTCATGCAATATGATATAAACCCCATCTTTTTTATCCTCGATGGCAACAATACAATATGTGTTGTTTCCCTTTCTGTCACTGGGATCGAGCACCGCAAGATTGAACCCAAAGCTAAGCACTTCTCCCATTGCAAGAAAGATCAATCTAGTAGGCCAAACCAAACTGATAATTCGAAGAGACTTTCAAAGATAACCAGTTATACATAAAAGAATTCAGAGGATATTCAAATATTGTTCATAGATAATCTTGATCATAAACCCACAATTCATTGAATCTCGACAAACACACCACAAAAGAAGATTACGTCGAATAGATCTCCAAGAAGATCGAGGAGAACTTTGTATTGAGATCCAAAGAGACAGAAGAAGCCATCTAGCTAATAACTATGGACCCGAAGGTCTGAAGTAAACTACTCACACATCATCAGAGAGGCTATGGTGTTGATGTATAAGCCCTCCGTGATCAATGCCTCCTCGGGCGGAGCGCTAGAAAAGGCCCCAAGATGGGATCTCACGGGTACAGAAGGTTGCGGCGGTGGAAATAGGTTTTTGGCTCCGTATCTGGTAGTTTGGGGGCACGTAGGTATATATAGGAGGAAGAAGTACGTCGGTCAAGCAACGAGGGGCCACGAGGGTGGAGGGCGCGCCCAGGGGGTAGGCACGCCCCCTACCTCGTGCCTTCCTCGTTGATTACTTTACGTAGACTCCAAGTCCTCTGGATCATGTTTGTTCCGAAAATCACGTTCCCGAAGGTTTCATTCCGTTTGGACTCCGTTTGATATCATTTTCCTTCGAAACACTGAAATAGGCAAAAAACAGTAATTTGGGTCGGGCCTTTGGTTAATAGGTCAGTCCCAAAAATAATATAAAAGTTTATAATAAAGCCCATTAAACATCCAAACAGAATATAATATAGCATTGAACAATCAAAAATTATAGATACGTTGGAGACATATCATGCCGCCAGGAGGGATCTCCGCATGTGGCCAGCTCCTTCGGCACCTCCATTCCGGGTCGCTTCGTAAGATTTTTTGGGTTGTGGTTCGGTTGCAGGTGGGAATGAGTCTGCTGCCCTATAGCTCGTGAAGATGTCGGCAATGCTGCTTTTCGTTGGTCCTCCTGTCTCCTTTTTCTGTCCCGACAAAGCTATCTTCAACGCTGCTGGGAGTTGGAGCGGCTGGTTCCAATCGGTTCCAACAGGATCTGAGTCATCTGACAAGGAGTAGAGGGATTCATGTGCTGGCTTCCTTATCAGACTTGTGGAGATGCTAACCAGGGCCTCGGCTTTACAGGGAGGTTGACAGCGGCAGCTTGGCGGAGCACTGAGCATTGAACAGGGTGCAACCTCGCTCGATGGATCTCCAGCAGGGGCGCGATGTCCTAAAATATATTCAGCCTTGCGTCTGAGCTCACCTGAATGGTTGGGTGGAGATGGAACAACATGCTATAGCAGTACTAGGCTACTAGCATTAATAGGACAAAGCACATCGAGAACTTGGTGAAGGATATCTACGCCCTCACTAGCATGTCATTCCTGAAGTAGGTGTATCTTCAAATTTAATGGGTATTACTTTTGTTATGCTTCGTTCATTCATGTACTTATGTCTTTTTTTTAGATTTTCCATTCTGACATGCCGGGAAAATGTATTTTAGCCATGAAGAAACATGATTGGA
The DNA here is from genome assembly GCA_032464435.1 of Aegilops umbellulata. Lineage (NCBI taxonomy): Eukaryota > Viridiplantae > Streptophyta > Magnoliopsida > Poales > Poaceae > Aegilops > Aegilops umbellulata. Next base: position 592,708,856 of record CP136058.1, on the reverse strand, counting down.
TGGTGAGGAACGATTTCCACTTGCTTGCATCTTGCAATCTTTTCACATAATTATTGTCTTCTTATTTTTTGTCGGAAAATACAATTATTGTTCTTCAGGGTCAAATTGTCAAAGATTACACATTAGAATGCCAGCCTAGCTGTTTAGCAGATTTTACTTTAATTTATTTTTTAGACACAAACTATGCAAATTGTTCATCGTGTTATGTCCAAACTTACAATTGTTTATTTTTGACTATATACTGCAAGGCAACAGCCTCACAGCCCTTTATTAAAAGCAATAGGTAAGCAGTACAAAATTACAAAGAGCAACAAAAAAACAGAAGAAAGACTACTTACAGAGAGAGATTAGGGTAAGGAAGCTATCCAAGAGGTTAGTCTATCTCTATATTTACACTTGATTCTATGAGCTAAAAGAGAAATATCATGAATAAAATTCCTCCTCCAAGATCTGAAAGTGGGCAACTAATTTCTGAAGATCCTTCCATTCCTTTGGGTCCAAATATTCCAAGTAGCCGTAAAGACAACCTCAGTGAAAAAAGGTTGACCAAATTCCCTCCTGGTCGCACAAGCCATTTCAAAAGTAGTCTGGTTAGGGTGAACACTCCATGAAATGCCCAAATAATTCCAGACACGTTGGCTAAAGTTGCAAGCAAAAAAGAGATGAGCTCTATCTTCATGCAAACCAGAGAAGCACATAGCACAAGTATCATCCTGAATAATCCAATGTCGTCGCTGCATCATATCCCTAGTGTTTAGACGATCCATCAAAAGGAGCCAACCAAACACCTTGAGCTTGAGAGTGCAAGAACATTTCCATATCCACCCAAATATGGGGTCAACCACGACTTCGGAAAAACAAAACAAATAGTAGATCCTGGATCGATAATCCCCAGTTTTTGAAGGCCATTTCCAGACATCATTAACTCCCTCATGCAAATTGATCAGAGGCATTAAAGCCTGAAGCTGATTGAATTCCTCAAAAGCTTCAACTGATAAAGGCAGGTGAAAATTGTCGGTCAAGTCAGGTAGCTCCATCACATCCTTAATGGTAAGCGTGTCATCAATCACAAAAGAGTGGAGCCTCGGGAAACATTGTTGCATGATAACTACCTCGCTATTAACTTTCCACGGATCCAGCCAAAAAACCACCGAGTCCCCGGAGCGCACGTGAGGGACAGCCAATTTACAAAATTTGCCATACAGCTTCATCACGTCACGCCACCAAAAAGAACCACAACTTTGAGTTACTTGGGGCGGTGCAGCAGCATGATATGTGTCACAGATAAGAGAAACCCAGGGCACATCCAACTTGTTAAATTTTTTGAAGAGATCTTGATCAACAAGGCCTCATTTTGTATGCCAAGGTCCAGAACCCCAAGTCCTCCATGGCTCTTGGGCTGACATACTAGCTCCCAAGCTGCCAATGATTGTCTTGGTGTATCAGAGTTGCCTCGCCACAAACATTGCCGCATGATACGTTCGATCTGCTTCAAAATTCCTTGAGGTAATGAGAGAGTGCACAAGAAGTATATTGGCATGGAACAAAGAACAGATTTCAAGAGTTGCAGCCGGCTGCCCTGGTTCAATAGACAAGAGGAGGCAGACAATCTTCTCTCTATGCGGTCCACTAAGGGAAGCAAGTCATGGATTGTGGGTCGACTAGTACCCATTGGCAATCCCAGGTAAGTAAAAGGCATGGAGCCAACATCACACCCAAGCAAAGCAGCCACATGTTTACCCTCCTCATCAGACATATTCATTGGAATCAATGAGGATTTACTAAAGTTAACCCGCAAACCCGTAGACTTAGCAAAGGTCTCAAGCATTTCCTTGAAAGCAATGAGCTGGCTGTCCACCGCGGGAAGGACAATTAATGTGTCATCAGCGTATTGCACAATTGGATAGTCCCGTGAAGAGGTTGGTATGGGCAGGGTTAGAATGTTCCTTGCACACATCTCATTAACCACAGACTGCAATAAATCCACAGCAATCACAAATAACAAAGGGGATAATGGGTCTCCTTGACGCACACCCGAACGGCAGACAAAGTGATTACCAGGCACACCATTTAAAAGAACCGAAGAGGAGCCAGAGGACAAGATGCTATCAATCCAACCTGTCCAGTGATCATCAAAACCCTTACATTTCAGGATCCTGAGAATCAGCTCGTGCTCGATGGTATCAAACGCCTTCGTGAAATCCAACTTGAGAAGGATTATAGGCCTTTTGGATGCCTTGCACTGATGGATATATTCAAAACACCATGCTAGACAATCTTGAATGGATCTACAACGAAGAAACACATATTGATTGCGGTGAATACATTTCAAGATCACACTCTATAAACGATTTGCCAAAAGTTTAGTTAAAAACTTAAGGCAAGTATTTGTCAACGAGATGGGCCTAAAATCACCAATATACTCCGAACTCAACTTCTTGGGAATGAGGGTAATGAGAGATGTATTCAGACACTCCAGGTCACACTTTCCCTCATAAAATTCCTTGACCAGCTTCATAAAATCTGGCTTCAAGATATTCCAACATTTCTTGAGAAAAAGACCAGTAAACCCATCAGGGCCCGGGGCGCGGTCAGAAGGCATGTTCTTAATCACCGTATCCACCTCGGAGTCCGTGAAAGGCAAGGACAAATTCTCTAGACCATCAATTCGAGTAATTAATGTGTCAAGGTCAAAACCCATTTGAATACCTTTTGCCTGGCCCATTCTACGATTGAAATTAGACCAAAACATCCCTGCTAACTGTTGATGATCAGAAATCACCTCCCCATCCACAGATTTGATCGAGGAAATGGTGTTTCTCCGATACCTTTCAGTTGCCATAGCGTGGAAAATTTTTGAATTTTCCTCACCAACTTTGATATTTCTGATCGTGCAACGTTGCTTCCAATAAATGAACTGCCAGTGCAGAATATCTTCAAGATGTAATTTGACAATCTTGCGAAAATTGAACTCCGGCCAACTCAAGGGCCTAAATTCCTCAATATTATCCAAAAAAAGAATTGCTTTGTTGCAATCAGCGATGAGAGCCTTGACTGTGGACAGGTTGAGATGCCATTTCTTAAGATCATAACGAAGAGATTTGAATTTAGCAGAAATGGTTAAGGCAGTTGAAGATTTATCCACAGGTCTGTTCCAAACCTCAGATACACAATCCATAAAACCAGGCAGATCAACCCAATAGTTTTCAAAGCGAAAAACTTTTGCCTTGGGAATACAAGTGGCAATAGAAACCACACACGGAACGTGATCAGAGGCAGTGCGCGCAAGCGGAAGAACCATTGTGTTGGGGTGATCATGTGTCCAAGCCACAGATGTAAAAAACCAATCAATTTGTTAGAGCAGAGGTGTGGTTTGCATATTAGACCATGTGTACTGACGACCCTTGATTGGCAGCTCAACAAGACCCAAGTGACCAATTATTTCGTTAAACAAAAAGAAATCATTCACATCACCACCTGGCTGATTTCGATTCTCAATCGAACGCATAAAGTTGAAATCACCTAAAAGCAACCAATTGTCCCCAAACTGAATATCCAGATTATATAACCACTGCATGAAATCGTCACGCGTCGGTCCTTGACACGGACCATAAATTGAGACAAGAAACTAGGTCTCAGATGCATGCTTAGATTGAAGCTTCACAATAATACCATATGGTTTAGCCTCAATTAAGTTGCCTATGAAGAAAGATGAGTTCCATATGACCACCATACCAGCGGATGCCCCAACCGATGGCACATAAACAAAGTTGTCAAAAGGCCGTGGACAGACTTTTCTAATGAAACGTTGATCAATATGCATGCATTTGGTTTCTTGGAGGCAAACAACAGAGCACCCACTTTCATTGATCTTTTGCCTAACCGCAAGCTGACGCGCTTCAGAATTCAGACCCCTAACATTCCAACAAAGTACTTTCCACTCTCTAAACGAAGTTTGATTCATTACAAACCAAAAGAGAACACATTAAAAGTAAGCCACACAATGGCATACAACCCACTAAACAGACGAAAACTACAAGTTTCCAAACAGATAAGAACAGATAAATGGCGATTATGGTACGCCATGGACCTAAACCCTGGATGAAGAAACTAATCATCGGAACTTGCGCTGTATCATCGGAACTTGCGCTGTTGTTGGAGCGGGTAGGATTAGCTGCAAGCTTATCCACTGTGATCTTCTCTAGCGCAATGCAAAGACGAGCACCAATTCGCTGAAGATCGACTATGGCCATCAGAGGAGGCACTGCAGTGTCGTCATCAGGCTGGGAAGGCGCAGTTTTGTGCTTCTTCAGTGTGTGTGGCCTCCTAGAAGGTGTGCCAGAAGTTACCTGACGATATCCATCATGCATTGCACTAAGACGAGCACTGCGCCTGACCTCAGAATCCACAATGGCTCGAGAGGACTTGGGCTTTCTTCCACGCTTCAGAGTAACTTTAGGAACAACCGTAAACTCAAATGCTTCAACAACAGGCTCATCAATATCGTCAAAACAAAGAGCTTGAGCTACAGGCCTTTTAACAGGTGTCGATTCCTTAAACTGAGTCACAGAAATAGATGCAGGCAGCAGCTGCAATTTTGGAGCTGGAGCGTTGGAAAGAGTCTCCCAGGACTGCTTGTTCAGAAGAGCACCGAGATCAGACCGAAAGACAAACTTTGGGATATCAGAGATCCCAATAAGCGGCAATACCTTCTCAAAAGTACACTTCCACTGCATGACAGGGGGCAGGACAGGCCCAAAAATAGTTAGAACTTGTCCGATCATCAAAGGAGGCTGCTGCGGTCCCATTGGGCGCTGGAGAACAGCAATTTCAGCAGCACCGTTCACATTGTTAACTGAATCCTCAGACAGCTGGAGCACAATGGATTCCTGAGACTGAACTTCCTCAACATTATCCTGCTGCACAACTTCCTGAAATTGTGGGGGATCATTCTGTGGCTGCTCATTGTCAGGTGCGGGCACATCGTTCCAGCCCAGCTCCGGGAACTCAGGCAAGACCCAGTTATGATTGTTGAACTGCATGTTGCCAGGGAGAGGGTGGGGATTGCCATTGAAGGGCATTGGGTCCTCATCAGCAGGTAGGATATCAGCAAAGTCCGCAGATAAAATATAAACTGGAGCAGACCAAGAAATTCGAACCCCTCCAAAGTCTGCAAATTCTCTGTATGTCACTGATCTAGGAACCATAGTCGGTGCAGGAAAAGACACATAGGCCAGTGATCGGACCATCATCGGATCATCCTGGTGCCAATGGTGGAAGCGGCCAAAAGTACTGATAACATCTGCAAGATATTGAGAGTGCCTATAATCCAAAGGAACTCCTAGCAGCATAACCCATCCCCTTCGAAAACCCTGTGCAGCTCTATAGTTGATACCCTCATCATGCGGAATAAACCTGACAAATCTATCGTTGCCCAAATTGAAAGGAGGATGATCAACTAATGCTTGGCGGGCCAGAGCACTACGGAATTGAAACAAACCAACCCCTTGGATCCACGGCTGAGCATCCAACACAGCTCTCTGCAGATTATTAACGACAAAATAACTGACCAGATTCCGGAAGATGGCGACTTCTTCAGGTAGAGGAGCCGGCTCGACAATGGCGATGGCATACTCCTCATGTGTCGATCCGGAGCCACCGCTGGCGCAAAGAAAGTGCGAGGCAGGCGCAGCTCCCCTCCATCAATGATGTCGAAGCCATGCGGGAGAAAATCCAACGGGTCCAGCGGAAAGTTGGACATTGCCGGAGTTGGGGAGGAGTGATCCAAAGCCAGAGGCGAGGTGATTGAGGGCGGTGGTGAGGTGGGCGGCCGAGGCGTTGTGGGCAGTGGCTCAGCTGGTAATGGTGGGATGGACGGGGTGGCAGGCTTGATAGGACTGGGCATAAACCCCTCCGGGCTAGCTATAGGAGAAATCGAGGAGTCCCGCTCCAAAAAACTAGTTGACCGGTTAGATGCGGGGGATTTGCTCCGCGGGACCCACCTATAAGAGGGAGATAGGCTAGAATCGTAGCAGCCCTTTGCCCGGTGCCCCAACCGAAAGCATCTACGGCACCTAACCTTGCTGGTGCACGCGCTGGATAAATGCCTCACGGACAAACAATTTTGACATTTCCAAACTTTGAAAACCATGTCATCCACAAAATCATTAAATGTATCATAATCAACAGGTGATTCCGATGTCCTGGGAGTAATAAACTTCTCATTTCCAATAACAGGTGGAGAGGCAGATTGAGATCCGGATGCAGCTTGGGCCAAAGCAAACTGGACCGGGGAAACATCCTGGGGCTGGGAATTAAACTGGGCTGAAGAAGTCCCCTGGGCCGCAGCCGGACCAGCCCGTTCCTTCCCATGCACATGCAGATTCATGTCCGAATTGGCTGGATAAATCCCGGAAATCCCGGCCGAGGAAATAGCTTGGACGTTGACTGTTCCGAAAATGATGGGTGGTTCTGCCACCGTCCATCGGAGTTCAGTCGCCGGCGGTGGAGGCACGATGTCTCTCTCACGAGGCAGCACAGCGTACCCAGCATCTGGAACCGCATCAACAAGACCTGGCGAAGCAGGATAAGAGTATCCCTTGCAAGCATCGTACTGTTGGAAAGTGGCAAAAGAAATCTTCTTCGGAGGCCTAGAACCCGAACGTAAGGCAGATTTGGAAGGAGGCTTATGCATAGCAAGCAAACCCATAGAAGCGCGCCTCTTAGAAGGACTGATGATAATCCACTCAGCATCACACTCTTTCTTCCAAATAACAAACTCACATTTCCAATTAGGGCCGCCATTACCCCACAGATGAAAGTAGCATTTGAATTGCGGGCACGCGAAAGATCGCAAATGGAGAATAAAAATGCCAACACGTTTGCATGATACCATAAATGAGAATACCTTGTCCGCAATGAGTTGCACAGATAGATCAATTGCAGATCCTCCAGTTGCACATTCCAATGCCGCCGCCACTGAATCCTCATCAAGACGGAATCTATGTCTGCTGAAAGACACGGCCATAATAAAATGGCTCGTGTCATCCGAGCGATGAATGGTTTTCCCACAAGATCTAAAAACCTCCTCCGCAAAAGCCACTCCTTTGGAGAAATCCAGATCCAAAGTTGATCCACCATGAGAACCCATGTGAGATGGGTATAGGGTGGTAGATCAGAGAACGCCGGAGAAGATGAGTGGGGAGAAGACCAGCTTTACTGGCTGAGGAGGAAGATCGCCGGAGAGCCTAGGGCGCCGGTGGGAGGAGAGGTGGGACTCTCATGAAACTATTACAACATATTAATTAATACTAACCTTGGGCAACTTAATTGGAGGACATGATTTTTGGGATAAGCATGTGTTAGGAAATTAGGCGCAAAACTAAATATGATGAATTGTGCACATAATTGTTTATTATTGTTCTTTATCTTTTATGCACATCTATTCAATAGGTAGCTTGGAGAAAATGTCCCGCAACAACGCATGGGGTATTGTCTAGTAACTCAAATATTCGCCTCCGCGATCAGATCGTAGAAACTTTATTTTCTTGTTACGATAATTCTCCGCTTCACTCTGAAATTCTTTGAACTTTTCAAATGTTTCAGACATGTGTTTCATTAAGTAGATATACCCATATATGCTCAAAATCATCTGTGAAGGTCAGAAAATAATGATACATGCCACGTGCCTCAACACTCATCGGACCGCATACATCGGTACGTATTATTTCCAATAAGTCATTGGCTCGCTCCATTGTCCCGAAGAACGGAGTTTTAGTCATCTTGCCCATGAGGCATGGTTCGCAAGTATCAAATGATTCATAATCAAGTGATTCCAAAAGTCCATCTACATGGGGTTTCTTCATGTGCTTTACACCAATATGACCTAAACGGCAGTGCCACAAGTATGTTGCACTATCATTATTAACTTTGCATCTTTTGGCATCAATATTATGAATATGTGTATTACTACGATCGAAATTCAATAAACCCTTTACATTGGGTGTATGACCATAGAAGGTTTTATTCATGTAAATAGAACAACAATTATTCTCTAATTTAAATGAATAACCGTATTGCAATAAACATGATCCAATCATATGCATACTCAACGCAAACACCAAATAACATTTATTTAGGTCCAACACTAATCCCAATGGTAGAGGGAGTGTGCGATGGTGATCTTATCAACCTTGGAATCACTTCCAACACACATCGTCACCTCGCCCTTAACTAGTCTATGTTCATTTTGCAACTCCTGCTTCGAGTTACTAATCTTAGCAACTGAACCGGTATCAAATACCTTGGGGTTACTATGAACACTAGTAAAGTACACATTAATAACATTTATATCAAATATACCTTTGTTCACTTTGTCATCCTTCTTATCCGCCAATTATTTCGGGTAGTTACGCTTCAAGTGACCATTCCTTTTGAAGTAGAAGCACTCAGTTTCAGGTTTAGGTCTAGATTTGGGATTCTTTACGGGAGTGACAACTTGCTTGTCATTCTTCTTGAAGTTCCCTTTCTTTTCCTTGCCCTTTTTCTTGAAACTAGTGGTCTTGTTAACCATCAACACTTGATGCTTTTTCTGAAAGAAATATGCCCTAGAGGCAATAATAAAGTTGTTATTTATATTTCCTTATATCATGATAAATGTCTATTATTCATGCTAGAATTGTATTAACCAGAAACTTAGTACATGTGTGAATACATAGAAAAACAGAGTGTCACAAGTATGCCTCTACTTGACTAGCTCGTTGAATCAAAGATGGTTAAGTTTCCTAGCCATAGACATGAGTTGTCATTTGATTAACGAGATCACATCATTAGAGAATGATGTGATTGACTTGACCCATCCGTTAGCTTAGCACGATGACCGTTTAGTTTGTTGTTATTGCTTTCTTCATGACTTATACTTGTTCCTATGACTATGAGATTATGCAACTCCCGAATACCGGAGGAACACTTAGTGTGCTATCAAACGTCACAACATAACTGGGTTATTATAAAGATGCTCTACAGGTGTCTCCGATGTTGTTTGTTAAGTTGGCATAGATCGAGATTAGGATTTGTCACTCCGTGTATCAGAGAGGTATCTCTGGGCTCTCTCGGTAATGCACATCACTATAAGCCTTGCAAGCAATGTGACTAATGAGTTAGTTGCGGGATGATGCATTATGGAACGAGTAAAGAGACTTCCGATAATGAGATTGAACTAGGTATTGAGATACCGACGATCGAATCTCGGGCAAGTAACATACCGATGACAAAGGGAACAACGTATGTTGTTATGCAAGTTATTTGTGGCACTGCCATTTCGGTCATATTGGTGTAAAGTGCATGAAGAAACTCCATTCTCATGGACTTTTGGAATCACTTGATTATGAATCACTTGGTACTTGCGAACCATGCCTCATGGGCAAGATGACTAAAACTCCGTTCTCCGGAACAATGGAGCGAGCAACAGATTTATTACAAATCATACATACTGATGTATGCAGTCCAATGAACATTGAGGCTCGCGGCAGGTATCGTTATTTTCTGACATTCACAGATGATTTGAGCAGATATGGGTATATCTACTTGATGAAACATAAGTCTAAAACATTTGAAAAGTTCAAAGAATTTCAGAGTGAAGTGGAAAATCATCATAACAAGAAAATAAAGTTTCTGCGATCTGATCGTGGAGGAGAATATTTGATTTACAAGTTTGGTCTTCATTTGGAACAATGTGGAATAGTTTCGCAACTCATGCCACCCGGAACACCACAGCATAATGGTGTGTCCGAACGTCGTAATCGTACTTTACTTGATATGGTGCGATCTATGATGTCTCTTACGGATTTACCGCTATCATTTTGGGGATATGCTTTAGAGACAGCTGCATTCACGTTAAATAGAGCACCATCTAAATCCGTTGAGACGACACCTTATGAACTATGGTTTGGCAAGAAACCCCAAGTTGTCGTTTCTCAAAGTTTGGGGCAGCGATGCTTATGTGAAAAAGCTTCAACCTGATAAGCTCGCACCCAAATTGGAGAAATGTGTCTTCATAGGATACCCAAAGGAGACTGTTGGGTACACCTTCTATCACAGATCTGAAGGCAAAACATTCGTTGCTAAGAATGGATCCTTTATAGAGAAGGAGTTTCTCTCGAAAGAACTGAGTGGGACGAAAGTAGAACTTGATGAGGTAATTGTACCTGCTCCCTTATTGGAAAGTAGTTCATTCCAGAAATTAGTTCCTGTGACTCCTACACCAATTAGTGAGGAAGCTAATGATGATGATCATGTAACTTCAGATCAATTTACTACCAAACCTCGTAGGTCAACTAGAGTAAGATCCGCACCAGAGTGGTACGGTAATCCAGTTTTGGAGGTCATGTTACTTGACCATGATGAACCTACGTACTATGAGGAAGCGATGATGAGCCCAGATTCTGCAAAATGGCTTTAGGCCATGAAATCTGAGATGGGATCCATGTATGTTGGGGATATAACTATTAGGTATGACCCGCCCAAGAGGGGCCGGGTTATACCAACGAAGACTTTCGAAGCCCAAGACCAATCTTGAAGATGGCGGTTCAGTTAAGGGCCCAAAGCCCAAGGGCGATTAGAGGCCCGTAGTGATAAACCCCCATAATGGTATGACTTGTATTATAAGGCAAGATTAACTAGTCACCGAGCCGGACACTGTTTATGAGCTGGCCGGGACTCTGTAGGCCGCCGGGCGTCGGTCCATGTATATAAGGGGACGACCCAGCACCGGCTTAGGGCAGGTAACATCAAATCGAGAGCTAGGTCAAGCGGATTCGCTCCTTGGTTATCGAGACATACATAATCCCACTCAAAACTGGATGGTAGGCTTTTACCTTCACCGCAAGGGGTCGAACCAGTATAAACCTCGTGTCCTTTGTCCCGATTAACCCCTTCTTGCTTCCTAGTTGCGATGGCTCCACTGAAGGAAATATGCCCTAGAGGCAATAATAAAGTTATTATTTATTTCCTTATATCATGATAAATGTTTATTATTCATGCTAGAATTGTATTAACCGGAAACGTAATACTTGTGTGAATATATAGACAAACAGAGTGTCACTAGTATGCCTCTACTTGACTAGCTCGTTGATCAAAGATGGTTATGTTTCCTATCCATAGACATGTGTTGTCATTTGATTAACGAGATCACATCATTAAGAGAATGATGTGATTGACATGACCCATTCCATTAGCTTAGCACTTGATCGTTTAGTATGTTGCTATTGCTTTCTTCATGACTTATACATGTTCCTATGACTATGAGATTATGCAACTCCCGATTACCGGAGGAACACTTTGTGTGCTACCAAACGTCACAACGTAACTGGGTGATTATAAAGGTGCTCTACAGGTGTCTCCAAAGGTACATGTTGGGTTGGCGTATTTCGAGATTAGGATTTGTCACTCCAATTGTCGGAGAGGTATCTCCGGGCCCTCTCGGTCATGCACATCACTTAAGCCTTGCAAGCAATGCAACTAATGAGTTAGTTGCAAGATGATGTATTACGGAACGAGTAAAGAGACTTGCCGGTAACAAGATTGAACTAGGTATTGAGATACCGACGATCGAATATCGGGCAAGTAAACATACCGATGACAAAGGGAACAACGTATGTTGTTATGCGGTCTGACAGATAAAGATCTTCGTAGAATATGTGGGAGCCAATATGAGCATCTAGGTTCCGCTATTGGTTATTGACTGGGGACATGTCTCGGTCATGTCTACATTGTTCTCGAACCCGTAGGGTCCGCATGCTTAAAGTTTCGATGCCAGTTATATTATGAGTTTTGATGTACCGAAGGAGTTCGTAGTCCCGGATGAGATCGGGGACATGACGAAGATCGATATATTGGACGACTATATTCGGACATTGGAAAGGTTCCGAGTGATTCGGGTATTTTTTTGGAGTACCGGAGAGTTAGTGGAATACGTATTGGGCCTTATTGGGCCATACGGGAAAGAAGGAAAAGGGCCTCAAGGGTGGCCGCACCCCTCCCCTTGGTCTGGTCCGAATTGGACTAGGGAAAGGGGGCGCCCCCTTCCTTCCTTGTCCTTTTCCCTTCCTCTTTTCCTATTCCATATGGGAGGTGGAATCCTACTAGGACTAGGGAGTCCTAGTAGGACACCACACTTGGCGCGCCCCCTCCTAGGGCAGGCCTCCTCCTCCCTTGCTCCTTTATATACAGGGGCCGGGGGCACCCCAAACACACAACAATTGATCAGTTGATCTTTTAGCCGTGCGCGGTGCCCCCCTCCACCATAGTCCACCTCGATAATACTATAGCAGTACTTAGGCGAAGCCCTGCGTTGGTAGAACATCATCATCGTCACCACGCCGTCGGGCTGACGAAACTCTTCCTTAACACTCGGCTGGATTGGAGTTCGAGGGACGTCATCGGGTTGAACGTGTGTTGAACTCGGAGGTGCCGTGCATTCGGTACTTGATCGGTCGGATCGTGAAGACGTACGACTACATCAACCGTGTTGTGCTAAACGCTTTCGCTTTCGGTCTACGAGGGTACGTGGACAACACTCTCCCCTCTCGTTGCTATGCATCACCATGATCTTGCGTGTGCATAGGATTTTTTTTGAAATTACTACGTTCCCCAACAGTGGTATCAGAGCCTGGTTTTATGCGTAGATGTTATATGCACGGGTAGAACACAAGTGAGTTGTGGGCGATATAAGTCATACTGCTTACCAGCATGTCATACTTTGGTTTGGCAGTATTGTTGGATGAAGCGGCCCGGACCGACATTACGTGTACACTTACGCGAGACTGGTTCTACCGACGTGCTTTGCACACAGGTGGCTGGCGGGTTTAAGTTTCTCCAAATTTATTTGAACCGAGTGTGGCCACGCCCGGTCCTTGCGAAGGTTAAAACAGCACCAAGTTGATAAACTATCATTGTGGTTTTGATGCGTAGGTAAGAACGGTTCTTGCTAAGACCGTAGCAGCCACGTAAAACTTGCAACAACAAAGTAGAGGACGTCTAACTTGTTTTTGCAGGGCATGTTGTGATGTGATATGGTCAAGACATGATGCTAAATTTTATTGTATGAGATGATCATGTTTTGTAACTGAGTTATCGGCAGCTGGCAGGAGCCATATGGATGTCGCTTTATTGTATGCAATGCAATCGCCCTGTAATGCTTTACTTTATCACTAAGCGGTAGCGATAGTCGTAGAAGCATAAGATTGGCGAGACGACAACAATGCTACGATGGAGATCAAGGTGTCGCGCCGGTGACGATGGTGATCATGATGGTGCTTCGGAGATGGAGATCGCAAGCACAAGATGATGATGGTCATATCATATCACTTATATTCATTGCATGCGATGTTTATCTTTTATGCATATTATCTTGCTTTGATTGACGGTAGCATTATAAGATGATTCCTCACTAAATTTCATGATAAAAGTGTTCTCCCTGAGTATGCACCGTTGCCAAAGTTCGTCGTGCCCAGACACCACGTGATGATCGGGTGTGATAAGCTCTACGTCCATCTACAACGGGTGCAAGACCGTTTTTGCACACGCAGAATACTCAGGTTAAACTTGATGAGCCTAGCATATGCAGATATGGCCTCGGAACACTGAGACCGAAAGGTTGAGCGTGAATCATATAGTAGATATGATCAACATAATGATGTTCACCATTGAAAGCTACGCCATTTCACGTGATGATCGGTTATGGTTTAGTTGATTTGGATCACGTGATCACTTAGAGGATTAGAGGGATGTCTTTCTAAGTGGGACTTCTTAAGTAATATGATTAAATTGAACTTAAATTTATCATGAACTTAGTCCTGATAGTATTTTGCAAATTATGTTGTAGATCAATAGCTCGCGTTGTTGCTTCCCTGTGTTTATTTTGATATGTTCCTAGAGAAAACTAAGTTGAAAGATGTTAGTAGCAATGATGCGGATTGGATCCGTTATCGGAGGTTTATCCTCATTGCTGCCAAGAACAATTATGTCCTTGATGCACCGCTAGGTGACTGACCTATTGCAGGAGCAGATGCAGACGTTATGAACATTTGGCTAGCTCAATATGATGACTACTTGATAGTTTAGTGCACCATGCTTAACGACTTAGAATCGGGACTTCAAAGACGTTTTGAACGTCATGGACCATATGAGATGTTCCAGGAGTTGAAGTTAATATTTCAAGCAAATACACGAGTTGAGAGATATGAAGTCTCCAACAAGTTCTATAGCTAAAAGATGGAGGAGAATAACTCAAGTAGTGAGCATGTGCTCAGATTGTCTGGGTACTACAATCGCTTGAATCAAGTGGGAGTTAATCTTCTAGATAAAATAGTGATTGATAGTATTCTCTAGTCACCATCACCAAGTTAGTAGAACTTCGTGATGAACTATAATATGCAAGGGATAACGGAAACGATTCCCGAGCTCTTCGTGATGCTGAAATCAACGAAGGTAGAAATCAAGAAAAACATCAAGTGTTGATGGTTGATAAGACCACTAGTTTCAATAAAAGGGCAAAGGGAAGAAGAAGGGGAACTTCAAGTAAAACAGCAAACAAGTTGCTCAAGTGAAGAAGCCTAAGTCTAGTCCTAAGCCTGAGACTAAGTGCTTCTACTGCAAAGGAACTGGTCACTGGAAGTGGAACTGCCCCAAGTATTTGGCGGATAAGAAGGATGGCAAAGTGAACAAAGGTATATTGGATATACATGTTATTGATGTGTACTTTACTAGTGTATATAGGAACCCCTCAGCATTTGATACTGGTTCAGTTGCTAAGAGTAGTAACTTGAAACGGGAGTTGCAGAATGAACAAAAACTAGTTAAGGGCGAGGTGACGATGTGTGTTGGAAGTAGTTCCAAGATTGATATGATCATCATCGCACACTCCCTATACTTTCGGGATTAGTGTTGAACCTAAATAAGTGTTATTTGGTGTTTGCGTTGAGCATGAATATGATTTGATCATGTTTATTGCAATACGGTTATTCATTTAGGTTAGAGAATAATTGTTGTTCTGTTTACATGAATAAAACCTTCTATGGTCATACACCCAATGAAAATGGTTTCTTGGATCTCGATCGTAGTGATACACATATTCATAATATTGAAGCCAAAAGATGCAAAGTTAATAATGATAGTGCAACTCATTTGTGGCACTGCCGTTTAGGTCATATTAGTGTAAAGCGCATGAAGAAACTCCATGCTGATGGGATTTTGGAATCACTTGATGCTTGCGAACCATGCCTTATGGGCAAGATGACTAAAGACTCCGTTCTCCAGAACAATGTAGTGAGCAACTGACTTATTGGAAATAATACATACTGATGTATGCGATCCGATGAGTGTTGAAGCTCGCGGCGGGTATCGTTATTTTCTGACCTTCACAGATGATTTGAGCAGATATGGGTATATCTACTTGATGAAACATAAGTCTGAAACATTTGAAAAGTTCAAAGAATTTCAGAGTGAAGTGGAAAATCATCGTGACAAGAAAATAGGGTTTGTACGATCTGATCACGAAGACAAATATTTGAGTTACGAGTTTGGTCTTCAATTAAAACAATGTGGAATAGTTTCACAAATTCGTGCCACCTGGAACACCACAGCATAATGGTGTGTCCGAACGTCATAACCGTACTTTATTGGATATTGCACAATCTATGATGTTTCTTACCGATTTACCACTATCGTTTTGGGGTCATGCATTAAAGACAGTTGCATTCACGTTAAAAAGGGGCACCATCTAAGTCCGTTGAGACGGCACAATATGAACTGTGGTTTGGCAAGAAACCAAAGTTGTCGTTTCTTAAAGTTTGGGGTTGCGATGCTTATGTGAAAAAGTTTCATCCTGATAAGCTCAAACCCAAATCGGAGAAATGTGTCTTCATAGGATACCCAAAGGAGAAAGTTGGGTACACCTTCTATCACAGATCCGAAGGCAAGACATTCGTTGCTAAGAATGGATCCTTTCTAGAGAAGGAGTTTCTCTCGAAAGAAGTGAGTGGGAGGAAAGTAGAACTTGATAAGGTAATTGTACCTTCTCCCTTATTGGAAAGTAGTTCATCACAGAAATCTGTTCCTATGACTACTACACCAATTAGTGAGGAAGCTAATGATGATGATCATGTAACTTCAGATCAAGTTACTACCGAATCTCGTAGGTAAACCAGAGTGAGATCCGCACCAGAGTGGTACGGTAATCCTATTCTGGAAGTCATGTTACTAGACCATGACGAACTTGCGAACTATGAGGAAGCGATGATGATCCCAGATTCCGCGAAATGGTTTGAGGCCATGAAATCTGAGATAGGATCCATGTATGAGAACAAAGTATGGACTTTGGTTGACTTTCCCGATGATCGGCAAGCCATAGAAAATAAATGGATCTTCAAGAGGAAGACGGACGTTGATAGTAGTGTTACTATCTACAAAGCTAGAATTGTCGCAAAAGGTTTTTGACAAGTTCAAAGTGTTGACTACGATGAGAGTTTCTGACTCGTATCTATGCTTAAGTCTGTCCAAATCATGTTAGCAATTGCCGCATTTTAAGAAATCTGGCAAATAGATAACAAAATTGCATTCCTTGATGGATTTATTAAAGAAGAGTTGTATATGATGCAACCAGAAGGTTTTGTCAATCCTAAAGGTGCTAACAAAATATGCAAGCTCCAGCGATCCATCTATGGACTGGTGCAAGCAACTCGGAGTTGGAATATACGCTTTTGATAAGTTGATCAAAGCATATAGTTTTATACAGACTTACGGTGAGGCCTGTATTTACAAGAAAGTGAGTGGGAGCACTACAACATTTCTGATAAGTATATGTGAATGACATATTGTTGATCCGAAATAATGTAGAATTATTCTGCAAAGCATAAAGTAGTATTTGAAAGGAGTTTTTCAAAGAAAGACCTCGGTGAAGCTGCTTACATATTGAGCATCAAGATCTATAGAGATAGATCAAGACGCTTGATAAGTTTTTTCAATGAGTACATACCTTGACAAGATTTTGAAGTAGTTCAAAATGGAACAGTCAAAGGAAGAGTTCTTGCCTGTGTAACAAGGTGTGAAATTGAGTAAGACTCAAAACCCGACCACCGTAGAAGATAGAAAGAGAATGTAAGTCATTCCCTATGGCTTGGCCATAGGTTCTATGAAGTATGCCATGCTGTGTACCAGATCTATTGTATGCCCTACACTGATTTTGGCAAGGGAGTACAATAGTGATCTAGGAGTAGATCACTGGACAACGGTCAAAATTGTCCTTAGTGGAATAAGGATATGTTTCTCGATTATGGACGTGACAAAAAGGTTCGTCGTAAAGAGTTACGTCGATGCAAGTTTTGACACTAATCTAGATGACTCTAAGTCTCAATCTAGATACATATTGAAAGTGGGAGCAATTAGCTAGAGTAGCTCCGTGCAGAGCATTATAGACATAGAAATTTGCAAACTTACGGATCTGAATGTGACAGACCCGTTGACTAAAATTATCTCACAAGAAAAACATGATCACACCTTAGTACTCTTTGGGTGTTAGTCACATAGCGATGTGAACTAGATTACTGACTCTAGTAAACCCTTTGGGTGTTGGTTACATGTCCATGTAAACTATGGGTGTTAACCACATAAAGATGTGAACTATTGATGTTAAATCACATGGCGATTTTAACTAGATTATTGACTCTAGTGCAAGTGGGAGACTAAAGGAAATATGCCCTAGAGGCAATAATAAAGTTATTATTTATTTCCTTATATCATGATAAATGTTTATTATTCATGCTAGAATTGTATTAACCGGAAACATAAAACTTGTGTGAATATATAGACAAACAGAGTGGCACTAGTATGCCTCTACTTGACTAGCTCATTGATCAAATATGGTTATGTTTCCTGTCCATAGACATGTGTTGTCATTTGATTAACGAGATCACATCATTAAGAGAATGATGTGATTGACATGACCCATTCCGTTAGCTTAGCACTTGATCGTTTAGTATGTTGCTATTGCTTTCTTCATGACTTATACATGTTCCTATGACTATGAGATTATGCAACTCCCGTTTACCGGAGGAACACTTTGTGTGCTACCAAACGTCACAACGTAACTAGGTGATTATAAAGGTGCTCTACAAGTGTCCCCAAAGGTACATGTTGGGTTGGCGTATTTCGAGATTAGGATTTGTCACTCCGATTGTCGGAGAGGTATCTTTGGGCCCTCTCGGTAATGCACATCACTTAAGCTTTGCAAGCAATGCAACTAATGAGTTAGTTGCGAGATGATGTATTACGGAACGAGTAAAGAGACTTGCCGGTAACGAGATTGAACTAGGTATTGAGATACCGACGATCGAATCTCGGGCAAGTAACATACCGATGACAAAGGGAACAACGTATGTTGTTATGCGGTCTGACAGATAAAGATCTTCGTAGAATATGTGGGAGCCAATATGAGCATCCAGGTTCCGCTATTGGTTATTGACCGGGGACATGTCTCGGTCATGTCTACATTGTTCTCGAACCCGTAGGGTCCGCACGCTTAACGTTTCGATGACAGTTATATTATGAGTTTTGATGTACCGAAGGAGTTCGGAGTCCCGGATGAGATCGGGGACATGACGAGGAGTCTCGAAATGGTCGAGACGTAAAGATCGATATATTGGACAACTATATTCGGACATCGTAAAGGTTCCGAGTGATTCGGGTATATTTCGGAGTACCGGAGAGTTATGGGAATACGTATTGGGCCTTATTGGGCCATGCGGGAAAGAAGGAAAAGGTCCTCAAGGGTGGCCGCACCCCTCCCCTTAGTCTGGTCCGAATTGGACTAGCGAAAGGGGGCGCCCCCTTCCTTCCTTCTCATTTTCCCTTCCTCTTTTCCTATTCCATATGGGAGGTGGAATCCTACTAGGACTAGGGAGTCCTAGTAGAACTCCACACTTGGCGCGCCCCTTCCTAGGGCCGGCCTCCTCCTCCCTTGCTCCTTTATATACAGGGGCAGGGGGGCACCCCAAAGACACAAAAATTGATCAGTTGATCTTTTAGCCGTGTGCGGTGCCACCCTCCACCATAGTCCACCTCGATAATACTGTAGCAGTGCTTAGGCGAAGCCCTGCGTTGGTAGAACATCATCATCGTCACCACGCCGTCATGCTGACGAAACTCTCCCTCAACACTCGGCTGGATCGGAGTTCGAGGGACGTCATCGGGCTGAACGTGTGTTGAACTCGGAGGTGCCGTGCGTTCGGTACTTGATCGGTCGGATCGTGAAGACGTAGGACTACATCAACCGCGTTGTGCTAAACGCTTCCGCTTTCGGTCTACGAGGGTACGTGGACAACACTCTCCCCTCTCATTGCTATGCATCACCATGATCTTGCGTGTGCGTAGGAATTTTTTTGAAATTACTACGTTCCCCAACATCCACGACTAAGTCCTTTCACTAGGACATTTGCCGTGACAATTCCACGATAGTTGGCGCCCACTGTGGGGCCAGCGCACGGTGGATTTGAGTTCTTGAAGGGCAGCTTCAAAGGGCTCAAGGGATACGCTGTGGGCCAGATGACCAAGAGTCATCGCGGCAAGCTCTACATCGACGACGCAGGCTGGGGCCCCGACGCTGACTCAATTGAGTACCGGTATCGGGTCCCCTTAGGTGGAATTCACGTCTTCATCGGCCAGATTGGCGAGCCAGGCCCTGAGATGGACATCTACACCGACATCATCGAGACGTCTCAGCGTGCGAGACCCGCCCAGGCTCCGCCCGCCATAAACCGTGCCTTTGTGGGATGCGTCCATGGAGGAGAACTTCCTGAAGGATCCGTGTCTGGCGGTGAGGCGACCATCTATTCTGACGGTGAGTCGTCCATGGGAGAGACAGATTTGTTGTATCAACTACAAGTCGGCAGGCTTGGGGGCTGTTCCGATGGCAGCAGTATTCCGGACCCCTTTGAGCCGCCGAGCAGAGTAGGGATCTTCATGGCCGACACTCAACCAAGTCAAAACTCTACGGCTGCGGCAGCAATAACCTGCGGGTCAGTGGCAGCCGGGGGGAGGCCCTGTGCGCCCGCCGGCTCAGGTGCTGATTGATCTGACGGATAGACTAACAACCCTGTTAACTGCCATAGTTAATCCGGCGGATCAGGCTGAGCATGATGCAGAGGTGGTTCGATTACGTGAGGAGATAGTACAAGCCAAGAAAAACTTAGCAGCTGAGGGCAACAGATTGGCTACGGAGCGGGCGGCTTTGGATGCTCGAGCCCAGCAGCTTCAATCAGAAGCGTTCCAGCTTACGATGGATTTAAACGCATCAAATGAGGTCATGAGGAGAAGGCACCAGAAGTCTCAATCCCGTCTGCCTTTGAGTTACGATCCTAGAAATCTCTTGCGCACACCTGCTGCGGGTCCCAGTAATCTGCCAGAGGTAAACCCGGCAGCGACGCCCGGAGCTAGGGTGCCAGTTCAACCATGGATGACGGAACCTCCCCGAGTAAATACTGCTCCGCCTCAGTATGTGCCAACACCACCGGGTCATTATTCTAACCCGCTGGAGAACATGATCGCTGCGGCGGCGCGATTGGCGGCTCTCCCGGTGGAGGGCGACTCTCCAACAGCAGTTGAGACGCGAAGGGTCAGAGAATTTCTTCAGACGGCTCTAGTGCAGCAGGAGGCTTATTCTTATAGTCGAGACAGGATTCATTCGACTCCTCGCCCAAGCCAGAGCCCGAGTTACAGCAGACATATGGATTCGGCGGTCGTATCAAGCAATGCCCAGGGCCATAACTAGCCAGGTGGGCATTACCCGGTACAGGACAGGATACGTCAAGAGGCTCAGCAGGCAGCTGAGCGGGCGGCTCAGCAGGCGGCTCACCAAACCTTCCCGGCTTATCCGACGACTTCTGTTGAGGCAGGCGTGGCCAGAAGAACTATTGGTGTTCCTTGTTTGGTGCCGGCTTTGCGCAATGAACGTTTACCCAAGGACTTCAAGGGACCTCGAAAGGTGCCAAATTACACAGCTGATTTACAGCCTGGGGCGTGGATTGAAAGCTATGAGATGGCCATTGAGCTGTTGGAGGCCAGTGACACAGCGATGGCCAAGTATTTCACTATGATGCTGGATGGAACGGCCCGCACTTGGTTAAAAGGACTGCCACCTAATTCCATTAGGTCCTGGGCCGAGTTAAAGGCCCGGTTTATCCAGAACTTCAAGGACACATGCAAGCAACCTATGTCGATTGTGGACTTGACTAACTGCAAGCAAGAGGAAGGTGAGTCCACGACCCATTGGGTGCGTCGGGCGAAGGAAATAATACATTCCTCTGATAAGATGGATGCCGGCTCTGCAATCTTAATGTTGGAGAAAAATTGCCATTTTGAACCTCTGAAACAGAAGTTGGGGCGGCTCAAGCGTGATTGTAACGACATGGGCCAGCTGATGGCGGCTCTGGTCAAATACGCTGGTTCCAATAGTACCAAGGATCCCGCGTCTGACGAAGAGAAGACAAGGAAGGGAAAGAAGAACGGCAACGGAAAGGGTCATCAGCATAACCCGGCGAATCAGGGAGGCAATAAACATAAGGCGGATGGTAACCCGGAGTTTGTGGCTAACACCAATTCACAGGGCAACAATCAACGATGCAAGGGGAGGCCGCCCCCTCGGTCTGGCGGATCAGGTCCTACTCTTGAACAATTGCTCAATGAGCCCTGTCCAAGGCACGACACTCGGGAGAAGCCAGCCACTCACCTATGGAAGGATTGCACGATCATGAAAGCTTTCAAAAATTCTAATATGTTCGATGGCAACCATGGGCCGAGTGGCGGCTCAGGTGGAGGCGGTTTTCATGGCCCGGGCATTGGCTCAGGCGGTGGCGGTTTTCATGGCCAGGGCCCTCAAGGTAATCAAGGTGGTTATAATCAACAATCCGGCCAAGGAGGTCACCAACAACAGCAATCCGGGTATTAGAGTAACCCGAAGCAGCTGAATAGTGGGCAGTATCATGTGTTTACCACCGGTTTATGCAAACGGGATCAAAAGCTTCATAAGAGGGTTGTAAACACCGTTGAGCCGGCAGTCCCTCATTATCTAAGATGGTCTGAGCAGCCTATTATATGGAGTAGGGAGGATCACCCTCCCCGGGTTGACAATCCGGGTCACTTGGCCTTAGTGGTGGCACCTCAAGTTGGTGGATACATATTCACAAAGGTGCTCATGGACGGAGGCAGCAACATTAACATCCTCTATTATGAGACCTTTCGTCGCATGGGGTTGACTGATAAACAGCTCAAGACATCTAACATGGTTTTTCATGGAGTGGTGCCCGGTAAGTCGGCGTACCCAGTGGGTAAGATTGAGCTGGAAGTAGCCTTTGGTGATGAGCATGATTCCAGAGCTGAGAAGTTAACCTTTGAGGTAGTCAAAATCCGAAGCCCGTATCACGCATTGTTTGGACGGCCGGCTTATGCAAAATTCATGGCGCGACCGTGTTATGTATATCTGCAGCTCAAGATGCCGGGTTATAAGGGCACCATCAAAGTGCATGGGAGTCGGAAAATAGCCTTGGAATGTGAGGAAGGCGATGCTGCTTATGTTGAGTCTGTTTGTGCAACGGAGGAGTTGAAGTTTTACAGGGACAATGTTGACCCGACAGACATGACGTCTTTGAAAAAGCCAACCACAGAGCATGAGCCGGTGATGAAATTTAAATCGGCCGATGAAACCAAGCTTATTGATTTTGTTCCAGGCGAATCATCTAAGTAGTTCAGTATTAGTGCCAATCTGGATCCCAAATAGGAAAGCGCGCTCGTCGAGTTCATCCGTGAGAACCGGGACATCTTTGCATGGAAACCTTCTGACATGCCGGGTGTACCGAGAGAACTCATTGAGCACACTCTTAATATTGATCCAAAATTTAAGCCGGTCAAGCAGTTTCTTCGACGGTTTAATGAGGAGAGGCGTAAAGCTATTGGTGAGGAGGTAGCCCGGCTCTTGGCAGCTGGGTTTATTGTTGAAGTTTCTCACCCGGAGTGGTTGGCTAACCCGGTGCTGGTGCTCAAAAAGAACGGCACCTGGCGTATGTGTGTGGATTACACGGACTTAAATAAGGCATGTCCGGCTAATCCTTTTGCTCTTCCCCCAATTTATCAAATCATTGATGCTACGGTGGGTTGTGAGCGTTTGAGCTTTTTGGATGCTTATTCTGGATATCATCAGATCAAAATGGCAGTTAAGGACCAGGAGAAGACGGCTTTCATCACTCCATTTGGAGCCTTCTGTTATGTATCTATGACTTTTGGGCTTAAGAGTGCCCAGGCGACTTATCAGCGATGTGTGCAGAACTGTCTCCACAATCATATTGGGCGCAACGTTCATGCTTATGTGGATGACATTGTGGTGAAATCCAGAGAGAAGGAGACTTTGATATATGATCTGAAGGAAACCTTTGATAATCTCCGGGTCTACAAGATGATGCTAAACCCGACCAAGTGCGTCTTTGGAGTGCCAGCTGGCAAGCTTTTGGGTTTTCTGGTTTCTAACAGAGGCATCGAGGCTAACCCAGAGAAGATCAAGGCAATCACCCCTTTGGCTAAGCCGGCGTGTATCAATGATGTTCAGCGTCTGGCGGGCTGTATTGCTGCTTTAAGCCGGTTCATAAGTCGGTTAGGTGAGAAGGCCATACTGCTGTATCAGATGATGAAGAAGGCGGATGACTTTGTCTGGAGTGATGCTGCTAACGGTGCCTTTGAAGATTTGAAGAGGCAGTTATTTGAGCCACCAGTCCTTGCTGCTCCCATTGATAACGAGCCCTTATTGTTGTATGTGGCTGCTAATGCACATGCCGTCAGCGTGGCCATTGTGGTGGAGTGCAAGGAGGCTGGCAAGGAGCATCCGGTTCAACGGCCGGTTTACTACATCAGTGAGGTGCTTATTGAGTCATTGGCAGAAACTTGTTTATGGGGTGTACATGGCAAGCCGGAAGCTTAAGCAATACTTCCAGGGTCACCCCATCACTGTGGTCAGTTCTGCTACTTTGGGCGATATCATTCAAAACAGAGAAGCCACAGAATGAGTCGCCAAGTGGGCCATTGAACTTGGGCCTCATGGTATAAAGTATGTACCATGCACTGCTATTAAATCTCACGCACTGGTGGACATCATCAACGATTGGATAGAGCTGCAGATGCCTAAAGAAAAGCCGGATAACACATATTGGACTATTCATTTTGATGGATCCATGCAATTGGAATGCTCGGGGGCTGGAGTTGTATTAGCTTCCCCTCGAGGTGACTAATTTTGTTATGTGCTCCGGTTGATGTTTCCCTGTACTAATAATGCAGCTGAGTATGAGGCCTTGCTCCATGGTCTTTGGATGGATAAGGAGATGAACCTAAGCCGGGTAAGATGCTTTGGCAACTCAGATTTGGTGGCTCAACAAGTATCATGCAAGTGGGATTCCAAGGATCCTCTCATGGCGGCTTACCGCCGTGAAGTTGATGCAATTCATGGACACATCAAGGGTTACCAGGTGGAACACATTGATCGCAAAAAGAACGAGGCAGCCGATGCTTTAAGCCGGCTGGGGTCTCAGCATAAGCCGGTGCCACCTAACACTTTCTTAGATGTTTTGCACAATCCTTCTGTCAAGTTGCGTACAGAGGAAAACAAAGTGTGGACTTTGGTTGACTTGCCCGATGATCGGAAAGCCATAGAGAATAAATGGATCTTCAAGAAGAAGACTGACGCTGACGGTAATGTTACTGTCTACAAACCTTGACTTGTTGTGAAATGTTTTCGACAAGTTCAAGGAGTCGACTATGATGAGACCTTCTCATCCGTAGTGATGCTTAAGTCCGTTAGCTATTGCTGCATTTTATGATTATGAAATTTGGCAAATGGATGTAAAGACTGCATTCCTAATTGGATTTCTGGAAGAAGAGTTGTATATGATGCAAACCGAAGGTTTTATCAATCCAAAGGATGCTAACAAAGTGTCCAAGCTCCAGCGATCCATTTATGGACTGGTGCAAGCATCTCGGAGTTGGAATAAACGTTTTGATAGTGTGAGCCTATATTTACAAGAAAGTGAGCGGGAGCTCTGTAGCATTTCTAATATTATATGTGGATGGCATATTGTTGACTGGAAATGATATAGAATTTCTGTAGCATAAAAGGATACTTGAATATGAGTTTTTAATGAAAGACCTCGGTGAAGCTGGTTATATATTGGGCATCAAGATCTATAGATATAGATCAAGACGCTTAATTGGACTTTCACAAAGCACATACATTGATAAAGTTTTGAAGAAGTTCAAAATGGATCAAGCAAAGAAAGGGTTCTTGCCTGTGTTACAAGGTGTGAAGTTGAGTCAGACTCAATGCCCGACCACTGCAGAAGATAGAGAGAAAATGAAAGTCATTCCCTATGCTTAGCCATAGGTTCTATCATGTATGCAATGTTGTGTACCAGACCTGATGTGTGCCTTGCTATTAGTTTAGCAGGGAGGTACCAAAGTAATCCGGGAGTGGGTCACTGGACAACATTCAAGAACATCCTGAAATACCTGAAAAGGACTAAGGATATGTTTCTCGTTTATGGAGGTGACAAAGAGCTCGTCGTAAATGGTTACGTCGATGTAAGCTTTGACATTGATCCGGATGACTCTAAGTCACAAATCGTCGGTGATCAGTGTCAAAGCTTGCATCGACGTAACCATTTACGACAAGCTCTTTGTCACCTCCATAAACGAGAAACATATCCTTAGTCCTTTTTAGGTATTTCAGGATGTTCTTGACCGTTGTCCAGTGATCCACTCCTGGATTACTTTGGTACCTCCCTGCTATACTTATAGAAGGGCACACATCAGGTCTGGTACACAATATTGCATACACGATAGAACCTATGGCTGAGGCATAGGTAATGACTTTCATTTTCTCTCTATCTTCTGCAGTGGTCGGGCATTGAGTCTGACTCAACTTCACACCTTGTAACACAGGCAAGAACCCTTTCTTTGAGTGGTCCATTTTGAACTTCTTCAAAACTTTATCAAGGTATGTGCTTTGTGAAAGTCCAATTAAGCGTCTTGATCTATCTCTATAGATCTTGATGTCCAATATATAAGCAGCTTCACCGAGGTCTTTCATTGAAAAATTCTTATTAAAGTATCCTTTTATGCTATCCAGAAATTCTGTATCATTTCCAATCAACAATATGTCATCCACATATAGTATTAGAAATGCTACAGAGATCCCACTCACTTTCTTGTAAATACAGGCTTCTCCGAAAGTCTGTATAAAACCACACTACTAGAAAAACCGCTACTAATGGCGCACCTAATTTGGCCATTAATGGCGCATCACTGGTGCGCCATTACTAGCACGCCATTAGTAATTTTTACTAATGGCGCACCACTGGTGCGCCATTAGTATCTGGTATACTAATGGCGCACCACTGGTGCGCCATTAGTATAGGCCACGGTGCGCCATTAGTATGCCTCCCAGGGGCCATGTATACCCAGGTGCTTTGGCATACTAATGGCGCACGACAACGGGATGCGCCATTAGTAACTTCGGCATACTAATGGCGCACTGTTTAGTGATGCGCCTTTAGTGATGCGCCATTTTGAATCTGGATCTGGATTGTGATTTTTTGCCCATTTTTTGCTCGTTCTTTTGCTCGTTTTTTGGCACGACATTATTTCAAATTTTGTTCCTGTTTTTGGATCTTGTACGTTCTTTTGTCGTGTTCTTTTGCCGGAGAGGAGTTCGCCGGAGAGGAGGAGGAGGAGGTCACCAGAGAGGCACCCGCCTACATCGCCGGAGAGGAGGAGGAGGAGGTCGCTGGAGAGGAGTTCACCGGAGCATCGGAGAGGAGGAAGGAGAAACCATGAGAGGATGGGAGGAGAGGAGGGAGGAGGAGATCACCGGAGAGGAGGGAGGAGGAGCTCACCGGAGAGAAGGGAGGAGGAGCTCACCGGAGAGGAGGGAGGAGGAGCTCACCGGAGAGGAGGGAGAAGAAACCGTGAGGGGAGGGGAGGGGAGGGGAGGAGAGGAGGGAGGAGGAGGTCGCCGAAGAGGAGGAGGAGGTCGCCGGAGAGGAGGAGGGTAGTATGGTGGAGGAGAGAAGGGAAGATGGAGTGGAGGAGAGGAGGAGATGGAGTGTAGGAGAGGTGAAATGAAGAGATAAGGAGGAGAGGACCACAGCCAGCCATATATACGGCATACTAATGGCGCACCGCGGGCAGGTGCGCCATTAGTAACTTTTTTTTATTTTTTTGATTTATTTTGAATTTTGAAGGCGCGAAGATACTAATGGCGCACCATGGGCAGGTGCGCCATTAGTAACTTTTTTTTTATTTTTTTAATTTATTTTGAATTTTGAAGGCGGGAAGATACTAATGGCGCACCATTGGCAGGTGCGCCATTAGTAACTTTTTTTTATTTTTTTTTTGACTTATTTTGAATTTTGAAGGCGGGAAGATAGTAATGGCGCACCATGGGTAGGTGCGCCATTAGTAAGTTTGAATTTTTTTGATTTTTTTGCCTCTCCAGATCTTAAAAGCCCCGTATCTTTTTTTCTGTTAGGTTTTTGAGGATTTTGAAAATGTTTAACAGGGTTCCCCCAGTTAAATTTGGATGTAACTTTTCGAGTAGATGATTTTTCATATAAAAAACTTTTTCATCCGAGTTAGTATGCAAAAGTTATACCCATTTTTACAAATTCTCGCGAGATTTTGCAAATGAAGTCGAAATTCATATTTGCAAATTTTCCCAACAACTAGACCACATATCACATGGGAAACTTATTTTCTTTTATTTTTTTGACATTTTCATCATTTTCTTTTATTTTTTTAAAACTGAAAAGGCGATCCACAGGGGGGGTGCATTCGGTGGAAGTGGTGGCCAAGTTACTAATGGCGCACCGTGGCATGGTGCGCCATTACTAGTTTGAACTAGTAATGGCGCACCACCCCACGTTGCGCCATTAGTAGTTTTGAAAAAAATCAAAAAAAAGTTTTACAAATTTTTTTTTACTAATGGCGCACCGTGGATGTGGTGCGCCATTACTAGTTCAACTAGTAATGGCACACCATGCCACGGTGCGCCATTAGTAGTTTTGAAAAAAAAAATTTACTAATGGCGCACCGTGGATGTGGTGCGCCATTAGTATTTGGACACTAATGGCGTACCAACACATGGTGCGCCATTAGTATATAGTAATGGCACACCACATGTCTGGTGCGTCATTAGTGTCAATTCCATCTATAGCCCTTTTCCTAGTAGTGCCATATGCTTTGATCACACTATCAAAGTGTATATTCCAACTCCGAGAGGCTTGCACCAGTCCATAAATGGATCGCTGGAGCTTGCACACTTTAGTAGAACTTTTAGGATTGAAAAAACCTTCTGGTTGCATTGTATACAACTCTCCTTTAAGATATCCATTAAGGAACACAATTTTGACATCCATTTGCCAGCTTTCATAATCATAAAATGCGGCAATTGTGAACATGTTCGGACAGACTTAAGCATCGCTACGGGTGAGAAGGTCTCATCGTAGTCAACTCCTTGAACTTGTCGAAAACCTTTCGCAACAAGTCGAGCTTTGTAGATAGTAACATTACCGTCAGCGTTAGTCTTTTTCTTGAAGATCCATTTATTCTCTATGGCTTGCCGATCATCGGGCAAGTCAACCAAAGTCCATACTTTGTTCTCATACATGGATCCCATCTCAGATTTCATGGCCTCAAGCCATTTCGCGGAATCTGGGCTCATCATCGCTTCCTCATAGTTCATAGGTTCGTCATGGTCAAGTAACAGGACCTCCAGAACAGGATTACCATACCACTCTTGTGCGCATCGTACGCTGGTTGACCTACGAGGTTTGGTAGTAACTTGATCTGAAGTTTCATGATCATCATCATTAGCTTCCTCACTAATTGGTGTAGGAATCACTGGAACTGATTTGTGTGATGAACTACTTTCCAATTCGGGAGAAGGTACAATTACCTCATCAAGTTCTACTTTCCTCCCACTCACTTCTTTCGAGAGAAACTCCTTCTCTGGAAAGGATCCATTCTTAGCGACAAATGTCCTTCGGATCTGTGATAGAAGGTGTACCCAACAGTCTCCTTTGGGTATCCTATGAAGACACATTTCTCTGATTTGTGTTCGAGCTTATCAGGTTGAAGCTTTTCACATAAGCATCGCAGCCCCAAACTTTAAGAAACTACAGCTTAGGTTTCTTGTCAAACCACAATTCATATGGTGTCGTCTCAACGGATTTAGATGGTGCCCTATTTAACGTGAATGCATCCGTCTCTAAAGCATAACCCCAAAACGACAGCGGTAAATCAGTAAGAGACATCATAGATCACACCATATCCAATAAAGTACGATAACGACATTCGGACACACCATTACGCTGTGGTGTTCCTGGTGGCGTGAGTTGCGAAACTATTCCACACTGTTTGAAATGAAGATCAAACTCATAACTCAAATATTTACCTCCACGATCAGATCATAGAAATTTTATTTTCTTGTTACGATGATTTTCCACTTCACTCTGAAATTCTTTGAACTTTTCAAATGTTTCAGACTTATGTTTCATTAAGTAGATATACCCATATCTTCTCCAATCATCTGTGAAGGTCAGAAAATAACGATAGCCGCCGCGAGGCTCAACACTCATTGGACCGCATACATCAGTATGTATTATTTCCAATAAGTCAGTTGCTCGCTCCATTGTTCCGTAGAACGGAGTCTTAGTCATCTTGCCCATGAGGCATGGTTCGCAAGCATCAAGTGATTCATAATGAAGTGATTCCAAAAGCCCATCAGTATGGAGTTTCTTCATGCGCTTTACACCGATATGATCTAAACGGCAGTGCCACAAATAAGTTGTACTATCATTATTAACATTGCATCTTTTGGCTTCAATATTATGAATATGTGTATCACCACAATCGAGATTCAACAAAAATAGACCACTCATCAAGGGTGCATCACCATAAAAGATATTAGTCATATAAATAGAACAACCATTATTCTCTGATTTAAATGAATAATCGTCTTGCATCAAACAAGATCCAGATATAATGTTCATGCTCAACACTGGTACCAAATAACAATTATTCAGGTCTAAAACTAATCCCGAAGGTAGATGTAGAGGTAGTGTGCCGACGGCGATCACATCGACTTTGGAACCATTTCCCACGCGCATCGTCACCTCATCCTTAGCCAATCTTCGTTTAATCCGTAGCCCCTGTTTCAAGTTGCAAATATGAGCAACAGAACCAGTATCAAATACCCAAGCGCTACTACGAGCATTGGTAAGGTACACATCAATAACATGTATATAAAATATACCTTTCACTTTTCCATCCTTCTTATCCGCCAAATACTTGGGGCAGTTCCGCTTCCAGTGACCAGTTCCTTTGCAGTAGAAACACTCAGTTTTAGGCTTAGGTCCAGACTTGGGCTTCTTCACTTGAGCAACAACTTGCTTGCCATTCTTCTTGAAGTTCCCCTTCTTCCCTTTGCTCTTTTTCTTGAAACTAGTGGTCTTATTAACCATCAACACTTGATGCTCCTTCTTGATTTCTACCTCCGTGGCCTTTAGCATCACGAAGAGCTCGGGAATTATCTTATCCATCCCTTGCATATTATAGTTCATCACGAAGCTTTTATAGCTTGGTGGCAGTGATTGAAGAACTCTATCAATGACACTATCATCAGGAAGATTAACTCCCAGTTGAGTCAAGTGGCTGTTGTACCCAGACATTCTGAGTATATGTTCACTGACAGAACTATTCTCCTCCATCTTGCAGCTATAGAACTTATTGGAGACTTCATATCTCTCAATTCAGGCATTTGCTTGAAATATTAACCTCAACTCCTGGAACATCTCATATGCTCCATGACGTTCAAAACGTCTTTGAAGTCCCGATTCTAAGCCGTAAAGCATGGCACACTAAACTATCGAGTAGTCATCAGCTTTGCTTTGCCACACGTTCATAACGTCCGGAGTTGCTCCTGCAACGGGTCTTGAACCTAGCGGTGCTTCCAGGACGTAATTCTTCTGTGCAACAATGAGGATAATCCTCAAGTTACGGACCCAGTCCGTGTAATTGCTACCATCCTCTTTCAACTTAGCTTTCTCTAGGAACACATTAAAATTCAAGGGAAGGGTAGCACGGGCCATTGATCTACAACAACATAGACATGCAAAACCATCAGGTACTAAGTTCATGATAAATTAAAGTTCAATTAATCATATTACTTAAGAACTCCCACTTATATAGACATCCCTCTAGTCATCTAAATGATCACGTGATCCATATCAACTAAACCATGTCCGATCATCACGTGAGATGGAGTAGTTTTCAATGGTGAACATCACTATGTTGATCATATCTACTATATGATTCACGTCGATCTTAGTGTTTTGAGGCCATATCTTCATATGTTAGGCTCGTCAAGTTTAACCCGAGTATTCTGCACGTGCAAAACTGGCTTGCACCCGTTGTATGTGAACGTAGAGCTTATCACACCCGATCATCACGTGGTGTCTCGGCACGACGAACTGTAGCAACGGTGCATACTCAGGAAGAACACTTATACCTTGAAATTTAGTGAGGAGTCATCTTATAATGCTACCGCCGTACTAAGAAAAATAAGATGCATAAAGGATAAACATCACATGCAATCAAAATATGTGACATGATATGGTCATCATCATCTTGTGCCTTTGATCTCCATCTCCAAAGCACCGTCATGATCTCCATCGGCACCGTCTTGACACCTTGATCTCCATCGAAGCATCGTTGTCATCTCGCCGACTATTGCTTCTATGACTATCTCTACTGCTTAGTGATAAAGTAAAGCAATTACATGGTGATTGCATTTCATACAATAAAGCAACAACCATAAGGCTCCTGCAAGTTGTCGATAACTTTTAGAAAACATGATCATCTCAAACAACAATTTATATCTCATCACGTCTTGACCATATCACATCACAACATGCCCTGCAAAAACAAGTTAGATGTCTTCTACTTTGTTGTTGCAAGTTTTATGTGGCTACTACGGGCTTCTAGCAAGAACCATTCTTACCTGCGCATCAAAACCACAATGATTTTTTGTCAAGTATGTTGTTTTAACCTTCAACAAGGACCGGCCGTAGTCAAACTCGATTCAACTAAAGTTGGAGAAACAGACACCCGCCAGCCACATGTGTGCAAAGCACATCGGTAGAACCAGTCTCATGAACGCGGTCATGTAATGTCGGTCCGGGCCGCTTCATCCAACAATACCGCCGAATCAAAGTAAGACATTGGTGGTAAGTAGTATGACTATTATCGCCCACAACTCTTTGTGCTCTACTCGTGCATATCATCTACGCATAGACCTGGCTCTGATGCCACTGTAGGGGAATGTATCAAGCAATTTCAAAAATTTCCTACGTTCACGCAAGATCTATCTAGGAGATGCATAGCAACGAGAGGGGGAGAGTGTGTCCACGTACCCTCATAGACCGAAAGCGGAAGCGTTAGTTTAACGCAGTTGATGTAGTCGAATGTCTTCACGATCCAATCGATCTAGTACCAAATGTACAGCACCTCCGATTTCTGCACACGTTCAGCTCGATGATGTCCCTCGAACTCTTGATCCAGCAGAGGGTCGACGGAGAGTTTCGTCAGCACGACGGCATGGTGACGGTGATGGTGATGTGATCGGCGCAGGGCTTCGCCTAAGCACTACGACGCTATGACAACTGTGGAGGGGGGCACCACACACGGCTCAGAGAATAACCGTTGTGCTTTGGGGTGCCCCCTACCCACGTATATAAAGGAGGAGGGTAGGAGGAGGCCAACCTAGGGGGTGCGCCAAAGGGGGGATCCAACTACGACTCGCAATCTTAGTTGGACTCCCTTTCCTTTTCCGGAGAGGGGGAAGAGGGAAGCGAGAGGAAGAGGAGAAGGAAAGGGGGGCGCCCCCTTCCCTAGTCCAATTCAGACTCCCTATAGGGAGGAGGCGCGGCTACCCCTTGTGGGCTGCCTCCCCTCTCCCCTATGGCCCATGTAGGCCCAATATTCCCCCGGAGGGGTTCCGGTAACCCCTCGATACTCCGGAAAAATACCCGAATCACTCGGAACCTTTACGATGTCCGAATACAACCTTCCAATATATGAATCTTTACCTCTCGACCATTTCGAGACTCCTCGTCATGTCTGTGATCTCATCCGGGACTCCGAACAAACTTTGGTCACCAAAACATATAACTCATAATACAAATCATCATTGAACGTTAAGCGTGCGGACCCTACAGGTTCGAGAACTATGTAGACATGACCGAGACACACCACCGGTCAATAACCAATAGTGGAACTTGGATGCTCATATTGGCTCCTACATATTCTACGAAGATCTTTGTCGGTCAAACCGCATAACAACATACGTTATTCCCTGTGTCATCGGTATGTTACTTGCGTGAGATTAGATCGTCGGTATCATCATACCTAGTTCAATCTCGTTACCGGCAAGTCTCTTTACTCATTCTGTAATGCATCATCCCGCAACTAACTCATTAGTCACATTGCTTGCAAGGCTAATAGGGATGTGCATTACCGAGAGGGCCCAGAGATATAATACGTCTCCAACGTATCTATAATTTATGAAGTATTCATGCCATGTTTACAATAGTTTTATATGATTTTGGTACGATTTGATTAGAACTAACCCGGACTGACACTGTTTTCAGCAGAACTACCGTGGTGTTGTTTTTGTGCAGAAATAAAAGTTCTCGGAATGCGCTGAAAATCAACGAAGAATTTTTTCTGGAAAATATAAAAAATACTGGAACAAAAATCTACCGGAGGGGAGTCCCGTGGGCCCCATGAGGGTGGGGGGCTCGCCCACCCCCCTGGGCACGCCCCTGTGCCTCGTGGACTACCCTTGGGGCCCCTAACTTGTTCCTGACGCCAACCTCTCCTATAAATACCCAAACCTCCAGAAATTAACCTAGATCAGAAGTTCCACCGTCGCAAGCCTCTGTAGCCACGAGAAATCAATCTAGGCCCTCGCTGGCACCCTGCTGGAGGGGGCCATCATCACCGGAGGCAATGGACGAGGATCCCAGAGGGTCCATCATCGCCATGAAGGTCAAGGACCAGAGGGAGAACCTCTCCCCATCCAGGGGGAGGCCATGGAGGAGGAAGCACAAGGGGGAGAACCTCTCCTCCTCTCTCTCGGTGGCGCTATAGATAGAAGTTTACCAGTAGCGTTTGTTTATGACCCCACGCTACTAGTAGTTAGTAGTAGCGCTGGCTAGAAAGAGCGCTACTGGTATCAGTTAGCAGCAGTGCTTTTTATCTAAACCAACGCTACTGCTAAGTGTAACACACCACAATATCTGATCAATAAATATTAGCAGCGCTTGTCGCCCAACCAGCGCTACAGCTAGTGGGCTTAGCAATAGCGCTGGCCCATTGCCCGCGCTGCTGTTAAGCCCACTACCTCCCCCTGCGCGCCCCCGGCCCGACCTCATCACTCTCACTCACACTCCACACTCCTCCCTCGATCCCCCGCGCGCCGCCGTAGACCCCCGCACACTGCCGTCCCCTGCACCGGCCCTCCTCCCTGCGTCGGCCGCCCTCGCCCGCGCCGGCCCTCCTCCCCGCCGGCCGCCCAGCTCCCCCGCATCGGCCTCCTCCTCCGCCCGCCGCCCCGGCCCCCGCGCCGGCTCTCCTCCCATACCGGCCCTCCTCCACCGAGAGGTACTCCTCCCTCCTTCCTCCTTCCTCCTCCTCCCTCCCTCCCTAGTTATAGTTATTAGAGTAGTTATTTTGAATCCTATGTAGTTGAAAAAATGTAGGTTATTAGAATAATGTAGGTTATGATCGAACCCTTGCTAGGACAGATTAGGTATGAACCCTAGTTAATTCGTATGAACCCTAGGTTTTTAAATTTAGCTAGGTTTTAAAGTTAGGACAGAAATTTAGCTAGGTTTTTAATTAGGTGTAGTTAATAGAATTTAGGTGTTTTAAGTGTATTTAAAAGAGTTTTAGGTGTAGTAAACAGAATTTTAGGTGTTTTAGTTGTTTTAGGTGTAGTTAACAGAATTCAGGTATTTTTTAGTTAAAGCAATTGTTGTTATTTTTTTTAGTTAAAGCAATTTTTCGTGTTATATGCAAATTTGAAGTGGACATGTCATATTTTGAACATGTCACATTTTGGACATGTCATATTTTTTCGAGTGGCCTATGTTTTGCCAGAAATGTCGATTCGTTTACGTTCTGGCAAATTTCAGGCGCTCGATATGTCCTGTTTTTAGCAAAGGTCATGCCAAATTTTGCTAAGTGTTTATTTTTTTTTCATAATTAAGCATTTAGTTCTCGACGTCGACGATGCCTATCCCGCATCCTCGTTGTTGACTCGGCGGAGGACTCCTGGTTGAGCCGAGGGGCCATGTCCGGGACTGGGCTCCGCCGGGCTGGTACTGGGTTGTGCTACCTTCTGGTGAGCGCAGCTTAGTGTGGAGCCAGCCCATTGTTGACCCAGAGCTTCTTTGGTGGCGGTCACGTGGGCCTGCATCGGTGGAGAGGCTTGAGTCCCCCGCGCAGGTGGTACAGCACCGTGTCACGGAGGAGAACGCGCACGTCCAGCACTACTTGGTTGCGTTGGCGAATGGCCGGTTCTCCAATACCTGGCAGATTCTTTGGGGATCTCACCGGAGCTATGATCCGGTGATGGTTCCTTCTCTTTGGGTGTTCTCCGCGGCCCACTGAACCCAGAGGAGCTATTATTCGAGATGTATTAGTGATATTATATGATGATCTTTGCTACAAACTACTATATATGTATTCGATGATGGATTATTAATTACCTATTAGTTATTTGTTTATTAAATGCAAAAGATAAGTGCGGTTTGTGCTACAAACTACTATATATGTATTCATGATGGATTATATGATGATCTTTGCTACAAACTACTACAAACTACAAATTTTAGGTGTTTTAGTTATTATATGATGATCTTTGCTACAAACTACTATATATGTATTCGATGATGGATTATTAATTACCTATTAGGAAATGTCTGACGACGAAAGGGAATTCTCTATGTGCGAGTACTGCGAAGATGAGCACGGTCTGTGCGACAGGCCTCACCTGGTAGAAGGTCGGCGCTTCAGCATCAAGCTCCAAGAGACCTTCGATGTTGAAATGGTACGCAACGACGACAAGTGTTTTTTGTTATTTTTTGCACGACTTCTCTACTTCTTCAACGTGTAATTTTCGTCTTTTACAATTCGACTAGCTTATCCCATGCCATGCAAGACGCTATGTCTTGGAGAAGATGGGTTTTGAAGATCATGAAAGAATGGAGACAAAGATAATTCAACTAAGGACCCATCATGGTTATGATTTTGCTGTAAATCTATACAATTCTGTGAACTCAACCAATTTTGGTTGCCTGAATTGGTAAGCCCTTTGCAAGGCATATGATTTTCATGAGGGTATGCTTCTCACCTTCGATCTTGGTGATCCTGACATCGACGAAAATGATATGACCATTTGGGTCCTTGTTGACACGCTTCCAGTTCTACCACTGTGTGAGTTTCTTAAACATATTTACTAAGTAATTTATATTGTTTATTTCAAAATATTTGACAGCTTATTTCCATTGATAGCTTATTTTCATTCTTCAAAAAGTGTACAGAAAATGGTAAACAGAACCTACTACTACAATGATGAAGCACAATTAACTTATAAGGAGCAAGATGGTCTTATCGCATTTTTTACTAATCTTGAGAATTACAATAGCTATTATCAAACTCCTCCACATTATGGTCAATACGTGCCACTAGTGCACGTGTTGAACTACGATAACATCAATGGAGATATCATGGTAAGATTTTCTACTATTACGACATCCGTGCATCTTTTGCATAAATTCTTCTAAAACTAAACTACATTGCTAACTACAAAGTTATTATTATGTTTTTGAACAGAAAATCCCAATGGATTGTGTGCCTCATCTGATGTTGCCGAGAGGTCGCGTTAATGTTATGAGCTTACGGCCACCACGGCCAGGTCAGCCGCAGTATCCACATCACTCCTGTCCATACCGGATTTCTATAAGCGAGGAAGCCATGATAATAAATGATTTCAAAAAATGTTTGAACCATCGAGAGAGCTACCTGGAAGCAACATTGTGCGTAGGCCAAGACTTGGAGACAGGATGATCTCAGTTCTTTATTATGGAGAGTCAATTTTCCTTAATGGAGAGTCAATGCCTATCTTGTTTTATGATATTTTACCTAAGAGAGGGTAGAGTAGGTCCTATGAGAGCAGTAGGTCGTAGCTAGAATGTGTTATTATGTGCTACAATGTGTTAGAGTTGATGATGATGATGAGGTGGAGTTATGATTATGACTAGTGACCAACTTGTTATATGATGTCTCATTGACGAACATTGTTTGGTGGTGATGACAAGTGGTAATGAATATGCTATTTAAACAGACTAGTTCATGATGAGTTGTTATTGTATAAAAGATATATCTGTTTAAACATGTACAGCGCCAAAATGCTAAAAAAACATAAATGTTAGCAGTAGCGCTGGCCTAAAAACGCGCTACTAGTACTTGAACTTACCAGTAGCGCTGGCCTAAAAACGCGCTACTAGTACTTGAACTTACCAGTAGCGCTGGCCAAAAAATGCGCTACTGCTACAAAATAGTTGTAGCGTCGTAGTAGTAGCGCTGGTGCCCGCGCTACTAGTAGCACAAAAACCAGCGCTACTAGTAAGTTTTTCTCTAGTAGTGGCTGGAGTGCCATCGGGAGGGGAATCATCGTTGCGGTGATCGTCTTCATCAACATCACCATCATCATCACCATCCTCATCTCTTTTACGCGGTTCACTCTCCCACACCCCGCTGTAATCCCTACTTGAACATGGTGCTTTATGCCACATATTATGATCCAATGATGTGTTGCCATCTATGATGTTTTGAGTAGACATCCTTTGTCTTTGGGTTGATTGATGATCTAGATTGGTATGAGTTGTATGTTTTATTTTGGCGCTGTCCTATTGTGCCCTCCGTGTCGCGCAAGCGTGAGGGATTCCCGCTGTAGGGTGTTGCAATACGTTCATGATTCGCTTATAGTGGGTTGCTTGAGTGACAGAAGCATAAACCCGAGTAAGGGGGTTGTGGCGTATGGGATAAAGGGGACTTGATGCTTTAATGCTATGTTTGGGTTTTACCTTAATGATCTTTAGTAGTTGCGGAGGCTTGCTAGAGTTCCAATCATAAGTGCATATGATCCAAGAAGAGAAAGTATGTTAGCTTATGCCTCTCTCTCATATGAAATTGCAATGACGACTATCGGTCTTGTTAACAATTGCCTAGGACAATTCCGCACACCGATCCATCATTATTCCACACTCGCTATTTATAATATTTAGTAATATATTCTAACTTTATGATAACAACACCTACTTTTATATTTTATCTCTCTGAAAGTGCAACAATCCCTAGGTGGTTTTGGTAATTCATAACAACATATAGCTCATTGAGCTGATGCTATTCCAAGACAATTATTTCAGGAAAGCTCAATGATTTGCATGGCATGGATGGTGAAAGTGGAACCCTCAAAATGCTAAGGACAAAGGATTGGCTCAAGCTCAAAAGCTCAAGACTCTTTATTTTACATTTTAGTGATCCAAGATCACATTGAGTCCATAGGAAAAGCCAATACTATCAAGGAGGGATGAGGTGTTGCTTAATGAGCCCTTTGCTTCATGTGCTTAATGATATGCTCCAAAATCCTCAGCTACTTTCCCATATCCACAAATGACCTAAACCCTAAGACAAACTCGGACCTACCGATTCTTTCAACCCGGCGCCACCGAGTTTCACTTGTCATAGCCACTGCCAAACCCTAAGCAAATCGGTTCTACCGATAGGGATCTCGGTCTCACCGAGATGGGATTGCAATTTCTCTGTTTCCTTTTCGTAACTTTTCGGTCTCACCGAAAGAGCGGATCGGTCCCACCGAGATTGCAATGTATACTCTCTGTTTCCCTTTTGTAACTTTTCGGTCTCACCGAAAGAGCAAATCGGTCCCACCGAGTTTACCTGACCAACTCTCTGGTTAGCTAATTACCAAATCGGTCTCACCGAGTTTGTGTAATCGGTCTCACCGATATTACGTTATGCCCTAACCCTAACCATATCGGTCCTACCGAGTTGCATGTCAGTCCCACCGAAAATCTCTAACGGTCACTAGGTTTACTATTTTAGTCCGACCGAGTTTGTTGATTTGGTCCCACCGAGATTGGTAAATTGTGTGTAACGGTTGGATTTTGTGTGGAGGCTATATATACCCCTCCACCTCCTCTTCACTCGTGGAAGAGAGCCATCAGAACACATCTACACTTCCAACTCATATGTTATGAGAGAGAACCACCTACTCATGTGTTGAGACCAAGATATTCCATTCCTACCATATGAATCTTGATCTCTAGCCTTCCCCAAGTTGCTTTCCACTCAAATCTTCTTTCCACCAAATCCAAATCCTGTGAGAGAGAGTTGAGTGTTGGGGAGACTATCATTTGAAGCACAAGAGCAAGGAGTTCATCATCAACACACCATTTCTTACTTCTTGGAGATTGGTGTCTCCTAGATTGGCTAGGTGTCACTTGGGAGCCTCCGACAAGATTGTGGAGTTGAACCAAGAAGTTTGTAAGGGCAAGGAGATCGCCTACTTCGTGAAGATCTACCGCTAGTGAGGCAAGTCCTTCGTGGACGATGGCCATGGTGGGATAGACAAGGTTGCTTCTTCGTGGACCCTTCATGGGTGGAGCCCTCCATGGACTCGCACAACCGTTACCCTTCGTGGGTTGAAGTCTCCATCAACGTGGATGTAGGATAGCACCACCTATCTGAACCACAGAAAAAACATCCGTGTCTCCAATTGCGTTTGAATTCTCCAAACCCTTCCCTTTACATTCTTGCAAGTTGCATGCTTTACTTTCCGCTGCCTATATACTCTTTGTATGCTTGCTTGAATTGTGTGATGATTGCTTGACTTGTCCTAAAATAGCTAAAATCTGCCAAGAACTAAAATTGGGAAAAGGTTAAGTTTTTATTTGGTCAAGTAGTCTAATCACCCCCCCTCTAGACATACTTCCGATCCTACAAGTGGTATCAGAGCTTTGGTCTCCATTTGCTTTGATTTCCATAGCCTTTGGTGGTCATAGCCTTGGTTTCACAACCTAAGAGAGTATGGCGTCTAGCGAGGGAAATTATCACTGTAGAGGTCCTTACTTTGATGGTACTAATTTTGCTAGTTGGAAGCATAAAATGAAAATGCATATTCTCGGACATAACCCCGCCGTTTGGGCTATTGTGTGTGTTGGTTTGCAAGGTGACTTCTTCGACGGGAAAGAACCAAACCGTGAAGCTACCGCGGATGAGTTGAAGATGCTGCAATACAACGCTCAAGCTTGTGATATTCTCTTCAACGGATTGTGCCCCGAAGAATTCAACAAAATCAGTCGTCTTGAGAATGCAAAGGAAATTTGGGATACTTTGATTGATATGCACGAAGGTACCGACTCTGTCAAGGAATCCAAATTGGATGTGCTTCAAAATCAACTTGACAAGTTCAAAATGAAGGATGGTGAAGGCATCGCTGAAATGTACTCTAGGCTTGCTCTCATCAAAAATGAGATTGTCGACTTAGGGAGTGAAGAGATGACCGACAAATTCATCATCAAGAAGATCCTAAGAGCCTTGGATGGAAAATATGATACCGTGTGCACATTGATCCAAATGATGCCCAATTACAAAGATCTCAAGCCAACGGAGGTCATTGGAAGAATTGTTGCTCATGAGATGTCACTCAAAGATAAAGAGGAACTTCACAACAAATCAAGTGGTGCCTACAAAGCCTCATGTGAAGCCCCCACATCATCAAGTGAGAAACAAAACTTCAACGAAGAATTGAGATTAATGGTGAAAAACTTCAACAAGTTCTACAAGAGTAGAAGCAAAGATAGAAGCTCCAAGTCAAGGTCCTACAATGACAAAAGATCTTCTAGTCGAGAGCGAAACTGCTACAATTGTGGAAGACCCGGACACTATTCCAATGAGTGTACGGCTCCCTACAAAAGAAGAGAAGATTCTCCAAAAAGAAGAAGCAAAAGAGAAGAATCACCACCAAGAGAGAGAAGGAGTAGAGATGATCATTATGAACGAAGACACTCACGGAGAAGCAAGGATTCGGAAAGAAAGGAAAAATCATCAAGGAGCTACACAAAATGAAGACATCAAGCTCATGTTGGTGAATGGGTATCCGGCTCCGACTCCGACAACCACTCCAAGAGAAGTTATCACTCCGATTCCGAATATACTCAAGATGAAGGTGTTGCCGGTCTAGCACTTGTGTCAACCAACTCCTACGACATATTTGACTCACCAAATGAAGGAATTGGAAGATGCTTCATGGCCAAAGGTCCTAAGGTAACACACCCCGAGTATGTTGATTTTAATAGTGATGAAGATGACTTGTTAGGTGATGATGATTTACTTGTTGACAACTCTAGTGATGAATACTATGATGAAACGTCAATAAATCATGCTAAAGCGAATGACAATGATAAGGAGAAAATTGAGGCTCTAACTAAAGAACTAAACACTCTTAAGTTAGCTCATGAAACTATCTTCGAAGATCATCGAGAACTTTTAAGAGCTCATGAGAAGTTACGCTTTGAAAAGCTCAATCTTGAGCAAGAGCATGAGTTTTTAAAGGCAATCAATGATGATCTCCGCAAGAAAAGTTCTTCTTACATTGCCAAGCATTTACTCTTATCCACTTACATGCCTCAAGTCAAGTCTAGTAACAAGAACAAGAAAGATTCTTCCTCTAGTAGTAACAATGATCATGTTAAATCCAATATTGTTGCTTCTAGTAGTTCTCTTGATTCCACTAATGATTCTCTTAGCCAAGTTACACTTGAGCAAGAAAATAGCTTATTGAAGGGAATTATAGAGAAAGGAGTGTACAAAAGCCTTGCCGGGAGTAAGCAATTCGAAGAAATTGTGCGCAAGCAAGGAAGGCACCGGAAGAATCAAGGTGTTGGTTTTGAACGAAAGTTCAATGCCAATGGAGTTGAGTGGGAATAAGATCAATACCCCAAGACAAAGTTTGTTCCTCAACAAGAGAAGTATGATCCTACTTCTTTCAAGGGGACACAAGCTCAAGATGATCTTCCACCACAAGAGTACAAGCTAAAAGGCAAGGACAAGCTTCAAGAGGAAATTGATGCATTTGAAGAAGCTCCTAAGACCTTAGTCAAGTGGATTCCCAAGACTACTTCAAGTTCCACTTCATCAAGTACGACTACAACTCCAAGCATTCCCATCAAGATGGTGTGGATCCAAAAGAAGAAGAACTAGAGAGTTCTTGAGGGTGACTCCGCCAACATACATCACTCTTATCATTTTGGCAAGAACAAGTGCAATCAACTTCCACATCTTGCACTAGTTCAAGGAGTCACAAACCCTCTTGTTGGTAAGTCAAGGGACAAGGTAACCTAAAAGTTTTCATGGACATCATCTTGTGTGTGCATCACTCTATGTCTATGGATACCCTTGTTTGTTCCTTGTGGGACTAACCCATGTAGGTATTGAAAGCGCAACTCACTCAAATGGATAGCTCCAAGTGATCTACATCAACATTGAGCATCCACATCTTCAACATCTACACGAAGTCATCATCGACAAAACCCAAGGTTAGTTCATCCCTCTTAAGGGGGGTATCACATCTAGGGGGAGCTTTACTCTAAGACTTGAGCTAAAGCAACTCTAATGATGTGAACACAACAATGCTTTATGTAAAAGTGGTAACCCCACTTGAGCTTAAACAATGAGTATGACCTATGATCAAGTGTTCTCATTTGACTCCTAAGTCAATATACTCATATATAGATGACCTAGTCATCGCCAATTGCTTGATAGATGCTAGAATTGGTTGTGCATGCTTTGTCACATATTTCAATTGCCATTTTATTGTGTGAGCATGTTGGTTGCATATTTTACTCATTCGAGGACATCCACTTGTTGTTTTGATTGTTTGGTTTTGTTTTCTCTTGCCAAGTGGATGGACAAGAATGCCTAAGAACCTCCTCTAGCTATCTATGCTTTTCTCGTCTCAAACTCTATTCATGCTACATCACAAAATTGATCAAGTCAGATTCGAACCACTCTGTG
Source organism: Aegilops umbellulata (assembly GCA_032464435.1). Taxonomy (NCBI): domain Eukaryota; kingdom Viridiplantae; phylum Streptophyta; class Magnoliopsida; order Poales; family Poaceae; genus Aegilops; species Aegilops umbellulata. The sequence goes on along the minus strand of CP136058.1, from coordinate 592,665,551 downwards.
TGAGGAGCACTCAGAGTCCCCGATTCATCATAGACTTAAACTTCCAAAACCTCTTTGTGATTCTCGGTCTGACCGATACCCCACTTTCGGTCTTACCGAGATCATTAAGTTGATCTATGTTTTCGATCTCGGTGCAACCGATTTGAACCATTCGGTCACACCGAGTTGCAATAACTGTATAAAGTTTTGCATCTCGGTGCCACCGAGTTGTTCCACTCGGTCACACCGACAGGGTCGGGCTATATATAGACAAGGGCAAATATTTGGAAATTTCTCCGAACCCCTTTGCCCGCGCGATAGCTCGCTCTGCCAACGAGGTCTCCGGATCGTCTCCTCGCCGCCAGCCTCCTCCAGTCGCTGGTCTCCATCGCCGTCAACGGAATTCAACCCCGCTGTTGCCGCCGTAGCGAGTCTCCGCCGAACTAGGGTATGGACTCGATCTTTGTGCTATTCCCCAATCCGATTCCTAGCACATTGTGATCATATTGATTCTAGCCACGTTTGAAACACTCCAATCCAGTCAATGCGATTTGTAGAATAGGTTTGATTCGAAATTTTAGGGTTAGGTTTCCGCCGAAACCATCTCGGACCCACCAAGTTGAAAAACTCGGTCCCACCGATTTGTCTTATGCCATTGCACAAGTGAGACTCGGTCTGACTAATCGGTGTGACCGATTTTGGAACTTTGTGAAACCCTAGTAGACTCGGTGCCACCGAACTGTGACTCGGTCTGACCGAGTTCACTAGTTTAGGTTCCAAAACTGCTTCGGTATCACCGAGTTTAAAAATCGGTAGATCCGAAATGATTTCTGTGGGAAACTAAAACTAAGATTTTGAATCATTCTTTTGCAAAAATCTCTGCATTTTGTGATGCTCATCCACTCTACCTCATCTATAAACTGCTCACAGGGTCAGCAGTCAGCTTGTTCATCATGTCAGACCAGAGTGATAGCCAGAACCTGTCAGAACAGCCAGTGCACATGAGTGAGGGCACTAGTCCCTCAAGTTCTTCAGATGAAGGCAGCAGGAGCACTCCCAGTAACTTGCCAAAAGCTGCCACCAGACAAAGGAAGAAAAGAACCTCAGAATCAGAGGATGAGGACTATGTGGCAGAAGAAGAAGCAACTTCCAAAAGAGTGGTGCTCAAGAAGGAGTATGGCTCAGCTGCAGCCATCAAACCTGGAATGCACAAAAAGGCTCCTACAAAAAGAGTTCCTACCTCTAAGCCCAGGAAGGCTGCACCTGAAGAAACTATAAAGTTCACCATGGAGTCTGAAGAGGAAGAAATTGGCCAGGACAAGAAAAAGAAGAGGGCCAGAACTACCACTGCCAGAGTTGTTGGCAAGCCTTCTATGAGGAGAGATTCTTCTGAAGAAGAAGATGAAGAAGAAGAGGTTGCTGCACCAGCACCTAAGGCACCCAAGCTGATGGGTGATGCTATAAGATCAGGGGCTACTGCATCAAAGCCCAAGGAAGCACCCAAGACTGCATCAAAGGCCAAGACTGCTCCAAAGAGGAATACAAGGAGCATCCCAGCTGCTGAGAAGAACAAGGCCCCAGTGCCTGACACTGCAGAAGAAGAGGAAGGCCAAGTTCTCAGAAAGTTAAAGCCCAAGATCCCAGACCACAATGATGCTCATCCTGTGGCTGAGGACATGAAGATCAGAAGAGACTCAGGGCTGAGAAAGTGGAGAGCAGAAGATCCATATGCTACCAGGAGGAGAACTGCTGTTGACTACAGGTTCCACACTAAGGAATAGCAAGACTTCTATGAGACAGTCTTATTGGATAAGAAGCCCATTGTTTGTGACATGAAATGGGTCGACTGGGAATACATCAAGGACAACGAAGAGCACTATCCTAGAGTGCAAGACAGCTTCAAGGCTTGTGGAGTAGCTGACTTTGTTGGGCAGAAGCTCACAAAGTGGAATGAAGAGCTGATCATGCAGTTCTACTCCACAGCACACTTTTATCCAGATGGCAGAATTGTATGGATGTCTGAAGGTACGAGGTACCAATCAACAGTTGCTGAGTGGGCACAGCTCATCAATGCCCCAGAGGAGCATGAGGATGACCTAGGTATATATGCCAAGAAGAAGATGGACCACAACTCTATGTCCAACATGTACAAGGAAATCCCAAACAAGGCACTTGACACTTTCAAGTTTGGATCAGTAAATTATCTTCTGTCAGGGTTGCCAACTATCAATTGGATCTTGAGGCACACTTTGTTGCCCAAGTCAGGTGATCACAAGATGATTAGAGGCCATGCAATCAACTTGCTTCATATCTTTGATGTGCCACAGAAATTCAAAGTCATGAGCCTCATGATAGAAACAATCAAGAGGACTGCAGCAGATCAGAAGAGGAGCTGTGGATATGCCCCTCAAATCCAGGAGCTGATCAACTCCAAGATGGGCACAGGCATATACCTCTTGGACAAGGAACATTTGCCTATTCATCCAGACTTTGAGGATAATCAAGTTGTGATGAACAAGGATGAACCATCTTCAGCTCATGCTCAAGCACAGAAGGAGAAGGCAAGGAAGGAGAAAGCTGCCAGGATGCCAACTCAAGAGGAGGCATCTGAGTATTTCTTGAAAACCAAGCAAGAGCAGCTCAGTTACTTGATTGCATCCACACTGAGGATTGAGAAAGGACTGGCCACCCTCACTCAGAATCAGGAGAGCTTAGAGAGGATCGTAGAACAAAAGTTCTATGACATGGATGTCAAAGTAACAGAGATTCAGTCTGCAGTGGAGCAACTTCAAGATGACATGCAGGAGAGGAAAGGGAAGACTACCACTGATGCATTTGCCAGAGTGCCACGAGCTCAGAGGTCGACAGCAGTGCTAGTTCCTGACACCAGAGCCACCACCTCAGCTCCAGCCACAGCACCAGCCCAACCAGCTCCAGCATCTACTTCAGCTCCAGCTCCAACCACGTCTACAGAAGCCTTCGTCCTTGGAGTGATCCAGACTCCACCACCACCAGAAGATCAAGCCTGAGTGTCGATCTAGCACGATGCATTTTCAAGGAACTTTTTGGTAACTTGTTGCCAAAGGGGGAGAAAAATGTATAGATCATACGCTTCGAGAGAGAGTGTTGCTTTTATTGTGTTGCTTTTATCCTCTCTTGCTTTATTTGGTGGTTTTTTAAACTTTGTTTGCTTTTGGTCGAGATACTTTGTTATGCTTGTGAGACATTGATGATCATGTGTTTGATCATAAGCTACACTTATGCATGCTTGATATATCTTATCTATCTTATGTGATCATTCACTTTTCTTGGTGATGAGTGCATGTATTTCATTCTTATCATTTTGAGCGCTCCACCAAGATGTATGTGACATGGAAGAGTAACCCATCATTCTAACTCTTTGTGCATTTGCAGTCCAAAGCAAATTTTAAATATGCACAAATTTAGGGGGAGCTCTTACTTATCACATACTTCTCAAAGCGACGATATAATTCATTCTTATTATCATTTGTCGAAGCTTTGATCTATATGTTGTCATCAATTACCAAAAAGGAGGAGATTGAAAGTGCAACAATCCCTAGGTGGTTTTGGTAATTCATAACAACATATAGCTCATTGAGCTGATGCTATTCCAAGACAATTATTTCAGGAAAGCTCAATGATTTGCATGGCATGGATGGTGAAAGTGGAACCCTCAAAATGCTAAGGACAAAGGATTGGCTCAAGCTCAAAAGCTCAAGACTCTTTATTTTACATTTTAGTGATCCAAGATCACATTGAGTCCATAGGAAAAGCCAATACTATCAAGGAGGGATGAGGTGTTGCTTAATGAGCCCTTTGCTTCATGTGCTTAATGATATGCTCCAAAATCCTCAGCTACTTTCCCATATCCACAAATGACCTAAACCCTAAGACAAACTCGGACCTACCGATTCTTTCAAACCGGCGCCACCGAGTTTCACTTGTCATAGCCACTGCCAAACCCTAAGCAAATCGGTTCTACCGATAGGGATCTCGGTCTCACCGAGATGGGATTGCAATTTCTCTATTTCCTTTTCGTAACTTTTCGGTCTCACCGAAAGAGCGGATCGGTCCCACCGAGATTGCAATGTATACTCTCTGTTTCCCTTTTGTAACTTTTCGGTCTCACCGAAAGAGCAAATCGGTCCCACCGAGTTTACCTAGCCAACTCTCTGGTTAGCTAATTACCAAATCGGTCTCACCGAGTTTGTGTAATCGGTCTCACCGATATTACGTTATGCCCTAACCCTAACCATATCGGTCCTACCGAGTTGCATGTCAGTCCCACCGAAAATCTCTAACGGTCACTAGGTTTACTATTTCAGTCCGACCGAGTTTGTTGATTCGGTCCCACCGAGATTGGTAAATTGTGTGTAACGGTTGGATTTTGTGTGGAGGCTATATATACCCCTCCACCTCCTCTTCACTCGTGGAAGAGAGCCATCAGAACACATCTACACTTCCAACTCATATGTTCTGAGAGAGAACCACCTACTCATGTGTTGAGACCAAGATATTCCACCTACCATATGAATCTTGATCTCTAGCCTTCCCCAAGTTGCTTCCCACTCAAATCTTCTTTCCACCAAATCCAAATCCTGTGAGAGAGAGAGTTGAGTGTTGGGGAGACTATCATTTGAAGCACAAGAGCAAGGAGTTCATCATCAACACACCATTTGTTACTTCTTGGAGAGTGGTGTCTCCTAGATTGGCTAGGTGTCACTTGGGAGCCTCCGACAAGATTGTGGAGTTGAACCAAGAAGTTTGTAAGGGCAAGGAGATCGCCTACTTCGTGAAGATCTACCGCTAGTGAGGCAAGTCCTTCGTGGACGATGGCCATGGTGGGATAGACAAGGTTGCTTCTTCGTGGACCCTTCGTGGGTGGAGCCCTCCGTGGACTCGCGCAACCGTTACCCTTCGTGGGTTGAAGTCTCCATCAACGTGGATGTAGGATAGCACCACCTATCTGAACCACGGGAAAAACATCCGTGTCTCCAATTGCGTTTGAATTCTCCAAACCCTTCCCTTTACATTCTTGCAAGTTGCATGCTTTACTTTCCGCTGCCTATATACTCTTTGTATGCTTGCTTGAATTGTGTGATGATTGCTTGACTTGTCCTAAAATAGCTAAAATCTGCCAAGAACTAAAATTGGGAAAAGGTTAAGTTTTTATTTGGTCAAGTAGTCTAATCACCCCCCCCCCTCTAGACATACTTCCGATCCTACACTCTCCGATACCATGCAAAGTTATCCTCTTCATACCCACAACGTAGTTTTATTTCTCATTTCTAGTTGGAAGCAAACGCTCGGTGTACATAAAGTCGTATTAGTGGAAGATAGGACTTGAGAGAATATTGATCTTACCTTTAGCTCCTTGTGGTTTCGACACTCCATACGTATCACTTCCACCATTGGGAATTGCTATGATGATTCCCTGCACTTGGGGATTATCAAGATACCTCTTCGATACACGGAGTGACAAATCCTAATCTTGATCTATGCCAACTCAACAAACACCTTCGGAGACACATGTAGAGCATCTTTATAATCACTCAGTTACGTTGTGACGTTTGATAGCACACAAGGTGTTCCTCCAGTATTCGGGAGTTGCATAATCTCATAGTCAGAGGAACATGTATAAGTCATGAAGAAAGAAATAGCAATAAAACTAAACAATCATTATGCTAAGCTAACGGATGGGTCTTGTCCATCACATCATTCTCTAATGATGTGATCCCGTTCATCAAATGACAACACATGTCTATGGTTAGGAAACTTAACCATCTTTGATTAACAAGCTAGTCAAGTAGAGGCATACTAGGGACACTCTGTTTTTTTATGTATTCACACATGTAGTAATTTTCCGATTAATACAATTCTAGCATGAATAACAAACATTTATCATGATATAAGGAAATATAAATAACAACTTTATTATTGCCTCTAGGGCATATTTCCTTCAATGCATAGCAACGAGAGGGGGGGAGTGTGTCCACGTACCCTCGTAAACCGAAAGTGGAAGCGTTTGACAATGCGGTTAATGTAGTCGAACTTCTTCTCGTTCCGACCGATCAAGCACCGAACGTACGACACCTCAGAGTTCTGCACACGTTCAGCTCGATGACATCCCTCGAACTCTTGATCTAGTAAAGTGTCGAGGGAGTAGATGAGTTCCGTCAGCACAACGGCGTGGTGACGGTGATGGTGAAGTGATCCACGCAGGGCTTCGTCTAAGCACTACGAAGATATGATTGGAGGCGTAAACTGTGGAGGGGGCACCGCACATGGCTAACAATTGTTGGTATGTGTCCTAGGGACGCCCCGACCATATATATAGGTGTGGGCGAGAGGGGAGGCAGCCAAGGGGCTCCCTAGGGTTATCCGCTGCCTCCTAGGGGCCCTGCCTTGCCCTGCGCCACCTTTCCATGTATGCATGAAGGGGAAGGGAAGAGGGGGGGTGAGGGAAGGAAGTGGAATCCTAATCCACACTTTCCTTTCCCTTTCCCCTTTCCTTCTCTTCCTCCTATAGCCTTATAGGGCCCACCAACCCCTTGTGGGCTGGTGTGTTCCTTCACAAGGCCCATATGGCCCATAGGATTGCCGGGGGTACCCGAAACACCTTCTGGTGACCCTATAAGTACCTGATACCCTCAGAACACTTCCAGTGTCCGAATAACATCGTCCTATATATCAATCTTTACCTCTCGGCCATTTTGAGACTCCTCGTCATGTCTGTGATCTTATCCGGGACTCCGAACAACATTCGGTCACCAAATCACATAACTCATATGATACAAAATCGTCATCGAACGTTAATCGTGCGGACCCTACGGGTTCGAGAACTACGTAGACATGACCGAGACACCTCTCTAGTCAATAAACAATAGCGGAACCTGGATGCTCATATTGGCTCCTACATATTCTACGAAGATCTTCATCGGTCGAACCATTATGACAACATACGTTCCTGGCGTGGTATTCTCACGGGGGGTGCAAGACGACATATGCCACAAGGTGGCTTCGCGTGAGGGCAAGACTGCTGCTGATAGGCTCGGGAGCGGGTATGCGAATAGCACATGGTAGTTTACCCAGGTTCGGGGCTCTCCGGAGAGATAATACCCCTACTCCTGCATGTCTGGATATATATCTGGGTTGTATATCGGGAAATACAAAGTGCTCCTGGAGCTGTATCTGGAGTCAGTGCCATAGGCATCTGACTTGGTATATATGCATATGAGCTAGTGGCTACATGTGCCTAAGCATGCATGCGTGAGTGGCCTTGTGGCCCGCCAACTGCATGTGGCGTGGCTATGTGTGTGGTGGATGGATGGATGGATGGGTGCCTTATATAGGCATGGGGGTAGCTTACTACCTAAGATAAGGTAGTGGCGTGGGGGGCAAGGGGTCATGGGGCACCATGCCCATGAGAGGTGTGTATGTGATGTGCATGCCTCCTTGTCCCTGGGGCACTTTATAAAACAGGCCCAGGAACAGATACACTGTAGATGACGTCGCGGTATGGCCATCTCATCGATGTCTTGTCGGTGTCGGGTCGGGCTGTAGTCGGCAGCCAGCTAGTTGGTGCAGTCGGCAGCCGGCTGGTTGGCGCAGTCGGCAGCCGGCTGGTTGGCGCAGTCGGCAGCCGGCAGCCGGCCGAGGCGAGCAGTCGAATGAGGAGCCGGCAGGAGCAGCCGGGCAGTCAGACTGAGGGGCTTTGCTAGCCCCGATGTCTTGATTTATTGTCTCGCCGTCTTCGGGGTATCCGTGTCCAGTTACTCCGATAGTAGCCCCCAAGCCTCCGAGCAACTTGGCAAAGTTGGGCGGAGGTTTTTTGGCGAGTGTTCATGGAAATGATCATAAAAAAGACAAAGTTAGTCCACGCAGATATATCAAATGTTTGCTTTTAGCATTGCAAATTTTATGCGGAGGGTGTCGACTCGGTTTCGTCCGAGCCCCCTTAATCTTTTTCGTGTTCCCTCCGCTTTTTGGTTTGTGCTCTCGCTCGCCGGACAGCCGCTCTGCGGTCTGTGGCTGAGAGTGGGCCGCAAAGTGGAGTGTACAGTACTCAGAGTCTAGGAGCAGATTCAGCCGAGTAGATATTTGTAAAGGGAATGGCCGGATCGTCCGATCTGTTTTTCTTCCCGGACGTTTTTCGCGTGGGTGACCTCCAGCGTTCACTCTTGCCAGCCGGACAGCCGCTCTGCGGTCTGTGACTGAGAATGGGCCTTTGGTACCGCGCACGCTACTAAGCCGTCCGCGGGAACTAACGTCTCAGCCCAAGAGGCCAGCCCCCGGGCCAACCCTGGCTGGCGTCGGGGCGAAAAGTGATGCAACTGCAATAAAATGCGGAGATAGCTCTCGAGCATCGCTCGGGGTTATCCGTGCTTTCGTGGTGCAAAAATATGCGGGTGAGGAGCTCACATTGGTTTTCAGGTAGCCGAAGCGGAGTTTGCCGAAGGCAGCCGGCGCACCCGCTGGGTGCAGCCTTCAAGCTTCCGGGTGCTCAAAGGGGGTCCCGGCTGGTTAGGCTCGACCGGCCAGGCGGCGAGGCGTCTTGCAACGCCAATTTTCTTCTTCTTTTTTTCTCTTCTACCGGCTGCTGGGAGCCGGAAAAAACTTTTCTCTTGTCTGCAATCTTCGCGGGGACGCGTCAGCGCACCCGCTAGGTGTAGCCCCCGAGATTCGGGCCGACTGCTGAGCAGTCGTGCCGAATCTCCCGGCAACTACTTTGTCTTCTTATTTGCGGGGCCGCGTCAGCGCACCCGCTGGGAGTAGCCCCCGAGATTCGGGCCGACTGCTGAGCAGTCGGGCCGGATCTCCCGGCAACTATCTTGTCTTCTTCTTCCCGGGGCGCGTCAGCGCACCCGCTGGGTGTAGCTCCCGAGATTTGGGCCGACTGCTGAGCAGTCGGGCCGGATCTCCCGACAATTACTTTGTCTTCTTCTTCGCGGGGCGCGTCAGCGCACCCGCTGGGTGTTGCCCCCGAGATTCGGGCCGACTGCTGAGCGTCGGACCGGATCTCCCGGCGACTATTTTGTCTTCTTCTTTTTCTTCTTCAGACGGCTGAGCAGGTGGACTCCGACACATTAGTCGGGCTCTTTGTAGCCGGCCAGACAGCCAGCGGTCGGATGCACATTTCTTTCTTCTGCTTCGTTTCTCGGACGCCCACTTTCTTCCTTTTTTTTGGCGCAAGCCGGCCCCTGACTCTTCTTTCTTTTCTTTCACTGCCTGAGCAGGCGGCAGGAGCGGGACGACAGCAGCCGGCTGGCGCGGGGGCCGGACCCGGCGCGGGAGGCCAGCAGCCGGCAGGCGCGGAGGCCGGACCCGGCGCGGGAGGCCAGCAGCCGGCAGGCGCGGAGGCCGGACCCGGCGCGGGAGGCCAGCAGCCGGCAAGCGCGGAGGCCGGACCCGACGCGGGAGGCCAGCAGCCGGCGGGGCGCATGAGCTGCTGGGCTCGACGCGGGCGCGGGTGGGAGCCGGCGGAGGAGGGCGGCAGGCGGAGCCGGCCAGCGCGGGAGCCGGTCGGGGGAGGTGTAGTCGGGTGGCAGGCGGAGCCGGCCAGCGCGGGAGCCAGCCATGGGGCGGGGCGAAGGGGCCGCGGCGACCCGGCGCGCAGGGGAGTCGGCCGCGGAGGCGCGGAACTGGCTGGTGGTCCCGCGGGGAGGGAGGCGGCGTGACGGCTGCGGGGCGGAGCCGGACTCGACGCAGACGGCGGAGATGGCGCCGAGCGGCGCTACCGCTGCTGAACGGGAGGACGTGTCGGCGCGCGAGGCGCGCCACGCAGCCGGCCATATGCGGCAGGAGAGCCGGCGGCGGAGCTGCGGAGCACGCGAGCATGAGGCGGAGGGCTCGGGCGCGGCCCGTCGGCGGCGCTCGCGCGGAGTAGAAGGAAGCCAGGGCCGGAGTAGCGCTCGGGGGCGGCTGGCGGACAGCGCGCCGGCAGCGAGTGGAAACAGTGGTCGCCCAGCCGAACGGAGCTGCAGAGGAGGCCGGAGTCGGACGCACGTCTGCGCCGGCGGAGAAGAGCGAATGCGAGCTCAGTGTATAGCCATTGTCTGGCCGTAGATATCTGGCCATTATCCAACTATAATCTGATGCGTGTCTGGCTTGCATCTGGGGAGTGTCTGACTATTGTATGGCATTATCTGACCATAGTCAAGGAAGTGTACGACCATGGTATGAGGATTGACTGGCTTGCTGGCTAGCGTGCATGGAGGAGCGACCGCGCACTACGGCCGAAGCTAGACGAGCATGGAGGAGCGGACGCGAGCAGCGCGCGGATTGATGCGGTCGACCGAAGCGAGACCCGCGCACGGCGCGCGCGGACGGACGACTGGCATCGCAACGGTGGTGATGAAGAGGCCGACGGCGAGGACGCGCCGCCCCTCGCGGCCGCTCCGGGGGCGTGTCGATGTTGGGCCCCCGAGCGCTACCGGAGAGACGACGGCGACGCCGCGTTGATGATGAAGATGGCGAGGCCGACGGTAAGGACGCGCCGCCCTCGCGGTCACTCCGGGGGCATGTCGATGTCGAGCCCCCGACCGCTATCAGAGAGACGACGCGCCGCCGCGGCGATGAAGACGAAGATGGTCCCAGCCGGACTGCGAAATCAGCAGCAGCGCGGTAGCATAGTACCGTCCCACGGTGGACGCCAAATGTCTTGGTATTCTCACGGGGGGGGGGGGCAAGACGATATATGCCACAAGGTGGCTTCGTGTGAGGGCAAGACTGTTGCTGATAGGCCCGGGAGCGGGTATGCGAATAGCACGCAGTAGTTTACCCAGGTTCGGGGCTCTCCGGAGAGATAATACCCCTACTCCTGCATGTCTGCATATATATCTGGGTTATACATCGGGCAGTACAAAGTACTCCTGGAGTTGTATCTGGAGTCAGTGCCATAGGCATCTGACTTGGTATATATGCATATGAGCTAGTGGGTGCATGTGCCTGAGCATGCATGCGTGAGTGGCCTTGTGGCCGGCCAAGTGCATGTGGCGTGGCTATGTGTGTGGTGGATGGATGGATGGGTGCCTTATATAGGCATGGGGGTAGCTTACTACCTAATCTAAGGTAGTGGCGTGGGGGGCAAGGGGTCATGGGGCACCATGCCCATGAGAGGTGTGTATGTGATGTGCATGCCTCCTTGTCCCTGGGGCACTTTATAAAACAGTGCCCAGGGACAGATACACTATAGATGACGTCGCGGTATGGCCGTCTCGTCGATGTCTTGTCGGTGTCGGGTCGGGCTGCAGTCGGCAGCCGGCTGGTTGGCGCAGTCGGCAGCCGGCAGCCGGCCGGGGAGAGCAGTCGGGCAAGGAGTCGGCAGGAGCGGCCGGGCAGTCGGACTGAGGGGCTTTGCTAGCCCCGATGTCTTGATTTATTGTCTCGCCGTCTTCGGGGTATCCGTGTCCAATTACTCCGACAATTCCCTTTGTCATCGGTATGTTACTTACCCGAAATTCGATCGTCGGTATCTTCACACCTAGTTCGATCTCGATACCGGCAAGTTTCTTTAGTCGTTCCGTAATATATCATCTTGTAACTAACCCATTAGTCACTTTGCTTGCAAAGCTTCTTATGATGTGCATTACCGAGAGGGCCTAGAGATACCTCTCCGATACTCGGAGTGACAAATCCTAATCTCGATCTATGCCAACCCAACAAACACCTTTGGAGATACATGTAGAGCATCTTTATAATCACCTAGTTACATTGTAACGTTTGATAGCACACAAGGTATTCCTCCGGTATCCTTGAGTTGCATAATCTCATAGTTGAAGGAATATGTATTTGACATGAGGAAAGCAATAGCAATAAAACTGAACGATCGATATGCTAAGCTAATGGATGGGTCCTGTCCATCACATCATTCTCCTAATGATGTGATCCCGTTATCAAATGACAACTCATGTACATGGTTAGGAAACCTTAACCATCTTTGATCAACGAGCTAGTCAAGTAGAGGCTCACTAGGGACACTGTGTTTTGTCTATGTATCCACACATGTATCAAGTTTCCGGTTAATACAATTCTAGCATGAATAATAAACATTTATCATGATATAAGGAAATATAAAATAACAACTTTATTATTGCCTCTAGGGCATAGTTCCTTCACTATGGATCATGGCAGTAGGCAATTGGTTTGTTCTTCCATGTTTCTCAATCAAAGATCACATGAACTGCCCTACATGATTGTGATCCATCTAATATAATATGTCGGTGTGTTTGTTGTGATATGGTGAATTATCACTTTATGATCAGATTTATATATGAATCTTTTTGAGACCTTTTTGATTTGTTTGTTGCGTAATTCTTATTCATGTATGCTCTTCGATCTTTCTTTCTTTCTTTGCCCAAGTTTGAGGGGTGATCTACAAGAGGTAGCTGTGTCCGAAGTTGAGTTCAATCTTGTAAGTAATCTACCGTAGTGACACAAAGTGGAAAGGGCTTGTATTGTGTTGTTGCCACTAAGGATAAAAGGATGGTTACATAGTTGTCCTTTGAATATAGGGAGAAGACAATATTATAATCTACTTCATTTCATCTTACTTATTTTATTTTACTTAATACTTTAATATGCTTGTAGGAGAGCGGTTTTGGGTGTATTATTAGCTATAGATACAGTTGAATAACAGTCTATAACTATTGGTACGTGATGCTCATATGTTGATTATTCCATGGATAATCATAGTTGTAAAAACTGTAATTTAATCAATGCACAACCGTAATTTCTTCACCACAACATGCTTTCTTTTGGAGAGAAACCACCAGTGAACTACATATCCCAGTCCATCTTCTTATTCAACCTCGGTCAAATGCTCTTTTAAATTTTATGCTTTTTGCATTTCCATTGCAATTAAATCTTTCCTGTACTCGTGCTTTTAATCCATGTAACTAGCAAAACTAGTAAGACCGACAACCTCGATAGTTTCATTGGGGGTCAAGTGTTAGAGTTGTGTTGAATATTGTGTACAAGGTAGGTTACAGTTGGACTATGAGTTGTATTGTGTTTACATAAAATGTGGAGTCGTGTCCTAGTAGGACACCTGTATCCTGGGCCTCTCTTATATAGCGGGGGTAGACACACGATGTAATCTATGCCAACATAATAGCACCGGAACGCAGGGGAAGCCGGCGGCATGTGCCGGTGTCCAGGGCGACCGGGTGCGGTATTGTAGCGGTGTCATGGGGAAGAGCGCCCATAGTCAGGCCCCGGGGATGTAGCCATATCGGTGAACCTCGTTAACAAATCTCGGTGTCGTGCTCGTGTTATTGCTTGGTCCTTGGATGATCGACGGTGACCTCGAATTTATTCTAACAAGTGGTATCATGAGCAAAGTTCAAAGAGGCCGTGGAAGTGATCTAGGGGAGGAAAATTTGGCTTGATCGATTGTTCGCTGGAAGGATGTCGCCAACGGAGTGGCATATGCAGATGAGAAATCGATTTGGAAGCGGGCGTGTCACGTAAGCAGAAGCACGCGGAATTTTCGGCGAGATCGAAAGCGGCTGGCAACTGATTGGAGGCAGCAACCTGATTTGACGGTGCACGTGCAGTCAGTCGGTTAGATCGGCTTGGTGGCGGCCGTGCCAGGCATCGAGCGGCAGGACCCCTAGCACTAGCAGGCGAGCGTTGCCAGCGACGGGAGCAGCACACGCAGCAAGCACGCGGTGGATGCAGTGCGCTGTGGCATCAGGCCCATGCGGGTCTTATGGAAGCCGCTGAAGCGGACGGGGTTGAGAGATGCGTGTGTGCAAGAAGGTTGCGAACTAATTGATCGGGAGAAAAGTTTGTTGGTCTGACGAGAGGCAATACACCGTGTAAGGATTTGTTTGAGAAAAAAAGATATGCATCATGTGGTGTTGACGTCCCTGGGATAGCAACATAGTTAAAGAAATAAGCTTTGGGGGTTATGGAGGCAAAGTTTGGTGCACCCATTGAGACTATCAAGAAAAGTAAATGTTTCTTTTGGAATTGTTGCTAATTACACACGAGGTTTTACCATGACAATGGCAGATTGGTGATGTGCGTACAAGGCTTGTGGAGTCTCGAGCATATCATACAGCCGAACGAGTTCGGCTGGGTCGGACTAGGCAGTCTGACGGATCGACGCAAGTCGGTTGGTACAGAAGATGGTGGTGGGATCGGCGAAGACGACGTAGGGGCGTGATGCTGATGGTGACCGACTTCTGGGGCGTGGAAACACGTGGCGCGGGCCTGAGGGCTTGTGTGGCTTCGACAAGACTATGGCGTGGGGTTGATTCAAGACGGTGTACACATGGAGCTTGGAGTCGACGGGGCGTGGGGTGACACGTACAACCACCATGGAATCATGTTGAAGGCGGAGCTGATTGAGGGGCTACGGCGTAAGTGCACAGAGAGTCGAAGCCTACTCAGCGGGAAAAGCGAGTGACACGCAGTTTGGACTGGAGCCCAGTGGTCTGATGGAAGCGTGAAACTCGTCACCGGTCGGCGATGATCGGTGGTACTCTGTAGTGGGGGTTGAGTGGTGTGGGTTCGCGACCCTTGAGCCTCGACCAGGACAGCGGAGGCTCGACGCGGTAATAGCGGCGAGGTGTGCGGTACGCACGGGGCATGGAGACGGGCCAGGGCTCTGGTGGTCATACATGTGATGAGACAACTGCGAATTTGACTCGGGATGGCTACAAGCAATGGTAACATTCCTTCAAGTTTCAGAAAGGCGGTCAAGAAAGGAGCGGTGATGTTGAGTTCAGGTAATTCTTATGTGTGACACCCAATATGTGAGTTGTTCATTTTCACGCAGGTCAGTGATCAGTGCGTGATGGCATTGGACTGATACTCTGAAAGTTGGGAGCACAAACTAGAATAACAAGGAACTTAATTTTGCTCAAGTGTTGACCGTGGTCAAGAAAAGAAGGGGCTACAAGTTGCAGGTGGAGTCATATGGAGTCTTTGGAGTAGCAGCGGTGCTCATGGGATAAGCTCAAGTCCAATGTACATGGAAGTTTGACGCATGGACGAAATCAAGGTGGTGGAGAATATTCGCCAAGGTAAAGTTTGTTAGAGTTGTGTCGAATATTGTGTACAAGGTAGGTTACAGTTAGACTATGAGTTGTATTGTGTTTGCATAGGATGTGGAGTCATGTCCTAGTAGGACACCTGTATCCTAGGCCTCTCTTATATAGCGGGGGTAGACACACGATGTAATCTATGCCAATATAATAGCACCGGAACCCAGGGGAAGCCGGCGGCATGTGTCGGTGTTCAGGGTGACCGGGTGCGGTATTGTAGCGGTGTCATGGAGAGGAGCGCCCATAGTCAGACTCCGGGGATGTAGCCATATCAATGAACCTCGTTAACAAATCTTGGTGTCGTTCTCGTGTGATTGCTTGGTCCTCGAATGATCGACGATGGCCTTGAAATTACTCTAACATCAAGGCAGTTTTGTATGTACATGTGCATGTGTTGACCATTTCCGGCCTTACTAAACTCCTGTTGGTTCTAGGGCACTTAAAAAAAAATGATGTTTGCTACAAACCCTTACACCTAAAGGCCCAACACTTTCCTAGTTGAGAAGAAGCACACACGAAGAGCCTGGCTGAGAGGAAACGACCGAATAGACCATTCCTAGTGGACATGGCTAGGTTCGTGTAGGACCAAGATTCTCACATAACACAGTCAATCGGACGGGCCAAAATTGCATTCAACGGGTCCGACTGGACCTAATGCAAGCAACCAAACATGCCCCTAAATACGTTACGTGGGAATAATTCTTTTCTTTTTAGCGTAACGCGGAAACAATTCCTATTCGCTGCTTATTTGCGGCAGATTGTTATGCCAACCTAATTTGTGCTACATATGTTCCCGGTTTTAGGAACCTTCTAGAATGTTTCAGTTCGGTTTAGTTTTTTTTCTGTCCCGTTGGTTCTTTTATTGGTTTTCTTTTGTTTTTTTTCAAGTTTTACTTATTTTTTTGAAAAAAAAATTGAAAATTTTAAAATATCGCTCAGAATTTCAAAGATGTTTGTTGTTTCAAAATTGTTTACAAATTCAAAAAATGTTTGAATTTTCAAAGAATTTTCGTGGTCTAAAAAATCTTTCCAATTTCAAAAAATCTTCGCATTTTTCAAAAATGTTCAGAAATTTCGAACACTGTTCACATTTTCGATAAATGTTCTGAATTTAAAAAATTGTTGTTTTTTCAAAAATGTTAGAAATTTCAAAAGGTGGCCGCGTTTTCACAGCAACCTGTTCACAGGCTTGAGTTTTATTGTGTTTTCAAAACATGTTCAGTGTTTTCAAGTAATAGTACCCACGCGCTTCTACTACAGTGCCTGCCGATGGGCCGGCCCAGTCGGGCTTCGCTTTGTGCGTCGCACCCTCCTCTCTCTTGCGCGGCGACTAGAGCTGCCTTCCCGCATACGCCTGCCCCCTCTCTCTCCCACTTCGCTCCTCTTTCTTTCACTTCCTTCCTCTTCCCCTCTACTCTCGTCGGCGAGCACGGTATCGGCGAACCCTAGCGGCCCCGCCATGGACGCCGCGCCCGTCGCCAACCGCGTCAACAAGTTCCCCCTCGTCGCCGCCTCCCTCGAGGTACCCTACCCGAACCCGATCACGCCTCCCCCCTCGCTGAAATGACGGCGCGCCCAGCTATTCCGTGAACTGGAGCAAGCCACGGTTGTTCTCGATTGTTCGATTGGGTAATGCAGAAACCGCATCGATCATGTTATTATGTTACTGGGACCTTCAATTTAATCTGAATCAAGACAATACTGCACGCTGCCTGAGCACGCCCTTTGCCTTGTTCTGACTTGGTGCTAATCTGTGAGTTACGTGTATTTCCCTTTGTTGTGGTCCAGTTGATTCGCTTATTTTGATGCACATATTTGTTTGATGAAATGCTAGACAAGAGGCCTCGTGAAGGAGCAAATTCGTTCCTTCAACTATTTCGTCACCAAAAAAATGCAGAAGATTGTGATGGCAAATAACCGCATCGTAGCACCCCAAGACCCGTCCGTCTATCTTAGGCATGCAGCTATCCACTTGTTTACAGTCACTATTTTGTTTTTGTGTGTTTCCAGTCTTGTCTTAGTTTGCTTTGATGCAGATACACTGCAGTGCATCTCGAAATTCCGTTTGCGTGCCCATACTACAGCACCGATATTTTGACACCGCAATTCTGCCGTCTTAATGATCGCACGTAAGTTTGAGAATCTTATTGATATTGTTAATTTGTGCATTTTGCTACCATCATTACAAGTTCCCCGTTACCAAGATTTTCTTTTCTTCCTTCAGTTATGCTGCCCCCATAAGGGTTGATGTTGAATACACTACATATTTACGGGATAAAACGCTGACACTACGGGAGGTAACCCATCTAATGTCTGGTTCAAAATTTTCACCCCCACACATAATAGTACTCATTTCCGTGCATATGTCAAACGTAATCTTAAGTACCTCTTACAACCTTAGCCGCAAAGAAACTTAATCCCTGTTGTGTCTTGTTTATTTACTCTAGGAAAGTGCCACCATTGGGTACATGCCTATTATGCTCAGAAGCTGTTCTTGTGTTCTGAATGGGAAGGATGAAGATGAACTAGCAAGATATGGTCAGCCTATTTCTGGTCTTGTGACTGTTTATGGGGAAAACCGATTCTTCTTAGATAGAATACCATATTATAATTTTTTGTTTTGTTTTGAAAGTTTGACTATTGGGCATGTAGGTGAGTGCCCTCTTGATCCTGGCGGCTATTTCATTGTGAAAGGAAACGAGAAGGTAGTTAAATCATCAACTGCTAATAGGATTACAATAGTAACAGTGCCAACTGGGTCTTATTTTTTCATGTGCAGGTCATTCTTATACAAGAAGAATTACCAAAGAATCATATTATTATTGAGACCGATCGTAAAGGGAGGTCATACACTCATACTCCTTCCTTATTATAACTTTTTGTGTCCTTTGTCGACTATTTTGAATTTTGTACCAGCATTCAGTATATCCTTTGTTGTTTTAAGCGTTTGAAAACATGACATCAATTTTGTCAGTTACATGTGTCTGACTATTCCTGACTACTTGGTTGGGTAGTTTACTTTGAAATATTTTGATGGATAGACAGCTGTTATAAATAGAAAAGCTGGACACTAATAAAATCTTTGGTGTGAAGATAAAAAAAGAGAACCTATGGAAAAGGAGGAACGGTATTCCGCTTTGGCTCATATAACGAGGTGGCCTTTTTTTTCTCATCAGGGTGACTGCGTCGGTTATGAGCAGTGCAGATGGAATAAAAAGCAAGACTCTAGTTGTCATGGACAACAAAAAGATCTATCTAGATTCGAATCAATTCACTAAGCTGGTATGCATTTGCTATCCCGTTGGTCTTTTTACCATTTCTTCCATTTAATAATAATATGAATCTTTTTTATTTGTAACCCTTGGTAGTATAGGATGACAGAAAAATTAATGTTGTAGTTAATGACTCAGTTCTGTGTCAATTATTTTGAATACTTTACAGTAGTAACTTGTTTGCTGGTGCCCGGTCCATTGGGTTTTGCTAGATTATAATGGTGGACGGGAATGCAATAGGTTATGGAAGGAGAAAGCTAGATGGACAGCTTTTTATGAGGGTTCAATACCTCTTGAACTTGACCAATAGTGCTGAGATCTAGAAATGAGCCCAAACAATCATTTATGATTAAGCCAATCACGGTAGAATCCATGCTGACACAAATTTAGGAGCGCGGCAAGACCGTGCTAATTGAAAAGTAACATCGGGATGTTATTTTCCAATTGATACATCTTTCTGAATCTAAGCTAATGTTCCCAAATTTTGGAGCGCGACAACACTGTGCTAATGTTCCCAAATTTAAGCAGTCACATCCTTGAATAGGACAGACTCTGAGTAGGGAGTAGCCTTCTATTTTTCCTTGACTACAGACCTGGTAACTTCTTAACAAATGTGCATAAGGCCTTTGATTCCTGTATTGATGTGCAAGGAGTAATTGACATTCATATCTTAATTTCCAAGCTTTGAATTCCGCAGATTCCTATAATTGTTGTTTTGAAAGCAATGGGAATGGAAAGTGACCAAGAGGTTGTACAAATGCTTGGACGAGATCCAAGATATGGGGACTTACTATTTTTATCTATTCAGGTAGTTGTTTTCTGAGTTAGTTGAAACCTCAGAAGGACTACATAATTATTTGGTCTTTTAATCTTGTGAAAAGTGTTAAACCTTTCTCTTGTCCTTTTTTCTTGTTCTTTTCTTCTAGAGCTTATGTTTTTTTTTACTTAAGGCTATTTAAATGGGTTTTACTTTCTTAGGAATGTGCCTCTGAGGGAATATATACACAACAACAAGCTCTTCAGTACATGGATGGCAAGGTGAAACTTGAACCGATAAGTGTGCCTTACTATCATCCTTAAAGAAACCTTTTGTTGTAGTTTGAATTATACCAAGCAATTCGCAGATCAATAAATAGTGCATGAAGTGCATCATAAGCTTTGCAAGAGTATATCCCTTCATTACTGAGTCATGCATTCTCTGTAATATCCCCCGAGGGAGTGGTAGGAATTTTACTTTTCATTTAGCAGCCTTGGCAATTTCTGCTATGTTCTCATTTCTAGAGGCACTTCCTATCTTTCTAGAAGAATTACATTTTACTTGGTTGGTAAGAAGCAGTTGACTTATCCTATTTTTCATGGCCAGATGAGGGAGGGATGTATTTCTTTTACCTTTTATCATTACTAAGTTTTATATGTTTTAGTTGCATGTAAATGTGGCTTCATGTACTGAATTTGGCTATTTTTGTAGATGAAGTATCCACATCAAACAACTATGAAGGTATTAACTGAAAGTTCATATTTTCTCTTAATTTTTATGTATGGTTCAGGAAATGTACTGTTAACTATAAGTTTCCAGATTTCTGTCTTAAACTAATTGGTAGAGACTAGCAAACAGAGCTGCAAACTTGTGTTCTTGTTCAGATTAAGTTACTTCATTTCCTTCTATTTGCCACTTTCAGGTCCTACATAATCATTTCCTTGCGCATGTGCCGGTGAGATAAATAATGGGAACTCTACTACCTTGGCTTTGTAGCCGGTCTTCTTTCCTTCTCATGTCAATCGCATCTTCAGGTCAAGAATGGGAACTTGCGAGCAAAGAGCATATACACTGGTGTAATATTAAGGCGCATGATGGACGCAGTCTTGAATGCTGACACTTTTGATGACAAGGCAAGTTCAAAGCTACTCCCTGTATCACTTAAGTGAATGAGTCTTAAAAGAAGTCATCTAGCAAAAGCCAGCTTTTCTTGCCTTCGATATTGTTTCGTAAGAAATGAAATCCTTATATTGCAACTCTCTAATTATAGCTTAACACGCATAGTGGCTAACTGATTCTTATAAAACCTGACTGCAGAGTGATCTTGCTTGGTATTGGAATCTCTATTGAAACTTTATCATTTTGAACATTTTGATGGTCATAAATCATGATCTGGTACAACGCTCTGCATGTTAACTCTGTTTTGCCTGGTCTCTACTCTACCCACCATCGCCACAATCACTTTGTTTTGTGTTAGCTTCTATTCTTAGTCTGCATGAACAAGATTGCAAATATATCCTAACTTCGGATCTGTACACTAACTTGACGAAGTGTTATGTGAACCCCCCCCCCCCCCCTATCTCGACACTGGTCAAGTCAGGCCTTATAGTCATCCGTCTCCACCAGTTCGTGGTGTTGTGCGTCAAGAAAGTGAGTTCTCAGGCAGATCGATTCTCCGGGGAGTTCCTTTGAACAGGCAGAAACTGCCACTTTAGGCGGGCACTGACATGTTAGCTATGCTAAGGTCTGCTGTCCCTTAGGGCTCGGCAGGTTAGGAATCCACGGCCTCCCCAGGTTGGCGATCAGCCTCTAGGTTCGCTGGTTATGGAGGATGTATACGGACCCCCAACGCCCTTGGCATGGGCTGGCATGCAATTCAGGAGAGACGAGCAGTGCGTGTTTTGAACATCCACCAAGATGGTGATGGAATGTCTTCTCTCGTTTGGGAAGACTACTGGATATTGCCATATTGGTGGCAATTCCATCTCTGAGATCGCGCCCAAGCTACTCCGTCCTTTTAGTCTTGGGGCGCAATCAGAAGCGCCGTACCGTCGTGGATAGACGATGGACCTCTGACATTCATGGGGCCCTTAACCTGTTTCAAGACTTACTATAACATCCACTTTCAAGGGTCGGTGGCATCGTCTCTTGAAAGTGAATTGGAGGTCTTGGGCTCCCCCGAGGGTGAAGTTCATCTTGCTGGCATGCCAGGACTGCTGCTGGACAGCAGCAAGGCTCGCCAGGAGGGGCCTGCCGCACTCCCTGTGCTGTGTGCTTTGCGACCAAGCGGGGAGACCATGTGCCACATCTTGACTGGCTGCTTCTTCTCGCGCTCCCTGTGGCACAATGTGCTTTCTTGGATCCGATCGACTGTCCACCCCAACTCCAGCGGCACCTAATCAGTGCATCGAGACTCAAAGCGTTTGCATTTAATCTAGAGTAAATATATCCCTGAAATGTAATCGGGGTAATGTTATAAAATTCTAGGGAAGCTTCTACAGTATATTGGCTCCTATGTAACATGCTTAGGTGTGCGAATAGGTGTCAAAGTTGCAGCGTTAAAAGTCGTTCACTCGGGAAGGTAACTGTATCAACTTCAGAGAATTAAACTAACTAAAACATATATAATCTTTTGTTTATTAGGGTGGAATAATAGGAAAATTGCGTATAAGAAATCAACCACTTTTACATAGAAAGAATGAAAATATACTAACTTCCTCAAGCGCACGCAAAACTGTCAGAAATTTGCACGTTTATGACCTGTTGTCAAGTGACCTTTTGTTGAATATCTTGCAGGATTATTTAGGAAATAAGAGGCTGCAACTGTCTGGTGAACTAGTATCCCTGCTCTTCGAGGTGATTAGTTTCTCTAATCATTTCATTAGATGGTTGCATTATGTGGTTTTATCTCCTACAGTGTTTTTCTTTGTGAAGGATCTGTTCAAAAGAATGAATTTGTTGGCTATGGATATTATGGGCAAAACTATGAGCAACAATACAAGTGAAGATCGTGACGGAGTCCTGAGTTTTAAGCAGGTACATATTTATGGATGCTAATTTCTGCCCTCCTTTTGCATTTCAATTATTGTAGCTTGTGTTATACCTTGATGATCTTACTAAGTGAAGAAGTATCTTTCTGTTGCTGTTTTATGCTAAGCTCATAAACTCCACATGTGAAAATGCCTTTATAACTACAAAGTTTATTAATCAGATCCATAGAGTAGTTATCATCTTGGGTGAAAACAGAGAGCAATTTTTTTGAACCATGGAGTCCCTGCTCCACTGCTCGATGCTGTCCATTTCAACCGTGTCAATAACCTTAACCAGGCTGCTAGTTGCACTTGCACCGTCAAAAACAATGACATGCGCCAGAGGGGTCAGTGTGTATTACAGTTCATGGGTGATCTTGCAACAAAACTTAGAGCCTACAGCTAGTTGGCCTTTTTGAAAGCCGCAAATCAGTACTTAATTATTATGTGCTGCTGTTATTTAGTCCTTCGATAATATAATAGCTTAATTGTCTTCGTGTTTATGATGAAGTAAAGTTTCATTCCTGGAAATGCCACTGCTATGTAACATATTGCCTGACTATTGACTTGACAGCCTAATGTGCAATGCACCGGAGAAATGCATTACCTTTTTATTCTTGCTCTGCGCATTATATTGGAATTGGTTTATCATTGGGATGTTCAGACAGCTATCTTGCATGTATAACTTCCTTATTTTGCAGATAATAGAGAGGGTTTCTACCATAACCTCTGGTATGGAGTTGGCCATTAACACAGGAAATTGGAACACAGGACAATTTGGTATGAGTAGAAAAGGTGTATCACAGGTATCTGAGTTCCGAGCCCCCTTCTCTAATCTATAGATATTTTGGGATTTAAGTTTTTCTTTTGCTTCTATATAGACGCTTTCTAGGCTATCCTATATGGCATCTTTAGGCTACATGACACGCATATCACAAGAATTAGAGAAGACCCGGAAAACAAATGGGCCCCGTGCATTGCACCCTAGTCAGGTGAGGATAGAATGGTAGCTATATTTCTACTTCGTAAAGAAACAACAATATACGTGAAGATCTGAAACCTCAGACCTGTTTCTATTTGCTCCTTGTGAACTATTTTTATGGCAGTGGGGTATGCTTTGCCCATGCGATACTCCCGAAGGAGAACTTTGTGGATTGACAAAAAACTTAGCTTTGTTAACTCACATTACAACAGATCAAGAGGATGATGGCCCACTGACGAAGCTGGTTTGTTTTCTCCTAATTCAGTTATTTTTATTTTTGTTGTCTTTAATGCTTTGTGCCCGACTGCCTGTGTGGGCATGTTCTTGTGTGTATTGAGGTATTGATGAGCTCATATCCAACCATTGCTTGATTCGTGTTGTTTTGGGAATACGACTACACCCACTATGATTGGGCACCTTTACACACAGAGTGTGCTCAGTGGGAAATCATGTAGGTTGTACGTGAAGTTGTAGATTTATTACTAGCCACCATAGTTTTTTGTGTGCATGTGCCTATGTCTGCATGTTTTCTGCATGATTGCATGCATACTGTTTATAATAATTACTCGAAATAATCTGAGCTGCAACAACACAATTTACTGGTAGTTCCTATAATTAAATAGATTGTACATACTTTGAAAAAAACTAGATTTTACATACTAGCAGAGGCAGAGCACAACTCAGCAGTCACATGTGGTCATTAATCACCTAAATAGGCAGTATGCACCCTATATGCAATTTGATTGTGGTCTAACCTGCTGCATTTTTTTAGTTCTTTACATCCATTGTATAAAGAAGTGCGACAAGTTATGAGCAATCTTATATATTCCACTTTTGTTCATTATGTACCAGTGTTATACTTTAGGTGTGGAAGATTTATCAATTTTATCCGCAGAAGAAGTTCACGCATCAGATTCATTTCTGATCATGTTCAATGGATCAATACTGGGGAAACATAGGCAACCTCAGGTCTAGTTTCTTATAAACATTACCTTTGCCTTTTCTTCTTCCTTTCTTAATTTTTCATTAAGCCACCCGTGATTCTTTTCAGAGATTTGCTGATAATATGAGAAAACTGCGTCGGTTAAGCTCATCTTGGGACTTTGTAAGCATTTTTGTAAATCAGAAGCAGGTATTTTTTTTCTTGATTTCTACTAGCTAGCTTACTATGAATACTGCATCATAATAAAATTGGAAGTATAAGCTGTAACAGTTTTGCAGCACATAATAAAATCATCTGGCGACATACTTGTGTATGTGAGGAAAAAGAATTCTAACAGCTAATTTATCTCCAGGCCTGGGGAAATAGCTCCTTGCCTTCTGGAATCAATTTGATGGATACAGTGATTGTGGCATGTGACACAAATATTTTGAAAATATCAGTAGTGTCGTTTGTGTCCATGTTATCATCGTTTGCAGTGATATGATATTACTGTTACTACTGTTCCATGTTATCTAGGAGGGGCCATATAATTGTATGTGACCCTTGTTGCTGAGTTTATTCTTTTTCCTCCAGAAGTTGTACCAGCCTTTTAACTGTACAAAACTGAAGATATAACCGGGATCTTAAGATTTAGGTTGCTCACATGAAGCAAACCGTGGCTATATGTTCAGTTTCATAATTAGGTGTCTTGGTCAATGAGTACCATGCTATTTCTGTGGATGTACCTGAAATTGCGAAAAATAGCACACAACTCCCTCCATTCCATAATTCTTGTCGTGGTTTTAGTTAAGATTCGAACTAAAACCACTAGAAAAATTATGGAATGGAGGGAGTACTATTTTGTTTGTTGGTTGATTGGTTGCTGTGGTATTTATCTCTTTTTGTTCTCAAAAGGATGATTTGGATCTAATAACTTGTCGACATTTCTAGCGTTGCATTCACATTGCCTCTGATGGCGGTCGCGTTTGTCGTCCACTTTTAATCGCTGATTTGGGAATATCAAGGGTCCAAGACCATCATATGCAGGAACTGAGGGTTAGTGCATCACATGCTGTTTTATCTATTGGTTGTTTTTTGTTATCTAGTTCAGAACTGCTTTTTTCTGTTCTAGGCTGGTCACCTCTCATTTGACGATTTTCTGCGTTTTGGGTTGATTGAATATCTTGATGTCAATGAAGAGAACAATGCATTGGTATAACATGATTCTTCTGACTTTCCCTTTATGGTTTATTTAATTTCTTATAATGTGTTTAAGATCATCCAAACAGATTGCATTGTATGAGCATGAGGATCAAGATGATGTTCAGAGAAACAGAATCACACACATTGAAATAGAGCCCTTGACTATATTAGGGGTTGTGGCTGGGATTATTCCTTATCCACACCATAACCAATCTACACGTAACACTTACCAGGTAAGGATTTGGGTTATTGTTGCACATAATGATTCATTGCATCTCTCGTTTACATTTTTTTCATCTGCAGTGCGCAATGGGTAAGCAAGCAATGGGAAATATTGCGTATAATCAGGTAAGAAGCAGCTTGAGTTGTTTCTGACCATTTAATTGTGCATGTGTTTTTGTTTCGTTGCACTCACATCAATGCAGCACGAGTTGGCCTGGTTGGTTTCAACTGCAACCTACACATTTGACTGTTGAAAAGTATCAAAATCACATTCGTATGACATTTAATTTCACTTTACAATGTTGTTATACTCTGGCCCTTGTTCTAAGCTTGTTTCCTTACTGACGTGAAATAATGTTTCTTTGGAATGTGTTCAGTTGTCCTGGGCAGATTCTCTACAATATTTATTAGTGTACGCGCAACGTCCCCTGGTTACAACAAAAACAATCGAGTTGGTTCGTCACTTGCCCCCTCCTCTCCCCTCCTCATTTGAAATTTGATGTTACATAGTTTACTACATATCTTTTCAGGTGGGATATGATAAGCTTGGGGCTGGGCAGAATGCAACTGTTGCTGTCATGAGTGATAGTGGATATGATATTAAAGATGCAATTGTATTCATCATCCCTTGATCGAGGTTTTGGTCGTTGCATAAGAATGAAAAGGTAATGTTATGCTTAATAATTCAAATAAAGATGCTCTTCCTTTTATTCTGCTTTGGTTCTTATAGTGTATCTTTGGTTCTTGTTCTAAAGGTACATGGTGGCAATGCAGAAGTATGAGAATAATAGGTCAGAAAAGAATGTTAAACCAGAGAGAGATAAAGATGATATTTTGAAGAAGCAGAATATGCAGGTAGGAAAAGCGCCGACCAGTGACTGTTCTGACTTCTGACACTACAAGACCCTTCATTTTTCTCACTTGATTGGCATAGTAGCCAGTTTTAAGTATTTTATCATGAGTTTTTTTCCAGCAGTTTTTGTCTGATTTTTATTATTTGTATATCTTTTATAATGGGTGGTATTATTGAAATGGGCTTGCCAGTCCCAATTTGGCTGAAGTTATTCACGTCTTCTTAATTTGTCTACTCGGTATTGGGAATTGGTATTACATTTTTTCTGTGTACTCCTAAGTCAGGGAACTTTTGATAGGTTTTGGATAAAGATGGATATGCCAAGCCAGGTCTAATAATCCGCGATGGTGATATCTATGTGAACAAGAAAACTCCCAAGAATACTGCAAAAAGTCCAGGTGTTACATCAACCGACAGGTGACTATTCTTGTGTTTTTGTGGTTATTATGTTCCATCTTCTATTATTTTGGCTCCAAAGTTTTGCTGTTCAATAACGTTATATGTTCTCAATCGCTTGAAACATTGCTCATCCAGGGACTATGAAGACTCCCCGGCTATTTACAAAGGTGATGATGATGAGACAACTGTAGTTGATCGTGTAATACTTTCCTCAGATAGTAATGACAACTTGACCATCAAGTGTATTATCCGTCACACTAGGAGGCCAGAGGTATGGTCTATTCGCTGAATCCCTTAAGTTTGATGTACAGAATAATGAAGGTAAATATTTGTGTTCCTGTTTGTGATGCAGGTCGGTGACAAATTTAGTAGCAGACATGGACAGAAAGGTGTTTGTGGTACCATTCTTCAGCAGGAAGACTTCTCCTTCTCTGAGAGAGGAATATGCCCTGATTTAGTTATGAATCCCCATGGATTTCCAAGGTTTTATATTGGCTTTGGTTATATTGTATGCTTTTCCTTTTTTGCTGATTTCTTCTATATCTATCTGTTAGTTGAGTTTGTTCTCTGGAGCCACAACCATTCAGTTGGTTGTTTTCTGTTATTTAGCTCATCTTCAATTTAATACGAAAGATTGGGACTCCTTATTTTGCCGGAGTATACCCATTTTGGTATTCAAATGTGTGTGTAGACATCATGCTCTTTTTTTCTTCTTCTAACTCAATACTACACACATTTAGTATATACCTCCGTCCACTGTCACTGAAATGAGTGAATCTACACACTAAAACGCCTCTAGTTACACTCATTTCAGCGACAGTTAACTCTGGGCGGAGGGAGTATTTGAGAAGAAAGTTGAAGATACTCGCCCTAAGGGATTGTGATATTAGACTTGTGAGTTATTGATATTAATGTGACACCTAGAAATAAATCAATTTGCATAATTGTTCCATGCTCTTGGTTGTGATTCTGACACTTGAGGTACAATAGCTAGACATGTCTAGAAGGACCACCCAGTCTTCCAGTTCATATATACTGGCTATGTGCATGCTTAATATCGCTTACATGATTAAATTCTGTTTGCCTGATATTGTCTATTAGTTATATTGTGTTGCTGGTTGTTAGGAACAAGCAACTTGTGTTACCATGAGGCCATAGGCCGATATATATATACATGTACAGGTGTGGAAAATATGCAGGAAACCCCTTATACAACGGGATAAATACAAAGGGGTACATGACTTATATTATAACTCTAACACCCCCCCTCAAACTCAAGGTGGATGAACAACACTGAGTTTGGAGAGATAAAAGCCATGTTGTGCTCTAGTCTGGGCCTTCGTCAGGAAATCCGCCAACTGTAACTCGGAAGGCACATACTGAAGAGCAATAACCTGATCCTGCACACCAGCGCGCACATAGAAAGCATCAACACCAATATGCTTGGTGAGCTCATGCTTCACAGGATCACGTGCAATGCTGATAGCACATGTACTGTCAGATAAGAGCTGAGTCGGTGTAGTGACAGAAACACCAAAGTCCTGAAGTAACCACCGCAACCAAGTCACCTCTGCCGTCAAAAGAGCCATTGCTCGCAACTCAGCCTCGGCACTCGAATGGGAAACTGCAAGCTGTTTCTTCGTCTTCCAGGCAATGAGAGAACCACCAAGAAAAACACAGTAAGCAGAAAGTGAACGGCGATCCGAAGGATCACTAGCCCACGTAGCATCCGAATAGGCCTGAAGCTGTAAAGAACTGGAGCTAGGAAAGAAGAGACGGTGAGAGATTGTGCCTCGAAGATATCGGAGAACACGAAGGAGATGACTATAGTGAACCGATGTGGGAGCAGAGACAAACTGACTCAGAATATGAACCGGATAAGAGATGTCCGGACGAGTGACAGCTAGATAAACAAGACTGCCAACAAGATGACGATAACGCGTCGGGTCAGGGAGAGGATCACCATCAGTAGCACGGAGGTGAACATTGAGCTCCATAGGAGTCTCAACAATGCGCTTGTCAGTAAGAGCAGCACGAGCAAGAAGATCCTGGATATACTTTTCCTGGGATATAAAAAAGCCATCAGAGGTAGAAGAGACTTCAATCCCAAGGAAGTAGCGAAGAGGTCCAAGATCAGACATAAGGAACTGCTCACTAAGACGGGCCTTGACAAAGGCAATATACTCGGGGTCATCCCCCGTGATGATCATGTCATCAACATAGAGAAGAAGAAGAGTCCGACCACGAGGAGAAAGGTGAATAAACAATGCTGGATCATGAGCACTTGCTGAAAAACCGGCAGCAGTGATCACAGAGGCAAAGCGCTCAAACCAGGCGCGGGGGGCTTGCTTAAGGCCATAGAGAGAGCGACGAAGACGACATACCATGCCATCAGGAACAGAATACCCAGGTGGTGGCTGCATGTACACCTCCTCACGCAGCTCACCATTAAGAAAGGCATTCTTAACATCAAGCTGAGATATAGACCAGTGGCGAGCAGAGGCAACGGCAAGAAGTGTACGAACAGTGGTCATATGAGCCACAGGAGCAAAAGTCTCGTCATAATCACGACCATGCTCCTGCTGAAAACCTCGAGCCACAAGACGAGCTTTGTGACGCTCAAGAGAACCATCGGAGCGAGTCTTAACCTTGTAAACCCACTTACAAGTGATCGGATGAACTCCGGGAGGAAGAGAAACAAGATCCCAGGTACCAGTGCGTTCAAGAGCAGCAATCTCCTCTGCCATCGCAAACTGCCATTCAGGATGAACAACAGCCTGACGGTAAGAAGTCGGCTCAAGAACAGCAGCACCAGCGGTGGGAAATCCAAAGCGATCAACAGGCGGACGAGGACGAGAACGCAAGCCATAAGTAGGCTGAGAGGAAGATGACGACTCATCCACAGAGGCATTGACAGGTCGTGGACGACGAGTGTAATGCTGAGGAAAGGATGGAATAATAGAAGGAGGAATCACCAAGGTAGAATCGGGGGGTGGCGACGAAGAAGTCACCGGAGATGAAGGTGTGGAATCCGGTGACATGTGAGGAGAGGAGACCGGGGAGGAAGTCACCGGAGATGAGGGTGGAGAACTCTGTGACATGCTAGGCGAGAAGACCGGGGAGGATGGTGGCTGCAAATCAACTAGAGGTGAAGAAGGAGAGGAAGTGGAACGGAGAGGTACAGGCTCGACGGGTGTGATAGGTGAGTCAGGAAAAGTGAGGAAAGAGATATCATGCACTGAAAAAGTCGAGGAAGATGGGCGTGGGTAGAAGGGACGAGACTCATCAAAAGTCGCG
This sequence comes from Aegilops umbellulata, assembly GCA_032464435.1. NCBI lineage: Eukaryota > Viridiplantae > Streptophyta > Magnoliopsida > Poales > Poaceae > Aegilops > Aegilops umbellulata. Next base: position 592,635,562 of record CP136058.1, on the reverse strand, counting down.
TCTCGAGAGATACGCATCCGACGACCGATAGGATCCCAACAACGATAGCCCTTATGCTCATCACTGTAGCCTAAGAAGACACACTCAACAGACTGAGCGGTCAGTTTGGTGCGGTCGCGAGGGGCAAGAAGAACATAGCAAACACAACCAAACGAGCGAAGCATCGAATAATCGGGAGAACGATCAAAAAGTCGCTCGAAAGGAACACCACCCTGTAGAGCAGCGGAAGGCTGTATATTGATAAGATAGGTGGATGTGGAGACGGCCTCAGCCCAAAAATGAGGCGGGAGAGAGGCAGCAATCATCAATGCACGAGCCGTCTCAAGAAGATGTCGATGCTTTCGCTCAGCCACACCATTCTGAGCATGAGCACCAGGACAAGAGAATTGAGAGAGAGTCCCTTGCTCAGCAAGAACACCACGCAACATCTTAGAGATATACTCGCCAGCGGAGTCAGCACGAAAAACACGAATGGGTGAAGAGAACTGAGTATGAACCATGGCAGCAAAACGCTTATAAATAGACAACACCTCAGAACGAGAAGTCATGAAATAAAGCCATGTGTAACGAGAGAAATCATCTATGAAAATAATATAGTATTTATGACCACCTTTTGAAGCGAAAGGGGCCGGACCCCATACATCAGAATGGACTAAATCAAAAGGACGCTTAGACACTGACTCACTATGTGGATATGGTAACTGAATCTGCTTGCCAAGACGGCAACCCTGACACTCTAAAGAGACATCTCCTGAGACAGACCCCAGAAGACCTCGACGAACTAAAGAAGACAACCGAGAACCACACAGATGACCAAGTCGATGATGCCATTGCTGGAAGGAACCAGTAATGGAGGCGACAGAAGCAGAAGAACTGGCGATGGTGGTGGCATCGGAAGGAACATGAAGCCAGTCCAACTCCCAAAGACCCTGAGAATCACGGCGCCGAGGGCCAGCCCCAACCAGAGTGTGTGTGCGACGGTCCTGGACAGAACAAGAGTCAGCGTCAAGGATGACGCGACAACCAGAATCAGTAAGTTGACCAGCAGAAAACAGATTCATGGTAAGTCGAGGAACATGAGCAACATCAGGAACAGAATAAGAAGGAGTGGTAAGATTGCCTCTACTAGCAACAGAAAGTGGAGTACCATCAGCAGTGAAGACATAAACAGGAGAATCCAGTGATCGAAGAGAGGACAAAGTGGAAGAATGAGAAGACATATGAAAAGAAGCTCCAGAGTCCAGAACCCATGGGGATGTACCTGACTGTGTAGAGGGTGATTGCTCAGTGCGGGAAGCATCAGTCACAGAACCAGCAGTACCCGTCGAGGAAGAACCTGAAGCCGCGAGCAGACGCTTAAGTCTCAGAATATCCTGTTCAGTCAAAGCAATGGCTGAAGCTGACGAGGGAGATGACGAAGTCCCTGAGGAGGATGATCGCGCCTTGCGCAGGTGTTTCCGCTTGGTGTAGCACTGGGACTCAATATGACCATCATTGTTGCAGTAGTCACAATGTGAACGAGGGCGACCTGAGCCTCCAGAAGGAGTGGGCAAGAGCGGCGGAGCACTCGAGCGAGAATGGGGCGGTGCAGCCGGCGGAGTGGAAGAAACCCGAGTAGCGAGCACAGAGGGAACCTCCAGCAAACCAGCACCACGTAGGCGAGTCTCCTCAGCACGAATCTCTGAAAGCGCCTCCATGAGAGAAATACGGCCACGAGCAAGCAACTGAGTACGTCGGGGCTCAAACTCCTTACGGAGCCGAGACAGGAACTCGTAGACGCGATGAAACTCCAAATCGGCCTGGACAGCCTGACAGCAGGGGCAAGTACGACAACCAGCACTGCGGAGAGAATCAAGCTGGCGCCAGATAGCAGAACTCTGTGCATAAAAGTCATCAACAGTAGAGTCACCCTGCTGAAGAGCATGCTCCTGACGAACCACAGAAAGGTATAAGGCATCACCAGAGGGCTCATAGCGCTGACGAAGACAGGTCCACATCTGGAAGACAGTAGGAAGACCCAGAAACTCAGAAGCAAACTGAGGCAGAACACTAGCAGTGAGAACAGCTGCAGCACGAGCATCATCATCAAGCCACTGGGTGTAAACAGACAAAGCACCATGATACGTCTGAAGAGCCTCCTCATAAGCCAAAGCCCTCTCATCATAGGCACGATCAGCAGCCTCATCAGCAATCTTAGCCGCATCCTTGGCGGCCTGAGTGGCGTCCGGAGGAAGAACCAGTGGAGTCGGCGGAGTAGGGGCCACCGGAGGGACCGGACGTGGCGGACAGCAGACCTCGCCAGAAAGAACACCCCAGAGACGAATGCCACGCATGTGAATGCGCATGAAGCCAGCGAACTCGGTGTAGTTGGTACCATTGAAGATCACCGGACAGCGAGGGACAGCAACGTAGCCTGATGCAGCAGACATGTTTTTTTTTTTGGCAAAGATCCGAAATCAGCAGAAAGCCGGACAAGGACGGCGGCTGGAAGCGGGATCGGGCACGGGAATCACGGCGATCAACAATCGCGTAGGCTGAGCCCGTTCGTGTTGGCGACTGGGTGCACGGCTGTGAGCAGGAGGGAGGACGGGGCAGCCCAGCGTGGAGGAGAGGGAGTGGCCTAGCCCAGCGTGGCAACCCACACAGCGCCGATCGGGAACTTCGAGCGGGAGGGAGCCGGCGGCTTCGATCGAGCAGGGAGGACGGGGCAGCCCAGCGTGGAGGAGAGGGAGCGGCCCAGCCCAGCGTGGCAATCCACACAACGCCGATCGGGAGGAGAGATCGAGAGGAGAGGCAGCGGCGACGGAAACTTCGAGCGAGAGGGAGCCGGCGGCTTCGATCGAGACAGATCAGCACGAGTTGCAGCGTGCAAAAAATTGACCTAGCTCTAATACCATGTTAGGAACAAGCAACTTGTGTTACCATGAGGCCATAGGCCGATATATATATACATGTACAGGTGTGGAAAATATGCAGGAAACCCCTTATACAACGGGATAAATACAAAGGGGTACATGACTTATATTATAACTCTAACACTGGTTACTGTGAAAGTATTTTCACGACATGCTGACTCTCCTTTTGTTCACTAGTGGTATGATGGTAGGACAAATGCTTGAACTTCTTGGCGGAAAGGCTGGTGCATCATGTGAGCAATTTTATTATGGCAGTGCATTTGGTGAACCAAGTGGTAATGCTAATAAAGTTGAAGACATGAGGTAATATTATTCTTTCATGATATTATTTCATCTTGGAATGTTCTCAACTATTCTTCAACATTGCTTTCATTGGTATTAGCTATACTCTTGTCAAGCACGGCTTCAACTATCATGGAAAAGATTTATTGTACTCAGGTGTGTTTCCTAAGAAGTTCTGATGATCTTTATATTTTCATGTTATTCCTAGCCTGTGTTGAATAGATTCGACTGAACTCGAAACCATGATGCTGACGCTAATATGCAAATAAAGTAAGCCATATGAGAACTTAATTTTTTTTCTCAAACATCCTGTGTTTCGTTTGTAGTAGAAGAAGAATATGAGAACTTGATTTGTTTCATTTACCTTGTTGATGGAAAATTTCTACGATTAATCTTGTATGTGCATTATGAAAATATCTACTTTGTGAACTTAGATCGCAAAATATGGGGCTGCCTATGGTTAAACAACTTGCCTACTACAGTTTTTGCTGGTTTTTGGTCAAATGTTCACCTGCCGATTTCCTGGGCAGTGATTGGTTTTTGGCCTCAAATATGTAGCCATGATGTACTGGTGCTTCTTAGATGCATCTAAAGCTTCAAATCTTGAAAGATTGAAATTCCAAAATTTTCTTGAAATAAAAATTGGTTGAAAACTGTCTGGTTTTCCTGTTATGTGTTACGACAAACTGACTATGGAGCTCCTTGTGCTGAAAATAGATTCCGAAACCCTCCTTGAATTAGAAAATGGTTTATCATCTTTCTTGTTCTACATTTTTGCCATTTTTACCAATTGCTGGGCATTGACCACATGTTGAATGAGTTTTTGGTGAAAAAGTGTATGCTAAGTTCATACAATGAATGGGAAACTGTTGAGATGATCCCACTGTATGGAAAAGAGTCGAGATGATCCCCTGAACTGTGGGGGCGTGCCAACTCCAGCCTGAACTATTAAACCCTTTAATTGCCCGCAAGGCTGGTCTTCACCACATGGTGGATGCAGAGGCCAGGGCTTATCCTCCTCCCCGACGGAAAAAAATTAGATTTGTCAGATGTTCTTTCTGCATGGTTCGTGTGCAACATCTGCCTGGTCCCGTCAGGGTTCTTGAGCGCTGACTGTTTCACCGTTTTCAGGCACTTTAGGCCACCCTCTTCAGGCATATATCTTCATGGGGCCAATCTACTACCAGAAATTGAAGCACATGGTAGGCACAGTCTTTGTTTTTTGGTTATGATCTATTTTGCTTGTCCTTAAAATATGTTATGTTTTCTACTGCTACTATTTGTCCACTATGCCTTGGTGTACAGTAATATCTTAAGGGTTGATAATGACAATATAGATTTTAGTTCTTAGAGATTTGTTGCAAGATGCTCTAATTTGGCACAGAACGAAGATACCTTGAACTTGTCCGGGTTGGAATAGGTTGTAATATCTTGAATTTGATATGATTGTTTTTATTGATCCCTTTCAGCTTTCTTGATATTTTATTTTTAATTTATTATCTAGCTTCATATATATGAATTCTTCAGGTTCTTGATAAGATGCATGCTCGAGCTTCTGGACCACGAGTTGCATTGACCAGGCAACCTACTGGAGGGCGAAACAGCAATGGAGGTTTTTCATCTCCCTTTACATATGCTGCGCTTAAATGACTGAAGCTTCATATCTTTTCCTGTTAACAATCCTGTTGTTCGCCTTAAAAATGTTTTTTTTTTGCACAGGCCTGCGTCTTGGTGAGATGGAGCGTGATTGTTTAATTGCGCATGGTGCCAGTATGGTGATACTTGAACGTCTATTACTGTCGAGTGATCCATATCAAGCGCAGGTAATCTTTGAAGTAGATTCTGATACTTCCAGTAGGCTGGAGAGATGGTATCATGCAGGAAGCATAGATGTGCATGTTGTTTTTGTTGTCGTAGGATTGGTAGTCGTATATGAAACATGTCAACCTTGTAGCATTGGTTAATCTAGCACTCAAATCAAATAATTTTTGTATCCGTCAACTCTGAAAGATTGTCAGTGTTATCTGTTCTGCTGCTCTTTTAAATATATTTCACTGAATTTTGGCTGCTGTTTTTCCTTCTGGGTGGGGCGGGATGGCTATGGAGGTTTAAAGTTTATACAGAAGAATATATTTAAATAATTTTAACCTATTCCATGGTTGGAGTCTTTGGAAATGATATAAAGATGGGTTGCCGTTTGTCTGGTACAACCTGACTTGTTATGTGGGGATGTGTGACCATATAGATGGTTCTAGCATTAAGTTTTTTCTACATGTGTTACAAAATTGCTGCAACATTTTATCTTCTGAGTAAATGCGTGCATATGCTTATTTACACGTTTAGGCGATTTCGAACTGCTTAGTTGCAAAAAATGCAACATTTTGTATGCAGGATGCAAGTATAGGAAATGAGATAACACGAGTTTTAGGCAACCTAATGTTAGGCATATATGGTTGTTCATGTTCTCCAGGTTTGCAGAAAATGTGGTTTGTTAGGCTACTACAACCACAGACTCAAGACCTCCTTCTGTTCATTTTGCAAAAGTGGAGAAAATATGCAGCAACTGATGATGCCCTATGCTTGCAAGCTATTGTTTCAGGTACTGCAGAAGGGAGGGAGTGAAAATGACAATGTTAAGTGACACAGATTAATTGTTTTCTTGAGATATTCCGCATGCTCTCCTAATCCAGGGCCTGAAGCTGAATTGTGTGCCTAGTTTTGGTTGCTTGGATACCCTCAGTTTCATTCAAGTTACGTATTGTCTGGCTATCTTTTCCAGGAACTGACAGCGATGAACGTAGTTCCAAGGTTAAAGCTAACCGAAGGATAACTTGTAACGTGGTGCACCGATGATCTGGGAAGGATAATAGGAGAAGTGAAGCCATTCTGTTCTTGAAGCCTGATGTGTTACGCTGGGTTGTTGTAAAAAAGAATTTGCATATATGTGATGGGGAGTTCTTGTGTGATATAAAGAGGAAGTGAAATATGTTGTTGGTTCCAAGAAAAGGAGAAGGGAGTGATTCCCCTGGTGCCTCGTTTTTTGCAACGGGACTGTTTTATTTTGGGCGCAAATACAGACAGAGCGACCGTGCTCGTTATAATCTTCCCTGAGCGTGCTAGAAATTTTGGCCGTGACTTAGGCCGAGTGCGCAAAGCGAGCAAGCAGAGCTAGGTCTAGCGCTAGCGGGAGGAAACCCAGAAAAAGCAGAGCTAGGTTTACCAGAAAAGATTGACGAATCAAATGATATTTCTGTTCTAATTTCTGCCGCTTCTTCTCCCTCTGAATCAAACTTTTTTTTGCCATAATGTGTCGTTGCTATTATTACCAAGTATACGGTTCTAATCCTAGATGGAAAAATAAATAGAAAAAGAAATCTAAAAAGGCAGATCCTCCCTCTCTATCAAGAGTAATGAACTAGGTGCTGATACAGTACAAAAAAACAAACTAAATTAACCAAACTTGCCTGATGTTGAGGCAATCAAGAAAGCTGCATAAGTGAATATATAACCCACGGAAAAGTGAGCTAATCCAACCAATCTTGCTTGCACAATGGAAAGAGCCACGGGCTTATCTCTCCAGCGAATTAAATTAGCTAAAGGTGTGCGTTCATGAGCCCATGCTAAAGTCTCAATTAATTCCTGCCAATACCCCCGCCAGGAAATTAAGAACATAAATCCAGTAGCCCAAACAAGATGTCCAAATAAGAACATCCACGCCCATACCGATAAACTATTCATCCCAAAAGGATTATATCCATTGATAAGTTGTGAAGAGTTTAACCATAGGTAATCTCTTAACCATCCCATCAAATAAGTGGAGGATTCATTAAATTGTGAAACGTTGCCCTGCCATAATGTGATATGTTTCCAATGCCAATAAAAAGTAACCCACCCAATGGTATTTAACATCCAGAAAACTGCCAAATAAAATGCGTCCCAAGCAGAAATATCACAAGTATCGCCGCGCCCTGGGCCGTCACAAGGAAAACTATATCCAAAATCCTTTTTATCTGGCATTAATTTGGAACCGCGTGCATCTAAAGCGCCCTTTACTAAAATCAATGTAGTTGTATGCAAACCTAGAGCAATAGCATGATGAACCAAGAAATCCCCAGGTCCTATTGTTAAGAAAAGCGAATTACTATTCTCATTAACAGCATTCAACCATCCGGGCAACCATAGGCTTCGACCCGCATTGAAAGCGGGGCCATTCGTTGAAGATAAGAGTATATCGAACCCATATGTCGTCTTGCCATGAGCAGATTGTATCCATTGGGCAAATATAGGTTCGATCAAGATTTGCTTTTCTGGAGTACCAAAAGCAAGCATGACGTCGTTATGAACATAAAGGCCCAAGGTATGGAATCCTAGAAAGAGGCTAGCCCAACTTAAATGAGATATGATAGCTTCTTTATGGTCTAACATTCTTGCCAATACATTATCCTCATTCTGTTCCGGATTGTAATCCCTAATGAAAAAAATAGCTCCATGAGCAAAAGCCCCTGTCATGATGAACCCTGCAATATATTGGTGATGAGTATATAAAGCAGCTTGAGTAGTAAAGTCTTGTGCTATGAATGCATAAGGAGGTAAAGAGTACATATGTTGAGCTACTAAGGAAGTAATAACCCCTAAAGAAGCTAGAGCAAGACCTAACTGAAAATGAATCGAATTGTTGATTGTGTCATAAAGGCCCTTATGCCCACGCCCTAATCTACCCCCCGGAGGAGTATGCGCTTCTAAAAGATCTTTAATACTGTGCCCAATTCCGAAGTTAGTTCGTTACATGTGACCGGCAATGAGAAAAATAAATGCAATAGCTAAATGATGGTGAGCCATATCGGTCAGCCACAAACTTTGTGTTTGTGGATGGAATCCCCCAAGAAGAGTTAGAATGGCAGTTCCCGCTCCTTGAGCGGTACCAAATAAATGATTACTCGAATCAGGGTTTTGGGCATAAAGATTCCATTGACCCGTCAAAAGGGGTCCCAACCCCTGGGGATAGGGTAATACATCTAAGAAATTATTCCATCGAACGTACTCCCCCCTGGATGCGGGAATAGCAACATGAACTAAATGTCCTGTCCAAGCCAAAGAACTTACCCCGAAAAGTCCTGACAAATGATGATTGAGACGAGATTCCGCGTTTTTGAACCACGAAAGGCTTGGTTTCCATTTGGGTTGTAGATGTAACCAACCCGCTATTAAGGACAGCGTAGAAAGAAATAATAGAAAAAGAGCTCCAGTATAAAGATCCTCATTGGTGCGTAATCCTATTGTATACCACCACTGATAAACTCCAGAATAAGCAATATTCACTGGACCAGCAGCACCTCCTCGAGTAAAGGCTTCCACAGCGGGTTGACCAAAATGAGGATCCCAAATCGCATGAGCAATAGGTCTTACGTGTAAAGGATCCTGTATCCATGATTCAAAATTTCCTTGCCAAGCTACATGAAACAGATTTCCGGACGTCCATAGAAAGATTATTGCTAATTGCCCAAAGTGAGAAGCAAAAATGTTCTGATAAAGACGTTCTTCAGTAATATCATCATGACTTTCGAAATCATGTGCGGTAGCAATACCAAACCAAATACGACGAGTAGTGGGGTCCTGAGCTAAGCCTTGGCTAAACCTGGGAAATCTTAATTCCATAATGCCTTTCAAATCCTCCTAGCCACTATCCTACTGCAATAATTCTCGCTAAGAAGAATGCCCATGTCGTGGCAATTCCACCCAGAAGGTAATGGGTTACTCCTACAGCGCGTCCTTGTATAATGCTCAAGGCTCTAGGCTGAGTAGCAGGAGCAACTTTTAATTTGTTATGAGCCCAAACGATAGATTCAATGAGTTCTTGCCAATAACCACGGCCGCTGAATAAAAACATTAAACTGAAGGCCCAGACAAAATGAGCACCTAAGAAAAAAAGACCATATGCAGATAATGAAGAACCATAAGACTGAATGACTTGCGATGCCTGTGCCCACAAGAAATCTCGAAGCCACCCATTAATCGTAATGGAACTCTGTGCAAAGTTTCCCCCTGTAATATGAGTTACCACCCCTTGATCACTTATAGTACCCCAAACATCCGACTGCATTTTCCAACTGAAATGGAAAATGACTACCGAAATTGCATTGTACATCCAGAATAAACCTAAGAAAACATGATCCCAGGCGGATACTTGACATGTTCCCCCTCGGCCAGGCCCATCGCAAGGAAAGCGAAAACCTAGATTTGCTTTATCGGGTATCAAACGAGAACTCCGAGCAAATAAAACACCTTTCAAAAGTATTAATACAGTCACATGTATGGTAAATGCATGAATGTGATGGACTAAAAAATCTGCGGTTCCTAATGGAATAGGTAACAAAGCCACTTTGCCACCTACTGCTACTAACTCGCCGCCTCCCCACGTTAAGCTAGTACTTGTTGTTGCACCAGGAGCTGTTACGCCAGGCGCAGTAGCATGGATATTTTGTACCCATTGAGCAAAGATAGGTTGTAATTGTATGGCAGTATCCGAAAACATATCTTGTGGACGACCTAAAGCACTCATGGTATCATTATGAATGTACAAGCCAAAACTGTGAAAACCTATAAATATACATACCCAGTTAAGGTGGGATATGATTGCATCGCGGTGTCTAAGGACGCGATCTAATAGATCGTTGTATCGAGTAGTTGGATCATAGTCTCTTACCATAAAAATTGCTGCATGTGCAGCAGCACCGACTATTAGAAATCCGCCAATCCACATGTGGTGTGTGAACAAGGAAAGTTGTGTACTAGCATATCAACGTAACCACATAAATGTACTGTACTGTTTTTTAGATATAAGCGGGGGTTTTATTGAGCAACTGCCACTGGAAAGCTTCTGATATCATGGTGTACTACCTCTGTCCCGGTTTATTAGTCTCCTTGTATTTTATGCCAAATTTTGACTTTTGATTTAACCGGCAAATTGTAAGTTATATGCCATAAAAATAATATTATTAAAAACCTCTCTCGAATATGAATCCAAAAATGTAAATTTTGTTACATACTCTTTCCCTCCCATAATGTAAGACGTTTTTGCAAACTATGTCTTGCAAAAGTGTCTTACATTATGGGACGTAGTACAACTTATATTTTGATCTACGGTCAAAATTAGACACAAAATACGAACATGACCAATAAATTCGGATGGAGGTAGTATTAGACAAAAAATCCTATCACAATTGGGGTCGTCGTCTCACTGAACTACAACTTTCAAAATTTAGACCAAAAACTATCAATTTTTATATTTTGTGTCTAAAAACTACCGAAAACGATTGAGGACCGTTTTGGATGATTTAAACATGTCTACGATAAGCAGGACCCACTCGTCAGGGCGGACGTGGCATGAAAGTCAACTATGTTAGTTTGTTTCAAGAGTACGCCAATGACGTACCATATTTTTATAGAAGAATGAGTGTTAATTACAAGAATCCCGTCTCGGATGCGAACAATGGCGTACTATGTTAGGTTTGACCGTTAAGTTGACCATTATGATAGGTGAGGCCCACATGTCATCATCAACCCACTTCTCCCTGAAAATGCTTTCTCTCTGGGAAATTTACTCAAGCACCTTGCATGCCTGCCGGAGCTCGGGCTGGACGAGCTGTGCGGGTTGCAAAGGCGGCCAGCCCTGCCGTCGTTGTCCGTCAGCATGCTGGTGCTTGGCCTCGCAAGTGCAAGCTGGGGTGCAGGCAAGCAGGAGCAGCCGAGAGCTCGGCCTCGTAGGAACGGCCGGGCGTGGCGAGCGGGATGTGGCCAGCTCTATCCCTGTTACGACCCCGTGAGAGATCGAACAGGAAGGGGGAGGAGATCAAGGAGAAGGGATGAGATCCAGTGGTAGGAGAAGGGGTAGGTGAGAAGAGAGTTCAGGATGAGAAGGAATCTGAATTATCTCCATGACAACATGCCTACACTGTCATCACGGCTACACCTTTAACGCCACAGCCTGGCTCAGGCCCACATGTCATACTCACTCTCCTAGTGACGACTATTCCACTGGCTCCTCCTGTGGGTCCAGTTCTTCTTCTCCTTCAAGTTCCTGTTGCTGCACTTGTGCCTCTCTGTCCGCCTCTGCTTCAGTCTGGGGCGTGACTAATTTCAAAAAAAAAAAAAAAAGCCTGGGGCGTGACTGCAGTGGAGGGCGTGACAATTCCCTTCAGCTCCGCCGCGTGAACCTGTCCAGCCGCCGGGGATGGGCGAGATGGCCTAGTCCCGAGGGGTGCGGCTGACGCGGGCCAGATATGGCGGTGCGGCCGTCGTTCTAAGCACGGACGAGGAGGGGAAGAGCTGCAGGGTTGGACACCTCCCTCGCGGTGCAGCTCAAGCGGCGGCGATGACAACCTCGCACCACTTGACCCGATGCCAGAACGGTTCGACGGCCGGAAGGGAAGACGGCAATGATAACCTCCGCCTCGTCGGCCGTGTTCTCCTACGCGCCTACGGCCTCCTCTGCCATGCAGGCCGCTGCTGCGCCCTATATCGTGCAGGACGACGTGGTCGACCACCACGGCCGGAGGCTCCACACCGCCAGCTTCCCGAGATACCCCAGCATGGTGATGGCGCCGGAGGCCCGGAGCCCATGGTCGCCGCGCGTCGCTGGGGCTCGACCTGCAGCTCAGCTTGTAGCTCAATGAGCGAGAGCCGCGTACTGTACTGCTTCCTGCTCCGGCCGCGCCACTCCGGTCGAGCGAGATATCTCGGAACTCCCCTGCTTCCCATGCACACGATGTGTTCGAGAAAATGCTAAATAAAGAAAGGAGGAGAAGTAGATGCGGTCCACACCTTTCATAACAACAAATATAACGGTCAAAATAAACGGAGGTAGTTATGCCGCCATGTTGTCCCTAACAAGTGGGTCTCATATGTCGGAAACGCGTTTAAAATCTCCAAAACAGTCATCAATCGTTTTCGTAGTTCTTAGGCACAAAATTCAGTGAGACCACGACCCCAGTTGTGATTTTTTTGTCAAATACTCAAAATATCATGAGGTTTTATGAAGCACACGACCCGCCGGCAGCACATACGCTGCCTTTACTTTTTTTTCAAGAGTACACCGCATATCATATTTTTATAGAAGGTAGAAGTTGAAATACAAGACACTATAACTTGCGGGAACAACAAGTGTAGCAAGAACAACACACCCGAGCTAATCGACATATTAGCCACCACGACAAATACAAACACAACGGAAAAGGTCCAGCCCTAAACCAACCATCTAGCCACGTCACAACAAAGGCAGATCACCACAAGAGCAACAACTACAACTGGACTTTCTTTGCCAACGTTCTACCAATCTTGAATGCCTAAGAGGAGACAATGAGTGGGTAGCGGGACTCGGTCGGTCCCGAGAAAGCCAACGACTTGGGGCACCGGCAGCTGCGTACATAGTGTCCACGAAGATCAACTCGCGCCAGCGGCAAGCACCGGAGAGCCACACCATATGACCTCAAGTCATGTCTCCGCCCAGGATGCTCTCAACAGACTGACAATGCCAAGACACCGCCATCTTCGGTCCTACGATGGACCAAGGCTTTCGCCCGGAGAACACAACCCGATCAAGAAGAAGAGATGTCGATGCACCTTGGCGATGCCTCCAAGGAGGGAAACAACACCAACAGGCGGCGTCGTCGCCAGCTCCAACCAAAGTCGAGTAGGAATTCCATCCACACCATCACATGATGTTACTACACAACTTATTCTTGTAGACTCGTGTTGGGCCTCTAAGCATAGAGTTTTGTAGGACAGTAGCAATTTTCTCTCAAGTGGATGACCTAAGGTTTATCAATCCGTGGGAGGCATAGGATGAAGATGGTCTCTCTCAAGCAAACCTGCAACCAAATACGAGAAATCTCTGGTGTCCCCAACACACCCAATGCAATGGCAAATTGTATAGGTGCACTAGTTTCGTGAAAAGATCGTGACACAAGTGTAGTATGGATGGTAGATATAGGTTTTTATAATCAGAAAATATAAAAACAGATGGGCATCAAGTCATAAAATGGAGCACAAATGGTATGGCAATGCTTGAAAATAAGGCCTAGGGTTCATACTTTCACTAGTGCAATCTCTCAACAGTGCTAACATAACTGAATCGTATAACAATCCCTCAACATGCGACAAAGAGTCACTCCGAAGTTCTTATCTAGCGGAGAATATAAGATGAAATTGTTGTAGGGTACGAAACCACCTCAAAGTTATATTTTCCGATCAATCTATTGAGCCATCCCTATAAGTGTCACAAACAGCCCTAGATTTCGTACTAAAATAACATCATATAATACGCATCAACCAACTCTAATGTCACATAGATACTCCAATGTCACCACAAGTATCCATGAGTTGATTATTCGATATGCATCAAACAACTTCGAATTCATAATATTTAATCCAACACAAGGAACTTCAAAGAGTTCCCCAAGGTTTCTACCGGAGAAAGTAGGACGAAAACGTGCATTAACCTATATACCTAGATTACCCTAATGTCACCACAGGAATCCGCAAGTTGATTGCCAATACATATATCAAGTGAATCAATAGAACACCCCATTGTCACCACGGGTATCCACATGCAAGACATACATCAAGTTTTCTCAAATACAAAATATTCAATCCGATAATAGTGAAACCTCAAAGGGAAAGAATCAATTTGTCACAACAAGATAGAGAGGGAGAAATAAGACCATATGAGCCAACTATATTAAGAAAGCTCGTGGTACATCAAGATCGTGCTAAATCAAGAACACAAGAGAGAGAGAGAGAGAGAGAGAGAGAGAGAGAGAGAGAGAGATCAAACACATAGCTACTACTACATACCCTCAGCCCCGAGGGTGAACTACTCCCTCCTCGTCATGGTAGCCGTCACAATGAAGATGGCCTCCGGTGATGATTTCCCCCTCCGGTAGGGTGCCGGAACAGGGCTCTAGATGGGATCTCTTCGGAACAGAGGCTTGCGACGTCGGAGCGGATGTTCTAGGTTAACTTTCGGGGTTTTTTCTATATAGGAATTTTTAGAATTGGAATCACGCAAAGAAGGGCCACAGGGGGCCCTAGTGCCTTATGGGGCCATTGTGAGTCTTCGGGTACTCCCCCGAAGCCTCCTGGGTCCCTTTCCTTCTAGAAAAAAATGTTAAAAAGTTTAGCTGCATTTGGACTTCATTTGGTATGGATTTTCTGGAAAACCAAATGCAAGCAAGAAACAACAAATGGCATTGGGCACTTGGACATTATATTAGTCCATGAAAATCATATAAAAGTCATATACAAGTGAGCCAAAATCGTATAAAATTATTGTAAACATGGCATGAATACTTCATAAATTATAGATACGTTGGAGACGTATCAGCATCCCCAAGATTAATTCCTGCTCGTCCTCGAGTAGGTAAATGATAAAAGAAATAATTTATGAAGTGTGAATGCAAGCATAGTGCATAAGTTTGATCAATGATAGGTCCAAACACTTTTTCTAGCATCATTATATATGACAAACAGTAGCTCATTTCATAAAACTTTTCATGATCAAGTAGCAATCAATTCACATGTGGTTCAAACAATGCATCCTCTTGAAACTTAACAACCTATGTTCTTAGTCACCAAACAATCTCAATTTAACTTAGTGTAAGCAAGAGGTCCACATACTCAATTATCATATAGTCTTGTATGCTTACTAGTACTCAAAGCATATTTTTAGAACAAATAGCACCCATCAAACACAGAGAAAGATAGGGGCTTAATGTTTCGCCTCCCAACTCATTTATCATAGAGATAATTGTCAACATTAATAATTCATGATCAAATATATTTGAATGACAATATGTTACGGGATATTTCACCACCACATGATGCTTGCCAACTAAAGAATATCTTGGAATAAGAAATTGACTCAACAAAAATAAAGTTAACAGAATAAGTAAAACATAATCCCTTCACAGAGGGAAGTATGGATTTGCAGAGGTGTCAGAGCTTATTGCTTAAAACAGAGATGAATACGTTTTGAGTGGTGTGCCTTTCCTGTCAACGTCACGATCGAGAATTCTCAATATCTTCCATGCTAAACACATTATCAGTGGTTCCCAAGCATAAAGGTAAAGTTTACTCGCCCTCAACCATTCAAACACAAGCCATGGCTAGCCGAATCTTTGGGTGCCCTCCATACAATCAACTTTCTGGCGAAGTTTGTTTCATTATATTTTTCTTTTCATTTTTATTACATGACTAAGCATCCCAATTACCAACCTCTCTCATACAATGACAAGCGAATAAACACTCATCATGAGAATAATCCGTTTAGCAGGGAAGATATTGACCATCCCCTGTCACTCCATGAGCGGTACGGACACACAAAGCATATGTTTATTTGAAGATTTAGAGATGGCACATGCAAATATACTTGGAATGGTAGGGTAATACCGTATATAGGTAGATATGGTGGACACTCATGGAAAAAACTTGGCTCAAGGATTTTGGATGCATAAGCAGTATTCCCGCTTAGTACAAATTTTTTGGCTAGCAAAACATTCTAAACAAGCACCACATGTTGGAGGATCCATAACAATATAACTTTGATGCAAATATACCCAACCATAACTCATTACATTGTCTTCCTTGTCCAACTTCAACTAATTTGCTCAAGTTGAAAATAATTAATGGGTTCACAATCATAAAAGATGTCCAAGATAATATATTTGAATGTGAAATTTCTCTTTCATATACTAATCATTCATGAATTGCTTGTATGACCAATATTGTGATTGTCAACTTTCAATAAATTTTACTGTATAAACCCAATGTGAAACTACTACTATGCATGATACAACACTACTGGAATTAGCTTATTTGCCGTCTGCCAATTCTTTGCCGTCTGCTGGCTGACGGCAAAGAAGGTCTTTGCCGTCCGCTTAAATAAAATGGACGGCAAAGAACTGGCTGATGGCAAAGAAGGTCTTTGCCATCAGCCAGTTCTTTGCCATCCACTAGCGGACGGCAAAGAATCTTTGCTGTCAGCTGGCGGACGGCAAAAAGAGAGATGGGCCCCACTACCGAGCTGCTTAGAAAAAAACATAACGGCCCCCTCTTTGCCGTCTGCTAGCAGACGGCAAAGAGCAAAAAAGCGGACGGCAAAGCGGGGCGGACGGCAAAGAGATAACGTTATTTTTGGCAAACGGCAAAGAGGAAACACAGCACACAGATCGATCACGCAGATCGATGACTTGGCAAGATCTCAGCTGCACATCTCCACCCTCCGTCGGACACACACCCCAGCCACCCACGATGCACACGCCCGGCCCCACGCCCTGTCTTCTCTCTCTCCCTTATCCCCACCCCCACCGCACGTCTCTCTCTCATTTCTCTCCCTCTCGATCCAAATCGAGGAGGCCGGCCGGCCGGCACCCGCCACCACCTCGACCCCCGGCCCCGACCAACACCTCGTCAGCCCCTACCTCATCCCCCGTCGCCCCTGCCGGCCTCCGCGCCTCGTCCCCCATCGCGCGCCGTCCGCCTCTGCCACGCCACCGGAGCCCGCCTCCGCACGCCGCCTGGCTTCGCCCGCCCCCGCTCGCCGCCGGCCTCCTCCGTGAGCCGCCCGGCCTCGCCCGCCTCCTCGCTCCGCCGGCCTCCACCGCGCGCCGCCGGCCTCCTTCGTGCCTCCGAGCACCAGCGCCTCCGAGCACCAGAAGCCGCCGCCTCTG
This sequence comes from Aegilops umbellulata, assembly GCA_032464435.1. Taxonomy (NCBI): domain Eukaryota; kingdom Viridiplantae; phylum Streptophyta; class Magnoliopsida; order Poales; family Poaceae; genus Aegilops; species Aegilops umbellulata. The sequence continues at coordinate 592,618,641 of CP136058.1, read as the reverse complement.
CCTATGCTGCTCTCTGCCTCCCTCTCTCAGGGCGCCTCCGAGCACCAGCGCCTCCGAGCACCAGCAGCCGAGCCGCGGGCCTTCACCTTCGCCGCTCTCCTTTGCAGCCCGCCTCCGCATGTCGCGGGCCTCTACCTCCGCTGCTCTTCTCTGCCGGCGATGGGGCTTGGCGCTGACGGAGTTAGTGCGGTCCAATGGATCTAGCGCTCGGACGAGGGTGGCGAGCTCCGGTGCGGCGGCAGACGGCTTGAGCTCCTCGGGTGTCTAGATCGAACACCTGTACTGTAACACAGTGTAATCCATTCGTGTGTAATATGTTCGTCTTGTTTAACAGAGTAGTTTTGTTTTGGATCAGCAAGCTATATGATGGATAGTTTTGTCCTGTGAAATCCGTGCGTTCGTTGTTGATTCTTGAAACAGCAGTGTTGATGGATACTGTGGTGTTCATCCTCAGTTCATTCGTCGTCGCCTCTGCACTTGGATACTGTGGCAGACGGCAAAGGATGTCATGGTTTGCCATGCGTGGCAGACGGCAAAGCCTCCCGTTAGACACGTAACGTGGCTAACGTCTATCCTTTGCTGTCAACTTTCTTTGCCGTCTGCTTGCCCAGGAAAGCTGACGGCAGATGTCTTTGCCGTCCGCTGTTTGAAAACAGACGGCAAAGAAGCTCTTTACCGTAACTATCTTTGCCGTCCATGTTTGTTGTCTGCAGCTGACGGCAAAGACCTTTGCCGTCAGCTTTCTGGTCCTTTGCCGTCTGCCATGGCAGACGGCAAATCAGCTGATTCCTGTAGTGCAAGTATATAAAGCACATATAATTTCAACTTTATGATATTCAATTCATTCAACAATTTACTCTGAGGATATAAGTGAAGCACAAGAGTAAATGACAAACTACTCCAAAAGATATAAGTGAAGATCAATGAGCAGTCAAACAATTAAGTAGCTATGTGAGGACTCTCTCTCATTTCAAAATTTTCAGATCTAAATATTTTATTCAAACAGTAAACAAAATGGAATGACATTCCAAGAATAGCATATCTCATGCGAAGAAGCAAAAACTTAGTCTCAACCTATACTAACCGATAATTGTTGATGAAGAAAGGTGGGATGCCTACAGGGGCATTCCCAAGCTTAGATGCTTGAGACTTCCTGGAATATTAACTTGGGATGCCTTGGGCATCGCCAAGCTTGAGCTTTTGTGTCTCCTTAATTCCTCTCATATCACGGTTTCCCTAAATCTCAAAAACTTCATCCACACAAAACTCAACAAGAATTCATGAGATAAGTTAGTATAATGCAAAACTTTATCATTCTCTACTGTGACAAATCAAAAAAATTATAATTTAACATTGCATACTAACTGCCTCAGCATATTTAATACTCCTATCCTTAGATAGAATCATTAAACAAGCAAACATATGCAAATAGTGCAAACATAACAGCAATCTGTCTAAACAGAATAGACTGTAAAGGATGAAGAAAGATTCATACTTCTTTAACTTCAAAAATTCTAAAAAATTACCACATTGTAGAAAAATTGTTAGATCTTACTGTGTAAAATTTCAAGATTTTATCACGTTCTGACTTTTCTGAAGAATTCAAACAACAACTCATATACTTGCAAACTAAACATGGTAGAGGCTATACTTGTCAATTTCATTGAAATAAAAGATACAAAACATTATTTTAAATAAGAACAATCAAATCATAATAGAAGAAAATGACGTTCCAAGCAGAACACATATCATGTGGCAAATAAAAATATAGCTCCAAGTGAGGTTACCGATAATGTTGGAAACGAAAGAGGGGATGCCTTCCGGGGCATCCCCAAGCTTAGACGTTTGGGTATTCCTTGAATATTACCTTGGGGTGCCTTGGGGATCCCCAAGCTTAGGGTATTTCCACTCCTTATTCTCCTCATATCGATATCTCACCCAATATTTAAAAACTCCAATCACACAAAACTTAAATCACTGGTGCAGGACCTGCTATACAAATGATTTTTAACCCCTTTCCGCGACGACGTTTGGAACCGTCGCCAAGTGAGTGTGGGTGACAGGGGTCCTTCCCACATGACCCAGAAACCATCGGGGATAGGCCCTCATGGCACACAGGCTGGGGCAAAATGAGCTCGTGTGCGATCTGGCGAGGCATCGAAACCCAATTGTTTCCATTCGTATGTACATCCCACATGGTGAATCCCAGAAAAACATGTCCGTTCGTATGTATATCACACACAGTTTTTTGTGTGGAAACGTTTGTGCAAGGTGGCCTAATGCAAATAGTTCTCTGCCGGAAGCCGTGTGTGATTGTTAGTTGATCGAACACGCCTACTTTCTAGAAACCGACGGGTTGTTTGAGTTCATCGCCCATGGTGCTGTCTGAGTAACGTCTGCAATAGAAAACCCCAAAAAGCAGGGTAATTAGCCTATTATTGATAATCCATGTACTAATCAAACTAATATTTATTATAAAACACACCAGATATTTCATATCCGTATAACAGCAACCAGGATTTCATAATCGAATTACAGCAGATAGCTTCGGCACTCAGTTCTGCCATTACACAACATCACCAAGTTTCACATGCAACATCAAAAACCTTTGGAAAGTAGCATCATACACGGTAAATATACAGATGAATCTCATCTGGGAAACTACAGAAGCGGAAGGCAAATATTGAGCCTTCAGTGATGTTGAATGTCCTTGCAACTTTAGGCCAGTGGCTATGGATAATTGCCCGCCCAACCTTCGTCCTCTTCAGAAAGACTTCAATATTGTACCATGGGTGTTGAATGAATACCTTCCTCGCCTCTTGACCATGCAGGTGGTTTGAGAGATAATCATCGGTGAACTGCTTTGAAAAGTACTAAAAACAAAGATATGCATAAATTGCTGCTATAAATTTTGAAATGGCGCAAGGGGTAAAAACAAGGTAAAAGAGTTAGTACCATCCTATAGTTGACTGATGTCTTCTTCATTGTGCAAACAAAGACCTTGTTGTTATTCGTCGCAAGTTTCTTCATCCTAACAATCTTTTTGAGTTTCTTGACTTGACTGATATTCATGGACATCTCGTTTCCCCATATGCAAAATGGGTCGAACAGTGGGTCTAAGCCTCTCATAGCAGGACCTACATGTGCAAGACCAAATTGTAAGAAACCTAAATATTAGAATGATTCCTGCAACTGCACAATAATGTGCTATTAGCCAAAGGACCATGCTTGAACAAACCTCGATGGTAAACCGCAGTGTCTCCCATTGTTTCCCTGCAACACACATAAGGAAGACCTTGATCAGGTTAACTGAGAGTTGCCATACTATTAGTAGAATATGTATTGAGTACAGCCAAATTTGATTTATTTCACAGGCATAACAATACAAAATTGTACCCACAGCAAATGAAAATCAAATTCCAAAACTAAACCAAACAGTTAAATGGACAACAGACCAAATGAACCAAAATAGTTAATTGAGCACGACATTGCAGAATAGAAACATGTACTAGAAGATAAGATAGTTGACAAAACAAAGAATGCTTGAGAACACTACTACGAAATGTAGCAATTGTTGGACCAAACTATTAACTGAACATTGCATTTCAGAGGACCAAAGTGTTAACTGAACATTACATTTCAGAGGACCAAATTGTAAACTAAACATCAGATTGCATATTAACATTACAGAGGACAAATCACTAGAAGGCACTGGCGGTGGCCTCGAGAAAACAACACGAACTGTATTCTAAAGTAGACAACCGTGTGGCGGTGTCGACGGTGGCCTCGAAGACGAGGTGCTCCTCCAAGATCTCGCAGTCGGCTATCATGGCAGCCATAGCGACCTCGTGCGCGCGTGCGGCAGCGATTTCTTCTCCACTGCCAGATGCTACTGAGCTCCATGTTATACTACGTGCAAAATGGCTGTGGGCGGCGCTTAATTGGAGGAGGGGGACAGTGATTTCGGCGAAGGTGTCGCGCCATTGGTTGGGGCATGTGGGACGAGAAAGGAGGAGGATGGTGTGGTGGGGTGTGGATTACCTGAACATATCGAAGAGGCCGCATCAAGAAGAAGGGTCGATGGCGAGGAGGCCCCATAGCAAGAAGAAGGGTCGCCGGCGAGGAGGCAGCGCTGCAAGAAGAAGGGTCACTGGCGAGGAGGCAACTGAGGGAGTCCTGGACTATGGGGTCCTCGGGGAGCCGACCTATGTGACATGGGCTGGACTGATGGGCCATGAAGATACGAGATAGAAGGCCTTCTCCTGTGTCCAGATGCGAGTCTCCTTTGCGTGGACGACAAGCTTGGCGTTCGGATGTATAGTTTCCTTCCTTTGTAAGCTGACTTGGTAGAACCCTAGTCCCCTCCGGTGCCTATATAAATGTCAGGACCCCGATCCTAAGCCACATCGATCCAGCGTGTAACACATCATATCACTTTGCGGCCTCACGCACGGTACTCCCACGGGTGCCACCTTACCTGGCCCGGGACCGTTTGCGCCTTTTGGCTCACGTATATGATAGTGTCGCTAGCATCCATATGACAGAGAACCCGTGCCGACATGGCTAGTCGTGAACCCAAAGCGGCGCTAGCCTATGAGGACAGGCATACATGAATCACATCGAACATGTCGGTCATCAACGTGTCTATTCGGGCTGTAGCACTGGGCTAACAGGACTCCGGTAACCCGGGCTGTAGCAGGCTAGGCAGGACTCCGAATAACAGCGCGTGACATTTCCCCGAAGGGACAGACATAGGAACGACGTGAAACACATGCCGGCCAGTCAAGTGTCCAAGCAGTAGTGCTGGGCTAGCAGGACTCCGGTGAACCGGGCTGTAGCGGACTACTATCGCTCAGAAGCACAAGACTTACATTTCCCCATATGAAAGGCTGCCAAGGATAAACAACTAGATAGTCGGATCCCACTCATACCAAGCATTTCAATCATACACACAATATGCCCGATATGAGTAAATACAACATGGCATCACAACAGTACTCTACGACTCAAGTACTTTATTTAGAAGGCTCCGAGGAGCCATACATAACATCCATACAGATAGGGTCACATGACCCAACACTCAAGTCATACAAACATACAAGCACATGCGGAAGCAAAGTAGTCTGAGTGCAGACACTAGAAAGAAAGAAGGCTTGACGAAGCCTGTCTATCTACAACGACCCTTCACAAGCCTTGGATCACCACCTGGTGATAAGTCACTCGCCAATGTCGAGGTCTACATAGAACCCATCAGAGGGGTTGGTGTAGTCGTCTGAAAAACATGATTAAAGCAACATGAGTACGGAGGTACTCAGCAAGTCTTACAACAGGAACCTATTATACATGCACATTCTCAAGAAGGTGGTGGGGTTATTGCAGCAAGCCAGCTTTGACTCTTGGCTAAGCTATCCTACGATAGACACCACTTGTAAAGCATTTGTCGCACACGAGTCCACTAACACCAACACAATACTCCACCGTGGATCCTCTCTCGCCATCCCACGAGAGGGCCATCCGCGGTACTCACACTTATCTTGAGATTTTTAGTAGTATCCATTTAACTTGTCTATGAACTGATATAGGCAACCCAGAAGTCCATTACCGCGGACACGGCTATTCGAATAGATGATGTTAACCCTGCAGGGGTGTACTTCTTCACACACGCTCTCACCACTTATCGCCGTTTACACGACATGTACTCGGCAACCTTCAAGCGGAAGCCCAGCGAGGGTGTCGGCCACGGCCTACCTAAACACTCAAGTCTTTAGTCCAGGTTTATCGCCTATTCGGGTTCCATCCGCAGGGAGTCCGGCCGAGGTTTCCACTAACGGCCCCGAACGATGTGAACAGGGTTCCCGAGACACCAAACGGGCGAGTCGGTACACCGTGCCACGTGCCTACCGCAACACAGCCCACCCCGATGGTCAGCACCGCGTGCGGCCCCCAGCATACTACAAACACCAGAAACTACTTTGCAACTCCTGGACAGAGGACAAGCGTGATCAAGAAGCCGAGAGAGTCAATTAAGGATCCCAATGTGTGGTAGTAACTGTATCATGGATCACAAACACAGAACTCAGTTCCTAAGGACGGCCTCAATGAAACAACCCACCATGTACTCCTACATGGCCTCTCATCGATTCCTTTACCAAATCATATTCAACACTTCACTCTTGTTACCGACACAACCTTTCACTCCAGTTCATCATCCCGATGAGCCAGACCTGACACAACTCTAAGCATAGCAAGCATAGCATGGTAGGAACACACACACACATGTATTGGCTCAATCAACTCCTACACATGCTAGTGGGTTTCATCTAGTTACTGTGGCAATGACAGGTCATGCAAAGGAAGTGGGTTCAACTACCGCAACACACAGCAGTTTGAAACGCGTTGTCTTAATGCAGTAAGCAAGAGCAGAAGCGAGAACATGGGTTTGTATCGGAATGATCAATGGGTTGCTTGCCTGATGGAGTGGTGGTGGGATACTGCCCTTCAACTGGATACTCGGAGATATCCTCGGAGGCAGAACCTACCACGAATGACACATTGCAACACAATCAATACATGACGATATGCAACAATATGATGCATGCAATGACATGGCAATATGAATGTGTCCTGGTCTTGTGCAAGTTAAACCAGAAGGAAATGACCCCATTTTGAACCAAAGATTCAAATGGTAGTGCATTTATAAGATCATATTAGTGCAATATCTTATAATGTCTAAACAGTGGGTTTAACTTATTTTAACATGCATGAAACCAGTTCCATTGGATAGATTGGATTTTTCTGATAGATTTTCATATATAGAACTTTGCATTTGGAGTTACAGATAATTTTCTATGAATTTTTGAAGTTTGAACTATTTTCTGGATTTTCCTGTATAAAAATAAATCCAGTAATTAGTTATTGCGTCAGCATGAGGTCATGCTGACCTCAGCAGGTCAACAGCCGGTCCAGGTCAACTGACCAGTGGGCCCAGGGGGTTAGTGATTAATTAAACTTATTTAATTAGTTTTAAACTAATCCAGAGATTAACAGAAGGGGGGCCCCACCTGTCATTGACTCAACAGAGTCAACAGGGGCCCACCAGTCAACGGTCAGGGTCAACTCGCCGGCGTCTAGCCGCCGGCGAGGCCAGACGCGGCGGAGCAGAGTGAAATTGGCCATTCCGGCCACCAAATGGGGCACGGAAGGCATCTGCGCACTCCTGGGAACGAACCGCGGCTACTGGTGGAGTCAGTTGGGGTCGGGGTGGCCGGAGTTGGCGCCGGCGACGAGTTTGGCGGCGCCGGGGCTCGGGTGAAGGTGGAACCGGGGCTGCGGGGCACGGCGAGGCGCGTGCGGTAGTGCGTTGGCCTCCTGGGGTTGCGGTGAGGCCATTGGACACGGTGGGGTGGTCATTGGTTAGCCGGAGACACGTCGGCGACGAGCTCCACGGCGGTGCGTGCGGGTGAGCATCGTGCAGTCGCTGTGGTGCACGAGACACAGAACGGAGGGGATGGGGAAGTAGCTGAGCTCACAGCGGTCTCGGGGAAGCGAACGTCGCGGTCGGGGACGAGCTGGTGCGGCGGTGAGGTCGAAGGGGATCTCCGGCGGCCGAAGGTTGAAGAAGAGCTCGGGGAAGCGTTGTAGAGCGAGCGAGCGCGCGGGGCTCGGCTAGCTCGAAGAAGAGGAGGGCGGCGGAGCTTCTGGACAGGTCGGAGCGGCGCAAGGACGACGGAGAGCGCGACTACGGCGACGGTGCAGCTGCGGTGGCGTCGGCCATGGCGAGAGGGAGCGAGAGAGAGGGCAGGGGGAGGAATGAGGTGTCCACGGGGTCGGGGGTGTGACGTGGGGGTCGCCCAGCGTCCAGGCGCGCGAGGCGGCAAGCTGCTGGCGCCGTGGCGAGCTCGCGCTCGCCGGCGTCAGCTCCCTGCCTGCCTGGCGGGGACGAAGCAGCTGGCTGGCGCGGGCCAGCACAGTGCTGGGCCGCCAGGTGGGCCGGCAGGTGGGTAGCGTCCAGGTTAGTTTTCCTCTGTTTAACTGTTTTCTTTTTCTATTATTTCTGCAACTTTGTGGACTTATTTAAAATACTTAAACAACTCCAAAAATCCTCAAGCTGCACATGCTTGCTATTTAAAATATAGACAACATGAAACATTTCTGTTTGAGAATATTTGAACATTTAAAATATTTTTATAAATTTTAAATGCCCAAATTCAAATACTCATGTGTTAATTCAATAACCTTCTGTTGACCTAGAAAATTGTGCACCACTTTTGTCAAAGGTTTAAACCCAAAACAAAGGGGGTGAACATTTCAGAAGGACATTTCAGGTTCATTGAAAATAATTTTAGTAAACCCTAGTTATTTCCAGGGGGGGGGGGGGGAAGTGTGTGTTGGGGGTTCTGGCATTTCCCATTTCAGAATTAATAGAATTTAAACATGATGCACACTCTAATGCATGGCCTAGCTAGGGATGTGACAATAAACTGGAGGGCATAGTCCGTAGAGACAATCACAATCACAATCACAATCATACAGGCTAGACATCTAGGGTTTAGCCATTACGATCTCGAGGTAGATCAACTCTTGTAACCCCTATACTCATCAAAGTCAATCAAGCAGGAAGTAGGGTATTACCTCCATTAAGAGGGCCCGAACCTGGGTAAACATCGTGTCCCCTGCCTCCTATTACCTTCGGTCCTTAGATGCACAGTTCGGGACCCCCTACCCGAGATTTGCCGGTTTTGACACCGACATTGGTGCTTTCATTGAGAGTTCCACTGTACCATCACTAGAAGGCTCGATGGCTCCGTCGATCATCTACAACAATACCGCCCCGAGGGAGACTTTTCTCCCCGGCCAAATTTTTGTATTCGGCGGCTTCGCACTGTGTGCCAACTCGATCGGCCATCTGGAGCAGATCAACAGCGACGCCCCTGGTCATCAGATCAGTTTTGGAAATCTGAACTATGTCGCTGACATCCAAGGAGACTTGATCTTCCAAGGGTTCATCGCCCCAATCACCGCTCTGGCCTTAGATCCCGAGCGCACCACCAAGTCCGAAGACGGGAGTATAAAACCCGCCGGACTCTCTGCAACTATAGAGCCTGACACTAGAGAACCGGGGGGATCACATCACCGGCAGGCCTAGAGTCACGTGAGGCTTCCTCTATCCTCATGGAGCCGGACTCGCCTCCGGACACTAACTCCAAACTCTCGAGATCCGTGTCATATGAGCTTGGCCGGGGAACTTATGTCCTGCCCTGCTCCACGGACTCTCGCTTCCCTGTCCAAACCTCACTCTTAAATGAGGCCCTGGACTTAATGCAATCTCTTGCCATCATAGAAGAATCGCTGCGAAACTACGCCCAGCCCACACTAGGGGCTGAGAGTAGGGAACTTTAAGTCCCACCCACCACCCACTTCATAGCCATTGTCGAGGACTTAACCGACATGCTCGATTACGCTTCCGAAGAGATCGACGGCATGGACGACGATGCCGGAGAAGAGCAAAGCCAGAACCCGCCGTTTACCGGACGCTGGACGGCCACTTCCACATATGGTGTGTACATGGTGGACACACCCAAAGGGGATGACAGCGATGGTGGGAAGGATCCAGTCAAGGACAAGCCTCCTGTGGCACCACCAAAGCATCAACATCAGCGGCGCCGCTCGAAATCACCTTGCGAAAAAGACAGCAATACTAGCACCAGAGACAACAATACTCCGGATAACGCTGAAGACCAAGAAGCCCCTATCGAACCAACATCCGAGCATGATTATTGGGAGGATGGGAAAGTCAACCCTAACGATCCTATCGGGAACGAGGGCTCGGAGGATAGTAACTACTTACCGATCTCCGAAAAGGACGAGAGCCTCGGCGATGAAGATTTCATCGTGCCAGAGGAACCCCTCAAACAAGAGCGCTTTAAGCGCCGGCTAATAGCCACTGCAAGAAAACTGAAAAAGAAGCAGCAGTAGCTTCAAGCTGATCAGGATCTACTCAATGACAGATGGACTAATGTCCTGGCAGCCGAGGAATACAGCCTCGAACACCCAACTAAGAGTTACCCGAAGCGCAAGATGCTACCCCAATTCGACGATGAGGCCCCAGAGCTTATACTGCCAACGCGTAATGCCGCCGACGGACCTGACCGACCACCACATGACCGGGACAGAGCGGCAACACAAGCCAAACACCAGCCTGCACCACCCCGCCATAAAGGCAGAGAGACAACGGCTGCAGGATACACTTATGACCTACAATAGGACCTGGATAATAGAGCCGGTCAGACCAGATCAATCTATGGATCAAGGGGTCATGCCCCAGTGCGAGAAGACAGCCATCAGGCCTGGCGTGACAAGCACACCTTCACCCGGGCCGAAAACCGCATACAGACTCCATCCGGACTGCGTCGCGACGTTGCCCGATACAGAGGCGTCGCACACCCCCTATGCTTCACCGATGAGGTAATGGAGCACTAGTTCCCAGAAGGTTTTAAACCCATGAACATTGAATCGTACGATGGCACAACGGATCCCGCAGTATGGATTGAAGACTTTCTTCTCCACATTCACATGGCTCACGGTGACGATTTACACACCATTAAATACCTCCCCCTAAAACTTAAGGGACCAGCTCGGCACTGGTTAAACAGCCTCCCAGAAAACTCTGTTGGAAGCTGGGAAGACCTGGAGGATGCCTTTACAGACAACTTCCAAGCCACTTATATACGGCCTCCGGACGCCGATGACCTCAGTCACATAGTCCAGCAGCCTGGAGAGTCAGCCAAAAAAATTTGGACCCGGTTCCTAATTAAAAAGAACCAAATTGTTGATTGTCCGATTGCCGAGGCTCTAGCAGCCTTTAAACACAGCATTCACGACGAATGGATCGCCTGACACCTCGGCCAAGAAAAGCCGAAGTCCATGGCAGCCGCCCTCACATCACTCATGACCCGCTTTGCACAGGCAAAGATAGCTGGCTAGCCCGTAGCAAGAATAGTACCATCGACCCTGGCACTTCTGAAGCCAGAAACAACAACGTCAGGCCCCGACGCAACAAAAACAAGTATTGAAGTAACACTGACAATGCCGAAGACACGGCGGTCAACACCGGATTCAGTGGCTCCAAACCCGGTCAGCGGAAGAAGCCATTCAAAAGAAACAAAGACGGTTCATCTAGCCTGGACCGAATACTCGATCGACCTTGCCAGATTCACGGCACCCCTGACAAGCCTGCCAACCATACCAACAGAAGTTGTTGTGTCTTTAAACAGGCCGGTAAGTTAAACACCGAGCACACGAGGAAAGGGTTGCCCAGCGAGGATGACGACGAGGAGCCTCGCCCACCGAACACAGGGGGACAGAAGAAATTTCCCCCAGAGGTCAAAACGGTGAACATGATATACATTACTCACATCCCCAAGAGGGAGCACAAGCGCGCGTTAAGGGACGTCTATGCGATAGAGCCAGTCGCCCCAAAATTCAACCCATGGTCAGCATGCCCGGTTACTTTCGATCACAGAGACCATCCGACCAGTATCCGTCATGGAGGTTCAGCCGCATTGGTCCACGACCCAATTATCGATGGATTCCACCTCACGAGAGTCCTGATGGACGGCGGCAGCAGTCTTAACCTGCTCTATCAGGACACAGTCCGCAAAATGGGTATTGACTTGTCAAGAATCAAGCCCACCAAAACCACCTTCAAAGGAGTAATACTTGGTGTAGAGGCCTGCTGCACGGGCTCAATCACATTGGAGGTCGTCTTCGGTTCGCCGGACAACTTCCGAAGCGAAGACTTGATCTTCGAGATCGTCCCTTTCCGCAGTGGCTATCACGCACTGCTCGGACGAACTGCGTTTGCCTGCTTCAATGCGGTCCCACACTATGCCTATCTAAAACTCAAGATGCCAGGACCACACAGTGTTATAACAGTCCATGGAAACATGGATTGCTCCCTCCGTACTGAGGAACACACCGCGGCCCTCGCAGCGGAAGTACAGGTCGGCCTTATCAAGCCAAACTCCACATCGGCAGTCAAGCCCCCGGACCCTGTCAAACGAGTCTGGACTACCCTGTAGAATGACAGTCCAGCTTGTCAGGAGCTCGATTAGCAATTCGGCCTCTATCTTAGCCCCAAACGAACTGCGGTGTATGTACCGCGTGCACATAACTACGCACTAAAGTTACCATGGGCGATGATGGAGGCATATCAAGGATAAAATCCACAATATGGCTCAACCATACCTGGACCCTCATATCTACCTTTTTCTTATCTTTGCTTTTTCAGGTTCCCTACAACCCACATCACCTTTTTATGGTGCCAAGGGCCCTTTTCCCGGCCCCTTATGAAAATCTGCTCAGTGATCCTCTCAAAGGATCACACCCCAAGGCGAAAAGCAATGCAGATGTATGGCAGAGTATCTAAAGGATATTTAAAGATCGCCTCTTCCCCTTTTTTAGTACCTGTGCACAGCTTTCCCTTGTGCTCGGCATGTCAAATAGCCTCGATGCTTATAGCATTATTTGTACAAATATGTTTTGACGTATCAATCAAACTATAATGGAAACAATTTTTCGCCCAGCCTATTTGGTACTGGCTTATTTCTTAATCTGTATTCCCTCTTTTCTTTAGTCCAATTGTCATGCACACCTCGGCACGACTTAAATTGCCAGGGGCTCCATTCAGCCGCGTACACTTCTTCAAAAATACAATAACTCCGAACACGTTTTATAGTACAATTCGGCGTCCCGAATATAGCATTATATGCATCGGCTCCGAATCATGTCTTTGGTCAATAGTTGGGTTGCCCGGCTCCTGTGGTTACTACCTTACGTTTCGCTTGTTCGGCTAAGGTAGTAAAGGGAGAACTACTGTGATTGTGTTTCTGGCTCATCCGGATAAACACCTCAATAGAGAAAGCCGAAAACTGACTATCATGATGCGGCGAGAGCTGGTCAGCTATTTGGCGACTAATTAAAAATCTCTTGCGATTTTTTCCGCATTGTGCGATGGACCGGTCTTCACCGGGACGGGTGTCTACAACACCCATGTTCGGACCATCCAGCAATTCCAAGGGCTGCGCCTACAATCTTATTGTCAAACTCCTATGGCTAAGTGAGAGTAATAAAGCCGCATAGTCTAATTGACTGGTTCGCCGCACTAACACCTCCTTCAAGGACCAGGTCGTTGGGTTAAGTGTGTTTTTGTGCTGTTCCGAACACCCACGTACTATCTACGTGAGGGGCTGAAGCCGACGACTGGCCAACTCTCAGATTCAATAAACGACCGCAACGGAGGGAAAATAAAAACACGAAAAATATTATACAAACAACTTGTTTTCATAAATACAAAGTTTGGGCAGCACAAATACATTCATTCAAAAATGATGTCCTTCGAACACTGACCCTCTACAATGTGGGATCATTCAAGGACTTCATCGAAATACCGCTCCGACGTACGGTGCTCCTTGCCTGCGGGCGGTCCCTCGGTTGCAAGATTGGTGGCATTCATCTTCGCCCACAGCACCTTGACATGGGCGAAGGCCGTCCGCGCACCTTCGACATAGACTGACCGGTTTATAGCGTCAAGCCGTGGGCAGGCATCGACTACCCGCTTCATAAGCCCAAAGTAGCTGCTGGGTATGGGTTCGGCTGGCCAAAGATGGACTATAACGTCCTTCATGGCCAGTTCGGCCACCCTATGCAGCTCGGTCAGCTATTTTAGCTGACCAGTGAGGGGCACAGGATGCTCTGGCGCAAGGTACTGCGACCAGAACAACTTCTCTGTTGAGCTCCCGTCTTCGGCTCGGAAGAAATCCGCAACATCAACAATACTTCAGGGTAGATCCAAATGCGTGTCTGTAAGGTGTACTTTCTCCTGACAAATTTTCTATGCATATTAAAGGCCTTACCCGCCGCGATCTATTTGGCCTCTCGAATCTCCCGACAGGCGCCTTGGGCTTCAACCCGGGCCTCCCTCGCACTTTGGAGTGCCGTAGCAAGTTCAGAGTCTCGATCCGATACCTTGCGCTCCAAGGACTCACATTTGATTATAGCATCCTTGAGCTCTTGTTGGACTTCATCCAACCTCACTTCATGTTTTCGGTGGGTGGCTCGCTCCTCGTCTGCCTCCTTCCTGGCCTCAGTCAGCGCGCTCTTGAGGGCCTCGACCTCAGACGCGTCAACTATGAGCGTAATCATAAAGCTCATTTAGATAACAAATCGGAACTCATATCATTTCAGATATGCTTCAGTATCACATACCTTGCTTTTCCTCCAACTTCCGCTTTAGTTCGGACACTTTGGCGGCATGCGAGGTTGCCGCTAGCATCGAAGCCTGTTCATCAAAAGAGACATATATGTTAGCTTCTGCGAAGCATTATTCGATCCTCTGTTCGGCGTTTCTTCATGAACACCGAACAGAGTCTCAGGGGCTGCTATCTATACACAGACATTCCTTTTGCAAACAGCCAAATAGAGGTTAGGTCACATACCTCAAAGCCTGTTAAAAGGCTGGTATAGACTTCGTTCAATCCGTTTTTAGCGGACCAAACTTTTCAACCACCGTACCCATAAGGGTACGGTGTTCGTCCACAATGGAAGCACTCTGAAGCGCTTCCACCAGAGTGTCCGGCGCCTCCGGATTGATAGAGGACGCCGGTGGAGATGGCGCGACCCCTTCTCTCAAAGGAGGCTGCTCACCCGATTTCGGAGCCATATGGATCTCCGGAATAATATTCGGCTGGGGGCCGAATTGAGCATGGCCCCCATCGCCGGTCTCCATAGGGGTCGATTTCCCCCTCTTTTCGGCAACAGAGGAATTACCCTCCGTCGCCACCTTCACGGCCTCCCACACCTCCCCGTGACCTAGAGAGGTTCTTCGGGACAATACTTCGGTGTTGTCCATAGCGGTGGGTGGAGAGACCTGTGGAGGCGACTCGCTCTCCATCGCGTTCGTCCCTAGCGAGTTCCCAAATGACGAAGATCGTTCAGGGAGACCGCGAGCCAGGCTGGAACGCGCAATTCAATATGTTAGAACCACAATGCATGAAACCAGTTATATGAACGGTGTCTTTTGATACTTACGATCCGGCCAAGGGCTTCGGCCTGGGGTGCCACTCGGGGATGGCATCGGCATCCGTTTTGGAATCATCCAAAAGGAGAGTTCCCCTTCTTGGACGCCTCCACCTCTAGATCCGTGGAAGCCGCCCTTTTCTTCTTTCCCCCCTTAAGGGGAGAGTTGCTCTCTTCCTCCTCTACATCTTCGTCATGAGAGGAGAGAGTCTAGGTGTCTTCGGACACGATGTCCGAAGCGCCCTTACTGCGGAGGCTACCTCTGGTCTCCTTGCTCTTCTTCTTAGCCTTCTTTTCTGTCGCCTGATACGGCGCCGGCACCAGCATCCTCGTCAATAGAGGTGTGGCTGAGTCTTCGGGCAGCAGAGCAGGACATTGGATCCGCTCCGCCTTCTTTGTCCAACCCTATGGGGAGGATGAAAAGCTCAGTATATTCCATGCATTTACAAATTGAGGTCATCAGAAAACTTACGGGAGTAGCCGGATGAGTGCAGTCGAGGCCAAGGTCTTCGGTCGTCTCCGGCCACGACTTCTGAGCCTTGAAAAGCAGCTTCCAGATGTCTTCGTGCGTCATGCCGAAGAACCGTTGCAGGGTCCAAGGACTGGCGGGGTCGAACTCCCACATATATAGAGTCCTGCGTTGGCAAGGGAGAATCCGGCGAAAAAGCATCACCTGGATCACACTGGCAAGACTGGTGTTCTTGTTTATCATACCCTTGACGCAACTCTGCAGCATAATCACCTCGTCAGACGGCTCCCAATCTAGGCCCTTATTGAGCCAGGATGTAAGCCGCACCGGGGGCCCGACCTTGAACTCGGGAGCGGCATCCCATGTGGCGTCATGGGGTTCCGTGACGTAGAACCACCCCTGCTACCACCCTTTAACGGTCTCCAGGAAGGTCCCCTTGGGCCAAGTGACATTGGGAATCTTGCTCACCATGGCGCCGTGATATGTCTCCGTCGTATCTATAATTTTTGATTGTTCCATGCCAATATTATTCAACTTTCATATACTTTTTGGCAACTTTTTATACTAATTTTGGGACTAACATATTGATCCAGTGCCCAGTTCCAGTTCCTGTTTGTTGCATGTTTTTTGTTTCGCAGAAAACCCATACCAAACGGAGTCCAAACGGAATAAAAACTGACGGAGATTTATTTTGGAATATTTATGAATTTTGGGAAGTGGAATCATCGCGAGACGGTGCCCGAGGGGGGCACGAGGTAGGGGGGGCGCCCCTGACCCTCGTGGCCACCCTATAAGGCGGTTGGAGCCCTTCTTTCGCTGCAAGAAAGCTAATATCCGGATAGATATCTTGTCCAAAATTCAGTCCAATCGGAGTTACGGATCTCCGGGAATTAAGAAACGGTGAAGGGCCAGAAACAGAGAGAGACAGAGAGACAGATCCAATCTCAGAGGGGCTCTCGCCCCTCCCACGCCATGGAGGCCATGGACCAGAGGGAAAACCCTTCTCCCATCTAGGGAGAAGGTCAAGGAAGAAGAAGGAGGACGGGGCTCTCTCCCCCTCGCTTTCGGTGGCGCCGGAGTGCCACCGGGGGCCATCATCATCACCGCGATCTTCACCAACACCTCCGCCATCTTCACCAACATCTCCATCACCTTACCCCTCTATCTACAGCGGTCCACTCTCCCACAACCCAATGTACCCTCTACTTGAACATGGTGCTTTATGCTTCATATTATTATCCAATGATGTGTTGCCATCCTATGATGTCTGAGTAGATTTTCGTTGTCCTAACGGTGGTTGATGAATTGCTACGATTGATTTAATTTGCTTGTGGTTATGTTGCTGTCCTTTGGTGCCCATCATATGAGTGCGCGCGTGGATCACACCTTAGGGTTAGTTGTATGTTGATAGGACTATGTATTGGAGGGCAAGGGTGACAGAAGCTTCAGCCTAGCATAGAAATTGATGCATACGGGATTGAAGGGGGACCAATATATCTTAATGCTATGGTTTGGTTTTATCTTAATGAACGTTAGTAGTTGCGGATGCTTGCTAATAGTTCCAATCATAAGTGCATAGAATTCCAAGTAAGGGATGACATGCTAGCAGTGGCCTCTCCGACATGATACTTGCTATCGGTCTAGTAAACTAGTCAATTGCTTAGGGACAATTTCGCAACTCCTACCACCACTTTTCCACACTCGCTATATTTACTTTATTTCTTCTTTACTTACAACAGCCCCTAGCTTTTATTTTCTTGCTCTTTATATTCTTGCAAACCTATCCAAAAACACCTACAAAGTACTTCTAGTTTCGTACTTGTTCTAAGTAAAGTAAACGTTAAGCGTGCGTAGAGTTGTATCAGTGGTTGATAGAACTTGAGGGAATATTTGTTCTACCTTTAGCTCCTCGTTGGGTTCGGCACTCTTACTTATCGAAAACTGTTGCGATCCCTATACTTGTGGGTTATCAAGACCTTTTTCTGGCGCCGTTGCCGGGGAGTTATAGCATGGGGTGAATATTCTCGTGTGTGCTTGTTTGCTTTATCACTAAGTAATTTTTATTTGCTGTTCTTAGTTGTTCTCTATCTTTAGTTATGGATATGGAACACGAAATACCAAAAAAATTAGGTGTACTTGCTACTCATGGAGATGAGGAACCTCCGAGACCCTTGATGCTGGTTATGTGAAAGATATTATGTACCACTTTAATAATCCTGAGAAAACCCCATTCAATTATGTAATGGGAGTAATGTTGGATCAACGTGAATACTTTAGGGATTACCGCTTGACACAAAAAGGGAAACTATTATGGGATCAAATTCATATATTGAAGTGGTATGCTAGGCAACTATGCTTGATTTATGATTATACTTGTTGCTCTAGGATGGAGGCTCCACACCTTCCTTTTTCATGCAAATTTAATGATAATAAAACCTTAGCTTCTTATGCTAATGGTATATATGATTACTATGATGCGGATCAAATAGAAGAATTTGTTGCTTTTATGGGTGCTTATGAAATTGAATCTATGTTTAAAGAGTTTGAAGATTTTGATGATGCTGCTTATAGACCTGAAAATTTAGCTATCCTCAAATATTGTTATGAGAATTATGAATACAATTACGAAATTAATGCACTTATTGAGAAAGTCTCCGCTGTCCAAGAAGAGACTAATATTTTGCAGGAATCTATGGAAGAAGAAATTGATGAAACTGTGAGCTCATTGGATGAAAAAGATGATGAGGAGAGCGAAGAACAAAAGGAGGAAGAGCGGATTAGCTACCCATGCCTACCTTATAATGAGAGTAACCCTCCAACTCATACATTGTTTAATTTCCCTTCGTGCTTACCGAAGGATGATTGCTATGATGACTGTTATGATCCCGTTGATTCTTTTGAAATATCCCTTTTTGATGATGCTTGTTAAGCTTGTGGCCAAGATGCCAATATGAATTATGCTTATGGAGATGAACTTGCTATAGTTCCTTATGTTAAACATGAAATTGTTGCTATTGCACCCACACATGATTGTCCTATTATCCTTTTGAATTCTCCCTACTACACTATATCGGAGAAGTTTGTGCTTATTAAGGATTATATTGATGGGTTGCCTTTTACCGTTGCACATGATGATTTTGATGAGTATAATATGCATGTGCTTGCTGCTCCTACTTGCAATTATTATGAGAGAGGAACTATATCTCCACCTCTCTATGTTTCCAACATGATAAAATTGCAAGAAACTGTTTATACTATGCATTGGCCTTTACTTTGTGTGCATGAATTGTTCTTTTATGACATGCCGATGCATAGGAAGAGAGTTAGACTTCGTTATTACATGATATATGTTGCTTTGTGCTCACTACTAAATTACAAATCATTGCTAATTAAAATTGGCTTTGATATACCTTGGGATCCGGGTGGATTCACTACTTGAGCACTATATGCCTAGCTTAATGGCTTTAAAGAAAGCGCTGCCAGGGAGACAAGCCGGAAGTTTTAGAGAGTCATTTATTTCTGTTGAGTGCTTTAATATAGTTTAAAAACAACAAAAATAAAGAGGGGAACCCAAAACTTTTAAAAAAGGAAAGTGAAAGTGAGAAAGACACGCATTGTTGAAGTGGGAGAGCTCCTTGAACTTTGTTCATGCTCACGGCAACTTTGTGAATCTTGATTACAGAAACTTTTCAACAAAAATAATTATCCCCCTGTACAATTCCATTGTATTATGAAAATAATGTGCCAAGGTTTGCCTTTAGGATGTTTACAATGCTTGTTGCTTTGTACGGTGCAGGACAGAAACTTTGGCTGTAGTGCGTGGATTTTAATTTTTTACTGGAACGTCAAATGGTTCTGATTCTTCTTGCACTGTCTTGTTGTACAAATTTTTTATTTTTACTATTTTTTTACGAATTTTTCAAGTATCAGAAGTATGGTGAATGTTCAGATTATTACAGACTGTTCTGTTTTAGACAGATTCTGTTTTTGATGCATTGTTTGCTTGTTTTGATGAAACTATCAACTTATATCAGTGGATTAAGCCATGGAAAAGCTATATTACAGTAGACACAATGCAAAAACAAAATATGAATTGGTTTGCAACAGTACTTAAAGTAGTGATTTGCTTTATTATACTAACGGATCTTACCGAGTTTTCTGTTGAAGTTTTGTGTGGATGAAGTGTTGGATGATCGAGGATGTCTCGATGTGAGAAGAAGGAAGAGAGGCAAGATCTCAAGCTTGGGGATGCCCAAGGCACCCCAAGTAAATATTCAAGGAGACTCAAGCGTCTAAACTTGGGGATGCCCCGGAAGGCATCCCCTCTTTCTTCAACAAGTATCGGTATGTTTTCGGATTCGTTTCGTTCATGCGATATGTGCAATCTTGGAGCGTCTTTTGCATTTAGTTTTCACTTTTCTTTTATGCACCATGCTGGTATGAGATAGTCCTTGGTTGATTTATAGAATGCTCATTGCACTTCACTTATATCTTTTGAGTATTGTCGGAGTAAATGACCACGGGTAGCCTAGCCGGCTCCCCCTGGCGCTTCAGAAAAATAGCGAGCCGATCCGGCCTTCGAGAATCCAAGACGTAGGGCCGCCTTCCCCTTGCCGGCTGTCTCCCAGGCCGACTATCGGTAGGCGGCCCGGCCTTAACCCTCATGAAGAAAGCTGCGGGAGGGTCGGCTCCAGGAAGCCGGCCACGAGAAGGCCGACTCCAAGGAGCCGGCTCCCACGAAGCGGCCAAGATCGTACCCTCAAAGCCTGCATCCACATAGCAGCGACGGGACGGGGTGTGGCTACAGTCAAGCCTGCCACCCCCCAAACCCAGAGCCCGCCTGGCACAGTGCGCCGTACGGGGTGGCCATGACCCGTCCGGCGCAGCGCTGTTGCCATGCTGACCATGACGCCACCCACGACGGGCTGTCAGCGTGGCCCACGGGCGGTGGGCCCCTTCAGGTAGAGAGACACCCAAAGGCGGCCAGGCCTCCCCCAGTCGGCCTGATCCAAGGCCGGCTTCCCCCAGCCGGCTTACTTCCTCCCTCGAAGGAGACGCCCCATTAAGGAGACAAGACGAGGTGAGGCTATAGTGATCGCCCACCGGACGACGGCATTGTAGCCATGCTTACCTCGACAAAGCCCTCATCATCAGGATTGAGGCAATAGTAACCAGCCACCAACAAGGCCCTTAGCAGTGGGGTCTGCCTGTCGACCAAGGAGCCGGCAGCCGGCGGGACCCACCAGCCGGCGGGCCCCAGCAACCGGCGCAGAAGCCGGCAAGCGTAGACGCTGACGGCTAGGGCCCACGCCCAGCCGGATTACCATTGTACCCCCGGGGGTAGGCCTATATAAACCCCCCGGGGCACCCATGCAAAGGGTTGATCTCAGCTAGTTTTAGACACCACATAGAGAGAAGAGGAGAGCTAGCCGTGCCCTTCTTCTTCCTCTCGCCGAACAGCTCAAGGAGCATCTTGTAGCCACTTGTTCATCTAGTGATCATGCGGAGACCCCGCAGAGCAGCAGTAGGGGTGTTATCTCCACAGAGAGCCCCGAAGCTGGGTAAGATTCGCCGGCGTGCATGTCTTCGCCTCATCCCACTTCCAAGCACCGACGACGTCTTACTGGCTCCCACAATGATAAGCCACCCGTTGGCATATGTCGCACCTACCACCCGACATTTGGCGCCCACCGTGGGACCAGGTGCACCGTCGTCCGGAGACCTGTTCGGGACGGGAACCCTCTTCCTCCCCAGCGAACGTAGCCAGCCCGGCACGCCTGATGGCACTTGCCACGACGCGCTTCAAGGCGTCACCAGCGTCTGTGCAGCGAGCGACCTCGTCGATCTCCTTGGCGAGACCCGCATCTCCGACGAGCCCGCCTCCGACGCGGGCACCGACCACCTCGTCAACCTCCTCGGCCAGCTCCACGTCTCCAGCGAGCCTGCTGCGGACTTGGAGTCTGTTGGCTCCACCGATCTGATGCCTGTCGACTCCGACACGGCCTTGCTCGACGCCTTCCCCACCAACGTCGTGATCTACAACGACCCGCTTTCCCGAGCCGATGGCTGTGATGGTATCACCACCGAGGTGATGGTCATCAGCCACGGCGGCGCTTCTAGCGAGAACGCCCTCGACGCCCCGCAAGCGGCGGTCCACGACTTGTCCATCCCCCTCCCGGCCGATGCCGACGCCGAAGCACTAGAGGCTCGCCGCCTCGCCCTCCTCGCGGAGGACCGGAAGTTAGCTTCCATGAGACGCCTCACTGAGGCCCACCAGCGCGAAGTCGACCGCGTCGCCTTTGGCACGCCACCTCCTGGCGGGCCAAGCCGAGCCGGCGTTGTCAGACAGCGCGGCGCCGTCATCGCCGACATGCTTGGAGTTGACCGCCCAGTCTACGCCACTCCACTCGAGAACCTGCGTGCCGCCTAGGCGGTCTTAGACGAGCTGGATGGACTGGGGGCCGAAGAACTCCCCCACATGACCAGACGCATCCAGCAGCTGATCGATGCAGCCGCACAGCGGCACGAAGTCGACGCCCGCGCGGAAAGCCCTCCCCCGCGCCGAGAGCACGGCGCGACGTCCCGGACGCCGACTGCGGGTAAAACCCGCGCGCGACACGAGAAAGAGCCGGCTGCCAGCCGAAGCCGAACCCGGATCTCCATCGAGCGAGACGCAGAAGGCCACCCTCGAGCCGTGGAGCGGCGGGGCAACCCGCCTCCGCCTTCGCCTCATGGGGAGAGATATCCCACCCCGCCGCCTGTCACGCGTCCGACTCTCAGCGGCTGACTAGGTCGCCGCAAAGGAGTCGGCGAGAACGACGCCTGCCATCAGATCGACTGCCTAGCGCGATCCCTGGCGCTGGAAGAAGAAGATGATGTCGGTCCGCCTTGCTTCGGCCCCCGCATCTGCGAAGAGCCCTTCCCCAAAGGGTTCTCGCTCCCAAGAGACACGCCCAAGTACAACGGCTCCGTGAAGCCGGAAGATTGGCTGATCAACTACTCCACCGCAGTACGCATAGCGAATGGCAACAGACGCGTTGCCATGAAGTACGTGCCCCTCATGCTGCAAGGCACGGCGCGGACCTGGCTCAACAGCCTCAAGCCATACAACATCAACAGCTGGCTAGACTTCATAGAAGCCTTCGTCCGCATCTTCACCAGCACCTACAAGCGGGCTCCCAAGCCCAGACAGCTCTCCTTGTGCGTACAAGGCCCCGCCGAATCCACTCGCGACTACCTCACGCGTTGGGCCGAGCTCCGCAACTCTTGCGAAGGGGTGCACGAGGTGCAAGCCATAGAATACTTCACTGTCGGGTGCCGAGAAGGCACCCTCCTCAAGCACAAGCTCCTCTGCGACGGGCCGACTACCCTCGACGAGCTTCTGGTCATAGCGGACAAGTACGCCATCACCGACTCCTCAATGAAGACTGAGCTCCGGGTAGACGCGTCCGGGAAGGTACTCAACCCGGCGCCCGAGACGCCGGCTGGGGACTCCGGCCGACGCCCGTACCAGAACGACCACAAGCGCAAGGGCCCCGCGCCGCCCTCCACCAGTCGGCAGGTGGCCATGGTCGAGGGCGAGCAGCCCGAAGGGCGGCCCACACCCAAGAAGCAGAAAGGCGGCAGGCCGGCTTGGCAGCCGGCCTTCTCCTACGAGCAAACTCTCGACGCCCCATGCAAGTTCCACAGCGGCGCAAAGCCGTCCAACCACACAACCCGGAAGTGCCACTGGCTCACCCGAATCTCCAAAGGCAAAGGGCTCGCGCCGCCTCCACCTACTGGCCCACCGCCTCCGGCTCCGCAGCAGCCGGCCGCTCGGCCGGCAGTCGGAGCTGTGCACGATGAGTTCCAGACGAGCATGCCGCCTATGTCGTCTTTACAAGCCAGCCTGAAGACCGGCGCAGCAGACTCCGAGAGCACCAGGAAGTCAACGCGGTCGTCCGAGCACATGCACTGGTCAGAAAAGCCTATCAGCTGGAGTCGGGCCGACCACCCAGAGGTGATGCCATCTCCCGGCTCTTATGCGCTGGTTCTGGATGCTACCCTTGCAACGGACAGACGCGCCGCCCGTTTCTCCCGTGTGCTGATAGATGGCGGGAGCAGCATCAACATCCTGTACCGTGACAGCCTGGAGAAGCTGAATGTCAAGACGAAGCAACTCATGCCTACCCGGACTATGTTCCATGGCATTGTACCCGGCCTGTCCTGTGCCCCCATTGAAAGATCAAGATTGATGTACTTTTCAGGGACAAGGATCATTTCTGCAGGGAGGCGATCTGGTTTGAAGTGGTGGACCTTGAGAGCCCCTACCATGCACTGCTTGGCCATCCTGCCTTGGCCAAGTTCATGGCTGTTCCCCACTATGCTTACCTCAAGATGAAGATGCCGAGCACCAAGGGGATCATCACCATAGTCGGCGATTACAAGAAATCCTCCGAGTGCGCAGCAGCCAGCAGCCGGCTGGCCGAGTCCCTTGTGATTGCCGAAGAAAAGAAGATGTTGGAGCGAGTCGTGGCCATGGCCGGCAAGCAGTCGGCCCTGTCCCCCGATCCCAAAGAATGTGATGCCCAAGGTTTCTTCCAGCCGGCCAAGGAAACGAAGAAGATACCTCTTGACCCCGAGCACCCAGAAAGGTTTGCTGTCATTGGGGCAAACCTGAACAGCAAATAGGAAGGGGAGCTCGCCGACTTCCTCCGTGAGAATCGGGACATCTTTGCATGGTCTCCTAAGGACATGACGGGTGTTCCGAAGGAATTCGCCGAGCACAAGCTACATGTCCGAGAAGGTGCAAAACCAGTCAAACAACCCCTCCGCCGACTGTCGGAGGAAAATAGAAGGATTGTAGGAGAAGAGATAGCCCGGCTTCTGGCTGCCGGCTTCATTATGGAGGTTTTCTTTCTGGAGTGGCTCGCCAACCCGGTCCTCGTGCTGAAGAAGAACAACAAGTGGCGCATGTGTATAGACGACACGTGCCTCAACAAGGCCTGCCCCAAAGATCCCTTCGCCCTGCCAAGGATAGATCAAGTGATAGACTCCACAGCCGGATGCGAGCTGTTGAGTTTCTTGGATGCTTACTCAGGATACCACCAGATAAAGTTAGACCCGGCCGACCACCTGAAGACCGCCTTCATCATGTCATTCGGAGCTTTCTGCTACCTGACTATGACATTCGGCTTGAGAAATGTCGATGCCACTTTTCAACGTTGCATGCAGAAGTGCCTCCTCACGCGGCTCGGCAGAAATGCCCACGTCTACGTGGACGACATTGTGGTGAAGACGGAGAAGCACGGCACCTTGCTGGAAGACCTCAAGGAAACATTTGAGAACCTGCGCCGGTTCCGGATCAAGCTCAACCCCGAGAAATGCGTGTTCGGAGTGCCAGCCGGCCAGCTCCTAGGCTTCCTGGTCTCCGAACGCGGCATCAAATGCAACCCAGTGAAGATCAAGGCCATTGAGAGAATGGCGATTCCCACCAAACTTTGAGACGTCCAGAAGTTCACCGGGTGCTTGGCCTCCCTGAACCGCTTCATCAGCCGGCTCGGAGAGAAAGCTCTCCCCCTCTACCGCCCCATGAAGAAGACCACTCACTTCGAGTGGAACGACCAAGCCGACCAAGCTTTTCACGAGCTGAAGAAGATGCTGGCCACGCCACCTGTCCTGGCGGCACCGACTGAGAAAGAGCCCATGCTCCTTTACATTGCTGCAACCAGCCGGGTGGTCAGCACCGTCATCGTAGTCCAGCGCCCAAAAGAGGGCTGAGCCCAGCCGGTCCAGAGGCCGGTGTACTACTTGAGTGAGGTGTTGTCTACCTCAAAGCAGAACTACCTGCACTACCAGAAGATGTGCTATGGCGTGTACTTCACCGCCAAGAAGCTGAAGCCCTACTTTCAAGAGCACCCCATCACGGTCGTATGCACCGCCCCTTTTGCTGAGATCATAGGCAGCCGGGATGCATCCGGCTAGGTGGCGAAATGGGCCATCGAGCTGGCCCCTTACACGATCTTCTACCAGCCTCGCACCGCCATCAAGTCCCAAGCATTGGCCGACTTCCTCGTCGACTGGGCCGAGACCCAGTACCTGCCACCGGCTCCCGACTCCACTCACTGGCACCTGCACTTCGACGGGTCCAAGATGCGCACCGACTTGGGAGCCGGCGTCATCCTCACCTCTCCCAAAGGCGACAAGCTCAGATACACGCCGCAAATTCACTTTGCCGCCTCCAACAACGTGGCCGAGTACGAGGCGCTCGTACACGGGCTCCGGCTTGCCAAAGAGCTCGGCATACGCCAGATCCTATGTTACGGCGACTCGGACTTAGTAGTCCAGCAATCATCCAGTGACTGGTACGCCAAGGACGCAAATATGGCAAGCTACCGCTTCCTCGTCCAGCAGATCAGCGGGTACTTTGAAGGATGCGAGTTCCTCCACGTACCACGAGCCGACAACGAGCCAGCAGATACCCTGGCTCGAATAGGCTCCACTCGGCAGGCAATACCAACCGGCGTCTCCCTCCAATGCCTCCTCAAGCCGTCTATCAAGTCGTCTCCAGAGTCCGATTCCATCTTCGTGCCGCCTAGCCCTGATGCAGCCGGGTCCGGCTTGAAAAACCAAGCAGGCGGCCCGGGGACTTCAATAGGCGGCCCGGGGACTTCAGTAGGCGGTTTGGGGACTTCCATAGCTACACCTGACACGGGGACTTCTGAACCCGGCTCAAGGACTGCGGTAGTCGGCCCGGGGACTGCACCAGCACAACAGGCGGCGGCCGACTCCAGCATTTCACCACCCAGCCCGCCCACCCTGGTCGCAGTAGCCGTGTTGGCAATAGAAGAAGTCACAGCTCCATCATGGGCCCAGCCCATCCTCAACTTCCCGATAAACCAAGAACTGACGGCAGACGAGACAGAGGCAAGGCAAGTCCAACGCCGAGCCGGAGCATACACAATCGTCAACAGAGAGCTCGTCAGGTGCAGTGTCACTGGAGTCTTCCAGCGATGCGTCAAGCAAGAGAAAGGCGTAGCAATCCTCAGAAACATCCACCAAGGCGAATGCGGCCACCATGCGGCCTCAAGATCACTCGTCGCCAAAGCTTTCCGCCATGGATTCTTTTGGCCAACTGCTTTGGACAACGCCAAGGAGTTAGTTAAACATTGCAAAGGGTGCCAAGTCTTCAGCTCCAAGCAACACCTGCCGGCTTTGGCACTCAAGACCATTCCCCTCACTTGGCCCTTCGCCGTTTGGGGACTGGACATGGTGGGCCCATTCAAGACGGCGCGCGACGGCATGACACATCTGCTTGTCGCCGTGGACAAATTCACCAAATGGATTGAGGCAAAGCCGATCAAGAAGCTGAATGGGCCGACTGCCGTGACGTTCATCGCAGATTTACAACTCGGTACGACATGCCACACAGCATCATCACCAACAACGGCACGAATGTCGCCAAGGGAGCATTGGCACATTTCTACGCGACGCAGGGCATCCGACTGGACCTAGCGTCCGTTGCCCACCCGCAATCAAACGGCCAAGTCGAGCGAGCCAACGGCCTCATCCTTTCCGGCATCAAGCCCCGACTGGTCGTGCCACAGGAGCGTTCGGCCGACTGCTGGCTCGATGAGCTGCCGGCCGTCCTCTGGAGTCTGCGCACTACCCCAAACAAGTCAACCAGCTTCACTCCTTTCTTCCTCGTGTATGGTGCCGAGGCGGTCATCCCAACCGACATCGAGTTCGACTCGCCTCGGGTGACCATGTACACGGAGGTGGAGGCCAAGGAAGCACGGGAAGACGGCGTCGACCTGCTGGAAGAAAGCCGGTTGTTAGCCCTCAGCCGGTCTGCCATCTACCAGCAGGGTTTGCGCCGCTACCACAACCGGAAGGTCAAGCCATGGTCTTTCCAAGAGGGCGACCTTGTGCTCCGGCTGATCCAGCGAACAGCCGGCCAGCACAAGCTCTCGGCCCCTTGGGAAGGCCCCTTTGTCATCAGCAGAGCGCTAGGAAACGATTCCTACTACTTGATCGACGCACAGAAGCCGAAGGCACGAAAGAGAGACCACTCCGGCAAGGAGTCGGATCGACCATGGAACGCCAACCTCCTCCAAAGATTTTATAGTTGAAATGCAGTATGTATCACGCTACCTTTTTGTACTAAGTATGAGACGATAGGCCCCCGAGGAGAACTCGGGGACTGCCATCCTTTATCTATGAATGAAGAGTATCATGCTTATGATTATGTCACTACATTCACTTTTTTCGTCCGGCACCGGGTTCGACTAGTCGGCCCGGGGACTGGCCGCCTTGAGTTATATTAAGTCCTACCCGCGGTCAGACAAGTAGTGTGCCGGCACCCAAGCTTTCTCGTGCCAAAAGTCGCAGTTCAAAGAACCGGCTGTCCGGTTGGCAAGAGTTAAAGGCAGGAAAGGATGCCCACACGAAAAACGCCTAGGAACTAACGGACTAATATAACAAAAGCCGGTTTTTCTCCCACTGCCGACCGACTACCTGAGTAGCCGGCCGGCCGGCTTCCATTCACCTTGCTGCAATCTAAGAAAGCTCGAGTACTTGTCTTCCCCAAAAAATAGCCAAGTCCTTCCCTAGCCACAGACTACAGAGCAGCTGCCGGCTGGGAAGGCAGCAGCCAGGGGAAGGCGGCAAAGGAAACAGCCTAAGGATAAAAAGCATACAAGAATGGAAGCCAAACACACACATGATTATATTTACACAAAAAGACCTTTGAAAGGCCAACATTCAACATAGTTTGAATACACCCCCAGTGGCTGGAACTGTGCAAGTTTAATAAAAAATGTTCAAAGAGCAACAAGCAGGAAAAACAAGGACGGCAGATTAAGCCAGGGGAACGACTGGCGAGTCGGGCAGGTCGGTAGAGACGGCAGTGCCGGCTGGAGGAGTGGCTGGCTGGCGAACCTCGGCACGATCACCGCCTCCCGCAGAGGGCGCGCTAGCACGCGCCTCGTTGCTGGAGGCTCAGTCAAGCTGAGGCTGGCTGGCCGCTTCACCGGCCGGCTCGACGTCTTCGCCTTCCTCTCCTTCTTCGTCTTCGCCTTCGTCGCTGGAAGCGATCTCCTCCGCCGAGTCTTCACCCTCCGCCGGGTTCAACCCGAACCACTCCTCCGGCTGGGCGACGCCGTTGTCATCCACCTCAGGAGCGAAGACGCTGGTGTCAGTATACTCGGCAAGGGCCGAAGCACGCTGGATGATAGCCGGCCGCACCTCCACCAGCTCTTCGTCAGCCTCCTCCCGCCAAGTGCTCAGCTGATCCAAGTTCAGCCCAGGATACCAGGCCCGGACGAACTCCACCGCCCGCCTGGCACCGGACCGAGCAGCGGAAGCCTTCCAGGCCTCAAAGCGGCCGACTGCCACCTCCAGCCAATCGGCAGTCCGGCTGGGGGTGCGGGGAATCACCTCGCCAGGCCAAAGGGCGGCCAATACCTGTGCCCCGACGCGCTGGAGGCGGCGGAGCATGCGGTGAGCCGGCTGCAGCTGGGCTTGGATCGCCAAGAGCTGCTCTTCAAGCGTCCGACCCGCGCCCGACGCAATCTCAACCCCCGCTTGCCGATGTGCCTCGCGGTGGGCCTCGATGGTCTGGGTGGCGATGACGGAGTAGCCGGGGAAGTAGTCTGCGCAGAGAACAAAAGCAGCACAAATCAAAAGACAAATCAGAGGGCGAGGAGCAAGCAAGGAGTGAGGAAGGCAGCTTACCATCAATCAGATCCTCAACCCGGCCATAGCCCTCGCTCAGTGCTTGTTTCTCTTCATCCCAGCCCGCCGCTTCGGTCTCGAACTCAGCTTTGAGGGTGGCCTCGTTGTCCTGCGCCTTCTTCAGGGCCGCCTTGTGGCTCTCCTCCTGGTCGGCCAACTTCTTGGCCAGGCGGTCACACTCCAGGACTAAGGCGTTGCACTCGACCTCTTTGCGCGAAGGGCGGTCTGAGCCCCGCCGAGCTGCTCCCTCAAGTCGGCATTGGCCCCTGCAAGCATGAAGACAAAGGAAAAAATCAATAAGGAAGAAGTCATCGGGGAAGATCCGACCCGACTGCTCAGCAGTCGGCCCGAATCTCAGGGACTACACCCAGTGGGTGCGCTGACGCGCCCCCACAGGAGATGAACGAAACAAAGCACGCACTCCGGCTGTTGGTCAGGTCCTCGGTTTTCTGGACCAGCTCCTGAGCCTGGGAGTTGAAGGCAGCAGCGCGGTGGTTATGGTATTCCTGGAAGATCAGACAGGATGCAAGAATAAGATAGCTGTCAGGACCTAGTAAGTTCCAAGCCACCCGCTCAGCGGCTGACTCAGAACTCAGGGACTACACCCACTGGGTGCGCTGACGCGCCCCCACGGAAGAAATCAAAAAAGCAAAACAACCAAGGCCAGAAGACTCACCCGGATGACGGCCTGCGTTATGAGGAAATCTTGGGTATATCGCTGCAGCGAGGCGGCATGAGCCTGAAGCCGGCTCCGGACCTCCTGGGCCGCAGCGTTCAGCTCGGCCGTCCCCCCGCTGGGCGTCCACTCGGACGTGCTGGAGCTGGCTGCCTCCAGGGCCTCCGCTGTCTGGCTGGCGCCGGCAGCTCTATGCAGCTCCGGCACAGGGGTAGCTCCCCCCGCGCACCGGCGAAATGCCGGCTCCACCTCGAGGCCGGCTCCTGCTGCCGGCTCGCTCCCGGCCGGGCGTTCCGGCGCCGCGGCCGGTTGGCCGCACTGGCCCGCTCCAGTCGGCGCCGCCCGCGGCACCTCCTCCAAGACAACCATGTTATCTTTCCTCCTCTCCGCCTCCGACCGGCCGCGGTCGGCTTCCTCTGACGGGGGCACGGGGATGTCGGGGGCCATGGCGTGGAGGGGAACGACGAGCTGCGGAGGCTGGTTGCGCGAGGCCTCCGCCTCCTTCTCCGCGGCTGCCGCCTCCGCCCGGGCCTGGGCCGCCGCGTCGTCCTGCGCCTTCGCCGACTTCTCCTTCGCCGCCTGGGCGGCCCTTCGCTCCGCCGCCTCCCGCTCCTCCCGCGCCTCCTGTGCATTTCGCTCCGTAGCCTTCATGAGGTCGGCGCGGGGATCCACGCGGCGGGAGCCCGAGGACCCTCCAGCCGGTCCGATCACGGAGCCGACGAGACCCCGCTCGAGGGAAAGCGGTGCCCTGGCCGGTAAACCAAGAAAAAAGTTTAGAAGAGCCTCAATCGAAGAGCACGACAAAAATACAAGACGCTTGACACTTACGCCGAAACCGCCTACGGCTGCTTCACCACCTTGTGGAAGCGGGCCGCCTTCGCGGCCGCTTCATCCCGCTTGGTCGCTGCGACGGTGCCCTTGGACTTCTTCGGCCGACTGCCGAAGTAGGTCGACGCGGCCCGGCGTTTTGGCGCACCACCACGGGCAGCCGGCGCGGCGGATGGACCCGCGCCTTGATGATCAAGCGCCGGCTGGCGGTGCGGAACGACTTCGACCCCGTCATCGTCCGCCCAGTCCTGGAGGCCGGCCCCGAGCCCCGCGCCGCCTGGCTCATCGCCTTCTCCTACCACGGCGTCCTCCATGGCGGCTGCCCCCAGGTCCGGATCGTCATCGTCATCCACCGTGCGGTCGGGGAGGAACTCGCGTCCTGCCCCTGCGGCCCCGACCGCCGGAAGAAGAAGGGGGTTCTGCTAAAAAAGCAAACCAGCTGATTAGAGGCCGGCCATCGTGAAGCCGGTAGCACGAAAGGAAGAAAAGAAGAAAAACTTACGGCAGGCGGAGGGTTGGCGCGAGAATACGGCTCCTTGCCGTATCGCCAATCCTCGGCGATCTTGCAGTTGGAGATGTAGTTCACCATGTAAGACACTTCGACGTGGGGCATCTCCCTGGTGCTCAGCTGGCACGGGTCGAAGCGGCTGCTCATCTGACAGATCATGTGAGGTCGGCCTTGGAGCGGAAGCACCCGGCGTTCCACGAAGGCGGCCACCAGGTCAGCTCCGGTCAGGCCCTCCGACTGGATCATCACCCGGAGTCGGGCAACGGCGGCGTTCCCGGCCTGAGACAGCGTCCTGGCCCGGTAACTCCATGAGGGTGGCCTCGCAGCCGGTGGGCCGGCTACATAAGCCGGCAGGTTGACAAAGTCGCCTTGCGAGGCGACGTTCCTCACGTAAAAGTAGGACTTCTGCCAGAGCTTCACCGACTGGATCAGCGGGATGGACGGGAATGGATTGTTCTCGCCCGTCCGCCTCATGGCGATGAAAGCTCCGCATGGGGCAGGCACGCCCGCGATAACGGTGCCGAGTTTGCATTGGAAGAACTCACCCCGGAGTTTGAGAGTGGGGAGAACACCAAGAAAGCCCTCGCAGAGGGTGACGAAGGCCGACAACAGCATCACCGCGTTGGGGGTGAGGTGATGCGGCTGAAGGCGATAGAATTCAAGGAAAGAGCGGAGGAACCCGCTCGCCGGGAGGCCGAAGCCGCGCAGGCAGTGCGAGCGGAAGATCACCCGCTCGCCCTCCTCCGGTGCTGGCGAGATCTCCCTCTCCGGTGCGTGCCGAACCCGCACGAAGCTCGCGCCCGGCAGACGCCGCGTCCGGCGGAGGAACTCGACGTGGTCTTCATGGACGTTGGAGCCGTCCCGCGAGCTCGACAACGCCATGGGGGCGGTGCGGCGAGGAACAAGGTGCAGCGGCGGAGACGCGCGCGGCCCCGCTGCGGCAGAGCAACGGTGAACCGAGAAGTACGACGGCAGAACGGCGCGGCAATGAGGCGCTGCGGCGGCGGAAGGAAGGAGAAAGGAAGGTGAGAAAGGGTGGAGCGAGGGAGAGCGTGCGAGCCTCTGCCGCTCCCTCTCCTCCCCCTACTTATAGACCTGCGCGGCGGAACCGAGGAGGCGTGGTGTGGGGGAACGTGGGATTAACTGCGCCCACTCCCCCACGTCCCGCGATTATTGCGCCTTAATGGCGTGGCGAAACCGCTGCGGGAAGGCGAACAACCCATTTCGGGCCGCAGAAGATCCGCGCTTGGGCCGAGGCCAGGAGTGGCGGGCCCGGGCCTGCGGCGACGTCCCGTCACGCGCGCGCGTTGGCAGACCTTTTCTGGCACGTAGCCTGCGGGGAGGCACGCGGTCAGCGCGCAAGCTGGCCCGCGTTCCCGTTTGCAAGACCACAGAGCTTTCCGAAGATGGCGTGCATAAGCAGAGCCGGCTCCCAGCTGCCGGCTTCTCAGGATAGGAAGCTAACCGAGCTTCTCGTCTCCTCGTCAACCTCGAAGCTCGACCAGCTTCGGGGACTACTGTCGGAGTAAATGACCACAGGTAGCCTAGCCAGCTCCCCCTGGCGCTTCAGAAAAAATAGCGAGCCGATCCGGCCTTCGAGAATCCAAGACGTAGGGTCGCCTTCCCCTTGCCGGCTGTCTCCCAGGCCGACTATCGGTAGGCGGCCCGGCCTTAACCCTCATCAAGAAAGCTGCGGGAGGGCCGGCTCCAGGAAGCCGGCCCCGAGAAGGCCGACTCCAAGGAGCCGACTCCCACGAAGCGGCCAAGATCGTACCCTCGAAGTCTGCATCCACATAACAGCGACGGGACGGGGCGTGGCTACAGGAAAGCCTGCCACCCCCAAAACCCGGAGCACGCCTGGCACAGTGCGCCGTATGGGGTGGCCATGACCCGTCTGGCGCAGCGTTGTTGCCATGCTGACCATGACGCCACCCACGACGGGATGTCAGCGTGGCCCACGGGTGGTGGGCCCCTTCAGGCAGAGAGACACCCAAAGGCGGCCAGGCCTCCCCCAGTCGGCCTGAGCCAAGGCCGGCTTCCCCCAGCCGGCTTACTTCCTCCCTCGAAGGAGACGCCCCATTAAGGAGACAAGACGAGGTGAGGCTACAGTGATCGCCCGCCGTACGGCGGCACTGTAGCCATGCTTACCTCGACAAAGCCCTCATCATCAGGATTGAGGCAACAGTAACCAGCCACCGACAAGGCCCTTAGCAGTGGGGCCTACCTGTCGACCAAGGAGCCGGTAGCCGGCGGGACCCACCAGCCGGCGGGCCCCAGCAGCCGGCGCAGAAGCCGGCAAGAGTAGACGCTGACGGCTAGGGCCCACGCCTAGCCGGATTACCATTGTACCCCGGGGGGTAGGCCTATATAAACCCCCCGGGGCACCCATGCAAAGGGTTGATCTCAGCTAGTTTTAGACACCACATAGAGAGAAGAGGAGAGCTAGTCGTGCCCTTCTTCTTCCTCTCATCGAACAGCTCAAGGAGCATCTTGTAGCCACTTGTTCATCTAGTGATCATGCGGAGACCCCGCAGAGCAGCAGTAGGGGTGTTATCTCCACGGAGAGCCCCGAAGCTGGGTAAGATTCGCCGACGTGCATGTCTTCGCCTCATCCCGCTTCCAGGCACCGGCGACGTCTTACTGGCTCCCACAATGATAAGCCACCCGTTGGCATATGTCGCACCTACCACCCGACAAGTATGGCTTTATAGAATGCTTCGTGTGCTTCACTTATATCATTTGAAGCTTTGATTGCATGTTTCTCTTTACATAGACAACCACCATTTGTAGAATGCTCTTTTGCTTCACTTATATTTGTTAAAGTGTGGGCATATCTTTTGTAGAAAGAATTAAACTATCTTGATTCACTTATATCTATTTAGAGAGAGGACAGGAAATGGTCATTCACATGGTTAGTCATAAAACCCTACAAAAAACTTGTAGATCACTGAATATGATATGTTTGATTCCTTGCAATAGTTTTGCGATATAAAGGTGGTGATATTAGAGTCGTGCTAGTTGAATAATTGTGAAATTGAGAAATACTTGTGTTGAGGTTTGCAAATCCCGTAGCATGCACATATGGTGAACCGTTATGTAACGAAGTCGGAGCATGAGGTGTTTATTGATTGTCTTCCTTATGAGTGGCGGTCGGGGATGAGCGATGGTCTTTTCCTACCAATCTATCCCCCTAGGAGCATGCACGTAGTACTTTGTTTCGATGACTAATAGATTTTTGCAATAAGTATGTGAGTTCTTTATGACTAATGTTGAGTCCATGGATTATACGCACTCTCACCCTTCCATCATTGCTAGCCTCTTCGGTACCGTGCATTGCCCTTTCTCATCTCGAGAGTTGGTGCAATCTTCGCCGGTGCATCCAAACCCCGTGATACGATACGCTTTATCACACATAAACCTCCCTATATCTTCCTCAAAACAACCACCATACCTACCTATTATGGCATTTCCATAGCCATTCCGAGATATATTGCCATGCAACTTCCATCATCATCATATACATGACTTGAGCATTTATTGTCATATTTCTTTGCATGATCGTAAGATAGCTAGCATGATGTTTTCATGGCTTGTCCGTTTTTTGATGTCATTGCTACGCTAGATCATTGCACATCCCGGTACACCGCCGGAGGCATTCATATAGAGTCATATCTTTGTTCTAGATATCGAGTTGTAATATTGAGTTGTAAGTAAATAAAAGTGTGATGATCATCATTATTAGAGCATTGCCCCAGTGAGGAAAGGATGATGGAGACTATGATTCCCCCACAAGTCGGGATGAGACTCCGGACGAAAAAATAAAAAAATAAAAAAAAAGAGAAAGGCCAAAAAAAAGAGAAGGCCCAAAAAAAGAAAAGAAAAAGAAAAAATGAGATAAAAAGAGAGAAGGGGCAATGTTACTATCCTTTTACCACACTTGTGCTTCAAAGTAGCACCATGTTCTTCATATAGAGAGTCTCTTGAGTTATCACTTTCATATACTAGTGGGAATTTTCATTATAGAACTTGGCTTGTATATTCCGATGATGGGCTTCCTCAAATGCCCGAGGTCTTCATGAGCAAGCAAGTTGGATGCACACCCACTTAGTTTCCAGTTTGAGCTTTCATACACTTATAGCTCTTAGTGCATCTGTTGCATGGCAATCCCTACTCCTCACATTGACATCAATTGATGGGTACCTCCATAGCCCGTTGATTAGCCACGTCGATGTGAGACTTTATCCTTTTTTGTCTTCTCCACATAACCCCCATCATCATATTCTATTCCACCTATAGTGCTATGTCCATGGCTCACGCTCATGTATTGCGTGAAAGTTGAAAAGGTTTGAGAAACGTCAAGAGTATGAAACAATTGCTTGGCTTGTCATCGGGGTTGTGCATGATGTGAATATTTTGTGTGGTGAAGATGGAGCATAGCCAGACTATATGATTTTGTAGGGATGAGCTTTCTTTGGCTATGTTATTTCAATAAGACATAATTGCTTGGTTGCTATGCTTGAAGTATTATTGTTTTTATGTCAAAGGATAGACTATTGCCTTGAATCACTCGTGTCTTAATATTCATGCCATGATTAGACATATGATCAAGATTATGCTAGGTAGCATTCCACATAAAAAATTATTTTTTTTATCATTTACCTACTCGAGGACGAGCAGGAATTAAGCTTGGGGATGCTGATACGTCTCCATCGTATCTATAATTTTTTATTGTTCCATGCCAATATTATTGAACTTTCATATACTTTTTGGCAACTTTTTATACTATTTTTGGGACTAACATATTGATCCAGTGCCCAGTTCCAGTTCCTATTTGTTGCATGTTTTTTGTTTCATAGAAAACCCATACCAAACGGTGTCCAAACGGAATAAAAACTGACGGAGATTTATTTTGGAATATTTATGAATTTTGGGAAGTGGAATCATCGCGAGACGGTGCCCGAGGGGGGAACGAGGTAGGGGGGCGCGCCCCTGACCCTCATGGCCACCCTGTAAGGCGGTTGGAGCCCTTCTTTCGCTGCAAGAAAGCTAATATCCGGATAGATATCGTGTCCAAAATTCAGTCCAATCGGAGTTACGGATCTCCGGGAATTAAGAAACGGTGAAGGGCCAGAAAACAGAACGCAGAAACAAAGAGAGACAGAGAGAGACAGAGAGATAGATCCAATCTCAGAGGGGCTCTCGCCCCTCCCACGCCATGGAGGCCATGGACCAGAGGGAAAACCCTTCTCCCATCTAGGGAGAAGGTCAAGGAAGAAGAAGGAGGAGGGGGGCTCTCTCCCCCTCGCTTCCGGTGGCGCCGGAGTGCCACCGGGGGCCATCATCATCACCGCGATCTTCACCAACACCTCCGCCATCTTCACCAACATCTCCATCACCTTCCCCTTCAATCTACAGTGGTCCACTCTCCCGCAACCCGCTGTACCCTCTACTTGAACATGGTGCTTTATGCTTCATATTATTATCCAATGATGTGTTGCCATCCTATGATGTCTGAGTAGATTTTCGTTGTCCTAACAGTGGTTGATGAATTGCTACGATTGATTTAATTTGCTTGTGGTTATGTTGCTGTCCTTTGGTGCCCATCATATGAGCGCGCACGTGGATCACACCTTAGGGTTAGTTGTATGTTTATAGGACTATGTATTGGAGGGCAAGGGTGACAGAAGCTTCAGCGTAGCATAGAAATTCATGCATACGGGATTGAAGGGGGGCCAATATATCTTAATGCTATGGTTGGGTTTTACCTTAATGAATGTTAGTAGTTGCGGATGTTTGCTAATAGTTCCAATCATAAGTGCATAGAATTCCAAGTAAGGGATGACATCCTAGCAGTGGCCTCTCCCACATGATACTTGCTATCGGTCTAGTAAACTAGTCAATTGCTTAGGGACAATTTCGCAACTCCTACCACCACTTTTCCACACTCGCTATATTTACTTTATTGCTTCTTTACTTACAACAGCCCCTAGCTTTTATTTTCTTGCCCTTTATATTCTTGCAAACCTATCCAAAAACACCTACAAAGTACTTCTGGTTTCATACTTGTAATAGGTAAAGTAAACGTTAAGCGTGCGTAGAGTTGTATCAGTGGTCGATAGAACTTGAGGGAATATTTGTTCTACCTTTAGCTCCTCGTTGGGTTTGACACTCTTACTTATCGAAAACTGTTGCGATCCCCTATACTTGTGGGTTATCATGCCGCCACACTCCGCCTGTTGACCGTCGACCACCTTCGGCTTCACATTGAAGACCTTGAGCCACAGGCTGAAGTGGGGGGAGGAATGCGGAGGAACGCCTTGCACACAATGATAAACGCCGAAATATTGAGGAACGAATTTGGGGCTAGATCATGAAAATCTAACCCATAGTAAAACATGAGACCGCGGACGAAAGGATGAAGGGGAAACCCTAGTCCGCGGAGGA
Source organism: Aegilops umbellulata (assembly GCA_032464435.1). Classification (NCBI taxonomy): domain Eukaryota; kingdom Viridiplantae; phylum Streptophyta; class Magnoliopsida; order Poales; family Poaceae; genus Aegilops; species Aegilops umbellulata. Next base: position 592,580,928 of record CP136058.1, on the reverse strand, counting down.
AATAGGGGATGAACACTACCCTCTCATGAGGCTCCAGGTGGGAATGATCTGCTTTTTGGCAGGGAGCCGGTGGACTATGTCCGCGGCCAAGTACCCAGCTTCCTGGAGCTCCTTGATGTTCTCCTCTGTAACAGAGGAAACCATCCACTTGCCTTGCACTCCAGATCCGGACATGGCTAGGGTGTTTGACGGCAATGGAAAAGATTGGAACTTGGGCGCTGGAGCTCGAATGGCAGATGGGCCGAGGAGGAAGAAGGTGTGGGGTAAAAGACAGATCCTTATCTTCTTATAAAGGTAGTGGATATCAAGCGTCCCCTCCTAAGCCTTAAATCTTGCCTATCCCCAAGGGGACGTGTGAATGACACTGTTGGATTACCCAAACCCCTATTGATGAGAATCCCATGATAAGGGGACACGATCCCTACTTTGACAATACGTGCCTATGATCATGCCTCGAAACACGAAGCAGGGGTTGTAAAACAGTTCAGAATACTAACAAGGCCAGGACATAACACCTCGCCGGAGAAATCGCCTATGGACATGACTTACTTTGTTTTGAGTATTTTTGCCCTTACAACTTAAGGTTATAATTATTAAGCAGAGCCGGATAGAGCTATTATGTGCGCAGGACTGCTTTGGAGTATTCGGAGAAGGAACCTGCCTTGCAATGCCAAAGACAATCTGCGTGCCGGATACATCGTCATTGAAGCCCGGTTCAGGGGCTACTGAGGGAGTCTTGGACTGTGGGGTCCTCGGGGAGCCGGCCTATGTGACATGGGCTAGACTGATGGGCCGTGAAGATACGAGATAGAAGGCCTTCTCCCGTGTCCGGATGGGAGTCTCCTTTGTGTGGACGGCAAGCTTGGCGTCCGGGTGTATAGTTTCCTTCCTCTATAAGCCGACTTGGTACAACCCTAGTCCCCTCTGATGCCTATATAAACCGGAGGGCGTAGTCCGTAGAGACAATCACAGTCACAATCACAATCACAACCATACAGGCTAGACATCTTGGGTTTAGCCATTACGGTCTCGAGGTAGATCAACTCCTGTAACCCCTATACTCATCAAAGTCAATCAAGCAGGAAGTAGGGTATTACCTCCATTAATAGGGACCGAACCTGAGTAAACATCATGTCCCCTGCCTCCTGTTACCTTCGATCCTTAGACGCATAGTTCGGGACCCACTAGTAGAAAAGGGGGCAATGGTCCAGGCCGGGTCAGCCCATTAGTCCCGGTTCAGTCTAGAACCGGGACTAATGTGAGCATTGGTCCCGGTTCGTGCAGCTAAGGCATTAGTCCCGGTTCACCTGAGCCCTTTAGTCCCGGTTTAAGACACGAACCGGGACTAAAGGGTGCGATGACCTTTAGTCCCGGTTCGTGCCTCAAACCGGGACTAAAGATTAGACCTTTAGTCCCGGTTTGAGGCACGAACCGGGACTAATGGGGTTGAGACCGTTAGTCCCGGTTCGTGCCACGAACCAGTACTAAAGGTCCCATTTTCAAACTCTACCCCCCCCCCCTAGTGGATCGCCTTTTTAGTTTTAAAAAAATAAAAGAAAATGATGGAATTGTCAAAAAATAAAAGAAAATAAGTTTCCCATGTGATATGTGGTCTAGTTGTTGGGAAAATTTGCAAATGTGAATTTTGACTTTATTTGCAAAATCTCTCTGAAATTTGTAAAAATGGGCATAACTTTTGCATACTAACTCGGATGAAAAAGTTTTTTATATGAAAAATCATCTACTCGAAAAGTTACATCCGAATTTAACTGGGGGGAACCCCGTTAAACATTTTCAAAATCCTCAAAAACCTAACAGAAAAAAGTTACGGGGCTTTTAAGATCTAGAGTGGAAAAAATCGAAAAAAATTCAAACAGTGGGCAAACTGTGGTCAAACAATGGTCAAACTAATTATTCTAGAATATTAGTGTTACTAAATAATTATTTCAATTATTTAAATTTTGGTCAAATCTGGTCAAATTGTGGTCAAACTGTGGTCAAACTATGGTCAAACTAATTATTCAAGAAATATTAGTGTTACTAAATAATTATTGTTTTTTAAAACAATAGTTTCAAACTCAAATAGTGAAATGTGTCACTTCATGCTCAAGCAAAATTCCTGAAGGTTAATAGGATTGACATCTTACTATTGTCAGGAAAACAACAAGTGCAGACTTGGAGGGAGGGAGAATAGAACCCGGAAGTTAAGTGTGCTCAGGCTGGGGGAGTGGGAGGATGGGTGACCGTTCGGGAAGTTAGATGATTTGGAATGATGAGGGGTGATTAGAGGATAAATTGAGAAGTGATGAGGGGTGGTGATTACAGACTAGAGGTTAAAATAATTCAGAAACTTGAAAATCAAAAAAATTCAAAAAAAATCATAAAACTTCCTTTAGTCCCGGTTGGTGTTACCAACCGGGACTAAAGGTGGAGCTCCACGTGGCCGCGCCCTTTAGTCCCGGTTCTGGATTGAACCGGGACTAAAGGGCCAGGGCATTAGTACCGACCCTTTAGTCCCGGTTCGTGAACCGGGACTAAAGGCCCTCACCAACCGGGACAATAGGCCCCTTTTCTACTAGTGACCCCCTACCCCAGATCTGCCGGTTTTGACACCGACAACAACGCTGCAAGAAGAAGGGTAGCCAGTGAGGAGGTGGCGCTGCAAGAAGAAGGGTCGTCGGCGAGGAGGATGTGCTGCCAGTAAGAAGCAGTGAAGGTTTGAACTTGGAAATTAAGGAGAAACAGTGGAAATGTGGCTTTTGGTGGGAGGGGCGGGGAGATAGATATTTCCGCGGTGGCAGAAAAATTTCGCTCGATGCCGCGAGAAACTTGCACGCAAGTGTGGTTCAAGCGGGGGCGGTGGACTGTAGACGATGCGCCAAGATAGTTTATATCGCATCCCACACAATTCTTTCTAGTCAACTATTTGTGATATACCTGATTTTCTCATTATGTTTTGAAAGACAAAATGGTGTTACAGAGGAAAAGGATGGTGTTTGAATTTCTAGAACGTTTATGTACAGTGAACGTGCACCTACATGAGTGTCGTGTTTAAATTTGGAATTATTTCGGGTTCATTTGACATTTCTATGGATTAATTGAGTTTCTCAGCATTTAATGTGAATAATTCAAATTTGAACTACAAGCACATGCTTCAGTGCACCAAAGTTTGTTGAAAAATCACATGTGTGTCTTTGAGTGAATTTATAGGTCCCATGCAAGAAATGGGAATGAAATTCAAACATCTGGGCGTCGTGGCTCGGCCGAGAACATTGAGAAACTTGGTTTTTAAATTCCTAGAAATTCAAAACTCGCCTGAAAATCATGAAACTTGGCATGGTGTCATTTCATGGCACCAACATGTTGTGCTAAAAAAATTGGCCGCATTTGGACAAGTTTTTGGTATAAGCTTCTTGCAAACCAGAGCTTCTCTCGAGAAGACTCATGGTTCCCGAGGGGGGGCGTGTCACCTTTGTGTTCGAAATGATATACGCTGCCTCCCCCTTGTCTTTTTACAGAGGCAACATAGAACTATATGAGTGTCGTGTTAAAATTTGGAATTATTCCGGGTTCGTTTGGACTTTCTTATACATTAATTGAATTTTTGGTCATTTAATGTGCATAATTCAAATTTGAACTACAAGCACATGCTCCACCTAAGTTGGTTGAAAAATCACATGTGCATCCTTGGGTGAATTTCTAGGTCCCATGCAAGAAATGGGAAGGAAATTCAAACATCTGGGCGTCGTGGCTCGGCCGGGAACATTGAGAAACTTGGTTTTTAAATTCCTGGGAATTCAAAACTCACCTGAAAATCATGAAACTTGGCATGGTGTCATTTCATGGCATCAACATGATGTGGTAAAAAAATTGGCCGCATTTGGATAAGTTTTTGGTATAAGCTTCTTGCAAATCGGAGCTTCTCTCGAGAGGACTCGTGGTTCCCGAGGGGGGGCGTGTCACCTTTGTCTTCAAAACAATATATGTTGCCTCCCCCTTGTTTTTTTTACAAAGGCAACATAGAACTATATGAGTGTCGTGTTAAAATTTGGAATTATTCCTGGCTCGTTTGGACTTTCTTATATATTAATTGAATATCTGGTCATTTAATGTGCATAATTCAAATTTGAACTACAAGGACATGCTCCAATGCACCAAATTTGGTTGAAAAATCACATGTGTGTCCTTGGGTGAATTTCTAGGTCCATGCAAGAAATGGGAATGAAATTCAAACATCTGGGTTTCGTGGCTCGGCCGGAAAGATTGACAAACTTGGTTTTTTAATTCATGTAAATCCAAAACACGCCTGAAAATCATGAAACTTGGCATGGTGTGTAAGTGCATCTAGTGCCCCTTAGTGATTTTGGTGTATTGAAGACTTATAGGTTAAGGATCTAATGTGTTTATGAGTGTACACAGGTCTATAAGTCTATGAGGAGTTTGATATTTATAGAGAAAGTCGACCCCTAAAAATGAAGTTCTTCAACTGAAGACTTTGATATCCTGAAGACTTTCTGGAGACTTTGAAAGTGAAGAAATTGGTGTGACCTTGAAGACTTGGTTATCATTCGAGGAACATGAAGCGTGAAGACTTTTGTTTTCGTAGTTTCATTTTCTCTTTCCTGAGTCATAGGAAACACTGTACTGTTAAAGGGGGTCGAGGAAATACTAAGGAGAAAATTTCCATGTGATGCTCAACTCAAATCCTACACCTACCAATCCCTTCGAGTGAAGCCATTGGAAATCTCATACAGTTCAGTCAATTTCTTCAGTGACAGAGACGCAGTTCTTCTGGTCACTGAGGACTTTGCTCTAACTCAGGAGTTAGGAATTCGCCAGTGCGAATTGCCTACACTGTGAGGAACATGATAGCCCTGAGGAATTTGAGCCTCAAATTTCCGACCGTTGCTGTGCTACGCGCCAGCTGTCCGAAAATATCGTATCCATCCAACGGTCATATCATTGAAGGGCATTTATGTCTTATCATGTCGGGCTACTCCCTAGGCTATAAATAGCCGCCCCCTACAACCACTAGTTGGTTGGCTGCTCCGCGAGAACTTGACACTTGTCATTTGAGAGCAACCCATCCTCCGAGAACTTTGAGCGAAAATCATCAAGTGAAGAGAATCCAAACCCAAACCCAAACACCTACAAACCCAAAGTGATTGAGCATCACTGAAGAGATTGATCCCGCGTGGATCCGGCGCTTGTTACCTTTGAAGACTGTGCTTCTTCCAGACGGTTAGGCGTCAAGGTCTAGAGCATCCAAGAGGAATTGTGGATCGCCGAGTGACCGAGTTTGTGAAGGTTCGGAAGTCACCTGAAGACTTACCACGAGTGATTGGGCGAGGACTGTGTGTCCTTAGCTCAAGGAGAATACAGTGAGGACTGTGTGTCCGGGACTGGGTGTCCTCGAGTTTAAATACTCAGCCGCTCCAACCAGATGTACAACTGCGACAGCAGTTGGAACTGGTCTACCAAATCATTGTCTTCACCAAGCCAACTGGTTCTATTTCCTCAACACTTTCATTCCCTCATTACTGTGTTGTGTGTTTGTTCATATCTGTGTTTGAAGACTTTGACTGAAGACTTTCTCAATTTCCTCAGTTCAATTTCTTCAGTCTGTTTGTCTTCATCTTGTGCTATCCTGTATTTACGCTTTCTGTACTCTGTGTTTGTCTTCATTTCATCATGATGACCATGCATGTATTCTGATATGTTTACTTCTGAGTACTTATTCCGCTGCTAGTAGTTCTTCGCTAAGGAATTTCCTCACTAGCAAATTCCTCAATGAAGAATTTCATAAAAATTGCCTATTCACCTCCCCTCTAGTCGATATAACGCACTTTCAATTGGTATCAGAGCAAGGTACTCCCTTGTTCTGTGTTATTTTGGTTTAACCGCCTGGAGTTTTAGTTATGTCGACCGCAGATATGAAGAAAGTGACTTGCCCCATCTTTGACGGTCACGAGTATCCCAAATGGAAGGCCATGATGAAAAAGCGTCTCATGGCGATGAACAGCGAGCTGTGGACCGTCACTGAGATTGTTCTAACCGATCTGTGCAAGATGGCGGAAGCTGATGACATTCGCAAGTACACTCATCTCAACCTCACAGCGAAGGCCGTCATCTGCTCCAGTCTGTCTCGAAATCAGTCCAGGAACGTCATGCATCTCGATCAGGCGAAGCTTATCTGGGACCGTATCTCTGATGTCTATGAAGGCCATCGAACCTGTCACGATCCTTGGTTTGAGGACTTCAAGAAATCTCTCAAGACAATGACATTTGAACCAGAATCATCCTCCTCCTCGCCATGTCTCATGGCAGATGGTGAACAGGTAACTGAACGCTATCTGTCTGAATCCAGTGATGATGAATCTGGTGATGAATTTGGACCCAGTTATGTCAAACTTGCTTCACTTGCTGCTAAACAACAAAGAGCTTTGGAAAAGGCTAATAACATGCTTATTAAGAGCAATGATTTGTTAGGTGAAGAAATGGATCAGTCACAAGCTTTGGCTGAAAGTCTTCAGAGACTTCATTCTAAGTATGACTCCCTTCAAGATCAGCATAACTCTCTCTTGTCAGATCTTGAGAAGATAAGAGTGAGTTATGAAGATCTTCAGAAGGAGCGCGATTCACTACTTGCTCAACAAATCAGCGCTGCTCAGGAAGAATTTATGCCTCCATGTTTAAAATGCATTGAACGAGAATCTGCTAATTCTTCACCTGAATGTTCAAATGCTTCTAATGTTACAAATTCTTCACCTGTCTCTGCTATCACTAATTCCTCATCTAAGGACATTGCTAGTACCACTGATGATGCAGGGCTGAAGGAATTGTACATGATAGGCATGTACAAAAGCCTCAAAGGGCATCAGACTCTTTGTGATGTGCTTAAAAAGCAGATCCTCAACAGGAACCCTAGGAAAGAGGGTATTGCCTTTGAGAGGAAACTCAATGCTGATGGTACATATTGGAAGCCTGAGCAGTACCCCAAAACCTCATGGGTTGCTGCAAAGGGACCTCCAGTTGATCCATCTAATTTATCTGGTTATACATGTGAATCTTCTCATTCTTCTGATGAGTCATTTGACTCCAACTATAAACTGTTCAAAAATCAGAATGGTGAAGTATTTGCTAGATATGTTGGCACTAACTGCAGGAATGGTTCCCCTATGAAGAAAATCTGGGTTCCCAAAAGGTGCCTTGAAAGTCTTCAGGTGAATATCCTCGTGACACCACCTGTGAAGAATAGGAATCCCAGATCAAATTCTTCATATGGACCAAATTCTTCACATGGATCCAAGTCCTCATACAGACCAAATTCCTCAAGGGGATCAAATTCCTCACATGGATCAAAGTCCTCATATGAACATCATCGTGCTAACAACTCTGTTTCGCAGGGAAGCGCCAAGGGCTATGAATATGAGCATTATTCTTCAAATTATTATGTTCATAAGTCCTCGAAGAATTTCTCTGCTTATTCATATGCTTACCCTAACCCCTCTTATGTGAAACGTAATGGTTTGGCTGCTATGCCACCATTCTCATATGGAGCTCACAGAGTGATGAACTCTTTGCCACCCCTTCAGATGTGGGTGGTGAAGAAAAAGAACTAATCTCTTATGCAGGGTCAGGTCTCCAGACGTACTGTAACGTCTGAAGAATTTGCTGGGGACCTGACAAATTGCCTGAAAGGACGCAGGCTAACCATGATGAAATGAACTTTCATTTCACACGTCCTCCCTCTGTTTTATCTGTCCTACTGCTTGATGAAATTGATCTGATGAATTGTGATATCATATTCTTCACTACTGAAGTATATGAGTTCGTAAGTTGCACTAATTCATCTGCAGGATGATCAACCCAAAGCCACTGAGTGGGTACTTGATAGTGGATGTACAAATCACATGACTGGTGACAGGAATCTGTTGATGGATGCTCCCTTATCGTCATCACATCTGAAACATATCATCTTCGCGGACAAGAGCAAAAGTTAGGTATTGGGTCTAGGTAAGGTTGCCATCACAAAGGATCGACACATGGACAAAGTCATGCTAGTTGAGTCCTTAGGATACAACCTTATGTCTGTCTCAATGCTTTGTGATATTGATATTATTGTTGTCTTTGGCAAGTATCGTTGTGTTGTGATTATGGAAGCTGACAAATCAAAAGTCTTCGACGGCTTTAGGAGAGGAGACTTGTATATTGTTGATTTCTCTGCAGATTCACAACCAGCCGTGTGTCTACTTGCAAAAGCTTCAGAAGGATGGCTATGGCATCGACGACTTGGTCATGCAGGCATGAGGAATTTGCACACGCTTGCGAAGAAGAAGCATGTTATTGGCATTGAGAATGTCAAATTCCTCAAGGATCACTTATGCGGTGCCTGTGAACCTGGAAAGATGACCAAGGCCAAGCATCCAGCAAAGACCATCATGACCACTACTCGACCATTCGAATTGCTTCACATGGATCTCTTCGGTCCTAATCACTACTCCTCTGTTTCAAATGAAGCATCTCAATATGGCTTTGTTATTGTTGATGATTACTCTCGTTACACATGGGTACACCTTGTCTCTTACAAAACTGAAGTGCAGGAAGTCTTCAAATGATTTTCCTCGAGGGCTTCAACCAACTTTGGTGTGAAGATCAAGCACATCAGAAGTGACAATGGCACTGAGTTCAAGAATTCGGGTCTCGATGACTATCTTGATGAACTTGGTATTACTCATGAGTTATCTGCTCCTTACACTCCTCAACAGAATGGTGTCATGGAGCGCAAGAACAGGACTCTTGCTGAGATGGCTCGCACTATGCTTGACGAATACAAAACCCCTCATCGTTTCTGGGTTGATGCAATTGATACTGCGTGCCATATCATCAACACAGTATATCTTCACAAATTCTTCAAGAAGACTGCCTATGAACTCCTCACTGACAAGAAACCAAATGTGAGTTATTTCAAAGTCTTCGGTGCTAAATGCTGGATTAGAGATCCTCATCACAACTCTAAATTTGCACCGAAAGCACATGAAGGTTTTATGCTTGGTTACGGAAAGGACTCGCACACCTACAGAGTCTTCAACAATGTTCTTCACAAGATTGTTGAAACTGTAGATGTGCGGTTCGATGAAACTAATGGCTCGCAAAGAGAGCACCTACCTTCTATGTTAGATGAACCAGCACCTGAGGACTCTATCAAGCACAAGGCTACTGAAGATGTCATTCCTACTGAAGAATCTGCTGAAGAATTCATTCTAGAACATGAAGAACGTCGAGCTGATGCACCTGAAGAAAATGCTGAAGAAAATGCTGATCAAATTCCTCAACGACAACCAGCTCATCCTCGCATTGCAAAAGAAGTGCAAGTGGAGAAGATCATCGATGACATTAGAGCACCAGGTCCTCTCACACGCTCAAAAGCTTCACATCTATCTAACTTTTGTGGGCACTTTGCTTTTGTCTCTATCACAGAGCCCACTAAGGTAGATGAAGCATTTCTGGAGCCTGAATGGATTTAGATCATGCAAGAAGAATTACATCAGTTCAAGCTCAACAACGTTTGGGAACTAGTCAATTGTCTCGCAAGCATAACATCATTGGCACAAAGTGGATCTACCGCAACAAGCAAGATGAAAATGGTGTTGTGGTGAGGAATAAGGCATGACTAGTAGCTCAAGGCTACACACAGGTTGAAGGATTTTATTTCGATGAAACTTTTGCACCTGTTGCTAGACTTGAGGCTATTTGCATATTGCTTGCTTATGCTACCATCATGATATCATCTTATATCAAATGGATGTGAAAAGTGCATTCCTTAATGGTAAGCTTGAGGAAGAAGTATATGTTGCTCAACCCCCAGGTTTTGAAGATCCAAAACATCCTGACAAAGTCTTCAGACTTAACAAGGCCCTCTATGGCCTCAAGCAGGCCCCACGGGCGTGGTATGATACATTGAAGAAAGGCTTCACACCCGGTTCACTCGATCCCACTCTCTTTACTAAGTCTTATGATGGTGAACTGTTTGTGTGCCAAATATATGTTGATGATATCATCTTTGGCTGTACTGACCAACGTTATAGTGATGAATTTGCCTATATGATGAGTGAAGAATATCAAATGTCTATGATGGGAGAGTTGAAATTCTTCCTAGGTCTTCAAATTCATCAACAGCGTAATGGCATATTCATATCTCAGGAGAAATACCTCAAGGACGTCCTGAAGAAATTCGGCATGCAAGATTGCAAAGGCATCAAAATTCCTATGCCCACAAATGGTCATCTATGTACTGATGAAAATGGTATTGACTTCAATCATAAGGTATACCGCTCCATGATTGGCTCTTTATTGTACTTATGTGCATCTAGGCCAGATATAATGCTTAGTGTTTGCATGTGTGCTCGATTTCAAGCTGCACCAAAGGAATCACACCATAAGGCTGTGAAGCATATTCTTCGATATCTAGCTCACACACCAACACTAGGATTATGGTATCCCAAGGGCTCGGATTTTGATCTAATTGGACATTCTGACTCTGACTATACTGGTGACCGCGTGGACCGCAAGTCAACATCTGGTACTTGTCATTTCCTCGGACGATCCTTGGTCTGTTGGTCCTCGAAGAAATAGAACTACGTATCACTGTCTGCTGTTGAAGCTGAGTACATTGCTGCTGGTTCTTGCTGTGCTCAACTGCTATGGATGAAGCAAACACTCAAGGACTATGGCGTCACCGTGAAGAATGTGCCTCTCCTATGTGACAATGAGAGTGCCATCAAGATTGCTCACAACCTAGTTCAGCACTCGAAGACAAAGTACATTCAGATTCGTCATCATTTTCTTCGTGATCATGTGTTGAAGGGCGATATTTCTATTGAGCATGTGAAGACTGAAGAACAGCTTGCCGATATCTTCACTAAGCCCTTGGATGAGAAGAGATTTAGCAAGTTGCGGTGTGAGCTAAATATCTTAGAG